>CP139509.1:99792677-102416862 GCA_021014915.2 Artemisia tridentata subsp. tridentata | reverse complement strand
TTTTGAGGTTCGTTTAGGTCAACAGTATGTTTCTAAGAAGAATAAGGGAAAAAATCTGGATTTGAAGTATTTTGTTTGTAGTAAAGAAGGTACAAATCCTCCCCCAAAAGTTGGAGCAAAGTCTAGTAATAGGAAACATCCGTCTAAGCGTACTGATTGTAAGGCTGTTTTGCGCGTGAAGTATATTGAAGGAAAAGGATATTGGTGTTATGAATTTGTTGAGGCTCATAATCATAGCCTAGTTAGTGAGGAAGATAGTGTTTTTCTGGTTTCTTCTCGTGATGTTTCTTATACTCAGCAAGTTTTCCTATATCAAGCATCGCAAGTTAATCTTGGTCCAGTGAAGGGTTTCAATTTACTTAGGCAGATTTATGGGGACTATGATTTTATTGGGGCAAGTTCGGTTGATTGTAAAAATTATAGGAGAGATGTGCTTGATTTCATTGGTAAGAATGATGCTCAGATGTTAGTTGAGATGTTGATGAACAAGAAGGATTATCTTCCTAATTTTTCATTTGAGTATGAAACTGGTGAGAATAACGCATTGACGAACCTTTTTTGGGCTGATGAATATGCGAAGAGAAACTATTATGCGTTTGGCGATGTTATGTCATTTGATGCGACGTTCAGAACGAATAAGTAAGTTCATTTTTTATAAGTTCATCAGTAATAAGTTAATTTAAATGGTTCATCAGTTAATATAAATTAAATGGTTCATCAGTTAATTTAAATGGTTCATCAGTTAATATAAATTGAATGGTTCATCAGTTAATTTAAGTGGTTCATCAGTTAATTTAAATGGTTCATCAGCTGTATGTGAGTGATAGGTTATGTTACTGTATGTGACTGTGACTAGTCACTGTATCTTATCTCTTTATCTTATCTGAAAATCCACCTTTTTATCTCTACACCAGGACAAATAATTCATGAGCCACCTATCTTAACCTATCTTATCTTTTTCCTCTACCCCACCTATCTTATCTCTTTATCTCTTTTCTTATCTTTAAATACTGATGAAATGAATGTAAATAGGTCATGTTTCTAGCTTGAATTGTTTCCCCGGAGTGGTCGTTGGGTGACTGTGAGTAGCTTTTGAAACTCATTGATCAGCTCAGACACATAAACTTCGCCGCAACAAGATGATGTTCATCGGTATAAAAGTTAATTCACGTTGCCCATCATCTTGTTCGGGCAGTTTGTGTGTTTGAGCTGGTCGATGAGAATCAAAACCTACGCAAACAGTCACCAGCGACCATTTCTGGGGAAACATTTGAAGCTAGGAACATTTAAACATTTGATGCGACATTCCGAACGAATAAGTAAGTTCATTTTTTATAAGTTCATCAGTAATAAGTTTATTTTTTATAAGTTCATCAGTAATTTAAATGGTTCATCAGTTAATTTAAATGGTTCATCAGTTAATATAAATGGTTCATCAACTGTATGTGAGTGACAGGTTATGGTTCATCAGTTAATTTATATGGTTCATCAGGTTATATAATAATGTAAATGGTTCATCAGTTATATTATAATGGTTCATCGGTTATATAATAATGTTTATCATTTATTTTTGATAGGTACAAAATGGTTTTTGTACCATTCACTGGGATTGACAATCATAATCATTGTGTTACATTTGGAGCTGCCTTGCTGTCATCAGAAACGAAAGAATCTTACATTTGGTTGCTTCAATGTTTTCAAAGAGCGTTTGTTCGAGCACCAAAGGTTATTGTGACTGATCAAGACGGATCAATGAAAGTTGCAATAGAGACAGTTTTCCCGTTATCTCGTCACAGATTATGCATGTGGCATATCATGCAGAAGTTGACTTCAAAGGTATGTTCATCAGTTTGCTTTTGTCCAATCATCTTTTTTCTTATCAGTTAGTTTTTATAAAATTGTGTTCATCAATGAGTTCTGTTCATCATTTAAGTTAATGTTGATTTTGTAGGTTGGTCCCAAGTTAGCTAAAGATCATACTTTTAAAAGAAGAATATCGGATATTGTTTGGACTGATAGAATAGAGCCTGAAGAGTTTGAGGATTTGTGGGAGCGTTTGTTAGTTGATTTCGATTTGAAGAGTCACAAATGGCTTTCAGATATGTATAATTTGAGGCATAAATGGATTCCAGCCTATTATAGGGATGAGTTGATGTCGGGTTTGATGCGTACTTCTTCAAGGTCGGAGAGTGAAAACAATGCATACGGTCGCTTGACTAGTATTGATTTGACTTTATGGGAGTTCTATAATCATTTTGATAGTGTGGTGGGTTGCCAAAAATTTGCTCAACGTAAAAATGATCATGACAGTCGGTATACTATTCCAGATATGCACACTGAACTTGAGATAGAAAAGGAGGCTTCAGAATTATACACTCGGTCCATTTTCTTTGATGTTCAAACTGAGATTTATGCTTCTGTGATTTCATGTATGTCGGTTAGTGTTTCGGATGTTGATTCTGGCAAAAAATATGTTATACAAGATACTGGTGAAGACGAGCAGATTAGTAGGCGACATCGTCAAGTTGAAGGCGCTGTAAATGAAGTTTTTTATGAGGTAACATCTTTTTTATATAAATAGTTTTTGTTCATCAGTTTTTTGGTAATCAGTTTTTTGTACTCAGCCACTGTGTGTAATACTTTTTTTTTTTAGGTCTTGTGTAAACCAGCTGAAGAATTTTATCAGTGTACGTGCAAACGTTTCGAGTCATATGGACTGTTATGTCGTCATATCTTTTATGTTCTTCGGTTGTCAAAGGTTAAAAAGTTTCCAAAGAAATACGTGCTTAGGCGTTGGTCAAAAGATTCATTACCACCTGCATCAGTCATTCAAGCCACTGGTGACAGTCCTGATATGATCTTGCGTGAGATATTCAGATCAGTTGAGTATTGTGTGAATCGTTATGCAAATGATCCCGAGCTACTGCAAAAGTTTAGAGATCATCAGGTTCAGTTAATGGCGAAGGCAGATGCTGATGTTCCTATACCTAAAAAGACTAATAAACGAGATAGGCTTGCTTCTATTCTGGGTGTCTCGCAACCGGAAGAGACCATTGTAAATGTTCCAAAGCAGGTTAGTACTGATCATCTTATCTTAGGTTCATCAGTTATTTTATCTAGGTTAGTTGATGAACATTTTTATTTAGTTGTTTTTTTTATCAGATTTTAATTAATTTATGCACTTTATTTTTTATCAGATTTTAATCAGTTACCAGTGGCTTAAACTTATAGGTTCATCAATTTATGCCCTTAGGTTCATCAGATATTATAGGTTCATCAATTTATGATCTAGGTTAGTTTGATATTATAGGTTCATCAATTTATGCCCGTAGGATCATCAGTTAGTTTTATATGTGTATATTTGTGTTACCATAGGTTAGGAGTTATCACAGGTTAGGATTTATCATAGGTTCATCAGATATTATAGGTTCATCAGTGGGGTTCATCAGTTGTGTTATGTTAGCTCATCAGTTGTTGCTCAGTATCTTTTTGATCATCCAATTGTTATTGTTTTGCTTTTTTGTCGAAAACAGGTTAGTACTAAGGGTTCGCGAAAAAGGATAAAGAGCAGTGTTGAGCGTTCACTTAATCCAAGTGGGAAGCGTAGGAAGAATTGTAGATTCTGCAAATGCAGCATGAAGGATCATAATCAGGCGAAGTGCAATGCTATTAGGGCTCAAATTGATGCTAAGAAGGCTAGTGATAAGGCTGCTATAAAGGAAAGCAAGCAGAAGGCGAGACTGGCCGCTAAGAAGGCGAAGTTGTCTGAGAAGATTGCTTGTGTAGTTACTTAGTTGTCTGAGAAGGATCATAATAAATGTGAAGTTCCCTTTTTTTTTTTTTTTTTTTTTTTTTTTTTTTGAGAATGATCAAAATAACTTTGAATTGAGATAATTGAATTGAGATGATTGTTTTAGTAGGTTCATCAGTTTATTTCCAAAATTTCTTTTTGCAGGTTCATCAGTTTATATCTGAGCTTATTCTTGTTAGAACTGCTTCTTTTGTTCATATAAGGAGTGCTATTTAAGTGCTTTTTCTGGCTTATTCTTTAAGTTTTAAAAAGTTTGCTTTCACAAAAGTCATTTTTTATGCTTTCACATAACACATACCACAACAAAATAAACTGATGAACCAAAAACTAGTTTATTGGTTCATCAGTTTATTGATGAACCTAAAACTAGTTTATTGGTTCATCAGTTTATTGATGAACCAAAAAACACAACACATAACACAACAAAAACTGATGAACCACAATTAGTTTATTGGTTCATCAGTTTATTGATGAACCAAAAAACACAACACATACCATAACAAAAACTGATGAACCAAAACTAGTTTATTGGTTCATCAGTTTAATGATTCATCAGTTTATTGATGAACCAAAAAATACAACACATACCACAACAAAAACTGATGAACCAAAAACTAGTTTATTGGTTCATCAGTTTATTGGTTATCAGTTTATTGATTGTTGGATCGTGTTTTGGTGATGTTATTGTGAATCGGGAGGTCTTGGATGATGAAAGAACATCATCTTCTTGGAAAGAGTTTAGAGAGAGAAAGTGTAGAGAGAGAGATGGAAACCTGGATGTTTTATTGATTAAAGAAAGGTGAAAATTACACACACAAGCTCACCCTCCTAGTGAAGTCTAGGAGGGTATTTATAGTTAACAAACAAATGACTTTACAATAATGACGTTTTCAGTCCATGTGTTTGAGTCTAATAAGATCACTAATGTAATCCCGAATATGCTGTCACATTTTCGTATGAGAAGCATACCCAACAATCTTCCCCCAATGTGGCAACATATGGGATTACTTACATCATTTCCTACAAGCAAAAATACAAATAAAGAAAGGTCTTCATAATCTCTTCATGTGCTGAGGATGACTACAGTTGACGCTCTTTGTCTTTATCTTGTACCTCGACTTGAGAACTTTTCTTCACTCGTAGTCAAATGATGTAATATACATGAACTGGATTAACTTCCCCCCAATTCATGCTGCATGTCTTTAACGGCTTCTTCATATACTTCTTTTTGGTGAAGTTTCTGAATCAGCTTCCCCCAAACTGACAACTGTCTTCAGTAGATTCGAAACTTTGATGTAGTTAACATGTCTTCTATCTTTTGAAAGTTGTAAGTACGCAGCGGAATTTGTAGATGACATCGTAAACCACACCAAGCCAATCTGACTAGTACTCAGTAACGATTATGCTTAATGTGGAAACTCTGTTCGGGGGTAACATGCAAGAAATTAGCAAGATCTTCTCACATAAGTAGGCTACTTCACACTTCACAACCTGCGAGAGTTGAAACGAGTACACCAAAATCACAAAACTGAACCACTGATCATCTCTGCGGACGTCTTCCGGTAGTAATAAAATTGTAAGCTCGATCATGTGAGTCTGTTATGCGTCCCCGATGTGCACATTTCTTCCCCCTGAATGCAGATCCATCTGGAAAAAGAGTGTTTTTGCAAAGAATGCAAGAAAAGTCAAAGAACATCCACTCTCTCTTCCCCCACGATGTCTTCGCGGAATCGAAAGCATACACACTATGGTTACGATGGAAACAGAGGCAGCATAAACCCTGTATGTCCAATTAGTCGAAGATGTGTGAAGTACCAAAAATAGCCCGTGAGAATCAACTGCAGATAAAATCTCTACCCTTCTATACTCTCCTCATCTAACTCTTTACCGACCCCATTATCATTCTGACGGCTTTTTGTAGTGACCACTGATGGAGAAAACCCAGTATTACGAACTTGAGACTGAAGTAAAATAACCCAAGCTTGTGACTTAAACTTGCACTATTGTCTGACTAAGTACCTATACTGAGCACTACAACGTAACTCCTTAAAGCATAGGTCGTTTCATATACCCATCCAACCATCCTTTTTTGTATATGAACTCATCTTGAATTATCCACATCTTTGTGTGACATTTGAGCACTACAACGTAACTCCTTTAAAGTGATAGCTATACTCTGTGAGCACAACAATGTAACTCCTTACATCAGGTATAACTAGATAACTCAAGTCTTAATCATTTTGAAGGTTATAAGCTCGAACAAGGATCTCGAAGAATCATGCATCCAACCAACCCCGATATCTTCAAGATACTAAGTACATGCACCCGTGATATCCCACTTCAACCTCAAATAAATAATAAAGAATTAACCCTGTAGTCACATCTTGCGGTTCAATACCCAACACTAGCCTTTTGACGGTTTAAGTGAACTATGATAATGGTTTTATCCCGATCTTGTCAAAAACGTATCCCCGTGAAATTTGCAATACCAAAAAATAAATACCACTCATTTATTTACCACAATGTAATAAAAATACATTTGATAAATACTTCATATTGACTTTATAATTTGTCCAGCCCAATTATTTGGCCCATATCCAAACGCCCCAATCAAACCCGTCCAAATCCAACTTAACCCTAAAATTTTCGGATATAAAACACTACTTAAACACAACCACCTAACCCTAATCTCACTTGATAATATTAATCCGCCACCCATCTACACATACACGCTCCCTTCATAGAAAAATTAGATCTGGGAAAGAATAAAATAAACTCCGTCCCTCATCAATCTTTACTCAAAACATTCTTCTTAAATCTGCTACAACCCAATCTCATCGAATCTTGTCACACTCATCTCAATCAATTCATCCCTATCATCTATCAATCCGAATCACACAACAAATCCACAACGTCATAAACGAAACAACCGTACTTGATTTCTTAATTTTTTGTGTAGTCCGGTTCAAGACAGCATAAAGAGGCATCATGATCCTTTGGAGGGTCTCGGTAAGTTTCTTCATGATTTGGTTTCGTGTGTGGTTTTTGTTATTGTTTGATCGAAGCAAAGAAAGAACGCAACATAATTGTTCTGTTTATTTCTTTATATTCGGATATTAGTGAAGCATGGTCTTCAAATATAATCTGTGAGGATGAATTTCTCTTGATAGAGTGACCTCTAAGGTCAGTTATATCTGTTATAGTCTCGAGAGAAAAGATCTTAGATTAATAATTTTAATTAATTTTTTTTTTTTATTTCGATTTAGATTTTAGATGTAGAAGAGATTGTGAGTTGGGGAGTGACATGTGAGGTGGGTTTAGGATTAGTTATGGATTGTTGAGACAGTTTGTATGATGTTGGCAGTATGATGGTAATAGCGGACTGAGGTCAATATGGGTTGTATAATGCTTGGTTTTGGTCTAGCCTGTACTTCATTTCCTTTTTTTTTTTTTTTTGCGATAACAGTTTGGACTTTGACCGGTAATCGTTGACCGATTGACTGTTGACTGGTTTGACTGAGTGACCCCATTTGCGATAACACCGATATCCCATTTGCGATAAGTGGTCTTTTGGCATATTTGCGATAAAAAAGGGTTCATCGCAAATGCTTTACAAGCATTTGCGATATCAGTCCGGATTTGCGATAAAAAAGGGTTTATCGCAAATGCTTTACAAGCATTTGCGATAAAATGAGGTTTTGACTTGTTGACCATGAATTCCGGCGGTTTTCCGATGATTTTTTCGACCATCTCCTTATTTACCAGTTTTTCCGACCAATTTTTATCAATACCCAGACCAGCTTATCGACCTTGAATCATACCCAGTTTATAGGACCAGTGTTTCGACCATGTTTACCAGTTTTCCAGTTTTCCAGTTTTCCGACCATATTTCGACCATAATAATAAACACGGGATGATATAATGAAAAGTCTTAAAAAATGATATACACAACTGCTATAACAAACAGTAAGCCCCAAAAAAATAATATCATTTAAAGACTTATCATACTTATCAAACTGTTGACCAAAAAAATAGAGAACAGTGACGTTTTTGACAAGACAAATACAACAAAAATCAACCAAAACTAAAACCAAGGCTCTGATACCAATTGTTGGATCGTGTTTTGGTGATGTTATTGTGAATCGGGAGGTCTTAGATGATGAAAGAACATCATCTTCTTGGAAAGAGTTTAGAGAGAGAAAGTGTAGAGAGAGAGATGGAAACCTGGATGTTTTATTGATTAAAGAAAGGTGAAAATTACACACACAAGGTCACCCTCCTAGTGAAGTCTAGGAGGGTATTTATAGTTAACAAACACATGACTTTACAATAATGACGTTTTCAGTCCATGTGTTTGAGTCTAATAAGATAACTAATGTAATCCCGAATATGTTGTCACATTTTCGTGTGAGAAGCATACCCAACATTGATGAACCAAAAAACACAACACATACCAAAACAAAAACTGATGAACCAAAAACTAGTTTATTGGTTTCATCAGTTTATTGATGAACCAAAAAACACAACACATACCACAACAAAAACTGATGAACCAAAAACTAGTTTATTGGTTCATCAGTTTATTGATGAACCAAAAAACACAACACATACCACAACAACCAATAAACTGATGAACCAAAAACACATAACACAGGACAATAATTGATGAACCAAAAAGATAACACAGCACAATAACTGATGAACCTAGAAACATGACAGATAGTTAAGATATTCATCAATTGATGAACAAAGAAAACTAAAATTCATACAAAATAAATCATATTCATCAATTAGATCAGATTACTACTCCTAACTATTTAACTGTAAATTACATCAGATTGTTCTTGAAATAAAAAATGCTTGCTTTTTCTAAGCAACAAAAACCGTTAGTGCTGCAAACTATTTAACCATACCAAAAATCATTTGCCCGTTTTCACTCACCTCTTTTCACTTCTTTCGTTCTTGAAGAGCATTAGCTTCATTCTCAAAATACTCGGTGGCACGTTCTGCAATACTCTTTGCCGACAATTTTTGGAGGATTCTCTTATCCTTCAGACTTAAATTTTGATAATCTTCAACCTCCGCCTCTACCACTTTCTTGTTCTGGTTGCAGTCGGACAACAAAATCTTTGTAAGGTACTTCTTTCTCAAGTCTTCGATCTGTTTGTTTTGTTCTTTTCCTTCTCTTGCAAACTCAGCATCAAAGAACTTGTTACCCAAATATGTTTCCATATGCCTCATAGCGAAAATACCACAATCAATGTAATTGTTTTTGGTTTGCCATGGCATTTTCACATAACACACTGGGTATTTGTTTAGTTGTTCAATATGCGCATAGTCATTCTTTTTCAAGAACCTCAAAAAGAGATATCTCTGTAACAACAAATAAATAAACAGTGAGCTTCAATTTAACTGATAACTGATGAGCTTAAGATAATAATTGATGAACCTATGCTGAACAACAACTGATGAAACCCAATTGATGAACCTATAATAATTGATGAACATATAATTGATGAACCAAAACACATGACACAAGACATACAGGTAGCAGTTGAAACTTATACTACCAAAACATGATACACGACATTAAATTTATTGATGAATCTAAAACACAACACAGGACAAAAATTGATGAACCAAAAACACATAACACCAGGACAAATAATTGATGAACCTAAAACACATAACAAAGGACAAATAATTTTTAGCGATCTAAATAATTGATGAACCAAAAACAATATTGATGAACATAAATTTAATATACATAAAATTGATGAATAAAAAACATATAACACATAACAATAATTTATTGATGAACCAAAAAACACATAACACATACATAACACATGACACATACCACAACAAAATAAACTGATGAACCAAAAACTACTTTATTGGTTCATCAGTTTATTGATGAACCAAAAAACACAACACATACAACAACAAAATAAACTGATGAACCAAAAACACATAACACAGGACAAATTATTGGTTCATCAGTTTACTGGTTATCAGTTTATTGGTTCATCAGTTTATTGATGAACCAAAAAACACAACACATACCACAACAAAATAAACTGATAAACCAAAAACACATAACACATGACAAATAATTGATGAACCTTAGATCGCTAACAATATTGATGAACATAAATTTAATATACATAAAATTCTTACCAAATATTTGAATTTCTTCTGATATCTATCTGTGATTTTATCATTGTGATCCATGTTGTCAAGAATATGTACTTGAGATTCTTTCAAGTTGAAACAGACAACATAGTAGTGTTCGTCAGCAAGCATCATTGGAAAAAACATCTGTAAAACATAAAGTGTTAAAATTTACAATTATATATTTGTTCATCAGTTTTTTATCTCCTACAAACTAGTAAAATAGAAATGCTTACTAGGTCGATATCTTTGATAGATTTATAAGCAGTGGACAAAAACAAAATAGCGTTCATGTTCTCCTCAAACTTTGAATGGAGAGCCTTCGAGGTTATAGCCATTTTCTCCATTTCTGGTGTCTGTGGTTCATCAATATTAGTCAAAGCATATGTAAACTGATTTCAACTATTGAATCATAATTGATAAAGTTTTTGTAACTTACAATAATTGATGTATGGCAATATAGCCTCCTCAATGATCCAGGACTCCTTTTATCTTCTGCTACGTTAAGTAGATGCGCCCACATATCAATCGTTCCTGAAGTGATTTCATTTCCTTCTTTGAAACTCTCAAAGTGGACTATTTGACCGTCAATAAAGAAGGTATGAAATAACACATCACTGCAATTTCGTTTTAAGATAATATTTTAGAATGAAAATAAATAAATAAAATACTACTGATTAAGAAATATGATTTTTAAATCGATGAACCTAATTCATATTACTTACTCGAGACCTCCTCTAGCAGCGAAAATTGTATCAGCTACCTTTTTTTCCATCTCGTGCACTTTGTTCTTCATCACAACTACTCTTTGTAAATACGGAGATTTAAGAGATTCAGTAGGCTTGACTTTTCTCTTTTCTTTTATATTTTCCAAGCCTTCTTCACCTTGTCTAATTCTCTTCACCGTTTCAGGCACTTTAAGCTTTTGAGCGATTGTGTTGAAAGAATTTAGTGGTGTGGAAAATTCTTCATCTTTTGTTTCACTCATACTTAATTTTTCTTCGGCTGATGGTGGTATCATTGATATGGGGGTTACCATCAGTGGCATATCTTGTGGTGTATCTTGTGCCATATCTTGTGCGGAAGCGTCCAGTTCTATTTTTTTTCCAAGCACTGTCATCAATTTCCCCACTCAACAATTCTGACAATGGTTGCAAGAAAGGTGTCTTTTTGATCAACTCATCCAACAACTGGTCGGAGTCATTCTTCTTTTCATACAAAACAATAGCCTGCAATTGCTCCGTGAATATTGGGAATTCTGGCTTTTGAATCTGTTTTCAGTAAAGGGTTCATCAGTTACTTTTTTTGTATTAAGTGTTTTCATAATACAAATCAATTATAAGTTCATCAATTAGGTACAAAATGGTTTTTGATTTTATTACCTGTTTTTGACGTTCAATCCTATCAAGTTCTTCAATAATGTTCGGATCCATGAAGATTTGAGTTAACGTTTCATCTTTTTCTTTACTTGCTTCGTTAGCCTCAGAGCCATCGTTATCATCACCCATTGTTATCATCAGCATTGAGCTCTCATCTTCACTCTGTGAGCTCTCAACCGTTGTTCTGTTTACCAACCTGTTCATCCAGTCCCGGACTTCCAACAATGATTCATTTCCGGGGTATTTTTCCAATCCAGCACTTAGCATGTCATCAATATCAATCTTGAGTTCTTGAAATATTGTTAACATGTTCTTCAGTGAATGATTGAACTCCTGTCATTAATATAATCAAATAAAATCTAAATATTATAATGGTTCATCAGTTATATTATAATGGTTCATCAGTTATATTTCAATGGTTCATTAGTTATATTATAATGGTTCATCAGTTATATTATAATGGTTCATCAGTTTACATATGCTTTGACTAATAAGTTTAAAGATTTTTATCTCCGCTGATTTGAATTGGGAATACACCCCTTGAAACTCTAATATCATTGCCGATAACTGTTGGGTGAGCTTAATATTTGCAGATGATGAGCTGTTCCGTTCATCATTTCCATTTTCAGCTGTTTCATCAGTTCCAGACATTGGAATATCATCATCTGTTAAATTGTTAAATTAAATTTTAAAACATATATTAACGGCTAATGAACCTAATATAATCATAGTTTAATAAATAATAAATTCTTACGCATATCAGCTGTTTCGTCTGTTCCATTCATTGGATGATCCATTTCATTGTTTCCATCATTTGCTTTCATTGGAATAGGATCATCTGTTAAATTGTTCAATTAATTTTTAGCGATCTAAATAATTGATGAACCAAAAACAATATTGATGAACATAAATTTAATATACATAAAATTGATGAACCAAAAACATATAACACATAACAATAATTGATGTCCTGTGTTATGTGTTTTTTGGTTCATCAGTTTATTGATGAACCAAAAAGCACAACACATACCACAACAAAATAAACTGATGAACCAATAAACTGATGAACCAAAAAAACATAACACAGGACAAATAATTGATGAACCTTAGATCGCTAATATCACAACTAATTTTAAAATATATCTCAACAACTAATTGATGAACATAAGAATTTCAAATATCACAAAAAAGATTATTACCGATTGACTGTGCATCTACCCATTGATTCTCCTCAATATCATCTATATGAAGATCATCAGCCACTTGCTCATCAACGTCATCTGTCTTGGGAGAATTTGATGTTCTTTTCCTTTTGTTTCCGATAAGGTTTTTGAACATGTTCATCGAATACCGGTTTTTAGGAGATAGTGAACTCCTTTTCCTTTTCAGTCTTTTTCCTACATGTTTTCCACCATTTTTCATAAGTTTTTATAAGTTATAACAGGTTCATCAATAAGAATGTCTCGATACGTACCTTGTTGATCATTTTTTAACAGCATGTTATCTTCATCTTCTCCGATCACTGGCTGTACATTCTGATCTTCTGTTGTCTCTACCTCAATTTCTTGTCCATCAGTTTCTGAATTTAGACACAAGGTGTAAAGATTCAATCATCCAAAAAACACATAACACATGTCAATAACTGATGATCCAAAAATACATTTGATGAACATTTAATAAAATCATACCTATAATCATCTGTTTTTGGTTTTCAGGATTCCCCCGATACTTAATAAGGGTTTTTGTCATTTTTGGTTTGTTTGAGGGTTCTTCAACATTCTGGCTTTCTGCTCCAGCATTCTCTATCTGCTCTTCATCATCATCATCATCATCATCATCATCATCATCATCATCATCATCAGTCTCTTCTTCTTCCTGATCATCATCTGTCTCTGCATCATCCTGATTATCATTCTCTTCATCATCATTATTTTCATCATCATCATTCTCTGCATCATCATCCTTTGTTTCTTCTTCTTCTTCTTCTTCCTCCAATTCTTCTTCTTCCTCCCTTTTGCCAGCTTTACAAACTCTTCCTTTTCTGATTTTGCCAAACATCATCTCTTCCAATTCTTCCAACAATTCTGTTTTCCAGTATTTAAACGCTAGAATTTTTGGTTTCTTCAGAAGTGAATTGGAAAATATCACCTGCAATTTTAAGTAAATGTTAGATTAAAAAAAAATGTAACTGATGAACCAAAAACACAGGACAAAATTTAATTTGCATCAACAATAAAGTATAGAGTAATTACCTCCAATAGCAAGATTGGTCCATAGAATCACTTTGTTGGTCTCCAACTTAACCTTTCGGACTTCATATAATGCACCACATATTCGCACCAGTCCATATATTTCACCTTCTCAAGATCGATAAGAGATGGGATGACTCCAATATTCAAAGTCCCCATTGATCCCACATAGCACAAAATAGTACAAAACAATGCTATGATGTTCATCTTAAATAGCTTTCCCGTATCATTTTTCCTAATTTGTTTCCTAATTACAGGCATCAAATTTTTATTAGCATACAATCTAGCAAACCCTTGAATTGGTTTTTCCATTCTATGTAAGATTCATTTGATCTTTCCTTCAAAACTTCACGCACATCGACTGCAAACGTGCCCATTGGGAATCCGAATGTATGGTGAATTAGCTCAGGGGTTACGTGTATAGTTTCACCAAAGACAGTTAGAATTCCTGATTCACCGTCAAACCTCTCAAGTAACCAATACCCTAAACGACTTGGCATTACATTTATTCCAAAGTCCAACAACGATGTAAAACCCAATCTTGAAATTGCCCGTTTTTGGTCCGTTGTTATTTCCTTAATAGCCTCATATAATGGACCAGGAGAATTTTTTATTTTAATCAATGGAAATTTTTCTTGGTTAGGTTGGAGAATCTGGCGAAGATTTAGACCAGGCTTAAGGTCTTCAGAGAGAACAGGTTTGGAAGGTTTCGATGAACCTGAAGGTTTGAAATTAGCAGCGGTTGCAGGCTTTTTAGGTTTTTTCGAAACCGGTTTATCAGCTTTCGATGAACCCCCAGGTCTTTTAGTAGTAAATGCATCTTCAACGAAGTCGTCATCACTTGGAGAATAAGCTATTAAAGTCATAGCTTTCTTTCCTTTTTTAGCTTCTTTTCCTATCCAATAAAAAAAAAACAACTGATAAACATGATGACAAGCAATAACTGCTGAACCTTATATTTTATCGAATTCGCAACCTACAAATTAAACCATGATGACAAGCAATAACTGATGAACCTCATTCTAATCTATTCTAACAAGTTATTCTAACAACCTATTAACTAAACCATGATAACAAGCAATAACTGCTGAACCTTATTCTAATCTATTCTAACAAGATATTCTATCGAATTCGCAACCTACAAATTAAACCATGATGACAAGCAATAACTGCTGAACCTTATTCTAATCTATTCTAACAAGATATTCTATCGAATTCGCAACCTACAAATTAAACCATGATGACAAGCAATAACTGATGAACCTCATTCTAATCTATTCTAACAAGTTATTCTAACAAATCTGCAACCTATTAACTAAACCATGATGACAAGCAATAACTGCTGAACCTTATTCTAATCTATTCTAACAAGATATTCTATCGAATTCACAACCTACAAATTAAACCATGATGACAAGTAATAACTGATGAACCTCATTCTAATATATTCTAACAAGATATTCTATCGAATTCGCAACCTACAAATTAAACCATGATGACAAGCAATAACTGATGAACCTCATTCTAATCTATTCTAACAAGTTATTCTAACAAATCTGCAAACTATTAACTAAACCATGATAACAAGCAATAACTGCTGAACCTTATTCTAATCTATTCTAACAAGATATTCTATTGAATTCGCAACCTACTAAGTAAACCGTGGATTGTTTTTTGGTCAAAATTAAATCAAAATTAAAACATAAATGATAAACTTACCAGTTGGATTCATCTTTTCGACCCTAAAAATTTAATCGATTAGAAATGATCGGAAATTGAAACCCTAAAACCCCAAATTTTGATCGGAAATTGAAACCCTAAAAATTTCCCCAAATTTTGATCGGAAATAGAGAGAGAGTGAGAGTGAAATGAATGTGTGTGAGTGATGGAGGGAAATGGGTATACGAGGGTTTTTGTTTGTAAAATTACTTATTGAGTAAACTACATTTTTGGTCCTCGTGGTTTACCGGGTATAACGGTTTTGGTCCAATAGTTTCATTCGTATCGGATCATGTCCTATTTTGTCTGACCCGTAACGGGTTTAGTCCAAATTTCGTTGACTGGGTGTTTGACTAATTAAAAAAAATTGATATGACTAGAATACCCTCGAAGTTAACCCCAGAAATTGCACCATTCGTCCCTGAGCTAACGGCCGTTAGTTTCGTTAGTTATTATGTGACAACGTTAGTCCATTTAGCCAACGATTATTTGCAACGTTAGTCCTTTATACATTTTTGTCCGTTTTTCTTATATTTTCATACGGTTTTGTCAGTTTTCGTCCGTTTTTAGTCGTTTTCATCCGTTCTTCTTAAGTTTTCATAAGGTTTTGTCCATTTTTTTACGTTTTCGTCCGTTTTTCTTACGTTTCATACGGGTTTGTCCGTTTTTTTTACGTTTTCGTCCGTTTTTCTTACGTTTCATACGGTTTTGTCCTTTTTTTTACGTTTTCATCCGTTTTTCTTACGTTTCATACGGTTTTGTCCCTTTTTTTACGTTTTCGTCCGTTTTTCTTACGTTTCATACGGGTTTGTCCGTTTTTTTTACGTTTTCGTCCGTTTTTCTTACGTTTCATACGGTTTTGTCCTTTTTTTTACGTTTTCATCCGTTTTTCTTACGTTTCATACGGTTTTGTCCGTTTTTTTTACGTTTTCGTCCGTTTTTCTTACGTTTCATACGGTTTTGTCCTTTTTTTTACGTTTTCGTCCGTTTTTCTTACGTTTCATACGTTTTTGTCTGTTTTTATCCTTTTTCATCCGTTTTTAGTCGTTTTCATCCGTTGTTCTTACGTTTTCATACGGTGTTGTCCATTTTTTTTACGTTTTCGTCCGTTTTTCTTACGTTTCATACGAAAAAAAAAATTCCGAATTTTTTTTTTCGAAAATATTCTTTTTTTCGGAAAAATTTAAAAAAAAAAAATCCGAATTTTTTTTTCGAAAATATTTTTTTTTTCGGAAAAATTAAAAAAAATTCCGAAAATATTTTTTTTTCGGAAAAATTAAAAAAAATATAAAAAAAAATTTCCGAAAATATTTTTTTTTTCGAAAATATTTTTTTTCCGAAAATATATTTTTTTTCGGAAAAAATATTTTTCAAAAAAAAATTTTTTTCCGAAAATATTATTTTTTCAAAATTTTTTTTTCCGAAAAAAAAAATATTTTCTGAAAAAAAATATTTTCGGAAAATTTTTTTTTTATTTTTTTTAATTTTTCCAAAAAAAAAATATTTTCGGAAATTTTTTTTTTAATTTTTCCGAAAAAAAGAATATTTTCGAAAAAAAAAATTTCGGAAAAATATTTTTTTCAAAATTTTTTTTTTTTATTTTTTTTCGTACTTAAGAAAGACATCCGAAAACGAATAAAAACGGACAAAACCGTAAGAAAATTGGACAAAAACGATAAAAACGGATAAAAACGTATGAAACGTAAGAAAAACGGACGAAAACGTAAAAAAAATGACAAAACCGTATGAAACGTAAGAAAAACGGACGAAAACGTAAAAAAAGGGACAAAACCGTATGAAACGTAAGAAAAACGGATGAAAACTTAAAAAAAAGGGACAAAACCGTATGAAACGTAAGAAAAACGGACGAAAACGTAAAAAAAACGGACAAACCCGTATGAAACGTAAGAAAAACGGATGAAAACGTAAAAAAAATGGACAAAACCGTATGAAACGTAAGAAAAACGGACGAAAACGTAAAAAAAACGGACAAACCCGTATGAAACGTAAGAAAAACGGACGAAAACGTAAAAAAAGGGACAAAACCGTATGAAACGTAAGAAAAACGTAAAAAAAAGGGTCAAAACCGTATGAAACGTAAGAAAAACGGACGAAAACGTACAAAAAGGGACAAACCCGTATGAAACGTAAGAAAAACGGACGAAAACGTAAAAAAATGGACAAAACCTTATGAAAACTTAAGAAGAACGGATGAAAACGACTAAAAACGGACGAAAACTGACAAAACCGTATGAAAATATAAGAAAAACGGACAAAAATGTATAAAGGACTAACATTGCAAATAATCGTTGGCTAAATGGACTAACGTTGTCACATAATAACTAACGAAACTAACGGCCGTTAGCTCAGGGACGAATGGTGCAATTTCTGGGGTTAACTTCGAGGGTATTCTAGTCATATCAATTTTTTTTAATTAGTCAAACACCCAGTCAACGAAATTTGGACTAAACCCGTTACGGGTCAGACAAAATAGGACATGATCCGATACGAATGAAACTATTGGACCAAAACCGTTATACCCGGTAAACCACGAGGACCAAAAATGTAGTTTACTCTTACTTATTTATCCTTTTATTAGAACGGAGAGTGTTTATTTTTCCCATTTAAATAGCAACCGTGGATTGTTTTTGGGTCAAAGATTTGACTAATCGGATGGCTAGAAACACTTTTTAATTTGCCTCCCCTTTGTAGGGGATCGCATCTCTATGACCAAATTTGGTGTAAACAAGAGAAACACATAATCGGGTTACCTACTTACCTATAAATTTGTTTTAATGATTAAAGAATTGGGTGATGTACATATGAATTATCCCTATTGAAAACGACCACAAATATAAAATACCTATCTATATTAACAACATATAATTATATCCCTGATTTTGGAAAACAGGAATATAAAGGAGATCAACATTGTTTAGAACCTGGAGTCTTTACAAGTACTTAAACAACTTCACTAAAATAATACATTTGAAATGGGTCAAACGAATTAGACAAGTTGAAAATCACCCAAGTTTGCTTTAATGTTTACAATCTGCTACTTGCTTAAATCCAACCCGGCCTACAATCTCTAATAAATATTACTTGCTGTAACACATTATCCTCGAGAAAAGTCTACGTCCAACCTGAAAATTGTCATCTATATGAGGTAAAAGTTTTCTGGGTACAACCCGGTATCCGCTACTCGATATGTGGCACTACTTTAATCCCTTGAAAAGGGATCCTTAACACTATAATTCTCAATACTAATTCTGCAATCACATATTTGAGACGTAAGAGACAACTGATGTACCTACGTATCCTGCACTTTATCAATCATACACCTAGTTTGAACATTGAATAAAGACTAGTACAAAAAGAACTAGAGACAATTAAGTATCACACAACTGATTTACAATAGCTTCAACAAAACCCCAGCCATCCTCAATATCTGGTCCTACCCAAAATCCAGATATCACCCTAGGGGTACAACAAACTACTTTACAATTAAGAATAACAGCAACGGCAGGATTATCATGCTGCATAATAGAAACTAGTTCTTCTCCGCACGATTTGGAAGCCAGAAAATGGATACCTTCAAATCAGAAATGTATAATCTTAACTTAAGCACAGCAAATATAGAAAAGAAAGCAGGGACTTGGTTTATCCAAAAAAACAGAATCCATAGTAGTATCGTCACATGGCAAGTCATACAAAGCTCCAACTAAATGGATCATGCTGTATCATTAATGATGTTACCCACGGACACAACCAACTGGGATAGCTGGACTGAGCCAGAGACCCATTTATTTTTTGGTTTTCTTAATTGACGTACCAACCCTTTCACCCTGGTCGGCCCACCCTCATGATCACGCAAACTTGCACCCCCATGAACCCACCCCCATGCCAACCAATATATTTAAAAACTTTAATGAAAATCCTTAGAGAAGTCGTTTTTCAATTATCAAACCACTATTTTTATGAATGGAGATGCCACAAGTGAGAAGAGATAAAAAAAACTAGATCTAAGTTGTGGGCATGTCCCTCTATGTAAAATGTGAACGAACTGGTCTAGGTACCAATATCAAGGTCTGGATAAGATAGCCCGCGAAAAGTCGTCCTATTTTTTTCAATCACGGCTCACAATGTGACAACATTGCTATACTTATGTATATATACATGCATACATATCTACTTCTCTACCATATATTATGTATTACAAAGGGAGAGCATTCACGAGACTTAGTAGGCGACATTGAAGCAAATATGTAAACATATATCCGAGAAACACAGAAGTGTAAGGACAATAAGGACATACGAGTTAAACCGGTTGATGGCCTCACAAGCAGCCTGCAATTATCTGTCCGCCGTGCTATTAGATCCTTTGGGCAAAAGAAGATGTAAAAATATCAGTCGCAAAAATTATAGCATTAACAAAACATAGGATCGAAAATGTGAAACCGATGATGACCTCTTAAAGACTTTTTTCTTAATATATTTTCATAACAAACTCGTAACCCCCCCTACTCGAATAACAGAGCCAATGTTGGATGTTGGAGAATGAAGTTGTAGCAATGACAAATTTGATAAGGGAATCAATTGGATACTATTCCTCTATATGCTAGCTCTTTTCTTATGGGATTGTTTACTTACACAAACAATAGAATTGAAGACTTCGTCTTAGGGCGTTTCCAGGATAGCTTATCTAAACAGCTTATGCCTATGCTGAAAAACATATAACCAGCTCAGCTTATTTCACATTTACGGTAAAGTTGGAATAAAAAATAAAAAACGAAACAGTTTAAATAAGCAAGAAAAAGCTTATTTTCAGATAAGAATAAGTACTTTTTGATCCAGGTACATGAGCTGCTTATCTGATTTTAGAAAATGCAATTAGTGGATAAGCTGTTTAAATAAGTGAATTCCAAACCCGCCCTAACCACTCACCTAATCCAAATAAGTAGCCTATCCACCTAATTTCTTCAAGATATAAAATGTCAAAAGCCAAAACCTATGCCACAAAACACTATTAAACCGCATTTTGGCCGACGGGGTTTGAACTCACCGCCACACAGACTCATTGCACCTAGCAGGATTGAACTTGAGACCTCTGACATTTTAGTGATGAGAATTGCAAGCTTTTAATCGCTAGGCCACCCCGGAGTAGTTAGTTAACTAATACCAACAAAAGTATTTAAAAGATTATACCTTCTAACCAAACAGAATTTTTATGTATCTATCGACATTTAACAGCAGTTAGTGACAAAATAAGAAATGAATTATGTGATAAGAGTGTTTACCTTATTAATGGTTAGGGGTTTAGGAGATGTGAAGGAGCAGCACAAAGAGACAAAGGAAGCCATTCTATTTCCACAAATGAAGAAATGAACAAAGGTTTATACTTAGGATGTGTTTGGTTTACGGTATAAGTTTAGGTTTCAAAGTATTGTACACGTTTGGTAATGGGAATGGGTGTACATAGGAACAAGTGAATTTGATACCTATGGTAAATATCGGTAGGGGATATTTGTGTGAAAAGCCCACCATTACAACCCGTACTAAATTATAATAATCCACGTTAACGAATCACATCACATGACACCCACTTGCTTGGAAGTTATTAACGGTCTGTTAAACAAACAGACAAAAATGGTAATAGATCTTTTTGTTGTAGCTTTATAAAAAAAAATTTAGCACTTGAATGTGAGACTTTGATTCTTAAGAGAAATGTTAGATAAAATATAAATAGGGTGAAGTTTTAGATTGATAAAATGTGATAATGGTGGGGTCGGGTCGACTTTTGATCACGGGTCTAGATGGATTTGAGTCTATACGGGTCTGGGTCTAGATGGGTTTTCTAGAAACATGGGTCTAAATGAGTTCGGGTTTAGATGGGTTTTGGTCCGGTCAACAAGAAATTTTTTTATTTCGTTTTTTCGGAGTAAAATATGAAAATTTTGAAAAAAAATAATTTTGCACATGTTATGTGTATAACAAGACTGAACTGTTAGGCATGTGAGGTGCACGTGGTCTTACTCCAACAGACTTTCTTGCTAACCAATTTTCCCGCCAAAAGTTCTTTTAAATAGTTTTGTTCTCTTTCATTTCATGTAACGAATTTGATAACATTTCTCTCTTATTCTACTGTAAACTCAATTTACTATCAATAACAATTTACACTTTGATGATCTTTTGAGTCCATCAATCTATTTCATATCTTCTTGATTGATCTAATCATAAGAATCCATTAACGGATCTTCATTGATCTTTAATTGGTGTACATCAAGTGGTATCAAGAGCCCTTTTCTGGCACCATATTATCTTCAAGGGTGTTACACTGACATTCTTGAAATTCCGGTCATCTTCTCCGGCGTAATTCCGGCAAGAAATTAGCCACCACTAATTTCACTGTTCTTTTTACATCTGATTAGTGTCAACCAATTGTACGGTCACAAGACTAGCGCATTGGCTGCTTAAATCCTCTAGTTTTGAACAAGCTGATCAGAAGCAATTGGGTTGAGTAATCAAGAACAGAACCAATAGGCATTATCCCATTGTTGATGAGTGATAGTGTTGTTGGTATGATGGTGGAAACAAGAAACACAAGTAGGACTCAAGAACCTACAATGGAATCCCTTCAACAAACTGTGAATGACTTGCAAAGAATGATGCAAGACATGGCTAATGAAATGACAAGATTGAGATATGGTGAAGGAACTAGTAATGGCAATCATGGTCATGGAGGTTCCAATGGTGGCCAACAGATGCAATACAGTAGGGTGACAAGGATTGAGTTTCCCAAGTTTGGTGGTGAGGATGTTAGGGGTTGGTTGTTCAGATGTGAACAATTTTTCAAGGTTGACAACATAGCAGATGAAGGTAAGGTCAATCTTGTTTCAATTCATTTGCATGATATTGCTTTAATGTGGCATAGACAGTTTGTCAAAATCATGGGTGAAAATGTTGATTGGGAGGTGTATAGAAAGGCTATTTTGAAAAGATTTGGATTAGCTTATGATGATCCATTATCTGAAATCAAAAAGATTAGACATGTGAAATCTGTGCAAGAGTACATTGATGAATATGACAAGTTATTGTGTAGAGTAGATTTGACTGAGGAACAAAGTATGAGTTTCTTTTTGGCTGGATTGCAAAGGGACATTGAAGTGGCTGTGAGAATATTTAGTCCAAAGTCATTGGCTGAATTGTATGGATTGGCTAAGTTGCAAGAAGCCAATGTGAGTGCTATGAGGAGTAGGAGTGCTTATAGTGGTCATATTTCAAAATTTGGGGCTAATTCAGGGATTAACAGTTTCTCAAAACCATTATTGCCTTTGCCAAACACTCAAAATAACAATGTTAGGCCTAAACCAAACACCCCAGTTGGAGGAACAAATAGGAGACTGACTCAAAAGGAGTATGCAGAAAAGAGAGCCTATAATTTATGCTTTTATTATGATGAGAAGTATGTTCCAGGACACAAATGCAGTGGTCAATACTACTCATTGGTGGTTATGCTTGAATTTGACATTGATGAGACATAGTGTTTGGAAGAAGATGAAAAATGTGTAGATACTGGTGTGGTGGAGTTGCAGGCACCACAAATCTCTATACATGCCCTTACTAGCACTACTAACTTTCAAACTATGAGAGTTATTGGGAAGGTAGGGAAACATGATATTCATATATTGGTTGACTGTGGTTCAACACACAATTTTGTAGACAAAGGTGTAGCCAAGAAGTTAGGTTGTAATGTCAAACCTACTTGTCCTTTGGCTGTGGCAGTTGCCAATGGAAGCAATTTGATTACTGACTCAGAATGCAAAGACTTCAAATGGTACTTTGGGAATATACCTTTTGCAACTGATGTCATGTTATTGCCTTAAGGAGGATGTGAAATGGTGTTGGGGATCCAATGGTTAGCCACATTGGGAGACATGATCTGTAATTTCAAGGAGCTTAGTATGGAGTTCAAGTACAATGGAAAGAGAGTGTTGCTTAGGGGTACTCAGAAGTCAAATGTGGAATGGTTGGGGCATAAGAATGCTGAGAGAGTTGTGAGGCAACCTGCACAAGCTCAACTCCATTCTATGATGTTGTGTGTCATACCTGAATCAGAGGCTACTTGTATGAAGATTGAAGGAGAATCACCACAAATTGACCCAAATTTGCAGCTGGTAATTGATAACTATCAGGATGTGTTTGCCACACCAACTGAGTTACCACCACAAAGGGAGCATGATCATAGAATTCCTTTAGTGGAAGGAGCTACACCAGTCAACATTAGACCATATAGACACCCTCCAACACAAAAGGATGCTATTGAAGTTATGGTTAAAGAATTGCTTGAAGCAGGAGTGATTAAGAAAAGTCACAGCCCTTTCTCTTCTCCCATTGTTATGGTCAAAAAGAAGGATAACTCTTGGAGGATGTGCATAGATTACAGGCAACTTAACAAGCAGACTGTGAAAGATAAGTTTCCTATTCCTCTTATAGAAGAACTAATTGATGAGTTACATGGGTCAAAAGTGTTTACAAAGTTGGATTTGAGGTCTGGTTACCATCAAATCAGAATGTGTGAAGAGGATATAGCTAAAACAACATTCAAAACACATGAAGGTCACTATGAATTTTTGGTTATGCCATTTGGGTTAACCAATGCTCCATCAACATTCCAATCTCTCATGAATGAAGTGTTCAAGGCTTATCTCAGAAAGTTTGTTTTGGTATTTTTTTGATGATATCCTTATATACAGTCAAAGCTTGGAAGATCATGTGAATCATGTGCAGACTGTGTTGGAAACTATGAGGTGTCACAAGCTATATGCTAAGCTCAGTAAGTGTGTGTTTGGAACTGGGCAAGTGGAATACTTGGGGCATGTGATCTCAGCTGAAGGGGTTGCTACTGAACCAAATAAGATCAAAGCCATGGCCAATTGGCCTGTGCCTACCAACATCAAGCAGCTAAGGGGTTTCCTTGGGCTTACAGGCTACTATAGGAGATTCATTAGAGGCTATGCCACCATCAGTAAACCCCTAACTCAACTTTTAAAGAAGAATGCTTTTGCTTGGAGTGATGAGTCCCAAACAGCCTTTGAACAGCTCAAACAGGCAATGGTAAGTGCTCCAGTTTTGAAATTACCTGATTTTACAAAGGAATTTACTTTGGAGACTGATGCATCAGGAGTGGGATTGGGGGCAGTACTTTTGCAAGAGGGCCATCCTATAGCTTTCCTTAGTAAAACACTCTCTTCCAAACACCAGCTACTATCCACCTATGAGAAAGAATTTCTAGCAATTGTGCAGGCCTTAGAGAAATGGAGGGGGTATCTTTTGGATAGGCATTTTAAGATTAAAACTGACCATTTTAGTCTTAAATATCTGCTAGATCAGAGAATGACAACCCCAGCTCAAGTTAAGTGGCTGCCCAAACTTATGGGGTTTGACTATGAGATACAATACAAGAAAGGGGTTGAAAATGTCACTGCTGATGCTTTGTCAAGACTACAACAGGGTGAATTACTTACTATGGTTTCTTCTTCTCTCACAACTGCCTTGTATCAAAGAATTGTGGATAGTTGGGACAATGATCCTGTTTTAAAGCAGTTAATTCAAAACTTACAAGCTGGGACAGTAAGCACATGACACTACACTTGGGCTAATTCACAGTTAAGGAGGAAAGGCAAGTTGGTGGTGGGTAATGATCCAGTGCTCAGGTTAGAATTGATTCAACAAGTGCATAGTGATTCAGTGGGAGGACATTCAAGGGTGAAAACAACTACTCACAAGCTATGCAGTTTGTTTTATTGGAGAAAACTGAGGAAGCAAGTGAAACAATGGATAAGGGAGTGTGATGTATGTCAAAGGTGCAAACCTGATTTAGCTGCATATCCAGGTCTGTTACAACCCTTACCAATGCCTGCAACTATATGGTCCAGTATTTCAATGGATTTTGTGGAAGGTCTGCCTAAGTCTCAAGGTAAGAATGTGATCTTTGTGGTAGTAGATAGGCTGAGTAAGTATGCTCATTTCATGGCTCTTACCCATCCTTTCACTGCTGCCAATGTTGCACAAGTTTTCCTGGACAACATCTATAAACTACATGGTATGCCAAACACTATTGTTTCAGACAGAGATAAGGTCTTTCTCGGTACTTTTTGGAGGGAGTTGTTCAAATTGTTACAAGTACAGTTGCATATGTCCTCTGCATACCACCCTCAGACAGATGGGCAAACTGAGGTGGTGAACAGATGCCTGAAATGTTACTTGAGGTACATGTGTGGTGAACAACCCAAACAGTGGGCTAAATGGTTGTCATTGGCTGAATGGTGGTACAACACTAACCACCATTCTGCCATCAATACTACACCATTTGAGGTTGTGTATGGGCAAAAACCTCATCTCCATGTGCCTTATGTGGGAGGTGATAGCAAGGTAGAAGTGGTGGATAGAACCTTGACTGCTAGGGAGGCAACCATTGACAAGTTGAAGTTTCACCTCAAAAGAGCACAAGATAGGATGAAATCACATGCTGATAAGGGAAGATCAGATAGAAGTTATGACATTGGTGATTGGGTTTACTTGAAACTGCAACCCCATAGGCAAGTAACAATGAGGAAGGGCAAGTATAGCAAGCTGTCTCCAAAGTACTATGGCCCATTTCTAGTGCAAAAGAAGATTGGTCAAGTAGCTTATCAACTGCAATTACCAACTACTGCACAAATACACAATGTGTTTCATGTGAGTCAGCTTAAAAAGTGCAGAGGAACAGTGACTCAACCAGGTGAATTACCAGCTTGTGATACAGAAGGGGTGATGTTAGTTGAGCCTGTAGCAGTCCTAGATAGAAGGCTGGCTAAGAAGGGCAATGGTGCTACAGTTTTTGTGTTAATTCAATGGGCAAATGGCACAAAGGAGGATGCAACATGGGAGCCCATTGAAGATATTCAAAGGAGGTTTCCTACCTTTGATTGCTAATCTTGAGGACAAGATTATTGTAAGGGGGAAGGAATGTTATGTGTATAACAAGACTGAACTGTTAGGCACGTGAGGTGCACGTGGACAGCTTATAGCTGGGCACGTGAGGTGCACGTGGTCTTACTCCAACAGACTTTCTTGCTAACCAATTTTCCCGCCAAAAGTTCTTTTAAATAGTTTTGTTCTCTTTCATTTCATGTAACGAATTTGATAACATTTCTCTCTTATTCTGTTGTAAACTCAATTTACTATCATTAACAATTTACACTTTAATGATCTTTTGAGTCCATCAATCTATTTCATATCTTCTTGATTGATCTAATCATAAGAATCCATTAATGGATCTTCATTGATCTTTAATTGGTGTACATAAACACACTTTTCTTTTTTATTAGGACAAATCATTTGCACACTTTTCTTTTTTATTAGGACAAATTATTTTATGTTACACAGTTGTCAATAAAATATGCAAATCCAAAAACAAAGTGTGTAAAACCTCCTTAAGTAAAAGGGTTGCTGGGAAACAAAGCTAGCGAGCACAGGACTAATCAAATAATGACTGGATCCGATTAAAAACTAATCATTGGTAATCCATGATTTTGAGCAAGTAAAAAACAGGACACGCCTATACGTCAAATTTGAGATGTGTAAATGGACATAAATAGTAGGACCCTTGACTCCTATGGCAAAAACAACATATGCACCACAGGCAGAGCCGCAGAGGGGACATGCAAACACATTGGAACAATTTTCCTAAATTCATTTCTGAAGCGGATATCAGCAATATCCCCATCATAACCCACTATTAGTGCATATGTTTGTTAAAAACATGTTATGAATACCTAAAGGAGATGTAGAAAGAGCAAACCCTTAATAATTCATAACGGCATTTGTATCACTAATGTAAATGATTTTCGTAGATTGATACATTCCTTTGCATGGTTTAAGTTGTTTTATCAGTGAGTGTCCTCTTGTCAGATGTCTCCTCAGTGATATGTTTCCCAACAAACTTTGTGCCCTTGCTATTGCTATTACTATTACTATTGCCACTTTTATTCCTATCTTGTTTTTCCTCTGTACGCTGCATTATACGAACAGGGATGCCACCCATATCAAAGTCTTCCTTCAAAGATCTTGTTAGGAACCTCAAGTCTGTGTCTGAAAGTCCTTTTTTCCCCTTAACAAACGCAACAAAAGTGGGTGGTCGGGCTTTGACTTGAGTGAAATACTTGACCTTAGGCTGAGATGCTAGATCCTTCCAAGAATGCCTGCTCATAACCTGGAATTATGCATTGGTTCAAAAAAATATCAGAAGTTGAATTGACATGTCAAATATAAGATTATCTGATAAAACAAATCAAATGGGTTAGGCTAGTCAAAAGTCACCCAAAGTTTATAAACCATGCATAAATCCTCTTTTTAAAAAAACATAGATTATTTTAATGGAAATAATTTTTGAAATCATATATGACTAACGAATTAATCATAAGAAAAAAAAAAAAAAAAAATCAAACAAACTGAACTTTTTTTGGACAAATGTGTTTCATGTCAAGCCAACAGGTGGGTATTTCAACCAATGTATATAGTAACGAATGATCCTAGATTGTAATTATTAAGAAAGGGTGAGTACAGAGTAATAAATAGGAGAGAAACGGCTCAAATGGACGTGATAAATGGGTCAAAACTAAATTGTTTTTCTAATCAAATTTTTAACTTTTATTTAGTAAATTTAAGTTAATTAATTAGATACAAAATACAAAAATATTGACCCGAACCCATTTTTACCATAAATTTAGTACGAGTAATCAAATTTTTAACTTTAATTAAATACAAAATACAAAAAATAGATAAAAAACGTGTAGGTGAGTCAGCCCAACCCATATTGACCTGAACACATTTTTACCAGCCACCCAACCCACATGTTTTTCCACCTAAGATACAAACTTCAGCGAGATGATTATGTTTACTGTTACATGATAGATAAAATAGATTACCGATACAACCGTATGTACTAAATCTATATTTTGTACTATTTTTCATTCTAGGGTTCAAAACTCAAGTATGTCCGAGCATTGGAATTGGAAGAGATGGAATCTTGAAAATTGAAACAATTGCTACATATATTAGAAGTGTGATTAACCTTGAGTAGCCAACGGTTAAGGCGGGCTGTTGATAATCTCAAGCACCACTTTTTGTAGGTCTCAACGACATGATGCATCACATCTATTCTGCCTTTTCCCTCCAGTGCCGAAACAAAAACAATGGGTATTCCTGTCACCTGTCAGTAACGACTATAGTTAACTAGGGATTAACTAATTCATAGCAAGGAAGATAAACAGCCTTCACTATGTTTACCAAATAAAAAAAAATCAACATGCGATTTTATATCATTTGGTCCAAAATTTATGATTTATCATTTTTATAGATATAAATACTAGAGTATGAACGCACTTATATGATGATTTCATAATTGATATAGTTATAGATGGGAAGAATATTTGTATCCCTGTTTTATGGTTGACTAAGTTTAAGGGAGGTGATACACAAACTAGAGAAAATGATGTGCAAAGCAAAAAAAATCACTTCATCAATGCACATGGTACACAATCATATATGCATGATTGTGGTGTGCATATAACCTCCCTATAAATGTTATGTAATATCCATTATTAGATTTGAAATCTTTTGCGAAAATAAATAGTGTATGCGGTATGCCTTTCCACACTTGACCAAACTGAAAGTCCAAACCTCTGCAGCTGCTTTTTGGAACAAACGATAAATGTTCTATTTAAGTATCTAACTAATGTTGACATTTCTTGATTTATATATGGGAATAATAATATTGTAAGATAATCCAAAGAAATAAAAGTTAGCTAAATTTATGCAGTAGAATCTCAGTAGAGCTTAATTTAAAACCCCCTGACGATAAATTTAGGTATTATATAAAAACCTTCAAACTCCATTAAAGCATAAAACATCTGATATTTGACAAATAATCTCCTATAAACATTTGGTTAAAAAATTTCCCAGGTTCTCATGTAAAGCAAGATCAGAAAAAGAAGCAATGCAGAATAACTAAGCATGACAAGGTCCAATCTGTTAAATTGAAGTTACTAAAATAATCAACATATCACTAAGATATCACTACAAATCCGGTCTGTGGGTGGTGAAAGGAAACTTACAGTGTGACTCAAATAGTAAAGATTAACAGACCTGGGGAATGATTGACTGAATTTCTTCAGGGACAGCTTTGATGACCCGATCATATAATTTGTCTTTGAGAAGATCCATTTTATTCACAATCACAACCAAGCCCCTCCCTTCTTCTATAGATCGTCTTGCTATCACTACTTCATCACGTGTCAGGCTTTTCCTAGCTTTTGAAACCTAGTTGACATTCCATAGCAAACAGATATTTTAGAGATATTGGCACTTTCACATGATCCTTGTACAAGAAGATTGAATCAAAGTGAATTGCAATGAGATACAAGTGGAACTTCCAAGCAGTACTATAAAAGAACATAAAGTGTAATTAAATAGGGGGAAAAAAAAAAAAAAAAAAAAAAACACACAAACTAACAAAGACAAACAAAAAAAGAAAAAAGAAAAAAAAAAAGCCAGAGGGTAACTGATTTGTGAACAGTGAACAATTACAAAAGTTACATTGATGAATACTGGAATACAGGTATACACCACAAGTTTTTAATCTATCTACATCATGGGCAGAACATAGTTTGGCCTAGAGAGAGCTATCCGTGTGGAAACATACTCGTATAGTTTGGCCCTCCTAAATTAGAGAAATTACACTTCGACCCTCCCTGTGGAAACATTCAAACTCCGCCATTGAACTATATTGGTCAAACTATATAGAAGGTTAGGAGAGAGTAGAGGACAGTATGGGAAAAGGTTGGATAACATGTCAAAATGGGTAATTTTCTGGTAGGTGTTAAAATGGGTTGGGTTGGGTTGAACCAAGAAAATTTTGTGATTTTGTCCAAACTTTGTAGAATTAAATACAAACAATGAATATTATAAATATTACAATTATTTCAATAATAATCTAATTCTATTAGATAGAATGCTTTATGATGTTTTACTTTTAGGTACTAAAAGTATACCACGAGTGACTTACGACCCATTTAGCCAGTTCCATTTTAGCTGAATTGACCCATTCAAAAGTAAATAGATAAAATTGCCACTTCTAGAAGGTATCATTTAATCCAGTAAGTTGTATGTTACAAGGTACCATGCGGGGAGCACTTACTTATATTAGTTTTTATATTACTTTTAAAATTTTATAATTAGTATTTACTCTTTATTATTTTTTTAGGAAGGTAATTAATTAGTTATGTTTGACTTGCCACTTCTAGAAGGTATCATTTAATCCAGTAAGTTGTATGTTACAAGGTACCATGCGGGGAGCACTTACTTATATTAGTTTTTATATTACTTTTAAAATTTTATAATTAGTATTTACTCTTTATTATTTTTTTAGGAAGGTAATTAATTAGTTATGTTTGACTCACCTCTTCACCGTCAAGGACTAAAGCAACCACATGAGCCCTCATCAGGTTTTTCTTTGACTGCACAATGCTCAAAGACGACGCTCCTTTCTCTGACTTTGTCCTCTGCAACCACCCTGCTGTGTCCACCTAAACAACCACATAATTTATTCATACACTGTGATTACAATTTACATGACAAATTGAATTTATGGCTAGAAAAATAACAGCTAACCACACGAGTGATCTATCATTATTTAAAAAATAAATAAAAATTCATTCAAATGAGTAAATATAAATGTAACTTGGAATAAATACAGTACTAAGTTCACGTAGTAGTGTGGTACTGCAATAAGTTGTCGTAAGAAAACATTTTCTTAGGTACACGTGTTAACATGAACCATCATTGGAACAGTAATATGATAAGAACACTGAAGTTTAAAAATAGAGTATTACCAGGTATACCGTCCTTCCTTCAAATTCAAACTCAACTCTAACAGAATCTCTTGTTAGACCAGCCTCGGGACCCACCAAAACACGATCTTCCTGCAGAAGTGCATTCAACAAGGTTGACTTCCCAACATTAGGTCGCCCTACAAATGCTAACTGCAGTGGTAGCTTTGAGTCCTCTTCCTCACAAGATTCACAGTCTTCAGTTGTTTCAGTAGCAGATTCTAAGTTGTAAAACATAGAATCATCAATAGCACATTTGTAGTAAAAAAAAATTATCTTTTTTACTTACAGAAGTTTTTAGCTTAAGTTCAAACAATCCAAAACTTGTGTTCATCAATCAACTTATCTTTAATTGGAAAGAAATTTCCCAATAAGTAATTGTACAAAAATTATATCATGTAATATTATTAATCTTATATGTTCAGATAAATTATGTTTTATATACAGAAATGAACAGCTGATAATTCACGCTTAGATAATTATAAAGGAGAAGGTCATTCACAAGCTTCATCCAGTTTTGATCGATATTTGCGGAGTTGATCATTCTCACAAGCTACATCCAGTTCGGTCCTAATAGAGCAATACACATAGTTAAACGTATATTTCATTTCACCGCTCAACGGAAGTACATTTATCTCCTGTGTGATATGTCCCACATAAATAGCAATATTTCCCTAAATAAAAATGAATTAACTTTTCACCCTACAAAGATTAGGATTCGAAGTGATAATCATTACTTTTGAGAGAAATGTATGCAAGTAGTTACAAATGTAGTTTATGGCAGGCTTGATGGCCATTTAAGAATGATGCAGGCTCATGCTCACTATAAGGTTTTTCATGACTATAGTATCTCTGCCAACCCAAAGAGCGACAATGATAATTTCAAATTTGCAGTCTCATCTTAAGCTCTTTTACCCGTTCCATTCTGTTGATGGCACAGCTACAAAGTCTCATCGTGGCATCAACTTACTAAAAGCAACTGTAAATCATTCTTAAGTGTTGTCAAACAGCAGAAACATTGATCTAGATCCAATTTATGGGCGTGAATCATCTAACGGACACCATTACAACTTAAGGAAAAAATCAAAGAAAGTTACAAATTTTTGAAACATGGCATTCTGAAACACGGATCTTCGGTCAAAAAGCACTAGACAAAGGATTAAGGAAGACCAACATCATATGTGGAAGTTCTAATTTACAAACATTACATGGATTCTTTAGCATTGTTACAGAAGAAGCATGTTTAATGATAACGTACACGTGGGCTAGTGTGTAAAACAAATGAAACCCTACTTATTTCTGTGTAAGAGAAGCATCATTAAAACCCAATCTTAATACTAGTCCCTGTTCTACACTAGCGGTGTTTGATATTGTGGTTCACTTGTTTTGCTTCAGGCAATCAGCTAACACTTTTTTTCGTTAGTTATTGAACATATAAATTTTTGCAGACGAATGGAGTATCTAAGAGTTCAACAAGTTCATACTCAAGGTTTGGATTCACAAAACTATTAGAACAAAATAGGACCAGTAACAACAGAGCAAAGATAAGTACTCAAAGCATCAAGGACGAGCGAGAGCTACATAAACTTGTAACCCAAATAGTGTAGTTCATATTAATTTCCTATTTAATAAACCCCATTGGAAATTATTGTCACCAAAATGAGCAATCAAAAAATACAGTAATTTCTTGATTACAATGTGATCCTCGGTATTCTTTTTTTTTTTTTTTTTTTTACAAGAAAGCACAGAAATCGGATTTATATGTCATCTGAATATTCTTTAGCACAACAAACAAGATACGATATTCCAAGAACAATCAGATGAAATATAATGAGATATTCCATCATCCAAAGCAGCCACTAGAACGTTAGTGGAAAGAAGCTCACGGTAAAAAATCTAATATTTCCAGGGCTAAAAGATATGTAAAAGGGAGTTTATGAGCCAAAAGAGTAAGAAATAGAGCTCAAATGACTTGATTGAAACCAAAAGGCCTTTGGCCTAGCTGTATGTGAGTGGTCCATCAACCAAGAGGTTGTGTGGTCAAGTCTCACATGCGACATATGTGGGATATAGGGTGGTAATAAATGAGCTGATTGAAAGGCAAGATAACTTTGAGGGTACAACTGAACTTTTCAAAGTTAAGGGAAAAAGTCTACTCTTACCATTTACAATCTGCAGCATATGTTCCTCAAGCAGTGGCCTAAGCACTTCGTATAGATCATTCATACCCAAACCAGTCTCAGCTGAGAGAGCAATAGGATCTCCAAATCCCAAGGTACGAGCTTCACCAGCAGCAGCAGCAACTGAACCAATACCATCATCAAGTGATTCAGCTTTATTCATTACCATGATAATCTTGATCCCTGGAGCATGCTTGCGAAGCCACTTTCCAACATCCAGATCCATTGGCTGCAATCCATCTCTAGCCAAGATATAACGAACTGTCAACTACTAATAGCAATTTTCAAACAAAAACAAGTAGTGGTGAAAATTAGGGTTTTATTTTCCCGCATCCGGGAGTGCGGTGGGCGCGGGTTCTAAATGGGTTTGGCAAACCCGTTGAACACAAAATTTTAGCAACCATCCCCTAGATTTATTGTGCTGCTATGTCCAAAAACAAGTAGATGTAACATATATGAGCATACACGACTCCTGAAACTAACCTTGCATCTACCAGAAATAGTGCAAAATTGGACATCCTCAAGACTTTAGCTGTCATTTCTGCAGTCCTCCCAAGAACAGAACCAGATGAAGCTTCGGCCTCTAATCCAGCTGAATCCAACACTTTAAATCGCAAATCACCTAATTTAGCAATTCCTTCTCGTATGTCTCTAGTTACATGATCATTAGGGGTGTTGTACACAAGAGCCTCTCTTCTTCTAATCAAGCTACAATGCCAATCACAATCAATAATCAAAATGAAATTAAGTATAAAAAAGGAATTTACAACAAACAAACACAGCCAGGGCATTTTGTTTATAAATTATTGGGATAATATAAATTTTATTAAAATATTTGACACATTTACTATTCAACACGAAATTGAAAACTTTAAAACAAACATTGCTTCGGGTCAACCCAGCCATTTCGACCGATATCCAATAATTACCTTTTTGACTCTATCCGTTTTGACCTGTCACCCAACCCAACCCACACCATTCATCTTCCTTTTTACTAGAAGTATATAAGGGTTATGGCAAATTTTGAAGTATGAAGAACACGTATATATAACAATAGCTAACCGATTAAATAATGCAGACTTGCCAACATTGGGGCGGCCAATAAGAAGTACAGTTGGAAGCAAACGAGTCTCTACTTTGCTGAAGTCAACTGGTATTCCACTCTCAAACTTAGCCCCAGATAACTGGGAGCCGCTGACATTAGCACCAAAGTCTTTCCTATCATCACTTACATCATCCTGGGTCGGAACTGTAGAGCACCAACTTCTATTTTCAAACTTATAATACTGAATGCGTGAACCTAAAAAGGTTGTTCCATTGCCCCTTTCAGGTAAACAACCAAGCAGTGATCCTAGCAAATAAAAAGAATATTAGCATGCTAGGATAAATTTTTTTCCCTAATTTAAAAGATCCACAAAGTCAAATGCATTGTATATTTTCACCTTTAGTGAACTGTGAAGTATCATTTTTCACGCAGTGGTGGATCAAATTCCTTTGTATAAGACTAGCTATACGAATGTTACACAAGGTCTTCCGATGTGAAAGAGCACGAACACATGCAAGAGACATCACATAAAGACTTGCTTGTATTCACTAAGAAATACTGCATGTAATTTTGCTGGCAAAATGTTATCCTACTCTGTGCCTAAATACATTTGAAAGAAGAATAATTAGATACTAGAAACCATTCACTCTAAAACATTCCTTACTCTCATACTTTAACGTAACAATACGCTATGATTAACAAAAGAAAACTTAGTTCAGTTGAATTCTCACAGGAAGTACCCACAACTTATATAGAAATGAAATTAAAACTAGGGAAGTAATTTATTGCTACACATTAAGTCGAACACGTGGTGCGCTTCCAAAATTATCACGATTCAACGAATAAAACAAAAACAAACAATTTAACGAACTAGACAAATTAAAATCCCCATTTGAAAGATACATAAACAAACACTAAGTAACAGTGATTAGTACAGGTCATTATAACAAATTATGAAAGATGTTCCTGATACCCAGTTGCAAAACCCATTACCTATTGGGTGTGATTGTGAAGAAAATGTTGATATTAGTGTGACTGCTTAATGTCCAGAGATGAGTGGCTATTGGTTAAGATTTAAGACCCGCAAGTGAACAAGGAAGAAGGTTTATGTTTCAGGTTTAAATAGTTACATTTTGGTGCCTTCAAGTTTGTTAAGCTGTAGTATCATGTAAAATTTTAAGGAGAATTACATATATACAAAATAAAACTTGAATATTTGTAATTTTCTATATCTTCTCAAAATATAAGGGCCCGTTTGGTTTGTAGATAGGTTTAGGATTAAGATTTGGATTTGAATTCGGATTCAGATTTTGATTTAATATAGGTTTTGAATTAAATGAATACAGACTAAATAAATGATTGAGAAAATTATTTTTTATATTTATTTAAAATAGTAAAGTAAAAAAGTAAAAAAAATAAAAAAAATATTATGTGGCTGAAAAAATAAGTATCAAATAAAAAGTACATTTGATATCAATACAATTTTGAAAACGGGGAATGAAAATTTGGAGTACATACCACTTTTCAGACATGTGTCAGTGGTATCAAAAGGAACCAAACAATTGTTTTAAAAAATCTTTCATTGCAAACCAACGGAAACCGTGTACCAAACAGCTACTAAGTTTATTGAGTATAATAGTACATTGAAAATTGATACTTAAACCTAACTCCTAAGAGTATCTCCAACGGATGTTTATTGAGTATGTTCATGTTGACATGAAATTTATATACTCCATGTATATAAACTTTCATTGAAGTACCAACTTTATAGAGTTGTACATATGTATGGAATAAAGAGAGATAAACTAAGTGGGCTCAAGCAACTTATTAATAAATTATATAAATTTAAATTGGTTTCTTGATATGTTTATGGACTATGACAAAAGTTCAATGCAGAACAAAAATTATCTAAAGATCAAATTAAGAGATCTCAACCATTCATCTTTTTTAAATCTAAGGGTTCCCCAACCGCCCAATTCAAAATTGATCAAAATTAGTGCTAAACAATGGACATTTGAGATGAAATAGCACTATCAAAACGTGATCCAGTGCTGCAATTGTTCTTCGTTGCCACTTACCGATCAAAATCAGCCTCATAATGTGGCGGGGGTGACGGGATTCGTGGCGGCCGGATCCGTGGTGGCCGGATCTGTGGTTAATCTGTTCGCTAACAGTACAACGCTCATGATACGAAGAATCGCCGTGAAAATCACATACAGTTGATGACATGTGTGAGATGGTGACTTTTCAATGAGGTAAAGGCCAATGTGAAACCGTTGATTAGAGAGTGACTGGTACGCATTGGGATTTTGCAATTTAATCTAGACCCTATATTGAGTGGCAAAAAGTATATTGTACTCCGTTAAAACCTAATAAAAATCATAGTCGTAAGAAAAGAAGTCAATTTCCATGGCCAAAGAGATGAACGATTCAAGCTGTGTTTGTTTTTTATGCACAAGTAGGTGTTTTTGAGTTTACAAATAAAGAAGGGGTTCTACTATACATACCCTCCTACCATTGTCAACCTACAACCCCCCTATATGTCTGTACTTTTTGTCCTATTATGTTTGTACCTTTTTTTTTTTTTTTTTTTTTTTTTTTTTCAAAGTTTTTGTTAAAGTTTATACTATAAGCAGTTTTTTTTCTTTTCTCAAAGTTTTTGTCAAAGTTAAGTCCTTTGTATCAGTAAGGGGGGTCCTTTGTATCAGTATGTTTTTTTTTTTAGTACAATTATAAGTGTTTTGTATCACGGGTTCAAAGTTTTTTTCCCTGTATGCTTTGGTCCTTTTTATTCTTTTTTTGACTATAAACATCACAAGGCATTGCATTCACAAACCATCAAAAACCTGCTTTCACATAAGCAGCAAACAAACCATTTCACATAAACATCACATAACATAAAAGCAGTTTCACATAAGCAGCAGTTACACAGAAGCAGTTTCACATAAGCAGTTTCACAAAAGCAGTTTCACATAAGCAGCTTTTTCACATAAGCAGTTTCAAATAAGCAGTTTCACATAAGCAGTTTCAAACATAAGCAGTTTTACAATGAATACATCACCGTTTTACACAAACGAGGTATAATTTTACGCTATTACTTTCAAAAATAAAATGAGTTTCAAACATAAGCAGTTTCAAATAAGCAGTTTCACATAAGCAGTTTCACAGATGGCTCAGATTATTATTTTTACACATATGGCTGCAAATTTGAAGGTTGCAAAATGTTTGCCGTCCATTCGGTTATGCCATGCCAATCGACATGTTTTTTTTTTTTTTAACCATCATCGCCATCAAACTGCTATTAGATCATAAACTGCTTAAAGTTTCAAAAAGATCAAAAACTGGTTAAAGTTTCACATAAGCTGGTTAAAGTTTCACATAAGCACTTTCACATAAAACTGCTTAAAGTTTCACATAAGCAGTTTGGTATGTGCTTAAACACATACCTTTTCTTGACCAAAACCGGACCCAAATAGACCAAAAACTAACCAATTATGCCAAATATATTGTGTTTTTGTGTTTTTACATATGCAGGCACGGATATCGAGAAAAAGGGACAAAAACAAGCAAAAACCGGGAAAAACGAGCACGAGATATGGAAAGTATATTTACAGCCGAAGCCGGGAAGTTTTATGTTATTCAAGTTCGTGAAGAATCATCAATTAACAAAAGAAGCCCTTGGATTTATTTTGGAAAAATAGCAGAAATAGTCCCTTGAATTTCAGTAATTGCACTTATGGTCCTTGTCAAATTTACTAAATCCTAAAATTCTCAAATCCGGATTTATCAAAATCCAAGTCCAACAAAACCCACCAACCCATAAATAAATCCAAGCCCAAGTCCAACCCATTCTTAAATAACGCACTATCCTATCCATACCCACAACCCATCGGTCAAACCCAATCCTAAAACCCGGTCAAATGCAATAATAATGACCGGTCAAAAATCTATTTTACCCGCCCACGTTTTCCCCCAATTGCCCAGAAATTACTGTAGCCTAAGAACCCTAAAATTAACCACACCAAAATTCACTGAGATTAAGGGTATAATTGTACTTGCACGTGTATCTAGGAGGTTCCTGACATGTCAAGAATGACATGTCAGCGAAATGAAGCCCTCCTATTGGCTGGGAGTGCGTGGAAGATTTAATCCAAGGGCCGAAAATGATTGGGTGATATCAAGGCATGATCTGAGGGCTGATGATGATTCAAAGAAAACACAAGGCACACGGATTGCCAGCATGGCAGGACCTAGAAGGATCTTCCCGTGGCTATAAATAGGGGTGTAATCTTCCTCATTGTTCATGTAATTTTTAGTTTATTGTTATGCTGCTAAAATACTTTTCTGAATTGTAGTTTTTATTTCCTATTGTAATTTTAACGTTTGATTAATGAAATTTTAAATTTAGTATTGTTTGATTCTGTCCTGTTCAAGTTTTCAATTTCATATTAGCTTACTTGTTCTTTCAGTAGCTTATCTTACTAATTTCAGCTTTATATTTCATAGTTATTCAAGTTATCTCAAAGAAATTCCAAAATATTGAAAAAAGTTTAAAAATAGAAAAATAAAAAAAAAATAAAAAAATATACTTATCACAGCTTCCATTAGCTGTATTTCTGAGTATTATAAGCTTATACAAGCTAAGTAGCTTACTGTAAGCTTTTAGTAGGATCAATTCTGTTCTATTGTTAAAAAGTTCAAAAAGTCAAACAAAGTCAACTATCGTAAAAGGAATATGATGCTGAGGGTATTTTGATAGATCAAATAAGCATTGGATGTATTTGGCCTATCTAAAGATAGGCTACATTGGAAAACCTCTCTGTTCATGCTGAGGGGTATTTTGTAAGTATCACGTTTCATTCCTAGTTTATTTACTGCTTGATTTGTATCAGTTTGTTTAATTGCTTATAAGTCTGAGATTTCTGATTCTTAGATTACAATTAGCCTAGATGATCTTAGTATAGAGTAGATTATTGATGAAGCGAAAAGTGTACCGCTTTTAAGGGGTCATTTAAGCCCTAAATCGTATTTATTTGATCAAATATTGCCCTAAATCGTTCCTTTTGTCATTTTAGGTACTTTTGAGAAGAAATCTGGAAAATGAGGCATTTTGGACGTTTTTGGAGCATAAAAGTGAAGAAAACGACCAAGTCTCAAAATTGTGCTGGAAATTACCTTTGACGGCGTCAGGATTATCCCTGGACGGCGTCATGGCTTGGCAAGAAAAGGTGGATGTGAAAATTACTCATGATAAGCCAGGGAAATTTGCATGGGAATTCTGACGGCGTCACCCTTTAATCTGATCAAGTTCGTCACGGCTTAATTTAAAGAGGAACGGCGTCACGACTAAATCTGACGGCGTCAAGCCTTGATAAGCCAGAACGGATTTTGGAGAGCTAAAGAGGGACGGCGTCAAGAAGGTCATCCGGGAACCCTAAAAGCGGCGAGGTGACGGCGTCACACTCCATAACGTGACGCCGTCAGATCTGAAAGTCTATATATAGTTTTGCAATTTTTTGTCATTAGTGTGGAACTTATTGAGGAACTTTGTGTGTGAAAACCCTAAGACGAATTTGGCAGCTTTTTCAAGGCTTTTTGCCTTGAGATCTTCCATGTTACATTGAAGATAAGTTATCAATTAATCATTCAATATGTCTATGTGTTGTTTGATTCTATCTTGTTCTTGTCTTTTGTTTAACATGCTAGGATAGATTTATCTTGTGTTTGCTTAGATCTAATGAAACCTAGCTATTGATTATTGGTTATTAGTGTGTTGTTAGTTGTATTGGATGATTGTTCATCTATGTTAGGCTTAAGAAAACTGGCTAACTTCTATTCGGTAACTTGCTTGAACGTCTTAAGAAACATGAACCAATGCGTACTAAAGGTTTTTATGGTTGTATTTAACGCACAAGTGAATTCTAGTGATCCCATGTTAGGAGCTTCCTAGCCGGCTCGACATAGGAGTGAAGTAGGAGCTTGTAGAGTTGGGGAAGTACGTACGCCACCTCACAAATGGTATTAAGGAATACACCCGTCATCCACGCAACTAATACACACTAATCAACTGGTAAAAGATAGTTAGGGAGTAAGGAAATCTAAGTAAACACATTTCTCTCTATATAAGTTTTACCACCTTTTCATTTTCAGTTATTTTATTTTATTTGCATTCGTAGTTATTTGGGTTAGTTGATTAGCAACTAATTTCTCCCACTCTTTCAAACCCGAGATTTTACTTGCTTTCATAAAATTATAAAAATATAAAAAAGAATCTTCTCTCACCCTTAGACCTAGTAGAGTAATTTTTCATACCTAACGAACACTATTCCCTGTGGAGAACGATCAATCCCCCGTACTTACCACTACACTATACTACATCGGTCAGGTACACTGCCTGGTGGGGTTGTAAGCCTCTTGAGATCCCTCGAGAGGTAAAACCTGTTGTAAGGTTGCAAAACCACGCATCAAGTTTTTGGCGCCGCTGCCGGGGAGTAGTTATTGCTTAGGTTGAAATTTTATTTTTATTAGGTCTACTCACAAGATTCCTATCAAGTGAGATTTTTTCTTTTTATTTTGTAGCTTTCTCGTAGTCTATCTTTTCTTTGTGATTTTGTTTGTAATTTGCTTCAAATGGACTTTTCACTTAGACTTCTAAGATTGCAAGATATGGTTGAGTGGCTAGAACACCAAAAAGTTCAAAATACCTCATTTAGAGACACTTATGAATCATATGAGCCTTCACCTAGGATAGATTCTTATGAACAACCTCCATGTTTAGGATCTTGTTTTAGTGAGGCTAATAGGAAAAGCGACCTAGTTTGCCAAGGAATTGTGGATAGAGCCGTATCAATAAACCATAAGTTGGATGAAGCACTAGGTTTGTTATTATCACTACCTAAGAAAACAATTGATGAGGATATATGTGATATTGACACGTGGAATGATGAGGTAAATAACATAAGCCCACAAAATACTCAACCATCATTTGAGGCACCCACACCGCCCGTGACTTACCCGGAAGAAGTAGAAGAGACTTTAGGAATCCCGATGGAGGTAGAACCCTTGGACCAAGCACAACTAGAGGATATAGGTTTGAACACTTTTAGTGATGACCTTACTCATAGTTCTAGGGAATTTCCTAGTGTTGATGAATTGGAACCTCAACCTTTTCACAACTTTTCATCCTTAGATTTACATCTAGGAGAAAAAAGAGGAACCGACCAACCCATCAACCAATATTATCCGGGTAGTTTTAGGATGAAGGAAGCCATTCACTCACCCCTTCACCTCACGTGGCATATTCACACCCTAAGGGTGTGTATCGCTACTTCCACCGGCACTTAATTCTAAGTGTAGGGAAAACCTCCCCTATTTCTGTTAAATAAGGGTAGAGTCAGGCTCGTGACTCGAACAAAAACAAGCGCTTATTGGGAGGCAACCCAAGCTTTATTTGCTTTGTGTGTTTATTTATTTGTTTGTTTGATTTTATTTGTTTCCGTATGTATGTTTAAATTTTATTATTATTGATTCATGTTAAAAACTAATTTGTGAAAATGCTTTATCTTGTTTTTAACTTCGTCTTAACAACATATAAAGGTATTTTGCAAAAGTTAAGTGTAAGGGAAATCTAAATCGGTTTATTAGAACACAAATGAACATGAATCGTAATAATATTAAATGAACATACATATTAGTATTTGTTTGAGTCAAATGCTTGTATCGAGTCATAATGATGTTTTGCAGGATTTCCAGGAAGTAAGGTATAGGTTTTTCCAAAAATTTTTCCGGAAACTTAACATGAGAATTCTGTCAGATTGTTTCTGACGGCGTCAGGAGTTATAACCTGACGGCGTCAGGTTTAATTTTCTGAAAATTTTTGAAAGTTTTGTTTTCATAAAAAGTTTTTATTAAATCTATAACTTATAATCTCCAGGAATCTGCAAAATTATCATTCCACAAGCATTATATCCTTATATATATATTTTATCCCGCCGATGTTATGCAGGTTTTCGTGTTTGTTTTCTCAAGTTTAACAGGTTATTTTGGACAAGGAAATGTATGTGGAATCAAGCTTTTGGCGATGCATTAGTCATGAAGCTTTTACATTCTCTTTGGAAGAAGATCTAACCGTGTTACTTCATTATCCACCGAACGAATCAGGGGAGTATTTGATTTCATTCTTTTACCTTTATGCTTTTACATCTTGTTATTTGAACATTGGGGACAATGTTCATCTTAAGTGTAAGGGGGGGTAAAAGTACGATTAGAGAATGCTATTACGCTTGATTTTTGTTTGTTTAATAGTAGATGTGTAATAAAACTGAGATAAATACCTGTTAGGGCAATTTTAGTGCCAAATTTAAATTTTTTTACAACATATAGGAGTGAAACTTTGATCTTAATGAGCATCTCACGGATAGGAGTTATATGACTAGCACAAAAACCGTACCACTAAAAAATTTTTCCACCCCAAATATGTGAGGTTCGCCCCTAGAATTGGTAGGAAAAGCATTTATGCTATGATATGTGTACCGGTAGCACTTAGATTCTAGAACTTGCGTTAGGACCATTCCGAGGCCACAAGTGAGACTACATTCGTGTAGTTAGATTTACTACATGATAAGAGGCATTAGGATTAACCCATTGTTTTACACCTGTGTTTTTGTTATAATTACTTTGGCTACATTGGTCAAGTAATTTTCCCACACCCTTTGCGTTGTACTCATTTTTAGTACACGATACCCCTAGTACACCTCTCAGAGCCTATCTTTTCGTTTCAACCTTTAAGCATTTTACTTGAAGGAAGAATTTGTTTACACCCCACTTAAATGTACACCCAAATCGCCTTAGCCTACCTTGTATGCACTCATTTTTAGTGCATTATTGTTACAACATTTGTTTAAACCCAAGTTAATTATCTAATTGATTACATGGTTGCTAAGTCAAGTCATATCCTTGTACATATTGTTTTGGGACGATTGGGACTCATGGGTAAAGTACTAGTGTAATGGAGTAATGGGGAAGAACATCATTTATTACCCCCATATGTGCTAAATATTTTAAAAGTACTCCAAGTGTTTTAATTATCTTAATTCCAGTCATTAGAATAGTATTTGTAAAGTTGTGTAAAAGTTCAAGTGTAAGGGGAATGCATCGCCCCTTTGATGTATTATTTTGGATGGTAGGGCAAAAGTGTATGCAAAAAAAAAAAAAAAAAAAAAAAAAAAAAAAAAAAAAAAAATCAAGAAAAATACAAAAAAAATGAGAAAAAGAAAAGTAGAAAAAACATACGGACTACCATCCCGTTTTATTTTATGTTTATTTTTTGTTTTTGTTATTTTCTTTCATTGGCTTAAATCGAGTCTAGTCTTGGCTTAGCAACATTGTATAGTACATGTAATTGATCAAGATCTTTAACTCGCCACCAGTAAAATATCCTTTATCCAACAAAACCGTGTTTTCCTTTTCCCTACACCTAACGTTATAACCCGTTTAAAAGCCCTCTTTGATAGTTTATCTTTGGTGCTTACGCCTAGTGGAGGAGGTTTTCGATCCTTTCCCAAGCCTATGGTAATCTATTTGCTATGACAGGTAGTGAGAGATATTATCCGTTTTCATTTATAAGATTTATTTTGATGACACTTGAGAGATGTGAGTATCTAAACACTACTTGTGAGGTGCTAGTTTGTAATCTCCGTGCTTATTATGATTAAAGTGGAACGATTATTTGTTGTAATTACTTTTATGTTAGCATTAAATGACCCCTAACTTGTATTTTGATTAGAATAAAAGCGCATTTGCTTGAGGACAAGCAAATCTCAAGTGTAAGGGTATTTGATGAAGCGAAAAGTGTACCGCTTTTAAGGGTTCATTTAAGCCCTAAATCGTATTTATTTGATCAAATATTGCCCTAAATCGTTCCTTTTGTCATTTTAGGTACTTTTGAGAAGAAATCTGGAAAATGAGGCATTTTGGACGTTTTTGGAGCATAAAAGTGAAGAAAACGACCAAGTCTCAAAATTGTGCTGGAAATTACCTTTGACGGCGTCAGGATTATCCCTGGACGGCGTCATGGCTTGGCAAGAAAAGGTGGATGTGAAAATTACTCATGATAAGCCAGGGAAATTTGCATGGGAATTCTGACGGCGTCACCCTTTAATCTGATCAAGGTCGTCACGGCTTAATTTAAAGAGGGACGGCGTCACGACTAAATCTGACGGCGTCAAGCCTTGATAAGCCAGAACGGATTTTGGAGAGCTAAAGAGGGACGGCGTCAAGAAGGTCATCCGGGAACCCTAAAAGCGGCGAGGTGACGGCGTCACACTCTATAACGTGACGCCGTCAGATCTGAAAGTCTATATATAGTTTTGCAATTTTTTGTCATTAGTGTGGAACTTATTGAGGAACTTTGTGTGTGAAAACCCTAAGACGAATTTGGCAGCTTTTTCAAGGCTTTTTGCCTTGAGATCTTCCATGTTACATTGAAGATAAGTTATCAATTAATCATTCAATATGTCTATGTGTTGTTTGATTCTATCTTGTTCTTGTCTTTTGTTTAACATGCTAGGCTAGATTTATCTTGTGTTTGCTTAGATCTAATGAAACCTAGCTATTGATTATTGGTTATTAGTGTGTTGTTAGTTGTATTGGATGATTGTTCATCTATGTTAGGCTTAAGAAAACTGGCTAACTTCCTATTCGGTAACTTGCTTGAACGTCTTAAGAAACATGAACCAATGCGTACTAAAGGTTTTTATGGTTGTATTTAATGCACAAGCGAATTCTAGTGATCCCATGTTAGGAGCTTCCTAGCCGGCTCGACATAGGAGTGAAGTAGGAGCTTGTAGAGTTGGGGAAGTACGTACGCCACCCCACAAATGGTATTAAGGAATACACCCGTCATCCACGCAACTAATACACACTAATCAACCGGTAAAAGATAGTTAGGGAGTAAGGAAATCTAAGTAAACACATTTCTCTCTATATAAGTTTTACCACCTTTTCATTTTCAGTTATTTTATTTTATTTGCATTCGTAGTTATTTGGGTTAGTTGATTAGCAACTAATTCCGCCCACTCTTTCAAACCCGAGATTTTACTTGCTTTCATAAAATTATAAAAATATAAAAAAGAATCTTCTCTCACCCTTAGACCTAGTAGAGTAATTTTTCATACCTAACGAACACTATTCCCTGTGGAGAACGATCAATCCCCCGTACTTACCACTACACTATACTACATCGGTCAGGTACACTGCCTGGTGGGGTTGTAAGCCTCTTGAGATCCCTCGAGAGGTAAAACCTGTTGTAAGGTTGCAAAACCACGCATCAATTATGGCTTAATTTGTAGGGTGCTAGTGTAAATTTGCTATAATAGTCTTTTAAAGGGTGTTTGGCAAATTGCTTGGCTGAGTTTTTTTTTATAGGTACTATTCAATTGCATTTTGCTTAGTTTTGATGAAACTGGATTGAGATTAATTAAGTTGTTACTGATTGATGTTAACCTATTTTGATGAGTCTTGAGGATTTGGATTCATTAGAGCATAGACAAGATCAAAACTGCCTCTATAAGCTCAGCATAAGCTGAGCTTATTTGGCCCCCAAATCTGTCATTCTTAGAGCACTTTAGGTAATTATAGTTAGTGTGCAAAAGCTGGTTGCAATTAGTCAAAGTTTTCATAGGAAAAACGCCAATTCAGTAGGTCTGCTATCACAGAACTATTGTGCAGACATAGGTTCTTAACTGCTGATCTGGATCTTATTGTGGCTTATTGAAATAAGTTAAGGACCTCATTTGTGGTTTATAGTAAGTTCATATAGCAAGTTTTGAGTATAACATCTGGGATCCACACTTTGTGCTTATTAGATAGCTTGTTTGTGGTATGCAAATTCAGCAATTATCACTAATCTAGGCCTACAAATTTTTGGTCCCAGTCACTATCTGTTTTAAGCATCTAATTAGGATAGTAATTGGACTCAGATTTTGGGCATTCTTGGTTTTAGCATAGATTTCCATATAAGCTTTCTAGCTGTTCTTCTGGATTCCCAGCATAAGCTCTGGTTTAGCTTAATTTTCAGCTGCAAAGTAGGACACAAGCCATTTTGGACCTGTTTAACTAATAAGCTGTGCAGAACTTATTTGCTTAATTGCCTGAGCTTATTTGAGTTTTCTGTGTTTGATTAAGCTTCAAATAGTCCCATTTATCATCACTGATCTTCTTATAATTTCTGGCCATGTTTTGCTTATTTTGAGCTTATTCACTAAGTGCTTATTAGGCTGTTTAGCTTATTTTAGCTTATTCTGGTTCTGATTTTATTTTTCCTAGATTGCTTCTTTGATTTTAAAATTACTCAGAAATTTTCAGATTTTTCCAATTAGTTTTAATATTTTTAAATCATTTAATTAGTTTTAACTAGTTTTAAATTCATAAAAAATTATTAAAAAGTCAAAAAAATATTTTTCTTTTTCCAAAAATTTTCTTTTATCATTTTTAATATAGGAAAAATTAATTTGCATTTTTAGGGCTTAAATTTTAGAAAATCACTTTTATTTACGTTTTTAAAATTCGTCGCGTAACATTTTTAAATTCCAATTTTCGTTTTTAGAATAGCATGCTTAGCTTAATTGTTCCTTTGGTTTAATTAGTTGTTTTCTTTTATAATTTCATTATTTGTAGCATAAAAACCCAAATCAATCACTCTTATTCACATTCACTTCACGAATCACGATCCCGAATCACAATTCCATTCAATCTTCATCGGGACTACGACTCGGTTTACACATATTTCCTTTGTGTTTCCTTTGGAGAAATATATACTATAATTGATAAATCACAGTTTCACATAAAAGCAGTTAAATATAAGCAGTTTCACATAAGCACTTTCACATAAAAGAAACCACCACATACGCAGCAACAAACCATCATCAGAACCAACAAACAACCATCATCAGAACCAACAAACAACCATCATCATAAAATGAGTTTCAAACATAAGCAGTTTCAAATAAGCAGTTTCACATAAGCAATTTCACAGATGACTCAGATTATTTTTTTTACACATATGGCTGCAAATTTGAAGGTTACAAAATGTTTGCCGTCCATTCGGTTATGTCATGCCAATCGACAAGTTTTTTTTTTTTAATCATCATCAGAACCATTTAGTGAAAGTTACGTTATGTAATTATAAACGTAACGTTATTTGAATATATCGTACGAAAGTGCACGAGAGGGTTTTAAGAATGAAAATGTATAAAACATTTAGTGAAAATATATAAAGAATAAAGTTACTGAATGATCCTTGAAGTTATATGAAATTTGCATTTTTAACCCTAACGGTGAAACATTTGCACCGTTAGTCCCTGGTTAGTATATAATTACATTTTAAGACCAAAAAGGTTCCAATTTGTCATTTTATGGTTTCTAGTTAATGTTTTGTCCATTTCTACCCTTAAGTTACAAACTTGGCAATTTGTACCCAATTTTTTTGAAAGTTACCATTTTAACCCTAATAGTAAATACGTTTTGCATTTTTAGTCCAAAATCCACAAAACTTATATAAACAAATTTCCAAAAGTTTTAACAGCCTCAAATAGCTTATTAGAGTTCATAGAAACTACTTATTACACAAAAGTGCTTAATTTTGGCTTAATGGGCTTTTAACGCAAATAAAACAAAGCCCATTAAGAGATTTCGATCCATAGGGTGTTAGAATGTTTTGGGCCTGGTTTTGGGCTATTTTTATGGTCCTAAAAATGTATTCAAAGTGCTTATATCACAGCTTATTCGCAAGTGCTTATTGGGCTTTTAAAGCCCAATCGCTATATGTACAAGTTTTAAAAATAGTTCGAGAGCTAATGACTTGATCGATTTAAATGGTGTTTCATGAGCTTATTAGAAGAGCTTTTTGAGGCAGCTTATTAGTTTGGTCTATGGAAAATCAAGTGGTGTAATTTATTCGACAAGTTGTATGTAATAAAATGATTTAAATAGGTGTGTTTATAGTCGAATGAATAAGTCCAATAATAAGTAAAAGACATATGTATTGTCCGATGTTCAAACTGAGATAAAAACAAGTCTCGTTAAGTGTTTATATGAGTGTATATGTGTCGAATGATGACTTCTCTTGATTTTCAGCCATCCTAAATAATAGGTGGTCGAATATATATGCAAATTAAATAACTAGTAATCGTATAAAATGAATGAAAGCTAGAAATGGATGTCGAGTGAAATATAAATAAATATGAGTGAGTGAAAACATTATAAATATGGAAAGATGGATTCGAATAGCCTTACCACACCAAGAATGGTGGTGAGAACTCAGTGATATGGACTAGAGATCGATGGGGTTTGCACGTATTCGAAAGAACTTCCCCAAAAGTATCGAGTTCAACCTTTATCCTTTGGAAAATGAAATTGAAATGCCTAGAAATTGACTTTGTTGCCTCGAATGGACTTGATCAGGAGAAAAATACTTAGAAATAATTTTGAGTGTGAATGAAAGAATAAGTGAAGGTGTGAATGTGAGTTGTATGTATGCATGCATGTACTAGTCGATATATATCATTTAAGGACAAGTTGGGATTGTTATTCGATCTTGGCAGGAGATAGGAGGGGACAAGGAGAATATTAATTGGCTAGGAAGTCATGTGTGTAAGAATCAAGTGGGTTTTTGTTTAGAGAAATCAAGTGGTAGATATATGTATGTCGACATATATTAAAAAGGTCCAAAATGATATTTCAACGTGTCCAAAAGGATTAGGGAGGGGGTGTTAGTGTTTTTAGAAGTTCCTAAGTCGAGAACAATGTAAACACATAGCCAAAAATATAGTTTTGGTCGATTAAGTTAAGGTTTGAATGAGTTGGTTAATATGGATTTAATTTTGTACTTGTGTCGAGTGAGCTTAGCTTTAGGTCTCGTTTAAATAGCAAACTTTCGATTCAAATAATGAGGTTTGTCAATCCTACTTCTTTGGAGTATAGAGATTTGGGTTATGCAAAATGAAGGGTAGCTCATGTGTCGAAATGAGAATTAAATGAGGCCAAGTAAACGTGTATTGGTCGATTAGTAATAAGAAGGAAAGTGAAATTGGGCTTGAGTTTAGTTGGGCTTGAATAGTGTTGGATTAAGGATTTAAGAGTTATGGGTCCGTTTAGTGTTTAATTGTGTGTATTGGACTATCATGGCGCGTGTGTGAGCTCGTTCAAAAGTATCGTGTATCACGTAACAACGTGTTTGATTAGAAATGTAATAAACAAAATTTTTTAAATTTTACTCGTAAAAATGGTTAAGTGAACTGTAATGACGGGTTAATACTAGATTAACTCTGACTAATGACTAGGGAATTCTACGGGTTGCTAAATGAGTAGGTAGATGAACGCAGTGATATGATGGGTGGTGGTGATGCTGGGGTAGTAGAAGTGCCCATGTAGGTGCATAAGGACCTATAACGGGATGGAGATAACAGAAGAGTGTGAGCAGGGCTTTGGGTACCCTCCGTAGTGTGGGATGATGGTCTAGTGGATGGGCGTATGATTATGCGTGTAGTACGGCGAAGAACAGTAGGAGCAACTTGAGTGACTGGTGTGGTATGAACATGTGGTGGAGATGGTGGTGTAGGCTGTGCTGAGGTGGGTGTAGGCTCAGTGAGATCGGGGTCTGGTGCATTGAAAGCCTGTAGCACCTGCATATACGGGTCGTCTGAGCCCGGTGAGATCGGAGAGATGTTGTGGGAAGACATGGTCTATGACAAAAATGGTATATGTGTGTAAGTATATCGAAAATACTCGTAGTAAATAGTGTAAGTTACGTATGTATAAGTATACATATAATACTTATAGTACATGTAGTTGAGCAAAATCAACAAACGGTAACAAATAGTTAACACAAGTAATCAGCAAATAAACAGCAAGCAAGGCCGGCAGGAAAGTGGCGGTCATAGGGACTTGTTTTTGTAAAAAGCGGTTATAGTTTAGGGTTTATATGTACCTAGTTCTCTATAACCTGGCTCTGATACCAATCTGTAACACCCACAAAATCTTGTATTGCGGAAGCATTCGGGTCATGGGGTGCTACTAAATTGAATATCACAACACAAGGTAATAAAGAACGGAATACATACTCCGTTTTAATACATTCAACCAAGTCAAATAAGTTTACAATAAAGTTTGAGTTTAGAAAATAAGGCCCATAATTCAGTTGTCCCAGTAAAAAATAAGTCATAGTTAAAATGCCACAATACTTCATACAGTAGTCTATGACCCTTCCCCTGCCACAACCTTGTCACAATCATCCAGCTTAAACACCTGAGAAAAATATGCTAAAAGTCAGCAAAAAGCTAGTGAGTTCATAGGTTTATTAATAAGCGGTAAAATCAATAGTTTGCACTATGAGTTTGGTATATGAACATTACAACCCATGCAATGTCATATAAAAATACAGTATATTATGTTAGCACTAAGTTCATGCAACCGAAGCTATAACAGTGTGCATGCTCTAGAAGCATGTTAAATATAAAGGCCCAGCAAGTGTTTATCCCAGACACTTGTGTTTCGACATGGTATACGTTCGTTTGCCTATCCGGTCAACCCGAACGAGGACGTTACTCCCAATAGATCTATTTATAACATTCGCGCTTCCCAACGGGAACTGACGGTTCATGAGTTAGGCATAATGGGACATAACAGGGCTTAGGCTAATCCACGTAATAGCATACACAATAGTTTGGTCCATAAAAGAGTTTTGCATGTTTCTCACCCCAATTGTAAAACAAGTTTAAATAGAGTGGGGCTATAAACTCACCTTGGCAAATAGTAGTCAGATAACACAATAGTTCAGACAGTGTTCAGCACCAACACGCGACCTAGATTAGTAAGGTTTGTTTTAGTTCACGGACCGAGTTTAAGAATTTACGAAATTTAGTTAAATCCAAAAGATTTAAAGAGTTTATGTTATTGTTGCTGGTGTGGCAGCATTTAAGTTTAAAACAATTTTCTAAATCATTTGAAAGTATTGGCTCTTGGAAGTGCTTAAGTGTATATCAAGACGAATAAGTCTCCAGTTTGACAGTAACTGAAAGACTATGTACGGAAAATTAATACCAAATATAAGACGTTGACGGTATGTGGAGAACGTTATAGTCAAATGAGTATATATTACTAAGTGCGTGTTTATACATTACATGTATAAGTGTGTTCATGAGAAAAATGGTGTGTGCGTGTATATATATATATATATATATATATATATATATATATATATATATATAGTATTTATAAACGAAATGTTACGTTTAGAATTTCTCATCATTGATTATTTCATTTAACGAAGTATTAGTAAGCTAAGTATATACTTTTTGGATAGTAGGCGATTCTCGTGCTAACAAAAGTTATAAGATTGACGTTTAATTAAATAATTGTTTCAAAATCTAATAGATCTATATGAGCTTCGATAAAATACGTCAAGTTTATATGTAAACGAATTAAGGAACGAGTTTAAATTTCACAAGTCTAGTTTTTCACTTTATTCTCATAGTTGTTAAATGCATAAAATTTTTCTAATCGTATGTGTAGAGTAAAAATCAATAAGAAAATATCATGTCGAGTTACTTAAATACGTTGCGTGGTTTATATATATATATATATATATATATATATATATATATATATATATATATATATATATATATATATATATATATATATATATATATATATATATAGTGAGATTTTTGTGTTTTAGTGAAGTGTAACGAGTTGATAATAAGTCGGATTGTTTTTAAGTCATGAAACATAAAGTTTGAAATAGTCGAGAATTATTACTTGGACGATCGTGACAACGACTTGTATATATAAACCGAATATACAACACACTCTTGTGTTGTGGAGTGGGTTGTGGCCCAACATGTACTTAACACTACTCAACTCGAAATGGGCTTGTGGCCTGGTATGGAAAAGAAAGAAAAATGAAGAAGGCCACTTATGGGCTTCGGCCCAATTATACAAAATCCAGTAAACGAAAATAATCAGTTGTGAATTTCATGTTATAACTCATTTGCATTTTAAACTGTCTGTGTTATAACTTATTTGGGTTATACTAATCAGGACTCGACTTTTATCTTTGACCTTGTGTACGAGACGCAACCAAAACACACCCCGTGTGTGTTTTATAACCGAGTGAAAACAAGCACCCTTCGTGGGTGTTATACACGCAACACACGACCATTTGAGTAGTTTTTCCCAAATAAACGACGGCACCCTTCGGGGGTGGTGGTCGATCCAAAAAGAAAAGGGGAACGAGCTACTTCCCATGTGAGCTCGAGTGGCCTCTCGGCTCACATATAAACCAAGACACACTCGAATCCAATTTTACTCAAGTCAACATAGCTTACCACATAAGACTAAGATCATTTACCACTTAAAATCACACTTGAAACCAAACACAAACACAACTCAATCACAGTTCGAGTACCATACCAACAAGACTCGAGCATAAGCCAAACACAAACACAATCCGAGTTCGTACACTACCAAAACCTAGCACAAGCATAAACACAAACATAACCGAGTACAAAACCAAACAACTTCGAGTATAACATGAACACACAACCTAAGCATGAACACAAACACAACCTAATTCGAGTTCAATTGCAACACAAACACAAGCAAAGGTCGAACACTAGAAAAATCCGAACATACCCAGTATTTTAGTATCTAGACCAAATTCAGTGCTAGGTTTTCATTACCTTCTTTAACAGCTTAGACCATTCGACCAAGAGCACATAAACAATCGAATACACTTCCAGTTTCGAGCCAATATAGGTACAATTTTTGTTCTCGGGTTTAATTTGTCACACCATAACAATAACACAATGAAGAATCGAATGATACCACAACATTAAATTTCAAACAGAACATAACAATAACAACAACAAAAATAACGAATCATGTATTTAACAATCTTTAACATATGAGAGTTTAATTATCACATAAAGAACCATTTCATAGTCGAATGAAATAAATCAAAAAGGAGATTTAGAACTCTTACAACAAGGAGATCGATTAATAGGAGGTTAGAAGGAAATCAAAAGGAACCCAAATCCGATTCAAGCAAGCAATCCACACCCCACTCTTGACCCAGTAACCGATTGCACTAGTATACCAACCATTGAATTTGTTTTTGATAAAGATTCGAGTGAGTGGGTTTGCCTGTGAATCGAATGGGATTATAACACATAAACAAAGAAGGGTTTGACTCTTTCTTTCTTGGTTATCAGACGCTCCTATGGCCATAAAGAGAAACCATAGCCCTCATCTTCATCATCCCCTTGGTTCGATGTGTTGACTTTCGGACTCGACAAGGGGTGGCAGTGGTCTCCTTTTGGACATAAGGAAGGAGATAAACTTCTGGCCTTGTTTTTATTCATGGCGTCACTCGCTTGGCTTGTTATGGATCTGAGAAAGAGGATAAGGGTGACGTTGGATTTGCAGTGGAGGAGTGGGGAAGAAGGAGAGAGGGTGAGGCGTGATGTATACCTCTCTCTTTCTCATTTTTTTTTATTTTATTTTATTTTATTTTATTTTATTTATTTATATATAAAAGATATGTGAGTGGGGTACGGATGTATACAATGTATAGAGATAATATTTTGTTTTAGGTTTTGTATTAAGTGTACCCCGTGTCCCGTTGAGCCCCGGTGTAATTTGAGATTTCCGGGTTGTCGTGAGTACGAAACAATATAGTTCAGGAGTCGTTTTTATCAAACTGACATAGAGTAAAATTTATTGACTCCGAAATGAAATTATAAATTTTTAAACCATTACTAATTGTGGTGTCGGTACGCGTGTGGTGTCGTTTTTCAAGAAAATGAGATAACCTCTCGTTTTTGTTACGTTGGGGACTGTATATGTTAGAAAGTGAAAATTTCACCCTTTTCTGATAAAATCAAGTAGTTTTGGTGAGTTACTGTACGCTACAACATGCGTGTTTGCTTCCCGTAATAGTTATGTAGGCATATAAATGCTCAGTCTAACAGTTAAGTAATAACAAATTGACATTTATTATAAAATATCAATGGAAAAAATTACCGTTTGTCACAAAATTATTTGCATTTTTCGCAAAGTTAAGGGACATTTTTTGTAGTTTACTCTTTTTAATTTGATCCACCAAAAAATCACATGAGATTTTATGCAAATCACATGTGATTTACCGTAAATCACATGTAATTTAACGCAAATTACACATGATTTTACCTCAAATTATTTTTTTAAAGTGAATCACATATGATTTATACACGAATCACAACAAAAAACAGAATCACGTATGATTTACTCATTTTTAAATTAAAACAGAATCACATATGTTTCAGTTTATAACAACAAAAAGCAAATCACACGTGATTTACATTTTTTTCATAACAGGAAAATATATATATATATATATATATATATATATATATATATATATATATATATATATATATATATATATATATATATATATATATATATATATATATATATATATATATATCACACGTGATTTCACTAATTTGTTTTGTAAAAAGAAGAAATAAGTTAATTTGATATTGAAAATCACATGTGATTTATTACTTTAAAGATCACATGTTACTTGTGAAATCACATGTGATTTTTTTTTGTAAGCTGTGTTTCTGACTCGACATTGCGAGCCGGCTAAAATCACATGTGATTTTGTGATTTATAAAATCACACGTGATTTTTAAAATAACAAATCACATGTGATTTTTCTTGGCGAAAATTTTGAAAAAAAAATGGTCGAAAGTATATAAAAGTGCATATCTATAAAAAGATAATTTAATTCTCGTCGCGATGGTATATTTTTCGTAGCTTGAAGATTTACCGTTTGCAAGATATATTGTTTTAAAAAAATGTGTAAAATAAGTTTTTATATAATTACATTTCTGCCCTCCTGTAATTATATAGATTTATCATTACCGTTGGATGAGATGAGGAAGAAGGGCCAGGATTGGCTGTTTTGTTCTTTAAAGAATTAAAAAATGCTATTGATCTCACCTCTATGGACTATATGTAGTCCATATCATTGTAAAAGCAAGTTTATATGTTTTGTAACATGGAAATACTATAAACTTGGTAACGTGACATTAGAGAAGCTATGATAACATGAACTAATGGAAATAATAAAGAAGCAATGCTAGAATCATATAATTTTTACAAAATATTTCTCACACAATGACATGACATGTGAAATTTGACTAAAATTCATTCTTTTTCATTTTTATAATTGATGGACAAGTCACTATGACATATCATTGTGTTAAAATAAAATAAATTAAAAAAAAATAATAATGTGACCATAGCATTTTTTTCAAAAAGTGAGAAAGTGAATATGTCACGTGGCATATGGTTATTTGAGTATGTGTATTCGTAGGCTATCACATATGTAGTAGGTTTATATAACATTAGTGCAGAGGGGTGCGGGAGTTCGGGAAAACCCATCGGACCATTTAATGCTATCTTTCTTTGCGGGACAATCAGTCCCATCATTCGGCAAAACCTAAAAAAAAATTCCATACAGGACTTGAATCCCGAAACCAAATGGAGAGAGAATATTGATTTTAAAGAGAGAGAGTGTGTGTTTATTAGGCTGCTTGCAGTAAGGCGACCAAATTCCCTCATTTTTTTTTGTCACGTCAGCTTTCTCTCTCCAACGACCTACAGGCGATTAGGTGCCCCAGTAAAGGCGACCAAGTTTATTAATTTTTTTTTTCAAACCTATATAATACAAATGGTCCAATTAATAGCACATAAAGTGGGAAATAACTCGATCGAGCTGACGACCATCATCCAAAGAAAAAAGGGGTGATCGAATTACCCACACTAACATGATCGAGTGGGAATCGATCGCATAAGTCGATCTCGATCGGTTACTGCAAACAGTCTTATTACTAGTAGTTGTTATAGGTTGTTTTGTGTGTATTGAGTGTATTTTTAAATGATAAAATATAAAATAAAAATTAAGGAAAGAGAGAAGTTGTTGCAATAGTTGAGGAAAAGTTGAAGAAAAATATGAAGTAAGTGTTTTTTTGATAATGTGAAGCTGATGTGGTGAGGAAACCTCAAACGCAACCTCTACCCTTAAGGATAGGTTATAAAGCTTTCACTGTTATACTTGTCGATCTTTGTTGGATAATGGATTTGGTCTATAATATGTCTGTCGTTTGCGGAGATTCACTGGAGCATATATAGTATGCAGTTAGTCGTCGTTATTCACCAACATATCGGGTGATCTATATTCTATTGTGTCATCCTGGGAGGCTTTGGGTGCACTTCTTTTTGTTTGTTTCTTTTCTAAAGGGCAGTGTTGCAAAAATCGGTCGTGGCGGCCGATTAATCGACGATATATCGGTAATCGGCCGCCGACCTTGTCGAATTATGAAAATCGGACAAAAAATCGATTTGGGGAAAAAAACGGCCAAAAATCGGCCATATCGGCCAGGTTTTAAAAAAATTAAAAATTTAGGCATTCTACTTAATTTGTGGATCGTTTATTTCACTTATAACACACAATGAGCCTCATAATCAGAATTGGAGCCTTTTATTGAGGTTTGAAAACATAGTAGGCTTGGAATCAGTTACGATCTTTAGTTTGGTCTCCAGAAATACCCAAAACATGCAAAAAATGCCAATCCGATTAATCACTGATTAATCCCGCCTTGGCCGATTAATCGCTGCAGGGTGGTCGACCGCCACACTACCGATTCACGATTTTTGCAACATTGCTAAAGGGTATGCATCAGCATCACACATGTGTAAAGAGTCTAAAAATATAATAATATATCTTGGTGTAAAAAGTGAAGTGATCACAATGAAAACATAAAAAAAGTAACTTCAAAACAAAATTGTCATTGTAAGCCATTAAAGTTTGAAACAATTAGAATTTGTAAAAGTAACTTCGTAACTGCATGTAAAATTGCGTCAGATTCTTCTGGGGATCGTAGCAAAAATAGACATCCTGAGCCGAGGATTTTCAGGGCGGCATTTGTGTTTGCAGGAACACATTGGTTTAATACCTTGAAGCCACTTGTTCCCAATTCTATAGGAAGGTAAAATATCATTAGGAAGCGCTTGAGTACGTAATGAGTACCAAATAATTATACTTTTGAGTAGTCACAAGCTTTCGGGTGGATTACCTTATGATTCCTAAAGTGTTATGACCTTCTTAAGTTGGGATTCCTTGTAGCTCGCTTGCCATGCTCCCACAGTTTCATATACGGTCCGCTAAGTGCTCTGCATAGGATCAATCCATATCACCATCAGAACATCTTCATGAGCTTAAATGGATAAATTGGTCATATTTAACCCCATTCATTCTTTGAAGAATCTCAATGGTCTTCCCTCGACTAGTACTTTCTCGAATCTCCAAAGCACATGATCTGGATCAACCTACCAATAATCCTTGCAAGAGCATAAACCATTATGAAAAGAATGGAATCTGTTATTATCTCTAACAATAATTTCTCTACCCTCCAACTTCGAGATGATCTTCATAGCCTCATGACAATCCCAACATACCCTTAAGTTTTTCACCACTCGAATAATAGCCCCTGGTTCACTAACAAGAAGACCAAAACAAACCGCTAGCTTCTCGCTATGAGTTCCCACCATTTCTTCCTTTTCTTCCTCTTCAACATCTCTAAGTACACTCTCCTTATCTGCCATATATCCAACTAACTTCATTTTCTTTCTTAATTCCATCAATAATTTGTATATATCTTTCGATCTTTCATGTGACGTATCACCCACAATAAACTTGTGTAACTTCCCGTTATATTCCACATAACTCCATCCAGTAGTTTTCATTACTCCTCCTATTTTCATTTCCCCTCTAATCCTCTCAACGTCACTCCATCTCCCCATTGAAGCATACATATTTGAAAGCAAAACATAATTGCCCGAATTTTCTGGTTCAATTTTGAAAAGCTCCTTCGCTGCATATTCACCAATATCAATTCTTTTACGAATTCGACTTGCGTTTAAGAGTGAACCATAGACACCTGCGTGTGGAGCCATTGGCATTTTTTCAATCAATCTTTTTGCTTCATCTAGCTTACCCACTCGACCTAATAAGTCAATCATGCAAGCATAGTGATCTACATCCGGGGCGCTGATGGAATCAAAAACTTTCTTACCCTCTTCTAATAGTCCTGCATGACTACAGGCTGTTAGCACACTAATATATGTTATTCGATCGGGCTGAAAACCATATTCTTTCATCTTCCACATTAAATTAACGGCTGATAAGCCGTCACCATGAGCTGCAAATCCTGTAATCAAAGTGTTGAAGGAAATAACATCTTTTTTCTCCAAATTGTGAAAAACTATTTCAGCGTCCTTCATGCTTCCACATTTGGAGTACATAAAGATTACGGAATTGTAACCTGAAATGCTTAATGTGATTTGATTCTTACTGGCATGGTTTAAAGCCCATTTTCCTAACTCCAATGCCCCTAAATGGCCACATGCTGATATCACACTTACCATAGTAACTTCATCTGGCTTTGTGTCTTTCGACTTGATCATCTCTTTAAAGATCTCAACTGCGATTGCTGATTCACCATTCTGAGCATAACCAGCAATCATCGAATTCCATGATACTACATTCTTTCCTCGCATCCGATCAAATAACTCTCTAGCGGATTTCAAATCACCAACCCGCGTATACGCAGAAATCATTGCATTCCACGCGACAACATTTCTAAACGTACCCAACTCATCAAAAGTCTTCCTAGCAGCTGCAAGATTCCCACACTTAGCATACATATCAAGTAACGCAGTCTTAACAAACCCATTCAGTCTAACATTCTTCTCTGTTAGCATATTCACAAGTGAATTCGCAAGTTTAGGATCAGCATGATCTGAACACGACGAAATAACAGCAACCCATGTCGTCTCATCAGGTTGAACACCAACACTAACCATCTCATTAAACAGCTCTAAACCCTCTTCAGCAAACCCATTCTGCGCATATCCAGACAACATTGCATTCCAAGACACCACATTTTTCTCCAGCATTTGATCAAAATACCTCCTTGCACTAACCAAATCCCCCCTCTTAGAATATCCAGTAACCATCGCAGTCCAAGTAATCACATTCCTCACATCCATCAAACCAAACAACTTATCAGCTTCAACCTCATTCCCCCATCTCCAATACCCAGAAATCATACAATTCCAATCCGCAACCATTCTCTCAGACATTTCATCAAACAATTTACGCGCAAATTCAATCGGCCCATACCTAGCGTACATATCCATAACAGCGTTACGCACAAAACAATCACCCCCATGTCCCATTTTCACCACATGCCCATGTAACCAAACCCCCTTTGTCCCCAACGCTTTAATAACTATAGGAAACACAAAGGCATCAGGTAAAATACCCGAAACACGCATACTATAAAAAAGGGTGATCACATTGTCATGTGATCCTATGTTGGAGTAAAACTTAAGCATATTGGTAAATGCATAGACATTGGGTAGGTTTAACGTGTCGAAAATGAGGCGAGTGTATGATGATGGGGCGCGGATGCGCGTGCAGTGGCTGATGAGGAGGGATGCCCAGTAGTTAGTTTGGTTTAGTGAATGATGAATGATTTGTGAATGAAGTTGTGTTAAGTGTTTCAAGTTGGATATGTGGTGTGCAATTGTGTTTAAATGTGACATTGAGAATAGATTTGTGATTCAAAAACAAACTAAGATGTTATAGAGATGAGAAAATTATTGACATGTCTATTTGTATGCTTAAATCATTTAAATGTAACAAATACCAAGTGTATTTTTTGTTTTTGTATAATTTGCATAACCTTTCGCATGCGAATCATTCAGAGCATGTGCAATAGGAGTTCAATAGATTGAATCTTACATTGTAAAATGATTATTGAAATAAGTGTCTAGTGGGTCGATTGACCTTCGATCGGTCAGGGTACCTGATGGCGTCGCCACACTCTACGGCGACTGAATAGGAACGTGTCACTCTTGCAAAAAATGGAGAAGATGGTCGCTAACCTGACCGATTCACTTGCACGCAAAACAAACTCCAACGGCTACATTTTGTACCATTTCGAGTGTTTATTAAAAATATTGTTTAAAAACTTTACCACTTTAATACTATAAATACCCCATTCATTTCACTATTTTATATACAATTTCAAACCAGATTACTATAATCTTCTCATCTTTATACAAAATGTCTCAAAATAAACTCTCAAAACCAAAACCCCAAAATCATGACGCCAACATAACATTCTTAACACCGAATCCCAATTTTTGTTTATCCGGTCTCTCACCACCTATTCAATTTCAACCCGCAAGTTTAAATTATCAATCACAACAACCACAACACCAATATTATCAAAATAATTCATTCCATCATCCGTATAACCAACAACAACAACAATCTTTTTACCACTACCAACAACAACAAAATCAAATGTATCGCCTGCAATTCGATTCACCACCCCCGTTTAACCAACCGATGGACCAACCTCAATCTTCTCAACGATTTTCTCTGGTTAACCCTCTTAATCTTGACATAGATATGGATCCGTTTTTTGATAGCCAAGATTATCCAACGGGTCAAGGTTCGGGTGATCGTCAAGATTATTCTATGGGTCAAGGCCCATCTGAACCCGTTGAAGACGACTCTCCCGTCGAAGAGGTGGCGCCCGTCAAAGCTAAGAAGACTACAAAACGACGTAAAAAAGCCAAGACGACTGTAGAATCTAGAGTGGTAAAACCATGGACCCCGACGGAATACCTAGAATTGTGTAAAACGTGGATCAACACGTCAGAAAACAACATCAAAGGGAACGCTCAAAAGACTATGGGGTTTTGGGGGGAGGTGGTGGCTTACTTTGAGAATGAAATGGGGGAATCGACAAGAGGATATGATGCCATCAACACCAAACGGAAAATAGGCTCCGTCCAAAAATTGGTCAATGTTGTGCCATTTACAATAATGTAAAACGGAGGAACGAGAATGGCGTATCTGACCTAACCGTGTACGATCAAACGTGTAAGTAGTATTACGCGACATACACTCAGAACATCACAATGACTGAGTTTTTGAGACTTTTTAAGGACCATAGTAATTATAAAGATGTTGAGATGCCAAAATTTTGTAAATCACAAAAAAAGTCTCGCAAAAAATCCAAGACATCCTAAACCACCTCACACTGTACATCGACTCAGCACATGGTGGTTTAAATCTGAACAAAGAAGTAGATGATTACGAGGAAGAGGTTCAGGAAGTGCGACCAATGGGTTGGGACAGAGCTAAGAAGAAAGGGTTATCCACCTTCGTGCCTTCGGAATCTTCAACTGCTGCACTTGGTCTTGTTGATATGATAGGCGATAAATGGAAAAGCATCAAATCGGTTAATTGGGGCAAAAAGAATGAAGCGCATGATTCTTATATAGCGTTGAAGAATCGACAATTGGAAATCCAAGAACAAGCACGTCAGGGGAGCAAGCGGAATTGGAAAGAGAGAAGAACTTAACATGAACTGCTTTAATTTCAACGAAAAAAGAAAATGACACAAAGACATCATGTTCTATAATTTACGAATCGATGAAACTCTGCCTAAAGCGCAACAACGAAAGATGTTGGAGGTTAAGCAAATAATCAAGTAAACATAATTGTTAGTTTAAGTTTTTAATTTTTATTGTAATGTTTTTAATTCTATTTGAATTATTATGGAATGTTTTTAATTATTAATGAAATTTTAATTTTATTTAAACAAATGAAAACGAAAAAAGAAGTAAAAAAGGACTAATTTGTGCTCACGTGAAAATAGGGGTGCAAACGAGCCGAGCTACTCGAGCTCGACTCGATAAAAAGCTCAAAACGAGCCGAGCCTTGTCGAGCTCGAGCCTGAAAATCAACTCGTTTACTTATCGAGCCCGAGCTCGAGCTTCGCTTATCGAGCTCGAGTAGGCTCGTCGAGCCTTATCGAGCTTAGCTTATCGAGCATATTTGGACATATATTTAGATTATTAAGCCGAGCTTTGTCGAGCTTTGTCGAGTAGTTCGCTTATCGAGCATATTTGGACATATATTTAGATTATTAAGCCGAGCTTTGTGGAGCTCGAGCCGAGCTTGAGCTCGAAAATAAAGGCTCGGATCGAGCCGAGCTCGAGCTCGAAAAAAACCTAACGAGCCGAGCTCGAGTATAGTAAAGCTCGGGCTCGGCTCGGCTCGGCTCGTTTACACCCCTACGTGAAAAACCCGTGAGGGGCGTAACAGGCATTGACTAACACACGTTAGTCAAAGAGACCAACAGAAAAGCAAAATGGAGACGTTAGGGATGTCTAATGCATTTATTCCGAAATTGAAAGCAACCATGCGAATTTGATACAAACTTAGGGACGAACTGTGTATTTTACTACTAATCCCTCACACAACTCCACAACCTGAAAATGTTAAATTATCCCGGCCAGTTCTTAATTGGCGCCATGTCCTTCCCGCCACAAACTCCCCCCAAATCCACCATCTACAAAAACACACTCATCCATTCCCTATAACCCTAAAACACACACACACACAGTTGCACCTTTTCACACACACACACAAAAAGAAACCAATAATGACGATAACACTAGGCCCGGGTAAATTCTACGGTAGCAGTCTCCCTCGACCCCGAATCTACACCGATATCAAATACAACACTGACCGGGTCGACCCACCCGTTTCAGTTCTCGACCCGTTTATGTCATGGGCTGAAGAAGCTCATTGGTCAACGGGTGGGTTAAGTTCTAATCGCCGCAGGTTGCAAGGCCGTATCGAAGGCGATATTCAAAAGATTCGAAACCACATCGAAACAAGTATTGAAAAAAGAGAAGAACCCTTAAGCCCTGAGTTAAAAAAATTTAAAAGTCCAAGTAGTCCTGCTGTGCCCCCTGCGCCGATAGCGAATAAGCGAAAGAGGCGGTTTGTGGGGTTGGTTGATGAGGATGATGATGACGACGTGTCAGGTGATGGGAAGAAGTGGCTTGTGAGGAAGCTATCGGATGAGTTTGATCTAGTTGCGACGAAAAAAGGGGAGATCGAGGGGGAGGGGGTTGCGGCGAGGACTCGAGGGCGGAAAGTGGCAGTTACGGAGACGAGGAAAAGGTTGAGGAAGGTGGGGGAGTTAAGTGTTGTGGTTTAAGGTGTCCGATGAAATGTCTGAATGAACGAGTTTATTGTTTTAGTGTTATTGTAATTAAGGTGTTTTTTTAAGAAATGAAATGATTAGATTAAGATGAATAAATGGGTATATGAGATTATGAAATATTGTTTCTAATGTTTTGTGTTTTGCCTAATTGTGATATATTTGTGTTTGATTTTGTATCTTATAATGGAGTTGAAAGAACTAAAAATCACATTATAATTTCATTTCAATAAACTGTTTTAAATGAGACAGTGGTTAATCTTTACATTCTATATTTGGTTTTTTGTCTGAAGATCATTCTAAACATGGGTATGAGTATGAGTTCTGAGATCACTGCTTTTGAATGTTGTTGATTTTTGACTGTAAACATTACAACAACATGCATCACGAGGTCTGTCATATCATCATATGTGGCTCTGTGGATTGATAAATAGTACTAGTACTTATAAATAGCCTATTAAGCCTTGAAAAAAAAAAGGTCCCAAAATTACATGGATGCACAAAATAGAACACAAAAGGAACTCGATCATCAACATACGAGTATATATATAACAGTATAACACTATTCTTTTTATGTTCACTCCTTAGGACAAAATACATTCAATCTTCTAAAGATTGAAAATTATGTATCAATTAGTCCTTCTGCAGTTAGTCCTAACCTCGCCGCTTGATCCGGTCAATGGGTTAAGGTTACTCATCTTGATCATTGCATTTGCAAAGTCTGTTGAAAAGGTTGCCGAGTTTGAACTGTAGGTCCTCACCTGGGCATCAGTTGTACCACCATTAAAGAGTTCTTGATCTGAATGCAATAGACCATTTTGGTTCAACAAATTGCTGAAGTATGAATTGTCGAATGATGTAGGAGAAACAACATCTAATGGTGATAAGTTATTATCGCCACCGCTGGAAGGACAATTCGCTCTCACCGATGTAGCAAATGAGGAATTTATGTTGTTTTCGTTATAGATCCGAGCTCTAAACACAGTACATCTTGCTTGCCCAATCGTATGAGATCCTATATTTGGAATAGTATGAAATTCACAATTGTAAGAAATGGTTTCAAATTTTCTATATAAGAAAACGCTCACGACAATTATGATGAATACGTATTATTTAATGCAGAATAAGACCCATTATAACCAATCTGCATACCTATCTATGGTAACTTGGGTTGCTAATCATACTTTGTGCTGTATTTATAGGGAAAGAGAGATTAATTTACCTGATAAAGCTACCATTTCATTAGTAGTAAAACCTTGGTTTGAGAAGGAGGATATGAGACCACTGAGGTTCAATGTGGGTGCGGGAATGTTGTTATTTGCAGCACTCAAACTAGCTGTAGTCGAGTCCCTCCTACCAAAAACCAAATTCCAACTAGGGCCACCCAGCTGACAATAGCACAAAATAATTCGTTAAAATCAACAATCGTTTACATTATGCAGAAAAATTAGTAAAATTGGTTTATGTTTCTCACAGCTACGACAGAATCACGAGCAGCGGTTGTTAATATATCTGCGCAAGAGACGACACCAGGGCAAGAACTCTCCAATTGACTTTTAATGGTGTCGATCACATCGAATCCTCTCAACGAATTGTTATTAGCTGCAGCCGTTTTCTCTCCAGTAAAATTTGCAGTGTCATCAAGTAGCACTGATGCATCACATCCCTACATATGTTTGGAAAATAAAAACAAAATCAATAAAAATACACTAGTATTATCAGTTCTCATTAACTTGACCGATGTATAAATACAAGTGTTAGAAAAACATATGTAATATTTTAAATACTTAGGGGGTGTTTGTTTAAGCTTATATATGGGCTTATGAGCTTATTTGATTTCGGCTTATGATATATAAGCCGAAAAACAAATAAGCTAATAAGCTTAAACAAACACCCCCTTAATTCTAGAATTTTTTGGAAACAATTATTAAGTTATCGACAATTTATATGTTGGTGTACAAAATAACAAAACTGACGATGAAAGATGTGACATACATAAAGGAATAGCTATTATTGTATGATCTAAGTCAACAACTAATTACCGCGTGTTTTAAAATCAAACTTCGGGGGAAGCTAAGGACAAGTATGGTTCGAAAATAAATAAAAAATATATATATATAAAAAAAAATGGAGAAGATGGGGCCGAGTTAGATCCACCAGCGTCGTGTGTTCAGTGGCAAGGTGGTTCACAATGCCAACATGCATGTGGGGTGCAAGGGTCTAAGTTTTAGTAAGCATAAAATATGCATGATTAGGTTTATCTTAGTAAGCATTAAAAGTTATCAATGTACGATTCAATCTAGGATGTAAACTAGGATTATACTTTAACGTACACTATTTGCACAAAATGATATGATGATGATTAACCTACACCAATACAAAAAAATCTTAGTCACTGATAATACTAGATAGGGTGATCGAAGACTTGCATTGACGAAGCAATCATGGAAATGAAGACGAAGCAAAGAAGCACCCATTCGAGCTTCATTTGAAACAGCTGAGTTCACGGCAGTTGATATGGTTGTGCTGAAATTAGGGCATGAGCTAGCATAAAAGTTGGCCGTAAGTTGGCCCGAAGCCATCCTAGCCAAAACACACAAACACAATATGCATGTTGGTAGGCTAGACAAATATGAAGAAGACGATGAAGTCATCAAATTAAGTAACAAGAATGATAAAGAAGAAGTTTAAGAGAAGCCAAATATGATTGCATGAGATAGTTGAATGTACATGTTTAGCCTATATATAAGGGAAAAAGTAAAGCCAAACGCGTATTAAGACTATAATAGATGTAGATATTATCACAAATTTGACGTTATAAAATCTCGTTGCTAGGCATGTATACTCGACTAATAAATAATAATACATGAAAAATGAAGATATCACGGCAACTAGATTTTAAATTGGGGTTGTGTTGTACAAACTCTCCTTATGTTGTCACATCATCAGGGGTTTAGTCAAAAAGTACAACCCGCGATGTACACCATATAACCTGGTGATGCGTGCAATGATTGAAAACCTTCGTTATGCGGTCCAAATAACTTGCCCATTTGAATTGGCCACTTTCAGACTTAATCATATCATGATAATAACAAAGTCAAATTTAAAAAAGGTAGGACAAAGATTGCTTACCATACGTTGTATTATCTTTATGAGACACATTCATTAAATTTATGTATTTTCTGTTGACTATCACCTCCATTTAACTGTCTTCCACGAATCTATATTTCCCCAATCAATCAAGACGAATTGTTCAACATTATAATGTGATTTACGTAGAATTTTCGTTGATATTCATCACTCTTGAGTTTTTAATTAGTAAACTTTCTGTTTAGTAGTGTGGAAAATTCCTAACCGTGTTCTGCAATTAGACAATCTGATTAATTTATTGAGTGTTAATTATTTTCTGTTTAGCAACAATTGCATCTTCTAGAAAGAGATTTAGTAGAAAAAAATAAAAATTAGAACAGTGTAGTTACGAAGTTTAGATGAAAATAAAAAAGGAAAACAAATTATATATATTGTCATTTTCGTTTTCAACTCATAGATTTTTTTTCTCACAATTACTACATATTGAACCCTAAATTGTTGCATTAGGGATCACACAAGAACCACAACTTTTACACTTTGCTACATAATTATGCAAATTTTGGAGATTATGTTGACCATGATTTTTTCAATTTCGACTTTTATTAACCATTATGAGTCCTCTATTTCGCCAAGGTGGCAAAATTGAGCTCTCCTATTGGTTAAATTTTTAATTACTGTTTAAGAAACCGAGACCCCGTTGCTTATATATTTTTATAACTTCGTCTATAGTTGTTTAGGGTCTTAAACAATGCACAAGAAACCCTAGGTAAAAATTTTCAACCCGTTACCCTTAGACGTTAAAAGTTTAACTTATCCTAATAAGATCCATATGTTGTTCGACATTTATATTGGAGGCACAAAAAAATTGGATTATTCATCCCAATTCAAGGTTAGTTTAACCAACAATCAATTGTTAAAATTATTATATTCATATATGGTATATTGGTTGCATGACATTATATTGTGCGTTTGCTCAATTTTTCGTTGCATTATTTCCGGTATGGTTGCATGACATTGTGCGTTTACTGAAACAATATGGCCTTGTTAGTCTTATTATGTGATGGTGACTGTCATTGTTGTAGCAAGCTTCGTTTCAAGATTAATGAAACAAAGTGCAAGGTGTATTCCTTCTCTGCGCTAAAAATCTCTAATAAATTAAAAACATTGCCAAAAACAACTTATTATCGTTCTTTTTTAGTTTATTAAGTGAGTACCATGTTAGTCGATATTTACTATTCTATTCTTGTTGACGTCTGAAGTTTTGATGTTGCTAAGGGTTTTTCACTCAACAAAAGATTCGGATTAATGATAGAAACAAACAACTGCTAAACAATAAAAGATAAAATTAAACAATTCGCAAACAGAGAAAACAACTACTATACCGTAATAGCGTTGATATGCAGTAATAATAAAAATAAAAAAGGAGGTTGGTTGAGTTCAAAATCTTCTTTGTGAGTCTTTAGTGTTAATTTTATAAAGTTTACACTTTACAACAAGGAACTATGGGATAGATGATTCAACAAGGTATATCCGATTGTATAGTTGAACGGGTTCCATTTTTCCTAACATCTCCAAATTTTTAAAACATAGATAATAGTGTTGTATTTCACATTTTATGTGTATGTACGGGTTAAAAAACTAGTTTCACATGACTAGCTATGTTTAATACTTAGGTGTGGTAACTTATAAATAATAGTCTTACTCAGATTTTTCAAACAGGATCATGTTACCCGAGACTTCAATCTAGTACTATAATACTCTAAACTAAAGCGTATGTGGTTGACCGTCGTGCAATCATTCATTGATTATATTGTTGGCCATTCGGAAACTTAGTATATTCTCGGGCCTAAAGTTGTGTTTGTTTCGGCTCATTCAGATCTAAATACGTCTGAAGTCTGATTCGGTCAGACATTTTCAGATTCAGACTGTTTGTTTATTCAAACATCTGAAGTCTGAATACATCTGAATAGAGTCTGATTCATTCAGACATTTGAATATGTCTGATTACATTTGAAAAGCTTAAACTTTACACCTACTTCTTTTCAATCATTATCTCCTCATCTTGGTCTTGATTTTTTATTAATAATCATGAATAGAGGGTCTTTTGGTTTGTTTTATAGCGAAAGGATTGTTTTTTGTTTATTCAGACACTTTATAAAAACAAACAGACTAAAATAATTCAGATTCAGACTTTTGGACCACTAATTCAGATTCAGACGTGGTATTCAGATTCAGACATAAAATGTCTGAATATTCGGAAACTTAGTATATTCTCGGGCCTAAAGATGACCTTGTTAAAACATGAAAAGTTATAAGATGGACCATGTTGGATAGTTAATAGTAATGAGTTTGGATTTCTGTACGTGGATAATTTGTTGTAACCAAGTTAATAGTGAGATAGAGAAAATATGTAAAGGACATGCATGTTGGAACCAAGTTTACAACATATGTATACATCAACCACTTAATTAGAAGCCAAAAGCATTACAAATCAGACATATGCAGTCATATGTCTTCTTAAATTGAAGAAAACGTGCTTCTTTTATTTATTACGTACTTATATATGCTTCTAAAAACTGCACCCATGCAAAAGTATCACAACCTCACTGCACCCTGTAAAAATCATCATACAAGAGAGAACATTATTACTAAAAAATAAAGTAGATGTACGTGTATTTAAGTTTTAATTTCGTAAAATATAATTTAAAGAAAATACTGAAACATACTTGGTGCAGTCAGTTCCGGGGCTAATCTTGTAAGGGATGCTAACACCACACTTGCCAGGGAGGCCGGCGGCATTGCTGGAACTAATGCCCGAGTTGGACGAATAAGCGTTCTTCAAGCAGGTGCAGGCAGTTTGACGATCAGGGGTTGATTTAGCCGCGTCATTGAGTGCTTTTACACCACTGCAACATGCCGGTGGCACAGGACCACCTTTTTGTAGGTAGCCGAGGCATGGTGCCAAGTTACTAGCCACCTGACCACAGCTAATAGCCTCAGCATAGGGTGCTGCCACCAACATGCAAGCCACGACTACACATGAAACAATCATTGCCATCCTTGCCATTTTTAACTTATATGAGTGTATGATCACCAGAAAAACAGAAACTTTTATATGATTCTAAGTTGTTGGTGCAAGAAAATGTTTTCAATGTTGCAATATATATAGGGTGTTTGTACATGTAATTTTGTGTATGAACGAATTAAAGAGGGGTTGCAATTAAGGACAAAATATTATTAGAGGTTAGTTGTTGGCAGTTGGAGTTCAAATTAATTTGATCCATTAACCTGATTTGTTTTAAATTTTTTCTAGCATGCAGTTAAGAAACACCACATATTAGAAAAACCCCATACACTAGTAATAGACATGAAATAGTTAAACATATACGGAGTATATACGTTACACTATAGATTCTTTAGTTTGTTTTAGATGTTTGTTGGCGTGTTTTAAAATCGATTATTAACAAAGTTTTTCTAACAAAATAGTAAAGAAAATGTAATTTAAGTTGATAATCGTTACAACTTTAAATTCGAGATGTCACACGATTATAACCTGTACATCCGTCATGATTAATACACGTACTAAGTTGGATTATTTAAACCAAGGAACACGTGTAAAGACTTTCTGAAAACAAGGAAACAACAATAGGAACTACACATGTATACTGCGGATCAATAAATGTTTAACCAATTGAAAGGGAAAGGTGTGATAACGACCAGACAAGAACATACATGTAGCTTGTTTGTGTAAATTGTTTTTCACGTTTTTGGAAATCAAATAAAATTTTAGTTTACTATTAACAGTTACAGAAAATAGAACTACTAGCTGTTTCGTATTACCGTATGTACCAATTTTATATTAAATCATTGCAAGAGTAAAAAAGAAATGGGAAAAGAAATGATAAAGGCATGGGGTAAGTACGTCGAGCCCACTCGAGCCCACTAGAACAACGATGTCTTTTTGGTACACGGTATTTCTAGGCAGTTCAAAAATGCCTTGATCGATTTGTTCCCGGTTATACTTGTGTACATTATTAATACCCTTATAAGTGCGTACAAACATATATAACTAGAAAAGATTGTACACACCTTGCATGTAGTGGTCCTCTCATCCCTGCCCACACCGACCCTCGTGATGTGTTGGCACCAGGTAACGCTTTCTCATGCCATCCACAGATGACGCCATCCCGTGCCACCCACACCCCCTGAGGATACTTTTGACACTCTAAGAAAAGATGGCGTGCATTGAGTGGAGGTCCGGCGTCGCTTGTGGTGATATTTGGTGAAGTGTGAGAACACCACTCCGCTCTTAACCCGCATAAACAACTTGAGAGTTGAGAGAGTGCTACATACAACATCACTTAGTGTATTTTTTTATTTATTATTATTATTATTATTTTTTTTTTTGCTTGTGAATTGTGTGAGTATTTTATTAGAATTGAAGATTGAAAACACGCAAACTAAAAACATCGTTATAAATAACATACTTTCTTAATGTGAACTATCTGTTTTCTTTAGTGTATTGATATATCAACTTTGGTGACCCGTAACATTTTTGTAATTTCTCCTTTTTTTTTAAACTTTTTTTATGTTGTCGCGTTAGCAAAGTTGTTCATATCATTACCTTAAATAATTGAGTAGCTAATTTCTGCTTTCGCCTTTTTAATTATTATAAAGTTGAGTAGTTTGAGTGGTCGAGAAAGAAGTTAATCAAATAGATGGAGTGGGCTTGAGTAAAGTAGAAAGAAAAAGACGAAGGGATGACGTGCAACTGATATGTCATGCAGTGATAGTGTAGGTGAAAGGACTAACATTGCAGCACCGCGTAACCAACACTAAACACATTTATTCTCCCTTCTTGAATCATCTCAAACTTCTCAATTCATATACTTTATATTATGAAAAAAAATACCGTTCTAATTCATACATTCACAAATCAAGTGATTAATTTATGGCTTGTTTTTTCCACATAAACCCATTGCTTAATTAAGGAAGGATGTAAATTAATGAGAGGGTTGAACCTGTGTTTTTTGATGTTTTGAGAGAGACAAACAAAAAATGTCGTTACAAAACTTTTGTAAATAAATAACAGACTATCTTTTACGTGTTGGGCCTCCAAATAAAAACTGAATATCAACTTAAGGGGGATATGTATAACCAACCCCTTTGTTTAATGCCATGTTGTCACCTGCTTTGACGATGGCCAAGGCCGAGTCTCGTTGATGAGGAAACGATACATAAACAACCACTTGTAAATCCAATTGGATTGATCGGATCAATGATCCCAAAATTGCTTGTAAAAACATGATGTAATCTCATTTCTCCTCTAGCATATTGCTAGAGTGTTGTAAATAAATAACCGTTCAAAAAAAAAAACATAAACAACCACTAATAAAAACCGTTGAAATATTTTTGCAATTATGTTAAGAAAAAGGGGCTATATATAATACATAATTACTATATATATATTATTTATGATGTAAAACGACGTCGCTCTTAATACAGTTGCCAACGCCCTTTTCTTGGCCCAGCCCATGTTCCAATCGGCCCATTGTGAAAGCGATGATATACGATAAGGTTTCATCACTCTCCAGAACTCTCTCCATCCATCTCCTTTCGTAGGTTTTGGATCGATGTGTCCAACTTTGGGGCTTTTGATTTATACAAGGTTTAGTGGCCGATTGGCTGCTGATTCACGCTTCCGGTGGTGAGAATTGTTGTTAATTAAATGATTGGTTGAAAACCCTAAATTTTTGGGTTGATGTCTGCAATTAGTGGCCGTTTGGCTTTAGGCCTTTTGATTTATATGGAATTTAGTTGCCGTTTGCCTGCTAATTCATGATTTAAAGTTATTAGTTGAAAACCCTGATTTTTGGGTTTTCGTTATTGCCTGTGGTTGTTTTTTTTACTACGATGGCTGCTGATTCATGATTTAAAATTATTAGTTGAAAACCCTAATTTTTGGGTTTTCGTTATTGCTGTGGTTGCTTATTTGTTCGTTGTAGATATTCGTGAACATTTCTTTCTTGACCTGTCTAACCTGCTGAACTTATCTATCAATTTGATTCTATTTATAAATTTATGAATATTTATTACCGTGTAGTTTATTTATGTTTGTTAAAAGTCTATTAATTTTACATTATTTATTTTGATTGTGCAGGTGTCTCCAATTGACTGTGTTAGGGATTGTTCTAAAAGAAAAGCGTGTGACTACGATGATTTAACTATGCCACCTGTTGGAAAAAGGTTAAAGCAGTGGCAAAAGGTGCTGGGAGGATGTTTTGGTAAGCCTTAACCCATTTATTGCGATTTATTTTTAATTAAAATTTTGTTGAATGTTGGTGTTTGCGTGTGCTTCGTGTGGAGTCTAGGGGCTAGCCATGATGCGTGAAACCCTGACGTCGTGGTTGAAAATATTTTGAGCAAACAACCTCCACAATGTATCGCCAACATCAGTCAGCTATGCTGAGGTAGTCTTTATATGCTTAACGACTGTAATCTGTTGTTACTGGCACCCTTATTAAATATGTGGTCGTACTGTACTTTTAGGTATGCATTATTCAGCTTCAGTGCCCTCAACAGTAGCGTGTGAATCAACAATAAGAACATTGGCTCGGAACCAAGGTCAGCCATATACAGTTAGGTAACCGCACCATCACTGTAACCGAAAATTGAATATTAGCCCATGTTGTAGCCTATTGCCTCTCTGGTAACTGGTACGTGCTATGTAACACACTTTCAGTTGCTTACCATTACATGTGTTGTAACTGTTTATGAGATATAAAATGCTGGCGTCACAATTTTATATAGTATAGGATATTACATATGTGTAATGGTAAGTAAATGATAGTGTTACATATCATCGAAAAATAAGTCGTTTCTTTTTATAGGCATACTTCAGCTATATGCGCATGTGTTACTGATGCAACTGTTGTTCATGAAAACGTGCTTCCGGATGAAAACGCCTGGAACAACCCGCCTCTTCAGTTGTCGGCTGCCACTGTTGATCGCACGGTTATTTGTTGAGAATGCTTTCATACCTTTATTTAATTCTTTTGTAATGTTGTTTATAAACTTCTTGAATCTTTTTTTCTATGTTGCAGCTACGTTGTCTGGACCGTTGGTTCTTGACTTTGAGTCACGAACAACGCATCGTTCGGCAGATTTTGAAAACCATTTAAAAGACTTGGAAGGTGGTCTTGGTCATTGCGGTTTGTATTCGTTTGCAACGTATACCGCACCCGATTGTCTGCGTCTTTTAGCTGGGGAACCCCCATGTTCAGGTGTGTGTTCTGCGTTTTGGTTTTCATGTTTTTTAAAATATTGTGTTTCTGTTGGTCTCAGCATGTGTATAACCGTTGCAGGAAGTGTAACGGGGAGGCGCTCTACCCCGCTAATTCTAGATTTTCAATCGCATATTGGTTACTCTTTCGAAGGTATTTGATGCCGGCTGTTATTGTGTTTGTGTGCTGTTATCATCTGCCCATTGTCACGACTCAATCTTTGCCTTTTTACGTAGGTCGTGCTTTTAATAACAGACAACCGAATTCGTTCTATCCTCCAATAAACGAATCTGCAACACCGGGTTCGCAGAAATTTACGGAAGCAGACCCTCAGATAGGCGAGTCGTGATATCCGTTTTTTTTTTTACAGAATGTTTTGTATTGTTTGTACCATCAACTGAACGTATGTGTTGCTGATAACTATGTTGTTGTTTGTCTAGGGGCCGGTCCTTCTGTCTTGACGCATTCAGGTGTGTGCTGTGTCTCTGTTTTTTGTGGTTCTTAAAGTCTTGCTTTTTTGTTTGTCTCATCAACTGTGTAACTATCGTAGCAGCTGTGCCGGGAAACGGTTCTTGCCCGATGGTTCTAGATTTTCAACCGCATGCTATTCACTCTTTGCACGGTATTTTCTGATGCCCGTAATTGTTGTTGTGTGTTGTTGATGGCTGTCCATTATCATTACTTGATGCTTTGATTTTTATGCAGGCCCTTTTTCTAATAATACAGAACCATGTTTGTTGCAAACAACCAATTTGCAGCCTTCTATAGGACCACAGACCGACACAGGCAAGCCGTTATGTCCACCTCTTACGTGTTAAATATTGAACTTATGCTTCTGCTATGTGCTTTGATGATGTAGGAATTATTTATATAATTGTTATGGTATTTAAATTTTAACATATATTTCATAGTGTTTTGTTGAATATATGCCAGTAAATAAATTTTTTTTTTGGCCGTTACACTAACCGACATGCATCAAGTAAAGTGTCTAATATCTTAGACAAAGACAGAAATGAAATGGGTGGTAATAGGAATTAGTTATAGCTTACAACAATAGAACTATAGCGTGACGTTTTATGAAAACAACATATATAAATAAAAATATAGCTTTTAGTTAAACAACAACAAGTTGTGTTCAGATGTAAAAGTATAATTACTTGATGGTGATAAATAAATATTTAATTAGAAGTTAGATTAAAGGTCTACTCCTTTACTTTCATTCTACGGAAAAGGTGTTAAAATCAAAATCCATAACACGTATCATATATTCGCCTTCAAAGAAATGTGTGTTGTTAATTCTACTGTTCTTCATGCAGTGACCAGTCCTGTGTGTGCGGCCAATAGTTTTGTTGGATTCGAACACACCGGTTGATAGAGCGTTTTTTCAGTCAACTAGAACAGGTTATAGCATTGTTTTTTGTTTTCCGCACGAATTTTTTTTTTTGTCTATTCTGGTATTTTTGGGTCGTAGTAAATGCTCAAATGGTTTCTGTTCAGGTCCTCCTAGAGAGTATAGGCGATTTGGTCGTTGCAATCAGGTTTGTCAACATTGCACTCAAGAGTGTCGTCACTGCAGAACCAGATACAGAAGGACCAAAGGTATCAATATAAAACCCTCTATGCGGTCAACATGGTAGTTTGGTGTGTTCTTAATTGGAAATATGGCGAAAAAATTGATAATTTTTATATAGGTTGGTTTACAGTAAATAATATTCACACTGTTTGTCAATGCGAGAACATACTTTAATCAACCATGGTATGGTTATAAGCCATTTCTTTCGTTGTTCTTCAGGTAAAAGAAGGATGCGCAAAAGCTACGTATAAGTAGGAGGAGCAACACCCCAATTGGCACACAGAAATTAGGATCTTAACTATTCACTGCAAAAGCATGGTATGCATTCTAAGTATTATTTTACTTGGTAAAATAAGATGGTCAGATAAAATGAGAACTATGTAACTTCATCATTGTTCTTTGGGAAGAAGCTGTTTGAATCCAATCTGTTTGAATCCAATCTGAACGCTACTGAATGTTCATGTACAACCAGAGCTAGAAATTTAGGTATTGTAAAAGTTACTATGATTATGATTCTCTGAATGTTTATGTTCAACGGTTTACATAGTTATATATTCAGAAACATATATACATTCAAAAAATAGCAAAAAACCCGCGAGGCCGCAACGCGGCCGACCGTCGCCCGACTCGGCTATATATAATACATAATTAGAGAATCTAGACAACTCAACTTAATCTAATGAAAAAAACTAGAAGGCCCATTCTAGATATTTATGCAATTTTCAGCCAATTTGACCAACAGCCCAACTCAAGTGAATGGATTGTATCTTACTATCTTACATCAAAATCTAAAAAGTCATGTTAACATTAAACTATTTTGAGAGTCCAAATTTAATTCAAACAGATGTCGTTCAGGTATGATTAACGTTGATCCTGATTTCAGAAGTTCCTATATGATCTACACCTAACATTCCAATCAACTTAAAAGAAAACAGGCAAATGAAACTCTAACTACGTAGGACTATCCATTGTGTCACCAGGTAAGTAGTAACAAATATGGGTAAAACAAAGGATTCTCATCACGAAACTAAGTTCACGGAAGATACATAATTACTAATTACTCTATAAATTTTTATAACAACGACTTTTGTTTAAGGCCCCTAACAAGAAAACTAAAATCAAGAAACAAAGTTACAAAGAACTATTACAATATGAGGTTTCATTCCAGTCCGTTAATGAAGGACGAATTTGTAAGTAATGTAGGTTTCGTATGTATTCATTAAACACAATAATACATCTATATGGATACATGGACTCCTATTGTGGGCTTTAGCCCAATACAAATAATACACACTAACACTCCACCGCAGTTAGAGCGGGAGGACTATGGACACTCAAATTGGAACGAAACTCCTCAAATAACGCTTAAGGTAATCCCTTGGTAAAAATATCTGCAAACTGATAACGTGATGGAACATGCAGAACATGAACCTGACCAGCAACAACTAGATCTCGAACAAAATGAATATCTATCTCACTATGATTCGTATGCTGATGCTGAACCGGATTAGTAGATAAATACACAACACTAACATTATCACAGTAAACAAGCGTAGGGGAAGTCAAAGGAGTGTGCAATTCGCAAAGAAGATTGTGCATCCAACAAGCCTCATCAACAACATTGGCAATACCACAGTACTCTGCCTCAACACTAGACCGGCTAAGCGTCTTTTGACGTTTAGCCTGCCAAGAAAGTAAGTTGTTGCTAAGAAATACACAATAACCAGATGTAGACCGTCTAGTAGTAGGACAACCAGCAAAATCCGCATCCGAATAAGCAACCAAAGATGTAGTATACGAAGAAAACAACTTTAATCCATGATCAATAGTGCCACGAACATACCTCAAAATCCGCTTGAGAGCCGAGAAATGCGGCTCCCGAGGATCATGCATACATAAACAAACCTGCTGCATAACATAAGAAATATCAGGTCGAGTGAAAGTGAGATACTGAAGAGCCCCTGCAAGACTCCTATATAATGTCGGATCAGAAACCGGATTACCATCAGCCCCTAGTTTAGACTCAGTGTCAACAGGAGTCCGACTAGGATTACAATGAACCATATGTGCCCGCTCAAGAATCCCAGCTGCATACCTACTCTGAGATAAAAAAACATCCCTGAAGAATCACGTGTAACAGAGATACCCAAAAAATAATTCAGCGAACCCAAATCGGTCATAGAAAACTCCCGATGCAATAAGTCAATAATCTGCCGCAAAACAATCTCGGAGGATCCAGTAAGAACAACGTCATCAACATACAACAATAAATAAGTGACCTATTTCTATATACAATATAGCCAAGCTTATTTATCCTTCCGAACTGAGCTACTTCTATATACAATATCACCAAGCTTATTTATCCTTGGGGTTTTTGACTCTCAACTGCAACTCATTCCAGTGCAAGAGATACAAAATCTACTCAAACCGATGTTTCAACTAACATAAACTATTAAACAAGCGATACAAAGTATTATCACAATATATAATTAATCAAAGGAAACTAATAGTTACTCTTAATGCCAAATCGTTTGGGGGGCACTGCATGAAGTGATCATCCGGAGATATTAGAATCGGAACACATAACTACAAAAACATAAAATAAATACACTTAATCAACAAGTTAACCAAACAAAACTAATCGATGTCTCCAGTAGTCCAGTTATTACTCAAATCTCAACCAAGCACCTAACTATCATTACACTGCAACATAATCATAGAAATTACTACTTTAATTAACGAATAAATCAATCACCCATCTTCTTCCTGTCACTACTACAAAAAAGCTTAAATAGATCACTTCTAATAGATCAGTTATCTTAAAAACCGATCTAACAAATTGAAAAGAGGATAAATAGATCGGTTATTTGGTTAAAAACCGATCTATATAACTTCTAGTTGTAAAAATGATTAAATAGATCATTTTTTTTAAAAACAACCGATCTATTAACTCTCCAATAATTTAGCGGGATACAAATTTTCATTTGCCCGCTTCACCCAAATTAAAACTTTTCATTTGCCTCCTCACCATAATTTAGACACACAAAACCCTATCCCCAAAATCACACACCAGCGCCTCACAACAAATCCTAACCACCATCACCCTCTTCAATAGTCTGGTTTCTCACCACCACTCACCACCACCACCATCCCTGTCGAAGCTCTAACCCTTACCTCCACTCTATGTAAGTTAAGATCTAAATTTCGTGCATAGTTTCTGTCAATTTCTTGGGCTAAAGTTGTGTATACATATGTTTATGACAGTAAAGTACCCAACTTTTGTGAAATATTATTCTATAGGTCTGTGCCATCAAAGCCCCAGGATTCGGAGAGAACCAGAAGTCAAATTTGCAAGATTTTGCAACCCTGACCGGATGGGAGTAGGATGAAAAAGACTCGAGAGGAGAGGGCAGAATCATAAGATGACGTTTTGTTAGCGGCGGCGACGGCGATCTCATCAATCAGGTTGAATTCGATTCCATTTTGCTTCATAATGTTATTATAGCCTAATATTGGGATTTATAATATAATCGTAGGGCTTGTTTCTGTATTATATGGTTTATCTAGACCTATTTAGGGTTTGTTACTTGAACTGTAGAAAGGAAAGTTAGTTCAGTTGTGGTGGTGAGATTTGGTGGTGTAAAGATGGATAGCAGTTCTTGTTAGAAGGTCTTAATCTTTAGCTTGAAGCACATGGGGCTTAATGTCAATATATCAAAGTTTAAGCTGAAGTTGTACCCGCCCAAAACTATAAGGACTAAAGTTATATATTCTGAAGAGTTGAAGGTGCATTATATAATATGCATAGCTGGAGCTATAAAAGGCATTCTCCCTTCAGTCTTTCTTATTATCGATAGTATTTTGTGTGTATCTTCTCTCTATCATCTCCAGAGAGAAACCCTAGTTTGTTAGTATACTTTTCTGTTTAATCTTCTCAGATTACTTGTATTGTAAAGAATCATTGATATTGTTTTGTTAATAAAGAAGTGAGTCAAGGGGAGGTTAGCTGGGTTCACTAGTAACATCTGAGTTGATTTAGGCTTTGATTATAGATTTCTTCATGGTATCAGAGCCAGGTTGCTCTATATCAAAGTTTTTACGATTCTTGAAAAATTAGGGTTTCTCTAAGATTTGGGGGTTTTGATCTATACGTTTAGATCTAGTTGTTTTGAGGGTGGATTCAGTGTTATTGGTATTAGATCTTGTTGATCTGACGGTTAATTGAAGTTTCCAAAAAATTAGGGTTTTCTAATTTTTGGGGATTTCGTGATCCTGGTGTTTCTTGATACAATTAGGCTGTGATTGAGTGTTCTTGTGGTCTAATTGTGTCTCGGAGTTAACTAATTTGGTTTTAATCAAAGTCGTCTAAATTAGGGTTTACTGTATCAAACCCTAATTCAGGTTATTGGTTAATTAGTTAGTTAGACTGGCTATATTGATTCTATTTTTTAGAGTTTTTTTATAATCAGTCGCTTCTTAGTTAATTCTTGATAACTAACTCTGTTTTTGTTTGTTTCAGGTGTTGTTTCCGCTGTGCTATAGGTTGTTGGTGGATCTTCTTGATCCTGAGGTGTTTTTCTTTTGGAAGCTTGCGTGCACTGTAACACCTCTCGCACCCTCTTTAGGTTTTTTTATTAGGTTTTTAGAATTGCATGAGACGAAGTGTAGGTCAAGCGAATTGTTTGTGTTGAGGAGTTGAGATTGTTGGGTTTATATGTGCTTGTGGAGCTATAAGGTGTTCTGTGGTTTCTTGTTTGTGTTGATTCTTTGTCAGCATTGGTTTTGTTTTGATTTTGTTTCTTTGCTTGTTCTTGTTCTGTGTTGTTTTGTGAGTTTAGTTTCTTTTCTGATTCATCTCTTGTGTGTTATTGTTTTGATTTCTTTAAGTCTTGAAAAATGTCTGATGATAAAGGAAAAGGTGGTAGTAGTGAATTAAAACTTGACATATATGATCCTTTGTATTTGCATCCTCAAGACATTGGTTCTCAGTTGATTTCCTTCAAACTTGAAGGAACTGAGAATTATAAAGTCTGGGCTGCTGCTGTGCAGTTAGCATTGCATACAAGGAATAAACTTGGTTTTGTGACTGGTAAATGTGTTAGAAATCCTACTGAGGCTCTTTATCAGGCTCAGTGGGATAGGTGTAATTCTGTTGTGTTATCTTGGATTTTAGGATGCATTTCACAAGATCTTTATAAAGGTCAAGTGTTCTCTAAAAATGCTAAGGATGTTTGGGATGAATTAGATGAAACATATAATAAAGAAGATGGTTCTGTGATTTATAATTTGCATCATAAAATTCATACATTAACTCAGTCTGGTATGAGTCTATCTGAATATTATCATGAGTTTAATGCATTGTGGAGACAGTTTGACTCACTTGTAACACCCCCAAATTTTTAAACATAGCAGCGGAAGATTAATCTGGGTGTTACGGTGAGGATCGAAAACAAAATCATAAGAAAACAGCCTAAGACATCATTTTTAGGTCCATAATACAAATTCAGTTATAAAGCATTACATCAGAGTGCTAAGGTTTCTTCAAGGAAACATTATTTTAACTGAATTACAACTTATTTTACACCATTTATTGAAGATAGGGTATGCCTGCTCCATGCCTTGCCGTGCTCCTCTAGTTCCCTGAGATACATGCTTAAAAGTCAACATAATGTTGAGTGAAATCATGGAGTTTATAATTTAAATATCAGTTCGATTCACAAGTAAGATTGTATTTGGAGATACAATCAGTTTAAAAAAATTTGATATCGCAGTTCATATATTGCCCTAAGTCTCATGACACGCAAACGTTAACAAAGTACCGCATAAACGGAGGTGATCATCAAATTAATGATGAAGATTTTGCCCTCGTGTAATAGGTGATTTGCCAATTCCTATTTTTCTCAAATATAATGCATCGCGACTAATACGACTAGCAAAAAGCATTCCGTCCTAGTATTAGTGGGATAGGTTGTCAGTCCTCTAATAGATCTATTCATTATATTCGCGTTCACCGCAGTGATTAATGGCTCATGATAAAAGGGTCTTGTGGCAATATGGTAACTTAGGCATATATCAAGTCAGGTAGCATACAGAAAAATACTTGTGATCAGTTTATAGCATGTATCCCCCTCACGGAGTTTAAAAAGTATAAAGAGTTTAAAAAGTGAGGCCATGACTCACCTTAAGCGTTACTGGAATGATGAAAATAAATTCAGAGGTGATTATAACAACTTCGATATAGAACCTGATAAATATATAAATAACTGAGAATCTGACTAATTTCTAGTGGTGTGTGTGTATGAGTGTTGGATGATGATTAACTAGTGATATACAACGATCTAATCGTTGAGAGTGAATATGTTATATGATTATGGTGCTTGTACTATCGTAATTTCATATCTTCAAGGAATAAATGAAATATTAATATGAAATATTTCTATCGCTAATACTAATATGCAATGATAATGCGAACATGCATATGAAGTAAAGATATGGTGCAAAAATGAAAAATAAGATAAGAATGACAAGTTATAATAGTTTGTTCTTGTTCTTTCCAGGTTTTACATTTCCTACCCTAACCGTGGCTCGCGTTACGTCGTTAGTCCTTATTCAGTCCATAATCCAATAATAGTCCAATAATTGTCCATAAGTCCATATAAGGCTTGAAGTTCAATGGTATGTCGAATTAAGTCCTTTACAACTGTTTTCACAGCTTCAGTCCCTTAGTTTCCAGGTTTGGCAGTTCTAGTCCTTTTCGGTTAAGTCGCGTTACATTTTTAGTCCTTTTTGCATAAAAATGACGGGAAAAATATTCTGAAAATTTCTATAACTTTATTAAGTTTATTTTAACTTATTTCAAGTGTTTATCCCAGAGATGAGATTATTTTTACCTTATTGGGCCGATTAACGAATTTATTTAAGGTCCGTTAACAAATTTAGAGGCGAGGGCGTGAAAACTGTTTTGGGCTTGGATTTGGGCTATTTTTATGATTCTAAAAATATATTGTACGGGCCTGTTGGACCTTGTTATCGAAAATCCTTGTTGGGCTTGATTTTTGGCCCAACCGAATGTTTATAAAATTTTCTGAAATCGTTTGCTAGATACTAGTGATGGTCGATTCAAAATGAAATGTTTTGAGCGTGTTAACAAGTTCATGAAGTCGAACTTAAAACATGAAAAATATAGTTTGCTAGGTTGTCTATCGAGTGATGTAAAAATTTAGATATATTATATACGAGATTTTAAAAATAAAGTGGTAGTTTTTGGCTTGGTCGAATGAAGTTAATTTTTGAAAAGTACTATAAAACTTTCTAAGTGTTTGCACTAGTCGAGTGGCATTACAAAACGATTTATTTTAAGTGTCGAAATGGGGTTATGAGAGGAATCTTAGAAAATGAAAAATATTGTTTCCCATGTGTACTGTCGAGTTGAGTAAAAATATATAGATGTTATGTTTGTGGATTCGAAGTAAACAAATCACTAGTTGGCTATGTCGAAGGGTTCTTTTTAGTTGATATACTCAGTTAGATTTTCTTTTGTTTTCTACATGGTCCGATCGAGTAAGAATTAAGATGGTTTATTTTTAAAGTCGATGCTTGAGTGTGTTTAAAGGTTATCTACATGAAAAGTGTCGGTAGTTGCATGGTATATTAAGTCGTGTAACGAAAGGATATGGTCATTAAATCATTTAGCGAGATATGAAGTTATTTTGGAGGCCACCTTGGGACTGTGTTCATCCATATAAATAAGTAGCATGTTTTAGTTTTTACTCATTTTATTTATGGCGTAGCACATAGGTTTGCATGGAATGATTACGTACGTATTCGAATAAAATGAGGTGTGTATCTTAGTGAAGTGTCGGTATATACAATTTAAACATAATGATGCATGGTGTGTTTATATGTTAACGTGCGACAAGTTTGTGACTGTATCATATGTATAACATAAAATAAAGACGTTCGAATGGAGTAGTAGATATGCATGCGTGAGTACGTGAGATATATATTTAAGAGGGAATGAGAAGACTTACAACACCTTTGAGAAAGGTGGTGGAGGCTTAGCAGTAATCGGTTGGAACACGAAAAAAAAACAATCCCTCTTGCTTCAACTCCTTTACTCGAAGCTAGTTGAGTTCTCTGTCGTGAAGGGTAGGTTTAGGTGAAGGTATTTTGATAGTGAAATGGGTGTGAAGGAGACACAAGCAAAAGCAGTGAGCTTTGAAAAAGTTTATAGGCTTTGACTCCCAATGCTTTGTTTCCAAGTTTTCGACAGAAAGTGATTATAATGTTTAAGGAATGTGGTGATTTTGATAGAAAGTGATGTGTGATAGAAGAGATCGAATGGAGGAGACTTAAATAAGCAAAATATCTTCAATTTGCTTGACTTCTTGACCCAATGATTAGAACCACTGTGTATAGGGGACACTTGTGTGATGATATGTTAGTTTAAGTGTGAAACGTGTGTGAGTAGTTGTGATTTTGGCTGCTAGTCTTTGTATGCTTCTTGTTTCATTTGGTTCTTACATATTATCACAAGTTTTATTTTACTGAGTTACAATTCATGTTTCTTGTTTACTTTGCATATGGAGTATCATATTTAGTTGGTAATATAATTAGGAGGTCGTGGGAAATTGTTGGAGTATGATAACGTTTTGTGTGGAGGTCTTTAATGATATGTTTGGTTCGAAATGGGGACAACCAAAACAAGTTTCATTATTGTGCTAATAATTGATATTTCTAGTTGGGTTTTTGTGTCCCAACAGTTAGTCAAGTGGTGCTTTTGAATGTGTAACAATGAACAAAAGTCGTGCTTGATATTCATAATAATGTCGAGTTTTTGGAAAGTGGGTAACGAGCGGTTGATAAGAGCAAAGCAAGAAAGAAAAAAAAATGAAGGTGGGCTAATGAAACAGTCTTGATGTCGTGGTGATGGTGGGTTGTGATGTTTGAGTTGGGTTTTATTGGTTAAAATGTATAACTGCTATGTTCGATCTTTAAGTTTTGCATGGGGGTTTTTGAAGAAGTATTGTATCGATCGGGTGAAAAGAAAAGAAAACAAAGAAGTGCAACAATTCAATTAGGTGGGTTAAGTGGGCTGTGATGTTCCCTTGGGTTGGCTAGCTCGATGGGTTAGTGGTAATAAGGTTTAGTGTTTGTTGTTGGGCCGAGTAGTTAAGAGTCCAACTTGGTTTGTAGTTTAGGATAGAATTAGATTAAGTGTTGTGCTTAGATTTTGGTTAAATATTGTTGGTGAGAAATGGTTTTGTATTGAATGTGTTATAGCCATGTTAATTCTTGTTGTGATTATTATCTCGTGATATTGATCGTAAAGAGGTGTTGATGCATCGGAGAGATTATCTCTAGTGTCGGTGTGTTTTATTATATATATATAATATGTATATATAATGCATGGCTATGAAAAGTTTAAATTTCTAGCAAAAATAGACGTTAGGAAATAGTAATACGAGATTATTATTAATCGTTAAGATTGATTACAAGGGTTTTTCACAGGATCTTACAGTACTCCCCCCTCATTCGAATTCCGTCCCGGAATTCAAGTCTAAAATGGCTACTAAGAGTGGTTTACGGGAATAGATGTGGATATTTTTCACGAATTTGGTCTTCGCGTTCCCATGTGTACGTTGGTCCTCTCTTAGAGTCCCATTTTACTTTCACAATAGGAATACGGCTTTGCTTGAGCTGCTTAACCTCTCTATCCATTATCTCTACGGGTTCCTCGGTGAATACAAGTTTGTCGTCCAGTTTAATCTCTTTTAGCGGAATGACGAGAGTCTCGTCCGATAGGCATTTCTTAAGTTGAGAGACGTGGAATGTAGGGTGTATCCTACTGAGTTCTTCTGGAAGTTCTAATTTATAGGCAACTGGGCCAATCCTCTCGAGGATTTTAAATGGTCCAATGTACCTTGGGTTGAGTTTTCCACGCTTTTCGAAGCGTATCATCCCCTTCCAGGGCGAAACTTTTAGCATAACTCTATCTCCGACTTCAAACTCCATGGGTTTCCTCCTCACGTCTGCGTAACTCTTTTGTCTGTCACGAGCGGCTTGGAGACGATGTTTGATTTTGAATATTTTCTCGGTTGTGTCGTGGATTAGTTCTGGTCCGGTAAGCTGCATGTCACCAACTTCTGTCCAACAGATAGGTGATCTGCACTTTCTTCCGTAAAGTGCTTCGAAAGGTGCAGCCTTCAGGCTAGCTTGGTAACTATTGTTGTACGAGAATTCAACCAATGGTAAGTGTTTATCCCAACCTTTTCCGAAGTCAATAACACATGCTCTAAGCATATCTTCTAAGGTTTGGATTGTTCTTTCACTTTGTCCATCAGTTTGAGGATGATAAGCGGTGCTCATGTCTAATTGAGTACCGAGGGCTTTCTGTAAGGATTGCCAAAATCCTGAAGTGAATCGACTATCTCTGTCTGAGATGATAGAGATTGGTACTCCATGTCGTATTATGATCTCTTTGAAGTACAACTGAGCGAGTGTGTCCAACTCATCAGTTTCTTTGATAGGCAGAAAATGAGCTGATTTGGTTAAGCGGTCGACAATAACCCAAATGGTGTCATATCCGGTCGACGTTCTTGGTAACTTGGTAATAAAATCCATAGTGATTCGTTCCCATTTCCAAACTGGTTTCTCCGGTTGTACAAGTGGTCCAGAAGGTTTCTGACTTTTGGCTTTGACCCTTGAACAAGTCAAACACTTCCCAACATATGTCGCAATGTCGGCTTTCATGTTTGGCCACCAGTAGAGTTGTTTGAGGTCTTGGTACATTTTGGTGGATCCGGGATGAATGGAATATTTAGACTTGTGAGATTCATGCATGATAAAATCACGAATACCTCCATAGAGAGGAATCCAGCATCTTTTCTTGAAGCATAACATTCCATCGGATCTTCGTATGAATCCATTCTCACTTTCTAGCATGCCTTTAATTTTCTCGTGAGCTCGATTCTCTTCCTGAAGAGCTTCCGATTGGGCTATGAGTATTTGAGATGGGAGTGGTGAACGAATTGTCATTTCTAATGATCGAACTCTAAGAGGTTTGGTTCTTTCTTTTCTGCTCAATGCGTCGGCCACGACATTCGCTTTACCGGGGTGGTAGCAAATTTCACAGTCGTAGTCGTTGAGTAGTTCTATCCATCGGCGCTGTCTCATATTCAACTCCTTCTGATCCAGTATGTGTTGAAGACTTTTGTGATCGGTGTATACCGTACACTTTGTACCATATAGGTAATGTCTCCATATTTTAAGAGCAAATACTACCGCTCCTAGTTCTAGATCATGAGTGGTATAATTTTCCTCATTTTTCTTGAGTTGTCGAGACGCATAAGCTATGACTTTGTCTCTCTGCATTAGTACCGCACCTAAACCATGATGTGATGCGTCACAATATACTACAAAGTCTTCGCTTCCGTCTGGTAGTGCTAGAATTGGTGCTTCGCAGAGTTTTTGTTTTAAGAGTTGAAATGCTGATTCTTGTTTCTCTTCCCAGATATACTTCTTGTTTTTCTGAGTGAGTTCTGTCAAAGGTTTTGCGATTTTGGAAAAACCTTCTATAAACCTTCGATAGTAACCAGCGAGTCCTAAAAATTGTCGAATTTCAGTTGGAGTGGTGGGCGAAGCCCAGCCTTTAACTGCTTCGATCTTGGCGGGGTCAACGTGAATACCTTGACTGTTGATGATGTGACCTAAGAATTGAACGGTGGAGATCCAAAAGTCACATTTGGAAAATTTCGCATACAGTTTTTCTTGTTTGAGTACACCCAAAATGGTTCTCAAATGTTCCGCATGCTCTTTTTCATTACGTGAGTAGATCAAAATGTCGTCGATGAATACGATTACGAACTTGTCCAGATATGGCTTACACACGCGGTTCATTAGATCCATGAACACGGCCGGTGCGTTGGTAAGACCAAATGGCATTACGCGGAATTCGTAATGTCCGTATCGTGTTCGAAAGGCTGTTTTGGGAACGTCTTCCTCTCTGACTCTTAGTTGGTGGTATCCTGATCTTAGATCGATTTTTGAGTAAACACTCGATCCTTGCAGTTGGTCAAATAGATCGTCTATTCTTGGTAATGGGTATCGATTTTTCACTGTGAGTTTGTTCAACTCTCTATAATCGATGCACATTCGGAACGTTCCATCTTTCTTTTTGACAAACAGGACTGGTGCTCCCCAAGGTGATGAGCTGGGTTGGATGAATCCTTTATCTGACAGTTCTTTCAACTGCTCAGATAATTCTTTCATTTCGGAAGGGGCTAATCGATATGGTGCTTTTGCAACAGGTGCTGCTCCAGGCACTAAATCGATTCGAAATTCTACTTGCCGGATGGGTGGAATACCTGGCAAGTCGTCGGGGAAAACTTCTGCAAACTCATTTACAACTGGCACTTCTTCCAGTCGTTTTTCTTTCTCTTTCGATTTATCTTCCGTTACTTGGACTAAGAAGACGTGACATCCTTTGTTTATGTATTTCACCGTTTTGACGTACGAGATTATATTGAGTTGGGTTTTATAGTGATCACAACGAACGGTTAACGTTTCATTGTCTATGGGAATTTGGACAACTTTTTCGTCGCAGATGATTCGGGCACGATGTTTGGATAGCCAATCCATACCCACAATTGCGTCAAAGCTTCCAAGTTGGATGGGCATGAGATCGATTGGGAATGATTTGTTTTGGAGGGTTAGGGTGCAGTTTTGAAGTACAGTGTTGGTGTTTAACAATTTTCCGTCGGCTATTTCAATTTCATATGCGGTATCTAATTCTACGGGTGCAATATTAAGCAATAAAGCAAATGAAGTAGATACAAAACTCCTATCAGCTCCAGAATCAAATAATATCTTAGCACTATGTTGATTCAGTAAGAAAGTACCCGTGGTGACGTTGGAATTCTGTGGCATGTTTCCATCTCCGAGTACGTAAGCTCTTCCTCGGGCAACCTGATTGACATTCTTGGGACAGTGACTTTTATAATGACCTGTTTCACCACAGCCGTGGCACTTTACTGCTACAGGGTGCGCATTTGCTCCCGTGGCTCTACAGTCTCGGGTCACATGGCCTATCCTTCGACAGTTATCGCAGATGGCGGTACATGGTCCCGTATGATGCATCTTGCATCGATTGCACTGGGGTTTTGTCCCAATATACATTTTTCCTTCAGCAGGTGCAGCCACATAAGCTCTTGCGGCTTCTTGACGACGGTTCTGTTGACGATGACGGTCATTTCGGCTTTGTTGGTAATCTCTGTTGCGGTTGTTTCGGTCATTGTTGCGGTAGTTCCTGTTGTGATTGTAATAACTGTTGCTGTTCCGGTTGTTGCTGCCAGGGTTTTCATAGTTCCTCTTTTGCCCAATGACTGTGGATTTAGAACCTCGTTTAAGCTCTCGATTCATCATTCGCTGAGCAAACATGAATGCGGCTTCGAGGGTCTTTGGGTTGGATGCGGTAACATCTCCTTCAATGCTTGAAGGTAGTCCTTCCACATATTTTTCCAACAGCTTTTCCAAGTCAGATACCATGTGTGGACACAGAAGAGATAATTCTAGAAACCTTCGGTTGTATGCACTGACGTCGCAGTTTTTCACCACTAACTCATGAAATTCATCTTCAAGTTTTCTAACCTCTGTCCGTGGGAAGTACTTCTCCAGCATTTTATTCTTCAGTTCGGTCCAAGAGATTTGGAATGCTGCTTCAGCTCCCATTATTTTGACAGTAGCATTCCACCAAGATAGTGCATCTCCCCTTAGGGTTCCGGTGGCAAAAGTGACCTTATTGTTTTCTGCACAGTTGCTTCTCATGAATACCGTTTTCATGCACTCAAACCACTGGGCTAATTCAGTCACTCCTTCTACGCCTCTGAAGGTGGTGGGTTGACAACTCACGAATTCTTTGTAAGTGCATTTACGTGGAGTAGATGCCTCACTTTCATTTGTTGCTCCCATAGTATTGCTTGAGCGGTTTGCTGCATCGGCCTCGCGTGCTGCGGCGATGCCATCATCAATCATTCTTCGAACCTCATCAAGCGTCAATGCTACGGTCTGGTTGGTATTTTCGTGTGTGCTATGTTCCATTTTCTATTAATGGCACAAGAATACAGATTTAGAATTTGGATAGGATAGCTGAGTATATGCACAATGAAGTCATGGTGTGAAATGATGATTAAATTGAATATTTTCCCATATTTTTGATGTCTCTGTAATTTATCAATTTACAGATGTGGGATTGTTAAGGAACAATTGATTTAATCATACAAACTGAATTTCATGTCACCATATTTTATGTGTTCAGGTTTTTACAATATTACACAATTAGAGAATCATAATAATAACAGGTAACATCACGACATGTCTTGATACAATTACAATACATACGAACAACCATAATACATAAGTTAACAGATATATAGTACATTACTACCAGCATTACAACATTAATAACTTGATCAGTTGAGTTATACAACAAAACGATACAAGAGTCTTTATTAATTGCCACATGCGGCAGACTACAATGTCTCAAACTATACAATCATGCTAACTACGTCTACTGCTCAGGTCTATCCGTACGCCTCGTGAGCTCTGAGATCTGGTCTCTGAGTCTCTGTATCTCAGCCTGATGCTCCATCTGTATGTCTCCCATGAGTCTCTCCAATGTGTCAGCTCTACGCTGTGCCAAGTGAGCCTCCCAAGCTAAGTCCTGGCCCTCTCTACGTATGGATATCGCGTGGGATCGGGTATCTGCCAAGTCTGTCTGCATCTGTCTCAAGCACTGCTGTATCACTGCTCTGTTGGAAGCCAACCTATGTAGAGTATCGCTGATAGTCCCTGGGGAATCCAATGGCACATGGTCGATCATCCGAAGAAGTGACTCAATCTGCTCTCCGTGACTCTCGAGTCGTGTCACTACTGTGGATGGTATAAGGGTGTGGGTGACTACTGGTCTAAATCCTTCCCAAGCATCATGGGTCTGAACTGGGGGAGTGAAACCAGGAGGGTAAGGTAGTGATGGTGAGGATGGGTGTATCTGGTCTGAGATGCGACGTCTACTCGATGAAGGAATATCCTCTGCAGGAATCGGATCCCGCTGTCGAGGTGGTAATGGATATGTTTGGGTATGTACGTCAAGCACATGGTCAGGTAGTGATGGTGGTGCAACATGATGGGGCTCGGGTAAATCATCAGCAGGGAGCCATTGCTGACTCTCATAGTACAAGTCGTCAGGGGGTGGTATATAGAAAGGAGAGTAGGTATCATAGACAAAATGCGGTGGTAACGTAGGTGCTGTCAAAGCTGGCACATGGGGGTCATCTAATAAAGATACGGTGGCGGCTCTACCCTCTAGAAAGGGCTCAATCGCGTTGGGCACAATCTCTGGTACTACAGCATCGGGAAGTACGGGGGACGTGACTGATGCTAGTGATCCCTCGGAGTCCGGCTCCGATGATACACTAAAGTAGGTGATAAACGACATAGTACTGTAATAATCCATATATAGTAAAATAAGTACTTACTAACATCAAGTGGTGTAGTATAAGCATAAGATGATCTAGTTGTGCACAGTAACTATCAAGTATGCAGAGGCTTATATAAGATAATCCTAATGTATAACATACCGAGCGCGGCAGCAAGCAGGCATGGAGAGTTTAAGGTAACATGGTGTATAATTAATTTGTTTGAAAAATGTAGTTATAGTCCAACGTTTAAAAACATTTGGTTCTCTATAACCGAAGCTCTGATACCAAACTGTAACACCCCCAAATTTTTAAACATAGCAGCGGAAGATTAATCTGGGTGTTACGGTGAGGATCGAAAACAAAATCATAAGAAAACAGCCTAAGACGGCATTTTTAGGTCCATAATACAAATTCAGTTATAAAGCATTACATCAGAGTGCTAAGGTTTCTTCAAGGAAACATTATTTTAACTGAATTACAACTTATTTTACACCATTTATTGAAGATAGGGTATGCCTGCTCCATGCCTTGCCGTGCTCCTCTAGTTCCCTGAGATACATGCTTAAAAGTCAACATAATGTTGAGTGAAATCATGGAGTTTATAATTTAAATATCAGTTCGATTCACAAGTAAGATTGTATTTGGAGATACAATCAGTTTAAAAAAATTGATATCGCAGTTCATATATTGCCCTAAGTCTCATGACACGCAAACGTTAACAAAGTACCGCATAAACGGAGGTGATCATCAAATTAATGATGAAGATTTTGCCCTCGTGTAATAGGTGATTTGCCAATTCTTATTTTTCTCAAATATAATGCATCGCGACTAATACGACTAGCAAAAAGCATTCCGTCCTAGTATTAGTGGGATAGGTTGTCAGTCCTCTAATAGATCTATTCATTATATTCGCGTTCACCGCAGTGATTAATGGCTCATGATAAAAGGGTCTTGTGGCAATATGGTAACTTAGGCATATATCAAGTCAGGTAGCATACAAAAAAATACTTGTGATCAGTTTATAGCATGTATCCCCCTCACGGAGTTTAAAAAGTATAAAGAGTTTAAAAAGTGAGGTCATGACTCACCTTAAGCGTTACTGGAATGATGAAAATAAATTCAGAGGTGATTATAACAACTTCGATATAGAACCTGATAAATATATAAATAACTGAGAATCTGACTAATTTCTAGTGGTGTGTGTGTATGAGTGTTGGATGATGATTAACTAGTGATATACAACGATCTAATCGTTGAGAGTGAATATGTTATATGATTATGGTGCTTGTACTATCGTAATTTCATATCTTCAAGGAATAAATGAAATATTAATATGAAATATTTCTATCGCTAATACTAATATGCAATGATAATGCGAACATGCATATGAAGTAAAGATATGGTGCAAAAATGAAAAATAAGATAAGAATGACAAGTTATAATAGTTTGTTCTTGTTCTTTCCAGGTTTTACATTTCCTACCCTAACCGTGGCTCGCGTTACGTCGTTAGTCCTTATTCAGTCCATAATCCAATAATAGTCCAATAATTGTCCATAAGTCCAATTAAGGCTTGAAGTTCAATGGTATGTCGAATTAAGTCCTTTACAACTGTTTTCACAGCTTCAGTCCCTTAGTTTCCAGGTTTGGCAGTTCTAGTCCTTTTCGGTTAAGTCGCGTTACATTTTTAGTCCTTTTTGCATAAAAATGACGGGAAAAATATTCTGAAAATTTCTATAACTTTATTAAGTTTATTTTAACTTATTTCAAGTGTTTATCCCAGAAATGAGATTATTTTTACCTTATTGGGCCGATTAACGAATTTATTTAAGGTCCGTTAACAAATTTAGAGGCGAGGGCGTGAAAACTGTTTTGGGCTTGGATTTGGGCTATTTTTATGATTCTAAAAATATATTGTACGGGCCTGTTGGACCTTGTTATCGAAAATCCTTGTTGGGCTTGATTTTTGGCCCAACCGAATGTTTATAAAATTTTCTGAAATCGTTTGCTAGATACTAGTGATGGTCGATTCAAAATGAAATGTTTTGAGCGTGTTAACAAGTTCATGAAGTCGAACTTAAAACATGAAAAATATAGTTTGCTAGGTTGTCTATCGAGTGATGTAAAAATTTAGATATATTATATACGAGATTTTAAAAATAAAGTGGTAGTTTTTGGCTTGGTCGAATGAAGTTAATTTTTGAAAAGTACTATAAAACTTTCTAAGTGTTTGCACTAGTCGAGTGGCATTACAAAACGATTTATTTTAAGTGTCGAAATGGGGTTATGAGAGGAATCTTAGAAAATGAAAAATATTGTTTCCCATGTGTACTTTCGAGTTGAGTAAAAATATATAGATGTTATGTTTGTGGATTCGAAGTAAACAAATCACTAGTTGGCTATGTCGAAGGGTTCTTTTTAGTTGATATACTCAGTTAGATTTTCTTTTGTTTTCTACATGGTCCGATCGAGTAAGAATTAAGATGGTTTATTTTTAAAGTCGATGCTTGAGTGTGTTTAAAGGTTATCTACATGAAAAGTGTCGGTAGTTGCATGGTATATTAAGTCGTGTAACGAAAGGATATGGTCATTAAATCATTTAGCGAGATATGAAGTTATTTTGGAGGCCACCTTGGGACTGTGTTCATCCATATAAATAAGTAGCATGTTTTAGTTTTTACTCATTTTATTTATGGCGTAGCACATAGGTTTGCATGGAATGATTACGTACGTATTCGAATAAAATGAGGTGTGTATCTTAGTGAAGTGTCGGTATATACAATTTAAACATAATGATGCATGGTGTGTTTATATGTTAACGTGCGACAAGTTTGTGACTGTATCATATGTATAACATAAAATAAAGACGTTCGAATGGAGTAGTAGATATGCATGCGTGAGTACGTGAGATATATATTTAAGAGGGAATGAGAAGACTTACAACACCTTTGAGAAAGGTGGTGGAGGCTTAGCAGTAATCGGTTGGAACACGAAAAGAAAACAATCCCTCTTGCTTCAACTCCTTTACTCGAAGCTAGTTGAGTTCTCTGTCGTGAAGGGTAGGTTTAGGTGAAGGTATTTTGATAGTGAAATGGGTGTGAAGGAGACACAAGCAAAAGCAGTGAGCTTTGAAAAAGTTTATAGGCTTTGACTCCCAATGCTTTGTTTCCAAGTTTTCGACAGAAAGTGATTATAATGTTTAAGGAATGTGGTGATTTTGATAGAAAGTGATGTGTGATAGAAGAGATCGAATGGAGGAGACTTAAATAAGCAAAATATCTTCAATTTGCTTGACTTCTTGACCCAATGATTAGAACCACTGTGTATAGGGGACACTTGTGTGATGATATGTTAGTTTAAGTGTGAAACGTGTGTGAGTAGTTGTGATTTTGGCTGCTAGTCTTTGTATGCTTCTTGTTTCATTTGGTTCTTACATATTATCACAAGTTTTATTTTACTGAGTTACAATTCATGTTTCTTGTTTACTTTGCATATGGAGTATCATATTTAGTTGGTAATATAATTAGGAGGTCGTGGGAAATTGTTAGAGTATGATAATGTTTTGTGTGGAGGTCTTTAATGATATGTTTGGTTCGAAATGGGGACAACCAAAACAAGTTTCATTATTGTGCTAATAATTGATATTTCTAGTTGGGTTTTTGTGTCCCAACAGTTAGTCAAGTGGTGCTTTTGAATGTGTTACAATGAACAAAAGTCGTGCTTGATATTCATAATAATGTCGAGTTTTTGGAAAGTGGGTAACGAGCGGTTGATAAGAGCAAATCAAGAAAGAAAAAAAAAATGAAGGTGGGCTAATGAAACAGTCTTGATGTCGTGGTGATGGTGGGTTGTGATGTTTGAGTTGGGTTTTATTGGTTAAAATGTATAACTGCTATGTTCGATCTTTAAGTTTTGCATGGGGGTTTTTGAAGAAGTATTGTATCGATCGGGTGAAAAGAAAAGAAAACAAAGAAGTGCAACAATTCAATTAGGTGGGTCAAGTGGGCTGTGATGTTCCCTTGGGTTGGCTAGCTCGATGGGTTAGTGGTAATAAGGTTTAGTGTTTGTTGTTGGGCCGAGTAGTTAAGAGTCCAACTTGGTTTGTAGTTTAGGATAGAATTAGATTAAGTGTTGTGCTTAGATTTTGGTTAAATATTGTTGGTGAGAAATGGTTTTGTATTGAATGTGTTATAGCCATGTTAATTCTTGTTGTGATTATTATCTCGTGATATTGATCGTAAAGAGGTGTTGATGCATCGGAGAGATTATCTCTAGTGTCGGTGTGTTTTATTATATATATATATATATATATATATATATATATATATATATATATATATATATATATATATATATATATATATATATATATATGTATATATAATGCATGGCTATGAAAAGTTTAAATTTCTAGCAAAAATAGACGTTAGGAAATAGTAATACGAGATTATTATTAATCGTTAAGATTGATTACAAGGGTTTTTCACAGGATCTTACATTGACTCACTTGTTGATCTGCCCACATGTATTTGTGACACTGCTCCCAAGTTGAAAAAGCATTCAGATCTTCTTAGGCTAATGCAATTTCTAATGGGACTTGATGATAGTTTCAGTTCTGTAAGAAGTCTTCTTCTTACTTCAGATCCTTTACCAGATGTTAAATCTGCATTTGCTACTTTGTCTAGAGATGAATCACATAAAAATAGTCATACTGCTACTAAATCTGTTAAGAGTGGGTCTGCTGCTTTTGCAGCTAGGCCTAATAATGGTAACAATAATTGGAACAGTAATAAGAACAATAATAACAATAATAGAAGGTTTGGAAGAGTGTCTAATCTGATTTGTAAGCATTGTAATTTGAATGGGCATACCATTGATAGATGCTTTGAGTTGGTGGGTTATCCACCTGGTTTTGTTAAAAAAGGAAACACCAATCAGACTAATGCTAATAATGTGACTGAAAATAAGGGTATCTCTCATACTCTTACTAGTGATCAGTATCAGAGGTTAATGAGTTTGTTGAGTGATACAGGTGATGCTAGCAAGTCTCATGCTAGTGTTGCAGGTATTGTTATGAGTTCCAATTGTGTGATTAGTTTCTTTACTTGCAGATTTTTTAATTTCAATTCTAATATAAGTACCTATAGTACTTATATTGGTTGGATTGTTGATTCAGGAGCAAGTCAACATATCACATATTGTGCAACTATTCTTTTTGATATAATGGATGTTTCTCACTTAAATCTTACTGTTGCACATCCCAATGGGACTGTGGAACATGTTAAACAAATTGGAAATTATAAGTTTGGTAATAATCTAATTCTGAAAGATGTGTTGGTTGTTCCTGGATATCATGTCAGTTTGTTGTCTGTTCATAAGTTGTCTAAGGATAATAATGTGATTGTCAGTTTTAACCAAAGTGAATGTAAAATTCAGGATTTAACTCAAAAATACCTGATGGGGACTGGTAGTGAAAAAGGAGGTCTTTACTTTCTTGATGAAGGTAAGAGGATAAATAATAGTAATATTAAGAGTTGTGTTATGTCAAATTGTATTTGGCATAACAGACTTGGACATCCTTCTGACCATGTTCTAACTGTGTTAAAAAGTAAAATAAAAGATCTTAAGACTACTAGTTCTGGACCTTGTGATATCTGTCATAATGCTAAACAAACTAGACAACCATTTCCTTTAAGTGAACATAAGACTAAAAGTTTAGGTGATCTTGTTCATTTAGATGTGTGGGGACCATATAAGGTGACTAGTAGAGATGGGTTTAGATTCTTTCTTACTGTGGTTGATGATTACACTAGAGCTGTTTGGGTGTTTTTAATGAAAACTAAAAGTGAGGTTTTTGATAATCTTGTAAGTTTTTATAATTTGATTAAAAATCAATTTGAAAAAACTATTAAAGTTTTCAGAAGTGACAATGGTACTGAATTTGTTAATAAAAGGATTGAAAGTTTTTTGTTGAACAATGGTATTTTACATCAAACTTCTTGTCCTTATACACCCCAGCAGAATGGTGTAGCAGAAAGAAAGCATAGACATTTGTTAAATACTGCTAGAGCCCTCATGTTTCAGGGGGGATTACCTTTAAACATGTGGACTGAATCTATTCTAACTGCTACCTATTTAATCAACAGGTTACCTACTGCTGTGTTATCTGGTAAAAGTCCTTATGAAATGGTGTATAAAATTGAACCTAATCTCCTAAATCTAAGATGTTTTGGCTGCTTATGTTTTTCTACTGTGTTAAATGAATATGATAAGTTTGGATCTAGGTCTGACAAGTGTGTGTTTGTTGGATATGCTTTTGATAAGAAGGGATATAAACTGTTTAATCTGGAACAAAAGAAGTTTATCTTTTCTAGAGATGTGAGATTTTATGAAACTGTGTATCCTTTTAAAAACAGTTCTTTTGCTAAAGAATTTGTGTTTGAAGAAAATGATATAAATGTGTTAAACTTTTATGATCAAGAAAATATTAGCAGTCAAGATAGTCTTAGATCCGATGAACCCAGTGATGATAAAGGAGATAGTGTAGATGGTAACAATAAGTCTGTACCTGATTTTAGTACTCCTATGCCTAGTGTCATCACTGTAGATGAAGCTGCTAATGTTAATGAGACTCTGCAGACTGAAACAACAGAAACTGCTGATACAGCTGATGTAGAAGTAGTTTTACCAGCTCAAACAGCAGAAACTGTTGATACAGTTGAGGTAGATAGCATTAGTGGTTCTTCTAGTAGGAAGGACACTAGAGGTAAAGAGTATGCAACAGAATCTACTGATTCTGAGGGTATACAGAGTACTAGTATCTTTGATGAAGGTTATGAGTCTGAGGGTGAGGATCTGGACATGTTTGGTAAAATGTTTGAGTCACCAGAACCAGCAGTAGGTCAAACTGTTAGAAGAACTAGTAGAATGACTGCATTACCATATAAATACAAAGATTATGTGCTTAATAAGAATCATAAGTATGGGATAGATAAAGTTGTTAAATATTCCAACTTAAGCTTTGATAATTTTGTGTTTACATCTAGTCTTAATAAAATTCATGAGCCTGCTACCTATGAGGAGGCTGCTAAAGACAGCAGATGGGTAGAGGCTATGAATCAGGAAATTGAGGCTTTAAATAGAAATGGTACTTGGGTTATTGTTGAGTTACCTGCTGGTAGAAAAGCTATTGGCTATAAATGGGTTTTCAAAGTTAAATATAAAGCTAATGGTGAGGTAGAAAGATTTAAGGCAAGATTAGTTGCCAAAGGTTTTAATCAAAGAGAGGGCATTGATTATGAGGAGACTTTCTCTCCTGTTGTGAAAATTGTTACTATCAGATGTGTTTTGAGTATTGCTGTTAAAAACAAGTGGCCATTATTTCAACTTGATATTAATAATGCATTCTTATATGGTGAATTAGAAGAAGATGTTTATATGGAATTGCCTGAGGGTTTTTCTGATAAGAATGATAAGAGAGTTTGTAAACTTGTTAAATCATTATATGGATTAAAACAAGCACCTAGAAAATGGAATGAAAAGTTAACATCTGTGCTTAAAGAGAATGGTTTTGTGCAAAGTCCTAATGATTTTTCATTGTTTATAAAAAATAATAATGATGTGCTGCTTGTATTGTTGGTATATGTGGATGATATCATTGTCACTGGGAATAATGTTGATGAAATTAACAAGTTTAAAAAGTTTTTAAGTTCTAAGTTTTTAATAAAAGACTTAGGTAAACTTAAGTACTTCTTGGGTATTGAAGTTTTGGATGTTGATAATGGTATTTGTCTTACACAAAGAAAGTATTGTACTGAGTTGTTGACTGAGTTTGGTATGCTGGGCTGCAAGCCTTGTAGTACTCCTATAGAAACTAATCCAGATAATAAAAAGCTTGTTTCTAAGTTTGGTGATGATGCACCATTAACTGGTATAACATATTATCAGAAATTGGTTGGAAAATTGATCTATTTGACCTTAACAAGGCCTGACATTTCATATGCAGTGCACTGTTTAAGTCAGGTTATGCACAAACATATGAAGTCTCACTTGAGACTAGCTTTCAGAGTTCTGAGGTATTTGAAAAAGGAGCCTGGTCTTGGTGTTACTTTTAAAGAAAGTAGTGACACAAGTATAAGAGTTTTTGTAGACTCTGACTGGGCTAAGTGCAAAGTTACTAGGAGGTCTGTTACTGGTTATGCTGTGTTCTTGGGAAACATTTTGGTTTCTTGGAAAAGTAAGAAACAAGCTGTTGTTGCCAGATCTTCAACTGAGGCTGAATTTAGAGCCATGTGTAATGTATGTTGTGAGGTTATGTGGATAACCAAGTTACTAGCTGATTTGAAGGTGAATGTTGATTTGCCTATTGAAATGAATTGTGATAACAGCTATGCTATGCAGATTGCTGTTAATCCAGTACTTCAAGAGAGAAGTAAACATTTTGAGATTGACTTGTATTTTTTGAGGGAAAAAGTGGCTGATGGGTTTATAAAACCTGTTAAGGTTAAGTCTGAGAATAATGTGGCAGACTTGTTCACAAAAGGGCTTAGTATTTCTGACCATAACAAATTTTGCAAGTTTCTTGGTTTGCTTAATATGTTTCAGGTTAAGACTGATGAACAAGATAAAGCTGATGGGGGAGTCTCAAGAAGCTAAAGCTTATGGGGGAGTGTTAGAAGGTCTTAATCTTTAGCTTGAAGCACATGGGGCTTAATGTCAATATATCAAAGTTTAAGCTGAAGTTGTACCCGCCCAAAACTATAAGGACTAAAGTTATATATTCTGAAGAGTTGAAGGTGCATTATATAATATGCATAGCTGGAGCTATAAAAGGCATTCTCCCTTCAGTCTTTCTTATTATCGATAGTATTTTGTGTGTATCTTCTCTCTATCATCTCCAGAGAGAAACCCTAGTTTGTTAGTATACTTTTCTGTTTAATCTTCTCAGATTACTTGTATTGTAAAGAATCATTGATATTGTTTTGTTAATAAAGAAGTGAGCCAAGGGGAGGTTGGCTGGGTTCACTAGTAACATCTGAGTTGATTTAGGCTTTGATTATAGATTTCTTCAGTTCTCAACCGATCTATATGTGACTCGCTCATAAAGATCACTTTTGTATAGAGCGGTTCAAAACCGATCTATATGTGGGTTTTCCACCGATCTATATAAGCTTTTGTGTAGTAGTGTGTCTTTCTTTTTCATTTTCCAATATTTTTTTTCTTGTTTTGTTCATCTATTAATACATTCTTCTCCCCAAATCTTAGGGTGCGTTTGTTTTTTGTTTTTCAGCCTCTGAATGGCTCTGAATGACCAAAATGTCTGAATCGGTCAGACATTTGGTCGTTCAGACCGTTTGTTTTTTTTCTTCTGTTCAGACGCGTTCAGATGCAGTTAGATCTTAATGGTCAAGACTTGAGGGGGGTGTCTTAACGCGTCTGAATGCCTCTTGTTGACACAAAATAACCACACACAAAAAAAAAAAAAAAAATCCCGTTCAAACATGAGTTTTTTTGTTCCGTTCAGATACGTTCAGATTCAGACATTTACGCATCAGATTCAGATTCAGACGTGCGGTTCAGATTCAGATTCAGACCCTCTTAATAAACAAACACCACCTTGTTCATCTATTAATACAAAATCAACTTTATTGTCCCTATAATTTCAGTTTTAGTTATATAGATGAAAATAGATATATGAACTGTTGCCAAACCAACAACGTCCACGTCGACATAGACACCACAATGGACACTACCAGATGTACCACGAGCAAGTAAAGTTTTGATAAAAAAAAGTTTAGAAGAACCGATCCCCCGTTATTGACGTGTTTGACAGGAATCTTGATTATTTTCCGGTGGTTTTGTTTCTTATTTTTTCCATGGTCCATACTCTATTCAGGTAGCGTTCAAGCTGGGCATCTAATGATTGTGGACTTACTTGGTCTGCTCGTACAAACCCTTCACAGGTCATCGTACAATATAATCAAATGCTTAGTTTGTTGAAATCCTGACTTCCAACTACCAATCGTTTCTATTGATAAGGAAAACTCTAATCAACCAAGCATTCAAATCCCAAAGTTCGACACTCATATGCTAGACGTGGATTAAATCATCTCCTCAGGCTAAATATATAATTGTCTGTTAGCATGTTGCATATGTTGGAATATGTGAACTATATATAAAATCATAAACACATATAATCATCAAGAACACGCAGCGGAATAGATCTACAAGAACATGTAATTAATTAAACATAAATAGATACGTACCTTAATAATTCCTAGCAAGAACAAGGAATCTCTTGAACAAGAACAAGTAATATAAACCCTAATTGGGATTATATTGGGATCGATCACCACTCCAAGATCACAAGCTAAAGGAAGCTTGTCACTCGTTCCTGTACACACGTAATGATAGCGTTTCAATGAGAAAAGCTAGGTTCTTGATCACCAACAAGCCAAACACTTGCAAAGCTTTACTAGGGTCGAATATCCTAGTGGATATAAAAAATGTCGACCGGTTCTATGCTTAGGAGAGGAGAGGAAGAGAAGTTAGGCTTGTAGGGGAAACAAGATTAGGGAAAAACTAAAACACAATGGGATGTATTTATAGTTTTTCTTGCCTTGTCCTCCAAGCCACACCAAACCGACCCTAAACCCTAAAGGGGAGGGTTCGGCCGGTTCTAGAATCCCACAAGGATTCTGTTTCCTTTTCTCCTATTTTTCACAATTAGTCCTTTAACGGTCGTTAGTTAAAACCCCGTTAAGTACTAACCGACGTTAAGTGTTTTTATTGGTGAAATGAATAAATAAATAAATACATAAAATATATATTTAATTATTCATCATTGAAACTCTCACGTTAATGTGTGCAATCCCGAGCCTCGGGTTCGAAACCGGACATACGTATATTAATATTTATACATAAAACCTAACAGCTCCCACTTGGATAAACATTAATATAGTAATGACATGGGTCAGCCTAGCTTAACCTTCCCAATGCCCCCAGCTCGATCCGAGTTGTGGTTCTCCTGGTAAAAAACCACGTGTGATGAAATTAATCACCATACTTATCCTTTTGTTACTAATACCGCGTTAATTTGGATATGGATCTTGGTCATTCCATAATTAACATTAGTTTCTCGTTTATACGTAATTGAACAAGATTACCAAAACATCTGAACGTCTTCCAGATAGACTTTGGGCGTGGCCACGCAAACATCTTGTCAATCCTACGAGTGGCCAAGCAGTATTAAACTTCAACACAAAGTTGAAGGAACAAATCCTTTATTGACTGCGAGCATAACCCTCGAACTTCGCATCATTTCCGAAAATAGCCCTTATAACTACCTTTTACGGTTAGCGTTAGACCACCTTACAGAAAATAAGCTACATCCTCGGCAATTATCTGTCATCTCAAGTCTAAGGATAAATAATCATGATATACTTGATGACGACGATCCATAAAGTATAATCATGTGGTTGGGATAAGTCCTATATTCAATTTATCCAATATTGAATATCATGTGACATTGGTGTCTCAACCTACAGTCCATTCTACCAATCCTCACATTTGTCTTAGTTCAATAATATTCCCATATTATTAATTGACAACGGACTATTTAGAATAAAATATAATAATTTTACTCATGGATTTAAACATGCAAATATAGGACACAAATATTAATAATGAGAATAAACGTTATCCGCGCTTTATTCCATTAGTATAATATTGCTTTAATATCCCTTATCCAAATACTAACTAGATCAATGCATGATAATTCTCATTAATGAATTATGCCACAAGTCATGTTTCACATACTTGTTGACAAGGCATAAATCAACTAATGTTGATCTATCGGAATTTTGAGAATACTTATTTCAATAATGAAATTCTTGTATGTGTTCATTCATCTATCTAGATATTGACACATACTTCATAAAATACGTGGCATCCTCATTCACGAATTTATGACAATTAAACTACCAAACCTTTGTAGTTAAAGTATTCTAATTCTTTATGTATAATGCAACTATGCTCATATTGAGCACAACTAGTATACATGGTTTCCTAATAAGGATTAGCTCCCACCATGACTAGTATTGAGTGTCATCTCAATCTTACTAGCATCATTGTATCCAAACAACAATATGCTCTTTTAAAGTTCCGTAAACTTTAACATTCATCGTGTAATGTTTGATATCTTCAAATCCTTCAAGATTTGACCATAATATCAATCAAGCAATAACTTGCCATATGGTTCACATTTAGAATTTTGGAGCAAGTCCAGGCTGAGGATGTAAATTCTAAACCATATCCATTACACTTAGTTATCTAATAATTTCCAATTAGATACTAATGTTGTTAATCATCTTGTATCCAAGCATGATACAACAAGCAACATGATGTACATGAATAATCCTTTTGTCAACCTTAGATTTATTCATGTCATATCTTTTCAAAGATATGTTTCTATCTAGATCTTCTAATAGAATATCATGTTCTTTTAGAATCAGTTATTTTAACCGCTTATGTTTATGATCAAATAAACATATACTTCAAGGTTTTATTTTCTATATGAAGTTTCATTCCAAACTAAAACTTAACATATAAATGTTAATGGAATGTCACTTCCCATATGTTATTCAACATATATGAAATAAGAAAATAAATACATTACTCCCACTAGCTTTCAGGAATATTAAGAAATATCTTATTTTTATTATAAATCAAAACTAGATTTAATAACTAAAATAAGTATATCTTCTAGATGCATGCATTAATCCATTTTCAAATGATTTGCAATTTTGTATACTACTAAAGATTATTTCGAATTCAAACCCTCCTTTCAATTACTTTTCGTCCTCGCACAAGTAATTTACCAAGAAAGAGTTTTGATATTCCATTATTAACTTCATATAAATGAAACTAATAATGACAATCATAATCTTTATATATTTAATGTGTTTAGAAAGAATTTCAATCCCATTTAATTGCTTAATTGTGATTGATAATCTTTTCACATATTAAATATGTATACAAATTTGTCCATTATGATTTCTACACAAAAATTTAAATCTCTAGGATTTTCATTTCCTTTGCAGAAATTCATTTCCATTCTATAGTATTACTATAGAGTTTAAGATCAACTATGTTTCCAAACTAGTTATCCTTTTGGACTGCATCTAATTATTCATAGTATGAGTAATTTGCCAAATAACATTTGCAATTTATTAACAGGCATATCACTATCCTGTAACTCATAACCCTCAACATATTCTACAAATATTTGAGATACCCTTACGGATCTATGAATAAGAATTCCATCATCTTGAGATTTAACACTAACATGTTAAATCCTCATTATGATTTTGCTAGCGTATTTAGAAGATCACGTATCTTGTAATTTTATCTTATGAAGATAAAACTCCCACTCGCCTTTTGCAATTTATAGATTACCTATAAATGCTTAGCAAATAGAGCAACACAAAACTTGTTCTCTTTTGGGACTTTGCAGATACAAATTGACAGTTCTTAACTTTAATTTGTTAATAACCTACCCAACAAGTAGTTTAACAAATTCTGAACTTCAATTTTAAGACTTAATGTGATTGATCACATTCCATATTAAATGGTGTCTTATTAATCTTCTAGGTTGGAGTCTAATTTGAGTATATCCAATTCATACTCAATTTTCTAACCTTGATGTCTTTAGGAAGATTAGAAGATATAGTTATCTTTAATCAAACAATTTTTCAAGAGTTTGATTTTCCTAATTGAACATACCATAAATACTATGTATTTCATTAGGATTTATATTGTAAGTCATTCTTACAATATATAAGATAAATATATATCGTTTTGGCTTACCTATTTATCAACTAAATCACTTTAATGGTATAATAGATTTTCCAAGCCAATTGCATAATTTATAACATAAGTGCCTTATTGACCAAGCCACTTAATTTCTATGTCTCACCAAAAAGACATAAACTGTTATAATCCCAATGTACGTTATAAGTCATTAATCAACTCCATGACTTCTCGTATATGTCTTAATTAAAAAAACATAACAATATAACGTCTTACTTTGTTATAAGTCTTATAATAATAAAAGACTTCATATTTATATTTTTATACAAAAATATAAATATGCATAACTAAAGTAATTATGAAATCCACAACTTGGTTTCAATAGTTATTTCAAGTTAATTTATTTACTTCATATATTTATGTCATTCGAAGAATACATAAACATTCAAATTATGAAGTAGTATAAGATTACTTCATTTATTTATGTCATTACATCAATACATAAATATTTACATTTGAAGTAGTCTTATTATCATATTGACACTTGTTCTAATAATTATCTAATTTAGAAACTTGTAAATTAACATAGTTTCATTTCATCAGCCGAGGCTAATAATAATAAAAGCATGTAATTTACCTTGTTATTAATATCTAGTAATGAAAGTAGATATTAACTCCAAGTGTTCTATAAATTAGAATGTGTATAAAACACATTGGAACATCAATCTCTGACCTTACAGTCAAGAGAACCTTTTAAATCATATTCCTTCATGTTGTTGCTTGCACACAATAAGATCTCTCCCACTTGTGCATGGAACAACATCACGTATCGAATAAACAACACGTCAATAGTTTGCTTATTTGATCAATATGATTGTGTCATAGATATAAGTAGATATAGAATCACCTCGTCTACTAAGGAAACGTACACGACTATCCTTAATACCACAAGTGTCTATAATTGGAAAGTAATCATCTCAAGAAATTCTAGAGATAATTCGGGTAACTACCAAGACTTGTAGCTCCCACTGAATTTAAGATCACTACATGAACTCATTATTCAGTAATTTCAGCATTTTGCTCCCACTGGCTTTGACAACATTGTAAGTGTTGCATTACCAGTAAAAGCAAATAGCGTGCTGTTTACTTTCCTTCATCTTTGATGAATCCCTTACGTAACGCTACTAAGGTACTTCAAAGAATGTATTCTACTTTGTGAATGATGGAATATCCATCAATGCAATTAACTTGAAGGAATTGGGTATGCAATTTCTTCCTTAGTTAGGTCTACCATCCACATCATGGTATGTAGCACCTTTAAATGGTTAAAGCATAATAACTAGATCAAACATTCTAGTTTGCCTTTTACCAATTTTGCGGTAATTAGTCTAGTTTCTAATTTAATAACTCCTAACCATGCAATTTCTTAAAGAAATTCACCATGAGTTATTTCTTAGAATTTAGACCATTCTAATTATCCTATTATACCTTTCTCACTCATGAAAAGGAATAGGATTAAGTCTCACTCTTCACACGGAAAGTGGACTCGGTTTATTCTTTTCAGCAAAAATTGACTCTATACAAAACCCCTACAGGTGTAGATCAATTTACTACTAAAAGAATATCCCATGTTTACGGTTTTAACGTTGCATTAAATACAAACAAAGAATTTTTCAAAATTCAATTTAGTATTTTTGATAATAACTTTTCAAGAAAATTAAACACCCACGGTAAAATAAAATTTCACCATTTAATTTTCATTGAAAAATAGGATCCAAATTGACGCCGTTTCATCACATCAGCTGAGGCTGCTAGCAATGAAAGTACTCAATAAGGTAGAGCTACACTCAATTGCCAATATCCAATTGCAATTCCTAGAATCATGGGACTTACATTATATTGCCAACATCAGTTGCAAAATGTAAACATGTTTCATCCCAAAATCTTTATGCCTTGACGCCGTTCCATCACATCAGCTGAGGCTGCTAGTGATGAAAGTGCTCAATTAAGTTAACCAATTTAGAAACGTGTAAATTGACGCCGTTTCATCACATCAGCTGAGGCTGCTAGTAATGAAAGTGCTCAATTTACCCCTTTTGACTACCATCTTTGAATCATTACATCAGCTGAGGCTGCTAGCAATGATAGATGTCATCTTAGGTGTTTCCGTATTAATTGGTTGGCATATTACTTAAATTTAAGGGTATAAATTTTTGATGTGTTAAATCAAAAAATATGTACAAAGATGTCATGCATTCATCTTTGTATCATATGTTTTCTAAAACAAAACCGTTTACTCATTCGTAGCTCAAATCATCAAATCTTTTAATTGAGGCGTTGAGCAAATTACAACATTGCCTTAAGATGCTTCGTATTTATCGTGGTGTACTTGGTAAGTCTAAAATTGACGCACAGGCGGGCGTAGGGACGACAGCCGCCGAAGCGGTTAAAACCGTGCCCCTCTAAGGTCACAATTTAATGCGTACCAACTAGAACCCACTTTTTAGTTTGCCAATTTTAGGTCCGCCGCTTCGACCACTAAATACAGTCGCAATCAATCAACTAAAAAAATATGATTTTCTTGCTAAAACAATTAATGTAGTAAATTAATTATTGCTGGTCTCGCCTGGGAGCAAATTACCGTGCGAAGCGAACCACTGTCGGCACATAAGACTTGGCAATAATTAAAATTACTACAAAGGTTTCATAGTTATTAGTCTTATTTATTTTTATTTTGAAAATTACCCTCTTTTGTCGTTACAATCCATTATAATTATTAAACACAAAAGATCAAGTAATAACAAAAATAAATAAATACATAATAACAAATATATGATCATCCACGATATCATATAGCCACATGCAAACCTTTTTCAATAAATCCTATTAATAATTCTATGTGTAATTTAAATGTATGTAATTAACAAAACTCCCATTGGTTTTCGAGCTCATTGTGCCCAATGGACCACAGACGCCAAAAAAAAAATTGGCCGCGTAAGTTTTGGTTAATTAGATACCACATTGCACATAACTTATTAATTAATATATATTGAGGTCTTCCCCAATTTAAGATTTATTTAAATCATGTAGCAAACAATTCAATACAAAATCATACAAATCACACCATGACAAAATATGCAAGATTTTGTCATGGATACTATATTGATCACATAATCATGTAGCACATATTATTATGTCAATATTTTACGTACGTATCTAATTAATTAGTGACATCACATACGGTATTCACTAATTAATCCCTAAAAATTTTCATGCAATCCTAGGGTTCCTCAAGTTTTAATTAAAAAACTAAAACCCTAATTTTTAATTAATATGGATCGAACCATATTAGGGTTTCATAAAAAAAATAAACAAACCCTAATTTTATAATTGCATGTAATCTCTACAAGATCCAATTTTTAGGTTTAAGTAATTAATTACAAGTTCTAAACCTGGCTCATGATGCCACTGTTGGAATATGTGAACTATATATAAAATCATAAACACATATAATCATCAAGAACACGCAGCGGAATAGATCTACAAGAACATGTAATTAATTAAACATAAATAGATACGTACCTTAATAATTCCTAGCAAGAACAAGGAATCTCTTGAACAAGAACAAGTAATAAAACCCTAATTGGGATTATATTGGGATCGATCACCACTCCAAGATCACAAGCTAAAGGAAGCTTGTCACTCGTTCCTGTACACACGTAATGATAGCGTTTCAATGAGAAAAGCTAGGTTCTTGATCACCAACAAGCCAAACACTTGCAAAGCTTTACTAGGGTCGAATATCCTAGTGGATATAAAAAATGTCGACCGGTTCTATGCTTAGGAGAGGAGAGGAAGAGAAGTTAGGCTTGTAGGGGAAACAAGATTAGGGAAAAACTAAAACACAATGGGATGTATTTATAGTTTTTCTTGCCTTGTCCTCCAAGCCACACCAAACCGACCCTAAACCCTAAAGGGGAGGGTTCGGCCGGTTCTAGAATCCCACAAGGATTCTGTTTCCTTTTCTCCTATTTTTCACAATTAGTCCTTTAACGGTCGTTAGTTAAAACCCCGTTAAGTACTAACTGACGTTAAGTGTTTTTATTGGTGAAATGAATAAATAAATAAATACATAAAATATATATTTAATTATTCATCATTGAAACTCTCACGTTAATGTGTGCAATCCCGAGCCTCGGGTTCGAAACCGGACATACGTATATTAATATTTATACATAAAACCTAGCAGCATACACGTAAACAACATCAGAATTCCACTTTACTGTGCAGATGATGCAGATGACGAGCGAAGTTTCAGAGGCACTATCATATGTATCCATAAGATTCCATATAGTTAGAGATGACCATTTTGACCCATTTACTTATGAATAAACTACTTTAGGTTAAAACATCACCGAAATTGTAACTTTTAATACCTACATACTCCGAAAACTTTCGTCAAAAGATTTAGATGACTATTCGAATTTTAGAGTCGTTGTTATTATCAAGTTTTACATGGTAACTGTTACGCAAAGAACACTTTTCTTTTTTCTTTTTTTTTTTCCTTTTTTTTTTTGCCATATATTATTTCTAGTCAACACATTCTAAAAATAGGTACATGGATAAAGCTAGTTTTCCCTGTTTCTAGTCCACTCGAGACACTCAATTTCTTGCACCTTGCTATGCCACCCTCTCCTGTCCACCAACTCGTTGATGATACCGATATGGCTCTTGTTAATGAATAATTGTATATTTGCTTCAGAACTCTCAAGCTGACTATCCAAGACGTAAGTATTCTAATTGGAAAAATATTTTGGTGTTTAAAAATGAAAATACAATATTTGCTTAAGGTAATTAGTATAACTGTTGTTACATTTAGTGAACTGAATTATCTCATTTCTTTGTCTCGTACAAGGAACTGTGACATGATTCAACAAGGTATATCCGAATTGTATAGTTGATCGAGTTCCACTTTTCCCACCATCTCATAATTTTAGAAACATAGATAAAAGGTGTTGTATTTCACAATCCGCGTGTATGTACAGGTTCAAAAACTAGTTTTACGTCATAAAAGCCAAATGGTTAACTATACATGTCTAATATTTAAGTGTGGTAACTTAATTATAAATACTAAGCTTATTCAGATTTTCCAAACATGAGCATGTTACCCGGGGTTTAATCTAGTACTATAATATTACGAGTATAAGCTAAAGCGTATGTGGTTATAATTCATTTTGATAATATTGTCGGCCATTCGGAAACTTAATATATTCTCGGGCCTATAAGATGACCATGTTAAAACATGAAAAGTTATTAGATGGACCATGTTGGATAGTTAATAGTAATGAGTTTGTTTCTGTACGTGGATACTTTATTGTTGGAACCAAGTTTACAACATATGTAACATCAACCACTTAATTAGAAGCAAAAAGCATTACAAATCAGACTGAAATAAAGTGGTATTCAATACATAACTTGTAGTTAGAGATACAATATATAGACACCACATTTACACTTTAGCTACCTATAGAACATAAATTTATACAATAATACATCATAAGTTAACTTAGTCTAACACAGACATATGCAGTCACATGTCTTCTTAAACTGAAGAAAACATGCTTCTTTTATTTATTACTTATATGCTTCTAATCCTCCAACTCAACTGCACCCATGCATAAGTATCACAACCTTACTGCACCCTGTAAAAAGTCATCATACATGAGAGAACATTATTAGTAGTATTAAAAATAATAAGTAGATGTACGTGTATTTAAGTTTTAATTTCGTAAAATATAATTTAAAGAAAATACTTAAACATACTTGGTGCAGTCAATGTCGGGGCTAATCTTGTAAGGGATACTAATACCACACTTGCCAGGGAGGCCGGCGGCATTGCTGGTACTAATGCCCGAGTAGGCCGCATAAGCGTTCTTCAAGCATGTGCAGACAGTTTGACGATCAGGGGTTGATTTAGCCGCGTCATTGAGTCCTTTTACACCACTGCAACATGCCGGTGGCACATCACCACCTTTTTGTAGGTAGCCGAGGCATGGGGCCAAGCTACTAACCACCTGACCACAGCTAATAGCCTCAGCATAGGGTGCTGCTAACAACATGCAAGCAACAACTACACATGAAACAATCATTGCCATCCTTCCCATTTTTAAGTTATATGAGTTTATGATTACTAGATCGATAGAAACTTTTATATGATTCTAAGTTGTTGGTGCAAGAAAATGTTTTCAATGTTGCAATATATATAGGGTGTTTGTACATGTCAATTTGTGCAAGGACAAAATATTACTAGAGTTAGTTGGCAGTTGGGATTCAAATTAATTGATCCATTAACCTGATTTGTTTTACTGTCTTCTCTGGTACAGTTAAGGCCATGTGTAGTGGTGTGTAAGAGAGGGTGAGGCGTTTTGCGTCATGTATCAGTGTGGGTCATGCTGGGGCTTGGTAGAAGAAGTGATGTAATGGTAAAATGGGGGAAAAAAACGTTTAATTGCATGAGTTTGAGAGAGGGCAGTGGTGTGGAGGGGAAAACGCCTCACGATTTAAGGGACAACCACGCCCCATGGTAGTGGTGCTGGGGCGTTTTCAGGCGTGTTTAGGGCGTGGAGGGGGAGAAGCACGCTGCATTACGGATGGTCTAAGTAAGATTAGTCCATTTGGGATATACTTTTGAAAGGTTTGTCGGCTTAGGACATTTATATAACCATCTACGATTATTTTTTGGCTTAGTTTTCCCTTGAAAATAAGAAATGCCATATGTTTTAACCAGGGTCGTCCCATGAATTTATGCAATTTTTTAGGGCCCTGGACGAAATTAAATAATGAGGCCTTTCGATAAAGAATGTTATATATAAAGTGTCACCATTTATAAGATATAATGCAATTAATTATTTAAATGTTTTAACATCTTACTCATTTAAGATATTTTCTCATCTAAATACTTATTTCTTCGTGAAAACTATTGGCACACATTCATATAATTATTAACGGGAAAATTTTTGGGGCCCTTAAAAAATTTGGGCCCCTGAGCGGTCGCTAACCTTGCACACACTCAAAGCCGGCCCTGGTTTTAACGATAGATAGATAGATAATATACATGAAATAAGTTAAACATATATGCGTTACACTCAGATTATTTTGTTCGTTTTAAACGTATGTTGGCGTGTTTTAAAATCAATATAAACAACCTTCTTCTAACAAAATAGCAAAGAAAATATAATTTAATATAATTTGATAATTGTTACTCGTACATGTTTAAATTTGAAATTTCATACGATTATACTCCGTATATTATTATTGGCCTCTAATATACAAACCCCCCCTAGCACCCTACCCCTACAAACTCCCCTACCCTATGTACTTGTGTCTGTACTTTTTGTCTTATTATGTCTGTATTTTTTTTTTCTTTCTTTTTTCTCTTCTACTAATAGCTAGCATCAGTTTTTTTTTTGTCAAAATTTTTTTTTTCTTTTTTTAATTCTTTTTTTTTTTTTTTTACTTTGTCCTTCTTTTTTTTAGCATCTCTTCTGCATCAGTCCAGTTCTTTGTCCTTCTTTTTTTTTTAAGTCACGGGAAAGTTATTTACTGTTTGAGAATCTTTATTGAGTTATAAAAAAATGTTTCTTAGCAAAGATACATTCACAAGTTTTCCCATAAGCAGTTTCACATAAAATCAGGTTTACATAAGCAGCAGTTTGACAGAAGCTTTTTCACATAAGCAGTTTCAAATAAGCAGTTTCACATAAGCAGTTTCAAACATAAGCAGTTTTACGATAAATACATCACCGTTTTACACGAACGAGGTATAATTTTACGCTATTACTTTCAAAAATAAAATGAGTAACGTTTATAAAAAAAAAATGATAAATCGAGATGGCCCAGATTATCTTTTTTACACATATGGCTGCAAATTTGAAGGTTGCAAAATGTTTGCCGTCCATTCGGTTATGCCATGCCAATCGACAATTTTGTTTTGTTTTTTTTTTTTTTTTTTTTTTTTTAATCATCATCGCCATCAAACTGCTATTAGATCATAAACTGCTTAAAGTTTCAAAAAGATCAAAAATTGCTTAAAGTTTCACATAAAAGATCAAAAAATGCTTAAACCACCACATTAGCAGTTAAACATAAGCAGTTTCACATAAAAATATGGATCTTAGCAAAGTTACATTCACAAGTTTTCCCATAAGCAGTTTCACATAAAAGCAGTTTCACATAAGCACTTTCACATAAGCAGTTTCACATAAAAGAAACCACCACATAAGCCGCAACAAACCATCATCTGAACCAACAAACAACCATCAGAACCAACAAACAACCATCATCAGAACCAACAAACAACCATCAGAACCAACAAAAAACCATCATAACCATCAATTATGTGAAACCACCAACATATTTGGGGGGAGAGGGGGGGGGGGTTTAGAATAACTCGAACCTTTTTTTAGATCTAACCAAAAGATCTAAAAAGATCTTTTTTAGATCTAAAAAGATCTAAAAAAAAGTTCTAACCACCATCAGAACCACCATCAGAACCAAAAGATCTAACCACCATTAGAACCAAAAGATCTAAAAAGATCTTTTTTAGATCTAAAAGATCTAAAAAAAAGTTCTAACCACCATCAGAACCAAAAGATCTAAAAAGATATTTTTTTAGATCTAACCACCATCAGAACCAACATATAGGGTCGAGTTATTCTAACCCCATCAACTTTTTCTCAGATCTTTTTTAGATCTAAAAAGATCTAAAAAAAAGTAAACACCATAACAAGCAGTTTTTAGATCTAAAAATAAAAGTAAAACTGCGTAAACCATACCAATACCACCCACACCCACAGACTTGCCCTTATCCCACCCCAACCTCATCCCATCTATATTGTCTCACCATCAATAAACCACCAAGAACAGGGACGAGTTATTCTAACCCCCCCTGCCCCCAATATCTACAAAGGAAACCACCATCCCACATAAACCACCATAAAAAGCAGTTTACGAAGAGAAGCAGTTTTATGAGAGAGAGAGAGAGAGAGAGAGAGAGAGAGAGAGAGAAGCAGTTTTGTGAGAGAGAGACAGGATGAGATTTGAGAGTGAGAGTGAGAGAGTCAGACTGGGGTGGGGATGGGATAAGCGAAAAGTCTGTGAGATGGGATGGGATAAGGGGCAAGTCTGTGGGTGTGGGTGGTATAAGGGAAGTCTGTGGGTTGGTATGGTTTAAGCGTTTTTACTTTTATTTTTATTTTATTTATTTATTTTTTTTTTCTAAGACAATGTATTTTTGTTCACCCCATGTCATATGCTCTATGGTGTACATTCCCTGAAATCATGCTAATGGACTCAACATACAATACCACGTTGTTTAAATTGCCATTTTTTGAAATTGTCAGATTAACTTCAACAAACAAAACATTTTCAATGGCGTTTTGTTTTTTGGACAAAGAAAAGGGGCCTAATTTTCAATGGGTATTGCAATGTGTGAAGGAGGTGATAGAGGAAAAATATTACTCGCGTGTTATCATCACTGACAGAGATTTAGCGTTGGTTGGGGCATGCAGAGAATAATTCCCGAACGCAAACAAATTACTCTGTCAATGGCACATTTCACAAAATGTGCTTCAGTATTGCAGAAATAGATGCAATTCGCTAAAGGAGTATGAGTCCATTAAAGGAACATGGGATTGGATGGTTAAAACTCCGACACGCGGCATATTCACGCATTATTATCAACACCTACAACAGTTATTGGTCGAACATGCAGGTACTTAATTATTAATTCATTGTTTTTATTATTTAATAAATAAGTACCCGAATGACTTTTTATTAATTCATTTTTTTTTCAGATATTTATTGGTATCTGAATAACTGGCTGCAAGGTTATTCAGACATGTTTCTCGCGTTTATTACCGATCAATATCGCAGCTTCGGCCAGTCAACAACATGCAGAGTTGACCTCGTTGTTGAAATTATACTTGGGCAGCACAATGTCCAACTTAGACACGTTGTTGAGTTCGATCGATAAGATTCTCGTTGCGCAAGAAACTGCGATAAAGGAAACTTTTAATAGAAGCAAAAACGAGAGAATGAATAAATGTAATATACCACTATTTGCAGAATTGTGGTATAAAGTTTCCAAATATGCTTTGGAACTCATGTTCGATGAACTCCAACTGTCGATCAACGCCCAAGATTGTAGTCATCAGTTGCGGTCAGTTTATGGGCTACCATGCTTTCACGAACTACTTTACTATCGGATTCATAGTAAGTATATTAAATTTATGACTATCAAGTTATTTTCCCCATTAATATCAGTAATTTATATAAGTCACTTTTAATGAATGCAGAAATGGCCATTCCACTTGATACAGTTAATATTTTTTGGAGAACCTATCTGTTCTGTGGCCTAGTATTAATACTGAAGCTGGTCCTTCTTCTGAACCTGACGATGATCCTTCTTGTGAAGATGACATACAACAATTCAAGAGTGTTTTTGACAAAATGTCGTCGTTTGTCAAGAAAAATATGTTAAAGAAGGTGAGAGGGATATACAATCCCGAATCTGTTAATATACGTCAACCTGCTGTTCACAAAAGTACTCGTGAACGTCCGAGCGCAAAGGACAAAAAGTCCCAGGCTACAAAAGTCCCAGAATTGAATAAAGTACCAACCGTAGATCACCGAAGAAGCACAAATTCAAGATCTACAAAAGTCCCGGACTTGAACAAACAACCTACGAGACATAGTTCTTACATGGGTCCTAGAGTTGAACAAAGTATAAGAAACAGGTTATACGTTGGAGATGCGGAAAGCGACTATTTGATTGAGCAGATTCCACAGATTTTTCGTCGATACATCATAAGTATTTATAATGTGCGAGGCGATGGAAATTGTGGGTTTCGGTGCATTACCCACGGTATTGGTCAACCCGAAGAAAGGTGGCGCGATGTTCGAATGTGGTTATTGCAAGAGTTAGACATTAATCGTGCATTTTACATAAGTATGTGGTGGCAAAATGACTATGACCATCTTCAGAGATCAGTAGACTGGTTACATAATGGATTTGCACCGCGAGACTACTGGATGAGTATGCCAAACACGGGGTTGGTTATTGATTCAGTGATTAACCGGCCTGTTGTATTTATATCCGAGCGACAAAGTCATACGTGTTTTCCGCTTTTTTCCGGTCCAAATTTATCACAAGGAACTGGCCCCCTTGTGATTGCCCGTGTGGGGGATGACGAATGTGCTCACTTCATTTATCTGACGCTAGACGAAAATTCACCAGTTCCGGATATTCACCCACAATGGAGGGCGTTCAGAGTTGCCGATGCATCCGAATGGGCAACTTTATATTACGATCGACTACACCTGTATACTGAGATTAGACAAAGACAAACATAGTAAATGATTACTCATTTATGTTGTAAATACATTACTGATTTATGTTGTAAATAACTGTTTGTATTATTTAAATTAATTCTTTGGCCAGGTGGAACAAAATAATCCTTTCTTGTGTCGCTGTCGGAGAGGATTGATTATAGAAAGGACATCCCGTAGAGACACTAGTTATGGTCAACCGTATTATGCATGTCCTTTTTCAGTGGTAAATAATCATACGTTTGCTTAGTTATGTAAATTATTTGTTTGTTAAGAATACATTTCTTATAATTTTCTTAACATGTAACAGCCAGGAACAGATGACTATGGGTGTGGATACTTTATGTGGAAGGATGCTTTTCAAAACAAGTACTTTAGTCAAGCCTCTTCTTCAACGCAGTGCTCAAACTGCGTAGCTAAAGATAATAAAATAGACAAGCAAGATAATAAGATTGACAAGCTTGAAACAAGAAACAAGATGTTAGTGTCTCAAAACAAGATGTTGATGACAAGAATAAAGACGCTCGAGGCATCACTGAAATTGGCAAGGAATCCTGAGGATCACGCATGTCAGTCGGGTGCAATGCTCCATGAGCTTTTAGATGACATAAATAATCTTCACATGTAGTAAGTTTTGTTGTTTTTAAATAATGTGTTAATGTTCTTGTTTAATTGAATAATAACAGTTATTTTTGTAGTTGTTTAATTTGTTAACGTTAACGTGTTATTGTTGTTGTTTAATTAAATAGAAACACATTAGACGAATACAAATAACATAACATAAAAAACATAACAAATAAACACTAAAATAAACATTACACAAAATAAAATAAAACAAATACATACTTAAAAAAAAAAAAAAAAAAACATACTTAAAAGACAATGAAAAAAGAAAATGAATACAAAATAAATACAACCAGCTGCTGCATACAATGATTGCATACACCCGGTGTCAGGATAAACGGCCCCATAACCGAATCTAAGTTGTACTATGTTGGATTATTTAAAGAGAAAATTACTGCAGAGTCCATGTGTGTATGGGTATAGCTCAAATTGCCCAACCTTTTTACACTTATCCAAAATACCCATTCATCTCGCGCCCATCTTAACGCAAGAGGCGCAGAATGTCGTGGCATCAATCAAAACCGTTCAAAAAAAAATTAAACAAACGTCTCGCGCCAATTAAAACGCAAGAGACGCAGAATGATTAAAAAATTCAATCCATCCTATTATGCGTACAGATTGACGCAGAATCATGACAAAAGGCGCAGGATCAATGTGGCACTAGTTATACAATTATTGACATTAGCAGTTTCTTTTCGGTAGTGGAACATATTTAATGACAAACCCTAATTAGGGTTTTGTTAAAATAAGTGTAAAAAAAATGAAATTCTAGTTTGATGCTTTGATATTTCCACCTTTTATGCTTTAATATACCATAATTGTTACTATTAATAAGGATTAATATAGCATAAAACTTACTTTTATTCAACTACAAAGAAAATAAAAGACAAACTTTATGGAAATAAACATTACATAGACAATATTAAAAGGTTCAGCCAATAAAAACTGTATCCTTGTCGTAAACCTGAACAATGTTCCTCAATGTAATGTTAAGACCAAAGGGTGTCGATTTTGGGGTAAACACTGAAACATTACAAAGTACCAACACAGCTCCGACTTTGATAGAGTCTTTGTAGCCTGATTCTTCTGTAAGGACTTTGTGATGAATTGTACCAGAGAATGTCCCCGTTGGATCTGTAAGTGTTACTGTTAGCTCCCCAATTGCTGTAAGAGTACAAGTCTTGATTACAGCCACAACAAGTTCAAGTTTCCCTTTTTTGATACAGTTTTTTATATTGCCAAGACAACCAGTTACGATGATACGTTCGCTATTACGCAGCTTATTAATAGCGCATAGCCATGGCCCACGTGAAAAATGATCATCTTCAACGACATCTTCTTTTATCTTCCTTACATATTCTTGTGTTGGCACTGTTGGTCCCTTTACACTTATTAGAGTTAACTAGAAAGTTAATATATTTCGTGTTATGACTAATACAATGTTTAGGATTAATTCTAACAGTTATAAAACGTGAGTATAAAACAACAATATTTTTCAACGTTTAAATTCTTATTAGAAATAATTCCAAGAATCTATACCCAAGTGTTTTGCGGAACAAACACTTGGGATTGAATAGACAAGGGTATGGGGTGTCTCCTATCGAAACTCAAGTTTTGCTTGAGTGGTAACAATATACCCACTGAGCTATCTCAGTGAGTTGTATACTCTTTGTAGGAGAGAAGTTCCTTTGCAAAAGTTCAAGACTTTAAATATACAAAGCACACATAAACTTCTCTCCCATCTGATCTATTTATACACAAGTAATCTAAGTATAAGTGATTAAATATAATACAAGTTGTTGAGGTTGCGTGACTGACAATTACAAATAGTAATTGTCATTTCCAAGAACCAATAGGAAAGGGCTAATAAAACTTTGGGAGTTGTTGGCTGACACTCCATGACTTTTAGCCGCAATAGGGAAGGTTGGATCTGACAAGAGAAGAGTGTTGGGTTTACACTATTATCTTCTCAGATCTTTTCCCTATTGTTCCCGCCTTTTCTTCAGGCGTTGGTTCCTCAATCCTTCAATCACTTTGTTAGTTGAGGAGACTGGGTTCAGTGAGTTCTTGTCCAACACTCACTGAACCATCATCTTCTTCTTTGGCTTAAGTCCGACTCAGGGAGTACCGCCTTCCTGAGAAGTGAATCTTTCTTCTTGAATTCGTCTTAAGCATCTTGAAGATGACTCACTGAGAGGTTGTTCTCTCAGTGACTTGAATTGTTCTCGGTTTAAGTTAAACACTTAGTTAATTTGTGTCCAAATCATGTTTTACGTATTCTTGGGTTTTTCATGACCCAACAATCTCCCCCTATTTGGATATAAATTATTCCTAAGTGTTATGATCAGTATGAGTGAGCTAACGTCTTCTGCTCATACTGAATGTACTAGAAAATAAATAAGGATATTGATATAGCAAAACATTCATCAATTTATTCATATCATTACAAGCCCTATTATTCTAAGTACAAAATACTCATGGTTCCTCAACAAGACCCATGAGTTCAAGCTTCGCCTTCTTTGACATCAACACCTCTTTATCAGGTCGATCCTTCATCATCTGATCCATCAACCTTACAAACTCCTCATTTTCAAGTCTCCTGATATTAAGCGCCATCAGTTTGTAAGCAAGGAGTGTTGTTGTTTCCACTTTGTCGATGTCAGAGACTCTTTGAAAGGCTTCCTGACCAAATTCATCCACAAAGAAGATACCATACTCAGGTTCTTTGATGACCAGGTTGGGACGGAACTTGACTCCCTGAGGAGTAGTCCTGTTGCAATGAAGTGCAGCTATATATTGTTCAGGTTCCATAGCTACAACTTTCCTTTTCTTCCCAACCTTCTGAGTAAACTCAGGAATAGTTAGTCCCTGAGAAGCAAGTGCCTCATCATGGTTAATGCCCAGACTCTTTGCCACTCTTGCAAGTTCCTCATACTTAGCACTCAGTGACTTGATGATGATTGGGGCATTCTTGCTTGCGGTTTTCTTCCTCAGGATGGGCATCATCATATTCCATTCTCTTAACCCATAGTCTGAAAACTTGATTGCAGGAAGATGTTCAGACTTCCTTGGACCTCTATGGATTGTTAAGCTCAGAGGTCTGGTGGGGTGAATAGTGATATCAGTGATTTTGCCTTCATCTTTGGTTTTGGTCATGTGCCATACATACCTCTCATAAATCCTCTGCCTCTTTTCTTCCTTAAGTTTGGCCTATTTGTTATGTTCCTTAAGGATTTCAGCCTGAAGCTTGAGAAACTCATCCCCTTTGATGTCCTTCTTCTCAGACTCCTTGATTACTTCTTTGGCAACCTTAGAAATTTCAGACCTGTTGAGTACCAGCTCTTTCTCTCTTTCCTTCCTGAGCTCTTCTTGGTGTAAAATTTCAGCAAGTTGATCAGGAGTCCCATAGACCCTTCTCCCATCCTCTAGATCAACATAGAATGGTGCATCAGGATCTGCACGTCTTTCAGATGAAGCCTTGACTAAGAGTGATTCAGGAGGAGGGTTTGTTTCAGTCACCATGATTTCCTTCCTTTTGTTAATGGGAGGAGGTTGACTGGTGGATGTCTCAGGGACAGTTACCAAAGCCGAATTAGGGTCAGGGATTGGAGGATCATCTTTTATCTCCCCCTCAGCAGATGGCGGAGCTTCAGTGGAGACACCTGCTGACTGAGGAGGTGGAGGTGTATGAGAGGCCTGAAGAATGGATAAAATGTTGGAGACCATAGACTTTGTTTCAGAAGTCTCATTCTTCACGGCACTTAATTCGGTAGCCATTTCCTTCTGGTGGGTGGTGAGTTCAGTTACTTGGGTGGTGTAGTGGTTGACCAGCTCATTATGTGTTGTTGAGAGCTGCTCAAAGGCTGAGGAGATTCTGATCAGGTGCTCCTTGGATGCATTGACAGCCTGATAAATGGACTCTTGCTGGGTCCTTAAACCTTGAAGATCTACCCCCTGAAGAAGCTTTAGAAGCTCAGTAATGCTGGTGGAGGTGTTAGCCTGAGAGGCCAAGTATGCATCCAATCTGGTGACAAAAGTGGGATCATCTGCAAGATGTTCTTGTACTGATTCTATAGCCTTGAGGATGTTGGACAGTTCCTGATGCTGTCCAGTGGCTATGTCATCTACAGATTTGTTTAGGTCGCCAAGTTGTTTATCAGTGAGGGTGGCGGCCTGAAGAATCTTTGCCTGAGATTCTTCCACTGAAGCCCTGAAGTCAGCATAGGAGGATGCCACTTCAGTGTGCTTATCCCATAGCTCATCCGCAACAGAGTTGTAAAGACCTTCGTTGGCTTTGCGAAGGACTTTTGCCATTTGTCTTTCAGAAGCCGGATGAGCATCGTCATACTTTTGCAACCACTTAGGAGTGGTTGAAGCACCTGATGATGATGATGAGGTTGATGGAGAACTGGGTGGTTGATCCTCAGGATGAGGTGAGGAATGTTGTTTCTCAGAGGGCTGAGGAGGGCTTACTTGTGTTTCCATTTCCTCCTCAGCATCAGGGATCTCATCATCACCAAAATCAATCTCCTCCTCTGACTCATCGACCAACAAATTTTTATAGTCAGCCAGAGAAGGAGCCTTCAGTAAATCCGGCTCCCCCTCAGAAGAGGGCTCACCTTCGTTGTGGCCAGGTCCTGATTCTTTTGTCATAATAACTGGTGGGGTTTGACCAGCCTGACTAGTCATAATAACTGGGGGGGGGGGTTTGCCCAGCCTGACTTTTAGAATTAGTTCCTGAGAGAACAAAAATGCCTGAGTTGGGTTTGGGTTCCGTATCGGCGGGTGGTTTAAATCCCTCCGAGTCTTTGTCCCCCTGAGCGCCTTCATCCACTGATGGGTGTTTTTCAGTGGAATCATGAGGCACTCCTTGTGAAGATGTATGGACCCCCTTCCCATCAGGATTGGTCTGTCCTTTTGGGGATTTAGGGTCCTGAACTCCCTGAGACCCTGAGTGTGATTGCTCAGGGACGTTAGCAGGATGTGAGTGGGTATGGGTCCCCGTCTCAATGGAGTAGTACTGCTCCACCGAGAATATAGAACCCTGAACTCCCTCAGGCTCTGATTGTGATTTATCAGTGCCTTCATTAGGATGTGAGTGGGTGGATGCTCCTGACCCTTCTGACTTGTTTTTGTCAGAAGGGACATTAGGAAAGGGTTTGCCCGAGGATACTGAGGATGATTGCTCAGCACCCTCCAGTGGCGTTTGTTTTGTGGCCAATGTGGTCTCTTGTATGGGAGTCTGAGAGGTCAAGGTCACAACAACTTTCTTGGTGCCTGAGGCAACAGTCTCAGTAACGAGTGGTTTAGGTCTAACCACCTTACTGGATTGTCCCCCTTTCCCTTTCTTCTTCTTCACCTTCTTGGTTGGTGAAGGAACTGGTGAGCATACATTTTCACCCTGAATCACCATTAACATGTAGGTGGTCAGGGCGACCGGTTGTACCTCAGTAATGTCACTACTAAAGTTGGTCTTATGCAAGATGTCAGGTTTTGTACCTTCATCGTCAGACCTTAAGTAGTCAGAACCAAGAAGATCCTGAAGCACATAGGAAATGAACCTAGGATAAGACATGTGTCTTTGCCTATGTTTCCCTGAGAGCTTTGACACGAGGTCTCGGAAGATTATTCCTCCGATATCTATTTTTCTACCCTCCAAGAGACTGAACATCATCAATTGTTGTGATGAGTTCAACTGCTCAGTAGAGGATTTGTTTCCTCCGAGTACCTGAATGATGAATGTCATCATAAGTCTCCAGACAGGGTGAAACCATGTCTTCACTATTGGAGCCTTTGCCAACAAGGCTTCAGGAGACTCGCCAGGACGCCTAACATCATGAGGCCCAAGGAAAAGCATTTCAGCTTTTATTTCCTGATCAGTAGGGTTAGCCTCAAAGTTCTCAACAAAGTTAAGGCCAGTGGCCATGATGAAGGTCTTGTAGTTCAGGGAGAGAGTCCTAGTCCCATTCATCACAGTGAAAGTGATGATAGACTCTTTGGTGTCCTTAGGGCTAGTAGCCGTTGCGGTACACCAAAACTCCCTGAGATAGTCATTATAGATGACTTCTGGGGTGGTTGTGAAAGCTGTGGCAAGGAAGCAGTTTTGTAAATACTTAACTACATCCTTGTAACCCGCATATTGCTGCGGGTAATGGAAATTTCCAACCACATTGTTTTTGGTCAGGTCCACGCCCTCCATTGTGAAGCTCACATTTGGGGCGGTGGTAATAGCATTAGAGGAAGCCATTTTATGATCGGGTTTAGGTCGGAAAATGGTCGGATATTTCTTAATGCTAAGAACACACACACAATTTGTTTGAGAAATAAAAAGGGCAGAGTTTGCTTATAAATTTCTAAAAACGTGTGTGTGTATTCTTTTGGATGGGTATTTATAGGATAGTGGAGATGGGGGTATTTTTGGTATTTGAGTGATCTTATTTAATCAAAATATAATTTTTGGAAGTTATTTTGAATAAAATGTTTGAGATCCGCATTAAATGCCACCACTCCACTTTTCCTCTTTTTTCTCAATTGGCAGAGTGAACAGTTGAGCAGTTTCTGCAAAAGGAGAAGTTGCAGAGTTTCCATCATCACACAGTGTATTGTGTGAGAGAGGGCATTGAATGCCAAGTTGGGAAGTGGGGGCCCATTAGGTGTATGCCAGAAAGGCTAAAAGAACAAATATTCTTGAATTAAATATGAGTTCAGTTACCAACCTCGGACATTTACTAACTAGATACTTAGAGCATTTAAGTCAGTATTTAATGTCCTTTTCAGGGCCCTGAATGACTCTTCATTCAGTGATAGGTTTTTCAGGGACTTGGGACTAGTCACTGATGATTCAGGAATATGGAATGATTCCTGAGCAAAAAGGATTCATGAACTTGGGTTTAGTTCATGAACCCTAAAGATTTCAGGAACTTGGGTTTAGTTCCTGAGGTTGAGGATTCAGTGATATTAATTCATTGACGTACACATTGAGTCAGGGACCTGAGATTTTAAGAATTTACACTTCAGTTGGTAGGAATCAATCAGTGGACTGATTCTCTATATCCAACATTCCTAATTCAGCTTTCAGTCTTGTGAAAGTTGGTTCATCCAAAGGTTTGGTGAAGATATCAGCTAACTGATATTCAGTAGGAATGAAGTGTAATTCAATGTCACCATTCATGACATGGTCCCTGATGAAGTGATATCTGATATCAATGTGTTTTGTTCTCTGATGAAGAACAGGGTTGTTAGAGATTGCAATTGCACTTGTGTTATCACAAAAGATGGGTACCATCTTGTACTGAATTCCATAGTCACTGAGTTGACTTTTCATCCAGAGTACATTTGCACAACAACTAGCTGCTGCAACATATTCAGCCTCAGCTGAGGACAAGGCAACTAATTGTTGCTTCTTAGCACTCCAACAGACTAATTTCCCACCAAGTATTTGGCAAGAGCCTGAGGTGCTTTTTCTGTCCATGTTGCATCCAGCATAGTCAGAGTCTGAGTATCCTTTGAGATCAAGTCCTGAGCACTTTGGATACTATAATCTAAGGTTAGGAGTGCCCTTTAGGTACCTGAATATCCTTTTCACAGCAGTGACATGAGATTCTCTTGGGTCAGATTGATATCTGGCACATAGACATACTGAGAATTGGATATCAGGCCTTGATGCAAGTAGATACATCAGTGATCCTATCATTCCTCTAAAAAGAGTTTGATTTACTGGTTTGCCAGTTAGATCAGGACCAAGGTTGTTTAGGGGAACCATGGGAGTTTTGACTGAGGCACAGTCACTGAGATCATACTTCTTCAGTAGATTCTTTACATACTTCTCTTGACTGATAGTGGTTCCTCTATCAGTCTGCTTGATCTGAAGACCAAGAAAGTATGTCAGTTCTCCCATCATGCTCATTTCAAACTTATTTGCCATTAGTTTTTCAAATTGTTTGCAAAGTTTGAAACTTGTTGAGCCAAAGATGATGTCATCAACATACACTTGTGCTAGTATGACATCATTATTTGTCTTATAGATAAACAATGTGTTGTCTATCTTGCCTCTGACAAATTTGTTTTGGATTAGGAAGGCTGAGAGAGTCTCATACCATGCCCTAGGAGTTTGCTTCAGTCCATAGAGGGCTTTGTTAAGCTTACAGACATGATCAGGAGACTCATGGCTTTCAAATCCAGGAGGTTGCTCAACATAAACTTCTTCTTTCAGTGAACCATTTAAGAATGCACTTTTAACATCCATTTGGTACACCTTGAAGTTCATGTATGTGGCAAAAGCAAGGAAGATCCTGATGGCTTCCATCCTTGCTACTGGTGCAAATGGTTCCTCATAGTCAATGCCTTCTTGTTGATTAAAGCCTTTGGCTACAAGTCTGGCTTTGTTTTTAATGACTATGCCATTTTCATCAGTTTTGTTTTTGAACACCCATTTCATGCCAATGACTGAGACATTCTCAGGACATTTGACCAAGGTCATTACCTTGTTTCTGTCAAATTGTTCCAATTCATCATGCATGGCCTGAACCCAACTTGGATGTTTAAGTGCTTCTTTAACACTTTTGGGTTCAATTGTGGAAATGAAGTCCACAAATAGGCATTCATTGGATGAGGCTGCTCTTAGACTAGCAGCCATGCTCCTGGTGAGCATGCCTTCAGTAGGCTCTCCAATAATATTGACAAGTTCAATGTCCTGAGACCTAGTCCAACTTTCTTGAGGTCCTGGATACTGATTTGAACTTGTGGAGGCCTGATTGGGTAGAGGGTTTGGTTCTGGAGTAGACACATGATCATTGTTTGGATCTTGAGTGTCTATTAGATCACTGAGATTGTTTGCATCTTGAGTATTTTGAATAGGCTGATTGATAACATCAGTGTGTGTATGTGCCTCAACAAACTTAGTGATGGTTGGGTTAGGTAGGTTGTGAGGGATTATGTAATAGGAGAGATTAGCATCATCTTGATACTGAGTAGAAGAATTGTTTTCAGACAGATATTCATCAGGAGGATATCTTGAAGAATTATCAATTCCTATCTCTTCTACTAAGGCAGTTGAGAACCTGATAGCATCAGTGCTCTCATCAAAGGTAACATGAAATATTTTCTCAGTCTGCTGTCTCCTTGTGTTGAACACTTTGAAGGCTTTTGAGACAAGTGAGTATCCCAGGAAGTATCCATCATCAGCTTTTGCATCAAATTTCCCTAGGTGATCCTTGTGATTATGAATAAACACTGGACACCCAAAGACATGAAAATAGCTGATGTCAGGGATTCTTCCTTTGAATAACTCATATGGGGTTTTCCCATGTCTCTTGACAATTATGGATCTGTTTTGTGTATAACAGGCAGTTTTGACTGCATCAGTCCAAAAATGGTTGGAAATGATCGGAAAGGACTGATCCACATAGCATTGTCCTAGCAGCTTCAATGAGTGTTCTGTTTTTCCTTTCAGCAACACCATTTTGTTCAAGTGTGTACGGAGAGGAAAAGTTTTGGGAAATACCTTTCTCATCACAAAAACATTCAAGTTCATTATTTTTGAACTCAGTCCCATTGTCAGTTCTAATTTGTTTGACCTTAATGTCATTTTGATTTTCAATGTTCCTGACAAAGGACATGATTGTTTCAGCTGCCTGACTCTTTTTGATCAGGAAGAATACCCAGGTGTATCTAGAGTATTCATCCACTATGACCAGAGTATACTTCTCATGGTTAATAGACCTTGGACTGACAGGTCCAAATAGATCCATATGGAGAAGATGTAGGCAGTTCCTGATGGAAAAGTTGGTTTTGGTTTTAAAGGATGCTCTGTGATGTTTACCTTTTTCACAAGCTGAGCATGGTTTATCCTTAAAAAACACAAGAGATGGTAAGCCAAGGACTTTGTTTTGTTTTACAAGATTGTTTATGTTCTTAAAGTTCAGGTGGGTAAGTCTCTTATGCCAAAGCCAGTTGAGTGTATCAGTGGCTTTAGCAAAGAGACAAGTTCCATCCTGAGTTAGACTGGACATGTCTAAAACATAAACATCTTGTCTTCTTGGTGCAATGAGGACAATTTCCTTATTTGCATTGAAGATGGTTCCTTGCTTATCATCAAACTGAACTATGTATTTTGCATCACATAGTTGACTGACACTGATCAGATTATACTTAAGACCATTTACATATGCTATCCTAGTAAAGACAATACCATTGCAGTTTACTGAACCATAACCTTCAGTGAGACATGATGTATTATCAACAAATATCACTTTGGGTCCTGGTTCTTCCACATATTTGTGCAGACACTTCTTAACACCAGTCATGCTCCTTGAACATCCACTATCTAGATGCCAAACAGGATCCCTGGCATGCTTCTGCACAAATAGTAAACTAGGTCAGTTCTTTCTAGGACTCCATTTCATGGAGGGTTTGGTATTGTAGGTCTTTATGAAAGTATTAATTGATTCATGGTCAGAGGTTGAGTGGACTGAGCTACCACATGTTTTGCATTTGGTTGTAGGGGTAGCCTCAGTAGTCTGAGAGGATTGTTTCATTCCTCTTCTTGACTGAATGACCTTCTCTTTTCTTGAGGATTTCTGAGTGGAACTTCCACTAGATTCACAATGTTTGTCATATTGACAATCTTCAGGGTGGTGGTCATTGAATCCACACAAAGGGCAGGGTGGAAAAGGCTTGGCCTTTTGCTTCTGTTTCTGCTTAGAATCAGAAGGGTAGTTCAGGCACTGAGCCTTAAGTCCTGAAAAGTTTGACATGACTGAGCATTGTTTATGATCAGAAGTCCTGTGATCTTCCTTTTTGCAAATCATGCAATAAAGGACTCTATAGCAATCATCAGTGAGATGATTTGTATAGTTGCATAGCTCACATCTTTTCAGGGGTTTTGTGGGTTTGGGTTTTGTCTTTGAGGAAGTTGGTTTTTGTTCCTTCTTGGATTGAGAGGATTTCTCAGAAGATGCAATCTTCTCACCTAGCTTCCTGACCATTTCAGACAACTGATCAAATTTTGAGTCAGGGCTTTGGGTTGATACTTCAGAAGGGACTGAAGTTGATGAGTCATCAGTATTTACTGAGACATCAAGGTTTGCTCTCTTCAGGATGGTTGTTCCCTTTCCTGATCTCTCCTTTGGAGAGTGTGGTGAGAAGACCATAGGTGGGAGGCCTAAGTTAGGTGTAGCACCCTGAAGGGTATTCAGTGGAGGAAGTGGAGGGTATGATTCTGATTCAGACTCATCCAAGGACTCAGTGAGTGGTTCAGTGAGTTCAAGCTTACTTAGTTTTTCAGTGAGTCCAAGCATATTTTTCAAAGCCTGACTTTCAGGAAGCAAGATCTTTCCAGTCTCAAAGTTTGGTAACTTACTGACTGGGTTGTCCCTGACAATCCAGTCATTTGACTTGGGAAGTAATTCTTGCTCAAAAAATATGTCAGCTGGAACAAAGTTCATTTCATTTTGACACACAGTTGGATCAACCATAAGAGGGTCAATACCAATGGTTTTCTGAGAGATTAATCCCACAGTGTCAAAAACCTTAGGGTTCTTCTTGGTCCAGCTTTGAATGATAGCCTTTTCTTTGTTAAGTTCAGTTTGAAGGACTTGGTTTTGTTTCAAAATCTCAGTGTTCTGAATTTGTAGAGTTATTGTTTCTAGTTTGGCTTGCTGAAGTACAAGCAGTTCATCTCTACATTTGTTCAATTCTGACACAATATTGTTATATTTTGAAAGAAAGTTAAGCCTTTGTTCTTCAACAAACTTTAAATCAACATAAATATAATTCATGTAAGACTGCCAATCAGAATCATCATCCATAGAAAGTAAAGTAGTTACCTTCTTCATGGTGATGTTGACCCACTCTCCATTTCTAGCATGGCCTTTTCCCACAGCCACCTGATCCTCTTCTGAAAGTGCCATCAGTGCACTAACTCTTATTTCCTCATCTGAGGAAACCTCTTCATCATCCCAATCATATGCTTCAGCTATTAAAACCTTGTTCTTTGTCTGAATAGGTTTAGATGTTTGAGCAGCCTGAGACAATATGGGGTTAGTTTCAAGAAGTGCAAGTTTAGCTTTGATATTCCTATATTTTGTTTCAAAATCCTTTTGACCCTTGTTTTGGAATTGTTGGGTGGACTGAAACATTTTAGGTTGAAACTTGCTAGTTCCTGAAAATTTTTAAGAGGGTTCTGAGATAGTTTTAGAATAACAGTCCCTGGCAAAATGACCCTTTTTACCACATTTAAAGCATTCAGTGGTCTCATTTGCTTTTGATTTTGTAAAGTTGGACTGATTTCTTTTGATGAAACGTTTTGAACTAGCAAGGAGTGCCCTTTCTTGGAATTCCAAGTTTAGGTCATTCAGGTATTCCTCATCAGTCCTTTCATCAATTTCTTCTTCAGAATCCTCTTGAGTATCCTGCACAACACCATTAGAATAGAAAGCAGTTGATATGGGTGTGGAGGTTAAGGCCTTTTTGGACTCAAAAGCTTTTGAGTCAGGGTATCTCCTTGAGATCAAGTTGTCTTCATAGACAAACTTCCCATAAATTTCAGGGAGCTCAAGGGTCTGAATGTGGTTAGCATTCATCAGGCCTTGTGAGAAGTTGAGCCACTTCTCAGGGAGACTGTTGACAAAGCCAACATTTGTCTCATGTTTGGTCAGTACAACACCATCATTTGATAATTCATTTATCAAAGTCTTGTATCTGGTGTAGGTCTGTGAGAGACTTTCAGAGTCTTTTGCCCTGAAAGTATTATACTCAAGTTTAAGGTCCATGACCCTATTTTCCTTGGTATCTGAGGGACCCTCAAAGCTGTTTACCAAGTCATCCCAAGTTTGCTTGGCTGTTAGACAGTTGATGACTGATTCCATTACATCGTCAGGAAGACATGATATAAGGATGCTTTTCAGGCGTTGGTCTTGATTGACCACCCTCCTCTCATCAATGGTCCATTGGGCCTCAGGCTTGTTTAGCCCTGTGGCAGTCTTTGGGACAAATGGGCCATCCCTGATACAGGTGATGTAGTAGGGTTCCATACCAGTAAGATAGCAAATCATACGCTTCTCCCATTTGCTAAATTTCCCAGCTTCAAGTCTGGGTGCAACAGCTGAGTAGCTGCCACCCTTTTTGTCGACTAACTGGGGTACATTTATATCAGCCATAGTAGGATCTTGGTTTTAAAAACCTAGAGCACTCTTGGTTAGTTTAAAAGATTTTATAAACCAGAGGCTCTGATACCACTTGTTGGTCCCTTTACACTTATTAGAGTTAACTAGAAAGTTAATCTATTTCGTGTTATGACTAATACAATGTTTAGGATTAATTCTAACAGTTATAAAACGTGAGTATAAAACAACAATATTTTTCAACGTTTAAATTCTTATTAGAAATAATTCCAAGAATCTATACCCAAGTGTTTTGCGGAACAAACACTTGGGATTGAATAGACAAGGGTATGGGGTGTCTCCTATCGAAACTCAAGTTTTGCTTGAGTGGTAACAATATACCCACTGAGCTATCTCAGTGAGTTGTATACTCTTTGTAGGAGAGAAGTTCCTTTGCAAAAGTTCAAGACTTTAAATATACAAAGCACACATAAACTTCTCTTCCATCTGATCTATTTATACACAAGTAATCTAAGTATAAGTGATTAAATATAATACAAGTTGTTGAGGTTGCATGACTGACAATTACAAATAGTAATTGTCATTTCCAAGAACCAATAGGAAAGGGCTAATAAAACTTTGGGAGTTGTTGGCTGACACTCCATGACTTTTAGCCGCAATAGGGAAGGTTGGATCTGACAAGAGAAGAGTGTTGGGTTTACACTATTATCTTCTCAGATCTTTTCCCTCTTGTTCCCGCCTTTTCTTCAGGCGTTGGTTCCTCAGTCCTTCAATCACTTTGTTAGTTGAGGAGACTGGGTTCAGTGAGTTCTTGTCCAAAACTCACTGAACCATCATCTTCTTCTTTGGCTTAAGTCCGACTCAGGGAGTACCGCCTTCCTGAGAAGTGAATCTTTCTTCTTGAATTCGTCTTAAGCATCTTGAAGATGACTCACTGAGAGGCTGTTCTCTCAGTGACTTGAATTGTTCTCGGTTTAAGTTAAACACTTAGTTAATTTGTGTCCAAATCATGTTTTACGTATTCTTGGGTTTTTCATGACCCAACAGGCACTAGACAATAATCAGGGCCACCTTCCCTAATGTCCGCATTTTTTCGGAGAATAGCCGCTTGAATAATACCAGTTGGACCGGGTATTAACCTGTCCAGGAAGTTTGAAGAGGTAGATGAAGCCCCAACATTATGTTGGTATCGTTTTGTGTACCCGGAATTGTTTTGTTGGGCCATTTCCGAATTGTTAAATTTTTCTATAGATCAGATAATTTGATAATGGTGATATGTGGTTAGAGAGAATTATGAATGAGTTTTTATAGACAAGTTTGTGTTATATCCAGCGTAAAAAAATACGTGTACGCGGGGTTGTCATAGTCTAGTCACATCAATCTCATTGACTTGTCACATCATTGTCATCGACTTTTCTAATCCGTGTCATATCCTGCGTAAAAAATTACGCGTACGCGGGTTTGTCATAGATGAGTCACATCAATGTTCGTATATGTCACATCATTGTCATATTTCGGGTACAAAATTACTTAGGCATGCGACTGTCATGTTTTGGTCACGTCATTGTAATAATATATAAAGCATAAGGTATATTGGCAACATTGTGTTTCAATACACATATATAAAAAATTGCATTAATATTAATTAGTTGTAGCATATATTAAAAAGCCGAGAACAATTTTAGAATGAGAAAAATAGACATACATTGATAACCTTAAACACATCAAACTAAACCATATAGGTATTATTTGGTTGATCAAGAAGAATTAGTGATTCTTTGTATGGCCCAATGAAAAATGAACCACCATTTGCTTCAATACCCATGTTTTGAAACTCCTGAGATGTTCGCTCGTACACTTGTAGTGAGTGAGCTACTTGTTGGTTGCTCTTAGATTGAACAATTGGTTCTGCAGCCTTGGTAAATCCAAGTAGTTTTACCTCATTGTCAATTGGGAAGGGGACGGTGAAGAGCAATGGACACGATGATACAACACCACCAACAAATTCTAATTCCCATGCGCACAAAACTTTGCACTCTTCTGCAAGGTAACTACCTGAAACTACTAGAGAGTTTCGTAACTGAGATATATAGTATGGAGGCTGAACCGTGAATCTTATCAAATCAGGTATGTTTTGCACTGTAAATTGGTGAGTAACCAAATCAAAAGAAACAATCATGTAATGTTTGTACGAAACACCATCATTATGAACAAATTTTTCTGAACCAATCCAGAAAATTTTACCACCCACTACTTCTTGACCACACCGTTTAATTCTAATTGATTCACGGGGCAAACGGTCATTTTCAAGATTGTTCCAACTTCTGGAGCTCAATGTATAAACTGACACATACCATGGTCCTTAACCGTAATACGGGTAATTAATCTTTAAAAGGGTAGGGTCTAAGTTGTCGGGACGGACACCGAAACCGATGACCATTTTTGGTGAATCAGGTTGATTCGAGAAAGTAGGGACGAATATTCCTACAGATCTTTTTATTGATGGGTTCCAAAGAACAACCATCATATTTGAACCATACGAAAAGCACCAGACACCTTCAGAAGTAGCGATAGGCTTAAGAGTTGGAAGATTCAAAGTTGTTTCTAGATTCGTAAAGGCTAAATTTTCATTTACGGAAAACATAAAACCAATATTACCTTGCATATATGTTAAATTGAAACAACACATATCTCTTTCACAAAAACCGTAACTACGGATGAAGTTCGGTAAGTCTATGGAAGACTTCCATCGCTTAGACACAGTACGAAACTGTAGTAAAGACTTAACTGGTAGTTTCTTCATGATATCAACTTGAAGGTCGAATGGTATGTTGTCCGACATGTTTTTAAAACGTTAAAAGGAATGTATTCGTAAGGGTTTTTTAGTAAGCGGTGTAAAGGATGATGTGTAATTGGCTTAACAATGTATGACTTAAATAATAGTATTTCCCACGTAAAAGAATACGCGTACGCGGGGTTGTCAGAGATTAGTCACATCATTGTCATATCCTGCGTAAAAGAATACGCGTACGCGGGTTTGTCATAGACTAGTCACATCAATGTCATTGACTTGTCACATCATTGTCATATCCTGCATAAAAGAATACGCGTACGCGGGTTTGTCATAGACTAGTCACATCAATGTCATTGACTTGTCACATCATTGTCATATCCTGCGTAAAACAATTCGCGTACGCGGGGTTGTCATAGACTAGTCACATCAATGTCATTGACTTGTCACATCATTGTCATATCCTGCGTAAAAGAATACGCGTACGCGGGGTTGTCATAGACTAGTCACATCAATGTCATTGACTTGTCACGTCATTGTCATATCCCGCGTAAAACAATTCGCGTACGCGGGGTTGTCATCAATGTGTAAAATGTAAGTATAAAAGGAAAGATTTATATCGAAACTTAGCAACAACTATTACTCTAATAAAAAAAATTTAGACACACACAACAATGACTTCAGATACACATAAATTCAAATGTATATTACATTTTGATGACACTAAACGAGGTGTGGCTATGTATACTAATATCACGTACTTGTGGTTAGTTGATTATGTGCGTTGTAAGTTCAATGTGGATCCCAATATTCGGCTGCATATTAAATTTTCGCACCCTTCGTTTGACGTTCGAATGGATATTACCGACGACGATGAGGTAAATTTTTTTACCGATTTCGCTTACTCGAATGCAGGAATGCCACATCTGTATGTGGTTAAAGCGAAAGAATTTGAAGAAACAAAATGTTTTCAGTCCACCCAAAAAAATGAAACGTTTTACAATTTTTTTGAAACAGCAACTACTAACCAAAATATCGAGTCCTCTACTTTTCAAGAAAACTCCTATAATTTCTATAATAAAAATCTTAGTAAATCTTTTTTTGATTTTGGCACATCTAAAAATATTGAATCGAATGAATATGAAAATGATGGGTCCGGAGGCAAAGATGAGCCGTACTTTACAAACCCAGGATCCTCGTTTGCATTCGAGGAGGCCGATGAGGATGTCAAAGATGATGAAAATGATGGTAATAACCCAAAACCTATTCACCATGAATGGAAAAATATTTTGTCATTAACTCCAGCTGTTCCAGAAACACCTCTTTACCAGTCCAAACCAATAAGTTCAAACGAATACAATTGTGATTCTGATTTTTTTGTCGGAAAGTATTTTGAAACAAGAGAAAAACTAGACGTTGCAATTAGGTTGAAATGTTTAAAACCAGGTTACCAGTTTTTAGTTCGAAAGTCGGAACCAGACAGGTTTGATTGTAAATGCTTTCATTATACACAGTACCAGTGGAGAATTAACTCTAAACGCGTCAAAGGTACAAATGTGTTTGTAGTTACAGGTTTGAACAATTTTCACACGTGTCCCAGAACTCAAACATATCCTAACCATCGAAATGCAAATAAAAAAGTTATTGGCCACATTTTTACTGAGAAGTTAAAAGACAATCGATGAGATTTAAAACCAAAAGATATGCAACAAGACATGTTGGCACAGTATAAAACAAGTATATCTTACCAACAAGCATGGAGAGGAAAGGATTATGGGTTAGAAATGATTAGGGGTTCACCGACAGAATCTTTTGAAATGTTACCGTATTATTGTCACAACCTACAAAAATATAACCCAGGCACAATCGCGCGTATCAAGACAAACAAAAACGGAGTTTTCGAGATGTTATTCGTTGCCATTGGTGTTTCAGTAAGTTATATATATATATATATAATTTTTTTAATCAAATAAAGATTACATGTTATTATACTTTTACTTATTAAAAGGGGTTTACGTTCTGTTCTATTTTATTTTTTTTATTTTTTTTTTCAGATTCGAAGTTTTGTACAAAATCTCCGCCCTCTGCTTGTAGTCGATGGGGCACATTTGAAGGGTCTATACAAAGGGACTAACTTGTTAGCTGTAGGCATGGATGGAAACAACCAAATTGTGCCCGTTGCTTACGGTATCTGCAGAGGGGAGACTGGTGATTGTTGGTCATGGTGGTTTTCAGTCCTCAAAGAATGCATAGCCGATCGCGAGGATTTGGTTATCATATCTGATAGGCATCCTTCTATCGCGTTAGCAGTACGCAATGAATACCCGTTGGCGTTTCATGGTATTTGTTGTCGTCATTTAATGATGAATCTTTCTTTGAAAAAAAAAACAAGGGGCTATATTGGAGTATATGCAAAGCGTATACACCTGAAGAATTTGAAAGCAGGATGCAAATACTACAGGCTATTCAGCCTGAGGCATACAACAAGCTAGTTGAAGCGGATGTACGAAGATGGTCCAGAGCATATTCCCCACGCACTCGTTACAATTATTGTACATCTAACAGTGTTGAGTCTATCAATGCTTGTACTGTCAAATCAAGGAAGCTGCCAATCACAATGCTGACAGAGCAATACCGAAAAATGGTGCAAGATTGGTATTTTAAACGGCGAGAAGTTGCTGGTATTTATCTTCCAAAAGAAAATATATATTTTTTATATGATTTTTTGTAATATAAAGTAACTGTTTTATGTCTATGTGTTTATGCAGCGAAAATGAAGTATGATATAACAGATTGGGCTGCCCATAAGGTGGAAAAGAGAAAAATAAAAAGCGCAACTTGGAGTGTATACGGGATTAACCAAGATCGATTCCAGGTGTACGATGGCCGATACAATCGTGAGGTCAACTTAGCGACCAACTCATGCGACTGCCGCAAGTGGCAGCTTTCCGGGATACCTTGTGGTCACGTTATTTCTGTTACTAGGTTCTTAGGTCTAACAGATTGTGTGCAGTTCGTACAGGATTGGTTTAAAAAACAGAAATACCAAGTGACATATGAAGAGTCGGTTAATTTTGTTGGAGAGTTTCACGAATGGGAGTATCCACCTCACATACAACCCATCATTCCTCCACGAATGGACAACCCACAACCCGGTCGGCCAAAAAATACTAACCGTATACCATCTCAGGGTGAGGAACCACAAGTACAACAATGTGGTAGGTGTGGTCAAGCGGGTCATAAATCTTATCAATGCAAAAAGAAAAAAACAGTGGACGAGCAACATGAAGGTCCACATACGTTCGACGCATACCCGATTGAAACACATCATCATAACTTTCCGATTAATGACACGCACCCATCGCAAGTATTTGAACATAACACATATAAACCGCAACCATATGAACAAGGTGAGGCAAGCCACGAACAAAATGCTCATTATAACCCGTCTCATGGCTATGAACTATACGACTCACAACCATACGCCTCTCAACATCTGACTGATCAAAACACGCTGGAATCTAGTAATAGTTGGTTTAATTTCGTTGGTTTTTAGCAAGTTAGTTATTATTTTGCTGTTATTACGTTAAGTATCTTGTAAGAAATTCCATTTGTAATGTACGTATGTTTGTCAACAAGAAAACAATTCGAATAGTAGGAATGACAAGTGGGTGAAAATGATGGTCACTTACACTGTTGATTTGATAACACAAAGCGTCTTTCATTAAAAAAAAATAAAGCATTGATTTGATTACTCACTTACCTTTTGGGACAACGGAATGAATGGCCACCTACCCGACCAGATTTTATATATACTGTTATATATATGTATATATATATATATAACAGTTGGTGGTATCTACGAATGAAATACACTTGTTCCATTCACGAAATGTCTACATCTAACAACCCTAATTTCGCACTCACTATCAACTACAACGGAAAGTTTATAGTTAACCCATTCACATATCAAGACGGTTCACGCATCAATATTATTGTGCCACAACTTGATTTTCAGGGTATGCTTACCTATCTCAGCAGAAAATTACCTACACGAGTCCACTGTCTATATTACGCATTGCCAAAAAACAATACGTTACAGGGTATGAAAGCAATTAACAACGACTATGATATTGATGTTATGTATGACATCGCGAAAGTTGCTGGGAATATCCAAATTTTCATTTCTGATCATCCTGTAGATATAAGCACGGTTTTGATTCCAGATGATGGTTCTTTGGAAGAATCTTTTGTTGGTGTAATTTCAGAAGAAACAAAATTAAAACGTGAAGACCGTGTTCGGTATCTACATCAAATGGTTCAAAGAAGAAACAAGCGTGAAGAGCGTATCCGGTTTAAAGTTGACAGCAAGAAAAAAAACAAACCTACTAAACCTTATACGCAAAAGGTTTACAATTTTCTTGTTCACAATAATGGTCAATTGGTTTGCAATGACGGAAAACCAAAGTATGTAAACGGTTGGAAGATGAACATCAACATTCCAAGAATGAGGTTGGAAGAGCTGAAGCAATATTTGTTTAACATTGTTGATAGGAAGATTCATGCTCTTTATTATGAAGTACCAAACACTGGGTTTTCAATCATCGTGAAACTAAGAAACAACTATGATATGCATGTGATGTTTGATATTTCAGCAGCACAAGGCCAGTTGGAGATTTACATTGACCATGCAGGTGTCGATTTTATTATTGCAAAACATATATGCCCAAATGCTACCTTGGCAGAAATGATGGATCATGTGATAACAGACTAAACAAGTGACAACGAGGATAGAATGAAGAATATGGCACAATTAGATTACACTTTTGAGCAAATGGTGGAATGGGCGGAACAAGACCACTTTGAGCACGAGGAAGCTAAAGTAGATGAACGTAATAAAGCGATTTTGAAGCCTTGGTTCTATTATTAAATTTGTGTCATGTTTCCGTTAAGATATCCTCTCTTGTTCTTGTACTTTATATGATTTTCGTGATATGTTATCCTCTTTTGTTTTTGTACATTACATTTTTTTAGCACCAACATGATTTTCGAGATAAACTTAAAATATATACACCTTCAAGAATGATCTCAATTAATCATAACCACACAAACTAGTTTCCTCACATCGACATAAATAATACAACTGGGCCATGTTAAACCTAACTGCTTGGAAAAAGCGTTCCATATTATTCTCATCCCATTTTGCTGGAAAGTTTGAAGTCACAAACTGATGTAGGAGCCAGCAAGTGATGACTCCACAATCTGAGGAATTTTGTTGTTGTGGGCATGGAAAAGAAGGGTCGTTGTAGAAAATTGTAAAGTTATAGTGTCTTCGCCCTGTTCGTGCAAAGTGACCCAACTCTTCTAAACAGGTGTTAAGTTGGCCAGTCCATTTTTGTAGATAGTCTTTTAGATATCCACAACACTCAATACTGTGCAGGGAGTCAAGAACAAGCAATTGGGATGAACGTAGGTTAATGATCAAAGTTACCCAATGAATGCCTCGTACATTCATCGGCATCAACACCTACATTGAAAATTTATTAAAAAAATAAGCAATCGTATAACATTATATTGAATCATTTTACGTTGAAAGACCTTTACTTACATAGACGACGTCATCCCATGACGGGTACGGAGGCGTGCTACCATCCAATGTTCCCCTGATCCAAGGAGCTATCGTAAGCATGGGTACCTCACCTTTTTCAGAGGGGTAAGTCGAGGCTGTCCATGACTTCGAAACCGTCCATGGTGCATTAGTTCGCCTCATTCTTATCATGATCTCCACCCAACCATTCATGTGCTGATTTACAAGAATATATTGAGTCATTTTACGTTCTTGAAAATAAAATAATCTAAACCTTTAACAATATAGAACAATAAACTTACATCGTCAGTCAGCCAACCAATTTCACCGGCTGGTCCTGGATCATTACCGTTCTTGTAACGATCTGGAACTAGCTTTTGAAAGAAGTTCAGATCTGCCAACCAACCCCTTGGAAGGCAGTCAAGATATATAGCTGAGTATCAGTTTCTTTTGAGTATCAGTTTCTTTTGCAAATGCAATTCATGTATCTTTGAATGCTGAGTATCAGTTTCTTTTGCAAATGCAATTCATGTTCAAACTGCATGGCTCCTCTTTTATCTTTGTATAACAATTTGTCGGATTAAACATGCAAGAGTCTCTTCAAACAGAAAAACACATCACCTTTGCTCCTTCCCAATAAAATTCTCTATATATTATGTTTTGTTTTTATACTCAAAGGACAAAGTATGCTTTCTTTTTTTTTACATCTTGCGGCAAAAAGTGAACAAATAATTAGGAGATAATTGGACCATTGTTTTGTTTTCTTTTGCGTTAAATATAACGCAAGACACAAGTGAACAAATAATTGGGTTTTGTTTTCATTCATCCTGCGACTTTTGCCATGATTCTGCGTCAATTTGTACGCATAATAGGAGGGATTGAATTTTTTAATCATTCTTCGTCTCTTGCGTTTTAATAGGCGCGAGACGTTTGTTTAATTTTTTTTTTTTTTTTTTTTTTTGAATGGTTTTGATTGATGCCACGACATTCTGCGCCTCTTGTGTTACGATGGGCGCGAAATGAATGGGTATTTTGGATAAGTGTAAAAAGGTTGGGCAATTTGAGCTATACCCATACACACATGGACTCTTCAGTAATTTTCTCTTATTTAAACCTAGGAACACGTGTAAAGACGCTTGTGGAAACAAAGGAAACAACAAAAAGAAACTACACATGTGTACTGCAGATCAATAAATGTTGAACTAACTGAAAGGGAAAGGTGTGATAACGGGCAAACAAGAACATACGCGTAGCTTGTTTGTGTAAATTGGTTATCACGTTTTTGGAAATCAAATAAAATTTTAGTTGATACTCACATTACTATTAAGGGCCCGGTTGGTTTGTTGGCAGTTTTATGATTATGATTTGGATTTTTATTTAATGTAGCAGAGAAAAAGGAAAATGATGTAAGATAAAGTAATATTATAAATTAAAATAATAATATTTTATATAATATTTTAAGATTTAAAAGTAAATAAATAAAACTAAAAATAATTAAATACTCAATCCTTCTCAAAATTATTGTCAGGAATCCAAGTTTAATAAAATCGATACCACTATAAATCTCAACCACTTAAATAGAATATTCCCTCATTAAATTCTTTTTTTCTTACTTAAAATGGAAAGTAGACAATTATTTTGAGACATTTCAAAAATATATATATATGGACTATAAACAACCGCTAATAAAAACCGTTGAAATATTTTTGCAATTATCCATTCTAGATATTTATGCAATTTTCATCCAATTTGACCAACAGCCCAACTCAAGTGAGAATGGATTGTATCTTACTATCTTACATAAAAATCTATAAAATCATGTTAACATTAAACTATTTTGAGAGTCCAAATTTAATTCAAACAGATGTCGTTCAGGTATGATTAACGTTGATCCTGAGTTGAGAAGTTCCTATATGATCTACACCTAACATTCCACTGGTACAGATATGGGATTTCGTCACACAAAAAATGTGTGACGATATGCATATAGTCACACACCTTTTTTTTTGTGTGTCACCAAAGGTCGCGCCACCGTAGGTGGCATATAGTGACGTTGTTTAGTTTGTGGCCGTTTTCATTGAAAAAGAGTGACCAAAACCCGAATATGTGTGACAAATTAGGCACAAGTTTAGTTGGATTAATCAGTATCATTGACCGTAAACACTTTATAGTCACACAAATGTTTTTTGAGAATAACTATTGTTCGTCCTTTGGCCACATAAATATGTAATATATGTGACATTTGAGATGATTTATTCAAGTAAATGTGTATTTTGTGTGACTATTTTCCGTCCTATTTCCACATGAATATATAATAAATGTGACGTTTGTGATGATTTAGTCACACAACGTGTGTTATTTTTTTGGAGTTAGTCACATACAATTTAAAAAACAGTGGCCAAAAGTGTTAATAAGTGTGACTATATTTTGTTTAAAGTGAAGAAATGTGTATTTTGTGTGACTATTGTTCATTCAATGGCCACTTGAATTTTATGTTTGTGTGGCCTTTTGTAATATTTAGTCACACAAAGCATGTTTGTTTTGGGTATTTAGTCACATACAATTAAGCAAAAAGTGGCCAAAAGTGTTAATAATTGTGATCATATGCTGTTTAAAGTGAATAAATGTATATTTAGTGTGACTATTGATCGTCCAATGGCCACATGAATGTTATGTTTGTGTGGCCTTTTGTAATATTTAGTCACACAAAGCATGTTTGTTTTGGGTATTTAGTCACATACAAAAAAGCAGAAAGTGGCCAAAAGTGTTAATAAGTATGACCATATTTTGTTTAAAGTGAAGAAATGTGTATTTTGTGTGACTATTGTTCATCCAATGGTCACTTGAATTTTATGTTTGTGTGGCCTTTTGTAATATTTAGTCACACAAAGCATGTTTGTTTTGGGTATTTAGTCACATACAATTAAGCAAAAAGTGGCTAAAAGTGTTAATAAGTGTGAACATATGCTGTTTAAAGTGAAGAAATATGTATTTTGTGTGATTATTGATCATCCAATGGCCATTTGAATTTTATGTTTGTGTGGCCTTTTGTAATATTTAGTCACACAAAGCATGTTTGTTTTGGGTATTTAGTCACATACAATTAAGCAAACAGTGGCCAAAAGTGTTAATAAGTGTGACAATATGCTGTTTAAAGTGAAGAAATGTGTATTTTGTGTGACTATTGATCATCCAATGGCCACTTGAATTTTATGTTTATGTGGCATTTTGTAATATTTAGTCACATAAAGCATGTTTATTTTGGGTATTTAGTCACATACAATTAAGCATAAAGTGGTCAAAAGTGTTAATAAGTGTGACCATATGCTATTTAAAGTGAAGAAATATGTATTTTGCGTGACTATTGTTCATCCAATGGTCACATGAATTTTTAGTTTGTGTGGCATTTTGTAATATTTAGTCACACATCGAATTAAACAAAGAGTGACCAATAATGTTGATAAGCGTAACCATATTATGTGAGTGCATCTTTTAGTCACAAGGTTACTACTGTTATTACTAAGTTAGTACTGTTGGAGCAGAGTTGCTACTGCTAGTACTAAGTTAGTCCTGCTGAAGCAGAGTTACTACTGCTAGTACTATGCTAGTGCTGCTGGAATGAGTATATATATATATATATATATATATATATATATATATATAACAGAATTAAAAACAAAAAGAAATTTCAAATTGAATTAAACTCGAATGTATATAACTGAACAAAATATACAATTGTAATGTCGTACATAATCAAATTCTCAAGTATCATAATTTAAAGACTTTTGACTCTTCACCGGCGTAGCTTACAGTTGCTTTATGTCTTTAATAGATACATATTTGGGCTTCGATGGTACTGTTGGTCCACATTTAGTCACAGGGTTTGTTGGTGTAACCTGTAGTAAACAAAAGACGCTTTTATCAAAAATTGAATTAAATATAAAGAATTATATATATGTTGGTTGAAAAAACATATGTATGTACCTCATCTTCAACAATAACTTGATCCTTTGGCCATGCAACGAAACCACCTAGGTGTAACACCCCCAATTTCGTGATACACATCGGAATTCAAGCTGGGTGTTACTCGATGGCACAACAGTTATAATAATAGAAAACGATCTCTAATTGAGTCATTTTGAAAGATTTATCATTCAAATTTTTATAAATATCAGAGTTTACAGAATGAGGTCCTAGTAGTTTTACAGCTTGTTAAATAAGTTCTGAATGATAATAAAGTCTATAGCCCTTTGATGTATCCGTGCTCCTCCATGTCATCCTCGTTCATTATGGACCTGAGATAAACATGCTAAAAGTGTCAACAAAAAGGTTGGTGAGTTCATAGAGTTTATACGAAAATAGTTGATTTCGATAGTCAAATGTTAAGTGAATCCATAATGTTGTAGGCAAATCAGTTTAACACAAGTTTCAAGTTTAAGAGGATAATTGCAACGAATACAATTATGGGTAAATAATAATTATTGCTCTAAGCCTCATGACATGCAAACGTTAACAGGTAGAACATCATAGTAATGAGCTATTGATGTAAGTTACTGACATAATTAAATGTAAGTAACAAGGCCCTCGAGTAGGAGCTTGCCAACTCTTTGTTTTCCTCAAATAAAGTGCATTTGGTTAACTATCCGGCTAACACAAATGGGTCGTCAATTCCAATAGATCTATTCACTATATTCGCGTTCACTCGCAAGTGATTAATGACTCATGATTGAGGGACTTTTAATGCCAAAAGTAGTTAACTTAGATAATATTAATCAAGATATCATACAGAAAGTTACTTATGTTCAGCATGTAATAAGTTTCAGTAAGCAAAAAGAGTGTTTCATCAATTAAGTAAAACGAGTAAGATTTATAAGTAAAACAAGCATGTATCTCCCCCAAAGAGTTTAAAATAAGAAAAGAGGGGCTGTGACTCACCTTAGTAGTCTTGATGGAAGACAAATCAAGTATAGCGAATAAAATGCTCCGACACGCAACCTAGATGGATATGCCAAGTTTCAGGATTCGTGTTCAATATTTGTGTTTTAATATTTGTATCGCAACATTTTGTTACGGTAAATGTTAAATGAGACAACATAAAGTCTCTTCAAAAGTTGGTGGATGATAAGATTTTATCATATTTCGTATCTTCATATTTATGTTTCGTTTATTTCTCGATATATAATTATTTCATATATGTAAGTTTTACATTAATCCATTCTCGATATATAATTATCACATATATAAGTTTTATAGAGAATCCTGAGTTGTTAATTATATCTCTTATATAAGTTTTATAACAGATTCTGACTCATTAAGTAGTGAAATATATTTATCGAAGTATATATAAAAATGTTGCACTTTATACCCTTGAACTTTCCTAAAATTACAATTTATGCCTTTGTAGTTTCAAAAATGACATTTTATACCCAATAACATAGATTGTTGACAAAATCAGCCCTTATATTACTAACTTTATAAAATTTACACTTTCAGCCCAAGAAAACTCCATCTTTCAAAATCCACACGTTTTACCCTTAAAGTTTTAATATGTTTTGTTCATCGTCCTAGTTTCATTTTTAAGGCGTTTTAAGTTTAGAAAGAGGCGAGGCTTGCTATGACTTATTAAAATAAGTTATAATAAGTTTGAAAATAAGTTAAAAAGTGCTTATTTGCTTATATTTTAGCTTATGGCTTTAAAAATAAATTATAAAGGGTGCGTTTGGTTTTGTTGCAACTTGCCCAAATGAAAAATTAATAAGAGCGAGACCGTGCAATATTTTAACAACGTTCTTGATCATTTCAAGAGTTTGCTAGGTGGTCTTCCTAATGGTTCAAATTCGAAGTCATAAACTTTTGTGCTTTGCTCGAAATAATTATTCAAAGTAAGGAGGTTGGGACGATTTATAAATGGGCGTTTGGTTTCAGTTAGCGACAAGCCCAAAAAAAGGCTTAATTAAAGATGGGGCGAGACCAGATTTTTATAACGCTTTTGTTCCTTTATTATCTATGCTGTGAGGTCTTTTTAATGGCCAAGTTCCAGATTTTATTGACTTCATTTAATGGTCGAAATAATTATCCAAAGATGACCACTTGGGTAGTTTTCTCGAATAGAAACAGAAAAAAAAATGTTCTGGTTTTTAACTTTAAAGCTTATGACACAATTTTTATGATATCATAACAAGATGATAAGTCTAATTAGTTGAATTTTAGAGTGTTCCGTAAGTCGTGGTTCAAAAATATCCGAAAAATTAAATTAAGGGTTTTTAGTCTTTGTGGCTCACGACAAGGAAAAAGTGGCCAAATAACTATGTGGTGCTTAACTGTTTTGATAGGGTTATGGGGGCGTTTTGATGTGTCTTGGGTGGTGATTAAAAGGGCTCTTTGGCTGGGGCTAGTGTCTTTATCTCGTGGTAGAAAAATGGGGCGCAAGTTGAGGGTTTGGGACTGTTTTGGGCGACAAGACCAGGGAACAGAAAACTAGTTTTTAAATTTTCTTTTACAAAGTCTTCTAGCTTGATTCCATGACATGTTAAATGATTAATTAACTTGTTTTAGTGTTTCATTAGTTTACTTTTAAGCTCATGTGGTTTTACAAAGTAATAAAGAGGGCGTTTGTTTACTGGTTATATCAGAAACATATCTTTGGCCTATGTTTTTAAATAAGAACTTGTTTTGTATCATTATTAGACATGTTTAAGACTTATGAAAGGTATTGAAAAAGGCTAAGAAAACTTACAAGCTAGGAATGTGATTATGGAGGGTTTTGACAAAATGAGTTGGAAATGGAATTCTAGCTTTCTTCTCCTCCTAAGCTCTTGACTAACCTTCCTCTACTCTTTCTTAGCTTCTATTTGAATTCTTAGATCAGTAATTAAATGAGTGTGGGGGCTGTTTCATGTATTTTGAATGGTATGGATGAAGAAAAGGAGAAAGTGTGTCGATATATATAGTGGGGAAAGAGTTAGGGTTTTCTAAGGTTCTAGGTCATCATGTGGAAGGAGAGGGAACATGTTGATGTGTATTTTGCCATTTGGAGGCCTTATGTGGTGAACGTATAAATGAAGTGATGTGGTAAAAGTTTATCCAAGAAGTTTACCTACTATATTTGACCATGGTTAAATATCTAGGGAACATGGTGTAGTGGATGAGCATAGAGCTAGTAAATTTCCTTGTGGTGTAGAGATTTTAATTGAAGTTGTCTAGTTGAGGTTTAATTAGTATCGAACTAGGAAAGACTTAGGGAAATCGAATGGCTTTAGGTGATGGTACCTTGGGCTATCTAGTGTTGTACATTAGGTTTAGATGATGTAGTAACTTAGTTTTAGGGCTTGGTTTATGTATTTATTGGGTAGGAAATAATCTAGGGCTTGTTTGTTTAATATAAGTGTCGAATTAAGTAGAAAAGAAAAAGGAATGGAGTTGTGCTTAAAGGGGTTGTACCATATGCTAGTTAGGGTTATACTAGGGTTTAAAGGAATAAGGAAAATAGATTTTTAATATTTGGTTAGGTTAAATTAAATATAAATTGGTTTAATTAGGTTTAAAGGTAATAAAATGTAATTTTAGGTTTTTATGCATTGGACACTTGTACCTTAGGTTTAGGGACTTGTACACTTAGTTTGAATGTTGTAAAAACATTAGGGTTAGGTTTTGTGCAAAATGATCTTGTATTGTAGGCTTCAAAGTGAGTACACTGAAGTTTATAGTAAGTGACACTCAGGGAGTTCCGCCTCACTGAATGGTGAATCTTTCTTCATAGACTCGTCCTAAGCATCCTGAAGATAACTCACTGAGTGACTGTTCACTCAGTGACCTGAGAGCGTTCACGGTTGTTTAACACTTGGGCTAATTTGTATTCAAATCCTTGTTTTCAGGATGCTTGGGTACTGAATGGACCCAACACAAACTGGTCGGAAACGTGGTCGGAAGTGGGTCGGAAAACTGGTCGAAAACTGGACAACAATCGCTTCAAAGACTACTCGGTATTGTCTTGCTTGTATAAGCATGAGAAATACTTCGACTAACGGGAAATCTGATAGCTTGTATAAGCTAGTCAGATACTATCGCAATTGACCAAGGGTTTATCGAAATTACCCAAGGGTTTATCGAAATTGCCCGGGGGCTTATCAAAATTAGGGTCTATCGAAATTCCTAAGGGTCTTTCGCAATTGCAATTGTCGCAATTGGACTTGTCGCATTTGGACTTGTCGCAATTGGACAAGTCAAACTACCAGTTATCGCAATTGCTTCAATACCTGTTATCGCAATTGGTATAATAACCAATTATCAAATTTGTGACAGAAAAAAAAGATGAAGCAGAGACGAAGACCCCTTAACCACAACCTTTATACCAACTCTATATGACCTCAGCTTTTAACCATCATCGGTCCACAGCCAAGAAAGAAATAACCAAATGAAAAAGAACGAATGAAGATGAAGACCACAGCTAGTCCAAAACCTACAACAAAACCTAGACCTAGACACAACCAAGACCCTCACAATCTCTCCCCAACTCTCATCTAAATCCAATCGTACTCAAGACTCATAGCTACATAATCACAAGATCTCAGCTTTGTTCATTATTCTACAAACATTCAAGTATCTTTGAATATGAACATACACCATCATCGATCTATTTTTGAAGACTTGGCTTCAGTTACTATCCGAAACAAAAAGGAACAAGAATAATAACAAATTTGTTATCTCCTTTTCCTGTTTCGATTCAATGACACTCAACAATCATCTAATTACAACAAGACACGAATATACAAGAGCTCAGATTTAGTTCAACTTTTTTATCTAATCTTTAAAAGATTTTTTTGGTTGAACTTATATCATCATATATCTTTGTGAAGACAAACCTCTTGTTAGTATACGAAACATTTTGAAGAAAGAAAAAGAACAATTGTGTCCATATCCTTTCTCAATTTCGATTTACAAAGCAAAAAAGTACAAATTAAACCTACCCGAAACCTGATATGTATTTTAGGGTTATCTAATGAGGGGATTAGGGTTGACTTACATTATATTTAGGTGTAAGGTTTGGATCGGGTTTGTGTTCTTGGGCTGTAACGATTATTGGATTTTATCATTTTGGACCGGAGTATTGGTTATGGACTGAATTGGGCTTATTTGATTTTTCTTCATACGTAACTTTGAGTTGTGCAAATTTGCTATGCGAATTAAAATTGAGACTTAAGTCAAATTTTACTATTATTTTGAGTGGTATTTTGGAATTATACTTTTCAAGGGGGATACTAATTTCACGGCTTGAATCGTTATTTTTAACAAAAAATGACTACGGAGTTTTTGTACGGTATCATTTATTTGGAATTGAAGTGACGTTTCAAGGGCGTACTTATTTATCTTTGAGATATGCTGTAGGTCTCAAGATAACTTGTCTGGGCATTTTTCATAGTGATTAAGACTTGACAATCTGGTTATAACTGATGTAAGGAGTTACGTTGTAGTGCTCACAGTGTATAGCTATCACTTTAAGGAGTTACGTTGTAGTACTCAGTGTCACACGAAATTGTGGATTGTTCAAGAGGTGAATTAGTACAAGCATTAAGTCACAAAGTTGGGGTGTTAACTTCTTTTTCAAGTTGGTCATATCGGGTTGTCTCCATTTGTGGTCATTACTATTAGCCGATGAATTAAAAGGAGGTTCGATTACATGTTGGTTTGAGAGAAGTATTGAGAGTATTTTTTCAACATATTCTCACAGAATTATGCTTCAACAAGCTATGGCTTTAATATTGCATCAAGCAAAAGGTAATTTTATGGCAAGTACACAACAGTATGATGATTTTGATAACTCGCAACCATCAGGAGGGAGAAGTACATGAAGGAAAAAATAGTGTTTCGTCTTCTGTGATTGGATTGATTGAGGGAACTGTGCTTAATACCGAAGAGGTACCAAGAATGTGTACATCGGGGCTTATTACCAACTTGGATGCAAATTTATGTGAGTTATGTTGTTATGTTGCTCCCTGAACGACAACCACAGTGCTACAGTCTAGTGTCTACTTTCTCCGCTGCGTGTAAGAAAACTAAAGAGATTTGATGAAAGAGAGTTGTCAGTTCAGGAGGGAGCAGATAAAAAGAAAGAAAAAGGTTCACTAGTTAGGAGGGAGTAATAACCTAACTAGACCATTACAGTAGAAGTTCAGAGCGCCAAAGATCAAATGTCGAGATCGTCGGAAGAGAGAACTTCAAGTCTGCCTCAGTATCTAGACTACAGAGACTCTGCGCTTCAACAATGTCAACATATTTTTATTATTATTGTAATTTACTCTGTTTATAGGTCTCATTGTAACCATTCACGTGTGACGACATTTTGGAGGGAGATTGTTAGCCTTGCTAGTTTGTGAAGATAACGTCTTACACGTGAATTGGACTAGATGAGTAGTAAATAGTGCCCGCTGGGACTACTATTGTACAATTGGCAAACTTATGTAGTAATGAGCCTATAAATACCCCTCATGACTCTCCATGAGGGGTGTGGGAAAATCATTTTGTAACATTCATTCTATCAATCTAATATACATTATTTTCTTCACCCTCTCTCTACTCTCTCTTTCTAGAATCATGAATATGTTCTTTGATCAACCTTGACCTCCTGAACCACATAAATCTTACATATTTATCGGTCCAAAAACAACATTTGAACTCCTACCGAATGGAGCTATCAGAACTCGAATTCGTAGTTCCTTTTTCACTCGCGGTCTGATTTAATGAGAAACTATTATGTGGTACTCAAGATTTTTATATATATTTTTTTAGTTTCCCCCAAAATGCTTATACTATAATACTATTTCATCTTGATATACACAACTGACACTATGACTAACAGTTACGAGAAGCGATAGGGGGTGTTAGGGATAAGTAGTTGCTGAAAAATCCCTTTGCTTTATATTAGCCTAACGCACCCCTGCAGTTGAAAAGACAGTAGTTAATCAGATAAGCAATCCTAAAAACTCTATTGAAACTGCTTATAAGGTTTAAGCACTTAAAAATAAGTACTCCCAAACACCCTCATAGTGTTTGTACCACAACGCTTATGATACATGAAAATAAGCTGGATAAATAAGCTAACACAAACACCCCTCTAATAATTATGTTTTTGAATTTATAAGTAGTATTAGATAGTGTAATTAGTAGCTTGCGTCCAACTTAAGTGCTTATATATTATGCTTTTGCTTATTTGTAAATCTGATAAAACAGTTTTGATAAAATACTCGTGTGCTTTAAATCTTTTATTATCTGAAACAAATCAAAGATATTAAGTTTCCAAATTTGTTTCAGTTTTATTGTTAACTTTAACTCTTCTCAAAAGCAATTTTATTGACATTTTACCTCTATTTACTTACTTTTCATTTTAGGTCTTCCGTTTTGCTGACACATACAGAGGTGCATATAGTGATTCTTTGTACTTTGCCGTTTGCCCATTTTATTGTGACAACAATGGTTATCAGGTGCCTATCTTCTTAAACTCTTTGATTCACAAGCTGAATGATTGTCTAAATGAATGGCTCTAAGCATTGTTGTTAACGGGTTAGTTTGGACCATCCCACCTTCAATGTACGTGATACATAACCCTATTATTTTTGCCGCGTCATTTCTACATTTCTATGGTTTAAAGTCTGCCAAAAGGGTTACCTTATTGGTATCAAATTCACTTAATAATTCGCTATTAAAGATGTGCGGTGGCAAGATTGACATGTCCAATCGGGTTTGGGTTGAAACATATCTCTTTAAGTATGGGTCAAAGAGGATTGTCGGTTTTTATTGACCCACTATCACTTTTTTTGTCCATTCCCAAAACATTTCTTAAAGAACATACACGTTATCTATAATGCCAACACCATCAACTCAAGGATGTTTCCGATCACAAGAAGTCTGATCGATGGAGCACGAATTGGATGCAACAATCATGATTTTGCTGAGAAGAGGTCTGAAAGAAAGGTGACATGAATCTTTTCAATTTCTCAAGATCGTTTAGGTTTTTGCAATCGCACTTTTGTGTGGTTTACTATGGTGGCAGTGTGATAAAAATCGCATTCAAGATCAGGTATGCCAGTTCCATTGTCGACATATTTACGAATAGCTAATTATAATTATATCGTAGTTCTTAGAACCAATTTTAATATCTTGATTTGAAAGGTAACTAGTTTGATATACAGTTTAAGTAATAATGGTCTGAAGTATGGTGAGTTTTTCCTGAATGAACAGGAAAAGGGCGCATTAATAACTGCAAATTTTCTTCATCCAAGAGTAATCTCAACAAATTTGTTCTGTCACATATTTGCTCCTCCTAAATTTGCTGAATGTAATATTTTAAAACTATTTACCGAAGAGTTAAAAGGCTAATAGAAGCTTTTTATACCTTAGAAAGCTTTGCTTATGACCCCATTTTTGCTGCTATAAATAAATGTAGGTTTTATGAGCAAGCTCAGCAGTTATCTTATGCATGCACAGGCATTTGAGAATCTTTACCATACTTCGAAACCGTATTCAGAGATAGGAAAGAGTAAGAATAATGGATTGGAGCAAGATAAGAAGGTGAATGATTTGCGTGGGATGATTGTGAAGCGTGGTGTTAATATTGATGCCTATATCATTCCTTCTGAAGATGCTCATCAGGTTTTCATTTGTTTTTATTGTTATTTTATGTTTATGTTTTATTAGAACAAGATATATTAAACTAAACAGATTTTAAGTCAAAGCAGTTTCGATTATGCAAACAGTTTTTAACTTTTCGGGTATTCGTAAAATGTAAAGCTTTTTTTGGAACAAATTAATGTTACTAATCAGTTACATAAGTGACGTTACTATAGTCAGTAATGTTTGGTTAGGACGATAGTCTAATATTTGATGTCTCTAATGTGTTTCCTATGGATTGGTTCATATCAATTTGCTCAGATAGAGTGATAAACTGCCTAAAGAAATCAAGACTACCGTGGTGGATGAAGGTAGAAATGGTCAACCAAAGCAGGTATTTTTCAAGCACTTTGTCTATAAGGGCTTTGCTTACATAGTTTACGAATCCTCATGTGTAGGTCAAAAATATGTATTGCAGGGGTGTTTGGATTTAGACTCGGCACCATGCTAACAAGATGTCTGAGTATGAATACGATGTGAGGTATCACAACTTTAAGCGAATTGCGGACACTGATAACAGTGATGAAGTGAGTATTTGAAATTTTGATAATACTTTAAAAGTTTCATTGATGAATGTGTAAAATAAATAAAAGTATAAAAGGAATTTATCTAAACAGGTTACTAGGAGTGAAAAATGCATTTTCGCAACATTATTCAAGAGCGTTTCCTACTGTCATGATTTTGTTACATTTATATGACTTTTCAATCGGGATATTATATTTGTTTCTAGGGGGGTCGGTTAAGTGACATTATGTATTTTCAGTTTTAAGTATAAACTTTTTATTTTGTTGAGATATGAATTTGCTCAAAATCTAAAATGGTACTCCACTAGATAGTTGACTTCATAAAATGTTTATTATAGGTCAACTTTGACAATTCACAGTTACAAGACATAAGCGATGAATACATCATTGGCCCTTTTTGATTAATATTTTTATTAAAGGTAGGTGTTTCAAATTCAGTTAATTTTGTGATTGTTTGTTATTGCTCTTAAGTTGATCATTATATTAATCACCTTTTGGCATTATGTTTTGAATGTGATTGTTTGATATGAGAATTAAATAACATAATGGTTTTGAAGTTAAACCTTAATATATGGTCCACCTTTATATTGTATATACTAGTACGGGTGATAATAAGTCATCATAGAGCACTACTACAAAAAAAAAGCTAATTAGATCTGTTAGAAAGCCTCATATAGATCGGTAACCAACCACTCTATCTAAGGGTGATCTTTATGAGCGGAAACATATATAGATCGGTTCAGAACCAATTTTTTTAAGGTTACACAAAGAACGACTAATCTAACATATTAATGTACATTAAGTATTCTTTATATGACCAACTTTTAAAACTAAAATAATAATCTATTACAGCTTGAATTTCAGTACACTAACTTTTGAATATCTAGATTACCAAACAGTGAAGTTTTGCTATTAGATAAGCGTAGGTGACAAGAATTTTACAGCTATATTAATCAATGTCTTTAAGAACTTGGGTTTTGACATAAATCGCATTCTAAATGGATCATCTTCAAGAACCACTGTGTAGTCTCCATCTGGTGGAATTTGATATGTAGGACTAAGAATCCTCGAGATTTGGTTAATCTTTAACAATTTACCAACTTGTGAGCAACCCACCCATCCGGTGACTGTTGCAAATTCTGGCCATTTTGTAGCTTCTCTCCATCGTTGCTCAAAGTTTAGCAGAACTTCATATGCAGTATGACCATTTATCTTGCAGTGTAAGTCATGCCATGGCTGCCTTGGGGCCTTTGTTCCTGCCTTTTTCGCATTTCATGTCTTAATGGAAATATTTCTTTTCAATTTACGTGTAGATGTTCCAACCATTGGCTCAAAACAGGATATTTCAGTATGTAATAGAACAGTTTGTTAAGAGCAAATTAGAGACACTGGTCTCTACAAACAGAAAGCCAAATGCGCAGATATATAATTAAAGAGTTAGTATCAACCGTAGAAATATTTGTTAATATTGTTGATATAAATAATGCCTAAACATGTTATTAATATTTTTCGATATCTCTATGTTTTGATAATCACAAAATGTAAAATCATTAAACGAAAAATTATGACGAAAACAAGTATTTAGTTGTAAATATCTATTTTAACAACTCAATCACTTAAGGTATGAATAAACAAATGCTTAATGCATTATATGATCAAAGGAACATTTTCTTAATCACTAGATTTTTTATAAAATGTCACAAACATTTTATATCTTTTAGAAAATCATTTTTGGTATTAAATAAAAATGTTTAATCCTTTATAAATTTATGAATTCAAATTTTCAACCAAAAATGGCAAAAATGTTCCAGAAAAACCTTCCCCACAAAAAGACAAATCTGAGCAACGTTCAGAAAGGGCGCCCCCCTTAATTATACAAGGCGGTCCCCTTAATTTTTAGGGGGCCGGCCACCTATTTAAGGGGACCGCCCCGCTCCTGTAGGTTCTCAGATTTGCCTATAAATACTGGTTCATCTCTGGACTTTTTCCTCACCTTTTGCACCCCAAACCTTCTGTTCTAAATCTTCTCTAATCCTTGTAAATCCTTTCTAAAATCCTTTGATCATATTCTCTTAAGCATTGGTTTCCAAGTGATCCAAGCTTTTATCATCCAAGTGCAAAAGAAGAATACTCCTTCAACTAGAGAAGAAGTATTGTAGTTCAATTCATATCATTTTGTAGTTGTATAAAGTAAAGTGTTGTATAGTTGTGATAAGTAGATCTAAGTGTAAGTAAGTAGTTGTGTTGTAAAGAAGTAGTGTAGTAGTTGTGAAGTCATAGTTTAGAATTTGTGAAGCCGTTGTGTAGAAGTTGTGAAGCCGTCGTGTAGAAGGTGTGAAGCCGTCGTGAAGAAGTCGTGAAGCCGTTGTGAATAAGTTGTGAGATTGGTTCTAGCTAGGATTAGAACCCGACATCTGTGTCGTTAAGCCGGTGTAAGCTAAAATTGTGTAAGGTTTTCTCCGCCATAAGGGAGTTTGTTGACATAGTGAAGAGAACTCTCGAGTAGGTGACTCGGGGAGTGGAGTAGGGCAAGGAAGGTGTCATTGTAGCCGAACCACTATAAATCCTTGTGTTGTGGTTTGATCTTTCCATCCCTATCTTTCATTTCACTTCATTTACTTTACTTGCATTACTTATTTACATTTGTCTATATTTGTTCATATTGTTTAAGAGTTGAAGTCACATAAGATCGAATCAAAGTTTTTAAAAGTAAACAAAAGTTTTCACAATAAAATTTAAAAGACGTAAAACTATTCAACCCCCCCCCCCTTCTAGTTTTCCCCAAATATTAAAAATTTAAATCAAATTATATGTTTAAGAAAGCTTTGATTTGCAGGATTCGTACAGGAGTTGACGTAAACCATGATGGTCAAGTGTCAAAGACTGAGTTAAAAATTTTATTAGTAGCAATGCAACTACAATCAGATGGAGAAAAAAGCGATAACATTAGATTGATAAACTTATAAGATGATAAATTAAGCTTAAATGCTTTTTCAATTTTAAATAAGCTCATTAGTCCAGAAAATAAGCTAATCCAAACAACCCCTTAGGCCTTCAGCAACGATCAGATAATACTTTTTAAAAAAAGCAGTCAATGTTTCGACATGAAGCTTTGGCTGTACTCCCTCAGGTATACCCATTTCACCTTTATACTGTTATATTTGAACTTTATATATAGGCTTATGATTGTTGATCGGTAAGTATGCTATAAGAAAATGGTTGGTTGTGATAACTAAGGGTGTGTGTGTGTTAGCTTAGGCTTAAGAGATTAAGTAAATTTAGAAAAGCTTGAGGCTTATTAGCTTGTGGCTTTTTAGATTATGAGAATTGCATTGATCCATTTCTAGAAGATATTGAACATGATGAAATCGAGATGTTGCAACAGGTGGCCAAACAGATGTTAGATGATCAAAAATTCAATACTGAATGTAAGCAAGTCAAATCAGTCAAACAAGTCAAGATGGGTCCACAAGAAGGAAAAAATAGGGACACGGTTCCAATGAAAGGCAGGCGTCTCAAGAATGGGGGAGGCATTGGTACCCAACATACTGAATTTGAAAGTAAATTGCCCAAACCAACTGTACTAAATCATGGGTGGATGGTTAATCCTGAAACACCACCATAAATGAGTAACTTTGACCCGAGGAAAAGAATGTAGGGATCAAATTCCCCAAAACATAAGGTACAACTCTTGATTATTGCGATATAGCGGGCTTTGCCACTATGTTGTTACAAACAACTGTGTATATTTTAATTGTTAGCAGATTCATGATTTAGAGGTCCACTCTCTCTGATTACATAAAGCCGCTAATTTTCCTATTTTTAAAAAGATTGAGCTGAATCTCATTTCTTATTGAATTGTGTTGTTAACTCTATTTCCTAACAGGTGGGAAGGACACCTGTTACCTTACAGTTAAAAGTAGGAACCAACATTAAGAATAGGTTATGGATTATTGACATGACAAATCGTGCTCCTCATCATCGCCTTGGATTCGTGCCGGAAGTTGATACCCCGAAAACCCACCTACACTGGAACTAAATTCAGTTATAGGAAATGGGTAATGGAGAGCTAGGCCTTGATGCTGATCAATCCCCACACCGGCGAAAAGATGTTGGTCCACCACGGCACGAACCTGATCCGTGTTAACAACGTTGTATACAAAGAAGCTTTATTTCGCATTTGAGTTTTTTTAGGCGTATACGTTGTTATTAGAGACCACTTTGTATCTTTTTTTCTCTCATATTCGACAAACATATATTTCTTTTTGTTCTTAATGCATTCAATAAATAATTTGGTATGTTTATAATTGATTTTCCTTTACTTAAAAAACAAGTTTTATTTACAACAAAAATCAAAACCTTATATTGTCCTATTATGAATAAAATTGCACCGTTAAACTGTTTAATAAAGTAAATGGACAAAATATGTCATTGTTAATACAAAAATACAAATTCGTATATATAAATAATATATATCCTGCTATTCGAAAAGTAATACACTCAAAGAATAATCACAAGTCATGCTCGCCATTGTTAATACAAAAATGTCATATATGTAAATAGCCGCCGCCGACATCCTACAAGTGAAGGCAAGTAAACCTAAAAGTTTTTATGTACAACCCTTTCTTTCAACATGTACACTTTTCAACCATTTTTTACCACCCTTCTTTCCCTATAGTAAAATATGACAATGATAATTATAAGACATGCCCGCCGGGGCGGGCTTATATGCCCGGGAGGGCTTATAAGTCATGTCCGCCCACTGGGCGGGCCATGAAAACTAATATATATATATATATATATATATATATATATATATATATATATATAGTGTAGGGTTATTTTCAAAACCAAAAAAAGGTCGAGAACTGCGAGAACCGATCTGAACCATTGGATTAGTGGATCAGTGGACATGATTAAAAGTGGCCTAATAGTAATTAAACAGAAAGTGAATTATTATATTGTGAAGGTTGAGAGGGCATTTTAGGGACATCATATGAATTTATTTTAAAACCGTCCCTCTTTTGAAGGGATATTAGAATCACAAAACATAATTTCTCAGATCTCTCTCACTTTCCTATTCAAACCTCTCTTTCAACCCTAATCTTAAAGTGAGCCGCCACTACCATAAATCCTCCATCTTCTACAATCATTTTTTTCCGATGGTCTGTAAGGGCTTCACCAAGTCACCATCTATCTCGTCACCCTATTTCATAGAATTTGTTTTCAATATTTTAATTGGTTCGTGGTATGAGTAGTTTATCAAAGGAAGATTCAGGTCCTCTGTCAACAACTGATCTAATTTTCGGGTTTTGTACAAATATCTAAAGGTAAATGTTATTTTTTCACATCCATCGTAACTCATTTTTATTGATAGGTAAATTGCAATTTTCGGATTTAATAATAAATCATTCATATTTTATTACTTGTTGGCTGATATGCAAATGGAAGTTGTTGTTATTGAACAACAGTATGTGGTAACAATTGATAATTCATATAACGTATTGTTTGGTGGCTTGTTTATTTTTTTTGTTTTTGTTTATTATTATTATTTATTTATTTATTTATAAATGGTGACTGTATGAAAAAGTTTGTGATTACATTTTGTTATATTTGCTCCTACTTATTTGGTCCTAACAACTACATATATTTTAAAGAAAATGTTGCTCTTGGAGTATTATACTGTCACCGGAGTATTGGTCCAAATCTTCACGTAGGGGTTGTGGTTATTTAAATTGCTTGATCTGTTTGACGTGTACTGTGGGTTAATTGAATGCATTGATGGTCTATTGTGAAGTTGATGTCTATTGATGGTAAGCACGAGATCCGGTCAAGTATTTAAATGCATGTGTTTTTGAAGTTTCTGGTGAATTTGATGTCTATTGTGCATATGTGTTTTGGCTAAGAATGTACATGTGCAGTGTATTTATATATTTCGATGTACGTAAATATTGTGAATATGTGTTATGCTAATTTCTATGATTAAAAATTCGTGTACATCACGTGATATAGATTCAGTTTTGTTGCATTTGCTCTTGAATATGTGTTAGTCAAATAATGCACATGTGTTTACGTAATGAACAAGAGAATTTGAAACAAATGCACATGTATTTACGTAATAAAAACGATGAATTTACAAAGAATGCACATGTGTTTATGTCATGAACATGCGTGTTTGAAACGAATGCATATATGTTTGTAGTTATGATATAAAGATTTTTTTTGTGTTTAGTTCTATTTTAAGTGTGCACTTGTGTTTTGTGGTTACAGGTACGAGTATGATGAGCAATATGAAAAGTGCACATGTGTTTTGTACATACTATCTAGCGATAAGATAGTTAAGCTAAAGATTTAAAGATTAAAGACACAAGTGCAGCCGCAGATACAAGTGCACATATACATACAAAGAAATACAAAGTGTCCAACGAGGAAAAATACATGTGCATATATGACAACATTTTTGCTTTTAGAAATTTGTATTTGAAGTGTATTATCACATGATTTTAAATTTTGTATATAATGTTTTTGTTTTAAATTGTAAACAATACATGTAAAATACTTTTTGTTTGCCATTTCATGCACTACAAACACACGTAAATTTACATTATCTAAAAAACACATATGCATCTTACCAAATACACGTAAATTGAACACTATAAATATACGTAAACATACATTATATTAAAAAACACATGTGCACCTTACTTTTGAAATCATAAATACTGAAAATAAAAATTATTTAAAAAAAAAAAAAAAAAAAAAAAAAAAAATCCTAAAATTTAGTAACTAAAAAACGTTTTTTATTAAAAAAAAAAAACAAAAAGAAATTAAAAAATGTAATTTTACTATTATGCCCTTTTGAATTAAATAATAAAAATAAATATTCAAAAAAATCTGATTGGTTGATGCTGGTTCTCGCAGTTCTGTACCTTTATTTGGTTCTGAAAAGAACCCTTCCCTATATATATATATATATATATATATATATATATATATATATATATATATATATATATATATATATATATATATATATATATATATATATATAACAGGGGGCGTTACACGTAGATAATGCCACATAAGTCCACGTCATTGCCATGTAATTGTCATTAAAAGCCATGTCAACACATTTAGTCCACCTAAGCAACTATTAATCAAGGTTCTTAAAATCAGATTAATTAGTTTAAAAAATGAGTATAGTGAGAATCGAACCTGAGTGTTTTACTTGGTGTGTAAACATCTCAACCAATGGAGCCACTCCATAAGTTGTGATCAAAAACCCAAAACAAAATTAATATGTTATAATAATAATCTTTCATACAATCCCACATTTTATTCATTAACCCTAATATCATTCGTATTCAACCTTCTACACAATCGTATGCACACACACAAAACATACGAAATCTCTGTTCTTTTGGTTGTATGTATTTTTTTCCCCTTATAATGTTTCTGATGCGTTTCTATTAGGCATAATTCTCTATTCTTATAATGTTTCTCATGTTACTTAAATATATATCATGCCTCATACGTCAATGCCAAGGTAAGGTTATCTCATATGCCTGCACATTTATGACAGATCGAAATTAATCACCAATCAAGTATGTATGTTGAATTTCCAAGTGATCCAAGCTTCCATCATCGAAGTGAAAAAGAAGAATACTCCTTCAACTAGAGAAGAAGTATTGTAGTTCAATTCATATCATTTTGTAGTTGTGTAAAGTAAAGTGTTGTATAGTTGTGATAAGTAGATCTAAGTGTAAGTAAGTAGTTGTGTTGTAAAGAAGTAGTGTAGTAGTTGTGAAATCATAGTCTAGAAGTTGTGAAGCCGTTGTGTAGAAGTTGTGAAGCCGTCGTGTAGAAGGTGTGAAGCCGTCGTGAAGAAGTCGTGAAGCCGTTATGAATAAGTCGTGAAGAATTCGTGTAGAAGTTGTGAGATTGGTTCTAGCTACGATTAGAACCCGACATCTAGCTTTGTGTCGTTAAGTCGGTGTAAGCTAAAGTTGTGTAAGGTTTTCTCCGCCATAAGGGAGTTTGTTGACATAGTGAAGAGAACTCTCGAGTAGGTGACTCGGGGAGTGGAGTAGGGCAAGGAAGGTGTCCTTGTAGCCGAACCACTATAAATCCTTGTGTTGTGGTTTGATCTTTCCATCCCTATCTTTCATTTCATTTCATTTACTTTACTTGCATTACTTATTTACATTTGTCTATATTTGTTCATATTGTTTAAGAGTTGAAGTCACATAAGATCGAATCGAAGTTTTTAAAAGTAAACAAAAGTTTTCACAATAAAATTTAAAAGACGTAAAACTATTCAACCCCCCTTCTAGTTTTTCACAATTGGTATCAAGAGCCACGTCAAACAAGATTTTTAAAATAAACTGTATTTTAAAACTTGAAACGATCTATGGAATCTGAAAAATATTTAGAAGGGCAATCTATGCAAAGACCACCACTATTTGAAAGTGATGGATTTCTTTATTGGAAAAATCGATTCGAAACTTATGTGAAATCAAAAGATCTAGATCTTTGGCATGTTATTACTAACGGTGATTTTTTACCTATTCAAAATAATCCTGAAACTAAAAATGATGAAGTAGTACCTTTTGAAAAACAAAGTGATGATTTAAAAAGAAAACTTGCTAAAAATAATGAAGCAAAAATGGTTATTTATAATGCGTTACCGCGTAAAGAATACGAAAGAATCTTTATGTGTGAAACCGCAAAAGAAATTTGGAACTCTTTACTAATAACTCACCAAGGTAATAGTCAAGTCAAAGATAATAAAATAGATCTTCTTGTTCAACAATATGAACAATTTACGATTCCGGAAGAGGAATCAATTGATAATGCTTTTGCGAAGTTTAACAATATCATCACAAGTTTAAAAGCACTTGATGAGAGTTTTTCTTGTAAGAATTTTGTTAGGAAATTTCTTAGGGCTCTTCATCCAAAATGGCGGGCTAAAGTTACAGCGATTGAAGAATCGAAGAACTTGTCAACTCTTCAACTTGACGAGTTGATCGGCAACTTGAAAGTCTACGAAGCAATAATAAAGAAAGACTCCGAGATGGTCAAAGGAAGAAGAGAGCAAAGCAAGTCAATTGCGTTGAAAGCTAGGAAAGAATCTAGTGACGAGGATAGCTCAACCTCCGAAAGTGATGACGAAGAATATGCCATGGCCGTAAGAGACTTCAAGAAGTTTATCAAAAGACGAGGAAGATTCGTTAGACAACCACATGACGAAAGAAAGGCATTCCAAAGAAACAAAGACGACAAAGGTAGCAAGAGCGAGAGGAAGTGTTTTAAATGCGGTGATCCAAATCATCTCATCGGAAGATGTCCAATGATGTCAAAGGAACAAAATCAAAAGGCGTTCGTTGGAGGAGCATGGAGTGATAGTGACGAAGATGAGAAAGAAACCATAAAGGAGGAGAAGTGTCTTATGGCTAAGACATCAAGTAAGGTACATTCCGAAACCGAATATTTTAGTGATGAATATTTATCATTAGACGAAAAAGACTTAGATAGTGAATATAATAGGTTATGCAAACTAGGTCAAAAAGTAATGACTAAAAACAAATCACTAAAACGCATAAATAACCAATTAGAAAATGAAATACTTGAATTAAAAATTAAACTACACAACTTAGAAAAAGGCAAAGAAGCTTTTGCAGAATGTAAAACATGTCTAGAGACTAAAATTGAAAACGAAAAACTTAAGGAAGAAATTTGTAAACTTGACAAATTCGAAAATAGTAGTAATTCACTTAGGAAAATAATAAGTATTCAAAGAATATCAGGAGATAAAACCGGCTTAGGATTTAATTTAGCTGAGGCCTCAACTAGTGAAACTAAAAATGTAAAGTTTGAAAGTGAATCTAGTAAGCAAAAATCCTTAGAGTCAACACCTAAATACATACTTATAAAAGATAGAAAAATACCCATTGCTAGTAATGATGAAATAAAAACTTTTTACAAACCATCTTTAAAAACCAAAGAAGAATCAACTAAACCTAAATTAAGATAAAAAACACCTCCCCTAAGAAGACCAAATAATCCTCACCCTCGGCCTAAAACTCCTCAACCTAGAAGAAATCAAAATCGAAAAAACCTCCATAATAATAATAGTTATCCAACGTGGAATTATTCAAATCCACCAAGATTCAATCCTTGGGGAATATTTCCACCATATATGCATCCTAGTCAATTGCAAACCATGTTTGGATCAATCAACTATGGACTAATTAGACCATGGGGACCAAGTGGCTAGAATGTCTACTCATCTTGGTCTAGAATGTCTACTCATCGGGAAAGTCGGTATCTCATTCATGATTGACTGCTATAAGTCAATATATACACTTTGAAGTGCTTGAAGATCACACATTGAAGACAAAAAGGTACACCTCTCTTTCATGCTCACCACTATATGCTTAGATTAATGAACTAGCTTATTGCATGCCCCCGTTAGTCTTAAATGCTTAAGTTTAGTTAATACTTATGTGTTTGTTAGTGAGTTTTCTTCTTATATATATATATATATCTAAACATATATATACATATATTCATACTTATATATACTTATATTACTATATATATATATATATATATATATATATATATATATATATATATATATATATATATATATATATCCTCACATAACCTGGATACGTCATTTGTTGACTATCTAGAACTAAAAGAAATTGTTCGTCCTCGAACCTTTTCTTCCCCCTTTGCTCTTTTGGACTTTAACGTTCAACACGAAAATCTTCTATGTCCACTATCATAAAACTCATGGTGATGAAGAGAAGTGAGTTAAGTGGATAAACATAGAAGTAGAATTTAAAACTTCGCGCAAAGAAAACTATGGATGAAACAAACTCCCGACGCCGTCAGCACTCATCTCCGTCTCTACCTCATCATCTCTCGACACCATTCAACATCCAAATTTCCCATGTAATATACATATATATAAATATACACATTCCCTCTCATTCCTCAAAATTATTGTCGACTTGATGTCTTGATTATTTTATCCAAAATTCTCAAGATATTTTTGAACGAAATGTTAATAAAATGTGTCAAGTATTCCTTCCTTGTGCATATACAAACCAACGTATTTTTTATATATTATAAATCTATCTATATAAATATAAATATTTTGCCGTCAGAAACAAAATTCGAAAAACTCCATTTTTGGTAGGCGGCCCCTTTAAAATTAAGGGGACCGGCTAGTTAACGAGGGCGACCCCCTTAATGTTTAAGGGGACCGGCCATCTGCTGCTACCAAAAACAATTTTCCTCTTAAAACTTTTGCCAAACACTCCATTTCTCACACACCCTTCCTTTGCTACCTGCTGTGAACGAACTAAACCACCCAAAAACCATCAAAACCACTTACCAAATCACCAATTTGGGCTAAATTCGCAAGGGGCAAACACTTATATCTCGATTAGCAACATATATTGTAAGTTTTCCAAAACACATTTCATCAAATTTCGAGTCTAATCACAATTTGATATTTTAGTTAAAATTTTTAAATACGAACTTATGTTGAAATTAAGTCTAGGATACTCATTGCCAAATGCTTTCCATAGGATTAGAGTACTTAATTAACCTAGAATCTAAGTAATCTAAAACCCTCATGCCAAAATTTTGAAAAACCAAACACTCTCATTCAAAATTTGTTATACATTGTTGAATTATGCCATAAACACTTATTATAACTAACCACATTATAATATCACAACTTTTAATCCTAAAAATATATTTTTCAAATCATGAAAAATGATTTTATAAACATAAGAGGGTGTTTGGATTGAGTCATAAAATTGTCAAGATTAAGTCAAAATGAATTTCACAACTAATGGACAAGTTTATAAACATGTAACTAATAGTTTTGAGTCATCAAGATACATAATTCATATGTATATTGAAATATTAGTCATTATTTTTCTAGAAAAGGAAGCGTTTGGCATAACAAATTAAAAGACATTTTTGAGTCAAAATCTACGTTTTTACCTTTTCAATGAGTTACTTAACATAAATACTCGTAAGAAATAGCTAGACATACAATCTAATGTTTGTCTAGCCACATTTCAAAGTGGCTTATGATGTATAAAGGAGCGCTTGGATACGTTTGGTTCTTTATCAAAATATCATTACAACTACTCCTTAACATCATAAAACACACTTTAAGCGAGTTAAAAATTAAGGGCAAATGGCACAAAAAGGCATCAAAGTTAGGGTCCATTTCCAATCAAGGTATCTAACTTTTTTTATTGCATAAAAAGGTTCCCAACTTTTTTTTTTGACGGATTTGGGTTTTTTACTAACGGGCTTTAACTCAGTTCGTTAGTAAGTTACATGTTTGGTCCTCGAGGTCGTTAACTCAGTTCATGCAACATCCAAAAACAATTTCGAATTTTTTTTTTTACATGTTTGGTCCTCGAATTCTTATACTCATTTCATGCAACATCCAAAAAAAAAAATTCGAAAAATATTTAAAAAAAAATTATCAAAAAAATATTTTCTTAAAATATTTATATATTACTTTTTAAATTACTTTTTTTTAGAAAAATATTTAAAAAAAATTAAAAAAAATTTTGAAAAAATTAAAAATATTTTCGAAAAAATATTTTCGAAAAAATTAAAAATATTTTCGAAAATTAAAAAAAAAAGTTAAAAAAAAGTTCGAAATTTTTTAAAAATAAAAAATAAAAAATTTGTTCGAAAAAATTAAAAAATATTTCGAAAAAAAAATTTTCGAAAAATATTTCAAAAAAATATTTTCGAAAAATATTTGAAAACAAAATTAAAAAAAAAAGTTCGAATTTTTTTTTAAAAAAAAAGTATTTTTTCGAAAATATTTTTAATTTTTTCGAAAATATATACTACGTATATATTTTTTTTTCATATATTTTTTCGAAAATATTTTTAATTTTTTTTTAAAAAAATATAAAAAAATTAAAAAAATATTTCGAAAAAATATTTTCGAAAAAATTAAAAATATTACTTTCGCAAAATATTTTTTATTTTTTTTTAAAAGAAAGTAATTAAAAAAAAAATTCGAACTTTTTTTTTAATTTTTTTTTTCAAATATTTTTCGAAAATATTTTTTTGAAATATTTTTTGAATTTTTTTTTCGAAATATTTTTTAATTTTTTTAATTTTTTTTTTTAATTTTTTCGAAATTTTTCTTTATTTTTTTTTAAAAAAAATTTCGAACTTTTTTTTTAACTTTTTTTTTTTAATTTTCGAAAATATTTTTAATTTTTTCGAAAAAATTTTTTCGAAATATTTTTTCGAAAATATTTTTAATTTTTTTCGAAATATTTTTTCGAAAATATTTTTAATTTTTTCGAAATATTTTTTAATTTTTTTTAGATATTTTTCGAAAAAAAAGTAATTTAAAAAGTAATATATAAATATTTTAAGAAAATATTTTTTTGATAATTTTTTTTTAAATATTTTTCGATTTTTTTTTTTTTTTTTTTTTGGATGTTGCATGAAATGAGTATAAGAATTCGAGGACCAAACATGTAAAAAAAAATTCGAAATTGTTTTTGGATGTTGCATGAACTGAGTTAACGACCTCGAGGACCAAACATGTAACTTACTAACGAACTGAGTTAACGCCCGTTAGTAAAAAACCCAAATCCGCCAAAAAAAAAAGTTGGGAACCTTTTTATGCAAGAAAAAAAGTTGGATACCTTGATTGGAAATGGACCCTAACTTTGATGCCTTTTTGTGCCATTTGCCCAAAAATTAAAAATAAGGAACATTGCAAACTACTTCTTAGGATTAAAATTTTAGAGTCGAAGTATGTTTGCGTTCCACATGAGTAGTATATGTCACATATGCATTTTTTTCTTACTTTCTTGTTGTTATCTTGTTTAGGTGAAAATGCCTAAAGTCACGGTTGGTGATGTTTCCAAAACCAAGGAATATATTCCAAAAGTCTCCGCTACTCCCGGCATATCTCCCGCCATTGCATGTTTCTATCGTCCCATTGAAGATAGAAACATTCATGAAGGGAGAGTTGTCGATCCATCCTTCTATCAATCCGACCATATCGAACGAATGTTCTCCAATGTTCATCTCGATTGTCTTTTCAAAATCATTGAACCTATCATTCCTCGTTTCATTCTTGACTTCTATAGCCAAGTTACGGTGCAAACCGATGACTATGATTATATCCTCATCTCTTTCATGATCCAAAATGAATTCATCACTCTCACTCTTGCTCAGTTTGGTCAAATCCTCCAAATTACCTTCAACAGTCAAGCCGTTTTCTCAAATGAATGGGATCTCTCATCTCTTGAGAAAAATCGGCCTCAGGGTGGTCCATACTATTCTTAGATTCCAACTCCTGACGACATTCGTCGACTACTCGAGCTAGAACGTGGTACGACTAGCCGAAGAATCAAGTCAAAAAATGTCGACATTCATGCAAACCAAGTCCTTCTCAAAGAACTAAGTCCCGACATGAAGCATTGGGAAGAACTCATTCGCGAGAATGCGTTTGGTACCGGCGGACACCGTGACCACCTCACGGCTAGCATCGCTCACATGTTGTATTGTGTTGTTGCGGAAGAACAATACAATTTGGCTTATTTCTTTGTCCATCGTATCATCTCCGCCAAAAATAATCCACATGCCAATCTTCCTTATGGTATGTTCCTCACTAGACTTTATCGTTTTGTCATGGAACATTACCCACATCTTGAGAGTGATATCTATCAATTCGTTCGTCCCGTCTTACGTCCTCTCACTCGTAGCCAACTTCGTCGATCTCGAAGTGACAAGGGCAAATCTCGTCGCCTTAATCTCTTCGCACCTCGTAGTTCCACATCTCATCGGAGAGATGATGATGAGGAGGAGGAAGGCACCTCACGTGTTAGTACTCCATCTCCCACGACGTTCGTGAACAATCTCCCGGAACTTAATTATTCCGATTATCAAGTTCCTCTTCCTTCCGAACAAACCGATCAAATCCTATTTGAACGACAAACCGCATTACTCAACACAACTCAACAGATGCATGAAGAGGTTAGAGGTGGTTTCAAGTCAATAGGAAAAGCTTTCAAGAAGATTTTCGGAAAGAAGAGATAGAGATGTGGATGTTGGCTTATTTGAACAATATTGTTAATAGACAATTTTTTTTTATTTGACAATTATTTGTTTCTTGTACCTTATAGTATGTTAGTATTTTAACCATTCTCTTGATTAGAACTTTGATGCTATGCTTACATTGACATACTTGCTATTTAATGATTATTGACATGCTTGCTCTATAATATGCTTATATTAGTTTAAATGTATACATGATTATTTAATATGTTTATGCCACTATTTAATCATTCCTGATGTACATGGTTCAAATAGAGCTTGCTGCAAACACACCCCAAAAATTGACCCTTTTCAGGAAAATTTTCAATTTTGGTCGCCTGGGAAAACACCAGATGGGCGGCCCCCTTAATTTGGAATATTACTACTAAACCTCAAAACCTTACCCAAACCAACCATACTTTCATATTATAAATTCCCTCCAAATGATAAACCCTCATTTCATCAATCCTCATCTCCTTCAAACATCAACCTACAACACCATGCTATCACCAAAATCCTCCATCTCCAAGACCTCTAAGAAACAAAAATTGGTCATCATACCACCCAAACAACTTTTCATTGATCTTACTAAAGAAGACAACACCACTCCATCACCACCACCTAAATGCTCATCTCCAAATGCACCTAATGCACCATCCAAAACACCTTCCACCCATGGTACATCCTCTTCTTCCATTCCTTCAACCTCATCCATCAATGACTACATAAACTCCCACCTATCATCACCACCATCAAGAGCATCACCACCACCTCCCACTCAAGAACCTCCTTCCACCGAGATTGCCATTTCCCTATCACCCATCACACCTCTTGATGCTCACTTTTCATCCTCACCAATTCCATCACCTCTCTTTGTTAATCCCATACCTTGGAGTCTCCTTGAAGCTCATGGAGACACTTGCCTTTGTTGCATTCATAACCGAACCATCATCTTTGGTCTTCGGGATGAGATGCAATACATGTTCTCATGCATTGAGCACATGTTAACCAACCCACCTCCACCATCTTCACCTATTTCACCACCACCTCCTCCATTCTCTCCAAACTAGATGAAATGTTTCACCAACAATAATTTTATCCATCCTTTTTGGTTGCAAGCTCTATGCCGGATCATGTACTCTTGGGATGATTATGTAGTATCATTAGTTGCGCTCTTTGTTAAATGTTGTATGTTTCTTTTATGATGTTGATTGCGTGGTTTTGTAACCTTACAACAGGTTTTACCTCTCGAGGGATCTCAAGAGGCTTACAACCCCACCAGGCAGTGTACCTGACCGATGTAGTATAGTGTAGTGGTAAGTACGGGGGATTGATCGTTCTCCACAGGGAATAGTGTTCGTTAGGTATGAAAGGCTACTCTAATTAGGTCTAAGGGTTGAGGAAGATTCTTTTTATGTTTTTATATTTTTATGAAAGCAAGTAAAATCTCGGTTTTGATAGAGTGGGCGGAATTAGTTGCTAGTCAACTAACCCAAATTACTACGAATGCAAATAAAATAAAATAACAAAAATGAAAATGTGGTGAGAAACTTATGTGTAGAGAAATGTGTTTACTTAGATTTCCTTACTCCCTAACTATCTTTTACCGGTTAATTAGTGTGTATTAGTTGCGTGGATGACGGGTGTATTCCTTAATACCATTCGTGGGGTGGCGTACTTACTTCCCCAACTCTACAAGCTCCTACTTCACTCCTATGTCGAGCCGGCTAGGAAGCTCCTAACATGGGATCACTAGAATTCGCTTGTGCATTAAATACAACCATAAAAACCTTTAGTACGCGTTTGGTTCATGTTTCTTAAGACGTTCAAGCAAGTTACCGAATAGGAAGTTAGCCAGTTTTCTTAAGCCTAACATAGATAAACAATCATCCAATACAACTAATAACACATTAACAACCAATAATCAATAGCTAGGTTTCATTAGATCTAAGCAAACACAAGATAAATTTAGCCTAACATGTTAAACAAAAGACAAGAACAAGATAGAATCAAACAACACATAGACATATTGAATGATTAATTGATAACTTATCTTTCAATGAAACATGGAAGATCTCAAGGCAAAAAGCCCTGAAAAAGTAGCTAAAATCGTCTTAGGGTTTTCTCCCAAAATTCCACACACTAAGCTCTCCCTAATGACAAAAAATTAGAAAACTATATATAGATTTTTGGATCTGACGGCGTCACCTTATGGAGTGTGACGCCGTCACCTCGCCGCTTTTAGGGTTCCCGGATGACCTTCTTGACGCCGTCCCTCTTTAGCTCTTCAAAAATCCATTCTGGCTTATCAAGGCTTGACACCGTCGAACCTTGAACGTGACGCCGTCCCCTTATGATTTAAGCCGTGACGCCCTAGATCAAGTTAAAGCGTGACGCCGTCAGAATTCACATGCTATTTTCACTGGCCCGTCATGAGTAAATTTCACGTCCAACTTTTCTTGCCAAGGCATGACGCCGTCTAGAGTAAATCTTGACGCCGTCAAAGGTGACTTTCAGCCGATTCTTGAGACTTTGCCGTTTTCTTCACTTTATTGCTCCAAAAACGTCCAAAATGCCTCCTTTTCCAGATTTCTCCTCAAAAGTACCTAAAATGACAAAAGGAACGATTTAGGGCAATATTTGATCAAATAAATACGATTTAAGGCTTAAATGACCCCTTAAAAGCGGTACACTTTTCGCTTCATCAAATACCCTTACACTTGAGATTTGCTTGTCCTCAAGCAAATGCGCTTTTATTCTAATCAAAATACAAGTTAGGGGTCATTTAATGCTAACATAAAAGTAATTACAACAAATAATCGTTCCACTTTAATCATAATAAGCACGGAGATTACATACTAGCACCTCACAAGTAGTGTTTAGATACTCACATCTCTCAAGTGTCATCAAAATAAATCTCATAAATGAAAACGGATAATATCTCTCACTACCTGTCATAGCAAATAGATTACCATAGGCTTGGGAAAGGATGGAAAACCTCCTCCACTAGGCGTAAGCACCAAAGATAAACTATCAAAGAGGGCTTTTAAATGGGTTATAACGTTAGGTGTAGGGAAAAGGAAAACACGGTTTGGTTGGATAAAGGATATTTTACTGGTGGCGAGTTAAAGATCTTGATCAATTACATGTACTATACAATGTTGCTAAGCCAAGACTCGACTCGATCTTAAGCTAAAAACAAAATAACAAAATAACAAAAACATAAAACAAACATAAAATAAAACGGGATGGTAGTCCGTATGTTTTTTCTACTTTTTTTTTTTTTTTTTTTTGTATTTTTCTTGATTTTTTTTTTTTTTTTTTTTTTTTTTTTTTTTTTTTTTTTTTTTTTTTTGAATACACTTTTACCCTACCATCCAAAATAATACATCATAGGGGCATTGCATCCCCCTTACACTTGAATTTTTACATAACTTTACAAATAACTATTCTAATGACTCGAATTAAGATAATTGAAAAACTTGGAGTACTTTTAAAATATTTAGCACATATAGGGGTAATAAATGATGTTCTTCCCCATTACTCCATTACACTAGTACTTTACCCATGAGTCCCAATCGTCCCAAAACAATATGTACAAGGATATGACTCGACTTAGCAACCATGTAATCAACTAGATAATTAACTTGGGTTTAAACAAATGTTGTAACAATAATGCACTAAAAATGAGTGCATACAAGGTAGGCTAAGGCGATTTGGGTGTACATTTAAGTGGGGTGTAACAAATTCTTCCTTTAAGTAAAATGCTTAAAGGTCGAAACGAAAAGTTAGGCTCTGAGGGGTGTACTAGGGGTATCGTGTACTAAAAATGAGTACAACGCAAAGGGTGTGGGAGAATTACTTGACCAATGTAGCCAAAGTAATTATAACAAAAACACAGGTGTAAAACAATGGGTTAATCCTAATGCCTCTTATCATGTAGTAAATCTAACTACACGAATGTAGTCTCACTTGTGGCCTCGGAATGGTCCTAACGCAAGTTCTAGAATCTAAGTGCTACCGGTACACACATCATAGCATAAATGCTTTTCCTACCAATTCTAGGGGCGAACCTCACATATTTGGGGTGGAAAATTTGTTAGTGGTACGGCTTTTGTGCTAGTCATATAACTCCTATCCGTGAGACGCTCATTAAGATCAAAGTTTCACTCCTATATGTTGTAAAAAAAAATTTTAAATTTGGCACTAAAATTACCCTAACAAGTATTTATCCCAGTTTTATTACACATCTACCATCAAACAAACAAAAATCAAGCGCAATTGTATTCTCTAAAATCGTACTTTTACCCTCCCCTTACACTTAAGATGAACATTGTCCCCAATGTTCAAATAATAAGATGTAAAAGCAAAAAGTAAAAGAATGAAATCAAATACTCCCCTGATTCGCTCGGTGGATAATGAAATTACACGGTTAAATCTTCCTCCAAAGAGAATGTTGAAGCTCCATGACTAATGCATCGCCATAAGCTTGATTCCATAAACATCTCCTTGTCCAAAATAACCTGTTAAACCTGAGAAAACAAACACGAAAACCTGCATAACATCGGCGGGAAAAATCTATATATAAGGATATAATGCTTGTGGAATGATAATTTTGCAGATTCCTGGAGATTATAAGTTGGAGATTTTAGTAAAAACTTTTCTAAAAACAAAACTTTCAAAAATTTCTGGAAATTAAATCTGACGCCGTCAGGTTATAACCCCTGACGCCGTCAGAAATGACCTGACAAAAAATTTTCATTTTAAGTTTCCGGAAAATTTCTGGAAAAACCTTTACCTTACTTCCTGGAAATCCTGCAAAACATCATTATGACTCGATACAAGCATTTGACTCAAACAAATACGAATATGTATGCTAATTTATTATCATTATGATTCATGTTAATTTGTGTTCTAATAAACCGATTTAGATTTCCCTTACACTTATCTTTTGCAAAATACCTTTATATGTAGTTAAGACGAAGTTAAAAACAAGATAAAGCATTTTCACAAATTAGTTTTTTAACATGAATCAATAATAATAAAAATTAAACATACATACGGAAGCAAATAAAATCAAACAAACAAATAAATAAACACACAAAGCAAATAAAGCAAATAAAGCTTGGGTTGCCTCCCAAGAAGCGCTTTTCTTTATTAACGAGTCTTGTAGCTAGACTCAAAGTCACGTACATTACGTGACTCCATCATCGGTCACGGTTGCTAGGCCATTCTCCTTCGATCCTTTATCAGAATCACTTTCATAGTAAAGGTATTTCGGGTCCACGTGATCAAAAGGATTGTTTCGGTATTTAGAACTAAGTTCCTTATCGTGCTTAAAGAATCCGCTTGACAGGTAAAAAGTGTCCTTACATCCCCTTCTCACATCATCATCACATAACACGAGTTGGGAACTTAACCCATCGAGCCCTTTATAATCATTCTCCATGAATTCTCTCATCTTGTAAGGCGTTTGGTATGAGATTTCCCTAATCCCATCGGTGAAAGTCATGATCCCATTGAGCTCGTCCTCAACCAAGCTTGTGGCCTGGCAAAAAGGTGCCCCAAAAACAACTTGTGATAACCTGGGATCGATGTACTCTTCGATATTATTGACGATTGCGAAGCTCATAGTGAATGTCATGTTTCCTACAAACACCTGTATATCATCATTTATGCCGATGTCGTCCTTCCCTTTATGAATCATCCCCCATCTGCAAATGTTGTTATAATGAAACAAGGACATCACATTTTTGGGTAAACATGTGTCAATGTAAACATTATAAAAATGCTTGTGACCAATCATGCAAGGTATTTTGAGATTACTTGGATCATGTCGCTTAATTCGGCCAGGTCTTCTACCGTGTAACCCCCATGTGTTGCCACTTGCTGATGGTTGATACTCATACACTTCTTCACAGCCATCCCGAAAAATCACTTTCTTGACACCATCGGTAAATAATGCACTCCTATCATCCTCATCGAGTATCACTCCCGTTGCTTTTATGAATGGTTTGCCTAGAACAAGGCCAGTTAAGGATGGGCTGATGATAGAGTTCATGTTATTAATTACAGTTAACTCGATATGAAAGAGGAACTTTTCTATCACAATTGGTACCCTCCTTATTACCCCGATGATATTAGACCCTTCATATTTGACTTGTTCAGTGAAGGCTTCATTATATAGAGAAAGGGATATTGCGCTTATAGAAGAGTTGGGGTTTATGTAGGCATCTTTTATAAACTTTTTCCTAGTGGTGCAAGAAATCTTAAAGACCCTAGGAGCGCCATCCTCTATTCTCTCCCCGAATCCCATAGGCGACCTTGCTGTGCCCCTCTCAAGTTCCTCTACCAGGGGGCGGTCTAGCAGTCCTGCGAGCCCATGAGGTATTTCGGATTCCTCTTCCGAGCCCTCCTCATCACTCACCTCTATTGTACTCGAGTTCTTTGGTGAGTCTAGATGGTCGTCGGGCGCCTCGGGTTTCTTTTCGGGAGCTTCACCCTCCATTTCATTGTCCACACTCTTGGCTGTTTGTTGGTCCAAATTTGGTTTGGGAACAGGTATTGTTGTAATGGTGTTCACGAAGTGGAGAGGTTTCGAAGGGGTATGAGTATCTCCTGTTTTTTTTTCGTTTTGTGATATGTATTTGAAGAGTTTACTAGGGTGCTTGATTTTTACAGGAGGGGGTGTTTGGTGGGTTACCGTAACAGATTTGATCTCATTAACTCGTGCCAACTCACAAGTTGACCTGCCAGCAAGGCGATCATTGATAACCTTTAACAGGTTATCAACCTTGTTGTTCATATCAACTTGCTGTTGTCTGAATTGATTCTCAAGTTTGGAAAGCTGTGTTTCTTGAGAGAGAATGAATTTTTGCAGTGATTCCTCGCGATTTTGTTGTTTATGCGTGTGTCGCTGAGGATAATGTTCAGACCAGGTGAGCGGGGTAGAGTCATTGAATGATACGCTACGAGTTTGGTTCCAACTAAAATTTGGCTTATTCTTCCATGCCTCATACCCATCTTCGGAATTTTTGGGCCCATAATTAGTGGCGAGCCACTTATCTCCCGCCTTATCGATTCGCGAGGATGCGAATTCTTTGAAAGCCTGTTTGGGAAGTTCCATGCAATCATGAGTGTCGTGGGGACCACTACATAATTTACACGAAGAAGTGATTTTATTCACTTGGCTTGAAGGTTTAGGAGTCTCGTAGGATTTCATGAGAAACTTGACTTGGTCTTCAAGTTCTATGATCCTACGGTCGGAAGTGCTTGAATTGTTAGAAGGCAAAGATATTGCCTTGACCGTTTTATTCAAATCACGGGGATCACTCCAACTTTCGTTGTCATAAAGAGCAAGATCCTCTAGGAGAGCCCATGATTGTTCCGCACTTAGATCACGTAGCTTGCCACCGGCCGCTTGGTCAATGGTTTGCCTCGTGGAGAGATTGATATGGTCATAGAAGATTTGGACTTGGAGCCAAAGTTCTATGCCATGGTGAGGGACTTTTTGGAGTAAGTCCTTGAATCGAGTCCATGCCTCGTAGAGAGTTTCGCCTTGACGTTGTTGGAACATCAAGATATCATTCCTTAGCTTGGTAGTTCTTCCCGGTGGGAAAAACTGAGCAAGGAAACGAGTGGTGAGATCATCCCAAGAGGTGATGGATCCTGCGGGTTGACGTTCTAGCCACTGACTAGCTTGGTCCCGCAAAGAGAATTGGAAGAGACGCAATCGGGTCGTCTCTCGAGTGGCAACATCAAGGTCTATAGAATCAAAGATTTTAAGAAAGTCCTTGAGATGTTGATTAGGATCTTCAGAACGAAGTCCATGGAATGCGCATCCGCTTTGCACCAACCGGATGGTGTCGGATCGCAAGGGTGTGATATTGGCTCCTTGAGTGAGCTCAATGGTGTTTCGATAGCCATGGTGGCTAGGACGGGAATACTCTCCTAAAGTACGGGCTCTAGGAGGTGGTGGTGGTTGTTGTGGTGGTGGGTTGTGGGGGTTAAGGATATTACCATCTTCCATGGTGTCGGATGGTATGGTTACGAACAAGGACACGAAGAAAATAGATAGACTAAAGAAAACCTAGAAAAATAAAATAAAAATCTCACTAGAAAGGAATCTAGTGAGTAGACCTAATAGAAATAAAAATTCAACCTAAACAATAACTATTCCCCGGCAACGGCGCCAAAAACTTGATTGCGTGGTTTTGTAACCTTACAACAGGTTTTACCTCTCGAGGGATCTCAAGAGGCTTACAACCCCACCAGGCAGTGTACCTGACCGATGTAGTATAGTGTAGTGGTAAGTACGGGGGATTGATCGTTCTCTACAGGGAATAGTGTTCGTTAGGTATGAAAGGCTACTCTAATTAGGTCTAAGGGTTGAGGAAGATTCTTTTTATGTTTTTATATTTTTATGAAAGCAAGTAAAATCTCGGTTTTGATAGAGTGGGCGGAATTAGTTGCTAGTCAACTAACCCAAATTACTACGAATGCAAATAAAATAAAATAACAAAAATGAAAATGTGGTGAGAAACTTATGTGTAGAGAAATGTGTTTACTTAGATTTCCTTACTCCCTAACTATCTTTTACCGGTTAATTAGTGTGTATTAGTTGCGTGGATGACGGGTGTATTCCTTAATACCATTCGTGGGGTGGCGTACTTACTTCCCCAACTCTACAAGCTCCTACTTCACTCCTATGTCGAGCCGGCTAGGAAGCTCCTAACATGGGATCACTAGAATTCGCTTGTGCATTAAATACAACCATAAAAACCTTTAGTACGCGTTTGGTTCATGTTTCTTAAGACGTTCAAGCAAGTTACCGAATAGGAAGTTAGCCAGTTTTCTTAAGCCTAACATAGATAAACAATCATCCAATACAACTAATAACACATTAACAACCAATAATCAATAGCTAGGTTTCATTAGATCTAAGCAAACACAAGATAAATTTAGCCTAACATGTTAAACAAAAGACAAGAACAAGATAGAATCAAACAACACATAGACATATTGAATGATTAATTGATAACTTATCTTTCAATGAAACATGGAAGATCTCAAGGCAAAAAGCCCTGAAAAAGTAGCTAAAATCGTCTTAGGGTTTTCTCCCAAAATTCCACACACTAAGCTCTCCCTAATGACAAAAAATTAGAAAACTATATATAGATTTTTGGATCTGACGGCGTCACCTTATGGAGTGTGACGCCGTCACCTCGCCGCTTTTAGGGTTCCCGGATGACCTTCTTGACGCCGTCCCTCTTTAGCTCTTCAAAAATCCATTCTGGCTTATCAAGGCTTGACGCCGTCGAACCTTGAACGTGACGCCGTCCCCTTATGATTTAAGTCGTGACGCCCTAGATCAAGTTAAAGCGTGACGCCGTCAGAATTCACATGCTATTTTCACTGGCCCGTCATGAGTAAATTTCACGTCCAACTTTTCTTGCCAAGGCATGACGCCGTCTAGAGTAAATCTTGACGCCGTCAAAGGTGACTTTCAGCCGATTCTTGAGACTTTGCCGTTTTCTTCACTTTATTGCTCAAAAAATGTCCAAAATGCCTCCTTTTCCAGATTTCTCCTCAAAAGTACCTAAAATGACAAAAGGAACGATTTAGGGCAATATTTGATCAAATAAATACGATTTAAGGCTTAAATGACCCCTTAAAAGCGGTACACTTTTCGCTTCATCAGATGTACTCTATTTGGTTGTGTATTTATACACAACACTTTTGATTAATGGATGTCTTTCTTTTATATATGCTTGCTTATTTTTGCTATATATATACTTGTGCTTCTAATATTTTTCTTGCAAGTATTCCATATCTCGTTTCCTTTATGCCCTCAAACAAGGGGGAGTACACATCAAGGGGGAGTTCTCGTCCTGACAAATTTCACGTCTAAAACTTGTCGGCATAACCTTTTTGATTCTACAAAAAGGGGGAGAAGTAAATATAAACTCACTAAATACTTGTCTAAAAATTAATTTTTTAATTTAATGAGTTTAGATTTTGTAATCATCAAAAAGGGGGAGATTGTTGATATAAATAATGCCTAAACACGTTATTAATATTTTTCGATATCTCTACGTTTTGATAATCACAAAATGTAAAATCATTAAACGAAAAATTATGACGTAAACAAGTATTTAGTTGTAAATATCTATTTTAACAACTCAATCACTTAAGGTATGAATAAACAAATGCTTAATGCATTATATGATCAAAGGAACATTTTCTTAATCACTAGATTTTTTATAAAATGTCACAAACATTTTATATCTTTTAGAAAATCATTTTTGGTATTAAATAAAAATGTTGAATCCTTTATAAATTTATGAATTCAAATTTTCAACCAAAAATGGCAAAAATGTTCCAGAAAAACCTTCCCTACAAAAAGACAAATCTGAGCAACGTTCAGAAAGGGCGGCCCCCTTAATTATACAAGGCGGTCCCCTTAATTTTTAGGGGGCCGGCCACCTATTTAAGGGGACCGCCCCGCTCCTGTAGGTTCTCAGATTTGCCTATAAATATTGGTTCATCTCTGGACTTTTTCCTCACCTTTTGCACCCCAAACCTTCTGTTCTAAATCTTCTCTAATCCATGTAAATCCTTTCTAAAATCCTTTGATCATATTCTCTTAAGCATTGGTTTCCAAGTGATCCAAGCTTTCATCATCCAAATGCAAAAGAAGAATACTCCTTCAACTAAAGAAGAAGTATTGTAGTTCAATTCATATCATTTTGTAGTTGTGTAAAGTAAAGTGTTGTATAGTTGTGATAAGTAGATCTAAGTGTAAGTAAGTAGTTGTGTTGTAAAGAAGTAGTGTAGTAGTTGTGAAGTCATAGTTTAGAATTTGTGAAGCCGTTGTGTAGAAGTTGTGAAGCCGTCGTGTAGAAAGTGTGAAGCCGTCGTGAAGAAGTCCTGAAGCCGTTGTGAATAAGTCGTGAAGAAGTCATGTAGAAGTTGTGAGATTGGTTCTAGCTAGGATTAGAACCCGACATCTGTGTCGTTAAGCCGGTGTAAGCTAAAATTGTGTAAGGTTTTTTCCGCCATAAGGGAGTTTGTTGACATAGTGAAGAGAACTCTCGAGTAGGTGACTCGGGGAGTGGAGTAGGGCAAGGAAGGTGTCCTTGTAGCCGAACCAGTATAAATCCTTGTGTTGTGGTTTGATCTTTCCATCCCTATCTTTCATTTCACTTCATTTACTTTACTTGCATTACTTATTTACATTTGTCTATATTTGTTCATATTGTTTAAGAGTTGAAGTCACATAAGATCGAATCAAAGTTTTTAAAAGTAAACAAAAGTTTTCACAATAAAATTTAAAACACGTAAAACTATTCAACCCCCCCTTCTAGTTTTCCACAAAATTTAAAAGACGAAGACTGAGTTAAAAATTTTATTAGTAGCAATGCAACTACAATCAGATGGAGAAAAAAGCGATAACATTAGATTGATAAGCTTATAAGATGATAAATTAAGCTTAAATGCTTTTTCAATTTTAAATAAGTTCATTAGTCTAGAAAATAAGCTAATCCAAACAACCCCTTAGGCCTTGAGCAACGATCAGATAATACTTTTTAAAAAAAGCAGTCAATGTTTCGACATGAAGCTTTGGCTGTACTCCCTCAGGTATACCCATTTCACCTTTTTACTGTTATATTTGAACTTTATATATAGGCTTGTGATTGTTGATCGGTAAGTATGCTATAAGAAAATGGTTGGTTGTGATAACTAAGGGTGTGTGTGTGTTAGCTTAGGCTTAAGAGATTAAGTAAATTTAGAAAAAGCTTGAGGCTTATTAGCTTGTGGCTTTTTAGATTATGAGAATTGCATTGATCCATTTCTAGAAGATATTGAACATGATGAAATCGAGATGTTGCAACAGGTGGCCAAACAGATGTTAGATGATCAAAAATTCAATACTGAATGTAAGCAAGTCAAATCAGTCAAACAAGTCAAGATGGGTCCACAAGAAGGAAAAAATAGGGACACGGTTCCAATGAGAGGCAGGCGTCTCAAGAATGGGGGAGGCATTGGTACCCAACATACTGAATTTGAAAGTAAATTGCCCAAACCAACTGTACTAAATCATGGGTGGATGGTTAATCCTGAAACACCACCATAAATGAGTAACTTTGACCCGAGGAAAAGAATGTAGGGATCAAATTCCCCAAAACATAAGGTACAACTCTTGATTATTGCGATATAGCGGGCTTTGCCACTATGTTGTTACAAACAACTGTGTATATTTTAATTTTTTGCAGATTCATGATTTAGAGGTCCACTCTCTCTGATTACATAAAGCCGCTAATTTTCCTATTTTTAAAAAGATTGAGCTGAATCTCATTTCTTATTGAATTGTGTTGTTAACTCTATTTCCCAACAGGTGGGAAGGACACCTGTTACCTTACAGTTAAAAGTCGGAACCAACATTAAGAATAGGTTATGGATTAATTACATGACAAATCGTGCTCCTCATCATCGCCTTGGATTCGTGCCGGAAGTTGATACCCCGAAAACCCACCTACACTGGAACTAAATTCAGTTATAGGAAACGGGTAATGGAGAGCTAGGCCTTGATGCTGATCAATCCCCACACCGGCGAAAAGATGTTGGTCCACCACGGCACGAACCTGATCCGTGGTAACAACGTTGTATACAAAGAAGCTTTATTTCGCATTTGAGGTTTTTTAGGCGTATACGTTGTTATTAGAGACCACTTTGTATCTTTTTTTCTCTCATATTCGACAAACATATATTTCTTTTTGTTCTTAATGCATTCAATAAATAATTTGGTATGTTTATAATTGATTTTCCTTTACTTAAAAAACAAGTTTTATTTACAACAAAAATCAAAACCTTATATTGTCCTATTATGAATAAAATTGCACCGTTAAACTGTTTAATAAAGTAAATGGACATAATATGTCATTGTTAATACAAAAATACAAATTCGTATATATAAATAATATATATCCTGCTATTCGAAAAGTAATACACTCAAAGAATAATCACAAGTCATGCTCGCCATTGTTAATACAAAAATGTCATATATGTAAATAGCCGCCGCCGACATCCTACAAGTGAAGGCAAGTAAACCTAAAAGTTTTTATGTACAACCCTTTCTTTCAACATGTACACTTTTCAACCATTTTTTACCACCTTTCTTTCCCTATAGTAAAATATGACAACGATAATTATAAGACATGCCCGCCGGGGCGGGCTTATATGCCCGGGAGGGCTTATAAGTCATGTCCGCCCACTGGGCGGGCCATGAAAACTAGTATATATATATATATATAATATATATATATATATATATATATATATATATATATATATATATATATACACACACACACATTATATATAACAGGAGGCGTTACACGTAGATAATGCCACATAAGTCCACGTCATTGCCATGTAATTGTCATTAAAAGCCATGTCAACACATTTAGTCCACCTAAGCAACTATTAATCAAGGTTCTTAAAATCGGATTAATTAGTTTAAAAAATGAGTATAGTGAGAATCGAACCTGAGTGTTTTACTTGGTGTGTAAACATCTCAACCAATGGAGGCACTCCATAAGTTGTGATCAAAAACCCAAAACAAAATTAATATGTTATAATAATAATCTTTCATACAATCCCACATTTTATTCATTAACCCTAATATCATTCGTATTCAACCTTCTACACAATCATATGCACACACACAAAACATACGAAATCTCTGTTCTTTTGGTTGCATGTATTTTTTTTTCCTTATAATGTTTCTGATGCGTTTCTATTAGGCATAATTCTCTATTCTTATAATGTTTCTCATGTTACTTAAACAGATATCATGCCTCATACGTCAATGCCAAGGTAAGGTTATCTCATATGCCTGCACATTTATGATGATGTTATAAAACTGAATTTTTTACAAATAGGGATCCATTCAAGCTTTGTAGATCATCAACGATTAAAAAAGGTACGATTTTTTGTAGATGATTTATGGTTTAATTTGAAATTTTAGAAGTTTTATTTAGTTAGTTGATTAAAATCTTTTATTTATATGTGAACAAGATGATGTTAAGCGAATTGAGATGCCAAGTAATGTATGCATTTAGTTAACTCGTCTTTTATAAATCATGAATTTTAGTGTTTGGAGTGTTTAAACTTAATTTTTTATTGTTATGCATACAGAGAATGTAAGAAGTTGGAAAAACGAAAGAAATTTTATATAAAGTTGATGAGTAAGCAGCTTTCCAATGCTACTGAGCTCGCAAACTTTCTTGTGATGTGTTCATATCTACACCACTCCGCTTAAAATCTTCTGTGACCAAAAGGAAGCTTGATCTAAGCAGGTTATTTCCTAATCTTGATGTATATTCATTGTTATAAGTACTTTTCATTGTAATAGCTTATTTTGATTGTATGTTTTAAATCTTAGTCCAAATGTTGGAGTGCAATTTTGTAGCACGAGCTGACTCACGAGCAAATGATGAAGCCATAACTGAACTAGAGAATTACCTAAAAGAGGTTGAGGAACGAGAAACGTTCATCGTACATATTTTTTGCAGGTTGTATAATGCTATTTTCATCTGATGCGAGCATCATTTATGTGCCTATGCTGCATTTTTCGTCATAGGTTGGTATTCCATCACAGACCCAAGTTTATTTGCTATTAATTTAACCATTATTCATATTACATGATCATATATGCAAGTGACTTGCTGAGAATTATAGTTTACCAAGCTGTGGTATGTTAATTTTCTTTATTTCTTCACATGAAGTTAACTCTCCTATACTAGAAAAAACATATTTTAGGATCTTATGAACATAGTAGGCAGTCGAGAAGTTTTCATTGATTGATATATCTAAGTGAGCCCTCATATAAAACATAATCAAGGAAGTCGGTGTAACAATGGTATATGCAACAATAGCCGTATATATAAAGAAACTTAGAGTTTCAAAATGAGAATGGTTGTTGTTCTGAAACTTGAGTTGAACGAGTTGTGTCAACGAGGGATACATGACAACAAGAGAACCACATTGCGGATCTGTGGTGAGAGTTAACTGTTAATCATTATCATATCAATTAAAAGGCGTCCAAAAGGTGTAATGGGTACGGTTCTCTGAAATCTTTCAGTTAGTGAGTTTAACATTTTGTTCACCATTATGCGATATTATTCATTGTTTTGTTCTTTTTTTATAATTGGATTTGGAAGATATGTCATACTTTAATTATCAGATGCTTTCATATGCAGGTCCAGCTGCATTTCGTCCTCTAGCAAATGTTTCTTTCTAAATCCGTTGGGATCAATTTGACCAGGAAGCGTGTCTATGTCAACAAAAAAAATAAAAAAAAAAATAAAGTAAAATGGGTATGAAGTACCACATTCTAATTTGATAAAGATCTAACAGGTTCTCAAACTCCTGTTTGACAGGTACTCTACTTCTGAATTAAGGGGTTGGGACTGCTTTTACAGTTGAACTAAGAGGTGTTTATGACTATCTTTAGCTGAATTAAGGGGTGGGTGGGACTGTTTTACACTTGCTTTAGTATAATTTCAAATCGGCTTACCCAAACACCCCCTAATCTAATAAGGTCGGCTGAAATCTGCTAAAAAGATATATGGTTCAGCTTATGTTAGGCGAACCTGACCTGGTCCTTTTTGACCCATATCAAACGATTTTCAATTATTGATCCCAACAATCAAAGCTGTTTATATGCTGTACCAAAATGCGATAAAGTAACAAGCATTTTTAATTATTGATCCCAAACAGCCCTGTAGTTTATGGTGTTCTGCCGAAACATTGTAATTCTAATTGGTGATGGAACTTCCAGGCAACTGCAGAACAGTCAAAGTTGGTAATGATAAAAACTTAGCATTGAGATGTTTAGGATTCCTTATTTTAAACCAGTTCAATGCAGAAAAAAAAATAGGTAACAACTGCTTTTTGTTAGTACTTATTTACACTAAAATAAGTACATCACACTCAAAACTACTTAAAGCACACAGGCACTTACATAAGCAATCCCAAACACTCTTTAAAATGACTAATACGTTATTGGGCTTATGAATAACAGAAATCATGGGTCGTGGTGACAGTAGCGGTTGGGGACAGAGGTCACTCGTCTACCTTTTTGTGTAACGGAGATGAACCAAAGACCAGCAAATGCAACACAGACGCTCTAGCCCTGGTTCCAGCCACCCAGGTGCATGTTGCTGGTACTACTGACCTGCGTCCTAAACCTGCAACAGCTGTAACATTGCCAGATATTGCAAAACAAGTTCCAGCTGGCTTCCGGGCTAGCATGCACAACAACTGTATCCATCAAATAAGGTAATTAAACATAGTAACAAAGTGTTTAGCTGTATAGAATTTTATGTACACGTCATGCAAATAAGGTAATTAACATATTATAAAAAGCGTGGGTGAACTGAAAAACATTAGATTAATGCGGATGAATATTTAATTCTACCTGAGAAGCTGACACAATGAAATATAGAAATAAACAGACTGAAATTTATAGTCAGACATGGACCTCGATTATCTGTTTTGCTGCATAAAATCTAATGATCTAATATATTTATCATTTCATTGAGCAGAAGAGCAGGCCTGAGATTATGGTAGAGTGATTGACATCTGATTTTTGTGGGGATTTAGAAACTGTTCCGATGTTGGCCAACTCATGATTAGGCATTTTTGCTCATAACATTCAGACAGTTAAACGCCTCTAGAGAATTGTAAGAGACCCTCAAGCTGGGTGAGTATTTATATTGATTTATTTCAATGTGCAGGTACAAAATGTTGATCAGCTTTCACCATTAGTAGCATTGAAGACCCTCTTGGATGATTTTCAAACATTACAAAGGTTGGCGGAGATAATGCCATTATATCAGCTGATCAGCCGGTATAGCCTATAGGGTAAGTATGCTAAGCATCCAGGTGTGTGGCGTGGAGTAAACACTCGGGTCCTATTAGCTTGCCATTATACAAAAATTATGGATTTGAACAAGGTGGCTTTAATATCATAGATTTGATACAATAGTTGAGTACAAAGTACAACAAAAAAGAGTAGACGTTGTTTAGAAATCAATCCGACCTAAACCTCTTTTAACTCACACTGATTATATATAAAGTTTTGTAAAAAATGGGCAATGACTATTTGTGGATCAACCCAAACCAGCTAATTTTGACCCACATTGGAATAACATGTCATGGTAAAAACCCGTGTATGTTTCATAATTTTACAGTTGCCTGTTATGGTCAAATGATCGTCAAGATACAACTGAGCCTTCATATGGGTGACAACGACAGTGGTAAGGGAATGATCCAGGTACTCGATCTGACCTATTTCAGCCAATTTCAAAATATTTAATACATTACAAAAATGTGCACTCATAGCTATCTCACTGTTGGAATTAATGCATCTTACTTATGGATCCACTAAGGTCATTAGTATAATATACATTTGTCGTTTGAAATGACATCATTTTATCCCCTCCAAAAACGACACCGTTTGCATTTTATTTATTTATTTATTTTATACTTGCCACGAAACGAATGAAATAGATTATAGTAACTTTGGAGTCTCTAGAAATAGTATCAGCAGAAAAAGTTGGGGCAAAAAATGTAATTGCCATGGTGAGTTTACAATAATTATTCTATATCTACCGTTTATGCATGCACAAACTGGTATTTCAGATCTCAAAAGAAAATGTCAAGAAGCAAACATTAGCAGCAGCAAATGCTGAGCTTACTGCTTCATCATCTACTCCATACGTACTCATCATTTATGGAAAAGCACTTTCATACGCTTTAGATGACGACATGAAAAACACTTTATTTGGAACTTGCTATCACATGAACCTTCTAAATTTAATGTAAACTTTATCTATGTGTACAGCTTTAGTTAAGAAAGGGCAAAGAAATCAGCCTGAGTCCTAATATACCCATTTTGACCCGTTAACCAACCCATCTAGGAGCGTACAGAACTTGGGGTCAAAGCCGTATAACCGAATCACAGCCATTTTTTAAGAGACCAGTATACTCGATCGTGTCCGGTACTCGGTCCTAATATTTTCAATTTAGCAATTTAAGTTCAGTCCCGGTTCCACCTCTAACTCTAATTGTTTTTAGTGCAGCATGTAATTCACAATATTAGGTTGGCCAAACAGTTACAAAAGGGGCGAGTTGGCGACATGGGTACGTGGAGTATCAAAACTTTATATAGTAATGTGACTGCTCTATATTCGGCGGCACCATAATTCAACACTGTTTGTAATTTTTACGCAGCTCATGCTGATACTACGAAAAATTATCCTGCTGCTAAAATGGTTCCAGAGGAAGGCAGGTAAATATTTTTTTCCACACTTTTAATATCAATTCCAAACACCCCCTTATTTTTCCATCAAGGTTCGTTAAGTATAAATGTTATTTTATTTGTGAGGACACAAGGAGACATATAGCAAGCTCAACAATTGGATTTCTTCATTTGGTTTCTTTGGAGAATTAGGAATTTAGCGGTGAAAAGTGTTCTTATGTAAAAGTGTAGTATACAGAGAATATTGTACTGACAGTACGACAACATATTGTAAGAAAGCGTTACTCCACAAAATAATAGCAGAAACGGCAAACATTTTATATGTATGTTATAACAAGAAATATTTATAAGTTATAGAAGCTGAATAAAAGTTAACGTTAATTTCTTTTTGTTATTAATGCATTCAGTAAATAACATGGTATGTTTATATAGGCTCGCCCGTTCATCGGGTGGGCTATGCAACTACCCCGTCTTGCCGACTTACTTAATAGCATTTGAGTTTTATTTTGCATTTCAGTTTAAATTATATACAATGTTGTTACAAAGAACTTTGTATTTTTAATTGTTCTATAATTGTTAACGTTCATTTATTTTCATTGTTAATGTATTCAATATAAAAAATTGGAACCATTATATCTTTTTTCGTCTTAAATGATAAAGACTAAATGTTTAAACAAATAACTTCGTAAATTAAATAAGCGGCCTTATTTTCCATTAACCATTCTTTCGTTAATATAAAATATGCTCACTTATGTATCACATATGTTATACTGTACATCCATACATGTCTTTGTTTTAAGACATACTTTATGTATGTAGAATGCGAGATTTGTTTGTTAACTGGGATTATAACAGCTTTTTGTTTGTTGCCTTGGTACAGATAGTTCTTATATCTGGTGAAACTGGGTGCGGGAAGACAAGACAGGTTGGCATCACCTTTACAATACTACAGTTGTTTCATTATAAGGAGTATCTAAATTACTACTTTTGTAGCAATATAATATAGCAGACTTACAGGTGCTATGTTCGTATATTGGAAGACAAATAGATCACCTACATGGCTACATATGTAATTAAAAAAGTTGTATGGCCTTTATGTGCCCGATCACTTGGATCCTTATAACTAACTTTTGGTGCAGGTGCCTCAATATCTGTTGGACTATATGTGGAGTAAAGGTGATGCATGTAAGATAGTCTGCACCCAACCTCGATGGATCTCTGCAGTATCAGGTAGGTATCCATTACTAAAGTTCTGGGACCTTTCATACCAGTAACCTTATAACAAACATGTGTATTATGCTTTATTTTTCTTAGGTTTATACGTTTGTTCATCTATTTTTTGTAGTTGCCGAAAGAATATCTTCTGAAAGAGGTGAAAGTATTGGAGACACTGTTGGATACAAGGTACTTTTAAAGTTGGTATACATATGCTGTTATGTACTGTTACTGCTTGTGCATCTATAGAGTGTGTACCTAAATCCCTGAGAGTGAATAAATTATCCAGTGTAGATATTTTTATCCAGTTCAATAATCTTCCAGACGTGTAGTCATTTGCTATTAAAAAAATAGAAGGTATTATATGCATGCCATCTTTACTTCAAATTTCTTACAGTAAAATAGATGGGATCTTAATTCTGACTTCTATAGTTTCCTTGATTGAAAATGAGTAATTTTTAATTGTTATCTTGTGGCAAAGAAACAAAAAGTCAAAAGAAAGACATCTGAGGTTAAGTTTATCAAGTAAGTCACCAAATTCCACACTATAAAGGAAGTTGCATTGATAAAAACTCTTGGAAAAGACTAAAGAGATGCAGTTCAACATAGGAAATTTGCCAATTAAACTACAGTATTTTCCAGATAATGATATACACACCGAAGTTTGCTTGATATGTATTGCAACAATCTTAATTCACAAGATCTCACTACATAAACGCGAGGCACTAGATGCTTCCATAGTAGCAAGTTGTTTAATTACATTGTTGTTGTGAACCTGTATGCATAATTGCATATTGGCAACTTACACCAGCTCTGTAAGGAGTTTCCAAAAAGTTAAGTGGCAGTAGTTTAAGTGGCAATAGTTGTATTTAATGCTCATCCAAATTTCCCTGTAATTTACTTCATTGTACATGAATGATCACGGGTTTCGTAGTTTGAGCTCACATTACAACTTTTACTACTTTCTGTATTTAAAGTTGTTGTAGTAACAAACCTGTGCCATAATATCGAATTTTAGTGTATTTTCCTATCTATCTTGCAGTTGGGGCCCTTAGGGTTCAAGGAGTACGGCTAACTCGACCTAATACTACACGATGTCATGGCATCCGAATGAATCTTTTTGACCGATTTTCACGAGTTGTTAAGGTTATTTTGGGATATTTTTGTTATGGATGTTGCAATTTCGACCCTTTAACTAAAAATGGGTTTAGTTAAATTGTTAAAAGATCTGATTATAAGCCCTTCAAATTTTTTGGTATTTTTACTTTCATCTTTGTCCATGATGGACTAATATTTTTTCAAATCTTTCTGTTTGATCTGTTACGAGCAGCCATATGCCAATGCACTCATTAGCACCTTTGAAGACCCAGAAAAGATCTTAGAGCAAGCTGTTACTGACATGAATGATGATCTAATAAAGATGCGTCAAGCTACAGCCCAAGTATGCATTTTTTATTATATTCTTACTTTTGGATGCAAAACTCAAATAATTTGTTTTGGTGTAAAACATAAATTTCTCTGTTATTTTTTGTGAAAGTTTTGGCATCTCAAAAGCGATTGGAGAGCAAATATAAAGCTGCTGAGCAAGCTTCTGAGGATTGGTGAGTGACCCAATACCTTTTTCAATAACTATTAACGGGTCAAAATGTGTTCAGGTTGAAACATTGCGTTTTTTATATGGGTTGAAACAGGTAGTGTGGGTTTCCTTGACCCGTAATCACCTTTTTTGTTCACTTTTTTAAAAGGTAAAAAATTTGATCATATGAACTCCATATTATGATACTGATGTTAATATGTTAAGACAGTGATATAAAAGATTGCATGCATTAAAAATAGACTGTGGCCAACTTACAACCCGTTTGCCCCGTTCCCTTTTCTTTGAGTAAAAGGTATAAACGAGATATACAATTAAATATGGGAAGCCACATTGAAATGAACCACACTTACTACACAAGCGAGCCCTTAAGTAGCAATAGTTTAAGTGGCAATAGTTGTATTTAATGCTCATCCAAATTTCCATGTAATTTACTTCATTGTACATGCTTAGGATGCCAAAAGCCTACTGAAATAGGCTATCCAAACATCCCTTAATAAGATGTCCAGACACCGAAAGGGCTAATAACATGTTTCGACTCAGGTCTCCAAAATTTCCATGTTTAATTATAAGAACCGCAGGTAACATTGTGACTTACATCGCACGGTATGTAGCTTTATATTATGATTATTGTTTTTTTGGTTTTACAAATAACTATGAGATTTGCATAAAATCAAAATATTTATTACTCAAACTTACTTTATTAGTGTTCGTTTTTATGTTTTCGTGTTTTCATTTTGGGGGGAAAGGAAGACGAGATTGCGCCTACCGTTCCCAAAAAATGAATGGAAGACCCCTTAAGTTACAACCCAAACGGCCCGAAACTCTAGGCACAAGTATGATTTAAACCTCTTTCATCCGTTACAATTCCATTGTTTAATTATGTGTTACAGTTTCATTACAATAAATGCGTTTCGGTTAGGCTACTGAAACAATAAGGTGTGTTTGGATTAGGCTACTTTAGCGATACAGAGTGTTTGGATCAGGTTATAACAGAATTGAAAAGTTTTCTCGCCCAGTGTTGAAATGGATACTTTAAGTTATCACGCCTTACGTATGAATACAAGAAACCAAGAGAAAGTGATGAGCAATTCTGCCAAGTTTGCCGAGGTCTGACTTATAAATTATTTTCTATATAAGTCCAAACATTTCTGTTTCTAAAATAACTAATATATGTCTTTTGGTCTTTTTGACATCTAGAAATCGAAGTCACCCTAACGACAATCGACCGAATAGGAAATGCAAAAACAACGTTACATGTAAGGCAAGTAATAGAAGCTACTCTCAAAACTCCTAAACTGCTACATCAACTCAGGTATTGTGTTAATTTACTTCAAAAATGGTTTGAACGTGTGCCTTTGTGTCTCTTAGGTAACAAAAACTTACAAATACAATGGAACAATTCTCTTATCATCGATGTTCTGTTTAATTGAAACTAATAAGGGAGAAAACGGAATTTAATTCCTTACACTATTTGTTTGATTTCTTTTAAAACTTCATGTGTTAACCATGCCTAACTTTTGATGGCTCTTAATGTTCCTTTCGCAGGTTACCGAACAAGTTTTCTATAGGAACTCGAGTGTTTATTGTGGATCATAGTAGATTGCATTTTCAAGAGGAAGGTTCAAGATTTCATCAAGATACTCAAAGGAAAAAAAATTGGACGCGCAACAGGAGTTAAGAACCATTTTTAGAACTTTCAATTGTTTGACCGGTTTTTAGCGCTATATTTTTATTGTCAGCTCCGCACAACATAGTGATTAGCACGCTTTTGGTATTATGCTCACATTAGCCTCAACCACCTGTTGGAATTACGCTCTTTTTTGGTTGTTTGTACCATTGCCATTGCATTATAATACGTTGGTTTGCACAGACTTGTCACATGGCCTTCTTTTTTTTCACATTTGCAGCATTATTAATTGATGTTGTTACTTATCTTTTTTTCCAGCACTCGATAGGTTTTGTGCTTATTTGTTACTTTTTGATGTCATTTTTAGGCAACAATCGATTTAAGTAACGTTCCCATCTGGGATTGCCGTATCGGATTCGAACTTGAGAGTTAATTTGATTGCGAAGCTGTTCAAAAATGCATAAATAGAAATAAATAGCTATATTTTAATTAGATAAGCACTATCGAGTAAGCAATCTAAACACCCCTTTAAAGTTACTTTTATATGGTTTTTGCATTTTGTACAATAGATAATTATAGTGATTAATATACATTGTGATGAACTTCTGATTTTATAAGTTGATTCAACTCTCCATATAAATCCCTATTACTGTGTGATAGATATAGGTTGATGTCGTAATTGTTTAACACATGGTATAATAATTTATTTTCCCATATAATCAAAATGAGACAAATGTTATCAGCTTCAATGTTTGAAATTGGGTTTTCTCAATAATAATAAGAAAACATCAACAGACAAATATATATCTTGCTATTCGTAAAGTAATAGATTGAAATAATAATCACAAGTTAACTAACTGATATGATTGGCGAGAGTTGGAGGTTGAGTAAAAATGGGTCATTTATTAACCTATGCTCCACATTCTTTGCACCTATTAGTAAAGTTGTTATTTTTGTCACCAATGATCCATTTCACAAAAGTAATATGGTCATCTTACACATGTGAATGACAGTGAGGAAAGATGGTGGATGACTAAGATGACAAGGAACCGTGTTAGCACTTACCACGAGTTGTAGTGTTTCCTATGCAACTCAGTATAGGACAATAAGCAGAGCCAAAATCTAAATCATGATCACATTGTATGCCTATTTAAAAAGCAAACATAAACACACTTGAACATCATTGAAAGTTTATAACTCAACTATGTGCTTTTTCTTATCTTACCAAGTTTTCCCTTTCTTTAACAATTCACTTCATACTATTTTTTATATTCATTCATGTCGTCAAAGTGATTTTTATTTTTTTTGAATAGAGGCTCGGGTCATCCCACTAAAAAAACACGGGTCAGACGAGTCACTTTAAGATGGGCCACTGAAGTTAAAAGGCACGGGTCAGACGAGTTTTTTGTATCAGGTGAAGCATTTCATTCTATGGTTTTTGTACTCGGTTTAAGTTTGTTTTTTGCCATCGTCTGTGGTATGCTTTTTTTTCACGGCCATGAAATCGTCGTCCTTAAAAATAATTTTACGTTAACAAACACCATCACAATTATAATTACAAGTCATGCCCGCCCATAGGGCGGGCTTTGAAGTCTACTTTGAAGAGAGTAAGAAAATTAAATGTGATGAGATGAAATGATCAGGAGTAGGCTAACTTTTGTGATTAAGCTATACCACTTGCATGCTAATCAAATACATTTGCCTTAATATTAAACAAACACAACCTAATACCATAACAAAATAAAACAACCAAAAATTATTCACTTAAAAATACACTTACATAAAATAAAATAAATTCTAAATAAGTAAAACGTATAAGTAACATCAAAATATCGTAACAAAAATTATAAGTTCAATATTGTATATTTATCTTTTTTTTTATCCGAATAACAATTTTTTAATCATATATAATTGGCTCTATTTTATTGTATTTAATATAACAAACTTAAAACATAATTTTAAGTTAACAAATTTTTAACACCAATATTTAGCTAAACAAAAAAATATAAACGATAATTATAAGTCATGCCCGCCCATTGGGCGGGCTTTGAAGTCTAGTATATATATATACACACACACACTAGCCTCATGACCCGGCCGATGGCCGGGCGAGTCTCATGTAATATCTTGTTGAACACTTCTAATTTATATATCTAAATTGGTTAAGATTATGATTTTAATGTAATTTTGTTTCTTACAAATTTGTTATTAAAATTAAAATATTAGTATTGTTTGTTATTAAATATTATTGTAATTGTTTTGTTGAAGTGTAGAAAAACAAATTTACAGAATCTGTGTGAACTTCTTGATGGAAATTAGTGCGTTTTTATAAAGATTTGAAATTCATATTTGACTTTTTTAAGTGAAGTTGTTACATTTTATGTTGCTAACTTTTTTTTTTTGAAATCATAACATATCAACTTCATTTATATTTTTTCTTGAAAATCTAAAGTTGTTAAATCAAGAGGCATAATTTCTGTTAATATAAATAATGTGTATTTGCACTTAATAAACATATTAATGAGAAGTTGTGCAACACAATGCATAGTATGATTTAAAAAATGACATACATAAATCAAACATATCATAAAGTGATTAAGTTATTAATATTGAAAACAACCAAACCATCAAAGTCAGAAGGATCATCAAACAAATTCAGCTTTGGAATTGAACCGAGTTGTTGTGCATAGTCTTTAGCAAGTGCATCCCTTCGTTGTTTTTTTACCTCTTTTTCTTCTTCAGCCTTCCAAAACTTGATATCTTCTCATTCACCTTCATAGTACCACTCATCGGGTCCCTATACGTGTTCATGTTTAACTTTATATTGATTATCTTCTTTAATTACTGTATATAATAAGACACGTTTATACACTCTGAATGAAAAGAACTACTTATAAAAAAGAAGTGAAATGAATTGGTAGCATGTTTTAAATTTTTTTTTGGCAAACTTCAAAACAACCATCACTTTACTTGTTTCACTTTTCTTTAGGGGTGAGCAAAAAAACCGAAAAACCGAATCGAAACAAAAATAACCGAAAAAGTCGAACAAAAAAAACCGCCCCATTTGACAAACCAATGGTGGTGGTTTTGAATTTTATAAAAACCGAATGTTTTGGGCGGTTTTTGGTTTCATAAGAAAAACCGAACCGAGAAAACCGCCACGCCCCACCTTTAAATATATTTTTATATACTTTTATCTATATAAGAGATTTGCTATTTAATTTTAAAGATTTGAGTATACAACTTTATCTATTAAAGAAAAGCAAAAGTGTTGTTTATTATCTATACTTTCAAATTTGTTATATTTATATATATTATATCTTTGTTTTTGAGCAATAGTTTTCTTTGAATGTTTTTGCAAGCGAAAAGTGCAAAGCCGCAAAGAAATGCATTTTATATTTTAGATTCATGTTTGGTTGTTTCACATGTTTTTTCGAAGCTTTGGATTGCTGGATATTATGCTATTATTGATATTTATTTAAATATTTTTGTTTGAAAACTAGGAATCGTAAACTTTATATAAGATCAAAACTTGCTTGTTTTCAGGTAAGATAAAAAGGAATAAAAACCGAAACCGAACCGATTCAATGTCAAAAACCGAAAAACCGAAACAAAAAAAACCCGACACCAAACGGTTTGTAGTTTTTAAAAACCAAAATATACGGTTCAATTTTTGGTTTTACCATAAAACCGCCCCATGCTCACCCTTACTTTTCTTTGCAATCTTTTCTTCTAGACGTTGTTTTCTATAATATAAAATGAGTATGTTAACTGTTAGCCGACGTATATACATGTATAATGTATAGTAACTTTATTCGATACAGAAAAATTAACAGCAGATGCAGTCTTAGACCCACCTATTCTAGTAGATGTCGCTGTTTGCCACACATTCGCACTTTTTGTGGCTGTATCAATAGCCGGCAATATCTCAGGTGGCCACGTGAATCCAGCTGTCACCTTTGGGTTGGCTGTTGAAGGCCATATCACCATCTTATCAGGACTCATCTACAGTGTCGCTCAACATCTTGGCTCCATTGCCGCGTATTCTCTTCTAAAATTCGTCACTTGAGGCCTTGTAAGTATAGAATATAAAATAGTTAATATTTTCTAGTTGCTCTTTTCAGACTAAGTAAAATTCTATGGGTGTTTCTAAACCAAAAAAAAATAATAAAAATAAAAAATAAAAAAAGAAAAAAACAATATTGCAGGCTATTCCCACTCATACTGTTTTGGTAGGCATGGGATCAATTCAAGGGGTGGTTATGGAAATCATCATCATTAATATGAAAATCGTTAAATCTTGACCACCAGAACTATGCACAAATCTTTGACCAAAATTGAAAGCTTTATTGATACTCACATTTCTTCTTAGCGTCTTTAGAGTTCGAACCAACATGTCAGGATCACGATGGATTCCTACCCAAAGACCATTGAGAAAGTTTTTTGTTGCTGGCGGGATAACAGTAGCATCAATTCCTAATGTAGAAGTAAAACCATAACAATTAAGAAGATATTCTAGTTAAATGAACAAATAAACTAACCTTTAAACTGCTTGATTATGTTTACCTCAAAATTCTATGTACCCCATTCCTCCAAAAATTCAAGAATTGATTTCACATTTGATCCAACCGTTATGTATACCATCAGTGCAAGGTTTTTCACCAGCCCACACGCCTATCATAACATCCACATAAGTCACCATCAGTTCAAAATTATGAAAAACTCATTACTTATTTGGCTAAAAGACCCCTTCTTTTCAATTGTTGCTGCAATGAATATTACCTGTCATGGTTTGATCCTGAGCCCAAATTCTGTGGTGGACAAATATACCCTACGAACACTCACGTCATACACTTAATCACAATTGTTGCTGCAAAGTAAATCTTAAAGAGTGCTGGTTTATGGAGACTATGCGATTGATCGATTGTGGTTGTGTATTCTGATTGAACGCCGGACTGTTGATATTGTTACCTATGGCATCTTACTCGTCCGTTCCAAAATTAAACAACTTAGCAGTTAACATAGGTCGAATATAATCAGCATATTGAATCATTATCAAACATTTGATGTATATACAAACCTTACCTATTTCTTAATGATCATCTTCATAACTGTAAAGCTTACATGAGAATAAGAATTGCCACTTGACAGTTCATAGTTAGAAGATTTTGTTTGAATGGAAGAACTTGCATCGTTGTCGCTTAACAACACATTATAATTCATGTGAGATTGAGAAAAGTTTCTTTGTTGACATTCTGAATATATGCTGCCACCTCCACACCTTCCAACGGATGCGTGACATCATTTTCTTCATTCTGACTTAATGACACATCATCCTCGAGTATGTGTTTTAGAATTTTGATTCTTCATTGACATCATTTTGACCCGAACCTGAACCCAATATTTGTATGTCGTTGTTACAACTTCAAAGACCAAAACCACATTTAAAGCTATATTTTACAACTATTCCCTTTACATTGATATCTGGTTATGATTATTCAAAACCAGTCAACTTAAAAAACATACATACAATTGCCAATATATCTATATATAGAAAAGTGCTAGAATTAACATAGCAAATAAGTGACTGACCGGAAGAAAAACCCGATGCTTTTCAATGTTTTTTTTTTTTTTTTTTTTTTTTTAATCTCCTACGTTTATAGTTTTTGTGGAAAACAAGAAGGGGGGGGGGGGGGTTGAATAGTTTTACGTCTTTTTAATTTTATTATGAAAACCTTTGTTTATTTTTAAAACACTTAGATTCAAGTTTGTATGAAAAATAAAACTTGAACCTTATTATTAGTTATATATGTATTCTTTTAAATTGATTATAAAAGTTTTGGTTTCTTGAATGGAGTTTCAAATTTGATCTTTATGTGAAGTCGACCTCTAAGTAATACTAAAAATTATATAAGCCTATGTGTATGAAAGTAATGACGATGTAAGTAAAGAAATAAATAAGGGATGGAAAGATCTAACCGAGACACGAGAGATTTATAGTGGTTCGGCTACAAGGACACCTTCCTTGCCCTACTCCACTCCCCGAGCACCTAGCTCGAGATTTTTCTTCACAACTTCAATAAGCTCCCTTATGGCGGAGAAAACCTTACACGACTTTGGCTTACACGGGTTTAACGACACAAAGCTAAATGTTGAGTTCTAATCGTAGCTAGAACCAATCTCACAACTTCACAACACAACTTGTACACAACTTATTCACGATGACTTCACGACTTCAACACAACGGCTTCACGACTTCTACACAACGGCTTCACGACTTTTACACGACGACTTCACAACTTCTAAGCTACGGCTTCGCGACCACGACTTCACACCTTCTAAGCTACGGCTTCACGACCACGACTTCACAACTTCTAAGCTACGGCTTCACGACCAAGACTTCACAACTTCTAAGCTACGGCTTCACGACCGAGACTTCACAACTTCTAAGCTACGGCGTCATGACTTCAACATAACGACTTCACAACTTCTAAGCTACGGCTTCATGACTTCAACATGACGACTTCACAACTTCTAAGCTACGGCTTCATTACTTCAACATGACGACTTCACAACTTCTAAGCTATGGCTTCATGACTTCAACATGACGACTTCACAACTTCTAAGCTACGGCTTCATGACTTCAACATGACAACTTCACAACTTCTAAGCTATGGCTTCACGACTTCTACACCATGACTTCACAACTTCTACATGACTTCTTTACACCACAACAACTTATACACCTTCTTCACTACTTATACACTATACATATCTAGTCACTTATGTTCACCCACACCTTATACACAAATGAATGAATGATATACAAGGTATACAAAACAAACAACTTAAGTAGCAAGATGATACTAAGTTGTAATACTTCTAGTCTTGATTGATAGAAGTATTCTTCTCTTTGCACTTGGATGATTGAAGCTTGAATCACTTGGAAACAAAAGCTTAAGATTATATGATCAAAGGATTTTGGAAGATATAAGAAGAGAATTAGAACAAAAAGTTTGGGGTGCAAGAGGTGAGAAAAAATCCAGGGGAAGGCTGGTATTTATAGGCAGAAAACTGGACAGCTGGAAGGCTGCTGGAGCGTGCCGGCCCCCTTAAATAGGGGGCGATCCCCTTAATTTTAAGGGGGCCGCCTAGCAAAATTAAGGGGGCCGCCCAAGCCAACCGTTGCCCAGTTTTGTCTTTTTGTGGGGAAGGTTTTTCTGGAACATTTTTACTGATTTTGGTTGAAAATTTGAATTCATAAATTTATAATGAATTAAACCTTTTTATTTATTACCAAAAATGTTTTTCTAAAAGATATAAAATGTTTTTGACATTTTATAAAAAATCTAGTGATTAAGAAAATGTTCCTTTGATCATATAATGCATTAAGCACTTGTTTATTCATACCTTAAGTGATTAAGTTGTGGAAATGAATATTTACAACTAAATACTTGTTTATTTGATAAGTTTATGTTTAATGAGTTTACATTTTGTGATTATCAAAACATAGAGATATGAATAAGTATGAATAATGTTTTTAGGCATTACTTATGTCAACAATCTCCCCCTTTTTGATGATTACAAAACTAAAACTCATTAAATCCAAAAAGTTATTTTTGGACAAGTATTTAGTGAGTTTATATTCACTTCTCCCCCTTTTTGTAGAATCAAAAAGGTTATGCCGACAAGTTTTTGAGATAAAATTTGTCGGGACGAGAACTCCCCCTTGATGTGTGCTCCCCCTCGTTTGAGGGCACCAAGGAATCGATATATGGAATACTTGCAAGAAAAATATTAGAAGCACAAGCATATATATAGCAAAAATAAGCATGCATATAAAGACATTCATTAAAAATGTTGTGTATAAATACACAACCATCCAAGATTATATTCAAACCTACATTAGCTAGTAAGTAATGCAATCTACATAATCATTCTAGGAGTACATGATCTTCCATGGGGCTTGCACACAAAATGGTTTGAAAAATTATTTTTGATTAAGCATTGCATATGCTTAATTTGGTGAGAATGGAGGTGGTGGTGGTGTAGTGGGTGAAAATGGTGGAGGTTGTGGTGGAGGTTGGTTGTTAAGCATGTGTTAAAGGGATGAAAACATGTAGTGTATCTCATCTCTAAGACCAAAGATGATGGTTCGGTTGTGGATGCAACAAAGGCAATTGTCTCCATAGGCTTTAAGTAAAGCCCAAGGGATGGGAAAGCATGGTGGTGGTATTCGTGATGATGAGAAATGAGCATCAAGAGGTGTTATTGGTGATATGGAAATGACAAGTTGGGTGAATGGAGGTTCTTGAGTAGGAGGTGGAGTTGATGCTCTTGATGGTGGTGATGATAGGTGTGAGTTGATGTAGTTATTGATGGATGAAGTGGAAGGTATGGATGAAGATGATGTGCCATGAGTATAGGGTGTTTTTGATGGTGCATTTGGTGCACTTGGGGATGAACATTGAGGTGGTGGTGATGGAGTTTTGGTGTCTTCTTGGGTTAAGTCAATGAAGAGTTGTTTTGGTGGTATGATGAGAATTTTGTGTTTCTTGGATGTCTTAGAGATGGATGATTTTGGTGATAGCATGGTGAATGAAAATGGGTGTTTGATGGAGGTGATGGTTGATTTAGGTAAGGTTTGGAGGTTTTGTGGTAAAATTCCAATACCAGTTTGTCCTTTAAGAGAAATGATAGCTGGGGCTAGATAAAAGGGGTCACAAGATGCAAAAGAAAACAGTAAATTTTACTGCCCAGATGGCCGGTCCCCTTAATTGTAGGCCGGCCCCCTTAAAATTAAGGGGACCGCCTAGGGAATTAAGGGGGCCGCCCATCTGGTATTTTCCCAGGCGACCAAATTTGAAAAATTTTCAGAAAAGGGTCACTTTTAGGGTGTTTTTGCAGCAAGCTCCATTTGAATCATGTACATCAAGAATGATTAAATAGTGGCATAAACATGTTAAATACGCATGCATACATTTAAAACATATTATGGAATAAGCATGTTATTAATCATCAAGCATGTATATATATCATGATATCAAGTATACAAGCAATAAGCATAACAATCATATATTAAAGACAAGATATAAAGCATTCATTAGTTGAAAATAATTATGTTAAAAACATAATTATTGATACAACACATATTTTGCTTATAGCATGCAATAAGTAGAAAATTTTAAATTGCTTAAGAGATCCATTTGACTTGTTTGAGACATGAAAAACTTGAATTATTTTGGTTGGATGATGGTAAAGAGGGGGTAAAAATGTTGGATTAATGGGGTTGTAAGTTTGGGTGTATGGATGTTAGAGAGAGTGTTGATGGAGGAATTGGAGGTGGAGAGCTTGGACTTAACCATGTTGAATGAGGGTTTTGATGTTGTTTAAGTGGTGGTGTTGGATTAGATCTAGTGAGAAGATACTCAATCCAAGTGAGACGCTCATTTAAGGCGATGGTTTGATTTTGGAGAAAGATGCAACAAGGACAATTGTTGACATGTTTCTCAATTTGACTCAAGTGATGTGGTGATGATGGTAATGATGGTGAGATGGTAATGATGGTGAGATGGATGGTGATGGGTCTAAGTTGCTTTGAGCAAGGTGCAAAGCAAGGAGAGCATTAAGCTCATGGGCTTCCTTGAGTTCTTCAATGAACTTCAAGTGTTGAGTGGACGGTGATGATGATGGAGAGTGGTTGTTATTTGGTGGAAGTGGTGGTGACACTCTTGGTGGTGGAGACATTTGTGAACTTGGGTAATTATGAGTGAATGAAGGTGGACATATGGATGATTGGTTATGTGTGTGAAAGGGTTCATTAGGATGAGGTTTAGGTGTTGGTTGAGTTTGAACAACATCATTTGTTGGGTTATGGCAAATGTCAAGCTTCCTCCTCCAAATGGGCCTCACTGAGATTTTAGCAACTCTTGAAGGCTTGGATCTTGGGTGGTTAGATGATGACATATTTGGATGGATGATATGGATGAGCATTTATGATGGAGTTGGGTATTTATGGTGTAGTGATGATGTGATTGTGGAAGGTAAATTTTGGTGGGTGGTTTGTGACAAAATGTGTTTGTGAATTTTGGGAAGTATAGGATAAAATGGGTTAAAAATAGAAAAAGGGAGCAGCACCTTCGACCATCAGATGGTCGGTCCCCTTAATTAAGGGGTCGGTCCCCTTAAATATTAAGGGGGCCGCCTAATGAATTAAGGGGGCCGCCCATCTGCTGATTTCTAGGTTACTGAAAATGGGTTTTTGGCCGAAAATTATTGAAAGGGTTGTGTTTTTGGGTTTAGTTTCAAGCAAGTCCAACTTCTTTTGAGGCAATTTAGGATTTAATAACTTATGTATGCTAAGCATATTCATTAGACATTATTATCTAGCATGCAAACAACTTATTTAGCATGTAACATATATATGTTAGACAAGAAAACACTACATAGCACCAAGTAATTTATAGTATCATATTTAGAAAGATGCCAGTTAATTAATCCTAATGAATATCTATGTGCAAGGGAACGGGGAGTTGTGATAGCATTGACTTCTAGACTTGTACCAAGTGAGGTCTTAGTGGATAAATCATGGTTTTTCAAATTTAGTTCACTTATAAATGTCACATACACAAATATAGATGACAGATATGAGATCACCATGCATGATTTAAATAAATGTTTTTAGCATTATTCAACAATGTTTGCGAGTAGGTTTTATGTGGATGTGAAAAATATATTAATGAAATAGTTTTGGCTTTATTTCAAAATGTTTTTATGAGGAAAGAAAACATATTTTTCCAATCTTTGGTTTTTGATAAACACGTAATTATGGACACATGTTTGGAAGAAATGTAGGATGGTGAAACATGTTTAATAGAAATGTGTCATAATCTTTTGAAAAATCATTTTTTCAAAATGTGAAGTTTTTGAAAATTTAAAAACAAGTCCCATTAATTATAGGTTTAAAAATAGTGGTTTATAAAAGATCTCATGCTCAAGGGTATTGGTTAAGTCTATTGTCACATGCTACCTCTTTCTACATATTCTATGGCATTTAAGCATGTATTATGACTAAATACAAAAATACATCATATCAGAGTAGTTAGAGAAAAACAAAAGCTATTATAATGACAATGCATTCAACAACTAAACAAATAATTACGAAGGCATGCAGTCAAATCACATAGGAGCAAGTAAACATCTATAAATTTTATATATGCAAGATGACATACATCTAGGAATGAAAAGCTCTAGTGAAAAGCAAAGTTCATAACAGTAAACTATCGTTAGGTATATTTAGGAAGAATAATGTATTCAAGTTAGAGAATGAGTATGAGACTATTACTAGTGGTGCTCAATTCAGGCTAAACACGACCATTTTTACGGGTTACACACACCCAACTTCTCACATAGAAGCAATTCAACCGTTAGGTCAAATTGAGTTTCTAGTCAATAGATTCTCCAGTAGTCATTCTCTTTTTTAGAAGAAATTAAGTTCCTAAATTTACCTATCGAAGAGTACCAAATATGAAGATTGCTTGGTTTACTAATACTTAGGGGGGCTAACTAAAGGGTTTCTAGTTCATTAAGCCACAGAACGAATATAACTAAAGTGTAAAGGCAAAGCAACCTATCAGACTAAGCGTATCCTAAGGCATTAATAAGATTATATGCATGAAGTAATTACTTATGAAATTTAAAAAGAGAACTTACCTCACGTCCTAGCTTTTCTTCGTAATGTCTCAGATGATGATCGACGTGTGAATGATAGGTGAGTCGGATGATGATCTTCTCCTTCGTCTGTGTCACTCCATGATTTTGGATTGAGTTCACTTTGGAGTTGATTCATGTAGTCTTCGTCGTTAACACCTTCATTAACAACATTTGAACTAGTAGCACATGTATCTATTTTATCTAAATGTTTATCTATTAAATTTTCTAAGATAACTAATTCATGTACAAGATCAAAATCCTCATCTTTGGCTTGACATTTTTCTTGATGAAAGTTTAAGAAATTTTTCCAAATATCATTTGCCGTTTTACAGAAGGATATTCTTTCATATTCAACTTTCGGCAAGGTTTTATAAATAATTATTTTAGCTTTATTATTTATTTCATTCTTTGTTTTCAAATAATCAATTTGACTTTCAAAATCCGTTTTTTTTTTTTGTCTTTCAAAATCCGTTTTTGTTTGATTTTCAAAATCACCAATCGAAATGACATGCCAAAGATCTAGATCAATCGATTTCACATAAGTTTCAAATTTATTTTTCTATTCAAGAAAAGTATAGTTTTCAAAAAGCGGTGGTTTTTAAATAGATTCCCCTTCTAAATATCTTTCGGATTCCATAGATCGATTCAAGTTTTAAAATACAGTATATTTTAAAAATCTTGATTAACCTGGCTCTGATACCAATTGTGGAAAACTAGAAGGGGGGGGGGTTGAATAGTTTTACGTCTTTTTAATTTTATTATGAAAACCTTTGTTTATTTTTAAAACACTTAGATTCAAGTTTGTATGAAAAATAAAACTTGAACCTTATTATTAGTTATATATGTATTCTTTTAAATTGATTATAAAAGTTTTGGTTTCTTGAATGGAGTTTCAAATTTGATCTTTATGTGAAGTCGACCTCTAAGTAATACTAAAAATTATATAAGCCTATGTGTATGAAAGTAATGACGATGTAAGTAAAGAAATAAATAAGGGATGGAAAGATCTAACCGAGACACGAGAGATTTATAGTGGTTCGGCTACAAGGACACCTTCCTTGCCCTACTCCACTCCCCGAGCACCAAGCTCGAGAGTTTTCTTCACAACTTCAATAAGCTCCCTTATGGCGGAGAAAACCTTACACGACTTTGGCTTACACGGTTTAACGACACAAAGCTAAATGTCGAGTTCTAATCGTAGCTAGAACCAATCTCACAACTTCACAACACAACTTGTACACAACTTATTCACGACGACTTCACGACTTCAACACAACGGCTTCACGACTTCTACACAACGGCTTCACGACTTTTACACGACGACTTCACAACTTCTAAGCTACGGCTTCGCGACCATGACTTCACACCTTCTAAGCTACGGCTTCACGACCACGACTTCACAACTTCTAAGCTACGGCTTCACGACCAAGACTTCACAACTTCTAAGCTACGGCTTCACGACTGAGACTTCACAACTTCTAAGCTACGGTGTCATGACTTCAACATAACGACTTCACAACTTCTAAGCTACGGCTTCATGACTTCAACATGACGACTTCACAACTTCTAAGCTACGGCTTCATGACTTCAACATGACGACTTCACAACTTCTAAGCTATTGCTTCATGACTTCAACATGACGACTTCACAACTTCTAAGCTACGGCTTCATGACTTCAACATGACAACTTCACAACTTCTAAGCTATGGCTTCACGACTTCTATACCATGACTTCACAACTTCTACATGACTTCTTTACACCACAACAACTTATACACCTTCTTCACTACTTACACACTATACATATCTAGTCACTTATGTTCACCCACACCTTATACACAAATGAATGAATGATATACAAGGTATACAAAACAAACAACTTAAGTAGCAAGATGATACTAAGTTGTAATACTTCTAGTCTTGATTGATAGAAGTATTCTTCTCTTTGCACTTGGATGATTGAAGCTTGAATCACTTGGAAACAAAAGCTTAAGATTATATGATCAAAGGATTTTGGAAGATATAAGAAGAGAATTAGAACAGAAAGTTTGGGGTGCAAGAGGTGAGAAAAAATCCAGGGAAGGCTGGTATTTATAGGCAGAAAACTGGACAGCTGGAAGGCTGCTGGAGCGTGCCGGCCCCCTTAAATAGGGGGGTGGTCCCCATTAATTTTAAGGGGGCCGCCTAGCAAAATTAAGGGGGCCGCCCAAGCCAACCGTTTGCCCAGTTTTGTCTTTTTGTGGGGAAGGTTTTTTCTGGAACATTTTACTGATTTTGGTTGAAAATTTGAATTCATAAATTTATAATGAATTAAACCTTTTTATTTATTACCAAAAATGTTTTTCTAAAAGATATAAAATGTTTTTGACATTTTATAAAAAATATAGTGATTAAGAAAATGTTCCTTTGATCATATAATGCATTAAGCACTTGTTTATTCATACCTTAAGTGATTAAGTTGTGGAAATGAATATTTACAACTAAATACTTGTTTATTTGATAAGTTTATGTTTAATGAGTTTACATTTTGTGATTATGAAAACATAGAGATATGAATAATGTTTTGAGGCATTACTTATGTCAACACCACTGAATTAAGCAAGTCCTACTATAAGGTAACAACAACCAAAATCTTATTGGCTAGTAAAGCTGGTCACTTTTCCCACAACAAATTTTTGAGTGAATGCTAAACAACATTGGCATCACAAGCAATTAACACATAAAATACTTCCTACCTATATTGAAATGATTTGACATGTTACCCAACCCGTCCAAACTGCCCATATCGCAAACTCCAGAATTAGGATTTAACTGATGTGCAATGATATGAAATTGAGACTTACCCACCACTGAAACCATGATATGTGTCGGGGAAAAGCATCAGAAGCAAGTGATCATCAGTAGGCTGTGTATCAACATGTTGTGCATCACCAGGCTCACATAAGCGACATTTCCAAGCTCTTTATCTATCTCACCACCATTATTGAGTATATGTTTAAGTAATTCCTCACATCAAGTTCTTAATCTTCAGTTGAAACAAAAAAAAATGTATGGGTATGTCAAACTAAAATTTTTGATCAATTGAAAAAATAAAGGATTAAGAAAGTTGCACGTTATTACCTGCTTGTTTGCATGCTCATAAACAACTACATTTTCAGCAAGCTCTCCGCAATTTGTTTCAAAACTCAACTGCAACCAACTGAAATGAATATAACGATGAATATTAGAACCCCTTACTGCCCAAAGGCCCTTAATAATTCTGTTCAAACAGCCCCTATATCAGATTTTTTGGCACTTATTTGCTGCCCAAACAGCCCTTAATAAAACTGTTTAAACAGCCCCAAACCAGATTCTTTAAACTTTATTTCGGCACTTGTTTGTTGTCCAAACAACCATCAAAAAGGTCTGTCCAAACAACCCTAAACCTGTTTTTAGAACACTTTTTTTTCACTTTTTCTACTTGTAAATAAGCAATCCCAAATACTCAGAACTAAATAAAAATAAGCAATCCTGATTATTTCATTTGTTAATCAATGATCATAAGTTGACCCACTTGTACCCACTATGATAATCATATATGCAGTATGATCTGGCTTCTGAGTTGAATTCATAATTTCAATCACATAAAATATCATCAAGACGCACCAAAAATTAAAGATTTACATAAAAACACAATAAAACTCAAATCTTCATAATTCGTTATAACTAAAACTCACCAGAGTATTGAAGTTTTGAGTTTGACATTATTATATTTGTTCTTTCTTCAAAACTTTGATGGTTTGATGGATTGGAGACTGCAAATCATTAGGTTAACCATTGAGTTGAATTAGGTTATTGAAATTAAACTTTGTTTTATCACAAAATCTTAAGCTGAAATAAAGGGAAAATCCGTGTGAAATGATAAAGGAGATTGTTATGATTTTTGAAAAATTAACAAAAATAGTTTGATTTATGAGAGATTTTCGGGTAGGGTTTGACTCACATGAAGATCTGTGTGTGTTTTGAAATGAGATAAGACCGAGAATTGTGCCAGGCGTGTGTTTCTACTAGCTGGATTAAATGTGGCATTCTTTTTTGCCTAGTGGCATTCTTTTTTGCCAAGTGGCTTTCTTTTTAACCAAGTGGCATTATCTACTTAACAGGCATTGCTAATATATATATATATATATATATATATATATATATATATAGGGTCCGGTTCTAGAGAAAAGTATAATTAGATAGAAAAGTGAGAAAAAAAGTTACAGGGTAGATTGCGAATACAGTTGAAAGTTCGGGGTAGAAAATGAAAAATACAAAATAAAAGAAAGGAATCACTGTCTCTCACAATTCAAGCAGCACTCACCTTACAAACACACAGTAACCGTCACCACCACCACTGACTTCCGTCGCCACCATCTCCATCGCCACCATCATCTCCGTCGCCACCACTCCATGTCGCCACCATCTTCCGTCATGCAACCATCACATCAATCTTCACTCCGCCACCGTCACACCAACGCCGATCAATTGCGGTTCAATCACAAACAGTACTACGTCATCGATGATCTTCTTATGTTAGTTAATTATATATAACATTTTTAATTATTTAATTTATATAACTTTATTTATTTATTTTAATGTTCAGTTATTTATATCAAATATGACGAAAAAAATGCATAAAATTTGTGTTTATTAAATTTGCACACCAGGTGTTTGATAAAATGTCTTAGTAAGATTTTATAAATGTGATGCACTTATTTACAGAATATGTATTTATTATTGAAGGATATGACATCTTAGGGAATCACTGATTGATATTAGTGCATATTGTGATACATTATAGCATCCAATTGAGTATAACCAGGCAATATGATTAATATGTCGAACGCTGAAAGTTGTTTGAGCCTTTGTATGTTTGATTAGTTTATAAAAGTATCATAAAAAGAGTATTTGTTTGTTAAATAATAGCATACTGAAATTATTTAAATAATATGTTTGTTTTATTATTTGACTAGTGCATAACGGTATCATGAACATATCATATGTCTTAAAAATGAATAGAGCATCAGCTTGTTTGTTTTGTTTAATGCATCTATTTTAATAATGTGTTAGGGCATCAATTTGTTTATTTTATGCGTATGCATTAAAACAATAAGGCATATGTATGGAATATGGAATTGAAATAATAAGGCAGCTGTATGGACTAATTTGGTGCATCCGTTTGACGTACTTTAGTGCATCTGTATGGAATATTGTATTGAAATAATAAGACATCTGTTTGACGTACTTTAGTGAATCTGTATGGAATATTTTATTGAAATAGTAAGGCATATGTATGGAATAATTTAGTGCATTTGAAACTCAAATAGGTTAACATAGTTGCCGTGGTTAGCAAATAGTGTTGTGTGATTGGTCAGTGGTTATAGTAAGTAGGGTTTTTGGAACATTATTCTTAGTATAGTTGTGCTTGATGTTGAAATTCACAACCAGTTTCCTGCCTATTTGGTTGGACTCTTACTGGTTTGAATATATATATTCCAGGACAACCTCAACGTCACTTGCTTACGACTGGATGGACTGTCTTTGTTAGTGCAAAAAAGTTGGTTGCTGGTGATGCTTTTATATTTTTAAGGTAAGTGGTATAAAAACTATCGAATCCGATGATAAAAGCACTAATATGTAATGTCCAGAGTTTAATAGAATGACGATCCTTGTTTATCTTTTCCTAGGGGGGACTTTTTATTTCTTTTAAGGGCAATCGATTTGTAGGATTGGTAACTCAATGAAATATAATTAGAAAAATCTTAATATATTTAAGGTAATCTGTTTGTATCATTTGTGTATATGCTATGTATAATTAGTGCGTAATTGAATCAGTAGAATAGGTACATTGATTGAAGCATTATATTATAGAAATATAAGGGCATCTGTTTAGTTTAATTGGTGCATCTGATTTGTTTATTGGTGCATCTGTTTTGTTTATTTGGTGCATCTGTTTTGTTTATTTGGTGCATCTGTTTTAAATGATTAGTGCATTCAATTTCATAAAAAAAATAAGGGGGTCAGTTTGTATAATGGATACGTTGTTTGTAAAAAAATGATGCAGGGAATGAAGATGGTAATAAAAAAAACTTTGTCAATCAAGTGTATGACCAGATATTTGAACAATGTAGAAGCGGGTTGCATGCGGAAGTAATGCTTTTGTGCGATAGATGTAATAAGGGATGGCATATGCATTGTTTGTCGCCGCCTTTGAAACAGATCCCGCCTGGTAATTGGTATTGCTCGGAGTGTTTCAACTCTGAGAAGGATAGCTTCGGGTTTGTGCCTGGTAAACAGTTAACGTTGGAAGCTTTTAGGCGAGTGGCTGATAGGGCTAAAAAGAAATGGTTTGGTACGACACCTGCCTCGAGGGTACAGTTGGAAAAGAAGTTTTGGGAAATAGTGGAAGGGTCTATTGGTGAAGTTGAAGTTATTTACGGTAGTGATTTGGATACTTCTGTTTACGGAATTGGCTTTCCTCGGGTAGGTGATGAGAGACCATCATCTATAGAAGTCGACGGATGGGATGAATACTGTGCTAGCCCATGGAATCTTAACAACTTGCCCAAGTTACAAGGGTCAATGCTCCACGTTGTTCATCATAACATTGCTGGTGTTATGGTCCCCTGGCTTTACATTGGGATGCTATTCTCGTCTTTCTGTTGGCACTTTGAAGACCATTGCTTCTACTCCATGAACTATCATCACTGGTATGTAACTCGTGGTCTCAGAATCTATTACTTTCTCACTATGGTGTTTATTTATGTTTGTCATTTTTTCTTTTTGAGATAGTACTTTTTCTTTTTCTAGCTCAGGGGTACCCGTTTTTTAGGCTGGTTTTTTTACATTGCTGTATCTAGCTTCTCATTTATTGTTTATAAGGTTCGTAGTTTTTATAGGATTTTCAACGTACTATATTCTGCACCGATGCTAAATCTGCAGTGAAGAACTTCCTTAGTGTAGAGCAATTTTATCAGATAGTAATTAGTTTTTGAAAAAAAAAAAAAAAAAAAGTCTTATTCTTACATTTATTTTGGACTGATGAGAGTACTTTACTACATAGAAAGATCGGTTGAGATCTGGTTTTCTACGCGTAGCATTACTAATTTTGTGTATAATATCATTGTTTGAGTATGCTAGTTCAATGTATGTTTTGTTTCTCAAGTGTGACATAGATCGACTTGTAAAGCAAATTAACAGGAAGCAAATCATGTACTTATCATCTTTGAGTCTAATGGCAAGCAAGTGGATGATCTTACTTTGTTTAACTATGATTTGTCAAACACATGATTGGGTCGGCTTCTGAAATCTTCCTCTCTCTCTATAGTCTTCTGCATGAAAGTGTACTTCTAGAAGGCACTGATCATTGCTTTATTTATATCAACCTTTGTATAACTGCTTCATGATTGCCATTGCGAGTGATCTATTCTTATTTTGTTACTCCAACTAACGCATCATTAGTTTTGTTAACGGCCTGCATGTAGTTTGAAAATGTACTAACTGCAATAATGTCTCAAATAACTTTGAAAATATGATGGACATGGATGTTGAAATCCATGGTGATGTTGCATCTCTTGTATAATTTCCTATCTTTATATACTTTAGTGCATCCGTTTGAGGACCTTTAGTGCATCCGTTTAAGGTACTTTAGTGCATCCGTTTGTATCATAGTAAGGCATTAAAATATCATGGAAGTCGATATCAATTTTACATATAGGATTAGAGGACAAATCATCCGTCAACTTGGATAACATTTACTAGTAGTTTCGTTATAAATATGGTTGTGCTTGTTTGGAAGAAACGCTAATAACAGAAGTGTTTAGCTTTACTAAACGCTAATAAAATAATCGTTTTAGCTTTTTATAATTTAGCTCATTCTAGGTATGATTGGTGACAAATTGAAAGTACGATACTATTATTTAGTAGCAACGCTGTTGAAAAATTATTCAAGTTTAGAATAAGGTACTCACGTATAGCTAGTTAGTTTAGTTTTTTATCTTGATAATCACTTTGCTTCAGTTCTATACCGGTGCTATCAAATTTGATTAGTTTAGCCTGAAACATATTAAGGTTTTTACAACTTAATCACTTTAAACGCATAGGTGAACGCCCAGTAATGAAATAAACTCTAGATAGTTGTGTACCAAATTTGTGGGTACTCATTGAAAATACGTGATAAGTTGATAACTGTAAACCAAGAAAATAGTAAAGCCCAAAAAAACTACTTCAAAGTACAAGTATACATAGCAACTTCAGTTTCATGAATGGTGTCAATTTGAGGGGTTTGGTGTTACTATCTGTAATATATGATGTCTATAGTCTAGGAAAAAACTAGTTACTTCTACCTTAAACAATAACGTTCACTAGGTCCTTGTTGCGCCACGTGAAGTTTTACTTCAATTAAATTGTTTGACAAACGTAAGAGATTGTTTATTTGTTGCTACAAACTCTGCTTTGGTATTTGATAATGTAAGAATTGGTTGTTTCTTTTATGGATACGAAACTTCTGCTGAACATAACTTGAACTAATTGCTGAAACCTCATTTTCCATAATCTGGGTTGCTTGTAAGGCTGTTAGAAAATCGGCTCAATTTGGTTTCTCTCATTTCTTGTAAAAAGTCAATAACTCTTTTGGCAACAAGGAGTGGTTATCCTCTGGGTTCTGTATGTAGTGCTTAATTACAAGACTCCTGCAGTACATTATATGAGGTCTAACTGTTGTTGTATATATCATACGATCCCCCATCATAAATAAATACTTGCTCTTAAAACTGACTTCACATCTACCTGCAAAATTGGGTAGCCATAGCTACAGAATAAATTGTTTATTCTTTCCAAAAGTTTAATGGGTCGTCATCTATTTTCTGTGACAACATATTCATCAGTGTCAAACCTTGTTTTCTCAATCCTTACAAATTTGTCGGATTCTCACAAGAAATTTATCTCAAATCTTGTATGAACAACAAGTTGTAATCAAAGGAGCATTCCTCGTACTATTCTTAGTGAAAATTACTAACTTTTTAGTATTATTTAAAAAATGTCCACCCGTTCCGTAAATCCATATATTGCCGACCGCAAACCACCCCACAATTCACCACAACTTGATTCTTTTGGAGCTCGATAATAACTTGGGGCATCTGTAGAATGTTTGCAGAAATCAAGTTTTAGGTGAGTTGGTCATTTGCGGCACACAGTATACTAATTTCCTATCTTTATATACTTTAGTGCATCCGTTTGAGGACCTTTAGTGCATCCGTTTAAGGTACTTTAGTGCATCTGTTTGTATCATAGTAAGGCATTAAAATATCATGGGAGTCGATATCAATTTTACATATAGGATTAGAGGACAAATCATTTGTCAACTTGGATAACATTTAAACATATGTTTGTGGAGTTTATGTGTATCAAAATCATTATACACTTATTTGTGTGGTATAATCACTTTGGTTATGTTACTATTTGCAATTTGAGCATTACACAATTAGTGCATCCGTTTGAGGTACTTTAGTGCATCCGTTTGAGGACCTTTAGTGCATCCGTTTAAGGTACTTTAGTGCATCCGTTTGTATCATATAGTTATTAGTTGATGTTTTGTTATATTCTGACATTCAGATTTATCCAATTTTGATGTTTTTTAGTTGATGTATATGTGTATTACAGGTCCCAGCATCAGTACGGGTGAGGAGAGAGTCGGCTGCACCAAAGACAAAAACCGAAGCCATCGGTATTACAGGTCCCAGCATCAGTACGGAATGTGTCATTAGTCAATGTCTTCCAAGCTTTTTTGGACACTCGTTTAGTTAGTGTTGTAGGCATCCCTTGAGATCAGATAGAAAGTGTGCAGCAACTAGAATTTTGGAGGATGAGTTACGCATTTTCAACCTCTCCTGTAACAATGCCATTGGACTTGTCCTCTAGAAAGTACATGGATTCTAGCATAGAGATTAAGAACTATATATCCGTAGACTCTTATCTCGCTAAGGTAGTGTGGAGTCATGTGTTTTTTTTGGAACGATTTTTTTGGAGTCCTGTGTTAAATTGGTGGAAAGTTGGAGAGGCGGTGCTTACACATTGAAGTAATGAAATTTTTAACTTTTCATGTTTGATATGATCTCGTTGTATACATTTTCATAACTTTCCATAACACTAACTCCTTTTTTTCCCTTTTTTGCAGCACTGCTAGTGCAGTTACTGTCAGGAGTACCATCCGTAGGTTGAGAGAGCAGACCGAGAGTTAGATTTGATGGTTTCTTTATCTATTGTAATCGTTAAACCTCTAGCACATTTCAGAATGTTTTGTTTTTACCAATTTTGGTCACTGTTAAAAAGACCTTGCGAATGGGATTTTATTTAAGGTTTTGAATGCTGCTTGTTTTGTTTAATCATTGGTTCTGTTATTGTTCTTGTTTGTTTTTACTTCCCAGTCTTTACACTTTCAAGCATTCTGCTTGTTTAGGTTAATATTCTGTATCTTGGTCTTCAACAGGGCCAAGCTTGAACCAGAAAATTAGTACTATAAATAAACAGATCACTAATCCGATACAGCTTTAGGATTTGCAGCTGGAATGTTTAACTAAAAACATGGTAGTTTCAAGATTCGTTGACAAATTTTACAAAGAAAGTTTTGTAGTGTGATTATAGTCTTATTGACTTAGCCAAGAACCACTTTCATAAACGAGCACAACCCTGGAATTTAACTTTACGCCAGCTCTATCTTAGTCTTGTTCTTTGTTAGCAAAGAATGAGTTTGAACACCCCTTGGTATCTGGTTAGATACTTAGATGTATGAAACAAGTTATAAAAAAAATATTTGAATTTTGATTTCAGGTTAGTATAGTTAATATACATACACGGCCAGCTAGGTTTCTGTCAGTACCTATGTGCTAGCACTGATCTACTTAATCAAACTGAAAGATGGTTAAAATCTCTACACCCCCATGAACTAGATCACCACAAAATTGGCCTTGATAAGACAATGTCTGCACTGTTTTCTATTCTCTTGTGAAGTTCACTAATTCAGCTTGTGAAAGCAGTTAGTTTGATAGATGATAGATTTTAGCAAGATCAACACCATTACTCTTGTTAGGCCGTTGTTTCTGTACTGCCTTTACGGCAGCAACTCTAGCTGCATTTGCTGATCTATTGGCGGTTAGTATCCGTCTGTGAATAATTTGATTATGGGAATGACAGAGCATCTCTTTACAGGTTCTAAAGCTTCAGTTTTCTTTGACGTGGCTATTTTGACATCGATCAACAACACATCACTTCAAGTGTTGATTTGTACGTAATAATCCCTTGGTGGCAACTGCAAATGAACTTAGCTCCTCACACTCAAACTCTACACTTTCTTCTAATACCCAGTGAACGATTTCATCATTTCTAAAACCCTCTGAAAATCAGAACTAAATCAAAATAACAATCCATCTTTTCATTCTGAATAAATTTAAAAGTTGCCCACTGTACCACACTATATAATCATTTCATATGATTGGCCGAGTGAACTAATTCACCTTATATCAAGGACCAATTAAAATTTACTACACAATAAACTAAAACTTATAAGTTAAATCTAAAACTACCAAGTATTGAAGTTTTTGTTTAACATAATATTAAGTGTTTTCAAACTTTGATGGTTATGATTAGATGCAAATCATTGGTTAACCATTATTGAATTAGTATTGATAATAAACTTTGTTTTCACAAAATCTTAAGCTAAATAAGGGATCTGTTAATGATAAAGGATTGTTATGATTTTTGAAAAATTAACAAAATATTTGATTTAAGAATTTTCGGAGGGTTTGATCACATAAAAGATCTGGTTTGAAATGAATAAACCGAAAGTGCACACTATGTTTCTACTAGCTGGATTAAATGCATTTTTATGACCATGGCATTCTTTGCCAATGGCTTCGTTTTATCCAAGTCATATATATTAGATGCTTAGCATAAAAAAATAATATAAAATATAAATCGGAATTAATGTGAGAAACTTTCTTGTTGTTAAAATGAGAATAGCTAAACAAATTATAACAACATTTTATAAAAATTTAGAATGGAAAAAAAATAAATTGTATAAAAAAATTTTGAAGTAATAACAAGAAATGAGTTGATACTGGATACATAATTAAAAAATATTGGCAATATAAATCTCAAAAGCTGACATTTTAATACATTGTCCCTTAATAATAAACCACTAAATAAACAAGACCCATATTGAATGATACAAATACTCGGGAATAAGTGTATTCACCTAATTTCGTCTGTTTTAATAACCATCGAAACTTTACATTTTATTATAATTGATAAATTTTTAATTTTGTTTTATATAAGTGTATATCAGACTTTAGTGGTTCTCATTTATATAATTAAAAATTATTTGATCTAGATTTATATATATATATATATATATTAACCCAAAACTAATCTAACAAAAATTAAACCCAAAGGCCCGTGCGTGCACGGGGGTCTAAAACTAGCTATGACTAAAACATTATTGAAGAAAAAGAATCTAGTTCAAAAAGTATCATTTTTTTAATGGATTATTATAGCTTATCGGGTTTATCGGGTCAACCTGATAACCAGATAACGAACTAATTAAGACCTAACCTGACCGTAACCCGACCCTATTAGACTATTGGATTTATTGGGTTGACCCGATAAACTAATTTTGACCCGAATCAACCCGACCTTATAAGGCCTTATCGGGTTCGGGTTGGGTTCAGGTCGACCCATTTGATACCCAATATGGAAAAACATCCAAATGTTTAATAGCTTGTTAAATACCAACATGTCCTATTTTTCTTTGGCCATCGAGTGAACTAGCAGTTTTAACTCCACATATAAATCAATTCCATCAGTATCATATACCTCATCGTGTTTTAGTGCAGCCAGGGCAAATTACTACTCATTGAACAATATACTACTCAAGAAAAATGCAAAAGACCGTTTTTGTGGTTTCGCTGTGTTATAGAAACAGTTTCAGGAAAAACTCAAAAATCGTCCTTGGAATTTACCTTTTATTAAGAAACAGTCCATGCGTTAAATGTACGGGACTGTTAGTGTAACAAAAAATTACATAAATAGTTAATGTTAGTTACTTAACTTTACGAAAAACCGTTCTTGAAGTTTAAAATTTAATATATATTTTTTCTATGTTTTCGAGTTCTAAATAAATAAATTTAACTTTGTGTAAAAATTGTAGCCAACCCTAAACCCTAAGTTTTACCCTAATTTAGCAATTTTTTTTTTTTTTTTTTTCACTTCTTTTTTCAACTTTTTATGTATTTCCCAATGTTTAGTGATGCGGTGGATTGCAACCCTCGCAAAAGGTTTTACAATCCTCCTAGGCAGTGTACCTAACCGTTGTAGTGTAGTATAGGTAAGTCCGGGGGATTGATCGTTCTCTAGGTGAATAGTCTCGCAATAGTTGTGGAAAGGTCAAGATGTATGACGAGATAGGTCTAGAGGTGAGGGATGATTCTTTTTGTATTTTTTATATTTTATGAAAAGCAATTAAAATATCGGTTTTGAAGGAGTGTGCGGAATTAGTTGTTAATCAACTAACCCAAAAACTAATTATAAAACTAAAATAAATAAAAATAAACTGAAAAGGTAAATTGGTGGTAACTCTTATGATAGGAAAAACGTGTTCACTTAGAATTAATTACTCCCTAGTTATCTCCTACTGATTTGTTGAATTGTCACGTCCTTGTTTTAGTTGAAGCGCTGTATTCCTTAATATTGGTCGTGGGGAGGTGCCGAAGTCTCCAACTCTATGAATCTTAGTCTCCCCCTAATTATCCCTTAAATCACTTACTATTTGTCTTGTTTTAATGCCTATTTTCGTTTAGGAATCTACAAGCCCCAAACAAATCAAGTTCACAAGGCAACTATAAATTACAAGCGATAGATAAAAACCAATAGTGCACTCTACGGTTGCGTTTTCTAAGACGTTCAAGCTAGTTACATATAAGAGGTCAGCCAGTTTTCTTAGCCTAACGCGAGGCAATCAACTAAACAAGAGACAACAAATCAATATTCAATAACTAGGTTTCACTAGATCTAAGCAAACACAAATAAACTTAAGCTAGCATGTTAGATAGAAGAAAAGATAAACAAGTAATCAAACAACACATAGACATATTGAATGATTAAACGAATAACTTATCTTCAATTGAACATGGATGAAAAAGGCTGAAAAAGCCCTACAAAAGCTGTGAAAATCGTCTAGGGTTTTGTCCTCCAAAGTGTTACACATTACAATGAAAAATTGCGAAAGTATATATAGATTTACAACTCTGACGGCGTCACCTTATAGGTCGTGACGCTGTCAGCTACCCGTGTTTAGGGTTTCGTCTTGTGCAAGTCGCCGTTATGACAGCGTCAGGAATATCTTGAGGCCGTCACTTGTTAATTCTTCTGGGCCGTCTCTTTCTAGCTTAAAACGTGACTCCCATCTCCAATTTGTACCTGACGACGTCAGGTTGTAGAATTCCTCTGAAGCGTCACTTGATAAACTTGAACAAAAAATCCAGCTTCATAAACAAGGGACGACGTCACGTTGTAGCTTGTGACGCCGCCAGATCTCCAAGTCTGACAGGTTTTTCGCGACTTCGTCGTTTTCTTCACTTTTTCGTCCAAATACGTCCAAAAAGTGTCGATTTCCAGAATTCTCGTACCAAGTACCTAAAATACAAAAAGAAACGATTTGAAGCAACATTTGATCATATTTATACGATTTTAGGCTTAAATAACCCTTTTAAAAGGTACCAAATAAATCCTTATCATTTAGTATCATCAATTTGTCATATGGTTAAAACATTTATAAATGAAAACTAACACCCATTTAAACGAGATGCTAGAATAACCCAATTTTTAGATGTTTATGTCTAATCTGCAAAATCATGTTTGCGAGAGAAGATGTGAATCTGAAGTCTTTAAAATACAAGAAATGATAATTAGACAAAACAATAATTTACAAAACTGAAAAGGAAAAATATTATTTTTGGCTTTTATATCTAAAAATAAACAAACACACTATTTTCATTTCCTCTTCTCGCTTGTAGAGATGAGAGGAAAAAACAAACACAGTTCTTTCATTTCATTTTTCCGCATGCAGACATAAGTAAAAACAAACTTACTTTTTTGTTTTTCTCTTTCCGCTTGCAGACAAAAGTAAAAATAGACAAACAATGCCTAACTCTACAACTAGGCACATGGCTTGTTTGAGACAAATCAAAATAAGGGGTGTTTGTTTGGGCTTATGACTTATTTGATTTAAGGCTTATGCTTTATAATTTCACATTTTGTAGCTTATTTTGAAACTTTTCGGCTTATATAATGAACTTATATAAGCTGAAAAGTTTCAAATAAGTCACAAAAATACGACCAAATAATCCATAAGCCAGCCGAAACAAACACCCCATAATAGTAGTATACCTATAACAATTGTTTTGAAAGAAAAATAAGGAGAAAACTTAGAAAAGAAGTACTTCTCTAATCCTATTACTTACCGCACAATTCAACCCCAAAAAAAAAAAAAAAAAAAAAAAAAAAAAAAAAAAAAAAAAATTTCATCACTAATTCTACATTTTCACTTTCATCAATCACCGGATTCATTCAACTGACCACCACCAAACAACAACAAATCCTTGAATAATCAAATCAGCGATCAGATCATTAATTAAAAAAGCATATAAATTCCGATCTAGGTTTTATAGATTGAATGGCAACAAGGAACAGGACATTGATATTTAGGAAATATAGAGATGCATTGAAGAGCGTTAGGGCTCCTTCATCATCTGGTGGTGGTGTTATTGAATTAGGTTTGCTTAAACAGAATTCTAATTATGCTCCTCTTAGTACTGAAGATCCCGGTACCTCCTCGTATGTTTTCCTTCATCTTATTAATTGAGATTTCTAATTATGTTTTATTAATGTGTCTAGTTAAATGAGTAATTATAATGTACAAGTTTGTTATGTTTTGAGAAAGTTTACAAGATGAATTTGTTAGTGTGTCGCCGAATTTGGTTTGTTATATGTGATATTGGTTTTTCACTTTTTTGCGTTGTTTTAGAGATAAGTGGTGTGTTGCACGTATAATTAGAAATTTAAGATGCAGTTAGGCAGGATCTGGGATGTGATAGAATGACAAGTTTAGTTAGCTTATTAAGGCTAGTAAAATTTAACTTGTTTGTTTGAACTTGAGAGTTAGAAGCTTTAGCTGAACATTTTCGTATGTGACTTCAACTAATTTGTCAACAGATCGGCTCCCTTGAACAACCTATTATTACGCTCCTGCCAAATGTAATACACCATTTCCTCAAGGACTAGATGCCCAATAATAGTTTGACTCGTATTGCGGTGTGCACTTGGCTTTAGACAATCTAGTCCACAATATCTATTTGCATGAACCTTTATTCTTGTCCAAACTTGCGATGAATAAACACATCTCAAATAAAAGGTGAGGGTGAGAATCCGATTGCGTTTGACCTAATGAGCAACGTTTTCGATGAGCTTAATTCTTATCGAAACAAACAACTTATAGACTACTGTATTGGCATATCACTTGCGCACTTATAGTTGCTTAGTGTTACTATAGCCACTTTTGTTTTTATAAGTATGGCCGAGTTGCACCAGCTGGTAACTATTGTCATTAATTATGATGCGGCAATTGCACACTCCCCTAGTATACTAGTATTAGTGAAGAAAGTATTACCCTACTGCAAGACTCTAGTCTCTTTGAACTTTAAAGTTGACAGCAACTAACTGAACTCATTCTCATAGATCTTGAAGGTGCAAACCCAAATTTATAAGATCCACAGGGTTAATATGACTTTCACAGTTAGTTGGAGATTATTAATCCTTTGTGTCTGAAATGGAACTCACACCCTTCATACCTTTAAGGCGGTAAGTAATTAACCTTAGAAGGGCAGTGCTGAAAAGTTGCATATTAAGGTGGTGCATTCATAGTAAAGAAATGCTCTATATCTTTTCTCGGGGAAGGGACCTATTATGTAATGAGACAATTGGTTGTTTGATTTTATCTGAAGTTTTGAAATCTTGACTGTCACCTAATATCAATTTTGAAGTTTCCTTCTTTAGCTATAAAGATCCATTGTTATCCTTAAGAGCTTGTCAAATGCTGTATCCATTGTTATCCTTAAGAGCTTGTCATATGCTGATTTAAGTGAGCAGGGTATCAATGCACCATTGTAACTCAACCTTATTGCCAGGATAGTGGAACCGAGTTGTTATTTAATATGAAACTTTGTACAACTAGGCATGTACATGGTATCCTTTTCTTTGTTCTGTGAATAGATCACATGCAATCAAAGACAAAGAAAATTTGACCGCATACCGATAACCATAAACCCTGAAGTAACACAAACTAGATTACTAGTTTCTGAATCATGTTGATTGAATCGATACAATCATCAATGCAGTACTTGCTTTCATCTTAACATCTGTGAAATATCCCGTGTTGCTTTGGATCAGTTCAGGAATACCATTTTGCTGTTTAAAGCTGGAAACAAGTTTATTGCTAGAAACTAGATAAATTGGTTATAATATTGTTGGGTATTAATTAGTTCCTAGGGATATAACTAGATGCAGCCGTCTGAGCAGTGTGATACTTGCTACTCTCAACCATATTTTCTTTTTTATGCATTTCCTATCTGTAATGCTATAAAATAAACTTTACCTTTCAATTTTTGTGATACTAGTGCTGGGAAATTCTAGAGCCCCTAGTGATGTCGTTGCAAGTACAAGGTATTAACATTATAAAAGACAAACAAACGAATTAGAAGTCTATAAGAACTCTGTGCTCGCTGGTTAGCCATGGCCCATGTGGCTGCTTGACATGGTGATCGCTCATCCTCTTTGAATTGTTTTTTTGTGCCACATCTAACGCTTGTCTCTACTTCGTTCTGATGACGCCTTAGGAAGTCTGCAAGCGATCCTTGTGTCATATGGCCCTTTCATCTTAAAGTATATAGTTAATGTAATGAACTGTTCAATACTTCAATCCTTTTTCTGATCATTGAGGTAGCAAGAGCATTAAATATTAGCACATTTTTACGGAACCATATATACTTCCATGAAGTTTGAAGCCGGCAAAATTTTCTTTTAGCCCCATATTCTTTACTTGAAGTTTATCTATCTCTTGCTTCATAGTAGGTAGTGATAGTTTATCTTTGTCTTTCAGTGCAGGGGCTTTTACATTGGGTCTTCCTCCTGCTTGGGTTGATGTATCTGATGAAATAGCAGCAAATGTGCAACATGCAAGGTCTAAAATGGCAGAGCTAGCGAAGGCTCATGCCAAGGCTTTGATGCCCTCATTTGGGGATGGTAAAGAAGATCAACACAAGATTGAGGCTCTAACCCACGAGATAACTGATCTTTTAAAAAAGTCTGAAAAGAAACTAAAGAAATTATCTTCTGGTGGGACCTCTGAGGAGTCAAATATCAGGAAAAATGTTCAGGTATTATACCATCTTAAAAGTTTGTCACTTGATGGCTTGAAATTTAATACTTATTCTTTTCTCAGTTTTGACTTCACCTTGAAATGTAACTTAATTATGGACTTGTTTGCCCACCAACTAGAATCATAAATTATTCTAAGAATTGTGTTATTGGCCCAGTCTTTCTTGTTTATTCCATTAAAACAGAAATTATCAGTTAACTTGTTATACATTTTCATCAGAGATGTAATTGTTTAATATATTTTGATTCATTTTATGAAGTAATGTGTAGTTATCATTTGATAACCACCTGCTGATTGTATTATTATATGTTAAATGGCTGTGACTAGTTTTTCTGTAATGCTTTTATGTACTCAAATTTAACTTCTAGTAGGATACTTCTTGTTAGTTGCTAAAAATGCCAGTGCATTTGCTCAAGTTATTATCTGCCAATTTATCTAGGTAGTTTGGTTGAATATCTCAGGACATAAAATTAATCATGTTTTTCTTTGAACTTCTATGGCAGCGTTCTCTTGCTACTGATCTTCAGAGCCTTTCAGTGGAACTCAGGAAGAAGCAATCAACTTATTTGAGGCGCCTCCGGCAGCAAACAGAGGTCCTCCAGACATTTTAAGTTTTTAACTAAATATTTAGTATAAGCTAATAAACAACTGAATGTGTTAATCTGAATCATATCAAATGGACTGATAAGATTCATATGATTCAATGCATTTAATTAAATTTTATATTTAGGTAGAGGAAAATACACCATACTACAGAAACAATTCACTGACAAGTTGCTTGGTGTTTCTTTTAGGGTCCTGATGGTGTTGATCTGGAAATGAATTTGAATGGGAAGCAATCTGCCAGGGATGATGACGAGTTTGATGACTTGGTATGTTGATAGCTATTATTTACTCATCATTTAGATATACTACCCTCTGTTATAGTCATTTCTCTGCTCTCATGGTTGCAATTCTAGTTGACTAAGTCCAAGAACTTTTTACTTTCTTATTAAACTTGCCTTTGGTAAAATTTCAGAATACTGACCATGTGGAATATGATAATCGGGTTAAAAATATATAAATATTTTCATCGTAGTTTGGGACAATGCCACTTGTCTCAGACATATGAAAAAAAATTAAAAATAAAATAAATTAAATAATCTCTGTAGTTTTGGCCTTTTGGGCAAAGGTGTTGTTTATACCATGAAACATACAAAAAAACCATGTAACTTTACAATAATATCTGTGCGTTAGAGAAGAGGTAAGTTGGAAAATCCTAGCAGAGTGTGGTAGCTTTCAAAATAAAATGGTGTCTAGTAACTAATTTAAAGGACCTTTTATGCACAGAAAAGAATGGGTTTAAGATACTATTCTAGCATGATTAGTGATAATTCCAAAACGTGTTAGATAATAATTTTTAAAATGACTCTAGTGAATCTACTCGATCACATGGCTTGTCAAATGTCATAACTCAAACTTGGAAAGTGACTACTAGTGGCTGCACTTTATCACTTGGCTTGTCTAACATTGAGTTCAAGAGCTTCTCCAAGCTGAACTCTGCAAGGCACCAGTCGCCATATTGGTTTTAGTAGCTTCATTGGAGCCTGAGTCTGTAAACTAGTTTTTTTTTATGAACTTAATGCTATTGTGTTCCTGATTTTGGCTGGTTCATTTGCTGCACTCGAGTCGAGACTCAAGATCCTAGAGGTGGCAGTTTTGACCATATATCTATGATTGGGTCGATCCAGACGTCCAGTCATGTTGTATCTCTAATAGGTGAAATTGGTAACATCAAAAACTATTTTAGAAGTAAATGGGTCAAACGGGTAAAAGGGATCCAACCTCTTTATTCGTTTTTTATGCAAAAAAATCAGATTGCAATATAGTTTATACTCAAACTTATCTCACATATACTAAAAATTGAAATTTGGATAAGAAAAGTGTTTGGAGAGTGCCTGTAACCACCTCTACAAGTTCCCATTCTTAAGTTGTCATTATTTTCCTTTGTTTTGGAAGATTTAACTTTATATGCACTGGAAGCCGGTGTGATGCTCATGCTCTTGAACCTACCAGTCCACCACATACTTTTACATTAATATGTGTAGTTAGAGCATGCCTATGCCTTTTTATCTATGAATATTTCTTGTTTTATAACACCTGAATCATCTGTCTAGGGTTTCAATGAACATCAAATGGCCAAGTTGAAGAAAAGCGAGGCTTTTACTGTGGAAAGGGAGCAAGAGATTCAACAGGTTGGTGCAAAGCAGTTGTATTTGTGTTTTCGTCTATATACTAATCTGACCATTCTTTAAAGGTTGTGGAATCAGTAAACGAGCTGGCACAGATTATGAAGGATCTTTCTGTCCTTGTGATTGACCAGGTCAGAAAGCCCGTCTGTTGTCTCTAAACGGTACATGATTTTTGTAGTATATATAACTGGATTTAATTTTTGAAAGCAGGGAACTATTGTTGATAGAATAGACCACAATATTCAGAATGTCGCTGCATCAGTGGATGATGGCCTTAAACAGCTACAAAAGGTTGTCCCTAACCCTTAAATAGTTCTAAAACTGTGCTTTTATGGGAAAACATAACAGTATATGTTTTCTTTCAAACGGGTCAAAACTTATTTTATCAGATAGTACTACTTAATAAACAGTTCTCTTTTAAAATTTAAATTATTATTGTATAAATGAAGTTTTTGTAATTGTGTATGATATAATGAAATTAAAAAAAAAAAAAAAAAAAATGTTATCGAGTTGACCCGGCACGGCCAGTTGAGGTGTGTTATCCAACTTGTATCCCTACACATATTATTCAATGCTTGCTTTTACGTCTCTCTGACTACGTTTGGATGTTCTGATGAAACTTGCAGGCAGAGCGAAGTCAGAAACGAGGGGGGATGATAATGTGTGCTACAGTACTTGTTGTCATGTGCTTTGTAATGTTGGTTCTGTTAATCCTTAAGGAGATTCTTTTCTGATCTATCTCACATTACTTTTTTGAAGTATTCTACTTACAAAATTACTGTTGTAACCTTCCCCGGCCATCCTCAAACATGCAAAGAAAGGGAAGTTTTGGATTCGCAAAAAAAATGACCGTATGCTTTGTTTATGTATGTTCCACAAGAGCGGAAAGAGTACGTGTATAATCCAGCGAAGTGGCTTGTCCATGGTCATGTATAGAGAGGATTTTATACTGTAATTGGTAGGAGACCGGGCGAGAATACATTATCAATTTATAGTACTGAGAATTGGTTTGTAACTTTGGTGATTAACCGGCTGGATTTTCTTGTTTTGTATCCATTTTTTCATCAAATATTATTGAAGAGTTTATTATTAAATAAATTTACCATCACCACTCTTGAGGCAAAATAACAAGTCTGGCAAATTGCAAACATTTTAAAAGGTTGAAAGACAATTTCTCGCCGAATGGCGACTCTTAAATGTAAAACAATTAATTCGATGTATTCTATCCTTGGCGTTACGTTTTAAGGCTATCAGAGTACTAAGCTCAAGGTACCATTAAGTAACTTAAATTGAAGATATTGAACAAGTTGCTTTCATAGCTCAGTTGGTTAGAGCACCCGTTTAGTAAGCGGGAGGTCTTGAGTTCGACTCTCAATGAAAGCAAATATGTACCCATTTTTTTTATCTAAAAAAGATAGGCTCCTAACATACATTTTTGTGACTTCGCCCCTAATATATATATTTTTTGTCAACATAAATCGTTTTTCCACAAAGATGGCTTCAGGTTTCCATCCGCGCATATGGAAACCAATGATATCGTAAATTTACCAAACCAAAAGTAAAGCTCGTGAATGATAATGTCGCAAACAAGAAAGGACTTCAAATCCTATTCATCTTATTATATACAATAAACTTTCTTTTCTGCTTAAGACAAACATACAACCAACTTAATATAAAAAACTAATCACAGATATTGAAACATCTACATGAATCAAACATTGTGAATGACGCACAAGAAAATCAAGTAGTGGCGATCGCAGACACACAGATCCGGCCACTGAACATTATTGTAACCAATTAAAAAACTTGTTTGATGATTACCAACTCTAAATTCAGAAATTAAAATAGGACTTATATTCTGCCATTCTTTTAGCAGCAACATCTCGCCTGACTGATTTCCACTTGAGCGCAGCCCGAATCTTACACCACCTTGCCCGGGGTGACCCATTCCTCGAGAAACTAATTCCAAAATCAGAGGAAACAATATCTATGGTTTGGTTACTTGTATCAATGAACAATTCATTTCCATGCCATAGTGATGTCCCAATATCAGTAACAAGATCATCTTGACCATAACCTCCACTGCTGCATTCTTTAAATACGAAGCTGTTCCTTAAAGCCGAAGAAAAATAATCCATAGGGCAAGGATCATGTCCCACTCCAATTTCCGTTTCACTACCGCTATCAACCACTCCATACATGTTTGTTTCATGCTCATCTATATAAAGGAAGGTGCCGTTAGAACCAATATGCGAGATATTTTTCCTATGATACGTATTACAAGATTTTAATTAAGTGTTGAAAGACAATATACCTTGTTGCAGAAGAGGGATGTTAACACCTTGAATATCTACACTTTCACTTTTGAGATGGTCTTGGTGTAGAAAAGACTTCGGCACTGGGACTCCAAAAACGGATGATTCATCAATTGGTACCATCCCGTTTAAGTTTTTGTAAACCTTCTGCTTTGAAGCTTCCACCATCGGCTGAAAACCACCAATTAAGGTTACATCAGTTTTGAGCACCAAGCATCACAACAACGATAATACTTCTCAAAAGGATCATAAGTATATAACTATATGTAACTAGAAAACTAGTAAAAATGTGATATGAAGTACATACCATCTGATACACAGAGAGTTTATCTAGAGGCAGATAATTTTGGCCATCAAAGGTTGCACCCACAACCGTCAAAACAGAATCAAGCAAAAGCCCGATTGCATCTTCACTAGATCTGTACATGTACAATTTGTCATCCAAAACGCAGTCTTTCGCATGCTTAATCACTGTCTCCCATGTCTTGTTAGATGATCCGCCAAGCAACTATAACAAACAAGAATAAAAGCTAAGTACATATTCATTGAAATTCTTATGTTATAAAAGAAGTAACAAGTTTATTTATTGAGTTACCTTGCGAAGTAAAGATTGATTGGTAGCATAAATTTGCAGTAAGTCCTTAACCGTGCATATGCGATATGTTGCCAAGCGTTTATGAATAACACCATCTTTTGCTATCTTTTCCAACCGCCAAATTTCATCGACCAAGTTTGGTGGATGATGCTTCTTGTATGCTGGATCAAGAATACAACAATAATTAGTTTATTAGCGCGTAGTTGGCTAAAAAAAGGGAAAAAAAATAGGATTCTCACCTTCGCCACGTTGGTCTTTTACTATGACTGCTTGACTCCTGGCTTCTTTAATTCTGACTCCACGACTGTTATCTTTAACTCGGGCACCAATCATGAACTTTCTACTTCTTCTCCAGCTTGAATTATCAGTAAAACATAGTTCGCCTAAATCTGCAACTCCATTTTCAAGAGTGACTACCAACTCCCCGGTTAACAAAGGTCTTCTGCCATCTCTTGCGCATATAACTTTGCCATCAAAATCTTTCTCAGACCAATCTTCGTCATCATCAACAGTGAAATCGCCATCAAGAGGTACAATCTCAACCTTCATTGATGAAAATGGCCCACACGATACTATTTTATTTGAATCAACATCAAACAACACTAGCTTCACAGCAGTACTATCTTCAGACTGTATCTGACTGCCAGTGAAGATGGTATTAGGCAGCTTAGCTACAAAACGGAGCTGCAACGACGCCTTCTTACATGGTTTAATTGCATTAACAGGAGATCTGTGGTGCAAACAAAATGAGAATTATTACAAGAGTTAACAAAAGTTAAGATTGTAAACCATTTTTTACAGAAGATATGCAAATAGGCAAAATTTTGATCTATACTTGAAAATGGGTCAATTTGGGACTTTAGGTTATAATTATTAATTAGTATCTAAACTCAGATTTTATAATCATATTTATTACATCTATAGGACACAGAAGTTTTACTGTATCATGCAATCTATTGAAAATAACACAACAATAAGTTACATCAGAAAATGACCCTAGATTAACCTATTATAGTTAGGAACAAATTTTGACTAGAAATGATTGAACCAAATTATAGGCAATTAGGACACATATATAGTTGGAGATCTAACCTTGTTAATGTACCAAAGAACCTTTGACATGAACTTTGGACCTCTTCTCGCACCTATCGAAGAAACAAACGAAACGATGTTTAGATTCTATACAACTAACTAATACAGTAATCAAGTTATATGAAATTATCAAAGTCAAAACATCAAAACTTAATAACATATGAACCTACGACAATACAAGAAAGAAAAGTAGACATGAACTGTACATAACTACATACCCATCTTCGAATTAACGGCTCCAACGTCGAGGCTAATTCTTGTGATGAAAGCCCACACATCATATTTTGAGCATTTAAGCTGCAAACATATCAAATACCAACATCAATAAACATGTAATAATGTAAAATTATATGAACCATCACAACGATTTTATCGTAATCACTTACTTAGAAGTCGTAATCCTTCGTTTCGATTCTTGATTAGCAACTCTAAACCCATCTTCCTCCCCATCACCAAAAAGTCTCTTGATTACCATTATATCAAACACTTAATAAAATCTCTCAAAGGAAAACTTTAGTAGGTTTGAAATGAAACAAAACTGAAGATAACTACTATATATCAACTGCAAAATCAACGAAACTTATATAGTAGAGTTTAAAGGAAAGTTGCATGAAGCTTCCAACTTAAATAGTTTAATGCAAAATATGACAAGTACACAACACAAAGAACTATGTGTCGCTGAGTGTGTGTATATGTGGGATGGTGTGGGCTTGTTCTAAAGAATCTTGCAATCTTAAATCTTAAATAACTAACTATAACTAACTAGACAAGTGGTGCTTAGTATATTCAACTCAAGACTTGGTTGCTCAAGTGATTGATTGTATCATACTCTTTACAGAATGAATTTAAACAATCTATATATAAGAACTATTTATGAAGGGTGAAATAAAATTCATATTATCAAGCCGCGTGAATGTTGAAAAACATACTATCCTTTAAAGAAGGTTCAGTACAAAGTACTACAAAACGAGTAACGTGTCATGTTCATCATTAAATATGATATTTTGTTGTTATTGTGTAAAGACTATTTGAGGGTTCAAATAAGAGATACCGGCCATTCAAAAAAACATTTCTATCTATAATAAGCTAAAGTAATAAATGGGTAGTTTTAGGGATAGAATCAGGACACAATTTGATCATGTGTATTTACGAAAAGATTATACAAAACGAGGAACACAATTTTTTAAGACCAGGCATATTCAAGAAAAATCGAGGTTTTTACAAAAAATTACACTACAACACAAAATTTCATGGATGTCTCGAGACCCACCCTGGTTCCGTCCCTGGGTAATTTTGACGTTCTATCCTTAAACACTTGGTATAGCTTTCACAAAATATAATCAAGTTTTACTTTTGGTCCAGTAAAATTATTTAAACTTTGTTTTAAGATCGAAACCAGTTAATTTAAAAGCGTTTAACTTCAAAAGCTACTCAAGTTTTGATATTGTTGCATTATTGCAAATTTTTCTAGTAACAATTAATCCAAAAGTGTAAATCGGTGGGAACAACCTGATCCCATGCACCTCTAACCAAAATGTGAACTTGATTCTTTCTCAGTTTCTCAAGGACTAGGCCCCAAGCAATAATCACCTATGTCAGTGACCTAATTAGTCAGGAGTTGGGATCAACCCCAAAAGATTTTCCAAATAGGCTCTCCTTTGATTAATTAACTGAGCGTTTATGATAGGGGCGTTTATGATAGGGGAATGACCACTAGACCTGCATGATACCATTGGACACAATTGGTAGTAACGATTTATATTAGGTGATGAATGAATTCTTTTCAAGTTATATTAAAACAAAATACAAAATAGTACTAATAAAGTTTAATAATTGTTCTCCTTTTTAACCCAAACTCTTAAAAATTGTCTCAATAATAGAACAACAACGAAACTTGATTGACTTTAATACAACAATATGGAAACTTGAGAGTGATTTGAATACTAGTTAATGTAAAGTTATTAAAACTTACTATAGTTATTATTTCAATCAACTTTTTATTTGTGCATTTAATTGATGTATTAATGTAAGAGTAAAAACTAATTTGTCATTTTGTTTGCAAAAAGAATTTTACTAACATGTGCTTAATGTCTGAGCTATAATATCTTATTGATTAATATTTTAATTACATTTAGTTAAGGTTACATAGGTAAGGCTGAACACACTCGACCGTATTTAATCGGTCGGTCGCCCCAAAAGTCACAAACCGACCAATAGTTTGGTCGGTCGCATGGGTTGCAGAGTATCCGTCGCATGACCATGAAATTGAATATTGATCGCTTCATTGACCGACTTTAAACCATTTGTATGAGTAAGTTGTGTAAAAAATAATAATAATAAAAAAAAAATAAATAAATAAATAAAATAAAATAAAATAAAAAAATAAAACTTTATTCGACTGTGGCACTTTGATCGCTTCTGGTCACTGGAGAGAGAAAGCTGACGTGACAGCCCGTGACCCAGGTCGCTTGGGTCAACGACTGTGTCTAGCCTAAGGGATCGGGTGAGAAGAAAAACTAAGGGTGCGTTTCGTATGAAAAAGGATTAGAATCGGATTTGGATTTGGTAATGGTTTGAAAGAAAAGTATGAGAGAGGAAAAAAATGATAGTATAAATAATTGTTTGTTTTATAAAACGGAATGAATAAAAAACTTGGGATGTAGTATTATTTTAATATTAATTAAAAATAATATAAATTGTTGGGTCTTACATTTATAAGAAAAAAACAAAAAAAATAATATAAAAAAGTTGAATGACATGCATGGCCCACCATTTCTATTAACTTTTAATCAAACCCCACATATATCCACTACTATCGTTGAAACCCCCTTCTATGTACGGGTGAGCAAGAACTGCACCGCAATCCGTAAACCGCAAAAAAACCGCAAAATTCGCACCGCAAAAACCGATCCACAACAAAAACCGACGGTGCGGTTCTTGAAATTAGAAAAACCGCATTTTGCGGTGCGGGTTGGGTTCTCACCGAAAAACCGCACCGCATCACTCTGTCATATTTAAATATATTTTTTATTTTTTAGAATAACACACTAAATTTTATAATTTTTTATGACAAAATACTTTTGTTTATACTTTTATAATAAATTATTTCAAACACATTTTAATTGTTAATTATTATCTAAGTTTTTAGGTAATATAACTTTATTTTTCTTTCAATCTATCATCGAAGTTTATAAAAGTCTTCATCTCATTCGACTTTCACAATTGTATAGATTTATAATTTCATACTAATACACATCATTTTGAATATATGTTTCAACACATCATGTAGCCTTATGATATATTTATTCTTATATATACCAAAAGTTATAATTTCAAGAAAACAAAAAAACAAAAAAACTTTGACCCAAAAAACCGCAAAAACCCGCAAAACCGCATAAACCGAAAAAATCGAAATCGCAAAACTGCGCGGATGTGGATTCTCATTTTTTTTAAATCGCAATTGCGGATACGGGTTATTTTTTTACCAAACAGCACCAACCCGCACCCCTACTTCTATGCATATCAAATACTATTTTAAAACCTAACTCCACATACAAAATAAATAAATATTCTATCATTAAATTCCTTTTGGTTAAAAGGTGCATACCAAACACCACCTAAAATGAGAAAAATAAGAATGATTTCTAGCCACATATTTTAAATAAGAGAGATGATTTTAAAGGGAGATGCATCCACTTTTGTAGGTGCATTTGAAATATGTAATTTTTGTTTTTTCTCATCATTTTTATTTTAATTTTTCTTCTAATTTGATCATATTAATTACATTAGATGATGTAGAAAAACTTTATGTTATTTAAATGAGGGATAATTAGTATAATGGCCCAGTTGCTCAATACGTTTGTTTATCCGCTCCGATCTCACAAAATTATGATATTAGACCAGGCAACAGGGCATCTCGACCCATATGATGACAAGTGTCCTCCAATTGCCCAAAAAATATAAAAGTTGCCCAAAAAATAGTCAGAAAGTGACACTTGTCACTTGCAGAAAAGTGACGCTTGGCAATTGCCCAAAACCCTGGTCTAATATCAGAATTTTGTGAGATCGGGTCGGATAAGCAAACGCATTGGGCAACTGAAGTATATTAGTAATTATCCTTTTAAATGATGTGTGCTTAGTACGCATGTGAACAATAAAAGTGAGATCGAAAAAACAGTAAATTAAAAGGAAAAAGTAATTCATTATTATGAGGTATGTTGTCCTTGTTTTAAATGGTTTGTTGCTATTTGAGGGGATCAAATAAGAGTAAAAGAAACATGTGTGTGTGTGTGTGTGTGTGTGATATTGAATAGAAGCTGAGTAGATTTGAGAGTTAAAGGGGTTGGTACGTGGAAGCTTCATATGGAAACGCGTGAAGACTATTCATTTTATTTCCTTATCAAAAGTCGTCGAAAACCAATAATGTTTGAGGTTTCGTTATTTTTAGGGGTAACTTGGAGCGCAAGGGTCTTTTAAAAATTAAAAATAATGAAAATACGTTGTTCGTTATAATATTTAAATATATGCCATAATCGAAGTCAAGAATTATGATGTTTAAGGCATGGTTTACCACGTTCTAAAACTACTCAAAAGGATCCCACTTGATGTCCCTCTCTTATCGTACGTACAAGGACGTTCTGTTAAAGCATTCACACTCGGGAGAAACTTTAAGGACCAGAACTTCGATAAATCTTTGATAAAAGGACGTTCTGTTAAAGCATTCACACTCGGGAGAAACTTTAAGGACCAGAACCTCGATAAATCTTTGGCTTATCATCAGAGCCGTATATGAAGGTGTGCGAGACGTGCAATCAGTGGCGGAGCCAGAAAATGTGAGCACGGGGGGCATCAAGCGAAGGGTTAAATACATGTCGGAAATGCCAATTTTTAGCTTAATTTGAAACAAATCGGGTCGGGTCAACTATCAAGCAATTTACACTAATTTGAAACATAAAAGTTAGTATCATACGATGTACGTACGCATATCACTCCTTCTATATAGTCACACAATATATAGTTTGTAAACTGAGATAGAAGTGTCAATTTTATAAAACGGTGTGATCTATGGAACGACAAAAGAGGTGAAAAAAAAGTAATGCTACATTCACAAAGAGTTTATAAATTTATACTCACAAAATGACTTGGCTTGGCTTGTGTAGTGTCTAATTATTTGCATCATAATATCTTTTTCTTTTTTCTTACTGGCCAAAATTTATTGTCAAGTCATTGTGCAGATATATTTCAATAAAAACTGTTTTGGAAAAAAATAGAGTACATATAACTACAAATTTTGCACAATAGGTGTGTGTAAATATTACAAAAGTAAAGATGTACGTTTAAAAAGACAAAAAGAAATAATATTATATATCGTATATACCCATTGACCTATTCTCATTATCTTACACTTAGTGTCACTCTTCCCTATCTATCTTTCCACCGTAATTTCCGATCAAAGAAACCCACCAGAAAAATCCAATTTTTTACGTTAAAACACTCTTTAACTGTTGTCAAGCTGAGAGAGACGAGGGCACTCAGATTTTATGGGCGAGGGCACCGAACTTTTTTCCCATAATTTTTGGTTTTTTCCAATATGTTTTGTGTATCCGCATAAACTCCGTTGGGGGCGGTTCCCCCCACTACTTCTAATGTGGCTCCGCCCCTGCGTGCAATCGCACAGGGCCTCAAAATGTAAACCTCTTGTTATACTCGGGGAGTCAAAATTTACTTCCGACAAAAAATTGGTTAACGATATATGATTTTATGTTTTGTATATTTGTAAGAATTCATGCTATATTGTTAAAACACTAAGTTTTTTTTTTTTCAATAGTTGATATGAGATACATTTAACTGTCATATTCAGTTACGACATAATTTTTTGCACAGTGCCTCCGAAATCTTAGCTAAGACGCTGCTTATCATATCCCAGGTCCCCCATTGATGGATGTGACTAGTCAAAATAACCATAAATTTGGTGTGATGGGTCCAACGACGGAACCAAGTTGGGTTCCGAAAGGTCTCAGGACACTCATGAATTTTTGTGACGTAATATTAATTTTGTTAAAAAAAAAAAAAAAAAAAAAAAAAAAAAAAAAAAAAAAACTCGATTTTTTAAAATACACTCGACCCTTTAAATCGTGTTTTATAGTTTAGTTTATTCCAAGTACACCTGGCTATTTTGTTTTCTGGTTCCGTCCTTAGATGGCCGGGTCTCGTTATTTTGATTATGACACTTGACGTCCGACACAAGTGGTTTGAGCATTCTACATGACTAGTACGTAGTAGACCTTGGTTAGGCGTACCAAGCTCAATTACCGGTTTTCATCTACTCAGGCCAACATTGGTGTACATCGTTAGTAAACAAATCTTAATAATGTTTAATATACCGGATTTCTTATACAGGTTTCAGGTTTGTATAAAAGTCATCTATCTATTTATAATACCGGTTAATGAGTTTATCCCACAAAAATCACAAGTTTTTTTAAGAGACACTAACTTTTGCAGCCTTGATGGTGTAGGTAACAAACATGTTTTTAGTATATATATACACATTGCTGATTGCAAACTTATCGCATACGAATCTTACAAATGTCGATAAGAGAATATGAGACAAGCCAATATACACTTGATCTTGCCTTATCATATATGTGAACTTGTTTGTTTATGCTCGGGCTCTACTCAATGAACTCGAGTAACTTGATAAAACTTGAGTATTTGCAACATTAATCCATACTGAGTATTACATTTCCCTACTAACCCTAAAGCATTGAATTTAACAAATATTAAAGAGTAAATTGCAGAAATCGTCCTTGTGGTTTGCCAAAATTGCATGTATCATCACTGGTCTTCAAGAAGTGCATGCGGTCTCTCTGGTCTTCATACTTTTGATTCATTTTTGTCCTTGGCACTAACGACCGTTAGTCTATCTCAGTTAGCTGATACATAAATGGTCTTTGTCCCTACGCTAAATTGCGTCCAACATCCCTATTTTTTTTCTATTTTTTTTAACTTTTTTTTTTCGAAAAAAAAAAAAATTTTCCGAAATTTTTTTAGGAATTTTTTTTTTTTAAATTAATTTTTTTAGAAATTTTTTTTCGTGAAATCATTTCTTTTTCTTAAATTTATTTCGAAATTAATTCTTTTTTTAAATTAATTTTTTTTTTTCGAAAATATTTTTTTTAGAAATGTTTTTTTGAAATTTTTTTTTTAGAAAACATAAATAGAAAAAAAAAATCGAAAAAAAAAAATTAATTTTTATTAAAAAATTAATTTCGAAAATAAATTTAAGAAAAAGAAATGATTTCAAGAAAAAAAAATTTCTAAAAAAATTAATTTTAGAAAAAAATAATTCCGAAAAAAAATTTCGGAAAAAAAAATTTTCAAAAAAAAAATTTGAAAAAAAGTAAGGACGTTGGACGCAATTTAGCGTAGGGACAGGGACCATTTATGTATCAACTAACTGAGATGGACTAACGGTCGTTAGTGCCAGGGACCAAAACAAACCAAAAGTATGAAGACCAGGAAGGCCGCCTGCACTTATTGAAGACCAGGGACGATACATGCAATTTTGGCAAACCACAAGGACGATTTCTGCAATTTACTCAATATTAAATGTAGCAATTTGCCAATTTCATATATTTTATAAATCTTAATCTTAATAGAGATAGTTCATCTTTCTCATTGACCCGAGCATTGACTTGGTAACTAGTGCTCCATGGTCGCGTCACACTTCTTCTTCTTCTTCCAGTTTTTTTCAAACCAAAATATAAGTTTATCTCTATAAAAAACAAGGATAACCAAAATGTATGTTTGTCTAAGCTTTGCTAGCCCATAGTGGACCGATGGTTTCTTCATTTTTGCTTACACCCGACTCATGACCCGATGACTTTTTGCGGTTGACCCATAAGAGTCTTTAGTTACTAATACTATACGCGTATATGTCTCATGCCTCCATCACCATGCATGAAGCTTCCTCGTACGACCCTTATTAATTTTTAATCTCAGACATTTCTCCTTTTACTACCATTGCAAATCGCAACACAAAGTAGAAAACGTTAAAAAAAAAAAAAAAAAAAAAAAAACTTACTATGGTTTTTTCTTCTTTTCGTGTGTGTATAGCATACGTATTAAATGAGAAGAAAAATTAAAATGAGAAAGATGAGAAGAAATCATAACTACACATTTCATATGTACCTACAAAAAGAGATGCGTCTCCCATTGAAATTCTTTCTCTTATTTGAAATATGTGATTGAAAATTCTTTTTATTTTTTTCATTTTAGTTTTTTTCTTCTCACCAGATTTCTTTCTTATCTATACTAAACTGACAACAAATATTTGATCAAAAAGTACTATAGAAAAAAACTGGCCAAAATGTTTATATAATAATTACTTCTCGTTTTATCTCTTTTATAATAAAACAATGATAGAGATGATTAACTCATATGCCTAATGGGGTACACTATTGAACCCCAACACCCCCCCCCCCCCTCCCGGTACCTATACCTTCAAACCCCCCACCATGTCTGTATTTTTTGTCTTATTATGCCTAGTTTTTTTTTTTTTTTTTTTTTTTTTTTTTAAAGTTAAGTCCTTTGTATCATTAAGGGGGTCCTTTGTATCAGTAAGTGTTTTTTTAGTACAAATATAAGTCCTTTGTATCACGGGTTCAAAGTTTTCACTGTATGCTTTGGTCTTTTTTATTTTTATTTTTTTTATTATTATAAACATCACAAGGTATTGCATTCACAAAACCATCACAATTGATTTTAAACATCACATAAGCAGCAAACAAACCATTTCACAATACGAAAACTTGCATTCACAAGCTGAAAGGAACGATGAATACAACACCATTTTACACGACTGAGGTATAATTTTACGCTATTACACATATTAGTTTCAAAAATGTGTAACGTTTATAAAAAAATGATAAATCAAGATTTTTAATAGGCTCAGATTATTATCGTTTTATCATTTTAGCTGCAAATTTGAATGTTGCAAAGTGAAAAAAACTCACTTTACCGTCCATTCGGTTATGTCATGCCAATCAAAACAAGTTTCTTTTTTTTCTTTTTTTTTTATCATCATCGCCGTATCTCGGTTTTTTTCAAGAAACCATTTTAAAAAACCAAACAACTGCTTATTTTAATAATAAGCAGTTTCAACAAACCATCACAACTGCTTATTTGATAATAAGCAGTTTCAACAAACAATCACCATCCAAGAACAGCAGAACAGCTGCTTATTTGATAATAAGCCATCACAACTGCTTATTTTAATAATAATCAATTTCAACAAACACAACATCACATAGTAAGCCATCACAACTGCTTATATATTTGATAATAAGCACATAAGCAGCACAACTGCTTATCTTAAAAAGCAGTGATCAAACTTGCACATAAGCAGTGATCATAAGCAGCACATAAGCACATAAAAAGATCTAAAAAGCAGCACATCACAACTGCTTATCTAAAAAAGTGATCATAAGCAGCACATAACCATCACACTTGCTTATCTAAAAAAGCAGTGATCAAACTTGCACATAAGCAGTGATCATAAGCAACACATAAGCACATAAAAAGATCTAAAAAACAGCACATCACAACTGCTTATCTAAAAAAGTGATCATAAGCAGCACATCACAAACTTGCACATAAGCAGTGATCATAAGCAGCACCAGTGGCGGATCTTGAAGTTTTTAGTAGGGGGGGCTGAAATTTTTTTGTCCTATCATTATATTAGGGTCTTCTAATTCGGGGGGGGGGGGGGGGGGCCGACTTAGTAAATATAATTTTTTTCGGACGAAATACGAATAAATTAACTCTACGGAGCGAAAAACCAGGGGGGGCCCTGGCCCCCCTGACCCTCAAATAGATCCGCCCCTGAGCGGCACATCACAACTGCTTATCTAAAAAAACACATAAGCACATAAGCAGTTATGAAAAACTGCTTATATTCAAATAAGTTAAATATAAGCAGTTTTATAACAATAAAAAAAGTAAAACCGTGTCCCACCATTACCATCCAAGAACACCTTCAATTTTTAACAAGAAAAGATTTAAAAAACACCATCCAAAAACCCCACCAACAGCAGTTTTCGATCTAAAAAGATTTTAAAAGATCTAAAAAGATCTAAGCAGTTTTAAAGATCTAAAAAGATATAAGCAGTTTCAGAAGCAAAACCGCGTCCCACCATCACCATCTTAAAAGATCTAAAAGTAAAATCGCGCCCCACCATCACCATATTAAAAGATCTAAAAAGATATAAGCAGTTTCAGAACCATCTCAAAACATACGCAGTTTTAAAAAGATCTAAAAAAACACCATCCAAGAACACCACCAGCAGCAGTTTTTAGAACACCACCACCACCACCAGCAGTTTTTAGATCTAAAAAACACAACCAGCAACAGTTATTGGTCGAAGAAACCACCAATAAACCACCAGTTTTGGGAGAGATAAAACCTTTGGTGGGTGGATGGTATAATGAGAGAGAAAGTGTGAGACAGACTAAAGTGAGATGGGAGAGGGGGATGGGAAGTATAGATGTTAGAGGGAGACAAACATAATACCAAGGGTGGGTGGGACGAGGTTTTAGCTTATTTATTATTTTTTTATTCAAAGTTGTAACCAAAATAAAAAATAATGTAAATTAAAAAAAAAAGTTGTAAAAGTTAAATAAATAAAAGTTGTAAAAGTTAAAAAAAATAAAGATTTTGTTAAATTAAAAAAAAAAAAAAAAAAAAAAAAAAAAAAAGTATTTTGTTTAAAAAAAAAAAGTTGTAAATGTTGTAATGTGTTTTCAGGTGTTCAGTTCTCCCGAGCAACTAACTGATTGGGTGCAAAATATAGCTCGAGAGATCAGTTTTGTTATTGTTAAAAAAAGAACCAAATCAGAGAAGGGGTATTTGTACGCAATCATTTATGGGTGTTCAAAGGGTGGAAAGTATGAACGTGAAGGTTTAGAAGATGAAATTAAACGGCAAATCAGTACCTCTAAAACCGATTGTCCATTCAAATTAGTGGCGAAATATTCTAAAACACAAGATTTTTGGAGGTTGAGGGTGATGTGTGATAGGCATAATCATGATTTTGCAGAGTCGTTGCATGGTTTCTCATATGCAATGCGATTAAAGGATGATGAGTTCAGTTTGGTGCAACAATTGACAGAGTGTCACGTACCACCACGTCATATACTTTCGTCAATAAAGGAGCGTAATCCGGATAACGTGTCTAGCATTAAAACTATATATAACGCACAAAGTAAGATCCGTAGAACCCTAATAGGTCATAGAACACCAATCCAAGTCCTTTACTCACATTTGATGCATTCAGGGTATACATATTACGAGAGGGTAAATGAGCATAATGGCTTGAGGAACTATTTTTTGTTCACCCCGCGTCATATGCTCCATGGTGTACTATTGTTCCCTTTTCACAAGTAGAAATAGCTACGAAGTTAATCTAATTGTGCTTAATGACTGAGATAATGTATTTGATTAATTATAACAGATAAGTAAAGCGTAAATATAAAAACACAAGTTTTCAACGTTTAAATTCTTATTAGAAATTAATCAAAAAAATCTATTACCCAAGTGTTTGCGGAATAAACACTTGGGATCGAATAGACAAGGTATGGTTTTCTCCTCTCTAAACTCAAGTTGTTTACCCAAGTACTCTAGGGTGTTTAGTATAAGGATAGATATGCCATTCATGCATCGACTATGTATATGATTTTGCTTAATAGTATGAATTGTTAAATTTCAGTATAGTAGAAAAGATGGTGGCAATTCAGAATAAGGAGGTGTTGAGAGCGACCTCCTCCCGCCATGATAGTGATGAACATAATGATGGAGACTCTAATAGTGACACTTCAATATCAATGCCGGAAAACCTTAATCCTAGAAGTTTTACTAGAGCGGAGTTGAAAGAATTGGATACTTTGGTGACGGATAGAGTGGGAAGGGCCATCGAGAAGGCTATGCCCTTTTATGTTAACAAAACCACCGAAAACTTGCGAAAGATATTTCAAGAGGAGATAGAGAAGCTCAAGAAGAGTGGGGAGTTAGGGAGTGATTCAAATGCTAGACCCGGAGTAGGGAAGGAGAAATCCACTTATCGTGACTTCACCGCTTGTGCTCCACCTACATTCACGGGATCTCTTGACCCGTTAAAGAGTTCTAGGTGGATTACCGATATAGAAGGGGCTTTCCGCACTAGTCGTTGTGTGGCGGAGGATAAGGTAAACTTTGCTACCAACTACTTTCGTGAAAGGGCTAAAATATGGTGGGAAGGTAAGGCGAATGAGAAAGGTAGTGTTTGGAGAGAAGCGTGCACGTGGGAGCAATTCAAGGAAGTCTTCATGAAGGAATATGCTCCCGCGGAAGAAATTGATAAAATAAGGGAAGCATTTCATAACCTTGTGCAAACTAATGAATCGGTGAATGAGTTGTGGGAAAAGTTTTGTGACATGGTGCAATATTGCCCGGAGTATCTTGACAACGAGAAGCTTAAAGTCGATAAATTCCAAAGGATGCTCAAGGATGAAATTCGTACGATAGTATCACCTTTCAAGTGCACCACCATGGAAGATCTTCTAGGTAGGGCACGTACTCGAGAAGCAGATTTGGATAGAATAAAGAGTAAGGAGAAGAAGGACTTAAAGAGGAAGCAAGATCAACCAACAACATTTGGTAAGCGAGGCAGGTTTGAGTTCACAAAGAACGAAAACACGGGGAAGTTACCTCCTAAGTGTAATAGGTGCGGTAAGAACCATATGGGAGAATGTAAATCTGGGATGAAGGGATGTTACAAGTGCGGGGATCCTAGCCATATTAGCAAGAATTGCACCAAGCCTTTGGTGATATGTTATGGGTGCAATAAGGAAGGACATAAGGTAAGTGAATATCCTAAGGCCAATCCTAGGCAAGCGAAGCCGTTCATTCCAATCAAAGGAGAAAAGGCCGAGGTTCTGAAGCCTAAAGCTCGTGTTTATCAAATGAGTGCCGAAGAAGCGAAGTCGGGTTCAGATGTCGTCACAGGTATAATTCTCGTTAATTCCAAGCCCGCTCGTGTTTTGTATGACTCGGGCGCAAGCGTGTCCTTTGTATCTTATAGTTTCAGTAAGGAATTGTCCACTCCCTTAGATAAACTTCCGACTCTCGTGGAAGTTGAAATTGCCGATAGTAAAGTTGTTGTGGTGTCTAGTGTGTATCGTAATGTAGAGATAGAGATCGATGAGAGCGTTTTTAGGATTGATCTAATTCCCATACTGCTCGGAGAGTTTGACATTATCATTGGTATGGATTGGTTGGGTAAACACCATGCTGCCATCCTATGTAGACAAAAGATCATTCGAGTTGTAAATCCTAGCGGTAGAGAAATGATGATCTACGGTGATAAGAGGGAAGGCGAGTTGAAATTTTGTTCTGTAATGAAGGCTGGGAAATATTTATCACGTGGTTGTCTTGCCTTTATGGCGCACGTGGTAGATACGAGTTTTGAGAAAAAGAGTATCGACGACGTTCCGATCGTTAAAGAATTCCGTGATGTATTCCCGGAAGATTTGCCGGGTATTCCACCTAATAGACAGGTTGAGTTCCGTATTGATCTTGTTCCGGGTGCTACTCCTATTGCCAAAACTCCTTATCGTCTTGCTCCGTCCGAGATGAAAGAGTTAATGAGCTAACTCCAAGAGTTACTCGACAAGGGTTTTATTCGCCCTAGTAGCTCACCGTGGGGAGCTCCGATTCTGTTCGTTAAAAAGAAAGATGGTAGTATGCGGATGTGCATTGATTACCATGAATTGAACAAAGTCACGGTGAAAAATGTATACCCGTTACCAAAAATCGACGATCTATTTGATCAGCTTCAAGGTGCGAAGTGGTTTTCAAAGATTGATCTCCGTTCGGGTTATCATCAGTTGAAGGTTCGAGAAGAAGATATTCCTAAGACGGCTTTTAGGACCCGTTATGGACATTACGAGTTTACGGTCATGCCCTTTGGTCTCACGAATGCGCCCGCTGTTTTCATGGATCTCATGAACCGCGTATGTAGACCAATGTTGGATAAATTCGTTATAGTGTTCATCGATGATATTCTTATCTATTCTAAGAGCAAAGAAGAACATGAACTACATCTTCGGGAAATCCTTGAAACGTTGAGAAAAGAAAGGTTGTATGCTAAGTTCTCAAAGTGCGAATTCTGGTTGCAAGAAGTTCAGTTCCTTGGTCACGTTATTAATCCCGATGGTATTAAAGTTGACCCGTCAAAGGTCGAGGCCGTGATAAATTGGCAAGCGCCGAAGAACGTTGGTGAAATTCAAAGTTTTCTAGGACTCGCAGGTTATTATCGACGGTTCATTCAGGACTTTTCCAAAATCTCATCTTCGTTAACCGAACTCACCAAGAAGAATGTTCCTTTTGTGTGGGGTGAGAAACAAGAAGAAGCCTTCCGTACTTTACGAAAGAGGTTGTGTGAAGCACCGATTCTAGTGTTACCGGAAGGAACCGAAGACATGGTAGTCTATAGTGATGCATCTTATTCCGGTCTTGGATGCGTTCTCATGCAAAGGGGTAAAGTGATTGCTTATGCTTCAAGACAACTAAAGAAGCATGAAGAGAAATACCCGACCCATGATCTTGAATTTGCGGCCATAGTCTTTGCTTTGAATATTTGGAGGCATTATCTATATGGTGTGAAGTTCATAATTTACACCGACCATAGAAGTCTTCAGTATTTTCTTGAAAAGAAGGATCCGAATATGAGGCAACGAAGGTGGTTAGACTTGCTGAAAGATTATGATTGTGAAATTCGCTACCACCCCGGTAAGGCGAATGTCGTAGTGGACGTGCTATGTCGCTAGAGCCGAAGTGATGTTACACGAATTCACTCCTTACGGATGATTATCACATCTGATCTTTTCGACAGAATTAAGTTAGCTCAGGAGGAAGTGTTGAAAGAAGAGAATCAAGAGAATGAACGTATCACTTCTCACATTCCTCATATTGAAGAAGACAGCCGAGGGATTAAGACACGGTATGGAAGAGTTTACATTCCTTTTCGAAGCAACATTAAAGAATTACTCTTGGAAGAAGCCCATAAATCGAAGTATTCTATTCATCCGGGAGCTACGAAGATGTACCTTGATTTGAAAAGAAACTATTGATGGCCGGGTATGAAAAGAGATTGCGTGAAGTATGTAGAAAGATTTCTAACTTTTTTGAAGGTGAAAGCCGAACACCAAAAGTTGTATGGAAAGGTGCAACCTTTAGACATTCCAGTTTGGAAGTGGGAGAAGATTACTATGGACTTCATCACGAAATTGCCAAGGACGAAAAAGAAGAATGATACAATTTGGGTAGTAGTCGATCGTTTGACTAAGAGTGCACATTTTATTCTGATTAGGGAGAATATGCTTGTTCATAAGTTAGCAAAGATTTATGTTAACGAGATAGTCGCGCGTCATGGAGTACCTATTTCTATAGTTTCCGATCGAGACGGGCGTTTCACTTCGAACTTTTGGCAAAGTTTTCAAGATGAACTTGGTACGAGGTTACATATGAGCACAGCTTTTCATCCTAAAACCGACGGGCAAAGCGAGAGAACGATCCAAACTCTAGAAGATATGCTACGGGCTTGCATGATTGACTTTGGAGGTAACTGGGATGATCATTTGCCTCTAGTTGAATTCGCCTACAATAATAGTTATCATGCTAGTATAGGCACGCCACCCTATAAGATGCTCTATGGTAGAAAGTGTAGGACTCCCGTATGTTGGGAAGAAGTTGGAAGGAGGGAATTGGCTAGCACGGATATAGTATTGGCAACGAAAGCAAAGATTGAAATGATTCGAGCAAGACTTAAGGCGGCACAAGATAGGTGGAAAAGTAATGCCGATAATCGAAGAAGCCCAATTGAATTCGAGGTAGGTGATGATGCGTGGTTTTGCGACCTTACAACAGGTTTTACCTCTCGAGGGATCTCAAGAGGCTTACAACCCCACCAGGCAGTGTACCTGACCGATGTAGTATAGTGTAGTGGTAAGTACGGGGGATTGATCGTTCTCCACAGGGAATAGTGTCGTTAGGATTGAAAAACTACTCTAATAGGTCTAAGGGTGAGAGAAGATTCTTTTTTTGTGTTTTTATAATTTTATGAAAGCAAGTAAAATCTCGGGGTTGAAAGAGTGAGCGGAATTAGTTGCTAGTCAACTAACCCAAGTAACTACGAATGCAAATAAAATAAAATAACTGAAAATGAAAAGGTTGGGAAACTTATGTGGAGAGAAATGTGTTTACTTAGATTTTCTTACTCCCTAACTATCTTTTACCGGTTGATTAGTGTGTATTAATCGCGTGGATGACGGGTGTATTCCTTAATACCAATCGTGGGGTGGCGTACGTACTTCCCCAACTCTACAAGCTCCTACTTCACTCCTATGTCGAGCCGGCTAGGAAGCTCCTAACATGGGATCACTAGAATTCGCTCATGCATTAAATACAACCATAAAAACCTTAGTATGCATTGGTTCATGTTTCTTAAGACGTTCAAGCAAGTTACCGAATAGGAAGTTAGCCAGTTTTCTTAAGCCTAACATCGATGAACAATCATCCAATACAATTAATAACACACTAATAACCAATAATCAATAGCTAGGTTTCATTAGATCTAAGCAAACACAAGATAAATCTAGCCTAGCATGTTAATCAAAAGACAAGAACAAGATGTAATCAAACAACACATAGACATATTGAATGATTAAATAATCACTTATCTTCAATTAAACATGGGAGATCCAAGGGTATGAAAACCCTTAAAAATGGCAGAAATTCGTCTTAGGGTTTCTCCTCCAAAGTTACACACAATAAGTTCCACACTAATGACAAAAAATTGCAAAACTATATATAGAGTTTAAGGGCTGACGGCGTCACGTTGTAGATCCTGACGCCGTCACCTCGCCGCTTTTAGGGTTCCCGGATGGCCTTCCTGACGCCGTCCCTCTTTAGACCTCCAAAATCCGCTCTGGCTTATCAAAGCTTGACGCCGTCCCTCTTTAATTTAAACCGTGACGACCTTGATCACTTCAAAGGGTGACGCCGTCAGATTTTTCATGCAAAATTCTCTGGCTTATCATGAGTAATTTTCATATCCACCTTTTTTGCCAAGCCATGACGCCGTCAAGGGCAATCCCTGACGCCGTCAAAGGTACTTTCCAGCATAATTTTGAGACTTTGTCGTTTTCTTCACTTTTATGCTCCAAAAACGTTCAAAATGCTTCCTTTTCCAGATTTCTTCTCCAAAGTACCTAAAATGACAAAAGGAACGATTTAGGGCAATATTTGATCAAATAAATACGATTTAGGGCTTAAATGACCCCCTAAAAGCGGTACACTTTTCGCTTCATCAAATACCCTTACACTTGAGATTTGCTTGTCCTCAAGCAAATGCGCTTTTATTCTAATCAAAATACAAGTTAGGGGTCATTTAACGCTAATATAAAAGTAATTACAACAAATAGTCATTCCACTTTAATCATAATAAGCACGGAGATTACAAACTAGCACCTCACAAGTAGTGTTTAGATACTCACATCTCTCAAGTGTCATCAAAATAAATCTCATAAATGAAAACGGATAATATCTCTCACTACCTGTCATAGCAAATAGATTACCATAGGCTTGGGAAAGGATCGAAAACCTCCTCCACTAGGCGTAAGCACCTAAGATAAACTATCAAAGAGGGCTTTTAAACGGGTTATAACGTTAGGTGTAGGGATATGATAAACACGGTTTTGTTGGATAAGGGATATTTTACTGGTGGCGAGTTAAAGATCTTGATTAATTACATGTACTATACAATGTTGCTAAGCCAAGACTCGACTCAATCTTAAGCTAAAAACAAAATAACAAAAACATAAAACAAACATAAAATGAAACAGGATGGTAGTCCGTATGTTTTTTCTACTTTTCTTTTTCTCATTTTTTTGTATTTTTTTTTCATACACTCTTGCCCTACCATCCAAAATAATACATCATAGGGGCGTTGCATTCCCCTTACACTTGAACTTTTACATAACTTTACAAATACTATTCTATCGACTCGAATTAAGATAATCGAAAAACTTGGAGTACTTTTAAAATATTTAGCACATATGGGGGTAATAAATGATGTTCTTTCCCATTACTCCATTACACTAGTACTTTACCCATGAGTCCCAATCGTCCCAAAACAATATGTACAAGGATATGACTCGACTTAGCAACCATGTAATCAATTAGATAATTAACTAAGGGTTTAAACAAATGTTGTCACAATAATGCACTAAAAATGAGTGCATACAAGGTAGGCTAAGGCGATTTGGGTGTACATTTAAGTGGGGTGTAACAAATTCTTCCTTTAAGTAAAATGCTTAAAGGTCGAAATGAAAAGATAGGCTCTGAGGGGTGTACTAGGGGTATCGTGTACTAAAAATGAGTACAACGCAAAGGGTGTGGGAGAATTACTTGACCAATTTAGCCAATGTAATTATAACAAAAACACAGGTGTAAAACAATGGGTTTATCCTAATGCCTCTTATCATGTAGTAAATCTAACTACACGAATGTAGTCTCACTTGTGGCCTCGGAATGGTCCTAATGCAAGTTCTAGAATCTAAGTGCTACCGGTACACACATCATAGCATAAATGCTTTTCCTACCAATTCTAGGGGCGAACCTCACATATTTGGGGGTGGAAAATTTTTTAGTGGTACGGTTTTTGTGCTAGTCATATAACTCCTATCCTTGAGACGCTCATTAAGACCAAAGTTTCACTCCTATATGTTGTAAAAAAATTTAAATTTGGCACTAAAATTGCCTTAACAAGTATTTATCTCAGTTTTATTACACATCTACCATCAAACAAACAAAAATCAAGTGCAATTGTATTCTCTAAGGTATCATCATTTACCCTCCCCTTACACTTAAGCTGAACATTGTCCCCAATGTTCATTCAAAGGATGTACAAGTAAATAAGGTAAAAGAATGAAAACAAATACTCCCCTGATTCGTTCGATGTGGATAATCCGGTAACATGGTTAAATCCTCCTCCACGAAAATGAACGTTGAAAGCTTCCCTTCCGAAATATAAATCATCTTCTTGTCCAATATAACCTGTTAAACCTGAGAAAAACAAACACAAAAAAAAACCCAAAGCATCAACCTGAACAAAGAAAACTCACAACTAGATGTAATTCCAGACTTAGAAATAAAAACAAAACGATTAAAGATATAATGCTTGTAGAATGAATATTTGCAGATTTCCTGGAGTTTATAAAACTAAAGATTTAACAAAAACTTTATGACTCCGGTAGAAAAACAAAACTTGCAAAATTTCCAGAATTTTACACTTGACGCCGTCAGGTGTTAACCTTAACGCCGTCAGAAGTGACCTGCAGAAATTTTATGGTTAGTTTCCGGAAAATTTCTGGAAAAACTTATGCCTCACTTTCTGGAAATCCTGCAAAATATTCATTATGACTCGATACAAGCATTTGACTCTAACAATTACTAGTATGCATGCTCATTTAATATTGTTTTGATTCATGTTCAATCTTGTTCTTGTAAACAAATTTGGATTCCCTTACACTTATCTTTTGCAAAATACCTTTATATGTAGTTAAGACGAAGTTAAAAACAAAATAAAGCATTTTCACAATTTACTTTGAAACATGAGCACAAACAATAACAATTAAACTTGCATACGGAAACAAATAAAATCAAACAAACAAACAAACAAATAAAGCTTGGGTTGCCTCCCAAGAAGCGCTTGTTTTTATTCGAGTCACGAGCCTGACTCTACCCTTATTTAACGGAAATAGGGGAGGTTTTCCCTACACTTAGGATTAAGTGCGGGTGGAAGTAGCGATACACACCCTTAGGGTGGAAATATGCCACGTGAGGTGAAGGGGGTGAGTGAATGGCTTCCTTCATCCTAAAACTACCCGGATAATATTGGTTTATGGGTGGGTCGGTTCCTCTTTTGCCTCCTAGATGTAAATCTAAGGATGAAAAGTTGTGTAAAGGTTGAGGTTCCGGCTCATCAACACTAGGAAATTCCCTAGAACTAAGAGTAAGGTCATCACTAAAAGTGTTCAAACCTATATCCTCTAGTTGTGCTTGGTCCAAGGGTTCTACCTCCATCGGGATTCCTAAAGTCTCTTCTACTTCTTCCCGGGTAAGTCACGGGCGGTGTGGGTGCCTCAAATGATGGTTGAGTATTTTGTGGGCTTATGTTATTTACCTCATCATTCCACGTGTCAAGATCACCTATATCCTCATCAATTGTTTTCTTAGGTAGTGATAATAACAAACCTAGTGCTTCATCCAACTTATGGTTTATTGATATGGCTCTATCCACAATTCCTTGGCAAACTAGGTCGCTTTTCTATTAGCCTCACTAAAACAAGATCCTAAACATGGAGGTTGTTCATAAGAATCTATCGTAGGTGAAGGCTCATATGATTCATAAATGTCTCTAAATGAGGTATTTTGAACTTCTTGGTGTTCTAGCCACTCAACCATATCTTGCAATCTTAGAAATCTAAGTGAAAAGTCCATTTGAAGCAAATTACAAACAAAATCACAAAGAAAAGATAGACTACGAGAAAGCTACAAAAATAGAAAGAAAAATCTCACTTGATAGGAATCTTGTGAGTAGACCTAATAAAAATAAAATTTCAACCTAAGCAATAACTACTCCCCGGCAGCGGCGCCAAAAACTTGATGCGTGGTTTTGCGGCCTTACAACAGGTTTTACCTCTCGAGGGATCTCAAGAGGCTTACAACCCCACCAGGCAGTGTACCTGACTGATGTAGTATAGTGTAGTGGTAAGTACGGGGGATTGATCGTTCTCCACAGGGAATAGTGTCGTTAGGATTGAAAAGCGTATGTAGGCCAATGTTGGATAAATTCTTATGTGTTATGTGATATTCTTATATTTAGTAGAAAGCAAGAATGAAACATCTCGGGTTGAAAGACGTTGGGAAAAGAAAGTTGTATCAAGTTCCCTCAAAGTAATTCTGGTTGCAAGAATATAATTAAATCCATGATAAAGTGACAAAGGTTGGGGATGAATTATGTGAAGAGGGAAATTGTTTTTAACTGGGATTTCACTTCATACTCCAATAATCTATCTTTTACCGTTGATCAGTGTTTTTATATCGGTGGGTGAGGAGAATTCCTTATACAAAGGGGTGGAGTACCGTTCTATTTCACCGAAGACCGAAGACGTGTCTATATGATCACTCTTATTCGCGGTTTTGGATGCTCTATAAAGGGGTAAATGATTGTTATGCTTCAAGCAATTAAAAACCATAAAAAACCGTGATCTGAATTTGGTCATGTCTTTCTTTGAAAGGACATTTCAATGTGAAGTATAATTCGAATAGAAGTTTCAGTATTTCTTAAGGTCCTATAGCAACGATGTTAACATTCTCAAAATTAGAATTTAATCGCTACCACTAAGGGAATGCAATAAATCGATAGCCGAGTGATTTACCAATTCACCACGTGATTATCACATCATCTTCGACAAATTAAGTTAGCTCAAGGAAGCGTTGAAAGAAGAGAATCAAGAACATGAACGTATACTCAACATCTCATCTTGAAGAGACATGAGTGATAAGAAGGTATGAAATATACATATCTTTCTAAAACATGGAGATTCCTTGGAAAACCCAAAATGAAGTATTCGTTTCTCGTAGAGGTTTTTGAAAGAAACTATAAGATGGCCACGGTATGAAAAAATTGCAATATTAAAAGATTTCTAATTTTTGAAGGTGCTGAACAGGCGTCAGTGAAGGCTGACGCCTTAACCCATTCCCATTTTGAGGGGTAGATAGCTACTGGACTTCATCACTTTTAAAGGACGAAATAAAATTACATTTGGGTTATCATCGCTTGACAGAGTGCAATTTATTCTTGGAGAATGCTGTTCTTTAAGATTTATGTAACAGTGACGACCGTTGGTCATTCTATAGGGTTGACGACGGCGTCATTATTTTGGCAAAATTTTGCTTATCTTGGTAAGGTTTCATATCCACCTTTCTCCAAACCTGACGGTCAAGGGCAATCCAAAACTCGAAAGGTACGCTTTGCATATTTTTGAGGGACTTTGCTCGTTGTTCTACAATATAGTTTCATGCTAAACAACCCTAAAATGCTCTTTAGATTTGACTCCCGTATGTTAAAAGCTGAAAGGAGGAATTCTAGACGGATATATTTGAACAAAAATTAAATGACGGAAGTTTAAGGGCACTAAAATGACAAAAATGCGGATAATCAAAGCCTTTGAATTCATAGGTGATTTGGTTATGTAAAAAGTTTCTCCGTGGAAAGGCGTTTTTAGGTTTAAAAATAAGGGAAAATTAAGTCCGCGGTTTATAGGGCCGTTTAAAATCTTGAAACGTGTTGGCGAGGTAGCATATGTGTTGGAATTGCCCAAAGAAATAAGAGGTATTCATAATACCTTCCATGTGTCTTACTTGAGAAAATGCCTAGCGGATGAGACTAGTGTAGTCACCTTGGATGATATCGAAATTGATCCGGATTTGATTTCACAAAAGGATGAACCAGAAGCGATATTAGGAAGGAAAGTGAGGCAACTTCGAAACAAAGAAATTCCGTTAGTGAAAGTGCAATGGAGACATCGTAAGGGTACAAGTATTAGATGGGAGCTAGAGGAGAAGATGATGAATGAGTATCCTCATTTATTTCAAGAGTAGATTTCAAGGACGAAATCTTATTTTAAGGAGGGGAGAATTGTTACACCCATATCCCGGTAAGGTACTATATATGTATATAATATGTTATGTATTATGTTTTATGTGTTGAGTGGTAAATTGTGTGGTCAAATTGGAAAGAATGAAACTTGAGGGCTAGTCTTGCCAAGTGAGTAAAGCTAAATTATTAATATCTAATTATGGAAGAGTAGAGAAAAGTCCAGAAAATAGAAGAGTGTGTGAGTGTGTGTCGTATAATAGAAGAAGAGGAGGAGGGAAACACCATTTTCATCAATCATGCTATTTTAATCATTTTCAAGTGCTACAAGGTCATTAGGAAGCATTAATTTATAATCCCCATCACAAGAAGCAAGTAAGAAGTGGGGAGCTATTGTTAGTGTGATTGTGATTGAGAATCAAGGTAAGTATATGGTATTAACATGTTATTGTTAGCTTTATCATATGTTATGTATGATAATGGTTTATGTGTTAGCTTTATCATGTTTGTTTACATGGTAATGGTGAAGGATAGGGTATAGGGCGCGTTAGCTAGTTATGGATCCATCACTAGGCTTAGCTTAGTTAGTCGTTGGGCTAACTATGGGATGAGGTTCAACCTTATGGGTTGATCGTGTTTAGGCTAACTATGTTGGCGTGAGGTAAGTGCCCTTATATCGCTAGCTTAACTAGTGGTTAGACTAGTTATGGCTATGTATGATTTATGATGTTTAGGTTGTTATGCCATGTACTTACTAAGCGTTTCGCTTACATTTTTAGTTGTAATGTTTTATTGATAGGTACCGAAGAATCGAGCAAAGGTAAAGATAAGGTATAAGTGGTTATGTAGTAGAAGTTCATGCTAGAAGATCGTATTCTTTTGGACCAAGCGTGTTGAAGTTGGAAGCCCCCGACGTGTCTTTTCGTGTTTTGGGTATATTTCAATCCATATGGTCATTTTGTTATTTAGCGGTCTTGTGGTCATTTATAGTCATCGTTCAAGTTGGGTCGTAGGACAAGTTTATGTAAATGTCAAGAAGTCTCATGGTTTATGAATTTGGTAGTAGTGGGGTGGTGTTTGGCAATTAGTCAAATTCACCCATTTTGGGAAGTTACGGGTTGAGACTTTGTATTAACATTTTATCAATATATTAGAAATGTTAAGTTATGTTCGTGCTCAAATGGAGAAGTAGTTGTTATGTGTTTTGGGTAAAAAGTATGTAGTGAAAGTGGTAATTAAGGAGGTGTTTGGTAAAAGCGGGTTCTCACCCATTTTAGAGTGTGAACGGGTCATGAGTGTATGAGTCAAGTTTAGTAGGTCAAGTTATGGATGTTCGTTAAGTATGGTGGGTAAAAGAAGTGGTTTATGTAGTTTTGAGTGTCAATGGGTCAAATTGGGTTTTATGCATAACCCATCAATTTTTAAAGTACTATTCCGGGTGGTCTAACGGTAGATGTTTTTATATGAAAATGAACCCATTGGCATACCATAGAAATTTGGAAAGTTTGGTTAAGTTTCGAGTTCGGGAAGTCGGGTTTCTAAGCGGGGATTTTGAAAATCCAAAATCTGGACAGAACCATCCAACCGATCGGTTGGATGCCCATCCGATCGGATGGGTGAGTTCTGCCAGATTTTCGGCAAACTTTAAAAACTCGTAACTTTTGATCCGTAAGTCGTTACGGGTCGTGCCACCCATCGTTTTGAAGGTAATTGAGTTTAGTTTCATTTAAAAATAGTCTCAATGTCTAGAAATATATTTATTTTTGTCAACTTGTAAAAGAGTAACAGTGGGTCAGTTTCCCGGTGTACTTTTTGCGAAAATTTTTCACATTTTTAGTCGTATTTGGTCACGGGGCGTTACAGGCCATCATTTTATTAATATAATTACAAATTCCTAACATCTAAACATCATACTCAGGGTCTAAGATACCCATGAGTTCCAACTTAGCTTTCTTCGACACTAACACTTCTTTGTCAGGTCACTCATTCATCATCCTATCCATCAGCTTGACAAACTCTTCATTTTCAGGGCTCTTCATGGAAAGTGCCATTAGCTTGTATGCCAGAAGAGTTGTCGTTTTCACAAGGTTTATATCACTGGCTCGCTGGAAAGCCGGTTGGCTGAACTCATCGACAAAGAAAATACCATACTCAGGAGACTTGATAACCTGATTGGGAACAAACTTGACCCCTAGAGGTGGAGTCCTGTCGTAGTGAAGGGAAGCTATGAATTTTTCAGGCTCCTATTCCACAACTTTCCTTTTTCTCCCAATCTTCTGAGTAGGCTCAGGGATTGACAACCCTAAGAAGCAAGCGCCTTCTCATGATCTATTCCTAGACTCCACCTTTTCCAGTTCCTCAAATTTGGCGTTTAGGGTCTTTAGAAGGCTAGGAACAATCTCGCCTTGCTTCTTCCTCAGGATGGGCATCATCATGTCCCATTCCATTAGCCCATAGTCTGAGAACTTTAAGGGCTTGTTTACCTCAGACTTTCTTGGCCCCCTGTGAACCGTTATGCATATAGGCTTATTCAGGTGAATGGTCATATCTGTTACACCCATATCTCGATGAGGTACTATATACGTATATAAAATGTTATGTATTATGTGTTATAAGTTAACTAGTAATTATATGAGTAGCCAATGTAGAAAGAATAAGACTAGAAGGGCTAAGATTGCCAATTGAGCAAAGTTTATTAGTTAAATGTCTTGGCCTAGATAATTTTAGAAAGATCCAGGTTTTTCTCCTTGGTCTCTCTTTGTGAAGGTCGGCTTATAGAGAAAAATAGGAGGGAAGAGCAAGTCTTGCAATTAAGCTCAAATCCTCCATCTTGAAGAGTTCAATAAGCTTTTGAGAACCCCTAATTGTAATCCTTATACCAAGTAAGTGTTTTTCCCCAATTTATGAATTAGGGTTCTTGTTATGAGATTTAGTGTAGAGGTTATGGATTGATGGTATATAATGGTAATGTTGAAATTAGCCCTAAATTGAAATGATTGTGTTATAGGAAGCAAGTAGGAAGTGGGAAGCAATTGCTAGTGAAGAGGTATTTGTGAATCAAGGTAAGTATAATGGTTATAACATGTTCTTGTTAGCTTTATCATATTTTTGGTATGATAATTGTTTATGTTTGTTAGCTTTATCATGTTTAATTACATGGTAATGGTGAAGGATAGGGTATAGGGTGCGTTAGCTAGTTATGGATCCATCACTAGGCTTAGCTTAGTTAGTCGTTGGGCTAACTATGGGATGAGGTTCAACCCTAGGGGTTGATCGCGTTTAGGCCGACTATGTTGACGTGAGGTATGTGCCCCTATATCGCTAGCTTAACTAGTGGTAGACTAGTTATGGTTACAGCATGATTTATGCATATGTTGTTGCATTGTTATACCATGTACTTACAAAGCGTTTCGCTTATATGTTTAGTTGTGACGTTTTCTTGATAGGTATCGGCGAAGATAGTAAGGGTAATGATGAACTCAAATAAGTACATTTTATTACTATCATTTATCCTATTAATTTGACTTGTTTTATTATATTATGTATGAGGATTGATACTTAATCGTTTACTTTTGTAATTCTCAGTTGAAAACAAGCATTTGGTGAAACTTGGCGATTTTGGACTAATTATGGGGCAAAACATGCAAGAAGTTAAGAGTCTACTGAAATGTACAAGATCAAGACTAATCTGCTCCAGATGCGCCGCATCTTGCTTATCACATACGGCGCATCGCTATCAATATTTCACCAGATACGATCCAAGATTCAAGAGGACATGCGCCGCATCCAAAGATAAAGATACGCCGCATCTTCTGGCGGTGTACGAATATTCCTGAATATTATAATCTTGGACCCCACGCGAAGTTAAGTAAATGCGCCGCATCTACTTATTAGATGCGCCGCATCTTACCCTCAGACAGAAACTATAAATACCCCAAGACCAGACGAATTTCGAGGGGCATATATTATATACGAAGACCGAAGTACAGAAACCAAGGACCAATTCAGTCGAATAGCGAGCACAAGACACACTCAAATCAAAGATACAAGAGCTGTAAGAAGGTGCTGCATGTGTTTAATTCATTAAGTAGTTTTGTTTTATTGTGTTAGTAAACTTTAATTCATCAAGATTGGTGGCTTGTGTAATGTGACAACGGAAAGATTGCACTCCCTTAAAACTGCTTTCTCATTAATTAAAGTTTATATGTTGATGTCTTTGGTGACTTTTATTAGTGCATTGATAACCTCTGTGTCTAAGCTGAGCGTTGATCGGGTCGCCATGCCTCTGCCCTCGCCTATTTATTAGATCGCCTATGCATTCTATGGTCTGTAGAAAAGTAGGAGAAAGATAAATAGGATAGTCATAAGTAATCATTAAGGGTTTACTCGCCGATAAGATTAGAACCAACGAGAAAGGACTTAATCTCGGTGCGTTGCATCGAACTATACACTTCATATAACACTAGCAATAAAACAAGTGACAAACTACTTATCATAAGGACAGCCCTCTTATTGCCTCGAGTATTTATCTGTGTACGTGTGTGCTATTCGCTGATTCGTGCCTATTGGTTTAGTTTATTATTTAATTGCAACCAAATCGTGCCAGTCTCTCAGGCTGAACCCCTTGCGTTAGATTAGATTGTATAGCTAACTTAATTTATTAAAATACTGATTAGAATAACTAGATAATACGTTCCACTCTTAGTGATCGACACTCTACTTACCATTATATTCATACTGACCGGGTACACTGCTCGTTAAGTGTGTGTGTTATTGATAAGTCGGCAAAATATAAATTTAAAACTTGAGTAGGCATTAATACTGCTAAACCGCAACGACACATCGCACGCATCAAGTTTTTGGCGCCGCTGCCGGGGAGTGAATTGTTATTATCTGTTAATTTGATTAGTATTTTAATTAGGTTTTTAATTTTTTTAATCTAACCGCTAATTCTGTTGTGTATTAGTTTAATTTGCATTCATTGTACTATTTTGCATATTTTCTGTTTTTGTGTGTTATTTGTTTGCTTTTGTTTGTGTTTATTTTCGTGTGTTTTTATTTGTTTTAATTTTTCTGTTTTTTTGTGTTCTGCTATCGTTGTACTGAGCTAAATCGAACGATACGACACATCTGATTTCTCAGATACGGCGTATTGCGTTTAATTTTTATAAAATACAACGCGTTTAATTAATTCGATACGACGCATCTTTTCCCCAAGATACGGCGTATCTGTTTTTAACAAAAAAATTTTTCTAAGCAATAAAGTAATACGACGCATCTTTTCCCAAGATACGGCGTATCTGTTTTTGATAAAAAAATTTCTAAACGTTAACGCCATACGACGCATCTGCTTTAGCAGATACGGCGTATCTATTATTTTAATTAAAAACAGTTTTCGAATTATTAAACAGATACGGCGTATCTTCTGAATCAAAAATCTTATATTTTGAAACGTAACGAAGATACGGCGCATTAACTTTTGTTAATACGACGCATTTAATTTTTAATAAATATCGATTTTTGATAATTAAAATTGATACGGCGCATTCTAATTTATAAGCGGCGTATCTATTTTCTGAATAAAGTCTGATTAAATTTTAACGATTATAAGATACGGCGTATCCAACTTTTTGGATACGGCGCATCGTCTGCAGATATCAGTAACTTTAATTTTTCGTATTCCGTTTTCGTTGTTAGTTTTCTGATATATTACTTTCTTGAGCACACCCTACTGATATTTTTGTGTTGATTTCAGGAAGTGCATGACCAGGAGTTCTACGAAGAACTTGATTCAACCTTTCGAAGATCCTGAACGAGTCTTTCATTCGCTTAAAAGGCTTTTCAACACAAAAAGCTTTGATACTTCAAGTTCATTCGAGCTTGATTATTTTTCTGAAGAGAAAGAGGAAGAAGAAACAGAAACAATGGGCGAAAACACAACTATGGAGGAATACATGAACAAAACCCGTGCTGATTACACTTCAGGAGTTGCTAGACCAAAGTTTGATGATAAGTCAAAGTTTGAATTGAAGGGTCAGTTTCTCAAGGAGCTAAGAGAGAATGCTTTCAGTGGATCGGAACATGAGGATGCTAATGAGCATGTTGAAAAGGTCCTCGAGATTGCGGATTTGTTTACTTCAGAAGGAGTCACTGACGATCAACTCATGCTAAGAATCTTTCCACTCTCGCTAAAAGGAGCTGCTAACAAGTGGCTAAGGAATGAACCTGCTAGTTCAATCACTACATGGGAAGATTTGAAGAGCAAATTCCTGAAGAGATATTGTCCACCTGCTAGGACTGCTAAAAAGATGGAGGCTATCAACAGTTTCAAGCAAGAGCCTGATGAAACTCTTTATCAAGCTTGGGAAAGATTTAAAGATTTACTCGTAAAATGTCCTCAACACTATCTAACCCCTATGCAGGAGATAATATTGTTTTATCAAGGATTGGACGTGCCTACTAGACAAATCTTGGACGCTAAGGGAGCTGAGCCTCAAATGAGTGCAACCAATGCAAGGAAAGCTATCCAAGAAGCTGCTGATCATTCTCAAAAATGGCACGATGGGACCTCTACTAGATCTAAGAGCAGCACTAATTTTGACGGGATTGCTGCTATTCAAGCTCAATTGGATAAAATTAGTAGAGAGATGAAGAAGCGTGATGAAAGAGTGTATGCTGCCCAAGTTGGATGTGAAAAGTGCGAAGGACCTCACTACACTAAAGATTGCCCGAATAAGAATGAAAGTGAGACGTTTGAAGAAGCATATTACACCCAATTTGGACAACCATTCGGACCTTCAGGAAGATTTAGGGAAGCTACCCCGGGATTCTATCAAAAGAACAACTTTAATCCCGCTTATCAAGAGAGGAGGCAGACTTTAGATGACACTCTAAAGCAAATTATGGCGATGCTGCTAAAAGACATGAAGAGAATACTGCTATGATCAAAGAAATCCGGGCTTCAACGGACACTACTACAAGAAATCAAGGAGCTTCGATCAAAGCATTGGAACAACAAATTGGTCAAATGAGCAAAGTTCTTCAAGAAAGGGGATATGGAAGTTTACCTAGCTCAACCGAAACCAACCCAAGAGATCATGTCAAGGCCATAAGCACCACTGAAGAAGTCACTCCTTACTTGCCTAGAAGATCGATGAATGGTAATGATGGTGCAAGACCCGAATTTTTCTTTAATTCTTCAATCAGTTTAAGGAGACTACTCAAAGAAAAGACAAAGATTGAAGAAGAGATCAAGGCTACAATGAAAGAAGGGAGCTCTGCAACCGATTTAAATGCCTTGCCTCATAAAGAAAAAGACCCAGGAAGTTTTACTCTACCTTGTTCAATTAATAATATATCTTTAAATAATGTATTAGCTGACTTAGGAGCTAGTGTTAGTGTTATGCCTCTTAAGACATTCACTACCCTAGGACTAGGTAAATTAGCACCAACTAAGTTACTTATTGAATTGGATGATAAAACGGTAAAACGACCTGAAGGGATTGCTAATAATGTGCTAGTTAAGATTGAGAAGTTTATTTTCCCTGTAGACTTTGTTATTTTAGATATGCCCGAGGATGTTAAGATTCCTTTAATCCTTGGTCGACCTTTCTTGTCTACTGCCCATGCTAAGATTGATGTGTTTAAAAGAAAAATCTCATTAAGGGTAGGGAATAATAAACTAGTCTATAAGTGCCAAGATCCTGTTAAAAGCATAATTAAAGGAGTCTATGTGCTAGGATTAAGAGAGCGTATGGACCTCGATCTTGAAGCTAGGCTCATGGGAGAAACATTGATTCAAAACAACTCAACTAATCCTAATCATGAGAACTTTGAGGAATTTATTGACTTAAATGTACCTACCGAACTTAGACGCGATGTTGTCAATGATTCTGATGATGAGTGGTATGATTGTGTAGTAATTAACAAACGTAGGAGAATAGTTGAGAAAACAAATTTGAATAATGATGTGTTTATTGAACTACCACCCCACCTTGCTTATTTATGCTTATATGATAATAAGAATTTCCCGTCTATCATTTTGTCATCTCTGCCCGAAAGGGACAGAACTTTGTTTATACAGATATTAAAGAAGAACGGCGTGGAAATTAAGGACGAGCAAGGAATGTTCAATATTACTGAATTGGGAATGAGGGAGCGCGATGTTTCCAACTCCTTCAATGATCGATATTAAAGAGCTGAACGTGAGTCTAACTTGAAGACTCTGGAATAAAGACAAGTGCTTACCGGGAGACAACCCGGATTTATCTTTTTATTATTCTGTTTTTTTTTATGTCGAGTCAGTCAGGCCGCCGAGGATACGGCGCGTCTCAATCCTGAGATGCGACGCATCTCCTGCACAGGTCATATCTTATTTTATTTTTTTGCATTTTGTATTTTCGAATTTAAAACTTTTTATCAGTTTATTTCAATGCGGCGCATCCCTGGTTAAGAATGCGGCGCATCTTTTATTCTGATCCGTATTTATTTCAGGCTCGATACGGCGTATCTTCTTCCATAAGATACGGCGCATCGACTGACCTGATGATTTTCATTTTTAATTTTTATGTTTTATTTTTACCTAACTACTAATGTGTTATGCAAGTTGAACCTTTCTTACCTTAGGTGTGTTTTGAAGCCTTGGTGGTATTATAGATTCCTGCATTTCCTGTGGATACATCGAATATGAAGCTTAAACGTTCTAATCTACAAGAAAGATGATTTTTGCTCTAATACTAATGGAGGATCATACCGAGCAAATCTCAGGGGAGTTTTTCTGTTCTAATTCTTTTATTTTCCAGTTTTTAACCTTTCATACAAACAACGAGGACGTTGTTTAACTTAAGTGGGGGGATTGGAGAATTAGAACACTTAACACTTACTTGTCCTAAAATTTTCAAAATATGCTTAAAATGTGCTTAATATATCGAAATTTAAAATTTTTAGCATGTTTTTGTTTAAAGTCTAAGTTGCATAGCTGCACACATGACGTTACTTTCAAAAATTGTGATTTTTCAAAATTCACAAATCTATGAGTGTGCCGGTGACTTGTAAACTTTAGAACTTGGCTTGTATACTATTCGAGACCACCATAATAAGTATTATTTATATAATTGGAATGACTTGTCTAAATTGGTAAATTTCTAGGATTACACCCAAATAGCCTATTATATGTTATGTGTTATTAGCTAACTACACTGGTTAGTTAACCCCCGTATAAACCCTTTTGTTACTCTCATTTTTAGAGTAAGATACCCCTAGAAAAACACTCAGAGCCATTCCTTTCGTTTCTTACACCTTTGTTAAATGTTTCGTTACACCCTTACACCTTAGCCTACCCTGTAGATTAGAATCCGTGGTTGGTTAATTGCTATAGGCAAAGTGTGTTTCCTTACATTACCTGTGTTCGCGTGCGTAATTCATTATCTATGGTTAGGTCGGGAAATTGCACAATGCGATTGGAGTGAAAGTAAATATTGTATATCTTTGAGTTTATTTTTCGTGTGTTTACTACTTTCACTATTACCGTTATTTCTGAAGTCATGAAAAGTATGGAAAAATTATCCAGAATTATCATTATAGTGATGTGGTGAAATTTTACACATCTATGTTTATGTTAAAAAAAAAAAAAAAAAAAAAAAAAAAAAAAAAAAAAAAAAAAAATCGAAAAAATAGAAAAGAAAAAGAAAAAAAGAAAAGTTGGATGTTTGATTTAACCAACTTATGTAAAGTTATGTAAGTGGTCGATATCACCACTAGTTGTTATATATTTATGGATTGAATGGGAGTTGGCAGTTATGAACGTCAACTAAGGTTTATTCTTTGATTAAGATCTTGTTGAGTATAATTCGTGTCTACCTAAAGCGTGTGTTTCAAGTGTTAAAGCGTGAGTTATTCAATGATATGAGTCTTATTCATGGGATGGTTGGGATAGTGATTAACCACACTTAGGATTTTAATTTATTTGTTTTGTTTATTTTTCATTTTACACCAATTTATATCCCAAATATTATCCATGCCCTGTATTATTCTTTATCCAACCAAACCTTTGATTTATTGAGATTAGGGATTTGAGCAATCTTAAGTATCGTAGTCGTGGATTCGGCTATGTATTTATGATTTTGTCGCCCTTTTTGATATATTATTATTGGTGAAGTTTGGACCTATCTTTAGCCTATTCGAGTTAAGGATTTGAGCAATTGCAAGTATCGTGTTCGTGGATTCGATCATGTATTTGTGATTTTGTCGCCTTTTCTGGAATTTGAGATCGATAGTGATTAAGAATAATTAACCCTTAAGCCTCAAAACCCTTTTTACCGCTTTAGACTTGTTATTCCTTGGCTTTAGTGGAGGAGATGTGTATACTTGCCAAGCTAATGATAGAATATTCGTCGCGACTCGACAGTTAAACGATTAGATTTGCTTTTATCAAAATATTTTATTTTACTTCTAATTCGTTAAGTGTTTAGTTGTGTGATTATGACAAAAATGAATACATGCTTAAATATAAAAATAAATCCTAATATCTTTTAGGATACATTTTCATAAGATTAATTCTAAGGTTTACTTGGGGACAAGTAAAGTTCAAGTGGGGGGATATTTGATGAACTCAAATAAGTACATTTTATTACTATCATTTATCCTATTAATTTGACTTGTTTTATTATATTATGTATGAGGATTGATACTTAATCGTTTACTTTTGTAATTCTCAGTTGAAAACAAGCATTTGGTGAAACTTGGCGATTTTGGACTAATTATGGGGCAAAACATGCAAGAAGTTAAGAGTCTACTGAAATGTACAAGATCAAGACTAATCTGCTCCAGATGCGCCGCATCTTGCTTATCACATACGGCGCATCGCTATCAATATTTCACCAGATACGATCTAAGATTCAAGAGGACATGCGCCGCATCCAAAGATAAAGATACGCCGCATCTTCTGGCGGTGTACGAATATTCCTGAATATTATAATCTTGGACCCCACGCGAAGTTAAGTAAATGCGCCGCATCTACTTATTAGATGCGCCGCATCTTACCCTCAGACAGAAACTATAAATACCCCAAGACCAGACGAATTTCGAGGGGCATATATTATATACGAAGACCGAAGTACAGAAACCAAGGACCAATTCAGTCGAATAGCGAGCACAAGACACACTCAAATCAAAGATACAAGAGCTGTAAGAAGGTGCTGCATGTGTTTAATTCATTAAGTAGTTTTGTTTTATTGTGTTAGTAAACTTTAATTCATCAAGATTGGTGGCTTGTGTAATGTGACAACGGAAAGATTGCACTCCCTTAAAACTGCTTTCTCATTAATTAAAGTTTATATGTTGATGTCTTTGGTGACTTTTATTAGTGCATTGATAACCTCTGTGTCTAGCTGAGCGTTGATCGGGTCGCCATGCCTCTGCCCTCGCCTATTTATTAGATCGCCTATGCATTCTATGGTCTGTAGAAAAGTAGGAGAAAGATAAATAGGATAGTCATAAGTAATCATTAAGGGTTTACTCGCGATAAGATTAGAACCAACGAGAAAGGACTTAATCTCGGTGCGTTGCATCGAACTATACACTTCATATAACACTAGCAATAAAACAAGTGACAAACTACTTATCATAAGGACAGCCCTCTTATTGTCTCGAGTATTTATCTGTGTACGTGTGTGCTATTCGCTGATTCGTGCCTATTGGTTTAGTTTATTATTTAATTGCAACCAAATCGTGCCAGTCTCTCAGGCTGAACCCCCTTGCGTTAGATTAGATTATATATACAAACTTACTTTATTTGCAACTATGATTAGTTAACTAGTTAAATCAGCGTTCCACTTTTGATCGACAGCTATTCCATTATATCTACTAACAGTGGTAATCTAGTTATGTAGTGTTTATGCATAAGTTGGCTATTAAATGTTTACAAACTTTGCTTAAGTTTATTGACTTCTGATAACGCAACGAAATACGCACGCATCAGGTAAGGAGAAGGCGTAGAAGGATTTGCTATTAGAAGTGTTGTTGTGGACTTGGTAAGTAGAAGTTTTCATCTTTTGGATCAAGCGTTGAAAGTTGGAAGCCCCATGAGCCACCCTCTTTTTGGTATAAATCTGGTTTCTAATATGGGTCTTTTAGTGTCTTTAAGTCCATGTCTATTGTTATGTTAAGTCATGTAACTTTGGTTGGGTCAAGGATGTTCAAGTAGTACTTGTATGGTTATTGTGCTCGTTAAGGGGTGTTTGGTATATGTATGTTTCCACCCATTTTGATAAGTAAACGGGTTATGAAACCGTGGAACAAGTTTGAAATGATAAGTTAATGCTTTGGTTAAAGTTTGATCCATTTCGGATGTGGTATGAGTGGTTTGTCGCGAAAATGGAACGAAACAAAAACAAATTTGGAAATTGCAGGTTCTCAGCCGGCGGCTGAGACCCTCTGAGAAGGTCCAGCCGGTGGTTGGAATCCCAACCGCCGCGGCTGAAACTTTCTTAGAAGATGCGCCAGCTCAGCCGGCGGTTGGAACTCCAACCGCTGCGGCTGAACCTCTCTGAGGTGGCCAACCGGCGGTTGCTGATGGTTTTCAGATTTTGGCCTTTTTTTGTAAATTCATATCTTTTAAACCGTACGTCGTCACGGGTCGTGCCACCCGTCATTTTGAAGGTAATTGAGTCTAGTTTCATTTAAAAATAGTTTCAAGTCTTAAGAGTTTGTAGATTTTTGTCATTGCTCAAAAGAATAATAGAAGGGACGTTAAAGTGAGTCGTTTCCACTCAAAAGTTTAAAGTTTTTGGTCTAGTCGGGCACGGGGTGTAAAAACTTGGTATCAGAGCTTTGGTCTAAGAGATTTAGGATTTCACTTTAGGATTTCCTAGACTTAGGCCTTGCGTAGATGCGTTTAGGACTAGTGTTTGTTATTTGAGTATTGTTTGGATGATTTTGAGGACGCATATGTAAAATATTTTTATGACTACGCCTGGCCACCGTAGTGATAAAAATATGGTACATATGTGAAATTGAAATCATTTAGACCATACACGAGTGACGAACTAGGGTGCTAGAGTAAGGTTATATATATGTTATTCATGCATCTATATGTGCATGATTTTGCTTGATAGTGTGAATTGCTAAATTTCAGTATAGTAGAAAAGATGGCGGCGATTCGAAATAAGGAGGTGTTAAGGACGACCTTCTCCCGCCATGATGACGATTCACATGATGATGGGGATTTAAATAGTGACTCGTCGTTGTCACTACCGGGAAATCTTAATCCTAAAAGTTTTACTAGAGCAGAATTGAAAGAATTGGATACTCTAGTGGCGAATAGAGTAGGAAGGGCTATTGAGAAGGCCATGCCCTTTTATGTGAATAAGACAACTGAGAACTTGCAAAAGATATTTCAAGAGGAGATTGAGAAGCTTAAGAAGAGTGGGGATTTTGTGAGTGATTCGAATGCTAGACCCGGAGTAGGAAAGGAGAAATCTACTTATCGTGACTTCACCGCTTGTGCTCCACCCACATTTACGGGATCTCTTGACCCGTTAAAGAATTTTAGATGGATTACTGATATAGAAGGGGCTTTTCCGCACCAGTCGTTGTGCGGGGGAGGATAAGGTGAACTTTGCTACCAACTATCTTCGTGAACGGGCTAAAATATGGTGGGAAGGTAAGGTGAATGCGCGTGATGTGTCGTTGCGGTTTAGCAGTTTTAATGCCTACTCAAGTTTTAAATTTATATTTAGCCGACTTATCAATAACACACACACTTAACGAGCAGTGTACCCGGTCAGTATGAAGATAATGGTAAGTAGAGTGTCGATCACTAAGAGTGGAACGTATTATCTAGTTATTCTAATCAGTATTTTAATATCCTAACGCAAGGGGGTTTCAGCCTGAGAGACTGGCACGATTTGTTGCAATTAAAATAATAAAATAAACCAATAGGCACGAATCAGCAAGTAGCACACACGTACACAGATAGATACTCGAGACAATAAGAGGGCTGTCCTTATAATTAAGTAGATTGTCACTTGTTTTATTGATAGCTTTATATGAAGTGTATGTAGTTAATCCTTTCTCGTTGGTCCTATTCTTATCGGCGAGTAAACCCTTAATGATTACTTATGTCTAAAAGTTATTCCTAAGTGATCAATTTAGAAACAACCGTGGGAGCCACATTATGTCCCGCAGTCAAATGCCCGCAAGCCACTAATAAACACAGAGGTTATCAATGCACTAATAAGTAGTAACCAAAGACATCAACATATAAACTTTAATTAATGAGAAAGCAGTTTTAAGGGAGTGCAATCTTTCCGTTGCCACATTACACAAGCCACCAATCTTGATGAATTAAAGTTTACTAACACAATAAAACAAAACTACTTAATGAATTAAACATATGCAGCACCTTCTTACAGCTCTTGTATCTTTGATTTGGGTGTGTCTTGTGCTGCCTCCTTGACTGAATTCGTCCTTTGTTCCTACTGTTCGGTCTTCGGTGTTAGGGTTTTGGAACTCTTTAATTCGTCTGGTCTACGGGGTATTTATAGTTTCTGTCTGAGGGAAGATGCGGCGTATCTAAGGAGTAGATGCGGCGCATGTACTTAACTTCGCGTGGGGTCCAAGATTATAATATTCAGGAATATTCGTACACCGCCAGAAGATGCGGCGTAACTCTTTATTAGATGCGGCGCATGTCCTCTTGTATCTTGGATCGTATCTGGTGATATCTTGATAGAGATGCGGCGCATGTCGAGAGTGAGATGCGGCGCATCTGGAGCAGAATTGACTTGATCTTGTCCATGTCAGTAGATTTTCACTTTATGCACGTTTTGCTCCTTTATTAGTCCAAAATAGCTAAGTTTCACCAAATGCTTGTTTTTACCTGAGAATTACAAAAGTAAACAATTAAGTATCAATCCTCATACATAATATAGTAAAACAAGTCAAATTAATAGGATAAATGATAGTAATAAAATGTACTTATTTGAGTTCATCAAATATCCCCCCACTTGAACTTTACTTGTCCCCAAGTAAACCTTAGAATTTCATTTATGAAAATGTATCCTAAAAGATGTTAGGATTTATTTTTATATTTAAGCATGTATTCGTTTAATTCATAATCACACAACTAAACACTTAACGAATTAGAAGTAAAATAAAATAAGTCGATAAAATCAAATCTAATCGTTTAACTGTCCAGTCGCGACGAATATTCTATCATAAGCTTGGCAAGTATACACATCTCCACCACTAAAGCTAAGGAATAACAAGTCTAAAGCGGTAAAAAGGGTTTTTAGGCTTAAGGGTTAATTATTCTCTTTTCACTATCGATCTCAAATTCCAGAAAAGGCGACAAAATCACAAATACATGATCGAATCCACGAACACGATACTTGCAATTGCTCAAATCCTTAACTCGAATAGGCTAAAGATAGGTCCAAACTTCACCAATAATAATATATCAAAAAGGGCGACAAAATCATAAATACATAGCCGAATCCACGACTACGATACTTAAGATTGCTCAAATCCCTAATCTCAATAAATCAAAGGTTCGGTTGGATAATGAATAATATAGGGTATGGAAAACATTTGGGATATAAACTGGTGTAAAATGAAAAATAAACAAAACAAAACAAATAAATTAAAATCCTAAGTGTGGTTAATCACTATCCCAACCATCCCATGAATAAGACTCATATCATTGAATAACTCACGCTTTAACACTTGAAACACACGCTTTAGGTAGACACGAATTATACTCAACAAAATCTTAATCAAAGAATAAACCTTAACTGGCGTTCCCATAACTGCCAATTCCCATTCAATCCATAGATATAATACAACAAATAGTGGTGATATCGACCACTTACATAACTTTACATAAGTTGGTTAAAATAAACATCCAACTTTTCTTTCTTTTTCTTTTTCTTTTCTTATTTTTTCGATTTTTTTTTTTTTTTTTTTTTTTTTTTTTTTTTTTTTTTTTTTTTGACATATAAACTTTAAACATAAACATAGATGTGTAAAATTTCACCACATCACTACAACTTTCTTTCCGGATAATTTTTATTCATACTTTTCATACTTCAGAAATAATGGTAATAGTGAAAGTAGTAAACACACGAAAAATAAACTCAAAGATATACAATATTTACTTTCACTCCAATTTGCATTGTGCAATTTCCCGACCTAACCATAGATAATGAATTACGCACGCGAACACAGGTAATGTAAGGAAACACACTCTTTGCCTATAGCAATTAACCAACCACGGATTCTAATCTACAGGGTAGGCTAAGGTGTAAGGGTGTAACGAAACATTTTAAACATAGGTGTAAGAAACGAAAGGAATGGCTCTGAGTGTTTTTCTAGGGGTATCTTACTCTAAAAATGAGAGTAACAAAAGGGTTTATACGGGGGTTAACTAACCAGTGTAGTTAGCTAATAACACATAACATATAAAGGCTATTTGGTGTAATCCTAGAATTTTACCAATTTAGACAAGTCATTCCAATTATATAAATAATACTCATTATGGTGGTCTCGAATAGTATACAAGCCAAGTTCTAAAGTTTACAAGTCACCGGCACACTCATAGATTTGTGAATTTTGAAAAATCACAATTTTTGAAAATAACGTCATGTGTGCAGTTATGTAACTTAGATCTTAAACAAAAACATGCTAAAAAAAAAATTAAGTTTGATATATTAAGCACATTTTTAAGCATAATTTTTGAAAAAGTTTAGGACAAGTAATTGTTAAGTGTTCTAATTCTCCAATCCCCCCACTTAAGTTAAACAACGTCCTCGTTGTTTGTATAAAAGGTTAAATACTGGAAAATAAAAGAATTAGAACAGAAAAACTCCCCTGAGATTTGCTCGGTATGATCCTCCATTAGTATAAGAGCAAAAATCATCTTTCTTGTGGATTAGAACGTTAAAGCTTCATACTTGATTTATCCACAGGAAATCCAGGAAACTATAATACCACCAACACTTTAAAACACACCTAAGATAAGAAAGGTTCAAACTTGCATAATACATTAGTAGTTAGGAAAAATAAAACTTAAAAATTAAAACTGAAAATCATCAGGTCAGTCGATGCGCTGTATCTTATTGAAGAAGATACGCCGTATCGAGCCTGGAATAATACGGATCAGAATAAAGATGCGCCGCATCCTTAACCAGGGATGCGCCGCATTAAAATAAACTGATAAATAGTTTTAAAGTCGAAAATAAAAATGCAGAAAAATAAAATAAGATATGACCATTGCAGAGGATGCGTCGCATCTCAGAATTGAGATGCGCCGTATCTTCGTGCGGCCTGGACTGACTCGACACAGAAAACAGAATAATAAAAGATAAATCCGGGTTGTCTCCCGGTAAGCACTTGTCTTTATTCCAGAGTCTTCAAGTTAGACTCACGTTCAGCACTTCATTAGTATCGATCATTGAAGGAGTCGGAAACATCACGCTCCTTCATCCCCAATTTAGTAATATTGAACACTCCTTGCTCGTCCTTAATTTCCACGCCGCTCTTCTTTAATATCTGTATAAACAAAGTCCTGTCCCTTTCGGGCAGAGATGACAAAATGATAGACGGGAAATTCTTATTATCATATAGGCACAAATAAGCAAGGTGGGGTGGTAGTTCAATAAACACATCATTGTTCAAATTCGTTTTCTCAACCCTTCTCCTACGTTTATTAATTACTACACAATCATACCACTCATCATCAGAATCACTAACAATATCGCGTCTAAGTTCGGTAGGTACATTAAGGTCAATGAATTCCTCAAAGTCTTCATGATTAGGATTAGTTGAGTTGTTTTGAATCAATGTTTCTCCCATAAGTCTAGCTTCAAGATCGAGGTCCATACGTTCTCTTAATCCTAGTACATAAACACCTCTAATTATGCTTTTAACCGGATCTTGGCACTTATAGACTAGTTTATTATTCCCTACCCTTAATGAAATTTTTCTCTTAAACACATCAATCTTAGCATGGGCAGTAGACAAGAAAGGTCTTCCGAGGATTAAAGGAATCTTAACATCCTCGGGCATGTCTAGTATAATAAAGTCTACGGGAAACATAAACTGCTCAATCTTAACTAGCACATTATTAGCAATCCCTTCAGGTCGTTTTACTGTTTTATCAGCCAATTCAATAAGTAATTTAGTTGGTGCTAATTTTCCTAGTCCTAGGGTAGCGAATGTCTTAAGAGGCATAACACTAACACTAGCTCCTAAGTCAGCCAACACATTATTGAAAGATATATTATTAATAGAACAAGGTAGAGTAAAACTTCCTGGGTCTCTTTCTTTATGAGGCAAGGCATTTGAATCGGTTGCAGGGCTCTCTTTTTTCATTGTTGCCTTGATCTCCTCTTCAATTTTTGTCTTCTCTTTTAGTAGTCTCCTTAAGCTGATTGAAGAGTTAAAGAAAAATTCGGGTCTTGCACCATCATTACCATTCATCGACCTTCTAGGTATATTAGGAGTGACTTCTTCAGTGGTGCTTATGGCCTTGACATGATCCCTTGGGTTGGTTTCAGTTGAGCTCGGTAAACTTCCATATCCCCTTTCTTGAAGAACTTTGCTCATTTGACCAATTTGTTGTTCCAATGCTTTGATCGAAGCTCCTTGATTTCTTGTAGTAGTGTCCGTTGAAGCTCGAATTTCCTTGATCATAGCAGCATTCTCTTCATGTCTTTTAGCAGCATCGGCCATAATTTGCTTTAAAGTATCGTCTAAAGTCTGCCTCCTCTCTTGATAAGCGGGATTGAAGTTGTTCTTTTGATAGAATCCCGGACTAGCTTCCCTAAATCTTCCTGAAGGTCGGAATGGTTGTCCAAATTGGGTGTAATAAGCTTCTTCAAACGTCTCACTTTCATTCTTACTCGGACAATCCTTAGTGTAGTGAGGTCCTTCACACTTTTCACATCCAACTTGGGCAGCATACGCTCTTTCATCACGCTTCTTCATTTCTCTACTAATTTTATCCAATTGAGCTTGAATAGCAGCAATCCCGTCAAAATTAGTGCTGCTCTTAGATCTAGTAGAGGTCCCATCGTGCCATTTCTGAGAATGATCAGCAGCTTCTTGGATCGCTTTCCTAGCATTAGTTGCACTCATCTGAGGTACAGCTCCCTTAGCATCCAAAATCTGTCTTGTAGGCACGTCCAATCCCTGATAAAACAATATTATTTCCTGCATAGGGGTTAGATAGTGTTGAGGACATTTTATCAATAAATCTTTAAATCGTTCCCAAGCTTGATAAAGGGTTTCATCAGGCTCTTGCTTGAAACTATTGATAGCCTCCATCTTCTTAGCAGTCTTAGCAGGTGGACAATATCTCTTCAGGAATTTGCTCTTCAAACCTTCCCACGTGGTGATTGAACTAGCAGGTTCATTCCTTAGCCACTTGTTAGCAGCTCCTTTTAGTGAGATTGGGAAGATTCTTAGCATGAGTTGATCGGTATTGACACTTTCTGTAGTAAACAAATCTGCGATCTCCAGGACCTTTTCAACATGCTCATTAGCATCCTCTTGTTCCGTCCCACTGAAAGCATTCTCTCTGAGCTCTTTGAGAAATTGTCCCTTCAACTCAAATTTTGACTTGTCATCAAACTTAGGTCTAGCAACTCCTGAAGTGTAATCAGCACGGGTATTGTTCATGTATTCCTCCATAGTAGTGTTTTCGCCCATTGTTTCTGTTTCAACTTCCTCTTTTTCTTCAGAAAAGTAATCAAGCTCGAGTGAACTTGAAAGATCAAAGCTTCTTGTGTTGAAAAGCCTTTTAAGCGAATGTAGGGCTCGTTCAGGATCTTCGAAAGGTTGAATCAAGTTCTTCGTAGAACTCCTGGTCATGCACTTCCTGAAATCAATCACAAAAGCATCAGTAGGGTATGCTCGAGAAAGTAATATATCAGATAATTAATAACGAAAACGGAATACGAAAAATTAAAGTTACTGATATCTGCAGACGATGCGCCGTATCCAAAGAGTTGGATACGCCGTATCTTATAATCGTTAAAATTTAATCAGACTTTATTCAGAAAATAGATACGCCGCTTTAGAATTTAAGAATGCGCCGTATCGAATTAATCAATCAAAAATCAACTTATCTAATTAAAATTAAATGCGTCGTATTAACGAAAGTTAATGCGCCGTATTTTCGTTACGTTTAAAAATAAAAGATTTTTGATTCAGTAATATGCGCCGTATCGACAGAGATCGATACGCCGTATCTGTTTAATAATTCGCAAACTGTTTTTAATCAAAATAGTAGATACGCCGTATCTGCCAAAGCAGATGCGTCGTATGGCGTGAATGTTTTAGAAAAAAAATTTTTTTTATTAAAAACAGATACGCCGTATCTGCAAAAGCAGATGCGTCGTATTACTTTATCGCTTAGAAAAATTTTCTTGTTAAAAACAGATACGCCGTATCTTGGGGAAAAGATGCGTCGTATCGAATTAATTAAATGCGTTGTATTTTTAAAAAAATTAAACGCAATACGCCGTATCTGAGAGATCAGATGCGCCGTATCGTTTGATTTTGCACAGTACAACGATAGCAGAACAGAAAAATACGAAAAATAAAAACAAAAATTAAACACACAAACAAAAATAAACACACAAAAATAAAAAGAAAACAATTAACACACAATACAACAAATATGCAAAATAGTACAATGATGCAATTAATCTAATAAAAAGAAAAACCTAATTAAAATACTAATCAAATTAACAGATAATAACAATTCACTCCCCGGCAACGGCGCCAAAAACTTGATGCGCGTGATGTGTCGTTGCGGTTTAGCAGTTTTAATGCCTACTCAAGTTTTAAATTTATATTTAGCCGACTTATCAATAACACACACACTTAACGAGCAGTGTACCCGGTCAGTATGAAGATAATGGTAAGTAGAGTGTCGATCACTAAGAGTGGAACGTATTATCTAGTTATTCTAATCAGTATTTTAATATCCTAACGCAAGGGGGTTTCAGCCTGAGAGACTGGCACGATTTGTTGCAATTAAAATAATAAAATAAACCAATAAGCACGAATCAGCAAGTAGCACACACGTACACAGATAGATACTCGAGACAATAAGAGGGTTGTCCTTATAATTAAGTAGATTGTCACTTGTTTTATTGATAGCTTTATATGAAGTGTATGTAGCTAATCCTTTCTCGTTGGTCCTATTCTTATCGGCGAGTAAACCCTTAATGATTACTTATGTCTAAAAGTTATTCCTAAGTGATCAATTTAGAAACAACCGTGGGAGCCACATTATGTCCCGCAGTCAAATGCCCGCAAGCCACTAATAAACACAGAGGTTATCAATGCACTAATAAGTAGTAACCAAAGACATCAACATATAAACTTTAATTAATGAGAAAGCAGTTTTAAGGGAGTGCAATCTTTCCGTTGCCACATTACACAAGCCACCAATCTTGATGAATTAAAGTTTACTAACACAATAAAACAAAACTACTTAATGAATTAAACATATGCAGCACCTTCTTACAGCTCTTGTATCTTTGATTTGGGTGTGTCTTGTGCTGCCTCCTTGACTGAATTCGTCCTTTGTTCCTACTGTTCGGTCTTTGGTGTTAGGGTTTTGGAACTCTTTAATTCGTCTGGTCTACGGGTATTTATAGTTTCTGTCTGAGGGAAGATGCGGCGTATCTAAGGAGTAGATGCGGCGCATGTACTTAACTTCGCGTGGGGTCCAAGATTATAATATTCAGGAATATTCGTACACCGCCAGAAGATGCGGCGTAACTCTTTATTAGATGCGGCGCATGTCCTCTTGTATCTTGGATCGTATCTGGTGATATCTTGATAGAGATGCGACGCATGTCGAGAGTGAGATGCGGCGCATCTGGAGCAGAATTGACTTGATCTTGTCCATGTCAGTAGATTTTCACTTTATGCACGTTTTGCTCCTTTATTAGTCCAAAATAGCTAAGTTTCACCAAATGCTTGTTTTTACCTGAGAATTACAAAAGTAAACAATTAAGTATCAATCCTCATACATAATATAGTAAAACAAGTCAAATTAATAGGATAAATGATAGTAATAAAATGTACTTATTTGAGTTCATCATAAGGCGAATGAGAAAGGTAGTGTTTGGAGAGAGACGTGCACGTGGGATCAATTTAAGGAAGTGTTCATGCAAGAATATGCTCTTGTGGAGGAGATTGACAAAATAAGAGAAGTCTTTCATACCCTTGTGCAAACTGATGAATCAGTGAATGAGTTGTGGGGAAAGTTTTGTGACATGGTGCAATATTGCCCGGAGTATCTTGACAACAAAAAGCTTAAAGTTGATAAATTTCAAAGGATGCTCAAAGATGAAATTCGCACCATAGTATCACCTTTCAAGTGCACCACCATGGAGGATCTTCTAAGCAGAGCACGTACTCGGGAAGCAGATTTGGATAGAATGAAGAGCAAGGAGAAGAAGGAACTAAAAAGGAAGCAAGATCAACCAACAACAGTCGGTAAACGGGGCAAATTTGAATACACAAGGAAGGACAACACGAGGAAGTTGCCACCTCGGTGTAATAGGTGCGGTAAGAATCATATGGGCGAATGTAGATCGGGGATGAAGGGATGTTACAAATGTGGAGATCCAAGCCACATTAGCAAGAATTGCACCAAGCCTTTGGTGATATGTTATGGGTGCAATGAAGAAGGACACAAGCTGAGTGAATGTCCTAAGGTAAATCCTAAGCAAGCGAAGCCGACCAATTTGATCAAAGGAGAGAAGGTTGAGGTTCCGAAACCTAAAGCTCGTGTTTATCAGATGAGTGCTGAAGAAGCAAAGTCGGGTTCCGATGTTGTCACAGGTATAATTCTCGTTAATTCCAAACCCGCTCGTGTTTTGTATGATTCAGGGGCAAGTGTGTCCTTTGTATCTTATAGTTTTAGTAAGGAATTGTCCGCTCAGTTAGATAAGCTTCTGAAACCCGTAGAAGTTGAAATTGCCGATAGTAAAGTTGTTGTGGTGTCTAATGTGTATCGTAATGTAGAGATAGAGATCGATGAGAGTGTCTTTAGGATTGACCTAATCCCTATAATGCTCGGAGAGTTTGACATTATTGTTGGCATGGATTGGCTTGATAAGCACAATGCCGCCATTCTATGTAGAAAAAAGATCATTCGAGTTGTAAATCCTAGCGGGCGTGAAATGATGATTTACGGTGATAAAAGGGAGGGTGAGTTAAAATTATGTTCCGTAATGAAGGTTAAGATATATTTATCACGTGGTTACCTTGCCTTTATGGCGCACGTGGTAGATACGAGTCTTGGGGAGAAAAGTATCGACGACGTTCCAATCGTTAATGAATTTCGTGATGTGTTCCCGGAAGATTTGTCGGGTATTCCACCCGACAGACAAGTCTAGTTCCGTATTGATCTTGTTCCAAGTGCTACGCCTATTGCAAAAACTCCTTATCGTTTAGCTCCGTCCGAAATGAAAGAGCTAATGAGCCAACTCCAAGTGTTACTCGACAAGGGTTTTATTCGCCCTAGTAGCTCGCCATGGGGAGCTCTGATTCTGTTCATTAAAGAGAAAGATGGTAGTATGCAGATGTGCATTGATTATCGTGAGTTGAACAAAGTCACGGTGAAAAATGTGTACCCGTTACCAAGAATTGATGACCTATTTGATCAGCTTCAGGGTGCAAGGTGGTTTTCAAAGATCGATCTTCGTTCGAGCTATCATCAGTTGAAGGTTCGAGAGGAAGACATTCCTAAGATAGCTTTTAGGACCCGTTATGGACATTATGAGTTTACGGTTATGCCCTTTGGTCTCACGAACGCGCCGGCAGTTTTCATGGATCTCATGAACCGTGTATGTCGACCGATGTTGGATAGATTCGTTATAGTGTTCATCGATGATATCCTTATATATTCTAAAAGCAAGGTGGAACATAAAGAGCACCTTCGGGAAATTCTTAGGACGTTGAGAAAAGAAAGATTGTATGCCAAATTCTCGAAATGTGAATTTTGGTTGCAAGAAGTTCAGTTCCTCGGTCATGTTATTAATCCCGATGGTATTAAAGTTGACCCGTCAAAAGTCGAAGCCGTGATGAATTGGCAAGCACCGAAGAATGTTGGCGAAATTCGAAGTTTCCTAGGATTTGTGGGATATTATCGACGGTTCATTCAAGACTTCTCCAAAATTTTATCTGCGTTAACTGAGCTCACCAAGAAGAATGTTCCTTTTGTGTGGAGTGAGAAACAAGAAGAAGCTTTCCGTACATTACGAAAGAGATTATGTGAAGCACCGATTCTAGTGTTACCGGAAGGAACCGAAGACATGGTAGTTTATAGTGATGCATCTTACTCTGGTCTTGGATGTGTTCTTATGCAAAGGGGAAAGGTGATTGCTTACACCTCGAGACAACTAAAGAAGCACGAGGAGAAATACCCGACTCATGATCTTGAATTTGCGGCCGTAGTTTTTGCTTTAAAGATTTGGAGGCATTATTTGTATGGTGTCAAGTTTGTAATTTACACCGATCATAGAAGCCTTTAGTACTTTCTCGAGAAGAAGGATCCGAATATGAGGCAACGAAGGTAGCTAGACTTGTTGAAGGATTATGATTGTGAAATTCGCTACCACCCTGGTAAGGCGAATGTCGTGGTGGATGCTCTAAGTCGCAAGGGCCAAAGCGACGTTACACGGATTCACTCATTACGTATGATTGTCACATCCGATCTGTTCGACCGAATTAAGTTAGCCCAAGATGAAGCGTTGAAAGAAGAGAACCAAGAAAAAGTATGTATCACCTCTCACATTCCTCATCTTAAAGAAGACAGCCGAGGGGTTAGGACACGGTATGGAAGAGTTTATATTCCTTTTCGAAGCGACATTAAAGAATTGCTTTTGGAAGAAGCGCATAAATCGAAGTATTCTATTCATCCAGGAGCTACGAAAATGTACCTTGATTTGAAAAGAAACTATTGGTGGCTGGTTATGAAAAGAGATTGTGTGAAGTACGTGGAAAGATGTTTAACTTGCTTGAAGGTGAAAGCCGAACACCAAAAGCCGTACGGAAAAGTTCAACCCTTAGATATTCCAGTTTGGAAGTGGGAGAAGATTACGATGGACTTCATTACAAAATTGCCAAGGATGAAAAAGAAAAATGATACCATTTGGGTTATAGTTGATCGCTTGTCAAAGAGTGCACACTTCATCCCGATCAGGGAGAATATGCCGGTTCATAAACTAGCAAAGATTTATATCAACGAGATAGTCGCGCGTCATGGAGTACCCATTTCCATAGAATCTGTTAGAGACGGACGTTTTACTTCAAACTTTTGGCCAAGTTATCAAGACGAACTTGGTACGAAGCTACACATGAGCACAACTTTCCATCCTCAAACTGATGGACAAAGCGAAAGAACGATCCAAACTCTAGAAGATATGCTACGGGCTTGTATGATTGACTTTGGAGGTAATTGGGACGATCATTTGCCTTTAGTGGAATTCGCCTACAATAATAGTTATCATGCTAGTATAGGCATGCCACCCTACGAGATGCTTTATGGTAGAAAGTGTAGGACGCCCGTATGTTGGGAAGAAGTTAGAAGGAGGGAATTGGCTAGCACGGATATAGTATTAGCGACGACTGAAAAGATTGAAATGATCCGGTCAAGCCTTAAGGCGGCACAAGATAGGTGGAAAAGTTATGCCAATAATCGAAGAAGACCAATCGAATTCAAAGTGGGTGATTTAGTCATGTTAAAAGTTTTCCCGTGGAAAGGTGTTTTCAGATTTAAAAACAAGGGAAAACTAAGTCCGCGATTCATAGGACCATTTAAAATCTTGAAACGTGTGGGCGAGGTAGCATATGTGTTGGAATTGCCCGAAGAAATGAGAGGTATTCATAATACCTTTCATGTGTCTTATTTGAGGAAATGTCTAGCGGATGAGACTATTGTAGTCACTTTGGATGATATCGAGATTGATCCAGAATTGATTTCAAAAAAGGACGAACCGGAAGCGATATTAGGAAGGAAAGTGAGGCAACTTTGAAACAAAGAGATACCGCTAGTAAAAGAACAATGGAGACATCGTAAGGGTACAAGTCTTAGATGGGAGTTGGAGGAGAAGATGAGGAATGAGTATCCTCATTTATTTCAAGAGTAGATTTCGATGACGAAATCTTATTTTAAGGGGGGGAGAATTGTTACACCCATATCTCGACGAGGTACTATATACGTATATAAAATGTTATGTATTATGTGTTATAAGTTAACTAGTAATTATATGAGTAGCCAATGTAGAAAGAATAAGACTAGAAGGGCTAAGATTGCCAATTGAGCAAAGTTTATTAGTTAAATGTCTTGGCCTAGATAATTTTAGAAAGATCCAGGTTTTTCTCCTTGGTCTCTCTTTGTGAAGGTCGGCTTATAGAGAAAAATAGGAGGGAAGAGCAAGTCTTGCAATTAAGCTCAAATCCTCCATCTTGAAGAGTTCAATAAGCTTTTGAGAACCCCTAATTGTAATCCTTATATCAAGTAAGTGTTTTTCCCCAATTTTTGAATTAGGGTTCTTGTTATGAGATTTAGTGTAGAGGTTATGGATTGATGGTATATAATGGTAATGTTGAAATTAGCCCTAAATTGAGATGATTGTGTTATAGGAAGCAAGTAGGAAGTAGGAAGCCATTGCTAGTGAAGAGGTATTTGTGAATCAAGGTAAGTATAATGGTTATAACATGTTCTTGTTAGCTTTATCATATTTTTGGTATGATAATGGTTTATGTTTGTTAGCTTTATCATGTTTAATTACATGGTAATTGTGAAGGATAGGGTATAGGGTGCGTTAGCTAGTTATGGATCCATCACTAGGCTTAGCTTAGTTAGTCGTTGGGCTAACTATGGGATGAGGTTCAACCCTAGGGGTTGATCGCGTTTAGGCCGACTATGTTGGCGTGAGGTATGTGCCCCTATATCGCTAGCTTAACTAGTGGTAGACTAGTTATGGTTACGGCATGATTTATGTATATGTTGTTGCATTGTTATACCATGTACTAACTAAGCGTTTCGCTTATATGTTTAGTTGTGATGTTTTCTTGATAGGTATCGGCGAAGATAGTAAGGGTAAGGAGAAGGCATAGAAGGATTTGCTATTAGAAGTGTAGTTGTGGACTTGGTAAGTAGAAGTTTTCATCTTTTGGATCAAGCGTTGAAAGTTGGAAGCCCCAAGTGCCACCCTCTTTTTGGTATAAATCTGGTGTCTAATATGGGTCTTTTAGTGTCTTTAAGTCTATGTCTATTGTTATGTTAAGTCATGTAACTTTGGTTGCGTCAAGGATGTTCAAGTAGTACTTGTATGGTTATTGTGCTCGTTAAGGGGTGTTTGGTATATTTATGTTTCCACCCATTTTGATAAGTAAACGGGTCATGAAACCGTGGAACAAGTTTGAATTGATAAGTTAATGCTTTAGTTAAAGTTTGATGCATTTCGGATGTGGTATGAGTAGTTTGTCGCGAAAATGGAACGAAACAAAAACAAATTTGGAAATTGCAGGTTCTCAGCGGCGCTGAGACCGCAGCCGCAGCGGCTGAGACCCTCTGAGAAGGTCCAGCCGGCGGTTGGAATCCCAACCGCCGCGGCTGAAACTTTCTGAGAAGAAGCGCCAGCTCAGCCGGCGGTTGGAACTCCAACCGCTGTGGCTGAACCTCTCTGAGGTGGCCAACCGCGGTTGGGTATCCACGGCGGTTGCTGATGGTATTCAGATTTTGGCCTTTTTTTGTAAATTCATATCTTTTAAACCGTACGTCGTCACGGGTCGTGTCACCCGTCGTTTTGAAGGTAATTGAGTCTAGTTTCATTTAAAAATAGTTTCAAGTCTTAAAAGTTTGTAGATTTTTGTCATTGCTCAAAAGAATAACAGAAGGGACGTTAAAGTGAGTCGTTTCCGCTCAAAAGTTTAAAGTTTTTGGTCTAGTCGGGCACGAGGTGTAACAATATCAGTGATGGTGCCTTCTCCCTTGGTCTTTGTCATGTGCCACATTTACCTCTCATAGGTTTTCGTCCTCTTTTCATCTTTAAGCCTGACCTGCTCATTGTGTTCCCTGATGCGGTCGGCCTGAAGCTTGAGGAATTATTCCCCCTTGATGACTTGATCAGTTTCCTTTATTACCTCCTTGGAAACTTCAACAATTATTGGTCTGTTGAGTTGCTCAGCCTTTTTCTCGGCCTTTCTTTTATCCTATTCATCCAGGACTTCAGCCACTTCCTGAGGAGTTCCAAATAATTTGCTCCCATCATCTAAGGTGACCCAAAATGGCGAGTCTGGATCAGGACGCCTTTCTGTTGAAGCTTTCACCAGTTGTGATTGAGGAGGTTCTTCAGTCACCATGGTTCCCTTCCCTTTGTCAGTGGGAGGGGGTTGACTGGTGGAGGTCTCAGGCACTTCTGTTGCTATGGATTCAGGTTGTACAAGGATTGTAGCAACAACAAGTGTTGAAGTTGAAGGTTCAGGAGTAGGATCAAGTTTCTCCCCCTCAACAGATGTTGGTGCTTTCGTAAAGGCATATGTTGACTTAGGAGGTGGGGGAACCGGAGAGGCCTGAAGAATAGACAGTATATTGGAGATCATTTGTTTGACATCAGAGGTCTCATTCTTAAGGGCGGGGATATCTGCAGCCATTGTAGCCTGAGTTGTTGTGAGCTCAATGACCTTGGTGGTATAATGGTTGATCAGCTCATTATGTTTGTTGGAGAGCTGATCAAATGCTGTGGATATCTTGGTCAGGCACTCTTGGGAACTAGCGACTGACTGTTGAATGGAGTCTTGCTGAGACCTTAGTGGTTTAAGATCCACCTCTTTCAGGAGACTGAGCAGTTCAGTAACGTTGGTGAAGGTGGTCTTCTGAGTATCCATGTACTCAGTCAGCTTTGTTATCAGGGCTGGATCATCTCTGAATTCCTCCTGAATCGAATCAAGAGTCTTCAATACGTTGGATAGCTACTTGTCTTGTTCAGAACCCATATTGTCCAGGGATGTCTTAAGTTCAGCCTGAGATTTTTCAACAGTAGCCCTGAAGTCGGCATAGGAGATTGCCGCTTCAGTATGTTGGTCCCATTGTTCTTCAGTTATCTCACGGATGAGGGCATGGTTGGCCTTGCGGAGGAACATGACTAGTTGCCTTTCCGTGAGAGGAAAAATGTTATCATATTTCTGCAACCACTGAGGAGTAGCAGGAGCAGATGTAGGATCCCACAAAAATCCAACGTAATAAATCTCACTGATTAATGATAATCTCAACTTACCGTTTAACTAAAACCCATTTTTACGGGAAAATTTAAAAAATTTCCCTTATTGTTATTTTCACCACTTTACATTTTCGCGATACATACTAAATAACGACACTAGCTCTCGACATGTATTTTGAAACGTGACCATTTCACGAATCACCCTTTACACTAATTCTATAATTAGTACCAATAGAAATATACACTAAAAACACTTTATCCATTAATCATTATATTTACTACTAATTACAACACTAATATTAAACTTACACTAATTAACATTCAATTACACAAACTATACTTCACAACACAAACTAACCGGACCCTCAGCCCAGCCCACGCCACACAAGCCCAACTTCAAAAACCAGAATTCATTTTGTGAATTATAAGGGTATTCGACTGCTATGCACTCTCCAAAACGGCTCGAGTTCTCCCAAAATTTAAACACAACACAAGAATATCTTTACACCCTCTTATTCACCACCTACTAGACTGTCCGAGTACCAAATTTCAGAAACTCAAGTCGAGTTTTGATATGAACGTGAAGACCAAACCGTTTGTCCCAATTCTACCCAAAGCGTATAGACAAAAATCACACAAAACGCAACCATTTTGAACCCCGATTGATCCTACGTTTTACTAAAGATATTTGCAACTTAATATAACTTTTAGAATAAGAATTAGACAGCCAGAGATCTTTGTGGAACGCTAGTTTCATTTGTTGAACTAGTATAAAATGAAACGTGTATACATACACTACCACAACACAAGATAAGATTTCCCATGTTATCACACCTATCTAAAATATCTTGAACTGTCAGAACAACTAGCTTATGTGTCCATTCAGCCACAGTAACCATCAATCATTGGTGTGAAGTCAAGAGTCAATAAAAACGTGTGAAATCTTTACCTCTATATATATCACCTTCTTCAGCCCACCTTGCTCACTTCCCACCAATTTCAACTCTCACTAAACACCTTAGAAACCCATAAAACATATGTCACTCATTCAGGAAATATCGGATAAGAAATAAACACGTTAAAACATGGTTCGAACTTAGTTAATAAACTGTCTACTTCGTCCTTGTGATTTCATTCGAACACCACTGCCATCTTACCACCTCTCTTTCACCTCTCCCACTCTACACCACTCACATCTCACTCCCTCTCACTCACAAAATACCCTAGAAAGCCTGGAGTCCTCTGTGGCTAAGTTGGAAGCTTGTCGACTAAAAAGGGTTACAAATATAAAAGCGTATAAGGTGTGCAACGAAGTGGGTTGCCTTCTTTGTGTTTCGTTCATCCTCTCACGACTCTCTACCACCTTTAAGGGTGTAGTAAGTGCCTTAAAACCCATCTCTATTCCATTGTGCACGCTAGTTAGTCACCATGCATCATTTCATCATCTCACTCGATCGTATAAATTGACACTTAGTTATTTTACATGCATCATTTTAAGTAACCCACATCATGTGTCGAAAGCCACATCATTTTCATGTTTAAGATATCACGCCATGTATCACTTTGTTTCCCACTCAAACGTGTAACACCTTAATATTTTGAAAACACAGTAACTCGTTTAGAACCATGTAAAATGACAAACTCATTCTTGTGAGGTTTTAACAATCACATGCATACCACACGCATGCCTACATAACCCATTTAAACATCACTTGAACGTATAAAAACCTTACATCCCACGTACAAACTAAAGGCTAAAAATATGCTAAGTGTTTGGTCCATTTGAAACAGCCCAAGACGCCTAGAACATAAGTCCTTAACTCACAATCTAACTTAATAACCATGTCATATTTTTACACGACCTGTTAAACCACACTACTAGCTACACTTTTCGTATAAACAACTCATGGAAATACTTGTGTTTCAACCATTTAAAAACAGCCAAGCTAGTCACAGAAACACTAGATCATTTTTAGAAAATACAACCCAAAAACCATTTTCGATAATGGACTAAACTAAAGCCCATTAAGCATCAGTGTTAGAACGGCCCAATACGCCCATGTGATACATTTTCAGACTCATAAAAACAGCCCAATTTCAGGCCCAAAACAGTTTACACGCCCTCGCCTCTAAAATTCTTAACGGCCCTTAGATTGATCCGTTAACTGGCCCATTAATACAAAAATAAGTTCTTTACTGAAATAAGAAATTGAAACAAGTTAAAATAAACTTAATAGAGTTATAGAAATTTTCATAATATTTTTCCCGCTATTTTTATGCAAAAAGGACTAAAAATGTAACGCACTTTGACTAGAAGGACTAAAACTGCCAAACTTTGAAACTTGTGGACTGAAGCTGTGAAAACAGTTTATAAAGGACTAAAATTGACCAATGATGTAACTCCAAGCCTTATTTGTACTATTGGACAAGTTTTGGACTATTATGGACTATGGACTTAACCGAGGACTAACGATGTGACGCAAGCGCAGTTAGGATAAAAAGTATATAATCTGAAAAGGACAAGGACCAATTAATTTCACTTGATATTCTTATTTTATTTTCTATTTTTCACCCTTCACTTCATATGCATTTTATATTTCAGTTATGCATTATTTAGTATTCGTTATTTATTATAACTAGGAATTTAGCGATTCACTTTGCATATCATTTCAGCATATTTTGAGAAGATAATATTTTGAGTCAAGTAACATAAGAATCAAGATAATATCATATATGATATTATATTTTTAACTTGAGGCATTTTAAGCATATCACACTCACATCACCGATCAAATCGTTATACGATTTCTCACATCGCACTCACTGTTAGTAGTAAGTCAGAATCTTAGACTTCCCTTATATTCAGGTTTCATATCGAAGACGTTTTCGTGATCATTTCCATAGATCTCATAATTCTATCTTGTCAGATACGCTCCAGGTGAGTCGTGGCCCCTCCTATTTTAATACTTGATTTATACTCTTTTGGGGGAGATACATGCTTCGAAATATTTTACTCATTTATCAACTATATGATTTGTTTTGCGATACAATACTTCTATAAGCACTATGAAAACTCTTATGACTTACCGTGAGTCGTGGCCCCTACTTTTAACACTTGTTTTTAATAACTCTTTTGGGGGAGATACATGCTTTAACTGTTTAAGTTACTTATATATTTTGAAAACTCTCATGACTTGCTTGAAACCATCAACTATGATTTACGTGTTTGAGTCACCCTTGAGAGGAATATATGTTCTTTATATGTGCAAATTGCTTGCTTAGCTTAAACACTGAATTTGAAAGACAACATTTTTAAACTGCTTGATGTAACATGATACTGAGACTTATTGTATGCATTCATATAACAAATGAATGTACTGTTACTTTACTATGATATTTCTACATTCCAACTGGAAATAATTGCCAAGACCAGAATACGTATATTTTATGAACCCTGAGACCTATATTGCCTAAGTTTACTTTATTGCCATAAAGTCCCTCGATCATGAGCCATTAATCACTGCGGTGAGCGCGAATATAATGAACAGCTTCGAAACCTGTTATAGGCTGACGACCTATCCCACTAAATACTTTGACGGAATGCCTTATGGTTAGTCGTATTTAGTCGTGATGCACTATATTTGAGAAAAATAGGAATTGGCAAATCACCTATTACATGAGGGCTTAAACACCCATCAGTAACCCTGATGGGACACCGCCGTTTTACGAAAAATTGTTAACGTTTTGCGTGTCATGAGGCTTAGGGCAATATAACTTTATGAATATATGAATGTTTCATATATATTAGGATACAGCTGTATTTAGTAACCACCACTCCACACTGATAGATTTCAGACACTAGATTAATATTTTCACTATGTGTTATGATTATGAATCATGTACTTGAACCTTAGTTGTTATCATATGTGACTTAATTGTGAATTCTACAAAAGACAACCCGAAATGCTTGGTATATCGTTACTTCTAAAAGTTGACCCAACACATCATTTCGAGCATATAACAACGTAGCTCGTTTTCATTTAAAACTTGAAACTTATGATCGCTTGAGATCATACATGAATTACTTGTGGATTTTATTCAACAACTTGTTATTTAATGAAGAACTATTATTTATTTCGACAATCACTGTACACCTCTTAAAATCTATTGAAAGAAAGTTCTTTTCTATTAAACTCCACGAACTCACCAACCATTGTGTTGACGTTTTAAGCATGTTTATCTCAGGTAATTAACGGAGCAGGACAAGACACGGAGCGGGCATCTTATACTCTGATAAATAAACTGGTGTAAAATCAAATATGTCATTCTTTCCAAATTACTACACTTTTGTGGGATTTTCAAATCAGATATTTTCCTTTTATACCAAAACTATTATTTCGAATGACATATAACTCTCAAAACGCCTATTCTGGACCATTTTTCTGAAATTTTAACTCGATCCTCACCGTAATACCCTAATTACTTTTCCGCTGCCACTAAACAAATTAGGGGGTGTTACAGCAGATGAGTGACCTGATGATGATGTTGATGGTTGGGTGAGTTGATGTGGCTGATACTCAGGAAGAGGAGATGGTTGTTCAGTGTGCTGAGGAGAATTGTATGTGTCAGTCTCCATTTCCTCCCCAGCACTAAAAATTTCTTCGTCCCCAAAATCTAACATCTCTTCGTCTGATACTTCATTTATTAAGTTCTGAAGATCCGCCAAAGTAGGAACCGGGGTAGAATCCAGCTCCCCCTCAGAAGAGGGTTTGCCTTCGTTGTGGCCAGGTCATGACCCCTCCAAGTGCACTGAGTGGGTTTGCTCAGCCTGGACTATGGAGTCAGTTCCCAAGTGAGTGGATTCGCCATGGGGGGTTGTGGGTTCCGTATCAGCGGGTGGTTTTAATCCCTCTGAGTCTTTGTCCCCCTGAGTGCCTTCAAGGACTGGCGGGTGTGTTCCAGTACTATCATGAGGCAATGATTGGTTGAGGTCCCCCTTCCCATCAGGGTTGTACTGCCCTTCTGAGGATTTAGGGACCGTTTCTCTCTGAGATCCTGAGTGTGATTTCTCAGGACCGTAAACAGGATGTGATTGGGTGTGGGTCCCCATCTCAGTTGAGTGGTGCTGCCCCACTGAGGGTATAAGACCTGTTGGGTTTTGAGATGCTGCTGCTCATAAAAGATAATATTGCTCATGATGCTTAATGGAAAATTCACTAAGTGTGAATTCTACTGCTGGTTACAATGATACTGCTGCTAGTGTATTTCATACTACTGCTGGAGTTGCTGAGATTATCAAGGAAATACACTAAGTAGATACTACTGCTAGGTATAAAGATTCTACTGCTAGAGTTAGTATTCTACTGCTTATGTGATAAGTATGTATAGTCGGTTAGATAAGTATGGAAAGGATTTTGTATATATCCTATTTAGTTAGACTTATACATTTCTTGTAAAGAACTCCTTAGTCTATAAAAGGATGTTCTAGGGTTAGAATTATATACGTATCATTGTTAAAGTCGAATCACTTCAAGGTTTTTGTAACCCTGTTACTATTAAGTAACCGTATTAATATATTGAAGTGTTTTTGTTGAGAGAATTCGATTGTGTTTATTGATTATTCTTCTTAAGATTAAACATTAGATTCCGCATAGTGTTTAATATTGTTTCAAGAACAGTTTCTATACTTATTGTTTTAGATTTATATCTAAGATAATTAACAAGATCAATAGCTCAACTGGGATCAACAGGACCCTGTACTCCCTCAGGCAAAGGTTGTGATTGACTAATGCCTTCATCGGGATGTGAGAGGGTGAAGGTTCCAGACCCCACTGACTTGTGTATGTCAGTAGAGCCATGTGGAAAGGTTTTGCCCGAGGAAACTGAGGATGATTTCTCAGTACCCTCCATTGGCGTTTGTTTTACGGTCAAGAGGGTCTCAGTAGTGGGTGTCTCAGAGGTCTTGGCCGTTGTTTGCCTTTCTTTAGGCTCAGAGGCAGAAGTCTCAAGGGCGAGTGGTTTGGGTTTAACCACCTTCTTGGACCCTGCCTTCTTCTTCTTCTCCTTTGTAGGAGAAGGAACAGGGGAAACCGCGTTTGCCTCCTGAATGACCATCAGCTTAAGATTTTCTAAAAACGTGTGTGTGTTGATTTGTTTGGGGGTATATATAGGGAAGTGGAAATGGGTAGTTTAGGCATTAAGCGGAATAGAAATTGAAAACCTTTTTGTATAAAACGTTTGGGATCTGCATTAAATGCCACCACTCCACTTTCCTAGGTTTTGCGTAATAGTCGAGGTGAACAGTTGTGCCGTCTGCAAAAAGTGTAATTTGCAGAGATTACATCATCACATATATATGATGTATGAGGAAAGGCATTAAATGCCAAGTGGGTAAGTGGGGGCCCAAGATATGCATGCCAGCAGGCAAAAGAACATATATTCCTATATTAAATAGGTATTCAGTTACCAACCTCGGACATTTACTAACTAGATACTTAGAGCATTTAAGTTAGCATTGAATGTCATCTTGAGGGCCCTGAATGACTTTTTCATTCAGGGAAGGGTTCAGGGAAGATGATTCAGTGATCTTTTTCACTGAGGAGCACATTGAGTCAGGGACCTAGGGTTTTCAGAATTTACACTTAGTTGGATGGATTCAATCAGTGGACTGATTCTCAATATCCAACATTCCTAATTCAGCTTTCAGTCTTGTGAAAGTTGGTTCATCCAATGGTTTGGTGAATATATCAGCTAGCTGATATTCAGTAGGAATGAAGTGTAATTCAATGTCACCATTCATGACATGGTCCCTGATGAAGTGATATCTAATATCAATGTGTTTTGTTCTCTGATGAAGAACAGGGTTGTTTGAGATGGCAATTGCACTTATGTTATCACAAAAGATGGGAACCATCTTATACTGGATTCCATAGTCACTGAGTTGACTTTTCATCCATAGTACATTTGCACAACAACTGGCTGCTGCAACATATTCAGCTTCAGCTGAGGACATGGCAACTGATTGTTGCTTCTTAGCACTCCAACAGACTAATTTTCCACCAAGAATTTGGCAGGAGCCTGAGGTGCTTTTTCTTTCCATGTTGCATCCAACATAGTCAAAGTCTGGGTATCCTTTGAGATCAAAGCCTGAACATTTTGGATAGTACAATCCAAGGTTTGGAGTACCTTTCAGGTACCTAAGTATCCATTTCACAGCTGTGAGATTAGAATCTCTTGGGTCAGATTGATATCTGGCACACAAACATACTGAGAATTGGATGTCAGGCCTTTATGCAAGTAGATACATCAGTGACCCAATCATTCCTCTAAAGAGAGTTTGATTCACTGGTTTTCCAGTAAGGTCAGGACCAAGGTTGTTTGGTGGAACCATGGGAGTTTTGACTGAGGTACAGTCACTAAGCTCATACTTCTTCAGTAGGCTTCTGACATACTTCTCTTGACTGATAGAGGTTCCATTATCAATCTGCTTGATTTGCAGTCCAAGGAAGTAAGTCAGTTCTTCCATCATGCTCATTTCAAATTTCTCTGCCATCAGTTTTTCAAACTGTTTGCAAAGTTTATAACTTGTTGAGCCAAAGATGATGTCATCAACATATACTTGTACAAGTATGACATCATTATTTGTCTTGTAGATAAACAATGTGTTGTCTATCTTGCCTCTGACAAATTTGTTTTGGATGAAGAAGGCTGAGAGAGTTTCATACCATGCCCTTGGAGCTTCTTTTAGTCCATAAAGGGCTTTGTTAAGCTTGCAGACATAGTCAGAAAACTCACTGCTTTTGAATCCAGGGGGTTGTTAAACATTAACTTCTTCTTTCAGTGAGCCATTTAAGAATGCACTTTTTACATCCATTTGGTACACCTTGAAGTTCATGTAGGTTGCAAATGCAAGGAAGATCCTGATGGCTTCCATCCTTGCCACTGGTGCAAATGTTTCTTCATAGTCAATGCCTTCTTGTTGATTATAGCCTTTGGCTACAAGTCTAGCCTTGTTTTTAATGACTATGCCATTTTCATCAGATTTGTTTTTGAACACCCATTTCATGCCAATGACTGAGACATCTTCAGGACATTTGACCAAGGTCATTACCTTGTTTCTGTCAAATTGTTCCAATTCATCATGCATGGCCTGAACCCAACTAGGATGTTTAAGTGCTTCTTTGACACTTTTGGGTTCAATTATGGAGATGAAGTCCACAAACAGGCATTCATTGGCTGAGGCTGCTCTAAGATTAGCAGCCATGCTTCTGGTGAGCATGCCTTCAGTAGGCACTCCAATTATATTGACAAGTTCTATATCTTGAGACCTAGTCCAACTGTCCTGAGGTCTTGGATACTGATTAGAACTTGTGGAGGCCTGATTGGTTGGAGGGGTAGGTTCTGGTGCAGACACCTGATGATCTTCAGGATCTTGAGTGTCTGACTGGGTTGACTGATCACTGAGATTGTTTGGTTCCTGAGAACTTTGTTCAGACTGATTGATTGCATCAGTACTTGTTTTGCTTCAACAAACTCAGTGATGGTTGGGTAAGAAAGGTTGTGAGGGATAATGTGGTAGGAGATATCAGTATTTGCTTGATACTGAGTGGAAGGATTGTTCTCAGGATGATATTCATCAGGAGGATATCTTGATGAATCATCAATTCCTATCTCTTCCACTGAGTCAATTGAGAACCTGATTGCTTCTGTGTACTCATCAAAGGTAACATGGAATGTTTCCTCAGTTTGCTGTCTCCTAGTGTTGAACACCCTGAAGGCCTTTGAGACAAGTGAGTATCCTAGGAAGTATCCATCATCAGCTTTGGCATCAAATTTCCCTAAGTGATCCTTGTGATTATGAATGAACACAGGACACCCAAAGACATGAAAGTAGCTGATGTCAGGGATCCTTCCCTTGAATAACTCATAAGGGGTTTTGCTATGTCTCTTGACAATGATGGATCTGTTTTGTGTATAACAGGCAGTTTGACTGCATCTCAAGTTTGAAAGATGATCATTTAGCATGTCCGGCAGCTTCAATGATCTCTTTTTCTCACACATTGTTCAGTGTGTAGAGAGAAATTTTTGGGAAATTCCTTTCTCATCACAGAAACATTCAAGTTTATAGTTTCTGAACTCTGTCCCATTGTCAGTCCTAATCTGTTTGACTTTAATGTCATTTTGATTTTCAATGTTCCTGACAAAAGACATGATTGTTTCAGCTGCCATACTCTTTTTGGTCAGGTAGTAAACCCAAGTGTATCTTGAGTATTCATCCACAATGACCAGAGTATACTTCTCATGGTTAATGGATCTAGGACTGATGGGCCCAAAGAGATCCATATGGAGAAGATGAAGCCAGTTCTTGATGGAAAAGTTTGTTTTGGTTTTAAAGGATGCTCTTTGATGTTTGCCTTTTTCACAGGCAGAGCATGGTTTATCATTTGAAAACATAAATGATGGTAAGCCAAGGACCTTGTTTTGTTACACAAGATTGTTTATGTTTTTGAAGTTCAGATGGGAGAGTCTCTTATGCTAAAGCCAGTTGATGGTTTCAATGGCCTTAGCAAAGAGACAAGTTCCATTCTGAGTTAGACTGGACATGTCTAATACATAAACATCTTGTCTTCTTGGTGCAATAAGGACAACTTCCTTATTTGCATTGAAGATGGTTCCTTGCTTATCATCAAACAAAACAATATACTTTGCATCACATAGTTGACTGACACTAATCAAATTGTACTTAAGACCATTAACATAAGTTATCCTAGTAAAGACTATACCACTACAGTTTACTGAACCATAACCTTCCGTGAGACATGATGAATTATCAGCAAATACCACCTTGGGTCCTGGTTCTTCTACATATTTATGCAGATACTCTTTCACACCAGTCATGCTCCTTGAACAACCACTATCTAGATGCCAAACTGGCTCCCTGACATGTCTCTGCACAAATGGTAAACTGAGTTAGTTCTTTCTAGGACCCCTCTTTTTGGAGGGCTTGGCTTTAACAGCCTTCTTAAAAGCAACAATTGATTCATAGTCAGTGGTTGAGTGGACTGAGCTACCACAGGTTTTGCATTTGATTGCAGAGGTAAGCACAGTAGACTGAGAGGATGTCTTGGGAATTCCTCTTCTAGACTGAATGACCATCTCATGTCCTGAGGTGTCATGAGTGGGATCACCACATATGTAACAACATGTGTCCATTAGGAAATCCTCAGGAAGGTGGTCATTGAATCCACAGTGAGGGCAAGGTGCAAAAGGCTTTGCCTTTTGTTTCTGTTTCTGCTTAGAATCAAAAGGATACTTTAAAGCTTGTGCTTTAAAGTTTGCAATCTTTGATGTGGCTGTGTATGATTGGTGATCAGAGGTCCTGTGATCTTCCTTTTTGCATATCATGCAGTAAAGGATTCTAAAACAATCATCAATGGAATGATTGGTATAGTGACACAGCTCACACCTCTGCAGAGGTTTGGAGGGTTTTGGTTTGGAGCTTGAGGAAGCTGATTTGAATTCCTTCTTCTTAGATTGAGAAGGCTTCTCAGAAGATTCAATCTTCTCACTCAGCTTCCTGACAAGCTCAGCCAACTGATCAATTTTTGAATCAGGGCCTTCTGTTTTTACTTCAGAAGGGACTGAAGTTGATGAGTCATCAATATGAACTGAGACTTCAAGGGTTTGCCTTTTGGTTTTTCCCAATCCTTGCTTCTCCTTGGGAGAATGCTGAGAGTAGACCAATGGTGTGAGGTCTGAGCTTGGTGCAGCTCCCTGAAGGACTTTCAGAGGTGGGAGTGGTGTAAATGATTCTGATTCAGACTCATTGACTGACTCAGTACTACTGGGTTGGTCAGTGAGTCCAAGCATATTTTTCAGAGCCTGACTTTCAGGAAGCAAGATTTTTCCAGTCTCAAAGTTTGGTAACTTACTGATTGGGTTGTCCCTGACAATCCAGTCATTTGACTTGGGTTCCATTTCCTGCTCAAAAGATATGCCAGCTGGAATAAAAGCCTTTTCTCTGTGACTTCCACTGGGGTTTTCAGTGAGTTGGTCTATTCCTATAACTTACTTGTTTTCACTAGGAATTAGACTTACAGTTTCATAGAATTTGTGGTTCTTTTTAGTCCATATTTCAATGACAGCTTTTTCTTTATTAAGTTCATTTTGAAGAGCTTGATTTTGTTTCAAAATTTCAGTGTTTTGAATTTGTAGTGTAATAGTTTCTAACTTGGTCTGTTTTAGTACAAGCAATTCATCTCTACACTTATTTAATTCTAACACATGATTGTTATATTTTGAAAGCAAATTAAGCCTTTGTTCTTCTACAAACTTAAGATCTACACAAATGTAATTCATATAGGACTGCCAGTCAGAATCATCATCCATTGAAAGTAAAATATTTACCTTCTTCATGGTTATGTTGACCCATTCTCCATTCCTATCTTGGCTTTTTCCAACAGCCAGCTGATCACCTTCAGAAAGTGCCATCAGTGCACTTACTCTAATTTCCTCATCTTCTGAGGAGACCTCTTCTTCATCCCAGTCATAGGCTTCGGCTACAAGAACCTTGTTCTTTGTCTGAACAGGTTTGGAAGTTTGAGTAGCCTGAGACATTGAGGGATTAGCTTCAAGGAGAGCAAGTTTAGCCTTAGCTTGCCTATATTTAGCCTCAAAATCTTTTTGACCCCTTTGAACATTATTTTGAAAATGTTGGGTCGACTGAAGCATTTTAGGTTGAAACTTGCTAGTTCCTGAAGAGGAATTGTTTCCAGAAAATTTAAAAGAGGGTTTTGAGATGGTTTTTGAATAACAGTCTCTAGCAAAATGGCCCTTTTTACCACATTTGAAACACTCATTGGCTTCATTTTCTTTAGCTTTTGAAAAGTTTGACTGATTTTTTTTGATAAAACGTTTTGAACTTGCAAGGAGTGCCCTTTCTTGGAATTCCAAGTTTAAGTCATTTAGGTACTCATCACCAGTTCTTTCATCAATCTTATCTCCAGAATCCTCTAGAAAATCCTGTACAACACCATTAGAATAAAAGGCAGTTGATATGGGTGAGGAGGTCAGGGCCATTTTGGTCTCAAGAGCTTTTTTTGAGTCAGGGTATTATAGGTGATGTAATAATAAAATAACATATCAAATATATAAACGCAGTGGAATACATCACCAACAAGGATCCATATAGCCATATGATCAATCAAATGTATTAAACAAACAAGTTATACCTTTGTAGCGTGAGCCGGGAGTCACCACCAATCCCTATGTGTCGAATGGAATAAGAACCACAAGTGACCAAAGGAGATCACCTCTATGAATAATCCACACTACACGTCATCGATCACCACCCGATGCTAGTCTTGACCTCGTAATAATGATCCTTGATGCATCTACAATAGAATGAGAAAAGAAGGGATCAAGAAAACACAAACCCTATAAAGGGTGTGTTCATGCCGTACATATTAGGAGAGAGAAAAGGGAAAAACGGTTTTGGTAAGTGGTTATATCATTTGTGATAATGAAAGACTAAATCAATATTGATCTTATCATTATCTAAGTTACACATAGCCCCTTCAAAAGCTTTCATTATCCTTCTTTTCCCTTCCATATGGCCGGCCATGATAAGGGCCCTCAATGGGCTTGCCCATTGTTGGCCCAGTCCAAAAACACTAAGTCTAACTTAGTATTTAATGGCCCGTTATTGATCTCGAGTTACGTAGTCGTTTATATATTGTAAATACGATAAATACAATCTATAAAATGGTGTTGATGAGTGTGTAAATACTCATCATTTTATACCCATATTTGACACAAAAATGACCAAAAACACCCGATTTATATTGCAGATATCCTTGGTTTGTGTTTTTATGTGTTTCAGGTACAAAGGATTGAAAACGGAGCAAAAACGGGCATTTTTGGATCGACTCGACAACAACTGAGCATTTGATCGAGTGAAGACAAAAGTCAAAGTCAAAAGTCAAAGTCAACCTCCAAAATACCAAAATGACACAAATGGTCCTTGGAAATTATTTTTAGTCTTTGGCAGCCTAGGTCCCTGGAGTTTCAGAATTTACAAGATTGGTCCTTGAGCTTAACCCTTTTTACCAAATCCAAACCACTTAACCAATATCTTTTTATCCTAAACTAAAAACAAACCCAACCCATCACCACCTAAAACCTTAACCCAGCCTATAAACATTTCCCAAGCCCAAATAATATAAACCCACAACCCGGTCTTTCTTTTTTAGTTAATCCCACAAGTTGACCCGGTCAACTCTTCCCCTTTCCCACAAAATCCCGCCAAAATCCCACCATCTCCCATCATTTCTTTCTCTGCTACACGCCACCACCTACTCTACTCCTCTGCTCCAGCTAGTTCATGTGTATCCCTCCCCCTCTTCACGAGATACCATGCCATGTCATCAATCCGTGTGATTAATTGGGCGCCAAAATGAAATTAATGGCCGAGATGACTCCAAATTGTATCCAAGGGCTGGGATTTACTCCCAAGAAGCACAAGAGCTCTCCAATGCTGTTTTGTCTCACAAAAGAAGCACAAAAGAGTGTAGACCTTAGTTTTAGCATTTTAGTATAAATAGGTCGAATGTAAGCCATAATAAGGCAGGTTTAATTTAGCTTAAAGTTTTAAGGTACTTTCATTTCTTTTAAGTTTATTGTCATTGTATCTTTCCAGTCTTATAATTCAGATTTAATTTTGAAGTTTACTTGTTTGGTCAACCATAGTCAAAGTTACTGTGCTACTGCTTATTGTATGCTTATTGGTGTTTTTCTATGCTTATTTGCTTTAGTTGAAGTTAATGAATGCCGGTTTGATATATGGTATTAGTTCAATCTCAATTTTCTCTTAAAAACTAAAAAAAATCCCAAAAAAAACAGTCAAAGTAAGCTCAACTTGTTTAAGTGCTTATTGGGTTTTGGAAAGTTGTTCAAAAAGGTTTAACTAAGTTGGAAAATCGGTAGTAACTCAGAATCATGGATGATTTTGGTCTGTTCTAGTGTTTATCTCAAAACAACCCAACTTTAGGACTGTTTGGCATAAGTCCCAAAATGGGTCAAATTGGAAGGATACTGTTCATTTGCATTAAGGACAGTTTTGATTTAGCTTAATTAAGGTAGTATAAGCATAATTCAGTAGGGCTTTAGTGATTTTAACTTATTTGGAGATTATTGGCCTATAGGTTAAATTTTGAGGACACAACTGTGTTAATAAGCTCAGTATAAGCTAAGCTTATTTGAACAGTCTCTTTGGTGATTTTTTTTGGTTCATTACATCAGTTTAAGTGAAAATACTTAAGTAGGCACTATTTCACTAAGTCTTGGAAGAGTTGAGTGCAAAAACATTAAACTGCTGCCTCAGACTTGTATGTGCAGACCTGCACATAGTATGCTCATCTCAGCTTTTTCATTTGTCTGTATCTGCTTAGTCAGTTTATCTCCTTGTTAGAAAATTGGTTTGTAAGAAGTTAGTAGTACTAGCTTTAAGGTTCTGAGATTAGTTTTCAATTTGTAGCTTATTTCATAGCTTAAATTGGGTCTGCAATAGCCCCATTGGAATTGTTCAGTGACTGCAGCAGTTTTTGTGTTCTATGAGCATCTGATCTAGGGGTGATTTGAAGTAGCAACTGGGGTTAAAAATTGGGCATTTTTGGTTTATAAGTAGTTTGTTGTATCAGCTTTTAGATTCTACTTTTGGTTTCCCCTTAGGAGCTTTTAGCTAGCTTCTAGATCAGCTGCAAGTAGGCTGATTAGTCATAGTTTTTGCCTTTAATAGTCAACTGCACAAAGTGCTTATTAGCTTATTCTAAATGCTTCTGATGAACTCAAATAAGTACATTTTATTATCATCATTTATCCTATTTATTTGACTTGTTTTATTATATTATCTATGAGAATCGATACATTAATGTTTACTTTAGTAATTCTCAGGTAAAAACAAGCATTATGTGAAACTTGGCGATTTTGGACTAATTATGGAGCAAAACAAGCAAGATGTCAAAAGTCTGCTAGATCAAGCTCGTTCTACTCCAGATACGCCGCAATATACTTCTAACATACGGCGTATCACTATCAAGATTTCACAAGTTACAATCCAAGTACATGCGCCGCATACAAAGATCAAGATACGCCGCATCTGAAGACGGTGTACGAATATTCCAGAATATATTAATCTTGGACCCCACGCGAAGTTAAGTCAATGCGCCGCATCTATCAATTCTATGCGCCGCATCGATCCCTCATGCAGAAACTATAAATACCCCAAGGCCAGACGAATTTCGGGAGCGAAGTCTTAGAAAGAGACCGAAGACCATATAACCCTAGAGACGAATTCAGACGACCAAGCAGCACAAGACACACCTTAAACGAAGATACAAGAGCTGTAAGAAGGTCCTGCATGTATTCAATTCATTAAGTAGTTTTGCTTTATTGTTTTAGTACACTTTAATTCATCAGGATTGATGGGCTTGTGTCATGTGACTACGGAAAATCATGCACTCCCCTTAATATTGCTTTCCCATTAATTAAAGTTTATATGTTGATGTCTTTGGTGACTTTTATTAGTGCATTGATAACCTCTGTGTCTAGCTGAGTCTTGCTTGGGTCGCCATGCCCCTTCCTCGCCTATCTATTCTAGCGTATACGAGACGTGGGCATCACAAATGCCCAATACTCTAGAAAAGAAGGATAGACATAAGTAATCATTAAGGGTTTACTCGCCGATAAGATTAGAGCCAACGAGAAAGGTTTAATTATATACACTTCATATAAAACTAGCAATAAAACAAGTGACAAGCTACTTAATTATCAGGACAGGTCTTCTTATTGTCTCAAGTATCTATCTGTGTACGTGTGTGCTAATCGCTGATTCGTGCTCATTAGTTTATTTTACTACTTAATCATAACCAAACCGTGCCAGTCTCTCAGGCTGAACCCCCTTGCGTTAGATTAGGTTGTATAGCTAACTTAGGATATTAAAATACTGATTAGAATAACTAGATAATACGTTCCACTCTTAGTGATCGACACTCTACTTACCATTATATTCATACTGACCGGGTACACTGCTCGTTAAGTGTGTGTGTTATTGATAAGTCGGCTAAATATAAATTTAAAACTTGAGTAGGCATTAATACTGCTAAACCGCAACGACACGCACGCGCGCATCAAGTTTTTGGCGCCGTTGCCGGGGAGTGAATTGTTATTATCTGTTAATTTGATTTAGTATTTTAATTAGGTTTTTCTTTTTAGTTTATTTTTAGATTCTAACCACTGACCCTGTTATATATTAGATAGATTGCATTCATTGTATAGTTTGCATATTTTCTGTTTTTGTTTCTTTTCTGTAATTTTTGTTTCTTTTTGTTTGTTTTTATTTTTGTTTTTCTTTTTCTATTTTTCTGCATTCTGCTGTCGTTGTATTGTGCTGATACAAACGATACGGCGCATCTGTTTTCACAGATACGGCGTATTGCGTTTAATTTTTATAAAATACAACGCGTTTAATAAATTCGAGTACGACGCATCTTTCCCAAGATACGGCGTATTCTGTTTTTAATAAGAAATTTTTCTAAACCCTAACGCCATACGACGCATCTGTTTTAACAGATACGGCGTATTTTCTATTTAAATTAAAAACAGTTTTTCGAATTTTTAAACAGAAGCGACGCATCGATCTTTATCGATACGGCATTATAATCAAATCTGTATTGAACGTATCAAATACGGCGCATTAGCTTTTGTTAATACGACGCATTTAATTTTAATAAATATAATCGATTTTTGATAATTTAAACTTGATACGGCGCATTCTAATTCATAAGCTGCGTATCTGTTTTCTGAATAAAAGTCTGATTAAATTTTAACGATTATAAGATACGGCACATCCTATTTATAGGATACGGCGCATCGTCTTCAGATATCAGTAACTTTTATTTATCCCGAACGGAGAAAATTCTAATCATCTTTCCTGTCTCTTAGAAATTTTTTACTTAGAAGCCTATTTGTTTTGTGTTTCAGGAATCATGATTGATATTTTCCCAAGCTGGTTCGGAGGACCATGGATTGAACTTACAACCGATGAGATTGTATCTAAGTTCACCCACGAATGTGATAAGGAGTATCATGAGGTCGAAACTTTCATCAATGGACTGTTGCTGAAAGAACAAAACTATATGATTAGAGAATTGACGATTGAGGTGCACCAATTGTCGAAGGTGATTAAAGGAGTTTTGTTCCAAAGGCACGACCAGAATGGAATAACTACTAGACGCGGATTAGTGTCAAGGATGTTCCAATTAGCGGAAAGAATGTTTGGTTACTTGAATATGGAACTAAGAGAGAGATTGAGATGGAAGATCTCGCTAGAGCAGAATAAGGAACTGAACGTAAGTCTAACTTGAAGACTCTGGAATAAAGACAAGTGCTGACCGGGAGACAACCCGATGAAAAAAAAATTTACTTTTCTGTTCTGTGTCGAGTCTGTTAGACCTGCAGAAGATGCGGCGCATCTCCATCATAAGATGCGACGCATCACTTGCACTGGTCATATCTTATTTCATTTTCTGCATTTTTATTTTTGACTTTAAACTTTCTGTCAGTTTATTTAATGCGGCGCATCCCTGGTTAAGGATGCGACGCATCTTTTATTCTGATTCGTATTTATTCCAGGCTCGATACGGCGTATCTTCTTCCATAAGATACGGCGTATCGACTGACCTGATGATTTACAGTTTAATTTTTTAAGTTTTATTTTTACTAACTACTAATGTATTATGCAAGTTTGAACCTTCTTAACTCAGGTGTATTAAAGTCTAAATGGTATTATAGATTCCTGCAATTTTTTTGTGGATACATCATCTATGAAGCTTAAACGTTCTCATCCACAAGAAAGTTGATTTTTGCTCTTATACAAATAATGGAGGATCATATCGAGCAAATCTCAGGGGAGTTTTTCTGTTCTAATTCTTTTAATTTCCAGTTTTTAACCTTTGACACAAACAACGAGGACGTTGTTTAACTTAAGTGGGGGGATGGAGAATTAGAACACTTACTTGTCCTAAACTTTTTCAAAATATGCTTAAAATGCGCTTAATATATCAAAATTTAAAATTTTTTAGCATGTTTTTGTTTAAAGTCTAAATTACATAACCGCACACATAACTCTATTCTTTCAAAAAATATTAAAACTTTAGTGTGCTGGTGACTTGTAAACTTTAGAACTTGGCTTGTATACTATTCGAGACCACCATAATAAGTATTATCTATATAATTGGAGTGACTTGTCTAAATTGGTAAATTTCTAGGATTACACCCAAATAGCCTTTATATGTTATGTGATATTAACTAACTACACTGGTTAGTTAACCCCCGTATAAACCCTTTGTTACTCTCACTTTTAGAGTAAGATACCCCTAGAAAAACCCTCAGAGCCATTCCTTTCGTTTCTTACACCTTTGTTATAATGTTTCGATACACCCTTACACCTTAGCCTACCCTGTAGATTAAAATCCGTGGTTAATTGCTTTAGGCAAAGTGTGTTTCCTTACATTACCTGTGTTCGCGTGCGTAATTCATTATCTTTGGTTAGGTCGGGAAATTGCACAATGCAATTGGTATGAAAGTAAATATTGTATAACTTTTAGTTTATTTTTCGTGTGTTTGCTACTTTCACTATTACAGTTATTTCTGAAAGTATGAAGAGTATGGAAAAATTATCCGAAAAAATAGTGATAGAAAAGTTGTGAAATTTTACACATATAAAGTTCAAAAAAAAAAAAAAAGGAAAAGTTGGAAGTTTGTTTTAACCAACTTATGTAAAGTTTTGTATTAAGTGGGAGATATCACCACTATTTGTTGTATATTATATTTATGGATTGAATGGGAGTTGGCCGTTATGGGAACGCCAACTAAGGTTATTCTTTGATTGAGATTTTGTTGAGTATAATTCGTGTCTACCTAAAGCGTGTGTTTCAAGTGTTAAAGCGTGAGTTATTCAATGATATGAGTCTTATTCATGGGATGGTTGGGAAAGTGATTAACCACACTTAGGATTTTAATTTATCTGTTTTGTTTATTTTTTATTTTTTATTTTACACCAAATTGTATCCCAAATATTATCCATACCCTATATCATTCTTCATCCAAACCTTTGATTTATTGAGATTAGGGATTTGAGCAATCTTAAGTATCGTAGTCGTGGATTCGGCTATGTATTTATGATTTTGTCGCCCTTTTTGATATAATATTATTGGTGAAGATTACTTGGTCCTATCCTTAGCCTATTCGAGTTAAGGATTTGAGCAATTGCAAGTATCGTGGTCGTGGATTCGATCATGTATTTGTAATTTTGTCGCCTTTTCTGGAATATGAGATCGATAGAGATTAAAAAGGATGATCAACCCTTAACCAACAAACCATTTTTACCGCTTTAGACTTGTTATTCCTTGGCTTTAGTGGGGGAGATGCGTATACTTGCCAAGCCTATGATAGAATATTCGTCACGACTAAGCAACTAAACGATTTAGAATTGTTTTACATTAAAAATTATTTTGGTTTCTAATTCGTTAAGTGTTTGGTTGTGTGATTATGACAAAACGGATACGTGCTTAAATATAAAAAATAAATCCTAATATCTTTTAGGATACATTTTCATATGATTAATTCTAAGGTTTACTTGGGGACAAGTAAAGTTCAAGTGGGGGGATATTTGATGAACTCAAATAAGTACATTTTATTATCATCATTTATCCTATTTATTTGACTTGTTTTATTATATTATCTATGAGAATCGATACATTAATGTTTACTTTAGTAATTCTCAGGTAAAAACAAGCATTATGTGAAACTTGGCGATTTTGGACTAATTATGGAGCAAAACAAGCAAGATGTCAAAAGTCTGCTAGATCAAGCTCGTTCTACTCCAGATACGCCGCAATATACTTCTAACATACGGCGTATCACTATCAAGATTTCACAAGTTACAATCCAAGTACATGCGCCGCATACAAAATCAAGATACGCCGCATCTGAAGACGGTGTACGAATATTCCAGAATATATTAATCTTGGACCCCACGCGAAGTTAAGTCAATGCGCCGCATCTATCAACTCTATGCGCCGCATCGATCCCTCATGCAGAAACTATAAATACCCCAAGGCCAGACGAATTTCGGGAGCGAAGTCTTAGAAAGAGACCGAAGACCATATAACCCTAGAGCCGAATTCAGACGACCAAGCAGCACAAGACACACCTTAAACGAAGATACAAGAGCTGTAAGAAGGTCCTGCATGTATTCAATTCATTAAGTAGTTTTGCTTTATTGTTTTAGTACACTTTAATTCATCAGGATTGATGGGCTTGTGTCATGTGACTACGAAAAATCATGCACTCCCCTTAATATTGCTTTCCCATTAATTAAAGTTTATATGTTGATGTCTTTGGTGACTTTTATTAGTGCATTGATAACCTCTATGTCTAGCTGAGTCTTGCTTGGGTCGCCATGCCCCTTCCTCGCCTATCTATTCTAGCGTATACGAGACGTGGGCATCACAAATGCCCAATACTCTAGAAAAGAAGGATAGACATAAGTAATCATTAAGGGTTTACTCGCCGATAAGATTAGAGCCAACGAGAAAGGTTTAATTATATACACTTCATATAAAACTAGCAATAAAACAAGTGACAAGCTACTTAATTATCAGGACAGGTCTTCTTATTGTCTCAAGTATCTAACTGTGTACGTGTGTGCTAATCGTTGATTCGTGCTCATTAGTTTATTTTACTACTTAATCATAACCAAACCGTGCCAGTCTCTCAGGCTGAACCCCTTTGCGTTAGATTAGGTTGTATAGCTAACTTAGGATATTAAAATACTGATTAGAATAACTAGATAATACGTTCCACTCTTAGTGATCGACACTCTACTTGCCATTATATTCATACTGACCGGGTACACTGCTCGTTAAGTGTGTGTGTGTTATTGATAAGTCGGCTAAATATAAATTTAAAACTTGAGTAGGCATTAGTACTGCTAAACCGCAATGACACGCACGCGCGCATCAGCTTCTCTGGTCACTTTTGGTAGTTTTGAGCTTGAATTATTGTGTTGATCTGATTTTGAGCAGTTGGTTAATTTTTGTGTTGTTTAGCTTATTTTTGAGCTTATTTGCAACTGCTTATTTGCACAATCTGCTTATTAGTGTTGAACTATGTTCTGATTTCATTTTTCCTAGCTTCATAATATCATTTAAGATTTTTCTCCAAAATTTCATATTTTTCCAAAGTCATTTACTATTTTTAAATCATTTAAATAGTTTCTTTTAGTTTTTTAATTCATAATAAATAATTAAAAAGTCAAAAAAATTCAATTTTTTTTTCCAAAATTTTCTTTTGTCACTTAGGAGGTAGGAAAATTAATTTGGTATTCCTAGGATTAATATTTTTAGATTTCACGTTTTAGTCTCGCGTTTTCCGTTTTTAATTTCGGTATTTGATACGTTTTGCTAATTTTTGCTTTCTAGATTTATATGTTTCCCTTAGCCTACTTATGCTTCCCGTAGTTGTAGGAAATTTAATCAAAATCCAAAATCTCTCCGTTTTCATATTTCAAACACGATTCACAAACCCGATCTCACAAATTCCATTCATCCTTCATCGGGGATAACGAACCGGGTTACACATACTTCACTTGTGTTTCCTTGGAAAAATAACGTATTGATTTTTAACGAATCAGGTGTCTCTGTGTATAAGTGTGTGACCCCATAGGCTCACATACGTCTAGCCATATAATTATTAATTATGACACGAGCATACTCCAACAGCTCCCACTTGCGACGTCATAATAATCAAGTAATTATACAAGCAATGGTTAGCGTCTAGCAACACGCCAATGCCCCTAGAAATATGTGAGGTTAGTTTCTTAAACGTCTCATTTTAGATGGTTTATATGTCATCTATCCTTTTGTTACAGATACCGTGTTGAACATTAGACATAGATCAAATGTCATTCTAATATTTCAACCATTATGTTTCTCGATATAGATATTGAACAAGATTACCAAGTGGGTTAAGATTCATCTTAATCTCATTTGGGTACGGCCATACAAACATCTGTCCAATTCATCGAGGGGCCCAATAGTATCTAACTCCATAACATGTGGAGGAACAAATCCTGTTTTGACTACACGTGTCATTCACATGCTTCATATCACTCCTGATAATGGCTTTTATAACTACCTTATTCAGGACAGCGTTTAACCATATCAAGGAATGAAATTCCACATATGCAAGACCTGCTTGCATCTCAAGTCTAAGGATAAGAGACATAACCTCTTGCAAGATTCACTATTGACGACGATCCATGTAGTGAATACTCGTAGGTTGGGTCAATCCAATGTTCATCATAATGAACAACATGTGAGTGTGGCAAATGAATCACCAACACGCTCACATTTGTCTTAATTTGATGATACTCCCGTATTGTCAACCGACAATGGATAATTTTAGAATAAATAAATTATTCATGGATTAAACATGCAAATATAGAACACAGTAGTATAAATGAAGACGATCATACCAGGTATATCAATTCATTATATAATACGACTGCTTACAGTTCCATTATCCAAATACTAAAAACAGATATGCATAAGACTACTCATAGGTCGGAATCCGATGTTCCCACCTTGATCGAATCATGTTGTACAAGACAACAAGTAGTCATCTGAGTAAACTTTGAGAATACTTGTTACAAACTCATGAAAGGTTTGGATGATGATTGTCCTTTGTATGTGTGCATTCAAGTACAAGACGAGTGTTGCAACAATACATTCCATAGGGTGTTTGAAGCCAAAAAAACACCTACATTAGACAGTCATCTGTACAGTTTCTCAAACTATAAAGTATTCTTATTCTTTTAATGTATAACGCACTAGTGCTCTCAGTCGAGCACATCTAGTCAGCAATGTCATCATTCATGATGACATGCTACCACGACTAGGGTTGAGTATCATCTCAGTTAAATAAGCATCAGCGTATGCAAACAAAACAGAGTTCCTCGAATATTCGTAAACGTTTGAACATATCTTTGGTCCTTTGTAGGTCCATTATAATGTTCGTTTAACAATCATCTAATGACTTTCACTTAGATATTTGTTGTTATCAAATCATCTTGCATTCATGCAAATGATATATACATAGTCTAATGCGTAATATGACTTACATGATGAATCCTTTAGTCGAACTTAAGATTTCCACTCATGTGTTCAATCTCATCAAGTGAGATTGATCATTGAGACTCCCCTCAATAACGTGTCATATTATGTTTTAGACTTAATAACCGCTCTTGTTTATTCTAATAAACATATACATAAAAAGGTTGTATGTCTTATTTTATAAATCCCTTGAGAGAAACTTCATTCCAAGCTAAGGATTAAAGTCTAGCTTAGATGGAATATTGTTTCTAATATGTTAATGACATATAAGATTTAAGAAAATAAATACAGTGCTCCAACTTGCTCTTAGTGTACTTAGGAGTAATCTTATTAATCAAAATCAAATCAATGATTTTATAATTAGATTAAGATCCCTGCTCCTAGATGCATGATCTAATCCACACATGGATTCTTTTATCTTGTATACATAATAAAGATTATACGGATTCATAAACCCTTTTGATTACTCATCGTCCTCGCAAAGGTAATCAACAAGAAAAGTGTTTTGATATCCTGTTGTCACATTTCATTTACATGAAAACAAGTATGACAATTAATCATCTTTATACATTTAATGATTGTAGGTAGGAAGATTTAGTCATAGTCAATTTCTTGAGTACGAGTAAACTGCTTTTACTACACGTGCATTAAATGTGTGTACAAGTTTGTCCTTTTGAGTCTTTTCATCAAGAAACTCATTATCAACCTTACAGTCTAACTGATTGGTAAGAGATCAATCAAGCTCCATGAGTGATTGTCTTCTAAGGACTGCATCTTTACATTCATGGCATTGAGCTATTCATCAGATTCAAGATCTGATAATACATCTCTGTAGTTAGCAGGTTCACTATGATCCTCTAACTTATATCCCTTAGCATTGAGATAAAAAACTATATCATTCAGGTGCAAGAGGTATCCTTGCGGATTAATGAATGAGAGATATCAATCTATGGTTTAACATATGCATGTTCAACCTTAGAATGACATTAGCAAGTGTACTCAGAAGGTTGCTCTTGAATAACTTCAAGATCTAAAGGTGCTCCCACTTGCTTTTGTATGTAGAGACTAATCTCTAGATACTTAGCATCTTGAGAAACAATAAATTGTTTTCAAGTGGGACATCCAGAATACATCGTTAGTTCTTGACTCTAGTTTGTTAATTACTTACTCTTAGGTAGTTAACAAATTCAGAACTTCAATCAAGACATAATGAGATTCATCCCATGCCATAATACAATGATGTCTTAAATTCCTTCTGGGTTGGAACCATATTGAGTGTACACATGGCACATCCAATTTCTAACCTTGATAGCTTTGGAGGTAAAACAGTTTAAGTCATCAAAGATCAAACAATATCAATAGTGTTTGATTTTCCACGATGGACATACCATAAGGTCGTGGTATTCCATGAGGACTGATATTGTGAGACTATCACACAATTCATTAGATGAACTTATACCTTTTGGCTTACATATCTGCCAACCAAGTCAAACCAGATGGCATCAATTATAGCCTACTGCATACTTTACTTCATGTGCATGTTTTTGACTAGAAAACATAAACATTTATTATACGTCGTAAGTGTACATGTCTTAACAATTAACGGAATTGATGTTTTGTGTCTTTACAAGAGACCTAAACATATTCAACTAAAGTAATTATGAGCGCCGACACTTGGCCTCAATAGTAAATTCAAGTTAATTTTATACTTCATGATTATGACTTTACAAGAAAACATAATCATATTTACTAAACAATTCAGTGAATATGTTGAAGTAACTTTTCATGTTATCTTGATAATAGTTCTAATAAGGGCAACATACATTTTATGTGTAGAAGTCCTAGTAGAATCTTAGTTTCTTACCTTGCAGTCAAGAAAAACCATTAGTCATATTGTTATACGTTGTACCTTGCACACAATTAAGATTTCTCCCACTTGTGCATGGCACAACATCATGAGAGTATACAAACAACACTACGCTCGTTTGTTTGTATGAGCAATATGACAATGTCTAAGATAACATATGATTTTTAGTCAAAATCAAAATACAGATATGTAGAACTTTATCGTTTTAATAATGAATCATGCACAACAAGTTTATAGATAACATTTCAGGAAGCAACATCAGGAACGCGACAAGTTATCTTATAAAATTTATGCAATGGTTCTTATATAAACTATGATGCTCAACATGTGGAAAGTTAATGTATTATTTCAAGACAATCTGGAAATAAGATGGGCAACTTGCAAGGTAACAAAGCTTATAGCTCCCACTGGATTAGACAACATTACATGTGTTTCGTCACCAGTAATATAATCACGTAGCTCCCACTGGATTAGAAAACATTTCATGTGTTTCATCACCAGTGGAGAGTGAGTGGTAATACTTTCCATCTTTCATTGAATATCTACACATTATTGCTAATATGAGTCACTTTAACTAGTAAACATGTACTTAGGTATTCAAGAAAGTGCATCAAGTTCTAACATATAGATGATGGGCTAGCCATCATTGCTATTTTAACTTGAAAATAGGCATGCATTTCCTCCAGTATTGGTCTACTTCACCACAAGGGTATATAGGACCTTAGTAGGCTGATTGGGTTAAGACAAACTGCTAGGTAATCATGCTAGTAATTGCCTTTACCACTTTGCGGTTTATTTTTATTTCTGCTTCTAATTATCTAAACTCATTTTAGTTGGGTAGCTATAGAAAACGTGTTCTCTAGTTATCCAAATATATTATATTTCTTCAATGTTTCAAAACCGAAACTAGGGTTATGAAACAATCTTGAAAGAATAAGATGTGTAACCATACTTAACCGTTTTGACTTTTACAAGACATCACGATTTCTAGAGTAGGTGTTCTTTGAGTTTTATTAGAATTAGGAAAATTCAAATATTCCTATTATGGCTTTTCCTTATAAAGAAAAAGGATAGGAATAAGTCTCTTTCTTACAAGGAAAGAACGACTTAGTTCGTCATTTTAACAAGAAAATAACAAACTCTTGTTTACGGATTGTGTTGCATTAATACATTAATTGAATTTACAAAGTTCATTTTTAGTATTTTCGATAATTATCCTTTTATAAATTAACTACCCCATGTTTAGAATTTAAAACAATTAATTTACGAAAAAGGCTAAGATCCACATTGTGCTTCTACTATCACATCAGTTGATCTGCTAGCAATAGTAGATTTAATTGGTAGGCGACGATCACCAATTGTATTACATGTACAACTCTTAGATCCTTATGGGACTCATGGCACTAGTGAACAAGCAACTAGTGTCAAGCTGGCATGTTTAGTCCCATCTTTGCCTCGGGTCCAAGGTCTGACCAAGCATAACTCGATTAAGTCATCCAATTTGAAAACGTGTGAGAATATATCAGGGTCTGACCGCTAGAGAATAGTCACCCTGGGTTACAATTCAGCCTAGGTCTGACCATAGCCAAAAGGTAATTGCAAGTGTTTTCATAATTGGATGGCATGACTTAAATTTTGACGGGTAAAGTGTTTTGATGTGGATCAAAAACATGTACGAAAGAAGTATGCATTCATTCTTCGTAGCACAAGTTAAAAACTTTTCTTAACTTAAGTCTAATCATTGTTTTAATTTATGTGTGTCAAGTTGCCCATTTTCAAGACTAATATAAATCCTAAGTGGATTATAATTAAGTTTGGACAATACAATAAATAAATAAACAACCTTAACTAGTTTAAGTGTTATTTAGGAAACAATGATTTTTAAGTTTCAAATCATATTTAAACTTAGTTAAACTAAATCATAAGACTTAGTTCAAAATGGTTTATATTTCGTTATAAGTTTTAAGAAAACAATTTTCGTTTTACATGTAGTCACAACATACATAAAACAACCAAACAAACATACAACCATAATATGCAAAGCCTCAACCGATGAAAATCCTATGCTTGGTCTCGTGAGCCATCACAAGAACCAAGAGTCAACTAGGGACAAATAACACAACCACACGGAGGGCTCCCACTTGCCCCAAGACAATCATGGGCAAGTAAAGGCCCATAATGCACATGAAAAATGATTATGTCAGCCCAGTTTTTCTGTCTTTGGAGGCCCAAACGGCCTAGAAGATGACCTCCTCATGCTTCGACCCAGTTGACAAAGTTGTAGGCCTATGTCTTTTGGACCTGCACAAAAAAATTCAGCCAAAAATACCTTACCAATCTCCTGGAAATCGCATTTTCCCAGCAGGTGTCCAGCAGCTACTTTTGGTCCAAAATCCTTCATTCTTTCGCCATTTGATTCCAAGCTTTTGATTACATGATATATGAAATAAAGTACAACTAATCTACTTCTTATCTACTGTAAAAGTGCCCAAACAATGGCAAAACCAAAATGAATAACATTACAAAAGTGCCGAAACAATGGCAAACCCCAAAAACAAGAAATCAACCAACAATCACAACATCACAAGGCATAAGTGGTCTAGGTTTTCATCGGCTTTGCATATACACATAATAATACAATAAAATTATGATCATGACAAGGTGTTGGCTAACTCCATGGACAAACATGCATGTATTTGCCATGGACAACAAAATAAATAACAAGAATTAAATTGTTAGCCAACGAATCGAAGAAATTAATTAACAAGAATTAAAACCCCGAATGGTACGCGTGTCAAATGGCCATAGATTCAAAACCCACTGATATTAGGACCTTCTTAACATCATTTTACCACAGAAAATTAAGCCTCATGGGCTGATTTGAAATCGGGTTACAAATCTATCAAAAAAACACGTTTTTAGGCCATTTTACGGGTACCGAACAAGTAAACAATTAATGTATGCATAACAAATGGCCATAGGATCAAAAAGTCCAGATTATTAGACCCCATATGGTTCGACATATATTCAAAAAATAAGCCTCCGGGGCTGTTTTGAAATTAAACCTTTAAATCCATTAAGAACACGCGTTTTTAGCCATTTTTACGCATACTTGATGATCATATGACATCATATGATGGCTCGTGATACCACTATAGGTGATGTAATAATAAAATAACATATCAAATATATAAACGCAGCGGAATACATCACCAACAAGGATCCATATAGCCATATGATCAATCAAATGAATTAAACAAACAAGTTATACCTTTGTAGCGTGAGTCGGGAGTCACCACCAATCCCTATGTGTCGAATGGAATAAGAACCACAAGTGACCAAAGGAGATCACCTCTATGAATAATCCACACTACACGTCATCGATCACCACCCGATGCTAGTCTTGACCTCGTAACAATGATCCTTGATGCATCTACAATAGAATGAGCAAAGAAGGGATCAAGAAAACACAAACCCTAGAAAGGGTGTGTTTGTGCCGTACATATTAGGGGAGAGAAAAGGGAAAACGGTTTTGGTAAGTGGTTATGTCATTTGTGATAATGAAAGACTAAATCAATATTGATCTTATCATTATCTAAGTTACACATAGCCCCTTCAAAATCTTTCATTATCCCTCTTTTCCCTTCCATATGGCCGGCCATGATAAGGGCCCTCAATGGGCTTGCCCATTGTTGGCCCAGTCCAAAAACACTAAGTCTAACTTAGTATTTAATGGCCCGTTATTGATCCCGAGTTACGTAGTCGTTTATATATTGTAAATACGATAAATACAATCTATAAAATGGTATCTCTGTGTATAAGTGTGTGACCCCATAGGCTCACATACGTCTAGCCATATAATTATTAATTATGACACGAGCATACTCCAACAGGTATCTCCTAGAGATTAAGTTGTCCTCATAGACGGACTTCCCAAAGATCTCAGGGAGTTCAAGGGTCTGATTGTGGTTAGCATTCCTGAGGCCCTGTGAGAAGTTTAGCCACTTCTCAGGAAGACTGTTGACAAAGTCAACATTGATCTCTTGTTTAGACAAAACTACACTATCATTTAACAGTTCATTTATTAGGGTCTTGTATCTGGTATATGTCTGAGAGAGACTTTCAGAGTCCTTTGCCCTGAAAGTGTTGTACTCAAGTTTTAGGTCCATGATCCTGTTTTCCTTGGTATCTGAGGGACCTTCAAAGCTGTTAATCAAGTCAACCCAAGTTTGCTTAGCTGTTGAACAGTTAATGACTGTTTCCATTATATCGTCAGGAAGACAAGATATAATTATGCTTTTCAGGCGTTGGTCTTGATTGACCACCCTTCTCTCACCAATGGTCCACTGAGATTCAGGCTGTTTAGCCCCTCAGCAGTCTTAGGGACATAAGGACCATCTTTGATACAAGTGTTGTAGTATGGTTCCATACTTGTCAAGTAGCAAAGCATTCGCTTTTTCCACTTGCTAAATTTTCCAGCTTCGAGTCTGGGAGCAACAGCTGAATAGCTACCACCCTTTTTATCGACGAGCTGGGGCACATTAACATCAGTCATAGTAGGATCTTGGTTTTAAAAACCTTTAGCACTCTTAGTTTTTTGAAAAGATTTTATAAACTAGAGGCTCTGATACCACTTGTTGTTCCCTTTTCACAAGTAGAAGTAACTACGAAGTTAATCTAATTGTGTTTAACGACTGAGATAATGTATTTGATTAATTATAACAGATAAGTAAAACGTAAATATAAAAATACAAGTTTTCAACGTTTAAATTCTTATTAGAAATTAATCAAAAGAATCTATTACCCAAGTGTTTGCGAAATAAACACTTGGGATCGAATAGACAAGGTATGGTTTTCTCCTCTCTAAAGTCAAGTTATTCTTGAGTGGCAACAATAAAGACCCACTGAGCTATCTCAGGGATATGGTTACTCTTTGGAAGAGAAAATTTGTTTTGTGAAAGTCTAAGCTTTCAATGCACAAAACTTATCCCACTTTTCTCCATCTGTTCCTATTTATACACAAGTATAAAAGAGCACCATGATTAACAATACATAAAGAATAACCTAGTGTATCTGACAACTACAACAGTATTTGTCATTTCCAAGAGCCAATGGGAATAGGCTAAAGGTCTTTACGAGTGTCAGATCTGACACATCTTGACTTTAAGCTGTTTAGGGAAAGTTTGCTTTTGGCCCGATAAGACATCTTCTTATCTCTTCAAACTTTCCCTCCTAATCCCGCCTTTCTTTCAGACTTCAGATTCTTCAGTCTAGGTCTTCAGTCTTCAGTCTTCAATCATTTATTGTTGTTTAGGAGACTGGGGGTTCAGTGAGTTCTTGTCAAATACTCACTGAACCCATTACCTTCTTCTTTGGCTTAAGTGACACTCAGGGAGTTCCGCCTCACTGAATGGTGAATCTTTCTTCTTAGACTCGTCCTAAGCATCTTGAAGGTAACTCACTGAGTGACTGTTCACTCAGTGACTTGAGAGTGTTTACGGTTGATTAACACTTAGCTTAATTTGTATTCAAATCCTGTTTTCAGGACGCTTGGGTACTGACGGACCCAACATGTACATTCTCTGAAATCATGCTAATGGACTCAACATACAATACCACGTTGTTTAAATTGCCATTTTTTGAAATTGTCGGATTAACTTCAACAAACAAAACATTTTCAATGGCGTTTTGCTTTTTGAACAAAGAAAATGGGCCTAATTTTCAATGGGTATTGCAATGTGTGAAGGAGGTGATAGAGGAAAAATATTACCCGCGTGTTATCATCACTGACAGAGATTTGGCGTTGGTTGGGGCATGTAGAGAAGAATTCCCGAACGCAAACAAATTACTCTGTCAGTGGCACATTTCACAAAATGTGCTTCAGTATTGCAGAAATAGATGCAATTCGCTAAAGGAGTATGAGTCCATTAAAGGAACATAGGATTGGATGGTTAAAGCTCCGACACGCGGCATATTCACGCATTATTATCAACACCTACAACAGTTATTGGTCGAACGTGCAGGTACTTAATTATTAATTCTTTGTTTTTATTATTTAACAAATAAGTACCCGAATGACTTTTTATTAATTCATTTTTTTTTTGCAGATATTTATTCGTATCTGAATAACTGGATGAGTATGCCAAACATGAGGTTGGTTATTTCTTCAGTGATTAACCGGCCTGCTGTATTTATATCCGAGCGACAAAGTCATACGTGTTTTCCGCTTTTTTCCGGTCCAGATTTATCACAAGGAACTGGCCCCCTTTTTATTGCCCGTGTGGGGGATGGCGAATGTGCTCACTTCATTTATCTGACGCTAGACGAAAATTCACCAGTTCCGGATATTCACCCACAATGGAGGGCATACAGAGTTGCCGATGCATCCGAATGGGCAACTTTATATTACGATCGACAACACATGTATACTGAGATTAGACAAAGACGAACATAGTAAATGATTACTGATTTATGTTGTAAATAATTATACAAACAAAATATTGTAAATGATTACTGATTTATGTTGTAAATAATTATACCGAAAAAACATTGTAAATGATTACCGATTTATGTTGTAAATAATTATACCGACAAAACATAGTGAACGATTACTGATTTATGTTATAAATAACTGTTTGTATTATTTAAATTAACAATACATTACTGATTTATGTTGTAAATAACTGTATGTATTATTTAAATTAATTCTTTGGCCAGGTGGAACAAAATAATCCTTTCTTGTGTCGCTGTCGAAGAGGATTGATTATAGAAAGGATATCCCGTAGAAACACTATTTATGGTCAACCGTATTATGCATGTCCTTTTTCAGTGGTAAGTAATCGTACGTTTGTTTAGTTATGTAAATTATTTGTTTGTTAAGAATACATTTCTTATAATTTTCTTAACATGTAACAGCCAGGAACAGATAACTATGGGTGTGGATACTTTATGTGAAATGATGCTTTTCAAAACAAGTACTTTAGTCAAGCCTTTTCTTCAACGCAGTGCTCAAACTGCGTAGCTAAAGATAATAAGATTGACAAGCTTGAAACAAGAAACAAGATGTTAGTGTCTCAAAACAAGTTGTTGATGACAAGAATAAAGACGCTCGAAGCATCACTGAAATTGGCAAGGAATCCTGAGGATCACACATGTAGTAGGTGTTGTTGTTTAATTGAATAATAAAAGTTGTTTTTGTAGTTGTTTAATGTGTTAATGTTAACGTGTTATTGTTGTTGTTTAATTAAATAGAAACACATTAAACGAATACAAATAACATAACAAATAAACACTAAAATAAACATTACACAAAATAAAATAAATCAAATACATACTAAAAAAAAAAGGTACACCCTCCCATTAGGGGGGGTGCCCTTTGTATTTTTAGAGGGGTGGGTATAGGGCGAGCCATGCCTAACAACATGTTACATGCATAATCCATATAAAAATCTAACACATGTAATGATTATTTTATCTCTCTTTATCTCAACTTTTGAATTTGTCATGTGTTATAATCCTATTGTTAGACATAACGAGCATTGAAGCCCGCGTGTTACAGCGGGTTGTTTAGATAGTTGTTTTTTGTTGTACGATGTGTATTTTACATTTTGTAGGTTCACAATTATTTCGTGATGTACTTAGTAGAATTTCTTTTTCTTTTTCTTTTTAAAAATTTTTTTTGTTATTTCTATTTTTAATTATGTTTTGCAGCGGGATGTTTAGATAGTTGTTTTTTGTTGTACGATGTGGTTGGTCATTGAATTCATATAATCATTACATGTTAGGTTCTTGAAATTTTTTAAAAAAAATATATATTTTTTTGAATTTTTTTTCTATAACTTTTTTTCGAAATTTTTTTTTATAAGATTTTTTTTTCTTAAAGTTTTTTGAAAATGTTTTTTTTTTGAAAATATATTTTTTTTTGAAAATATTTTTTCAAAAACTTTATTTTTCTAAATTTTAACAGTAAAAAGTGAACAGTGGCGGCACTCACAAAACACTGTTCACTCAACTGTTTTTGACTGTAGCAAAAAATCCGGGGTTTAAATATATCGAGCATGGAAGCCCACACGTTGCAGCGGGTTATTCAGATAGTTGTTTTTTGCTGTACTATGTGTGTTTTACGTTTTGTAGGTTCACAATTATTTCGTGATGTATTTAGTAGATTTTTTTTTTTTCTTTTTAAATTTTTTTTTTTGTTATTTCTATTTTTAATTATGTTTTGCAGCGGGGTGTTTAGATAGTTGTTTTTTGTTGTACGATGTGGTTGGTCATTGAATTCATATAATCATTACATGTTAGGTTCTTGAAATTTAAAAAATATATATATTTTTTTTGAATATTTTTTTTTTTCTATAATTTTTTTTCGAAACTTTTTTTTTTTATAATTTTTTTTTCTTAAAGTTTTTTTAAAATGTTTTTTTTTTGAATATAATTTTTCAAAAAAATTATTTTTCAAAATTTTATTTTTTCGAAAAAAAATTTTAGAAAAAGGATTTTCGAAAAAAAAAATTGAAAAAAGATTTTTTTTTTCTGCTATTACAAAAAATTTTATTAGAAAAATTAATTTTGTTTTTTCGAAATTAAATTTTTGAGAAAAATTATGTTTTTTTACAAAATTTATTATTTTAGTAAAATTAATTTTTTTTCGAAATTAATTTTAAAGTTTTTTGAAAATATTTTTCAAAAACTTTTTTTTATTATTATTTTTTTAAAAATTTATTTTTTTGAAATTATCTTTTCCAAAAAAAAAGGGTTTTGCTAACAACAACCCAATGGGTGTTGTTTAAGCTTACCTTAATTAATAATGTTTCCAAATATTAACTCACTTGATATTAATACTTACCTTATTAAATTCATTTACTCATGTATTTATAGAAATTATGAGTTCATATTTGGAAACAATGTTATTTAGGGTAAGCTTAAACAACACCCATTGGGCTGTTGTTAGCAAAACCCAAAAAAAATAATAAAAAATAATAAATAAATAAAAAATAAACTACAGTAACCTGCTACAGTAGCTACAGTAAAAAGTTAACAGTTGTGGCACTCACAGAAACACTGTTCATGCAACTGTTTTTTCATGTAGCAAAAAAACTGCCTATTATATAGATTGTATAATTTTAAGCACAAGTTTGCAAATTTGGAGATGGCACTGGTGTGTTTATGGGATAACTAGGCAATCAGCTCATTATATACATCAGCCAAATACGTATAGTACGTACTTCCTTCAATTGAAATCAAATCTAAAAAGAAAAAAGAAACAAAATGATTTTAAACTTTTGTTATTTACTGGTTACCTATTATATTACGCACAGCCAAGACATGAGCATTTCGTAAAACAAAATTAAACGTATATTCATTTAACTCGTTTTTTGTGTTAGTCTAGGCATACACGCAAGGGAATGGAATATGAAAATAGTTGACCAGGTGTATTTAAGTAAGCTAAAGAATGCAAGTAGCACATATTTTTTGGACCGGACGCATTTAAGAAAAATTGATGTTTTTTCAGAAAAAATTGCGTCACCACGTAGAAATCTGTAGGTGTCTCGTGAACCCTACGACTCACTCTAATTCCGTCCTTGTACATTCACGAAGCACAAATTAATCATACTTTATACTTATGAGAATAAAAGTAGTTCTAATGTTTTCGTAACATTGTTGGTAAACGTTGACAATGTTGTTAAACATTATCTTTAATTAGATATTAATTTAATATTTTTTTTTTTTAGTGATAAATAAAGAAGCAGCCGTTACTCGGTTTATAGTTAGTAGAAGTAGTTTGGAAGGTAGCTTTCCAGATTTACGCGGTTCGTTTTGTAGAAAGGTACTCTTTTGGAAGCAACTGACCGAATAAGTTCAAAAACATAGGAACAAAATTATTAATTTGGTGGGTTCGATCAATTAATATTTCTAAAAAGGTGATGTTGACCGGACCCTCCCTTAGGGAGGGTGTGTTGACTTTGACCAGCTGTCGCCACTTGTATTGTCTGCTTTAAAACTTATACATTTTGACTAAAGTAGGTGGATTCACCATGGTAGGGAGGGTCCGGTCAGTAGTACCCTTTCTAAAACTAGGAATATACTCAACTACTTTTAGTTAGTTAATCAGTTATTAATAATTCAGATCCTATAACCCCACACTATCCAACACACGCTTAACTACGCGTATTTTCTTGTGATCTAGTCTAATTTTCATGTATATATATCATTTTGGAATCTACACACTACTCAACTATAAATGTGAAGATATAAGCATGTTTATTTGGTAGTTTGTTATTAGTTATCTAATAGTTATAGTCTTTTATGATTCTAAACTTGTTAAGAATATATTTTTGAGCCGTTTATCGATATCTTGGGTACGTACGTGTTTTGATGGCACGCAAGAGATCTTTTGGTGACGACGAAGGAGAGGACACGACATTTGAACGATTAGTTCGAGGATGGGTAAGTTCATCTCTAGCTAGTTTCTTTTCACTTAGATGCCAATGTACTTAGTTGCGTGATCATGAAATTTTGAATAACTTTTAATGCTGTTGTTATGACTTGATCGTGCATGTTCTTCAACTTGATAAACTTGGTTTGTTAATGTGACAGTATGGCTTGACATTTTCAAATGACTTGTTTAATCTACTTACCAGATTTTATATGGAGTCTAATATATATATGCTCTTTGTCCGATAGGTGCGAGATGAGGTACACCGATCATGTCAAAGCTTCTTCTCTACGTTACCAAGGTTAGATCTCCAACTCATTATTTCTAGCCGAAAATTGTTTCTATCCGTCATCTACGAAGTGTTGGTTATTCTAGATTTCTAGGATCAAATCTAGATATAACGCATTGTTACATATTTTAATTGGATGCTAATGTTCATTTTGGCGAAATTGGCATGCTAGGTTACGAGTCATAGTGAGTAATTTATATACACGTCCGGGTTGAATGCTAACAACTTTTTGAATACCTAGTGTTTCTAATATGATTAAAAAGGCTATATATATAGTACTAAACGGTACTTTTAATGAAAGAAGACAAATACAGAAGGTTGTAAACATCTGAAATTATAAACCACTTTTCATAAATTTTAAAAGTTAAGTTGCAACTATTTGTTTATCCTTCCTTATGAGCGGATTCCATTCTTTGCTAAATTTAGAATCGAGATATTTTAAGGTAATAACTCCATTATTGTTTGCGCCATAGATCTCCAATCGACGCAATTGAACCATGCACGAAGGCATCACTGCAGCTTCGCTTTCACGCAAACTTGCCTGATACATTCTTTACTGGCAGCCGGATACAGTCAAAAGACAATACTGCTGTGAAGCTAGTGTTGTTTGATGTCAACTCCAATCAAGTAGTAACATCTGGACCCCTTTCATCCTTGAAATTACAGATTGTTCCACTCGATGGTGATTTCTCGGCTGATGATGACCAAGATTGGCCTGAGAAAGATTTTGGTGACAAAGTTATATATGCAAGAGATGGAAGAAGGCCTTTGATAACCGGTGATTTGGTAGTCACACTAGTAAATGGAGTTGCAGATTTAGGTGAATTACGTTTTAATGATAATTCAAGCTGGAGAAGAAGTAGAAAATTCATGATAGGTGCAAGAGTTAAAGATACTTCTACTGGAGTCAGAATTAGAGAAGCAAAGAGTCAGGCCTTCATAGTGAAAGATCAACGTGGCGAATGTATGTCTCCTTTTCGTCTCTTTTCATTTTCATTATGTTAGTAATAAATTTAAGACTAAATACATTTTCTTGATTCAGCATATAAGAAGCATCATCCTCCATCTCTGACTGATGAAATTTGGAGGTTGGAAAAGATAGCAAAAGACGGGGTTCTTCATAAACGATTGGCATCACATCATATATGCACTGTGAAGGACTTTCTACAATTGTATGTTACCAATCCGTCCTTACTTTGCAAGGTAGCACGATAGTTATATTTTACGTATTTCTAGTATTTAAATTTTTCAATGATTATTCACATTGTTCTTATACTTGTATGTATTGTGTAGTTACTTGGTGGATCATCTAACAAGACATGGAAGACTGTAATTAAGCACGCAAAAGATTGTGTTTTAGATGACAAGTTGTACATGTATAAAAGTGGTGACGATGGAATCCGGCTTTTGTTTAATTCGGTTTTGACAGTAGTAGGTGCAACCTTTGATGGAGAAAACTATTTGCCTCTTAATAAACTATCAGCGTTTCAAATGGTATTATTTCATATATATTTGTAGTCATATATACTTCTAACTGTCCTGATGTTTTATTGTATTCAAAAGTCATATTTTCTTGCATCATTTGTAGCATGCGGTAGATGCTTTAAAGCAGCAAGCTTACAATAACTTGGAGATGATTGTACCAATAGAGGACCCTCTTATAAGTGCAAGTGTATGTCTGCGTGGTGTTAGCATCCCTCTTATGAACAAAGGTATATCATCTTCCAAGGATTTGCTTGTAGTCCATATGACTCGCTTAACAAATTAGGTTCATATGAATTTGGTATATATATATTAGTACTAATAATAAATACCGTGCTTCATACAGATGATTCTGATATGAAAATGTATGGGGAGGTTGATAGCAGCAGTGAAATGGAAATCCCTATGGGTTTTTTTCCTCCTATAACTGCAGAATTGAGCAATGAAACTTATGGTGATCAAGATTTTGCGGATATTGATTTTCAGACTGGGACATCCCTGTGGCAAGGAAACGACCTGGTCATTAATCCTAGTAACCAAACTTTAAATATTGTTTCCTCTGATTTTGGAATCTGTACTTCGAGTAACGGGTCACCAAGGGGCAGATGGTGTAAGATTCGTGCTGCCTTTAAGTGGGGTTTAGTGAGGCGAGATGTGGCTGCGAAAAAAATGGCACAGTGGCATTCTTATCTAAATTTCTAAGTCTTTTATAACAATTGGTGGCTGAATTTCTGTACAAGCGATCGCCACTTATTTATCTTTTTGGTGCATAATGCAGAATGTTTGGATCTTGTACATATTTTAGATCTTGATATTTAGGTTGTGCTATGCCTGTGTTAAGAAGCAAAGGAAGTTGAATTAAACTTATATGTATATGAGTTTTTAAGTTGGTAACATATTTTGTCTAATTTTGGCTTCATAGGTAACTAGTTTGTTAATATTGTTATGAAAACTTTACTAGTGTCATTTTAATTTAGTTTATTCTTCTTCATAAAAAGTTTCTGTTTGGACAGAAAATTTTGGAATGCACCTTAGGACCTTTAACTCTTTAAGGCTAAATAAGTTTTGACCCACTTAATCTTTGATGGTGTTACTGTTACCAACCCAGTTATTTCGGTATCTAACCTTTTTACCAGCCCAATTTATGATTTAATAGATATAGGCCCAATTAGTAATTTCAAATGAACAGCCCAAATTTCTACCAGTGTTATGTCCAATTTTCAATTACGATTAAGTGCAAGGTTCTTATAACTTATAAGATTTGTGTATGATTGACTTCTGATCACATTGTATCATTATAGCGAAATATTGCTTTTGAACCTATCATCACTCCACGTCGGGGATTTGCACAAAGGTGCTACATAATATATAGAAGTTGTCACGCTATACAATTTCTAGACCTAATAGACTATGTACGGACTATTCATGCTAGGTTTTTTGCTTTTCATTGTATCGTTTGTCGATTAAAATTTTGGTTTGATCAAATTCTAGGAATGATTGAATCGTCTATTATATTGATGTGCACGTCGGGGATTGCATGGTTATTTTGGCAATTGGTTGGCATCTTCTATATATCCTGGGTTAAGTCAAATATGATGATTTTCCTTAATTAGTGTGATTTGCTCTGATGACACTCGTTAGACAAAGCCTTATATAAAAAGAGGTATAACTCGTGCAAGGGATCACAAGCCTTTCAAAAGATGCTTGAAATTCTTTAGTTGTTAAATATTCATGCATATGTAAGAATGTATGTTTAAATGTATAATGACTATATAGATGCAACTCTAGTCAAGTTTTAATGTAGTCTACTTTCAAGATGAGAGCATTATGTGTCGTGACATGTTATTTCGTCAAACTAGGTATAATACCCGTGCACGCCATTTCAACATTTCATATTTCACATTCACATACCAAAAATACCTCTTTTGTAGTGGCTTAAGCTGTTTGCATGCTGTTTCGCAGTTTTTGGGTCCCACCATTTTATTTTATTTTTTTCATTTTTCAAACAAACTAAATTTTCATTCTTAAAATAAAAATACAACTTACAATACGAAATTAAAGAAAAAAAATACGAAAAAAATGAAAAGAAAAGAAAAAACGTTATGAAAATTGAAAAACACGTAGGCTTGGGTTCAACGTTGCCCACTTCCCCGTCAACATACCCTCGGTACGTTTGTGATGAGAAGATTTGTTGAAGTCGAAAAGAACCTTTTTCCAAAATGAATCATCCTTTTGGTTAGTTCGAACTCAGTTATCCTCGTAAACGCTAACATAACACTCAGCTAATAGAGTTTCCTCTGTCGCCGTCCAACGAGAATGAGCTCATGTAGGTTCATCGGTATCGTCGGATACCTCTATTGTGTTACGCTTTGTAGCTCGTTTTTCTTTTCTTGGGAACTTTTCTTCACGGGACATGGGCTTGGATGGTGGTGGCATCGATTGTGTTTGATGTGTTTCTTGTGGTTGGTGTTGTTGAAGCTTCTCACATAACAAGGGGTACCATTAGGATACGCCCTTTGTTGGCGGCATAGAGTATTGTGTACCAAATGGAGGATAATTGGGAAGTTGTAAGAAAGATATTGAGTGTCCGGATGAAGGTGTCGGAGGGTTTGATGAGGATGATTGTTACGACATATTGAGAAGATTGTTGAAAAATAGATCGTTAAGTTGTTTAGACATTCTTTTTGAAAGTGAAAATGAAATTAAAATTTATTTTGTGTGTTAAGAAATAAAAGTGGAAAATGGAAGTAATTGTGTGTAAAAATTCTTATATATTTGGGTTTATATAGAGTAGTAAAATGGTATAGTTTTTGTTTAAAAAAATAATAATAATTTGAACAAACTAGCCGTTGGGGGGTGAAACGGTCAAAAAAGAAGAAATAAATGTGCAAATGGCGAAGGTGAATTGATTCACTTGAAAAATGACGAAACTCAATCCGATGCAGTGGCGTGCAAATAGCGCCGCCATTTGACCATGCACGTCAGAATGGCGAGCCACAAAAGTGACCACGCCTCATGCTCTCACAATATCCAAGTGAAATTTTAACACATTTATATCTTCTCTCGGAAAATTTAATATTTAAAGTAGAAAAATATAATAAAAATTGTTAGAGTTAATTTCATAAATGGTCCATGTGGTCTATCGGGTTTAACGGATATAGTCCCTTTACTTTTTTTTAACGGATCCTCTCTCTGTGGTTGCGACCCATAACGGGTTTTGTCCCTTGACCAATTTTTACGTTAGTTTGACCATTAAGTTGGTCATTTGACTGTTAAATACGAAAGTAATTTTTTCATTGTGTATTATTAATAAAGGAATAAATAAACCCCAAAACACTCTTCACTCCTTAACTATCTTCATTTTCATCTCAGGTCTATTATTACCCACCATCACCATCAACGTACACCACCACCACCTCAGGTCTATTATTACCTACCAACCATCACAACAACCAACACCATGAAGCCGGAAACCACTACCCTCACCGCCAACCATCACCATCCCACCATCACCTCCATCAACATAACCATCAACAACCAACAATTTAAACCCTAACCACCTAACTGTCGGCCTAACAACACCAAACATTAATCCTTTAACAAATTTCTTTAATTTCAACAAAAACCTCAAAACCCCAAATTTGATATAACAAAATTAAAAACCCTAACCTTAGAATTTAAACTCAAATCACAAAATTAACCTCATAAATAAATAACTAACACTAAACCCGACAGTCCCACACCCACCCACACCCTTACCAACATATCAAAAACCCATTAACCATCACACTAAAGATTTTGGCCAAAATCACTCTAAAAAACAACCAAATCACCACCCCGTCGCTGAAATTACCAGGCCATCACCACTGTTGTAACATCCCCAAAATCTGGTATTGCGGAAGCATTTGGGTCATGGGGTGCTACTGAATTGGAAATCATAACACAAGTTAGTAAAGAACGGAATACGTACTCCGTTAAAATACATTCAGTAGGATTAAATCAAGATTTCATCTGAGTTTTTAAATTTAACAGGTAAGCCCAAAAGTTTAATGGTCCCATAAAACAAGTCATAAAAACGTGTGAAACACTTCGGTAAATAGTTTATGACCATCGCCTTGCCACGCCTTGCCAATATTGAGTTGCTTAAACACCTGAGAAAAATATGCTAAAAGTCAGCAAAAATCTGGTGAGTTCATAGGTTTATAAATAAACAGTAAAATCTATAGTGTGGACCATGAGTTGAGTATATGAACATTACAACGCATATAATGTCATATAAAAATAGTCTATTACGCTAGCACTAAGTTCATGCAACCGAAGCTTGACATTGTGCATGCTCTAGAAGCACGTTAAATAAAGCCCTTGTAAGTGTCTATCCCGTAACACTCGTGTTTCGACATGTTATACGCTCGCATTTGGTCATCCTGGCCAAACCGAACGGGGGTGTCAACCCCAATAGATCTATTTATAGCATTCGCGCTTTCCCGCAGGAATTTACGGTTCATTAGTTTGGGCATGTGGGATTCAGTGTCTTAGGCTAATTCTACGTAATAGTTTGAGAAAATAAAACATTATTGTGGTCCAGAAATCGTTTTGCATGTTTCTCACCCCATAGTTGTAAAACAAGTGTAAATAGAGCGGGGCTATAAAACTCACCTCAATAGAGTAAACAGTGAATGCAGTGAATCAAATAGTGTACGGCACAAACACTTAACCTAGATTAGTAAGGCATGTTTTAGTTCACAGGCTAAGTTTAAGACTCCACAAAATTTAATTCAACAGTTTTAAAGTGTTTACGTTGTTGTTGCTTGTGTGGCATCATTCAAGTTTAAAACAGTTTTCTAAGTATTTGTAGGTATTGGCTCTTGAAAGTGCATAAGTGTATGAAAATAAAAAGATATCAAGGATGAATAGGATTCCGGTTCGACAATAACCGAAAGACGATGAACGAAAAGTGATTACGGATAGTACAAGACGTTGTCGGAATATGGGAACATTATTGTGAAAGATATGTGAAAATAGTCGTTATAAAAATATATAAATAGTTATATATTTTGAAGTGTTTGAATAATTATGTGTAAGTAGTGGTTTTATTTAAATGATTTGTAATTTAAAAACTATGTTATAAAGGTTGTATATAAAACGTTTTGTTTGTCCAATTTTTATAAAAACACAATAAGTGTGTTTATTTTGACAGGAGTCGGGCATGACTCGTACATGTGTATTGATTTCTCGAGGTATCGATGTGTCACAAATATATGTGTTTATGTACTAGCCATTTTATGATTGTTATAAAACTTAAGTGGATTTTTCTAAAATACCATTTTAGTGTTTACAATTTTAATAAATGACATAAATACGTTAACTATTTACAAGTTTTGTTTTGTCTAGAGTTTATAAGTTGCAATTGTATAAAAAGGTTTATAATCGTAGGTATATATAGTGTTTTGTATTGTAATATATATTTTCACAACTTGTTGTGATTTATGACGAGGTTTGTAATTACATGAAAAGAAGTAAGCAGGAATTGAGTCGTGAGATAAATTGAATACGAGGCTATGTCGGTACACATTTTTTTATACAATGGTTACGATATTGATTTTCCATTTAGTGATATACATGTACTCAGCAAAATTAATATAGGCGCACCCTTTTCTCACTTGTCGGGCTGTGGCCCATTCTAAGCCAATGGGGGAAATTTGATAGACTGGACTGGATTACTAATAACCAACGCACCCAAACTTGGACCTGGTGGGCTTCGACAGCAAGGGAACATATATATATTGAATGGGCTTTTCAGTTCAGCCTTATCACACTCACACACAAGCCCATTGAGGACTTGTGTGTTAACCTGGGAAGTTTAGAAGCAATAATTTGACACAGACGTGTATATAGCGCCAGGTTTATGTCGAGCTCGAGTGACGAGCTCGACATCACATAACCTTGTGACCTCGAGGACTCTCGTGAGACTGTTAATTGGGTTCGACACCATGGTCTCACCACACATAAAAATACTCTAACCAAAGGCTTGATCTAAGACCTTTGAGATGGAAACGACTCGGATTGCAACTCTACACCACCTGGTGTTTTGAGTTTAAACGTGCACAAACAACACACTCCTTTGGGGTCCTTGTGGGACTCGAATCAAGGCATCCCTTTATGGGTTGTCTTTGAGCCAAGGATGACTCGAGTAATTCCACACAACGCAACTAAGTGGGGATTTTTAACTAGGCTGCTAAGCGAGCATGTTTGGGGTTGTCCCATTAATCCTAACAAGGCTCAAACAGTAGCACGCACACTTTATATGGGTGGCTGCCTTGTGGGGTTTGAACCGAACCAAGACTAAACCATAACACACCCTTTGTGAGGGTGGTTTTGCTGGAACTGAGAACAACTCAACACGGCTCAAACTGATGCGTGGTTTTGCGACCTTACAACAGGTTTTACCTCTCGAGGGATCTCAAGAGGCTTACAACCCCACCAGGCAGTGTACCTGACCGATGTAGTATAGTGTAGTGGTAAGTACGGGGGATTGATCGTTCTCCACAGGGAATAGTGTCGTTAGGATTGAAAGACTACTCTAATAGGTCTAGGGGTGAGAGAAGATTCTTTTTTTTATGTTTTTATATTTTTTAGAAAGCAAGTAAAATCTCGGGTTTGAAAGAGTGGGCGGAATTAGTTGCTAGTCAACTAACCCAATTTACTACGAATGCAAATAAAATAAATAACAGAAAATGAAAAGGTGGTAAAACTTATGTGGAGAGAAATGTGTTTACTTAGATTTCCTTACTCCCTAACTATCTTTTACCGGTTGATTAGTGTGTATTAATTGCGTGGATGACGGGTGTATTCCTTAATACCAATTGTGGGGTGGCGTACGTACTTCCCCAACTCTACAAGCTCCTACTTCACTCCTATGTCGAGCCGGCTAGGAAGCTCCTAACATGGGATCACTAGAATTCGCTTGTGCATTAAATACAACCATAAAAACCTTAGTACGCATTGGTTCATGTCTCTTAAGACGTTCAAGCAAGTTACCGAATAGGAAGTTAGCCAGTTTTCTTAAGCCTAACATAGATGAACAATCATCCAATACAACTAATAACACACTAATAACCAATAATCAATAGCTAGGTTTCATTAGATCTAAGCAAACACAAAGAAAATCTAGCCTAGCATGTTAAACAAAAGACAAGAACAAGATAGAATCAAACAACACATAGACATATTGAATGATTAATTGATAACTTATCTTCAATGTAACATGGAAGATCTCAAGGCAAAAAGCCTTGAAAAAGCTGCTAAAATCGTCTTAGGGTTCTTACACACAAAGTTCCACAATAAGTTCCACACTAATGACAAAAAATTGCAAAACTATATATAGACTTTCAGATCTGACGGCGTCACGTTATGGAGTGTGACGCCGTCACCTCGCCGCTTTTAGGGTTCCCGGATGGCCTTCTTGACGCCGTCCCTCTTTAGCTCTCCAAAATCCGTTCTGGCTTATCAAGGCTTGATGCCGTCAGAATTAGGCGTGACGCCGTCCCTCTTTAACTTATACCGTGACGACCTTGATCACTCCAAAGGGTGATGCCGTCAGAATTCCCATGCAAATTTCTCTGGCTTATCATGAGTAATTTTCACATCCACCTTTTTCTTGCCAAGCCATGATGCCGTCCAGGGTAATCCCTGACGCCGTCAAAGGTACTTTTTAGCCGATTTTGAGATTTTGTCGTTTTCTTCACTTTTATGCTCCAAAAACGTCCAAAATGCTTCCTTTTCCAGATTTCTTCTCCAAAGTACCTAAAATGACAAAAGGAATGATTTAGGGCAATATTTGATCAAATAAATACGATTTAGGGCTTAAATGACCCCTTAAAAGCGGTACACTTTTCGCTTCATCAAATACCCTTACACTTGAGATTTGCTTGTCCTCAAGCAAATGCGCTTTTATTCTAATCAAAATACAAGTTAGGGGTCATTTAATGCTAACATGAAAGTAATTACAACAAATAATCGTTCCACTTTAATCATAATAAGCACGGAGATTACAAACTAGCACCTCACAAGTAATGTTTAGATACTCACATCTCTCAAGTGTCATCAAAATAAATCTCATAAATGAAAACGGATAATATCTCTCACTACCTGTCATAGCAAATAGATTACCATAGGCTTGGGAAAGGATCAAAAACCTCCTCCACTAGGCGTAAGCACCTAAGATAAACTATCAAAGAGGGCTTTTACATGGGTTATAACGTTAGGTGTAGGGATATGATAAACACGGTTTTGTTGGATAAGGGATATTTTGCTGGTGGCGAGTTAAAGATCTTGATCAATTACATGTACTATACAATGTTGCTAAGCCAAGACTCGACTCAATCTTAAGCTAAAAACAAAATAACAAAAACATAAAATAAACATAAAATGAAACGGGATGATAGTCCGTATGTTTTTTCTATTTTTCTTTTTCTCATTTTTTTGTATTTTTCTTGATTTTTCGATTTTTTTTTTTTTTTTTTTTTTTTTGCATACACTTTTGCCCTACCATCCAAAGTAATACATCATAGGGGCATTGCATTCCCCTTACACTTGAACTTTTACATAATTATACAAATAACTATTCTAATGACTCGAATTAAGATAATCAAAACACTTGGAGTACTTTTAAAAATATTTAGCACATATGAGGGTAATAAATGATGTTCTTTCCCATTACTCCATTATACTAGTACTTTACCCATGAGTCCCAATCGTCCCAAAACAATATGTACAAGGATATGACTTGACTTAGCAACCATGTAATCAACTAGATAATTAACTTGGGTTTAAACAAATGTTGTCACAATAATACACTAAAAATGAGTGCATACAAGGTAGGCTAAGGCGATTTGGGTGTACATTTTAGTGGGGTGTAACAAATTCTTCCTTTAAGTAAAATGCTTAAAGGTCGAAACGAAAAGATAGGCTCTGAGGGGTGTACTAGGGGTATCGTGTACTAAAAATGAGTACAACGCAAAGGGTGTTGGGGAATTACTTGACCAATGTAGCCAATGTAATTATAACAAAAACACAGGTGTAAAACAATGGGTTAATCCTAATGCCTCTTATCATATAGTAAATCTAACTACACGAATGTAGTCTCACTTGTGGCCTCGGAATGGTCCTAACGCAAGTTCTAGAATCTAAGTGCTACCGGTACACACATCATAGCATAAATGCTTTTCCTACCAATTCTAGGGGCGAACCTCACATATTTGGGGGTGGAAAATTTTTTAGTGGTACGGTTTTTGTGCTAGTCATATAACTCCTATCCGTGAGACGCTCATTAAATCAAAGTTTCACTCCTAAGTGTTGTAAAAAATTTTAAATTTGGCACTAAAATTGCCCTAACAGGTATTTATCTCAGTTTTATTACACATCTACCATCAAACAAACAAAAATCAAGTGCAATTGCATTCTCTAATCGTACTTTTACCCCCCCCCCCTTACACTTAAGATGAACATTGTCCCCAATGTTCAAATAACAAATGTAAAAGTAAAAAAATAAAAGAATGAAATTAAATACTCCCCTGATTCGCTCGGTGGATAATGAAGTAACATGGTTAGATCTTCTTCTAAAGTAATGTTGAAGCTCCATGACTAATGCATCGCCATAAGCTTGATCCAAAATATTTCCTTGTCCAAAATAACCTGTTAAACCTGAGAAAACAAACACGAAAACCTGCATAACATCGGCGGGATAAACTCTATATATAAGGATATAATGCTTGTGGAATGATAATTTTGCAGATTCCTGGAGATTATAAGTTAGAGATTTGATAGAAACTTTTTATGAAAACAAAACTTTCAAAAATTTTCAGAAAATTAAACCTGACGCCGTCAGGTTGTAAATCCTGACGCCGTCAGAAATGATCTGACAGAATTCTCATGTTAAGTTTCCGGAAAAATTTTGGAAAAACCTATACCTCACTTCCTGGAAATCCTGCAAAACATCATTATGACTCGATACAAGCATTTGACTCAAACAAATACTAATATGTATGTTCATTTAATATTATTACGATTCATGTTCATTTGTGTTCTAATAAACCGATTTAGATTTCCCTTACACTTAACTTTTGCAAAATACCTTTATATGTAGTTAAGACGAAGTTAAAAACAAGATAAAGCATTTTCACAAATTAGTTTTGAACATGAATCAATAATAATAAAATTTAAACATACATACGGAAACAAATAAAAACAAACAAACAAATAAACACACAAAGCAAATAAAGCTTGGGTTGCCTCCCAAGAAGTGCTTTTCTTTATTAACGAGTCTTGTAGCTAGACTCAAAGTCCCTCTATCTAGTGTCGCTTATGCTCACGTATCCGAGTGTGAGCCATCTAATTGTTGCCTCATCTTTCTTGTATTCATCATTCAGCTCCAAACATCCATGATAGTATCTCTTGTTTTTCTCATGTGGATATTTGAGCCCCTTCCTCTTATCATTCTCACTTAACAAGTCAAGAGGCACAAGTCTATTGCAAGATTCAATGGAGTAGTTCTTAAACCTAGGATGTGATCGGGGCATTTGGTAAACAAAATCTTCATCCCCATCCGAGAATGTAATTAACCCGTCCACAAGCCTTTCATCAAGGTTGGTCAATCTTTTGAAGGGTTCTCCAAAAATGACTTGGGTTAATTTGTTATCAATGAATTCTCTTAAGTTCTCCATAACCATAAAATCCACCAAATACATAAAACTTCCAACGAATACGTGTAGTGGCTTAATCCTAGCAACAATGTTATCTCATTGATATTCTAGCTCATCTACCATGATTTTATTATAATTAGCGCGAGAGATAATGTTCATAGGCAAAGATGAGTTAAGATAAGCATAAAAATCATGATAACCAATCTTACACAGAAATTGCATGTTAAAGAGGCTATCCTTTTCGATCTTAGTCCTAGGGTCAACATACTTAAAGGGATCAATTTCCTCTTTTCCCCATTCCTCGTTAACCACTTCTCCATTACCGGCATCCTCATCAGAGTCTGAGTAGTAAAACGGACTAACATATTCATTCTCATGGTCAGACTCCTCCATCTCAGAATTGTTACCAAAGTGGTGGTCGGGTGAAAGGTTGTTGTTTTCTATGATGGGGGCGGGAACGGGTAGTTGGAAATTTGCACGGCGGAAAATACGAATAACAGGGATCAAGCGATCACTATTACTCATGAGGTAAGTGGAAGGTATCACAAACAAAAGTACAAAGAAATAAGATAGACTAAAGAAAACCTAGAAAAAGAAAATAAAAATCTCACTAGAAAGGAATCTAGTGAGTAGACCTATAAAATAAAAATTCAACCTAAACAATAACTATTCCCCGGCAGCGGCGCCAAAAACTTGATGCGTGGTTTTGCGACCTTACAACAGGTTTTACCTCTCGAGGGATCTCAAGAGGCTTACAACCCCACCAGGCAGTGTACCTGACCGATGTAGTATAGTGTAGTGGTAAGTACGGGGGATTGATCGTTCTCCACAGGGAATAGTGTCGTTAGGATTGAAAGACTACTCTAATAGGTCTAGGGGTGAGAGAAGATTCTTTTTTTATGTTTTTATATTTTTTATGAAAGCAAGTAAAATCTCGGGTTTGAAAGAGTGGGCGGAATTAGTTGCTAGTCAACTAACCCAATTTACTACGAATGCAAATAAAATAAATAACAGAAAATGAAAAGGTGGTAAAACTTATGTGGAGAGAAATGTGTTTACTTAGATTTCCTTACTCCCTAACTATCTTTTACCGGTTGATTAGTGTGTATTAATTGCGTGGATGACGGGTGTATTCCTTAATACCAATTGTGGGGTGGCGTACGTACTTCCCCAACTCTACAAGCTCCTACTTCACTCCTATGTCGAGCCGGCTAGGAAGCTCCTAACATGGGATCACTAGAATTCGCTTGTGCATTAAATACAACCATAAAAACCTTAGTACGCATTGGTTCATGTCTCTTAAGACGTTCAAGCAAGTTACCGAATAGGAAGTTAGCCAGTTTTCTTAAGCCTAACATAGATGAACAATCATCCAATACAACTAATAACACACTAATAACCAATAATCAATAGCTAGGTTTCATTAGATCTAAGCAAACACAAAGAAAATCTAGCCTAGCATGTTAAACAAAAGACAAGAACAAGATAGAATCAAACAACAGATAGACATATTGAATGATTAATTGATAACTTATCTTCAATGTAACATGGAAGATCTCAAGGCAAAAAGCCTTGAAAAAGCTGCTAAAATCGTCTTAGGGTTCTTACACACAAAGTTCCACAATAAGTTCCACACTAATGACAAAAAATTGCAAAACTATATATAGACTTTCAGATCTGACGGCGTCACGTTATGGAGTGTGACGCCGTCACCTCGCCGCTTTTAGGGTTCCCGGATGGCCTTCTTGACGCCGTCCCTCTTTAGCTCTCCAAAATCCGTTCTGGCTTATCAAGGCTTGACGCCGTCAGAATTAGGCGTGACGCCGTCCCTCTTTAACTTATACCGTGACGACTTTGATCACTCCAAAGGGTGACGCCGTCAGAATTCCCATGCAAATTTCTCTGGCTTATCATGAGTAATTTTCACATCCACCTTTTTCTTGTCAAGCCATGACGCCGTCCAGGGTAATCCCTGACGCCGTCAAAGGTACTTTTTAGCCGATTTTGAGATTTTGTCGTTTTCTTCACTTTTATGCTCCAAAAACGTCCAAAATGCTTCCTTTTCCAGATTTCTTCTCCAAAGTACCTAAAATGACAAAAGGAACGATTTAGGGCAATATTTGATCAAATAAATACGATTTAGGGCTTAAATGACCCCTTAAAAGCGGTACACTTTTCGCTTCATCACAAACCTACACGTTTACTGAGGGTTTTGACCACTACCAAAGGTACTTCACAACATAACCTATTTCATAGTCTATACTCAGGGTCGAACCTGTGGGTCACCTAGACCAAAGTCTCACCACTGTGATTCGTCCTAACGGTTATTCACGACTCAAGAGACTTAAACAGGTTCTACATCAACTCTTTAAGCCAAGATCCCTAAAGACTTCTAACCGCAACAATAACCATTCGAATTGAGCAAGAACCGAACAAAACACAACTAACAAGAACACTTCCAATTAACAAGCCAATACTTAGGTTTTGTTTAAGTTTTGTGAGCCACAATAACAACAACAACAACATAACATAACATTACACAGGTTTTTGATTCGACAACTTAAAACAACAAACACACCGCGACTATAAAATTAAAATGAACCAATCAATACATTCGAATAACAATTAATTGATTGAAAGTATTTACGATGAAAAAGAGATTATATCCTTACAATAACGACGGATAACAAGAAGGACCAAGAATCAAAACCCTGGCTTCGAACCGAGCAATCCAAATCCGAACCCCCGTTAATCCACACCTCCAAATGAAATCAGTCTTCCTGTCGAACCCGTGAATCTCGATAAGACTTTGATTATGTGAGTTAGAGTGTGGATCGACTGGTCTTCGAATAGCCATTAAAAAGATGATTCTTTGGAAAGCATTCAGCAACCTTTCGAATCTGGGAATCGGAAAACTTTCGTTTAAAGCCTAGATCACTCTCCATCTGCATCATCTTATCCCTCTACAACGTTGACTCTTTGGGGAATAGATATGTGAGAGTGACGGCAAGCCTTAGGAGAGGAGAAAGTATATAAATCCAGGGGCGATGATGGTGATGGGAGATGGCTCATCTTCTGGGAAGATGGAGAAGACATCCAAAAAGAGAAGACGATAAGAATTGTGGGGATATGTGTGAGTGGCTGATGTGTGCGTGTGTATTGCTTTAATTCTTTTATATCCACGGTAGCGGCCCAAAGACTTGGTACGCGCGTGATGTCGTTGTGGTTTTAGCAGTATTAATGCCTACTCAAGTTTTAAATTTATATTTAGCCGACTTATCAATAAAACACACACTTTAACGAGCAGTGTACCCGGTCAGTATGAATATAATGGTAAGTAGAGTGTCGATCACTAGGAGTGGAACGTATTATCTAGTTATTCTAATCAGTATTTTAATATCTTAAGTTAGTTATACAACCTAATCTAACGCAAGGGGGTTCAGCCTAAGAGACTGGTGATGCGTGGGTTTTGCAACCTTACAACAGGTTTTACCTCTCGAGGGATCTCAAGAGGCTTACAACCCCACCAGGCAGTGTACCTGACCGATGTAGTATAGTGTAGTGGTAAGTACGGGGGATTGATCGTTCTCCACAGGGAATAGTGTTCATTAGGTGTGAAAGACTACTCTAATTAGGTCTAAGGGTTGAGGAAGATTCTTTTTATGTTTTTATAATTTTTATGAAAGCAAGTAAAATCTCGGGTTTGAAGGAGTGGGCGGAATTAGTTGCTAGTCAACTAACCCAAATTACTACGAATGCAAATAAAATAAATAACAAAAATGAAAAGTTTGGTGGAAACTAATATGTAGAGAAATGTGTTTACTTAGATTTCCTTACTCCCTAACTAGCTTTTACCGGTTGATTAGTGTGTATTAGTCGCGTGGATGACGGGTGTATTCCTTAATACCATTCGTGGGGTGGCGTACTTACTTCCCCAACTCTACAAGCTCCTACTTCACTCCTATGTCGAGCCGGCTAGGAAGCTCCTAACATGGGATCACTAGAATTCGCTTGTGCATTAAATACAACCATAAAAACCTTTAGTACGCATTTGGTTCATGTTTCTTAAGACGTTCAAGCAAGTTACCGAATAGGAAGTTAGCCAGTTTTCTTAAGCCTAACATAGATAAACAATCATCCAATACAACTAACAACACACTAATAACCAATAATCAATAGCTAGGTTTCATTAGATCTAAGCAAACACAAGATAAATCTAGCCTAACATGTTAAACAAAAGACAAGAATAAGATAGAATCAAACAACACATAGACATATTGAATGATTAATTGATAACTTATCTTTCAATGTAACATGGAAGATCTCAAGGCAAAAAGCCTTGAAAAAGAAGCTAAAATCGTCTTAGGGTTTTCTCCCAAAATTCCACACACTAAGTTCCACACTAATGACAAAAAATTAGAAAACTATATATAGATTTTTACATCTGACGGCGTCACCTTATGGAGTGTGACGCCGTCACCTCGCCGCTTCTAGGGTTCCCGGATGACCTTCTTGACGCCGTCCCTCTTTAGCTCTTCCAAAATCCATTCTGGCTTATCAAGGCTTGACGCCGTCGAACCTTGAACGTGACGCCGTCCCCTTTTGATTTAAGCCGTGACGCCCTTGATCAGGTTAAAGCGTGACGCCGTCAGAATTCACATGCTATTTTCACTGGCTTATCATGAGTAAATTTCACGTCCACCTTTTCTTGCCAAGGCATGACGCCGTCCAGAGTAAATTGTGACGCCGTCAAAGGTAACTTTTGGCCGATTTTTGAGACTTTGCCGTTTTCTTCACTTTTATGCTCCAAAAACGTCCAAAATGCCTCCTTTTCCAGATTTCTCCTCAAAAGTACCTAAAATGACAAAAGGAACGATTTAGGGCAATATTTGATCAAATAAATACGATTTAGGGCTTAAATGACCCCTTAAAAGCGGTACACTTTTCGCTTCATCAAATACCCTTACACTTGAGATTTGCTTGTCTTCAAGCAAATGCGCTTTTATTCTAATCAAAATACAAGTTAGGGGTCATTTAATGCAAACATAAAAGTAATTACAACAAATATTCGTTCCACTTCAATCATAATAAGCACGGAGATTACATACTAGCACCTCACAAGTAGTGTTTAGATACTCACATCTCTCAAGTGTCATCAAAATAAATCTCATAAATGAAAACGGATAATATCTCTCACTACCTGTCATAGCAAATAGATTACCATAGGCTTGGGAAAGGATCGAAAACCTCCTCCACTAGGCGTAAGCACCAAAGATAAACTATCAAAGAGGGCTTTTAAATGGGTTATAACGTTAGGTGTAGGGAAAAGGAAAACACGGTTTTGTTGGATAAGGGATATTTTACTGGTGGCTAGTTAAAGATCTTGATCAATTACATGTACTATACAATGTTGCTAAGCCAAGACTAGACTCGATCTTAAGCTAAAAACAAAATAACAAAAACATAAGATAAATATAAAATGAAACGGGATGGTAGTCCGTATGTTTTTTCTATTTTTTCATTTTCTCATTTTTTTTGTGTTTTTCTTGATTTTTTCGATTTTTTTTTTTTTTTTTTTTTTTTTTTTTTTTTTTTTTTAGACATACACTTTTGCCCTACCATCCAAAATAATACATCATAGGGGCATTGCATTCCCCTTACACTTGAACTTTTACATAACTTTACAAATACTAATCTAATGACTCGAATTAAGATAATTGAAAAACTTGGAGTACTTTTAAAATTATTAGCACATATGAGGGTAATAAATGATGTTCTTCCCCATTACTCCATTACACTAGTACTTTACCCATGAGTCCCAATCGTCCCAAAACAATATGTACAAGGATATGACTCGACTTAGCAACCATGTAATCAACTAGATAATTAACTTGGGTTTTAAACAAATGTTGTCACAATAATGCACTAAAGATGAGTGCATACAAGGTAGGCTAAGGCGATTTGGGTGTACATTTTAGTGGGGTGTAACAAATTCTTCCTTTAAGTAAAATACTTAAAGGTCGAAACGAAAAGATAGGCTCTGAGGGGTGTACTAGGGGTATCGTGTACTAAAAATGAGTACAACGCAAAGGGTGTGGGAGAATTACTTGACCAATGTAGCCAATGTAATTATAACAAAAACACAGGTGTAAAACAATGGGTTAATCCTAATGCCTCTTATCATGTAGTAAATCTAACTACACGAATGTAGTCTCACTTGTGGCCTCGGAATGGTCCTAACGCAAGTTCTAGAATCTAAGTGCTACCGGTACACACATCATAGCATAAATGCTTTTCCTACCAATTCTAGGGGCGAACCTCACATATTTGGGGTGGAAAATTTTTTAGTGGTACGGTTTTTTGTGCTAGTCATATAACTCCTATCCGTGAGACGCTCATTAAGATCAAAGTTTCACTCCTATATGTTGTAAAAAATTTTAAATTTGGCACTAAAATTACCTTAACAAGTATTTCTCTCAGTTTTATTACACATCTACTATTAAACAAACAAAAATCAAGCGTAATAGCATTCTCTAAAATCGTACTTTTACCCCCCCCCCTTACACTTAAGATGAACATTGTCCCCAATGTTCAAATAACAAGATGTAAAAGCAAAAAGTAAAAGAATGAAATCAAATACTCCCCTGATTCGCTCGATGGATAATGAAATTACACGGTTAAATCTTCCTCCAAAGAGAATGTTGAAGCTCCATGACTAATGCATCGCCATAAGCTTGATTCAAAACATTTCCTTGTCCAAAGTAACCTGTTAAACCTGAGAAAACAAACACGAAAACCTGCATAACATCGGCGGGATAAAATCTATATATAAGGATATAATGCTTGTGGAATGATAATTTTGCAGATTCCTGGAGATTATAAGTTGGAGATTTTAATAAAAACTTTTTATGAAAACAAAACTTTCAAAAATTTCTGAAAATTAAAACCTGACGCCGTCAGGTTGTAATGCCTGACGCCGTCAGAAATGATCTGACAGAATTCTCATGTTAAGTTTCCGGAAAATTTCTGGAAAAACCTATACCTCATTTCCTGGAAATCCTGCAAAATATCATTATGACTCGATACAAGCATTTGACTCAAACAAATACTAATATGTATGTTAATTTAATATTATTATGATTCATGTTCATTTGTTCTAATAAACCGATTTGACTTTCCCTTACACTTATCTTTTGCAAAATACCTTTATATGTAGTTAAGACGAAGTTAAAAACAAAATAAAGCATTTTCACAATTTAGTTTTGAACATGAATCAATAATAATAAAAATTAAACATACATACGGAAGCAAATAAAATCAAACAAACAAATAAATAAACACACAAAGCAAATAAAGCTTGGGTTGCCTCCCAAGAAGCGCTTGTTTGTGTTCGAGTCACGAGCCTGACTCTACCCTTATTTAACAAAAATAGGGGAGGTTTTCCCTACACTTAGGATTAAGTGCGGGTGAAAGTAGCGATACACACCCTTAGGGTGTGAATATGCCACGTGAGGTGAAGGGGGTGAGTGAATGGCTTCCTTCATCCTAAAACTACCCGGATAATATTGGTTGATGGGTGGGTCGGTTCCTCTTTTTTTTCCTAGATGTAAATCTAAGGATGAAAAGTTGTGTAAAGGTTGAGGTTCCAATTCATCAACACTAGGAAATTCCCTAGAACTAAGAGTAAGGTCATCACTAAAAGTGTTCAAACCTATATCCTCTAGTTGTGTTTGGTCCAAGGGTTCTACCTCCATCGGGATTCCTAAAGTCTCTTCTACTTCTTCCGGGTAAGTCACGGGCGGTGTGGGTGCCTCAAATGATGGTTGAGTATTTTGTGGGCTTATGTTATTTACCTCATCATTCCACGTGTCAAGATCACCTATATCCTCATCAATTGTTTTCTTAGGTAGTGATAATAACAAACCTAGTGCTTCATTCAACTTATGGTTTATTGATACGGCTCTATCTACAATTCCTTGGCAAACTAGGTCGCTTTTCCTATTAGCCTCACTAAAACAAGATCCTAAACATGGAGGTTGTTCATAAGAATCTATCCTAGGTGAAGGCTCATATGATTCATAAGTGTCTCTAAATGAGGTATTTTGAACTTCTTGGTGTTCTAGCCACTCAACCATATTTTGCAATCTTAGAAATTTAAGTGAAAAGTACATTTGAAGCAAATTACAAACAAAATCACAAAGAAAAGATAGACTACGAGAAAGCTACAAAAATAGAAAGAAAAATCTCACTTGATAGGAATCTTGTGAGTAGACCTAATAAAAATAAATTTCAACCTAAGCAATAACTACTCCCCGGCAGCGGCGCCAAAAACTTGATGCGTGGGTTTTGCAACCTTACAACAGGTTTTACCTCTCGAGGGATCTCAAGAGGCTTACAACCCCACCAGGCAGTGTACCTGACCGATGTAGTATAGTGTAGTGGTAAGTACGGGGGATTGATCGTTCTCCACAGGGAATAGTGTTCGTTAGGTGTGAAAGGCTACTCTAATTAGGTCTAAGGGTTGAGGAAGATTCTTTTTATGTTTTTATAATTTTTATGAAAGCAAGTAAAATCTCGGGTTTGAAGGAGTGGGCGGAATTAGTTGCTAGTCAACTAACCCAAATTACTACGAATGCAAATAAAATAAATAACAAAAATAAAAAGTTTGGTGGAAACTAATATGTAGAGAAATGTGTTTACTTAGATTTCCTTACTCCCTAACTAGCTTTTACCGGTTGATTAGTGTGTATTAGTCGCGTGGATGACGGGTGTATTCCTTAATACCATTCGTGGGGTGGCGTACTTACTTCCCCAACTCTACAAGCTCCTACTTCACTCCTATGTCGAGCCGGCTAGGAAGCTCCTAACATGGGATCACTAGAATTCGCTTGTGCATTAAATACAACCATAAAAACCTTTAGTACGCATTTGGTTCATGTTTCTTAAGACGTTCAAGCAAGTTACCGAATAGGAAGTTAGCCAGTTTTCTTAAGCCTAACATAGATAAACAATCATCCAATACAACTAACAACACACTAATAACCAATAATCAATAGCTAGGTTTCATTAGATCTAAGCAAACACAAGATAAATCTAGCCTAACATGTTAAACAAAAGACAAGAATAAGATAGAATCAAACAACACATAGACATATTGAATGATTAATTGATAACTTATCTTTCAATGTAACATGGAAGATCTCAAGGCAAAAAGCCTTGAAAAAGAAGCTAAAATCGTCTTAGGGTTTTCTCCCAAAATTCCACACACTAAGTTCCACACTAATGACAAAAAATTAGAAAACTATATATAGATTTTTACATCTGACGGCGTCACCTTATGGAGTGTGACGCCGTCACCTCGCCGCTTCTAGGGTTCCCGGATGACCTTCTTGACGCCGTCCCTCTTTAGCTCTTCCAAAATCCATTCTGGCTTATCAAGGCTTGACGCCGTCGAACCTTGAACGTGACGCCGTCCCCTTTTGATTTAAGCCGTGACGCCCTTGATCAGGTTAAAGCGTGACGCCGTCAGAATTCACATGCTATTTTCACTGGCTTATCATGAGTAAATTTCACGTCCACCTTTTCTTGCCAAGGCATGACGCCGTCCAGAGTAAATTGTGACGCCGTCAAAGGTAACTTTTGGCCGATTTTTGAGACTTTGCCGTTTTCTTCACTTTTATGCTCCAAAAACGTCCAAAATGCCTCCTTTTCCAGATTTCTCCTCAAAAGTACCTAAAATGACAAAAGGAACGATTTAGGGCGATATTTGATCAAATAAATACGATTTAGGGCTTAAATGACCCCTTAAAAGCGGTACACTTTTCGCTTCATCAGGGTTTCAGCCTGAGAGACTGGCACGGTTTGGTTATGATTAAATAATAAACTAAACTAATGAGCACGAATCAGCGATTAGCACACACGTACACAGATATATACTTGAGACAATAAGAAGACCTGTCCTGATAATTAAGTAGCTTGTCACTTGTTTTATTGCTAGTTTTATATGAAGTGTATATAATTAACCCTTTCTCGTTGGCTCTAATCTTATCGGCGAGTAAACCCTTAATGATTACTTATGTCTATCCTATTTATTTAGCGTCTCTTAAATAGGCGAGGAAGGGGCATGGCGACCCATGCAATGCTCAGCTAGACACAGAGGTTATCAATGCACTAATAAAAGTCACCAAAGACATCAACATATAAACTTTAATTAATGGGAAAGCAATTTTAAGGGGTGCCCATGATTTTCCGTAGTCACATGGAATCGGCCCATCAATCCTGATGAATTAAAGTGTACTAATACAATAAAACAAAACTACTTAATGAATTGAATACATGCAGGACCTTCTTACAGCTCTTGTATCTTCGTTCAGGGTGTGTCTTGTGCTGCTAACACATCTGAATTCGGCTTTAGGTTTCTTCGGTCTTCGGTCTTTTTGTAAAACTATGCTCTCGAAATTTGTCTGGCCTTGGGGTATTTATAGTTTCTGTCTGAGGGTTAGATGCGGCGCATAGAATAAGTAGATGCGGCGCATTGACTTAACTTCGCGTGGGGTCCAAGATTAATATATTCAGGAATATTCGTACACCGCCTTAAGATGCGGCGTAACTCCATTTATCTATGCAGCGCATGTCCTTCGCTGTCTTGGATCGTCACTTGTGAAATCTTGATAGTGATGCGCCGTATGTACGAAGTGTGTTGCGGCGCATCTGGAGCAGAATGATCTTGATCTTGTACATTTCAGTAGACTCTTAACATCTTGCTTGTTTTGCTCTATAACTAGTCCAAAATCGCCAAGTTTCACATAATACTTGTTTTTACCTGAGAATTACTCCCTCCGTCCCTAAATAAATGTCCATTTGGACTTTTTGTGGTCTTTATTATTCAACTTTGACCATAAATAATTTTGTTTGTGTTATATAATACTTGATGAAAATTATACCAATGAAAATACTTTTAAAACCCAAACTATTCATATATTTTGCATCAAGTATTATATAACACAAACAAAAATATTTATGGTCAAAGTTGAATAATAAAGACCAAAAAAAGTCCAAGTGGACATTTATTTAGGGACGGAGGGAGTACAAAAGTAAACATTAACGTATCAATTCTCATATATAATATAATAAAACAAGTCAAATACATAGGATAAATGATGGTGATAAAATGTACTTATTTGAGTTCATCAGTGGCGTGGATAACAGAGAAAAGAAAAGGATAAGGGGAAAATTATTATAGGGTTTGTTTTATTAAGATACAGTGTAGTTGTGTACCCCGTGTCCCGCTGAGCTGGGGTGAAATCGTGTTTCTCCGGTTTGATATAAATGTGACAAATAAAATTTCGGAACCGTTTTTATAAAACTGGCATAAAAATAAAATTTATTGACTTAGAAAATAATTCATGAGATTAAACGGTTACTAATGTGGTATCGGTACGCGTGTGGTGTCGTTTTTCAGGAAAAGTGAGATAACCTCTCACTTTCATTATGTTATAGTCTGTAAATGTTATAAAATGGAAAATTCACTTTCTGGTGAGATTAAATAGTTTTGGTGAGTTACTGTGTGTTACAGTGTGCGGGTTTTCTTCCCGTAATAGTTATGTAAGCACATAAATGCTTAGTTTTACAGTTAGGTAATAATAAATTAATATTTATTATTAAAATATTAGTGGAAAAATTTACCGTTTGCCACAACTGTCGCCACCACTACCTGCCATGATTAGATTCTTTTGGTTTAATTGAATTATGGCTTTTTTTTCTAATTCGGTTTATTTTTTGGAATTGAATTAGGGCTTGTATTAATTGGGTGTTGATTTGTAACAAAATTTTTTGTTGATGTGTTTGATCGAGTGTTGATGGTTTTGTTTGTCCAAATGCAGATGAAAACTTTTGGGATTATATTTGTTTCATTGTATGTTTATTAACTCAAATTGTGAGTTTTTGTTTTTTTATTTGATTTAAAGGTTCAATTTTCTTTTTTCTTTTCTTTTTTTTTTTTTTTTTTTTGAATCGTGGGATTTCATGTGATAAAAGTGTGTTTGGTTTGTAGGTGATGATGGGAGTTTGAAACTGGATCTTTTCGTGCTAAAAGAAAAACTGGATATGTTTGGATCTTTTCTTGCTTAAAGGAAAAGAAAAAATCTTGATCTGTTTGTGAATGTGTTTGGATTATGTTATGTGTTTATGTTTTTAAATAATAATAATAATAATAATATGAGGGTAATTTGGTTATTTCATCCCTTCAAATAGTCAAACAAACAGAAAATTTGTTCAAGAGACCAAACTCGTTACGGGTCACAACCACAGAGAGAGGATCCGTTAAAAAAAAGTAAAAGTACTATATTCATTAAACCCAACAAAACACATGGAACATTTATGAAATTAACTATAATTGTTAGACCAAACAAACTTGAAATAAACCAATGATTTAATCCATGTGGAAATGTCACTCGTGGGTTCAGTAGTAACATGGGTTGCGTGTTATCATTAATTCTTTGTTTGACAATTTATATGTTGTTTCAAGTATATCTTGTATTTTGTTTTAACAACACGCGAGTTTGTCGACCAACAAACTAACAAACACGACGTTCAATATTATCAGTTTATCACCATGTTGTGATAATCATGGTAATAAGTTTTTTTGTAGGAAAATATTAGCAATTTTTTTCTTATCAGTATTAAGTGAAACACTATGCTTATAAAGCTGTATAAAATAATGAAACGTCAACTATGCGAATTATTCATGTGGAGAAACAGTTTTTATTGATCCTCTGGTCATAACTCATACAGTGCTTCTCCAAAAGTCAAAGTTAATACTGTATTAAAAGCCATTACTTTACGTTCAGCTAGCACTAAAAAGGCTACTCCTAGTAGAAGTGGTAGAATTATTCCAAGTATTTAAGCTGGAACTGCTATGTACATTTTCCATTTTATACTATTATCAACTTAAGTTGCGATCAGAGGTCCCATCATGCCATAAACAAACACATACTTTCAAGGGTGATGATACGCTAACACCCCTATAGGGGGTGTGTTAACTTTTTTATGTTGTCGTCGCTTTTAATGTCTGCTTTACTGCTTGTATCTTTTGACCAAAATAGAAAGGCCCCTACTTCCAAACATCTTTTCATTAAGGGATCTACTAGGGTAACACCTCCTAGTGGGTGAGGCCCCCCTATTTTGGTCAAAAAGTACAAACGGTAAAGCAGACCGTACAAGCGACGGCAGCACAGAAAAGTCAACACACCCCCTACAGAGGGTGTTAGCGTATCATCACCCTTTCATTAATAATTTCTTTCCGTGAACATCCATAAAAAAGTTATTGGACTTGGTAATTTCTTTCCGTGAACATCCATAAAAAAGTTACGAAGATGTATCGAGTACTAGATGGGCGGCAAAATGGGGTATGTTACACTCCCTATGGGCTATTTGTACAAATCGCGAAGCACATAGTACAACTGTCCGGAATTTGAAATCATTGAAAACCCCCCTATAAGGGGTCCTTATAAACGGCCCCCGGCAAAGTAGATGGGGTACTATACAAACCCTCCCTGCAAAACCCTCTCTATCCCTAGGTGTACTTATGTTTTTTATTTTTGTCTTTTAGCTGTTTTTTTATTTTATTTTTCTATAAGTGTCCTTTTTTTTTTTTTTTTTTTTTTTTTTTTTTTTTTTTTTTTTTTTTTTTGTCTTCTACGTATAATTAGGGCAGGGGTGAGTTTTTTGTGTAAGAGTCCTTTTGGTTTTTGACTTTCAAGCACAGGGATGTTTTATTCCCTTTTCTAACAAACTTTTCAAGCACGAGATTGTTTACTGTCTAATCCTTTTTATTCCTTTTGATATTATAAACACCGATCAAACTTGCATTCACAAACCAAAAATAGCAATGATCAAACTAGCATTCACAAAACAAAAACTTGCATTCACAAGCAGAAATGAACGATGAATACATCACCGTTTTACACGACTGAGGTATAATTTTACGCTATTACACAAAATTACTTTCAAAAATGTGTAACGTTTATAAAAAAATGATAAATCGAGATTTTTAATAGGCTCAGATTATTATCGTTTTATCATTTTGGCTGCAAATTTTAAGGTTGCAAAGTGGAAAAAACTCACTTTACCGTCCATTCGGTTATGCCATGCCAATCAAAACAAGTTTTTTTTTTTTTTTTTTTTTTTTTTTTTTTTTTTTTTTTTTATCATCATCGTCGTATCTCGGTTTTTTTTTAAAACCAAGTTTAGAAAATAACTGCTTATTTTAATAATAAGCAGTTTTAACAAACCATCACAACTGCTTATTTGATAATAAGCAGTTTCAACAAACCATCACAACTGCTTATTTTAATAATAAGCAGTTTCAACAAACCATCACCATCCAAGAACACCAGAACACCATCACATAAGCAAACCATCACAACTGCTTATTTTAATAATAAGCAGTTTCAACAAACCATCACAACTGCTTATTTTAATAATAAGCAGTTTCAACAAACCATCACCATCCAAGAACACCAGAACCCCATCACATAAGCAAACCACATAAAAATATAAGTAGTTTTATAACTGTTTTTTTAAGATCTAAAAAAGCAGTTATGAAAAAGCATTCACAAAACAAAAACTAGCAGTGATCAAACTTGCATTCACAAAGCACATAAGCAGTTTTTCACCCATTATACTTCCCACCCATAAGCACATAAGCAGTTTTTCACCAAGATCCATAAGCACATAAGCAGTTTCATAACTGCTTTTCATAACTACTTTTCTAACCACGATCTAAAAAAAGTAAAAGATCTAAAAAGAGTAAAACCGCGTCCCACCATCACCATCCAAGAACAATAACTGCTTTTCAAATAAGTTATGAAAAACTGCTTATATTCAAATAAGTTATAAAACTGCTTATATTCAAATAAGTTAATATAAGCAGTTTTATAACAATAAAAAAAGTAAAACCGCATCCCACCATAACCATCCAAGAACACCATCAATTTTTTTAGATCTAAAAAATATCTAAAAATATAAGCAGTTTTATAAAGAAAAAGATCTAAAAAATACCATCCAAGAACACCACATAAGAAACCACCAGCAGTTTTTAGATCTAAAAAACACCATCCTAGAACACCACATAAGAAACCACCAGCAGTTTTTAGATCTAAAAAGATCTAAAAAAACACCATCCACAACGTACAACATTTTTTTTAAATCTAAAAAGATCTAAAAAACACAACCAGCAGTTTTAAAAACACCACTAGCAGTTTTTAGAACACCACCAACAGCAGTTTATAGATCTAAAAAACACCATCTAAAAAACACCATCCAAGAACACCACCAGCAGTTTTTAGATCTAAAAAGATCCAAAACACAACGAGCAGCTATTGGTCGAAGAAACCACCAAGAAACCAGCAGTTTTGTGAGAGAGATAAAATCCTTTCTTCTGTAGCTGTCGGAGATTATTGATTATAGAAAGGACATCCCGTACAGATTCTACTTATGGTCAACCGTATTATGTATGTTCTTCTTCAGTGGTAAATAATCATACGTTTGCTTAGTTATGTAAATAATTTGTTTGTTAAGAATACATTTCTTATAATTTTCTTAACATGTAACAGCCAGGAACAGAAGACTATGGGTGTGGATACTTTATGTGGAAGGATGCTTTTAAAAACAAGCACTTTAGTCAAGCCTCTTCTTCAACGCAGTGCTCAAACTGTGTAGCTAAAGATAATAAGATTGATAAGTTTGAAACAAGAAATAAGATGTTAGTCTCAAAACAAGATGTTGATGACAAGAATAAAGACACTCGAGGCATCACTGGAATTGGCAAGGAATCCCGGGGATCACGCATGTCAGTCGGGTGCAATGCTCCTTGAGCTTTTAGATGACATAAATAATCTTCACATGTAGTAGGAGTTGTTGTTTTAAATAATGTGTTAATGTTGTTATTTAATTGAATAATAACAGTTGTTTTTGTAGTTATTTAATGTGTTAATGTTTAACGTGTTATTGTTGTTGTTGTTTAATTAAATAGAAACACATTAGACGAATACAAATAACATAACATAAAAAACATAACCAATAGAAACTAAAAAAAATATTACACAAAAAAAATAAAACAAATACATACTTATACTTTTAAAAACATATATATATATATATATATATATATATATATATATATATATATATATATATATATATATATATATATATATATATATATATATATGTGGGAATATATTAGCTACAATTAATTGTAGGCAATTGGCTACAATTTTGTGCTATAAATGTGGGCCCCTGATTTTTTTGTGGGTCCTGATTCTTTTTTGTGAGTCCCTGATTTATTGCTAGTGTGTTTTTTTATGAAGGAATTGTAGCCAATTGGCTACATATAATTGTAGCCAATTGGCTACGCTATCCCATATATATATATATAAAGACAAAAAGGAAAGAAAAAAAATACCAAAAGGTACACCCTCCCTACTAGGGAAGGTTTCCTTTGTATAACTTGAGGGGACATGTTATACATACCCTCTCTATGGGCTATATGTACAAACCGCGAAGCACATGGTACAACCGTCCGTAGCTTGCAATCATTGGATACCCTCCATATAAGGAGGGTCCTTATAAACTGCCCCTAACTAGAGAGGGTTTTAATAACCCACCCCAAAATAGATTCTCAGTGCATATTTTTTTGGGGTATGTTATACTTACACTCCTAGTGACAGAGTACAAAAACCCCCTAGTGAGAGGGTGTACTTTTGTACTTTTTTTCGTCTCTTTTTATTTTTATTTATTTATTTTATTATTTTTTTTTTGCTGTTCTTGTTTGTGTAGTTACCAAAAGTAAAAAATAAAAAATAAAAAAAATAATAAATAAAAAATAAATAAATAAATAAATAAATAAAGTGTTATATAATGTTTGTTTTAATGTCTGTCTTAAGTGTTGAAAAACGTAATAAAAAAATATTGAGATTTTTAATAGGCTCAGTTTTGAAGATTGCAACCATCCATTTGGTTGCATAGTTTTTTTTAGTAAAACATTCATCATCGCCTTATCTCAAAATAATTTACGTATCAAAATAATTTACTCACATTCACAATAGTGAAGATTCCCACCATTTCAATTTGTACACGTTACTCACATGAGTTAATAGTAAGATTCTCAATTTGCAGGCTTTGCTTCGTTATAAACCATATCACAATCTCAGTCACAAACCACAAAGCAACATTCTCAATCACAAACAACAAAGAATCAATATTCTCAATCACAAACCACAAAGAAGCAACATTCTCAGTAACAAACCACAAAGAGGCAACAATCCTTTGGCTTCGGAAAATGTCGAGTTCACCATTTTACACACAAGAGGTAATAAATTTTACACTTTTTGAATATTACATGCAAAATTTATAAAAAACGACAAAAAGACATATCGAGATATTTAATAGGCTCAGATTATTATCGTTTTATCATTTTGGCTGCAAATTTGAAGGTTGCAAAGTGGAAAAAAAAACTCACTTTACCGTCCATTCGGTTATGCCACGCCAAAATCAAGTTTTTTTTTAATTATCATCGCCGTATCTCAGTTTTTTTTTTTACAAAAACCAAGTTTCAGATCTGCTTAAACCAACAAACTGCTTATCATAAAAACTGCTTAAACCAACTGCTTATTTCATAATAAGCAGTTTCAAGAAACTGCTTATTTCATAACAAACTTATCATAAAAACTGCTTTTCACCAACAGTTTCAAAAAGATCAAACAAGATCAAAAAGATCAAACAAATAACTGTTTTTCACCAACAGTTTCAACAAAACTGTTTTTCACCAACCAGTTTTCAATCACCAATCCATGGCCCTTGATAAGCAGTTTCATCACCAAGAAACCAATAAACCAACATAAGCAGTTTCATCACCAAGAAACCAATAAACCAGTTTTTCACCAACATAAGCAGTTTCATCACCATGAAACCAAGAAACCATCACCAAATTTTTTTTTTAGATCTAAAAATAAATTTTTAGATAATAACAAGAACCATCACCAAGAAACCATCACCAAATTTTTAACAATTTTTTTTTAGATCTAAAAATAAATTTTTAGATCATAACGAGAACCATCACCAAGAAACCATCACCAAATTTTTTTTAGATCTAAAAATAAATTTTTAGATCATAACGAGAACCATCACCAAGAAACCAAGAAACCATCACCATTTTTTTTTTTTTTAGATCTAAAAATAAATTTTTAGATTATAACGAGAATCATTAGCAAGAAACCAAAAAACCATCACCTAGAAACATCACATAAGCAGTTTTATAACTGCTTTTCTAAAGATCTAAGTATTTTTCATAGATCTAAAAAGTTTTAGATAAACTGCTTAAACCATTAAGTATCACCAACAAACTACTTAAACCATCACGTATCACAACAGAACCCACCAAGAAAATCAAGATAAACCTTCACGTATCACCACAGAAACCACCAAGAAAATCAAGATCTAAAAAAAAAGTTCACAGATCTAAAAACTTTTTATCATAAACTGCTTAAACCATCAAGTACTAAAAAAAAAAAAAAAAAAAAAAAAAAAAAAAAAAAAAAAAAAAAAGTTGTAAAAAACCATAAAACTTGTTTAAATCGTTATATAAAAAATAACGAGTATAGATATGTGAAGAAAAAAAAATACTAAACTTGTTTTTCACAGCCACGATCTAAACGATCTATACTCGATCTATACTCGTTATTTTTTCACAGATCTATACTCGATCTAAAAAAACCATCAACAAGAACCACCATCATCATCAAAAAGATTAAAAAAAAAATGCAAAACCGCTTTCTCTGCACACTCTTCACACAAAAAACATCACAGATCACATAATCACCATCACAAATCTGTTTTTCACCAACAGATCTAACCAAAACCATCCAAGAAACCATGGTTTTAGAGAGAGGGAGAAAGAGAGAGAGAGAAAACGTTATTAGTGAGAGAGAGAAACATAGTTATTTGATAGAGAGAGAGAGACAAACAGAGTTATCACGAGGGGTGTAAGTGGGTGACAGAGATAGTGGGTGACAGGATAAAACCGTGTGTTGAGAACGCGCTTTCGCATATTTTTATCTTTTTTTTTTTCCTTTTTTTTTTTTTTTTTTTTTTTTTTTTTTTTTTTTTTTTAATTTCAAAGTTGTAACAAATAAATAAAAGTTATAAAAGTTAAATAAATAAAATTTTGTTTGGTTACTTTTTTGTAAAAGTTGTAATGTATTTTCAGGTGTTCATTTCTCCCGAGCAACTAACTGCTTGGGTGCAAAATATAGCTCGAGGGATCGGTTTTGTTATGACTATCAAGTTATTTTCCCCATTAATATCATTAATTTATATAATTCACTTTTAATGAATGTAGAAAGGGCCATTCCACTCGATACAATTGATATTTTTTGGAGAACCCTATCTGTTCTTGTGAACCTGAAGATGGTCCTACGCCTGCCAACATTAGTATCAATACTCCTACGCCTGAAGATGGTCCTTCTTGTGAACCTGAAGATGGTCCTTCTTGTGAAAATGACATACAACAATTCAAGAATGTTTTTGGCAAAATGTCGTCGTTTGTCAAGAAAAATATGATAAAGAAGGTGAGAGGGATATACGTGAACCTGAATCCGTTGATATACGTTAATCTGTTGATATACGTGAACCTGTTGTTCACAAAAGTACTCGTGGACGTCCGAGCGCAAAGGACAAAAAGTCCCAGGCTACAAAAGTCCCGGACTTGAATAAAGTACCAACCGTAGATCACCGAATAAGCACAAACTCAAGATCTACAAAAGTCCCGGATTTGAACAAAGAACCTGCGAGACATAGTTCTTACATGGGTCCTAGAGTTGAACAAAGTATAAGACACATGTTATACGTTGGAGATGAGGTTAGCGACTATTTGATGGAGCAGTGATATTAGTCGAATACATCACAAGTCAAAACCTCTCACGAGGAAAAGTCAACTCGCGACGATTTAACGCAACAGTCAATTATAATAAACCGGATAAGTGAATACCCGGGTCGTAGTCCCAACGAGCCGTGAATGGAGGATATCGTTTGAGGTTTGGTATTAAAATGCTTGAAATAAGGATGTTCACTTTTGGTTACGAGTCTAGGAGAACAAAAATTAAATTAAAGAAAACGCGAATTAAAATTGGGAAACAAATCTAAACGTAACAATCTATTAAAATTAACCCTACGGATGCAAATTTAATTTTTCTAAATCCTAAATGAAAAAAAGAAAATTTTAAAAAAAGAATTATATTTTTCTAATTAATATTTAATTTAATATGAATTAAAAACTGAATTTAAAAGTTAATTAAATTAAAAATACTAAATGGGATTGGAAAATTACGAAAAAAAATCAGAAAAGTCCTAATTGTGATACTGGTCCTAGGAAAAATAAAATGGGAGAGCTAACTTAATTGGATAAGCAGTAAATAAGCAAATAGGGAAATAAGCTAATAAACTGAAAACTGGTTAAAAGAAAAACAACACACACCTTAACCAGAAAAGACCCAAGGGCGCAATGGTAAGGTGTGTGGTGTGTGAGGGTGCAGACCAGGGTTCGAATCCCTGGTCTTGCATTTTTTTTGAAAACATTTTTTTTAAAATTTTTCTTTTTTAAAACTAATTAAGCATACGAAAATAAGCAACATTCTTAACTACAACTAATTTTGAAAAGCTAGATTAAGCTCAGAAATAAGCTTGGAATCAGAACAGTGGTGCAAATAAAGAAAACAAGAAAAAGTAACTAAGGCAAAGGGGAAATAAGCTACGAAAAGCTAACTATAAGCTGAAATAAGCTAAGTGAGACTGAGCTAACTCTAAATAAGCCACATGAATCAGATTAAGCTATCAATACTAGCAATAAGCACTGATGGAAGCCTAAAAAAAACTCAAAGGTCTGCTGATGTAGCAGACATGTGCAGTCCAAATGGGGGTAATTTGAGCTTAAATTTAAGCTCAAAGATGAAACTTGACAACTACAAAAGCTGAGAATCTGAAAATCCAAGTGCCAATAAGCAACTGGGAGAAAAATTCAGGCCAACCAGAGCTTAATCTCAGCTTATAAATAAGCTGAGAAAAGGATGTTTGGGGCTAAAGTATGCTTTTGTGCAGGGCAAAATGGGTACATTTCAAGCTACTCAAAAGCTTATAAAAGCTTATTCTAAAATTCTATAAAAATTACCAACAAGAAGATAAGCAACAAAATTCTAATTATGCAAAAATTGGGCTAATTCTGACTTAAAACTACCAAATTAAAAATTAACAAAATAAGCTAAAAAATGAGAAAACAAAAAATGTGCAGTCTGCTAATTCTAGTTATGGACTGATTTAACTGATCAAGGACCAAAGGTAAGTGAAATATTATCAAATATTGACAATTAACTAAATGGGCTACAAGGAACTTGAAAAGATCACAAAAATGTTCTGGATAAGCTTAAGCTTATATCTAGCTTACTAGAACAGTGACTAATCTAGTTTCAATATAAGCCAACTTAATCCATCCAAACCCTTCAATTAAACTAAGAAACTCCTAAAAACAACTTATATAGGCAATATTCAGCTAGCTTAAGATCCCTCAACATGCACATGAACAGTAAAAGCAGTTTTAACCAATATGTTGACTAAGTAATAAAAACAAGGAAACTTTAATTTTCATTAACCAAATTTAAATTACAATATTGAAAGCTGAGAAAACATAAATTAAACATAAATAACGACAAGCTATTAAGTTAAAAATTACCTTAAAAAATAAGCTAAATTAAAACCTGCCTTCAATAGGCTTACATAGCACCCTATTTATACTAAACTAAAATGGGATCTTCCTCTTGTGCCTCTCTAATCATTTCTTGACCCTTGAATTGGCTTGAGGCCATCTCAGCCCTTAAAATAGGTTTTGCCGCCAAAAATGGTGTTAGTGGATTGCCAGCTTCGATTATTCACGTGAAGAGTTGACCTTGGGGCTATTGGAGGGGAGAGGTAGAGTGGCTGGAGCAGTGTATGGGGAAGAGGTGTTGGTGATGGTGATGGCTGTACTGGTTATAGGGAGGAGGGAAAGAAGAAAGGTGAAGGTTTGACCTGGGTTTGACTATTCTATTAATAAAATGGTTGGGCTGGGGTTGGATCCGGATGGGTTTTTTTTATGTGGATTGGGCTTTGGGGTTTAAGGATTGGGTAGTTAAAGGTTTAGGATTAGAATTGAATTAGGTTTTAGGTTTAAGGACCATTGTTGTAAATATCTGAAAATCCAAGGACCAAGGCTGCCAAAACTGAAAATTATTTCCAAGGATCATTTGTGTTATTTTGGTATTTTTGGATGTTGACTTTGACTTTGACTTTGTCTTCACTTGATCAAATGCACAATTGTTGCCGATTCGATCCAAAAATGCCCGTTTTCGCTCCGTTTTCAATCCTTTGTACTTGAAATGCATAAAAACACAAACCAAGGATATCGCAGTATAAATTAGTATATTTGGCTGTTTTTAATATTTTTTATGTATCAAATGGGCATAAAATGATGAGTAAACAGGCACTCATCAAGCAGATTCCAGAGATTTTCCGTCGATGCATCATAAGTATTTATATTGTGCGAAGTGATGGAAATTGTGGGTTTCGGTGTGGTGCGTGTGCACAAGTATGTATGTATATATATATATATATATATATATATATATATATATATATATATATATATATATATATATATATATATAGTGTAGGGTTATTTTCAGAACCAAAAAAAGATACAAAACTGCGAGAACCGATCTTGACCATTAAATATTTGATCAATGGCTAAAATAATTTGTGGCATTTATGTAAATTAAACATATGTTAAGGAATGTTTTATAATTAAACAAGGGGTAAAAATGGAATTTAAAATTAACCCATTAAATTAACTGTCCTTATATTTGAGGGGTTGGATGCATCATTTTTAACTATATTGGGGCTGTTACAATTTACCATCTAATTAACCCTAGATCTAAAAAGAAAAAACATGGCCGTCATTCTCATAACCTCATTTTAATCAAGGTTGTTAATGGAGATGGAGCAGATTTGAAGACAAAGAAGCAGATCTGGTAAAGGTTCGATGATATTTACGGTATAATCATTCTTTTTATCAATCTTTATTTGGTGATATGCGACGATAAAAACAAAACTAGTAACTGATCGATTTCAACAATTAATTGGTTGTGGGGCTTTGATTATTTAATTCGATCTCCTACTGATCGGTATTAATTGGTCAATGTTTCATTAATGTGAATTGATCTGTTTGTCGTGTACTGTTTGATCATGGCTAAATAGTTGCTAAATTATTGATGGGTGAACCAATTTTTCTAAACAAAGACTGAAATCGCCAACAATTGTTGACCATCGTGCATTCATACTTATGGCTTTTTGCTATTAAGCTATTGGGTTGTTACTTAAATAAAATTTTCCGGTAGATGTTTTGATGTAATTTTTTTTTTTTTTTTTTTTTTTTTTTTTTTTTTTTATTATTATTTTTTCTTCTTCTTTTCTTTCATAAACGTAATGACTGTCTAACTGGCTAACTGAGCATAGTTTAATTTGTTTGTTGCTTAGACCATGTGTAGTGGTAAGGAAGAGAGGGTGGGGCGTTTTGCGTCATGTGGCAGTGTGGATCATGCTGGGGCTTGGTTGAAAAAGTGGTGTAGTGGTGTGTAAGGGAGGGTGGGGCGTTTTGCGCCATGTGACACCCTTTTTATTTGTTTTTTTTTTGTTTTTTTAATAACTAAAACTAATTAATAAAACTAAATAATATTAATAAAAAGACAATTTTATTGAAATAAAAATCCTAAAACTATTACATAATAATAAAAATAAAAACGTCATACATAATTAAAATAAAATTTCATACATAAGTAAATAAAAAATCACAAAAACCATACTTTCTTTTGATTTCTGCATTGATTTGATCGTTAATAGCTCGTTGCGCATCGCTCATCCCTTCGGTACTTCTAAACAATTGATCCAAATCTTTCCTTTTGATTATCGTTGCTACATCGTTGTACCTTTTTTCTTTAAGCTCACGACGCTTTTGAGCCTCATCCCCTAGCCTTTCTATTTGAGCAGCAATTTGGCTCAACGCGCTGTTGTCGGTACCGGCGAATGAGGACGAGGAAATCCCTTTTCCTTTGCTACTTCGCCTACCGCGCGGGCCTTGGCAGCTCAACGACAACATCATCTTCATCCGCAAACTCGTTTAAGTTGATGAACGTGTGGGCATCGGATGCTTGACTTTCGTGTTCGGTGGCGGATGATGATGCACTTTTGGACCGTTTTGACGGTCTTGTTGTACGAACTTCCAAAGGTGTTTGATCGAGCCATTTTTGATGTGTGTGGAGAAACTCCCATACTTTCTTCAATTGGAATGGATGAGACTTGACTTGTTTGTATTCCGTGCAAGCGGCGTCAAACGGCCATTCCAACAAACTCTCACCGCTTGGAACCGCATTTTTTTTGCGGTTGTAGCAAGCATTGAAAAATTGACACCGACTATTTATTTCGGTCCACTTGCCCGAAATCATGTCCGGTGTACGGTGCTCCTCTCCAACTCCCATTGCCTTAAAAAATGCTTCACGAATCCGAGCCCAAAACATGTGTCCGCGTTGATAATCCGCTAAACAATTGAAAAAAAAAAAAAAAAAAAAAAAAAAAAAAGTTAGTAACCAAAAAAAAAAAATACCGATCTTAAAAAAAAAAAAAAAAAAAAAAAATAGTAACAAAAAAAAATAATACCGATCTTAAAAAAATAAAATAAAATTAAAAAAAAATTAGTAACAAAAAAAAAATAATACCGATCTTAAAAAAAAAAAAAAGTTAGTAAAAAAAAAATAATAATACCGATCTTAAAAAAAACAAAAAAAAAGCTAGTAAATAAATAAATAAATAAAAAAAAAAAAAAAAAAAAAAAAAAAAAACAACTTACCGGCGTTAGGATCCGTGGTAATTTCTATCCACGCACGAGCCAAACACATTTCCTCGTGTTCGGTCCAAGGCGTACGCTTGGTCTTGGCTCTCGGCTCTCCCGGTGGTTTCTTTTTGTGACACCGTTTTTTGGGTTGAGACGGTTCGGCGGCGACTTGTTTACCCTTCGTAACACTTGGAGGAGTCTCGGGAACCGTTTCATAATCTTCGACATCTAACGGCTCTTGTTGAGACGGGAAGTTTTGAGATTGAAATTGTTGCGGTTGAAATTGTGGGTTGTAAGAGTTGAAGCCAAAATTTTGGTTAAAATTTTGAAACCCCATTTGAGGTTGAAGGTTCGGTGACAAATGTGAAATCACATCGAGAAGTTCCTCTTGTGTAAACTCGTTAATTCGACGAGGAGGAGCGAAACCGGGGTTGTTATAATTTTGTGGGCGGGTTGGGCGGTTGGGATTCATAGTGAAATAGTATGTATATGGAGATAATATTGTTGAGGAATAGATGGTAATTGATGAATGTGTAAAAAATAGTGTGTTTGATGTGGTTTATATATAGGTAAAAATAAGGTATTGTGTTTGAAAAAAAAAAAAAAAAGAGAAAGGGAGAAAGAGCCGTTTGTAACGGCTTGATTTCTTGGACATTCAAATTGCTAGGCGTTGTAAACAACACGCCCTATCCCAAAATTTTGCAAACCGCGCCCTGTGGTAGTGAGGGGGGGGGGCGCTATCGAGCGTTTTGGGGCGTTATCGGGGCCTTTTGCGGCCCACTACACAGGGTCTTATGGTTCATCAAATTCAAGGGTTTTGTTGCTTATGGTTCATCAAATTTACTAATAATGTTTTTACTATATAATAAAAATGGACACGTATGAAGTTGATTATTTTAAATGTGTATATTGCAGTTATTCGATGGAATGAATTGTGCCAGGTACTTGTAAATCATTTTTAATTTATTTGTTGTGCAAGTTTAACACATATGTGTCTGTTTATTGGTTTATGTATCTATGATAAAAAGATGATAACGTTGACAAAGTGTTCAATCGTTTGAGGATTTTTTATATTTTTAAATATATTTGTTTCAGGGAATCATGAAAGAAAAGAGCTTGTGCTCGAGATGATTGGCGACTTGTGTTTTAAGAAGTCGTGCGTACATGTTATCCGAAGCTGTGCACATATATTCTTATGATTTTGACAAGAAAACGCAATGTGCATATATGATATAAGGATGTGTTTAATTCTGATTTAAGGGTGCACTTGCGTTTTGTGTTTTAAGGTTTTACTCATTTCTCAAAGAAGTCAAGAATGTGGTTTTGTGTGCACAAGTCCGAAATACATAGTGCATATGTGTTTTGTTAATTTTTATAATTAAATAATTCATTTATTACATATGCAGATTTCATGGGTTCTTGATCCAGGCGAGGAATACATATGCACGCCAAAAAGATGAACCAACTGTTAAAGACATTGGATTATGCACATGTGCACGCTTCATATATTTGTAATAAAATTGAATACAAGTGTAAACAAATGGATGTTTGTGATAAAACTAAATATCATATCACTAGAGTAATACAATTTGTAAATTTTGAAATTGCATAAATCTATTGTTAAAGTTTTGTTGTTTGTATTTATATTTATGTTATATTACTTAAAGATACATGTGCATATACAAAACACCTATGCATAAACGAAAAATACAATTGCCATAATATAGTTAGTGGTTAACCTTCTTTTTAACAAAACACATGTGCACATAATGTATTTCCAAAAACCAAAAAAAAAAAAAAAAAAAAAAAAAAAAAAATTCTAAAATTTAGGAACTCAAAAAACGTTTTATATTAAAAAAATTCAAAAAGAAAATAAAAAAGGTAATTTTACCATGATACCCTTTTGAATTAAATAATTAAAATTAATATTCAAAAAATTCTGATTGGTTGATGCTGGTTCTCGCAGTTCTCGACCTTTTTTTTGTTCTGAAAATAACCTCACCCTATATATATATATATATATATATATATATATATATATATATATATATATATATATATATATATATATATATATATATATATATATATATATATATATATATATAGGGAGACTTTCTTGCGAGAACCATCTTATCTGCGAGAACTGACAGAACCACCAAAAACATACATGCACGCCTTTTAAAATAAAATAAAAATACACGCAAATCGTCAATAATCGTAAGTATCCACCTATGTTCTTCAATATCATCATGAACTCATCCTTTTTTTTCACAAAAACCTTACACACGGCCGCAATATTGTCGTTGCATGCCTTATAAGAACATACATGCACACCTTCAAAGAAAATTTTTGTATTTTCAATTTCTTATCAAATTCTTTAGAACAACCATGTTTTTTTAAAAACATATATGTTGTTTTTAGAACATATGTGCAAAAATACAATTATTGAAGGCGTGCATGTATGTTTTTGGTGGTTCTGTCAGTTCTCGCAAATAAGATGATTCTCGTAAGAAAGTCTCACTATATATATATATATATATATATATATATATATATATATATATATATATATATATATATATATATATATATATATATATCTAGGAAAAACCCGACCAAAGGGTGAATTCTATCTCTAACCAAGATTTAATAAACCGATAGGTCAAAGAAATTCAAATAAAATATAAATCCGGAAGTATTGATTTTTCACGGGTCGTTAGGTTCCGATGAAGTGTGAATGGAACGTTGAATTCCGTTCGTGATCGAATGATTTGATTAAGTGAGAAATTTTGGGATTATATCTAAAAATATAAAACATAAACTAAAAAGTAACTAAAAAGCATATAAAATGAATAAGCAAAGCACAAATAATCAAAAACGCAATTAAAACTAAAAAACGGGCTCTTATGAGTCTTAAAACGGGCTAAGAAAACCTAAAAATAAAAAATCTACTCTAGATGTGCAAATTTGGTTCCTAAAAGTCCTAAATGATTAAAAAGAATTTTAGAAAAAAGATTTATATTTTTTTGTTTTTTATTTTATTTTTTATGAATTAAAAACACTTTTGGATAGAAAAAAAGTATTAAAAATACAAATTAATGTGAAAAATTATGAAATTTTTTGGAAAACTTCTTAAAGTTATAAAGATTCTATGAAAAATAAAAGTAAAGTAACAGCTTATTTGGATAAGCAGTTATTAAGCAAATAAGGTAAATAAGCTTAAATTGAAAAAAGATGTTAAATAAATAACCACTGCAACCTTGGTCGGAAAAGACCCAAGGGCGCAGTTGGTTGTGGTGTGTGTGTTAAGGTCGTTGAGGTTGGTAGAGGCCTAGGGTTCAAGCCTAGGCTCACCTTGGGCTTCCCAACTTCCATTTTTTTTTTTTTTTTTTTTTTTTTTTTTTTTTTTTTTTGAATTTTCTTTTTGGGACTTATTAATAATCTAAAAATAAAAAGCTTTTGTGAAAACAAAATTTTTAAAACTTAAAAAATAAGCTGGAAAAGGGCTTATAAGCCAACAGTTAATAAAGGATTAAAAAGCTAAAGTATTAACTAATAGTTTCACACATGCTTATAAAAGCTTATGTGTAATATTAAAAAGCCACTAAAAACCTAAACTAATAAGCAGTCCTAAACTAAATAAGCTGATCTTAACAATCAATAAGCTCAGAATAACAAAATAAGCAAACAAGGTCAAACTGTTATACCAAACAGACTGATGAACACTTTTCAAGACTTAGAATAAGCCACTTAAGCAATAAGCTAATCCACAAAAACTCAAAACAGATAAAGCACAGCAACTAAAGAACTTATTAAACCAATTGCAGACCTATCAGAGCTTATATAGTGCTTATAATTAGCTTATGAAGCTAAGCAATGAGACAATGATGAAACTGATACACTAAGCAAACAGGACTGATGCACTACTTTTTAAGCCACAAATAAGCAATCAAAAAGCTATGTATTAGACTGAGATCTGTTAGGAAATTAAGCTTTAGCAGTTAGAACTGTTGAAGATAGCAGTTAAGACTGTTGAAGATGGAAGTTAGTACTGCTGAAGAGTTTTGAAGACATAAGCAGTTAGGACTGCTGAGTGAATAAGTTAGTACGGTTTATGTTTATGATTTATGTAATAGATAATTATGGAAAATATATTGTGTATATCGTATAAGATTAGAATGATAGTTATCTTGTAAAGGAATCCTTGGTCTATAAAAGGATTGCCTAGGTTAAGGTTTAGATACACAACACATAGACGTATTATAGAGATTCAAGGTTGTAAACCCTAGTGATAAGAGATCACTCGTATTATTGTTTTAATAATATTGAATCGTTGAAGTTTATCATTCTGTGTTCATTCATTGTTTCATTCAAATCATATAAAACACATAAAGTCTTCTAAGTGCTAGCTAGTAAATTCCGCGTGCTAGACTACGTATAATTCTTAGTATCACATCTAACACAAGGAGTGTGTGTAGATCCGGTCAAGTGGTATCAGAGACAGGTTACTGATACTTAGATTTAGAAGATCCGAGAAGAACAAAGATGGATATGGAACCAACACCAAACACAACTAACATTGCTGCTAAGCTTCCTATGCTTAAACCTAATGAGTTCGACATGTAGAGACTTCGTATTGAGCAATTTTTCCAAGTGCAAGACTATGCACTTTGGGAAATCATTGAAGAAGGAAACTCCTTTACACCAGTAACAACAACAACTGTTGTTGAAGGAAAATCTGAGACTACAGTACAGACAAAGCCAACCACTAATGAAGAGAAGGCAAGGCACAAGAATGATGTTAAGGCTAGAAGTTTGCTTCTGATGACTATTCCCAATTATCAGTTGCTGAATGTTAGTAACTTCAAGTGTGCTAAAACCCTTTTTGAAGCTATTGTTGGGAGGTATGGTGGGAATGAAGCCACCAAGAAAACCCAGAAGACCCTTCTCAAGCATCAGTTTGAGAAATTTACAGCAACAAGCAATGAGTCGTTGGATCATATGTTCAATAGACTTCAAAAGTTGGTGAGTCAATTAGCTGTTCTAGGAATTGAGATGCCTCAGGAAGATCTCAACTCTAAATTTCTGAGGAGTCTACCAGCTGAATGGGCTATGCATGTGGTAGTATGGAAAAACAAGCCTGATATAGATTCCATGAGCTTAATGGATCTCTATAGCAACTTCAAGATAGTTGAACATGATATTAAGAAGTCTGCTGGATCAAGCTCAAGCTCAAGCTCAAGCTCAGGGAATTTGGCCTTTGTATCAACTCCCAGTTCCTCAAGTACATATGAAGAAGTGCAAGTTGCTGGAGTAGTTGGTACTGCTAGTGCAAACCTTGGTACTGCTAGCACCTCAAGCAGTACTAGTGGACTTTTGAATGATGATACTTATTGTGCTTTCATGACTACTTAGCACAATGGAAGTATGTTGACTCATTCAGATCTTTAAGAGATTGATGAAGATGACATTGAAGAGATGGATATTAAGTGGCAGCTCTCTCTTCTCAGTTTGAGAGCAAGGAGATTCTTGAAGAAGACTGGCAAGAAGATTGTCATAAACAGTAATGATGTTGCAGGGTATGACAAGTCCAAGATTGAGTGCTTCAACTGCCACAAGAAAGGTCATTATTCAAGGGAGTGTAGATTACCAAGCCAACATGATGGAAAGAGCAGAGGTTATGGTAACAAGTCAAGGGTTGTGGAGGTTACTGATTCAAGCTCGAAAGCCATGGTTGCTATTGATGGCTTAGGATTTGACTGGAGCTATATTGCAGAGGAGGAAGCAGAAGCATCTACAGAGGTTGCTCTCATGGCATTTTCTGATTCTGAGGTACAAGTTTCAAAATGTTCTAAATCTTGTGAAGCTTTAAAAGATCTAGAAACACTTAAAACAAGATATGAGAATCAGAGAAAAGAGTTAGTTGAAACTGCTTTTAGCTTAGCAAATCATAAGAGAGCTTTAGCTGTGTTAGAAGAACAAATTGTTCATTATCAAAGTAATGAGTCTAAGTTTTCTGATGATATGATTATTGTTAAGAGAGACTTAATGTTTAGAGAGAATGAGATCACTTTGTTAAAATATGAGCTAGAACAGGTTAAGAAAGCTAGGGAAAACATTCAGATGAGTGTAGACATATTAGAATACACATCAAAAGGTGTTCAAAAGATAATTGAGACTCAGATCCTTAATAAAGCTAAGTCAGGCCTAGGATATAAGTCAGTTCCACCTCCCTATAGAGGAATTCCAACACCCCCAGGTGTAGACTTAGAACACACAGGACTCCCTGAATTTCAATTACCTATGCTTAACTATGGTCCTCAACCCAAGAAGGATGTAGTTAATAAACCTGTGTTTGAAAGTGCAAGTGATAAATCACTATCTGAGGACAAGGTGTCTTCTGATAGGTCCTCAGCTAAGGACTCAGATGCTCCAACCATTGAGGAATGGACTTCTGATGATGAGGATGATCAGGCTGTGGTTAAGCCTGTTAGTGCTAAAGTGGAGGAACCAAAAGTTTCAAAGATGGTTAAACCTGAGACTGTTAGGCCTAGATCAAATGTCAAACCTTTTAGACCAACAGTTAGGTATGCAGAAATGTATAGAACCACAAACAAGCCAAGAGGTAACCAAAGGAATTGGAATGACCTCAAATCTCACCAATTAGGGGAGGATTTTGTTTGCTATAGGAAAGCTTGTTACTCTTGTGGTAGCTTTGACCATCTTGCAGATTATTGTGATAAATGGGTATCTGGATATACAAATCATAGGTTGAGCATAGCAAGACCTCAATCTTTTCTTAGGAATGACAAGATGATACCCAGATAAGTTCTTTTAAGGTCTGGACCTAAAGCAGTTCAAACTGCTAGACCAGCAGTTCAGACTGTCAGACCTATGAGAACAATTCACCCAAGGCCAACAGTTCAAGGTGCAAAAATGTTTTCCAAATCAGCACCAAAATTTGTTAATAGACCCTTTCATCACAAAGCAGTTGTAAAAAATCAAGTTTGAAAACCTAAGGTGACAACTACCAAGCCAGCAGTTTCAACTGCTAGCAGGGTAATTGGTACTGGTGTGAATAAAAACACTGCTAAGGGAAATATGGGTAATGGAGTGAATGCATCAGCATGTTGGGTATGGAGACCTATTAAACCCAATGGTGCTAAGAATGTTTTGAAAAGAATGAATTATGTTGATGCTAGAGGAAAGCCTAAGTCTGTTTTGGCTTGGGTTCCACAAGGAAATTAATTTTTCTTTGTAATGTGCATTGCTAGTCATATGCTTTTATATTGTGAGACAAGTTCTTTGTATCTTGTTTCTTTGTTTTTGGACTAAAAATTGCAGGATTGGAGAGAAAACACCAAGGGATTATGAATGCTTGATGTTTTGGACTAAATGGTGTTCTGGAGATTAGTATGTGATCTTTGCATACAACAAATGGTAATTGGTTCACCATGTCTTATCCACATAAGAACCAACTAGTCCAGAGCAAACGGTTTCTGGTAAAGACTAATCAAATCCGTTGATGGTTGACAATTTACCAAAAATTGTATGGTTATCAGCTCACCATATCTAAGTGTGAAGAGTTGGCTAGTCCAAAGCAAACGGCTATTGGTAAAGACATATCAAATCTGTTGATAGCTGATAGTTTGCTAAAAACTATGTTTGAGCCATGGTATTTTTAAAATTTATTTCAAAAGGTTCGTACGGCTCAACAAAATTTTTGCAACAGTTGGTACGGTTAGTACAACGTTAGGACGGCTCAACTAGCAGTTGTAAAAATCTGTCAGTAATTAATTTTCTAGCCGTTGGGGTAAAACCGTTATTCTTAAGATACTTATAGGGATTTTTATAGACGATAATTATCTTTTACCATAAAATTATTTATTCTCTTTCTAAAGATAATTTATCTCATACGCATATTTCGCAAAACCCTAAACAGTACCTATAAACCCCAAGCGACTACATAAAACCACAATTCCAATTTACAAGATCGTTGTATTGCTAAAATCTTTCATTTTTCATCATTAAGAATGGCTGGATTGGAATTTGTTAAGCGTCACAACCAGGTTGCGTTTTTAGAGAAAACAGAGCAAGGAGATGGGCCGAAGTTTTATGAGATTGTGGATTTTCTCAACCACTCTCACATAAGGTATGCTTTAACTGTTTCTCCTACTCTTTATGTCTCGCACATCACACAGTTCTGGCAGAATTCATTTGTCTTGACAAGTGATGACGGAGACTTAGAAATTCATACTGAAGTAGATGGCGTTAAGTTTGTTGTTACCGAGTCTATACTTAGGAGACATCTTAAATTAAATGACTCAGATGGTATCCACACTATGCTAAATACTGAAATTTGGGAAGAACTTTCTAAAATGGGGTATAATACATCTGAAAATAAATTGACTTTTCAAAAAGGATGTTTTTCACCTCAATGGAGATTTTTGATACATACTCTTTTATGTTGTTTAAGTCCTAAAAAGACTGCTTGGGAGCAGTTCAGTAGCAATATTGCTATTGCTCTCATTTGCTTGTCTACAAACAGAGTTTTTAACTTTTCAAAATATATTTTTGAGGGTATGACATCAAATGTTGACAGTAAAACAAAGTTTTTAATGTATCCCAGGTTTGTTCAAACAATTTTAAATAAAAAGACATACCTGCTTACAAAACCAACTGAAACTTTTGCTACGCCTAGCCTTCAATCAAAGGTTTTTCAAAATATGGCAATGGCTAGTACGCTTTTTCTAGGGAACCAGTTCCATTGTTTCCTCAAATGCTTCAAACTGAGTTGGGTGAAGGTTCAGCAGTTCCAACTGATCCCCATCACACATCCACTCAAGAACTTGAAACAACCCAACCACCACCCATCACTTATAGGAGAAGGTCTAAACCTAGTCTAACTAGGGTTGTGACTAGATCCTTGCCCAAAGATTCACCTCTCCTAGCAGGTAACACAGCTAGAAGTGACGAGGGTAGCTCTTCACAAACTGAATTGATGGAAATATGTACCAAGTTAGTTGACAGAGTAAAGACCTTGGAGGAGGAGCTTAAGAAGAGCAATGAGGAGTTGAAATCTCATAAAGAAATGTTTTCCAAAGTCTACACCAAGCTAACAAAAAGGGTGAAGAAGCTTGAAGATCAGTTAAAGAAGAAAAGGGCAAAAGTGATATTGGATGATGATTCTGATGATGATGATTCAGATGGTTCAGAAGGGGATGATGAAAATTCTTCCAAACGGGGGAGGAAATTTAATAAAGATAAGGATAGATCAGGTTCTCAGGGGAGGCATGATAAAGGTTCAGAACATGATGAAGGTTTTGATATTGGTTCAGGTTCTGGTTATGTTCAAGAAGAAACAGCTGAGACACATCAAGCAGTTCCAAATGTTGAAGCAGTTCAGACTGCTGAGACAGAGCATGAAACAGTTTAAACTGTTGAGACAGAGCATCAAGCAGTTCCAACTGGTGAAACTTCTGCTGAGCAAGTTTTTGAAAGAAGAAGAGCAGATAAAGGGAAGAAGCCAATGACATCTGAAGAAGTTGCTGCTGCTCAAGAACTTGAAAGGCTTAAGAGATTGAAACCAAAAACTCAAGATCAGATAGATCATGATGCAGAAGTTACAAGGCAAATGATAGAAAAAGATTTGGCTAATGAAGAAGCTAAACAAGCTCAGATTACTCAAGATGAGGAATTTGCAAGAAAAATGGCTGCTGATGATGTACGAAACATAGCTGAATTTATGGAAAGAAAAAGATCAAAAGAAGTAAATCAAGAGGAGTTCAATGAACAGCTACAATATTTGTTGGATTCTTATGTGATTGTAAGAGCTCAAGCTTCAATGGTTCTTAAAGATAAACAGTTGAATGAAGAAGAAAAGACAGAGGAGCTTAAAGAATTCATACTCAAAAAGACTGAAGTAGCAACATGGGAAGATCTAATTCAGAGGATAAGAGAAAGGCAGAAGTCAGGATACAAGATAAAGTTGCCTACAAAGAAGGAACTAGTTGAGTCTATGAAGCATTATTTGAAGAACTCAGCAAATTACACTATGAATGACTTCAAGGGAAAATCTTATGCCATAATTGAAAGGGAATTCTATGAAACTTATGCTATTCTGAACACTCCAGAAAAAGTTTCAAAACAGGTAAGAAGAGAGAATCAGAAACTATGGAATCAGAAGTTGCAAAGAAACAAAAGTCTGAAGAAGAAGGGTTAACAAATGAGAAGATCAGAAGTATGATGATGATTGTTCCAGAATCTTCTTATATTAAACCTTTACAAGTAAAACATCCAATCATTGACTGGGAAGTGTTCACTGATGGAAGAATGCAAGGATGGAAGATAATCAGACTTGGAGATATTTCTGAAAGATACAAGTTGTTTGAAGATTTACTCAAAGGCTTTGACAGAGAAGATCTTAATCAACTATGGAGCTTAGTGAAAGAAAAATTCAGAGATAAAGATCCTATTGAAGATAAAGATAAAGAACTATGGGTTCAACTCAAGAGAATTTATGAACCAGATGGTGGAGAGTCAATATGGAGATTTCAAGCACAAGTCATGGACATCACTTGGAAGTTATTTGGAACGTGTGGAGTACACAGAGTGTCTACCAAGGATGGAATAGAGATCTATATGCTGGTTGAAAAAGATTATCCACTCAGACCAGGTGTTTTGACAATGATGGCACATGTTAAACTAGAAGCTAATGAAGAATCTGAGATGGCTGATATGCTGGTGACAAAGATATTCAACCTTGCACAAGAAGTGAAAGCTAGATCTAAGAGATTTGCTTGATAGGTGTTTGAAAGAATTTTCAGCATTAAGAAGAAGAAGCTTAATTTGAAGAAACTTAGTGATTTGGATAGAAATCATAAGTTTAGGGGAGGATTGTTAGGAAATTAAGCTTTAGCAGTTAGAACTGTTGAAGATAGCAGTTAAGACTGTTGAAGATGGAAGTTAGTACTGCTGAAGAGTTTTGAAGACATAAGCAGTTAGGACTGCTGAGTGAAGAAGTTAGTACGGTTTATGTTTATGATTTATGTAATAGATAATTATGGAAAATATATTTTGTATATCGTATAAGATTAGAATGATAGTTATCTTGTAAAGGAATCCTTAGTCTATAAAATGATTGCCTAGGTTAAGGTTTAGATACACAACACATAGACGTATTATAGAGATTCAAGGTTGTAAACCCTAGTGATAAGAGATCACTCGTATTATTGTTTTAATAATATTGAATCGTTGAAGTTTATCATTCTGTGTTCATTCATTGTTTCATTCAAATCATATAAAACACATAAAGTCTTCTAAGTGCTAGCTAGTAAATTCCGCGTGCTAGACTACGTATAATTCTTAGTATCACATCTAACACAAGGAGTGTGTGTAGATCCGAGATCTATAAAACAGCATTAAGCAACAACTAAAGAGCTTGAAAAATGAATTTTACACACTTTGAACTACAAATAAGCTTAGAAAATAAGCTAAGAAGAGGCCTACTTAGAACTGTTTTTGGCTTTCTTTTGAAATTTATGACAGATTTGAAAAAGGGACAAATAAGACTTAAAACTATATGATACTTAACTAGAACATGTAAACAAGCATAATACACTGATTTGACCCTAAAAACTAAATAAAAAATAAGCTAAAACTATTAGTGTAAAACCTTGAAAACTTGAAATCTACTTTAAAACCTACAAATATATATAGAAAAGCTTTAAACAAAACTTAAATTCAACTTATAAGACTCAATTAGACCTAAATCAAGTTGGACCAATTACCAAAACCCATGAACACACCCTTTTGGCTAATCTAAAACTTGTATCCAAACACCCCTTTAAATGTCCTAAACTGATTTTTAGGCTGATTTAATATGCAAAACTCAAGTTTTGTTGAAAACAGATCAATATTAAGTCTATTTGAAGGATTTTAAGCAAAAAGTTGTATGAAATAAGCACTTAGCCAATAAGCTAAGCTTATTGGCTATTTTGACTCCAAAAACACTAATAAGCACAAATAGATGAAACACTATGAAATAAGCCAACAAATCATTAAATCTACTTCAAATAAGCATATATAAGACAAATGAAACACAAATAAGCATGAAATAAGCAGAAATGAAATAATAAGCAGTTTGAAAAGCAAAAATAGGAAAAATGGAACTCACTTTGTCCTTTACTCAAACAAGGACTTATAAATGCTCTAAGAGCTGATCTGCTAGTTCCAGCTTGTTAAAAACAAGCTGGTAAAGTCCAATAAGCCCTTCCTAATCCGGCTTATCATCCAAATGCTTATTCCTCTTTAAGTCAAGGTAATTTGAATCCAATTGAGTACAATTCCAGTTATGATTATAGAAGCTTAAAACAAGCTATGAAACAGCTTATTTGAGATTGATGAACTCAAATAAGTACATTTTATTACCATCATTTATCCTAATAATTTGACTTGTTTTATTATATTATGTATGAGGATTGATAATTAATCGTTTACTTTTGTAATTCTCAGGTAAAAACAAGCATTTGGTGAAACTTGGCGATTTTAGACTAATTATGGAGCAAAACATGCAAGAAGTTAAGAGTCTACTGAAATGTACAAGATCAAGACAAATCTGCTCCAGATGCGCCGCATCACGCTTATTACATACGGCGCATCACTATCAAGATTTCACCAGATACGATCCAAGATACAAGAGGACATGCGCCGCATCTATTTATGGAGTTACGCCGCATCTTCTGGCGGTGTACGAATATTCCTGAATATATTAATCTTGGACCCCACGCGAAGTTAAGTCAATGCGCCGCATCTACTTACTAGATGCGCCGCATCTTACCCTCAGACAGAAACTATAAATACCCCAAGACCAGATGAATTTCGGAAGCACATAATATATACGAAGTACGAAGACCAGAGAAACCTAAGGTCGAATTCAGACGAATAGGCAGCACAAGACACACCCGAACGAAGATACAAGAGCTGTAAGAAGGTGCTGCATGTGTTTAATTCATTAAGTAGTTTTGTTTTATTGTGTTAGTAAACTTTAATTCATCAGGATTGATGGCTTGTGTAATGTGACAACGGAAAGATTGCACTCCCTTAAAACTGCTTTCCCATCAATTAAAGTTTATATGTTGATGTCTTTGGTTACTACTTATTAGTGCATTGATAACCTCTGTGTTTATTAGTGGCCTGCGCATTTGACTACGGAAGAGAATGTGGCTCCCACGGTTGTTACTAAATTGATCACTTAGGAATAACTTTTAGACATAAGTAATCATTAAGGGTTTACTCGCCGATAAGAATAGGGCCAACGAGAAAGGGTTAACTACATACACTTCATATAAAACTATCAATAAAACAAGTGACAATCTACTTAATCATCAGGACAGATCTTCTTATTGTCTCAAGTATTTATCTGTGTACGTGTGTGCTATTCGCTGATTCGTGCCTATTGGTTTAATTTATTATTTAATTGCAACCAAATCGTGTCAGTCTCTCAGGCTGAACCCCCTTGCGTTAGATTAGGTTGTATAGCTAACTTAGAATATTAAAATACTGATTAGAATAACGAGATAATACGATCCACTCTTAGTGATCGACACTCTACTTACCATTATATTCATACTGACCGGGTACACTGCTCATTAAGTGTGTGTGTTATTGATAAGTCGGCTAAATATAAATTTAAAACTTGAGTAGGGATTAATACTGCTAAACCGCAACGACACATCGCACGCATCAGAGATCTAAACAGTAATTAAGTAAAGTGCTTATTGAGAGCTTATTATAGCTTATTTTAACCATTTAAGAGCATTTTAACACAAAAGTAAAATAGACAAAGCAATAATGTAAACTGACTTTTATTAATAAATGAAAAACTATTACAAAGCTGGATTAAAAGACAAGGAATAAGCAGTAATAAGCTACAATGATAAATTAAAGCTAAAACTAAAAACTTTTTAAGCTTGATGAAGAGCCTTGTATTTATAGGAGTCTAGGGAGCCTTCTAGGGTTTCTATCAACAAATCCCAGCGCTTGAATCCATGATGTCGACATCTTTCATCAATCATAGCCTTTTGATCGACTGCCACATAACTTCCACCAATAGGATGCTTGGGATTTTCCATGGTGGACAATATGTGAGCTCATTATAGCCTAGTCATCCTTCTAGAAGATGTAGATGTCACTTAAGTGAGGGGGAATTGGAGCAGGGTAAAAAAAACAAAGGGGATGATGAACAATAATTGAAAATGGCGCCTTTTTATTGTTTGGCCCGGTTTTATAATTGAGTTGACCTGGGTTATAAAGGAAAAGGTCGGGTTATTTTAGATCCAGGTATTAAAAGGAAGTGGGCTGGGTTGGTTTATGTGTTGGGCTGGATTGGATTTAAAGGTATTATTTAAGGATTTAACAATAGTTAGTTTTAGGACTAACTATGCAAATTGTTAAGGACTAGTGGTGAAAATGATTTTGGGATAATTGATGAAAATGATTTTTCATTAAGGCTTTGGTCTTTTGGTTGATAAAAACTGTAGAATCACATCCCCGGCCTCGGCTTTTCTCACTCTTTTCATTATCGTGCTCGTTTCCGTCTGTTTTGTCTTTCTTTTTTTCATTTTCTTATATCATTTACCTGCACATACACAAACACAAAAATAAGCATATATTTGACATTTTTGGTCGGTTTCTGGTCTCTTAAGTCCATTTTTTGATAAAGAAAAGGTATGTGATTTAACACATACCACGGTGCGTTGCCCACGGTATTGGTCAACATGAAGATAGGTGGCACGAAATTCGAGCTTGGTTATTGCAAGAGTTAAACACTAATAGTGGATTTTACATAAGTATGTTGTAAATAACTGTTTGTATTATTTAAATTAATAATAACATTACTGATTTATGTTGTAAATTATTATACAAATTCTTTGGCCAGGTGGAACAAAAAATCCTTTCTTGTGTCGCAGTCGGAGAGGATTGATTATAGAAAGGACATCCCGTACAGACGCTACTTATGGTCAACCGTATTATGCATGTTCTTTTTCAGTGGTAAATAATCATACGTTTGCTTAGTTATGTAAATAATTTGTTTGTTAAGAATACATTTCTTATAATTTTCTTAACATGTAACAGCCAGGAATAGAAGACTATGGGTGTGGATACTTTATGTGGAAGGATGTTTTTCAAAACAAGCACTTTAGTCAAGCCTCTTCTTCAACGCAGTGCTCAAACTGCGTAGGTAAAGATAATAAGATTGACAAGCTTGAAACAAGAAACAAGATGTTATTGTCTAAAAACAAGATGTTGATGACAAGAATAAAGACGCTGGAGGCATCACTGGAATTGGCAAGGAATCCTGAGGATCATGCATGTCAGTCGGGTGCAATGCTCTATGAGCTTTTAGATGAGATAAATAATCTTCATGTGTAGTAGGTGCTGTTGTTTTTAAATAATGTTTTAATGTTGTTGTTTAATTGAATAATAACAGTTGTTTTTGTAGTTGTTTGATGTGTTAATGTTTGTTTAACGTGTTATTGTTGTTGTTGTTTAATTAAATAGAAACACATTAGACGAATACAAATAACATAACATAAAAAACATAACAAATAAACACTACAAAAAACAAAACAAATAAACACTTAAAAAAAAAAAGGCAACAAAAGGACGGAAAAAAAGGACAAAAGTACACCCTCCCTACTAGGTAGGGTTTGCTTTGTAAGTATAGGGAAGGTGGGGATAACTCCTCCCATTTTTTGAGTGACCAGTAGTATATATGGATTAAACCCAGTGTCTATTTGTTTTAAGGATAGATGACAAGGACACACAAACTTCATCTTACACCTCAGCGGCACATCAGCTTTCTCTCTCCTCTCACTTCCACTCACCTTTTAGTGGGCAAGGTAGTCACCTTGGTCACCTTAACTCTCATTTTTTTTTAATACTTACGAAATTAAAAACGTAAACGTAAAAATATAAATACAAAAACGTAAACATACGAAATAGATTCGTGCATTTGCTTATAGATTCCTGCATTTCATGATTTTTGTTGGAGTGGCAAGTACCGCCCATTTCTTCTTCAAAACACCAAACGCCGTTCTATATCTTTCCTTGCCGATTCCTGCATTTGCTTATGCCTTATTCTCTTGTGGTCATCATCTGATGGTTCTGTAATCGTCTTAACGAGTGTTGCCAATTCCGGATATATCCCGTCAACAAGATAGTACCCAAATAGGTAAGTTACCCCGTTAGCAACAAATGGAATCTTCAGTGTGATTCCTTGTTTAAGATCGTTAAATAAAGGAGAACTATCCATAACGTTGATGTCGTTGTTCGCCCCAGCAGTACCAAAGAAAGCATGTCATATCCATAAGTCTTGTGACGCAACTGCTTCCAGCAAAATGAACGGATTCGGACCATGATCACGTCTAACATATTGACCTTTGTGTGCATTCGGACAACCAAACCACTCCCAATCTGTACAGTCAAGGCTTCCTAACATCCCCGGAAACCTGTGTGTTTCTTCGTGATGTCGATAAAGCTTTACGACATCAGTCATAGTGGGTTTTCTCAAATACTCTGTACAAAAAATTTCCATAACAGACTTACAAAAATGATCAAGACATCGACGAGAAGTTTTCTCACCCATCTGCAGATATTCGTCTAAAGCATCAGGAACAGCGTCGTATGCCAATTGACGAATTGCGGAGGTGCACTTCATCAATGCTGAAATGCCTTCTTTTCCGGTACAATCAACATTACTACTAAAAAATGGATTATGAATAGTTACCTCCCGAACTATCCAGTTAAAAAGAGATCGATTCATTCGGAACCTCTTTCGGAAAGTACGTGCATCGTAGAACGGGTTCTTAGTAAAATAGGCGTCGACTAAATGGTCATGAGCACCATAATGATCTCGATTAAGGCGTTTTATCGCCAGAAGATTTGCTTTTCGTGTCTTTTTAATAAACGACAACGCTCTTGCAATAAAATTCAATCTACGACTTGTAATTTCTTGTTCTTCTTCTGAGTCGGTGAACATAATCGTATCGGAATTCATTTTAAAAATAAAAGGAATGAGATATATGTTGTTTGAATGATATGGTGTAGTTTTGCTGTATTTATTGAGAAAAAAAATGGATAGTGGGGATTTTTATTATTTATTTATTTATTTATTTATTGCAACGGTAACTTTCTTCACACGGGGCCCTTTTTTTGTTTTTCGCAAGTTGATCAGTTCACCATATGTTGCTTTGGAAGGAGTGAGTCGCGCGTGAGTTGGGGTTGCAAGGTGAGCCACTCACTCCCTTGCCGACCAGCCTAAGGAGCCGTTTGTTTCAGGATATAGGAATTAATCAATCACATTCACACCAATTTCAAATGTTCTGGTTGAAAATTTGATAGTAAAGAATGATACCATCAATCATTGATTCATACCACTATGAATAGGATACTTTTCTTAACCATTCTTGTTAGGCCCGTGTATCTTTATTTTCTACCACTAATTTTTTTATCACTAATTGGTTTAATGTGACACTTTTTAATTTAATACCATTACCTTAAAACTTCATACTAAACAACAACAATGAAATTGATATCCTTTATATCATACATCACTCTAATTAAACCCATACTCATAGTGATTCTGGTTAGCATACCAAACGCACCCTGAGTCTTCATTGGCTAGTCAAGTTGACGAATGTCGTGAGTAGTGATATCACTAGGGCAATGCCACAATGTTAATCAAATAGAATATTTAGTCATCAATTAATGAAGAAAATAAAAAGAAACTACGGGTAAACATATGAGATTTTTCTTGTTCATCTTATCTAAGGAGGACACATCTTTGATGAAAATGTACATGTTCTAATAGAAGTATGATTGTGGTCGTTTCTAACTTTTTCTCTAGCCACTCTTAAAAAAATGCATTTTGTAAAATTCAATCCTCAACCTCTTATGAGAATAATAAAATGCCTAACTATAAAGCCAGCTTGGTGATCGTTAGGCCCTGTTTGATTCGCGAAACCCTCGGGATTCTGATGGAATTGTAATCTGATTCCATTCCATAACGTGTTTGGTTGGCATATTCAAGGATTTCAAATCTGAATTTCATTCCTTAACGTGTTTGGTTGGCAAATGAAATGGAATAAAATCCTTTAAAATCCCAATTCTGCGGAATTCAACATTCCTTAGCAAAATGGGAGGAATGTTTACAATTCCATGGAATTCATTATTTTTATAATCAAAAATCAATTATTATTATTATTATTATTCTTATTATTATTATTATTATTATTATTATTATTATTATTATTATTATTATTATTATTTTTAAAGAAATTTATTATAGATTCATAGAATTTTACATAAAGTTGGATGGGAGTCTAGACACAAGTTGGGCTCCCACCCCTTTCTGTATACAAAAGCTTATTCTATGAAAAATAAAAATACCACTCTTAGCATTATTTGAGTGGCTATTGGCAATAGACTTAATACGTGAAAGTGTGTCCAAAGCCTCCGTGTCAAACTCCCCGAAGGTAGAAAAAGCAAAAGGTACAAACTTGTATCCATTATCCTCACATTTGGACGCATACTTCCTCTTTTTCTTCTCCACAACATTATGCAAGGCTACCCCGGGAGCCCATGAAGTCACACCAGTACCAGCAAATGGAGAGATACCGGTCACATCCAAACATGCATCTTTACCTTGATGCCAATTAAATAATAGCAAGTCTGCAGGTCGCAACTCCTTCCCATCCTCTGAAAGGAACCCCATAGAAACTTCTTTACGCACCATGATCCCCACCTTAGAACATATATCAACAAGAATGTCACGTACTAGATTATGCCTGAACTTCACACCCACTTCACTAGAGCAGTGGACCGCGTGATCTCCCCATATATCCATACGATGCACATTACAACTCGGGCAAAGGCTACCTTCAGAGAACATAGGTACAGTAAGCCTATAACACAACACAGATCGGAATTGGCGATGGTTCATCCGCTGACCCAAGCCATCAATAGGGATCGTAAAAAGAAAATCCTGTGCATGTGGGGCACGTATGCAACTGAGAATAGCCACCTGTCTTGGACTTAACGAGTACTTAGAAACAAGGTCTTTCTCAATGACACCAAAGTAACACTTTGCCAAGGTTTTCATCATTTGGGGGGCAGAAGCGCCATTGGTGACAGAGAGAGCATCTATGTTACAAGTACTGTTGAAAGTATCAAGAGCATACTGAAAAGAAGGACCATAGGAGACATTACCGGTTTTAGTCAGAATCTTGTCCTGTAGATCACTCGTTTGCATACGAGAGGCAAGAAAAGCATATTGGATGATGTCACCCGCTGAAAGGATACCAAGACCACCCATCTTGATTGGAAGAGTGGCAAGACGCCACTGCCAATCACCGAAACCCGGCCCTGAGGCGGTAACAATCTTCTGTAATGAAGTACGTAAAGACTGATCAAACAGAACCTGGGCCTCCTGTAAAATCAAAGGGGAGCATGTCCTGAAAGAATAAGATAATTTTGCAACCCCGGCACAACTGCGAAGAAGAAGAAGCTCACATTGGGGATCATGAAGTTTTTGGATTGCCTCCATTAAGGTGATGGTTTTAGAAACCCTTTTCAAAGCCAAATCTCGACAAAAACTATCATCCAAACTGACTGAACCACCAAGAAGTTTGACACCATTGAACGAGCGAGAGATATTTATAGGAAAAACACCCTCCACCCTACTTCTAGGATCCTCCACAGGCCAGAAGAGTTCAGTTTTATCAACATTCAAAAATAAACCACGAGCCGGACCATCCGTCCTGATGATGTCAAGTGCCTTAGCAACCATAAGGGTATCTCCAACAATAGTACCGTCATCAAGATACCAAGCCTGAAGGGTAAGCTCACAAGACTGATCAATAGACTGAACCAAAGGGTGCAAAGCTAAGGCAAACAACAAAGGGCCTAACGGATCCCCTTGTTGAACCCCTTGACAAGACCAAAGGATAGAGTTATCATAATAAAGCCTTGCGGGTCGGGCATAACAGAACTCAACCCAAGGAGCAATGGATGGGCAATGCGCCCTAGCTTCCTGAAGTAATACGCTCCTATCGACAAGATTGAAAGCATTCTTAAAATCCACCAAAAGCATAGAAAGCCCAACCTCGTTACCCTTAGACTCAATGAGCCTATTCACAGAATGGAGAACAGCCTCACAGCCACCAGGAACACCAACACCAAATTGAAAGTCCTGTAAATAAGTATTCATAGAGTTACCAATAGAAGAAGAAGCCACCTTAGAAACAAGCCTTCTCCAAACAGTACCAACAGCAATAGGGCGTATACCACCACCAGGCTTGACCAAGGGGGTCAATGGGGCACTAGCGATATACTCTCCCAATAGAATAGGGCATTTTCCACTCAGAAATAGGTTGACAACACCGGTAATAGAACCTAGCAGATCATCAGCAATAGCGGAAGCAGCCCCTCCCAAAATATCCATTAAATGTTGTGCTCTAAGCCCATCACGACCACACGATGTCCCCTTGGGAAAACTACGGATCCTGTTCAACACCAAGTCTTTATGGACAAAAAGGGCATCCTCACCAAGTAGAGAAGAAAATGAAATAGGAGGTGGGGCATACGGGTGTTTGGCCTCTAACTCAAGCAGGGTGTCAGGAGTAGATGGGGCGATACCAGAAGAAGTGAGCACCTTAATAGCAGCAGTGAAGTGTCCATCTCCCAGTTTACGTTTACATTGAGCGATGTTAGCCCCATCATGGTCTTTCGTTTTCTTCCCCCCACTGTAGGATGGAGTTAATCCAGCCAAACGATCCATCACCAAAACAAACCTGTCTGCAGGATCCCTCCATCTAAGAATAGCCCGAGAAATACATTCAAATTGACACCGTTCTCTCTCGCTAGAACGTCGTTGAGCTCTATTAGTTGGCACAAAAGTAGTCAAAACACAACATGGCAGGATAAGGAGTTGCACCCACACCGATAAATCCCCTGGACAAGCAAGGACCTTGTCTAATGCACTACGAAAAATCTTAGCAAACCCAAGCCGCAACCTAGGAGGAATACATTTAACCGTACGCAACTTCTTTGAGAAAACACGACTAAGAAGGTCAATGTCAAAACAATTGGGCACAACATCGAGTGAGGGCAACACAGAAGCGGCCCCCTCGACATCAACCTCAACAGTAGCAAGTGTACTAGCCAACTCAACATCGTCACCATCAACCACATTCAGAACTGGTCTAAGAGGCACAGTGATACCATAGATCGCAACTTCATCAAAACTAGGTGCAAGAACCACATCACCATCTATATGCTTACAATTCTTACTAAAGGTGTGGGTACAAAAACACTTACCACAAAGCCAGATGCCCGCCTGATGAAGTGCATGGTCAAATGCAGAATATAAGGAAAAATCGCTCGCAACACGTGCTTTATGTGAAGCCTTCAAAACATCAGTTTTAAAATGTCGAGTGCCCAAGTGATCAATAAAATATTTCTTAGTAAACCCTTTACCATTACCACTTCTACACCCTTCAAAACCTTGTAAAGGACAAGATATCCTAGATGCAACATGACTAGGCATGATAAAGAAATAAAAACTAAAAAGAAAACCCACGATTCAACAAAAAATGTTGAATTAATGTAGTGAAGATGTTAAATAAATAAACATGATGATGATTGGATGAAAGACAAACCAACCGACCTTGATCCCCACACACACCTTTTTTTTTTATATTTCGTTTATCATTTTAATTTAAAATAAAATTTTAAATATTTTAATATAACTTTTTTCCCATTTCATTTTCTTCCAACCAAACACTTGTTAGTTTTTGCAAATTCTAATCCCTTCAGATAACAAATCATTAACATTTCAATTCCTTAACATTCCAATTCCTTCACATTCCAATTCCATAAACAGATTCCAATTTCATCAAAAACATTCCTCGAACCAAACGGAGCCCTATTATTTGAGTTTTGAGAAGGAGTAAAGTCCATCTTTAAAAAAAAAACATACGATACATCAAACTCGTTTATGCTTAAATTCTAGTGATTTAAAGGAACCAAACATTCAACAAATCATATGAAGTAGATAATATTCAGATAGTCTGACGAACCTGTGTGAACTTTATCTTTGTGTCAATGTTGTTTTTTTTCGTTAATAAATTCAGTTGCTTTCGGAAAAGAAAATTCATATATGAACTATTTAATGGGAAGTTCAATTATGATTACTAAATGAATAAGTATTAACAAGATTTTAAGATCATCTAGTTAAATGAGAAAACTCAAATAATCTGTTACACCCGAAACTTGTTTTCAAATGGGTACGACCCTAGATTAAATTGACCAGGTTTAAATGTGTTTGACAAAGAATAAATGGTTTTAGAAGTTATTATGTGTCACTAATATAAGGGAAGCGAACTTGAGGGACCTAAGTTACCAAAATCCCAAACTAGTACTAGAACCAACTTGTTTTAGTACTAGAACCACCTTGTCATTATGTTATTGTTTTGTTTTTCTTTTCTTTTCTAGTTTACAACTCCAGTATGAGCTTTCGCGATTTTGCCGCTCGGACTTTGGGGGAGTATTAGAAGATAAATAGGCCCAAACCCGGTTTGTGGGTTTAGGGTATATAGGGTTTTCACCATTATAAATAATGGTCATTAATAAAATCACGCCTACGAGGTTTTAATGGTCTAACAGTTATAGCCTGCAGGGACCATTCTTGCCATATTTGCAAACTAGTAATAGAACCACCTTGTTTTAGCTTGCATGGACTATTCTTGCCAAAATCTCATACTGGCACTAGAACCAACTTGTTCTAGTACCAAGACCAAATTGTTATAGTACTAAAGGAACTAAAGTGGTAAAGTGTTAAAAGAGTATTAAAGTTTAGTGTGGTCAAAGTAGGAAGAAAAATGACTTGGGGGATTAAGATGTCAAATGGGCAAACTCACACCTAACAATGTCTAGAAATTTCTCTAGACTTCTACTAGTATCGTTTAGATAAGAAGTTTTATGTGTGTGTGTGATGATGCCGGCTCAAGAGAGAAAGAAAGGAGGGGGGGGGGGGACTAAGTTTGATGATCTTTTTCAAATCAAGGGTTAAGTCTTGTGATGATTATGGGTTAGGGAACAAGGATGAAGATGATGATGATGATAATGATGATGATATTCTTATTAGGCAAAATTTGGAATCAAGGTAAGTAACTATTATTATTATGTGTTTAATATGAATATTCTCATGTTATGTAATTATGAATGAGTTTGTAGGATTTAGGTCTTGGATTAGTAAGTTGGTTTAATAGGAGGCTTGCCTATGACACTATACAAATGATAGTTCATGAATTGGAAATATTAAGTTATGTTTTGTGATTGTTATGTGTTAAAGGTTATTATGTTTATGTATCATAGTTCATGGTATTGCTATAGTGTTGGTATGAGATTGGATGGGATTATGAGTTGAAATGGTCTAAATGATGCATATATGTGGATTAAAGTATCAATCATGTTATAATCTAGTTGCTTACTAAGCGAAAGCTTATGTTATAGTGTTACAACATTTTGTAGGTTCTTGAGGAAGGGTTATGCCTTGGATTACGGCTTAAGGATGGGAAGAATGTATGTTAGAAGGTTTATATGTAAGCAGGAGCTTAGTGTAGAATACCGAGCTCGAAGTCAAAGTTGAATCCCCGAGAGTCTTCAAATGGTTATATGTTTTGGTCGTAAAAGTATTGTGATTGTCAAGATCAAGCATGTAAAATGGTTGTTATAGTAATGGTTGAAAGTGTTTATAGTTTAATTAAAATGGTGTTTGGTTTATGGAAAATTATACCCATTTTGGGATCAAAGGGTCAAGTGTCGTTTAACACGTTATAGTATGGATGTTATAGTTTTGTATGATGAATGAATGTTTTGGTTCAAGTCATAGTATTGGTTGAAGTCAAATGTGTGTTATAATGTTTGAAAGTGGGTCAAAAACGGGTGTTTGGCACAACACCCGTCACTTTATAAAGTATGTTTTCACGGGTCTTCTAGACAAAGTGTGTATTTGAAAATGAAATGTATGTTATGTAAATGATTTATGGAAAGTCACATGTCATTCCGAGTTATAGAAGTCTAGTTTTGGTCGTTTTAGTCAAGTATGAAAACAGGACATCATGTTGTGCAGAAAATGGGTCATGTTCGGAAAATCATATCTAATAAACCGTAAGTCGTTAGAAGTTGTACCACTCGTCGTTTTAAAGGTATTTGAGTCTAGTTTCATTTAAAAATATTTTCTTGGGTTGCCATGTAATAGATTGTTGTCGGTTTATTAAAAAGTAACAGAATGTCAGTTTTTAGTCATGTCGATTCCGCGAAAAGTTTTAATTTTTTGTCAAATCGGGCACGGGGCGTAACATAATCATTCATTTGTTCATTTATGTTAGTGACTATTTGTTGACTCATTCGTTTATTTTCGTTTGTGTACGTTTGTTTGCGTGTATGTCTGAATATTATAGATAATACGAGATTTTTTGAATTGAAAAAGAGGAATGCTACATCTACACATATTTTACAAAATAATTTCACATGCACATGTGGCATGTGAGTTGCACCAATCACATTGTATTATATTTTCTCATTCCCTTTTTCACCATCCATAAATTAGCATACACATCATTGTGTGTATTTTCTTTTGTAAAACTTGTGTTGATGTAGCATTGCTTAAAGAAAAATAGTTGTAAATACCGAATGGAAACGAACAAACATAAAAGAATATAAAGTTTGTATAAAAATATTATGTATTTTTTTCCTTGTTTATGTTTCATTGTTTAACACCATGATAAACAAGAATAAACTATTAGACCAAGAGTAGTGGGGCGTTGAAGTGGGCTTAGTTGCCCTTTCAATGCCCGTTGAACCACCCCCATCAACCGTTGAATCCCGTTGAAAACAAAAAAAAACAACGCCCGTTGATTGAACAACGGGCGTTCTTTATTTGCTCCTGACAAAGTTAACTCTCTCTCATGCTTTAAAGTCAATAAAGCACTCACAAGTTAAGTTAAAGTACTGACAAGTTAACTCTCTCTCTCAATTGTTATTTTTAATTCAACACCCCAACCCACTACTCCCATTTTTTTAAAAACTTTCATTATCTACATAGGACACATGTCGCAATTTGCCCCAACCCACTACTCTTGGTCTTATAGACGAGCATATTTTATTAATGAAACATATCCATCCGTTCATTTAAGTGTTCATGTTAGTTCATTTATTCAATTAAACTTAAACTAACCAATGAAAACAAGTCTCGTTCGTTCTGTTTCTTTATAGTCACACTTTTAAATTATCAGAATAACAAAACGAAGCTTAGAGCAATGGGTGTCATGACTAGCTTCTTCCTCTTCATTCGGGCCCCACGGGTGCCACATCATCACAACACACCACAACTAACAACCCCCCTTATCATAAGACTAGTGTGCAAGGAGGTTAAAGCTTCACCACATGGCCCCACATCACGCGTTAAGTTCCTTGCCTTCGTCCCCAATTCACGCGCGATGCACGGATTCCAAAAGTAAATTTGGTGGTCTGACCACCAATTCGTTTGCACTTAATTCTGGCCCCACCATTGTTGAACGTTTGCATTTAATCACAATATATATCCGTTGTTGAACGTTTGAGTAAAAAAAAATCAATATGAACGTTTGAGTAAAAAAAAAAAAAATCATACCACCCCTCTTATTATAAATACCCACAAACATCTATTTTTTAAACACAATCTCAAATCAACACTCTCAACTTATTTACTTCATCCTTTTTATAAAAATGTCACAAGAAAACACTCCCCGAAACAACAATCGTACCCAACGAAGTGGGGTTTCAACTTTTAGTTTAAATTTCGAAGTTTATGTAATGTTTTACTTTCTTATGTTTGTGTCTTTAATAATCGTAGTTTATGTATTGTTTTAATATTCCCGGTTTATGTACTATGTTTAATATTTGAAGTTTATATAACGTTTTAATTTCGTACGTTGTGTTTTTAAATTTGAAGTTTACGTTTTTATATTTTTACGTTTACGTTTTTAATTGTGTAAGTATTAAAAAAAAAAAAAAAAAAAAAAAAAAAAAAAAAAAAAAAAAAAAAATGGGAGTTAAGGTGAAGATGGGTATCCCTTGCCCACTAAGTGGTGAAGGGGAGTGAGAGGAGAGAGAAAGCTGACGTGGCGCTGATGTGTACAGTGAAAAAACTTGTGCCTTGCCTACTAGCCTAACATACCACAACTTACTCATTTGGGCCCCACCACTATCTATTTTTTTTTCTTTTCAAATACCCAAATAAACTAAATTAATTTCATTAAAAATAAAAACACATTACAACATATTAAAATACATACGAAACTTAAAATAAAGTTACGAAAAAAAAAAAAAAAAAAAAAAAAAAAAAGATACAAAATTTCTCAGCCAACACCTTTAACCATGCCCAAGCCCATCAGGCCCAACACCCCCTTAACAAACCCTTCTTCTTCCTCAAATATTCCAGCCACCACCTGCAAACCTAAAAAACACAAACACAAACACAACCAATAAATATTGAAAATCAAACGCAAACATATACCATAAAAAAAAACCCATCGAAAAAGAGGAAAAAAAAATAAAAATAAAAAATAAAAAAGGGAGGAAACGTCCCTTTGTCAGACGATTTCTCTCGTCGTCTGCACGATTTTGCTTTCACGGCGAACCACGGCGGAAGGAGACGGTGTGGCGGCGAAGGACGGCGAGCCGCCACGTCAGCCCACGGCGAGCCACAACCACTTCCACACCGACTGCTCTTACTTTTCACCTTTTTTTTTTTTTTTTTTTTTTTTTTTTAAATTCTTCAATCTACTTTATTTATGGTTTCATAGTTGCACGTTCTATTAATCCAAACAAATATAAATTTACTAGCTTATAGACCCGTGGAATCACGGGGTTTTTAAAGGGTTTATGCATCAAAAAATTAAGTGTCAATAAAGTAAAAAAGAACAACAAACGTAAACGGTATGAGATGTTCTTTATACGGAATAATAAGTTATAAGTTAATGATAGTGTAAACTACTATGCTTGTAAATATCTCTGTAATAAATGTCCATTGCTTCGTGAAACCTTTTGACATGTGAAAGAGCAACATATATTGTACTGGTAGAATATCTCTTCCGAATTCTTGATAGAAACTTTGAAGTGATTAGCAAATTTCCCTTTGGCAGATATTGGGTATTGGGGTATGAATGATGGGAGATGTTGAAGTATAACATTCTTTACATGAGCTACTTCCGTCTCACCACCATGTCACGCCAATTCAAAGTACACTACTGTCTTCATCATCTGCCCTTCCTGTTTAATCAAAGTAAAAAAGTGGCTAAGCTTATCAGGGATTTTATTGAGTTACTGTATTATCAAATTATTTCTGAAGCTTTTATCGGCCTCTTTCATGTCAAATAGATTTGTATACCAAGAACGTGATGAGTCTAATTGCATGGATAAATCCTCCTATTTAACAACATAATTCCATTCTTGTAGCTTTTCTTACTCGGTTAAACTATGCTATATAATTGTTTCTCACAAAAGATAGACAATGAAAAGAGTAATCAAAACCTGATTTGAAAAGTCCTGGCTCCTCTTGAAACTATATTTTATTTTATGTGTTCAATCTCCCATCACGGTCAATGCTTTCCTTAACTTTGTCCTTAGAAACCATGGTCATGGGTTGGTTATTATGTAGAAAAAGTTTATGTATTTAACCTGATAAAGACTTCTTTATTTTGTTGAAAAGGTTTGATTTTGTTTTTCAAGAGAAATAGAGTATAATTGTAAATCAACTCCTATATAAAACAAGCTTTCCCTAAGGAAAGCTTTGCCTCAAAATTACCAGATAATGACATCTGGCATTCTTTTTGATCCAATGGACCATATTCATATGAGCATCCCAACATTTAATTTAAACAACAAATACACACTCAAACAAACACTCGGTAGATCAAATAACATAGCTATCACAAGAACAATGAAATCCCCAATATTCTCACCCAATCGAAAAACATACTTCCAGAAATCAATCCACCAAAATATTGCTACGAACATAACCATCGGGTTACAAACAAATCAATCCCGACCGAATGATCGTTACAAACAATGAACCACCCAATTTTATATACCATGACAAAAATCAATCCCGATTGACTGAAATCATTCCCCTTAAATGTTTGTGGTAACAAACCCTAAAAAAGTAACATCCAATCAATAATCGGTCAACAATGATTTGTTTTTGGTGAAACGAACCCTAATTTTTTTTTTGTCAAAATTAATTTGGGGGAAATCATATATCAACAATTTAATCATCATCACAATATCACACAATTTCATGGAATCCAGGATAATGAACATTAATGTTCGTCATCAGTGTTCATTAACAATGATTGAATATCAACAGGTTATTTTTTTTTTCTTTTTTCTATTTTTTTTTATTAATTGTACCCATTTGAATGTTGTGTATGATTAATGTACCCATTTTTGTACTTCATGTTTTTTTCGCATTTTGTTTTGATTGATGATTTGTACACAATATATAATGTTATTGTTATTGTTATTTAGCAAATCTATGATATACTGCAACAAATTTTTAAATAAGGTGGAGATAATGTGATAATTTGGTGAAGTTTGAAATATTATAGTTAAGGTAGGAAAGCTTTAAATCAATTGAAGATATTGTAGAAAAGTTTGAAATCACTATTGAATATAAAATGCTTCATATTGTACATTGAGTAATTTGGCTTGAATCCTTTATGACCGGTTGATCACAAATGTGTCATTATATTGCCTCTTTACGCATTGACTTTTTGTAATGTCTACAAGTTGATACAATTGAAGAATTAAATCTTTCAAGATGTGGCAAGACAAACTTTGATCACGCCGCCGGTTTTCTTAACATGAGGTAATGAGATATATAAATTTTAGTCGTTTTTTTCGGTTATTAATTTGTGAAACTGTATTTGTATATGTTAGTTAATCATTTTTTTTATACACTGAAAATGTACGGATAGATTATAATTTTGTAGTATATTATAAATAATTTGCCAATGATGAAGTTAAGTTGCATATGATTGTGAGATATTTATTATTTATCTCAAATTATACGGAATGACTATTAATTTTTTTATCAGTATACATGCTTATGATGAAATTGATTGGTATATGTTAGTGGTATCTATAATTTAGGCTCAAATTTTACCGAATGATAATCGATATATGAACAGTGTATTTGCGTATGATGAAAGCTGGTCTGTATTTGTTAGTGAAGTGTTTGTTTTTTTAAGCTGAAACTGTATGCAACAAGAAATCTATTTTTGATAATTTTGATTGCTTCTCATAAAGTTGATTTGTATATGTTAGTGAATAATTTGTTATTTAGCTAAAACTTCAACTTGCCCATCCTTAAACAACGCCAATGATATTCACGACAATGTCAAACAGACGGTGGTGTTATTGTCCACGTCATTGCTTGACTCCAACTTACTGACTCTTTATTCGTGTACTAAGAATACAAGCTATAGTTTTTCTATATTTGGAATGCGTGGTTTAAAATTTAAACTAATTAGTTGCATGTATAATATGGAAAAATAATGATGTATGTTACCCCCACAGGATTATCCTGAATTGGTGAATTATCTCATCCGCAGGTTTCGTTGAGGAAGACTATAGGCTTCGACTCATTGTTATCGATAGTGAAACTTCAAGGGAGCACCAAGTTCAGGCAACAAAAGGTTAGACACTGAAAAGGTGATACTTTGTTTCATTTATCTATCTATTGTCACAGTTATTCTTCACTCTTAAATCTTTCAGGATATTGAGGAACAAGCTAGAAAAGAAGCTGATGAAACCATTGCTAAGAAAGGTAAACTGGTGTCAATTTTTTTTTTTTTTTAATAAAAGGAGTTATAAGCATGTCAAGCGAGAGAGGATAATGGTAACAAATGAACCGACATTTTGTTAATAAAAGACAACCTATTTTTTTTAATTTGTATTACAGGTTAAAGGCAATAAATAGAAAATAGGTAGTTAAATAAACAATCCCAAACACCATTTAAATTAACTCGGCTTATATTTTGGAAATAAATGATAATATAACCAGTTCTAATAATTCGGCATTAGTGACTAAGATAGCGTTCGGGTTTGCTTCCATTTTGACACAATAATCAGTTTTGCCGTTGTTTCAGTATTTTCTGATTTTGCATAGTTTAGACTCAAGAGGTAGAATTTCGGTAGTTACGACACATTAAGATCATGGCTAAAAAGGTAAAAATGGGTAATCGCCACTCTACTACATTTTTAAGGCCAAGTTGGTCCGTTATCAAACAAAAACTCTATGAAAAAACCAACATGAGGACAACCATGCTCAGTTCAGAAATAAATACCAGTTAAGGATTCATTATATATGGTTTACTAAAATGCTGAGCAAACCTGGCTTTACTAGGGATCCTGTTTTAGAAATGTAGTTGCAATTGATGATGTGTGGGAGTCTTATTTGAAGGTAAACTTCTATTCTTTACTTCAGAAACTTCGTCCATAATAATGGCCTAAAGGGTGCGCCATGACTTTAGGGGTAGGACAATGGTTCATATGGGTAATTTTGTGTGTCGGGTTTGACCTGTAGCCAAAAGTATGGGTGACATTTGACCCGTTAGAGATAAAACATCACCTACATTGAACCATTCATTTTGTAGATGTGTAAAAATTGTAGTGTGTAGTTTTAAATTCATATTGATTAACTTTCCCACCACCTGTTACTTTTGTACGTGTTATCGGAATTAATCAGTCTTAACAATTATTATCCACTAACACTTTGGCGATAGCCGTTTTTGTATTGTCACTGTTTTGTATTTGCTAGAAGTGCTGATTTGTGAAAGTATACCACTCTTCTGATACATAAAGAGGATTACTATAAATGATGCATTTTTTCGATAAAATCTGTAAAGATTCATGTTAACAGATGTTTTGGGTTAAAATGCAGACAAACAAGAAAGCAAGGAGATTCAAGAAAAAAGGGTGTCCCATGTACAACGAAATGGTGATCATATTTGGTGAATACCATTACATATTACGATGCACATCCACTTGCTCAGTATCATAATTTTACGGATGAAAAGCTCGATCGAGAAAATGAATCAACTAATGTAACCCTCGACCTTTCCTAATGGATTATAACATCAGCAATACATATACATATTCACAAACTATTGGGAAAGGAAGTCATATGTGTATCCAACCCCAATTCAAACACTAACATCTTCACAAGTACCTATTGAGATGATTTAGTTTAGTTTCTAGAATTATAAATACACAATGCTATGTATGCATGTATTGAGAACCAGAATAATTTCCCCTTTTATGATCTATAAAAACGTATTCGGAGACCTAAATTATATGCCTAAAGATGTGCCTAAGCCTATGTGGCATCATCGTGATGGAACGTCCGGTTTTTTCACATGGACAACTATATGTAGCTGTATCAAGGGTCAAAAGCAAGAAAGGTCTGAAAGTATTATGCTGTGATAAAGATGACAACTATTTCAATTACACAACAAATGTTATGTATAAAGAAGTCCTTCACAGGCTGCAATATTTTGACTTTTTGATTGTAGATTATTACTTTTTGTAAACAATACACTCAATGTTATTTACCTTCACCCACTTTTTTTATTTACAAATATCCATTGTATGACAATTTTTATGTCTGTCAAGATTATGCATTTACGGATCATATATATATATAAAATAAATTTTTATTTTTAATAACAAGACTTAACGTTAGCGCCCTATCGGGGGCGGGCCTAAGGCTAGTTTGTAATATGGTTTTTTTAATCATATTTAAAACGTTTTGTTTTATATAAAAATCAATAAAAGAGAAGACAAAAAGAGTTTGAGATACGGTCTGACATAACACAATTTTACCATTGCTGAAATTTTCCCCATTTTGACCCGTTACCCAACCTGCTCATTTCACCTCTTCTAAGCTCAATATCTCATATTGTCAGTTGTTTTATTGAATAAATGTGTTTTTATACATCTATTTTGTAATTATTTTCAGAGTGAGAGACCGACCATGAGGCTGCTTCCTCAAGAGCAAAGAGGACTCCACCAATGGGGGCACGAAAGGCAGCAACAACACCAGCAGCTCCACATGTAATCAAATCCTTTCGGTCCCTATCATTTTTGAAGTATCTAAGCCAATTCCATGTCAAGTGATACTTGCGAGAACCTCCCTGTCCAAGTAAGTTGGCTATGCACGCCAAGTGTGAACCATTGGTCCTACCTTTCCCACAACAAATCCAGCCGCAACTCCAAAAATTGATCAAAAAATCTGATCAAATAATCATTATCAAATTGAGGTCTTTCAAACTTACTATGAACATAATTATTTAAATTTATATGTCTCTCATGAAGATATATTATTATTAAATTGTTGCATTATACTTATATAAATTCTAATTCTGAATCCTCAATTGTTGCATCAAGCAGCAAGGCCAATGTGGCATAAAGTCGCATTCTGGGATAATTGACTACTTGATGCTTAAGTAAGTCTGAACACATGGGCACTTTCAAGTGAAAATTAATGTGGTTGTCTAATACATCGGCATATGATGTGGACATGACATGCCTTTTTTCCTAACGTGACCAATTATACAACACTTTACACTTTACAGAATGTTTGCATGTGAAATTCAATGTTGTCTTTTTAAATATTTTGTTTCTCCACATTTTCAGTGTCACACTTTTGATGCGCCGGAAAGTAATGCAAATGGGGCAAAATTCACATAATAATAGAATTAAGTAAAAGAAAAATAGGAGACTCAAGTACTTCTTGGTTATTGGGGTAATTATAGTTCTAACGACGGATGTTTGGCTCCCAATGTCAATATGTATTTGGATCATGGTCCAAATCAGTTTCTAAGACTACAGAAAATAATTGAAAATCTTGATGCATTTCGGAACATAGGCAAATTAAGTTGTCTAATCGAGGTTCATAAAGTTAAGATTGAGTTAATGTTGGGACACACCTTTACAAAGAGGGTGCTTGGAGCCAGAATAGAATGAGCGTCAACACCATTGAGATAAGCTTTAACCTCGGGTATACCAGAACCAGCTGCTGCAGGTGCAATATAAGCACAAAGAACTACAGCACAGGTTGAAAGAATCACATTACAACCAGCTAATGTAGCAAATGCCTGATAATACATGCACTTGAAATAACAATAATTTTTTGTCACTTCATACGTAATATATTAGCCACTTTTAAAACTTGTTATTAAAAACAGTAGCAAAGACTTGATCTTATAAAAAAGCCCTACCGTTCATCAACATTACATGTAATCCACCCATGAAGACATGTGCGTTATGAATAAAAAAGACCAAATTTCATATCAAAAAAAGGCGTATGCATTTTATATCCAAATGTGTGTTATGTTCATTGAGGCCTCAACGAAAGATCTAATGGTCTAAGCAAGCAAATGCTCATAAACTTCAGAACTGGTATTGATCGTTAACATGGAAATGGGTCAATTGGGTGAGCATGTGAAGCTTGTCAAAAGTCTTGTAAATATTTCTCATATGCTTAGACCTCCTTTGATACTTAATCAAATTAGAGTATTAGCTTAAAAGAGTATTATAACCTTATTATAATCTTATCACAGAAAAAGACCAACTCACCCGTTTATACATGCATTAAACGTTACTATCTCACCGATTACCCGACCTGTGCAACCCATCGATGATGTCATCTATTTAAAAACCCAATTTGGATTGTAGTATATAATAAAATGACGGACTGATTATTACTTCAACATATAGAATAACACAAACTACCATTTCAAACGACATGATTCAAATGTATCAATCTTTTAAAATATATTTAAAATCTATAACATGTATACAACAAATTGTAACCAACGTACATTCATCCAATTACTTTAAAGCTACATACATACCTTAGCGTCAAGGACTATTGAGTCCAGCCAAATACATACTTGAACCAACCAAGTACCACTTTCCTTCTTTATGGACATTTCCTGCTCCATACAAGTCAACGAACTATTCAATGTTCGATACAACATACATAACTAATTACATAAATAAAAAGGTTTACATAACAACAATTTCAGTCTCATAAACAAATCAATTAATTAACATAAAAATGATTACCTTCTATTGAAGTTGTGTTTTGCTTCATAAATAAATCCGCTTCATATCAGGTTCAATAAGTGAATTCGACACCCTAAAACAATTAAAAAAACTCGATTCATAACAAATTTAGCTTCACACACGTGGTGTGCATAGAGTACCCTCATAAATTGGTTCCAAATCCAACTCAAAACTTCATCCCAAATGAAACATATAAGCAGTCCATTCATACGGATACTAAGACATAATTTTTAACAAAAAGATTAGGATGTTCATCAAATAACAAAAAGATTAGAAGAAATCAATTAGAAACAAACATCGCAAAACTACAAAATAATGAATATAATTTTTAAACCTACTAACCTTTAATTTGCGAATTAAGAGATAATTTTTAAAGATACCAACCTTACTAACCTTGAATCGAATATATCTCCACCAAATCGTTCAACATTTTTGGGTGTTTTTTGACATTATTGCATCGTTTGATTTTTGGGTGATAACAATGGGGTAAAGACCAGATCGTATAGCCTTTTGTGTGTTATTTTGAATCATTAAATTTATTTGATGATTTGAAATTGATATTGGAGCATGTATGTTTAGATGATTTTTTGAATGTGTTATATTAATTAGGGAACTGAAACTGATATTGAGATTTAATGCTTAACAAAAATAGAGATAATTGGAGCGTACAGAAGAAGCTTTCATTGAAGAATGAAGAAGCAGTGATATTGAAAAATTAATGATTTAATCACCTAACAAAAATAACAGCATTAAAGGTCACGGACCTAATGAAGCTAAAGAGAATTGCATTACCAACTTGTACGCATTAAACATACGACCAATCACAGAAGAGACACATCAGCGCATTGATTGCACCGGGTGCTTCATCGGGTTGTAACATGTAGCTGTTTATTATATAGTATAGATACTTACCCATATATAAATTACCAAGAAAGCCCCATTTTAAACCTTCGCTTCAATGATTGAAAAGACCCGAGTCCTACTATCAAAAAAATGAAAGGCCAATGCTTTTATAATTTATAATATCCAATTCGTAGAGCTTTTAAGACTCATAATACACAAAAAAAAATGAGGATGAAGTTGGTATTCTTTAATCTTCATCGTTAGACTATATGTGGTGGTGACTACATCCACCATCGTCACCTTAACATTCATTCTATTCACCAAATCAACCAATAAACAACGTAGTACAAACCACCAAACCAACTACCAAAATATACCATATTAAACAAACCCCACAATAAACTCACAACCCAAACAAAGAAAACTAATTTGGTCAAGTATGTGACCATATTTCCACGAGAAGCTGGCTTTGTACGTTGTTGGGAGGGGACATTGCCTAGTCTTATTTGAGTTGATATCTAGTCTAAGAAATAAACAAAGTAATTTTTTACTGGCTCGTTACATTCTTAGTACTACATTTTATATCACACTATCACAGTAACGTTTTTACCATGGTAGCAAAAAAAAAAAAAAAGTATTGTAGCTACAGTACTGTTCATTTTACTGTGCTGCAATGTAGCAATATTGTGGTGCACTGTAGCATGAACAGTACTCCGCTAAAAACAAAACTGCCCTTTTAATATATTAGATAATGTCATGAGGACTATTTGAGCTCTCATGTCTAATAATAGTGTCACACGTTTCATCATATGAGGGCACTAGCCACTAGGAGTCATGATTCCGAAACTATCATACCTCTGAAATTCAACCAATAAGCTTCAGCCAACTCATTCCCATAAATTCCCATACCTCCCAACATAATTCACTGGCGCCCGATAAATTCTCATACCTCCCAATTTTTTTTTCCTATTTTCTTTTTAATATTTAAACTAAACAATTTTTAATAGCAACATACCATTTCATTAATACAAAAATGAAAGTCCATTACATGATAAAAAATAAAAATACGACATAAAAAAAGTCCATTACATGATAATCGAAATTAAAACTAGAACTAACAAATATCTAGAAATTACATGGCCAACCATATTTTGCTGCGAGTTGGCGTTTTTTGTTCTTTACCCACTCCAACATAATCGGATCTTCGATGTGGTCATGCGGCTCCATGTAGTACTTGAAGTCTTGCCTCTCCTTCTTGTCAGTAGCTTATTGAATTTGGATGTCCAAAACTTATTGTTGTTGTTAGATCGAAAATCCCAAGGTGTTTGGGATAGAAATCCGATCGGCCAGGAACAAAGAGGGAAGAAGAAGAGAAGTTGGTTTGCTAGGGAATCAAGATTAGTGAACAATGAATACAAGGGGTTGTATTTATAGACTCACAAATCTTGTTCACCAAGTTAGGGCAACATCCCTCCCCCATAAGCATGGGTCGGCCGAAACTATGCAAGCCCAAGGGTTCTAGAACTTTCTTGACTTGTATTTTCATCCATAGTCCTTTAACTTAATATTTAACGTCCGTTATCCAAACCCCGTTAAATACTAACGACCGTTAAGTGTTTATTTGTGAAATGAATAATTAAATCATAAATTATTATATATTAATTATTCAAACATTGAAACTCATACGTAATATGTGCAATCCCGAAGTCTCGTGTTCGAAACTGGTCATACGTATATTAATTTATATCCACAACTTTAACAGCTCCCACTTGGATATGCATTAATATAGTAATTACATTGGTTAGTCTAGCTTAACACCCCAAATGCCCCCAGATCGACCCTGAGTATGGTTTCCTTAAAAAAACCTTGTGATGATTTATCATCATACTTATCCTTTTATTTCTAATACCGCGTTAATATGAATATGGATCTAAGTCATTCCATAATTAACAATTTTGTTTCTCGTTTTAATAATTGATCAAGATTACCAAATCATCTGAACGTATTCCAGATAGCCTTTGGGCGTGCGCACGCAAACATCTTGTCAACCCTACGAGTGGCCAAGCAGTATTATACTTCAAAACAAATTTGAAAGAACAAATCCTTTCTTGACTACGAGCATAACCCTTAAATTTCGCATCACCTCCGAAAATAGCACTTATAACTACCAGTTACGGATAGCGTTAGACTATCTTACAGAAAATGAGCTACATCCTCGGCAGTTACCTGGTATCTCAAGTCTAAGGATAAATATTCATTATTTACTTAATGACCGACAATTCATAAAGTACAATCATGTGGTTGGGATCTGTCCTATATTCAATTTATCCAATATTGAATATCATGTGAATTTGGCATGATCACGCATCAATATACTTAAGTATATTCTACCAAAACTCAGATTTGCCTTAATTCAATAATACTCCCATATTATTGATCGACAACGGACTATTTAGAATAACATTAATTATTCATGGATTTAAACATGCAAATATATGATACAATATTATAAATGAGAATAAACCTAACAAAATACTTTATTTCATTAAGATAACATTGTTTACATATCCTTTATCCAAATACTAACCACAGATTTACATGAAACTACTAGCTAAACGAAGACCAATGCCATTGGCATGTTGAGTAAGCTTATCCTTAGGTAAAGCCTTCGTAAAGGGATCAGCTAGATTGTTATCTGTATGAACTTTGAGTAAATTGATTTCACCTATTTCGACTTGTTCTCGAACATAGTGATATCTTCTAGGAAAGTGTCTGGCGCCCTTCATGACTCCAGGTTCATTGGCGAATGTTATTGCGGCAGAATTGTCGCTGTACACATTAATAGGTAATTCAATTGACGGCATAACTCCAAGATCCGAAATAAATTTCCTTATCCAAACAGCTTCCATCGCCGCTTCCGATGCAGCAATATACTCAGCTTCTGTTGCAGACATAGCTATTGTACTCTGATTCTTGCTTTTCCAGTCTACAACTCCTCCATTGATGACAAAGACGTAACCCGTCTGAGACTTTGTATCATCTTTATCAGTTTGAAAGGAAGCATCGCAGAAACCTGTAACATCAAGCTCTGCATCTGGATTTCCCCCATACATTAGAAACATTTCTTTTGTATTCCTTAAATACTTAAGAATGTTCTTAACAGCATGCCAGTGAAGTTCACCGGGATTCTGTTGATAACGACTGGTCAAATTTTGTGCAAACGCCACATCTGGCCTTGTGCATCTCACTGCATACATGATAGATCCTACTGCCGAAGTGATGAAGCGAAAAGTGTACCGCTTTTAGGGGGTCATTTAAGCCCTAAATCATATTTATTTGATCAAATATTGCCCTAAATCGTTCCTTTTGTCATTTTAGGTACTTTGGAGAAGAAATCTGGAAAAGGAAGCATTTTGGACGTTTTTGGAGCATAAAAGTGAAGAAAACGACAAAGTCTCAAAATCGGCTGGAAAAGTACCTGTGACGGCGTCAAGCACCATTGTGACGCCGTCAACCCCTGACGCGCCAGAGAGGATTTTGGATGATTAAAAGGGGACGGCGTCAAGAAGGCCATCAAGAAACCCTAACCGCGGCGAGGTGACGCCGTCAGCTCTATAACGTGATGCCGTCAGATCTGATTTTCTATATATATTCTCATAATTTTTAGTCATTAGTGTGCAACTTTGTAAGGAGAAACCCTAAGACGATTTTTCTGCTACTTTTAAGGGTTTTATACCCTTGGATCTCCCATGTTCAATTGAAGATAAGTAATCAATTAATCATTCAATATGTCTATGTGTTGTTTGATTATATCTTGTTCTTGTCTTTTATTTAACATGCTAGGCTAGATTTATCTTGTGTTTGCTTAGATCTAATGAAACCTAACTATTGATTATTGGTTGTTGGTGTGTTATTAATTGTATTAGATGATTGTTTATCGATGTTAGGCTTAAGAAAACTGGCTAACCTCCTATACGGTAACTTGCTTGAACGTCTTAAGAAACATGAACCAATGCGTACTAAGGTTTTTATGGTTGTATTTAATGCATGAGCGAATTCTAGTGATCCCATGCTAGGAGCTTCTTAGCCGGCTCGACATAGGAGTGAAGTAGGAGCTTATAGAGTTGGGGAAGTACGTACGCTACCCCACGATTGGTATTAAGGAATACACCCGTCATCCACGCAATTAATACACACTAATCAACCGGTAAAAGATAGTTAGGGAGTAAGGAAATCTAAGTAAACACATTTCTCTCCATATAAGTTCCACAACCTTTTTATTTTCAGTTATTTTATTTTATTTGCAATTGTAGTTATTTGGGTTAGTTGACTAGCAACTAATTCCGCCCACTCCTTCAAACCCGAGATTTTACTTGCTTTTATAAAAATATAAAAAATACAAAAAGAATCTTCCCTCACCCTTAGACCTATTAGAGTAGTTTTTCAATCCTAACGACACTATTCCCCTAGAGAACGATCAATCCCCCGGTACTTGCCACTACACTATACTACATCGGTCAGGTACACTGCCTGGTGGGGATTACAAGCCTCTTGAGATCCCTCGAGAGGTAAAACCTGTTGTAAGGTCGCAAAACCACGCATCACGAAGCATATGGAACTTTCTTCATGTGTGCCACCTCTTCAGGTGTTGAAGCACATAGTTTGCTACTTAAGCCATGTTCTACTTGCATTGGCAAATATCCCTTCTTGGAATTTTGCATATTGAATCTCTTCAATATCTTATCAATGTAAGCACTTTGCCTTAATCCAATCAACCGCTTAGATATATCTCTGTAGATCTTGATTCCAAGGATGTAAGCTGCTTCTCCTAAATCCTTCATAGAAAAACGTTTACTCAGATAAGACTTAACTTCATTAAGACTTGGTATATGATTTCCCATGATCAATATGTCATCGACATATAGGACAAGAAAAGTAGTATTACTCCCACTAGCTTTGTGGTATACACATGGCTCATCAAGATTTTGAGTAAATCCAAACCTTTTGATTTCCTCATCAAATCTTTTATTCCATTGCCTAGATGCCTGCTTCAATCCATAAATGGATCTTTGAAGCTTGCATACACGCTCAGGAAATTGTGGATTCACAAACCCCTCAGGCTGCGCCATATAGATGTCTTCATCTAGGCGACCATTCAGGAAGGCGGTTTTGACATCCATCTGCCAAATCTCATAGTCATAGTATGCAGCTATGGCTATAAGAATCCTAATAGCTCTAATGTCAGCTACAGGAGAAAAGGTCTCCTCATAGTCAACACCATATGTTTGGGTAAAGCCTTTAGCCACCAAACGAGCTTTATAGGTGTGTATGTTGCCATCCATGTCTGTTTTCTTCTTGAAGAGCCACTTACTCCCAACCACCTTAGCATTGGGAGGAAGGTCTACTTCAATCCAGACTTTGTTGTCTCTCATGGATTGCATTTCCCCATCCATAGCAACCTGCCATTTGTCCTTTTCATGACTATTAATGGCAGCCCTATAACTAGTAGGTTCATCAAGATCCCCTAGTATAGTTTCCTCACACTCTACATTTAAACATAGACGTTCAGGAGCTTTTAAAGATCTTGTGGATCTGCGAATGGGAACCACTTCAACTTCCGGTGAAGGACCTAGACTTTCAGGTTCCACAGAAAGTGTGCTAGCGCTTTCAGAAGGTGATGTATCTTCTTGATCATTTTCAAGATCATAAACTCTCCCACTGAATTCTTGAGATATGAGATTCTCCTCAAGAAATTCGCCATACCTAGCCACAATGACTTTATTTTCTAGTGGAAAGTAAAAGTAGTAACCCCTTGTTTCCTTAGGGTATCCTACGAAGATACACTTAACAGATCTTTGTTGGAGTTTATCTGGTGAGTCACGTTTAACAAACGCCTCACAACCCCAGACCTTTAAGTAAGACAAATTGGGAGCTTTTCCAGTCCATAATTCATATGGAGTCTTATCAACCTTCTTAGTTGGAACCATATTCAATATGCGAACAACACTTTCAAGGGCATAGTCCCAAAAAGATAAGGGAAGAGTTGTAAGATTAAACATCGATCGTACCATATCTAGCAATGTACGATTTCTCCTTTCAGATACACTATTTTGTTGTGGAGTATAACGAGATGTGAGCTGCTGGACAATTCCACACTCAACTAGATAATCTTTAAACTCTTGGCTTAAATATTCACCACCTCTATCGGATCGAAGAGCTTTAATCTTCTTACCGAGTTGTAATTCTACTTCACTTTTAAAAACCTTGAATGTCTCAAAGACTTCATGTTTATGTTTAAGTAAATAAACACAACCATAACGACTAAAGTCATCCGTAAAGGTTAGGAAGTAGGTAGCACCGCGTTTTGACACATGTCTAAGTGGACCACACACATCAGTGTGTATTAATCCAAGTAGATCTGTAGCCCTTTCCACTTGATGTGAAAAAGGTTTCTTTGTCATCTTCCCAGATATGCAAGATTCGCATTTATCAAATGAATCATCATTGATATTTTGTAAAAGCCCATCATGTTGCAGCTTTTCCATGCGTTTCTTGCCTATACGAGCAAGACGACAGTGCCAAAGATAAGACGAATCCAAGTCTGATTTGATTCTCTTATTTCTCATGCTATATACAGAATTATTTCCATTGGACACATGATTCTCCATGTCAATTTCATACACACCATTTATTGGAATTGCATTAAAGTAAAAAACATTGTTTAAAGAAACCGAAATTCCATTATCAGTAAATGTGTGAACAAAACCATTATCCTTTAACAAAGAAACTGCAATAACACCTCTAATGATAGAAGGTGCAAAGTGACAATTATTCAAAACTAGAATTAACCCCGAAGGTAAAACTAAATCGAATGTCCCTATGGCTTCAACTGCTGCACGTATGCCATTGCCCACGTACAAGTATCTTTCTCCATAGGTCAGCTTCCTTGCTCCTCTAAGCCCCTGCGATTTGTTACAAATATGAGTACCACATCCTGTATCATATATGTAGGCATTTTGCTTACGAGGAAAAGAAAATAATTCAATCATAAAAATACCTAAAGTGTTGGCGCCATTCCCAGCCTTGGCATTTTTATTCTTGCGCAACTCCTCTAGCAGCAATGGACAATTTCTCTTCCAATGTCCAGGAGTATTGCAGTGGTGACAAGCAGCCAAATCTTTCTTGGGATAATCCTGCTTCTTTGGAGGATTCTGCTTCTTAGGCTTCTGCTGGTAGGTCACAACCTGTTTGCCCTTGTCAGCTTTAGCTTTCCCCTTCTTGTTCGCGTGTTGCGGTATGTTGGGCTTAGTAATCCTACCACCTTGTATTGCCATTACAGCATGTGTAGGTGCCTTCTTTGAGAGTCCCTTCTCAAAGTCAATAAGCATTGCATGTAAATCACTTATTGTCTTCCCCGTGCAATGCATATTGAAGTTGCGCACGAACTCACCAAACAACTCCTCGTTAAGGGATCGATTGATGAGGCCAACTTGTACATCTTGCACGTAACCACAGCCGAGTGCATCCAATTGGTCCAAATAACCTTTCATCTCCAATACATGGGCACTCACTGGTTTACCAGCCTCCTGCTTACACTTTTGTAGAGCATCTAATACATCATATAACTCTGCCATAGGTGGTTTCTCAAACATACGTTTGAGCTCATTGATCATGTCCATGGGACCATAGTTCTCAAATTGCTTTTGCAATTGAGTGTCCATCCCAGATAACATGACACAAGCCACATCATTGTGCTTCTCATAATCAATGTTATAAGCTTCATGGTCTGCATTTGATGCAGTACCAGCAGGAGCTGTAGGAAGAGGCGTACTAAGAATATCAAGTCTTTTGGCCATTCGCAGAACAATTCTCAAAGAATGGTACCAATCATTGAAATTCTTTGTCCCAATCAGCTTTTCTCTTTCAATCATAGATTTGAAAGCAGAACTCATGTTGTTCATGTTAGTGTTTTCGGGTTGGGCCATTTCTACAGAAAAAGTTCAAAAGTTAGTACTTTCGATAATTAAACTTTTCAAGAAAATTAAATACCCATGGTAAATTAACATTTAACCATTTAATTTTTACTGAAAACTAGGATCCAAACTGACATAGTTTCATCACATCAGCTGAGGCTGCTAGCAATGAAAGTACTCAATAAGGTACGAGTCGAACTCAATTGCCAATCTCAAATTGCAATTCCTAGAGTTATGGGATTTACATATTTTGCCAACTTCAGTTGCAAATGTAAGCATGTTTTATCCCCATCTTTATGCCTTGACATAGTTTCATCACATCAGCTGAGGCTGCTAGTAATGAAAGTACTCAATTAAGTTAACCAATTTAGAAACTGCAAATTGACATAGTTTCATCACATCAGCTGAGGCTGCTAGCAATGAAAGTACTCAATTTACCCTTTGATTACCATTCTTTAAATCATCACATCAGCTGAGGCTGCTAGTAATGATAGAATGTAATCTCAGGTGTTTCCTTGTAATTGGATGGCATATAACTTAAATTTAAGGGTAATAATTTTTTTATGTGTGTAATCAAAATATGTACAAAGATGTCATGCATTCATCTTTGTATCATATGTTTTATAAAAAACTCTTACTCATTAGTTTTTAACTAAGCTCAAATCAACAAAGTTTTAATTGATGGCGTTGAGAAACTTACAACATTGCCTTAAGATGCTTCGTACGTTTAATGGTTGTACTTGGTAAGTCTAATATTGACGCACAGGAGAGCGGAGAGACAGAATGGAGTCTCTTTAAGGCCACAATTTAATGTGAAACCAACCTTATACCCACTTTATAGTTTGTCAATATTAGGTCCGCCTTTCGACCACTTTTGTACAGTCGCATCAATCAATTAAAAGTTTATGATTTTTATAGCTTAAAACCATGTTTCACCATTATTAAGTCAAGTTTATTTTCTATTATGAAATTACCCTTTTGCTTACAATCATGTCACATACATATTTAAACAAATACGCAATTTAATAAAAAATAAACAACTAAAATAATGGACATGCTAAGAAAATCAATTAATATGTATACATTGATCTTAAGACTCCCATTGGTTTTCGAGCTCATTGTACCCAATGGACCACAGACGCCAACGAGTTGGCCGCGTAAGTCTTATGATTAATATATACATAACACACATAATTGATTAAATACGCGATTTATATGGGGTCTTCCCCAATTTTAGGTCTTCCCTAATAACCTAATTAATTAATTTTAGTAATTTTAATTTGTCCAACAATTTAATTACTAAAACCCTAATTAATCTAAATCGCATAAAATAAGCATGTAAACATGTAACAATTAATCAACTTCCATGACAAAACATGCATGTTTTTGTCATGGATTCAACAATTAGCACTTATTATCATGTCAAACATATAATCAAGTCTAATAAGTACGCATATAAAATTAATGACATAAACAAGTATTCATTAATTTAATTCACATAAAATTGCATGCAACCTAGGGTTTCTACAAGTTTTACAAAACATAAAACCCTAATTTGAAATTAATGGGTGATCGACCCATATGAATAAAAATTAGGGTTTACTAATTTTTTAAAACCCTAGAACACCAAAAGCATGTATCTTTTTAACAAGAATCCAATTTTATGTTTTAGTAATTAATTACAACGTATTAACGGCTCTTGATGCCACTGTTGGAATATGAGTAACATAACAATTATTTAAACACATAAACAATTACATCAAAGCATGTGCAGCGGAAACAGGATACAATACATGTAATTAATTAACTAAAAATAAAAGTAATGCGTACCTTTGGTTTCTAGCCAAACAAGAAACCGAGTGTCCAAGATCCTGTAAAACCCTAAATTAGGGTTTAGCAAAAGTCGACTATATATTAGTCGAATAGGGAAAAGTCACTCAAGCTAAAGCAAGCTTGATCTCCGTTCTTGTACACACATATTACTAGCGTCTTAATATGAAAAGCTAGGTTCAAGATCACTAAACAAATCCAACACTTATTGTTGTTGTTAGATCGAAAATCCCAAGGTGTTTGGGATAGAAATCCGATCGGCCAAGAACAAAGAGGGAAGAAGAAGAGAAGTTGGTTTGCTAGGGAATCAAGATTAGTGAACAATGAATACAAGGGGTTGTATTTATAGACTCACAAATCTTGTTCACCAAGTTAGGGCAACATCCCTCCCCCATAAGCATGGGTCGGCCGAAACTATGCAAGCTCAAGGGTTCTAGAACTTTCTTGACTTGTATTTTCATCCATAGTCCTTTAACTTAATATTTAACGTCCGTTATCCAAACCCCGTTAAATACTAACGACCGTTAAGTGTTTATTTGTGAAATGAATAATTAAATCATAACTTATTATATATTAATTATTCAAACATTGAAACTCATACGTAATGTGTGCAATCCCGAAGTCTCGTGTTCGAAACTGGTCATACGTATATTAATTTATATCCACAACTTTAAGATATCATGTTAATGTCTTTTAGCTTAAACCAATTTTTCTTGTATTATTTGTGGACCAAAGGGTGGAAAGAAGACGAGTTACCGAAATTTCTTACCTTTATAATTAAAAACAATAATTTGGTCATTTTGACATTTTCCTATTTATGTATAAGTTAGTCTGAATGCAGTGGGGGTAACCCCTCACTCGTGAGGACCATTGTGGGACGAAAGGTGACGCGTGAGAAAGCCAAAAAAGGGACGAAGGGTGACCGAGCTCATCACTCGACTTTTGTGCATATGTGTGCCTCATGATTGTTTTTATTGTTATTTATTTAATTTGTGAGTGTGTGTGGGGTATATTTGTATAAATTGGGTATTTTTAAGAAAGGTGAATGAGAGTGGTGACCATAGTGGGTGAAAGGTGAGGAGAGTGGTGATGTGCCAATGAGGTGACGTTTAGATACAAGGTGAAGAAAGGTCAACATTGCACTTAGCCTTAAGATCAAATGAGAAGAAAAAGTAAAATGAGAAATGTAAGAAGAAATCACAATCAGACATTTCAGATGCACATTAAAAGTAGATACATCTTTTCTTAAAATTTTCCATTTTACTTAAAATACATGGTTAAAAATCCTTCTCATTTTCTCGTTTTAGTTTTTCTTCTCGCCAAATCTATACTATATAATAAACGAAAATAATTTACAACCCAATGAAGCTGCCCAAATAATTAATTCTCTGATGTGTCTCAATTGTGATTGGCTGGAGATTTAATGCGTACAACACCATACTGCCCTTCTTCATTCAACAGTGTTCATCAAAACTCATTCATCTTTGAATCAATCCTCCACAATTAATTTCTGCTATTTTTGCTAACTCATTAAAGACATTCAATTCTTCACCAAATCTTATTTCATACGCTTCCTCTCTAAATTACTTCATACAAGATAATGCGCTCCAATATCAATTCATATCAGTTTCAAAAAACCAAAAAGGCCTTTCAAAATAAAAATCATATTCAAAACAAAATCAAAATCTCCCTTCTACTTAGAGCTGGCAATTTCTGATACGGACCTGTTAACACGACACGACACGACCTGGTCTTAACAGGTTTCGTGTTTTGCCTTAACAGGTTTCGTGTCTTAACAGGTCCGGATCTGTTAAGACACAATTCGTGTCTTAACAGGTCCGGACCTGTTAAGACACGATAAGACATGAATATACATATGTACTAAATGAAACCTTCTAAGAAACCTGTTAAGGAACCTGTTAAGACACGATAAGACCTGTTAACAGGTCTCTTACCAGGTTTCTTATCGTGTCTTAACAGGTTTCGTGTTTTTAACATGTTCCTTAACAGGTTTCTTAGTAGGTTCCTTAACAGGTTCGCTGGTTTAAATTTATGATTTTTGTTAACAGGTCTCTTACCAGGTTTCTTATCGTGTAACCTGTTAAATTTCGTGTCGTGTTCGTGTTTGGAAAAATTGACAGGATTAGTTATCGTGTCGTGTTCGTGTTTGGCCTTAACAAGTTCGTGTCTTATCATGTTCGTGTCGTGTCAGACCTGTTATGCCAGCTCTACTTCTACTGTGTTTCACCCAATAATTTCGGTAGGATTTAATTATAATGAATCGATTGTTTTTTTTTTCCCTATGTTTATGATGCAAACCCAGTAATTCAATTCAAATTAATTTTTGATTGTTTCATTTCAATCGATGATACAAGTTTCGATTTAACATCAATACAACTTTTAGTTTAATTTGTTTTTATGTTTATGATGAAAAATTTTAGTAATGGTAGACGCAATTTGTTATTTCTGATATGAGTTTTGATTGGGAACTAATTTTTTTTAATCATGTTCTTCATATGGCTTTTTTTTCTTTTTTTTTTTCTTTTTTTTTTTTTTTTTATAGGTTGTGTTTTAGGATTCATGATTTTGGCTGTCAAATATATTGATGCCATTCGATAAAATTGCCAGTAAGGTAAGATCAATTTGATGTTTTATTGTTTTTCAAATCAATTTTATTGTGTTAAAGATATTATCGACTGGTGTAACTAAGAACTACAAAAGTTAGGATACATAATGACAATTTCAAACACAGGTTTATAAAGATCATTTTAATGGCTATGGCATTGACTGCAAATTTCTTTTTCATGTTTCATTTGTTGACAATTGATGACCCTCAAGACATTCGTGTTTGCAGAAACCAGAAAACTTTTCGACAAAAAAAGCGCCCCATTTGATAGTAAGGTTAGTTAGCTATCACCTTAACAAACATTAATGGATTCACTCACTGTTCACCATGCCTACTCCTTGTGGTCAAATTCATCTGATGTGATCAATTTAAATGGTTGCAGGGGGCGCAACTAAAAAAACACATTGATACGACTTTAGGTAGTGGAAATCTAAGGAAAGTCGCGTGCCTGCCCCTCGAAGAAGATCATAACAAGCGGCTGGCCATAAATGGTAATTATTTTTGGACCGATTGGTGATGTTTATAATTTTAAAATTAGCATATGAAATCTATGTTGTCGATTTTTATATCTCATAAGCATTTGTATATGCTTTGTGTAAGTTTCAACCCATTTGACCATTTTAGTTATTTGAGTTGATGTTTGTCACTTCTAACGACTAATGTAGTTATTCTTGATTCTGACAGATTGAGAATGAATAAGGACAAATGGAGTATGAATTCGGAGACCCGGCTCGAGTGTATTTCAAATGGGTGGCAAACATGGTTGTGGGTCTAAAAACGGGTGTCCCATGGATTATGCGCAAGAAAGATGATGCTCCAGATCCAACTGTAAATGTATCCATCCTTCATGTTCATATTTCATTCGATTTCGTTGTGGTATTCTAAGTCAACATCGACCTTGAACTGAAGACCTTCATGGCGGATTAGTGCATTGTGGTATTTCCACATTTCATTGTCTTTTACAAAATCAAAGGGTAAAGTTGATGCTCCAGATCCAACTGTAAATGTATCCATCCTTCATGTTCATATTTCCCTAATGTGAACATTGGATTCTTTATCAATGCACATGGCCACTTTTAAACTTTTGTCTATAATATAATATTCACCAAACTTTGTGCAATTCATTTTTACAGATCAACACTTGCAATGGTTTTTACTGGGATTACTACACTACTAATAAGTATTTCAGGCCGAAAATGTGGACCGAGGCATGGTCAGGATGGTAATTTAGTTATAACTCATCTCTCATTAAAATAATATCAAATGTTCTGTTCTTTTTTTTTAACTCTTATTTTTTTTAAATGTAGGCTAACTGAGTTAGGAGGCGCGGTTCCTTACCGACCAGCAGAAGACTTGGCAAAGAAAGTGGATAAGTTATTCAAACGGGTGGATCATTTATATGGTAAGCTAATGTTTAGTTTGTTATATTTAATATTAATATCGGACTTGCTTGGTAATGTCATCTAAAAAGTGTTATTTTCTTTAATTCTAACAGTAACATGGAGGAACCAATTGTAACACCCCCAATTCAATGATACGCAATGGAATTCAAACTGGGTATTACTTCATGGCACAAGAGTCATAACAATAGAAAATGAACTCTAATGGAGTCGTTTTAAAAGATTTATCATTCGAATTATATAAATATCATAGTTTACAAAATGAGGTCCCAGTAGTTTCAAGGTTTACAAATTACATTAAATGGGTTTTCGAATGATAATAAAATTTATAGCCCTCTTGAATATCCGTGCTCCTCCGTGCCAGCCTCGTTCATTATGGACCTGAGATAAACATGCTAAAGTGTCAACACAAAGGTTGGTGAGTTCATAGAGTTTAGTTAAATTGTTGAATACAATATTCGTAGTGTGAGCTGTATAGTCTCGCACTCATAGTTCGGAAACAAAACAGTTGTTATTTCACTAAGCTCCTGTTACTAACATCTTAACACAACATCAATTTAATACGTTTTGTTACCTACCCGGCTTAACACAAACGTTTTCAAATATGGAGCGTTTGGTTACCTAACCGGCTTAACACAAACATCTTCAGGTATAGTGCGTTTGGTTACCTACCCGGCTTAACATAAACATCTTCAATTATAGTGCGTTTGGTTACCTACCCGGCTTAACACAAACATTTTCAAGTATAGTGCTTATTGGTCTATGATAAAGAAACTCTAAGTATAGCAATTACTGTTACATAGTGTGAATAAACATTCAGTTCAGATAAACATGTAGTTGCAAATAATCGTGATTGAAATTAAAAGTAGTTGAGCATGTATCTCCCCCAAAGAGTTAAATAAACAGTTTAAACGAGAAAAGTGGGGCTACGACTCACCGTGAGTTGGATGGTGTTCTAGTGCTTTAATGAGTTCGTCGGATAAGTCGGGAAACCTCTAAGTGCAACCTACAATAGAACGTTGCGACTTAGGTTTGGAGTAATGTCTAAGAATACAAAGACGTGCATATATATGTCTTGCGTATGGTTTATGAAACATGTTTTGTTTGTATATCTCGTACTACTGTTCGGGCCATCATAATTCAGAGGTCATGCAGTAAACGTTCGAGGAGCTAGGACACTTTAATTCGTAAAGCCAGCAACTCGTCGATCCGTTTACCCAAATGAAACCCCTCACATGAAGTTCCCTACTAACATAGTATTTAATATGTGAAACATATATTTTGCTTACTTGATTATATGACATATTAAGAGTTTATAAAACACTAAATAATCAAATAAAAGTTCATAAGTATTTAAAGTTCATAAATACTTACCTTAATATAGAATTGATATGTGTCGTTTTACACATATCTTTTCGTCCAATTTTCGAGTCAAAATAACCAAAAAACACTTTAAAACGATCAAATAATGTTAAATATCTTTGAAATGTGTTTTTGTGTTTTCCATATGCAAAATGATTGAAAAAGATTGAAAAACAAACAAAATTTGCAAATGGCAAGTCTAGTCCCTCAAGCTTGAAAAAGAAAATAAAAAAAAATAATAATAATAAAAAATAAATTTTTGGTCCTTGGAATAATAAGCTTGGCAAAAATCAGGGGTCTAATTGCAACGTTGCTACTATTGATAAAAAATCTGAAAAAATTGATTCAAAACTTTCAAGATTCACGGTCAAAAGTGTTGCACAAAAACGTTCTGAGCTCAAAGCAATGAACATAGCCCCTGGTTCAAGTGAATGGTTCAAAAGTTGTAATGCAGAAGTTAAGAGTGTTTTTGATTACGATGAACACGAATCTGAGGATACAACGGAAGTGGTAAAAACTGCTAGCTCTAAGAGCACACCACTTGCCCTACCTTCAGAATCGGTTTGTCGTATTGATATTGTCAAAAATCCCACTCTTACGTCCGCATCACTCATTTCCGACTCTTCTCCTCCGTTTGAGGAAAGTGATATTTCTAAAGAAGAGTTCGAGGTCTTCTTGTTTGATGCTCAAATTATTGAGCCCGATGTTGATCCGGGGGGAGATGGCCCGATTTTAGAAAAAATGATTTTTGATGAACCATTGTTTGCTCTCCCCCCAAAGGATGATGTTGTTGTGGAAAAGCCGTCTTATCCTTCCGAGCTCGAGCTCGAGGATGCTTTTCCCGAATTTGAGAGTTTTGTGTTTAATGATCAAGAGGAGAGAAGTGGCAATCCCACTCCTCATCCGGATTATTCACTCTCGGCTTATGAAGCCTTTCGTTTTGATATCGATCATTTGGAAGAGACGGGAAGTGTAAATACCATTTCCCATTCTTATATGTCTCTTCCCGAGTATGATGTATTTCATTTTGATAAAAATGATCGATATCATGAGGAGTTCTCAGTTGAACTCCCTCATGTGATATCTCCTCCTGAATATGATCATTTTTGTTTTGATCTGGAGGATGATTCTAGTGTGGGGGGAGGTGTGTTCAAAGATTTACTTCTTGAAGATTTTATCCCAACCCTCCCTCCCGTTGAAGCCGATGATGCTTCTGATGATGAAGAGTTTTACATGATAATAATAAAAATCTTGCTTCTCTTCATCACATATGGTGTGATTGCTCTTTCCCTTTTCTCCTACGGGAATGAGGACGCCATATTTGACCCCGGTATCGCCCTTAATAGTTTCTTCTATTGAAATACCACGGGTTTTATCTCATCGGTGTGGAACTTTCTCATGTTCAAGTGTTTATCCAAACAATTTGAATGAAAGTCCGATTGAGATTGGTTTCCACTTGCTTCCCCATGGACAAATAAATTCGGGGTCGAGTCAAGCTAGCGACTCGGTTAACAAAAACAGTAGCACACCATATGGGTTTTCACCCATATTTCTGACTTCTTTCTACTTTCTACCACCTTAGTGTGGGGGAGATGCCCCCGATGTTGTACATAAATTTCAAAAAAAAAAAAAAAAAAAAAAAAAAAAAAAAAAAATTTGCAAACACAAAAATAAAATAAATGGCCCGTAATATTTCCCTTTTACGTTCTCAGTTTCGGCATAACAGCCGGTACTTTGAATATTGAGGACAATATTCATTTCTAGTGTGGGGGGAATTCTCACGAATTTAATCACGTATATATACCATCTAATTCCCCCATTTTTGGCCAAAATTTTTTTGGTGTAAGTGTTTTGCACTTACACAACAAATGGTTATCAGTCCACCATGTCTAACACACAAAAGGATTGGCTAATACAAGAGCAAACGGTTCTTGGTAAAGATATATCAAATCCGTTTACGGCTTACAATTTGCCAAAAATTGTATGGTATTCGACTCACCATATCCTAAAAAGATGAAGAGTTGGCTAGCCCGCAAGATTATGGCTTGTGGTAAAGGCAGTTGGAAAACCATAATTGGTCATCAGCTCACCAAAGATAATAAGTGATTTTATCTAAGAGTTGGCTAGTCCAGAAGCAAACGGCTTCTGGTAAAGACAAACCAAATCCGTTAGCAGCTGGTGATTTGCTCAAAATCATATGGTTATCAGTGTACCATAGTTCTTACTTGAACTGAAACATTTGGCTACTCCAGAGGTGATGGCTTCTGGTAAAGAGATACATCCATCAACTTTTCATAAAAAATTGCTAGGGACTAGCAATTGCTCAGTGTGGGGGATTTGATATGTGTCGTTTTACACATATCTTTTCGTCCAATTTTCGAGTCAAAATAACCAAAAAACACTTTAAAACGATCAAATAATGTTAAATATCTTTGAAATGTGTTTTTGTGTTTTCCATATGCAAAATGATTGAAAAAGATTGAAAAACAAACAAAATTTGCAAATGGCAAGTCTAGTCCCTCAAGCTTGAAAAAGAAAATAAAAAAAAAATAATAATAATAAAAAATAAATTTTTGGTCCTTGGAATAATAAGCTTGGCAAAAATGGTCCCTGAATTTACATGAAGTACACTTTTGGTCCTTTTTGTTTAAAACCTATCCTACCAATCCACCCATTAAACCCTTTCACAAAAACCAACCACAATAACCTTTTAACCCTTTAAACCCACAACCCCTTTCAGCCCATCGCCGGCCCAACACCCAATCCTTAACATTAAAACAACCGACCCAAGCCCACTTTCTAAAACCCGACCCATCTCCTAAAGTTAAAACTAATACCGGGGTAAGGCTTGGTCAAATCCCTTTTTGGTTGGTCAAAATCCCAATCAACACCAAAATAAGAACCCTAAATCCCTACTTCGCTCATCCTCTTGTCTTCTTCCCTTATCCCGCCAAAACACAAGCAGCCAACACAACCATCACTATCCATTCCTCTTCCCCAAATCTTTCACCATTTCACTACCCTTCTCCACTCCCCATTTCACTACCCTTTCCCCATTAAACCTTCTCCAAGACAGGTCATCAATCCGTGGGATGTAGTGGGCGCTAAGACCAAAATAAAGGGCCAAGATCAAGTTCAAGATTCATCCAACGGCTGGGAAAGAGTCAAAGAAGCACAAATCGAAGTTATCAAAGGTCTCCTCTCACAGAAGAAACACAACCAAGTGAAGACCCCTAGTTTAGCACTTAGTATAAATAGGGTAGGATAGTCTCATTTGGAGGCAGGATTATTTTTAGCTTTAAAATTCGGTATGTTCTTGTTTGTAACTTTAGTTAAGTCGTAAGGTTTTATTTAGCTTAGCTTTCGGTATGTATTTCTTTTTAGTGTAATTTATTTTTAGTTGTAATTTTTGTTAAGCAATCGTAGGTTTAATTTAGCTTTTTTTTTCGAAGGTATTTGTACTTTTCTTTTTAATGTAATTTAAATTTAGTTTTAATTAATTTCCGTTTTTATTTAGTTTTTACTGCTTATGATCTGCGTATTAGTTCTTGTTACTGCGTATTTTTTATGGTTTAGTTATTTAGTGCTTTTGAGGTGAATGCTTTTGTGCGAGTTGGATTTGGATCGGTTTAAGAGTATTGTTTGTGGTTATTGTAGTGAATCGGTTAGTACACTCTTTTAGTTAATATTGATCGGATTTGGTAGTTAAGTTTGGTCTTTGTGGTTTATTTTTCTAAAGCTGAATCTTTGTGGTTTATTTTTCTTAGTCAACTATGGTCTACTGCTGATATTAATGCTTCGATTCTGCTTATGTTACTGCTTTAGATTAATGTTTAGATTAATGCTTATGTTTATTGTTTAGATTAATGTTTATGGTTTAGATTCAGTTGTGTTTAGGTTGGTTCTTAGTTTATGTTACTGCTTAATGTGAGCTGTTGTGAGCTTTATTAGTTGTTTGTTAAACACATACTTTTATAAAATTAATGTTACTTTAAAATTAATGTTACTGTTTATGTTTTTATAAAATTAATGTGTTTATGTTTTAATAAAAGTATGTGTTTATGTTTTTATAAATTAATTTATGTTTTTATTAATTTTAAAATTAATGTTACTTTTATAAAATTAATGTGAGCTGTTGTGTTTTGAAATATAAAAGTATGTTTTTTTTTTTTATTCCGGTTTTCGTTTTTAAATTCACATGTTTAGTTTATTCGTACCCGTAGCTTTATTAGTTGTTTTTATTAGTTGTTTTTAGGTTAAATGCTTAGTTTAATTGTTCCATTAAGCTTAGTTTAATTAGTTTATCTTGTTTGTTATTTTAATATAAGTAGTGTAATCCAAATCTCTCATCTTTATTTAACCATTCAAAACACGTATTCACAAACCGAGATCACAAACTCCATTCAGCCTTCGTTGGGGATAACGACCCGGGAATACAACTTCCGTTGTACTCCTTGGAAATAAATACGACTTGATTTTAACCGATCAAATTTTGGCGCCGCTGCCGGGGAGGGCTGTAGCGAATTTTTAAAATCTCGTTTGTCAAATCGTGTTTTATAAACTTTCTTTGTGAAGGTTTATAGTATATTTGTGCATATTTTCTATTAAAAAAAAAAAAAAAAAAAAAAAAAAAAAAAAAAAAAAAGCAAGCCAAAACAAAACACTTTGTCTAAGGTGTTTTACAAAAACAAAAGAAAATAAAATAAACATCCTCACTTCTTTGAAGTGTTGTAAACCATTCCGAATTTCCAACAAAACGAATCGTGAGTTAATTGTTTTTCGGATTATCTTGAAATTACAACCTATACAAGTGGTTTAAGGATGGTTTGACATTAAATTGACAAACCGAAAGAGGCGGGTTTTTAAGGAGCATTTATTGCCCACCTTTGCTTCTCCGCCACTCTGCGAGTAATTTTGTGAGAAACGAGTTTCGATTAACGAATCGATCACAAAAAATATATATTGTGTAATTATCCTTAAAATACAAAAAAGATTTTCATTTTCAAAAATTTGTTTTTAAACTTTTGTTGTTTTATTGGTGCATGAGCACCCGTTCTTCCACACCCAATCTTTGTTCACCCGTTTCTAATCCCGAAAGAATTATTCGCCGAAATCGACGTCTTGATTTTCAAGACGTTGAGAATATGGCTGCTGATAATAACGCGGGTAATAATGGGCCAGCTCCCGATCTCCGAACGATGGAGGAGTTGTGCCAACCGACCATGCAAGGACGGGGCGGACCTATTGCTCCCGTCAATATTCAAGCCGCGGATTTTGGACTTAAACATCATATGATCCAACAAGTTCAAACTTCGTGCCAATTTCATGGTTTGCCGGGTGAAGATGCAAACAAGCATCTCGATAAATTCATCACGGTAACCCAAAGCATGAAACAACAAGGTGTCACCGATGACGCCCTTCGCTTGTATCTTTTTCCTTATTCATTGACGCATCATGCCACCGCTTGGTTTGATCGTCTTCCCAAGAATTCAATTCATAGTTTCGATGAAATGACTTCAAAATTCTTGGCAAAATATTTCCCACCATCGATGGTGACGAAATTAAGGAATGATATAAGCAACTTTCGCCAGCTTCCCGATGAATCTTTATTCGAAGCTTGGGAACGTTATAAGCTATCTATTGATCGATGTCCTAATCATAATATGTTGCTTGTTACCATAATAGACACATTCTATAATGGTTTAACATTACGACATCGTGAAACGATCAATGCTGCGGCCGGTGGTACCTTTATGAAAAGGCGACCCGAAGAGTGCTATGATTTAATTGAAAACATGACCGCCCACCACAATTATTGGGATTCCTCCGCCGAGAGGAGTGAGTCATCTAAATCTATCACTACGGACTCTTCATCCGAGATAGCTTCACTCACTAAAAGAATGGATGATTTATCCACTGCTGTTTTGAGGCTACATCAAAATAATCTTCAAAACCAAACTCAACAAGCAAATGTGGTGAATCAAAGCTGTGTAACATGTGGTGGTCCACACCCATATTTCGAGTGTCCAGCCACCAATGGCAACACTCAAGAGAGCGTTTATGCTGCTTCGGGATCCTACAATTCGGGAGGTAATTCTTACCAACCCCAAGGAGACCGTAATCTTCTAAGCTATCGCTCCAACAATTATCTTGGACCACCCGGTTTCAACCCCCAAAATCCAAATGGGCAAAACCGAAATGCCCAATTTAACCAAAACCAAGGTCGGGTGAACCAAAATTTCCAAAACCAAGGTTTCCAAAATCAAGGTTTTCAAAACCAAGGTAATCACCAAGGTTTTCAAGGAAATCAAAACCGTGGTCAAAATTTCAATCAAAATTTGGGAAATGTTCAAAACCGTGGACAAAATTTTAATCAAGACCAAGGTTTAAACCAAAATCAAACGTCCACGGAGGAATTATTGAAACAATTCATGATATCCCAAAATGAAACCAATCGGTTGATGGCCACTCAAATAAATGAAATCAGAAAGTCTTTAAATGATCGACCCTCGGGCTCAGGAACTCTTCCTAGCACCACGATCGCTAACCCGAGGGGCGATGTGAAGGCGATCACAACAAGGAGTGGTGTCCAATATAATGGACCCAAAATTCCAACTACCTCTTCTTCTCTTCCTCCAAAGGTAGTTGAAATTGAGACCGAGGAGACAACGGACAAGGTGCATTCCACAAGCTCACGAAGTACCACACACGTCCAACCTTCGGTAATCCCAACCCCAATTCCGGAACCCGATGTTCCGAAGACAAATCCAAAGCCTTCAATACCATATCCTTCAAGGCTTAATGATCAAAAGCTTAAAGAGAAAAACAATGTACAAATGGAAAAGTTCTTCCAAATCTTCAATGAGATGCACTTCGATATAAGCTTTGCTGATGCTCTCGTTCTCATGCCAAAGTTTGCAACTACACTCAAAGGGTTGTTAAGCAACAAGGATAAGTTAGTCGATATGGCAAAAACCCCATTAAACGAGCAATGCTCGGCGGTCATCCTCAAGAAGCTTCCCGAAAAGCTTGGAGACCCCGGCAAGTTCTTAATCCCGTGTGATTTCTCGGGGATGGTGAAATGCTCCGCCTTGGCCGATCTTGGCGCAAGTATTAACCTCATGCCACTCTCGATATGGGAAAAACTATCTCTTCCAAAGCTTACATCCACGTGCATGACACTCGAGCTAGCGGATCGTACCACTACTTATCCGCTTGGAATAGCCGAGGATGTTGTCGTGAAAGTGGGAAAGTTCCAATTTCCCACAGATTTTGTTGTTGTAGACTTTGATGCCGATCCACGAGTTCCACTCATTTTGGGTAGAGCTTTTCTAAGAACGAGTCGTGCTCTTATTGATGTGTACGCCGAAGAATTAACCATTCGTGTTGAAAATGAAGAGATCACGTTCAACATTAATCAGGGGTCTAATTGCAACGTTGCTACTATTGATAAAAAATCTGAAAAAATTGATTCAAAACTTTCAAGATTCACGGTCAAAAGTGTTGCACAAAAACGTTCTGAGCTCAAAGCAATGAACATAGCCCCTGGTTCAAGTGAATGGTTCAAAAGTTGTAATGCAGAAGTTAAGAGTGTTTTTGATTACGATGAACACGAATCTGAGGATACAACGGAAGTGGTAAAAACTGCTAGCTCTAAGAGCACACCACTTGCCCCACCTTCAGAATCGGTTTGTCGTATTGATATTGTCAAAAATCCCACTCTTACGTCCGCATCACTCATTTCCGACTCTTCTCCTCCGTTTGAGGAAAGTGATATTTCTAAAGAAGAGTTCGAGGTCTTCTTGTTTGATGCTCAAATTGTTGAGCCCGATGTTGATCCGGGGGGAGATGGCCCGATTTTAGAAAAAATGATTTTTGATGAACCATTGTTTGCTCTCCCCCCAAAGGATGATGTTGTTGTGGAAAAGCCGTCTTATCCTTCCGAGCTCGAGCTCGAGGATGCTTTTCCCGAATTTGAGAGTTTTGTGTTTAATGATCAAGAGGAGAGAAGTGGCAATCCCACTCCTCATCCGGATTATTCACTCTCGGCTTATGAAGCCTTTCGTTTTGATATCGATCATTTGGAAGAGACGGGAAGTGTAAATACCATTTCCCATTCTTATATGTCTCTTCCCGAGTATGATGTATTTCATTTTGATAAAAATGATCGATATCATGAGGAGTTCTCAGTTGAACTCCCTCATGTGATATCTCCTCCTGAATATGATCATTTTTGTTTTGATCTGGAGGATGATTCTAGTGTGGGGGGAGGTGTGTTCAAAGATTTACTTCTTGAAGATTTTATCCCAACCCTCCCTCCCGTTGAAGCCGATGATGCTTCTGATGATGAAGAGTTTTACATGATAATAATAAAAATCTTGCTTCTCTTCATCACATATGGTGTGATTGCTCTTTCCCTTTTCTCCTACGGGAATGAGGACGCCATATTTGACCCCGGTATCGCCCTTAATAGTTTCTTCTATTGAAATACCACGGGTTTTATCTCATCGGTGTGGAACTTTCTCATGTTCAAGTGTTTATCCAAACAATTTGAATGAAAGTCCGATTGAGATTGGTTTCCACTTGCTTCCCCATGGACAAATAAATTCGGGGTCGAGTCAAGCTAGCGACTCGGTTAACAAAAACAGTAGCACACCATATGGGTTTTCACCCATATTTCTGACTTCTTTCTACTTTCTACCACCTTAGTGTGGGGGAGATGCCCCCGATGTTGTACATAAATTTCAAAAAAAAAAAAAAAAAAAAAAAAAAAAAAAAAAAAAAAATTTGCAAACACAAAAATAAAATAAATGGCCCGTAATATTTCCCTTTTACGTTCTCAGTTTCGGCATAACAGCCGGTACTTTGAATATTGAGGACAATATTCATTTCTAGTGTGGGGGGAATTCCCACGAATTTAATCACGTATATATACCATCTAATTCCCCCATTTTTGGCCAAATTTTTTTTGGTGTAAGTGTTTTGCACTTACACAACAAATGGTTATCAGTCCACCATGTCTAACACACAAAAGGATTGGCTAATCCAAGAGCAAACGGTTCTTGGTAAAGATATATCAAATCCGTTTACGGCTTACAATTTGCCAAAAATTGTATGGTATTCGACTCACCATATCCTAAAAAGATGAAGAGTTGGCTAGCCCGCAAGATTATGGCTTGTGGTAAAGGCAGTTGGAAAACCATAATTGGTCATCAGCTCACCAAAGATAATAAGTGATTTTATCTAAGAGTTGGCTAGTCCAGAAGCAAACGGCTTCTGGTAAAGACAAACCAAATCCGTTGGCAGCTGGTGATTTGCTCAAAATCATATGGTTATCAGTGTACCATAGTTCTTACTTGAACTGAAACATTTGGCTACTCCAGAGGTGATGGCTTCTGGTAAAGAGATACATCCATCAACTTTTCATAAAAAATTGCTAGGGACTAGCAATTGCTCAGTGTGGGGGATTTGATATGTGTCGTTTTACACATATCTTTTCGTCCAATTTTCGAGTCAAAATAACCAAAAAACACTTTAAAACGATCAAATAATGTTAAATATCTTTGAAATGTGTTTTTGTGTTTTCCATATGCAAAATGATTGAAAAAGATTGAAAAACAAACAAAATTTGCAAATGGCAAGTCTAGTCCCTCAAGCTTGAAAAAGAAAATAAAAAAAAATAATAATAATAAAAAATAAATTTTTGGTCCTTGGAATAATAAGCTTGGCAAAAATGGTCCCTGAATTTACATGAAGTACACTTTTGGTCCTTTTTGTTTAAAACCTATCCTACCAATCCACCCATTAAACCCTTTCACAAAAACCAACCACAATAACCTTTTAACCCTTTAAACCCACAACCCCTTTCAGCCCATCGCCGGCCCAACACCCAATCCTTAACATTAAAACAACCGACCCAAGCCCACTTTCTAAAACCCGACCCATCTCCTAAAGTTAAAACTAATACCGGGGTAAGGCTTGGTCAAATCCCTTTTTGGTTGGTCAAAATCCCAATCAACACCAAAATAAGAACCCTAAATCCCTACTTCGCTCATCCTCTTGTCTTCTTCCCTTATCCCGCCAAAACACAAGCAGCCAACACAACCATCACTATCCACTCCTCTTCCCCAAATCTTTCACCATTTCACTACCCTTCTCCACTCCCCATTTCACTACCCTTTCCCCATTAAACCTTCTCCAAGACAGGTCATCAATCCGTGGGATGTAGTGGGCGCTAAGACCAAAATAAAGGGCCAAGATCAAGTTCAAGATTCATCCAACGGCTGGGAAAGAGTCAAAGAAGCACAAATCAAAGTTATCAAAGGTCTCCTCTCACAGAAGAAACACAACCAAGTGAAGACCCCTAGTTTAGCACTTAGTATAAATAGGGTAGGATAGTCTCATTTGGAGGCAGGATTATTTTTAGCTTTAAAATTCGGTATGTTCTTGTTTGTAACTTTAGTTAAGTCGTAAGGTTTTATTTAGCTTAGCTTTCGGTATGTATTTCTTTTTAGTGTAATTTATTTTTAGTTGTAATTTTTGTTAAGCAATCGTAGGTTTAATTTAGCTTTTTTTTTCGAAGGTATTTGTACTTTTCTTTTTAATGTAATTTAAATTTAGTTTTAATTAATTTCCGTTTTTATTTAGTTTTTACTGCTTATGATCTGCGTATTAGTTCTTGTTACTGCGTATTTTTTATGGTTTAGTTATTTAGTGCTTTTGAGGTGAATGCTTTTGTGCGAGTTGGATTTGGATCGGTTTAAGAGTATTGTTTGTGGTTATTGTAGTGAATCGGTTAGTACACTCTTTTAGTTAATATTGATCGGATTTGGTAGTTAAGTTTGGTCTTTGTGGTTTATTTTTCTAAAGCTGAATCTTTGTGGTTTATTTTTCTTAGTCAACTATGGTCTACTGCTGATATTAATGCTTCGATTCTGCTTACGTTACTGCTTTAGATTAATGTTTAGATTAATGCTTATGTTTATTGTTTAGATTAATGTTTATGGTTTAGATTCAGTTGTGTTTAGGTTGGTTCTTAGTTTATGTTACTGCTTAATGTGAGCTGTTGTGAGCTTTATTAGTTGTTTGTTAAACACATACTTTTATAAAATTAATGTTACTTTAAAATTAATGTTACTGTTTATGTTTTTATAAAATTAATGTGTTTATGTTTTAATAAAAGTATGTGTTTATGTTTTTATAAATTAATTTATGTTTTTATTAATTTTAAAATTAATGTTACTTTTATAAAATTAATGTGAGCTGTTGTGTTTTGAAATATAAAAGTATGTTTTTTTTTTTATTCCAGTTTTCGTTTTTAAATTCACATGTTTAGTTTATTCGTACCCGTAGCTTTATTAGTTGTTTTTATTAGTTGTTTTTAGGTTAAATGCTTAGTTTAATTGTTCCATTAAGCTTAGTTTAATTAGTTTATCTTGTTTGTTATTTTAATATAAGTAGTGTAATCCAAATCTCTCATCTTTATTTAACCATTCAAAACACGTATTCACAAACCGAGATCACAAACTCCATTCAGCCTTCGTTGGGGATAACGACCCGGGAATACAACTTCCGTTGTACTCCTTGGAAATAAATACGACTTGATTTTAACTGATCAAGAATGCTTGAGTATTATAGAAAAAAAGAATATAAGCGGAGCTTCGACGTAGAATTTGTAATCTTCGTAAACCCGAGGCTACTTGAAGATTATAACGACGCCTTCTTGGAAACCCGAAGCTATTTGAAGAAAATAACAAAGTCTTTTTGGAGACTTGAAGTTATTTGAAGATTATAACAACTCTTTCTTGAAAACTCGGAGAAAATAAGATCAAACGCTAGCTTTTCTCAAGAACACATGAACTTTCTTACAAAATATAACAGAAGTGCCTTTGGTTTGAGGACTTTAAGGTTATAAGAAGGTGTGGTGCAAGTTTTTCTATGTGTTTTAGCTTGGTATTTATAGGCTAGAAAATCTAGTTAACTACATATAAGGTTAATATTTAACCATGGTTAAGTTTACACTTGTAAACATCTAATGAATGAATGGTTAAGATCAATCCACCATAATTGATGACTCCTCAAAAATGCCACATATGGCTAAAATGAGGAGGTTAAGAGTTTTGATTTTTTTATCTTGCCTTTACGGAGTGAGTTTTGGTCCCGGTAATTGCTAACAGTAAGTATTTAAATCACGAAACGTAAAACCGGGTATCGTAAAAATACGAAACTTATAGAAATGATTAAACTTGTCAATATCCTCATTATTATCTTATAAAAATGAGTGATAAGTTCAATGGGTCGCGAAAACGCTGATAACGCTGGAAACGTAGGTTTAAAACGCGTTAAACGTAAAACGTACGAAAGTTGCGTAAAATTGAGAAGAGAAAAAAATGTAACTTTTCTAATATGCCGATAATGAATTAAAATGGCCTATAATGTCTAGACTGGGCTCAGTCTAGTGTCGGTTGGTGTTAAATGTCCTTTAGACATAAAACCGTAAGCCTAAAAATCAATGAATGATTTATAAAATCAAAGAATGATTTTTGGTCAAAGGAGGAGGGAAAAATATGTTTACTTTTCCAACAATATAAAAGCTTCTAAATGCCTTAGAAAATATGGTGCATGTATAGGCTAAGGTTGCGGATAAGTAAAAGTGCTTAAAACGCAAGTTTAGTTCTGTATGACACAAGGTCTATTTGGTAACATTTTAACTTTAAATCAAAAATTCCCTAATTGATTGTGAGCGTACCAAACATTAATCTGATGCGAGGAAAATTGTCGCAGTTGGTTTTCGTTATGCGCAGGATGCTTAAACGACGTTTAAACCAAACGTATAGTTTCTTAATAACTTTTGCGAAAATGACCCGAAGAGCGTCAAACTTTCACTTTATCATGGAAATAATTTATCTTACGAGAATATGAAATAAAAATTTCGGGAATGAATAGTGAAAGTGAATAGTAAAAATGAATAGTAAAATTTAGGGAATAGAAATTATCTTGAAATGTGAATTGTTACACCAATTTTGGTAGGACTGCTTGTGGTCCGTTTATTGCCACAAGCTATGACTATGATACCTTTTTAGATGAATTTGGTACGTCCAAGATTTAATAATACTGGTCCGTGCCTTAAGTAGGATGTAAAGGTGAAAACATGGACGGGTTGTGTAACGGGTCAAATGGGTAAATTTTTTGTTAGGTCAAAAGTCGAAACAAATTGGGCCTCGTTGGATTCACCCTAAACACCTTTGCATAACCAAATGATTATTGGCCTGTATATTGTTAGTACTACGTAGTTTGATCAAATCTTGGAGTAATATATTTTTGGACTATGTATTAAAAAAAATTATGAGTCAATTTATGTTATGATGGTTTTTACATAGATGCTTGTGGTTACCCTTATGATTGATTTCAGTAAAGAAAATGCCTTATAGGTATGGCTGCCTAATTTGGGTCTTGAAAGCTCATAATGTGGTTACGTGAGGAACTATTGTAGTCTTAAGTACCTTGCTTTCTTTAGGTGGTACTTGGTTTCTTCTCGATAATGTTATGAGATTGTAAAGAAAGATGTCTAAATATTTTATTTGTACTATAAGTAGGTGACTTAATCAAATAGTGAGAAATTAGTATTAAAGCTCTTATGCAACTTCTTTGTGATTTTGGTCATAAACTTTGGTGAGGGAAAAAGTGCAGCTAATTTTGAAATTCAGTAGCTTTGACATATTATAATTACAATTCGCTCCGCTCCATATGGTTGGAAGAAGGCATGATTCTTCCGTGGAGGTATATATTATCATATATATATATATATATATATATATATATATATATATATATATATATATATATATATATATATATATATATATATATATATATATATATATATATATATAAAAAGATTGAGTTCAAAAAATCATTGAGGAGTATTAATGACACCAATTTTGAAGCGAAAATATATGGAGATTAATGTCATGACATGCGAAGTGTCATCAAATAAACGAGATTAATGTCCTGTGCATGCGAAGTGTCATCAAATATCTTTCCAAGTCTCCTTCATTTAATCATTTGCTCCTTTCATTTGCTTTCAAATAAATGCACAAACCCTTCAACCACCATCATTGAATACTATAAATAACACCATTTGAAGAGCAAAAAGTACAAAGTGTTCGAATGGTCAAAGCTAGAACGTAGCAAAGCATTTGGAGACTTCACCCAAGACATGGTTTTACAAACAAGCATTATGGGTGGATGTGATTATTTACATATCCCAGAAGTTGGCGTATCAGGAGCCATTCGTGCTATGAGGGATCATAAAGGTGTTATGAGAGAGGATTATGGTGTTATGAGAAAGGATTATGACTATATCTCAAGGTACGTTTATGATCTCGCATGTGATTTTCTCCTTTTCCTGTATTTTTATTGTTGGTATATATTTAACGATTTTGAGTTTGAGTTAATATATACGAGATTTGTTTATTTATAGACTTGGTTAATACAGGCTTGATGACCAATAAGGCCTCGAACAGTGTCTCGACCAGTCTCAGGGTCGAAAAGAACAATGTTACTATACGAGTTTGAGTAAACCGAGTGAAAAAGTGTGCAAAGCGCGACTGAATCAGGAGCCTTCCATAGCTTGATAATGCGGTAAACTTGGCACAAGTGATCAAGGAAGGTTCCTAGACGATGGAAACACTCGCCTGCTCCCGCTGAGTGTAAAATGGCGATTAGGGATGGAAGTTTTTCGTCGATTTTCTCGAATTCTTCATGAAGAAATGGCTTAGCTGATTCCAAAAGGGTGTCAAGGTTTTGAGATTCTGAAATGTTCATTGATGAAGGCATTTTTGAAGGTTAATGTGTAGTAGGCGGAGATGCCTAAGACATGCATATATATATATTGGATGATGAAATATCACATGAAGGTTAAGAAGCGTGTCCAAATAATGACAAAAAATTCAGTTTTTTCAGATTGGAATTTTCTTAATTGGGGTATGAAAAGATTAATTTTTTGACCTTTTATAAAGTGAAAAAGAAGAATTGAGCCCTATAAAGTTATTGAAAAAGTCTAAAAAATGCATGCACTTTCAAATATGTAAATAGATAATTAATAATGAGAATGATTGATAAAAAATGTTCACATGAAAGCCATTTTGTTGAAAATTTCGAGTGAGAGTTTCAACACCTTGTAATCATGAAAATGTTCATGCTAAACGTGAAGTTTTAACTGATCATATGTACAATGTTGATGGTCAAATAACACGTACGCTATATATCAAAGAAAACTACTACACAACTTAAGTTGAAATAAACCACGTACGCTATATATCAAAGAAAACTACTACAATGTTAAAGTATGGACCATTTTTGTGCAGGTATGTCACACAAAATGGAGTGAAAAAATAGCCACTTATAAATAGCCACTCATAACCTTAAATAATTAAAGATGGTCTTTGATGATCAAATAACACCGTTGGTACGCTACACATAATATAGAAATAATGTAAACGATAAAGGGAAAAAAAACGATCTTTTGTAGCGGTGAGTGTTAGTACATATGCTTTTAACAGATAAATTAAATGAATTTGCTTAAATAACAAAACACGGCATATTAAAAATATTACCTTGAATGAATGAAAAGGCCAAAAGTACATAATTTTGGCTCGAAGCCATTTGTAATTCAAAATAACAAATAAAAATGTTGAGTTTTAAACATAGGCAAAAGTTCAATTGTTTACCGAAAAGAAAAAATTTATAACTATTTAGCTAAACATATATTACGCGGCATGTTTCAATTAGATGCACAATCATACTGACACCTCAACAATTTACACCAACATTACACAGTGAAGAATTAGGTACAACCTTTGTGCATCGCACGGGTCTAAAATAATGCAATGCGTGACATAAGTAAAAGCTCATTTAAAAAAAGAAAAAAAAAGGAAAAACAAGCTCGGTACGTGATGAACACTTAGATACAAACTTTGTGCGTAGCACGGATTTTGAATGCCTCCATATTTGCATCATCAGATTCAACAACAACATACATCAACCTTTTCGCGTGACAAAAACATATTAACTATGAAATAATCAGTTACCACAGTTCGGTAATGCATGTTGCAAATCTTTGACGATTATTTTTTCTTCATTTCTTATCTAATTGTCAAATACTAAACTTTTTTCTACAAAGTTAATTATGGATAGAGTAAAATACAAATAGAAAAGGTCTGAATTATATTAATATATTTAATTACTTTCCACAAAAAATGTGTTAACATCAAGATCTACAAAAGTATCTATTGTTTACGTGAGTTATTTAGTACTAAATGATAAATGTTCCGATATATAAAACTTATATTACAAACATTGACGCAAACTTGATAAAAAGTATATAAACATCTGCCCAAACATTACGTACAAAACACGTAGAAATTCAACCAATGACCCAGCTGGTGCATCGTACGGATTCGTAAGGCCTCGTGACATGTATTTTCAACTAATGTACTTTAAGTTTTGTATGGTTTGGTTTGTTTGCTGTTATGTGTCTGTTTTGCAGAATGCCTTGATGTGTAGTTGCTGATCTTAAGTTGTAGCTCACCAAGATTGGTTAAATGGGACATGGTCAAGTAAGCTTAAAGATTGTTTCTGCTGAATGGAAGTGCTGAAGCACAGTTCAAGTAATAATCATAGAAAGATAAAAGTTGTTCATTCATTCAAAGAAATTACAGCTTACAAACAACTTTAAATTGCAATAAAAGACCATTCCTATACAAGATAACCTACACAGACTCTAGATCCTATCATCATGATTTCAAAAGCTGTTGGAGATGCATGACCAGGAATGAAGATGCTGAAGAACTTAGTTTTATATCTTTGGTCCTTGGCAACATCTCATCATCACCTACTCCATTTTACCCTTTCCTTTTCCGGTCACCTCTGCACCCTTGCCCTTTCCTTTGTCTCTATGGTATGAAACACCAGACCTTGGAGCAGGAAGACCAATAACCACCTCCCTTGTCACTAGGAGTGGTGGATTTCTGTTGTGAGGCCTAGGTTGGGATTGTGAAGGTTGGGGACTCTCTTCACTTGCTGTTGCTGCTTCCCTTTCCTCTTCCTCTCTCACCAATCTATTGAAGATTGGCTCTAGACGCTCTGTGGAGTCATCAGAGCCCCTAGATGAATCATTTGGATTCACCACACTATCATCTTCAGATGAAGGGAGAAAGGGGGACTTCAAAGGATGAAGTTCATCTTGATATGGGTATCAAAATAACGGACGACTATCCTCAGTGGATGCTGATGATGATGATGGAGTTTTGGGTGGGTTGTTTGGTCTGCTTGATGAGCCCACATCATGTTTTCTCTTTCGGGCTTGTTCTTTGGTAAGACCATACCTTCTACGGGAAGGTCGTGAGGATGATTGGGAGGCTTGGTGTTTTGGTGGTGATTGGGGAATGTTATCTCCTGAGTCTGCTGATGACTCAGAGGTGAGATCAATTACTTCTGGCTGGTTGTTCATGGTGTTGATGATTGATTTTGGTTGAATGAGGGTTTGATGGTAAATTGGGGTTAATTGATTTGTGCGGATTGTGATTTGGGGTTATTTTATAGGCGAAGTCAAGGGTTGATGGTAATTAATGTGAGTTGGGTGGCAAAGTAAAACTCAAGATCTTTACTGAAGATACTTTTACACTTGAGTTGATTCTGCTGATTGACTTTCCATCAGCAGATTGACCGTCATTTCTGCTGAAGAGTTAATTTTGAATGTTGGAGTTACTTTACACGTCAGATCCGGTCAACAATTAGTTTCGATAAATTTTGACCATGATTGGGTAACTTCTATTTATAACCTACTTCATATAATCTTCGCCCAAAATCAACTGATTCTCTCTTCTACCAATTTAAACCCATTTTCCATTCACTTAATTCATCCCCTATCTCTCATAATTTCTTCAATGGAGGCCCTACAATTTAAGAAGGATCACAACAAAGTTGCTTTTCTGGGAAAAGCAAAGGGACATGAAATGTATGAACCTATGGTGGATTTCTTGAAGCGTTCCAAGATTCACTTTGCACTGACTCATTATCCAGATGTGGTACATGAATCTTTGGTCAAGCAATTTTGGGCATCTGCTGAAAAACGTTCTCACACAGAGATTGTTGCAATGATTGATGGAGCAGAATATGTGGTGACTGAGTCGTTGATTAGGACAAAATTGCAACTGGATGATGAAGGTGGTGTCTATCACACCAACACTGGTGAGATACTTGCTGGGCTGAGAGCTGCTGGTTATCAAAGTATGGATACAATCATGTGGCTCAAGAACAAGTTTTGCCCCAAGTGGAGGTTTTTGGTGCACACATTGCTTCAGTGCATCAGCAACAAGTCTGGAGGATGGGATCAATTCTCTACCCAATTGGGTTGTGGTATAGTATGTCTATCACAGGGTTTAACTTATAATTTCTCTAAGTTTATTTTTGATAATATGGTTGAAAATATTCAAAAGAAAAAGCATAAGTTTCTCATGAACCTTAGGTTTCTTCAAATAATTTTAGACATAAACACCCAAGACAGATGCCATTATCCCATAGGAGCCCTTAGTGCTAAATTGTTTGCTTCAATGAAAACTCACTATGTTGGGGCACATCACCCTCTGCTACCAGCTATGTTGCCACATGGCAATGATGATGCTGATGAGGGTAATGCTGCTGGTGCTCCACCATCTCCCAATGCTGCTGATGATGGTACTCCATCATTTCAAAGTGTTACTGCTGATGGTAATCCATCAGTGGAAAGGGATGAGGGTCCTTCCACAACTGCTGAAGCACCAATTGTTTCTCCTGACCAACCTACACCTTCACCTTTACATGCTTCACCCAGTCCTAGTCCAGCACCAATTCATGAAGCTCCTGATGAGCTTGTTCCTGAGGTTGAGGAGACACTTTAGTCTCTTGACACTCCTGTGCCTACACCTCTTGAATATGAGACTACCAGACTGTCCACACCTAGCCCTATTAGAGAACCAATTGATGATAGCTCTCCTACTTTTGAGCATATTACTGTTTCTTTTGAAAGGCCCAATGAAGCTCCCTTTACCACTGAGAAATCTGCTGGTGGAGCTGAGGACCCTATTACTCTCACTTCTCTGTATAATTTGCTCAACAGGAATGTTCAAGAAGTTGAGAAGTTGAAGAAGGAGCTCGCAGATACCAAATCCTCACTTGGAGGTGAGATTGTGGTGTTGAAAAAGAGGGTTCAGGAGTTAGAAGATCAACTTGGGCAGAAAAAGAAAAGGAAGTTTGTGTTTGCCTCTGATGAAGAGCAGGAGGATATTTATTTGGATCATCTTGATTTATTGGCTGAAGCTGCTCAGCAGACTCATACTTCTTCACCCAAAGCTGCTGAATCATCACAATCAAAAGAGCAGATCAAGTTCTATAGAAAGAGGGGAAGACAGTATTTGAGCAAGGATTCTAAAATGCCAAGTTTGAATGTTGTTCAAGAACAAGTTGATGCTGAAGTATTTGTTGCTGGGAGATCTTTTGTCTTGAATCCTGATGCTGAGGTTTCTTCTATACATGTTCAAACTACCACTCAACATGTTTCTGCTGATGCTTCTATTGGTGTTTCTTCTGAGAATATTGACAGAGTTCCTATTGTTGATATCTCTCATAATGATTCTTCTAATGAGCCTGCTACTCAAGTTCCAAGTGTTGATATCTCTGGTAATGAGCAAGGAGTGATGGTTGATGAAGATCTTGGTACAGATCTTGTGAGTGACAAAGAAAGGAAGGAGCAAGCTAGACTGGTGAAAGAGTATGAGGATATGATGAAGAGTCAAGCTTTGGCACAAAAGATGACAGCTCAGTTTACTACAGATTTGCCTCCTGAAAGGCAAAGAGAACTGGATGAGCAATCAGTTTATTTTACTGATGCACAATGGGATTCTTATACTCTACAAGCTGCTTCCAATTCTACTTTGGCTCAAAGCATCTTGGGAGCTGCCTTTGATAGTGACAACTTTGCTGCACAAATGGTAGCTCTTGGTCAACAGAGGAAGAAAGCTGCAGCAGAAAGGAGAAAGGCCATTGCTACACAGAAGGCCAAAGCTAAGAGAGATAAAACCCAGACTGAGGCACAAACGAAGAATTATATGAGAAATGTGGTTTATCATCAATATACTTCTGTATATAACTCTGCTTTGACCAAGAAGCAAGTCTGGGCCTTACCTGAATCTGACTTGCATCAAATATATAATCAGATTATGAAGGCTATTCACTCACCTCCTACTCAATTGAAGAGGCCTACTGTATGTATGGATGCTCCAGAAGCTAAAAGGATAAAGACAGTTGAGCTTGGTACTTCATCTTCTGTTGATACAGAACAACTTCACACTCAAGCTGTTTCTGCTGAGGCAACTCCTGAGGGCAACCAATCTGCTGACACCTCTACTGAGGCTGCTACCATTCCTTCTTCTGCATCTGCTGAACAAGAGGAATCACTTATTTCCAACTACAATGCAGATCTGGTGAGGAAAGCTGAACTAGAAGCTGCTGAGGCTAGAAAGGCCAGAGAAGCTACTGAGAAGTTGCATGAAGCAGGTGGTTCTGTTCCTACATCTTCTATTCCTCCTGAAGATGCTTCTGGTGCATCTGAAAATGTTAGTCCTATGGGGATATATATACCTGGAAGGAGGAAGAAAAGGATGACACACAGAAGATATATTGCTATCAGAAGATCAGTGAGATTAGCTAGGAAGCAGGTTTCTAAAGAACATAAGTCTCATATGGGGAGTTCTTCTAAGCATGTAGATCTCAAGGCTGATGATACAACCTTTATCAAAGTGGGTTCTTCTGAGACATTTCCTGAGGGTTCTTACAATGTGTTGGTCAAATGGACATTGACAGATGGACAGATTAACACCATCTATAGGCAAGATCATTCCTATATGGAGTTTACTTTCTTGCAAGAAATACTTCACTTAGTGGATAGGCAAGATTTGCATACTCTCTATGGAATGGTCACAGAGTACTATGCCTCTCATACACCACAGGGGGCTGGTTTGTACTTATTGGGAGATCTGCAAGTTCTGTTTGATTCTCACTCTCCTAATGGAAAAGGCTACTCAATCTAGGAGAATTCACACAAATGGAGGGTTGATACTTGGAGGTTTTATCCTATGCCTAATGTGCATGTTGTTGAAACAAAGTCTGGCATTAGGGTATGTATGTTTTCTGATCAGCATTATCCTTGGTCTATTCCTCTGATGAAACGTCTACTTAGAAGCAAATTGGAAGTTCCTCCTGATCCAGTGGCCAATGATAAGACTCATGCTGAACAGCTGGTTGGGTTAATCAAGTCCAAGCTTTTGCACCACAAAGCTTCTACTTGATTCTGGTATTGTGTATTATTTTTGTATCTTATTTTTCTTTATTTCATTTATTTCTTATTTCATTCTTTTTCTTAGTTAAAAAAAAAAAAAAAAAAAAAAAAAAAAAATCATTGTATATTTGTACTAACTTTTCTGCAGGTTTGTTGTATATCACACTATTGATGGTTATCAACTCACCAGATGTGACTTGTGTCCATTAAAGAGTTGGCTAGTCCAAAGGGTACAGCTTTGGTAAAGACGCATCAAATCTGTTGATAGCTGTAATAGCTTGCTCAAAGCTATAGGGTACTTCAACTCACCCATGGTTTATTCCTGAGAGTTGAAATGGTTCTCAATTCACCATGGATGTAACCCTTTCTGGGATCCAAAGAATTGGCTAGTCCACAAAAGTATGGTTTGTGGTAAAGACATTTGGTATCCATATTTGGTATTCAATTCACCAAGGTTCAGTTGTAACCAAGAATTGGCTAGTCCTGAGCAAACGGCTACAGGTAAAGACATCTCAAATCCGTTTATAGCTGATGATTTGCTAAAAATCATATGGTTATCAGTGTACCATATTTTTCGAACTTAAACATTTGGCTACTCCAGTAGTAATGGCTATTGGTAAAGAGACATCAAATCCATTATTTTCAATGATTCACCTCTCACAGGAGTTTACACACCTGGATGTGATGAGAATAGTATGAAACTACACTGTTTTGATGTACATTATGTCATTTGTTGCTGCAAAGACCTGAAGTTTAAAGTTTTGCCATTCATAGAGATGTGGTTCATTTGATTCTTTGCTGATGATGTTCGAATTCAATCCTCTTTTTCTGAAGTGTTAAAGATCTATCAAGAATCTTGAACTTAACCATGTCAAATTCAAGATTAGGGGAGGATTGTTGGGAATTCTGCTAAGGATGAATTCTGCTGAAGGTTACTGCTGACGGAATCTGCTGAAGTGTTGGATTCTGCTGAAGAAGTGTTTCTGCGGAAGTAGAGATTCTGCGTAGTTGGTTTCTGCTGATATAGATATTCCGCGTATTTTATTATTTGTTAGGATATGTACGAGCTTTATTAGGAAACTATTATGATTATCTTGTTTAGTTTTTAGAAGATACGTTTCTTGTGAAACGGTTTAGGGTTTCTAGCGAATCTGTTACACCCGTACCCTGACAAGGTATCATTAATGTAAATATTATGTCATGTAATTATATTAGGGATTATTTATAACTTAAGGTGTGGCTAAATGAGAAGTATAGAACTTAAAGGACCATAATTGCCAAGAGGCCAAAGTTACAACTACTTCATTACTAAATAACTAGTCAAGAAAAATCTGGAAATCTTGAGCTCATTCCATTGTGTCGACATTTAGCAATAAAAAGGAGGGAACACTTGAAGTTATCATTCTAGCCATTTTAGCCATCAAGAAGGGATCAAGAAACTTTAAGGAAACCTTAATTGTGTTCTTTTCAACAAGTAAGTAACTTTCCCCAATTGTGAAAATTAGGGTTCATATGGTGGGTTTTGATGATTATGGTGACAAGTGGTGTTATGATGATCTCCTTAGTTAGATAGTTGCTAATTGTAGCTAATCTTGTGATAGGGAGTAATTATAGAAGCCCATTCAAAGTCAAATAGGAAGCTAGTAGGAGTTGAGGTAAGTATATGAGTATAATCTTTGTAATGTTATGCTACTAATGTTATGATTGTGTTAATGTGATGTTTATGGAGCTTGTAATGATGTGTTAGCTTGGATCCAATGCTAGATATGAAATGTTATATATATATAATGTTACTTGCTTGGTCAAGGTAAGTAATAACCCCACTTGATGCTCCTTGTTAATGTTATGATTGGTGGTAATCACCAATCTTGTGTAAGTGTGATGTTGATTATACCTTGTATACTTACTAAGCGTTTTCGCTTACGTTTGAAGTTAATGTCATCTTTGTAGGTTCTAGCGGTGGAAGCAAAGGTAAGGATTTGGCGTAGTTGTAGCTTGGAAGTAAGTAGGAAGGTATCTAGAAGCTAGCTTAGAAGATCGGATCTCTTTTGGACCAAGCGTATTGAAGTTGGAAGCCCCCAAGTGTTCTTTTGGTGTCGTGGGTACACTTCTTTTATATGGTCATTTTGTTAAGTTCACGGTCTTGTCTTGATGTCTAAATTATGGGTCAATATGTGTCTAAGTCATGAAGTCTTATGGTACTTGTTGGTAGTTTTAGACGTGTTAAGGGGTGTTTGGTAATAGCATATCTCTACCCATTTTGAGAAGTTAACGGGTCATGTATGTATGAAACGCCTTTGATATGCTAAGTTAATGGTTATGGTCAAGTTATTTGTGAATTGGTAGTAGTATAAATGGTCTTGTAGTGTAATGGGTCATTTTGGGGAATTATGCATAACCCGTCGAATTTTGAGGTACTATTCCGGGTGGTCAAATGGGTAATGTTTTTGCATGAAATTAAACTTACGGGCATACTAACGGATTCTGGAAAGTTTCGTCGAGTTTCGAGTCCGGGAGGTCGGGTTTTCAACCGAGGATTTTGAATGTTTGTGGAATTGCATATTTTGATCAGTAGGGTCTGTCCGGATTTCTGTGATGCAGGGTAGATACGGCGCATCTCCTCTGAGATGCGGCGTATCAGGTGATGCAGCGCATCTCCTGTTGGGATGCAGCGCAACGTAGTCAATTTCTTGTAAATTTCGGTCTCAGTGGGTCAATGCGGCGCATCTAATTCAATAGATGCGGCGTATCCGTGTTTAGGATAATACGGCGTATCACTTTATCTAGATACGGCGCATTATCTCTCAGCCTCGATGCGGCGTATCCCTAGAAATGGATGCGGCGTATCTTGGTCTCAGAAGGGTTGTCTGTTTGTTTTAGAAAAGCTGTGTCAAATGTTTTGAAGGGTTCTTGTGTAGATGTTCTTGCAAGTGTATTTAAAATGTTAAAAGTTATATGTTATGGTCATTTCATGAAGAATATGTATGAGATCAATGTAGTCAATCGTTTCTGCGTTCAAAGTTCAAAATTTTTTTTGGCCTAATTGGGCACGGGGTGTTACAGAATCGGTTTAGGGTTCCTTATCTATAAAAGGAACACATTATTATGTATGATGTACGAATTAAGAAAAACAAGTTCTTAGTATTAATAAAAGATCCATAGAGGATCAATCGTTCGTAGTTATCTGTGTTCTTACTTGTGTTTAATTTCCGCTTTAGAATACAAGTATTAGAGACTTTCTATTAGTGTGTTTGTGATTACATAAACATTACTAACGATCCACGAGCGCTCAAAGATCTATCAAGGTCTAAGGTTCTACATCATCCCTACAACCCAACCTTTGAACCTGAAATGAAGTCCATAGATGGAATCGTTATTTCTATATAATATTTATTTATTTATTAAGTTCTTGCAATTGGAAAATAAAATAGTAGTGATTTTACTTTCTTTAGAGTTATTTCTAACCAATAACCCAATCATTTCGATTTCGACCCAAAAGCCACTATATATTTATTTCTACGTATGTAAAAGTGTGACAACTTTTTCTACGTATGTAAACATATATATTTTTTGAAATTCCATTAATTTTATAAATAACAAAACTAAGTTAGGAGTTACAAGCTAACACAATCATTTCTATCTCGACCTCAAAGCTACCATGACCCTAGAGGATACAATGACCCACTCATATTATTCTAACTTTAAGACCCTGCAAGATCTACGAATTTCAAACGTTGTGACCAACAATCCATGCAAAAAAAAAAAAAATAATAATAAAATCCGTCATCCAAATCTAAAAAATGTATAACCACATAAGGGCAATCACTCGGTAAGAAGTATATCAACGGATGCCGACCCCATGACCCAACCCAAACAACGAACACAAAACCCGTCCACTAATTAACATATATGGACAACTATATAAATGACATGTTTTATACCATTTTTTTAGCTTTACATACACTCTTATCAACATCTTCTTTTTAATTTCAGTTTCACCCATTTTTTTTTTTTTTTTTTTTTTTTTTTTTTTTATTTTTTTATTTTTTTTAACTTTTATGTGTTCATAGATTGAACATGGGCTCTTCGAGTGTTTGATGTTGACTACATAACTTGCCTCTTCAAGACTATCTATTAGTTGGATAAGAAGATACATGCACGCTTATTATTCTAATAGTCTTAAACCAAATTGTTTATCGCATCATTCACATATTATTTATTATTCCCTTCATAAAATAATAGAACCTATTTCCAGGTTGAACATTTACTATTTTTGTTATGCAATGTTTGAATAAACTTGGTATTAATTCGGTACTCATAAATTATTTATGATCGTGGGACATCAATCGATGAATCTGTTTTCTCAACAGATTTTATCAATGGACTAAAGTTCTTAGGTGTTCCAAACCATAGGCTGGTGTTAAAAGTTGGTTTCCTGATAATGTTGTTGAGGAATATTGATCAATCTAATGGATTGTGTAACGGGACACGACTTCAAGTTTTACGATTATCATGGACTTCTATTCAAGCAAAAATCATTAATGGGACACATTTTGGAAATAAGGTTATCATACCACGATTGAGAATAACTCCATCTGATAAACGTTTACCTCTAAAGATCGTGAGGAAACAATATCCCATTTCGGTAACATTCGCCATGACAATAAACAAGAGCCAAGGGCAGTCGCTTTTAAAAGTCGGATTGTATCTGCCACGTCCTGTTTTTACACATGGACAGCTATATGTGGCTCTTTCACTTGTCAAAAGCAAAAAAGGTTTGTAGGTTGTTGTTTCAGATGCGGATGGTAACCTATCAAAAACTACTATAAATGTGGTATATAAAAAAGTTCTTCAAGGTCTATGATCAAACGGTCAATAGATATGTACACTATACATATTACATGTTTTGTGGCATTTTTATTATTTACACTTATTATAAATCCCAACCTTCTTTTACTTACATATTTTTTAAACTTATTAGGTGTTAACGTAATGGACTTTTTTGTTGAAGTGTTATAATGGTGAGTACATACATTTTCTTCTGAAGACAAACATATTGGTGATCACGAGGCAATGAACGTTTATTACACAGATATTTACAAGGATTATATTTTATACTATCAGTCACTTATAACTTATTACTTTTTGAATAAAAAATCCGCTTAAATTCCGTGTATTACACGGGTCTGCTAGTCTTCTATGCAGCAAAATAAGCATAACATTAATTAAGAAAAGAAAGAATTAAATGCATCCTTAACGGCAAGAAAAGAAGAAAAAAGAAAGAGAAGAAGGGGGGGCATGTCTTCTCTTTCCCCATTTCCCAACTCACTCACATTTTCATTTTTTCAAAACACACACTTCACTCAACAACCCTCTCTCTCTCTCTCTCTCTCTCTCACACACACTAAACAAACACACACCATATCTCGTGCTTCAAGGTTTTTTTAAATCCTTCAAAACCCTAGATTAATCTCACGTTTTGCCAATGCTTCTCAAAAGCAACAAAACATTACTACAAGATTTGATCTGAAAAAAATTGTCTTTACTAATCTGGTAAGTAATTTTTATAATTATTGCTGTTATGATTCTGTACCTGATTTAAAAGTGCCCTATGTTTATGATTTGTCATTATCAACAGAACCCTACTTTTTTTTTTGAAATAGGGTATATTTAGCTATAGCTGATACTGTACCTACATTATAGTACATTTATAGTTTTGTACCAAATCAAGAGATTAATGATGGGTCTTAGGGATTGCTTATCTTTTCTGCTTATTTTTTAAGAAAAAAAGCAGTTTTGCATCTTATGCTTATCTGTTTAATTTGAGGTTTTTTATAAGTGGCTAGGAAGCTGCTTATTTGAGATGAAATTAAAACAAGCCTAAAATCTCTTTTATAAATGAGTTTGATTGAAAATTTTCAATTTTTCTGAATTGCTTATTTTTTAGCAGCTTATAAGTGCTTATTTTATCAGCGGAATCTTAAGCATGAAAAATAAGCAATCCCAGAGACCTTCTTAGATTGATACTTTATACAGTTTCATTGTTGGATTTATTTATTGATTGATTGTTATGGTTATATTTACAGGCGGGTTTTGGTTGATTTCTGTTTGTTGTTTGAGAAAGTGTAATTTGAATCATATATGAGAAAATGGAAGTCGAGAAGCGAAGTTCAAAGGGAGGGTTTCTTCAGTTGTTTGACTGGAATGGCAAATCCCGGAAGAAACTCTTCTCGAATAAACCCGATATACCAGGTAACTTATTATGTATTTGACGGTGGAAATACTATGGTTTTGTATGTTTAGTTCTGATGTATTTGACGGTGGAAATACTATGGTTTTGTATGTTTAGTTCTTATGTTTATGGTTTGGTCTCATACAGAAAGCTCGAAACAAGGAAAGGAGAATTTAGATGATTTGACGTTGTCGAGGCTTCAACAGGTACAGTTTACTTTGCTCTTGCACACATTAATCCGGCCATATGATAGCAAAGTTTTCATAGTTAGCCTTATGGGGTGGGGTGTTTGGGTTAGCTTATATAACAGTGCTTATGCTTTTTACTTCATAGCCTCATAGCTTAAAAAACATTTTCTAAATAGCACCTTGGTATTGGTTTCTATAAAAGCTCGGTTATTTAGCTTAAAAAAGCTAATAACCTAACAAGTGTTCGGGTAAAAAGGTGGTTTGTTTAGCTAAAAAATATTTTGTAAGCTATTAAGCTAGTTCCATAAGCTGACCGAAACACTCCCTAATGTTTTGATTGCTCTTGTCTTGACTGAAAATTGAGTTATTTAAAATATAGTATTGTCAAGTATTAACAGTTGACATCTATGATTTAATTTTATGTAGATGAAGTTACATGAGAGACTACACGGTCCAAGTTTGACTGGAAGTGATTGGGCTTCATCAATAGGTAACGATTAGGGATGTGTAACCAAAGCCCCTGGGGTGGTTGCTAGACTCATGGGATTGGATTCTTTGCCGACTTTAGATACTTCTGATCCTGGTTTTACTCCATTGCACGACTTGCAGTCTTCTAGATATTCTCTTCACCCAAGGATCACCACGGATTTTGAAACTGACTATCATTTTGGGGATTATGCGATGCGAAATAAGCTAGACGGGTTTTCGAGGAATCCAGTAGAAGATAGATTACAGAAGTTGCAAAAGCGACCGATGGAGAGATTCCAAACTGAAGTATTACCTCCTAAATTAGCTAAATCTGTACCTATTAGTCACCATAGAATGTTATCTCCTATTAAGAGTCCGGGGTACATCCTTACGAGAAGCGCAACTTCTATTATGGAGGCAGCTTCCCGGATAATTGACCAGAGCCCGCAATCAACTCACAATGCTAGATTACCAATGACGTCATGTGTGTCTTCTTCGACCAAAAGAATTCTGGATCTAAAAGAGAGAATGGAAGCTGCACAGAGAACATCCAGAATTGCTGAAGCATCACAACGACCCAAAACATTTAGCCCTGCCAGTTCCTCCAATTCACAGCCTCGTGATAAGCGCCAATGTCGGTCTGAAGTTGTGCTTTTGAAGCATGCTGGTCCAAGTAGTTTAAAGAACAGGAATAAATCTGTTTCCCCTGCTACTACTCCAGCGAGAACAAATATTCAGAAGTTAGAGGCAAGCCAGGCAAGCACTTCGAGAAATAGGAGTACCATGAAGCAAAAAGAAGATGCTGGCCAGTCAGTCCCATTGGATAAACGACAAAGAAATACACCAAAAAGGGTGCACAATAGATCCGCAACAGGGAGAACCGCTGAGGTGCTCACACAGAATAATCAAAAGCAAAATGGTGCATCTCAAAGAGAGCGCAAAATTTTGAAACCTAAAGTTCCCTACCTGCATGAGCGAAAATCAACTTCCACTAATGGAAAAGAAGCCAAGGCATTAAAGAAGACTGTTGAAAACTCAGTCGTTGGTGCCAGAAAAGCTCAGTCGGCGACATCTGAAATTGGAAAAGAATCGTCGTCTACAACGAAGAGTTTTTCTGGGAAGAAAAGGCCAACTGATGGAGATATAATGTATGATGGAACTACTACCAGCAGTGTACGGATTAAGGAAAAAGAAAGGTCTGTGAAATGTAATATAACTGTAGACGGATCTTCAAATTGGGAGTCTGTTGATAGGAAAAATGGGATGAATGTTGTTTCGTTTACGTTTAATTCACCTATCAAGAAACCGGTGTCTGAATGCGAGTCTTCTGGTCAATCAGTAGTGAAGAGACCAGGCATGTGTCTTACGTTTCAGGATGATCAACCTGATGCAGGGACTTCAGAGTTCCCTTCTTTTGGGACACCTAGGATTGATAGTGATGCTTTGAGTATTCTTTTGGAACAGAAACTCAAGGAATTATCTTCTTTGGTTGAAACGTCCCAGTGTGACGTTGCCACAGGTGTTTCTTCTCCAAGTTCTGTTTCTGCAATCGGGGGTTCCAGCATGCAGAAGGACAAGAGTATACAGCACGATTCTGATCTCTCATTAGTTAATCAGATACCGGAAAAAGCTGAACTGGATTGGCAGGTATCATTCACAACATCATTATATACAAGATAGTTATTTTGGGCCATTTATCTATAATGCTCCACGTATTTAAATTCTCTGTAACGGTTATAACTTAATTGTTGCCTTAGCATTATAACTTTATAAGTGCTCAAACATGTTCGGGGTAGTGATATCTTTGACACTAAAAGAAACATTTTAGCAAGTTCAGAGTGATCTAGAGGAATAAGGTTTTAGTCAAATGTATGATTACATGTTCAAACATGTATAAACAGATCTGGTTGCAAGCTGGCGTTCAGCCTTTGCAATGACAGAATAAGTGACAGAACTGGGGAATGTTGCTTAAACTAGGAGTACAAACACTAATTGCTCTAATAATGAGCGTTGGTGCAATATATTAGACTCTTGAGAAAAGTATTAGAGAAGCTATGTGAAGCCAGCCCTACTGATTTAGATATGGTCATGCATTATGTATGTATTCATTGTTGGTGTGCAAAAGACCTGAGCAAGAAACTTTTGGAGGTAATCCGATTCTGAATGTAGTAATAGTCATAGGATACCATCATTGTTTAACCTACCATATTCTATGTGAGTAGACAGGATTAGAGTTAGGGTTTCCATATGTTTAACAGTGTTTTCTGGATGCTATTCTGAATATCAAGTGCCTATTATTTTCTGAAAACAGGTACCTTGTATATTCTCATTTGAGAACCCTCTAGCTTGGGGTTTTTACAGGTTCCACCTACTTAGAGCATCTCCTATGCATGTTTGAAAAAGACTCTTTTGATCAAATAAGTCACTCAAACTTTTTTGCATTGGAGAACATGACTTTTTTTCCACCAATGGCTTGAGCATGCGCAAGTCTTTGAAGCAAAGAATTGATGCTAGCTCTCTCACGTAAAACATATATGTTAATATTCTATGTATAGGAAAGGCTTTATAATAACTTCGTTTATTGCATTTGAGTTTTATTTAAAATTTTATTATGACAAAAGGTTTAAAATAGTTTGATGCATTGGAGATGCTTCTGGAAGTCTAGCACTCTGAATGTGAAAGTAATTAGGCTGTTCCTGACCAACTATAATGTCCTCATATGTTTCCCATTTTAAGCTGATAATCTGATATATACTAGTCACCAAAGTGAAGCCCTAATCTCTAGCTAATTAGTGAATTCAAGTCTGTCAGTTTACCATGAAACCCACTCTTTTTTTATAGTGGCACGTTGTAAATTATTTATACTCTGTTGTCCTATGCGGTTAAAACATGAAAAACTATTTATAATGAAGTATTGACTACGTTTAATCAATGATTTATTCATAATAGACTTTGTTTTCCATGTGTAAGTTTCAAATCCAACAGTACATCCATTCACACTATAGTTAGTCAAACCAAATTTGAGGGCAATAAAGCATAAGAGTGATAAGACCGCATCACATGCTTTTACAGATCTTTATCAGATAGTGCAGTGTTATTTACATGGTATTCCCTCTCATGATTTGAGATAAAAAATAGAAGATTACTTAGCTAGCTGCATACTTTTGTCTGAAAACTCGTGCCGCCGCTTGAGTTATACATGACTGATTGGCTGAAAAAAGTGTATGTAAACAATGAAATCTATACTTACTATTGGATTTATTTTCAGGGAGTTGAAGTGACAGAATGCGACAGCAACAGTGAAAACTATGAAAGTGGGATAAAACATCCCTGGGCAAGTCCAAGCCAGGAACCCTCTATATCCGATGATAGTTGCCTCACATCCAACAGCACAACCACCTTAACCAGCAACGGTAACCATACTAAAATACTTAGTCCCATGTCTATTTTTTGTGTACATGAAAACATGGCAGTCTCACTAGGAGATTGCTGATTATCAAAGATGAAATTACTTTCATTAAAACCAGGCTTTGAATAAAACATGGAACAACGTATAATACTAATGGCAACAGCGAGTCATTTGTACTATTACCAACTGTATCTGAAAGGCAAGTCAATATTAGCCCTAGTCTGCCAATGTGCCGTTGGATGTGGCAATTTCAACCCTTATGGATGAATCAATCAAATGGGCAAAATTACTCGATCAACTCAAAATGGAAAGAGACCTAACCGTTTGGGCCTAACTCGTCAAAAGTCAGCTAAATTGTATTCAAAATGCATAGACAATCCTAGATCATTATATTTCAGACAGTTGTATTATCATGGTAGTAATATAGCTTTACAATCTTTAAAAAAAAGATTTAAGATAAGAAAAGACATAAAGTTGTTCGCATGCTGCATTGTCGATGTCTTTAATGACCTATATCTTAACATTATTAATTTGCTTAGTTTCAGGAAACAAGCAGTACAGTTCTGCAAGAAACATGGAATTTTTAGCAGAGGAGATAGATTTGCAAGACTCCGCCACATCTGTTGCCAACCCTATATTTGAATTCACATCCATGCCAAAATGGTCTACACAATGGGAGTTGGAATACATCAGAGAACTTCTAAACTATGCAGAGTTGGTGTTAGAGGATTCTGCTTTTGGTCCAACCCGAAAGATCATAAATGATGATCTATGTGATCAACTAGAGAGTCGGAGCAAATACATGGATCCGTTCATGAAGGTCCAAAGGAAAGCTTTATTTGACTGTGTGAGCTTGTGTTTGGAAAATAGGCGTGAACGTGCCTTCAGTGGGAGCTATGAAGAATGGTCAAAATGGTCAACAATGTTCCAAAAGAAGGATTTGTTGGCTGATGAAATACAAAAAGAAATATGCGGGTGGACAAACATGGAAGATTTGAATGTGGATGAGGTGGTGGAAAAAGACATGAGTAGTGGAAATGGGAAATGGTTGGATTTTGATGGCGAAGCTTTAGAAGAAGGAATGGTGATTGAATGCGACATCGTGAATGTGTTAATTGAGGAAATATTAGTTGATTTTTTATCTTGCTAAAATTGCTCACTAAGATGTAACAATGCCTCCAGAATGCTACTTTGTTATGGGAGAGGCTTTGTGACAACAATCTTGTTTTTATTTAATTATGCCTATTGAATGGTTGATAGATATGTTTAGTTTCTAACATGATCACCAACTTATGGCTTAAGCAAACAAAATATAGATATGTTGCTTCTTTCTCCAAGAAATCGTTTTCCCTCCTCCAAAGAGAGCTAATGATGTCCTTGTAACAAATTACAAGTTACTTGGAGTGCGTATGTGATCATCTATGTTTTGTGGGCGTCCATTGTATGGCATCGTCTGGGAATGAAGAGAGAAACGACTTATGTTCCTTTGGTAATTCTACGAATGGTCATACGACATACAGTTATTAAGTTGTAGAGCATTGTATGAATCGGTTTATAAATCTTATGATAAACGTGAATAATTCACTGTGTTGACAAACATGAACAATTCACCTTGTTATTGTTGTAGAGAGATATGTGTCAAGCTATAAGTTTGGCGCGGGTGTGACGTTTTATATACGAACGGGAAGAATGTGATCGGATAGAAACAAAAGGAAGCTATTAGTTTTTGTATTCTCGAGTTTGAATACGAAGAGAAAAGGTGTGATTTGGAACCAAACAAAACATGTTTTGTACGTGGGAGAATGTCCGAAGAAAAGAGTTGTTGAATGATTCTCTAACACCAAAAGCATGAGCATTGGAATGTATGATTTTAGGCCGGCCCGAGTAAGGGATTCCAATCCCTCTCACTTTTTTTTGTCATGTCATCTTTCTCTCTCCAGTGACCTTCAGGCGATTGGATGCCCCAGTAAGGGTGACCTTCATCATTTAAAAAAAAAAAGAAAAAAAAAGAAAAAAAAAGAAAAAAAAGAAGACATTTTTAACACAAACTTAAATTTCATTAATAATAAAAACAGTACATAGATTAAAAACATTACATAAACATAAACTTAAATTTCAGTAATCCGGGTGATCCCAAGTTTGCGAGTTGTCTGAGCGGTAACCATCGTCGTACGCAGAGTAGTTCGCAAACTTGCTCTCTTCGTACTCTGCTTCCAATCTGCTAAGCTCCCGCTCCTTACTCTCGTTCCAGCCCGTATCGCCTTCATAACCTAGCCCCAATTGATCCAGATGAGGTTGATATTGTTGTTGCTCAATAAATCTTGGTGCATCAGATGAAGTTGATGCACCTTGCCCAAATTGTCGGTTCTGTTGTGATACAGAACCAACTTTCACATTTTCCTCAAAACTCCAGCGGATCTTGTTGCTGATTTGGTCCTGAATCTGTGAAACGCAACCCCACAACGTCTCACTAATGGCTCTGTCTTTGCGAGCTTCATCGTTCAAAAACTGGTCGAACACAGCTTTTCTTTCTTCAGAGATGTCTTTGCAGTCTGCGTATCGTTGTCTCAATCTTTGTTTCAGTGCCTTTGTAAGCTCAATTGCTTGATAACTTCGATCAGAACCTGTTGTCGAGCCTCATCGTCTTTTTCGGCTTGTTTTTTTATATACTTTTGCATTTGTTCGACGGTATGGGGGAGACGACAAGCCATTTTGAATAGAGAGAAGTGTGATATTTGTGGATTGAAGTGTGTTTGTGTTGTGTGTTTATGTTGTGTATTTATAAGTGAGTTTAAAAGATATATATATATATATATATATATATATATATATATATATATATATATATATATATATATATATATATATATATATATATATATATATATATATATACATATTTTTTTTTTTTTTCTTTCTCAAACGGTACAATCTCAAACGGTCCAAGAAATGCACAACTTTTACAAAGAAATTTATTCGATCGCATATGTGACCAAGAAAAAAAAAAGTTGGCGATCGATTCTCCACAGAAGGACGATCGATTGGGAATCGATCGAGTATATCGATCGTTATTCATTACTGCGGGCAGCCTTAGGTTTTATTGAACTCCTTAATCTTAATGATCTTTCGGTAATCACTAAAAAAATAATTACTATGTCCCAAAATGGAAGGTTTTTTTTTTTTTTTTTTTTTTTCTTTTTTTTTTTTTTTTTTTTTTTTTTTTCAAACTTTGACATTAACAATTTCTTTTATGTTATATAAAGTTGAAAAAGGAAGATTTCAAAAAGTCAAAACAATACATTTATTTTGGGACGAAAGGAGTTGTTCAATCTACACACTTTTATCTTCACATTTTTGAAATGTGTGAAATTTTATTAATTTGAAAAAAAAAACTTAATAATGTGTAAAAAATAGTTACATTTATAAGTGTGAAAAAAATTATGAAATAATAGATTTCCACATTTATAATTGTATAAACAAAGTTCATACTTTTAAGTGTGAAGAAATATAAGAAATTTACACACTTATAGGTGTGTAAATCGTTTGTAACACTCAACTTCTCTACGCTTGTTTCACAATTAGTGTAGAGAAATCTCACACTTAAAAGTGTAAACTTTTTTTTTAGTACAATTATAAATGTAGAAGATTAATTGTTTTATTAGTTTATTTTCACACTTATAAATGTACTCAATTTTTAGCTCCAATTTTTATATAGTATTAAATGTTAGTAAACTACACCAATGGTCCTTGTGGTTTGCGTTGACTGGCGGATTTGGTCATTTGACCAAAAAACTTGCGCCGGTGGTCCTTAAGTCAGAAACGTTATGCGCCGTTAGTCCCTCGTGTCTAGTGGCCCCACAAATAGTAGATAACGCCCGTTTTCTAAGATAACTAAAGGGGCAAAATGGTCAATTTATCTTACACTCTTTTCCCGCTTAAATATCTAACCCTAGTTTATTCTCTCTTTCTTTAATTCCACCCACCCACACAATCTTCCCCAACCCACCTAACCTTTCTTTAATTCCACCACCATGTTCTAATCACAGTTAGTCGCAAATCAAAACAAGAAAATGCCCACATGTCCTCGTTGTCATTCAGTTGCTGTTATTAAAACTTCATGGACTAATAGAAACCCAGGTCGAAGGTTTTATGGTTGTCCCCAACTGGTATGTGTTTATGGTTTTAATATGTAATTGCACAAAATATTTTGTTGATCTTGTTGGTTTATTTTGTTTCACAGGAGTGTAACAAGTTTGTTGATTGGTTTGACCCCGAAATGTGTCAACGTTCTATAGCAATTATTCCTGGGTTATTAAAGTCCCTGAACAATCATCAAGCTATGGTACAAGATCTTGAGCAAGAAAGATCAAGAATGAAGAAATATCTGATTGTGTCATGGGTTTTGCTTTTTGTGTCTGTAATGTACAACATTAGTTAGATGGTTAGGTCAGTAGGTTTGGGGTTTAATGTAAAAAAGCTGTTATGAAGTTGTATTTTGGGGTTTTGATTAATGAAAAAAAAAAAGCAGTTTGTACTTGAAGTTAACTAGTAGCATTTAAATTTCATTCATTAGAAAGTAGTTACAAAAGTCTTAGATGCATATTACAAGTACCATGAAAACCTAGCACAAAAGCTACCACAAAAGCTTGTTCTTCCTAAAAGCTACCACATCTTGTTCTTCCCTTTCCCAGTTATCTTGCTCTTCCCTTTCCCAGTTGTCTTGTTCTTCTCAAAAGCTGTCATACTTTTTTTGCCTCTTCCTCCAATTGCATCCCAAGTGGGGTGATTGCATAGCCCTAGCACCTGAACCCTCTTACCTGGTTTAGAAGTAGTTTTTGTTTCAACATGATGGCTGACCAACATTGTGGACTTTGTAGCAGGTTTGGAAACATCTTTTTCATCCTCTGATGTTGAGTGATAGCTGGAAATCCAACTAGGTAAAGAGTTGACTTCAAAGGAATCAGAGGAGATGGTCTTTTTGTTAACTGAGTTAGAGTAGTTATTTGGTATGTTCCATGGTTGTGGAGACCTTAGATCCCCAGATGAACTAGAATCTGATGAAATTTAAATTGGGCATGGATTTGAAGTCATGGTTGACTTGTTTGGTAAAGTTTTGGGTGACTATATGTGTTTATTGGGTCAATACAGGATGTAAAATGGTATTTAAAGACCAATACAAAGTTAATGCCATTCAATGCTTGTTTGGTAATGTGCAGGACCCATAGTAAATTAACTTAAACCAATAGACTTAATACCCAACTACCATCTGTTTTGACCCATAGTCAAAAGTCAAGCATTATACAACTAAAACCAATACAGAAAACATAATCACCATTAATCAAAGAATACCAACTAGCTAAAACATAATCATCATTAATCAATCAAGTTTGAAGGCATAGAATGCCATAAACATCAAAAACAACTTAATTGATATTCTGCATACTAAACATAACAGTTTTGACCCATATTAAGCATAACAGACCTAAGAACCAAATGTTTTGACCCATATTAAACATAACAGACATAATAACAAACAAACTTCAACCTAACACAATAGTTTTCTTCCTTGGTGCTTTCTTCTTTTTTGCACCATCTTGTGTTGCCACAAATTTCCCTTTATCCTATGCAGTTGCAGTAGTTCCAGGATTATCACCGTCTAAATCCACACCTTTCCTCTTACTTGCCTTTGAAACTCTTGGTCCAGTGCAGCTCCTTTGGTTGTGACCTTTGTTCCCACATTTGTCACAAGTTACAGTCTTGTGTTTCCTTGAAAGCTTACCATCCTTAACTATACTTATATCCTTTTCAAACTTTGATTTTTTCCTTGCTTTTCTAGGTCTGCCTGTTTGTGGCTGGTGAGTTGGTGGCAACAGTGTGGTTGGAACATTGCACTTGGGCCAATGAACAGGACCTCTAATAGGTGTGATATGAAAAGAATAGACTTTCTTCCAAGTATCTAACCTATAGCATAGATGCACCCAATCTTCTGGTAAGCCTACATCCTGATGGTTAAGTGACATGTTCCAATTTGTTGCAACAGCATGCTTGCAAGGAATACCCGTCAATTCCCATCTTCTACAAGTGCATGTTCTAGCAACAGCATTGACCACACACTGGTCATTCCATGGACCACTTACCTGGTATAACTGACCTCCATTCCATTGGACAGTGTACTTGTTAGCTTCAATTGCATTTGCTTTCAAAATCCTTGTAGCAGTTGGTGTGAGTGGTCCATCACATCTTGCAATAAGTTTGTTCACAGTGACAATCCTAAGTTTGTTCACTATCATCATCACTATCATCATCACTATCACTATCCTCTTCCTCTCCCTCAGTTTGAATCTCAACATCAGTTTCATTGTTACCTTCATTTTCATTCATAGTCTCATTTTGAACCTCAACCTCAACCTCATGGTTTGTTGGAGATATAAGCTCCAAGTCAGCAAATGGGTCAAAGTCAGCAAATGGGTCAAATGGGTCAAACTGACTAGGGACTTGAGAAGACCCATCCTTATCAGCTGCACTACTATTGCCCTGCTTCTAAATTTACAAACTGACTAGGGTCTTTACCACTACCTTCATTCACATCCAACACTAGTTTCTTAGCCACTGGGGTAATCCCTGCCCTTGATGTTCTTGGTCCATCATCTAACTCTTCTATTACAAGTTTTTTAGGCTTTACTGGTGTGTAAATGTCAGGGTTGGTCTTTTCATGCTCAACATATACCTCAACAAGCTTAAGACCTTCTATCACATAATTACCTAATAACTGAATATCTTTGTCACATGCTAAAGGTTCTAGTCCATTGTCTAAATCACAACCAGGTTTCAAGAAGTGGTAAAACATCACCCTCTTCCCATCATACTCTAAGTCTTCAAGCATTGAATCAATTTAATGGATAGAAAACTGGTCACTGTCTATTAAATCCACAAAAGTAGTCTTACCATTCTTGTATGTCCTGTTAGGTGCATTCGTGAAAAGACCACCATGATTAAGCTTGATGGAAAACAGAGTAGACTTAATGTCTGCAAAAAATTACATGCAACAATCAGACTAGGGTTTTACAAAGGCCCCAAAAATCAATTAAAGTTTTGCAAACCCAAAAAATCATACTATACTTCAATAATAACGATTAAAAAACTTCTAAATTGTCAACATTGTCAAAAAATTATAAAACAATGTTGCAAAAATCGGTCAACTCGGCCGATTAATCGCCGATTACAAGGTAATCGGCCCTATACCTTGTAAAATTTCAAAAATCGGCCAAAAAATCGGTCAGGCAAAAAAATCGGCCGAATCGGCCAAATCGGTCAGCTTTGAAAAAATAAAAATTTAGGCATTCTACTTAATTTGGGGATCGTTTATTTCACTTATAATGCACAATGAGTCTCATAATCAGAATTGGAGCCTTTTATTGAGGTTTGGAAACATAGTAGGCTTGGAATCAGTTACGATCTTTAGTTTGGTCTCCAGAAATACCCAAAACATGCAAAAAATGCCAATCCGATTAATCACCGATTAATCCCGCCTCGGCCGATTACTCGCTGCAGGGTGGTCGACCGCCCGGCTACCGATTCACGATTTTTGCAACATTGCAAAAAATTATAAAACAATATACTTACGATACATGGCATATGGATCACGATCATGAACATCATTTGCCCTAATTTCGTACAATGGGGACACCATCTGAACGGTTTGCGAAGTTTAACCTCACAAATTAACAGGGTAATTGATTTGGGGAAGAAGATGATGAGAAGGTCTGTGTGTGTGAATAGTTTGGAGTTTGGGGGATGATTGATGATTTGACCGTGGTTGGTGTGTTTTAAATTAAAGAGTGTAAGATAAATTGACCATTTTGCCCCTTTAGTTATCTTAGAAAACGGGCGTTATCTACTATTTGTGGGGCCACTAGACACGAGGGACTAACGGCGCATAACGTTTCTGACTTAAGGACCACCGGCGCAAGTTTTTTGGTCAAAGGACCAAATCCGCCAGTCAACGCAAACCACAAGGACCATTGGTGTAGTTTACTCTTTTATATATTATTAAATGTTAATAAAATACTAAAAACTTAAAATAATAAAAATTTAAAATGTGGAAATAAACTTGTGTAGAATAGACTATCTTTTTTTAACGAACGTATTTTGACGTCGAGGGAACGCGTCACCATTTGTTTTGCTTTAAAGATACTGGTAAGATTTTATGTATATTCAATGCAATGTCTCGCTTTTAATATATTCCTAATAAAATCATTTCAATAGCCAAGGATGATCAGCCCAGCTGGTTAAAGTCACTCTCAGTTTTACCCAAAGTCTTGAGTTCGATCCTTAGAGATGACAAGTCTTGGGTTTTTTTCCTCCGAATACTTGTAACGGCCCATGGTCAACATCTCGTTGTCTAGAGTACGTGCAAAGCTTCACTATTATTCAGTGAGATTTCTCAGATGTCGTATCATGACCGAATGTTCGAAAAAAAAAATCATTTCAATATGTCAAGTAAAAGATACTCATCTAAGGTGGGACCCAGGGCAGCTATTGAAGTAAGTGGTCCAATTTTGTAGGTGTTTTATTTTTTTGAAAAGAATCCGGGAATAAAAAAATAAATGGGTTTTGTTAATCACAATCAATGGAGTTGTGTTTAAACATTCCTTAATTAAATTTTTTGCATTAAATATTTCATAATTATACATATTTTCTCATTTTAAACATGGAGTGTTTAGTGTTCATTTAATGCAGATTTTTTAATTAAAGTATGTTTAAACACAACCCTATGGGTTGTGGTTAACAAAACCCAAATGAGAAAAATGAGAAGTATTTTAGGCACACATTTCAAATAAGAAAATATTAAAGGAATATGCATTTTTTTTTATATGTGCATCTGAAATATGTGATTGTGGTTTTTTTCACCATTCTCATTTTTTCCCATCTACTTTACTTTCTTTTATTTTGAAAAATGCAAAAGTTAATGACTCCATCTTTCGTTCAAAAAAAAAAAAAAAAAAAGACTCCATCTTTAACATCGTTAATGAAACATGATAAAAAGTTACAGACATAGGGCTTAGGGGTTGTTTGTTTTGGCTTATGTATGGGCTTATTAGCTTATATGAGTTCGGCTTATATAACCACAAAATTGTGGCTTATGTTATATAAGACGAACACAGCTTATGTTATATAAACACTCCCTTATACAAACACTCCCTTAGACAACACTCCCTTAGACAGTTAGACCCAAACATCAACTAAATCAATCATTAATTACTTGATTTGGGTTCTAAGACCAAAAGCAAGTTTTGTGCTATATAATTGTACAAACAAAATCAAAGACTAAATTGATGTGATTAAAGCTTCCAAACTTCGTTTTGCCAAGTACCCCGTAGAAATCAAGGGAATACTGAAAACTATATTATCAGATTCAATAAACTATGAAGATTACAAGACATTAAATAGAAAAGACTAATACGAAACCCTAACTATTAAACGGGCCTAAACAAATGGGTCGAGCCAACAGGCCTTATTAGCTAAGATACCCCATATGATATTGTGCAATTCTTTCGGTTATAATCTATTTCTTTTAGTAAGCTATTAGGTTTGAACCATTTTGGATACACTTTATATGTTTATACAGCTTTAAACTTGTTTGATCTTCTTTTCAGCTAGATCTTTTATGCCTCAATACTTGAAGAATAAGTCGAAATTATCGTACGCATGGATTTTCTTTTCCTTCGTGCTCCTTTTTTGCGTATCAAGTTATGAAAATGATAATCAAAGAAACCTATATAATACACAAATTGTCAAGATTGTAAATTTAGTACAACACTGTACAATTCCATAATGTGCAGTGTCGTAAATGTTTGGAGCCACACAATGATTCCATAATGTGCAGTGTCAAGATTGTATGGATGTCGTTCCCCAATTTTAGGAATCAAAAGTAGTGCAATGCGAAATATAATTGAAAGCATCATAAAATGCTAAACTCCAGTAAGATCAGTTCAAAACTTTGTATTAAAACTTGTGGTCCCGATTTCTATGTTTATTTCAAAACGTTTTCTGTAATATTTTATCTAGTTATTTTTTCTTACACAGACAAGAAACAATTATTTTTATCTAGTTATTGTTTATACTGTATTATATATAACAGGTGGCCCGCAAATTGTCAGCCTGAAATGAATCTTATTCTGAAACAATGATGGGGGCACTTGTAGCAATGTTTAAATTGCATGTGTAATCAAATCTCCAAATTATTTTGTTTGTGCGAAATATTAATGTCATGAGAAATGATATACGAGTATATACCTAAACTTAGGCTTAAAAATAAGTGTAAGAATCCTTATAGATCGTAAAATAAGTGGATTTTTTCTGCAGTCATCAGGATGTTGACACTTGTTTTTAGGCTTACAATTAAGCCTAAGTTTAGGTCCATATATCATTTCTCGCTATGCTAATATACTCTCACTAATCACTACACTAATTCTTTTAAAACTTTTATCCACAGAGGATCTTGAATTCTTGATCCATCTTGATCCTAGATCATATTTTGCAAGCTTTCTACATGCATGATCAAATAGCTTTTGTTAACATCAACTATAGATGACCATGATCAAACAGTATTTGCTGACATTAATTGTAGACACAATACGCAAAGTTGTTCCCTTAAAGTTGTTCCCCTAAAAGGTCTACACTTGTGCTCCTTGATTGTTCTAAAAGTTAACTCAAAATATACTGTAATTATTACAAACTTTTTGTGAGGTGCTTGGATCTTGCGTCTAGCTTGCAATAAGTGGTATTTGTGTGTATGGTTAAAAACGGGGACATTAGACCATCTCCAACGGGAGATGTTTTTTTGTTCCAAACCAAGTTGCCAAGTTTGTAACCATTGAAGGTGCTTGTTTGAACCAACCTCGTCTGAAAATCCAAACCACCAAAAACCTCTGTAAAATCTGAAAAGTGCAAATAAAGTGGGCCCCAACAATTTTCACTCTCACACAAATATATACAGTAGAAACTCTATAAAATAATACACTTGGGACCATCAAAATTTATTAATTAAAAGAGTTATTAATTAATCGATAAATTAATAATTATTAATTTATATATTAATTAATATTTTATTAATTTATAGTAGAATACTTAGTTTACAAACACCTTTCAAGCTTCCACTTAATTATTGTATACAATGCATGTATATCAAATGAACGGCCCAATTTGAAAGAAATCTTCAATCTCCCACCTTATTATGCTTCTTGTGTTCAATGTATCACTTTATGGACATTAAAAATATTTTCTATATAAATACAAGATCAAAATAGGTTAACACAAACAAATCATACACACAACATGGCTTCCCATCTTAAAGGTGTGAAAAAAACAACAATGACAGACGAGATTCGAAGAGCATTATGCAAGCACAACAAGGATAATCCAAGTCTCACTCAAAAGCAATTGCAAGAATGGGTTCATAGTAACTATGGTTTGCAGGTGAGTCAAGCGACAATATCGAATACAGTTAAGCGGTCTTTAGAGTATCTCTCACTTGCTCCCGAAAGAGGCGATGTTAAGCGACACAAACCGGCTCACCCAAAAGAAAATGTAGTTGCACAGTTGTTGACTGATGAAGAAATTATTGAAAGCGTTATTGGAATTAATAAAGATGATATCGATGAAGAAGATGATGAAAGTTCTACAATGGAGCCCCCTTCGCGAAACGAAGCTATTAAAGCGGCAATCACATTGAACAATTTCTTGTTGAGCTATGAGAAAACAACACCAGAAGTTCTTACCATGCTAAGGAAAATTAGAGACGAGATTCAAGGGGAAATTGATTTCAACAAAAAACAAAAGACAATTGAGTCATTTTTCAAGAAACCTTCATAAATCATTCATGTAATATGCTATATATAAGGAATTATTAATTTATATTTTATATGGGGTCTAAAGAAATTATCAAAAATGTATTATCTTATAATTTTAGCGAATTATTAATTTAGCGCCCTATCCCCGAGTCGGGACCGGCAAAAAATATTATCTTAGAGAGTTTATTAAATAATCGAGTATTAATTTATCGAGTTTCTACTGTATATATACCTATATTTATTATATATATAAATATATTAAAATAATGGGGTTTGAGAAGGGATATTGTTGGAGTAAAAAATGAGGTTTTTAAGAAATCTGATGTGGCAGTGACGTGGCTAGGTTTTTTATGGTTTTTGGTGGTTTTTGTTGTTTGCCGTTGGAGATGCTTTTATACAAATCTCCCTTTGATGTCACATCAGGGGATTTTGTACTAGATTTCTTTTGTTTCTCATTTATTTTTAGTATAACACAGTTTTTTGTCAGTTTTTGTTCCGTATTTCTGACAGTTTTAAGCGTTTGACTTATTAAACTTTATATTTTTTGTTCCGCACTTTCAAGTTTATAGTTTTTTTATATAAACAAAATAAAAAAAAAAAAAAAAAAAAAAAAAGGCGCAAAAAGTAGGGGGGTACCCTTTCTTTTTTTTTTTGGGGGGGGGGGGGGGGGGGGGGGGGGGGGGGAAGGAATAGGCGGTGCCAAGTGGTATTTGTGTGTATGGTTAAAAGCGGGTGCATGTTTTCTTTGGAATTAGCCTTAATGACTTAAAAATGCATTTAAGTCAATTTTTGTTGTTTCGCGTATTCATTTTTTTAACTATAAATACACAAAGCATCCAAATTTTGACTTTTTGTTTGTATTTTGTTCATGTAAAATAACCATTTTATTTTTCGATATTTGAAAAAAGTAAAGATAAATTGGTCACAAAATACATACAAAAGTTAAAATTTGAAAGATTTTTTTTTTTAATTTATTTATTTATTTTTTATTCTTTAAAAAGACGACTACACAAAACAACAAAATATTGACAAGTTATATGCATTTTCAAATCATTAGCTTTTTTTTTTATACATGCATCATTTTGTACAAGTTATAAAATATACTGAGTACACTGCATTGCACACATAATAGCAATGTTGCAAAAATCGTGAATCGGTAGCCGGGCGGTCGACCACCCTGCAGCGAGTAATCGGCCGAGGCGGGATTAATCGGTGATTAATCGGATTGGCATTTTTTGCATGTTTTGGGTATTTCTGGAGACCAAACTAAAGATCGTAACTGATTCCAAGCCTACTATGTTTCCAAACCTCAATAAAAGGCTCCAATTCTGATTATGAGGCTCATTGTGCGTTATAAGTGAAATAAACGATCCCCAAATTAAGTAGAATGCCTAAATTTTTATTTTTTCAAAGCTGACCGATTTGGCCGATTTTTTTGCCTGACCGATTTTTTAGCCGATTTTTGAAATTCTACAAGGTATAGGGCCGATTACCTTGTAATCGGCGATTAATCGGCCGAGTTGACCGATTTTTGCAACATTGCATAATAGTGTATGGCTGTATGCATTAGAAAAATTGATGTGGATATCACCTAGAAAAAAAGTTAAAGATTTGAACTCTGTAGTATTTAATAGGGAATATATTAGCTACAATTGCATTGTCACCAACTTCTTACAATTTATGCTATATTTGTTGGTCTTTGTAGGTCCCTTCGTCTTTCTTATGTAGTTTATGTGAAAGATTTTAGCTAACTGACTATAAAAATTGTAGCTAAACTATCCCCGATCTAATATTTAATTAATCATATGTAAAGAAACAAAACCTAGTTAAGAAAGCATGAAAAAATAAGGGTAATTGTACACATAATTAACAAAACTTGATATTATTTAGGGTTGTAACGAACTAAACATTCAGTGAATATTTAATGAATCGTTCGATAAAAAGTTCGTTTATTTATTAAATGAACGAACATGAACAATATTTTATGTTCGTTTAGTTAAATGAACGAACATGAACAAAAGTCGTGTCCGTTCATTTATGTTCGTGAACGTTCGATTATGCGTTCGTTAACGTTTGTTTATGTTCATTTATTTATTTATGTTCGTATATCATATTTTTTAATTGTATAATTTTAAAATTAGTTTGTTTAAACAAAACAACACTTATAAAACAATGTTAGATGCATAATTTAATAAAATTATGTTTGCTTGTCTATGTTCATTTATGTTCGATCGTTTATGTCCGTTTAACGTTCGTTTAGTATCTTAATGAACGAACACAAACGAACATGAACAACTCATTTTCTTTTAATAAACGAAAATGAACAAGAAAATTCGCTCGTTTAAGCGTTCGTGTTCGTTTATTTGTCCGGTTAAATTTAAATGAACAAACATGAATAAGGCCCCGTTCGTGTTCGTACGGTTCGTTTACAACCCTAATATTATCACATTGGGTTTAGGATTTTGTTAGAAAAATAATTAAAAAAAAATAACAATAAAAAATGGGTTGAAGATAATTTTCTGACAAATAACATAATAGGTATAAAGGGACCCAATATATATTTTTTTCAAAATAGTAGACTTATATTTATCCGAACTTGAAAGATATCTATCGCATAAATGTTATTGTTTTATTGACATTGTGTACTGAAAACAAGTTTTTAAGCAGCATAAAAAAAGCAAGTTTCATAAGCTGAAAAGGATATATGCAACTTCCCATGTGATAACAATAAATGTTATTTGCATGGCTTTCACTAACTTTGTTTGCTAATTGTCTCGTATGTTTCTTTCAAAATGTTCACTTATCCAAACGAGTTTTCTTTTGCTTAACCACTTCCCCTTTTTTATACAGACATGGGAGTAATCCCTCCGTCTCAATTTATTTGTCAGGAGAGAGAAAACACAAAGTTTAATAAAAGTGGGGCCACTTTAATTTTCAACCACTAAATTGGAATATTCCTCCACTTGATTCTCTAGTTTTTACTAAATAAGGAAAGTGGACAATTAATTTGAGACATCCATAAAAGGAAATATGGACAATTAAATTGAGACGGAGGGAGTAAAGACATGGGAGTAATCATTAAAAAGGTGATGCGAGAAGCTTGATTCATGTGAGAATGGTGAATCGAAGTGGTGTGGCGTGAACCATGCTAAAGCGTGGTGGGCCCATAACCCACAGGTCCTAGGATCGTAACCTGGTTCTGATACCAATTGACGGATCGTGTTTTGGTGATATGTTGTGAATCGGGAGGTCTAGGGAGATGAAAGAAGATCATCTCCATGTTAAAGAGTAGAGAGAGAAAGTTTTTAGAGAGAGAGAGAGGAAACCTGATCTTTATTATTGATAGGGAAAAGTGAAAAATAACACACAAGCTTCAACCTCCTTGTGAAGGCAAGGAGGGCTTAAATAGGGCATCAAACACATAACTTTACAATATTGACGGTTTCAGTCCATGTGTTTGAGCCAAACATAATAACTAATATAATCTCAAATATGTTGTCACATTTTAGTGCGAGAAGCATTCCCAACAATACACATACAAATCATGTTGGGCGGGGAAGACTTTCACTGAACGGGGTGGTTTTGGAAGGAGAGGAAGGCATCAAGACGATGTTCATGTGCAAGGAGGGTGCCACATCATAGCCACCTCAAACTCACGAGTGAGGAGGATTACACTCGCGCGTTACAGCAAAGATCATAATTCATTTAACAATCTTTATTCTATTACACAAACAAATGAGGAGGATTAAATGAGGAGGATTCTTAATGTGTTTTGATATAAGTTACAATACATCCAAATTAATTTATTTGTACATACAAATTGCACGTTATTTTATTTTAATAATACAATTGGTTGAAAATTTGTAAAATTTTATTTTGGCATAGTAAATTCTGTATGGGTGCATAACGGAGTTATTAAACAAGATTTACATTATGTAAAATATTCTATAATTCTATAGTTATAATACACGTGCACATGTAGGGGTGACAATTCTCGACACGACACAATAAACGATACAAACCCGATACGAAGTTAAACAAGTTTGGGTTGGGGATAAACAGGTTCGGGTAAAAAACAGATCAACCCGTCTAACTCGTTTAATAAACGGGTCGTGTTTGGGTTGAGTAAGTGTTAAATAGGTCAACACGTGAACTCGTTTAAGTATACAAGCCTCTAAAAATAAAATATATAACTTGGTTTTGATGTTGGATATGGATTAAATTTTGTTATGTACTTAATATGAATGAATTACAATTATAACTCAGATATTATATATTGAAATTGACGCTTATAACTCAGATATTATTGAAATTGTCGTATAGTTATTTGTATGTTATTTCTATCATATTTTAAATCTTTATATCATTTTTTGCATTTAAACTAGTTAAATCAACAAACCACCAACCTTGTTCACCTATTACTTAAACAGGTTAAACGGGTCACAAACGGGTTACGCGTGTTATGCAGGTCTGGGTTAGGGTTGAGCTTCTTGACACGATTGGTCGTGTTTGGGTAGAGGTTATTTCAACCCGCCAACCCGAATAGGTCAACACGAACACGACTCGATTGCTACCCCTATGCACATGCGAGTTTTTACATAAAATTTTCATTATGTATTAATATCGATTAAAACTTTGTATATATTTTTGTTTGACGAAGACATTGATTTTATTTAACTACCATGTTGTTGAGATTGATTCAAAAGTCCTTTCTTCTTTTTTTTCCCCCTCCTTTCCACGCCTTCTTTTATATGGGGTGAGAGTCGGATGCCGGCCCCCGTCCATCTAGAGGTGCACACCCCATCTATACAAGTGTTGCGTACAAGATCAGGATGATTGGCAGACCAAGTTTTCGAGGGAATCATTGTTTAAATTTAACTATTAATATCATGTTTACACATTATGCGTGTTTAATATCACGTAATGACCCTTAAAAAAACTTTCCCGGATATCATTATTTAAACTTTAAAGATGCATGCGTCGTTATATGCACGACGTTGCTATATGCACAATATCTTGTCTATATATTCATGTCACACTAACTTGTGGGGTCGTGGCTTAATTTTGATATTTATATTCTTGTTAATAATAATTTTAGCCATATTAATTTTTGAACCCGTGTATGTGCAGGTTAAACTTACAAAGATGGGTAACATGAGTTGTTATTGAATGTGGATAGTAAATTTAAAAAAAAAAAAAAAAAAAAAAACACTAAAACTTTCGGACATTCACCCTTATTCTCATAATGAGGAAATAACATTAGTTGTTTGTATATGTTATATGTACAATCATGTGTATATATTTACATATCACAATAACTTGTGTTTTCATTTTATATTTATAATTTTGTTCATATACATTAATTTAATATATAATGATAATAATATTATAAATAATAACATATACTATATTGTTTTAAATATATATATATATAAAGTTTTGGAGGTATAAAATGAATTGGTATTTATTAAATTTATAAAGTTATTAAATAAAAATAAAAACCGATAGGTGTACTTAGTTTCACAAAATTAATTTACAATTTAACAACTAAAGTTTTATTAATTACTGTTTTTTTAGTTTTTTTTTTTACAAAATCAACACATGTGTTTTTATACATATATTTTTGTTGGACGAAATTTTGGTTAGTTTGACCAAATTGTTTCGATTTTGATTTTCTATCGGCAAATATGATGACTCAGTTTCTCATACGTAGCAAAATTAAGCATCCCATTGCTTCAATTTCAATTGCTCAAACATTATTATTTCACTTTTTAAAAATCTTTTATATAATAAATATTTTAATTTATATAAAAAACTAGTATGTGTTAAAACAAAATAGTTAATATTCAATAAATAATATTTTATCACACAACATTACTAAATTATGCTTTAGAAGGTTATTCATCCAATATTTTTATTCATTTCAATCATTTTGGTATGAAAACGTATTATTTCCTTCGTTTTTGTGTAGAAACTACTTACTATCTTTGATAGTTTGATGCACGGTAAACTTGCCATTTTGTTTCTTAAATGTATTCTTTCATTTTATCTATCTAAACTTAAAGTACTTTTTGTTGGTGGATTATGAGAAGAGATGAGAAAAAAAAATTAAATGAGAAGACTGAGAAGTACTCCGTATTTTAGCTACATAATTCAAAAAAGAGCGAGAAATTTAAAAAAAGATGCATCTAATTTTGTAAATGAATCTAACATATGTGGTGGTTGTTTCTTCTCACCTTTCTTATTTTAGTACTTCTCATTTAATCCTAACTCGTTGTACTATAATAATGGAATGTAAGTAGTAACATTTTCTTAAGAGAAATTATTATACTGAAAGAATGTTTTTACGGCAAAATTCATCCTTGTATGTCCAAATTGCAGTCGTAACCTTAATTTTTTCGAAAATGCAAACGTCGTCTTTGTTAAAACCACGGGTGCGGATAACATCTTTGTCCAAAAGTGACACGTTAAAGGCTTACTAAAGGCAAGGGCATTTTAGTCTTTTCACTTTGAGACATTGACGCGTTGTCCCTTCGGTTTTATGAGTAGTCGGTTGTGCACAAAACCAAATTAGATGTTGTGTGTTTGATGGTGGAGTGAAAAGCTATTGTGACACTAAGTTGACGACTATGATCTTTGGTTGTGTTTGGCACATAGCTTTTAGGAGCATTTAGGAGCGGTGAGCGTTAAGCGTTGTGATTTTTAATGCTCGTTTGACAAGCATCAAGTAACTTTATCTATTTTTTCGAAATGCTCCTTTTAAAACGTTTCATGAACATTTAAAAGTGCTGATCATTTAAGAGCGTTGAGCATTTAATTACAACTACAACTACATTACCAAATAACACTTTATCACCATTACACTTGACCTAAAAAAAACTTTGTTTAGAAACTTCAATATTATAAACAAAAGAAACCCCTAAAGTATTTTGTCACAACTTTAGTAAGACAAGAGGAACCACAATCTTATGAACCTAAATCTTGGCCTGTCTTCAAGCTAACTTTTTTGTGTCACAACTATCAATGAATCTATGTACAGCAAATAATTACACCGCCTCTAACTGTTTACTTCCATCAACAAATAATCAATTCATCATAAACATTTTGAATACAAAATCTGAAACTCATCAAAACTGCAATTGAATTGTATATAGATTTATAGTCATTGTCCAAACACACCCTGTTAGTGATACAAATGCAATCATAACAGATATAGAGTTGTCGCCATCATGAAATATGATACATACATTAAAAACAAAATCAAGATAATAGTATTATACAAAGTGGAAAAATCTGACTTGAAATTGTTCAAAAAGTAATCAACAAAGGTAGGAATTGAATTAAGCATTGAAATATATAAATTCATTCCTTAACATCATCATCATCAAACTAAAACAATATCCAAAATCAAACACATAACTTAACTAACACATTTACACAATCAAATCCTTAATTTAAAAAACTTACTTAATTACTTGATAATCACCTTGATGAAACCGGATTCAAAGCTCTAGCAAACCCATTCATAGCACCATAACTTTTAGAACTAAACCCTAAACACCCTAACAACCCTTGCTTATACGGCAAATAAGTCTTCCTTCTCATCTCCTCCGCTTGGGCGCGGTTCAGCGTGTAATGCACCTCGTGTGCAGAACGCGCTGAACGCCCCAACCTCCTCTTACTCACCCCATTTACCGCCTTTTTCGCCCCCACATTCCCATTTCCATCACCAGGCACTTTTCCTTTACCTTTAACTTCATTATCACTCAACTTTTTATCCTTATTAGCAGAAAAAGATAGTGATGTCCAAAACTTGATATTATTAGTATTATTATTACTATGACTACTACTAGTACTAGTTCTTCCTTCGCTTTTGCTTCGGTATAAAAACTCTTTCAAAAACACCCAGCGTTTCGAGCTGCGGCCTACTGATGAAGACCGAGATGAGGCACCAGACGGCGTCGTTTCCATTTCGGTTAATTTAGTTTTATTACTATTATTATTATTGTTATTATTATTATTATTATCTTCTTGTGCTTCAAGTGTCTGTTTAGTGTCTTGTTCAAATTCTTCTAACCATTCAAAAGCAGCGTTATTAGTTCGCAAAGGTGACATAGATCTAGCGCGTCTTCTTAACGACTTAGATCTATAGTCACGGCCTCTAACAGGTTCTTCCTCAGTGACGTCATCATTTTCATTATGAATGTCAAGTAATGGAGAGAGTACCTGAGGTCGTTGAAGATGTGAGGAGAGCTTCATTGGACGGATCTGGCCGTTGAAGAAGAGCTCATCTGCTGACGTCATCGATCCGGTAGTCAATGTTTGAGTTTGTTTTCTTGTGAACTCGAACTCGAAAGGTCCTGAAGGTTGATCGGGTGAGGTGACTGAACCTTTTGTTTTTGAGGAAGATGATGATATCATGAAATGGATAGGACTAGCTGGAGCACTGTAGAAGAAACCAGTTGGATGGGATGTACGGCCCGGTGAGGACGGAGCGCTGACGAAAGGCGTGGAGCACGCGCTGTCGAAGTCGTCGGAGAATGTGGTGACTTCCGGTGACTCCATTTTAGTTGTTGTACGGAGGGATTGAGTGAGCGAGAGAGAATGAGGGATGGGGTGATGGGGTTATGTGCAGACAGTGAGTTGTTATTTATCAAGTGGTGTACTATTTGTTTGTTGCATGTTATGGTTTGATTTTTTGTGTTTTGTTTATTGCTTACGGGAGGTAAATATCAATCAAGTTTCTACCAATATATATTCCTCATTCAACTTTGGACTACAATGTATTGTAAAAAACAAGTGGGCATCGTCCTGTATCTCGTGTATTATTACAGGATTTTACGGTTTTACCTTAAACAATTTTAAAAGATGATTTCGAAATACATCTTACACTCTGTTCTCGAATTTTTATTTGGAACGGGAAAATGAAAGGCGTCGACGAAATTAAATAATGTTGTATTTATGAGTTTTTTCTGAAGTGATGAAAAGAGAAGATGGGAGAACCAAACGACTTGTGTTTCAAAGGTATCTCATATTGTATGAAAAGCTCCAGAATCAAATGATTGTAGGTCCAAGTCCTGCTTATCATATGTGAGATAGATTTGTTGTATAAATATTGTGAGAAAACTGTCGTTTTGGAAAAAAAAAAAATGGGAAAAAAATGGGAAAAAAAAAAAAAAAAAAAAAAAAAAGATGGGAAATTTCTCTCATAAACTTCTTTTCAAATTTGGATAATTTGGAGAGAAGATGATTTTAAAGTATTTTTTACTTACATTCTCTTTCTTTTCTTTCGAACTCAAAACATAAGATTAAAAATCAAAAATTTTTTCTTCTTTCATTTTTCTCTCTTTTTTCATCTTTCAACCTTTTTTCTTTCTGTTTTATACTCAAGAGTATTCAATCTTAATAACAACAACTGTCCAAATTTCCATCTTTTCCAACTTACAAATATTTATATCATACACCTCATATCACATCATGACATATATATCTTCTAAAATTGAACAACAAAATAAGGTGCTCTTATTTTAGAAAGAAAAAAAGAAGATATATATATATATATATATATATATATATATATATATATATATATATATATATATATATATATATATATATATATATATATATATATATATATATATAGAGAGAGAGAGAGAGAGAGAGAGAGAGAGAAATAGAGGATCCGAGTTACTGTCATAGATAGCGTTTAACATCCTGTAAAATAAATTATTTCTCGTCCTTTTTTTTTCAAACTAAAACATGTTATATAAAAAATTGATAATTTTACTACTCTCTCTGTCTCAAAATTATAATTCATATCTTCTTTTAAGATGTCTCAAAATACTTGTCCTTTTTTCATTTTAAGTAAGAAAAAGAGAATTTAGTGAAGGAATATTCTATTTAAGTGGGTGAAAATTATATTGTTATCACTTTTATTAAATTTTGTGATTTTTGTCTTCTGAAAATAATTTTGAGACGAAAAAGACATTTAGTTAATTTGTAAAATATCATTTCGATGAGTGTATATCCGCCAATAGATAGCATACGATATATCTAAATTAAATGAAAATGTCTTTTTCTCAAAAGTATGCTATTTAAGAAACTATTTAATTTACTACTTACATCTTTTGTAAGAGTGTTTGGTGTGATAGTTACGACTTACGAATAACAGGTTATTCGCCTGCCACGTCATCGACCACCAATAATACAAGAACAACTAAAATACTCTCCTTAATGAACTTCTTAAGATCCACAAAATACCCCATCAAAATACCCACACACTCACAAATAATAATAATAATAATAATAAAGGCACCAGTTGGTGCGATGGCTTAAAACCAAATAACGGACGAATGGCGAGACGAACGGCGTAGTATGACGCGTTGTTCAACCGTTGTTTGATGCATTTGGCGGACGAAAACCGAGCTCCCTAATGTTAATTCCTAGATGTGTATATATACATGCGTGTTGTGACGGATCTTAAAAATACATTATATATACTAATCTAAAGACAAAAAATGTTAATACTTTTAAATTTAAAAAAGGATGTGCTTAAAAATTACGGAAAAAATATTTACATAAATGTTAGGGTTATATTCTTATTTTAACAAAACTTGTGACATGTGGGCACAAGTTAAGCACACCAAAAAGTACAGAAAAGTACTCAAGGATCTACACAAAAGTATAGGAAAGAGTATTTTTGTGTGGATTCTTATGTCTTTTTTATGGGTCCCATAGTACTTTTTGTGTGCTTGACTTGTGCCTCTAGGGGACAAGTTAAAAAAAACGCATTTAGCTTGTTGTTCGTGCAAAGCAAGATCGGTCTAATCGAGATCTTTAAAATCTTATGGTTAAGATCCAAATCTTATTAAAATCCGGTTTTGTGTGTAACACAAATAGGCCAACCACACGTGAAGACCAGCCCCGATATCATGCACACTCGTATATATAATCGTTTGGATACATAGTTTACACGATGATGATACATAAATCCCGTGAATAAAATATTACTATGATTTGTGACTTCAATTTCTATTTTATTTTAATTTTATATTCGGCATTATATATAATATAATAGAGCGTCTCAAAACGACTACAATACCGTCGTTTTGGGCTGCCTCTTGTTGAAGTAAAGTATAGAAAAATAAGTAGATCAATATTCGGCATTGAATATATACCATAGATTTGGAGAGGATTCGATACACTTAAGAGGATGTAAGTCATTTATAACGAGTGTATATGATACTTTGAGTGAATATGACTAAGTATGCGGAATCTACTTAACCACACTTAGAAGTATATTGATTATAGAAATGAAACAGTGATGCTTGTTTTGTGAATAATGTACAAAGAATGTTTAACACCAAACGATTTAATATTATTGAAAATAATACGAGTGATCTTCACTATCACTAGGGTTACAAAACCTTATATCTCTATGTTTCTATGTTCTTGATTTTTCTGTTTTTCTCTCTATTAAGCACTTAACAATATCTAATATATTCACTTGTCTAGGCACACTTATCTCTAAGCTAAGATCTCCCTTTTATAGTCGAAATGAGATCTTTACAATATTGTCAAGTCTTGTCGAACTACTTGCATGTTATGTGTGTCAGTAACTAAGATACAACATGTTCTGTGTATTACAACTTGTTGACTGAGCACTTATCTAAGATATTGTCTACCGTATATATTTGACTTTTATACATAAAATATCTTTTTATACTTATCTATCCAGCAGTAGTATACGTGACACTTATCCTTTCAGCAGTAGTATGAGTCACTCCAACATCAGTATTCGACTAGCAGTACCTTTTGCTTGTACTAGCAGTACCAACTTAAGTTAGTACTGTTAGTTATAACTTGAGTAGTCTTCAGATATACACTAGCAGTTAGTACTGTTAGTGTATTCTTCTCAGCAGTACAAACCTTGTGAACATATAATTCCAAACACTAATCTTCAGAACATTTAATTCCCAACAATCCTCCCCTAAACGTGTGATTTATCCCAAATCAACACATTTCTTCTGAATTAAATGAGGATTGTGAAGATCTTTCAAACACTACATTGTCAGACTCTTGATATGAGCTTTCCTCTGTTCTGTAAAATTAAATACCTTTATGTCTAACTCATATGCTATTTGTGAATCATTTTCGGCCATTTTCTTTGTCTTAAACACTTAGCAGTACCTTGCTCATGCTCTAAGCATTGCCTAAAAGATGGTGCAATTTTCTTGGATGGAGGAATTATAAGAGGCAATGGTGTTGTGTATCTTGGATGTGCAAGAAGTCAAGTCATCTCTCAGCAAACCATGCAAGTGATGAACAAACATAGTGAACTGAAATTGAAACTGAAAGAACTTTCTTCATTTGAACTTTCTCCATTTGTATTGCTTCATCCCTTCTGAATATATATAATACTCCAGAATCTTGTCCAAGTTTCCAACATAATCTTGAAATGAAGCTTTATCATTTTAAGTCAAAGATGTCCGAACATGAAGACGAGAGATGAAAGAGCTTATTCCCAGCATCCATCATCATCTTGTATGCTCTTGTCTTTTCTTGAACTTGATCAATTTTCCTCCCTTGATTCTGAGCATACACATTCACAATCTTTTATCCTCCCCTTATTGGTTAATCTTCCTCTCCTGGGATTCATTTCCTCCCATGAGTTTTATTTCCTCCCCTGTTTGGAAAATCTCACACCATCATGGTCTCTCACCATTATCTGAACTTTCACTTCTTATCATACAATTTTGTACATGTAGCCATCAATTCCTTAAGAGTTAATCTGCTGCCCTCATCACTTTCAGGTGTGTTAACTCCTGTGAGAGGTGAATCATGGGGCATGGACTCATAATCCATCATTAGATAGATTTCTGAGCCATCCTGAATCAAAAAGATTTTAAGAAACTTTTGACTTAGCAGTATGTACATGATTTTATTATGAAAAATCATACTGCTTACAACCATTTTGAAGGGATTAAGTGTTAACAGACACTTAATCAAGATTTCGGTTTAAATTAACCTCTGGTTGTGTGAGAACCAATGTATTCAGTTATAAATAATTGTCTGTGTACAGACAAGCCCATTCAAAAGGCTTTCTTAACAGGGTTTCCAGCTCGTGGCAATTGTTTTCTCTAACACAAGTGTTAGATTCACTTTTGCTCGATGTTCTTTCTATCAGATGTCTTTAGACTTGCTCATTATACTAATTAAAGTATAAAATGATAGAAAATGAGTTGTGTCAGTTACTATCTGACCAACTGAGCCATCAAGTCAATGTGAAACATCATAATCAGGTTTTAAGAAGGAAGTTTTAAAGAATGAATTAACTTAGGTGTAAACCTTTGTTAATGAATTCTCAAACTCTGTCCATCATGAACCTATTATGTCAACAATTTGTATCATCATTTTGCTGCTCATACATTTCACTTGAAACTTCCTTTGTGCTCAAATGTTCATACCTGAAAATGTTAGTCCAAAACCAAGAAAAGAAAATGCAAAGCATTTGTATTATAGCAGTAGAATCAGATGACTAACGGTATGAATTAAACACTCAAAATTTGTACTAGCAGTACAAACTTTTCAATAACAGTACCAATCTACAATGCTAGCAGTACAAACTAAATTTATGTACAAAAACACAGAGTTTTAAATCATTGAGGATTAAGCATCCCAATACTTGCTACCAAGTATTGAAACCTTTCAACATCAAAAGCTTTTGTGAGAAGATCTGAAAAGTTGTGATCAGAATCAATTTTAACTACTTGAATCAACTTTTTCTCATTGCAGTCTCTAATAAAATGATGTCTAATTTCAATGTCTAATTTGACGTTTATTGTTTTGTTCATATGTTAGTTATGATATTTAGCCATTGATTCGTAGTGATGGTTTTGTTGATTTAGATTAATTATTTGCCTTGGTTTGAGATTGAGATTGAGGGTTTTGTATCAAAAGATTATATTTTATAGGAACCAAGCTATTTTTTTTAAAGATGTAATATTTTGATACAAAACCTCATATACAGATATGAATATTTATGCATATGCAGAGTCGTAGTATTGAATGACGTATTTGGCTATTGATGCAGTACCGTCCTTCAAGTGCTTATATTCAATGTACACAAGGGCAGTTCTCAATTGTAGTTGAATCGAACGGGACATCACCTGTTTTGGTACCTCCACCACGACCACCGCAGAGGAGTCACAGTGGTAAAGGGAATGGTTCTAGGGGCTGGATTATTGTCGGGTTAGTAGCTGGTGGGATTGCATTGTTGGTGTTGTTGGCATTGTGCATACTGTGGGTGTGGCGATTAAATAAGAGGAAGAAAATGCATAAAATGAAAAAGGCTGCAGATGCTGGTGACGCATTGCATATGACCACGGTTGGGAACACAAAAGCACCATTAGCTATAACGACAACAACGCAGCCAACTTTGGAAACCGAATACATTCCATGAAGTTCATATTTTTGTTCAACTGATGCACGGTATTCTTCCAACTACATCTTGGTTAATACTTTGGTAAACTTAAGGCTGTGTAGTGAAATGTTGATGTTATCACAGTAACTATTTGACAAAACCGGGTATTTATACCTAGATGAAAACAAATGTTGAACCAAAAAAAAAAAATTTACCCCGCCGCAACGCGGCGGGATCGTTTTTTCCTCGTTACTAACCAAAATAAATATATAAAAAAAAACCCTAAATAGTTTTAATATAGAAAGCTTGTTTGGTATTTTTATGTTTATTAATATAATGATAGGTAGTTTAGTAAATGAAATATTAGTTTAGGGGTTGAATTTGTATTGTTAATTTTTAAAGTAATGTGGGTTCCAAAAGATAGTGTTGAGTTGGTGTTATGATAATGGTGTTTTTTTTGTCTTAATGTTGAAATGTTGGCGCTGACGTGACTCTGACGTGACTCGATGTTATTTCATAACTCGAGTTAACATACCTATTTGCTCTAAGAAAAGTTTTTTATACATAAAAGTAAATGCAATGATTTATGAAAAAAGTTAATACTCCCTCCGTCTCAAATTTATTGTCCATATTTTCTTTTTGGGATGTCTCAAAATAATTGTCCATCTTCCATTTTTAGTAATAAAAAGGGAATTTTATGAGGGAATATTCTCTTTTTATGGTTAAAAATTGTAATGGCCCCACTTTTATTAAACTTTGTGTTTTTTGTCTCCTGACAATAATTTTGAGACGGAGTTAATATATGATAATTACAGGCTTTTAACTACAATAATTAAATGTGTTGATATAAAATGTTAAAAAAGTAATGATGAAGAGAAGTAAAGACGGTAGCTAAAGAAAGAAGCACAATAATGATGACATTATTGAGGTTTGTTGCGTGTATGGTGCATGGTGCTTGTGGCTTGTGGGCTGTGGCCGACCTTCTTGTTCTTGTGGTGGCTGTGTTTCGTACCTTCTACTTACTTCTGTCATCTCTTCTATTTGACAAGAGTAAACTGCAAAAATCATCCCTGTGGTTTGTGTAATTTCGCAAGAATCATCCCTATCTCAAACGTTTAACATTAAACATCCCCAAGTCCACAAACGTTTGGCAAAAATCATCCCTGAGCACTAACGTCGTTAGTTTTACCAATTAAGTGTTAAAATAATATTTTCCCGTTAGTCCCTCCGTTAATATTTTTTGCACCGTTAGTCCTCATTTTTTAAAATGAATTAAAAAGGGCAGCAAAAATAATATTCGTCCGTTTTTTTACGTTTTCGTCTGTTTTTATACGTTTTCGTCCATTTTTTTTACACGTTTTCGTCCGTTTTTACACGTTTTCGTCAGTATTTACACGTTTTCATCCGTTTTTACACGTTTTCATCCGTATTTACACGTTTTCGTCCGTTTTTACACGTTTTCATCCGTATTTACATGTTTTCGTCCGTATTTACACGTTTTCATAAGTATTTAAACGTTTTCATCAGTATTTACACGTTTTCATCCGTTTTTACACGTTTTCATCAGTATTTACACGTTTTCATCCATTTTTACACGTTTTCGTCCATTTTTACACGTTTTCGTCAGTATTTACACGTTTTCATCCGTTTTTACACGTTTTCATCCGTATTTACACGTTTTCGTCCGTATTTACACGTTTTCATCAGTATTTACACGTTTTCATCCGTTTTTACACGTTTTCGTCCATTTTTACACGTTTTCGTCAGTATTTACACGTTTTCATCCGTTTTTAGACGTTTTCATCCGTTTTTACACGTTTTCGTCCGTTTTTACACGTTTTCATCCGTATTTACACGTTTTCGTCTGTATTTACACGTTTTCACCAGTATTTAAAACGTTTTCATCCGTATTTACACGTTTTCATCAGTATTTACACGTTTTCGTCCGTATTTACACGTTTTCATTCGTATTTAAACGTTTTCGTCCGTATTTACACGTTTTCATCAGTATTTACACGTTTTCATCCGTTTTTACACGTTTTCATCAGTATTTACACGTTTTTGTCCGTTTTTACACGTTTTCGTCCATTTTTACATGTTTACGTCAGTAATTACACGTTTTCATCCGTTTTTACACGTTTTCATCAGTAAAAACGGACGAAAACGTGTAAAAACAGACAAAAACGTGTAAATACTGTCAAAAATGTGTAAAAACGGTAATAAACGTGTAAAAAACGGACGAAAACGTGTAAAAATGGACGAAAACGTGTAAATACAGATGAAAACGTGTAAAAACGGATGAAAACGTGTAAATACTGACGAAAACGTGTAAAAATGGACGAAAACGTGTAAAAATGGATGAAAACGTGTAAATATTGATGAAAACGTGTAAATACGGACGAAAACGTGTAAATACGGATGAAAACGTGTAAATACTGATGAAAACGTATAAAAACGGATGAAAACGTGTAAATACGGATGAAAACGTGTAAATACGGATGAAAACGTGTAAAAACGGACGAAAACGTGTAAATACGGATGAAAACGTGTAAAAACGGATGAAAACGTGTAAATACTGACGAAAACGTGTAAAAACGGACGAAAACGTGTAAAAAAATGGACGAAAACGTATAAAAACAGACGAAAACGTAAAAAAACGGACGAATATTATTTTTGCTGCCCTTTTTAATTCATTTTAAAAAATGAGGACTAACGGTGCAAAAAATATTAACGGAGGGACTAACGGGAAAAATATTATTTTAACACTTAACTGGTAAAACTAACGACGTTAGTACTCAGGGATGATTTTTGCCAAACGTTTGTGGACTTGGGGATGTTTAATGCTAAACGTTTGAGATAGGGATGATTCTTGCGAAATTACACAAACCACATGGATGATTTTTGCAGTTTACTCATTTGACAATGATACGGATGTATATTTATAAGGGCATACTATACAAACGCCCTTTATGATCAACCGTATATATTCGCGAAATAGACAGTACAATAATATGATGCATGCAATAATTGCATACACCCCTTATAGGGGGTGTCAGAATAGCCTGCCCCATATTTATAATATACTTTTTTCGTCTCAAAATTATAGTTCATATTTCTCTTTTTGTATGTCTCAGAATAATTGTTCACTTACTATTTTTAGTAATAAAAAAAGAATTTAATGAGAGAATATTCAAATTGTGTGATTACAAATTGTAATATCCCCACTTTTATTAAACTTGTGTTTTGTCTCCTGATAATAATTTTGAGACGTACGAATTATATATAAATAACGCATAACTGTTTTTTTAAACTTAGAAAACTTAAAAACGAATAATGTGTTGTACTCAAAATATTACGGAGTATTAAAAATAGTAACAAAATTCATCTCTAAATTAATAGTTTAAATATTGTTTAATTCTTAAAATTTTATCATTTTTCGTTTATAACTCATAAATTTTTTTCTCGTAATGACTATAAATTAAACATGTAAGTGTTGTATTAAGGGTCACACAAAAACCACAAATTTGTATATAAAATTATTGCCGCTATATACTGTCGCTTTGCTCAAGTATTCGTTTAGTTTTCACAAAGTGTGTATTTTAAATATTACTTACTGTAATTTAGTACTAAAATAGTGTAAAACTTTTATTTTGATGGATGATTTATACGCAATAGTTATTGATTTGCACACTTGAATATATAAGCAGTTGAAATATATATATATATATATATATATATATATATATATATATAGACTTTCTTGCGAGAACTATCTTATCTGCGAGAACTGACACAACCACCAAAAACATACATGCACGCCTGTTAATGCATAAGTTAATGTGTTCTAATAAAAAAGTTAAGTGTGTAAATCAAAATATAGTACACTAGCTTCATAACCCGCCCGATGAGCGGGTTAGCTTCATTATATTATTTAACGAAGTTTAATTGCACGTAAATAAATATTAAATAATGACAAATATCTTAGACACATAAATTGTAAACAAAAAGAAAAGTGTTCATATAATATATGTAAAATATAAGAATGAAAAGTGTACACTTAACTCATGTAATTTATGTACATCGACCAAACAACGTTATCAGGAAGTCCACATTGTTTATGGACTTCTTTAATCTTTCCTAAAGACCGACAAATCCCACGGCAAGTCTAGTCAAATAATGCTACACATACGTTTTCGGCTCGTGCTTTCCACTCCTGATGGTATTTCCCGGATCTTGAAACAAAATACAATTTGATCTCATATTTAAAGGAACCATAGTTCGAAGGAGGTCTTGATAAGATGAAGACTGATGATTTCTTGTCTCACTATAGAACTCGTGACTTCTTTCCCGTGATCAAACCTTAACCAAGAATGTGATTTGTCCCGATGTTCCCTAAGTTCCTGCATTTGGAGGGGTGTGGGTGTTATTGAATCAGATTAGAGATTACTTTGATTGCAAAGTCATGTAATAAACTACCGTGCATAACTCATACGGATAAAAGGGAGAAATTTGTAACCATTAACTAATACTTGTGTCAACTTGAGCTGGCATGTTATATCTCAATCAGGATAAGCGGGTAAAATCTAAAAGAGATTAGCCTAAAAGCCAGCGGGTTGAAGGTTGTTCAAAATATGTTAACAATATTACTGAAATTATAAGAACTTCCGAGTATCATAAAGGGAAAAAATTACGCTTCTGGAAAAGCAAGTGCAGCTTTGACCATATCAAATATTGTGGAAGCTTTTTTTAGGATTTTCTTAAAAAACAACCCACGAAAAGTTAATAGGTTTTGTTTTCATTTGAAATAAGAAGATGGTGAAAACTCGTTTTTACTAACCTGTGGAGCTAAGATATACCAGCACTAATCTTCGTCATTCTTCCAAATCTGCAATTTTTTGTTTTAAAAGAGATGCATTAGTGCATATTTATAACATACATGTCTCATGTTTACATGCATGCATAATTCATCATACATACATAAATTGAAACAATTGATTGGCAGAACATTTCAGTAATTGACCATAGATCAGAAGGTCCAAAATATCCTTCAATACTAACAGAACATAAAAGAAAGAAAATTGGTAATTTACATTTTTTATAGGGCAAATGGCACAAAAAGGCATTAGAGTTAGGGTCCATTTCCAATCAAGGTATCCAACTTTTTTTCTTGCATAAAAAGGTTCCCAACTTTTTTTTTTGTTGCGGATTTGGGTTTTTTACTAACGGGCGTTAACTCAGTTCGTTAGTAAGTTACATGTTTGGTCCTCGAGGTCGTTAACTCAGTTCATGCAACATCCAAAAACAATTTCGAATTTTTTTTTACATGTTTGGTCCTCGAATTCTTATACTCATTTCATGCAACATCCAAAAAAAAAATCGAAAAATATTAAAAAAAAAATTATCAAAAAAATATTTTCTTAAAATATTTATATATTACTTTTTAAATTACTTTTTTTTTCCGAAAAAATATCAAAAAAAATATTAAAAAATATTTCGAAAAAATTAAAAATATTTTCGAAAAAATATTTCGAAAAAAAAATTTTCGAAAAAATATTTCGAAAAAATTAAAAATATTTTCGAAAATTAAAAAAAAAAAAGTTAAAAAAAAAGTTCGAAATTTTTTTTTAAAAAAAATAAAGAAAAATTTGGAAAAAATTAAAAAAATTAAAAAATATTTCGAAAAAAAATTAAAAAAAAAAATTAAAAAAATTAAAAAATATTTTCAAAAAATATTTGAAAAAAAAATTAAAATTTTTTTTTATTTTTTAATTTTTTTCGAAAAAATAAAAAAAAAATTAAAAAATATTTAAAAAAAATAAAGAAAAATTTCGAAAAAATTAAAAAAAATAAAAAATATTTCGAACTTTTTTTTTAATTTTCGAAAAAATTAAAATATATTTGAAAAAAAAATATATATATATTTTCGAAAAAATTAAAAATATTTTCGAAAAAATACTTTTTTTTTTAAAAAAATTTCGAACTTTTTTTTTAATTTTTTTTTCAAATTTTTTTCGAAAATATTTTTTCGAAATATTTTTCGAAATTTTTTTTTTCGAAATTTTTTTTAATTTTTTTTTTAATTTTTTCGAACAAATTTTTTATTTTTTTTAAAAAAAAAATTTCGAACTTTTTTTTAACTTTTTTTTTTTTTTTTTCGAAAATATTTTTAATTTTTTAGAAATATTTTTTAATTTTTTAAAAATATTTTTCTAAAAAAAAAGTAATTTAAAAAGTAATATATAAATATTTTAAGAAAATTTTTTTTTGATAATTTTTTTTTTAAATATTTTTCGAATTTTTTTTTTTTTGATGTTGCATGAAATGAGTATAAGAATTCGAGGACCAAACATGTAAAAAAAAAAATTCGAAATTGTTTTTGGATGTTGCATGAACTGAGTTAACGACCTCGAGGACCAAACATGTAACTTACTAACGAACTGAGTTAACGCCCGTTAGTAAAAAACCCAAATCCGCCAAAAAAAAAAAAGTTGGGAACATTTTTATGCAAGAAAAAAAGTTGGATACCTTGATTGGAAATGGACCCTAACTTTGATGCCTTTTTGTGCCATTTGCCCTTTTTTATATTGTCTAAGAAGGTTACAGTTTTCATGTGGACATTCGGGATAAAATTTAAAAGATCACAATAGGAAATATAAGAATTTCATATTAAGATTATGAAATTCCCTCATTTTGGCTGCAATGAGTGCAGATACATAAAATATTACCTCATTACATATCCAACATTCATCAGAGATACATAAATTTGTAACAACTTATTGATTCAAATCTAAGTCTTTAATGGTAAATCATCTAAATGATGAAAACAGGAAGTAGTAGCTTTTATTTTAGATATTGCCTTATTATGTTACAGTTTCATGTGAACTATTCGGGACAAAAACTAAAAGGACCGCAGTAGGAAAGAATAAGAATGGCTTAAGATCAAAAAATGTTACCTGGGTACATGTTATAGTAAAAAACATGTGGTGTATCGGTGTGATAATTTGTTGCCATTTCACATAAATGATTAGCCAGATCATAAGACACAGGGTTGTAGCTTGCATACTCATAGTACTGTAAAAAGTTATAAGATTTCATTTTAATATAAACTCCAAGAGAAAAATAATATCTTAAAGGAATTAGATGACTTTTCTAGCTAAAAGTATAATACAGACCTTCTTTAGTTAAAAGTCTAATACAGACCTTCTTTAGTTGAAAGTCCAAAACACCCCACATGTCTTAAAGCAACTACTTATGTGATTAGGAAAAGACGCAAATCTAAGCATAAGTCTACTCGTACGTGATAGGTGAGGCAAGCTCAAATGAGCAAGTGAAGTCTACATGGCACTATCACTCAGAAGTGATAGTCTAAACACATCTAAAAAGCTATCCCATATACACTTGTTTGTTTATTACAGTACATATTATCTCCATGATAGTGTCTCGCTGACCAAAACGGTTGTAGGTTAAAGTATCAATTAAGAAATGTAAGGTATCATTTTCATGGTCAAATGGTAAGGTGGTCACAAACTCATAATCTCAAAAAAGTGTATCATTTCAGGATGTTGCAAATTGCAAAAAAGCAAAGGCGTTGCTAAGTTGGAATGACACACAAACTCATAATTGGATTCTAGTGTTTAAAAAGGCTAAGTAGATGTTCAGAAAGATTAGGAAAGGGTTCCTATCCGTAAGGAAAAAAAATGAAAGTGGCATATTATTTACCTGTATTCCCAGTATAACACACGAGTTGCCTGCAAAAAAGAATAACAATATTTAGGAGAAAATAATGGGGGACTGTTCATTAGAAAAGCTATTGTTCATTACAAAATTGTACCTGTTATTTTTTTCTCTGATATTTTCTTCCCCGCAAATGCTGGTAGAAAGTTTAGCTTGGACACATGATATACAGATATATAATAACAGAAAAAGATACACCAATCACACAACTCATATATGTAAGTCCATACGAAACAGGTATGGATATCGCTCAAATTAAAAACCCATAAGTTCCCAAACTAATTCACATGTAACCCAATATATAGTCAATTTAAATTTTTTAGTGTCACTATATAAAGAAAATTATACCTCATTAATAGCAAATTATCAGTTACGTCGCCTGAAATTTTGATCTACTTCAAAAGTATCTTGCAATCTTATGTACTTTATACCAATGCCAATCAACTATCAATACATTATCAATCATATTTACCTTCATCGAGGTGCGAAGTTGCAACAATGTTTTTAGCATTTTAAAATATTCAAGACAAATATGCAGAGCTGCATATATTAATTGAGTTTAACGTACCAAGTTCATATTCTACTTACATGCAAAAAGCTGTAAAAGTGTAAATGATTATGTATTAGATACACAGAAAACTTTTAGTTTTCTGTGGTGTTCTGCAAACCTGTTTTAATATCTTCGTACATAAACTTTTGAGTATGCTGTTTAATAAGTGAAGGTTTTCACCACTGACATTATCTATACGCATCATAACTTTTATCAAGACTATAAAGAGAATGGAGGAAATGCCTAAATCACTGGTATATAAAATTTGGAAAAAATGCCATCTGTTTAGATGTGTTTATATACAATGACTTTCTAAATATTTTCCTCTATCGCCCATACAGTTATTTTGCCCCTCTATTACTCAAACAGTTAATTTATCATTCTAAATTACTTCCATGATTAGGTATGGGCCTTTCTAGATTTGCACTACCCTAATCTTCGTGGCAACTTCAATTGGTACATTTGGGACTTATTTGGCTCACAAGCTACAACATAAAATGTGGAATTACGATATTAATCTGGTATTAATAAATTTGGGTTATGTCTTTTATATTTGTATTTAGGCTGTGTTAGGATGTGTTGAAAGTATTGACTTCAGTTTTGACTTTATATTTCATAAGCCCATTTTTGGGATTACTTTCGACTTATATTATAAAATATAATTTGATATCATATACTCTTAATTGCTACTATATATGTAAAACAGCTTAAGAGACAATGTGGCAAAATTGTATAGTCCATTTAAACCATTCTAAATACTTATAGACCAAGAAAAATGTACCTGAGAGAAGACGGCTTTTAGGTAATCATCTCCCGGTGCAGGTGCATAAGTTATGGAAATTGGTTGCCTGGAGGGCTCTCGGTGAATAACAGGCCTTCACGGGGTCGAGGCATACGATGCCTTTCAGACATTTTGGTAATTTTGGAACAACTGAAAAAACAAATTACTAAATGAGATTTAAAAAAATGATTTTCAAATATTTAGAAACTGAAAATAATAAAGGAAAAGCTTCCAGAAGCGGGACTAATATATAATCATACGTTAACCATTCTAAGTAGCTATGCGTTTAATGTTGCTAATATTAGGCGTCTAGACTTTGCTAATTGTCAATCTGAATTATCAGCACAAATTTTTTAGGGTACATACCAGATACTAATTTATCACTATAGCAACTCTCAGAATTCTGATGATGAATTCTGTAATTTATCATTACATCAATTCCCACTTAGCCTACAATTCTGTAATTGTAATCATTTGTTATCGAATGGAAGGCTCGTCTACCTAGAGAAATCAGATATGCGCTTAGTAAGGTCATAAGCCCATCAAAGTATCAAATCAAAATCAAATCCAAACAACCTTATGTTGTGGTTAGATGCGTACAAAGCTAAATATACACTTGAGGTGAAACTTGTAAAGCATGTATATGAGTCAAGTAGCAGTGACAAGACCCTTCTTTGTCATATCTATAGAATTTCCTTTTAGACATTCTTCTAAAGATTAGAATATGCGACCATGTTCTCATGGTTGCAAAAGTACACAGGCTACAACAAAACTGTCAAATTATTGCATTTACAAGTCACAGATAATTAGTTTCTAGTGTTTGGGTATACTAAAACTGTTCTAGTAATTTAATACTTAGGGGTCAGATTATCCTAGCTACAACAAAACTGATATTGCTTATCTTATTATTCTAGGGTCATTTTACATATAACTTGTTAAAAACTACATAATGATTACCTTACTATATCACATCTTTCAGCAACATACGCTTATAAAAACAGTATATTTTGCATACTGCAGTCTACTTAATGCCCGACAACCATAGATTTGAAAAATGGATATTGATATATGTAAAAGGAAAAGTTAAGAACCATTCTCTCCGTTAGTTTCTTTTCATTCATTTCAAGATTTTCTTTGTTCACAAAATCTTTATAAGGTTGATCGAATACTGCCAGCTTAAGCAACCAAGCTTCTGTAAGAGACTTGCCTGAGGCACTAAGATGTTGTGAAAGAGAAAATCAGGCATCAAGAGCTGTAAGATGTGATTGTGGAAAATCGTTTTTCTGGAGTGATTCATTTCTACAGGTTATGTTTATAAGCATTTTTTCTCCACAAGTATAATCGTGAAAACTCTCATGTTTTCTTTTAATCTTCGCGTGTATAAATAATACATATTTGTAAGCGTGAACTTGAAAAAATTTACACATTTTCCAAAATCTTGTTAAATATAGCATACACGAATCATATTATGAAATATTCAGGGTAAGGTACCTGCTCAACTCAACCAACTCATGTAAGGTACATATGCCTCACACACCTCCTTTTTCTTTTCTCGTTTGCTCTTCAACTCACGGAAAGGATCTAGAATATAAAAAAAATTGATATTAGGAGTTATGGTAAGCATGTAATACACCACCATGTAAAAGTTGTGACCACAATGACCCTGTCAAAGATAATATTCATATTATAAGAACACTAAAGCAAAGCATCGAACTTTTGAAAAGTTGACTATTTTGCTGATCATAATGTCTACTATATAGGGTTTTTAAGCCTTCTTTTCCAAGATTATCTTAATTTATTTGATTGTGCACAGTAACATCAATTCCTTCAAACACAAAACATACCCGTATAAAATAAATCAACTACAACAAAACAAATTGATTTTTAGTTCAAGAAAATGATGGTGATAACTTACAATAGTCAATATTGTTCCAACTTATATCGCAAGGCTGGACGTTCTCAACGTAAATGCGTCATAATTCTTTTTCAGATTGGAAATTATGAGTTACTGTAATGAGTCAAAAGAAACAATGAGCAATGTGCCGTGACACTATCTTCTATGAATGAATACTCAACAATTGTTATAACTAAATGATTAAATTAATAATGAGCAAAGTAACTATTAATAAGAGTACCAACATACGAGCAGAATACCTCATCATCTTCATGTCTTGCCTTTCACTCTACTTTCTAAAATGTTTCACATGTTAATCAGTCATTTTTGATTGAGCAACAACACATTTAGAGCCATCATTCTCAGCATCGTCATCAGCACTAAACAAACGTTAATCAATAAATTATGTTATAATGATTACCATTCACTCATATCTCAACAACAAAAGTATGTGCAGTGATTAAATAATCAGAAGCTATTGAGTTTCTTTGCAACAAATTAACAAACAGTTGGTAGGCATGATTTAGTCACCTTCATATGGAGTCGGCTTGATTTCAAAACTGAAATCAATAATAAAAATCCGTAAATGGGTACTAAAGTAATCCCTGATTCACCAAACATCACATATCTGGTAACCTAACTTCGATTCATTTTGAACAAAAAGTAAAAGTATAAATTACCTGAGATTGAAATTGTGATGAAACAATACAATAGGGAGAATAAGAATGTACAATATTTTGAGTATCAATTCATCCGTGATTTTTGTGATTTGATTTTCAAATTGAAAACGGATGATATTGATTATAGTGACTGAATTAAGGAAAGGGGAGATTTGCTATAAGAGAATAGCAGAAATTTTAGGGTTTATGAATGATATTTTTCAATGTCTATCACAAAAACACGGCTGGTCCAGTGGTTTGAGTGTTGATTGTGGTTGCAGTCACCAGGGTTTGATTCTTCATTTGGTCAAAAAATTTTAATTAAATTCCCGGAAGAAAAAAAAAAAAAAAACGAAAAAGAAAACATGGAATGTGTACAAATATAGCGGTAGTGCATGTCGTACTTAGCATCATATATACGTAAAGATTTTTTTTAAACACATGCACTAAATAAATTTTGCTCTATATGTACACTTTATATTTGTTACTAAATATAATTTAAAAGAAATCAAAATACATAATAATGCAACAAATAAAACAAAAATAAATTAAACAATATATATTACTATTGAGTTTATCTTGATTGTTTTAATAAAAAACTATTTTATATCAACTAGGCTTTAGTATTTGTATTAGATATTGATAGTGAAAGTAAAAGGTTTATATGAATAGTGTTTAGTATAATAAATACCATTGCAATAAGTAAATACCATTGCAATAAGTAGCAGATATCAAAATTTGAGAACATTTCTGATAATTTTTTGCATTATTTTAATACAAGTATTACATTTGGTGTTAACACTCGAAATGCTATCAAACCATCTCCAATCTAGTTACCAAAACTCTATTTGTTGTTTTGGTGAGGTAATCCATCTAAAACCATAACACCATGTTTGTCGCAACTTTTTGTACTGTTTAATTGCCACCGCAATTTTAGCCAAATTTGATGTTGCACCAAATGTTTATACCACTACTTTAACATATTTTATAAAACAAATTTACAAGATTGTATATTGATATTTGGGGTAAGTTTTGAGGTTTTATTCATACAGTAGAGCAAAAGTCATATTTAGGGTAAAAGATTATCATATTACACCAAATTTAGTGTATCTATTAGAGTGCACGGTGCAATATGTTACTCTTAGGTTATATGCATAATTTGGTACCTATAACACCGTTATACTGCATTTGGCCGTGCGTTATAGGTACCACGTTATACCTATAACGACAAATTTCGTGTGTTTTTTATTAGTCAAATTTCGAATATAACGGATAGTTTAACGGGTAAAAAAGTTTAATTTAAATAGTTGATTTTTACATCCAAACAACCTAAAGCACTTGACTTTTTCCCCGACTCATATACATTAACACATACACTTTTAATATGAGTTATTCTGACGAAAAACGCGCTGAGAAATTGTTAAGGTTGTACGATTACTATAAACATTATTTATCTTTTGATGACGTCAAAGCGACTAGTTCAAACACTCGTAAGAATGTACCTCGGGATCATGATGGAAAAACGAGGAATTTTTTAACTACAACAGCTAGTTTTGGAGGAGTTTTTATTTTCTAGCCCATGCAAAATTTTAGCCCTTTGTAAAAATTACTCAAATATACGCCCTTGAGTTCCTCGAAGTTTTCTCTAATGGTCTTGACTCTTGACAACTTGCTTTGTTGTGTCTCAACTTCCTCATGAGCTACCTTAGCAAACTCCAAAGTTAAGCTACTTATATCTCATGTTTATTTTATTTACATCAAATTTTTACGATAGGACTATGAATATAAAACTATCCTAAAATATTTGTATTTAAAAATATATAGACAAAACCGCTATAACCTGATATGCTATTATTAGCCATCAAAATCAAAGTGCGTAACAATAGACATCTCAACTCCATATGTCAATATCCAGGAGACACATGATACCCAACGAAAGTGAAGTTCATGAATAATAGATAAAAAAACAAAAAGAAAGAAACCTTATCATAATGATTTAAAGAAACCTTATCATACTGATTTATCTTATCAAAAAAATCTCTTTGAGAATGTTTCCACACTTATAAAGTTATAATATGAGTAAATTGCAAAAATTGTCCTTGTCGTTAGCCAAAATGTAAGCACAGTTTTTCTGGTTTTGAAATTGCAGACGGCCAAGAAACTTTAGGTTCATTTCCGTTTCAAAATGAAATGACTAAATTGTTCCCATCTTCTTCCTCTTTGTGTTTTTGGTCATTTTGGAGATGGTAAACAAATCTAGGATGTCTTTTTTTTTTTTTTTTATTATTATTATTATTATTATTATTATTATTATTTTTTTTTTTTTTTTTTATGTGTGTGTGTCGAGATGATCCTCGATTTTCTTAAATAATCGAGATGATGCTTGATTCCTAATACTATTCGAGATAGTTCTCCACACTAGTGGAAGACTATCTCTTTAACTTGATGAGGAAATTACTTTGATTGGTTTAGAAACCTAATCAAAATACAGAATAAAATTATAAGCAAATTGTGTAAGATAAATTAGGAATGCATTTAATGGAACAAAATGCAAATCCTAATTACCTATGAACTTCAAGTTCAAAGGAAGAACTAAAACTCTTTTCGCAAGTTACAAGTGTGTAAAGTTGGCAAAGACAATAAAAGTTCTCCGAGTTTAAACTCTTGACAAACGTGACTTCACTACTATTGTCATAAATCATAATGCTACAAGCACTAGAAGATGGCATAAGGTTTGATAATTAACTTTAGTATTTAATAATGGAACATTATATTAGCTCATAATTGATTAAAGAAATATGCAGTCTTTTTTTTTATCAAACATGATTAACTAAGTTTCATATTTACATGTTTAAATCATTAAATACTTTATAAAGTATTCTAAATCTTCATAGTCAATCGACTTATGGGAGTAAGATCGAATTAAGACCAATATGAAATTCTGGTTATATTTTCCTGTTAATAAAATATATATTCATAGCTGATGAATATTTTGTTGAAATCAAATTCATATGTATTTATTGTAGATAAATATTGCAGTGACCCGAACACAAGATATACTATATGGATCGACGTCAATAGTAAATCTTGAAACAATGGTCCCTTAGACCTGATATATATGTTGCATTTGATGTAGGACTTGTTATGCTTGGTTTGCTCATACACTTTCCTGAGAAGGTAGTTATAAAGTGTACGCTCAACATCACATGGAATACATGCAATTGAACATATAGTCAAAATGGAATTTGTTCCTCTAAAATGTGTTTAGAATTTAATGTCGTTGGACCCCTCGAAGGATAAAATAAGAGAATGCTCGGCCGAGCCCAAATATCAGTTAATAGCAAGACATAAATCAAGGATTTACATATCCTTGATTTATTCTCATTAATTATCACATTCATTAGCATATATTGTATTTCCTTTAATATGTCAAATTCTTGTGTATATATTGTACCTTTGTTATCAATGAAAAATCATCTTGGAAATTATACACTCTCTACATGGTATCAGAGCTAAGTATGCCTATGATATCTTAGCTTGTGCCGGTCTGGTTGATGCAAAGCCTGTCGCCACTCCTTTGTCCACATCAGAGGTTTTTCTTTCCAAAGGAGAACTGTTTCATGATCCGACTCTTTACAGGTCATTAGTTGGAGCTCTTCAGTACTTGACTATTACATGTCCAGACCTCTCTTATGCTGTGAATCAAGTCAGTCAACATCTTCAGTCTCCTACAACTTCTCATTTTCAATCTGTTAAACGGATTCTCAGATATGTCAAAGGCACTCTCGCTTTTGGTCTACATTTCTCTAAGCAGTCTAGTCCCACTTTGCTTGGCTACTCAGACGCTGATTGGGCTCGTTTCATTGAAACACGGCGGTCTACTTACGGTTATTCTATTTATTTGGGTGGCAACCTAGTCTCTTGGAGTGCTAAGAAACGACCTACGGTCGCTCGGTCTAGTTGCGAGTCCGAATATCATGCAATGGCTAACACTGCAGCAGAGATTATTTGGCTCACTCATCTACTTCGTGAACTTCATGCTCTCCCTATGGATCGTCCAACCCTCTTATGTGATAACAAGAGTGCTATCTTCCTTAGTCAAAATCCGGTGTCTCATAAATGAGCAAAGCACATAGATATCGATTATCATTTTGTTTGAGAATTGGTCTCCTCTAGGTATCTATACACTAAATTCGTTCCTTCCAATCTCCAGGTGGCTGGTATCTTCACCAAAAGTCTTTCACGACCCTTGTTTGAGAAGTTTCGCAACATGTTACGTGTCGGTCCCCCACCTGTTTGATTGACGGGGGGTAACAGCAAGACATAAATAAAGGATTTACATATCCTTGATTTATTCTCATTAATTATCACATTCATTAGCATATATTGTATTTCCTTTAATATTTCAAATATTTGTGCATATATTGTACCTTTGTTATTGATGAAAAATTATCTTCGAAATTATACACTCTCTATACCCAAATATCAGTTGATAGATGACTAATGACTATTCGGTAATCTTATTTGTATACAGATTCGAGAAACAGAATGTTCAAACGAGAATTGACTAAAATCCTTAAAAACTCGTTTATGACATGGTATTAGTAACGAAGGGATAGATGATAATTAACCATTAGTATCTTTCAAAGATAAGTTTCAAAACACCATAACTGGTAATATAGTTGGGCTAAATGATTGGCGTGCTGGTTATATTCATTGGCCTGTGTAGTTATCTCAATGTTTCAACCATGCATACACGTACAAGTGAGAGTATGAAGGGATTTGTGTACCTGGTTCAAACACATAACTATTACTGTTAACTATATATATAACTATTACTGTTAACTATATTATTGGCCTATAAGGTCATACGCTTGCAGGAAATGTAATCTTACTGTTAACTATATATATATGTTGTATATATACCACAACAAATTTGTAGCGAAGTTACGAATCGGGAAATTGACCTAACACGTTTAACGAAATGACAAGTAATCGGGAATGACGTGATTTGTGTAGCAAGTCACATTATGGGATGTTTGAAATGAAAAGAAATAAAAGATGGTATATTTTATTTAGTTTATTTTGATTAGTAGCTAAATTAGGAAGGAATATGACTAGTGCCTTACTTAAGAACTAAGTCATAACCATTTCAGTTTAGACATTACAACCTAATCACTTTTCTCCCCCTTGTCCTCCCATTCGGCCGACCATCAAAAGACCAAGAACAAATTATTTTGATCTTGTTCTTGGTTTCTTGATTACTTGCTAATCTCTCTTGTGTTGTTACAAGTATCTTGTGAACGAGGGATTCGATAAAAAGAGTATGTGTATTCACTCTTTATAGGTTGGAGTTTCTTGTCACAACTAGTGGTGTTCTTGGACTTGTAGTTGGAAGATCGGATATAGGATAGTACCCGGAGATCCGATCTACGTCTTCTTGAACCAAGTAAGTACTCGGTTATGTTTTACATGTTCTTGTAATTATGTTATAATTATTTTGGTACATGTATTATAGACGAAAATTATGTAGTAATTTTCATTAATGATTAATTTACATTACATGACTAGATCCGTAATTGCATTGATGTATATATATCATGTGCTTGATTTACTAAGCCATGCTTCCGCTCTTACTTTGATCTTCATAATATATTATGAATGTATTGATATTGTTATGGTACACACGAAAATTTTAAATATATATAGAAGAATGCATTAAACCCTATTATATTTCTCTTCCCTTAACTCTTTATTTATGATTTATATTTTTTATTTGTTCACACACTTGCATGTAATCTTAAAAAACGTATTCTCCCCTCTACTGTTCTACATACATGTTTAGGGTATGTTTAGCAAAAATAGCTGTAAGCTGTTAACTATAAGCTGTAAGCTGTAAACTGCAAAGCTGTTAACATGAGCTACAAGTTGTATCTTCTTTTCAATAAAAGTGTTTGGTAAGTTAGCTGTTAAATGTAATTATAGGATGTAAGATGACATAAAAGGACATATTTATAATTGTAAACAAATGTTTGGAGGGTATATCAATAATTTAAAGTTTTAATAGCTCCAAGATGTTTAAAAAGCTTCATGAATCAGCTTTTCATTTAGGACCTATTTGTTTAAAATAAAAGCTTGAAGTTGATGTATCCATATGGAGCTCCTTATTTTAGAGGAGATTATTTTTGTAAAAAAAAAAAAACTAACAGCTCCCCAAAAAGCTCTTGCCAAACAGATCCTGAAAATACTTATTTTGATGACTTTACATCTTGATGGTTTCTATACATATCCGGTCCGCTTCCTCCATTTTCCCATAAAAATTTTATGTTGTGTGACAATTTCCCTATAATAGATTAATATCGTTGTTAACAATTAAGGATGTACTAGATATGTAAAACGTAACGGGTATGTACTAAATTGAACTTAATATTAAATTGAATTGAATTAAATTAAACAATAATCACTTTTAGAAGAAAAAAAATACGACGAAATATCTAAGAATCCTAGACTTCAGCTAATTTTGTGTCGTGCTTCAGTAACTTCGGTGTTATATTTTGTTTCTCGTGTTGCGCTTTATTGACTGGTGTCAAAGTTGCTGTACAATATGAAGGTTTCATGTTGTGCTTCAATGTTGTGTTTCACTGTTTTCTTCCTCTTCGCAGCCAAAGAAGAGAGAAAGACAATGCTATTGTCCTAAGCATGGAATGTTCATCATATTTTCCTTGTCGTCATTTTTTTTAAAAGTCACCCATATGTAATATGCAAAAGAAAAGTAGTAAAGCCTTTGTCAAATATTGTGTTACTCTATTGTGTAAGAAATAACACATGTTTAACATAAGCCCCACGATTTCTATTTGCTACTGGTGTTTGACACTTTTCATCAAATAAGGTTGAGAAAACGGGAATGGAGTTTACTTGAGAACCTTTTGGCAGTAAATACGATCAACCCATATACTCCTCCACTTTGAGGTTTAGAAGAATATGTTAATACAAATATCGTCTAAAAACGTTATTTATACGATCTTTGTTATATTTTGTTAATGACAATTATAAATTTTATCTTTAGCAAAGCATAAATATAAGTTAAGTCTTTTACATTTATAGTTACAAGCTTTTAAAAACTCATCTACATGCTACATGATCACTAGGATATACATATTACATTCATATATACATTTACATAATTTACATTTTAATTCTTAAAATGGAAATATGTACATGATATCATGGCATACATCATATTGAGATCTTTAGATATCTTGATAGATTTTGAGAATATCATGGAAAGATCTTCAAGCAAAGAATTAGATATGGCAAGATCTTGGCAAGATTTGGAAAGATATTTGGAGATTTGCTGGCAGGGACCGGCGGAACCAAATTGCATAACAGACGGAACCCTCAATTTGGTTCCGCCCAATTCGTGGCCTGTTTTATCCATTTGCCAATAAATAGCAGGCCACTCATTCTTGTTTACTCATCACTTTTAGCATAAACAACATTCATTCATTCTTTAATTACTAATCCATTACATATTACATTCTTAGTGATCTTTCTTTTGTAGCAAATAAATCAAAGCATCACAAGCTTCAACATACTGTTGCAAGACTTGTTAGAATAGTCACTGTGTGATTTAGTTGTTTATCACACATTTATCACACATCATTGTTTTACCATTCATTCATTTACCTCAGTAGTGTCCGGTTAGTATTTTAGTCCTTAAAATACATAGAGTGTCGGGAGTGGTTGTGCTCTTGTAAAAGAACTCGGTATCTAGCTTTGTACCGGAAAAAGAGTAAGCGACGTGTAAAGGTTTTCTCCGCCTAGAAGGGAGCTTGTTTCTTAGTGAAGAAAAACTCTCGAGTTAGAGGCTCGAGGAGTGGAGTAGGGCAAGGAAGAGAGTCCTTGTAGACCGAACCACTATAAACATCCGTGTTGTGGTTTGATTGTTTCTTTCCCTATTTACTTGTTATATATTGTTTATTGTTTGCATAACTTTGAAATCACGTTAAGTATTCAAAGCGAAAGAATTTTTAAAACGGTAAAACTATTCAACCCCCCTTCTAGTTTTCCACAGAATATATAGCTACATGAATCTGATCCATAGCAAATGGGAGTCTCATATCACATTTCTGCAAATTGGTTCAGTGGAAGTAACTCCATTCGTAACAGAACAACATCTCATTTTGATGATAGCTCATAGCATTGTACATGAAAACTAATGGTGTCCATGAACTCCGTCGTTGACCTTCGAGTATTAGAACAAAAAGTTCCTTATAACGTCTATAGATGATCTTTTTTTCAGTTGATGAATCCATGTGGTAGGTAGGAGTAGAAAAAATATGGTTTATATTATGAAAAAATTGGATAGAAATAGTCAATGTGTTGTGAAAGAAGAATTTATTAGTAAATGTATCTAAAGATGTGATAGAATGACTCAATTACCAAGGTGTTTATTTTGGAAAACTGGAGAAGTTAAGGTTATATTTCACAGATGTTTCATAATTTATGTTTTACAATCTTATTTAAATAGAAAAAGTACGTGTTTCGTTTCATATTCGCAATCATCTTGTAATTTTAATGATGGCTTTTTGTATTTTCTCGCCTCCCCCAAGTCACCTTCCTATAAAAGGTCTCATATCTCGGTTCAAATAATTATAAACAAAAATCCCTAAACCCAAAACTTAACAAATATGGACCCATTGGGTTTTACAACACAATCTCGTTTCGTTGATAAACAAAGCAAATTGATTATGGATTTTCTAGTGAGGGGATAATACTTTAAGGGACGAACTACTAGAAAAGGTCTCTACTCTCCTGGCAGTAATATAAAAAATGAAAATATCAAGGAGATTGAGCAACTATAGTATTGCCGTTCAAATGTTGCACGGAAGTTGTCATGTTTTTGTATGACGCTATTGAGCATGACGCATCAATTTTGGAAGAATATATTAAGCAGTTGAAGAGACATGATGAATCTATTGCTGCGAAAAATATTTTTCTTGAAGATTTGTTCATCAACAACTATGTTTTCAGGCCTTGCTAGTAGTAGCATCATGTTTTAGTTTAAATTTTGTGTTTGATTAGAAAATCAACTTGGATTGAACTATTGAAGGTCCATATAATAATTCTGAGGTAACTTCCAACAGAGGTGATGGTTCAAATCAACTTGTTTTGAGCGATAATAGTCCAGTGGTTAAAGACATGAAATGTAAAACAGAGGTGATGGTTTAAATCTTGTCTCCGAATCCATATAATCATGGTATCACGCGATTAACTTTTCTCATGTTGTTGTAGGACCGGTTGATGATGCTACATTGCTACCGTAAATTACCCTTTTAAACTGTGTACAGTTTTCTGCTATAGTCTGAATTTTTGCTATCACCCCATTGCCTCATGAATCCTTCAACATAAATATTAAAATCATCAAAAGTTTTTCATTACTGAGGTTTACCGAAATTATGGTACTTAGTTACTTACTACATGTTTAAAGAAACCATGTGTGATATTTTCATTTTCTTTCTAGTCTCTGGATATTTTACACAGTGATATGATCAATTTCGAGATTATGAAATGAAACCATTGCAAACCTGTGTATCCCAAACTTGCTTTAGTCCCACGATGTCCCGTTTTCGTGAAAGTTTTTCAACTTGTATCATAAGTGATTGATAATCACTGTAGCAAGATTTCTGCATTCAATCAACAGTTAAGTTTTGTCTATGAGTTTTATAACTATACTCAAATTAAAAATGAAAAGCAAATTGATACCATGATAACTAATACCAGTTCTTTATTTTGCTCTCCAAACATGTGAGCACGTCATTTATAAGCCTCGAGTCTCTTTGAGTTAACAGCTTCAAGCTCCTTATTTAGAAAACTGATATTCTTTCTTACAAATTCCGATCCGCTTCAAGTCGTGTAACTTTATCTTTTCTACCAATTTGATCCCTATTGGTTTATTCAATGCCATCCAACGTAACAGATTCTGACAACCATGGAATGCTTGGTTACATCAAACAACTCGGTTGCACACGAATTATGATAAAAACGAAAAGAAAAAATGGTTACATCAATTCTATGTTTTATAGATCGCATCCAATCTATATCCCGCTTTGAGCCTTTGAATTTAGTTCTCTTGGATACCAATCACTATGAAGCTAGGGTTCCGGTGAAGTGTAAACTTGTTTTAATTTGTATCCTCCAATTTCCTTATCTCGTGATGGATATCCACTTCTTTTGCCCGATTTCATTTCTCAAACATCCGTTTACCTTTATCCAATTTCACGGAAATTTTATCTCAATCTATCTTTACTTGATATTATGCTAAATCACAGTTATTTGAAGATTCAGTTAGCCTAACATCCTTGCAACTTATATTAACGTAAATTATGACTACTTTTTTTCTCATGAATTTGTACCAACTTGTGAACTGTATGCTATTTACATATCTTTTTTTTTTTTTTTTTTTTTTTTTTTTTACGGTAAACAGTATAAACACAACACGCAAGGAGCTAGAAAAGATGTGACCAAAGGTTAATAGACAAGAAACCAGATCGTTGTTCCAGTAAAGCCAATTAGGTATTGATTTCCTACATCCATGAGTGATTAAAGAGTGTGAAAGAACATTGATCCCGTGAAACATACATAAAAATTGGAATGAAAAGAGATTTTCCTAAAATAAAAAAGATTTTAGAAAAATGAATTTGTCTAATAACAATTATGATACAAAAGAAATTATCTAGGTATTAAAATTAGTAATGGGCTAGCGATTAAAAATACGACATACAATTAAGTTGAAATGGAAAAAGCATATCAATTAGTTGTTTCAAATACTATACGTCTCTATGCATCGGCCTAAACTCAATGCCTTGAACTATAAGACCATCCAAAGTGCTTCCCGCACTTCTCAAAAACACATCAAGTAATTTATGATCTTCTAGTTTATGCAATGGTTTGCACAAGATAACCTCCATCCAGCCATCGTCCCTCTGCTGCATCCAACTGTGCATGCTATCGTCTGTACATGTTTTTGGCATTCTAGGAAACTTGGTTTTTGGTATGTTTGATGATTCGCTGGAGGTGTTATAGTTCTTTGGCTTGATTAGCGGTATATTGATAGGTTCAGGCAAGTTCAAATGTGCAATTTTGTAACCTACAGGTTCTATATCCAAGTTGTATGATACTCTAAAGAAAAGTCTATCATCAAGCGACTTATGGGAGTCAAAAAATTTGAAGACAAGATAGCACGCATAGAAATTTCGAGGTGAAAACATATCTGATTCAAGTTTGCACTTGAATGCATATGTGCCTTGTTGTAGTTGTATCACCTCTTTGAAACTGTCGGTGCAAAGATACAAATTAACCAGTGCCTTACAGAAACTGGAGTTATGTCAATACAATAATAAAGAGTCGAAAGGATCATGAGGCAAGAAGAATATACCTTGATCCCGAGAAGGTGAATCTATGCGCACGTTCATTAGAGCATGAAATTTCTGTAGCTGGTAGCATATGACATTTTCCACCAGTGGATTTGCATAGGGAAAACCACTGCTCATCAAATATATTCAAAATGGGTAAGAACTAAGAAGAGTATAGAAAATACTACTATAAAATTAGGTGTTTGTTAATTTTTATCATGAAACTTTTCTAAAGAAACATAATCTAAATTCCAGAACATTTTGTTGATTACCTTTCGGCCATCATCTATAAGTATCCCAATACATAGAAGAAAGTAAAGCTCCTTTTTGGTGGTCGGCTTCAAAGTCATAGATGATCTATTAATTATACCTTGATAATCACTTGGCACATTTTTTTCCCAATCCACATCTTCATCTGAGATGGAGACACCTATTCCTTGAATCCCAATGCGTCTTTTCGTCTTTAAATTTAATTGCAAAATGCATTGTCAGGGTAAACACACATAGGAAATTTCAAGCACGAGAACAATGAAAGGAATAAGGAACTATATAATATTTCTTGTTCAAAAGAACGTAAATTACCATAGGTACCGGCTCAAACTCAATATGGTGAAGCAAGATATTTGAAATGTCTTTTTCTTCCTTAAAATATGAAATTTTATCTAATACAATGTGAAAATCAGCATTCGTGTGGCCATGTATGAAATGCCACAATCTAATCTTCAACCATCCATATCTTGATCGTTCTGCGATATGTGTAGATGATACGTTCAAATTCTCACATTTCCAATTTAACCTAACCAACTTAGACGATTCGACCAATGCATCTTCCCGCCCCTTCTGATATGAAAAGACTAAGCTAGCTGCATACATGATGCCAAAGGATAACATACTAGTACTTATTCTACAATGAATGTTAAGTCGCTCACTATAATGAAATACTGCCGCCTTAGAAAATCTGCATCCATTAAAATTTATGCATGCTATAATGATGCGGAAAAAGGGAAAAATTATAGGGATATCAATTGTGTATCACATGTGTCTAATCAAAGCTAGCTAGGTCATTTGACGATATCCACAACTTAACATGTGGTGTGTGTTCACAGTAAAGCTGTGATGTTGGAAGAAATGAGTGTCCCGAGTTTGCGTAATGCTATGATACCATTTTTGTTGATTCGATAAACAAGCATAGAACTCAGTTTTGATCTGTCCTTGAATTAAGCATGGACTTTTATTTGTCTTTAATATTATCTTGTAGAACTTTTTATCCAATTAAATTAGGACCCAATAGACTTTAGAAAATTAGAAAAAATTCAGCAATTCTTTCTATATACTAACTTTAGTCAAGATTGTCATACTTTACTTTTGTAAAAAATAAAATAGAAAGAAACTTTAAGAACAAAAGTATAGAGACATAACCTGAATTTCTTTCCAGATTGCCAAATATAGGATCTTGAATTCCTAACTAGAATTTTGTTTGCTGATATGAGTTCACATTTTATTCCATCTTCGTTTAATTGAAAGACCTACAATTTGATTTCTAGTAATTATAGCGAAGAAGTATTAACGAAATTTGAAGAGTATATACAAAAATTTACCCTTTCACGATTATCAAAGAAAACTCCTTTATGAAGAAGGGAGAAGAGTTCCTTCTTGTTAGTATAGACCGCGATTGGATTTAACTTCTTCATTATGTCTTCACTGTCCGGCGGCAGTTTTGTCTTCCAAAATTCCTCAGTGTCGAATTCATCTACCACGAAATTTTTCAACTTTTGCTCCATCTCATATTCATATTCCACCTATCAAAATTAGATATTACATTTAAATTAAAACCAGATATAAATTTAAGCCAAGTAATATGTCATTAAATTCTTCCAACTTTGATAATTTCAAAATAACAGTTTCTTTTCCGATCCATACCCAATCAAGTGCAAGACTCCTTTCAAAAGACATGAATAAACAAAAAGAAATATACAGGCTGTGTTAATTAAATGAATCATAAAGCATGTTTAATTTGCAATGTTATGTTAATAGAATAGTCAAAGTTTATTAAACTTACTTGATATTCAAGTGCAGTCTCAAGTTCTTTTACGATTTCACCTATTAACGGACGCTCTTTGCAAGCTCTTTGTAAACATCTATATGCAACTGTTGAGAATGTGTATAAACAGTTTGGTGAAATTTGACCTCTGAGACAATTAAAGATAATTGTATCTAATTTCATTTCTCTGTAGCTCTTTTGTGCCAATGTAGGCAAAAATCTACGAAAATCATCATGATTTTCTATGCAAAACCTTCCACATAGAACTTCGAATAATACCACACCGAACGAATAAACATCTGACTCTTTTGTCAAGTACCCTGTTTCCATGTATAGTGGATCACAATACCCAAATGTTCCAACCGTATTGGAGACAAGAAATGTAAATTGTTGGTTAGCAGGGCCAAATTTGGAAAGACCGAAATCTGAAACCTTTGCTTTCCAATTTTCGTCAAGCAAGATGTTCGCACTTTTGATGTCACGATGTAAGACTCTTTGTTGAGTCCCCTCAGGGTCATGAAGATATTGTAGTCCACGTGCTGCCCCGATGCATATGTCAAGGCGCTGACGCCAAGTGAGATCCCTGGAACTTAAATACATGTCGAGACTTTTGTTAGATAGATACTCGTACACAAGGATATTTTCACCAAACTCATCACAAAAACCTAAGAGAGAGACAAGATTTTCATGTTTATAACGAGAAAGCATCATGATCTCTTTCCAAAACTCGGGGGGTCCTTGCCCAACTGCACTATCTAAGCGTTTTACAGCAACCATGATAAGCTTCTCCGATAAGAGAAGTTCTCCTCTGTAAACCTTTCCAAATCCACCTCCACCGATATAATTTTCGGGTCCAAAGTTGTTTGTGGCAGATTTAATATCTTTTAGTGGAATTTTGAGATGATCAAACTCTTTTATGGATGCCATTATCAGAAAGAAAATACAAGAACAAGCAATTACAAATTGGAGAGCTAAAAGCACTTGGTCAACACTCAACTCTCTTTTAGCGTATCATGTAATTCTTTGATTAATTAATTTTAATGTAACTTAGCTTCTTACCTGCTTCTTTTATAAATATTTTTATTTTCATGTATGGATGCTTCTAAAATTATTTATATGCGTTGATTAGAAAATTCGTTAGTGTTGTGTTATTCTTATTAATTAATTAATGACTTGTATATGCAATTTTCAAAATGGAAGACTTAGTAGAGGTACGTCATTGTGCTGTAATACGAACAAAGATACAAAGGTATAGATACACACGTAAAGAGTATATATGTAGCGATTATGTGACGACACTGGTCGTCAATGGTGCCTGTACCGCCTAATTATGCTCTTAACGACACATACAAAGGTATACTATACCTGACCAATTCCTTACGTTGAACTTAAACACCCTTACTGCACAATCCTCATCAATCTAGAAGTCCACCATAGATTCATATCCAAGATCTAATATAATTACTATTGGGAAATGGCGTAAGGTCATATTTCCATATTGTATAGAGATTATTACTGAGTAAATGTTAGAAAACTAGTTTGAGAATAAATGAAATTAAGGATTTAATGTTTGACGAAAATATAGCAACCAGTGTTTACACTTTCATATTTCATAAAGTGTTTAGTAATAAAGCTTTAAAGTAATAATTATCAAGTGTAAATGCTAATTTCTAGTAAATGCTACTAGAAATATCATATCTTACTATATTATAAAGCATTAAGGCTTACTAATAATGGAAACTCTTAAAATTAAGTAATCCAAGTTATAAAGTTAAAAGTACAAGTAATTAAAGCACATTTTCTAACATTTACACGTTCTTAAACTCAAAGTACAACTAATTAAAATAGAAATACTAACATTAAATACAATAAATAAATCATTATGTGTCAATAAATACAATTAATACAGTTATTAAAACACCATTACATAAGAAATACAAATTATCAAGCATATTGTACAACCAACTTAAACATAATTCCTGCATTAAATGTCACTAATACAAATAATAAAGTACATTATACAAATATTAAAGCCCGAACGGGCAACGGGCCAAATGGGCTCGAGCCCGAAAGGGCACGGGCCAAACGGGCTTGAGCCCGAACGGACACGAGCCAACGGGCTCGAGCCCAAACAGGCACGAGCAAAACGAAATTCTTGATATCCGTAAATTTATTGTCAAAAAGAACATAATAAACTAAAATACATGATTCACCGAAAAATTTTATTTGAGGGTACCCGCCGCCGCAACGCGCGGGTACCCTGCTAGAAATATCATATATATATTTAGAACATTCAAAAAAATTAGGAATGTTAATTGCTTATTTCGAAACAAGTAATTTCTATGAAACTCTAAATGGTAGTTGTTACTCCCCCGTTTCAAAATAATTGCCTTGTTTTGATTTTTCGAAGTCTTTCTGTTTCAACTTTAAACTTTAATTATTTTTGTTTGTGTTATATAATACTTAATGAAAATTATACCGATGAAAATACATTTAAAACTCAATACATTCAAATATTTTGCATAAAGTATTATATAAAACAAAAGAAAATAGTTATAGTCAAAGTTGGTAAAAAGAAGACTTAAAAAAGTCAAAACAACACAATTATTTTGAGACGGAGGGAGTATTGATTTCAAAACACTTTTAAATGCTTGCTGCAATACCGAGCATGTTACATCACTTTTTTCTATACTGTTGCTCGATAACTTTCCTTTTGTTATCTTTTTATCGTAATTAATATTCTAATGTGTTGACAACCGAGTACAATCAACAACAAAATATCCCCTAAAATGTATGTAGTACGAGTATGGATGCCCGCGCGTTGCTGCGGGTTTTTTGCATCAATTTTTTCTAACGCGTGTGTGTAACTGGTAAAAACAAATGGGGCGTTTTGTATATATAGTTTTAAAGAGAACTTTGAATACAATAATGAAACGACTAATGTTCAGACGAGATTCCTTTAAGACTGGAACTTTAGAGCATGCTATTGTTTTTGTTTCACTTTTAGGCATCCTTGGTTGAAGTTCTGGATTGTATGAAGTTGAATGTTTCAAATTCTTCATTGGCATACCCTTTCCAAATCTTGGCAGCAACATAATAGTAGAAGCACCTAGCACAATATACAACAAAAAGGTAACCTATACAAATAAAATGGATATTATTAGACCAATAACATATTAACAATACAAACAAACAAATATGCAGCAGGCTAGTGAATTATGTGAGATGATATATTGTTAATTAATGTTATTTCATATTTCAAATCTACTCAAATTCCAATAGCACTTGGTCGACTTTTTTTGATATTGGAAAACATCTATCAAAACACGTGAATATCTTTGGTTATATATAGTGATTAATGCACATGGATAAACCCACTCATATTTCTATTAATTGTTCTTGTCGCACCATTACTTAACCAAATGCAGAATAATAAGTAATCCCAAACACCCCCTTATTAAGTAAATCCACTCATATAAAAAAACATACTAATAACTTAAATCTTTACAAACAAAAGTAAAAAAAAGTTAGAAGTTTACTTGTTTGCATTTGAGATGACCATGAAAGATTTGAACCTTAGACCTTTGAAGATTACTGTCCATCTGTGCCAATTTATCTTTTTCTATATTGGACCTTCTCTTTAGCACACGCGATTGTCCCTTCACTTTCCGCTTCCGCCTTCTAACTTGGCTGCCGCGTGACAGACTCCATACCCTTTTTTGCACTTTTAGCCTTCTGGTATGTTGATCGTGCACATGAGATTGTTTAATATTTCAAAAAATGTTGTATGTTTTTTGGCTTCTCTGCAATTAAGTATCCTTCATGCTGGTTTTTTCTTCGTTCCTAGAGAATTATTTTCTGCTTTCATTGGAATTACCTAAAAAACATATAGAAAAAATTCATGCCACAAAAAAGGATTGCTAAATAAAATAGCGAAGTAACATAAAGTTCAACAAAATTAAGTAACCATCATTGAACATCATATTCGATTGAAATCTTTATTATAAGTCTCTTTTGTTTAACTTTTGTGTACCTATCCATTTTCTTGAAACACATATTCTCATAAGTTTTAAAATACGTAAACAAAATAGTTAAGTTTATTTAGGCCTGCACGCACTAACACACATTTCTTTTCTGCCACGGGCCCTTTATATGAAAGTTACTGCTCTTCCCACTTATAGAGTCCATCCCTACATCAAAGCTCTCTTTAATCACCACGTGAAAGTTACTGCTCTTTCCTCAAAGGTCAAATCCAACACTTCCCATCTTATGGAATCATTTCCATTCGCATCTAGGTGCTTATCATTCACATTTTCTTTTTCTTTTTTTTGGTATAACTTCTATCGAGTCTACTTTATGGCACGACTTTTCATAACCGTAATCATTTAGAGTATGTCTTATCAACAAACTATCATTAACACCAATCATCTTAGGTAGATGATTATGTTGTTCAAAAGGTTTGTTAGAACTTGTCTTCCCAATGACAACTTGGAAGAAGTCATTTTGTGTGTTAGTCAACGAACGAATCTCGTTCTTGTTAGTGTGATTGATTGAACAATTACACTTTAGGTTGTCGGTCGAGTTACTGCTCTTCCGCCAATACAATTACCCGTCTACATTAAACACCAGACACCAGTTAATCTTCCTATATGATACGGAGTACTACTTTCGCTAAGTTATTCAGGTTTTAAAAACCTAATCTTGAACTATGTAGATGTTTACAAAACACTTCAATCACCACGTGAAAGTTACTGCTCTTCCGCCAATACAATTACCCGTCTACATTAAACACCAGCACCAGTTAATCTTCCTATATGATACGGAGTACTACTTTCGCTAAGTTATTCTAGTTTTAAAAACCTAATCTTGAACTATGTAGATGTTTATATTCAGTTAGAAAGTGTCAAGCTTTTTCGACTCTTCTAAACCCGAAACCAAAATCAGCTAATCATCTTCTTAGTAGTCAATAACTGCAACAAAAAAAGGTCTATTCTTGGCGAACTAATCTAAATATTGGACGTAAAAAGCTTATAAACATTCTTGGTGAAGACGGGTGGATAAACCTAATCGGAGACCCATTTAACGGATATTCTGTTATTCTTACTTGATAGTAACGACAAAAAAATCCTATATTCTCTTTTTTGGGTAAAAAAAATCCCAGATTTCCGGCCAACCTAACTTGACACAAAACCAAGAATGATGCATTTTCACCCGTAAAGAATTATTGAAGTACCTTGGTCATTATTGGAGCGTTTGAGTTGAGGTTGTCTCGAATATGACGATGGTCCAGCCGCATGATGAGTATCTACAAAAAAAATAAAAATAAAGGCCAAGTAAGTTTTTTATCCTGAATGGTATAAAATAAAGAAAGCACCTGCCATCGATCATTTTCCTATACCTGATACTTTGCATGCCATAAAGATTTGTTTAAAAACAACGTACAGAGCTATTAAATCTGTGTCCAAACACCCTTTATTTCTACTGTCCAAATAGCATATGAAAGTTGGTAAAAACACCTTTTTATTTCTACTGTCTAAATAGTGTATGTTTTGGTTAAAATTAAGAAAAAAGGCATAAAAACATATATTCAGATACTATAGTATAAAAGGCAGATGGTGATTCATCTGATATAAAGGTTCACCAAAAGTTTATACACCCATGCTTTTCTTATTCTAATTCTTAAACACAAACACAACATTCTTCCACAATACCAGCATCATCTCCACTTTAAATCATACATAACAAGTTAACTTACATAATAAGCAACATAAAATCATTTAGACATATAAAACGCAACATTATAATTCGGGCAACTGCAATCATAGTGTTACTAAAACTTAAGGGACACTGAAAATTTCGACGTATTCAAGGATAGACTCATCAGGCATATCATGTTTGAAGGTAACTACATTAATGTCGCAAAATGATGGATAGACCTACGTGATACCCATTGACACTTTCCCCTCCATCCCAATGCAAAAAAAATGCAACATCATCAATTTTGCAAGTATATACTGAAATACAGTTTGATCATTTCATATAGTGGATAAAAAACAAAGTTGGTTGCATGACTTATACTCGGTGTATAAAAATTCAATCGCTGCCATCTTTGCTATTAAGTAGAAAGATTGAATTTTTATACCTTTATTTCCATGTCTTCGGACATCGTGGCCAACCTAGCAAACCGAGCAGCTGCAATTGCAGACGGCAGTGCTGGTTCATCAGCAGCCTCATGGCAATGGCATGTGCCATTCTGTGTCGTTTCTCATACTCACTTTTACCCCGGTGGGTTATCTTTAGAACCTAAAATAAAAAATGAAAACTACTTTTTAAGATGCACAAATCCAGGTAATGTTGTATAACCGGCGGGTCAGATAGATGAAAATAGATATGTGGCTAAAATAAAGAAAATGGGTCAAAAGAGTTGAAAATAGACCCAAGCCTTATTTTTAAACTGATCCAAGCCTTATTTTTAAAGGAAAAAAACATTTTTAGAAATTCATTTTGGATCATTTTATTTCACATAAACCACATAAGATGCAAGTAGGCAACACAAAGCAGTAATACAGCACAGATGCTTAAGACGCAATACATGATGCATCCTGAGGACTAACATTTTAAACTTCTAATGTAGCCCTTTTTTTAATACAACTAAAAATACGTACCGTTATTATTACAGCAGGAGGAAGCGAATGCTCGAATATATATACCAATGGCATGTTACACGCTAAGCCTTTAAAGGAAGTATATTCGGTAAAAAGGAAAATGGTTACCTGAAAAAAAGGTCCTCTCCATGAGCGCCCCGTTGCTCAATCCCACCACAAATCTACGTCGGTTGAATCTCCCACAGTCACCATATTTGCTTCACCCAACAACGACAGACCAAAACCCGTGACACCTACTGTTTTTTAACACACCATCAACCATCACAACCGAGTTAGTGGACATTAGCATACATGAAGCTCCAACTAATGTTTGATGACCCAACATCGGTAACGATAGGTACAACAATGTTTGCTAACTAAATTCAACACAATGACATATATTCAACCTGTATATAAATTGTATTTTCAGTGGGAAAACAAAATGACTACATGTTTCACAATGAGTGTATCTGCTATTTTTAAAGACTTATAATTAAATAGACGTTTAGTAGATATTGTAATTATGTTTCCATTGGATTGGAATTTACTTGAGAACAAGCTATAAATTCCAAGATACATACTAAAACAATATTGCATATATTATGCATAAAAGTACTCACTTGAGAATGCAGGATGAAATCCAGCTTCATTTCTAGTTTCTACATTTGTAGTTGCAATCTTATTTGCAGCAGAGATTGTTTCAGTTTTGACATGCTTTCAATTCCTGAGCTCACCTCATGGTCTCTTGCCTTAGAATCCCCCATGTGCACCATAATTAATTGAGTAACCAAATAACAACATACCCTTGTGAAATTTATCTCTCAATTTTGCTTGCAATTAAACATGCATTACAGATATTCAAATTCCATTATTTCCCACATAATCAGATAATTACACAAACAAAAGTAAAGACGGGGTCGTGCGAATTCGACAGCCGATGAACAAAACTTTCATAAATTGTAGTACAACACGCAAAACCTTTTTGAGATATTACACACCTTTTCAAGTTTCAAACTCCTTATGAATGGTGAAATACATTAGAGTGTCAATCTAAACAAATAGAAGTAAACTAATAAAGCATGATATCTGCATAATGCTCAACTCTTTACTGTGATTATGCATCTAATTAGTCTACTACTTACTTTAAATTATTATCTGTCATGTAGGCTTAAGTTGTATTGTTTTTCTGTCACACAATTTAGCATATGCCAATTACTAAAGCGAGAATAATAAAAAAAACCTTACAAATTTATAATGGTTTGCTTCTTGACTACGCGGTATTTTCTTCTTTCAACTATAACCTGAAATGTGACAGCCTAATTAGTAACAACGTAACAGATCCATATACCCAAGGAATACAATACATAAACTTAAACAATAAATACATAAAAGAAGGTACAAAAAGTTACCAAGATCACCAACTTCATCATCTACTTTATACATCTTCACACCTTCATTCTTCTTTCCAGAGGAATCCAACGCCTTTTGAACGATCACCTTCAAAACCAACCAACAAAATACAACAAACATAAGTGAAACAAAAACATTGTATACACTACAAAAATCAGACGATCAGAAGCCAATGATAAAGATGCAAAAGGAAAAAACAATTAGGAACAACCAAGAATGATAAGAAATCAATAAAATGATTAAATTAAGTAAATAATTAGAATAACAAACCCCATTATGAAAGACCAAAAAAGATCATAACAATATCTAAAAAAAAAACTCCATTACCTGTTCAAAGCCAAAGGTTGCCGAAACCTATTCACCCGAAAAAACACGTAAACGATCGTAATCACACATTCGAGGCTGCAATTAAACATAAAACTATGAATAAAAATACAAATTTTTTATAAAAAAAAAAAAATAATAATAATAACTGGAATTAAAAAAAAAAAAAAAAAAAAAAAAAAAAAAAAAAAAAAAAAAAAAAAGACCCAAAAATAGTTTGTGTGTGTGCTTATGAAGAATCCAGAACCACCTTGATGTATCTCATATAAACCAAGCAAGAAAAAAGATGTGGATAGAAACAATTGAGAAACTGTATATCTAACATATGGCTTAACCACAACCACAAAAAGATTAAAAAATTGCCGCTACTATTGCTTTTACGGTCGCTCCCCTCACAGACGACTGTAGCTGCCACAAAACCCATTTGGTCGGATCGGGCAACGGTTAATCGGCGACGGGTTTATTTGTTGGAGCTGCATCGATCGGATCTGAAAGAAAGAAGAGGGATGTGAGTTATCGTGAATAGTCCGGGTCGGACAACAATATGCCACATTATTATCGTGAATAGCGGGTCACAAATAACATTCGGGCTCATGTTAGTTTGATACGATGGGGTTTGGTCAAAAGATCCCTTCGTATGTTTTCTTTTTTGTTATTTCTTTAACTTATTTAAATATTATAGTATAACAAATTGCGATATAGAGTGATGTTTCATCTAACTTCTGGTTATCTGAACATCGGATTCGTCATGCATGAGCTAGTCATGATCAACTATGCTGATTTTTATAGATAACATAGACATAAAAAATAATTTTTATCTTTGACTACTATCTTTTTTTTGTATATGCATAAATTTTATTGCAAACAAGAACATATATACAAGTATACAACACCAACACAATAGCGAGTCAGCCACCATGGGACACACCCTATGAAGCAACCAAACACTCCAAGCAACTAATTAAAAGAATAAAACCCCACACCTAAACAGAAGACATCAACAAATTAAGCCTCACAAAACTCATGCATGAGATGTGTGAAGGAAACAAAAGTACAAACTCAAATTAACAATAACACATCCTTGCTATCTGACTACTATTATTTACTTCAATTCATTAGTAGTGCTATAAATGGAATTTTTTCTTTTTGTAGATAAATGAAGTAACTTAGATATACTAGTTAATCTAAATGAAAAATTCTGTTTTCATTAGTTGTGCTACTTTCCTGGTATTGGTAAATGTTCTTTCATCATATTTCTTTCATCATATATCCTGAAGATTGTAAGTGAATTAACTCTATTTTTTCGTATTTTAATTATTTAAGGCTCAATGAACACCAAATGGGGATGTAGCTCAGATGGTAGAGCGCTCGCTTAGCATGCGAGAGGTACGGGGATCGATACCCCGCATCTCCAATCAAAACTTTTTCATTTTGTTAATTTTACGGTTTGCGGTCCTTTGTTTTTCTTTAACGTTTAGCTTCTTCCATCAGCATTAGATGTGGCAAAATATGTGAGTCCCGGTAAGTGTTTAAATGGGTTTTTTGCGGCCTGACAAGCCTAGAAGAAAAAAAATAATAATTATTATTATTTTCTTTTAGTAAAAGATGGAAAAAAAAAAAAACAAAAAATTTTAGACCCGTTTAGATATGTTGGTTAATTATTACTGTATGTGATTACACTTTGGTTATGTTTGGCGTGGAGCTTTTTGGGGCAATGAGCGGTGAGAATGAGCTTTTTTATTTTTGATGTTCGTTTGGTAAGGGAGCAATGAGTTGTAGCAATTTTTTAGGAAAGTTTTTTTTCTAATGCTTCCTTTTGAAGCTGTGGATATTTACAAGAGCTGTGGATATTTACAACTATGTTACCAAATGTTTTTATTTAAAAACTACTGCTCACAGTTACTGTTCACGGCTACTGCTACTTTTACCAAACACAGCCTTTATGTCAAATAATCAATTAGACTCATCTTTATTATTTAGAGAGATCCAACTAGACTTACTATTTAATGAATATTTGCCCCGCTAAACACATGTTGAACTAATGGATCTCTGATTGGCACATCTAATAAGCATCCATAAAGTTTCAAATGAAAGAATTCATACGAGGGTCAGCATCGACAAAAAGTTTCAAAAAGTTTACAGTTTTTCTTTTCTCAACTCTATTCTAAATATAGACGCGATGATCACCACTCCCCCCACCTCCACATCGGCGTCACATCACCACTTCCTCACCTTTCAGCTTCAACGGTCTCCACTCCCTTCACATTCAAACCCATATTTTTAAACAAATTTAATCAAAAACTATATTAAACTTTTATTCATAAATTAAAAATATTACTCTGATAATTAAAAACATAAATGTACAAAATTAAAAACGTAAATTAATATGGTAAATTCCACTTCTCCTTGATCTCCAGCTTCATCTACATCACCCTTTCAAAGTGGAATCCACTCAAGTGCTTAGTAGGGCTCATATAGAAGAGTTCTTCTTTTTGTCGTTGTTCATATTCTTGGTTGGCCAACATTTTTATTTTTTTTTATAATTATTTTTTCTTTTATTTATTTATTTTTTTATTATTATTATTATATTATTATTTTGCATTTCCATCTCCAAAAAGGCAGTGCAGTCTTCTTTCTTTATTGACAGAAAGAACTCGGTTGACTTGCACATTCGATGACCATCAACCTAGCCAACGCTTCTTTAGTGTCAGCTGCAGACGATGTCATTGCTTTCTTCTTCGCTCTGTCCCTGCCCGTTGGTAGTTGAACTTCCTACACTTCCTCTTCCTCCTCGTCTCCAACTTCCACATTGAGATTAATACTACCATCTCCTGACTGCGTTGTGTTGAACATACTAGTCCCCTATGACTTGTATCTCTTGAACTTTTTCTATCGCTTTTTCAAATTTTGGAACTTCCATACCCTTCCATTTCGGAGAATCTTTTAAAGCGTCCCACACATGAAGAAGTGTAAAAGGTAATCCATTTTCAACACGATATTATTCAAGTGCTCATTTGGAGCAATCCCCCTCTCTAGCTCCACTTTGTTGTGCGCTTCGAAAGAAATTATTGTACACTCCACAAAATTAAGCCACTTTAGGACGCATATTCTTCCATTTTCCATTTAATGAATCATACGTTCGAACACTGGTTACCTTCATTTTTTGCTCAACGTAAGCTAAAATAGTCGTCCAAAACCCATTTTCCTTTCTCGTATTACCAACAAAGCTATCTTCGGAAACTCGAACCCAAACTTTGCACAATGCAGTTTCTTCTTCAAGGGTCCATGGAATGCACCTTTGACCTTCATCGTCGTTTTAGCCGTCCTCTTTTGACGTCTTATTAACAACTTCTTCTTTGGGGTCGCGACTTCTTGGGGTTCTTCCTCGTCATCAATGGTATTAGGCATAGAAGACTCAAATTGAGGTTCATAAATTGGAATATCATCAAAACTAAACGGATGAATGAGAGACATAGGTGGAGGTTGTGTTGAAGATCCGCTAATATTTAGTTGTGAAGAACCGCCAATATTTGGATCATACATAGGTAGGTAATGTGGGTAATAGATCAAAGTTTAGTAATTTTGTTATAAAAAAATACCAATAAAAGGTCTTTAAAGTTTCAAATAAAATGAGCCAAATAATGCAATATTTTTTACCTACATTTTATAATAACATAGGGGTTAAAATGTTAAAATCAACTTCTTATTTTTTTCAGTAATAAATTGATGTGATCAAATAAGTAGTGCTTTTATGCATCATTTATCCCATTTATTTTGCTCATTTACTATGTTTTTTATATAAGAATCGTTACTTAATAACTTACTTTCATAATTCTTAGTAATTCTAGAGCAAAAATGGAAAAAAAGGGAAAACGGCGTTATTTGGAGCTGAAACAAAGAAAACGAAGAATAATGATATTCAGAAGCTGAATATGACATATCTTGTTAGGAAATTAAGCTATAGCAGTTAGTACGGTTGAAAAGAAAGTTAGTACTGCTGAAGAGTTTTGAAGACATAAGCAGTTAGTACTATTGAATGAAGAAGTTTGTACTGTTTATGATTTCGTAACGTGTGAAGATAATTATAGAAAAGATTTAATGTATATCTTATAATGTTAGACTTATACGATTAGGTTGATAGTTATCTTGTGAAGGAATCCTTAGTCTATAAAAGGATTGCCTAGGTTAACGATTGTATGAGTATTGCTTTGTTAAGATTCAAGGTTGTAAACCCTAGTGATAGGAGATCACTCGTATTATTTATTAATAATATTGAATCGTTGAAGTTGAAGTATATTGTTCATTCTTTGTTGATTCGTTAATACAAAACACAAACAAACAAATCTTCTAAGTGCTAGCTAGTAAATTCCGCGTGCTAGACTAGACATCATTCAAAGTATTCATCTAACACAAGGAGTGTGTGTAGATCCGGTCAAGTGGTATCAGAGCCAGGTTAACTGATACTTTGGTTTAGAAGATCCAGACGAATTTGTTCAAGAAAAGATGGACGTGGAAACAACAACAAGTCAGACTAATATTGCTGCTAAGCTTCCAATGCTTAAACCCAATGAGTTTGATATGTGGCGATTAAGAATTGAGCAGTTCTTTCAAGTTCAAGATTATACTCTCTGGGAGATTATTGAGGATGGGAATTCATACAAACCTGCAACTACAACAACCGTTGTTGAGGGTGTCACTGAAACTAAGCTGCAAACTAAGCCAACCACTACTGAAGAGAAGGCACAACACAAGAATGATGTTAAGGCAAGAAGTTTGCTTCTGATGACTATTCCCAATGATCAGTTGTTGAATTTTAGCAAGTTTAAGTGTGCTAAAACCCTTTTTGAAGCTATTGTTGCAAGATATGGTGGGAACGAAGCCACCAAGAAATCTCAGAAGACCATTCTCAAGCAACAGTTTGAGAATTTTTCAGCAACAAGCAACGAGTCACTAGATCATATGTTTAACAGACTTCAAAAACTAGTGAGTCAATTGGTTGTTCTAGGAATTGAGATGCCTCAGGAAGATCTCAACTCCAAATTTCTGAGGAGTCTACCAGCTGAATGGGCTATGCATGTGGTTGTGTGGAAAAACAAGCCTGATATAGATTCCATGAGCTTAATGGATCTCTATAGCAACTTCAAGATAGTTGAACATGATATTAAGAAGTCTGCTGGATCAAGCTCAAGCTCAAGCTCAGGGAATTTGGCCTTTGTATCAACTCCCAGTACCTCAAGTCCAGATGAAGAAGTTCAAGTGACTGGAGCAGTTGGTACTGCTATTTCCAATATTGGTACTGCTAGCACAAGCAGTACTAATGGACTCTTGGATGAGAATACTTATTGTGCTTTCTTGACTACTCAGCACAATGGAAGTATGTTGACTCATTCAGATCTTCAAGAGATTGATGAAGATGATATTGAAGAGATGGATATCAAGTGGCAGCTCTCTCTTCTCAGCTTGAGAGCTAGGAGATTCTTGAAGAAGACTGGCAAGAAGATTGTCATAAACAGCAATGATGTTGCAGGGTATGACAAGTCCAAGATTGAGTGTTTCAATTGCCATAAGAAAGGTCATTATTCAAGGGAGTGTAGATTGCCAAGCCAACAAGATGGAAAGAGCAGAGGATATGGAAACAAGTCAAGGGTTGTGGAGGTTACTGATTCAAGCTCAAAAGCCATGGTTGCCATTGATGGCTTAGGGTTTGACTGGAGCAACATTGCAGAGGAGGAAGCAGAAGCATCTACAGAGATTGCTCTCATGGCATTTTCAGACTCTGAGGTACAAGTTTCAAAATGTTCTAAATCTTTTGAAGCTTTAAAAGATCTAGAAACACTTAAGAAAAGATATGAGGATCAAAGAAAAGAGCTAACCGAAACTGCTTTTAACTTAGCAAATCATAAGAGGGCTTTAGCTGTGTTAGAAGAACAAATTGTTCATTATAAAAGTAATGAGTCAAAGTTTTCTGATGATATGATTATTGTTAAGAGAGACTTAATGTTTAGAGAAAATGAAATTAGTGTATTGAAACATGAGCTAGAACAGGTTAAGAAAGCAAAGGAGAACATTCAAATGACTGTTGACACACTAGAATTTGCAACTCAGGGTGTTAGTAAGATTGTTGAGTGTCAGATCCTTAATAAAGCTAAGTCAGTCCTAGGTAATAAGTCAGTTCCACCTCCCTATAGAGGAATTCCAACACCCCCAGGCATAGACTTAGAACACACAGGACAACCTGAATTTCAACTACCTGAGCTTAAATATGGTCCTCAACCTAAAAAGAGTGTAGTTGATAAACCTGTGTATGAAAGTGAAAGTGATGCTCATGTTTTTCAACCAATTAGTATATTTATAAGTCCAAAGGAATACAACGGATGTATTTCCCCGGGTCGTAGTCCCAACGAATGTTGAAGTCGAGTCGTCGGTTACGGTGTCGAAATGTGAAGTGAGTTATGAATAAAAGTGATATTTTGGAGTTTTACACTAAAGATATGAAATAACAAACAAAAAAAAAATAATCAAGCAAAGAATATAAGCAATTAAAGCACACGATTCCTAAAACGCAAATTAAACTTAAAAACGTACGTTACGAAATTCTAAAACGCACCTAAATAGTGGACTCCTAAATTATAAGCCCTAAAAATATAAAAATAATTTTCCTAAGTGCTAAATACTAAAAGAAAATTTTAGAAAAAAGAATTGTATTTTTTTGATTTTTATTTTAATATTTATGAATTAAAAACTAAAAGAAAGTATTTAAATGATTAAAAATAGTAAACGATTTTGGAAAATTATGAAATTTTGCTGGAAAATCTAAAATGATATGAAGAAGCTATGAAAAATGAAATTTGAACCCTACTAAACCATAATAAGCAGTTTGGGGAAAAAGCAGTTTCAAATAAGCACTTGAAATAAGCTATACAGCACCAAAATTCACCAAAAGCTCAAAGACAGATGAACACACTTATAAAAGCTTAAAACCGCTTATAATGACCAAAGGAGCACACAGAATAAACCGATAAGCAATATAGAAATTATCAACTGATGCAGGCTAGAACAGTCCTAATGGGTAACTTGCAGACTAATTCTAAGCTAATTAATAAGCTACTAAGTAGAATCTAAGCTCAGAAATTAAAAGCCTATACTACAAGCTACTCAGAAACCAAAATTCAAGCAATTAGCGCAAGTAGATAAGCAGATATAGATCAAGCAATAAGCTGAGATGAGCAAAACTGATGGTGCAGGGCTGCATAAAGTGGTCTGATGCAGCAGTTGGGGTTTTTGGCCTCTAATTCCTTCCAAACTCAATGAAACAATACCAATCTATGGATTCTCATTTAAAACACTGGATTGCACCTAAATATTCCAAAAGTTACCACCAAAACAAGCTCAGCTTATAATAAGCTTATTAGGGCAGTTGAGAACCTAATTTTGAACTCACAGGCTTAAAACCTTAAAACACCTCAAAACAGCTTAACACCTAATAAAAACAACTCAACTATCCTCAAATAAGTTCAATCCAATCTCAACTAATGGTACATGAACAGTAACAAGCTCTAAATCACACAGCACCAACTTATACCAAACACCCTTTATAGAAACTGATTTAGAACTTGTACACTACAAACCACTAATTTAAGCCACGATTCAGATCACTAATATTTAACTGACTTATATAACCACCAATAAGCAACTTACAATTCCCAAATAAGCAATAAATAAGCTGTAACATAAGTGGACTGTTTTTAGCTTTTAATGCTTTATTAGGTGAAAAATTAATTACCAGCTAAACCACTAATCAAATAAGCTCAGACATGACATAATAAGCTACTCGAATTCAGAATAAGCACTATTTAGACTGAAATAAGCAAATGCACAGTTATAAGCTATAAATGAGATTCAAATAGGGCTTACAAATAGAGTTATACATGAAACTGATCTGAATCACATGGAGCACTACCTAGGCTTACAACATAAGCCAATAATACACCAATAAGCTTCTTCCAGAACAGCTTATTCTTGCACAGCTTATTTGAACAGTAACTTTGACTTTGGTTGACTTTTTGAGTGTTTGAGGCAAAAACAGTTTAAACCTTATCTAATACTCACAATAAGCTAAAGAGCTTATATGAGCATAATCTAATGTTGAAATAGCTTATTGAAGCTGAGTTTCACTATTTTTTTGTATTTTTGAATTATTTTTCTAATTTTTTTGTGTTTTTGAAATAAGTTGAACAATAATGAAATGTAAAAGTTTAGATAATCTGAAAAGGTTTAATATAAGCTAATGAAAAAGTAGATAAGCTAATATAAGACTTGAAATAAACTAAAGAGATACGAATTTAAAAAAGGATTAGACTAAATTTAATTAACAAATCTCAAAAGTTACAAAAGGATTCTGAGAATACAAATTTCTTAAACAATAAAACTTTTTTGGCAGCATAAGCCAACTAAAATCTACACACCAAATGAGGAAGAGGAGAGCTCTATTTATAGCCGAATTAGGATGCTTCTAGGGTTTCCATGTCATCAATCCTTACCACCTTTGTGCTTCTTTGAGTTGATATCAGCATTTAGATTACCCTTGGTCAACAATCCATTTATTTCGTCCCTTGGATCAGAATTATACGCATCATCAGCCAATCAAATGCCTCGAATTTCATTGGGATTGCTGACATGTCAGTCCTGACATGTCAGTCTTCTTCTAACATGTCAGTCCTGACATGTCAGACTTCTTATAGAAGTGCGTGTGAAGTACCAATTTACCCTTAATTGCTGTAAATTTCTGGGACGGGTAATTAGGGTTCATGGAACAGTAATAATTAGGGGTGAGGATGGCGGGAAAAGTTTTTAATAGTTTAATGAGTTTGACCGGGTGGGTTATGGGTGGATTTGGGTTGTGGTTTAGGGTTCGGGTTATGATAGAAAGGAGATGGGTTGTGGGTTCGTTTTGGGCTTTGGGTAATTATAAGTGAATTATGGACTGGGCTTATATTTAAAATAACAAAAAGGGTCCAGATTATAGGTTTTAAGTTTAGTTTTGGTTTAGCAAGGACCAATGTTGTAATTCTGAAACTTCAGGGGCTAATTCTGCCATTCTTCAAATTTATTTTTCTTTGATGATTTCTTCCCCGATTCCGGCTAAAAATATCTTTTCCAAATCTCGTGCTCGTGTTTTCCGGGTTTTTCTTGATTTTTGTCCTTTTTCGTTTATCCGTTGCCTTCATAATCATAAACACAAAAATACAATATCTCTTAGCATTTTGGTTAGTTTTTGGTTATTTTGGTCTGATTTTGGTCAAGAAAAAGTATATGTTTAAGCATATACCAAAATCCCCCAGACTAAGTTATTGCAGTGTCCTCACGCAATGTTATAAAAACACGTTTTTGAAACCAAAAATTTCTAACCTCTTTTTACTAACTTTGAGAAGTAGCAAAATTTTTAAAAGAGATTAAGAAATCTTTAAGTTCTAAAAACTCCCCAATTTTCCTTTTTATTCTATTTTTGTATTTTTCTCATAATCATGTGACGACTTTGTTGACAATCATTATCTATCAATAACTTTTAGGGTCAACGAGTAGGAAACACGACTCATAAAGAAGTGACCATACGGATAAAATTCGTCGTTCCTGATTTTTTACGAGTCCCCAAACTAAGTGTAAAAACGAGATCATTGTCTATTTATAAGTTAGATGCCAACACTACCCATGGAAGTTACTTGTGTAATTACTTCTTGCTCCCATTTTCCTAATTTGCCTCTATTTATTTTATTTTTGGTGAGAAATGAATTGCTTTTTATTTTCTCGTTTCGATAGGTTTTTAGTCCGATAAAGAAACTAAATTAAGACGCTAAGTAGTTTTCAATCTTCTCTCGAGAACCGTTGCTTTGAAAATGAGGTCCACATCAAGGTTTTTTATTTATATTTTTGACTTTTGCATTTTTCTCTTTTTCATTCATCACCATTTTTTCTTTTTCTTTTTTTCATTTTTCATCATTCTTTTTTTTTTTTTTTTTTTTATTATTATTATTATTATTATTATTATTTTATTACTAACTTTTCACTTGCGTACCCTAAACGACGGAGTTTCACGGTTTAGTTCCAAGACCTTACACCTTCCGGAATAAAGGATCCAAGGGCTGTTACAACGGAGTGTTCCAAGACTCTAGACATTCCTGAAATGAGGATCCAAGGTGGTTAGACCAAGACCTCACACATTCCTGAACTAGAGGTCCAAGGGCCGGTGCAAGAGGGTAGCCAAGACCTAAACGCCTTCCGGAAATAAGGATCCAAGGCCCGATCTCAAATCCGTAGCTTAGAGCACTTAACTTATTATTATTAAATGTATTTATTAAGTAACCTTGATGTGTACCCAATTTTTAAAGCAAGGATTCTTTTAAGAAGACCAAGAACTAATCATCGGCAAAACCTAACATCTTTAATTATTCTTACAGTTATATATGGTGAAACAATTTTGTAGGAGCAAAAGGCCACAAGTAATTTCGATGAGCTCTAAAGAGAACCAACTACTCCACGCTTAGCATCTAACTTCTAAATGACTCTATCATTTCTCGTTCTTCGCAAATTTAAAATCTTAAATAATAAGATCCGCGAATGCTTAGCCGAATGGTTAAGGAGACAAGCTAGGGCTCAACACGCCCGATCAAGTCAGAATTTTATTCCTACTCTCACCAGCGGATAGTCAACAAAATGTCAAGACTTATTATATTTTTGCACACAAATTTTTAAATTTTTCTCATTTTTTTGGATTTTTTATTTTTATTATTTATTTTTTATTTTTATTTTTTTTAGGAAAAACGGGGTTGCATGAGTAAACGGCAAAAAATGCAAGGCAAAAATCAAATCGAAAGATTACCCCCCCCCCCCAAGACTAAAACGAGACATTGTCCTCAATGTATTAAAGGTAAGGGTTCTCCTACAAAAATCTAAGGCCGTTTATTAATTATGCCAATAGATAAGATTAAGGATATCGGATAAGCAACGAATGATGAAACTCGAGTGGAGAAAGACAAAACCACGAGCACGAGAGTCTTCATAATTCGGGCAAATCCTGGACATAAACAAACAACAACAAAACACGAGAATTGGAAGAGGTAGACCTCCTCACGTCACTTATTAGAAAATAGAAAGAAGATATAATGATAAGCATGGGGTGCCTCCCACGAAACGCTTTGTTTTTGTTAACCGAGTCACGTAGCTTGACTCGATCCTCGAATTCATTTGTCCATGGGGAAAGTTTGGAGATCCGGGACAACCATGGATCGTATGTCCTCTCCAAAATAATGCTTCAACCTATGACCGTTCACCTTAAAGTTTGGACCGTCGTTTTGAGCTAACTCGACGGTTCCATATGGAAAAACTTGAGTGATGGTGAACGGCCCAGACCAGCGGGTTTTGAGTTTACCCGAGAAAATCTTTAACCGAGAATTGAAGAGGAGGACTCGATCACCAACATTGAAAATGCGGTTCTTAATCTTAGAGTCATGAATCCTCTTTGTTTTCTCTTTGTAGATTAGAGAATTCTCGTAGGCTTGATCCCGAAGCTCATTTAATTCATTAATTTGGAGCTTACGGTGATCACCCGCGGTCTTGAGATCAAAGTTGGCATGTTTTAAGGCCCAATATGCCTTATGCTCGAGCTCGATGGGCAAGTGGCAGGCTTTTCCGTAAACCAGCTTGTATGGAGTACACCCGATAGGTGTCTTGTAAGCTGTTCAGAAGGCCCATAAAGCATCATCCAATTTGTCTGCCCACGAGGCTCGGTTTTCACCAACGGTTCTTTCAAGGATACGTTTCAATCCACTATTCGAAACCTCGACTTAACCGCTTGTTTGCGGGTAATACGCGGTAGAAAGTCGGTGGGTAACACCATACTTGAGCATAACTTTAGCAAATTGATCATTGCAAAAGTGAGTACCACGATCACTGATTATAGCCCGAGGAGTTCCGAATCGGGAGAAGAGATTTTTCAAGAACTTAACCACAACTCGGGCGTCATTAGTGGGGAGCGCTTTCGCTTCAACCCATTTGGACAAGTAGTCGACGGCCACGAGTATATACTTATTCCCTCGTGAAGACGGTAATGGCCCCATAAAATCGATGCCCCACACGTCAAAGATTTCGCAGACTTGAATTGCATTTTGAGGCATTTCGTCTTTTTGCGAGATTTTTCCTTGGCGTTGGCAAGAGTCACATGACTTTACCAAGTCGTGGGCATCGCGGTATATTATCGGCCAATAAAAACCAGAATCAAATACTTTTTTAGCGGTGTAGCTGGCACCATGATGTCCCCCCGTGGGTCCATTATGGCAAGCCATGAGAATGTCAACGGCTTCTTGGCCATGCACACACCGTCGAATTACTTGATCAGCACATATTCTGAACAAATAGGGATCGTCCCAAAAATAATGTTTAATATCTTTGAAAATTTTCTTTTTCTGCTGGGACAACATCCCTTTCACCACAAAATTCCCCGCATGGTAATTTGCATAGTCGGCAAACCATGGGGTACTCGGATTATCCTTTAAAGATACCATCCCAAGTGTCTCGAGAGGAAATGTTTCGGTGTTTTCCTTTTTCTCGAGATCACTTTGATGGGGATTTTCAAGTCTGGATAAGTGATCAGCGGCTAGATTCTCTGCTCCTTTTTTATCACGAATGATAATATCAAATTCCTGGAGCAGAAGAATCCACCGAAGTAGTCTCGGCTTAGCATCTTGCTTAGCTAAGAGATACTTGAGAGCAGAATGATCCGTATACACTATGCTTTTGGATAAGACAAGATATGGTCTAAATTTTTCAAAAGCGTAGACAACGGCCAATAACTCTTTCTCGGTAGTAGTATAGTGAGATTGAGCGTCAGTCATTGTCTTGCTAGCATAGTGTATCGGCTGAAAGTATTTTGATTTCCGTTGCCCCAGGACTGCACCAATAGCATAATCACTCGCATCACACATTAGCTCAAAGGGCAAGTCCCAATCGGGGGCAACCAATATTGGTGCTTCAGTCAGTTTCTTTTTTAGAACCTCAAATGCTTCGATGCATTCGGGAGAGAAGAAGAAGGGAGCATCTTTTTCAAGAAGATGGGTCAGAGGCCGGGCGATTTTAGAGAAGTCTTGAATAAATCGTCTGTAGAAACCGGCATGACCAAGGAAACTTCGGATTCCTTTAACGGTAGTGGGATGAGGTAGTTTTGCGATCACATCGACTTTGGCTCGATCTACCTCAATCCCGGATTTGGAAATCTTATGGCCGAGGAAAATGCCCTCTTTAACCATGAAGTGACACTTTTCCCAATTTAGAACAAGATTGGTGTTTTCGCACCTTTGAAGCATTTTGTCTAAATGGGAGAGGCAAGATGAGAAAGAATTTCCATAGACCGAGAAATCATCCATAAAGACTTCCATTGTCTTCTCGATCATATCGTGAAATATGGCCATCATGCACCTCTGGAACGTGCCCGGAGCATTGCATAAGCCAAAAGGCATACGTCGGTAGGCAAACGTACCATAAGGCCAAGTGAAGGTGGTCTTTTCCTGATCTTGGGGATCAATTGGTATTTGAAAATACCTGGAAAAGCCATCGAGAAAACAATAGAACTCATTCCCCGCCAAACGCTCAAGCATTTGGTCCATAAACGGTAGAGGGAAATGGTCTTTACGGGTAGCATCATTGAGTTTTCGGTAGTCGATACACACTCTCCATCCGGTGACGAGACGTGTGGGGATTAACTCATTTTCTTCATTTGTCACAACGGTCATTCCACCCTTTTTGGGCACACAGTGGACCGGGCTAACCCATGAGCTATCAGAAATTGGATAAATCATCCCAGCGTCAAGGAGTTTAATAACTTCCTTTTTGATGACATCATGGATTTTTGGGTTAACCCGTCTCTGTTGCTGGACGGCGGGTTTGAAATTTTCTTCGAGTAAGATCTTGTGAGTACAGAACCGAGGGTCTATGCCCTTTATGTCGGAGATCTGCCAAGCGATGGCACTCTTATGCTTTTTAAGCACGTCTAAGAGTTGGGTCTTCTCCTCATCTTTAAGGTCTTTAGAAATGATGACGGGATATTTGTCGGTTTCTTCTAAGAAAGCATATTCGAGATGAGGAGGTAAATCCTTGAGCTCGAGCTCCGGAGGATTCTCAGTAGACGGCTTTACTTCTTTGATTTCTTCTTTTTGAATTTCTTCCGGAGGGAGAGAAGATGACGGATCATTGTTAAGTAACTTCTCAAGGAGAAGAATGTCTCCCTCCGGGTCAAAGTCTGAATCATCAATTTCCGGTGAAACTGATTCATTCTTAAGACAAGCCTCGATCTCTTCCAAGATGAAATCACTTCCCTCAAACGGAGTGAGGGAAGGGGAAGAGTCGGAAAGAATTGGTTGAGAAGAAGGAGTGGGATTGCCACTCGAGGATTTATCGGAAAATCCAAGAACTTCTTGAGAATACTCCTCCGAGGCAACATCAATCACATCAATTCGATTAATCGAGACGGAATCGTGATTGGAGGAGTATTTGAACGTTCGGTCTAGGTTGAAAGTCACGGCTTCATTATCCACCCGCAGTGTTATTTCTTCACCATATATGTCAATCAAAGCACGCCCGGTCCTCAAGAACGATCTTCCAAGAATTAGAGGAACCCAGGGATCAGCATCAAAATCAACTACCACAAAATCGGCGGGGAAATGGAACTTCCCCACCTTGACAAAGACATCCTCGGCTACACCCTTAGGACGGGTTATGGAACGGTCCGCAAGCTCGAGTGTCATGCAAGTGGGGGTGAGTTCGGGCAGAGAAAGTTTTTCCCAAACAGACAACGACATTAAGTTGATGCTTGCACCAAGATCGGCCAAGGCGTAGCATTCAACCATCCCCGGAAATTCACATGGAATGAGAAATTTTCCGGGATCTCCAAGCTTTTCCGGAAGCTTTTTAAGGAGAACCGCTGAGCAATTCTCATTAAGAGGAGTTTTTGCCAGTTCAAATAATTTTTCTTTGTTACTCAATAAACCTTTGATGGTAGAAGCAAACTTAGGCATCAGAAGTAAAGCATCCGCGAAGCTTATATCAAAATGCAAATCTTGGAAGATTTGAAAGAATTTTTCCATTTGATTTGAAGCTTTTTCGCGGAGCTTTTGATCATTTAATCTTGAAGGATATGGAAGTTTGGTTTTTACAGGAGCTTCTTTTGGCTAAAAACAATCTTTGGTTCAGACGGCTGGACAACCAGAGGTTGGACGTCTTCGGTCCTTCCGTTGTTAGTAGGAAGTTCCGTGTCCTTTTTCACCTCGGTTTCACGGGCAACTACCTTGGGAGGAAGAGAAGAATCGGTAGTCGGAGCCGTGGGTCCATCATATGATACACCACTCCTTGTAGTGATCGCCTTAACATCGCCCCTCGGGTTAGCGATCGTATTGCTTGGAAGAGTTCCAGAGCCCGAGGGTCGATCATTTAAAGATTTCTTCATCTCAGTCATTTCCTTAATCAAAAACCTAGTTGTCTCTTCTTGGGATTTATTGAAATTTTGTTGATTCTGATTTTGAAGAATTAGTTGTTTTAACAACTCATCCGAGGGCGATTGATTTTGCACAAATCATTGATTTTGATTATTGTTAAGATTTGGCCCTCGGTTGTTTTGATTAAAACCCTGGTTGTTATTTTGAAAATTTCCCTGATTAAAAGTTCCTTGGTTTTGAAAATTTCCTTGATTCTGATTTTGAAAATTCCCTTAATTCGGGGCTCGGTTATAATTCCCCTGGTTTTGATAACCTTGATTAGCCCGATTTTGATTTTGAACATTGCGGTTTTGCATATTCTGATTTTGATTTTGGGTGAAACCGGGTGGTCCGAGAAAATTGTTAGAATGGTAGCTGAGAAGATTACGGTCTCCTTGCGGTTGGTAACCGTTACCACCCGTGTTAAAGGTTCCCATTGCAGCATAAACGTTCTCTTGAGTGTAGCCACCGGAGGCTGGGCACTCGAAATACGAATGTGGACCACCACATGTTTCACAACTCTGATTGACCACATTAACATGCTAATTATTGTTATTCTGATTCATACTTTGATGTATTCTTAAGATAGCAGTGGACATATCATTCATTTGTTTAGAAAGAGCTGCTATCTCGGTGGTAGGAGAAGTAGTGTCAGCTCGAGTAGACTCATTCTTTTCGGCAGAGGAATCCCAATAATTATGGTGGGTAGTCATGTTCTCGATGAGATCATAGCACTCTTCGGGTTGCCTTTTCATAAAGGTTCCACCGGCTGCAGCATTAATCGTATCACGGTGTCTCAATGTTAGACCATTATAGAACGTATCTATGATGGTAACTAATAACATGTTATGATTTGGACACCGATCAATCGAAAGCTTATAGCGTTCCCATGCTTCGAATAAAGATTCGTCGGGAAGCTGGCGAAAGTTACTTATCTCATTCCTCAATTTCGTCACCATCGACGGTGGGAAATATTTCGCCAAGAACTTTGAAACCATTTCATCAAAATTGTGAATGGAGTTCTTGGGAAGACGATCAAACCAAGCGGTGGCATGATGCGTCAGAGAATATGGGAAGAGATAAAGACGAAGGGCGTCATCGGAGACCCCATTTTGTTTCATGCTCTGGGTGACGGTAATAAATTTGTCAAGATGCTTGTTTGCATCGTCACCCGGCAAACCGTGAAATTGGCAAGAGTTTTGGACTTGTTGAATCATGTGATGTTTAAGTCCAAAATCTGCGGCTTGAATATTTACGGGGGCAATCGGGCCACCACGTCCAAGCATTGTAGGTTGGCACAACTCCTCCATCGTTCGGAGATCGGGAGCTGGCATTGCATTGTGATTACCACCCATCGGCGGGGGTTGATCGTTGTTCATTTCCTAAACGTTTGGGAAATTAACTCGGTGATTGTGACGGATAATTCTCTCGGGATTTGAGAGAGGTGAAAGAAGGTTATGAGACGAAGAGCGGGTGTTCATACACCAAAAAGAAAACAAGATTCAAAATTCAAAAACAAAAACAGAAATTTAGAAAAAGAAAATATTTTTGGTTTTTATATTTTAAAGAAAACTTGAGATTACAATCTTTTTGGTGATCGTTTGATCAACCGTACTCGTTTCTTTCAAAACTACGCGCAGCGTGGCGTAAGAGAAGAATGGATCTCTTTTCGGCTTGCAATTTAATGTCAAAGCCTAACTAGAACCCCGTGTATAGGTTGTAGTCAAGAAATAATCCGAGTAACGTTTAACTTAACGATCTCTTTTGTTGTTTATTGGAATGGTTTACAACACTTTCAATAAAGTGAGGATGTATTATTTTTGTATTTTTGAAAACACTTTAGACAAAGTATTTTATTTATTTTCTTTTTGTATTTTCTTTTTATAACAAAAACAAGTAACTTCCGAGGGAAGGGACTTCAAAACACGAATCAACGATCGAAATTAACAAACTCTTCTCAAGCCTTCCCCGGCAGCGGCGCCATTTAATTGATGTTTTTCAACCAATTAGTATATTTATAAGTCCAAAGGAATACAACGGATGTATTTCCCCGGGTCGTAGTCCCAACGAAGGTGATATTTTGGAGTTTTACACTAAAAATATGAAATAACAAACAAAAACAAATAATCAAGCAAAGAGTATAAGCAATTAAAGCACACGATTCCTAAAACGCAAATTAAACTTAAAAACGTACGTTACGAAATTCTAAAACGCACCTAAATAGTGGACTCCTAAATTATAAGCCCTGAAAATATAAAAATAATTTTACTAAGTGCTAAATAATAAAAGAAAATTTTAGAAAAAAGAATTGTATTTTTTTGATTTTTATTTTAATTTTTATGAATTAAAAACTAAAAGAAAGTATTTAAATGATTAAAAATAGTAAACGATTTTGGAAAATTATGAAATTTTGCTGGAAAATCTAAAATGATATGAAGAAGCTATGAAAAATGAAATTTGAACCCTACTAAACCATAATAAGCAGTTTGGGGAAAAAGCAGTTTCAAATAAGCACTTGAAATAAGCTATACAGCACCAAAATTCACCAAAAGCTCAAAGACAGATGAACACACTTATAAAAGCTTAAAACCACTTATAATGACCAAAGGAGCACACAGAATAAGCCAATAAGCAATATAGAAATTATCAACTGATGCAGGCTAGAACAGTCCTAATGGGCAACTTGCAGACTAATTCTAAGCTAATTAATAAGCTACTAAGTAGAATCTAAGCTCAGAAATTAAAAGCCTATACTACAAGCTACTCAGAAACCAAAATTCAAGCAATTAGCACAAGTAGATAAGCAGATATAGATCAAGCAATAAGCTGAGATGAGCAAAACTGATGGTGCAGGGCTGCATAAAGTGGTCTGATGCAGCAGTTGGGGTATTTGGCCTCTAATCCCTTCCAAACTCAATGAAACAATACCAATCTATGGATTCTCATTTAAAACACTGGATTGCACCTAAATATTCCAAAAGTTACCACCAAAACAAGCTCAGCTTATAATAAGCTTATTAGGGCAGTTGAGAATCTAATTTTGAACTCACAAGCTTAAAACCTTAAAACACCTCAAAACAGCTTAACACCTAATAAAAACAACTTAACTATCCTCAAATAAGTTCAATCCAATCTCAACTAATGGTAAATGAACAGTAACAAGCTCTAAATCACAAGCACCAACTTATACCAAACACCCTTTATAGAAACTGATTTAGAACTTTTACACTACTAACCACTAATTTAAGCCACAATTCTGATCACTACTGTTTAACTGACTTATATAACCACCAATAAGCAACTTACAATTCCTAAATAAGCACTAAATAAGTTGTAACATAAGTGGACTGTTTTTAGCTTTTAATGCTTTATAAGGTGAAAAATTAATTACCAGCTAAACCACTAATCAAATAAGCTCAGACATGACATAATAAGCTACTCGAATTCAGAATAAGCACTATTTAGACTGAAATAAGCAAATGCACAGTTATAAGCTATAAATGAGATTCAAATAGGGCTTACAAATAGAGTTATACATGAAACTGATCTGAATCACATGGAGCACTACCTAGGCTTACAACATAAGCCGATAATCAGGATGCTTCTAGGGTGTCCATGTCATCAATCCTCACCACCTTTGTGCTTCTTTGAGTTGATATCAGCATTTAGATTACCCTTGGTCAACAATCCATTTATTTCGTCCCTTGGATCAGAATTATACGAATCATCAGCCAATCAAATGCCTCGAATTTCATTGGGATTACTGACATGTCAGTCCTGACATGTCAGGCTTCTTCTAGAAGTGCGTGTGAAGTACCAATTTACCCTTAATTGCTGTAAATTTCTGGGACGGGTAATTAGGGTTCATGGAACAGTAATAATTGGGGGTGAGGATGGCGGGTAAAGTTTTTAATAGTTTAATGAGTTTGACTGGTTTGACCGGGTGGGTTATGGGTGGATTTGGGTTGTGGTTTAGGGTTCGAGTTATGATAGAAAGGAGATGGGCTGTGGGTTCGTTTTGGGCTTTGGGTAATTATAAGTGAATTGTGGACTGGGCTTATATTTAAAATAACAAAAAGGGTCCGGATTATAGGTTTTAAGTTTAGTTTTGGTTTAGCAAGGACCAATGTTGTAATTCTGAAACTTCAAGGGCTAATTCTGCCATTCTTCAAATTTATTTTTCTTTGATGATTTCTTCCCCGGTTCCGGCTATAAATATCTTTTCCAAATCTCGTGCTCGTGTTTTCGGGTTTTTCTTGATTTTTGTCCTTTTTCGTTTATCCGTTGCCTGCATAATCATAAACACAAAAACACAATATCTCTTGGCATTTTGGTTAGTTTTTGGTTATTTTGGTCTGGTTTTGGTCAAGAAAAAGTATATGTTTAAGCATATACCAGATGCCTCATTTTCTGAGGATAAGGTGTCCTCAGCTAAGGACTAAGATGCTCCAAACATTGAGGAATGGACTTCTGATGATGAGGATAATCAGGCTGTGGTTAAGCCTGTTAGTGCTAAAGTGGAGGAACCAAAAGTTCCAAAGATGGTTAAACCTGAGACTGTTAGGCTTAGATCAAATGCCAAACCTTTTAGACCAACAGTTAGGTATGCAGAAATGTATAGAACCACAAACAAGCCAAGAGGTAACCAAAGGAATTGGAATGACCTCAAATCTCACCAATTAGGGGATGATTTTGTCTGCTATAGGAAAGCTTGTTATTTGTGTGGTAGTTTTGACCATCTTGCAGCCTTTTGTGATAAATGGGTAAATAGGTATTCAAGTCCTAGGGTGAACACTGTTAGACCTCCCACTCACCCAACAAACACTAGAATGATACCTAGATCATTTCTTTTAAGGTCTGGACCCAAAGCAGTTCAAACTGCTAGACCAGCAGTTCAGACTGTCAGACCTATTAGACCTGTTAACCCAAGACCAACAGTTCAAGGTGCAAAACCAGTTTTTAAACCAGCACCAAAAACTGTTAATAGACCCTTTCATCACAAAGCAGTTGTAACAAACCAAGTTTGGAAACCTAAGGTAACAACTACCAAGCTAGCAGTTCCAACTGCTAGCAGAGTAATTGGTACTGGTGTTAGTAAAAACACTGCTAAGGGAAATATGGGAAATGGTGTGAATGCATCAGCATGTTGGGTTTGGAGACCCATCAAACCCAATGGTGCTAAAATTGTTTTGAAAAGAATGAATTATGTTGATGCAAGAGGAAAGCCTAAGTCTGTTTTGGCTTGGGTACCACAAGGAAATTAATTTTTCTTGTAATGTGCATTGTTAGTCATATACTTTTATACTGTGAGACAAGTTCTTTGTGGCTTGTTTCTTTGTTTTTGGACTAACAATTGCAGGTTTTGGATAATAAACACCAAAGAATTTAATGCTATATGTTTTGGACTGTAATGGTGATTTGGAGCTGAGTGTGTGATCTTTGCACACAACAAATGGTAATTGGTTCACCATGTCTAACCAACATAAGAACCAACTAGTCCAGAGCAAACGGAATCTGGTAAAGACTAATCAAATCCGTTGATGGTTGACAATTTACCAAAAATTGTATGGTTATCAGCTCACCATATCTAAGTGTGAAGAGGTGGCTAGTCCAAAGCAAACGGCTATTGGTAAAGACATATCAAATCCGTTGATAGCTGATAGTTTGCTAAAAACTATGTTTGAGCCATGGTATTTTAAAATCCTTTTCAATAAGTTCATACGGCTCAACAAAATTTTTTCAACAGTTGGTACGGTTAGTACAAAGTTAGTACGGCTCAACTAGCCGTTGTAAAAATCAGTCAGTAATTAATTTTATAGCCGTTGGGGTAAAACGGTTATTCTTAAGGTATTTATAGGGATTTTTCTAAAAGATAATTATCTTTTTACCATAAATTCATTTATTCTATTTCTAAAGATAATTTATCTCATTCGCATACTTCGCAAAACCCTAAACATTACCTATAAACCCCAAATAGACTACATAAAACCTCAATTCCAATTTAAACGATCATTGTATTGCTATAATCTTTCATTTTTCATCACTAAAAATGGCTGGATTGGAATTTGTTAAGCGTCATAATCAGGTTGCATTTCTTGAGAAAACAGAGGAGGGAGATGGACCAAAGTTTTATGAGATTGTGGACTTTCTCAACCACTCTCACATAAGGTATGCTCTAAATGTTTCTCCTATTCTTTATGTCTCGCACATCACACAGTTCTGGCAGAATGCTACTGTCTTGACTAGTGAAGATGGAGACTTAGAAATTCATTCTGAAGTGGATGGTGTATCTTTTGTTGTTACTGAGTCTATACTTAGGAGACATCTTAAATTAAATGACTCAGATGGTATTAACACTATGCACAACACTGAAATATGGGAAGAACTTACCAAAATGGGGTATGATACATCTGAACATAAATTAACTTTTCAAAAAGGATGTTTCTCACCTCAATGGAGATTTTTGATACATACCCTTTTACATTGTTTAAGTCCTAAAAAGACTGCTTGGGAGCAGTTCAGTAGCAATATTGCTATTGCTCTCATTTGTTTGTCTACAAACAAGGTTTTTAACTTTTCAAAATTTATTTTTGAGGGTATGGAATCTAATGTTAAAAGCAAAACAAAGTTTCTAATGTATCCTAGGTTTGTTCAAACACTTTTGAATAAAAAGACATACCTGCTTACAAAACCAACTGAAATTTTTGCTACTCCTAGCCTTCAATCAAAAGTTTTTCAAAATATGGCTATGGCTAGTAGGCTTTTTCAAGGGGACCCAGTTCCATTGTTTCCTCAAATGCTTCAAACTGAGTTGGGTGAAGGTTCAACAGTTCCAACTGATCCCCATCACACATCCACTCAAGTACTTAAAAGAACCCAACCATCTCAATTACGCATCACTTATAGGAGAAGGGAAACACCCAGAGTGATTCCTAGATCCTTTCCCCATGATTCACCTCTCCTAGCAGGTCACACAGCTAGAAGTGATGAGGGTAGTTCTAACCAAAATGCATTGATGGAATTATGTACCAAGCTAGTTGCCAAAGTTGAAAGTTTGGAGGCAGATCTTGCAAGCACCAAGGATGAGCTCAAAGCCCACAAGGAGAATTCAGCTAAAATTTTTAACAGGTTATCTTTAAAGGTGAAAAAGCTGAAAGATCAACTCAAGCAGAAAAGGGCAAGAATGGTATTGGATGATGATTCTTCTAGTGATGACTCAGATGATTCAGATGATGCTGATGGTGGAAATTCTTCCAAACAGGGGAGGAAATTTGGTAAAGACAAAGATGGATCAAGTTCTCAGGGGAGGCATAATGAAGAGGAAGAAGAACAATTTGATATAGGTTCTGGTAATGCAGATATGGAAGAAGAAGAACTTGAAGCAGTTCAGACTGATACCCATGAAGCAGAAAAAGTTCAGACTGTTGAAGCAGTTCTAACTGCTGAGACAGAGCATCAAGCAGTTCCGACTGGTGATACTTCAGCTGAGCTAGTTTATGAAAGAAGAAGAGCTGACAAAGGTAAAAGAGCTATGACACAAGAAGAAGAGGAAGCAGCTCAAGAACTTGAAAGACTCAAGACATTAAAACCAAAAACTCAAGCTCAGATAGATCATGATGCAGAAGTAGCAAGGCAAATGATAGAAAAAGATTTGGCTGATGAAGAAGCTAAGAAAGTTCAGATTGCTCAAGATAAGGAATTAGCAAGGAAAATGGCTGTTGATGATGAAAAGAACATAGCTGGTTTCATGGATAGAACAAGAACTGAAGATTTTAATCAAGAAGAGTTTAATGAGCAACTTCAATATTTGTTGGATTCTGATTGTATTATAAAAGCTCATGCTGTGATGATTCTTAATGATCAGGAATTAAATGAAGAAGAAAAGTCAGAAGAGCTCAAAGAATTTATCTTGAACACAAATAAAGAAGCTACTTGGAGTAACTTAATGCACAGAATCAGAGAAAGGCAAAAGTCAGGTTACAAGACCAAGTTACCTACCAGGAAGGAGAAACTCAATTTCATGAAGCACTATTTGAAGAATCAAACTAATTACAAGATGAGTGACTTTACTGGATGGACAGATGCTGAGATTGAAAGGAAATTCTTTGAATCATATGCAAGACTGAATACTCCAATCAGAGAGGACATGACAAGGAAAAAGAAAAGAAAACCAGAGGTTCTTGAATCTGATGCTGCAAAGAAACAAAAGTCTGAAGAAGAAGGGTTTACCAATGAGAAGATCAAGAGCATGATGATGATTGTTTCAGAATCTTCTTATATCAAACCTCTACAAGTAAAACATCCAATCATTGACTGAGAAGTGGTCACTGATGGAAGAATGAAAGGATGAAAGATAATCAGACTTGGTGATATTTCTGAAAGGTACAAGTTGTTTGAAGATTTACTCAGAGGATTTGACAGAGAAGATCTTAATCAACTATGGAGTTTAGTAAAAGAGAGATTTAGAGATAAAGATCCTATTGAAGACAAAGACAAAGAATTATGGGTTCAGTTGAAGAGAATCTATGAACCTGATAGTGGAGAGTCAATGTGGAGATTTGAAGCACAAGTTAAAGATGTGTATTGGTATTTGTTTAAATTGTGTGGAGTACATAGAGTTTCTACTCTAGATGGGATAGAAATCTATATGTTGGTGGAAAAAGACTATCCACTCAAATCATTTGTGTTAGTGGCTATGATACAAGGAAGACTCAAGGTTGAAGAAGACTCTGAGATGGTAGACTTGTTAGTTACAAAGATTTTCAACCATGCAGAGCAAAGAAAAGTCAAAGACTAAAGTGACTGATGTGATAGATGTTTGAAAGAATTTTCCACATTAAGAAGAAGAAGCTTAATTTGAAGAAACTTAGTGATTTGGATAGAAATCATAAGTTTAGGGGAGGATTGTTAGGAAATTAAGCTATAGCAGTTAGTACGGTTGAAAAGAAAGTTAGTACTGCTGAAGAGTTTTGAAGACATAAGCAGTTAGTACTGTTGAATGAAGAAGTTTGTACTGTTTATGATTTCGTAACGTGTGAAGATAATTATAGAAAAGATTTAATGTACATCTTATAATGTTAGACTTATACGATTAGGTTGATAGTTATCTTGTGAAGGAATCCTTAATCTATAAAAGGATTGCCTAGGTTAACGATAGTATGAGTATTGCTTTGTTAAGATTCAAGGTTGTAAACCCTAGTGATAGGAGATCACTCGTATTATTTATTAATAATATTGAATCGTTGAAGTTGAAGTATACTGTTCATTGTTCATTCTTTGTTGATTCGTTAATACAAAACACAAACAAACAAATCTTCTAAGTGCTAGCTAGTAAATTCCGCGTGCTAGACTAGACATCATTCAAAGTATTCATCTAACACAAGGAGTGTGTGTAGATCCGGTATATGACATATCTATTTTACTGGAGATACGCCGTGTGCCATACTTAGAAGATTTCAAGCCTTGCCTGCATTTTGAAAAATACCGCGTATCCAATACTGAAGATACGCTATATATATTACTTGGTCATTTTGAAGAATCCAACTTATCTGAAGAATATAGTGTATCCAAATATGGAGATAGAACGTATAGGAGCCCTAGCCAAAAGAAGACCCAAGACGAGATTACGTGCAATACGGCGTATCCATTTACATGATTACGCCGTATCCAAGGCTGGTCAGTCGTTTGACCAAAATATTTTATTGAGTGGAACCCACGTTTGATATCTTGAATATGGCGTATCGGGCAAGTTTTTAGAAGACTATAAATAGAAGCCCTAACCACGACTTATCCATTTACATGATTACATGATTACGGCGTATCCATTTACATGATTACGCCATATCAAAGGCTGGTCAGTCGTTTGACCAAAATATTTTATTGAGTGGAACCCATGTTTTATATCTTGAATACGGCGTATCGAGCAAGTTTTTAGAATACTGTAAATAGAAGCTCTAACCACGACTTAGGGCATCATTCTTTCCACCCTTGGCAATTTCCATACGATTTTCAGAGGCAAAAAGGATCAGAAAACACCATTCCAACCCAGGATAACATCTCGTATCATTGTTTCATTGTTTAATCATTCGGTTAGCTTATCGTTTTCCCTATGAATACTATTCATTCGACTTTGATTATTTATTTGAGTGTTGCTACTGAGATTATAGGCTAACATCAAGTTTATGAATATTATGTTTGTTTGATTCGACTTGATTTAATGCAATTTCGTTGGATATTTTATATGTTTATCGTGCTCGATTCGTTTGTTTACTTGCTTGAAGTATGCCATCTATTGCCTAGAATATAAATTGCTTGATAACTTATGTGATTTATGATCCGCATCACAATGGTGGGTGTAAGTGATAAAATACCTTCACGAATGGTTGACATTAGGACTAGAGGCCGACCCAAACCTAGGTTAGATTAATTATTATTAAGGCAAGTAAGTTAGCGCGAGATCTCTTATAGATGACCATTCACGGGAGTTTATGTAGTCTTCATTTCATTAAACTATTAAGATAAATCATATATAATAGCTGACAAACTTAATGCGCGTTTGAGACTTATTAACACTGTGACCATCGGGTTAAGGGTTGATATGCATAGGACTAGCTAACCATGACCAATTGGCCTAGCCTGCACTTGATTCATAAACGGAAGTAGCATTAGATCATTACACTTGTAGAAGAATCATGAAGACATAATAGAATGAACTTGGCTAACACGTTCTTCTACCATTGACCACAACTTATTATTTACCTTCTTTGTTTTTAGTTTAATTATTAATTTAAGTAATTAAATGATTTTAAGTGAATATATCATAAAAGTTTTTTCAAATAATATACCATCGCAACACAACACGCAAACAATTTTTTTATAGTTACTAATAAAAACAATATGTGCTAAGATCTCTAAGAGCAAAGGGTACCCTTGGCTGATGGCTCAAGCCATGACCACCAGCCAACCATGGCCGACGGCGCACGGTACCGCCGGTCGCGCCATGGTGGCTGGCGCCGTAGCCACTAGCCCACGCCATAGATTTATTTTTTATTTATTTATTATTATTATTATTTTTTTTTTTTTTTGTTTTATGTGTTAAATTCGAAGCATGTGGAGAAGAAAATAGCATGAGCAAAGTGTTGAAGATTATACCTTTGATGTAAAATATTTTATTTACCCGGTGGGTTTGCTTGATCGGAAATATGGAGGAAGATAGCTAGGCAACTGTGAAAGTGTGGAAATAAATATGGAGGAAGATAGCTAGGGAACTGTGAAAGTGTAGAATAGTGGGGATGTGTTAGCGCGGGTATCCATAATATTAATTCTTGTTCTCTTTTCAAACGTAGTAGTTATGATTTTGTGAAAGTAGTTTAATGTTACTGCACAACATGTGAAAGTAGTTTAATGTTTGTGAGAATCATATCCTTGTAGCTAAATTATGCATAAAAACCGCGACCAACTTTTACTACATTTTCATTTCCGTATCGTAGTTTCGTTATAATTTCCGTATGGTAGTTTCGTTTTAATAACCGTATCGTAGTTTAATGTAATTTGTATTTGACGTTTAATGTATTTTTATTATTTATAACATTAATTGTGTGTTTGTAATGTCTTTTTTTTTTTTTTTTTTTTTTTTTTTTTTTTTTTTTTAAATTAATGAAGTTTATTTTAGTTAATATTGTGTATGTTTTATTTTATGAAAAAAAAAAAGTGGACGACGGCACCACATTTTCTGGTGCCGTGGGTACCGCCCAGAATGTGGTGCCGTGGGATTTCTGGTGCCATAGAGATTTTTGCTGATGTGGCAGGGAATTTTGAGCCATGACACGAAGCTATGGCTCCAGGGTACCCAATACTCTAACAGACAATTATTTTCAATAATAAACTTTTGGAACATGGAAAAACTAATCCCACATAGGACAATGAAACTTATGGCTGTGTTTGGTACCCCAGATTATTGGGAGATTATGGGGCTACAGATTTTTTTTTCACAAAATAATCTATTGTCCAAAAAGTAGTATCGTTTGGCTGCAAAGATTAAGAAAGATTATAGGAAAAATAATCTCTAAAATTAAAAGTTCATCCAACCAGCTTTTTAGAAAAGGGCTAGAGATTATTTTTTTATAATTACCATTTTAACCTTCAAAAAACCCACATTTATTATTTGTATGTCCAGTAACGTCATTTTACACTTTTAATCTACAATTACAGCTAGTTTGCCAAACATTACTACAAAAAAAAAAAAAAAGAAAGCTACATTTTTAATCTTTTTCAGCACCAGCACCAGCACCAACAATTTTGCCAAACACACGACAATGAAACCTATATCAGTTTAAAATTATTTTCCACCGATGATTGACAAATAATTGTAGCCCATAGTAGTGGGCTTAGTGGTTGGTTTATGCTTAATTATTGGGTTTGATAGTAGATATTATTGAATGGTCAAAAGATGAGCCTTGAGGCTCTTGAACCTAAATTGAAAAATCTGAAATTAATTTTTAATAACCTTATGTATTCATTGTGACGTATCATTAAACAGTTGCAACGTTCTTTTTGACAGTTAAAATAATATAATTATTACACTATTACTAGTTTAGTTTATGTATATTCTTTTAGTGCACAAGCATGTTAAAATGTGTGTTTGATGCAAGCTTAAAGCTTATTAAAGCTTGAGTAACTAAGATAAACTAGCTTATAAATAAACATTGTTTGAAACATAAGTGAATCAAAGCTTTTATAAACTATATATAAGCTTTCATAAGCTTAAGTTAAGTCAAACGAGTTTTAGATTACAACTAAAGCTTATAGTTAGTCAAATTACTTAAATACTTTTAAAAATACAATAACTGAACACGCAAGGGCTTAACCTTGAGATATATGTGCATTTAATTTGATATATTTTTATGTCATATAACCATATTAAGTTTTACCCGAAAATCTAAAACATGTGAAAAGACTAAAATGCCCTTAAAAAAAAAAAAAAAAAAAATAATTAAAACTCATATAACTTATAAATAAATCACAAAACGTATGAAAACGAAACAAATACGACATGAAATGATTACGAGGCACCATAATATAATTATACGAGCTACCAATAATATTTATAGCACTTTACCTATGTTACTTAAGCCGAAAATCATAAATACTTACGAAATTGTATTTTAAGAGTTATAATAAAAGGTTTTATGCAACAAAAAGTTAGTAAATGGTCCAACAAGATCATGGATTGTTTGTTAGGGCCTTGGGCCGATCCAAGCCTCTTTACCCCTTCCCAATCCACGTCCAAACCCTCCCATAAACAGCCCACATCCTTTTGTTTCCTTCCCATACAAACCGATCATCAAGAAATAACACAAGAAACCCTAGAAACCAAAATTCTGCCGCCCCTTTGTTCTTGCTGCTGTGATCGACCCAGAAAACCACCAAGGAATCCCCATCTTGTTCTTGTTCTAAGGTAAATACATAATACTATATCAATATACGATGGTACGAATCAAAAACTTATCAAAAATATGTGTTTTGGCTCTTGTTTTGTTGATGCCGTGCGAACCAAAAGGAAGAGGGAAGGGAGAAAGTTTTTCGTGTGGTGTTGATCTCTTGTTACCGTGTTCTTCGTGTGTTCTACGAGGGTATTGTATTCCTTTTTCTCGATCCTTGTTCACTTGTTAATGTTCTATTCAAATTATAGAAGGAAAACATGTCACATAAAATCATAAAATCTAGAAAACCCTAAAACCCTAATATATGGATCGACTGAAATTTTCTGTGGTAAATATTCGTTTTGAATGTGTAATAAACTGATATGAATTGACCTTAATGTGTTTTGGACTCAACCAAAGTCGTTTGGTATAAAGAACTAATGAATGGGATTAAGAAAACCCTAGTAATTACATGTTATTATAAAAACTGCTACTGACATAAAACTCTACTCGACTTTAACCAGCTGTGAATTAATGATATGAGCGTATATTTTGATGTTTCTGGAGTCTATATTGTAGTTTAATGAAATAGCTACCTGGATAAATTTAGTTTGTAATTTTTAGAGGCCTGTAAGGCTACTTTTTGATTTTTGGAAAATCATGTGTCCAGTCGTATTTGAAAGTCTGGAAAATCAGTCCGGGTTTTTCAATTTTAATTTCCAAACCATGTCGAGTTAGAAAGAGCCCTTTTAACTGGGTAAATTTTGGGATGTCTATTAGTATCTGGAATTTTTATGGATTTTTTTGAATTTTTATGAAGGGGTAAACAGGGGAAAACTTTTCGGGTGTTCCATCAGATACGATTTTAGAACAGGTTGTAAAAATGGATTTTTATTTCGTACTTACACTAGCTAATAAAATCTGGAAAAATTAGGTAAAATACTAGGGACATTAAGGTATCCCTGTGAATTTTTGTAGATTTTATTTCGGAGTTCTACTATGATTCTTAAATTATGTAAAACAAGTCCAGATCTTACTTAGAACCTGATAAGTGTAAGATGATGTTTAAAAAGGGTAAATTGTTTATATTCAAACATTAGAGGGTCTATATGGTTATTTTGATAATGTTAAAGGACTAGACTTGTATAAACCTGTAACTTTACAATAATTACACCTCATACCCTAACTTTATGATAATTGCACAATTGGTCCTTAAAATTATCCTAAATACTTAATGAACCTTTGAATGTATAACACTACCAAAATCACCTTATGAACCTTGAACTATTAAAATGGAAAGGCAAGCTAAACATGAAGTTAAGAACCTATAGTAATTCTCTTCTACTCCTTTAGGTGTGAAGAAGGGGAGGTCCTGATCCATTCTGTGACATCTATTTTCTGGTTCGTGTTTGCATTTGAAATAAGGTACAGATATTCTGACCTTCTCTGTAAGGTTTCCTATGATCTCTTTCATGTTCTGATCTGTTTAGCCTCTGATTTGATACCTTTGCTATGACTCCCTTCAGTATGACCTATGATATGAACCTGGGCTATGGAAATCTATTAATTCTGACCTGGAAATGATTTGAGGAAAAACTATTTTAAAATGATGTTTGCAATTTATGATACAATACTCTTTTAATTGGGATTTTACTAACTTTTATAAAAACAAGTTTAAAAGACTATCTTTACGAAAAACCGTTTGAAAGATCATTTTATGAAAACTACTCTGAAGGATCATTTTTATGAAAACCGTCATTTAAAAGATAGTTTTTAAATGGACTCTTAATTAGAAACTTTTTTTATTTTATTTTAAATGAACTGTTACTATGGAACTTTGATTTTGACCTTCTGATGTTGACCTTCTGATATTGACTTCTGATATTGAAACTTGTGATATGACACTCTGATCTGATATGATATCTGACTCTTAGTTTGATACCCGAGCCAAAATTTGTGACCCTAGCCATGAAGGTAACATGGCCGTGTCTGTGATGCACCACTGGCATGACTAGTGTGTAGCCCTAGTGATTTGGTTACACCGTCCATTTGTTTTGGTCTGCATGTGATTGGGTAGGGGCGTATGGATGCATCCTAGATCTGTTCTGTTTAGTGGATTTAACTATATATGATATGATTTCTGTTCTGGTGACTGGTACTGTGTGCAATACATGCCTTTCACATATGTCTGGGAGTTAGCTACTCCATTTGAAGAATGAGGACACCCCTCATATTATCTGATTATCTGAGAGGTTTCCCCTCTATATGATTATGAAGATTTATGGTTACGATATGATATGATCTGTTTCTGGGCTCGTGGTGGATTACTATCCCTTTCTCTTTCCCTTATACTTATTCATTGACTTATCCCTTGAACTATATTACATCTGTTTGACCTTTGTTTCTGTTATTCTGTACTATTCTCTATTTCTGTTTATTATCGTTATATCTGTTCACTGGGCTTTTTAAGCTCAGCCGCATGTTTTCTTTTCGTGTGCGGCAGGTTATAAGCAGGATGACGGGTTTGGGTATGAGTGAAGATACTTTTGGACTTAGAAGACCTTGACAGTTGTTCTGAAGTAGAAGTCATTAGAAGGATTGCATTTGCAGACTTAGTATTTAGTTTTGATTCATTCCTGACCTTGTAATGTTAGTATTTCATTTGTAACATTTGACAAGTTATGGTATTACTATTGAAGTATGCTTTGTTTGATCTGATATGAAACCATTAACGTGACATCTTTACCCTTGCCGGGTTGGGGGGTTACATATTAAGTTTTACCTTCAACTAAAACATCAAACATGTTTATAAAAATATAAACTCAAACTACTAACTTATTACTCCCTCCGTCCCACTATAAGTGTCTACAATGGTATCTTTGCTTGTCCCATATTAAGTGTCCAGTGAATATTTTCAACCAATGAGAAGAGGCTTTAGTGGGTAATAGTGATATTTGATTGGTGGAGAGTGTAGTTGGCCCCACTTTCCTAAAACTTTGTGCAAATAGAAAGTGGACACTTATAGTGGGACGGAGGGATTACTAGTATTATATAAGCTACTCGACTTGCTTATTTATTTATTTTTATCAAATTTGTTATATTTAATATTAGTGTTAAGTAAGTGAGTGATACTCATATATGCTATTTGCTTTTATCTTTCTTTTTTTTTGAACGTCTTTGCTTTTATCTTTCAAAAATTAATACATTAACACTATGGGGGTTGTTTAAGCTTATATGTGGCTTATGAGCTTATTTGTTTTTCGGCTTATATATCATAAGCCTCAATTTTCCAGCTTATTTGAAGACTTATAGACTTATATAAGTTTATTATGATATAACGAACTTATATAAGTCAATAAACCGGAAAATTGAAGCTTATGAAATATAAGCTGAAATAAAATAAGCTCATGAGCCCATATGTAAGTTAAACAAACACCCCCTATGTCAAACCTTCACCGAAAATGGATTTAACAAAAGTCTTAAAATAGAAAAACAGGGTTTTTGACATTTTGTAAGTATCAGCACCACCATGACTTAGGCCCATCCCAAACCAAATCCAAGCTTAGCCCATTTCATTTTCCAGCCACTTAAAAACCCCATTTTCACCCATTCACAAACCCTAACCCTAAAGCAGCTTATCATCTCCTTCACACTCCCACAAACACACAAACAGCCGTTTCACAAACATGGGTCGCGTCCGTACTAAAACCGTGAAGAAGTCATCCCGTGTAGTAATCGAAAGGTACTACTCGAAAATGACACTGGACTTCCACACAAACAAGAAGATCTTGGAAGAAGTAGCAATCATCCCATCAAAACGTCTCCGCAACAAGATTGCAGGGTTCTCAACTCACTTGATGAAACGTATCCAAAAGGGTCCAGTGAGAGGGATCTCATTGAAGCTACAAGAAGAAGAGCGTGAAAGGAGGATGGATTTCGTACCTGAAGAAAGTGCTATCAAGGTTGACAGGATTGAAGTTGATAAAGAGACTATTGAGATGTTGGCTATGTTGGGTATGGCTGAGCTTCCTGGTGTTGTCGTCAAGGAAGAGGTTGCTGCTGCTGCTGCGATTCCTGGTGGCTATGGTGCTCCTGGTGGTGGTCGTGGTGGTTTTGGTGGTGGTGCTAAGAGGTACTGATGATGATGCCATGGTTTGTTTTTTTTAAGGATTAAGAATGTTTTGACAGAATGTTTAAGGATTTATGTTTATGTTTTTGTTTAATGTTGGATTTCAATGTTTTATGGATGGTTAAGATTTAAGGTTTTTCTTATATATTATTGTTATGGTTGGTTTTCTTTAATTTTATATTGCTGTTGAGATTTAGGTTTATGTTTGGTGACTAAATGATTTGAAGGTGATTAAAAATGTTTATGTTTTTGATGAGATGTTTTTTGTTTTATGTTGGATTTAATGTTTTAAGAATGTTTAAGGATTAAGGTTTATGTTCTGCATTGTTGTTATGATGTGCTTTTGGATTTTTTTTTTTTGCATAAGGTTTTTACATAGTTGAGATTTAGGTTTATGTTTGAGATGGGATGATTTTATTTTATGTTGGAAATGTTTATGATTGTTTTAAGGATTAAGGTTAATTTTTTGTTGTATTGTTATAATAACTAGCTTCATGACCCGTCCGATGGACGGGCGAGCTTAAAGTGTATTCTTTGTTAGTATAATTCATTAAAGTGAATTGATTTAGGCATACTTATGTTGTTAAACTAACGATATGCTAACCTAAAAAATATGTATGTAATGAATAACCCCTGCATCTGAGGATTGATTGTGGCTAAACAGAAACATTTGTATATGAGGAACTGCAAAAATAACATTCATTAAGTAAAAAGATGAAGAAATTATTCCAAACAATTGTGGTGCATAATTTTTTGGGTTAGTAGAAAGGAATGTTGCTCATTGGAACCTTTTTCGATTGAATGTCACTTTTGTGTAGTTTGAAAATAGTTGTTAAGTGGTTCTGTTTGATTGGGAACTTGGGTTGTAAGTGTTAATTTTTGATCCTGTCATTAATGAGTATTGTGGCGGTATCTTATTCTGTCGTGCTAGATTGGTAAATGGAAGTTTTATGTATGTATTAATTTCTTAGGATGGGAAGGGAAGTACATGACTCCCTAATGAATAAAGGATGTGTTAGACCTTAAAAAAGAATAATTGGTAGAAATGAAAATCGAATAATTGTTGGAGATCATCTCAAATAATCACTGTAAAATAAACGTGTTCCATTCTTCTTGTTGGAAACTGCTTATTTACCACTGAATAAGCAGATAAGCAAAAGCTCTTTGGTTTATCTAAACACTCTAAATTGCTTATTTGCTTATTTTCCCAAACACCCTTTTAGTGTCCAACAATGTCCTGATAGAAGTGATTTGTGTCAAAGGTGTTTGGAAATCAAAATGTTGTTATTAATGATGAGCCATAATACGAAAAAACATATAGTTATTAAAATGTACTACATCAATGTTTTGGTTATGCTATAAGTTTTATGACTTTTATCTATTTATCAGTTTTATACAATCTTGCCTCCAACAATATACTGTTTGATTTCTAACATTGGTTTTATGCACTACCATTTTCTTCTGCTGTCATATTTCCAGTGGTTCAGAAACAGCACCAGCTTCTAGTAAGTTTACTTGTATGCAATGCAGCTGCTATATGAGTTCGATTTAAATGTTTTAAGGATGGTTAAGATTCAAGGAATCAATCAAGAATCTATGGTTACTTGTATGTGTTTTCTGAAAGGCAGCTGATATTAGATCATGGAAATTAGATAATACATGCCATGTAGGAGATTCTATTTGAATGTACTTCTGCTGTTTAAGATATAGTGGTCAAATAACCAAATGTGCAAGTGTTTAGCACTTTCTAATTCTTAGGGAAAACAATTGATGAAAGAAAAGGTAAATGGCCTCATATAATCAGTTTTGTTGCAACAAGTATGAATGCCACTTGTTGATGGTTATATTCATGTAGTTGGGGCTAAACACGGTATGAAAGTTTTGGGTTATAGACTTGTAGCACCTAACTGAAAATTTTAATTTCATTAAAACTAGGAACAGTCTGCTGACTGCAACCTCTGTGATGGTTTGGGAGTTCCATATTTAGGGTTCATTTCATCTTCTACTCTTCTAGACAGTTTTGTGACAACAAATCATCATTCAAGTTATAAAGATTCAATCAAAGTCGAAGTCAGTTCAAACTTCAAACAATAGGTTTTCATAGGTTAAGCCCAAATAAGAACTGAACCTCAAGTATGCATGTTTAAGATCTATAATTTCAGTCATCACTAGAGTGTTTATTTCTAAATGTGAACATAATCCTAATGTCCTATATATTGAATTATTATACTAGTGGGGGTAGAATTGTATGCAGATTTAACTAGCTGTATAAATCACAATCTGTAATTAGGTGCATTTTGAATTGTCCAAAAAAGCATGTAACTTGGATTACATCCATAAAGAGCTTCTTTCTAGCTAAAAAACATTTTGTGGCAAATCTTTCAATCCTAGATTGTTTCTGCCATCTACACTCCACAATGCTGCCTTTTGTGTTTGAAGATCCTGACATGAAGATGGAGTCTAATGTCTTCTACCATCGTTGCGCACTTGCTTTCTTTTTATCCTAGAATTGATCAGGGAAACATTTGTATGAATGAAAATAAGTACACAAAAGAAAATATAACATGAAGTAAAGTAAAGTACTATGCCATTACATGGCCTAAGCTTTTCCGATAAGAGAAGTGCTCCCCTGTAAACCTTCCCAAATCCACCTCCACCAATATAGTTTTCAGGTCCAAAGCTGTTTGTGGCCGATTTGATATCTTTTAGTTGGTCGTTAAGGGTGCCTGTAACACACCTAATGCTCTTAGCGACACATACAAAGGCATGACCAAATCCTTAGGTTGAACTTAAACACCCTTACTGCACAATCATCATCAATCTAGAAGTCCATAATATCCAAGATCTAATATAATTACTACCGGGAAATGGCTTAAGGTCATATTTTTATTGTATAAAGATTATTAATGAGTAAATGCTAGAAAATGGGGTTTGGTGAAAAGATCCCTTCGTATGTTTCTTTTCTTTTTTTCCTATTAATTTATTTCTTTAACTTATTAAAATATTATAGAATTGATGTTTCGTCAAGTATTTTATCTCTCGTCATCTAAACATCGCATTCGTCATGCATGAGCTAGAGCGTGTTTGGCAAAAATAATAGTAACAGTAAGCAACAGTTGTCAGCAATAGCTGTAAACAGTAGTTGTGAGCAGTAGCCGTTTTTTTTTCTTTTATATAAAAACGTTTGATAATGTAGCTGTAGGTTTTATCATAATATATAAAACACCTCTCAAATGCTCAACGTTTCTAAATGCTACTTCATGGAGCGTTGAAAAATAAGCATTTCAACAAATAGATAAAGCTATTTGCTATTTGCCAAACGAACATTAAATATCACAACGTTCAATGCTTATCGCTCACCGCTTCTAAATGCTCTTAAATGCTCCACGCCAAACACAACTCTAATCATGATCAACTATGCTGATTTTTATAGATAACATAAACATAAAAAATGATTTTTATCTTTGACTACTATCTTTTTTTTGTGAGGCATAAATTTTATACAACACCAACACTGCACAACAGCCACAACCACAATGGGATATACTCAATGTTATAAATAGCGTGAGGCGTGGCGTGACGGCATGACTAAGCCTCACACTTTGAAAGCCATTACGTTTTTTAAGCCGTGATTTAAAGTGACACAAAAATATATATATATATATATATATATATATATATATATATATATATATATATATATATATATAGTGGGACTTTCATTTCAGAACCATCTTATCTGCGAGAACTGACACAACCACTAAAAATATACATGCACGCCTTTTAAAATAAAATAAAAATACATGTAAATCATCAATAATCATAAGTATCCACCTATGTTCTTTAATATCATCATAAACTCATTCTTTTTTTTCACAAAAACCTTACACACGACCGCAATATTGTCATTGCACGCCTTATAAGAACATACATGCACACCTTCAAAGAAAAATTTTGTATTTCCAATTTCTTATCAAATTCTTTAGAATAACCATGTTTTTTTTAAAACATATATGTTGTTTTTAGAACATATGTGCAAAAATACAATTATTGAAGGCGTGCATGTATGTTTTTGGTGGTTCTGTCAGTTCTCGCAGATAAGATGGTTCTCGCAAGAAAGTGCCCATATATATATATATATATAGTGAAGGGTTATTTTCAGAACCAAAAAAAGGTACAGAACTGCAAGAACCGATCCTAGCCATCTATTTTTCAATCAATGGATATAAATGAGTGTGGCAAAAATGTAAATAATTAGAAACATGTGCTCTATTTTATAAGTGCTGGAGGGGCACTAATGGAATTTTATCTTATTTATTTTGAAACCAACACACTTAATAAGGATTTACGTATCATAATTAGGTTACAAAAATTTCTCTCTCAAACATAACTGCCGTCATCATCTCTCCCTCACACAAACCAACACACTTAACCTAAAAACCACCATCAGATCTCTTTCACAAATCCCACCGCCGCCATCCCCTCCATGCGCCGCCAGCCACTTCCTCAAACAATAGCAGTTTTGGAGCAGTTTTGAAGCAGACAGTAGCAGTTTTAAAGCAGATCTGGTAAATATTTGAGGTATTCGTATTTATTTTTCTTGTGCTGATCTGGTTGGTTTTGATATTTTAAGATACCTCAAATAAATTGAATTGATTGGTTCGTGTGGGGCTATGGTCAATTGAATTTGTCGCTTACTGTTTTGGCTTGTGATTCAATGTGGTGTGAATTGATGTGGGACCGATGTGTGCTTACGATATATACGAATATCAAATTGCATTTGATCAGTCAATTCACGAATTGGTCAGTGGATGGTATGTGTGGATTTGTTTACTGAGATTTCATTGGTCGATGATGTGGTTAGTCGAATTAATGGAGTGTTTTGGTCAACCCATGGTACTGACAAAAGAAGGATTGTCGTATTCTTCAAATTGATAAAGTGAATTGCAAATACTGATATTGATATTCGATTGATTATTTTAATTCGTTTGTGGGGTTTAAAAGGGCTCGCAAACTTGATCCATTGTTTATATTTCATAAGATGGTATTGTAATATGCCATTTTTGCTTTTTATACATTTTGTGACTTATGCAAGTAACGTGTTATTGTATATAAATATTTTGTGACTTATGTTAATTGTGTTTGATTGTGGTTGAAGTTGTGTTTGAGAGTGCATATGTGTTTTTACAGTTTCTGGTGAATTTGATGCCCTATGTGCGTATGTGTTTTTACAGTTTCGGAGTTTGGATGTATTGAAAGTGCATATATGTTTTTAGTTATGATATAAGGATGTGTTTAGTTCTGATTTAAGGGTGCACTTGTGTTTTGTGTTTTAAGGTTTTACTCATTTCTCAAAGAAGTCAAGAATGTGGTTTTGTGTGCACAAGTCCGAAATACATAGTGCATATGTGTTTTGTTAATTTTTATGATTAAATAATTCATTTATTACATGTACAGATTTCATAGGTTCTTAAACTAGGCGAGGAATACATGTGCACGCCAAAAAGATGAACCAACTGTTAAAGACATTGGATTATGCACATGTGCACGCTTCATATATTTGTAATATTATGCACATGTGCATGCTTCATATATTTGTAATAAAATTGAATAATAAAATTGAATACAAGTGTAAACAAATGGATGTTTGTGATAAAACTAAATATCATATCACTAGAGTAATACAATTTGTAAATTTTGAAATTGCGTAAATCTATTGTTAAAGTTTTGTTGTTTGTATTTTTATTTATGTTATATTACTTAAAGATACATGTGCATATACAAAACACCTATGCATAAACGAAAAATACAATTGTCATAATATAGTTAGTTGTTACAAAACACATGTGCACATAATGTATTTCAAAAAAAAAAAAAAAAAAAAAAAAAAAAAAAAAAAATCCTAAAATTTAGGAACTAAAAAAACGTTTTATATTAAAAAAATTCAAAAAGAAATTAAAAATTGTAATTTTACTATTATACCCTTTTAAATTAAATAATAAAAATAAATATTCAAAAAAATCTGATTGGTTGATGCTGGTTCTCGCAGTTCTGTACCTTTTTTTGTTATGAAAATAACTCTTCCCTATATATATATATATATATATATATATATATATATATATATATATATATATATATATATTTATATCATATTTCATATATATTGAGTTTACAAAAATTGTTATATACATAAGAAATAAAGTCAACCTATATTTACATGTAATCTTCTTCATTTCTTTCAGAGTAAACTACACCATTCATCCTTTTGGTATGCGTTGACCGACAAGTTTCGTCCTTTGACCGAAAAAAATGCACCGTCCATCCTTAACTGTGAAACGTTATGTATCGTTAGTCCCTCACTCTAACTGGCATAACTAACGGTCGTTATACCTCATCCACTCGAGGGTATATCAGTCTTTTCCCAACCATAAGGACCAACGGTGTAATTTACTCTTTTTATTATTTATTTAACTATTAATAAATAATAGTTTTCATACGTTTTCATCCGTTTTTATATGTTTCCATCCGTTTTTATACGTTTTCGTCCATTTTCATACGTTTTTATCCGTTTTTATTTGTTTTTATGCGTTTTTGTCCGTTTTTATACGGTTTCATCCGGTTTTATATGTTTTCGTCCGGTTTTCTTATGTTTTCATAAGTTTTTATCCGTCTTATCCGTTTTCATCCATTTTTGTACGTTTTCGTCTGGTTTTATATGTTTTATCCATTTTTAATATTTTTTTATGCGATTTCATCTGTTTTTATACGTTTTCATCCGCTTTTATACGCTTTCGTCCATTTTTTTACGTTTTCATACGTTTTTATTCGTTTTCATCCGTTTTTATGTGGTTTTGTTCCTTTTTCTACAATTCTATCCGTTTTTATACGCTTTCGTCTGGTTTTCTTACTTTTTTCATCCGTATTTATCCGTTTTCATCCCTTTTTATACGTTTTCGTCCGTTTTATATGTTTTCATACGTTTTTATCCGTTTTAACGCGTTTTTGTCCGTTTTATATGTTTTTGTACGTTTTCTTCCGTTTTTATACGCTTTCGTCCGCTTTCTTACATTTTCATACGCTTTTACCGTTTTCATCCGTTTTTATTTGTTTTTATATGTTTTCATCCGTTTTTATATGCTTTCGTCTATTTATTACGGTTTTATACGTTTTCATCCGTTTTTATGCGTTTTTGTCTGTTTTTATACGTTTTCATCCAGTTTTATACGTTTTTGTCTAAATATGAAATGTGTTTTTGTCTCGAATAGGACTTGTCTAAGTAGAGTGTACGTTTTTATCCGTTTTTATGCGTTTTTGTCTGGGGCATCTTTGTTGTTATTGCCTAGGGCCACCGAAAACCACGAGACGGCCCTGCATATAAGTATAGTAAGGACCATTCACTAAATATGTATTACTTGTAGAAACGATTATTGTTGGCAATATTTTACTAGTTGTTCAAAGCCTTGACGAGTAAATGAATAAGATCTTCTATGTTCACGTTAGGGATGAGCACGGTATCATTTCGGCACCGCTTACGAAGTACCGTATTTTTTTTTTCCGACCTAAATATGTAGTACCGATCCCGAGAGTATACCAGTACCAGTTCAACTAAAAAAGATGAACGCATTTATTTAGCTAACAATCCTAAGTTCAATTATTATGATCTTATGTGCAATGTCCAATCACAACTTTAAAGGAGACGTCTAAATTCGTTAATCTTAAAAGGGCATCCTCGCCTAACCTATAATTACTCAGTGGAATGAACCCACTAAAGGAATTGACATATTCTCAGTTCACAGTCATTAAGGTTTCCTACTGATTTATGAGATATACTCTAGTGCTTACCATTAAAACTTTTTGTATTTGTCACTAACACCCGTAACACCTAATACTACAACTAGACAGGTTGTAGAATAGCTTACATCCAAGTGATGAAAGGGTCTTTGGGAAGAACACCTCTTGCTAATAAATTGCTACATACTAACATGGCTTACACTCCTAAACAGGGTCCTCATACTAAGGGTCACCTAATGGGCATAGGGCTGTCAATTTTGACACGAACACGAAAACACGACTTGTTAACAGGTTTCGTGTTTGGGCTTAACAAGTTTCGTGTCGTTAACAGGTCGACCTGTTTGAGCTTAACAGGTTTCGTGTCGTGTTCGTGTTTTGAAAATTTGACACGAAAAATTATCGTGTCGTGTTCGTGTCTGCCCCTTATCGTGTCGTGTCTTAACAGGTCGTGTCTGACACACTCTATGTGCAATTTTGACACGAACACGAAAACACGACACGAAAACACGACTTGTTAACAAGTTCGTGTTTGGGCTTAACAGGTTTCGTGTCGTTAACAGGTCGACCTGTTTGGGCTTAACAGGTTTCGTGTCGTGTTCGTGTTTTGAAAATTTGACACGAAAAATTATCGTGTCGAGCATACTACACAAAATCTAATAAAATTGCAATATAAACTATTAAGATCATAAAGAAGTAAACGAAAGGAAAATAACCAATTACATGCCGAAGAACAAACAGTTAAACATAATAATCAATAACATAATATAATCAATTAAAAGCATAATCAAATCAATTATATGGGTGATAAATTCTTATTTACTTCAATTCATTAGTAGCACTATAAATGGAGCTTTTTTTTTTTTTTTTGATAAATGAACTTAGATATACTTTCAATTTTTTGCTAGTAAAAAAGAAAGATATACTTTCAATTAGTTAATCTAAATCTAAATGAACAATTCTGTTTTCATTAGTTGTGCTACTATCGTAGTATTGGTAAAAGTTGTTTCATCACTAATTCATAAAGTGAATTAACTCTATCATTTCTATTTTAATTTATCTAAGGGTCTCAGAATACAAAATGGGGATGTAGCTCAGATGGTAGAGCGCTCGCTTAGCATGCGAGAGGTACGGGGATCGATACCCCGCATCTCCATTATATTTTGCTTTTTTGTTTATTGCCAATTTTACATTAACGGTCCATTGATTTTGGCCTTCTTCCTTCTGCATCAAAAATAATTTATATGTTTCATAGTTGTTTGATTTGTGTGTTAATTGCTCTTACAAGACGATAATTCTCGTAAAATCTTTCTTATGAAGTTTTCGTGATTACGGATCATTTATCATAAGCCCAATCTTTCCGGCTTATTTTGAATTTTATAGGCTTATATAAGCTTTATGATATAATAAGCTTATATAATCACATAAGTCTTTAAATACCCCAGAAATTTCAGGCTTATAAAACATAAGCCGAAATCTAATCAGATAATAAGCCCAAAAATAAGCTTAAACAAACACCTCCAATGAAATAGAAGTCACTTTGAGACCTTGCTGCCTTGATGGAACAAGATTTGCCACACGCCATCACTACGATAATCTGCATATATAATAACAAAAACCCGTTCTAACAATTGTTAATCAATAATATATAACTATATAAGTACTGTGTGGTAGTTAGATCGCTATGACAGAAAGATTTTTAATACTAAAAACCTTCTATGTTTGAGGTTGAGCAAGTTCATACATAATATTACTCCAAGTTTTCCAGTTTGCACACATTTGGCAGGATTTCTTTACGCCTTGCAAGCAAAAAATTTTCTTTCCATCTGTCATATACTTTTATTTATAAGCTTTAGGCCTATTTTCTTAAACGAAGCTCCTTACATAAGGCCTTCGATACCAAATTCAGCTTGCTCCTCGAGATGCATGCGGCATAGAAGAGTCCATACAAGGTTACTAATCTTCATGACTCATTATCAGTTATAAGAAATATAAAAGCCAACAAAATCAAATATTGAATAAGAACAACAGCAAAAAAATCAAGATAAAGGTAAGATACCAAAAGAGAAAACCAAAACACAAATCAACGTATGAACTCAAATTAGAAAACTGAATGTAGTCCGTATAAAGTAGGGAACCGAATGTAATCCAAGTGAAATCCTAAAATCATGATACATGAAGAAGAATAAATCAACAAACGAAAACCAAAATTTGAGTATGACTGTCACATGTACATAAATCAACCTGCTAGAGACCGAGACTCCTTAGTCGTTACTGGTACACATTACTAATACCCTTTTATCATTTGGGATTCTACAACTCTTCATATTATAATAACTTTGTTTGCTACAGATTCTCAAAAATCGTATTTTGATTCTGTTAAAAAAATCCTTCTCCACCGCGGCTGGAAGTGTCTAACATATGCACCTCAGCAACTTGTATATTTAATTATAATTAACATGTTCTGATGATGGTTAGTCCTTAGAATACAGATAACTCAATCAAACAATTCATCAGACACTAGATTACCTAAATAAGCTTTTTGTATTTTCCTCTAAAAACTATGTTGCTTTAAAATAACCACTCCAATTATCTAATCAAGCTCTGCCCTTGATTCTTCTCAATATTATTCTCCGTCATCAACACTCGAACCTTCTCAACTTCATCCCATTTCCCTCTTTCTGCATACATATTCGACAACAACACATAGTTCCCAGAATTCCAAGGCTCTAGGACTATAAGCTCCTTAACTGCTACTTCCGCAATCTCCATATAACCATGATCACGACAAGAACTTAATAGAGCACCCCATAACGCAGCATTTGGCTTCACCGGCATTGATTTTACTAAATCAAAAGCCTCTTTTACCAATCCACCACGCCCAAGAAGGTCAACCATACACCCGTAATGCTCAAGCTTTGGCTCAACGTGATGCTTTGAAACCATCAAAGCAAATAGGTCTTTGCCTCTCTGAACCAACCCTGAATGTACACAACATGTTAACACCCCAACAAAAGTCGACTCGTTAGGTTTAAAACCTTTCTTAATCATCTCATCATATAAAGCTAACCCCCTCTCCCCATCCCCATTAAACGCCAAACCTGAAATCATGGCATTCCACGAAACCACATTTTTCCCCGGCATATCCTCAAAAACCAAAAAAGCATCATCCAAACGCCCACGCTTACAATAAAAATCCACCACCGAATTCCTTACACTAACATACTTGTCATAAACTCCACTCGATTTCGCAAAAGCATGAATCCACTCCCCAACACCATCTTCCCCCAAACGCGCACATACAGGCAACATACTAACCACAGTCCCTTCATCACCATCAACCCCATCATCCAACATCTCACGAAAAATCCCCAACGCCTCACGCTCCCTCCCACTTTTCGCCAAACACGACAAAATCGTATTCCAACTCACAACACTCCTCACCCTCATCCCTCTAAAAACCCTCAACCCCATATCCACATTCCCATCTTTACACCACCCTTTCACCACCATATTCCCAACAACCACACTTACACCATCTCTCACACACATTTCATCAAACATTTTCATTGCATCACCCATTCTCCCAAAACTCACATACATCTCAACCAACCCAACTCCAACACAACCAAACAAACAAAACCCACGTGTCAAAACATCACCATGCACAATCTCACCAAACCTTAAACCAAAACCACCAACATTAGCACAAGATTTAAGTACAGGCCCATAACTAAACTCATCAGCCCAAATACCATTATTTTTCATGGTACAGAAAAACTCTATAGACCCATGAAAAGGTGGTGAATTTGAGTACCCTTTGATCATGGAATTGTATAAAAGGATGTTTGGGTGATGGGTTTGGTTAAATATTTGATGGGCATAACTCATTTTGTGGTGGGACCCACAAGTGGTGATGAAGTGTGAGAGGATGTGGTTGGATTGGTGGAGATTGTGACGGATGATTTGGGCGTGGATTTGGGTGAGGTGAGTGGGAGTAGGCCGGCCGTGGAGGTGTTTCAAGATGATTTGTTCCATTGTTTTGATTGTGGTGTTTTTGGTTTTGCTCATTTTGGTTTTAGAAAAGCGACTCAATGAAGCGTTATGATATAAACACTACTTCATGCTATTGCTAGTTTTGTTAAATACAGTAGCTCATGGTTGCTTACGATTAACATCTTTGTAGGTTGTAACTGAGTGTTTGAGTTGACTTACAATGATAACAAATAGAAAATAATGACTTCATGAAGGCTTATTAAAATGAGGATTGCATTTTAGGGGGTTGCCAACACCCACATTATAGCACTAGACGGGTCTCGTGTGTCACGGGAACACCGCCGCCGTAAAAAAAATTCACGGGACGGGAAACAATTGCGTGAGATGGTCATGCACGTGAGGGAGGAATGTTGCATTTATTTTTTGAACGTTGCATTTATTTTTTTGGGTGAGTGATGTGATTTTGGGTGAGTGATGTGCTGCCAACAAAAATATGGGTGAGTGATGAAAAAGAGAGTAAATGATGTGGCATAAAAGGATTGGTTAGGAGTGAGTGATGGGAGAGAGAGTGAGAGATGCATTGCCAACCCCCTTAGAAAAGGTTAGAAAACTTCAAAATTATACCGATATCTTTACAAATTTCACAATTACGTCAATATCCTTACAAAACTTGAAAATACTCGCTAATATCAAAATAAACATTTTAGGTGCTGTTTGGATCGGGGGTATGGAATGAAAAGAATGGAAATGACAATGATTGTTTATGTTTGGTTCACTTGTATGGGTTTGATGATATCCAAATATGAGGATTTTCTCATTGAAGGCTAACTTGGTATCTTTGGCCAAACCATTCCCTCGGACCCACATTATTTTGAATGTGAAAGCATTTATTGTTGTCATTTTTATTTTTTTACAACAATTTAAATAATAAAACCCATACCCTATAAATTAATCCAAACAACAACTATGAAATTAATATATTCATTGTCATTCCACCTTATATTTATACCCATACCCATTGTGATTCATGAGAACAAACCCTTTATCTTTATTAAATGATTATAATATTTAAAATCTATTATCCAATATTAGTTGAAGAGCTATTTTACGGTTTTGCCCTTGAACCTAGTCAAACTAAAAAGTCAGCATCTTCTTCTTCCTTAATAGCATCAGCTTCTTTATTATGATTAAACTGAAGCGTCAAATCTAGAGTCATGAAACATATATGGGCCTGTTTGGCAAGAGCTTTTTGAGGAGCTATTAGCTTTTAATTCTAACAAACAGCTCCTTCATATTTAATAGCTCGGTTTGGATATGCAGGCTATAAGCTTTTAATTCACACAAATAGCTCCAAAATAAACAGCTCATATAATGAGCGTTCTAATTTATGAGAGCTGTTAAAAAATTAGAATTACCAATATACCCTTTAACCTTATATAAAAATCACCTACCGTACAAACCATCTTCCCCACAACCCTAATTTGCTCTCTTCAACAACTACAAAACCAACATTCACGTTCTAAAGGAGTTGATCACCCAGGTACGTCTTCGTTTTTGCCATATCAATTGTTTTATTTGTCTTTGCCATCAATTATTAAGTTGCCTCATAACGTTCCCTTCATCTCAGATGAGTTCGATTTCCCAACTGTTGTAATTCACAGATGACACATTCCTATAGGTTAGACATTTTAAAAAGCGATTCATTCCACTATTGTTATATAGATTATAATACTTGTTAAATGATATAGAAAGATTGTTTCAAGAGATATTCTTGTTTCATGCTGTTGATTGAAGATGTTGATAAACTACAATATGATACACATATATATTGAAGCTAGCACTAATAACATACGTAAGTATCCGATACCACATTATGCCGTCTATGATAGTAGATTACGATATCAATAGTTTTTACGTTGTGGTTGTTCGCAATGGACTTGTTTGAAGATCCGGTAAAGAGAGAAATGTTCATGAGTATGCCGGATGATGAATGTAGGATGACTTGGCTGCAACATAAGCAAAACAAGAGCACCTAGAGTTTGTTTTTTATGCAGTTGGCGACTCATCATGAAAACATTTGTGTTTCTTTATGTGATTTCATCATTTTTGTTTGGATAATTATTGTGTTCTTGTTTTTTAATTTGATATATGCTATTATAATCATTTTATGGATTTTTTTTTAATGTCTTCCAATTGTGATATTTTTAGGATTTGATTATATATGTTATTATTTGATTTTTATGTTCTTCAATTGTACAGGACTACTATGGATATTGAAAAACAAAAGAAGATTGAAAAACTACAATTTATAGAATTTTTATTAGATATGATTAATGACACTGATATAGTTGTTGAATACTACTATAAGCATATGTATAAGGAACCATGCATGACTTCACAACAAAAAGGAGAGGATTGGATGAATGATGTTTTAAATGGTAATTCTATTCGTTGTGTAAATGCATTTAGAATGCATCCACACATTTTCAAGAAATTGTGTAGCGAACTACAATCAAATTATGGATTAAAGTCAAGTGATAAAATGTCCGCTCTTGAAAAGTTAGGGGTATTTGTCTACACACTTGCATTAGGAGTATCGAATAGGGATGTTGCAGAGCGTTTTCAACGTTCCGGAGAGACTATTAGTAGAGCATTTCATGATGTTTTAGAGGTGATAACTGCTAAAGATAACGATTTTCATGGTCTAGCAAGTGATATTATTAGGCCAAAAGATTCAAGTTTTCCTATACCACCTCAAATCTTGAATGACAACAGATACATGCCGTATTTTAAGGTATTAATTTTGTTATCTTAAGTTTACTTATTTAAATTTCAAACATCATATTGTTATCATTTATAATATATAATTGGTTTTAGGACTGCATTGGATGTATTGATGGCACACACATAGGAGCATGTATCCCAGAGGCTCAACAAGTTCATTATATCGGTAGAAAAGGGATACCTACTTTTAATGTAATGGCGACGTGCGATTTTAATATGTGTTTTACATTTATATCGGTTGGTTGGGAAGGATCAGCACATGACACACGTGTCTTTCTTCATGTGATTAACACGCAATCAATGAACTTCCCAAAACCACCTGAAGGTGACTACATATTTGAGATGTTATTATGTGGGTAAATATACAAGCTAGCATATACTAACCATCTTTTTTACCATTTTAACAGGTAAATATTATCTAGTTGATAAAGGATATCCGAAAAGAAATGGATATCTTGTTCCGTATTCCAAGACAAGATAACATCAGTCTCAATTTCAAAATGAGCCACCTACTAACATGAAAGAAGCCTTCAACCGTTCTCATTCATCTTTGTGAAGCCATATTGAGAGGTCGTTTGGAATTTTAAAGAAAAAATGGAAAATACTTGGTGCAATGCCCCAATTTAGTGTGAAAACTCAAATTGAAGTCATCATGGCCGCATTTGCTTTGCATAACTATATTCGTAATAGTGATGAAGAAGATATGATGTTTACTACGATTGAGCAACATCCAAATTACATACCACCTGATGAACTTCAAGATGTTCGTGGCCATGAAACAAACACTGAAAATGTCTCCCAAAGAACATCTAATGAGATGAAACAAATCCGGGATGATATTGTTACATCAATATGGAATGCACGTCGCCAATGACTATTACAAGCATGTTGTCCTAAATTACTAAGACTATTAGTAATATAATTAGTTTATTATTTTTATGTTTTACATTTGTTTACAATTATGAATATGTCTTTTTATGTCATTTTACATATTACAATTATATTTAACAACTAACTTGCCAAACACTTTTATTGAAAAAAATATACAGCTTATAGCTCATGTTAATAGCTTTGCAGTTTACAGCTTACAGTTAACAGCTTACAGCTAGTTTTGCCAAACATACCCCGTGTGTTTATTTGGACTTCAAAGATGACTAGATTGGCTTTTTTTTCATACATAAATAAGGTTACTAAAGCCACAAAAACAAGCAGTTGTGTGATAAATGTGTAATCGTATTTTCATTTTTTTGAAGTTAACATGTATTTCATGTTTGACCATTATCCGTATACATTTATTACAGTTAATAATGATGAATTTAAGATAAGGCATAATCTGTTATTCTTGCAAAGTAAACATTATTATTAATCAATAAATAGAATTTATTAGAAATTGTGAGTTGTTAGTTGCTAGAAATCAAAAGTTTCGCCATCAATAATTTTATCATACATATACAATAATATTTATTAATAGTCAAAGAAGTAAATTCACATTTATTTTCCCAATGTTAATTAAAAGCTTAGCAAATACGTTGGATATCATAAATCATTTCAAGCTAGTATGGTCACAAACATTATATTGAGTAATGAATATTTATGCTTACTTTCTTTAGTTTATTGTGTTTATGTTTTGGCAGTTGCTATAAACGAGAGTAGAATGCAACATGATAGATTTGGTACATTGAAAGTGAACAAATTTTTAGTTGGTACATATGATGAGCGAAGCACTACTTGAGAGTGATATAGCGCAAAAGTGCAAGATAAAGGATTAAAGTGATATTAAACCGATGTATTTAAATGCTATTATATGCTTATTTAGTTATCAAAATATGTTATTTGTAAATCATATCTTATGATTGACGGTATCATTAGTTGTTTGTAACCATAAAAATGTACATATTTGAAGTGTTATTGGTCAAACTCAATGCGACTTCATTTTCATACGTAGAGAGTTATTTGGTTTAATAAGTTAGCCACATCTAATGTAGCTTAGTAAATTGACCTATAGAAGAGCTCATCGAGATACCATGAAAGAGGATATTTTTATGAATTGATGAAATGAAATAAAAGAAACACAAATAAATACTTTTCTTACGGTTATCACCTTGAATAATGAATATAAAGGAAAAACTACATAATTTTTACTCGAACTCATTTGTAAATTATAATAACAAATTAAAAAAAGTTAAGTTTAAGACATAAGCAAGAGTTCAATATTTTATCGGAAACAAAAACCGGTGTAACGCACGGGCCTGAATAATCAACAACCAACAAAGATCTCCCGTGACAACCTTAGTTATAGATTGTTGTATATTCGACAATTTACACAAATATTACGCCATGAACACTTAGATACACTTTTGCAACATTAAGAATAGGGTACTTAACTACAAAAAACAAGTTGTGGAAATTTCATTTTTGTATCATTCGACATAACAAAGCCCAATTACTTCGTATGGAATGTGGGTCATCTAAGACCAATACTATATTATGAAACATTAAGCCCAAATCAACTAAAGTAAATCCAATACATTACATATAATTAATTATCTAAAAAAAATAATAAATAATAAATAAAATAAAATAACCTATAAGCTTCTCAAAAAGCAACAAACAACATATGACACAATCTTTATAACACATTGATATAAATTCAACTATCTGCACATTACATATAACTGATTATATAAAACTTATATTACAAACATTGACGCAAACTTGATAAAAAGTATATAAACATCTGCAAAAACATTACGTACAAAACACGTAGAAATTCAACCAATGACCCAGCCGGTGCATCGCACGGGTTCGTAAGGCCTCGTATAGATGAAATTCTCCCTTTAGAAAAATTGTCTTACCTATTTTAGTAGAAGTTATTACTCTATTATACATTAGGCAATGAAGGCTTATTAAAATAAGGATTCGCATTTTAGAAAAATTGTCTTACCTATTTTAGTAGAAGTTATTACTCTATTATACATTAGGCGTGAGTGCGTACGTACGACGCCGTTTTGAATGGGAAAAGAACGAAACAACGTCGTTTTAGGCTGTAGCATGTCGTTTTGTTGTTTCGGTCATGTCGTTTGGTAGTTTGTTACGCCATTTTCGTTTTTGGGTTGTAATTGGGTCATTGGATGTTATTTTTTGGCCCGTTTTGTTATAAACTAGGCAACAGGATTGGTCTTCGTTATAAACTAGGCGGCAAGAAGATGTATGTCTTTTTCAACACGACGTTTGTCTCAAATACTCATAGTATTATAACACATGCAACTCTCTCTCTCTCTCTCTCTTATATCTCCCCCCCCCCTTCTCTCTCTCTCTCTGAGTTGGGTTAGATTTGAAGGAGTGGTGATTATTTAGTGGTTTTGGTGGTTCAGAGATCGAGATACAAGTCTGATTGCCGTCTGATTGCTTAACGTATGGTGTCCAATTTTTATTTTTTATTTTTTACTTTGTATGCTATTATTGGATTGGTAGATATGTGTATGTGTTAGTTTAAGCTTTGTCATATGTCTGATATGTGATCATAAATGCTGATTTTTATATGGTGTGCTATAAATTGTGTTTTATTTGCCGCTGATGATCTTTCGATTTTTTTTTAGTTCTGATATGTCGTCCTCTGGGTGCTGATTTTATACACTTTGTATGATCTGTGGTCGTAAGTGCTTCGTGCTATCTTTTAAAGCCTGATATGTGCTTATAAGTGTTGATTTTATTAGCTGTGAATAAGTTGTGGTTACAACTTGTGTCTAAAAGCGAAATGCATCTCTAAATTTGCGTGTAATGATTAAGATGTATATCAAAATATCCAATGGATGGTACCAAACTGTATACGATTGTATGTTTTGTTTCTTGCATTGTATGTAAAAAAGCTTAAATTAACATATAGATGATGATTGAGAAAAAAGATATTTGTCTCGAGTTAATTGATGATAGAAGATAATCAAAAGTTTATGCAATAGATAAACTACTGTAAACAATGACTCAAGAATCTAACTGAACACTTGACACTAAATTTTTCAAAAATTTTGTATTATTAAAACCGACTTTATACAAAAAATTAATATGTGTTCCTTACTTTATAAGTCTTTAAAAAAATTAGGACTAAGCTCATTTTATATGGTCTTTTACAAAATCATAATTTTAGTTGTGCTTTATTTGCCCCTGTTGCTCTTTCAAATATTTTATTGTTTGTTTGTATGATAATAGTGGATTTCTGGATGTGTGTTTGTGTTTGTTTAAGTTTTCTGAAATATTTTAGAGTCTGATATGTCGTCATGCGTGCTGATTTTATACACTTTGTATAATATGTGGTCGTAATTAAGTGCTTTTTGATATCCTTTAAAGCCTGATATTACCGATTTCTTTAACCAAAACACACATGAAAAGTATATACCGTATCGAGTGTATTAAAGTATTGCTAAGACTAGGTCGTTCCACATGGACTTGTTTTGTTCTCAGGATCACAAAAGTACAAAGGTTCAAACGGATTAACAGACTAATTTCAAGCAAACTAGAAGGCAAGGGCAAAATGGGGATTTTTGAGAATTTAATAATAAAATAGACATGGTTGCTTGGACTAGATGATATAACTCAATGGCAAGATTATGATAAAGTTTAAGTACTTGGATATAAACACAAAGACTAGATTTCTTAATTCCTTGACCATGATCCACAAGTATACAACTTTCATCTAAGTGGTTATCCTATAAATCATGCATTAGACTCAACCAATCAATTCAAGACTTATATCTATTCTAGTAAAGACACTTACTCTCGTCAAATACCAATGCTAGCAATCACACACGGGTTTCGTTATTTACCAAATTACCTAAGCTGATTTCTTCAACCAAAGGACAATTGTTCATAGGCAAACACATGCAAATGATATAATCTAGTTGACTCTTTCGACATTTTCCAACTAGCATGCACACTCAAACAAGGTAAACAAACATAATAAAACTCATGCACAAAAGGATCTTGACATAAGCATGAAATTGAAATGAAAACCAATCATAACAAACACCACTTTATTATATCACTTCATCCAAACAAACATAAAGAGATTAGCCTTATTTGGCAAATGAGTTCATAACTTCAGTAGGTAAATAAGTAGTAAAGAGAATCATACACCTTGGTAAAACCGATACAAGGATCGCATGAGTGTCACTAGCAAAACCAATACTAGTCACCAGTGTTATCCAAGTCCTAAAGCTTTACCCTTCTTGATTCTTCTTGAGACAAATGTAGCTTCCATTTTGGGGTGTAATGATATATTATTAAGTGGGATAAGGTGGTATAAATAAGAATAGAAATGATAAGTGCGGCGTACTCCATCTCAAAACTAGCATACTTCAGCTTGTCTTGGCGCCAAGGTTTCATAAATACAGGGAAGTGCGGCGCACTCAGAAGACAAAACCGGCGCACTTCCTTTATTTGTGCATTTGGATATGAGCTTTAACGGGAGTTGACTTGGCCTTCACATTTGATCGTTGGAGTAAGTACGCCGCACTTGGTATGAAAACCGGCGCACTTGGCTACTTGAATCTTCAACACTTAGCTTCTTTTGTACTTTAGGCCAAAGCATGCACTTTATTGATATAAGACTTCCATTAGCTATTTCTTCATGATTTCTACAAGTGAACCTCAAATGTATTTTCACACATTTAAGTAACAAAAGTCCACAAGAAATGATAATAAAACAATGAATAATGCGACTAAATATATGTATAAATTGAGCGTTATCAAGCATCCAACCCGTACAGGGTGGACCTAAACCATAGCTAGTCTGATGATTAACTAAGCTAATGCCTAGCAATGGATCCAAGCTAGCTAACCTTGTTTCCTATACCCTATACACATTCAATTATCATAAAGCATTACGATAAAACTAAACATAACATGTTATAACCAATTTACTTACCTCAATTTCGGATAAACTGCTTCAATGAGCCAAAGCCAACACTTGATTCGTATACAAGAATTACTAATACAACTTAGCATTTCATTGTCACATAACTAAAGGGTACCATAACGCTACATGCCAACCAACCTCTATACATGATTATGATCATCTTTCACATGATCATATGAAAACCCCCAATTTCACAAATTTAACCAAGAACATTTAAATGGACTGACGGGGGGGGGGGGGGGGGGCCCCCCCCCCCCCCCCCCAAAACAACCTACTATATTAAAGAACTCATAAACATCTTTTTACCCAAAATCCCCAATTTCATCATGCATGAGCCCTAACCTAATTATGTAATTAATTCAAAGATTGAGCTTACTTACTTGTAGGGATAATGTTTAAAGGCTTAGAACAACACAATTTCTTAAGCAATTTCTCACTTGGAAGATGGATTTGGATTTTGATTTAGATTTGGATTAATATTTGGATTTAGATTTGGATTTCGTGTAAGTTTTAAGAAAAAAAAAATAAAAGAGAGAAAATATGTAAATGGTATAATATTATATTTTGAAAATATATATTAAAAAAGTTAATTAATTTTTTTTGTTATAAAATAAGTTTATTTGGGATAATTAATTATAATAAGTGGTGTTGATAAAAAGAAGGCCCACATGAAGTGGAAAAGACAAAAGTTGGCAGACTTATTTTTTTGAATCCTGACTCAGTAGAGTGAAATGGGCTATGGAAAATAATTGGCATTCAAGTGATAGTATGGGCTCACATTTTTTATACCAAACAACCTTTTATGGGTGTCAAACTATACCAACAGTCCAACAATGTCAAACCCATCAAACAAACTACACCTTAGTCCCTCAAGGTATCACTGTTAAAGTTTTGGCCACTATTAATGATTTAACAATTATAGTCCAAGGGAGAATTGCAAAGAAAATATGCAAAACCCGAGTCGTTTGTCCCGACGAAGATCGAATGGAATTTGTGTTCCCGGGACGTGATTCGTGTAGTGAATGAGAAAAAGAGTGATTGATTGGTGCTTTTATACTATAAATAATAAAATATTAAATGAAAGCAACTAATTAAGCTTAAAGAAACAATTAATCTAAGCATGTAATCCTAAAAGCGAAAATTGAATTTAAAACGTTACGCGACGAGTTTAAAAACGTAAATAAAAGTGAAATTCTAAAATTTAAAACCTAAAAATATAAAAATAATTTTCCTATATTAAAACTGATAAAAGAAAATTTTTGGAAAAAGAAAAATATTTTTTTTGACTTTTTATAATTTTTTTATGAATTAATAACTAATTAAAACTATTTAAATGATTTAAAAATAGTAAAACAAATTTGGAAAAATCTGAAAAATTCTGAGTAAATCTAATTTTAAATTCTAAATCTGGGAAAAATAATTTCAGGGACTGACTAGTCACTAATAAGCAGAACAGTAGGAATAAGCACTTTGCAATAAGCCAAAAATAAGCAAATGAGTTCCAAAAATCACAAAAAGTTCAGGGATCATGCAAAGGACTAAATTAAGCTCAGAACAATCAAAATATTTCAAATAAGCATAGGAATTAAGCAGAAAAAGCAGAAGCACAGTAGCAAACCAAATGTAGAAGCAGTGATCAAACAAGCAGTTATGCAGCTTGATAATAAGCTAACCAGAGGCTTAATGTGAAATCCAGAAGCACAGGCTTAAAGTTCAACTGAAAAACTACACTAAGGCCAATATTGCCTAAAATCTAAGCTAATTTGCTACCCTAATTGATGCTCAGAACAAATGGGTTTAGGGACTGAAACAGAACTGCAGACCTATAGCAGTTGAGGATGGCTTATTTTGCAGACCTGAATTAAGCTCTCTAATAAGCTGGAAAGGTGAATCCCAGATGATGTACTTGGAACTTACTATATGAAATACCTCTAAACCACAAATGAGATCCTCAGCTTAATTCAATAAGCTATAAACTAGGTTAGAACAGCAGCTGAAAACATGGTCCTACACTAAAGTATTCTGTGATAGCAGAATTTGAAAAGTGGCGCAAAACAATTATAATCCTATTCTAAATCAAAACAGACTATGCAACCTTACTTCAACACCCAAGAACTACTCAGAATTACCTAGGAGAGATTCCAAATAAGCTCAGCTTATGCTGAGCTTATTGAAGGCAGTTTGGAGCTTATGAGTCAAATAGGGGCAAATTACCTCTAACTAGCTATAATCCTTAAACTTCCTAATGAATTATGCTAATAACACTTAACCACAGCTAAATCAAGTATCAAGTGCTAGCAAATAAGCAGAGATAAGCCAGAAACCATACAAACCCAACACTTCTTTTCATGAACTGAATTGGAATTTTTCAAGTGAAATGGATTTAGAAAAGCTGAAAAACAGACTTTAGATAATCAAAAGACTACTTTCAATCCGAAAATGAACTTCTTAAAAGAAAATAAGCTGAAAAAGCATGATAAGCAGTTTGGACTTATATTTTGATTATTAACAATAATAGAAAGAAGTTAAAAACAGATGATATTAAACCAACTCTCTGATATCAAAACTAAACTTAAGGAGTAAAAAAAAAGTAAAATAAGCACTTAAAACCAGAATAAGCAGAAGAACAGTGAAATTTGACCAAATTTGACTTTTATTAAAAATAAAGGAACTGAGTTCAAAATGATGTCTGAAAGGTAAATTACAACTGGAAATAAAAAAATTACACTACGAAAAACTTTTAAATGACAGAAATGAAAATGGTAACAAATTTTTAAGACATAAAATTTGGACCATTATCTTCGAAGAGGAGGACTCCTATTTATAGCAATCCAGGGAAGGATCTAGGCTGTCCACGCTGGCAATCCGTGCTTCTTCTGCTCTCTATCCACCCTTAGATCTTTTCGTGCTCCCTACTCTTCATTCTTGGCCCTTGGATCAAGATAGTGACGCGGCTTAACAAATAAGTGAGTCCCACGTGTCCCTGAGCTGTCAGGAGCTTCCAGAAATTACCCAATCATTGGGTAATCATGCGTACAAGGTTAATTATGGGTGAATAGTAACTAGGGTTCTTGGGTGGTAAATTGGGGGTAATTTTGGCGGGCACGTGTGGGTGTGAGGGTGTGTTTATTTTATTATAGTTTGACCGGGGTTAATAACTTGACCGGGTTTGGGTTGTGATGGGTTATCCAGGTATTAGTGATAGTGGGCTTTGGGTTTGGGATTTGGGCCTTTGGTTTCTATATTGGGTTTAGATTTAAGGGATATTGAATCCGGATTTAACCATAGGTTAAGTTTAGGGATTTAAGCAAGGATCATAGATGAAAAATCTAAAACTTAAGGGACTGATTTTGTCACTTCTTCAAAAATGTTATCCAAGGGCCATTTTTGTCAAATGAGGATTCTTCAAAGTTGACTTTGACTTTTTGTTTCCCCGTCATCGGCTATAAATAACACTTCCATATCTCGTGCTCGTTTTCCCGGTTTTTTGCCTGTTTTTGTCCCTTTTTCTCGATATCCGTTCCTGCACATAAACAAACACAAAAACACATATATCTTTGGCATTTGGGTTAGTTTTTGGTCGTTTTGGTCTTAATTTGGTAAATAAAAGGTATGTGAATAAGCACATACCAATTAACTTTCCTATTCCAAACACTCATGTACTATGACTTTAGTTTGACTTTCATTTATTTATTAAATGACTAATAAATCACATAAGGTCTTTTAACATATAATTTCAATAGTCAACTTAATAAAATGACATTATAATATAGAAATACCTCAATGGGTTTCCGGGTGTAACATATCGCGGTTAAGAAACATATGTGTATTGTCAGATGAATTAAGCTATTTTGGAGATGAAAAGGACTTTGCATCTAGGAATCGGAAATAAGATTTGTTTGGGGACAAACAAAGTTCAAGTGCAAGGGTATTTGATGGCCCGTAATTTGGTGATATTTTTGGCATCATTTCGACCTTTATTTGTAATGATTTTTCTTACTTCTGGTAGAAAAATGATTCTTAATGATTAAAATGTTGATTCTCGGTGATGGGGTTTTGTAAACCTCTATAGCTAGGCAGTGTACCTAACCGTTGTAGTGTAGTATAGGTAAGATACGGGGGATTGATCGTTATCTAGGGGAATGGTATATGTGAAGGCCGAAGTGTATGTCGAGATAGGTCTAAAGGTGAGGGATGAGTCTTTTTGTATTTTTATATTTTTTAGAAAGTAAAATAAAATCTCGGGGTTTGAAGAGTGGGCGTTTTAACTACTAATTAATTAAAACTAATTAAACTAAAATTAAACTAATACGCAAGAAAAATAAATGTGGTAACTCTTATGATAGAAAGGTGTGTTTACTTAGATTTCTTTACTCCCTAGTTGTCTCTTATTGGTTAGTCGAATTGTCACGTCCTTGTGTAATTGGGTCGTTGTATTCCTATGTTGTCGTGGGGTGGTGCCAATGTCCCCAACTTTATGAGTGTATAAGTCTCCTTTAGAAAACCCTGGATCTACAAAGTGACAATTAAGTCATTTCCTTAGGATCTTCTAATATCTACAAGCCGCAACTCACGCAATAAATACAACGAATAAAACCACCAGTGCACTCTAGGGTATAAAGGCGTTAAGTGGGACGTTCAAGCTAGTACATATAGAGTTAAGCCAGTTTTCCTATTCCTAACACAATACAACCAATTCAACAAGAGAAGACAATCAATAATTAACAACTAGGTTTCATTAGACCTAAGCAAACACTAATAGATTTAGCCTAGCATGTTAAAGTGAAGAGAAGAAAAACATAAAATCAAACAACACATAGACATATTGAATGATTAAGAATGAATTACTTATCTTCAACAAAACATGGATAAAAAGGCTGTAAAAAGCCTTACACAACAGCAGAATTTCGTCTAGGGTTTCACCTCTCCAAAGTGTTACATGAATAAAGGAAAACATACGAAAATATATATAGTTTTACATCTATGATGACGTCACGTTATGGGTTGTGACGCCGTCAGCCCGCCAGCATTAGGGTTTTGTCTATTGCAAGTCGCCGTTGTGACGTCATCGCTAGTGTCTTCTGACGCCTTCATGTGGGTCTTGATGCCGTCAGCCTTTAAAAGTTCTGGGCCGTCTTGTGTAAATTTTACTCTGGATCATGGTCTTCAAATACAAGTGATGCCGTCAGGTTATAAAGTCTTCCAAAAGTTCTGAGCAGTCGCTTGTAAAATTTGCATTAATCTTTATCTCCAATTGCAAGTGACGGCGTCATGTGTAAAGTGTGATGCCGTCTGGAGCCCTTTTCCAGACAGATTCGCGACTTTGTCATTTTCTTCACTTTATTGTCGATTTTAGCCCAAAACATGCCGGTTTTCGTTATTTGCTTATGTGAAAATGTAGGGGGGGGGGGGTTGAATACATCACCGTTTTAAAATCTTATTACTTGTTGTATCAAATATCCGATAAAGCTTTTTGTAATATGAAAAATGTCAATTATAGTCTATGACTAATATAAGCATACAGTAAAACAAGTTATCACACATGCATAACCATTAAGTCACAACGCAAGCAATAATATAGTGCAAGTATAAAAGTAAAGCAGTAAGTAAAAGAAAGTGCAAACGAACACGATGATTTATAGTGGTTCGGTAACGGAGCTCCTCTCTGCCCTACTCCACTTCTCGAGTACCCAACTCGAGAGTTACTTCACTAAATCAACAAGCTCCCTTCTCGGCGGAGAAAACCTTACAAACGTCGCTTACACTTTTTCCGGTACAAAGCTAAATACCGGGTTCTAGTTCTAGGTAGAACCAACCTGACGTCTCCTATACAATATTTTCGACACTAAGCTAGATGTCGAGTTCTTTTACAAGGGTACAACCACTCCCGTTATGTTTTATGGCCCAACATAACAAACCTTGTGTTTTATGGCACTAACACATAAACCATCTAATCTAGTTGGGAAATAGAATGAGTATTACAAATGTACAGTGATGATCCAAGACATAAATGTCTAATGGATATAAATGCCTAATCTAAATGATCTTCTTAAATAAGAAGTCTTCAATCAATGAGGATGACAAGTGCTCTTGAATCTTCATATGTTGATATGCTTTGGTGAATGAGGATGGAAAGATCTCCAAGCTTTCTTTGGTGGATCAGGATGTAAAGTATGCTTACAACAAAGATGAATGTTAGAAGCATTATGATCATGTGATGGTGAGGGTGATTAATGTATGTTACTACATTGTTATCTACTAATTTAAATGTATGCAAAATGATAGAGAGAATGTATGTTCAAGTGGTGAAGAAATGAGTGAACAATGGGCAGCTACTTTTAGCCAACAAGCTCAGCAGCCCGCGGACCCGACGGAACCAAAAAAAGGGTTTCGCCGTTATTAAATTTTGGTTCCGCAGGTGTCTGACAAAAAATCTAAAAATCTTTATCAAATCCTTCCAAAATCTTATACAAAATCTTTCCAAAATATCTTTTGTGATCTTTCCAGATTTAGATGACACTATGCATGAAGTAATAAGACCATTTTATTTTTTCTTTATTGTTTCATGAAAGTTAATTAAAAATGTGACTAGTTAATAAAATGTCTAGTTACCTTTTGTAAAATAAAATGTCTAGTTAAGTGCTTGTCAAAATAAAATGTATTTTGTGAAGTATAAGTAAACTTTAGTGCTTGTATGAAAGTTATAATTAGTTTACTTGTACAAATAAAAGTATATATTTGTTAGTAGAGATTTTACGAAAGATGTATTTATATAAAATACTTGTAAATGCAAAATGTAATGTAAGGTTCGAAATAGAATGATAAACCTATAAAATACTTAAGGAATCTAAAAGTATTTTAAACATTCTAAATGGTTTGTTAAGGGGTTTGATCATAATGCCACATAACAAACATGTACGAACCTGTGTTGTAGCATATGCGGACTCGAGACGTCCAGAGGTGTTGAATGTATGTTGAGACAAAATATGATTACGAGTAACTTGTACATTTTACGTTATGTATTACAAGTTACATGTTTGTCATCAATCAAAACAAACGAGACTCTATAGATTAAATATCCTAATATTTGCACTAACAATCTCCCCCTTTTTATGATGACGAAATATGTAAACGTGATAGATAGTAAAATGTAAAAAGTTACTTGTGTCTGTATTACCTTCTACATTACCTTCTCCGTTTACACTCTTCTCCCCCTTTTGTCGAAACAAAAAGGGTGTGTCCTTGGAGTTTTAAACTTCATTTCTCCTCGAAAAGGCGAGCTTGCATCATCCCTAGTGAAGTTAAATTGTCTACTCCAATCCCCTATGGTTGTTGCATCCCCTAGGTTATTAACCTTGTTTGGTAGCGGATCCATGGATCAAATTTAGACTCTTAACCTACATCAAGGTTAGTTTTGTGTAACATATAAAGAATATATGAGAAATGCATGATGAAAAAAATGCACATAGCAAACAATACACGTGGGTAAGCTATGTTAGATTATCATCTCCTCCTTTTTGTCGAAACACAAAGGTGTGTCGAAGAGTGAGAATGATTATGAATGCGTGCATGCTCCCCCTTGACGGTTGCTCCCCCTTGATAGAGGCGTCAAAGTATGATTAAATAGCTACAAAACAAATATTAGTGCAAAACTATATTCGTCCTTGGATGAGTATGTGATATAAAACAAAGTGTGTATAAGATGCATTCTATAAATGCTTGACGGAAGCTCCCCCTTGCTCTAGGGCGTCAAGATGAACCTACAAAACAAATATTATTATAATAGAAGCTTTGTCTTTAGAAAAATATGTCATATACAACCAAGTGTATAGACGATGCAATATGAGTGCTTGATGGATATTCCTCCTTGTTCGAGGGTGTCAAGAAGCACCTAAAATAAGGAAAGTAATTGATGAAAACTGCATCCTTAGATGAGTATGTTATATGATGATGCACCTACAATGAAATAATTAGTGCAATATATTTCATCTTTTTGACAAAGAAAAATAAGATGTACATATGAAATATATAAATGATATAATTACAAGCAACTCAAAGTAGAGAACCATGATTATGAAATCAAAGATCTCATGAAGTGTAGTCTTCTAATAAGAATTACAATCATAAAAAAACGAGAATATAATATGATAAGAGCCTACAAAATAATGCCTAGAAAGAAGATATGAAGTGAAGTTGGAATATTAAGAGTTAAAGTGAGTGGTGCTAGTGTTGGTGTCGGTTTACTAGTAGGAATTCATGTGGTGATAACTCGATAGATGACTCAAGATTGATAAAAGTAAGTTTTCGCTAATCCATGGTGGTGATGATTAGTGAAAGTGGTGATGGAAGGTGGTGGTGATAACGTAGACAACTATTAAAGAATTAGAAACACGTATGTATAGCAAATTCTATAAAAATAGAAAATATGGACTCATGCAATCCTTGTCCAAAATTCACAACTTAAGGGATAAGCAAAGAATGTGACTCTCGTAATGCATAAGGGTTACGATTTGAATGATATTATTGACGCTAACAAGAATGAAATTCATTCATTGATTGACACAAATTACAAAAATGACATATTCTAGGTGACAATGGGAGAAAGAGTATTAACATGGTTTTAACCGACATGATCTTTTATGACATTATCATCTAACAAAGATGATGTATCATGCCATAATATACGCTTGAATGGAATTAAAGGAAGTGAAGACAATAAGCACCCAGGACTAGAAATTCCATATAAAAATATTAAATACCTATATGAGGATGAGAATGACATCATATGATGGGAGAGTGTTGGTTAGGCCAACGTGTTGAGAACGTGTTGGGAATGACTGTCTTGATTAATATATCGTTTGCATTGACAATGACGTGTCAGGTATGTGTCAAGGAAGAAAAGGATGAGTTCCTATGATGGTGTTCTAAACAATGAAGTTGTGAGGTTATGGTTAAAAGAATCCTAGACTCGTTGGTTGTGATAGTAGTTCTAATGAAAATATATGAGTGATCTAAAGTCAGGAATTGAAACGAAAAATAAGGAGTATACTAAACTGACTGGCGGTACCAAAATTTATAACGGGCGGACCCAAAATTTTGGTACCGCCCAAACCGTGGATCAAATTTTGGCGGTGCCAAAAATTTCAAAGGGCGGTACCAATTTTTTGGTTCCGCCTAATCCGTAGGTGGCAGAAATGTTTACAGAGGGCATTTATGACCCTCGAAATCCCGTTCTAATCCCGTAATTTTTCCTAAAATATGTGTAATTAATTAGTTGTGATTGATAAACAAGAATAAAACAAGTATACACATATGTATAGGATTAGAGTATTGTTGCGAGATGAAGAGGTTTGTCAAACACATGATGTGTTTTTCACTTGATAAGGCATTGGTGCAAACTTGTGATGTTGAGTTAAAAAGTGCTTGAACCACTTGCGGTTTTGTGAACCAGTTTTAGCTAAGTGGTGTGTACCTAGGATGTAAGAAACATAAGTATGCGTTCTTTAATAAATTTTGACAAAAGACAATTATGTTAATGAATTTCTCTCCGCCTTAATCGGTGGACATCCAACGTAATGTGTAATGCATCAAATAAAGAATGACGATAAAGTATTAAGAAGGTTGCAGATTAATGAAGGCGATGAGCTTAGTAATGTTTTTACGAATGTTGGTTAGCATACAAAGAACTTCATCCTTGAAGTCACGTAGCTCTTCTTTATCAATGTGAGATGATCGCATGATGAGGCATGTGGTTTTCTCATAGGAGGTAGAGAGGATTAGAGTATTGTTATAACTAAATAGTGATGAAGGTGATTTTTGTAAAGCGGAAGCAATAATGAGATTTGGAAAGAGGTCAGTTGAAAGATACAAAAATGCAATGCCAAGCCTCTAAAACTTAATTCTATATGCTTTAAAACTATATGAGAGTGCAGGGGTCCCTAAAACATATTACTAATCTACGTAGCAATAAAGGGATTACAATTATGCGAAATGAGCATATAAAAGTTAGAATGAAGTGAGATAGCAAAAGATTTGTTATCAACCTACAAAACAAGTGAGTTAGTGACTAACGATGTCAAAAAGATAGAAATCATAAGATAATATCCTATACAAACATCACATCAGACTACTAGACAGAAAGTTACCACATAGCAAGATAGCATCAAGACATATTATCCAAGAGCATGACATTATTTGAAACACTTCATTGTAAAATTGTTTTGTCGTTAGACTTAGACACTTAAACATAGTTAGCCATAAATTAACACAATGATCTATGTGATTAATTTGTAGGATAAAAAGATTTCTAAAAGTTTGTCATACCAAAAGCACTTTGACAAATTATAAGTGCACAGTGGCAAACAAATAGTGTGGCAAAGTCACAAAAGAGGCAAGACGAAAGATTTATGCAAACCATGTTTAAATTATAACATTTTGGAGCATGTATCATTTAGACTATCCTATGAAAAGGTTTAATGAATGTCAACAAAAGACAAGAGCTTTCAAACATAGATACATAAAAAAAAATTACATATCATGAGTTAACAAGTAACACGTTAATCTTGCGAAACATCATATAAAGAAAGAATGAAAATATCATACAGATCATGTTAACATTTAGTAGCACGAAACATACAAGCATGCAGACAAAACATTTCCAAGGTTTACACATTTGACTATTAATCAAATAGTTATCATGATAACGTCAAGATACTTAATCATATCAAAGAAAAACATGTAATCAACACATGTATGTGTAATGCAAGTGATTTTCATAAACTAAAGAAAGAAAATTCATATCTACTACTTGTTTGATTAATATTCCTAAGGCGAAGCAAAATATCTTATTTTAAAACTTACTTTAGGCAAGTATAGGAATAAAGTTTTTTCAAGTTGGAAAATGAATATGAGACTATTGCTAGCGGTGCTCAATTTAAGGCTAAACACGACCATTTTTAGGGGTTATTTCACATACCCAACTTCTCTCCTGGAAACAATTTCACCGTTAGGTCAAATTGAGTTTCTAGTGCAATTGGTTCTCTAGTAGTCATTCTCATGTTAGAAAGATAGAAATTCCTATTTTTTCCTATTGAAGTGTATAAAAGATGATAGATCACCAATACTTGGCTTCAACTAAATTCATTATAACTAAGGTGATGAAGATGCCATGTTATACACGAGAATTTAACAAAGATGTGTCAACATTTAGAAAGTAAGCAATATATTTCAATCTTGTGTTTGGAATCTATGGTTGTTCGAATTACATAGCTTATTACATAATCTAATGGATGACATCTTTTATGTTGAGTTGAAGTATGTGTTATAAATGTGATTTGATCATCTAAGACCAAGAAATGTGTTTGTGTGTGATAATGGAATATGTTAAATTAAGAACGTTCTCAAGGAAGCTCTTTGGAATTTTATTTAACAAGAATCTAAATAAGGTTACCAGCTTCAATAGATCTTGTGTATGCTCTAGGGATGTGTAGTTTTAACTTTGGATGTGCACAAGGTTTGAACTAGATTATGAGCAAGGTTTGGTTATGATGTACGCTTGAAAGGAAATAGATACAAATAGTATCTTTCAACGAGTAAGATTATCCCATTGGATAAAGTTATCATGGTTATGAAAACAAGTATGACAAGATGAAGGATATAAGCTAGTTCATAGAACTTATAGATGTTTGTTCAAGATCATTTAGCCAATGAGGTGTAATGGAATCTCTTGTAACACAACCGTTCATGTCGCAAGGAAAGAATGATGCATAGGATAACAATATCCTTTATTGCCCTTTTAACAAGATGAAAACTTAACGCATGATAATGTTTTTCCAAAACATCATATTTTCCTAAATGAAGATATGAAGCCAAAGTGTTTGAATCGGATAGTGGTGGTTCTAGCCATAATGAATTATCTAAGTTCTCATAGGTGGGAAAGTATGGTTGAGTTTGATCAACGTGCATTTGATTCGGTACGAGTGTTGGACAAAGGGCTTTTTTTAAGCAATGCACTCAATGGATTCAAATGATGGTAAGGATGGTGGATTGGTTGATCTAGGTGGTAGGTCTTCTAGTCTGTCTAAAGAAGGATGTGGTGATGTAGAGGTTTGTTGTGCTATGGGAGTACTTAGGTTGATTATTTGTTCATAGATGTTAAAAACAAAAAGGATGGATACTAATTCTTGTGGTCCATTGGTTGGTACAACTAGTGGGTGAAGTGCTTGAAGTTTTGGTCATGTTTGTGAAGCTTAGGGGCTGAGATATATCACAGAGGTGAATGTGATGGGATGACGGTGAAAGAACAAGTGAACTTAAATGGTAAATATTCAAGGATGAAAACCTATTGACATTTGCGTATTCCTCTTGATTTGGAGAGTGTTAGGATAAGTGCCACATTAGGTGTCAAAGTGGGATAAGTGCCACAGTAGGTGGTTGTCTTGGATAAGTGTTCTAACATATGTTGTTAAAATACTTGGGTGTTAATTTTTTTTCTTTCCGGATATGACTTTTAATGACTACAATCGTAGGTCAAATATACTTGAATATTTCGGACGAAATACTTAGGTTGTCAATCCTACTTTGTTGAGATTATAAAGCTTAGATCACACACAAGGATAGCAAGACTTGATAATGCATCTTTAGTGTGAGTTATGACTCGATGTAAATTCTTATCGCCTTGAAGAATGACACATTATTTTCATGTTAAGCAAGTGAGGCAACATTTGTGGATACAAGACAATATCTACAGTCATAAGTAAGACTTGTGATTTTGATATTGTATGTTATCTTTGCAAATAATGAGTCTGGATTTGTTAGGAAGTTGTCAAGTCACAAAACAAGTCAAGCTAATGGTTGAAGGATGAGTAAAGGACGGAAGAGTGCGGTAAATATAGGTAATGTTAACAAAAGATTTGTGTGTGGTTCACGCATTGCAAGGAACCAATTTTATGGTTGCTTCCTTTATAGAGAAAAGTACATTGGGTGGTTTTTGTGAATTTTCAAATTTTGATGAGAAATTCTTATCCTATTGGTGCAAATGAAGTTAAGTGATCCTAATATGTTCAAATATAAGTGAAAAGAATATAAATGATAATACATGGGTAAATTAGAGTGCGGGTTTTGAGCGGGAAATGTGTGTTTAACATAACAGACTGGTGGAACCAAAATTTTTAAGGGGCGGACCCAAAAATTTGGTTCCGTCCAATCCGTAGCTTACTGAGATTTTTACCAAGGAGAGATATAGCCTATCTCGACTTATTCTAATCCTGTGGAATGAACTATAAGGAGTGAAATAATTATTTGTGAGTGAGAATCAGGCTCTATAACATATATTCACAAACGCATAGATAATCTAAAGGCAAAGTATAGAAATTTCAACAAAATGTGAAAAATGAAAATTGATAACATAACGATGTTATCTACCTGCAAGATAAACCGTTAGTTTACATGATAGACTAGTAGCAAAATTATCATCCCAGAAAGCACATAATAGTTCATACATCATTGTTAGTTATTGTACCAACCACCTTTTTCAAAGATACTATATGTTTTAGACTATCATTGAAAGTAGTGACACATTTTCACACTTGAACTCATATGCAGGAGATTGTGCCAAACAACAATTTTCAAAGTAGTTGACTAGTTTACTTAGTACTCATTCCTAAGTGAGTTATGCAACAGTTTAATATAACATATGTGAAGAGAGTGATCTATGTCTATAAGCAGCGCACAAACAATTTCCTCAACTTAGTGCACAAAATCTAGCAAATGTCCTATTGTGCATAAACAAGAAATCGACAAACAAGCGAATAAATAACATGGCAAGATTGATACTTATATTACACAAACAAACAAGTGTAAGCAACAATTTGCAATAAGTAATCAACTTATATGCAACAAACATAAACCAAAACAAGTAGTCATTTAGCATAACATAAAAAGAAAGATACTTTTCGTCACTTTGCGTTTAAATATGACGATGTATACCAAGCTTGATTAGTTTCCTTTATATATATAAATATCACCAAATTCTTTAGTTTCAAAAGAAATTATATCAATGTTCAAAGGATACCAACTTAAATTGCCCGAATCAAAAGTTTGAGTTTCTATGTCAAAACGAAACTTAATATTTTGGATACACTATAGTATTTGGTTTATTCTAGTCACTTCAAATTAGATTTAGGCCATAATAGTACTTTTAAAAAGAAAGTAGACTCAATTCCCTTTAAAATGATAGGTGGCACGACTCCTACGGACTTACAGTTAATTAGTTATGAATTTTTGAAGTTGGCCAAAAAACTGCATATTATACAGACGGATTTCAAGAAACCTGTAAAACCCCAAAATTACTATAATCTGAAGTGACCCAAAATACCTTCCAAAATTTTTTGTTGAAATTTTAAGAACTTATAAAATACGCTATAAATTAAAATTTGAGTTATATAACGTGTTATGACTCGAGACCACACAATATGAACACATAATCTAAAGTATTACATGAAATTATTTATAAACCTTATGATATAAATTATTACACGTGAACATGTCACATATGGGTCAAGTTATTTAAAAGTCATGTACAAAATAATTAAGAGATAACTATGAAATTATGATCAAATTGGAAGGTGCAAATCATCCCTAATTACCCTCAATAATTTTGGCAACCCTCCCCCCTAAAATCACTCTCAAAAAAACGTGAACCTCCCCTCCCCATTCATTATTGTCGGCAAACCAAAAAAAAAAAAAAAAGAAGGAAACAAACCCTAACCATCTCACATATACGGTTTCAAAAAAAAATAAAAATAAACCAAGAACCCTAAAATTTTTGTTGTTCGATCCACAAGGAAGAGGAAGAAAGAAAGACTTTGATCATTAGTTCTCATCACAAGGTAATTAAAATCATATCACTTTGTCCATTCGAATTTTGAATCAAAACCCTAAACCGATCCATGTTTTCTTTTGTTCTTTCATTCGATCAAGTAGGAGAAGAAGGAGAATTCGTGGTGAATTAAATCTTGTGTTGTTCGTGTTCTTCATCTTGTCTTCGAGGGTATTGTATCATCCTCTTGTTGATTCTCATGTGTTCTTATTGTTCTTGTCAATTTTTGGATCACATAAAATCATAGAATGAGAAACCCTAAAAACTGTTATGTATGAATCGAACCAGGATTTTATGGTGAAATTATTCGACTTGATTGTGTTAAGACCTGTTTTAAATGACCTAAATATGTTATGGACTCACCTAAAATCGTTTTGTGTCAAGAACTAATGAATGGAATGACGAAAACCCTAAGTTATACATGAATCTGTGATGAACTGCTACTGATCTGGAATTTTGTTCGACTTTAACCGGCTGTAACTAAATGATGTGAACATATATTTTGGTGTTTTAAGAGTCTAAAACTAAGTTAAATGAAATGGCTACCTGGGAAAATTTAGTTTGTAATTTTTGGAGGCCTGGAAGGTTACTTTTTGATTTTTAGAAAATTAAGTGTCAAATCGAATTCGTAAGTCTGGAAAATCAGTCCGGTTTTTGAATTTTAATTTCCAAACCGTGTCGAATTAGGAGGTTTCCTTTGAACTGGGTAATCTTTAGGATGTCTATTACTTCCTGGAATTTTTGTAGATTTTTGTGAATTTTTCTTAAAAGGTTTCTAATTAATAACTTTTCGTATAGCAAAATTAATCAGAAAACTGGACGAGTTGGTTTAAGTGAATTTTAATCCATAGCTATGTTACTTAATAAAATCTGGAAAAATTAGATAAAATACTTAAGACATTAAAGTATCTCTGAGAATTTTTGGGGAATTTATTTCTGAGTTCTTATATAATTTTCTATTTATAGAAAACCTAACAATTTCAAGCTTAAAACTGTTAGAACCTGATGAAAGGTATAAAAAGGGTTTTGAAAGGTGTTTCGTGTTATTTTAAAAACTAAAGGGACTAAATGTGTAATTTTATGAAACTTGAGGGTTTGATTCGTGCCACACTTATATTTGAGAGTATAATCTGTAATTTAGTAAATATGAGGGTTAGTTGAGTAATGATGAACATAATAAAGGTTGAAGTGTAATTTGTATAATTATAAGGTTTATTTTGTGATTTTGGTAAATCAAGGGTGTAATGTGTAAACTATGAAACTTAAAGGACGGGAGATGTGATTCTGAATAAATGATGTACTTAAATTAGTAGTTGCAATATTTTCATTCAAGACCCTTAACTTTGGGATGTTGCAATTAAAGACCCTAACTTATGAAAACGTGTCATATTTAACCTTGAACTTATGTAAAATGCATTTTGAACCTTAACCTACTAACATGGTCATCTCTAATAAGTTGATAAACATGAATGATAATAACTAAAGTTACTGAATGTGTAAAGTTACCTAAGATGGAGAGAAACTAAAATGAAACCTTATGATTAAGAAACTATGAAATCATAAAGCTATGAAACTTATAAGTACAATTATAATTCATGTAGATTCACTGAAGCGGGAGTAATCCGGTGTTTTGTGATCTGCCTTTGGTTTGTTTTGCTATCGGATAAGGTACGGATACTCTACCCTTTTTAGTAAGGGTGTCTTTTCACCTATGCATTGATGTTGAGCTATGATTTAAACCTTTGCCATGAACCTTTTGACATGAACCTTTTGACATGAACCTTCTGATATGACTTTGAGATATACTTTCTGATTATGACCTTGAGATGCACTTTGATATGACATTGAGACCTGACTCTTAGTCTGATACCCGAGCCATTTTTATGTTACCTAGCCAGGAAGGTAACCTGGCCATGTCTGTGATGCACCACTGGCATGACTCCCGTGTGGGGGAGTGATTTCTCACACCGTCCCTTTTATATTATCTGCCGGCTACTTGACTTTGAGATTGACTTTGAGTTTGGGGGCGTATGGATTGCAATCCTAGGCATGTTTTGTTTAGTGGATTTAACTATGACTTTGAGTATGACTTTGAGGTGACTGGTGCTGTGTGCAATACACGCCTTTCACACCCCTGGGAGCTGATCACTCCACTATTATGATACATGAGGACACCCCTCATATTATCTGGTTGCCTGAGAGGTATCCCCTCTGATTGTGAGACTATGACTTTGAGATTATGATGTTGAGATTATGACTTTGAGTTTCTGGGCTCGTGGTAGATGACTATCCTATATTTTTCCTTACTATTCTTTTGCTTTGATTATGCCTTATGATATTTCCAGTGCTTCATTATATTTCTGTTTCGTTATTCTTTGCTTTGTATATGTATCTGTTCACTGAGCTTTTTAAGCTCAGCCGCACGTTTTCTTTTCGTGTGCGGCAGGTAATAAGCAGGACGACGGGTTTGGGTATGAGTGAAGAGACTTTTGAACTTAGAAGACTTTGATAGTGTTCTGAAGTAGAGACCATTAGAAGGAGTTGCTTTTGCAGACTTAGTGTTTAGTTTTGTTTCCATTGCAACCATGTAAATTTCAGAATTTTATTTGTAACTTTTGAGAATTTTTGTATTACTTGAAATGTATGCTTTGTTTTGATCTGATATGAAGCCATTAATGTGATACTTCTACCCTTGCTGGGTTGGGGTGTTACAATTATGGTATCAGAGAGACAGGCTGCGATTCGTAATACATTTACCCTTGACCTGTGTAAGTTAGCACCATTAAGCTTTCCCTGTAGGCGCTCGTAAGTCAACCTTTGAAAATTTGCTTTAGGATTTCCCTTAGGAACCTAAGTTTTGACCAGTGAGGAATGGGTAGACTATAAGGCATTTGTTTAAGTATCTTTACTTCCGCATCACTCTGATTCGTGCCTTGCTTTTAGTTAGATCCTGTTGATATCACTTTTGGAAAGTGAAAGCTTAGGCTTTGCACCACCTGAGATTGGAACCTGATTAAATCTTGAAGGCATTGAAAATTTCATACTAATTGCCTGACACTATTTGATCCATATCTTCAGATTCCTGTTGTTAATCATGTTGATAAAGACCCGCGTTCCACTCTGATTCCTTTGTTAATCACTTTGACGCCTCTTCGGGCATTCTGAGAATCTCCATGGCAGTAACGTACTGGATACTTTTTGTTATTTTGTCTCTTGCTTTTAATAAGTATATATGAATCTTCCGACACTATTTGATTTCGTTTCACCCATCTCTGTTCTTATAAGAAGCCTTTTGGTATGTAACCACGAGTATAAGAATGTTTTCCCCCTCATTTTTGAATGATAAAGCTATGATCACTACTAGAAAAAAGGCCTTTAATGACGCCGAAATTATGACACACGCATTTTATTGACAAGCAAAAGCGTGTGTCATAAAAAAACTGTCATAACTTGTACAATTTGAAGGACTTATGACACGCAATTATTAGAGTCATAAAAAAATATACCGGAACACGGGATGCACTTTCTTTCCGTGTCATCCCTAAGTGTCGTTCCATGTGGCTATATAATGATTCATTTTAGGGTTTCACTCACAATTTCACACACACTTAAATACTCTCTCTCTCTATTGTACGCCGCCATCACCATCAACACCATAACCACCACGAGCATCGTCTTCAGCCGCCACTCTCCAGCTACCAGCCACCGCTGCCGTAATTCCATATCTCTCTTCCTCTCTCTCGTCTATTGGGTATGTCAAAAACAAAGGATCCCCCAAAGGTGTGTTTGGATTTGGATTTGTTTAATTATTTTGATAAGCGTTGGTTTATGTTGGAATTACTTATGTTGACTGATTTTTGAAACTTATTGCTTATTTGGGATTTTATTATAAGCTGCCGGCGTGCATAGTAATCAATTGTAGCATCTTATCTGTGATTTATAAGTTTGATTCATTGTAATACTCGATGAACATGTTTGCATCTGTTTTTGGTAGGATTAATTTTGTTTGTATTTGTATAATTTTAGTATTTGGAGGTGTAATAAGCAGTTTTGAACATGTAACGCCTTTTGAAAAGTCAAAAATACCTTAAAAAACATTAAGCTACACAAATTTTAACTTCGAACCCTTTAAATTTGGAAGAATAAGCTTGCCTTAAAGTATAGTATATCTTTTTATGCGATTTGCCCTTTTAAGCTACTTATAAGTACTTAATGATAAGCAGGAAAAAAAAAAAGCAATCCCTTGTTTTAAGAATTTGGTGATTAATATAAGCTTTTTGTGTTGTGTTGGATTAGTATAAGGATTTGGATGAGGAGTTTGTGGGATGAGTTACGTCGAATACTCGAAGATATGTTGGGATATTTGCTGATGTGATTGACGAGTTGATTCCTGAGCCAACTGAGGCTTTACAAGATTATGATCATGATATATTGATGACTCAAAGAGCTGAGGAGGGTAACGAGAATGCTGATGGGACTGATCCCAGACAGAAGATGCCTCCGGAGATTAAGCGATTTTAGTAAGTGGTTTTGTTTTTATGAAATTGGTTAGTTTGTTGAATATGGTTATTTGATGTGTTGGTTTAAGTTGCTGCAATTCGGTGGTGTTTGGGAAATTGATTACGTTTTCTCTTAAATATAAAAATTGAGGTCTGTTGAATTAGCTTAACTTGCTGCAATTAGGGGTGTTTGGGATTGTGTTTGCAAATTGTCTATGCGTTTGGAAGATGGTTTAATAACAAAAGTTTTAAAACTGCGTTTTCTGATATTTCACTAAAAAGTGCAATCCTAGACACCCCCCTAAATATTTGAGGATCTACAGTCAATTGTTAGATTAGTTTTCTGTATCCTAATTGTATGTGAGCTTTCTTTCATCTTTTGAGATGACTTATGCTAATGTGTTTACAGTTTGATACAAGATATATTATCATGCTAGGCGACTGTGAAGGTGTGTCAAAGCTTTATTTACAGCTTATTATTAGTTTCTAATGCTCATTTTTTTTGGTAAACAGTGAAGTGTACATCCGAGCATCTTCAAAGGGTCAGCTATTTACTATAAGGGAGGTTAGGGCTTCTAATATTGGACAGCTTGTCAAGATATCTGGTATCGTGACTCGCTGTTCAGACGTAAAACCATTGATGAAGGTCGCTGTTTACACATGTGAAGAGTGTGGTTTTGAAATATATCAGGTATGCAAGCATGTTTAATTTGCACTCATTTACGGAGTATCTATTTTCAGGTACCATTAACTTGTATTAAACATAATTGGTATGCCAATATTATTTTATGGAATCTCACACAGTGATATGTGAATATGAAAGCTACATTTCACATTTTAGCCGTTTCCTTCTATGAAGTAGCCCATACTTGTGTAGTTAGTGCTTTATATACTCTGTCGTTTATATAACATTCTAGCTGGACATTCATGCCTATATAACATGCTAATTTGATGAAACAGGAGGTAACTGCTCGAGTGTTCATGCCTCTTTTTGAATGCCCATCTACGCGTTGTAAAATTAACCACCTGACTTTCATCCTCCAACAGCAAATTGTCCTGAGGAGACACTTACAAAAGACTACGTGCTTGCTGGATACCGAGAAACAGTTGAAGGGCTTGAGGTATGCTTTACCAACTGTTAAAAGTGCACTGATTTTCATTTTGAAAGAACTGGTAGATAAATTGTACTCTAAACTCTGTACTGTATTTGTAATGGTGAGAACTGGTAGATTACTTGAACTAGGATCTCCTATATATAGCCATAGTATTTAATGTTGTACCAACTATATTAGAGGTGAGACAGGTTCTCTTGCTTGATGGTGGCCATTTTACAGTTTCGCCAGTTGATCTTTTATTTTCGATTATTCTGTGTTTATGGTTGTATCTGTTTATGGGTCTTGGTCTGCAATAATAATTGACCAAGCATATTGAACTAATGTATGGTTTTGTGGGGTTTCAGGTACGCGAATACCAGCAAACATGGACAGCGAGGGTGACCGTCCAGGGAACTACATGTCTGCAGAAGATGATCCATAGAGTTTGAAAAGCCCTTTGATTAAGTGGGTGTAATATATGAATGTAATTGACTTTTATGGTTAATTTTAGAATTTTAAAAACTTGTGGTTGTATGAAACACATTGTTTTGATATATATATGAAATGCGTTATTTTGCCAGTATTTATTTGTATTATGAGATTAATTGTTATTTAATGTCTGGATATTAGTAATTCTAGAAAAAATAATAAAAATATATATATTTAAACCATGACACGCAAAACATAGGTCATAAGATTATGTCATAAAAGCTTGTTGTAAAAGCGTGTCATATAAGCGTGTCATAATAGCATGACACGCGTAAGGCGTGTCATATTGCTTTATGACGGGTCGATCAATGACGCCAAAATGCGCGTCATCTGACCCCTTTTATGACACGCAATGCGCGTCATTAAAGGCCTTTTTTCTAGTAGTGGATTTGCGAACCGTCTTTCTTTGAATAGTTAACTTCGATTTTATTCTGACAAGGAAATTGTGGAATGATCAGTCAAATATTGACAACTACCTTTCTATGTCTAACCATTGGCGTTTGCAACAATTTTGAACTTCCGACTACGATTACCAATTGTCAAACCCTTTGCTATCTCTATTACTCTGGAGACGCGTGTGTTACTTTCACGGTTATGAAGTTTTCCTAGAAACCATTTCGTACACCAATGAATGAACCTCATCGTAGAAGCCTTTTGACACCTTGAGTTTTCTGAACATGAACCTTGTATTGAACGTTATTTGGCACCCTGAACTTCTTGAATATAATCCCTGTTGGGCCACCAAGTTTTCCACCGGAGTAGGAAGTAAGATTTGACATGATACCGAGAGATTCTAGTCACTAAACGAAGATGTCTTTCGGATCATACCAATTGACTGGAGCAACCGGGAAGAGCAGCAACCGAAGACCAGGAAGTGAGTTTACTTAAGTGTATCTTCTGGGCATGTTTTAGTTTCGTTCGCGATAAAGAAGGATGGTAACTGGAGATATGTATGGAAGCTGAACCGTATTACTATTAGGAGCCAATATTCCTCCACCCTGAAACGACTATGTGTTTGTTTAAATTCAGAGCGCGAAGTTTTTTTTTCCTTTCTGATGAATTGATTTTATTCTTGGAATCGCCTTTAGTATTCGTAAAAGACTGCTATGACGATTAGTGACGCTAATAGTATTAGCTAAAGCTCTGACGATCTTGGTGAATTTGATAGATGATATTTTCTCATGAGTACTGGGCATATGGTCATTGTATGACTTAATGGTACATTCAGAGACGAGGAAGAACATGAAAATCATTTTTGCACCTTGTTAGAAATTTGACGATCATTTGTGTATTCTGAGAGTTTGATGTTTGTTGAGACAACGGTGTTCTTTGCCTGACCTGGAGTTGACAACAACGGAGGCTACCCTGAAGAGTGAAGACATTCCTTTCAATACAGAAGTGTGGGCGATGCAGAAGATCTAATCAAGATGGCGAACCTGGAGCTGATGAAGACGCACAGTCTCACTCCCCTATTCATCTTGGTTGTACTAAGGTGAATTGAGAGCGGAAGCAGACTGGATGATGAAGGATTCAAAGATCGTGCCAGAAATTCACATTACTCCATCACATTCCAAGAAGAAATGCAGGAGGCTCGACGAACCAGACACAAGTTTCCGATTTTGGTTTCACTTCCCGATTGATGGACAGACGAAGACAAATTAACCGGACTTGAAGAGATTGGATGTGTTTAATGAGCGAATTTTTGAAACAGACCCTTTATGTTTGGAGGAATTGATTCTATGAAGGCCGAAGCTCTTGGCAACTAACTTTCATTCCGTCGACTCTCTTAAGTTTCGTTATATAGTAATAAGATCCTTTAAGGATTCAAGTTCCCTAGAAGCATTTCAGTTCCGTGTTCATTTTTCATATATTCGGTGATGGCTTTGTTTTGAGAGATTTTGGCGAGTTGTGGAAGATATGATGCTTGTGACGGCGTACCTCACTTCTGCTAGGCAATCTGGGATTTTGATACTCTTGCGAATAGTTTTGTTTTCTCTCTTGACGATGGCATTTGATTTTGTTGACCTCTGAGACTGTAGAAGTACTAGGTGGATTAAGATAGGTGGTTTTGATTACGAATTGAGATAAAGTATGACCATCATGAGGGCATATTTATATGATGCCAGTATTATGACGTCTGGCCAACGTGATAATACTTACATCATATAACGTGCACTTGTTGTGGACATAGGATATCTTGGGGAGTACCTAAGAAGTTTAGAATTTGAATCTCCATTAGATTATCTATGATGGTGAGACCTTAGGTTCATTCTACCTATGCGTACACTTTACTTTCGTTCATTAGCTATCTGGATGACTTTGGACTCTCGAGTTGCATTCTGTTGACCTCAGTTATATATCTTGAAAACTCATCGTAGAGCTCTCTACTGTTGACACAGTCAATTTGATTTGAAATCTTGTTCGTATTCCATATGAGCTTCCTGAAGATTCACCTATCGTCCATTTTATGTTGCATGGACCTTTTGATCAGAAATCAACTTATTTTGTTCCCTTCTGAGAAATTTGAACCCACCTCGTTTTGATTTGAGTCATGAGGAACTATTTAGTCTGAATATTTTTTTTTAGAAGAACCTCCTTGGGCGTGAGAATGTTTGTGACGATCTTTTGCGACTTGCTACGACTTCGTTTAACTTTGCGACTTCAATTTTCGAGGACGAAAATTTTATTTTAGAGGGGAAGAATTGTAAAACCCCAAAATTACTATAATCTGAAGTGACCCAAAATACCTTCCAAAATTTTTTGTTGAAATTTTAAGAACTTATAAAATACGCTATAAATTAAAATTTGAGTTATATAACGTGTTATGACTCGAGACCACACAATATGAACACATAATCTAAAGTATTACATGAAATTATTTATAAACCTTATGATATAAATTATGACACGTGAACATGTCACATATGGGTCAAGTTATTTAAAAGTCATGTACAAAATAATTAAGAGATAACTATGAAATTATGATCAAATTGGAAGGTGCAAATCATCCCTAATTACCCTCAATAATTTTGGCAACCCTCCCCCCAAAAATCACTCTCAAAAAAACGTGAACCTCCCCTCCCCATTCATTATTGTCGGCAAACCAAAAAAAAAAAAAAAAAAAAGAGAGGAAACAAACCCTAACCATCTCACATATACGGTTTCAAAAAAAAAAAAAAAAAAAAAAACCAAGAACCCTAAAATTTTTGTTGTTCGATCCACAAGGAAGAGGAAGAAAGAAAGACTTTGATCATTAGTTCTCATCACAAGGTAATTAAAATCATATCACTTTGTCCATTCGAATTTTGAATCAAAACCCTAAACCGATCCATGTTTTCTTTTGTTCTTTCATTCGATCAAGTAGGAGAAGAAGGAGAATTCGTGGTGAATTAAATCTTGTGTTGTTCGTGTTCTTCATCTTGTCTTCGAGGGTATTGTATCATCCTCTTGTTGATTCTCATGTGTTCTTATTGTTCTTGTCAATTTTTGGATCACATAAAATCATAGAATGAGAAACCCTAAAAACTGTTATGTATGAATCGAACCAGGATTTTATGGTGAAATTATTCGACTTGATTGTGTTAAGACCTGTTTTAAATGACCTAAATATGTTATGGACTCACCTAAAATCGTTTTGTGTCAAGAACTAATGAATGGAATGACGAAAACCCTAAGTTATACATGAATCTGTGATGAACTGCTACTGATCTGGAATTTTGTTCGAGTTTAACCGGCTGTAACTAAATGATGTGAACATATATTTTGGTGTTTTAAGAGTCTAAAACTAAGTTAAATGAAATGGCTACCTGGGAAAATTTAGTTTGTAATTTTTGGAGGCCTGGAAGGTTACTTTTTGATTTTTAGAAAATTAAGTGTCAAATCGAATTCGTAAGTCTGGAAAATCAGTCCGGTTTTTTGAATTTTAATTTCCAAACCGTGTCGAATTAGGAGGTTTCCTTTGAACTGGGTAATCTTTAGGATGTCTATTACTTCCTGGAATTTTTGTAGATTTTTGTGAATTTTTCTTAAAAGGTTTCTAATTAATAACTTTTCGTATAGCAAAATTAATCAGAAAACTGGACGAGTTGGTTTAAGTGAATTTTAATCCATAGCTATGTTACTTAATAAAATCTGGAAAAATTAGATAAAATACTTAAGACATTAAAGTATCTCTGAGAATTTTTGGGGAATTTATTTCTGAGTTCTTATATAATTTTCTATTTATAGAAAACCTAACAATTTCAAGCTTAAAACTGTTAGAACCTGATGAAAGGTATAAAAAGGGTTTTGAAAGGTGTTTCGTGTTATTTTAAAAACTAAAGGGACTAAATGTGTAATTTTATGAAACTTGAGGGTTTGATTCGTGTCACACTTATATTTGAGAGTATAATCTGTAATTTAGTAAATATGAGGGTTAGTTGAGTAATGATGAACATAATAAAGGTTGAAGTGTAATTTGTATAATTATAAGGTTTATTTTGTGATTTTGGTAAATCAAGGGTGTAATGTGTAAACTATGAAACTTAAAGGACGGGAGATGTGATTCTGAATAAATGATGTACTTAAATTAGTAGTTGCAATATTTTCATTCAAGACCCTTAACTTTGGGATGTTGCAATTAAAGACCCTAACTTATGAAAACGTGTCATATTTAACCTTGAACTTATGTAAAATGCATTTTGAACCTTAACCTACTAACATGGTCATCTCTAATAAGTTGATAAACATGAATGATAATAACTAAAGTTACTGAATGTGTAAAGTTACCTAAGATGGAGAGAAACTAAAATGAAACCTTATGATTAAGAAACTATGAAATCATAAAGCTATGAAACTTATAAGTACAATTATAATTCATGTAGATTCACTGAAGCGGGAGTAATCCGGTGTTTTGTGATCTGCCTTTGGTTTGTTTTGCTATCGGATAAGGTACGGATACTCTACCCTTTTTAGTAAGGGTGTCTTTTCACCTATGCATTGATGTTGAGCTATGATTTAAACCTTTGCCATGAACCTTTTGACATGAACCTTTTGACATGAACCTTCTGATATGACTTTGAGATATACTTTCTGATTATGACCTTGAGATGCACTTTGATATGACATTGAGACCTGACTCTTAGTCTGATACCCGAGCCATTTTTATGTTACCTAGCCAGGAAGGTAACCTGGCCATGTCTGTGATGCACCACTGGCATGACTCCCGTGTGGGGGAGTGATTTCTCACACCGTCCCTTTTATATTATCTGCCGGCTACTTGACTTTGAGCTTGACTTTGAGTTTGGGGGCGTATGGATTGCAATCCTAGGCATGTTTTGTTTAGTGGATTTAACTATGACTTTGAGTATGACTTTGAGGTGACTGGTGCTGTGTGCAATACACGCCTTTCACACCCCTGGGAGCTGATCACTCCACTATTATGATACATGAGGACACCCCTCATATTATCTGGTTGCCTGAGAGGTATCCCCTCTGATTGTGAGACTATGACTTTGAGATTATGATGTTGAGATTATGACTTTGAGTTTCTGGGCTCGTGGTAGATGACTATCCTATATTTTTCCTTACTATTCTTTTGCTTTGATTATGCCTTATGATATTTCCAGTGCTTCATTATATTTCTGTTTCGTTATTCTTTGCTTTGTATATGTATCTGTTCACTGAGCTTTTTAAGCTCAGCCGCACGTTTTCTTTTCGTGTGCGGCAGGTAATAAGCAGGACGACGGGTTTGGGTATGAGTGAAGAGACTTTTGAACTTAGAAGACTTTGATAGTGTTCTGAAGTAGAGACCATTAGAAGGAGTTGCTTTTGCAGACTTAGTGTTTAGTTTTGTTTCCATTGCAACCATGTAAATTTCAGAATTTTATTTGTAACTTTTGAGAATTTTTGTATTACTTGAAATGTATGCTTTGTTTTGATCTGATATGAAGCCATTAATGTGATACTTCTACCCTTGCTGGGTTGGGGTGTTACAATTATGGTATCAGAGAGACAGGCTGCGATTCGTAATACATTTACCCTTGACCTGTGTAAGTTAGGACCATTAAGCTTTCCCTGTAGGCGCTCGTAAGTCAACCTTTGAAAATTTGCTTTAGGATTTCCCTTAGGAACCTAAGTTTTGACCAGTGAGGAATGGGTAGACTATAAGGCATTTGTTTAAGTATCTTTACTTCCGCATCACTCTGATTCGTGCCTTGCTTTTAGTTAGATCCTGTTGATATCACTTTTGGAAAGTGAAAGCTTAGGCTTTGCACCACCTGAGATTGGAACCTGATTAAATCTTGAAGGCATTGAAAATTTCATACTAATTGCCTGACACTATTTGATCCATATCTTCAGATTCCTGTTGTTAATCATGTTGATAAAGACCCGCGTTCCACTCTGATTCCTTTGTTAATCACTTTGACGCCTCTTCGGGCATTCTGAGAATCTCCATGGCAGTAACGTACTGGATACTTTTTGTTATTTTGTCTCTTGCTTTTAATAAGTATATATGAATCTTCCGACACTATTTGATTTCGTTTCACCCATCTCTGTTCTTATAAGAAGCCTTTTGGTATGTAACCACGAGTATAAGAATGTTTTCCCCCTCATTTTTGAATGATAAAGCTATGATCACTACTAGAAAAAAGGCCTTTAATGACGCCGAAATTATGACACACGCATTTTATTGACAAGCAAAAGCGTGTGTCATAAAAAAACTGTCATAACTTGTACAATTTGAAGGACTTATGACACGCAATTATTAGAGTCATAAAAAAATATACCGGAACACGGGATGCACTTTCTTTCCGTGTCATCCCTAAGTGTCGTTCCATGTGGCTATATAATGATTCATTTTAGGGTTTCACTCACAATTTCACACACACTTAAATACTCTCTCTCTCTATTGTACGCCGCCATCACCATCAACACCATAACCACCACGAGCATCGTCTTCAGCCGCCACTCTCCAGCTACCAGCCACCGCTGCCGTAATTCCATATCCTCTTCCTCTCTCTCGTCTATTGGGTATGTCAAAAACAAAGGATCCCCCAAAGGTGTGTTTGGATTTGGATTTGTTTAATTATTTTGATAAGCGTTGGTTTATGTTGGAATTACTTATGTTGACTGATTTTTGAAACTTATTGCTTATTTGGGATTTTATTATAAGCTGCCGGCGTGCATAGTAATCAATTGTAGCATCTTATCTGTGATTTATAAGTTTGATTCATTGTAATACTCGATGAACATGTTTGCATCTGTTTTTGGTAGGATTAATTTTGTTTGTATTTGTATAATTTTAGTATTTGGAGGTGTAATAAGCAGTTTTGAACATGTAACGCCTTTTGAAAAGTCAAAAATACCTTAAAAAACATTAAGCTACACAAATTTTAACTTCGAACCCTTTAAATTTGGAAGAATAAGCTTGCCTTAAAGTATAGTATATCTTTTTATGCGATTTGCCCTTTTAAGCTACTTATAAGTACTTAATGATAAGCAGGAAAAAAAAAAAGCAATCCCTTGTTTTAAGAATTTGGTGATTAATATAAGCTTTTTGTGTTGTGTTGGATTAGTATAAGGATTTGGATGAGGAGTTTGTGGGATGAGTTACGTCGAATACTCGAAGATATGTTGGGATATTTGCTGATGTGATTGACGAGTTGATTCCTGAGCCAACTGAGGCTTTACAAGATTATGATCATGATATATTGATGACTCAAAGAGCTGAGGAGGGTAACGAGAATGCTGATGGGACTGATCCCAGACAGAAGATGCCTCCGGAGATTAAGCGATTTTAGTAAGTGGTTTTGTTTTTATGAAATTGGTTAGTTTGTTGAATATGGTTATTTGATGTGTTGGTTTAAGTTGCTGCAATTCGGTGGTGTTTGGGAAATTGATTACGTTTTCTCTTAAATATAAAAATTGAGGTCTGTTGAATTAGCTTAACTTGCTGCAATTAGGGGTGTTTGGGATTGTGTTTGCAAATTGTCTATGCGTTTGGAAGATGGTTTAATAACAAAAGTTTTAAAACTGCGTTTTCTGATATTTCACTAAAAAGTGCAATCCTAGACACCCCCCTAAATATTTGAGGATCTACAGTCAATTGTTAGATTAGTTTTCTGTATCCTAATTGTATGTGAGCTTTCTTTCATCTTTTGAGATGACTTATGCTAATGTGTTTACAGTTTGATACAAGATATATTATCATGCTAGGCGACTGTGAAGGTGTGTCAAAGCTTTATTTACAGCTTATTATTAGTTTCTAATGCTCATTTTTTTTGGTAAACAGTGAAGTGTACATCCGAGCATCTTCAAAGGGTCAGCTATTTACTATAAGGGAGGTTAGGGCTTCTAATATTGGACAGCTTGTCAAGATATCTGGTATCGTGACTCGCTGTTCAGACGTAAAACCATTGATGAAGGTCGCTGTTTACACATGTGAAGAGTGTGGTTTTGAAATATATCAGGTATGCAAGCATGTTTAATTTGCACTCATTTACGGAGTATCTATTTTCAGGTACCATTAACTTGTATTAAACATAATTGGTATGCCAATATTATTTTATGGAATCTCACACAGTGATATGTGAATATGAAAGCTACATTTCACATTTTAGCCGTTTCCTTCTATGAAGTAGCCCATACTTGTGTAGTTAGTGCTTTATATACTCTGTCGTTTATATAACATTCTAGCTGGACATTCATGCCTATATAACATGCTAATTTGATGAAACAGGAGGTAACTGCTCGAGTGTTCATGCCTCTTTTTGAATGCCCATCTACGCGTTGTAAAATTAACCACCTGACTTTCATCCTCCAACAGCAAATTGTCCTGAGGAGACACTTACAAAAGACTACGTGCTTGCTGGATACCGAGAAACAGTTGAAGGGCTTGAGGTATGCTTTACCAACTGTTAAAAGTGCACTGATTTTCATTTTGAAAGAACTGGTAGATAAATTGTACTCTAAACTCTGTACTGTATTTGTAATGGTGAGAACTGGTAGATTACTTGAACTAGGATCTCCTATATATAGCCATAGTATTTAATGTTGTACCAACTATATTAGAGGTGAGACAGGTTCTCTTGCTTGATGGTGGCCATTTTACAGTTTCGCCAGTTGATCTTTTATTTTCGATTATTTCTGTGTTTATGGTTGTATCTGTTTATGGGTCTTGGTCTGCAATAATAATTGACCAAGCATATTGAACTAATGTATGGTTTTGTGGGGTTTCAGGTACGCGAATACCAGCAAACATGGACAGCGAGGGTGACCGTCCAGGGAACTACATGTCTGCAGAAGATGATCCATAGAGTTTGAAAAGCCCTTTGATTAAGTGGGTGTAATATATGAATGTAATTGACTTTTATGGTTAATTTTAGAATTTTAAAAACTTGTGGTTGTATGAAACACATTGTTTTGATATATATATGAAATGCGTTATTTTGCCAGTATTTATTTGTATTATGAGATTAATTGTTATTTAATGTCTGGATATTAGTAATTCTAGAAAAAATAATAAAAATATATATATTTAAACCATGACACGCAAAACATAGGTCATAAGATTATGTCATAAAAGCTTGTTGTAAAAGCGTGTCATATAAGCGTGTCATAATAGCATGACACGCGTAAGGCGTGTCATATTGCTTTATGACGGGTCGATCAATGACGCCAAAATGCGCGTCATCTGACCCCTTTTATGACACGCAATGCGCGTCATTAAAGGCCTTTTTTCTAGTAGTGGATTTGCGAACCGTCTTTCTTTGAATAGTTAACTTCGATTTTATTCTGACAAGGAAATTGTGGAATGATCAGTCAAATATTGACAACTACCTTTCTATGTCTAACCATTGGCGTTTGCAACAATTTTGAACTTCCGACTACGATTACCAATTGTCAAACCCTTTGCTATCTCTATTACTCTGGAGACGCGTGTGTTACTTTCACGGTTATGAAGTTTTCCTAGAAACCATTTCGTACACCAATGAATGAACCTCATCGTAGAAGCCTTTTGACACCTTGAGTTTTCTGAACATGAACCTTGTATTGAACGTTATTTGGCACCCTGAACTTCTTGAATATAATCCCTGTTGGGCCACCAAGTTTTCCACCGGAGTAGGAAGTAAGATTTGACATGATACCGAGAGATTCTAGTCACTAAACGAAGATGTCTTTCGGATCATACCAATTGACTGGAGCAACCGGGAAGAGCAGCAACCGAAGACCAGGAAGTGAGTTTACTTAAGTGTATCTTCTGGGCATGTTTTAGTTTCGTTCGCGATAAAGAAGGATGGTAACTGGAGATATGTATGGAAGCTGAACCGTATTACTATTAGGAGCCAATATTCCTCCACCCTGAAACGACTATGTGTTTGTTTAAATTCAGAGCGCGAAGTTTTTTTTTCCTTTCTGATGAATTGATTTTATTCTTGGAATCGCCTTTAGTATTCGTAAAAGACTGCTATGACGATTAGTGACGCTAATAGTATTAGCTAAAGCTCTGACGATCTTGGTGAATTTGATAGATGATATTTTCTCATGAGTACTGGGCATATGGTCATTGTATGACTTAATGGTACATTCAGAGACGAGGAAGAACATGAAAATCATTTTTGCACCTTGTTAGAAATTTGACGATCATTTGTGTATTCTGAGAGTTTGATGTTTGTTGAGACAACGGTGTTCTTTGCCTGACCTGGAGTTGACAACAACGGAGGCTACCCTGAAGAGTGAAGACATTCCTTTCAATACAGAAGTGTGGGCGATGCAGAAGATCTAGTCAAGATGGCGAACCTGGAGCTGATGAAGACGCACAGTCTCACTTCCCTATTCATCTTGGTTGTACTAAGGTGAATTGAGAGCGGAAGCAGACTGGATGATGAAGGATTCAAAGATCGTGCCAGAAATTCACATTACTCCATCACATTCCAAGAAGAAATGCAGGAGGCTCGACGAACCAGACACAAGTTTCCTATTTTGGTTTCACTTCCCGATTGATGGACAGACGAAGACAAATTAACCGGACTTGAAGAGATTGGATGTGTTTAATGAGCGAATTTTTGAAACAGACCCTTTATGTTTGGAGGAATTGATTCTATGAAGGCCGAAGCTCTTGGCAACTAACTTTCATTCCGTCGACTCTCTTAAGTTTCGTTATATAGTAATAAGATCCTTTAAGGATTCAAGTTCCCTAGAAGCATTTCAGTTCCGTGTTCATTTTTCATATATTCGGTGATGGCTTTGTTTTGAGAGATTTTGGCGAGTTGTGGAAGATATGATGCTTGTGACGGCGTACCTCACTTCTGCTAGGCAATCTGGGATTTTGATACTCTTGCGAATAGTTTTGTTTTCTCTCTTGACGATGGCATTTGATTTTGTTGACCTCTGAGACTGTAGAAGTACTAGGTGGATTAAGATAGGTGGTTTTGATTACGAATTGAGATAAAGTATGACCATCATGAGGGCATATTTATATGATGCCAGTATTATGACGTCTGGCCAACGTGATAATACTTACATCATATAACGTGCACTTGTTGTGGACATAGGATATCTTGGGGAGTACCTAAGAAGTTTAGAATTTGAATCTCCATTAGATTATCTATGATGGTGAGACCTTAGGTTCATTCTACCTATGCGTACACTTTACTTTCGTTCATTAGCTATCTGGATGACTTTGGACTCTCGAGTTGCATTCTGTTGACCTCAGTTATATATCTTGAAAACTCATCGTAGAGCTCTCTACTGTTGACACAGTCAATTTGATTTGAAATCTTGTTCGTATTCCATATGAGCTTCCTGAAGATTCACCTATCGTCCATTTTATGTTGCATGGACCTTTTGATCAGAAATCAACTTATTTTGTTCCCTTCTGAGAAATTTGAACCCACCTCGTTTTGATTTGAGTCATGAGGAACTATTTAGTCTGAATATTTTTTTTTAGAAGAACCTCCTTGGGCGTGAGAATGTTTGTGACGATCTTTTGCGACTTGCTACGACTTCGTTTAACTTTGCGACTTCAATTTTCGAGGACGAAAATTTTATTTTAGAGGGGAAGAATTGTAAAACCCCAAAATTACTATAATCTGAAGTGACCCAAAATACCTTCCAAAATTTTTTGTTGAAATTTTAAGAACTTATAAAATACGCTATAAATTAAAATTTGAGTTATATAACGTGTTATGACTCGAGACCACATAATATGAACACATAATCTAAAGTATTACATGAAATTATTTATAAACCTTATGATATAAATTATGACACGTGAACATGTCACATATGGGTCAAGTTATTTAAAAGTCATGTACAAAATAATTAAGAGATAACTATGAAATTATGATCAAATTGGAAGGTGCAAATCATCCCTAATTACCCTCAATAATTTTGGCAACCCTCCCCCCAAAAATCACTCTCAAAAAAACGTGAACCTCCCCTCCCCATTCATTATTGTCGGCAAACCAAAACAAAAAAAAAAAAAGAGAGGAAACAAACCCTAACCATCTCACATATACGGTTTCAAAAAAAAAAAATAAATAAACCAAGAACCCTAAAATTTTTGTTGTTCGATCCACAAGGAAGAGGAAGAAAGAAAGACTTTGATCATTAGTTCTCATCACAAGGTAATTAAAATCATATCACTTTGTCCATTCGAATTTTGAATCAAAACCCTAAACCGATCCATGTTTTCTTTTGTTCTTTCATTCGATCAAGTAGGAGAAGAAGGAGAATTCGTGGTGAATTAAATCTTGTGTTGTTCGTGTTCTTCATCTTGTCTTCGAGGGTATTGTATCATCCTCTTGTTGATTCTCATGTGTTCTTATTGTTCTTGTCAATTTTTGGATCACATAAAATCATAGAATGAGAAACCCTAAAAACTGTTATGTATGAATCGAACCAGGATTTTATGGTGAAATTATTCGACTTGATTGTGTTAAGACCTGTTTTAAATGACCTAAATATGTTATGGACTCACCTAAAATCGTTTTGTGTCAAGAACTAATGAATGGAATGACGAAAACCCTAAGTTATACATGAATCTGTGATGAACTGCTACTGATCTGGAATTTTGTTCGACTTTAACCGGCTGTAACTAAATGATGTGAACATATATTTTGGTGTTTTAAGAGTCTAAAACTAAGTTCAATGAAATGGCTACCTGGGAAAATTTAGTTTGTAATTTTTGGAGGCCTGGAAGGTTACTTTTTGATTTTTAGAAAATTAAGTGTCAAATCGAATTCGTAAGTCTGGAAAATCAGTCCGGTTTTTGAATTTTAATTTCCAAACCGTGTCGAATTAGGAGGTTTCCTTTGAACTGGGTAATATTTAGGATGTCTATTACTTCCTGGAATTTTTGTAGATTTTTGTGAATTTTTCTTAAAAGGTTTCTAATTAATAACTTTTCGTATAGCAAAATTAATCAGAAAACTGGACGAGTTGGTTTAAGTGAATTTTAATCCATAGCTATGTTACTTAATAAAATCTGGAAAAATTAGATAAAATACTTAAGACATTAAAGTATCTCTGAGAATTTTTGGGGAATTTATTTCTGAGTTCTTATATAATTTTCTATTTATAGAAAACCTAACAATTTCAAGCTTAAAACTGTTAGAACCTGATGAAAGGTATAAAAAGGGTTTTGAAAGGTGTTTCGTGTTATTTTAAAAACTAAAGGGACTAAATGTGTAATTTTATGAAACTTGAGGGTTTGATTCGTGCCACACTTATATTTGAGAGTATAATCTGTAATTTAGTAAATATGAGGGTTAGTTGAGTAATGATGAACATAATAAAGGTTGAAGTGTAATTTGTATAATTATAAGGTTTATTTTGTGATTTTGGTAAATCAAGGGTGTAATGTGTAAACTATGAAACTTAAAGGACGGGAGATGTGATTCTGAATAAATGATGTACTTAAATTAGTAGTTGCAATATTTTCATTCAAGACCCTTAACTTTGGGATGTTGCAATTAAAGACCCTAACTTATGAAAACGTGTCATATTTAACCTTGAACTTATGTAAAATGCATTTTGAACCTTAACCTACTAACATGGTCATCTCTAATAAGTTGATAAACATGAATGATAATAACTAAAGTTACTGAATGTGTAAAGTTACCTAAGATGGAGAGAAACTAAAATGAAACCTTATGATTAAGAAACTATGAAATCATAAAGCTATGAAACTTATAAGTACAATTATAATTCATGTAGATTCACTGAAGCGGGAGTAATCCGGTGTTTTGTGATCTGCCTTTGGTTTGTTTTGCTATCGGATAAGGTACGGATACTCTACCCTTTTTAGTAAGGGTGTCTTTTCACCTATGCATTGATGTTGAGCTATGATTTAAACCTTTGCCATGAACCTTTTGACATGAACCTTTTGACATGAACCTTCTGATATGACTTTGAGATATACTTTCTGATTATGACCTTGAGATGCACTTTGATATGACATTGAGACCTGACTCTTAGTTTGATACCCGAGCCATTTTTATGTTACCTAGCCAGGAAGGTAACCTGGCCATGTCTGTGATGCACCACTGGCATGACTCCCGTGTGGGGGAGTGATTTCTCACACCGTCCCTTTTATATTATCTGCCGGCTACTTGACTTTGAGCTTGACTTTGAGTTTGGGGGCGTATGGATTGCAATCCTAGGCATGTTTTGTTTAGTGGATTTAACTATGACTTTGAGTATGACTTTGAGGTGACTGGTGCTGTGTGCAATACACGCCTTTCACACCCCTGGGAGCTGATCACTCCACTATTATGATACATGAGGACACCCCTCATATTATCTGGTTGCCTGAGAGGTATCCCCTCTGATTGTGAGACTATGACTTTGAGATTATGATGTTGAGATTATGACTTTGAGTTTCTGGGCTCGTGGTAGATGACTATCCTATATTTTTCCTTACTATTCTTTTGCTTTGATTATGCCTTATGATATTTCCAGTGCTTCATTATATTTCTGTTTCGTTATTCTTTGCTTTGTATATGTATCTGTTCACTGAGCTTTTTAAGCTCAGCCGCACGTTTTCTTTTCGTGTGCGGCAGGTAATAAGCAGGACGACGGGTTTGGGTATGAGTGAAGAGACTTTTGAACTTAGAAGACTTTGATAGTGTTCTGAAGTAGAGACCATTATAAGGAGTTGCTTTTGCAGACTTAGTGTTTAGTTTTGTTTCCATTGCAACCATGTATATTTCAGAATTTCATTTGTAACTTTTGAGAATTTTTGTATTACTTGAAATGTATGCTTTGTTTTGATCTGATATGAAGCCATTAATGTGATACTTCTACCCTTGCTGGGTTGGGGTGTTACAAAACCAATTTTAGGGTTCAGCCCTTTGTAAAAAAGGGTTTCGCCGGTCACTGTAACAAATTCACCAAAACTCGTATTTTGACATAAAGAAATGCAGGACTTACTAGATTTGATAGTAAACATATAATACACATATTTAACAACATTTTTACTTATGTGACTTATCTAAACATTTACGGAGATAATTTTTCAACTAAATTTATAGTTATCCCAAACGCTCATTTCAAAGCCGTATTTTTCATAAATTTCTTCGGAGCACATAATTTGACACTTACAAATTCTTTTAAGAAACCTTTTCTTTAATTTTTCAAGAAAACCTTCAGGCTTGTATACAAAGTAAAATTTAACAACAAAATTTCTAAGTGTAATTAGCGAAACATTTTTCATATTATATTCCACTTCAATGATAATTTGATACATGGATCGTACTCCATTTTAAAAACCATTTGTTTTGAAAATAAGAGCCACGAGGCTCTGATACCAATTGTGAAAACGTAGGGGGAGGTTGAATACGTTACCGTTTTAAAATCTTATTACTTGTTGTATCAAATATCCGATCAAGCTTGTTGTAATATGAAAAATGCCAATTATAGTCTATGACTAATATAAGCATACAGTAAAACAAGTTATCACACAAGCATAACCATCAAGTCACAACGCAAGCAAAAATATAGTGCAAGTATAAAAGTAAAGCAGTAAGTAAAAGAAAGTGCAAACCGTACACAATGATTTATAGTGGTTCGGTCACGGAGCTCCTCTTCGCCCTACTCCACTCCCCGAGTACCTAACTCGAGAGTTACTTCACTAAATCAACAAGCTCCCTTCTCGGCGGAGAAAACCTTACAAACGTCGCTTACACTTTTTCTTGTACAAAGCTAAATACCGGGTTCTAGTTCGAGGTAGAACCAACCTGACGTCGCCTATACAATATTTCCGACACTAAGCTAGATGTCGAGTTCTTTTACAAGGGTACAATCACTCCCGTTATGTTTTATGGCCCAATATAACAAACCTTGTGTTTTATGGCACAAACACATAAACCATCTAATCTCGTTGGGAAATAGAATGAGTATTACAAATGTACAGTGATGATCCAAGACATAAATGTCTAATGGATATAAATGCCTAATCTAAATGATCTTCTTAAATAAGAAGTCTTCAATAAATGAGGATGACAAGTGCTCTTGAATCTTCATATGTTGATATGCTTTGGTGAATGAGGATGGCAAGATCTCCAAGCTTTCTTTGGTGGATCAGAATGTAAAGTATGCTTACAACAAAGATGAATGTTAGAAGCATTATGATCATGTGATGGTGAGGGTGATTAATGTATGTTACTACATTGTTATCTACTGATCTAAATGTATGCAAAATGATAGAGAGAATGTATGTTCAAGTGGCGAAGAAATGAGTGAACAATGGGCTGCTATTTTTAGCCAACAAGCTCAGCAGCCCGCGGACCCGACGGAACCAAAAATAGGGTTCCGCCCTTGTTAAATTTTGGTTCCGCGGGTGTCTGACAAAAAATATAAAAATCTTTATCAAATCTTATACACAATCTTTCCAAGATATCTTTTGTGATCTTTCCAGATTTAGATGACACTATGCATGAGCTAATAAGACCATTTTATTTTTTCTTTATTGTTTCATGAAAGTTAATTAAAAATGTGACTAGTTAATAAAATGTCTAGTTACCTTTTGTAAAATAAAATGTCTAGTTAAGTGCTTGTCAAAATAAAATGTATTTTGTGAAGTGTAAGTAAACTTTAGTGCTTGTATGAAAGTTATAATTAGTTTACTTGTACAAATAAAAGTATATATTTGTTAGTAGACATTTTATGAAAGATATATTTATATAAAATACTTGTAAATGCAAAATGTAAAGTAAGGTTCGAAATAGAATGATAAACCTATAAAATACTTAATGACTCTAAAAGTATTTTAAACATTCTAAATGGTTTGTTAAGGGGTTTGATCATAATGCCATATAACAAACATGTACGAACCTGTGTTGTAGCATACGCGGACTCGAGACGTCGAGAGGTGTTGAATGTATGTTGAGACAAAATATAATTACGAATAATTTGTACATTTTACCTTATGTATTACAAGTTACATGTTTGTTATCAATCAAAACAAACGAGACTATATAGATTAAATATCGTAATATTTGCACTAACAACTTCCAAATTACCTAAAATGCAAAAAGAAACGATTTAGTGCAATATTTGATCAAATACATATGACTTTAGGGCTTAAATGACCCCTTAAAAAGGTACCAAATAAATCCTTATCACTCAGGTCTTATGAAGCTTGCGGAAGAAATGAAGAAACTTTTAAAGATCGAGTCAAGTAAGGAAAGATTCTAATATCGAGTCAAGTAAAGAAAAATTTTAAGCCGGAAAATGGCCTGGGATCACATTCCATACGCCATCTCGAATTCTCAAGGAATAAGAAGTTTTGAGATCTCTGTTAAAAAGGCTATGGCTTTAGCGAGACCACGTCTCACCCAGAGAGACTTGAAGATTCTTGCATAGTGGATCTAGACTCCGCTTTGAGGTCTTCCTAGTCACATCCCGACATGTATTCCTGCAATAACTTGAAGATCTAAAGAACAAGACCATGTCTCAAAGCCCCCCACACGCCCTGTCACAAAAAGAATTAGGGTTTCAATTCATACATGTTTTCTACCCCAGATGTCATCCCAAATGTCCCAAACGTTGTCTGGGGGCATGAACCCTAGTGGTAAAACTCTCTTAACCGTCGTTTTGATCATTATAACTCATTTTTTGTGGTGTAATACTACTATAACACCTTGTAGTCATTTGGTTAGTTCTTATTCCATATATACAATGCAATCATTTGATCTTAACAAAATCATGTCTTTTAATTGTTTTGCCATGCGAGTCTAAACACCTTAGGGTGTTGATTATATATGATTTGTTAGTTTATGGTTGCATGATTATTAACATTGCAGGGATATTTAATTTGTTTTCAATTGCTAAAATTGTGTAAGATGATGATTCTTTACCATTTGGTTATGTGAATTAGGAAAAGTATCCTATGTGTTGGGTAACACAGGTAGTCCGCATTGACCATTTGATATATGTCTATGATATTGTTTTAGGTCGCACTTTGGTATGAAATTTAGGCCCTGAATCCCTATTCCCTCCCTTCTTGCACCTATCATTCGCCATGACGATTGGGATTGATTTGAGCACAGGGATGATACCTGGAATTTGCATCCGACCAGCAGGCTAGCAGGACCAATTAATAAGTACTTTGGCCTAAATTAGTTAGCATGTATGTGTAGGTTAAAAAGAGAATTGCTTTAGACGGATCACTTGCATAATGCATAGCCATAGGTAGATCGCCGACATGACCACTGTACCAGATGCTTATAGGTGTAGGGCTAGTGATATGGACCAAGTTATCAAGTCTACCAACAATCATACTGGCAATCCAATAACGTCTAATCACCAATATACGACTTTCACTAACAATAAATAAACACACATAGATACCTAGGCAAGCACCTGTCTCTCACTAATGTTGATAACTTTCATTTCATTTATGTTATTTTAGGCTTTTCTTTAGTCACAGTAGGTCTCTAGAACAATTCCCATAGTTGAACCTCATTCGCCAAGTTGAACGATCAATCCCGGTTCTTACCTTCACTATACTACACCCGTCAGGTACACTGCAAATAGGTTTGTAAAATTTTATCATCAATAGTTGACACATTTAAATTTAAAAATGCTGAGTTCAATTCCTTTGTTGGTGCCTAATCGATATTTGGTGACAATAGGATGAACTGATGACAAATTTGGTTGAGTGGTGGACAAGGATCCTCTTGGGATGAGGATGTAGGCACGTACCCTTGGGCCAAGGCCTGTTGATCGATATGAGGCAAGTTAGACCAAGGGTTGATGCTTTTATGAAGTTTATTCATTTTCATGCATGTGTTAAAACCCAATTTTAATGAAAAATTAAATCGTTCCAATGTGACCACATAGGTGAATTTGATAACACGTCAATCCACAACTTTCTGCTTCAATTGGCATTCATGTTAGGAGGACAACTGAGTAGATGAACAGAGTCGGGATTCTACTAGTGACGAAGCAAACATATTGTGATAAATAGATTCATATCTTGCCATTGTCTAAACTCTAAGCACTAAGAATATATTTTGCAAAGGCATTTTAAAACAGGAATCTACTATGAATTGAAGTGCATATTTGGTTTGCATGCACGGATGATAAAGTTCTAAACTCTTGTAGGGATACGAAGCACAACACAATGGCACGAAATTTTCTTACTATCACAAAATGGACATGCCTTAAAGCCATGATCATCTACTTATCGACTCCTAAGTATAATACAAGGTGAAGCTAGGTTCTTAAGCATTTATATATACAGCTAATGACGTCCATGTCCATTAGGGTGAAAGCTCATTTGTTTATTGGATCAAACGGCAGAGCTGCTCCTTCAATATTTCAGCTTCTACTTTATAATTATCACCTTGCACCTGTAGAACAAAATGTGATATTTGAAGACAATATGGCATTGCAATTATATCCGCACAATGTTTAGTTATTTTAGTGAATATTAATATTTGCTCATTGCCAATTATATTGATTAGGAGACGAGAATCATGTTTTAATTTATATTAAATAGATTTCTATGACTATATTGAGGATTTGCAAATATATAGATTTAAATTACTTTTTCGAGAGATTATACTAAAATTGACTCTTAGAGTTTTGGGGAATAGGCTTTGTTTTCCCTCTTTTTAGTGTAAGATTTAGGAGTGTTCCCGTAATTGTTTCGTAACACAAAAGGAAAAAAAAAATCAGTTAATTTTTTCATAACCTTATCTATTTTTACGATACTTAATAATATTGTCATGGAAACTCTGTATGTAATGTTTTAGCATACTAAACTTGTATTTCGTAATGAGAAATTTGGTGTCTCTATGTGAGGATAATGTAGAAATAAATTTGTTGTGAATATGAAATCCTAAAGTATAACCAGGTAAAACGAATTGACATGATGGATTATATGTATTTTAGATGTATAGACATGCACCTGAAGATGTAGAGTGTTTAATAACATTTCTTCTCCCGAACATTTGAAAGTCGTTGAATTTAGCAAAACAAATCCATTTTCTTCGGCCTCTAAGTATGCCAAAACCCTAGACAAATAGCCAATATTATTCTGCTTGCTCATTTGATCCGTTGAGGAAATCAACTGTATCACCACTTGTTTTTCACCTAAAATGCTCACAGAAGAAACTACCGATGAGTTTGTATTAATGGTAACATCTTTATCACATTGTCTCTTGATGCCGAGATTCTTTGGGCTAGTACTAGTGGTTGATAATAAGTGTGATGATAGAGTTTCCTTTTTACGTATTAATGTTTCCACTTCCTTTCGTAGTTCTGGTATGTATATCAGTGCATGTGATACTGTCCGTGGAATGCTTACTTTTTTCTGTCACAAAATTGAGTTTATAAGTAACGAGAAATAGGAAAATTGTAATTCAAATGTCAATCAACTATATATTCATAGGGTTACTGAAAAAGTAAATGTAACTACCTAAATCCAAGTACCTTTTGATCAGCTGATATGGGCAGCAACGAACGAAGATATGCATATAAATCGTTAACCCTCTTACGCCGATCTCTTTCACTTGCGTTATGATTAAGCTTTTTGGACACCTTCATGGGATCCGCAGTATTTCCATTTATAGCTCCTCTAGAAGAACAACTATTGGGTCCACAATTTTGCTGGCTTTGATCACATGATAGAATATCAAGAAGGGGATCATACGAATTTGCTTCAACGTCCATATAAATATTATTGAAATCTTGTTGTTGATTTTGGGTGATGTTATTCTCCGAAGGCCATCCATATGTTGTGGAAAACAATGTAGGAGATAATGCTTGCATTCTTTCTGGTCTTATTTTTATTTTTATTTTTTTTAAAAAAAAGAGGGAATACTTGTTAAACGTTTAATGAAATATGAGATCAGGGAAGCTGATGATTGAGTGGGGGCGGTCTAAATTTTTTTTCCTAAGCTATTTTTCTAACTTTTTTTTGGGGTCGAAACCGATATACGAATTTTTCTACACGAACTATATCCCTACATCGCAAAAATTGGGGTCGCCCCCCCCCCCCCCCCCCCCCCCCCCCCCATGTTAAACGTTTAATGAACATATGAGGATGCTGAGTTGGTGTATTTATTCAATATTACAATGGTAACAGGGGTATCCTCTTGCATTATACAAGTGGCATTTTTTTTTTTGGAAGGCGACTTTCAATTTTTTTGGATTAGAGAGTCGTACCTGCCACAAAGGCAGGCCCTCATCCACCACATACCAGACTATGTTGTCTAAACCGGGCCCACGCTGGTGTAGTGGGGATTGAACGGCTTCCGCCTGGAAACCGTACTGCCTCCACACGAGATTACTCGCTGGAGTAACAGCCGGATGAAAACCGGGGCCGGCTCGGATTCGAGTCTGTGACATTACTTGCTCACAGACTCTCCTCTTCATTGCCTATGATAACAACAGTGCATGTGGCCCGCCCTCATGTGAGGACTTCCCGGTTGGTCACCCAACCGGTACTACTCCCACAGAGGGCTCCTTAACCCTTTAAACCTTCCACCACTAGACCACATACAAGTTGTTATACAAGTGGCATTTAATTGCATCATCTTGGAATTAAACATTTAAAAATGGTTTTAGAACTTTTTATTTATTCAAAACTTGTTCCTCAACTTTAGGATAGATAACTTAATTAGAATAAATAGCTAGTACTTCATCAACGACTAATTCAAAGATTCTTGCTAGCTAATGAGTTCAGACAATACTATTAACCTAAATAAAAGAATAATCTCACAAAATTTGAAGCCAATCCCAATAACGTGCCTTGCGCAAGTTTAATGTATGCTTACCAATATTGACTACTATTCTAGTTTAGGATACATGCGGTATGGCACGCTTTACACACACCCTGGAGTATGTCTTCTTCTAGAATAGACATGTTAAACTAATGAAATTTGCACTTGCTTTTGCAAAGCTAAGTTATGATATCACTATCATATTAAAAGATAGATTAGAAGCCCATGCATCATTATTTATTGAAGTTTGGGTCATATATATGTCGAAGCGATACTAACGTATCAATCATAGCTAGCTAGTTATATACACTTGAGATCTTGATGTTGTTAAAAAGGCCAGTGGGTGTGCTGAGATTTGTTATGTGTTTTATATAAATGATTTTATTATTATTATTATTATTATTATTATTATTATTATTATTATTATTTTAATATATATGTTGGTTACAACCTTTTATCTAGTTATGTTGTTTTTTTTTTCTGAAGTTATTAACTATCATGACATGTTAGCAGTCAAAACTCCATGGTTATCCGTAATCTATTTTATCAAACTTAAAACAAAGGTCAGGGCTTATAACTTACATCGTACTATGCTTTTCAAAAAGCAACTCTTCTCAAAATCTCACTCAAAAAGTGCTGAACTGAATCCCATTCTAATTTAAAATTCTTGTGGTTCTGGAGGATCCAACTATAGGAGAACCAAGAACGGAGAGCTTTCCCCCTTTACAACACCTAGTTCCCAGAATTCCAAGACTCTAGGACCTATAAGGTCCTTAACTGCTACTTTCGCAATCTCCATATAACCATGATCACGACAAGAACTTAATAGAGCAACCCATAACATAGTATTTGGCTAAATCGACATTGATTTTACTAAATCAAAAGCCTCTTTTACCAATCCACCACGCCCAAGAAGGTCAACCATGCACCCGTAATGCTCAAGCTTTGGCTCAACATGATGCTTTGAAACCATTAAAGCAAATAGGTCTTTGCCTCTCTAAACCAACCCTGAATGTACACAACATGTTAACACCCCCCAAAAAAGTCGACTCGTTAGGTTTAAAACCTTTATTAATCATTTCATCAAATAAAGTTAACCCCTTCTCCCCATCCCTATTAAATGTCAAACATAAAATCATGGCATTCCACGAAACCACATTTTTCACGGGCATATCCTCAAAAACGAAAAAAAGCATCATCCAAACGCCCACGCATACAATAAATCAATAAACGAATTCCATATGCCAACATACTTACCATAAACTCCACTCGATTTCGCAAAAGAATGAATCTACTCCCCAAGACCATCTTCCCCCAAACGCGCACAAACATGCAACATGCTAACCACCGTCCCCTAATCACCTTCAACCCTATTATCTAACATCTCACGAAAAATCCCCAACGCCTTACGCTCCCTCCCCCTTTTTGCCAAACACGACAAAATCGTACGTATTCCAACTCACAACACTCCCCGCCCTCATCCCTCTAAAATCCCTCAAACCCATATCCATATCTCCTTCTTTACACCACCCTTTCACCACCATATTCCCAACAACCACACTCACCCTGCATGTAAAGTGTGAGAAGATGTGGCTGGATAGTATGGAAATAATGAGAAGGACTGCAAATGCAAATGTGTTAAAGATGAAGGATGTATTTTGTAAATAGTTTAAAAGTTCGTTAGTTAGTTTGTTAGCCTTTGGCGCCTTTGTTGGTCCACACGAATTATGGATCCAAGTAGCCTTGTTACTTGTTAGACGACTTGTATAAACCAAATCGATCTAAGTAAGAAACTCTAACACTTTGCTTATTGTTAATGCGGAATCTTAACAACAAACAATGAAGAACACAATAACTAACTTCGTATATATTAATTCTCTTTAATCTAAGTGATTACAATCTTTGTCGTTATCTCTAAACTAATGACTAAGGTTCCTTTTATACACTAAGGAAACCCTAGATACAAAACTTGTTGAAGGATATACGTATCTTCTCTAAAGATAATTACGTATCCTTTCCTAACTTATATCTAACAAACTTTCCTAAATTTCATGACCAGACTTAACAGCTAAAGTCAAACAGACTTAACTTACTCTCCCAGACTTAATAATAAACAACAAGACTTAACTATTACAAGACTTAACTAATAACACTAACAGACTTAATAACGTAGTCCACCAGACTTAATTTTGTTCTTCCATTAAGTCTTCTCTTGTCTTGTGATAATTCCCAACAATCCTCCCCTAACTTGATCTTCATGCTTCATGAACATCAAGTTTCTTCTGAATAAACTTCTGAGGATTTTATTCTTGAACTCTTGGAATTATCTCGAACACTTCAAAACTTCAAATCTGATCTTTATGCAACAACTTGACTTGAATAATCTTTTCACCATCTGATATGCAATCCATCTGATCTTTAGAGCAACCATGACTACTTGTACATCAATAATTTTAAGTTTCATACTATTCTCATCACTTGCAGGTGTGTAAACTCCTGTGAGAGGTGAATCATTGAAAATTAATGGATTTGATGTCTCTTTACCAATAGCCATCACTACTGGAGTAGCCAATGTTTTGGTGTATAAGACTATGGTACATTAATAACCATATGATTTTTAGTAAACCATCAACTATCAACGGATTTGTTTTCTCTTTACCAAAAGCCGTTTGCTTTTGGACTAGCCAATTCTTTTGATGGAATGCACCTCATCTTGGTGAATTGATTACCATGTATGGTTTTCCACAGCCTTTACCACAAGCCATACCTTGTGGGCTAGCCAACTCTTCACTATCTCAGATATGGTGAGTTGAATACCATACAATTTTTGGTAAATTGCCAACCATTAACGGATTTGAAATATCTTTACCAGATCCGTTTGTACTGGATTAGCCAGTCCTTATATTGGTTAAACATGGTGGACTGATAACCATTTGTTATGTTAGTGCTATGCACCTTCACCAAGTGAGAAGTTCCTATAGTCTCACTTACTACTTGAAAATTCTTTCAAACACTTCAATCCAACAATGTTTCCTTCAAAGACTGTAACTTAATTAAATCCAAAATTTGTTCATATACCTCATCCCTCTTATCTGCATATAACTTTTTCTTCATCATTTCCTTGCAAACTGAAGGTGAGAGGGGATATTCCACTTCTGCAAGCATATAAACATCAACATTTTGCAAAGACAAACAATGTACCCTACAGCTGTGAAAATATCTCCAACTGACAATATTTTGCTCCTCAGAAAGTTTTCACACTGCATCTGACTCAGCTAGTGGCTCAAACATCACTTTCAAATCTCCCCAAAATACTCTTTCAAATTCTTCCTCAGGTGGATTATCTCCATGTTTGATATTCACCAATTTGTAAAGCTCTTGAAGATCTTGTCTACTCACATCATTTAAAATCCCTGGGAAATTAGTATACACAATATCAGAATTATCCTCCTTTATAATTTGATATGCAGCTCTTTTCCCAGACTTGATAATTTGATATCTGAAAATGTTAGCTGGTTCCTTAGAAATTTCAGGAATTGTTCCCATAGTACAACCCTCAGATGAAGGTTCTTCTGATTCCTCCTCATGTACTACCTTTTTGGACTTGCTCTTTCTTGCTATACTTTTCCTCCTTGTAAACTTTATGACTGGCTTTTTGACTTCTTTCTTTTCTTCCACAACATCAGACACTCTTTCAGCATTAGACTCCTTTTCAATTTCACTAGATGCTTTCTCAACTTCAGTTACCTTTTCATCCATTTTCTCAGCTTCTATTGTTGGCTCAGATTCTGCTACTTTCTGTCTCTTGAAACTTCTTCTCAAAGAATCTTCATAATCCACTGGCCTATAGCCATGATCTCTCTGATATGCACCCACATATTCAGCTTGAATTTCCTCAAATGATCTTCCTCTCATCTTTTCCCATGTTGAGTGCAGCATGTTCTTTAGATACACCTTCATCCCATGCATTTGATCTGCTTTAGACATCTTCTTGGAAACTTTGGTTCTCTTCTGAGTTTGTCTTATCACTGACATAAAATCCCCCAAAGTTTCTTCATTCCTTCTAGCATTCATGAACTCCGCTAGTTGTTTGGCTCTCTCCTCAGCAGTCAAACCTGGAATAGCTTTAATTTCTTCAAACTTTGCCCTCAACTCATCATCTTTTTCAATCATTTCCTTCAGTGGACCATCATTAACCTCTTCTGATATCATTCTTGCAAGCATATCATCTTGTCTTTTCTGCTCTTCCTCCTTTTCTATCTCAGCCTTTTCCATTGCTTGTATCCTTGCAATCTCAGCCAAAGAAGCTTGATCTTCTCTTTCTTGTCTCTTTGTCCTCTTGGGCTTAGGAGTTTCCATCATTATTTGTTTTCCTTCCCTTTGAGTTTTAGGCTGCTCCTTATTACCAGACTTATCTCCATGAGCAGAACTAACAACCTCACCAGACTTAATTTCCTTACCAGCATTAACTTCACCAGACTTAATCTCACCAGAATTAATACCTTCAGCAGACTTATCCAATTCTTCATCAGATTCTTCATCAATTATTAACTTTCTTTTTGGATATCTACTTTTCTTCCTTTGCTGTTGAATTTTACTCAGAGATTGAGCTAGTGTTTCTGCTGCCTCCTTTGTTTCAGGACTTATATCTGCTTCAACAGCTGGTTTATCCTTTGCTAGTGTCTTTTCAACTTGTTCTTCCTCTAAATTCCTCCCCTGTTTGGAAGAATTTTCATCCTCACCTTCTTGATCATCAAAAGCAACTCCTTTCTCCTTCATCACTTTCTCCAACTTTTTAACCCTCTTGACCAAAGTTAGAATAGCCCCACTCTTAGCATTGTTTGCCTTCTCCAAGAATTCTATTCTCTTAACCAAAGCAGGCACCAAGGTGAGAAGATCCTCCACAGTCATAGGGTTGGATTCCTCCTCCTAAATAGGACTTAGAATATGGGTTTGCTGTGGTGGTGAAGATGGTGTAGGTGTAGGTACTCGTTGTTGGGATGGTGATGGACTTGGTTGTGGTGTTGGTGATCTTGGTTGTTCCTGAGCTTGCTCCACATTGGTTGGTTGTTCAACATGAGATGTACCTGCAATGTTAGTTGAACCAGGAAGCATAGCAGGCAAAAGTGGCCAATGTGCCCCATTGAATCCCCTTTTCATGTTTGCAAATATTTTAGTAGTAAAAGCCACAATTACATAAATTTGCATTTTATCTTCAGGTTCAAAATTTAAAATCATTTGCAAAAATCTTGGGTACATCAAAAATTTATGTTTTGCATTTTTGACATTTGCAACCATGCCATCAAAAATCAATTTTGAAAAATTAAAAGGCCGTCCAAGTGCAAGACAGACCAATGCAGAAGCAATGTTGCTTCCAAACTAATCCCATCCACCACTCTTGGGACTTAGGCAATGGAGCAAATGATGAAGTAAAAACCTCCACTGTGGTGTAAAATAGCTTTTCCAAAAAGTAAAGGTACCATCAGTGGGATATCCTATAGTTCTCATACCCTCAAAAAGATCATCATTAGACAATATGTATTCTCCTGAAGCATCACCCAATTGGAGACTACTCCTAATGGAGGCTTCAGTAATGGTGAAGTCATTGGTGTCAATAGTTTCCCTTAGCTGTGGTGTACCATCAGCTAGGGTTTCATAGGTCACAGACCCCCAAAATTGTTTAACAATGTTGGTCCACAAATTGTATATGGATCACTAAGTAGTTTTGAATACCTAGTAGATGGTTAGGATAAATCCGAACCAATCTAAGTGAGAAACCCTAAGTGATTGTTAATGTTAATGCGGAATCTTAACAAGAACAATTTAGAACACAAGCAGGGATATCACTAACTTCGTATATTGATATTCACTATTATCAATTCGTACAACTCACACTTAACTAACAACCTTTAGGGATCCTTTTATAACACAAGGAAACCCTAGACGACACAGAAGATATACACAAATCTTCTATAAAGATACATACACGTAATGTATCTTTTCCTAACATATCTCTAACAAACTTTCCTATCTTCACGACCAGACCAGACTTAATAAGTCAACCAGACTTAACATGTACTACCAGACTTAACTTTACATAACCAGACCTAAAACACAAACAGACCTAACTTAGTAAACTACCAGACCTAAGTTGTCTGCTCTTGATACGCATCATAATTCCCAACAATCCTCCCCTAACTTGATCTTCATGCTTCATGAACTTCAAGTTCTTCTGATTTAGCCTTCTGAGGATTGAATCTTGAACATTTTGAAATGTATTTAGGTCTTGCTCCTTTCTAGCAGCTTGAATCTTGATAAGCTCTTCTGATATGGACTTGGCAGCAACAATGACTATATGTACATCAATTCATATTAAGTTTCATATCTATTCTCATCACTTCCAGGTGTGTTAACACCTGTGAGAGGTGAATCATTGAAATTTAATGGATTTGATGTCTCTTTACCAATAGCCATTACTACTGGAGTAGCCAAATGTTTTGGTGTGTAAGACCATGGTACACTGATAACCATATGATTTTAAGCAAATCATCAGCTTATCAACGGATTTGTTAAGTCTTTACCAAAAGCCGTTTGCTTCTGGACTAGTCAATTCTTTGATGGAAAAGCACCTCATCATGGTGAATTGATTACCATTTATGGTTTTCCACAGCCTTTACCACAAGCCATAATCTTGTGGGCTAGCCAACTCTTCACTAATCTTAGATATGGTGAGTTGAGTACCATACAATTTTTGGCAAATTGTCAGCCATAAACGGATTTGAGCAATCTTTACCTGTTAGCCGTTTGCTCAGGATTAGCCAGTCCTTGTGTTGATGAGACAAGGTGGACTGATAACCTTTTGATGTGTTAGTGCAAAGCACCTCCACCAAGTGAGAAGTTCCAATAGTCTCACTCAACAACTTGTGAAAATTCTTTCAAACATCCTTAGGCTACATCCTTCAAAGACTGCTTCTTAATCAAATCCAATAACATCTCATATCCTTCATCCTTTTTACTAGCATACAACTTTTTGCTCATCATTTCCTTGCAAACACTTGATGATAAAGGATATTCCACCTCTGCAAGCATATAAATATCAACATTCTTTAATGAAACACAATGTACCTTGCAGGTATGAAAATATCTCCAGCTGACAATGCTATGTTCTTCAGGAAGTTTCCACACTATATCAGACTCAGTTGGTGGCTCAAACATCACCTTCAAATTTCCCCAAAAGACTCTTTCAAATTCATCTTTAGGTGGATGATCTCCATATTTAATGTTCACCAACTGATAAAGTTCTTGAAGATCCTCCCTATTCACATCAATCAAAATGCCAGCAAAATTCATATAAACAATGTTAGAATTATCTTCCCTTATTATTTGATATGCAGCCCTTCCACCAGTCATGATAAGTTGATACTTGACAACCTTAGTAGGTTCCTTAGTATTTTCAATAGTCCCCATTGTGGCTCCTTCAGATGAAGGTTCTTCATCTAATTCCTCTTCAACAACTACTTTCTTGGATTTACTCTTCCTTTCCAAACCTTTTCTTCTTTGAAACACAATAGGCTTAATCACTTCATCTTGCACTTCTTCTGTTGACTTACCAGCTTCAGGTTGTGGATCAATCACTTTATCAGGTTCAATGACTAGTTCAGTCTCTTTAGCCTTTCTACCTTGAAAGCAAAATTTCTGCACATCATCATAATCAGTAGCTTTGTAACCTTGATCTCTCTCAAATGCCTTGAGATATGCTACTTGAATTTCTTCATATGACTTCTTTTTCATCTGATCCAAAGAAAGATGCATTTGATTCTTAAGATACATCTTCATATCATACTTCTTTTCTGCCATAGACATCTTCTTAGGAATCTTAGATTTCTTTTGAAGTTTGAACTTTTCCAAAAATCCACCCAATGTATCATCATTACTTCTTGCATTAATGAAGTCAGCTAACTGTTTGGCTCGTTCATCAGCAGTTAAACCTTCAATAGTTAGCAGCTCTTCATACTTTGCTCTCACTTCATCATCAACATTGAGTAGTTTTGTAAAATCATCAGATTCTTCAGCCAACTGTCTTGCATAGACTGCATCTAACATCTTTTGTCTTTCTTCATCAGCAATATCTTGAGCCTTAATCCTCTCAATTTCAGCCTCAGATGCAAGTTCTTCTCTTGTTTTTCTTTTTGACTTCTTTGACAATGAAGTTTCTTCATTACCAGAACTAAGTTCATTACCAGACTTTCCACCAGACTTTTCATCAGATATAGTCCCAAACTTTTCAACTTCTTCCTCAACAGACAAAATTAACCTTCTTCTTTTCCTATCCTGTTTGATTTTGCCCATTGATTGAGCCAAAGTCTCTGCAACTTCCAATGTCTCTGGACTAATTGTGGTGACATTATCTTGAACAAGTGGTTCTTGAACTGGTGTTTGAAGAATATTTTCTTGTTCTTGCTCCATATATTCTTGTTCTTGCTCCAAATTCCTCCCCTGTTTGGAAGAATTTTCAGCTTCATCATCCTCATCATCAAAAGAGACACCCTTTTTCTTCATTGCTACTCCCATTTTCTTTACTTTCTTCACCAAAGTCACATAAGCTTTCCTGAGTGCTTCATTAGTCTTTTCCAAAATGTCAATCTTCTTTTGTAGTTGAGGAACAATGACAAGGAGATCTTCCACAGTTATGGGATTATGTGCCTCCTCCCTTTCAGGACTTGGAACATGTGGTTGTGGAGGTGAAGATTGTTGGATAGGTGTAGATGATCTTTCAACTGATGGTTGTGATGGTGAGGGATCTGGTTGAGGTGATGGAATTGGAGAGGATGTAGGTGTAGCAGATTTAGATGATGCTTGGTCTTGTGCTTCATCAGGGTCCACTTGTGCAGCTCCAGAAGTGCCTGCATTGTTAGTACCAAGCATAGCAGCAAGCAAAGGTTTGTCTGTCCCTTGAAAACTCCTTTTTAGATTTGCAAAAAGTTTGGAAGTAAAGGCCACACTGATGTAAGGCACTTTATCCCTAGTTTCAAAATTTAAGATCATTTGCAAAAATCTTGGATACATTAAAAATTTTGGGTTCTTAGCATTTTTCACCATTCCTTCAAAAATTAATTTTGAAAAGTTAAATTTCCTTCCAGATGATAAACAGACCAATGCAGAAGCAATTTTGCTTCCAAATTGATCCCATCCACCACTTTTGGGACTTAAGCTCTGAAGTAAATGATGTACTAAAAACCTCCACTGAGGTGAAAAATGACTTTTCCAAAAGGTAAAGCTTCCATCTGTGGGATACCCAATGCTATTCAAACCCTCAAAAATATCCTCATTAGACAAATCAAATTCTCCTAAAGCATCATCCAATTTGAGACTGTCCCTAATGGATGCTTCAGAAATGGTAAAACCATTTTTGTCTATGACAACTCTTAAGCATGGTGTCCCATCATCAAGAGTCTCAGAGGTAACCGACCTCCAGAACTGCTTGACAAGGGACTGATAAATAGTAGGATTATGAGTTAATGAATAACAAATATAAGAACCTTTTAGAAAATCCACAATCTGCTCAAAACCTGCACTTTGATCGGGCTTCTTCAAGAACCCGACTTGATTATGTTTGTCCACAAACTTGAGATTAGCCATGGATGAGTTAATGAGTTAGGTCTGGTTGACAAGAGAGGTAGGGTTTTGAAAAATATTTGCGTAGAAACAGAGTCGTGAGTAATAAAGATTATTTAAATTTGGAAGCAAATAAATAATAAAAGAAGATAAATAATATCAAATTTTAAGCTTATATACTTCATAAATATCTTGTTTTACCGAAAATAGTGCAACGGTAATATATTAGTAAAATCTTTAGTTACTCTGACCAGATCTAACGGTCATAAAATTAACACTACCCGACCTAAAAAGTCAACCAGGCCGAATCATACACTTACCAGACCTAACCAAGAGAGTGAACTTACATACTTACTATAGCGAATGCAAAGCTTTGTAACACCTCATTCCACTCTTCTCTGCAAGAATTAGTTGAAAGAACAAGAAACAGGAGACAAAAACCAATTTTTGCAAGACACCTGAGCTACCAGATTTAACACTTAAGGGTACCTGATTTAAAACATTCAAAAACTTGTACATTTGCCTCCCCTTAAATGTACATTACCTCCCCTTAAATGTAAATTCCATTTTTTTTTTTTTTTATCACTAATAAATACTTAACCAAAATAAAACCGAAGGTCAACTTTCCAAAAACACAATTAATAACTCTTTCCCTGCAAGTATTAACTCATACACCAACCAAGCATTAAAAGACATTAAACCGTGATTTTCCCTATAAAACCACCCATAGTTTTATCACAAATACCATCACAAACCAGAAGAAAACCTTACAAGCATAATGGATCCATCCAACTTAAACACCATAGAGATTTCATCCGATTCCTGGGATCCAAATGACTCATCCTCTGATACATCCTCAGGAGGATGGGGTGGATACTTCCCACCAGGGTATTCATCAATCACAAGAAACAAGACATTGAGAGAAGCAACTCTGAAACAATGGCTAGCTGCTTATGATCTGTCTGAAAAGGAACCAGACAATGAAATACCAAAAACTTCAAGACCAACTCCTCCTTCTGATGTAGATGATAAAAGTGCCAAAGAAGAAGACCCCTCCAAGAATGATGAAGAGACCTTTCCTTCGAAGACTGTGCCTTCCCTGAGTAGTGGTTCTGTGCTACGTCCTCCACCAAGCAGTGTGATACTTGCACTCCCATGCCCAAAAGCATGGAATCAATTTGGTGGCAGAGGGGCCAAGAAGACCATTCCTGACTTCATGGGAAAAGGGAAGCAGAAAGTGTAGGTGGTGATGTTTAGCTAGTTTGGGAAAAATCTTTTGTCTTAAGAAGCTTTGTAATTTGCATCCTAGAATGCAATTTCTTGTTATTAAATAAAAAGCTCTTTGGTTCTGATGTTTTAATTTTCCACATATGAATAACTTGCAAATAGAAAAGAGCTAACAACTGCAAAACAAAGTTAAGTACAAAATACCAAACACACATACTATAGAGGACAAAATAAGTACTGAAAATAAGAATAACCAAGAAGAATAGCAAGATAAGAAACAAACAAGTATACAAACTATACAAAGTTAAGAAAGAAGATCAGTTTTTCTTAACAACCCAAGCCTGAGTGGGCTTGTGTCCATCCTGTGGAGCAACATACTTATAGGTCTTGTATGAACTTGCTCCAGTGAAATCATGTTTGGACTTATAGGTAAATTCATTTTTAAATGGATTCCAAGTCCAGCAATCAGAGAAATTGTCAGTAGAACCCCCATTTCCCTTTAAAGGTTTTGCTGTTTGCTTTCCAACTTGTCTTCTCATAGGTGAATGAGCTTTGTAAAAATTTGTTCTTTTAAAATTTTCATTCACCTGAGGTTTTTGAAAAGGTTTCTTGGGTCTTACAAAACCAGTGTTCACATTAGGTCTCACAGAGTTAACATAACCAGTATTCACTTTAGGCCTCCTAAAATTAACATTTTGCCTATTCACATTAAAGTATCTGTAGCCAGACCCAAAATTTGGTCTACCAGAACTAACAAAGGAGTTAGGTCTGGTAGTGTTATTTAGTTGAACAGGTCTGGGGACAAACTGGTTGGCATGGTTAACTCTATTAGCATTGTTCCAAACTGGTTTATTTGAACCATTAACCTTATTTACATTCATTCTCTTTTGCTCAGCCTCTCTTTTCATTCTCTTTTCATGGAAGTCACAATCTCTTATTAAATGACTCAAACTTCTACACACAAAACATCTTTTAGGAGCATAATTGTAACTACTCCTACTTTCTCTGTGAACACTATTGCTTCTAGGTGACTCATTCAATTTAACAGATTCCCTAGGAGTTTTTATGTGATTGACACAACTAGGTTTAACTGTTTCAGCCTTTTGTTCAGTCACTAAAGGTTTAGTAATAACAGGTTCACACTTCTTAACGACCTTAGGTTCAGGATTCTCTTTTTCCTCATTGTTTGACTCAGACTTAGAGTGATCAGAGGAACTATCAATAGATCCTTCAGAGTCATTGGATTGACAAGAAGAATATCTACTAGATTTGTCCTCTGAGGTAGTTGGTTCAGGCACTTGAGGACCTTTCTTACCATACACAAAGAGTGAATCATCTAACTCCTCTTTTTCAAGAGGAGTATAGTCATCACTCAAAGGTGGTGGTACTCCCTTAAAATCACCTGACTTAACAAACCTATTGTACAAAGGTTTATCAGCATAGTCCTCTTCTCTATTCTTAAATATAGCCCTGTTCTCACTTTCCTCATATCCTAAGCCACATTTTTTATTTGACTTAATTTGAGAATCCCAACACTTAAACAGGTTATTGTTTGAATTGTTCCATTGATCTACCCTTTTTCTCAGCTCATCCCTTTCCTTCTGAATTTTAAGCCCTAATTGTCTATACCTTTTAAGCTTCTCATCTTGTTCATATATTTTATTAGCTTGAAAGTATAGTTTTTCATTTAAAGCAGCATGTTGATTTTGAAGGGTGACCTTTTGTGCCTCTAAAGTTTTTACAGCATTTTTATGTGCTAATAAATTTACTTCTAGATCACCTATTTGTTCTTGCTGCTCATCACATAAAGCCTTAACATGATTATATGAGTCAGTACATAATTTAGAGCATAATGATACCTCATTACCAATGGCCATGAGAGCATGATCAGACTCCTCATTTACTCTTGGATGCTCACCCCAATTGACTCCTCCAGCTTCCATTGTCAGCAAACTCATCTGATTCTTTTCCATCTTCCCATCTTCAACTCTTTTCTCATCAGCAGACTTCTTCTCTGGACAATCTCTTGAAAAATGCCCATGCTTGTGACAGTTGTAGCATTCAACAGTCCTCTTTGTGTATCCCACTGGTGATTTGTTGTTGAAGTTGATAGTCCTACCATATTGCTTCTGAAATCGTTTGACCCTTAAAGCAACCATGGCAATGTGCCATTTTATATCCATCTCCTCAACTTCAGCATCATTAATCTGTTCAAGGTCTTCACTAATAAAGCTTTCATCTTCCGTTTGATTGGCAAAGAAAGAATGTATCACTTCATCAGTAAAACTTGAAGCAGACCTTTCACTTGAAGGAGTTTCATAGTTACCAGACCTAACACCAGATCTAACCTTGTAAGTACTGCTTTTGTTTTGAGACACAAAAGCAACATTTGATGAACTGGTTGAACCCTGAGTGTTATTACTGATGTCCCTTTCAAACATCCTGAGATTATTGTAAAGGTCATCAGGTGTCATAGAGTCTACTTCCTCCTTAATCCTCATTGCTACAGATACATTGCCCCATTCTGATGGTAAGGATCTGAGGAATTTGTGATTTGCATCCTCATTTGAGACTGCTGCACCATGAACTTCCAGTTGTGTTAACAGATGTTGAAATCTGTCATAGCCCTTCTCCAAACCTTCAGTCTTTGAAACACTAAATGTTTCAAATTGCTGTTTAAGAACAGCCTTTTGCATCTTTTTGGAGTTAGCATTACCTCCAAATCGTTTCTTGATGGCTTCCCACATCTCCTTAGCATCAAGAATGCCATGAAACCTTTGTAGATGATCCTTAGGAATAGCCATAAGAAGCAAGGTTCTGGCCTTCTTTTCCTTCTCCACAGCCCTAATCTCCTCAGCAGATACTGGTGGCATTATTCTGAGCTGCCCATCATTCCCTTGTGAAATTCTCTTCTTAGAATTTCCCTTTTGGATCACCTTCCATACATCACTATCAATGTATTCCAGATAGTGTTCCATCTCCATGGCCCATATATCATATTCTTCTCTCTTCAGTAGTGGAAGTTTTATGTTTGAGATTGTGGTTGTGGAAGGGATGGGTTGTTGTTGTGTTTGGGAGTTACTGGTTTCGGTTTTTCCTTCATCTTCATGGTTTGATTGCTCATCCTCACTGTTATGGATTGAGAAAGTTTCAGGCTTATCGAGTTCAGACATTGTGAAGGGTGATTTGAGTGAGAATTAGGTTTTAGTGTTCTACGAATTCAGAGTCTCTCCCTTGCTCTGATACCACTTGTTAGTCCACAAATTGTATATGGATCACTAAGTAGTTTTGAATACCTAGTAGATGGTTAGGATAAATCCGAACCAATCTAAGTGAGAAACCCTAAGTGATTGTTAATGTTAATGCGGAATCTTAACAAGAACAATTTAGAACACAAGCAGGGATATCACTAACTTCGTATATTGATATTCACTATTATCAATTCGTACAACTCACACTTAACTAACAACCTTTAGGGATCCTTTTATAACACAAGGAAACCCTAGACGACACAGAAGATATACACAAATCTTCTATAAAGATACATATACGTAATGTATCTTTTCCTAAACATATCTCTAACAAACTTTCCTATCTTCACGACCAGACCAGACTTAATAAGTCAACCAGACTTAACATGTACTACCAGACTTAACTTTACATAACCAGACCTAAAACACAAACAGACCTAACTTAGTAAACTACCAGACCTAAGTTGTCTGCTCTTGATACGCATCATAATTCCCAACAAACAAGAGATGCATAAATAGTAGGATTTGCAGTTAAAGCGTACCGAAGGTTAGAACCTTTCAAGAAATCTACTATTTGCTCAAAGCCGTCACTTTGGTTTGGTTTCTTCAGAAATCAACTTGATTGTGCTTGTCAACAAACTTTAGTGAAGCCATTGATGAGAGAATGACTAAGTGCTGGTTGAGAATTTAAATTAGGGTTTTTACTGGTAGTAGAAAAACAGAGTAAATCTTGGCCGTGAATAAAGATTGGAGAAATTAGAAGTAAATAATGGATAAAGATGAAAAATGAATTAAATCTTATCCATGTATACCGCTTTCCCCCAAAAATATCAACGGTCATATTTAAATAAGATAAAAAATTTATATTTGACTGACCAGACTTAACGGTTAGAAATTAATTACCTTTGACACTACCAGACTTAAAATTGGTCAACCAGACTTAATCACTGACTCACCAGACTTAACTAAAGAATCAGACTTACACACTGAGCAAGCAAAAACAAGACTTCATATCACTAATCCATATTGTTCTGCAAAAGTTAGTCCCAACACCAAGAGAAAAAAACAAGAAAAGCATACAAACAAAAGATTTTTCAAAAAAAAAAAATTAACTACCAGAATTAAAACTACTAAAAACATTTTTTTTAACTATAATTAAATCTACTACAAGGATTAACTTCTAATATTACCAGAATTAAAAATAACTACAAGAATTAACTTCTAATACTACCAGAATTAAAGAAAATCCTAAGTACTGGTTATTATACAAACTTTACATTTTGACCTCCCCATAAGTTTAACCTCCCCATAAGTCCAGCTATGGGTTTATCATACCAATGCTAACCACTAAGTAATTAAACCTAGGGCCATCAAAGCTTTAGTTAAGAGGTCTGCAACATTGAAGTCTGTGTGTATTTTATCCACTCTAATTAATTTCTTTTCATTGCAATCCCTAATGAAATGATGCCGGATTTCTATATGTTTAGTTTTAGAGTGGTACACAGGGTTCTTAACTATACAGATATTGCTCTCATTATCTACGTGAATTATAGTGTTCATAAAGTTCAAACCATAAACCAGCATTTAGTTCTGAATCCACAAGACTTGTCCACAGCAATTGGCAGCTGCTACATATTCAGTTCAGTTGTTGATGTAGCTACAATTGGTTGCTTCTTGCCTTGGCAAGAGATTAATCTTTTCCAAGAATTGAAAACCTCTGTTGGGATTTCTTATCATGGCTTGCATGCATATCATATTAACTAGGTTCCAGATCAAAAGATGACTCTCTAGGATACCAAAGGCCAATTGGGTTTGCCTTTAGGTATCTAAAGATCCTCTTCACAGCATGAGGGATGTGAAAGTAATTGGGGGTTAACCTAAAAACGTGAAACAACACCAGAATGTCATACATAATGTCGGTCTGGGAAGCAGTAAGATTAATTAGAGAACTATCATTGATCTGTAAAGATGCCACATTACATCAACAAACATCTCATCCTTTGTTAAAGGCACTTGTTTCCATGGAGTGACTGCAAGTCTTCACAATTTGAAAAGGCAACTTTGTCAAGATCGTGATACATACTTGTCTTGAGAGAATAAAGAGTCCATTGTTGTTGTGTTCCTTGCAGTCCTACGAAAAATGTGGTACACCTAGAACTATCAAAACCTCCCCTTCATTAATGTTCAACTTCCTCACCTCAAAGGATTTTAGTGACCCACATATGATATCATCCACATAAACCTGGACTAGATGATATCCTTTTGTTTCTTTGTATGAAACAGGGTCTTGTCAAATTACATCTTTTTATACCCTTGCTCTTAAGGAAGTTGGGGAGAGAAGAGTGGCATACCACGCAAGGGAGTGATGGCGGACTCTATACAAGTTGATGATTTGTAACTATCATGGGTTTGTGGATAAAAGCAGGAGTTGGAAGAAACATATACTTTATCTATAGTGCATACAACCAAGGAAGTTTCCACACTATATCAGACTCAGTTGGTGGCTCAAACATCACCTTCAAATTTCCCCAAAAGACTCTTTCAAATTCATCTTCAGGTGGATGATCTCCATATTTAATGTTCACCAACTGATAAAGTTCTTGAAGATCCTCCCTATTCACATCAATCAAAATGCCAGCAAAATTCATATAAACAATGTTAGAATTATCTTCCCTTATTATTTGATATGCAGCCCTTCCACCAGTCATGATAAGTTGATACTTGACAACCTTAGTAGGTTCCTTAGTATTTTCAATAGTCCCCATTGTGGCTCCTTCAGATGAAGGTTCTTCATCTAATTCCTCTTCAACAACTACTTTCTTGGATTTACTCTTCCTTTCCAAACCTTTTCTTCTTTGAAACACAATAGGCTTAATCACTTCATCTTGCACTTCTTCTGTTGACTTACCAGCTTCAGGTTGTGGATCAATCACTTTATCAGGTTCAATGACTAGTTCAGTCTCTTTAGCCTTTCTACCTTGAAAGCAAAATTTCTGCACATCATCATAATCAGTAGCTTTGTAACCTTGATCTCTCTCAAATGCCTTGAGATATGCTACTTGAATTTCTTCATATGACTTCTTTTTCATCTGATCCAAAGAAAGATGCATTTGATTCTTAAGATACATCTTCATATCATACTTCTTTTCTGCCATAGACATCTTCTTAGGAATCTTAGATTTCTTTTGAAGTTTGAACTTTTCCAAAAATCCACCCAATGTATCATCATTACTTCTTGCATTAATGAAGTCAGCTAACTGTTTGGCTCGTTCATCAGCAGTTAAACCTTCAATAGTTAGCAGCTCTTCATACTTTGCTCTCACTTCATCATCAACATTGAGTAGTTTTGTAAAATCATCAGATTCTTCAGCCAACTGTCTTGCATAGACTGCATCTAACATCTTTTGTCTTTCTTCATCAGCAATATCTTGAGCCTTAATCCTCTCAATTTCAGCCTCAGATGCAAGTTCTTCTCTTGTTTTTCTTTTTGACTTCTTTGACAATGAAGTTTCTTCATTACCAGAACTAAGTTCATTACCAGACTTTCCACCAGACTTTTCATCAGATATAGTCCCAAACTTTTCAACTTCTTCCTCAACAGACAAAATTAACCTTCTTCTTTTCCTATCCTGTTTGATTTTGCCCATTGATTGAGCCAAAGTCTCTGCAACTTCCAATGTCTCTGGACTAATTGTGGTGACATTATCTTGAACAAGTGGTTCTTGAACTGGTGTTTGAAGAATATTTTCTTGTTCTTGCTCCATATATTCTTGTTCTTGCTCCAAATTCCTCCCCTGTTTGGAAGAATTTTCAGCTTCATCATCCTCATCATCAAAAGAGACACCCTTTTTCTTCATTGCTACTCCCATTTTCTTTACTTTCTTCACCAAAGTCACATAAGCTTTCCTGAGTGCTTCATTAGTCTTTTCCAAAATGTCAATCTTCTTTTGTAGTTGAGGAACAATGACAAGGAGATCTTCCACAGTTATGGGATTATGTGCCTCCTCCCTTTCAGGACTTGGAACATGTGGTTGTGGAGGTGAAGATTGTTGGATAGGTGTAGATGATCTTTCAACTGATGGTTGTGATGGTGAGGGATCTGGTTGAGGTGATGGAATTGGAGAGGATGTAGGTGTAGCAGATTTAGATGATGCTTGGTCTTGTGCTTCATCAGGGTCCACTTGTGCAGCTCCAGAAGTGCCTGCATTGTTAGTACCAAGCATAGCAGCAAGCAAAGGTTTGTCTGTCCCTTGAAAACTCCTTTTTAGATTTGCAAAAAGTTTGGAAGTAAAGGCCACACTGATGTAAGGCACTTTATCCCTAGTTTCAAAATTTAAGATCATTTGCAAAAATCTTGGATACATTAAAAATTTTGGGTTCTTAGCATTTTTCACCATTCCTTCAAAAATTAATTTTGAAAAGTTAAATTTCCTTCCAGATGATAAACAGACCAATGCAGAAGCAATTTTGCTTCCAAATTGATCCCATCCACCACTTTTGGGACTTAAGCTCTGAAGTAAATGATGTACTAAAAACCTCCACTGAGGTGAAAAATGACTTTTCCAAAAGGTAAAGCTTCCATCTGTGGGATACCCAATGCTATTCAAACCCTCAAAAATATCCTCATTAGACAAATCAAATTCTCCTAAAGCATCATCCAATTTGAGACTGTCCCTAATGGATGCTTCAGAAATGGTAAAACCATTTTTGTCTATGACAACTCTTAAGCATGGTGTCCCATCATCAAGAGTCTCAGAGGTAACCGACCTCCAGAACTGCTTGACAAGGGACTGATAAATAGTAGGATTATGAGTTAATGAATAACAAATATAAGAACCTTTTAGAAAATCCACAATCTGCTCAAAACCTGCACTTTGATCGGGCTTCTTCAAGAACCCGACTTGATTATGTTTGTCCACAAACTTGAGATTAGCCATGGATGAGTTAATGAGTTAGGTCTGGTTGACAAGAGAGGTAGGGTTTTGAAAAATATTTGCGTAGAAACAGAGTCGTGAGTAATAAAGATTATTTAAATTTGGAAGCAAATAAATAATAAAAGAAGATAAATAATATCAAATTTTAAGCTTATATACTTCATAAATATCTTGTTTTACCGAAAATAGTGCAACGGTAATATATTAGTAAAATCTTTAGTTACTCTGACCAGATCTAACGGTCATAAAATTAACACTACCCGACCTAAAAAGTCAACCAGGCCGAATCATACACTTACCAGACCTAACCAAGAGAGTGAACTTACATACTTACTATAGCGAATGCAAAGCTTTGTAACACCTCATTCCACTCTTCTCTGCAAGAATTAGTTGAAAGAACAAGAAACAGGAGACAAAAACCAATTTTTGCAAGACACCTGAGCTACCAGATTTAACACTTAAGGGTACCTGATTTAAAACATTCAAAAACTTGTACATTTGCCTCCCCTTAAATGTACATTACCTCCCCTTAAATGTAAATTCCATTTTTTTTTTTTTTTATCACTAATAAATACTTAACCAAAATAAAAACGAAGGTCAACTTTCCAAAAACACAATTAATAACTCTTTCCCTGCAAGTATTAACTCATACACCAACCAAGCATTAAAAGACATTAAACCTTGATTTTCCCTATAAAACCACCCATAGTTTTATCACAAATACCATCACAAACCAGAAGAAAACCTTACAAGCATAATGGATCCATCCAACTTAAACACCATAGAGATTTCATCCGATTCCTGGGATCCAAATGACTCATCCTCTGATACATCCTCAGGAGGATGGGGTGGATACTTCCCACCAGGGTATTCATCAATCACAAGAAACAAGACATTGAGAGAAGCAACTCTGAAACAATGGCTAGCTGCTTATGATCTGTCTGAAAAGGAACCAGACAATGAAATACCAAAAACTTCAAGACCAACTCCTCCTTCTGATGTAGATGATAAAAGTGCCAAAGAAGAAGACCCCTCCAAGAATGATGAAGAGACCTTTCCTTCGAAGACTGTGCCTTCCCTGAGTAGTGGTTCTGTGCTACGTCCTCCACCAAGCAGTGTGATACTTGCACTCCCATGCCCAAAAGCATGGAATCAATTTGGTGGCAGAGGGGCCAAGAAGACCATTCCTGACTTCATGGGAAAAGGGAAGCAGAAAGTGTAGGTGGTGATGTTTAGCTAGTTTGGGAAAAATCTTTTGTCTTAAGAAGCTTTGTAATTTGCATCCTAGAATGCAATTTCTTGTTATTAAATAAAAAGCTCTTTGGTTCTGATGTTTTAATTTTCCACATATGAATAACTTGCAAATAGAAAAGAGCTAACAACTGCAAAACAAAGTTAAGTACAAAATACCAAACACACATACTATAGAGGACAAAATAAGTACTGAAAATAAGAATAACCAAGAAGAATAGCAAGATAAGAAACAAACAAGTATACAAACTATACAAAGTTAAGAAAGAAGATCAGTTTTTCTTAACAACCCAAGCCTGAGTGGGCTTGTGTCCATCCTGTGGAGCAACATACTTATAGGTCTTGTATGAACTTGCTCCAGTGAAATCATGTTTGGACTTATAGGTAAATTCATTTTTAAATGGATTCCAAGTCCAGCAATCAGAGAAATTGTCAGTAGAACCCCCATTTCCCTTTAAAGGTTTTGCTGTTTGCTTTCCAACTTGTCTTCTCATAGGTGAATGAGCTTTGTAAAAATTTGTTCTTTTAAAATTTTCATTCACCTGAGGTTTTTGAAAAGGTTTCATGGGTCTTACAAAACCAGTGTTCACATTAGGTCTCACAGAGTTAACATAACCAGTATTCACTTTAGGCCTCCTAAAATTAACATTTTGCCTATTCACATTAAAGTATCTGTAGCCAGACCCAAAATTTGGTCTACCAGAACTAACAAAGGAGTTAGGTCTGGTAGTGTTATTTAGTTGAACAGGTCTGGGGACAAACTGGTTGGCATGGTTAACTCTATTAGCATTGTTCCAAACTGGTTTATTTGAACCATTAACCTTATTTACATTCATTCTCTTTTGCTCAGCCTCTCTTTTCATTCTCTTTTCATGGAAGTCACAATCTCTTATTAAATGACTCAAACTTCTACACACAAAACATCTTTTAGGAGCATAATTGTAACTACTCCTACTTTCTCTGTGAACACTATTGCTTCTAGGTGACTCATTCAATTTAACAGATTCCCTAGGAGTTTTTATGTGATTGACACAACTAGGTTTAACTGTTTCAGCCTTTTGTTCAGTCACTAAAGGTTTAGTAATAACAGGTTCACACTTCTTAACGACCTTAGGTTCAGGATTCTCTTTTTCCTCATTGTTTGACTCAGACTTAGAGTGATCAGAGGAACTATCAATAGATCCTTCAGAGTCATTGGATTGACAAGAAGAATATCTACTAGATTTGTCCTCTGAGGTAGTTGGTTCAGGCACTTGAGGACCTTTCTTACCATACACAAAGAGTGAATCATCTAACTCCTCTTTTTCAAGAGGAGTATAGTCATCACTCAAAGGTGGTGGTACTCCCTTAAAATCACCTGACTTAACAAACCTATTGTACAAAGGTTTATCAGCATAGTCCTCTTCTCTATTCTTAAATATAGCCCTGTTCTCACTTTCCTCATATCCTAAGCCACATTTTTTATTTGACTTAATTTGAGAATCCCAACACTTAAACAGGTTATTGTTTGAATTGTTCCATTGATCTACCCTTTTTCTCAGCTCATCCCTTTCCTTCTGAATTTTAAGCCCTAATTGTCTATACCTTTTAAGCTTCTCATCTTGTTCATATATTTTATTAGCTTGAAAGTATAGTTTTTCATTTAAAGCAGCATGTTGATTTTGAAGGGTGACCTTTTGTGCCTCTAAAGTTTTTACAGCATTTTTATGTGCTAATAAATTTACTTCTAGATCACCTATTTGTTCTTGCTGCTCATCACATAAAGCCTTAACATGATTATATGAGTCAGTACATAATTTAGAGCATAATGATACCTCATTACCAATGGCCATGAGAGCATGATCAGACTCCTCATTTACTCTTGGATGCTCACCCCAATTGACTCCTCCAGCTTCCATTGTCAGCAAACTCATCTGATTCTTTTCCATCTTCCCATCTTCAACTCTTTTCTCATCAGCAGACTTCTTCTCTGGACAATCTCTTGAAAAATGCCCATGCTTGTGACAGTTGTAGCATTCAACAGTCCTCTTTGTGTATCCCACTGGTGATTTGTTGTTGAAGTTGATAGTCCTACCATATTGCTTCTGAAATCGTTTGACCCTTAAAGCAACCATGGCAATGTGCCATTTTATATCCATCTCCTCAACTTCAGCATCATTAATCTGTTCAAGGTCTTCACTAATAAAGCTTTCATCTTCCGTTTGATTGGCAAAGAAAGAATGTATCACTTCATCAGTAAAACTTGAAGCAGACCTTTCACTTGAAGGAGTTTCATAGTTACCAGACCTAACACCAGATCTAACCTTGTAAGTACTGCTTTTGTTTTGAGACACAAAAGCAACATTTGATGAACTGGTTGAACCCTGAGTGTTATTACTGATGTCCCTTTCAAACATCCTGAGATTATTGTAAAGGTCATCAGGTGTCATAGAGTCTACTTCCTCCTTAATCCTCATTGCTACAGATACATTGCCCCATTCTGATGGTAAGGATCTGAGGAATTTGTGATTTGCATCCTCATTTGAGACTGCTGCACCATGAACTTCCAGTTGTGTTAACAGATGTTGAAATCTGTCATAGCCCTTCTCCAAACCTTCAGTCTTTGAAACACTAAATGTTTCAAATTGCTGTTTAAGAACAGCCTTTTGCATCTTTTTGGAGTTAGCATTACCTCCAAATCGTTTCTTGATGGCTTCCCACATCTCCTTAGCATCAAGAATGCCATGAAACCTTTGTAGATGATCCTTAGGAATAGCCATAAGAAGCAAGGTTCTGGCCTTCTTTTCCTTCTCCACAGCCCTAATCTCCTCAGCAGATACTGGTGGCATTATTCTGAGCTGCCCATCATTCCCTTGTGAAATTCTCTTCTTAGAATTTCCCTTTTGGATCACCTTCCATACATCACTATCAATGTATTCCAGATAGTGTTCCATCTCCATGGCCCATATATCATATTCTTCTCTCTTCAGTAGTGGAAGTTTTATGTTTGAGATTGTGGTTGTGGAAGGGATGGGTTGTTGTTGTGTTTGGGAGTTACTGGTTTCGGTTTTTCCTTCATCTTCATGGTTTGATTGCTCATCCTCACTGTTATGGATTGAGAAAGTTTCAGGCTTATCGAGTTCAGACATTGTGAAGGGTGATTTGAGTGAGAATTAGGTTTTAGTGTTCTACGAATTCAGAGTCTCTCCCTTGCTCTGATACCACTTGTTAGTCCACAAATTGTATATGGATCACTAAGTAGTTTTGAATACCTAGTAGATGGTTAGGATAAATCCGAACCAATCTAAGTGAGAAACCCTAAGTGATTGTTAATGTTAATGCGGAATCTTAACAAGAACAATTTAGAACACAAGCAGGGATATCACTAACTTCGTATATTGATATTCACTATTATCAATTCGTACAACTCACACATAACTAACAACCTTTAGGGATCCTTTTATAACACAAGGAAACCCTAGACGACACAGAAGATATACACAAATCTTCTATAAAGATACATACACGTAATGTATCTTTTCCTAACATATCTCTAACAAACTTTCCTATCTTCACGACCAGACCAGACTTAATAAGTCAACCAGACTTAACATGTACTACCAGACTTAACTTTACATAACCAGACCTAAAACACAAACAGACCTAACTTAGTAAACTACCAGACCTAAGTTGTCTGCTCTTGATACGCATCATAATTCCCAACAAACAAGAGATGCATAAATAGTAGGATTTGCAGTTAAAGCGTACCGAAGGTTAGAACCTTTCAAGAAATCTACTATTTGCTCAAAGCCGTCACTTTGGTTTGGTTTCTTCAAGAAATCAACTTGATTGTGCTTGTCAACAAACTTTAGTGAAGCCATTGATGAGAGAATGACTAAGTGCTGGTTGAGAATTTAAATTAGGGTTTTTACTGGTAGTAGAAAAACATAGTAAATCTTGGCCGTGAATAAAGATTGGAGAAATTAGAAGTAAATAATGGATAAAGATGAAAAATGAATTAAATCTTATCCATGTATACCGCTTTCCCCCAAAAATATCAACGGTCATATTTAAATAAGATAAAAAATTTATATTTGACTGACCAGACTTAACGGTTAGAAATTAATTACCTTTGACACTACCAGACTTAAAATTGGTCAACCAGACTTAATCACTGACTCACCAGACTTAACTAAAGAATCAGACTTACACACTGAGCAAGCAAAAACAAGACTTCATATCACTAATCCATATTGTTCTGCAAAAGTTAGTCCCAACACCAAGAGAAAAACAAGAAAAGCATACAAACAAAAGATTTTTCAAAAAAAAAATATTAACTACCAGAATTAAAACTACTAAAAACATTTTTTTTAACTATAATTAAATCTACTACAAGGATTAACTTCTAATATTACCAGAATTAAAAATAACTACAAGAATTAACTTCTAATACTACCAGAATTAAAGAAAATCCTAAGTACTGGTTATTATACAAACTTTACATTTTGACCTCCCCATAAGTTTAAGCTCCCCATAAGTCCAGCTATGGGTTTATCATACCAATGCTAACCACTAAGTAATTAAACCTAGGGCCATCAAAAGCTTTAGTTAAGAGGTCTGCAACATTGAAGTCTGTGTGTATTTTATCCACTCTAATTAATTTCTTTTCATTGCAATCCCTAATGAAATGATGTCGGATTTCTATATGTTTAGTTTTAGAGTGGTACACAGGGTTCTTAACTATACAGATATTGCTCTCATTATCTACGTGAATTATAGTGTTCATAAAGTTCAAACCATAATCCAGAATTTAGTTCTGAATCCACAAGACTTGTCCACAGCAATTGGCAGCTGCTACATATTCAGCTTCAGTTGTTGATGTAGCTACAATGGTCTGCTTCTTGCATTGCCAAGAGATTAATCTTCTTCCAAGGAATTGAAAACCTCCAGTTGTGGATTTCCTATCAAGGCTTGCACCTGCATAATCACTATCTGAATAGGCTTCCAGGTCAAAAGATGACTCTCTAGGATACCAAAGGCCCAAATTGGGTTTGCCCTTTAGGTATCTAAAGATCCTCTTCACAGCATGAAGATGTGAAGTATTGGGGTTAACCTGAAAACGTGAACAAACACAGACTGCATACATAATGTCAGGTCTGGAAGCAGTAAGATACATTAGAGAACCTATCATTGATCTGTAAAGATGCACATCTACATCAGCAGCATCTTCATCCTTTGTTAAAGGCACCTTGTTCTCCATGGGAGTGACTGCAGTCTTCACATTTGAAAAGGAAAACTTCTCCAAGATCTCTGCTACATACTTGTCTTGAGAGATAAAGAGTCCATCTGCTTGTTGTTTCACTTGCAGTCCTAAGAAAAATGTGAGTTCACCCATAGAACTCATCTGAAACCTCCCCTTCATTAATGCTTCAAATTCCTCACACCAAGACCTTTTAGTAGAACCAAATATGATATCATCCACATAAACCTGGACTAAGATGATATCCTTCTTGTTTCTCTTGATGAACAAGGTCTTGTCAATCACACCTCTTTTGTACCCATGCTCTTCAAGGAAGTTGGAGAGAGTTGCATACCAAGCTCTGGGAGCTTGATGGAGACCATATAAAGCTTTGATGACTTTGTACACTTTCATGGGTTCTGCTGGATCAACAAAGCCAGGAGGTTGATGAACATATACCTCTTCTTCTATAGTGCCATACAAAAAGGCACTCTTCACATCCATCTGATAGACTATGAACCCCATATATGATGCATAGGCTAAAAATAACCTAATAGCCTCAATCCTGGCTACCGGAGCAAAAACCTCATCATAATCTATCCCCTCCTCTTTTTTATACCCTGGTGCAAAAGGTGATAATATATTAATAGAACAAACTTTCAATTTACAATACAAGTCCAATCCAAACTGGATTGACTAAATTGAAACAGAGAATACAAGAAAGGAGCTCTGTCCAATATCTGGAGGAACTAATACAATGTTAACCAATGTCAGCCAACACATTTCATATCTCAGACACCACATGTCTGAACCAAAAGAAATCCAAAGCTGCACTATAACTTGAACCATGCCAGCTTAGATTTTTCAATCACCTTAGATGCACCTACCATCTAGCTACATTTCCACAACACCTCCCCATCAAACCATTCAACCAACAACCACAACAGAATGATAGGGAAAGTGTGTGGCTTCACTAGGAACCCATACCCATCCATTGAGGGGCTCTTCCAAAACAGCCTACATTTCCTTCTCTAGAAAGGCTTCAGCTGAATAGAAACACTCACCCCCAATGATGCCAACCTAACCTCCTGTGATGGTGTATTGGGAGGACCAAGAAGGATCATCTTCCACTCCTCTCTATTCCACCCATCATACACCATCCTCCAAAGCCATTTACCCTTCACAAGGTAAGACCCTACTTTATGGTACATTCCCACTGACTAGACCTCCTACTTAGCCAAACAGGATTGTCTAATTTCCTCCCAAGGCCAAAGAAGACAAAACCTGAGGTTTATCATAGGTACAGTCATGCAGAGGGAACTCCAAGGTACAAGGTATCTTACAATGTAATAACTTGAATACAAGCAACATACTTTTAATAAGCAAAAGCTGTTGCTTATGTAGTAAACCAAACACCCCTTTTCAGGCAAACAGGGGATATCTCATAAATCCATACAGAAGCATTCAGCATTCCATCATTCCACATCATATGCAATCATTCAGTATCACTTCAGATAATTGAATAGAACTGCAGGCTTCCACATATCAAATCAATCAACAATTATATCCCATATTCTGAAGATTTTAACAATAGCAGCAGATTTCTTAACTTTTAAGCTCATAATCTTCCATTTCAATTCCTTTTTGATGGCTTGAATCAACTCTTCCTCAGTTCTTTTACAGTGCTGAAACAATCTTCTGTTTCTTTCCATCCAAATGTTATACACACAAGCAGCTAAACCAATTCTGCTTAGAACACTCCTAATACTGTTATTATAAGGATTGTTCTTAATGAATGAGAGAATATCATCCCAGATGTTGTTAGTACTTTCCAGGCAAATGAGATCTTTCACATGACCCCATACATCACTAGCATACTGGCATTGGAAGAACAAGTGTTGTACAGAATCTTTAGTAGATGAGCAAAAAGGACAAGCTAAAACTGCTCTATTGTTCCACTTTTCCATTCTATCTTGAGTTTGCAGTCTTTTATGTAGAGATAACCACATAATAAAAGTATGTCTAGGCGTGCATTGAGAAAACCAAACTGTTTTGACCCAATCTACCTTTGGATATTCACTTTTCATACTCTTCCAAACACCCCTTATTGAGAATTTAGCTTTCTTATTATCACTATCCAACCATAGAACTCTATCAGGATTTTGAGATAACTGTGGAACCTTAATATTATGTAGAATAGGAAATTTAGCCATCCAATCTGCAGGCCAAATCCATTCTCCATCAACAATCATGTCTGCCACTCTTGCATCCTTCCTGAATCTTGCTTCATATATATCTCTACTAGTAATGAATTCAGACAAAGGACCATTCACATCCCATTTATCATACCAAACAGAAGTATCCCAACCATTACCAATTTCATACCAAACAAAAGGCCTCATCTTGTCTTTAAGAAGAAGAAATTTTTTCCAGCTCCAACTATCACCACACTCAACATTAGTATCCCACAAACTTTTTTGTTTTAATTTTACCCTATTCACCCATTGAACCCATAAAGTTTGCTTGTTAATAATAATGTTCCAAACCTGTTTCATCAACAAAACTTCATTCCACTCTTCTAAAGGCTTTATACCCAATCCTCCTTGATCTTTAGGCCTGCACACCATCTTCCAAGCAACTTTTGCTTTAACATGCCCTTTTTCATCTTTATTCCATAAAAAACCTTTCATTATCTTATTTATATCTTTTATAACTGTTTTAGGAAGAAAATAAACTGAAGCCCAGTAGATTTGCATAGAAGCAAGAACAGAAATGATCAGTTGAACTTTCCCAGCATATGATAACCACTTATTCTTCCAATCATCAACCTTACTCTTAACCTTGTCAATCAGAACTTTGCAATCAGCCACACTAAGACATTTAGATAACAAAGGTACCCCAAGATACTTCATTGGCAGCTTCCCAACACTGAAAGGGATAATACTAAGAATCTCATTCCTTTTCTGACTCTTAACACTTCCAAAGAAAATTGTGCTTTTAGCCATATTAGGATGCAATCCTGAGTACCCACTGAATTCTTCCAATGTTTGTTTAATGATTTGAATTGACTTCATGTCACCATGGCAGAAAACCATAAGATCATCAGCAAAACACAAGTGTGTCAACTTCATCTCTTTACAACCATAGTGATACTTAAAACCAGTCCCTTCCTGAGTATTTTTAGCCATAAGAAGAGACAAAACTTCCATTACCAAAGTAAAAAGATAAGGAGAGATGGGGTCTCCTTGTCTTAAACCTCTAGCACCCTTGAAGTAGCCATAAGAACTGCCATTGACACAAATAGAGAAGGTAGAAGATGAAACACAAGTCATGATCCATTGAACCATCTTGGTGTTAAACCCAAACTTTATAAGAACAGCTTCCAAAAAAGACCAATTAACTGTATCGTAAGCTTTTTGAAGGTCTATTTTTAAAGCACACCTTTGAGCTCCATTCTTCCTAGAATAACCTCTCAATAATTCCTGTGTAATAAGAATATTGTCCTGAATACTTCTCCCAGGAACAAAAGCACTTTGATTAATATTGACTATTTTCTCCAAACCAATCTTGATTCTTTCTGCAAGCACTTTACTGATACACTTGTATATGACATTGCAGCAAGCAATTGGTCTAAAATCAGAAACTTTATGAGGAGTATTCATTTTTGGGACAAGGGATATGATTGTAGAGTTGATTTCTTTTAGCAATCTACCATGAACAAAAAATTCTTGAATAGCTTCACACACTTCCTTCCCTATAATAGGCCAAGCTTTCTTAAAGAAGCATGCAGTAAAACCATCAGGTCCAGGAGCTTTAACATCAGCAATTGCAAACATAGCCTTTTTGATTTCTTCTTCTCTTACCACCCTTATCATGTACTCAGCCATGTCCTCACTCAGAACAGTTGTGAACAAGTCACCATTATCATTAATATCATGAACATCTGATGCAGTGCCAAGAAAGTTTTGAAAATGTTTAACAAACTGCTCAGGAACTTGGTTACCATCATACCTTTGCCCCTTTTCATCACATATGCTCTCAATTCTACACTTATTTTGTCTACTCTTCAAGACTTTGTGAAAATAAGCAGTATTCCTATCACCTTCTTTAAGCCACTCAATTTTGGTTTTTTGCATAAGAAGCTTTCCCTCATCAGACACTGCCTCTTTATATTCTTTCAAAATTGCAACCCCTTCTTGTTTGATTACAGAATTATGTGGATCTTTATCAATCTTACTTTGCCATTCACTGAGCTTACCTTTCAGACTAACCACTTTTTCAAAAATATTACCATTTTGCCAGTTAAGCTTCTTCAAAGGCTTCTTTAAGTTCTTTAATTTCTTCACCACTTGAAACATCTTCACCCCCTGAACTTCTTCCTTCCAACACTTATCCACCACTTCCACAAAACTGTCTTTATCAGCAACAAAATTGATGAATCTAAAAGGTTTAGACTTTCTGGTAATACCATCAGGAATGATCAACATTGAAGGGCTATGATCAGATATCAAATAAGGAAGAAAGACAGCATGGGCTTGACCATATATATTCATGAATTTCTCATTAATCATAATTCTATCCAGTTTCTTAAGAGTGCCTGCCAAAGGGTTTTGAGGAGATTTGGTCCATGTAAACTGAAAACCAGAGCTGCATAAATCTTCTACTTCTAGCCAATTTACACAGTCTTTGAGATCATGCATGTCTTGAGAAATAATAGAACCACCAGCAGAATGCTCATTAGGGGACATAGTAACATTGAAATCTCCAAGAATAACCCATGGATGCCCATCAGTAATACTTTTCTGACTACAAAGTTCCCTCCACAAGCTCCATCTTTCTCTCCCATGATTAGCAGCATATACAATAGTGCAAAAGAATTTAGACTTTTGCTGAGTAGATTCCACAACACAAAAAATGTTTTGCCAAGACATGCTTAAAACATTAACCTGCACATCATTGCTATTCCAGCCAAGCACTATTCTACACCCTTTACTACAAGTAGACATATTAGAAGCCCAATTCCAATTCCCAAAAACTTTACTACAAACCTTATTCACATCACTAGCTTTAGTGTGAGTCTCAAGAATAGCACAAATACTAAGATTCTGATCATGAATCAATTTCTTAACTTCATCTTTTTTATCCTTAGTACCAATTCCTCTAATATTCCAAGAAGCCATTTTAAGCTCCATTTATTCTATTTTTGTTTTTTTTCAATACAGAAATACAATCTATTGAGTAGGCTGCAAGCAGCCATCTACCCCTTCCAATTCATTCTCAGCCATACATCTTCCTTCTAAAGAAATATCCTCACTAACATCTTCCTCCTCTACATTACATTCAACAATCATTTTCCACCTAGAGTTAAAATACTTCACCATTTTAGGAGGCCACTTACTCTGTTCACTAGGAGTAGGCTGAAGTTTCTTTGTTATAAAACACTCAATTTCCTGTCTTTGTTCATTACTTAGGTCCTCTCCAATACTTTCATCATATTCTCCTAATACATCAAACTGATTACTAGTACTTGTAGTATTAGTCACCTTGTTAAAGCTTTTAGGACTACTAGCCTTTGTATTAGGTTTGTACACCTCCTTCACAACAGTTTTCTTACCCTGAAAATAATTTTGCTTGGGTCTATATTCTTTATGCTGAACATTATCATTCCTATTGGCCATACCTCCCTTTCCATTTTGTTGATAACCCTTATTCATTTGATTAGGTTTTCTGTTTTGGAATGTATTATACTCTTGACTCTTCTCATTTCCCATCCTATTTTGTTCTTGCACATTCACATTAGTATCCTTCTGCACATTACTTATCTCTACTTCAGTTCTAGGCCTCTTGTTACATTGATCAAAACTATGCCCAAACACACCACAATGCTTACAAACAGGAGGTTTCCAGGTGTAGTCAACCTTAACAATTTTAGTCCTTACAAAACTACCATCAGACTTTCTATACTTAACAACAATAACATCTTTGAACTCCTTTTTAGCATCTACTTCCACTAATACTCTAGCATACCCAAGCCTACCCTTCCCATACTGGCACATTTTGGCTGTCATATCATCCATCAATAAAGGTTTACCTAGGCTGCTAGCTAGAGAGCTAATTCCTTGAACAGTCCATGCTTCCAAAGGAACATCATACAGTTTAATCCACAATGGTACCACTACTGGTTCAGTCTTAACAAGGCTCACATCAGGGCTCCATTTTTGGACAAGTAACGGTCTGCCACCTACCAACCAAGGGCTACTTTCCAAAACTTGGTTCATGCCAAATTCATTCTTAAATTTGAAGCAGAACACTTCATCATTTGTTGAAAAAATTTCAGCTAACCCCAATTTACCCCACATTCTCATCAGATTATATTTAAGCTCACTTATATGCATTTTACTCCCCACAAAGTAACCACATACAGTCAAATTCCACTTAATACTTCCTAACTGAACTAGCTCTTCCTCAAAAATTACACACTCAGTACCATCATCATTAGTAACAGTAGGAATGAAATCAAGCTTCTTATCAAATAATACTTCATCCTTACTAGTGACTTTAGCATAAGATAACTTCTCAACACAAACACTTAGAACTTCATTACTAACAGTATTATCCTGATTCAAATTGGAAGTACTTACAGTGTTATCAGTAACATCACCAGATTTCTCCAATTCTCCATTCAAAGTCTCACTTACATCCCCTTCTACAGCCTCCATGTTCTGCTCCTCACCCTCAATACTTCCATTTTCCCCATTATTCCTTACAACTACTCCTCTTTCATCCCTTTTATTCCTAAAGACCCACTTTGTGCCAATCACCTTAGCTCCACTTGGTAGATCTACAAGAACCCAAACTTTCTGCAATTTGAATTGAAATAACTCCTCTTGCATTGCTTCCACCCAACTCTCATCTTCAAGTGCTTCAGAGACTTTGGTGGGTTCCTTTTGAGAAAGGAAACAAGCAAACAAGCAATGTTGTTGGTCCTTGTGGTTGACCCTTTGCTGCTTCTTAATAAGACTGATAAGTGCATGAGATGTAGGAATCTTTTGCACTTTACTTCTGGTTTGAACAACTGATTAAGGATCACCAAGTATCTGACTTTTGGGATGAACTTTGTGAATTCTGAGTGTTGGAGCTGGACTTACATCTACTTCAGTGGGTAGGCTGTTGAAGTTAGTAACTACCCCTTCTTCGTCATAAGAAGCCCCATCAAAAATCCCTTCATCTGGCTTATCAAAGACCTCAAGTTCAGGTATCTCAGAATCATCAAAATCAGCATTTGGAGTAGACTTAGGTTGAACAGAATTAACAGCATCTCTACCAGACTTAACTGAGTTAATATTGGTAGGCTTCTCTCCACCAGAATTAATGACAATACTACCAGGATTAACCAGATTAGTGCTGGTAGCTTTCTTCCCAAGATGTTTGTCATCCAAAGCATTCATTTCTTCTCTGAAGGATAAGATTTCTTCTGAAACTTTTGTAGGAGAACTCTCTTTTTCTTGAGGCTTGTTCGCAGTCTCCTTCCTATTTGTAGAAGATTTATTTGTTCCTTCATTTGTAGCAACATGGTTGACTTCTGTGGTAGGAATCATAATAAGCTCCTCAATTTCTTTGCCTTGATCAGCAGTGCTTGCATCTTGAGTACCTGCATTGTTAGGCACTTCTATGGAACCTGCATCAGGGTTAGCTTGATTCTCCTTGGAGACAGGAATATAGTTCATAGAATCAGTTAAATAATCAAGATCAAACATCTATCTGTGACCTAGTCCCTTCACATTGGGTTTTTCCTCAAGAAAATTAACACGAAGATTTTCCTCTACTTTCTTGGTCACTAAATTGTAAACCCTAAAGGCCTTACTATTCAGTGAATACCCAACTAGAAACCCCTCATCAGATTTTCCTTAAAATTTTTCAAGCACACTTAAGGTATCAAGAATGGTCACATGGCACCCAAAAGGCCTTATATAGCTAACAACTGGTTTATGGCCAAAAATAAGCTCATAAGGTGTTTTATTCTGAGGCTTGGTCACTCTAACCCTATTGAATATATAGCAAGCAGTTGCAACTGCTTCAGCCCAAAAGGTTGTGGGTAAGAATGAGTCTGCTAGCATGGTTCTAGCTGCCTCAATCAGGGTCCTGTTCATTCTCTCAGCAACTCCATTTTGCTGTGGAGTTCTAGCATTGCTATATTGTTGCTTGATTCCTTTTTCACCACAAAACTCAATCATGCTCCTATTCTTAAATTCTGTGCCATTGTCAATCCTAATGATCTTAACCTTGTGATTGAGTAGGTTTTCTATTTGCCTAATGAACCTTTGAATTAAATCAGAGGTTTCATCTTTAGTAGACATAAAGAATACCCAGCAATACCTGGTGCAGTCATTAGTAATGACAAGGCAATAACTAGCATGGTTGATACTTCTAACAGATGTAGGGCCAAACAGATCCATGTGTAAGGTATGCAAAGGCTCAGTAACAATTCTATCTAACTTAGCCTTACAAGAAGCTCTATGCTGTTTGCCCTTATTACAAGCTACACAGGCATGGTCATTCCTAAAAACCTTGGAAGGTAAGCCTCTAAATAAATTACCCTTCACAAGTTTGTTCATATTCTTGAAATTAACATGACCTAACCTTTTATGCCACAATTTAGATTCATCCAAAGTAGCTTTTGCAAGCAAACAAGCAGAACCTTTTGCAACCTCAGGTGCTTTCATATCAAAACTGTACATGTTGTGTTGTCTAGGAACTTTAAGAAGTATCTGACTTTCATCAGGCATCTTAAAATTCAAAGTCAATACAAAACATTCAGTTTCACTAAAAAGCACCTTATGCTGCGTATCACAAATTTGTGATATTGAGAAAAGGTTAAACTGCCCTAGTTCTTTCACAAAAGATACATTGTCAAATTCTAAATTGCCTACAACAATTCTACCTTTACCAGTTATTTGACCTTTACTTCCTCCAAAGGTAACAGAACCTCCTTGGAATTTGATGCGTGCGTGCGAGTGCTCTAATTAATACCCACGGTATGTCGTTGTGGTTTTAGCAGTATTCAAGTTTTAAATTTATATTTAGCCGACTTATCAATAACACACACACTTTAACGAGCAGTGTACTCGGTCAGTATGTATATAATGGTAAGTAGAGTGTCGATCACTAAGAGTGGAACGTATTATCTAGTTATTCTAATCAGTATTTTAATATCTTAAGTTAGCTATACAACCTAATTTAACGCAAGGGGGTTCAGCCTGAGAGACTGGCACGGTTTGGTTGCAATTAAATAATAAACTAAATAATAGGCACGAATCAGCGAATAGCACACACGTACACAAATAAATACTCGAGACAATAAGAAGACCTATCCTGATAGTTAAGCAGCTTGTCACTTGTTTTATTGCTAGTTTTATATGAAGTGTATAGTTCGATGCAACGCACCGAGATTAAGTCCTTTCTCGTTGGTTCTAATCTTATCGGCGAGTAAACCCTTAATGATTACTTATGACTATCCCATTTATCTTTCTTCCTACTTTTCTACAGACGATAGAATGCATAGGCGATCTAATAAATAGGCGAGGAAGGGGCATGGCGACCCAAGCAATGCTCAGCTAGACACAGAGGTTATCAATGCACTAATAAAAGTCACCAAAGACATCAACATATAAACTTTAATTAATGGGAAAGCAATTTTAAGGGGAGTTGAAGTGAATGATAACATAACACAAGCCCATCAATCCTGATCAATTAAAGTGTACTAATACAATAAAACAAAACTACTTAATGAATTGAATACATGCAGGACCTTCTTACAGCTCTCGTATCTTCGTTCAAGGTGTGTCTTGTGCTGCTATCACGACTGAATTCGGCCTAGGGCTTCTGTCCTTCGAATATCGTACCTCACAAAAGTCTCTTAATTCGTCTGGTCTTTGGGGTATTTATAGTTTCTGTCTGAGGTAAGATGCGGCGCATCTAATAAGTAGATGCGGCGCATTGACTTAACTTCGCGTGGGGTCCAAGATTAATATATTCAGGAATATTCGTACAACGCCAGAAGATGCGGCGTAACTCCATTTATAGATGCGGCGCATGTCCTCTTGTATCTTGGATCGTATCTTGTGAAATCTGGATAGTGATGCGCCGTATGTAATAAGTAAGATGCGGCGCATCTGGAGCAGAATGTCTTGATCTTGTACATTTCAGTAGACTCTTAACTTCTTGCTTGTTTTGCTCCATTATTAGTCCAAAATCGCCAAGTTTCACCAAATGCTTGTTTTTACCTGAGAATTACAAAAGTAAACGATTAAGTATCAATTCTCACAGATAATATAATAAAACAAGTCAAATAAATAGGATAAATGACGGTAATAAAATGTACTTATTTGAGTTCATCAAATATCCCCGCACTTGAACTTTACTTGTCCCCAAGTAAACCTTAGAATTAATCTTATGAAAATGTATCCTAAAAGATATTAGGATTTATTTTTATATTTAAGCATGTATTCATTTTTGTCATAATCACACAACCAAACACTTAACGAATTAGAAGTAAAATAAAATAATTCGATAAAAGCAAATCTAATCGTTTAACTGTCCAGTCGTGACGAATATTCTATCATAAGCTTGGCAAGTATACACATCTCCCCCACTAAAGCCAAGGAATAACAAGTCTAAAGCGGTAAAAAGGGTTTTGAGGTTAAAGGGTTAATCATTCTTAATCTCTATCGATCTCAAATTCCAGAAAAGGCGACAAAATCACAAATACATGATCGAATCCACGAACACGATACTTGCAATTGCTCAAATCCTTAACTCGAATAGGCTAAAGATAGGTCCAAACTTTACCAATAATATTATATCAAAAAGGGCGACAAAATCATAAATACATAGCCGAATCCACGACTACGATACTTAAGATTGCTCAAATCCCTAATCTCAATAAATCAAAGGTTTTTGGATAAAGAATAATATAGGGTATGGATAATATTTGGGATATAAATTGGTGTAAAATGAAAAATAAACAAAACAAATAAATTAAAATCCTAAGTGTGGTTAATCACTATCCCAACCATCCCATGAATAAGACTCATATCACTGAATAACTCACGCTTTAACACTTGAAAGACACGCTTTAGGTAGACACGAATTATACTCAACAAGATCTTAATCAAAGAATAAACCTTAGTTGGCGTTCCCATAACTGCCAACTCCCATTCAATCCATAGATACAATATACAACAACTAGTGGTGATATCGACCACTTAATACAAAACTTTACATAAGTTGGTAAAAACAAACTTCCAACTTTTCCTTTTTCTTTTTCTTTTCTATTTTTTCGATTTTTTTTTTTTTTTTTTTTTTTTTTTTTTTTTTTTTTTTTTTTTTGGAACATAAACAAAGATGTGTAAAATTTCACCACATCACTATAATGATAATTCTGGATAATTTTTCCATACTTTTCATGACTTCAGAAATAGTGGTAATAGTGAAAGTAGTAAACACACGAAAAATAAACTCAAAGATATACAGTATTTACTTTCACTCCAATTGCATTGTGCAATTTCCCGACCTAACCATAGATAATGAATTACGCACGCGAACACAGGTAATGTAAGGAAACACACTTTGCCTAAAGCAATTAACCAACCACGGATTTTAATCTACAGGGTAGGCTAAGGTGTAAGGGTGTAACGAAACATTTTAACAAAGGTGTAAGAAACGAAAGGAATGGCTCTGAGGGTTTTTCTAGGGGTATCTTACTCTAAAAGTGAGAGTAACAAAAGGGTTTATACGGGGGTTAACTAACCAGTGTAGTTAGCTAATAACACATAACATATATAGGCTTTTTGAGTATAATCCTAGAAATTTACCAATTTAGACAAGTCATTCCAATTATATAAAATAATACTTATTATGGTGGTCTCGAATAGTATACAAGCCAAGTTCTAAAGTTTACAAGTCACCGGCACACTCATAGATTTGTGAATTTTGAAAAATCACAATTTTTGAAAATAACGTCATGTGTGCAGCTATGCAACTTAGATCTTAAACAAAAACATGCTAAAAATTTTTAAATTTTGATATATTAAGCACATTTTAAGCATATTTTGAAAAGTTTAGGACAAGTAAGTGTTAAGTGTTCTAATTCTCCAATCCCCCCACTTAAGTTAAACAACGTCCTCGTTGTTTGTATCAAAGGTTAAAAACTGGAAAATAAAAGAATTAGAACAGAAAAACTCCCCTGAGATTTGCTCGGTATGATCATCCATTAGTATAAGAGCAAAAATCATTTTTCTTGTGGATGAGAACGTTTAAGCTTCATAATCGATGTATCCACAGGAAATGCAGGAATCTATAATACCACCAAGACTTTAAACACACCTAAGTTAAGAAAGGTTCAAACTTGCATAATACATTAGTAGTTAGGAAAAATAAAACATAAAAATTAAAACTGAAAATCATCAGGTCAGTCGATGCGCCGTATCTTATGGAAGAAGATACGCTGTATCGAGCCTGGAATAATTACGAATCAGAATAGAAGATGCGCCGCATCCTTAACCAGGGATGCGCCGCATTAAAATAAACTGATAAAAAGTTTTAAAGTCGAAAAGTAAAAAATGCAGAAAAATAAAGTAAGATATGACCAGTGCAGGAGATGCGTCGCATCTCAGGATTGAGATGCGCCGTATCCTCTGCAGGCCTGACTGACTCGACACAAAACAGAATAATAATAATTTTCCGGGTTGTCTCCCGGTCAGCACTTGTCTTTATTCCAGAGTCTTCAAGTTAGACTCACGTTCAGCTCTTAATATCGATCATTGAAGGAGTCGGAAACATCGCGCTCCCTCATCGCCAATTTAGTAATATTGAACACTCCTTGCTCGTCCTTAATTTCCACGCCGTTCTTCTTTAATATCTGTATAAACAAAGTTCTGTCCCTTTCGGGCAGAGATGACAAAATGATAGACGGGAAATTCTTATTATCATAAAGGCATAAATAAGCAAGGTGGGGTGGTAGCTCAATAAACACATCATTATTCAAATTCGTTTTCTCAACTATTCTCCTATGTTTATTAATTACTACGCAATCATACCACTCATCATCAGAATCATTAACAATATTGCGTCTAAGTTCGGTAGGTACATTAAGGTCAATAAATTCCTCAAAGTTCTCATGATTAGGATTAGTTGAGTTGTTTTGAATCAATTTTTCTCCCATAAGCCTAGCTTCAAGATCGAGGTCCATACGCTCTCTTAATCCTAGCACATAGACACCTCTAATTATGCTTTTAACAGGATCTTGGCACTTATAGACTAGTTTATTATTCCCTACCCTTAACGAGATTTTTCTTTTAAACACATCAATCTTAGCATGGGCAGTAGGCAAGAAAGGTCTTCCAAGGATTAAAGGAATCTTAACATCCTCGGGCATATCTAATATAACAAAGTCTACAGGGAAAATGAACTTCTCAATCTTAACTAGCACATTATTAGCAATCCCTTCAGGTCGTTTTACCGTTTTATCAGCCAATTCAATAAGTAACTTAGTTGGTGCTAATTTTCCTAGTCCTAGGGTAGTGAATGTCTTGAGAGGCATAACACTAACACTAGCTCCTAAGTCAGCTAACACATTATTGAAAGATATATTATTAATTGAACAAGGTAAAGTAAAACTTCCTGGGTCTTTTTCTTTATGAGGCAAGGCATTTAAGTCAGTTGCAGGGCTCTCTTCTTTCATTGTTGCCTTGATCTCCTCTTCAATCTTTGTCTTCTCTTTTAGTAACCTCCTTAAACTGATTGAAGAATTAAAGAAAAATTCGGGTCTTGCACCATCATTACCATTCATCAGTCTTCTAGGAAAAGGAATGTTAGGAGTGACTTCTTCAGTGGTGCTTATGGCCTTGACATGATCTCTTGGGTTGCTTTCAGTTGAGCTAGGTAAACTTCCGTATCCCCTTTCTTGAAGAACTTTGCTCATTTGACCAATTTGTTGTTCCAATGCTTTGATCGAAGCTCCTTGATTTCTTGTAGTAGTGTCCGTTGAAGCTCGGATTTCTTTGATCATAGCAGTATTCTCTTCATGTCTTTTAGCAGCATCGGCCATAATTTGCTTTAGTGTGTCATCTAAAGTCTGCCTCCTTTCTTGATAAGCGGGATTAAAGTTGTTCTTTTAATAGAATCCCAGGGTGGCTTCCCTAAATCTTCCTGAAGGTCGGAATGGTTGTCCAAATTGGGTGTAATATGCTTCTTCAAACGTCTCACTTTCATTCTTATTCGGGCAATCTTTAGTGTAGTGAGGTCCTTCGCACTTTTCACATCCAACTTGGGCAGCATACACTTTTTCATCACGCTTCTTCATCTCTCTACTAATTTTATCCAATTGAGCTTGAATAGCAGCAAACCCGTCAAAATTAGTGCTGCTCTTAGATCTAGTAGAGGTCCCATCGTGCCATTTTTGAGAATGATCAGCAGCTTCTTGGATAGCTTTCCTAGCATTAGTTGCACTCATTTGAGGTACAACTCCCTTAGCGTCCAAGATTTGTCTAGTAGGCACGTCTAATCCTTGATAAAACAATATTATCTCCTGCATAGGGGTTAGATAGTGTTGAGGACATTTTACCAGTAAATCTTTAAATCGTTCCCAAGCTTGATAAAGAGTTTCATCAGGCTCTTGCTTGAAACTGTTGATAGCCTCCATCTTTTTAGCAGTCTTAGCAGGTGGACAATATCTCTTCAGGAATTTGCTCTTCAAATCTTCCCATGTAGTGATTGAACTAGCAGGTTCATTCCTTAGCCACTTGTTAGCAGCTCCTTTCAGCGAGAGTGGAAAGATTCTAAGCATGATTTGATCGTCAGTGACCCCTTCTGAAGTAAACAAATCCGCAATCTCGAGGACCTTTTCAACATGCTCATTAGCATCCTCATGTTCCGATCCACTGAAAGCATTTTCTCTTAGCTCCTTGAGAAACTGACCCTTCAATTCAAACTTTGACTTATCATCAAATTTTGGTCTAGCAACTCCTGAAGTGTAATCAGCACGGGTTTTGTTCATGTATTCCTCCATAGTTGTGTTTTCGCCCATTGTTTCTGTTTCTTCTTCCTCTTTTTCTTCAGAAAAATAATCAAGCTCGAATGAACTTGAGATATCAAAGCTTTTTGTGTTGAAAAGCCTTTTAAGCGAATGAAAGACTCGTTCAGGATCTTCGAAAGGTTGAATCAAGTTCTTCGTAGAACTCCTGGTCATGCACTTCCTGAAATCAACACAAAAACATCAGTAGGGTATCCTCAAGAAAGTAATATACCAGAAACTTAACAACGAAAACGGAATACGAAAAATTAAAGTTACTGATATCTGCAGACGATGCGCCGTATCCAAAAAGTTGGATACGCCGTATCTTATAATCGTTAAAATTAAATCAGACTTTTTATTCAGAAAATAGATACGCCGCTTAGAAGGTTGAATGCGCCGTATCAGTTTTAATTATCAAAAATCGATATTTATTTAAGCTTAAATGCGTCGTATTAACAAAAGTTAATGCGCCGTATTTTCGTTACGTTTCAAAAATATAAGATTTTTGATTCAGAAGATACGCCGTATCGACAGAGATCGATGCGTCGTATCTGTTTAATTAATCGAAAACTGTTTTTAATTAAAATAATAGATACGCCGTATCTGCTAAAGCAGATGCGTCGTATGGCGTTATCGTTTAGAAAAAATTTCTTATTAAAAACAGATACGCCGTATCTTGGGGAAAGATGCGTCATATCGAATTAATTAAACGCGTTGTATTTTATAAAAATTAAACGCAATACGCTGTATCTATGAAAATAGATGCGCCGTATCGTTCGATTTAGCTCAGTACAACGAAAGCAGAATACAAAAAATACGAAAAATAAAAACAAATAAAAACACAAACGAAAATAAACACAAATAAAAAAAAACAAATAACACACAAAAACAGAAAATATGCAAAATAATACAATGAATGCGAATTAACCTAATACACAACAGAGTTAGCGGTTAGAAAAAAAAATTAAAAACCTAATTAAAATACTAATCAAATTAACAGATAATAACAATTCACACCCCGGCAGTGGCGCCAAAAACTTGATGCGTGCATGCGAGTGCTCTAATTAATACCCACGGTATGTCGTTGTGGTTTTAGCAGTATTCAAGTTTTAAATTTATATTTAGCCGACTTATCAATAACACACACACTTTAACGAGCAGTGTACCCGGTCAGTATGTATATAATGGTAAGTAGAGTGTCGATCACTAAGAGTGGAACGTATTATCTAGTTATTCTAATCAGTATTTTAATATCTTAAGTTAGCTATACAACCTAATTTAACGCAAGGGGGTTCAGCCTGAGAGACTGGCACGGTTTGGTTGAAATTAAATAATAAACTAAATAATAGGCACGAATCAGCGAATAGCACACACGTACACAGATAAATACTCGAGACAATAAGAAGACCTGTCCTGATAGTTAAGCAGCTTGTCACTTGTTTTATTGCTAGTTTTATATGAAGTGTATAGTTCGATGCAACGCACCGAGATTAAGTCCTTTCTCGTTGGTTCTAATCTTATCGGCGAGTAAACCCTTAATGATTACTTATGACTATCCCATTTATCTTTCTTCCTACTTTTCTATAGACGATAGAATGCATAGGCGATCTAATAAATAGGCGAGGAAGGGGCATGGCGACCCAAGCAATGCTCAGCTAGACACAGAGGTTATCAATGCACTAATAAAAGTCACCAAAGACATCAACATATAAACTTTAATTAATGGGAAAGCAATTTTAAGGGGAGTTGAAGTGAATGATAACATAACACAAGCCCATCAATCCTGATCAATTAAAGTGTACTAATACAATAAAACAAAACTACTTAATGAATTGAATACATGCAGGACCTTCTTACAGCTCTCGTATCTTCGTTCAAGGTGTGTCTTGTGCTGCTATCACGACTGAATTCGGCCTAGGGCTTCTGTCCTTCGAATATCGTACCTCACAAAAGTCTCTTAATTCGTCTGGTCTTTGGGGTATTTATAGTTTCTGTCTGAGGTAAGATGCGGCGCATTGACTTAACTTCGCGTGGGGTCCAAGATTAATATATTCAGGAATATTCGTACACCGCCAGAAGATGCGGCGTAACTCCATTTATAGATGCGGCGCATGTCCTCTTGTATCTTGGATCGTATCTTGTGAAATCTTGATAGTGATGCGCCGTATGTAATAAGTAAGATGCGGCGCATCTGGAGCAGAATGTCTTGATCTTGTACATTTCAGTAGACTCTTAACTTCTTGCTTGTTTTGCTCCATAATTAGTCCAAAATCGCCAAGTTTCACCAAATGCTTGTTTTTACCTGAGAATTACAAAAGTAAACGATTAAGTATCAATTCTCACAGATAATATAATAAAACAAGTCAAATAAATAGGATAAATGACGGTAATAAAATGTACTTATTTGAGTTCATCAGAATTCTAGAAAATCCTTCAGATGATTCTTGTTACCAGTCATGTGCCTAGAGCACCCACTATCAAATATTCATTTGTCTTCCATGTTCTTCAGTGGATGTTCCTGCACAAAAGTAGAGAAATTAGTTTCTCTTTAGGACCCAAGCCTCTGAAGACTTGGGTCTGCCCTATGGATCAACAAAGTTATAGGTCTTGTATGAGCTTGATCCACTGTTTTTCTTGGATTCATAGGTAAGTGTGTTCTTAAAAATATCCCAAGACCAACATTCTGGGGTCTTAACAGCAGAATCCCCATTTTCCCTTACAGCACTTGAGCTTGAAGCTTGTGCTGTACTATCAGCAAAAGGACTCCTCACAGGTAAATGAGGTTTGTAAAAATTGTTTCTTTGATTATATGAGTTCACCTGTGGTCTATTTATTGGTTGTCTGGGTCCAGAATGATTAAACCACCCAGAATTAACACTTGGCCTCACATAATTAACATTTTGACCAACAGAACTAACATTTGGTCTACGAGAATTAAAATTTGGTCTACCAGAATTAAAATTTGGTCTACCAGTAATAACAGATGACAAACCGGTATTAACATTAGGCATACTAGAATTAATTTGAGCTGGTCTAGTCACAAACTTATTAGCATTATTAATCCTGTTAGCACTATTCCAAACTGGTTTATCATTCATATGGCCAGCATTAACACCCTTATTCTTTCTAAGTTCAGCCTCTCTTTTCATCCTAACCTCATGAAAATCACAGTCCCTAATCAAATGACTTAAACTACCACACACAAAGCATCTTTTAGGACCAAAATTATGGTTTCTCTTGTACTCTTTTCTCATTCTATCAGGCTTTGGTGACTCTTGATTTCTAACAGACTTCCTAGGAGTTTTTATGTGAGAATCACAACTAGGTTTATCTGTATGAGGTTTGGGTGTAGTCACAACTGGTTCACTATTTTTGATTGATCTTGACTCAGAAACATCTTTAGGTGCACTCTCTGATTCTGAATCAGACTACTCAGAGATATCTCTAGTAGATCCTTCACTGTCATTGGTTTGACAAGTGGAGTATTCACTAGATTTATCATCTGAGTTGCCTGTCTCAGGATAGATAGGACCCTTTTTACCATATACAAACAAGGAGTCATCTAGATCTTTCTTTTGTAGAGGGGTGTAATCTCCACTTAATGGAGGTGGCACCCCTTTAAAATTATCAGCTTTAATGAACCTATTGTACACAGGCTTACCAATAGAATCCTCTTTCCTACATTTGAACACAGATCTGTCCATCTCTTCCTCATAGCTAAGAACTTCACTATCTGACTGTATTCCATAACCTAAGTGCTGTTGCGTGTGTATTGCTCTAATTTTTATACCCACGGTATGTCGTTGTGGTTTTAGCAGTATTCAAGTTTTAAATTTATATTTAGCCGACTTATCAATAACACACACTTTAACGAGCAGTGTACCCGATTAGTATGAATATAATGGTAAGTAGAGTGTCGATCACTAAGAGTGGAACGTATTATCTAGTTATTCTAATCAGTATTTTAATATCTTAAGTTAGTTATACAACCTAATCTAACGCAAAGGGGGTTCAGCCTGAGAGACTGGCACGGTTTGGTTATAATTAAATAATAAACTAAACTAATGAGCACGAATCAGCGATTAGCACACACGTACACAGATAGATACTCGAGACAATAAGAAGACCTGTCCTGATAATTAAGTAGCTTGTCACTTGTTTTATTGCTAGTTTTATATGAAGTGTATAGTTCGATGCGACGCACCGAGAGTTAAACCGTTCTCGTTGGCTCTAATCTTATCGGCGAGTAAACCCTTAATGATCACTTATGTCTATCCCACTATCCTAGAATATTGAGCACTTGTGATGCCCACGTTTCGTATATGCTAAAATAGATAGGCGAGGAAGGGGCATGGCGACCCAAGCAATGCTCAGCTAGACACAGAGGTTATCAATGCACTAATAAAAGTCACCAAAGACATCAACATATAAACTTTAATTAATGGGAAAGCAATTTTAAGGGGTGCCCATGGTTTTCCGTAGTCACATGGAATCGGCCCATCAATCCTGATGAATTAAAGTGTACTAATACAATAAAACAAAACTACTTAATGAATTGAATACATGAAGGACCTTCTTACAGCTCTTGTATCTTCGTTCAAGGTGTGTCTTGTGCTGCTATTGCGTCTGAATTCGGCTCTAGGGTTTCTTCAGTCTTCGGTCTTGTTGTGTAGAATCGAACCCCGAAAGTCGTCTGACTTTGGGGTATTTATAGTTTCTGTCTGAGGGCTAGATGCGGCGCATTGAATAAGTAGATGCGGCGCATTGACTTAACTTCGCGTGGGGTCCAAGATTAATATATTCAGGAATATTCGTACACCGCTAGAAGATGCGGCGTAACTTCATTCTTGTATGCGGCGCATGTCCTTTGCTGTCTTGGATCGTAACTTGTGAAATCTTGATAGTGATGCGCCGTATGTTAGAAGTAGGATGCGGCGTATCTGGAGCAGAATGATCTTGATCTTGTACATTTCAATAGACTCTTAACTTCTTGCTTGTTTTGCTCCATAATTAATCCAAAATCGCCAAGTTTCACATAGTACTTGTTTTTACCTGAGAATTATAAAAGTAAACATTAACGTATCGATTCTCATAGATAATATAATAAAACAAGTCAAATAAATAGGATAAATGATGGTAATAAAATGTACTTATTTGAGTTAATCAAATATCCCCCCACTTGAACTTTACTTGTCCCCAAGTAAACCTTAGAATAAATCATATGAAAATGTATCCTAAAAGATGTTAGGATTTATTTTTATATTTAAGCATGTATTCGTTTTGTCATAATTGCACAACCAAACACTTAACGAATTAGAAATAAAATAAAATATTTTGATAAAAGCAAATCTAATCGTTTAACTGTCCAGTCGTGACGAATATTCTATCATAAGCTTGGCAGGTATACGCATCTCCCCCACTAAAGCTAAGGAATAACAAGTCTAAAGCGGTAAAAAGGGTTTGTAGGTTAAGGGTTAATAATTCTTCTTAATCTCTATCGATCTCAAATTCCAGAAAAGGTGACAAAATCACAAATACATGATCGAATCCACGAACACGATACTTGCAATTGCTCAAATCCTTAACTCGAATAGGCTAAAGATAGGACCAAGTAATCTTTACCAATAATATTATATCAAAAAGGGCGACAAAATCATAAATACATAGCCGAATCCACGACTACGATACTTAAGATTGCTCAAATCCCTAATCTCAATAAATCAAAGGTTTGGATAAAGAATAATATAGGGTATGGATAATATTTAGGATACAAATTGGTGTAAAATGAAAAATAAACAAAACAGATATATTAAAATCCTAAGTGTGGTAAATTGCTTTCTCAACCATCCCATGAATAAGACTCATATCATTGAATAACTCACGCTTTAACACTTGAAACATACGCTTTAGGTAGACACGAATTATACTCAACAAGATCTCAATCAAAGAATAAAACTTAGTTGGCGTTCCCATAATGGCCAACTCCCATTCAATCCTTAAATATAATATATAACAAATAGTGGTGATATCGACCACTTAATACAAAACTTTACATAAGTTGGTTAAAACAAACTTCCAACTTTTCCTTTTTCTTTTTCTTTTCTATTTTTTCAAATTTTTATTTATTTATTTATTTATTTATTTATTTTATTTTTATTTATTTTTTTATTATTTTTTTTTTTTTTTAACATTAAACATAAACATAGATGTGTAAAATTTCACCACATCACTATAACGATAACTCTGGATAATTTTTCCATACTTTTCATACTTTCAGAAATAACTGTAATAGCGAAAGTAGTAAACACACGAAAAATAAACTCAAAGATATACAATATTTACTTTCATACCAATTGCATTGTGCAATTTCCTGACTCAACCAAAGATAATGAATTACGCACGCGAACACAGGTAATGTAAGGAAACACACTTTGCCTAAAGCAATTAACCAACCACGGATTTTAATCTACAAGGTAGGCTAAGGTGTAAGGGTGTAACGAAACATTATAACAAAGGTGTAAGAAACGAAAGGAATGGCTCTGAGTGTTTTTCTAGGGGTATCTTACTCTAAAAGTGAGAGTAACAAAGGTTTTATACGGGGGTTAACTAACCAGTGTAGTTAGCTAATATCACATAACATATAAAGGCTATTTGGGTGTAATCCTAGAAATTTACCAATTTAGACAAGTCATTCCAATTATATAGATAATACTTATTATGGTGGTCTCGAATAGTATACAGGCCAAGTTCTAAAGTTTACAAGTCACCGGCACACTCATAGATTTGTGAATTTTGAAAAGTTCACAATTTTTGAAAATAATGTTATGTGTGCAGCAATGTAATTTAGACTTTAAACAAAAACATGCTAAAAATTTTAAATTTTGATATATTAAGCACATTTTAAGCATAGTTTGAAAAAGTTAAGGACAAGTAAGTGTTCTAATTCTCCAATCCCCCCACTTAAGTTAAACAACGTCCTCGTTGTTTGTATTAAAGATTAAAATCTGGAAAATAAAAGAATTAGAACAAAAAAACTCCCCTGAGATTTGCTCGGTATGATCCTCCATTATTTGTATAAGAGCAAAAATCAACTTTCTTGTGGATGAGAATGTTTAAGCTTCATAGATGATGTATCTACAAGAAATGCAGGAATCTATAATACCATCAAGACTTAAACACACCTGAGTTAAGAAAGTTCAAACTTGCATAATACATTAGTAGTTAGCAAAAATAAAACTGAAAAATTAAATTGAAAATCGTCAGGTCAGTCGATGTGCCGTATCTTATGGAAGAAGATACGCCGTATCGAGCCTGGAATAAAATACGAATCAGAATAAAAGATGCGTCGCATCCTTAACCAGGGATGCGCCGCATTAAAATACTGACAGAAAGTTTTAAAGTCAAAAGTAAAAATGCAGAAAATTAAATAAGATATGACCAGTGCAGGAGATGCGTCGCATCTTAGGATTGAGATGCGCCGTATCTTCTGCAGGTCTGACAGACTCGATACAAAATCATAAAATAACACAAAAGATAAGCATGGGTTGCCTCCCACGAAGCGCTTGTTTTTGTTCGAGTCACGAGCCTGACTCCACCCTTATTTACTGTGTATTAAGGTGTTGTTCCCCCCACTTGGGATCAAGTGCGGGTGATAATAGCAATAAACACGAAAAGAGTGTAAATTTGCTAGTAAAGATGGAAGAAATAAATAAAGATCATACCTTGGCAATATATGTACATCTTTCCTATTCTTACCCGGTTTGGTTGATAAATTGGATGACTTGACCACTTCATCTGAAAGAGTAGTATGTTGAGGAAAAATGAGTCTCCTTTCTTCTTGGTTAGTCTCTTTGGTAATAAGGTGTCCCTTGACTTCCGCAGAAGGTGAGAAAGGGTCTTTAGCAAGTAAAAGTTCGAGTTCCTCTATATCCTTCATAGGGTCGAAATCATCATCTTCATCAATCATAGCAATGTTTAAGAGATCATCACCAAATTCTTCCTCGAGCTCCACCAAAAACGGGTTGATCACAGGTGCTTCATGTGCTTCAATAGGTAGTGTAATAAATTTGACCTCATCATTCTTTTGTTTTGCAACCTGTTTAGGAAAACTAGCAAGATTATTAGTAACGGGATTAATAATATTAAATAAATTTGTACCACTTTGTGTTGTAAGTGACTCCAATTCATCTTGTGAATCTCCATCTTTAACTAGTGGTCTTGCAATTTCAGCATCGTCCCGAATTTCATTTTTAAATAAGTCATCCCAGATTTCTTCAAAATCCCTAGTTGGGTCAAAATCTGGTTGAGGTATGTCATCATATACAATTGCGTCAAATGGTTCGAAATCAAAATTAGAATACTTTTCATCCTCATCCGATGGATTGTCTAATGGTGGTAATACGATTGCAGAATATTCTTCAACGTAAGGTTCCGTATACACATCATCTTGTGCAATCTCCGGAGAACTATCAAGAACAATTTCCGGAATTGGTTTCACGGTATATGACTCCTCCTCATCATCATTTGATATACACCAAGTGTGTTAAAACGGCAACCCATTTCTTTCTTTCTTTGACTTAACCTTTTCCAGCAACAAGTATTCTTCCATACTAATTTCTTTCGTCTCAATGACTTGTGCACAATATCTTGCTCTCTTCCAGTTATACACCTGATTATTGTTCAATGCTTTTTCCTCTTCAAATCTAACATATTCTTCCATTGTAATATCCGGATCGTCCATCTTTCTGAAATAAAACTTACTCGTGCAAAAGAAGAGTGAAACAATCAAAGTAAAATAAAAGTTGCTGATATCAGTAGACGATGCGCCGTATCCAAAAAGTTGGATACGCCGTATCTTATAATCGTTAAAATTTAATCAGACTTTTATTCAGAAAATAGATACGCCGCTTATAATTTTAGAATGCGCCGTATCAGTTTTATTAATCAAAAATCAATTATAAAAATTAAATGCGTCGTATTAACAAAAGTTAATGCGCCGTATTTTCGTTGTGTTTCAAAATACAAGATTTTTGATTCAGAAGATGCGCCGTATCGATAAAAATCGATGCGTCGTATCTGTTTAATAATTCGAAAAACTGTTTTTAATTTAAAATAATAAATACGCCGTATCTGATAAAACAGATGCGTCGTATGGCGTTATCGTTTAGAAAAATTTCTTATTAAAAACAAAATACGCCGTATCTTGGGAAAAGATGCGTCGTATCGAATTTATTAAACGCGTTGTATTTTATAAAAATTAAACGCAATACGCCGTAACTATGAAAATAGATGCGTCGTATCGTTTGTATCAGCTCAATACAACGATTGCAGAATACAGAAAAATGAAAAGAAAAACAAAAATAAAATAATCGAAAAGAAACAAAAATAAAAGAAAATAAAAACACACAAAACAGAAAATATGCAAATAATACAATGAATGCAATTTAACTAATATACAACGGGGTTAGTGGTTAGAATTTAAAACCTAATTAAAATACTAATCAAATTAACATATAATAACAATTCACTCCCCGGTAGCGGCGCCAAAAACTTGGTGTTGCGTGTGTATTGCTCTAGTTTTTATACCCACGGTATGTTGTTGTGGTTTTAGCAGTATTCAAGTTTTAAATTTATATTTAGCCAACTTATCAATAACACACACTTTAACGAGTAGTGTACCCGATCAGTATGAATATAATGGTAAGTAGAGTGTCGATCACTAAGAGTGGAACGTATTATCTAGTTATTCTAATCAGTATTTTAATATCTTAAGTTAGCTATACAACCTAATCTAACGCAAAGGGGGTTCAGCCTGAGAGACTGGCACGGTTTGGTTATAATTAAATAATAAACTAAACTAATGAGCACGAATCAGCGATTATCACACACGTACACAGATAGATACTCGAGACAATAAGAAGACCTGTCCTGATAATTAAGTAGCTTGTCACTTGTTTTATTGCTAGTTTTATATGAAGTGTATAGTTCGATGCGACGCACCGAGAGTTAAACCTTTCTCGTTGGCTCTAATCTTATCGGCGAGTAAACCCTTAATGATCACTTATGTCTATCCCACTATCCTAGAATATTGAGCACTTGTGATGCCCACGTTTCGTATATGCTAAAATAGATAGGCGAGGAAGGGGCATGGCGACCCAAGAAATGCTCAGCTAGACACAGAGGTTATCAATGCACTAATAAAAGTCACCAAAGACATCAACATATAAACTTTAATTAATGGGAAAGCAATTTTAAGGGGTGCCCATGGTTTTCCGTAGTCACATGGAATCGGCCCATCAATCCTGATGAATTAAAGTGTACTAATACAATAAAACAAAACTACTTAATGAATTGAATACATGCAGGACCTTCTTACAGCTCTTGTATCTTCGTTCAAGGTGTGTCTTGTGCTGCTATTGTGTCTGAATTCGGCTCTAGGGTTTCTTCGGTCTTCGGTCTTGTTGTGTAGAATCGAACCCCAAAATTCGTCTGACTTTGGGGTATTTATAGTTTCTGTCTGAGGGCTAGATGCGGCGCATTGAATAAGTAGATGCGGCGCATTGACTTAACTTCGCGTGGGGTCCAAGATTAATATATTCAGGAATATTCGTACACCGCCAGAAGATGCGGCGTAACTTCATTCTTGTATGCGACGCATGTCCTTTGCTGTCTTGGATCGTAACTTGTGAAATCTTGATAGTGATGCGCCGTATGTTAGAAGTAGGATGCGGCGTATCTGGAGCAGAATGATCTTGATCTTGTACATTTCAATAGACTCTTAACTTCTTGCTTGTTTTGCTCCATAATTAGTCCAAAATCGCCAAGTTTCACATAGTACTTGTTTTTACCTGAGAATTATAAAAGTAAACATTAACGTATCGATTCTCACAGATAATATAATAAAACAAGTCAAATAAATAGGATAAATGATGGTAATAAAATGTACTTATTTGAGTTCATCACTAAGCCAATCTTACTTGTAGAGCTCATACTAGATGCTATTATCTTATCCTGAAACTTAGCAGAATGAGTCCATTTATCTACTTTCTTTTGCAATTCATCTCTTTCCTTAACAGCTTTCAAGCCTGCTTTTCTATATCTTTTAAGTTTTTCATCTTTTTCATATATCAAATTAGCTTGAAAGGTGAGTTTTTCATTTAAGGAAGCTTGTTTGTTTTGATAGTTCACTATTTGTGCTTCTAAAGTTTTAATAGCTTTAGTATAAGCAAGAATTTTTGCTTCCTGATCACCTATTTGTGTTAATTGTTCATCACACAAAACTTTAAGATGATTATATGAATCAATGCATAATTTTGAGCACAAAGATACCTCATTACTGTAACCAATAGCCATAAGTGCATGGTTTGGCTCTTCATCCTCAGGTGTGTGTTCATCCCAGTTCACAGCTCTAGCTTCCAATGTCATCAAGCTCGTCTGATTCTTCCCTATCTTATCATCATCTTGAGAGTCAGAACCCTTCTTCTTTTTCCAATCAGTAGTCACCTTTTTCTTGCAATCTCTGGCAAAGTGACCATGCTTGTGACAATTGTAGTACTCAATAGTCCTCCTATTGTATCCCACTGGTGACTTCCTATCAAGCTTAATGTTCCTCCCAGTCTGCTTGTAAAACTTCTTAACCCTGAAAGCAATCATGGCAATTTGCCATTTGATATCCATTTCTTCAACTTCAACATCATATCATTGATCTGTTCAAAATCCTCACTGATGAAATCTTGGTCTTCTGGTTCCTTAGCAAGAAGTGAGTAAATTACTTCATCAGCAAAGCCTGCTGGAACATCTCTTTCTTTTCAGATGGTGCTAGAAGAAGTTCCATAACCACCATAATTAATGCTGCCAGACTTATCCTTGTTAGTGCTGCTCTTGCCTTGAGAAACAAAAGCAACATTTGTAGAACTTGAAGATGCTTTTCCTTGGATTTCCTGTTCAAATACCTTGAGGTTGTTGCATAGGTCATCAGTGGTCATGATGTCAATTTCACCATTCATCCTCATGGTCAATGTCACACTTGACCATTCTTTTGGTAGTGTTCTAAGAAACTTTTGGTTTGCATCTTATTCTGACACAGCTGCACCATGAACCTCCAATTGTGATAGAAGATGTTGAAACCTATCATAACCTTTCTCCAATCCCTCTGAACTGGATACACTGAAAGCTTCAAAGTGCTGTTTAAGAACAACCTTTTGCATCTTCTTGGAGTTAGCATTCCCTCCAAATCTTTTCTTGATAGCCTCCCAAATTTATTTAGCATCATTCATGCCATGAAACCTTCTCAAATGCTCTTTGGGAATTACCATTAGCAGCATAGTCTTGGCCTTCTTCTCCTTTTCAACAGCCCGTATCTCTTCAGCAGATACTGGTGGTAATATCCTAATTACTCCATCTGTTCCTTGTGAAATCCTTTTCTTCGAATTTCCATTCTGTATGACCTTCCAGACTTCGCTGTCAATATATTCCAGATAATGTTCCATCTCCATAGCCCAGATGTCATATTCTTCTCTTTTTAGGATTGGGAGTTTTATGCTGGATACGGTTGTTGTTGCAGAGATGGGTTGTTGTTGTCTAGATGTGCTTGCTTCAGGTTTTTCTTCATCATGGATTGATTTTTCATCATCACTGTTGTGAACTGAGAAACCATCATTCTTACTGGGATTTTCAACGCCAGACATGTTGCAGGGTTTAGGTGAATGAATTTAGGGTTTGGTTGTTGTGTTTCTTCAAACTCAGAGTCTCTTTACAGGCTCTGATACCACTTGTTGAAGAATCTTTAACCCCATCTAGGATATGTTTTACAAACACCATTGATATGCACAGCGGATAATTAAGAACGATCAATGATGTTCAACAAGGTGTTATTTATTTAACGAAACGCGTTTCTTTATTCAAAAATAAAACTAACAACTACTAACAATTAACGTGTACAATCACACGTTAATACTCAACTCTCATTGGAGAGATCTACATTTTTCTATCTTAGCCTTTTCCATTGCTTGTATCCTTGCAATCTCAGCCAAAGAAGATTGATCTTCTCTTTCTTGTCTCTTTGTCCTCTTGGGCTTAGGAGTTTCCATCATTATTTGTTTTCCTTCCCTTTGAGTTTTAGGCTGCTCCTTATTACCAGACTTATCTCCATGAGCAGAACTAACAACCTCACCAGACTTATCTTGACCACCAGACTTAATTTCCTTACCAGCATTAACTTCACCAGACTTAATCTCACCAAAATTAATACCTTCAGCAGACTTATCCAATTCTTCATCAGATTCTTCATCAATTATTAACTTTCTTTTTGGATATCTACTTTAGTTCCTTTGTTGTTGAATTTTACTCAGAGAATGAGCTAGGTTTCTGCTTGTTGAAATCCTTTGTATTCCACTATGATATGCTTTCAAAAACAGCTGGTTTAATCTGTTGATGTTCATTCAAGTTGTTTTTCTCTAAATTCCTACCCTGTTTGAAGAATTTCATCCTTACTTCTTGACATCAAAACTAACAATCCTTTCTTCGTTACAACTTTCAACTTTTTAGACCTCATTGACCAATGTTTAGAATAGCCCCACTAGCTTTGCATTGTTGTTGCCTTCTCCACAAAAAATTATTCTCTTAACCAAGCCTGCCTCTAAGGGAGAAGATCTCCACATCATAGGTTTGTTTTCCTCCTACTGAATAGAACTGGGAAAATATTTGGTTTTCTTACGCTTCACACTTGGTTTTCCATTCTTTGTTACTTGATAGGTTTGTTGTTTAGCTTATTCCTGGGTTTCTTCCTTACATCTAATTTGTTCAAAAAACTTCCCCCTTCCTCCCCCTCTATCTCCCCCCTTCCATTCCTTGTGGGTGGTGAGATGGTTAGGTGTGTACCGTTGTTGGGATGGTGATGGACTTGGTTGTGGTGTTGGTGATCTTGGTTGTTCCTGAGCTTGCTCCACATTGGTTGGTTGTTCAACATGAGATGTACCTGCAATGTTAGTTGAACCAGGAAGCATAGCAGGCAAAAGTGGCCAATGTGCCCCCATTGAATCCCCTTTTCATGTTTGCAAAGATTTTAGTAGTAAAAGCCACAATTACATAAATTTGCATTTTATCTTCAGGTTCAAAATTTAAAATCATTTGCAAAAATCTTGGGTACATCAAAAACTTATGTTTTGCATTTTTGACATTTGCAACCATGCCATCAAAAATCAATTTTGAAAAATTAAAAGGCCGTCCAAGTGCAAGACAGACCAATGCAGAAGCAATGTTGCTTCTAAACTGATCCCATCCAACACTCTTAGGACTTAGGCAATGGAGCAAATGATGAAGTAAAAACCTCCACTGTGGTGTAAAATAGCTTTTCCAAAAAGTAAAGGTACCATCAGTGGGATATCCTATAGTTCTCATACCCTCAAAAAGATCATCATTAGACAATATGTATTCTCCTGAAGCATCACCCAATTGGAGACTACTCCTAATGGAGGCTTCAGTAATGGTGAAGTCATTGGTGTCAATAGTTGCCCTTAGCTGGTGTACCATCACCTAGGGTTTCATAGGTCACAGACCCCCAAAATTGTTTAACAAGAGATGCATAAATAGTAGGATTTGCAGTTAAAGCGTACCGAAGGTAAGAACCTTTCAAGAAATCTATTATTTATGCATCTCTTGTTAAACAATTTTGATACCACATGTTGATCCATCTAACAAGGTTTAATAAAACTGAAGGTTCTTCTTCTGATACCACATGTTGATCCAAGATCAAGCCCATCTAGGATAAGTAATATTGATATGCACAGCGGAATAATAACACAATCAACATTACTAACAAGGTTTTCTTTATTAAACATAAATAAAAACCTACGACTACTAATGAACACGTAAACACGTTTCAATCGACTCTCATTGGAGAGATCAATGTTTTTCTATATATTATGTGTATGTAACCTAGAAGCCTACCCTCTTTATATAATAGAGGGAGGTTACAAACCCTAACTTACTAATAAAGCTAACTATTACATATTAGGTCCTCATTGTTTCATTTGTCTTCATTTATGCCTTTGTAGTTTTGTAAGTATCAAATCATAATTCCCAACAATCTTCCCCTATTTGATATTACAAAACTGTCTTCATGAAACAATCTTCTTGAACATGTCACCACACGATAATAAGCTGCAAACTAATCTATCAGTAATAAGATAATTGAATCAGTTGCATCCAATTCACCACGACCTGCAAAATATGACGGAATCCCATGTAGACTCATTTACAGATCCGAATATTCACCACGTGCAAATGACGACAGATTTTACTCTGCTCAGACTCAAGATGCAGATCTGAATATTACGCGACGTGTAAATGACTCAGATGCAGATCTGAATAACGAGACAAATAAATCAATCATCTTCCCCTTTTTGTAATCATCGAATAGGGGTCTTCTATGTAACTTAAATCAAAACGCTTCCCCTCAAGTGATGCATGTAGATGATAAGTATATGATCAATAAGCTTCCCCTTAAAAGTATACTAACCATCTCGTGAATCTCGGACTTTAATTGGCTTGAAATAGAAGGTATCAATGAAACATCCAAGTGCAATAACATCCTCCTCTCTCATGTAACTGTTGCCTCAGCCGGCGATCTACCTCAATCCTTTGTTGCATCTCACAAAAAGGGTGAACTTGTTACATAATCGATTAAAAGGCTAATGCATCAAATGTCTTCACAATATCCTTATCTGATTTAGTGCGAACAAGACATGTTTATTACACCTCATTTATGGATCACTGGTTGGTCCCAGACCTTCCTCACTATAACCATCCATTGATCCCAGATCAAATCCAAAAATAATAATGTGTGTGGTCCCGGACCAAAACACTACATCATTATGTTGCGTACTAAACGACTTGTAAACACCAAACCAAATCAATAAAAGTAACCAAGCCATAAGCATCACATTGTCCAAGATCCAAGGGCGCCTGTGGACCTAGAATACTATATCAAATATATCGAAAGCAGCAAAAACTGTATCCACCAGCACGAACCGATCAGTACTAATTTTTTTTTAACAAATAGACTTAACCAAGAGCAGCAGAATCCGAGCAGCAGAAACACTTCAAGCGTACCAGCAGTATTAAAATATGAGGGCAGACTTAACGATGGAGGAGCAGTATTATTTAAGTCTGGTCACCAGACTTAATAATGTAGCAGCAGACTTAATCAAGCAGACCAGAATTAATACATAAAACGACCACCAGAATTAACCAAAACAAGCCATACTGATCTGCTTCAACACTCCACTTGCAACAAACGACAAATCAACAAGCCCACCATCGAGCCCACAAGCAAAAAATTCGATCAGTTTAATATTTTACCATTGACCCCACATGATGCAGTACACGACAAACCCCAATTGCTTCAAACTTTATTACTTCACATGATATACAGATCACGCGCCCCACATTCGAATAATAATAATCAAATTTGTACAGACCCATGATCGATTATAATAATCAGTACTGATCCAAAAACAATTCAAACTATCGGCTCCACAATCGTGCTCCACAACCAATTAACGTCAAACACAATTGACTCACCACAAGCGACAAAACAGCCTTCACAATTAATTTAATTTCATCCAACCGATCAATCAACCCAGTACGAGGTAATAAAATTAACTCAGCCAATCAGATCAATCTATTAATTAATTGTAGTACGAGATATCTTCACAATTAATAACAGATTCAATACCAAAATAATAATGATTACCTCACGTTGACCAACAAACCAACCAATTTACCAGATCTGCTCCAAAACTGCTACTGACTCCTTCGAATCTGCTCCTTATTGACAAAAAAAACCTTGTAGATCCTAGATATCGAGAGCCACCCTCTCTGACACCACATGTTGATCCAAGATCAAGCCCATCTAGGATAGGTAATATTGATATGCACATCGGAATAATAACACAATCAACATTACTAACAAGGTTTTCTTTATTAAACATAAATAAAAACCTACTACTACTAATGAACACGTAAACACGTTTCAATCGACTCTCATTGGAGAGATCAATGTTTTTCTATATATTCTGTGTATGTAACCTAGACGCCTACCCTCTTTATATAATAGAGGGAGGTTACAAACCCTTACTTACTAATAAAGCTAACTATTACATATTAGGTCCTCATTGTTTCATTTGTCTTCATTTATGCCTTTGTAGTTTTGTAAGTATCAAATCATAATTCCCAACAATCTTCCCCTATTTGATATTACAAAACTGTCTTCATGAAAAAATCTTCTTGAACATGTCACCACACGATAATAAGCTGAAAACTAATCTATCAGTAATAAGATAATTGAATCAGTTGCCTCCAATTCACCACGACGTGCAAAAGACGACGGAATCCTATGTAGACTCATTTACAGATCCGAATATTCACCACGTGTAAATGACGACAGATTTTACTCTGCTCAGACTCAAGATGCAGATCTGAATATTACGCGACGTGTAAATGACTCAGATGCAGATCTGAATAACGAGACAAATAAATCAATCATCTTCCCTTTTTTGTAATCATCGAATAGGGGTCTTCTATGCAACTTAAATCAAAACGCTTCCCCTCAAGTGATGCATTTAGATGATAAGTATATGATCAATAAGCTTCCCCTTAAAAGTATACTAACCATCTCGTGAATCTCGGACTTTAATTGGCTTGAAATAGAAGGTATCAATGAAACATCCAAGTGCAATAACATCCTCCTCTCTCATGTAACTGTTGCCTTAGCCGGCGATCTACCTCAATCCTTTGTTGCATCTCACAAAAAGGGTGAACTTGTTACATAATCGATTAAAAGCTAATGCATCAAATGTCTTCACAATATCCTTATCTGAATTAGTGCGAACAAGACATGTTTATTACACCTCATTTATGGATCACTGGTTGGTCCCAGACCTTCCTCACTATAACCATCCATTGATCCCAGATCAAATCCAAAAATAATAATGTGTGTGGTCCCGGACCAAAACACTACATCATTATGTTGCGTACTAAACGACTTGTAAACACCAAACCAAATCAATAAAAGTAACCAAGCCATAAGCATCACATCGTCCAAGATCCAAGGGCGTCTGTGGACCTAGAATACTATATCAAATATATCGAAAGCAGCAAAAACTGTATCCACCAGCACGAACCGATCAGTACTAAAATTTTTTTTTAACAAATAGACTTAACCAAGAGCAGCAGAAACACTTCAAGCGTACCAGCAGTATTAAAATATGAGGGCAGACTTAACGATGGAGGAGCAGTATTATTTAAGTCTGGTCACCAGACTTAATAATGTAGCAGCAGACTTAATCAAGCAGACCAGAATTAATACATAAAACGACCACCAGAATTAACCAAAACAAGCCATACTGATCTGCTTCAACACTCCACTTGCAACAAACGACAAATCAACAAGCCCACCATCGAGCCCACAAGCAAAAAATTCGATCAGTTTAATATTTTACCATTGACCCCACATGATGCAGTACATGACAAACCCCAATTGCTTCAAACTTTATTACTTCACATGATATACAGATCACGCGCCCCACATTCGAATAATAATAATCAAATTTGTACAGACCCATGATCGATTATAATAATCAGTACTGATCCAAAAACAATTCAAACTATCGGCTCCACAATCGTGCTCCACAACCAATTAACGACAAACACAATTGACTCACCACAAGCGACAAAACAGCCTTCACAATTAATTTAATTTCATCCAACCGATCAATCAACCCAGTACGAGGTAATAAAATTAACTCAGCCAATCAGATCAATCTATTAATTAATTGTAGTACGAGATATCTTCACAATTAATAACAGATTCAATACCAAAATAATAATGATTACCTCACGTTGACCAACAAACCAACCAATTTACCAGATCTGCTCCAAAACTGCTACTGACTCCTTCGAATCTGCTCCTTATTGACAAAAAAACCCTGTAGATCCTAGATATCGAGAGCCACCCTCTCTGACACCACATGTTGATCCAAGATCAAGCCCATCTAGGATAAGTAATATTGATATGCACATCGGAATAATAACATAATCAACATTACTAACAAGGTTTTCTTTATTAAACATAAATAAAAACCTACTACTACTAATGAACACGTAAACACGTTTCAATCGACTCTCATTGGAGAGATCAATGTTTTTCTATATATTCTGTGTATGTAACCTAGACGCCTACCCTCTTTATATAATAGAGGGAGGTTACAAACCCTTACTTACTAATAAAGCTAACTATTACATATTAGGTCCTCATTGTTTCATTTGTCTTCATTTATGCCTTTGTAGTTTTGTAAGTATCAAATCATAATTCCCAACAATCTTCCCCTATTTGATATTACAAAACTGTCTTCATGAAAAAATCTTCTTGAACATGTCACCACACGATAATAAGCTGAAAACTAATCTATCAGTAATAAGATAATTGAATCAGTTGCCTCCAATTCACCACGACGTGCAAAAGACGACGGAATCCTATGTAGACTCATTTACAGATCCGAATATTCACCACGTGTAAATGACGACAGATTTTACTCTGCTCAGACTCAAGATGCAGATCTGAATATTACGCGACGTGTAAATGACTCAGATGCAGATCTGAATAACGAGACAAATAAATCAATCATCTTCCCTTTTTTGTAATCATCGAATAGGGGTCTTCTATGCAACTTAAATCAAAACGCTTCCCCTCAAGTGATGCATTTAGATGATAAGTATATGATCAATAAGCTTCCCCTTAAAAGTATACTAACCATCTCGTGAATCTCGGACTTTAATTGGCTTGAAATAGAAGGTATCAATGAAACATCCAAGTGCAATAACATCCTCCTCTCTCATGTAACTGTTGCCTTAGCCGGCGATCTACCTCAATCCTTTGTTGCATCTCACAAAAAGGGTGAACTTGTTACATAATCGATTAAAAAGCTAATGCATCAAATGTCTTCACAATATCCTTATCTGATTTAGTGCGAACAAGACATGTTTATTACACCTCATTTATGGATCACTGGTTGGTCCCAGACCTTCCTCACTATAACCATCCATTGATCCCAGATCAAATCCAAAAATAATAATGTGTGTGGTCCCGGACCAAAACACTACATCATTATGTTGCGTACTAAACGACTTGTAAACACCAAACCAAATCAATAAAAGTAACCAAGCCATAAGCATCACATCGTCCAAGATCCAAGGGCGTCTGTGGACCTAGAATACTATATCAAATATATCGAAAGCAGCAAAAACTGTATCCACCAGCACGAACCGATCAGTACTAAATTTTTTTTTAACAAATAGACTTAACCAAGAGCAGCAGAAACACTTCAAGCGTAGCAGCAGTATTAAAATATGAGGGCAGACTTAATGATGGAGGAGCAGTATTATTTAAGTCTGGTCACCAGACTTAATAATGTAGCAGCAGACTTAATCAAGCAGACCAGAATTAATACATAAAACGACCACCAGAATTAACCAAAACAAGCCATACTGATATGCTTCAACACTCCACTTGCAACAAACGACAAATCAACAAGCCCACCATCGAGCCCACAAGCAAAAAATTTGATCAGTTTAATATTTTACCATTGACCCCACATGATGCAGTACACGACAAACCCCAATTGCTTCAAACTTTATTACTTCACATGATATACAGATCACGCGCCCCACATTCGAATAATAATAATCAAATTTGTACAGACCCATGATCGATTATAATAATCAGTACTGATCCAAAAACAATTCAAACTATCGACTCCACAATCGTGCTCCACAACCAATTAACGAAAAACACAATTGACTCACCACAAGCGACAAAACAGCCTTCACAATTAATTTAATTTCATCCAACTGATCAATCAACCCAGTACGAGGTAATAAAATTAACTCAGCCAATCAGATCAATCTATTAATTAATTGTAGTACGAGATATCTTCACAATTAATAACAGATTCAATACCAAAATAATAATGATTACCTCACGTTGACCAACAAACCAACCAATTTACCAGATCTGCTCCAAAACTGCTACTGACTCCTTCGAATCTGCTCCTTATTGACAAAAAAACCTTGTAGATCCTAGATATCGAGAGCCACCCACTCTGATACCACATGTTGATCCAAGATCAAGCCCATCTAGGATAAGTAATATTGATTTGCACATCGGAATAATAACACAATCAACATTACTAACAAGGTTTTCTTTATTAAACATAAATAAAAACCTACTACTACTAATGAACACGTAAACACGTTTCAATCGACTCTCATTGGAGAGATCAATGTTTTTCTATATATTCTGTGTATGTAACCTAGACGCCTACCCTCTTTATATAATAGAGGGAGGTTACAAACCCTAACTTACTAATAAAGCTAACTATTACATATTAGGTCCTCATTGTTTCATTTGTATTCATTTATGCCTTTGTAGTTTTGTAAGTATCAAATCATAATTCCCAACAATCTTCCCCTATTTGATATTACAAAACTGTCTTCATGAAACAATCTTCTTGAACATGTCACCACACCATAATAAGCTGCAAACTAATCTATCAGTAATAAGATAATTGAATAAGTTGCCTCCAATTCACCACGACGTGCAAAAGACGACGGAATCCCATGTAGACTCATTTACAGATCCGAATATTCACCACGTTCAAATGACGACATATTTTACTCTACTCAAACTCAAGATGCAGATCTGAATATTACGCGACGTGTAAATGACTCAGATGCAGATCTGAATAACGAGACAAATAAATCAATCATCTTCCCCTTTTTGTAATCATCGAATAGGGGTCTTCTATGCAACTTAAATCAAAATGCTTCCCCTCAAGTGATGCATGTAGATGATAAGTATATGATCAATAAGCTTCCCCTTAAAAGTATACTAACCATCTCGTGAATCTCGGACTTTAATTGGCTTGAAATAGAAGGTATCAATGAAACATCCAAGTGCAATAACATCCTCCTCTCTCATGTAACTGTTGCCTCAGCCCGGCGATCTACCTCAATCCTTTGTTGCATCTCACAAAAAGGGTGAACTTGTTACATAATCGATTAAAAAGCTAATGCATCAAATGTCTTCACAATATCCTTATCTGATTTAGTGCGAACAAGACATGTTTATTACACCTCATTTATGGATCACTGGTTGGTCCCAGACCTTCCTCAACATAATCGTCCATTGATCCCAGATCAAATCCAAAAATAATAATGTGTGTGGTCCCGGACCAAAGCACTACATCATTATGTTGCGTACTAAACGACTTGTAAACACCAAACCAAATCCATAAAAGTAACCAAGCCATAAGTATCACATCGTCCAAGATCCAAGGGCTTCTGTGGACCTAGAATACTATATCAAATATATCGAAAGCAACACAAACTGTATCCACCAGCACGAACCGATCAGTACTAAATTTTTTTTTAACAAATAGACTTAACCAAGAGCAGCAGAATCTGAGCAGCAGAAACACTTCAAGCGTAGCAGCAGTATTAAAATATGAGAGCAGACTTAACGATGGAGGAGCAGTATTATTTAAGTCTGGTCACCAGACTTAATAATGTAGCAGCAGACTTAATCAAGCAGACCAGAATTAATACATAAAACGACCACCAGAATTAACCAAAACAAGCCATACTGATCTGCTTCAACACTCCACTTGCAACAAACGACAAATCAACAAGCCCACCATCGAGCCCACGAGCAAAAAATTCGATCAGTTTAATATTTTACCATTGACCCCACATGATGCAGTACACGACAAACCCCAATTGCTTCAAACTTTATTACTTCACATGATATATAGATCACGCGCCCCACATTCGAATAATAATAATCAAATTTGTACAGACCCATGATCGATTATAATAATCAGTACTAATCCAAAAAAAATTCAAACTATTGACTCCACAATCGTGCTCCACAACCAATTAATGACAAACACAATTGACTCACCACAAGCGACAAAACAGCCTTCACAATTAATTTAATTTCATCCAACCGATCAATCAACCCAGTACGAGGTAATAAAATTAACTCAGCCAATCAGATCAATCTATTAATTAATTGTAGTACGAGATATCTTCACAATTTATAATAGATTCAATACCAAAATAATAATGATTACCTCACGTTGACCAACAAACCAACCAATTTACCAGATCTGCTCCAAAACTGCTACTGACTCCTTCGAATCTGCTCCTTATTGACAAAAAAAACCTTGTAGATCCTAGATATCGAGAGCCACCCTCTCTGGTACCACATGTTGATCCAAGATCAAGCCAATCTAGGATAAGAAATATTGATATGCACAGCGGAATAATAACACAATCAACATTACTAACAAGGTTTTCTTTATTAAACATAAATAAAAACCTACTACTACTAATGAACACGTAAACACGTTTCAATCGACTCTCATTGGAGAGATCAATGTTTTTCTAAATATTCTGTGTATGTAACCTAGATGCCTACCCTCTTTATATAATAGAGGGAGGTTACAAACCCTAACTTACTAATAAAGCTAACTATTGCATATTAGGTCCTCATTGTTTCATTTGTCTTCATTTATGCCTTTGTAGTTTTGTAAGTATCAAATCATAATTCCCAACAGAGGAATTCCACATGTTGATACCACTTGTTGGTCCACACGAATTATGGATCCAAGTAGCCTTGTTACTTGTTAGACAACTTGTATAAACCAAATCGATCTAAGTAAGAAACTTTAACACTTTGCTTATTGTTAATGCGGAATCTTAACAACAAACAATGAAGAACACAATAACTAACTTCGTATATATTAATTATCTTTAATCTAAGTGATTGCAATCTTTTTCGTTATCTCTAAACTAATGACTAAGGTTCCTTTAATACACTAAGGAAACCCTAGATACAAAACTTGTTGAAGGATATACGTATCTTCTCTAAAGATAATTACGTATCCTTTCCTAACTTATATCTAACAAACTTTTTTAAATTTCATGACCAGACTTAACAGCTAAAGTCAAACAGACTTAACTTACTCTACCAGACTTAATAATAAACAACCAGACTTAACTATTACAAGACTTAACTAATAACACTAACAGACTTAATAACGTAGTCCACCAGACTTAATTCTGTTCTTCCATTAAGTCTTCTCTTTTCTTGTGATAATTCCCAACAGCCTTGTCTCTTTTCTCATTTCGTGTATATAAAAACTTAATTCTCATTTGTAATCTTAAGTAATTCAATAAATAGGAAGATAAAATTTGTTCTTCTTCTCTAATGCTTCCGCGTTCATATGGTATCAGAGTTATGGCTCTTATACTCTGTTAATCAATATCCCCTTGAATTCATTCTGTTTTGATCGATCAAATCACTGTTCTACCGTTCAATTATGAACTGGTTTGTTCATATAATTGATTAAAGAATTCAGTTAATTCATTTGTAACTGTTCAACTACTTCAATGGCGATTCCCCCAATTCTCAACAATAACCCTAATTCATCAAATTTAGCAAATCCTGGTGTTAATTCAAATTCATTCAATTATCCTTTGTTTCTTGAGGGTTCAGATCACCCAGGAATGATGCTCACTGATACACATTTTAATGGAACCAATTTTCTGAGATGGAGTCGTACAGTTAAAATGGCATTGGGAGCAAAACTGAAGTTAGGGTTCATTGATGGTTCAGTCACAAAGCCAGCAGTTAATGATGAGAACTTGCAGAGGTGGGTTCGTTGTGATTACATGGTCACTTGTTGGATCTTGAACTCTATGATAGCAGAGTTATCAGATGCTTTCTTGTATGCACAGTCTTCTCATGAGTTATGGAAAGAAATTTATGAGAGATATGGACAGAGCAATAGTCCTCTTGTGTATCAAGTTGAGAGAGAGTTGAGTAAGATCACACAAGGTAACCTTTCTATTGCTGCTTATTTCAATAAAATGAAGAAATTCTGGGATGAATTGCATAGTTTTGAATGGCATTCCTGCTTTTTCTTGTGAAAAAATGAGGGAATGTAGTTGTGGAATTACTGAAGAGTTCATGGAAATAGAAAGTAAATCCAAATTGATGCAGTTCTTGATGAGGTTGAATGATGATTATGAAACTGTAAGAAGTCAAATTTTGTCAATGGATCCATTGCCTACTTCGAATAAGGCTTACTACATTGTGCAACAAATTTGAAGTCGTTGAATTTCGTTGAATTTAGCAAAACAAATCCATTTTCTTCGGCCTCTAAGTATGCCAAAACACTACACCAAAACCTTCTATTTGGGACCAGCCAAAAATTTGGGTCGACATTGTCGTCCCAAATTTTGGCCATGGCCCACAGTTTTTTCAACCAAAAAGGCAGTCAAAAGAAAGTTGAGATTTGAGCAAAATGGGACGACAATGTCGTCCCATATTTATATACATCTGATTTTTGACATTTTAAATGAAATTTCCCAAAAAATAAAACGTCCCGCCAACAAATTCAGTCCCGCCAAGCAAAATGGGACGACAATGTCGTCCCATTCTGCGAGTATTTTTTTTTTTTATATTGTCGTCCCATTCTGTGAGTATTTGTTTTTTTTTATTTAAAAACTTTTTAAATCAGTTTTTATTTTTAAATCAATATTAAAACTTTTTGAAAAACAGAATGGGACGACAATGTCGTCCCATTTTTACTAAACATTTAAAATGGCTTTTTTAATCAAATAATCTATTTAAAAATACTTGTATATAAATTAATTTTAGAAAATTATTTGCTTTAAAATTATATGTTAGTGTAAAAATTAATTTTAAAAATTACATAAATTAAAAAATTTACAAAATCAATACTTTACTATTTATCAAAAATATTTTTGATGTTAAAACGTAATCAATATGATACGTATTTACAGCCTCGATATAGAAAAAATAATACGACAAAGGTGGCTTGGATGTATACTAAATAATGTTCATAGAAAATATTAAAGCTTAGTCCTCTTTGAGATAAAAATATTTTGGTACATCAGAGAACATATTAGCCGTATCAATTGTTAAATAATTTTCAGTGATAATAAAACTTATATTATTGATAACGTCTTCAATCACCATCCATATAAAGTTCAGAAAATAAAGTTCCAAGAAAGTCGTTGCTTTTTTGTTGTATCAACCGATGGCCGTGAAGAAGACTTATCGTACATTAAATTTGTTGAGAATTATGTAAATGTGGTGATCTCGACTATTATGAACTAGATCTGAATATTGATGAAATGGATGTTGATCGGACTCATTCGTTTAACATCTCATGTATAACGGTATCATATCGACTCATTCGTGAAGAAGACTTCTCGTACATTAAATGCGTTGAGAATTATGTAAAGGTGGCCATGAAAACCTACGGCTACCAGTAGATACTAAAACTGTGGTTCTGTTATCCACATTTTCCTTCTGCTATCAAACTTCCCACCAAAACACTTCCCACCAAATTTTACCACCAAAATATTGGCGCCAAAATTTTCCACCAAAACGTTTATATAAAATATCTGCTCTATCCTCACAAACACATTAGGTACACTCTTATCCTCAAAACCACTCAAACCTCACAACCTCTTATCTTCACACCAATTTCAAAACCTGAGATGCAGCGATATAATCCTTTTATGTATTCTTGTGGAACAGGAAATATAAAACTAAGAAAATCACATAAAAAAAATACATTTGGATGGGAATATTATGCATGTCCTTTTTCGAAGGTGAACAATCATACATTTCTTATTTATGTAAATATACAAACAATCATAACATTTCCTTATTTATGTAACAGCCAAGAGAAAATGATCATGGATATGGATATTTTATGTGGAAGAGTGAATTTAATGACCGGTTATGAGTAATCTCTTCTGCTTCAACATCTCAAGGTTCTGGATCTGCACCAATAGAGTGCTCAAACTGTAATGCCAAAGATCTTAGGATAAACATGCTGGAATCACAAAAACAGGTGCTAGAGACAAGAGTAAGGATGCTGGAGGCAAGACTTGAAATGGCAAGGAATCCCGACGAACTCGACCACGCATGTCAGTCGGATGCAATACGCCGTGAGCTGTTAGGTAACATGGAAAATCTTCGTATGTCGTAGTGTTGTTGTTGTTGTTGTTGTTGTTGTTGTTGTTGTTGTTGTTTTTGTTGTTGTTGTTGTTGTTGTTGTTGTTTATTGTTGTTTGTTTGTTGTGTTATAGTTTTTTGTTCTTGTTGTGTATTGTTGTTGTTTAATAAAATGTTGTAGTGTTGTTTGTTGTGTTATCATATCGACCATGTTGTTTAAAATCTCATGTATAACGGTATCATATCGACTCATTCGTTTAACATCTCATGTATAACGGTCATAGGTCTTCATTAAATCTCATGTAACGTTCATATGACTAAAAAACTAGAGGATAATTACATGGAAGCGGGAGTAATTGGGGATTGTTGTTGTTGCTGCTGTTGTTGTTTGTGTTATTGTTGTTGTTTAATAAAATGCTGTTGTTTTTGTGAAAACTTAAGTATTTCACGAGACTTCTTTAACGCCATTGACCTCTGTATAAACCGATAACAATTTTTTGTTTGGCTATGCATTTAAGTCTTTTGAAAGTTTACCTATCCATATAAAGTTCAGAAAATAAAGTTCCAAGAAAGTCGTTGCTTTTTTGTTTTATCAACCGATGGCCGTGAAGAAGACTTCTCGTACATTAAAGGTGAAATATCCAGACAAGTTTAAATGGAGCTGGGACCCCTCGTGGCAGCTCCCGCTACTTCAGGGTGGAACAAGGAGGCCATCACGGCGCCAGCAGTTGGAATGAATCGGCGTGGTAGCTAGGTTTGGGTAGAATCAGATGTTAAAATTGGATTATTAGTTATCTGTGGTCTGTATGTAGGCAGGTCTGTTTTTTGTTTACCTTTTAGATAATATGCACGTTGTTGATGTTGTTGCTCATCTCTTGATTTTGTCAATATGACAAAAACCTGTTTATAAAGATTATTAACGAAATTAATCCCATCATTCAGTCTATTCCATTGTTGAATTCCATTTCTTGTTAATGTTAAAGTTATGAAACACGAATACTAACTATGTATGGCCACAAACTATTTTGTGAAGGTACAATGATGGCGATCCTTTGTCCACCGATGATCAAACTCATTCGTTTAACATCTCATGTATAACGATATTATCTCGACTCATTCGTTTAACATCTCATGTATCACGATACTATATCGAGTCATCCGTTTTAAAATGTCATTATCACGATACTATATCGAGTCATCCGTTTTAACATGTCATGTATCACGATACTAAATTTAAATCATTTTTAATGTATTCAAATAATTTATAACTAATTTAAATCATTTTTAATTTATTTAAATAATTTATAATTTAAATTTATTTAAATAATTTATAACTAATTTAAGTCATTTTTAATTTATTTAAGTAATTTATAACTAATTTAAATCATTTTTAATTTATTTAAATAATTTATAATTAATTTAAATCATTTTTAATTTATTTAAATAATTTATAACTAATTTAAATCATTTTTAATTAATTTAATATTAATTAAATAATTAAATCATTTATACACAAAGAAAAGGAAAAAAAAAAAAAAAAAAAAAAAAAAAAAAAAAAAGGAGCAGGAAGCAACATGGGACGACAATGTCGTCCCTAATTTTACCACCAAAAATTTTCAGCAAAATTAAATCCCCCAGCAAAATTAAAAAAAAAGTACAGAAAGCAATATGGGACGACAATGTCGTCCCATTTTGGTTCAATTATTGATAGATCTGTGTTAATACTAATAATTATCCTAACCAATACATCAACAACTATGAATGATCAAAGAAATAAGAGTGGAACATGTAATATTAGCTTCATATAAATCACACACTTAAAACAATGATACAAACCCTAAATGACTACACTACCTTGAGAGCCCTTCAAGAACACCTAACCTCCCAAATGGTGTAGGGAGGTCCTATTTATAGTTTTTAGAGATAGGATGGGCTTGGACTTGGGTTGGGCTTTTACATGGCTCAAATAGAACACAACATTTAATTAACAAACATATGTCCAAGTCCAATGATTAAATAAGCTAACTATACACAACGACACCTTAAATACAAAATATAAAAACGACGATGACCATCACTTTTTATAAATCCTAACAATCTCCCCCTAAGGGATGGTCATTCAAATCATGCTCGGAGTGAGTTGGTCTTTCATCTTCATTTCCATGTGCTTCGTGTGTCGTTGTATAATAGTCTTTGTTCTTGTTCCTTCATTCTATGTGATCTTCAAAGAATCGTCTTTGTGGATGTTCTTGCCTTCAATCAACATCTTCATGTGATGATGCGTCGTGACCTTCAACATACTCATACATCTTGGACATTATACTTATGCTAACAATCTCCCCATAATCTTTCATCATATGAACTTGTTCTCGACATCTTGATTAGCTTCTTGACTTTGTCTTTTCACTTTGTCTTTAACTTGATCTTCTTGTCTTGAACTTTTACACTTGAGCTTTGTTGGAGATGTTCTTCATAAGTATGAGTATGCTGAGGTGAATATGAATGATGTATGTGGTGATGGTTAATGGATGTTTATAAGTAGCTGCATAAAACTGTTAGTAATAATCATCCAGCACTTATGGGTTAGGACTTCGAGATCGTCAACAGCATAGTGTGTAGACTTTCTCTAATCTCCACCAGGCCGTTCTGAACCGGATACCCCCGAGAGGGCTTACACAGACACACCGAAGTGTACCCACGATTCAGTGAGTCGCTAGAGATCACCCTACGACTGTAGACCGTTTGAAGCATGTAATCATCATGATGTAAATGGCAAGATCCTTGGATCTCATTAAGACTCTGACAACTTGTGTCCTTTTTGGCGAACACAAGTGTATCATATTGGAAGTGTTCCTAACGAGATATTTTGATGAATCTCATGGTTCTAGACTCTATTGTGCGTTTTGGTTTTTAGTCGTCGGAGGCATGGAGCAGAGTGCCACCGTTTCAATATCAACACATCTCGGAGTGAGAGGCCGATAGATTATGTAGTGTTCTCCGTGAGAAATGAAACAAATATCTTTTGAGAGATATCTGAGTGGCTAGGAGGGGTGGTGCAGTGCGTCACTGGGTCCATGACGTCTTGTCTTCAATATCAGTATCACCTTAGTGAGTACCGATAGCAGATGTATTGACCCGGTTTCTGCCCTAAGTTTTCATGGAGGGCTATTTCTTTTCACCCTTTCATTCAACTTTTCTTTTTAATTCTTCAACCCCTTCTTTCCCTTTCTCATTTACTCCTTTTTTCAATCTTACCTAAGGACTTCTAATTCTAATCTATTGGAATTGTCCTTGGGTAGATCCCTCCGGCTCTGGCGGATCATAGGACGGTTTTCCTAACCTTAGTCACCTTATAACTCCATGACTATCCTAGATTTGCCATAAAACCTTTTGAAAAAAAATCTCTCAAAGTGTTTATGAATAAACACATTTAGTTAGCACTTTGAGAGTTTTATATTTTTGAAATACTCCCCCTTCACATGTGCTTATGAGATTTAAGTAAGAATAACACATGTTGGGTAGAGTTCGCACATTTGAAATGATTGATTTTCAATGAACATGACCTTCGCGAGACAGGCTTACATCACTAGATAGACTAGCTTGAAATTATTACCCGTCCCGGTCATATTCAATGATCATCTCTCGAATTGGTATATTCTACTCAGACAAGTCCTTCGCGAGACACGTTTACATCAATGGATAACCATCTTGAAATTATTACCCGTCCCGGACAAGTCTTTTCGATAACGGACATTTACTTTTCGTCAATTCGAGGGTTAGAACTGAGTCTGTCTGGAGAGCATACTTTGAGATTCCTCGAACTTTGATCACATTTTAATCACGTCCTCTCCCCCTCAAAAATAGCATTGATATTTTTGATATCAACTGATTAAAATGAAAGTGTTTTTGGAGAGAGACGGATTTTTAGCATGAAAATGGAACATTTTGCATTTTTTAATTTTTATACTCCCCCTTAAAGAAAGCATATTATAAAACATTTGAGTTTCAAAAGGGAGTTTCTTGAGCACAGAATTTGAGAAAGATTTTGAAAAATCTTTTTGAAAAATCTTGATCATGTGCTCAAGATTCGTTTTGATTTGCCATTAACATTGCGAGTCCTGATCGGAAATAATCAGAAGTCATCAATGTAGTCTTTATTTGAAACCTTTTCCGGCATACCCGAGCTACATTTAAAAGATTTCACGTTTAAGAACGGGTTCCGTACTGAAATGCACGAAAGCCATTAAGAAGAAAGTTTTGAGATCGACATGTTTTAGAAAATGTTTGAGTGAACTCTCGCTCAAGCATCTGTACATGCCCGTATCATTGTTGAATGACATTTCTAGGTACGTACAGAATATTGATTTATACAAGAGACATGTCGAGAGAAGAATATTTTTGAATTTTGTGTTTTATATTTTTTATGTCTTTTTGAAAATTTTATATTTTTATATTTTGTTTTTGTTGGTTTTTCAAATTTTGTATTTTGTTTTTTTTCAAAAATATTTACATGCGAAGCTTCATGAGAAAATAAATTCAAGAAGATTCGAGAAGACTTTCTAACTCTTCGGGAGTTAGGCTTCGCATTCCAATTCGAAGAACTAAGTATTCAAACCGCTCTGATGGGAGGGCTTTAGTAAATAGATCGGCAAGTTGGTATTCAGTCTTCACGAAAAATAATTCAACAGTACCCTCTTCGACGTGTTCCTTGATAAAGTGGTAGCGGACTCTAATATGCTTGGTCTTGGAGTGCTGAACTGGATTGCACGAGATGGCTATGGCACTTTTCGAGTCACAATACATAGGTATGTGGTCGAAAGAGTAGCCATAATCTGTGAGTTGTGTCCTCATCCATAGAACTTGGGCACAACACGCAGATAGAGACACATACTCGGCTTCTGCGGTTGAAAGCGCTGTGCAGTCTTGTTTCCTTGATGACCAGCCTACTAGCTTCTCTCCCAGAAATTGTGCTCCTCCGGATGTACTTTTTGCAGTGACTTGGCAACCAGCATGATCGGCATCTGCAAAGGCTGTTAGATTGAATTCCGAATCCTTCAGATACCAAAGTCCCATGTTAATGGTTCTTCGCAGGTACCGGAAGATCCGTTTAACCTCTTTGAGGTGAAGTTCGGTAGGCCTTGCCTGAAACCGTGCTAATAAACAAACAGCAAATTGTATATCGGGTCGGCTAGCAGTTAAGTACATGAGAGACCCAATCATGCTCCGATATTTCTTCGGATCAATGGGTTTCCCATATAGTTCAGCACCAATTTTGGGTGAGGTGACCATCGGAGTACAAACAGAGTCACAATTTTCCATTCCATGTTTCTTTAAAATCTCAATTGTATATTTTGCTTGATTAATAAAAATACCATGATGGGATTGATGGATTTGAAGTCCAAGGAAGAATTTTAATGCGCCCATCATAGACATTTCAAATTTACTTTTCATGAGATTTGCAAAATGTTTTGAATGTTCAGGATTAGTGGACCCAAAGATTATGTCGTCTACGTAAATCTGAACAATCAAAATGTCATCTTTAAACTTTTTGGTAAGCAAGGTCTGGTCAATTGTTCCTTTGGAGAAATGATTTAACAGCAAGAAAGATGAGAGTTCATCGTACCATGCCCTTGTGGCTTGTTTTAGACCATAGATAGCCTTTTTGAGCTTGTAGACATAGTCGGGATGATCTTTGTCAACGAATCCATCTGGCTGACTCACGTACACCTCTTCCTTCAGAGTTCCATTCAAGAAAGCCGTCTTGATATCCATCTGATAGACCGTGATGTTCTTGTGAGCCGCGTATGCTAAGAAAATCCTAACCGCTTCAAGTCTAGCAACTGGCGCGAATGACTCATCAAAATCGATTCCCTCTTCCTGTCTAAATCCCTTGGCCACGAGACGAGCTTTGTTGCGAATAACAGTCATCTCTTCATCCTTTTTATTCTTCCATATCCACTTAAGATCTATGACAAGTTTGTCGAGAGGTCTTGGCACTAAATCCCAAGTGTCATGAAGTCGATATTGGAGAAGTTCTTCCTGCATTGCTTCAATCCATGCATCATCTGACATTGCTTCCCGAATGTTCTTTGGCTCTTTTAAACTAGCTGAGCAAGAAAAGATGCACATATCACAATCGGTAGCGAGTTGTCTTCTCGTCTGTACTGGCCTAGAAGGTTCACCAATGACATGTTCTATAGGAGGGTTTTTAGTCCACTTTAACGTTGAAGGGTATCTTGAATCTAACGAATGCGTGTTTGATGGTTCATGTGACCGAGAAGAAGATTCAGCAGATTCCGTAGCAAATGGGGTTTCAAATGGTTCTTCTTCTTCTAACACAACATCATTTTGATATGGTTCTTCTTGATTTGGTGTTGTTGGGTTTTGCTCATCAACTGTTGGTAAAACATTCTCAATTACTGGAGTGGCAGGAGTAGATGTAGATGATGTTGACGTGGAGGGAGTTGGTGCTTCAGCTTCAATTGTAGTAGATGCATCTTGTGGTGGTAGTGTTGGTTGATGTTGAGTGGGTGCAGCGGAACGTTGTTGTGATGTATCTATTGAAGCTCCACCATAGTATTCATCATACATAAACTCGAAGAAATTATCCAGTTCTTGATTTGTAGGTTTATCATTGTTAGTTGACTGAGCTCCTTGGGGTGTGAGTTCTGAACTGATGTGTCCAGAAGTTTGACTTTGTGGTGCGGGTTCTAATCTGATACGATTAGAAGCCATCGGGTTAAGCGCGGGTTCTAGAGCGAGTCTCTCAGAAGCCATTTGTGAAATCTCATCAAATTTCACATTCATCGTCTCCATTACTCTTTTCGTTCTTCTATTATACACCCTGAATGCCCTCGAGTTATCTGAATAACCAATGAAGATACCAATATCACCCTTAGCCTTCAGCTTCCCCAGATCCTCTCTGTCATTTGTAGGATAGCACAAAGCGCCAAATACATGAAGATAAGAGATATCGGGTTTTCTGTTGTTCACTAGTTCGTATGGGGTTTTATTGAATCTTGGATGGATAAGGGATCGGTTTTGAGTGAAACATGCAGTGGAAACAGCATCGGCCCATAAGAATAACGGTGCACTGGAATAAATCAGCATAGTGCGAACAGCTTCCACAAGCGTTCTATTTCTTCTTTCAACTACTCCATTCTGCTGAGGAGTTCTGACTGCTGATGTCTGGTGAGTAATTCCAGTTTCTTCAAAATATGTTCGTAACTCCTGATTTGTAAATTCCGTGACATTGTCAGTTCTTACAATCCTAACTGGAGCTTGAAGTAGAACTTGAATTCGCTTCAGAAAGGTGATGATGATTCCAGGTGCTTCGTCTTTTGATCTCAAAAATCTTACCCATGTATATCTTGAGTAATCATCGACAATCACAAGAATATACTTCTTTCCATTGATACTCTCAACTCTCATTGGGCCACATAAGTCCATGTGTAATAGATGTAACTTATCAACCGAACTGGTAACGGTTTTAGGTTTATAAGTTGCCCTTTTGCTCTTTCCTTGTTCACATGATGGACATAAGTGTTCTTTGGTGTATTTGAATTTAGGGAGACCGGTGACGATGGTGTCTTTGGCAAGCTTTGTTATCGTGTCAAAGTTGAGATGGGAAAGGCGTCTATGCCACAACCAGGACTTAGTATCGTCAGCTCTTGTCATAAGACAAATTGGTGATGACGAGGCCATTTGGTTTATGTCGATAGCATAAAGATTGGTGCCACGATTTTCGGTTAAGAGATCATCACCAACCAGGTTCCTAACGAAACATGTATTTCTTCTGAATGCAACCTCTAAATCCGCATCACAAAATTGTCCGACAGAAAACAGGTTGTGTCCCAATCCTTCGACATAGTAAACTCGAGTGATCAAAAAATTCCCAAACTGTAGATCTCCATAACCCAGAATAGCTGCTACATGATCATTTCCAAACCTAACTGTTCCCATGAACTTCCATACAAAGTTGATCAGCAGCTTCAGATTCCCGGTCATGTGCTTGGAGCAACCCGAGTCGACGATCCAAAGACATATTTCGATAACCTGCCAATAACAGATGATTGTGCATTTGGAAACCGTTTATCATTTGGTTCCATGGGGTTAGGGGTAACAGGAGAAATACAATCATAGACGGTTTTTACTGGTTCTTCCTTAGCCATTTTTATTCTACCATTTTCTAGACTGAATTCTCTACCCGTTGGAATCCATACGCACATCTTGAGATAGTTCCTAGGCAGCAGACTACTAGTTGTTATTCTAGACTTTGCACTAAGTCTTTTAAAGTATCTAGTCTTAGCACTAGATCCTGAAGGAACATCTTTCTTAGCAGGCTTATCATTCACATGCACAACATTAGAAACAATATCATCACATACATTTTCAGACAAAGATTTCTTGTTCATTAAACAAACAGGTTCATTACATGTACTAGAAATATTTTCTTTAACATTACATTCAGATGACATAAGTTTCTTCTTGGAAAGCGATAAAATCCTAGGGTGTTCTTCTACTTCTTTCGTTTTATTCTTGATTTCACTCTTAGAAGCAGGCGCGACTCTATTCCTTGTATTGCTCCTAGGCTTTGGTCTGCTACTCTTAGAGGTACTTTCTACTCCTGTAGAAGGTAAGGCACACTCATTAGGATTTATCTTGTTGTCCTTTGAATCAGTGTTAGCTTTCCTAGTCTCTTTTGGATTTTCCTTAACACTTTTGTCTATCGCCCTATATGTTTTAGATGTAGAGGTAGATGCAATAGTGGTACTAATCCTATAAAGTCCAGGTGCTATCACATTTGGTGTTTCGACAACTACTTTCTCTTTTGCTTTTTCTTTGGGCAAGGGTGAAGGAGCAGATTGTGAAATTGACATTTTTGGTTTTACAATAATTTCTTCACCCTTCCCTTTTTTACATTCAAGCTGAGACTTCAAAAGATCAATTTGTTTTTGCATTTCTTTGTAAGAACGTTCATACGACAGTTTGTCATACTTACATTCTTCCTTTTTCCGATCCAGTTGTTTAAAATATGTAACATTTTCTTTTTCAAGCTTTGCAAACGCATTTTCATATTTTGAAACAATTTGGGAAGTCTCAGCTCGAAGTCTTTCATCATCTTCAACAGAATACATTTGATAAATAATGGACATAATATCAGTTGAAAGAGCTTCTTCAGAGAGTGCGTCATTTTGTTTTTCCAAAACTTTGATTTTTTCAATGTTTTCATTGGCTTCAATTACCAAGGATGTGTGGTCCTTGACAAATTCAGTTACTTCTTTGATAATCGCGTTCTCAACATGAATTGCTCTTGCATGTATGCCCGATACAATGGGAGTAATTTCTGTTTCGAACATCTTTTTCTGTTCAGTTTGAAAACTTGAAAACCAATCATTGATTTTAGTATTAGTTTTGGTTGCCACAACATCTTGAAGCATTTCAACTCTCCTTTTAAGATCGGCCAATAGTATTCTAGCTTCACTTGCGGAAGTGTCGGTAGAGTACATTTGTTCGATGTTAGAAAGATGTTTTGACACAACTTTGAACTTTGTGGCAGCCACTGGTTTTTTGAAAAACAAAGGTGACTCCTTTTTAACAAGATGAACACCAGCAAGTTTGTTTGCTTCATTATAATCAATTGGTTTGATTTCTCTATTTAATTGTCTCATTTTGTTTCGACTCTCTTTCGTAAGCTCAATCGTTTCATATGAATCATAACAAGCAGGTGGATCATGCACATCATTTATAAGATTACCATTAAATAGCACATTCTGTTTTTGCTGAGCTTTCTTGAAATAACAAGGGTTTTCACAACCGAGAGCCATTTTCTTTCTTGTATATAAAATCGGGTTTTTGTCGTTAATTAACATATTAATCGTTTGAGTTGAATGACCCGTTTTTACAAGCAATTCTTCCAACTTTTTAATAGTTTCCTGTTTGTCAAGTACTTCATCAAGAAGTTCATCTTCTCGTTTTGAAAACTTTAAATGCAACTCTTTCTTTTCTTTATCAAGATCAGAACAAGTTGATTTTTGTTTAGAAAGTTGGTTGGTTAAATCAGAAATTTCTGCTTTTAGGGATTTAATTTGCATGTTCAATTTAACATCAAGAGTGTCGTATTTGATTTGCAAATGTTTCTCCCTTGAAACAGAATCACTGTAACCATTTTCAAGTTCTGACAGTCGTTTGTGGTGAAATTCAAAAGCTTTTTCGTTCACCTTGTATCTCTCAAGCTCAGTGGTCAATTTTTCATTAGCGGCCTTAACATCGCTATTGATCTTTTTGACCTTTTCAATTTCAATACCACAATTTTGCAATAATGATTCAAATAAAGCACGTGTTTCCTCTTCATTCTCAGTATGCTGTGACTCGAAGCCTCCATTAGGATCCATATCTGGAGTAGCCAAATTAATATTACTATAACTTGGGGAGTCCATATATGTATCGTAAATGGGATTAGGAGTCGCAGGATGTTGTTCATTCTGAGGTGACATATCAAATATTTCATTATTGTGACATGTAGTATATGTAGGTACCTTAGATATCACATTAGCATCATAAGCAGGAGGTGCTTCAGAATCCGTGTCATATTTAACCTCTTGAAGATTTGCCATGAAGATGCAGTTGGCATCGATATCCTCCAAATCCTCTGCATCATCCATCAGTGCCATGAAATCATTTTCCTCAGCACTTAACTGAAACCCTGCCTTGTCCTTCTGAGCTAAAAGCAAAGCTTTCTGAAGATACTCTGGATCTTTCTTTTTTGGCTTGGAGGGACAGTTTCTTGCCATATGACCAATTCCTTGACAATTGAAACACGTTATTCCATTCCCTTGATTCATATTCCCAGCATTTCCAGCAGCAGCAACATTCCCAATCTGATTTCCCATATTCTGATTCCCAACATTCTGAACCCTCTGACCCATCTGATTCCCCATATACTGAACCCTCTGATTTCCAACATTCTGAACTGTGTTCTGATTACCCATCTGAGGAGCATATCCTTGTTGATTTCCATATCCTCCAACCATTTGTCCTTGTTGACCCATGTTGAAACCTGGTTGAGCGAACTGCTTATAGCGAGTGTTTGATGAGATCCTTTAATTGTTGTTGGTAGGTGTGGAATAGCGTCCTTGTACTACTCTTGAGAGAAGGGTAAATGCTTGAGACAAAGCAGTCATGTCATCATTAGGATTGTATGGTTGTTATGGAATGACTTGTTGTTCATGAGGATAGAGTTGTTGTTGTGGAAAAGAGTATTCATGTGGCATGTATTTCTGAGTGGGAGTTAATGATGGTGGTACTGAGTATTCATGTGGCAAGTAGTTCTGAGTAGGAATGGATGATGAAGGTAATGTGTTTACTGTAGGAGATGGTGACTGAGCAATCAATGCTAAAGGATCATGTTTTTTGGCAAGCATTTCTTTCCTAACCTCATCTGCCTCTTTCTGGTTTTGTTTCAAGAAATCATACAGTTGATCATAGTTCACTTCATGACGGTTCTTTGTCTGATTAACAATCGTAACATATCGTCCCCATTCCTCTGGAAGGTTGTTAAGAAACTTGATGTTCTGGACAATCTGTTTTGGTGTTAAATTAGTCCTGATGAGCTCATTCATGAGAGTGCAAAACCTTGTGTAGTAGATTTCAATTGGTTCAGCTGGAGTTGATGAAAATTTCTCCCATTCAGTTAGAAGCTTGTTTTCAATGTCTTGTTGACCAATTTCAATTCCATGACATAGCCTCCTAACTCGTTCCCACATATCATAAGCAGTTTCACAGCTGTCAACAGCACAAAAGATCTCTTGTGGTAAACCAAGTTGAATTAGGTGCATGGCTAAGTCATCAGCTTCAATCTGTTTCCAATCCTCTTCGGTGTATTCTTCTTCTTTTTGTTCACGAAAGGATGGTGGAAGAGGAGGTGTTTGATTGGGATCACCAGCTTCTTGAATTTGACGAGGTTTGAATGGACCATTCTTGATGGAGTTGATCAGGAGTTTGCCTTGTCCATTAGGTTTTGTTTTCAAGTAACGAAGCATACGGCTTGTCCATGGAAGATAACTGCCTTTTTCTAGCATTGGAGGACGGTTTTCAGCACCGGCTGCGTGGATGTCTTGTTGAGTAGTCATTGTTGTTGTTGAATGGTTAAGATGGTATTGGATCGGTTAAAGAACTAGGATACGGTTGGTTACTGTTCACGAGATTTGTTTGGTTTAAGTCCTTTCTCGTTGTCCTTGAAAATTCGTTGAGAAACTTGAGAGACCGAGAAAGTTGATAACTTGTGAGAAACTTGATAATCCTTGAGAAACTTGAGATAGTCCACAAAATTGATAAGCTTCAAACTTAATAAATCCCAAACATGAAAATTACTCACAAAGTTTAAATGCAACTTTAATAATGCAACTTTAAATGCAAAACACGTATTTTTATCTGACCATTTGAAAAACAGTTAACGATATTTATATTACTTACAAAGTTAACAATTTAAAAAGCATTTAAATGCAAAGCACTTTTGGTTTTCAAAAGGACACATATTTGAAAAACAGTTAACGTATTTTAGATTTAAATGCAAGCACATGCAAACACATCAAAAGTTGACTTAATGAAACTTCAACAAACTTTAAATGCAACACATCAAACACATCAAACTTTAATGCAACACACGTATTTGACTTCTTAACTTCACCTCAAAAGCATCCACGTTGCATGCAAACTCAATTATTATACTTATGTCTCATTCAACACGTCTCATGCAACACGCTAATACTTCAAATGCCACACACGTTAAAGTTTAAAATTCAAAGTCACATGCAAACTTGGCATACTCACGTTAAAAGCAAACACTTCTTGACAACTTATATTATTGAAGAAAAACGCATGCAAAAGCAATCAACTCAAGCAACTGAAAAGCACCTAAATATTATAATCTCTATATAATAGCGCATGCAATGGCAGTATCACAATTTTATAAAAGAGACTCAATTTGAATACAATCAACTCATCACAACTCAACAGTTTTCTGAATCACAAAGAAGCTCGAGAAGACCACAAAGAAACCAAATTCGAGAGTCACCACGTCGAAATCTTCCTCAAAGTCAATATGATACTCGATCAAGTTCGATCACATAGTTCGGTTACAGAAGTTCGATCACCAAAATTCGATCACCAAAGTTCGATCACCAAAGTTCGATCACCAAAATTCGAGCACCAAAGTTCGATTATCAAAATTCGATCACCAAAGTTCGGTTACCAAAATTCGATCACCAAAATTCGATCACCAAAATTCGATCACCAAAGTTGTTCGATCAAAAGTTCGATGAAATGAAGTTCGACTACACAAGAAGTTCGACTACACAAGAAGTTCGGTGAGAAAAAGTTCGACTAGTCTAACTCGACTACAAAGTTGTTCGATCAAAGAAGTCTAGCTCGACTACTTTGCTGCTTGAAAGTTCGATGATCTGAAGAGAAGTTCGACTACCTTGTAGTTCGACTAATCTAGCTCGATTAATCTCACACAAGTTCGATGATTTGAAGTTTGACTATAAGTTTGATGATGAAAGTTCGACGATAAGTTCGATGATGAAAGTTCGACTATAATTTCGATGATGAAAGTTCGACTATTTGTTCGATGATGAAAGTTCGATTATAATTTCGATGATGAAAGTTCGACTATTTAAGTTTAAGTTCGACTACTTTGAAAAGTTCGACTACTTTGATTTCTAGATGAAAAGTTCGACTACTTTGAAAAGTTCGACTACTACTTTGAAAAGTTCGACTACTTTTGAAAAGTTCGACTACTTTGAAAGGTGGTTTTTGAGAACAGTAATGAAACAAATCAAATTCTATGAAATAATGGAAAGTAATAGAACAAAATGTGACAAGACAAAACAAAGTCGAAATAAACAAAAACAAAATGAAACAGTAACGATGTGAAAAAAAAACCGAATAATCCTAGATCTTTAACTTTATTATGCTCTTGATACCACTTGTTAATACTAATAATTATCCTAACCAATACATCAACAACTAGGAATGATCAAAGAAATAAGAGTGGAACATGTAATATTAGCTTCATATAAATCACACACTTAAAACAATGATACAAACCCTAAATGACTACACTACCTTGAGAGCCCTTCAAGAACACCTAACCTCCCAAATGGTGTAGGGAGGTCCTATTTATAGTTTTTAGAGATAGGATGGGCTTGGACTTGGGTTGGGCTTTTACATGGCTCAAATAGAACACAACATTTAATTAACAAACCTATGTCCAATCCCAATGATTAAATAAGCTAACTATACACAACGACACCTTAAATACAAAATATAAAAACGACGATGACCATCACTTTTTATAAATCCTAACAATCTGGATCTACAATTTTTTTTTCTCTAACTCTTTACCAAAAAAAAAAAACCCCGGCAAACCCACTGTGCGCTCTTCTTCTTCTTCGATTAATCGACCACAACCACATTCGACACCACCTTCAACATCACATTCGACACCACCACAACCACCTTCAACACCACATTCGACACCACCACAACCACCTTCGATTAATCTCTTTTTTTATTTTTAATTTTTGTTTGTTTTAAAAGGTATGTTTTTTATTTTTATTTTTGTTTCTAAATTTGCTTTATTTTATTTTGGTTGGTTAATATAATCTTGGTTTCTTTTTTGTTGTGTTTGTGTTGGTAATTAGATGGCACCACCGCCATGAACCATCACCGGCAGCAGCTCCACCACCATAGCCGCCCCACGTATAGGTAGTTTAAAGGTGTTTTTTTTTAATTGTGTTAATGTGTTTTGGGACGACAATGTCGTCGTTAAAATTTTTTATTAATTAATTTGGTTAATTTAAGTTTGGTTGTTTAATTTAGGTTGTTTTTTTTACGTGTTTGTCGCAGGACAGCCAGGAGAGTCGGGACAGCAGTAGCACCACAGCCGCGGGACAGCCGGGAGAGTCGGGACAGCAGCTCCACCTCTTTTCCTCTTTTTCACTTTTCCTCTCTTTCTTTATTTCAGTTGTGAACTATGTATATAATTTAATTACTTAGATGGTTTTGTTTTTTTAGTAATATGCGTTTGGTTAGTATGATATTGTGAATATGCTGTTTGGTAGTAATATGCGTTTGGTTAGCATGATATTGTGAATATGCCGTTTGGTTTGTAATATGCGTTTGGTTAGCATGATATTGTGAATATGCCGTTTGGTTAGTACGATATTGTGATTGTTAAACTTATGTGACTTTTTTTAGGATTTTAGTGATTAATTTCGGACAACCCCCATCTGGAATTAATCATCCTATAGAAAACCCGTCCGAAATTAATTTATTAGAAATTAATTTTGGAAAGTCCCCAGTTTAGGACTGCTTTTTGAATGTTTTGTCTCATTTAGGATATGGATGCGTATAACTGTTTTACTATTTGAGAGAAATTCGACAGTATTTCCCTTTCACTCCTACGAATATGTCTTTAATGCACATATTTGGGGAGTTGAGGGGAAATGCTTCAGAATTTTTTTTCAAATAGTAAATCGGTTATACGCATTCATATATGAGACGAGACATTCAAAGAGTGGGTTAGGATTGCCTTCCATAGTTGCACTAGGTAATCAAAATAGTTCATAATTACGCCTATTCATGTTTGAATGTGTTTCTTTGCATATGTGTATATATATATATATTCATTTATTTGAATGTGTTTTTTTGCAACGCAGTCATGACAATTGATAAGAGTTGGACAAATATATCCAACCGTAATTCCCCTGAGTTTTTAGATGGCCTTTTTGCATTCGTCGCGCGTTGTGAGCCATTGTTACACCCCATCACAAAAAAGATTATTTGCCCATGTGTTCGTTGTGGTAACGCTTGGAATAAATTGGTTACTCTAAAAACTCTTGAATCACACATATCACAATACGGGTTTGACAAAAGTTATACCACTTGGAAATATCACAGTGAACCGCTTCCTCCACCCGTAGTAAACAACACACCACAACCACCTTCACCTGAACACATTGACATGGATGCATTCTTCCAATATATTTCTGCAAATAATGACCCAACTCCACCATTTCAAACAACAGGTTCTCAACCAGCTCAAACAACAGGTTCTCAACCAGCTCAAACAACGGGTCCTAGCATTAATAACAAGTACGAAGAGTTACTTGCTAGGTCCACCCAAATGTTGGGTCCAAGTTGTGATATGACTGCACTGAACTTTACGTCAGAGCTTTCGCACATCAAGGTGTTATGTAAAATACCTGATAAAGGGTTTAACATGATTCTAGCTCTTTTGCAAAAGGCATGTCCCCCTAAGAATGGATTCAACTTCCCACCGTCATACTATGAAATCAAGAATACATACAAAGATATCGGGCTAGGATACGAATCGATCCATGCTTGTATAAATGATTGTTTTTTATTTTGGGGATCAGATGAGAACAAAAGTTTGAATAATTGTCCAATCTGCAACGCGAGTAGATGGAAAAACCTAAAGAAAAAGGGAAAGAAAGTTGCCAACAAGGTGTTGCGTTACTTTCCGTTAACACCTAGACTACAACGTATGTTCAACACAAAACACATCGCAAAGTGGATGACTTGGCATGCTACTGGACAGTCTAAGGAAAACGGTAAGATGAATCACCCATGTGATGGTAGAGCATGGAAAAATTTTGACATAATGAAACCCGATTTTTCTTGTGACCCTAGAAACGTCCGATTAGGGTTGGCTGCTGACGGTTTCAATCCGTTTGGCAACATGAGTCAAAGTTACAGCATGTGGCCGGTCATATTGACAGCATACAACACACCTCCGTGGATGTGTATGAAAGAGACTTCTTTAATGTTGACGATGTTAATTCCCGGCCCAAAATAACCTGCAAAGGACATTGATGTTTTCTTGCAACCTTTGATCAAAGAACTCCAAGACTTATGGAAAGGTGTGTGGACTTTAGACACTGCTACGGGTACTCATTTCAACATGAAAGCGGCGGTTTTATGGACCATAAATGACTTTCCAGCTCGAAGTAGTTTGTCAGGGTGGAATGGACAAGGCTACTATGCATGCCCAACATGTAATCAGGACACTCCATCGCTTCCTGTGAAGCATAAAATCGCTTATGTTGGTTATAGAAGATTCTTATGCGTAAACCATCCAATGAGGAAGAAACGGGACGAATTCCATGGTAAACCTGAAAAGAAGTTTCCTCCTAGAAACTTTACCAATGAAGAAATCATGATTCAAATTAGTAAAGTCTTTAAACGTGTCTCGGGGAAACATCCACGTATTGTTAAAAATAACCCTAAACCTAATCGAGAAATTGAATTGAATTGGAGTAAGCGTTCTATCTTTTACGAACTGGAGTATTGTCCCGTTCTTCAACTAAAACACAATCTCGATGTCATGCACATCGAAAAGAACGTGTTTGAGAGTGTGCTTAATACCTTGTTAATGAACGACAAATCCAAAGACATGCTAAAGGCAAGGCAAGACTTGAAAACTTTGGGAGTTCGAAAAGAGTTGTGGCTCGTTGATAAAGGAAACGGGAAGTTCGATAAGCCTCATCCAAAGTACTATTTCACACCAGAAAACAGAAAACGGTTTTGTAAATTCATCAAAGGAGTTAGACTACCCGATGGGTTTGGATCCAACTTCAAGAAAAAAGTGACTGTTGACGATAACAACATAGCGGGCCTAAAATCTCATGACTGTCATATTATGATGCAAAGGTTACTTCTTTATGGAGTTCAGCAATACTTACCCAAAGAGATTTTACCCCCATTAATCGAGCTCAGCTTATTCTTTAAGCAGATTTGTGCTCGAAATTTGATGTAGCAGGACATGGAGAAAGCTAAAAAACAAATGCTCAATGTTATGATTAATTTAGAGCAAATATTTCCTCTTGTTTTTTTTTACATAATGATTCATTTGGTTATACATTTACCCGAAGAGGCTATTCTAGGTGGCCCTATTTACTACAGGTGGATGTATCCATTTGAAAGATACATGAAGAAGCTGAAAAATTATGTCCGAAATAAAGCCAAGCCTGAAGGTTCTATAGCGGAGGGTTATGTTGCAGAAGAAGCATTAACTTTCTGCTCGCGTTATCTTAAGGATGTCGAGACGAGATTTAATCGTCTTGACAGAAATGATGACGGTGCACCTGAACAACCAGATAAATTCCAGGTGTTCCAGTCAGTATGCAAACTGGTGGGTAGATATGTAGATACTCGGATGGAGCCAGATGTTATGCAGGCAGTTGTATGGTTTGTACTTAACAACAGTCCTGAAATCGACGCAGACATCCAGGCGTACAAAGAGTATGTTTCTTATTTTTTATATTTTGAAGAACCCTTTTTTTCCTAAGTTATTTGTTTTCGATGACTTATTCTAATATCATGAACTTTTGCAGTGGATTTCCTAACAATATCGTGGAAACAAGTTTTCCTCCCTGGTTTAATCACAAGGTAAACACATTAGATATATTACCTTGTAGTCGAGAGTTTTTGCTCATCTGAATCTGTTTGTATCTCTTTCGTAGATCCGTGAAAAGAGCGTGGCAAAAGACCCAAGCTGTAGTCCTGAGTTATTCTCTTTGGCATGTGGACCTTCATCTCGTGCATTTACATACCCCGCTTGCGTAGTTAACGGTGTAAAGTTTTTGGTGCATGAGCGCGATAAACTTCATACCACTCAATGCAGTGGAGTTTCAACACCCGGGCCTGATGGAGAAATGTATTATGGTCAACTGGAGGAAATTCTGGAGCTCACTTATTTGGGCAACCGAAAGGTTGTGTTGTTCTGATGTTTATATTTCGACACCCGTAACCCTAATAACCCTACGGCACGCTCTAGGCATTCTTACATTGAACGTGGCATACGTCATATTTTGACTGATAAGGATGCTTTTAGAAATCAACAATACATTCTTGCGACACAAGCAACACAAGTCTTCTACCTTGAAGACCCTGCTAGACGACCACCTCATTGGAAGGTCGTCGAAGATGTTCATCATTAGAAGATCTGGCATCGGGATGTGGAAGATTCTGATCAAGTGTTATTAATGGCAGCAGTTCATCAGATGTTGCATTGTCTGTTGGTTTGCCTAGTTTGGAGTCTGCGAATTTAAGTGTAAATGATGAATCAACAGAAGTGGATGCCCCACCAGATGATGCTGAAGAAGATGCTGATTTTATTAATAATGAAGATGATGTCGTTGCTCATGTCCTTGATGATGATGATGTTGACGTGTCTGATAATGATGAAGTGAAACCCACGACTGTTGTTGAAGAAGTTTTATCTAGCGATGATTCGGATGATGACAATTGTTCTTAATTTTTAATTTGAATGAAATTGTTACTATATGTTTAAACGTGTAACTTTTATTTGAATGAAATTGTTATGTTATGTTTAAATGTGTATATTTATATGAATGTGTGTATTAGTATTAATTGGTCTACGAAATTGTGTGTTCTTGTACTTGTAATTTTACAGATGGCGTGTGTAGCTCCCAGATCCCACGGCGGGGATGCTGGTGGTGATCCACCACACCGGCCCTATTTTACTACGCCGGGCTACTGCACAGGTAAGAAATTGTGATTTTTATTTTAAGTTTTTTATTGATAAAACTAAATTTTTTTACTTGTATTTTCACCACTCAATAACTTATATTTGTAGGTTCGATGATTGCGGGTGAGACCTCCAATCGGGCCTTAAGGAGGACGTTTAAACAGAATGGTAATCAGCCTTTGCCGATTGGCTTTGACACCGATGATCAATGCACCTTTTCACCTGTAGGCACGTATGCACCGCAGTTCAGTAGTCTTATGGGGGAACAAGTTAAGTCACTTCCCCTTGACTGCGAGTGGGAGGAGATTCCAGAGCCTTATAAGGCTCAAATATTTCCCGCACTCGAGGTATTAATTGTTTATTTTATTTGTATTTTTATTGTTATCGACCGTTTAGATATGCGTGTTATATTTAAATTGTTTATTTATTTAAATGCGTATATTTATTTGCAGAGCAATTTCCTCCACGCGCCTTGGTTTAACAACCAGAGCCGAGTGATGGTTGGGGAGTGTGTGTATACGGTGGGGGAAAGGGTAATTCTTGGGCTTAGACTTCAACTGCGGTTACTATACCGCAAAAATAAATACAGTATCAAGCGTAAGTACTTTGACATACATGACAAACCCGAGACGGCAAAGGAACATCGGCCGCCGCTGAGAGTGTGGCACAACAGAAGCCAAGAGGATTGGGAGTCGTTGGTCGACTGGTGGTCGATACCAGAACGGATGGAGAGATCTGCAAAAAATGCAGAAAACCGGGCACAAAACAAGATATTAACCCACCAAGGGAGACAGTCGTTCGTACAAGGACGAAACGATTACGTAAGACTCATTATAATTTTTTGATTTTTAAAGGTCTATATAATGTTTATATATAGGTCGTTATTAATTTATTTTATGTTGTATGTATAGCGGGTTAGGAATGCGGGGAAGAATGAAGAACTCATCGAAACGTGGAGGAGGTGCCATTCAACAAAAGGGGGCGTGTTTAAAACTAAAGAAAACGAGACGTCTTATGTAAGTAATTTATCTCTTAACATGTGTCATTAAGATCAAGTTACTTGTTTTTTTTAACTTACCAAGCCGGTACGGCCCCGTTGATGACCGAGCAGCAAGTACTGGATGAGATAGTTCATAGTGAGAACGGGCAAAATATGTCGGGCAGGGGCAGGCTGATGCCGGGCATGGGCAAAGCTTCATCCAGGTCCGCACATCGGCCGGTTGCACAAGACTATGTTACTCGGGAGCATATTTCGGAGGTGTTGAGGCGAGAGGCGGAAGAGAAAGAGTTGTTGAGGAAGGAAACGCAGGAGGCGCAACAACGGGCTCGAGTGACCCAACTACAAAATGAACAGCTTTTTGCTCGACAAAACACCTTGGAATCTTTCTTGGGGCAGTTTGTCAACCACTACAACAACAGCCAAGGTAATCCGTTTCTCGTTAACTTTCCCACATTTCCCTCATTTCCCCAACCTGCTTTATTTCCCGCCCCTTATCCCGGCCCTAATCCCTTTCCCAACCCTAATAATTCTTCCTTTGACAATTGTTATCGTCCCACCTTTCCCGACTCTACTACATGCCCGGGTTCTAGTTCTAACCCGGGTTCTAGTCCTAATTATGCAATGCCGCCACCCGACGTTAACAAATACATAAGACAAACTAATCCTCATTTGAGCCGCATTCCCGAGAATAATAATGCTAGTAGTGCTGAGGAGGAGGCGGAGGAGGAGGGGGAGGAGGCGGGTTCTTACGAGGAGTCGGACTAGGAGTAGGCGTACCAGCGTAGGGATGATGTAAGATATTATTATACGTGTTTACTTTGTGAATTGTTAGTAACTTTGTCGAATGGTATATATTGTCGAATGGTATAACTTTGTCAATTGTTAGTAACTTTGAAGAATGGTATAAGTTTGTGAATTGTTAGTAACTTTGAGGAGTAGTTTAATTTGTATCGTATTTGTTAGTTTTATTTGTATCGTATTTGTTAGTTTAATTTGTATCGTATTTGTCGAACGCAATCGTGGATGAGTAATTTGGTATTGTATCATATTGCCGAATTGGTATTGCGGATATTGGTTGATTTACAGGTTGTATATTGGTAGATTTTTTCCGGAAAAAATCTAGAAATGCAGGTTGCTGCTGTATTTTTTTTTACATACATGACAGAATGGGATGACATTGTCGTCCCAAAATTTCAAAACAAATGTCGTCCCATTTTGCTTTGGCTGCCACATCAGCAGTTGGGTCTGATTTTAATTAATTCAAACAATTTGGTACTACAATCTCGTCCCAATTTGTCCTAAATGTCGTCCCATTTTGCATTTATAAAAACATTTTTCGTATTTAAATAAAGAAGTAAAAAAAAGGGAAAAAGATTTGGTACTACAATCTTGTCCCAATTTGTCCTAAATGTCGAACCAATTTGTAATTCAAGGAGTTAACTGGGTGGTGGGCCATTATAACATGTCATCCCATTTTGCTTTGTATATGTCGACCCATTCTGCTTTTATATCGACACTCCTTCAATATTAATGGTAACAAGGACTAGTTTAGCCAATAGTGGTAAGTTAGGCTAGCTCTTAGTATAAATACCCCTCCTAGTCACAACTAGGAGGGTTGGATGTCTCATTGTATCACCAACGTGTGTGTGTTTTCCCTACTTTCTCTCTCTAGAAAACACACACACCTTCCCCATTCTTTAATCTAATCTTACCATGTTTACTCTTTATTTCGAGCATCCCCAACCTCCTGATCGTGTTTCTTGGTCATTACAATTGGCATCAGAGCTAACCAGGGGCGAATCGTGGTGTTTTGGGGTGAAAAAATGTGATTTGTGGTGTGTTTTTATGATTCGGTTACTGTTCACAGACGCAACTTCTGAGTTTCTAGAATTATTCCGAGTATGGTTGAATTCTACCGAGTTTCTGGTGAAGTTACCGAGTTTCTGGTGAAGTTACCGAGTTTCTGGTAAAGTTACCGAGTTTCTGGTGAAGTTACCGAGTTTCTGGTGAAGTTACCGAGTTTCTGGTAAAGTTACCGAGTTTCTAAAGTTACCGAGTTTCTAAAGTTACCTAGTTTCTCCAGTTACCGAGTTTGGAAATTTTGTGGGATTACCGAGTGTCTCTAAGATTACCAAGATTCTCAAAGATTACCGAGTTTCTCAAACATTACCGAGTTTCTCACTAATTACCGAGTTTCTCAAAGATTACCGAGTTTCTCACTAATTACCGAGTTTCTCACAATTTACCGAGTTTCTCACAATCTACCGAGTTTCTCACAATCTACCTAGTTTCTCCAGTTACCGAGTTTGGAAATTTTGTGGGATTACCGAGTGTCTCTAAGATTACCAAGATTCTCAAAGATTACCGAGTTTCTCAAACATTACCGAGTTTCTCACTAATTACCGAGTTTCTCAAAGATTACCGAGTTTCTCACTAATTACCGAGTTTCTCACAATCTACCGAGTTTCTCAAAAAAAAATAATAATAAAATAAAAATAAATTATTAATGGTGAATTAACGGTCAATTTTTTACGCTAAATTCAAATTTTGGTATAATGGTGAAAATTTTGGCCCAAAATTCACATTTTTAGGTCAAAATTCGAAAAATTTTCGGTGAAATTTGGCGTAAAAATTATTAAAACTCAAAATTTTCTAGTATCCTTAGAATTGCATTTTAAGGCATATTTCAAACTCACCACACCAAAATCATAAATGAAATTATTGGTCTACACCTTCAAAATCTACCACGTATAGCTTAAAATATCCTGATCAAGATTCACAATCAAATGACAATGGCTAAATTTTGAATGTTATCAACTGTGACTACAAGGATGATTCATTATTACTTATTTGAAGTTGAAGTGGAATATCACGGGTACGTGTACTTAGTATCTTGAAGATATCGGGGTTGGTTGGATGCATGATTCTTCGAGATCCTTGTTCGAGCTGATGGGCACACAGAGCATAGAATGATTAAGACTTGATTTGTTTAGTTATACCTGATGTAAGGAGTTACGTTGTTGTGCTCACAGAGTATAGCTATCACTTTAAAGGAGTTACGTTGTAGTGCTCAAGTGTCACAAAAAGTTGTGGATAATTCAAGATGAGTTCATATACAGTTAGGGATGGTTAGATGGGTATATGAAACGACCTATGCTTTAAGGAGTTACGTTGTAGTGCTCAGTATAGGTTCTTAGTCAGACAATAGTGCAAGTTTAAGTCACAAGTTTGGGTTATTTTACTTCAGTCTCAAGTTCGTCATAGTGGGTTTTCTCCATCAGTAGTCACTACAAAAAGCCGTTGTTTTTTATACAAGGGGTTGATAAAGAGTTAGACATTTTAAATGGTATTATTAGTAGATTGGGTCTATCTACATCTTCTCACGGGCTATTTGGTTAATGATAAAGTGCTTCCAGTTAATACTTCACGTACACATCATTATGCTGATTCCGATAAATCGCAACCAGCAGGGGAGAGAAATGTGTACATCGAGGACGTTCAACAAGTTCACGTGATCGGGTTTAATTTTATTTCTACCGGAGAGAAGTCCGCAGAGATGATCAGTGGTTCAACTTGTTACTTTGGTGTTATCATTTCATGTGTACGTTACGGGCTGATTTTTCATATGAAATATAACTGGGATGCATTTGGTGAGATGAAGATGTTGATACTCTATTCCCCCGAATGGACAATCTTGAAGAAGGTCGAGTCTACAGTCTGTTCTACATTTTCCGCTGCGTGTTAGAAGACTAAAGACGGAATGCATTTAATTATCAAAAGACTTCTTCAGATTCAGGGCATTCATCAGAAAGCTTGTTAGTTTGGGGGAGAGCACTAATTAGTGTAACACCCTAACCCGTCAAGGGTAAAGATATCACAACAATGGTGGCATATCAGAAGTCAACAAAGCATTCAATAAACAAAACCTCATAAGTCTTAACATTAAATCCAAAATAAGTCAACATGACTTAAATCAAAATGCAAGACCAAATAGCTTAAGTACAAAATCCAATATTTAAATGCCTAAACAATGGCATAATGAAATAAATAGAAGTTCAAATGGCAAAGCTAAATACTAAGGTCAACTCCAAAATAGATTTCTCTCATCCCAAAGCTAAACCCAGCTCCTAGCTTAAGTACCTGCCGCACATGAAAAGAAACATGCGGCTGAGCTTCAAAAGCCCAGTGAACAGATATATAGATAACGATAACAATAGCAAGTAGCAAATGCGAAAGCAATTTAGGAAAAACGAAATGATACGAAGTTGACATGAAAGAAATGAGAAGTAGATCATGAATAAAGAAAAGATTCAAGAAAACAAGGACACAACAATTTATCACGAGCCCAGACTACTTACGATACCATAGCATTACTAATAAAATAAAACATACCTGTATAGAGTGATCAGCTCTAAATCAAATGTGAAAGACGTGTATCACACACACCATCAGTCACCAGATATAATAACATATAACATATACAGATAACAGATCAAATCTAGAGTGCACCCATACGCCCCACAGATAAATCAATAATCATAATATAATGGCCATAGCAAATAATAAATAAGGGACGGAACAGGTCATCACTCTCCTGCCCTAGAGTCATGTCAAAGGTGCGTCAATGACATGGACATGAAACCCTCATGCCTAGTTATTGGCTCGTAATATTAAACTGTAGAACAAAGGTCGGGCGTACTAACAATAATCAAAATTATATCTTAAGGGTACATGGCAAAAGATTCAAATCAAAGATCCCATCGAAAGTTCACAACAAAAGGGAACATAGCAAAGGTATAGGAAATCCTAATAAGGAAATGAATTCTGAAAGAAAAGAACTGAGAAGCCCTTACTGAAAAAGGATGGAATATCTGTACCTTATTATCGAAGCAAAAGATAAGAAAGCAAATGCGAAGCAGAAATCAAGGCTTCTCCTTCTTCACACCTAGAGAGGTAGAAGACGGAATTACGAATTATTCAAACGTAAATTATTACTTTTAATTTACTTTTCATTTTGTAACTTTCCAGATTTAGTAATATGTTGATATTTCGGATTAGGTTAAATCTTTATTTCAAACTCATTATGGAATTCAAAGTACCTTTTATCAAGTTACAAAAGTTCAGGGTTAACTTTGACAATCTTCATAATTTAGGGTTTTAATTACAAATTCATTAACTTCAAAGGTTTAAAATGAAAATACTTTAGTCTCACCAATTTTTACAGAACCTTACCTCAGTATTACATGAAATACGAATTAGACCCTCACGATTCAATAATTACACAATTAGTCCCTTACCTTTACAAAACTTACAATTTAATTCATAATTCATTTATAATTACATAACAACCCCACAAATACTCAAATTTACCCATTACACCCTGAATGACTTTATTTACTCAAAATAACTTCAAGTTTCCAGATCTTACACCTTTAGTCCTTCCATTTTAATTATTTACAAATCGACCCCTTGAATTATCATTAATTCATTTACTTGCAATATTTACACTTAGGACCCTCAAGTTATATTTTTCTCACCTTCCTACTGACTTATATGATCTTACAAAATATCCCAGAAGTTTGAAAGTTGACAAAACAAGCCCTTGCACTTTTATTTACAAATCGTATATCCTTTTTATGTACCAAAACAAAACCCTAGTTTAACCAATCATTAAACCATCATCATACAATCATTAATTTCATTAATTACATCAGATCTATACATGTAAACCCTAACCCTAATCCATCCTAGGGTTTCTTCCTATTTTTCTTTGTTTTCTCTTAAATCCGATTATGAACAACAATTCAAAACAATTATTTTAAGCTTCAACAAATCATGTGGTTATTTTTCTAAGCTTATATGATCAGTATAGAACATATAAAAATTATATTTGCATCTCAGAAAAATCGCATAACATTATTTGGAATTTACGTATGTTTTAGCTATTATAAATTCGTACGTGTTATTTAGCTTGCATGAATTGTTTTACGTATTTTTTTCCTGAGTTGTATATGACATATAGATCATAAGAAAAATACTAGATCGAATATAGAACGTAAAATTAAGTCGTGGTAATATTGTACCTATCGGCTGAATATATCGAACAAATACAAATCCTCACGATCGAATGAGAGCTTCCACAACTCGACTCCTATTTTTATTAGCTTGGTTACTCTATGATCAATCCCAGAAAAATACTTGCACACATCCAGGAAGTCGAATAAACTTGGTGTCGAATTTAGTTTGGATCGACAATAAGGTTTTCGGTTTAAAGGTTTTGCAAAAATAAAAGATTTGGTTTGTATATATTATTGGCCGACTATGGGGGGATAAACTCAGTATTTTCGGCCCAAAGAATATCACAAAATCATACTTTTATTTGATATATAATTCCCTTATTTAATTTGTAATTATCTAATTAAAATAATTTTGCAAAATATATATATATATATATTAATTTCATTAATTAAATTTCGGACCATACTTAAATGTATATGTGATTTTGTAATTTCTTGACATTCAATATAATGTAGTGTTGACCCAGAATTCATTTCGTTTCATATGCAGTTGTTTTCGTAATTTTTGGATTCAATTCGGAATTGTTATAAATGATTATATTAGGTATTATGGATTCAGGGGTAATTTGGTCATTTTATAGGTTATTCAAATTTCAGGTATTACAACTTCTTCCCCACTAACAAAAAAATTTCGTCCTCGAAATTTGCAGGAAGTAGAAAGAAAAAGAGAGTAGGGAAAACAAAACAAAGGAGAACGGAAAACAAAACAAAGACATACCAGACTAAAACGAGAATTGCGGATAACTAGCTCGTATTGACTCTTCAGTTTCCCAGGTAGCTTCACGCTCCGGGTGATTCCTCCAAAGAATCTTTACGAACGGGATGACTTTGTTTCTCATGACACGTTCCTGACGGTCCAGAACCGCTTCCGGTTCTTCAGACAAAGACATATCAGGCCGGATCTGATCGAGTGGATAAGATACAACATGCAATGGATGATAATTGTATCCTCTCAGGAGAGATACATGGAATACATTATGCACATGAGATAGCTGAGGAGGTAGAGCCAAACGATAAGAAACCTCCCCAATACGCTCCAGGATTTCGAACGGTCCAATAAATCGAGGACTCAACTTGCCCTTGATTCCAAAACGCCTGACACCACGGAAAGGAGATACTTTCAGGAATACCCGATCACCTACATTAAATTCTAGATCCCGACGGTGCTTATCAGCATAGCTTTTCTGGCGAGCACGCGATTCTTTCAGTTTCTCTCTAGCAACAGCTACCTTTTCATTTGTGATCTCAATCATCTCAGGTCCTTCAATCAAACGTTCAGGAGCCCTACACTTCCTACTTCATTCCAGCATACAACATCTCGAAGGGAGCCATTCGAATACTCGCATGCCAACTGTTATTATACGCAAACTCTACCAAACACAAGTACTCATCCCAACTACCTGCCCATTCCAATGCACAAGCTCTTAACATGTCTTCCAAAGTCTGAATGGTCCTCTCAGACTGACCATCAGTTTGGGGATGAAATGCAGTACTAAACTTAAGGCGAGCGCCCCAAGCTTTATGAAGTCCCTTCCAAAAGCGCGAAGTGAAACGAGGATCACGATCTGAAACAATAGACGAAGGCATACCGTGCAATCGAACAATCTCTTGCTGAAAAACTTCCGCCAACTTACTAACACTAAAGGTCATACGGATAGGTAAGAAATGAGCGGATTTAGTTAGCCGATCAACGACCACCCAAATCGCATCATGTCTTTTACGAGTAACAGGCAGACCACAAACGAAGTCCATAGAAATCTCATCCCATTTCCATGTAGGAATTTCCAAAGGTTGTAATAGACCACTAGCTCGCTGATGCTCAATCTTAACTTGCTGGCAGGTCATGCATTTAGCAACAAATAATGCTACATCTTGCTTCATACCGTTCCACCATAAATGTTGCTTAAGATCCCGATACATCTTGGTAGAACCAGGATGAATAGCGAAAGGAGAACTGTGAGCTTCCGTCAACACAGCCTCACGCAAGTCGGAATCATTAGGCACGCATAAACGATCCTCATACCAGATAACTCCATCGTCATCAACTCTAAACTCAGTCTGCTTACCCTCTTCAATATTCTGAACAATAGCCCAGAGTTCACCATCATCTTTCTGAGCCTCTTTAATGCGCAACATCAGATTTGACTCAATCTTTAGACTAGCCCAGTAACCAACATCCCGCCGAAAACACAACTCAACATCCAAATGCTCCAAATCCTTGAGGACATGCTGATCAAACTCCAAACTAGCAATCACTCCAGATTTCCGACTAAGTGCATCTGCAACCACATTAGCCTTACCTGGATGATATTGGATGTTTGTGTCATAATCTTTCAAAAGTTCCCACCATCTCCTCTGCCTCATATTAAGCTCTTTCTGAGTAAAGATATATTTGAGGCTCTTGTGATCAGTGAAGATATCACATGATTCACCATACAAGTAATGCCTCCAAATCTTCAACGCAAAAACTACAGCTGCCAATTCTAGATCATGAGTTGGATAATTTTCCTCATAGGGTTTCAGTTGCCTCGAAGCATAGGCAATCACCTTGCCGTTTTGCATAAGCACACAGCCCAAACCCTTCTTAGAAGCATCACTATAAATTTGGAAACCTCCAGGACCCGATGGTAAAGTTAGAATAGGTGCAGATACCAGACGCCGTTTCAACTCTTCGAAACTCTGCTCACGTTCATCAGTCCATACAAACTTTTCACCCTTCCGCATCAATTGAGTCAATGGCAAAGCCAACTTCGAAAATCCTTCTACAAAACGCCTATAGTAGCCAGCTAATCCTAGAAAACTCCTGACTTCAGTCACAGTGGTAGGTCTCGGCCACTTGGTGATAGCCTCAACTTTAGATGGATCCATGGTGATACCATCTGCAGACACAATGTGACCTAGGAAAGCTACTTGATTCAGCCAGAACTCACACTTAGAAAATTTCACGAATAACTTCTGCTGCCTCAGGATACCTAATACGATACGCAAATGTTGCTCGTGCTCTTCGGACGACTTAGAATACACTAGAATATCATCAATGAAAACGATGACGAACTTATCAAGGAATTCATGGAAAACTCGATTCATTAAATCCATAAACACAGCAGGAGCATTTGTTAAGCCAAAAGGCATAACCAGGAACTCATAGTGTCCATAACGGGTTCGGAAAGCAGTCTTAGGAACATCCTGCTCTTTAACTCGCAATTGGTGATAACCAGATCGCAAGTCGATTTTAGAGAAAACTTTAGCTCCTTGCAATTGATCAAACAAGTCATCAATGCGAGGAAGCGAATAACGGTTTCGAATGGTAATGCGATTTAGCTCACGATAATCAATACACAAACGCATAGACCCATCCTTCTTCTTCACGAAAAGTACAGGAGCACCCCACGGCGAAACACTAGGTCGAATAAATCCACAGTCCAGCAACTCTTCCAGTTGCTCCTTTAACTCCTTCAGTTCAACAGGTGCCATCCGGTACGGAGCCTTAGATATAGGTTCGGCACCGGGAATTAGATCAATAGAAAATTCCACTTCTCTAGCCGGAGGAATACCAGGAAGTACTTCAGGAAAAACGTCAGCAAAATCCCGAACAATGGGAACACTAGGAATATCTGGAATCTCAAAAAGATGAATCCTTCACTGAGGCTAAATAACCTTGGCAACCATGAGACATCAAGGTTCGAGCTTTCAAGGCGGAAATGATTTTAACGGTTTTAAGAGGGCGAGATTCATGGTAAATGAATTCGGGATTATTCATGTCACCAAAAATCACATTTCTGGCATGGCAGTCAATGGTTGCTCGATGGAAAGCCAACCAGTCCATACCGAAGATGACATCGAAGTCAATCATGTCTAAAGGAAGTAAATTTGCCGGACGAATCCGATCATCGAAACGTAACGGACAGTTCAAATATTCATGGTTTATGAGAATGTGGTTTTGCATGGGGGTAGATATAGCAATTGGGTTATTTAATGGTGTTGCAGGTATGTTCAGTTTCTTAGTCAAATTCGTAGATATGATAGAGTGTGTTGCTCCGGTGTCAAATAACGCGAAAACAGTAAAATCATCAATATACAAAAAGCCGGTAATGGTACCTGTAGCCTTAGCTGCCTGATCTCGCGTAGTAGAAAACACACGCCCAGTATTCGGAGGTGGAGGAGGCGGAGGTAGCAGATAATTCTTGTCAGATGCAGGATTCTGCTTTGGGCAGTCCTTTACCCGATGCTCAGCAGACCCACATCGGAAACATGCACCAGTTGCTCTACGACACACTCCTGAATGATTTTTCCCACAAGAAGTAAAGATTGGAGATGTAGGTAAGCTCCCAGATGAACCCTTCTGAGAACTTGATCCAGAACCACGAGACTGCTGCTAAAACCCTTAGAAGGTTGATCCTTCCACTGCTTCTGACCATTATCATTTTGCTTAGAATTTGAACCAGCATCCTGACCCTTAAAATCTGGTTTCCGCTGATCAAAGCTCCTACCTGACTGACCCCGCTGCTCAAAGTTCTTACCAGAATACCACTTGTTGTCCCGATTCTGACCTTGCGGCTGAATCCTGTCGCCATCACGGTTTCTCTTGAAACCCACCTTCTCATGAAATATCTCAATGTTGCGAGCTGCGTCGCAACATGCTGACGGATCAAGGAACTCCTGATTAAGAAGACGATCTAAAACCCAACTCTTCAGTGCCCACTTGAAATGCTTGGCTTGATGCTCAGCATCCCCAGCAACCGGGCCCACAAAGCTAACCAATCTCTGGAATCTCTCCAGAAACTCTCCTGCATTCTCAGTCTCAAGCTGAGAGATAGTATTGTACTCCCTAATCAATCTCTGCTGTTCGGACACAGGGAAGTACCTATTATAGAATGTAGCCCGAAAATTAGCCCAAGTACAACCAAGAACATAAGCATCACCACCCTTAGCTTCCTTGTGCGCCTTCCACAGTTAAGCGCATCTCCCTCAAGCTTAAACGCAGCCAGACGAGTCTTAAACCCGTCTTCACAACCCAGCACCTCAAACAGCTTCTCCATGTGTGTTATCCAGTCCTCTGCAGCATGAGGAGTAGCAGCAGAACTGAACGACAACGGCTTGAGCTTATTGAAACTCTCCAGCCAACCATTAATGGTAGTGGGTCGGCCCCCACCGCCAGTACCACCAGCACCACTAGAAGGACCAGTACCACCAGATCCACCAGAGGGACCAGTTCCATTACGAAACTCGTTGATCATCCGAGTGATCACCTCATTAGCATTAAGCCCAGGTAGCAAATTGGCTATAGCATTAGCCACCAAGTCCTCCAAATTAGGGATCTCTTTCTCCCCTTCAGAATAACCACCACGACGAGTAACAACCATCTACAGGATTTTCAAACGATTAGAAAGATCAATAGGAAATGATAGAGCAAAAGGAAAGCATGACAAAGCAGGACAGGAAAAAGAGTGCGCGAAAGGAAAACCTAATGTCTACCCAGATCCTCACAGGTCGATAGCCTAAGCTCTAAGGTTTCATGAAAGCCTGTTCTCTGATACCATAAATTGTAACACCCCAACCCGTCAAGGGTAAAGATATCACAACAATGGTGGCATATCAGAAGTCAACAAAGCATTCAATAAACAAAACCTCATAAGTCTTAACATTAAATCCAAAATAAGTCAACATGACTTAAATCAAAATGCAAGACCAAATAGCTTAAGTACAAAATCCAATATTTAAATGCCTAAACAATGGCATAATGAAATAAATAGAAGTTCAAATGGCAAAGCTAAATACTAAGGTCAACTCCAAAATAGATTTCTCTCATCCCAAAGCTAAACCCAGCTCCTAGCTTAAGTACCTGCCGCACATGAAAAGAAACATGCGGCTGAGCTTCAAAAGCCCAGTGAACAGATATATAGATAACGATAACAATAGCAAGTAGCAAATGCGAAAGCAATTTAGGAAAAACGAAATGATACGAAGTTGACATGAAAGAAATGAGAAGTAGATCATGAATAAAGAAAAGATTCAAGAAAACAAGGACACAGCAATTTATCACGAGCCCAGACTACTTACGATACCATAGCATTACTAATAAAATAAAACATACCTGTATAGAGTGATCAGCTCTAAATCAAATGTGAAAGACGTGTATCACACACACCATCAGTCACCAGATATAATAACATATAACATATACAGATAACAGATCAAATCTAGAGTGCACCCATACGCCCCACAGATAAATCAATAATCATAATATAATGGCCATAGCAAATAATAAATAAGGGACGGAACAGGTCATCACTCTCCTGCCCTAGAGTCATGTCAAAGGTGCGTCAATGACATGGACATGAAACCCTCATGCCTAGTTATTGGCTCGTAATATTAAACTGTAGAACAAAGGTCGGGCGTACTAACAATAATCAAAATTATATCTTAAGGGTACATGGCAAAAGATTCAAATCAAAGATCCCATCGAAAGTTCACAACAAAAGGGAACATAGCAAAGGTATAGGAAATCCTAATAAGGAAATGAATTCTGAAAGAAAAGAACAGAGAAGCCCTTACTGAAAAAGGATGGAATATTTGTACCTTATTATCGAAGCAAAAGATAAGAAAGCAAATGCGAAGCAGAAATCAAGGCTTCTCCTTCTTCATACCTAGAGAGGTAGAAGACGGAATTACGAATTATTCAAACGTAAATTATTACTTTTAATTTACTTTTCATTTTGTAACTTTCCAAATTTAGTAATATGTTGATATTTCGGATTAGGTTAAATCTTTATTTCAAACTCATTATGGAATTCAAAGTACCTTTTATCAAGTTACAAAAGTTCAGGGTTAACTTTGACAATCTTCATAATTTAGGGTTTTAATTACAAATTCATTAACTTCAAAGGTTTAAAATGAAAATACTTTAGTCTCACCAATTTTTACAGAACCTTACCTCAGTATTACATGAAATACGAATTAGACCCTCACGATTCAATAATTACACAATTAGTCCCTTACCTTTACAAAACTTACAATTTAATTCATAATTCATTTATAATTACATAACAACCCCACAAATACTCAAATTTACCCATTACACCCTGAATGACTTTATTTACTCAAAATAACTTCAAGTTTCCAGATCTTACACCTTTAGTCCTTCCATTTTAATTATTTACAAATCGACCCCTTGAATTATCATTAATTCATTTACTTGCAATATTTACACTTAGGACCCTCAAGTTATATTTTTCTCACCTTCCTACTAACTTATATGATCTTACAAAATATCCCAGAAGTTTGAAAGTTGACAAAACAAGCCCTTGCACTTTTATTTACAAATCGTATATCCTTTTTATGTACCAAAACAAAACCCTAGTTTAACCAATCATTAAACCATCATCATACAATCATTAATTTCATTAATTACATCAGATCTATACATGTAAACCCTAACCCTAATCCATCCTAGGGTTTCTTCCTATTTTTCTTTGTTTTCTCTTAAATCCGATTATGAACAACAATTCAAAACAATTATTTTAAGCTTCAACAAATCATGTGGTTATTTTTCTAAGCTTATATGATCAGTATAGAACGTATAAAAATTATATTTGCATCTCAGAAAAATCGCATAACATTATTTGGAATTTACGTATGTTTTAGCTATTATAAATTCGTACGTGTTATTTAGCTTGCATGAATTGTTTTACGTATTTTTTTCCTGAGTTGTATATGACATATAGATCATAAGAAAAATACTAGATCGAATATAGAACGTAAAATTAAGTCGTGGTAATATTGTACCTATCGGCTGAATATATCGAACAAAGACAAATCCTCACGATCGAATGAGAGCTTCCACAACTCGAATCCTATTTTTCTTAGCTCGGTTACTCTATGATCAATCCCATAAAAGTACTTGCACACGTCCAGAAAGTCGAATAAACTTGGTGTCGAATTTAGTTTGGATCGACAATAAGGTTTTCGGTTTAAAGGTTTTGCAAAAATAAAAGATTTGGTTTGTATATATTATTGGCCGACTATGGGGGGATAAACTCAGTATTTTCGGCCCAAAGAATATCACAAAATCATACTTTTATTTGATATATATAATTCCCTTATTTAATTTGTAATTATCTAATTAAAATAATTTTGCAAAATATATATATATTAATTTCATTAATTAAATTTCGGACCATACTTAAATGTATATGTGATTTTGTAATTTCTTGACATTAAATATAATGTAGTGTTGACCCAGAATTCATTTCGTTTCATATGTAGTTGTTTTCGTAATTTTTGGATTCAATTCGGAATTGTTATAAATGATTATATTAGGTATTATGGATTCAGGGGTAATTTGGTCATTTTATAGGTTATTCAAATTTCAGGTATTACAGGAATTGCAATAGTATTTATGTACAAGGACCAGTTTAGCCAATAGTGATAAGTTAGGCTAGCTCTTAGTATAAATACCCCTCCTAGTCACAACTAGGAGGGTTGGATGTCTCATTGTATCACCAAGGTGTGTGTGGTTTCACTACTTTCTCACTCTAGAAAACACACACACCTTCCCCATTCTTTAATCGTTTACTCTTTATTTCGAGCATCCCCGACCTCCTGATCGTGTTTCTTGGTCATTACAAAATCCAAGTACCTTTTGATCAACTGATATGGGCAGCAACGAACGAAGATATGCATATAAATCGTTAACCCTCTTACGCCAATCTCTTTCACTTGCGTTATGATTAAGCTTTTTGGACACCTTCATGGGATCCGCAGTATTTCCATTTATAGCTCCTCTAGAAGAACAACTATTGGGTCCACAATTTTGCTGGCTTTGATCACATGATAGAATATCAAGAAGGGGATCATACTAATTTGCTTCAACGTCCATATAAATATTATTGAAATCTTGTTGTTGATTTTGGGTGATGTTATTCTCCGAAGGCCATCCATATGTTGTGGAAAACAATGTAGGAGATAATGCTTGCATTCTTTCTGGTCTTATTTTTATTTTTATTTTTTTAAAAAAAAGAGGGAATACTTGTTAAACGTTTAATGAACATATGAGGATGCTGAGTTGGTGTATTTATTCAATATTACAATGGTAACAGGGGTATCCTCTTGCATTATACAAGTGACATTTATTTGCATCATCTATTCATCTTGGAATTAAACATTTTAAAAAATGGTTTTAGAACCTTTTTTTTTTTTTTTTTTTTAATTATTGAAAACTTGTTCTCAACTTTATGATAGATAACTTAATTAGAATTAATAGCGAGTACTTCATCAACGACTAATTCAAAGATTTTTGCTAGCTAATGAGTTCAGACAATATTGTCACAATACTATTAATCTATATAGGAGGCGTGTTAATTCCTTATTGTTTCATCCTGTGAAATTGATCATAGTGTTGGGTTCTTGTTCTTCATGGCGCGATGGGACCTGTTCTAGGGTTTTGTTGTAATTTTTTGAGGGTTAGTGATGATGTATCTACTCGTGTCTCTGCACGTTAACCCGTTTTAGGGTTTGTTTGTTGATTGCATGTTCTACATCAGATTTAAGTGTTTGTACGTGGGTTTTAGAGAGATGTAAGTCAAGTTTTAGGGTACTCTTGTTCAAAAACCCTAGGTCTACCTTATCTGTACTCGATCGTTCATTATTTGGTACTGTGATCGTTATTACTGGATGTTAGGGTTTGTTTAACCCTAATGGCGGCTGTTTGATTCGTATTATTATCAGACCTGGTGGTGTTTGGTTGTTCGCTTTTCGTGGTATGTTATACGATGTTATTGGAAGTTAGGGTTTTTCATATACCCTATTATCGTCTCAAACAGGTCCTAATGCATGGTGGTTGCCGTTGGATTGTGTTTTGGGTGTGCTACATTCATGTTCCTAATGATGGTTTAGGATGTTTGTTTGAATCCCTAATACCGTGGTCTTATCTTACTGTGCATTTTGATCATGTATTGGTATGGGCTGCTGTATAGGAGCTGATATGTGGGGGGGGGGGGGGGCTGTGTTTACAGCTTCAATGTATGTTAGGGTTTCTTGGTTGAACCCTAAGCCATAATTCTACGACCTGGTGTTATATTTTGTTCATCATGATGTGGGTCGTGTGCTTTGGATGATTATGGACGTTAAGGTTTTCTGTAAACCCTATTTTCTTTTTATTGTACATATAATGTCTGTAATAGCCAAAAATGTTTAAGTATGTTAGTGTAATATTAGTGTCAATATTATAGGTCAAGGATTGGGCCAAAGGCCAACAATCCAGTTAGTAGTTTATGGGTCGAATATGGGTCAGAATAGGTTAGACAGTTAAAAACAGTTAATGTTGGTTAAGGTAGTTATGTAAGTTATTTAGATTCAAACGAAACAATGGTCTATGAAATAATTGTTGGTGTCGTTTCATTATGTATAAATAGGTTAAGTTGTGTCTGTAAACAATTATCCATTCACAATCAATAAAGATCATTGTTTACTACTTTGTTATTTGTCTTACTGTTTCATTGCAATTCAAACAATGGTAAACTACAAACATATCATGAATAAGAATTGGCTTCAATACCAACCTGTGCAACATTGGTATCAGAGCCAAGGGTCAGAGAACTGGGGGAAGCTAATTCACAGGCAAAAGCAAATGGGACTCAATAGGGGATACTTGCAGAGAGAATCTCCACAAAGATTGTTACCATGGAATACTCAGAAGAGAAGATTGTCTCCAGAAAGCAAAGAGATGCTGAGGCATAAAGTAAAAGAAATTGAGGCATTCAATGCTTCAAAGATATCTGTAAAGGCTAAAGTTCATGGAGAAACTGCTAGTACCAGAAAAGAGAGAAGGGCAAGATGCTATACATGCAGAATTCGTGGGCATGTATTTTGGAAATGCCCAAACAAAGAAAAGATTACTGTGACTGAGAAGGCTGCAGTCAAAATTGTTGAAGAAAATGCAAAGTATCCTGAGAAGGTACATGTAATCACAGATTATATGGTAGAGGGTACTGATCATGGAAATTGGGAAAATATTTGGTATATTAGCAGTGCCTATAAACAACATATGTGTCCAACAAAGACACTATTTAGGAAGTTGAAGCACGAATTCAGAATGATAGGCAAGGAAGAAATTGAGAAAAAATTTATTCTCTTATGGAATTGGAGAAGCAATTATGGAAACAAAAGACAGAAGTTTGGTGATTCCTTGTGTACAATACACACCAGAAACAACATTGAATGTTCTCAGTTTAGATCAGTTGGAGGATCAAGGCTTTATTGTGAAGTATGAACACAAAAAATGTAGTATTCACTACATGTTTGATGACAGAAGGTTTACTGATGCAAGAACAGAAGAGGGACAGAAGGAAAGTACCAAAGAACATGATGAAGAAGGAAGAGTAATTGCAAAACAAAACAAATATCTTGATGAATACTTTGAATCATTAGATCCAAAGGAAGAAGGCTCACTAGTGAAAGGCTTGGAGGAATTAAAGTGGGACAGAAATGAAGTGCAGGATTATGTTGATGAAGAATATTTAAGCATGAATGGATCCTTGTATGCCATCAAAGTGAATTCATTCCCAAGGTTTATATCTTTCTTAAATTTGATTAAAAAAGATAGTGTGGTATACAAGAATTGGGAAGTACTTAGGAAAAGGTACCTTATTTGGTATATTTGGACCAAGATGTGTTAGAAAAGATACCACCGGTCATAGGTATGGTTGAAATTGACTTGCTTGGATTACATAAAATGGTTGATAGCCTTGGAGGTTATCTAGGAGTCACTCTAAGTGACAGATGGAAGGAAGTTGCTAGGTTACATGGCTTGGCTGAAGAGGATAAGGATGCAATAAAAGACTGTTACAAACAATACATAGAGATGGTGCAGGTTTACTATGAAACGGCAGAAAAACCCTGGTATGAAGAGGTTAAAGTGGTTAAAAGTGACAATAGTTATGTCAAGGGAAAAGAACCACAAGGCTGTGAAGAGATAGGAAGTGCACATGAAGGTGTTGAGAACAGGAAAACTCATTTTGGTGTCAAGTTAGAAAGCAACAATGGAACTACAGATGATGAAGAGAGCAAGAGCACATCAGGAAGTAATGACTTTACAGTCATTACTTAAGAAACAGAAGAAACCATTCAAAAAGGGTGTTGGCATTAAGACATTAGGGGGAGATATTGTACATATAATGTCTGTAATAGCCAAAAATGTTTAAGTATGTTAGTGTAATATTAGTGTCAATATTATAGGTCAAGGATTGGGCCAAAGGCCAACAATCCAGTTAGTAGTTTATGGGTCGAATATGGGTCAGAATAGGTTAGACAGTTAAAAACAATTAATGTTGGTTAAGGTAGTTATGTAAGTTATTTAGAGTCAAACGACACAATGGTCTATGAAATAACTGTTGGTGTCGTTTCATTATGTATAAATAGGTTAAGTTGTGTCTGTAAACAATTATCCATTCACAATCAATAAAGATCATTGTTTACTACTTTGTTATTTGTCTTACTGTTTCATTGCAATTCAAACAATGTTAAACTACAAACATATCATGAATAAGAATTGGCTTCAATACCAACCTGTGCAACACTTTTTAATTTCAGTTCTGTATCTTTGATTGGGGTTGATCTTAACTAATCAGTTTGTTTACGAACTGGTTTTGTATGGTTTGGAAGTTCCTAACGATTGTTATGATTGGATGGTTTATATCCTAATGTTGGCGTACCTGGTATTGCCGGATATTGGGTGTTCATTTTCATGGATTGGAGTACTTCTTGGAAGGCGTGGAAGCCTGGCTTTGAAGGTTTCTTCATGGTGCAAGTTATGAATCGCTATGATGACTAAAAGAATCAAGTGCTTACTTGAGTTATGCATGTATTGTATTTATTTATTATAGTCATTATAGGATGTAAGTTTTGATTTAAGATCATTTGAGGACAAAACTTTGTTTACATACCAAGGGATCAATCCCCACCATTCATCTAGTTTGATCTAATGGGGATTAACCTAAGATTTAATAGGGAACCTAAGTCCATGTCTTTTTTTTCTTTTACTTTGTTTTTTTTTGTCTTTCTTATTAATTTATTTATTTTTTGTCTTTTTTTTAATTCACGTTTTTTTAAAAAAATTTTTGTCTTTTTTTAATTCACGTTTTTTTAAATCTTTTTTATTTTTTTGGTCTTTTTTAATTCACGTTTTTTTTTCCGTACGTTTTCATACATATTCGTCCGTTTTCATACATATTCGTCCATTTTCTTTTTCGTCAGTTTTTATACGTTTTCATCCGTTTTCAGACGTTTTCATCCGTTTTTATACGTTTTTGTCTGTTTTTATACGTTTTCGTCCGTTTTTATACGTTTTCGTCCGTTTTTATCTGCTTTTGACCGTTTTCATACATTTTCGTCCGTTTTCTTACGTTTTCGTCCGTTTTTATACATCTTTGTCCGTTTTCAGACGTTGTCGTCCGTTTTCCTACATATTCATCCATTTTCATACGTTTTCGTCCGTTTTTATAAGTTTTCATCTATTTTCGTCCGTTTTCATATGTTTCGTCTGTTTTCTTACGTTTTCGTCCGTTTTCATACGTTTTCGTCCGATATTATACGTTTTTTCTGTTTTTATACGTTTTCGTCCGTTCTCAAACGTTTTTGTCCGTTTTCATATGTTTTCGTCCGTTTTCTTACGTTTTTGTCCGTTTTCATACGTTTTCCTCCATTTTTATACATTTTTGTTCGTTTTCAGACGTTTTCGTCCATTTTCCTACATATTCGTCCGTTTTCTTACGTTTTCGTCCATTTTCATATGTTTTTGTCCGTTTTTAAATGTTTTCAGCCATTTTCAGGCATTTTCATACGTTTCTGAATATCACAAGTGGTATTCTGTGATACTCAGGATATCACAAGTGATGATACTCAGAATATCACAATTGATGATACTCAGAATATCACAAGTGATATTCTGAATATCACAAGTGATTTTCACCTTTTTTTAATTCACGTTTCTTAAATATTCATCCATTTTCTTACGTTTTCGTCTGTTTTCCTACATATTCGTCCATTTTCTTACGTTTTTTAAATCACGTTTTCTTCCGTTTTCCAACATATTCATTCGTTTTCTTACGTTTTCGTCCATTTTCATTTGTTTTCGTCCATTTTAAAATGTTTTCAGCCATTTTCAGACGTTTTCATACGTTCCTGAATATCACAAGTGATATTCTGTGATACTCAGAATATCACAAGTGATGATACTCGGAATATCACAATTGATGATACTCAGAATATCACAAGTGATATTCTGTGATACTCAGAATATCACAAGTGATGATACTCAGAATATCACAATAGATGATACTCAGACGTTTTCATACGTTCCTGAATATCACAAGTGATGATACTCGGAATATCACAATTGATGATACTAAGAATATCACAATGTGATATTCAGGAATTAATTCACAAGTGATATTCTTAATATCACAAGTGATTTTCACCTTTTTTTAATTCGCGTTTCTGAATATCACAAGTGATATTCTGTGATACTCAGAATATCACAAGTGATGATACTCTGAATATCAAAAGTGATTTCCTGAATATCACAGTGATATCTGAATATCACAAGTGATTTTCAACTAGTGTTTTGTAACATGAAAATCACTTGTGATATTCAGAATATTACAAGTGATATTCTGAATATCACAAGTGATTTTCAAGTTTTTTTAATTTACTTTTTCTTTATCACTTTCTTACGTTTTCGTCCGTATTCGTCCGTTTTCGTCCGTTTTTGTTCGTTTTCATATGTTTTCGTCCGTTTTCATACGTTTCTGAATATCACAATTGATATTCTTAATATCACAATTGATATTTTGAATATCACATAAATCACTTGTGATATTCTAAGTATCACAGAATATCACTTGTGATATTCAGAATATCTGGATATCTGAGTATCATCAATTGTGATATTCCGAGTATCATCACTTGTGATATTCTGAGTATCACAGAATATCACTTGTGATATTCAGGAACGTATGAAAACGTCTGAAAAAGGCTGAAAACATTTAAAAATGGACGAAAACGTAAGAAAACGGACGAATATGTAGGAAAATGGACGAAAACGTGAATTAAAAAACGTAAGAAAACGGACGAATATTCAGGAAACGTCGAATTAAAAAAAACGTGAAAATCACTTGTGATATTCAGAATATCACTTGTGATATTCAAAATATCACAAGTGATATTCTGAGTAACATCAATTTTGATATGTGATATGCTGAATATCACAAGTGATATTCTGAGTAACATCAATTTTGATATTCTGAGTATCATCACTTGTGATATTCTGAGTATCATCATTTGTGATATCCTGAGTATCATAGAATATCGCTTGTGATATTCAGAAACGTATGAAAATGGCTGAAAACATTTAAAAACGGACGAAAACATATGAAGATGGACGAAAACGTAAGAAAACAGACGAATATGTAGGAAAACGGACGAAAACATCTGAAAACGGAAAAAAATGTATAAAAATGGGCGAAAACGTATGAAAACGGACAAAAACGTAAGAAAACGGACGAAAACATATGAAAACGGACAAAAACAGATGAAAACGTATGAAAACGGACGAAAACGTATGAAAACGGACGAAAACGTATAAAAACAGACAAAAACGTATAAAATCGGACGAAAATGTATGAAATCGGACGAAAACGTATGAAAACGGACGAAAACAGATGAAAACGTATAAAAACGGCCGAAAACGTATAAAAACTAACGAAAACGTATGAAAATGGACGAATATGTAGGAAAACGGACGACAACGTCTGAAAACGGACAAAGATGTATAAAAACGGACGAAAACGTAAGAAAACGGACGAAGACGTATGAAAACGGACAAAAGCAGATGAAAACTTATGAAAACGGACGAAAACGTATAAAAACGGACGAAAACGTCTGAAAACGGACGAAAACATATGAAAACGTATGAAAACGTATAAAAACGGACGAAAACGTATAAAAACGGACGAAAAAGAAAATGGACGAATATGTATGAAAACGCACGACGAAAAAAAAAAAAAAAAAAAAAAAAAAAGATTTAAAAAAAAACGTGAATTAAAAAAAAAAAAAAATGATTTAAAAAAAAAACGTAATTAAAAAAGCAAACTGATTTATAAAACGTTAAATAAAAAAAATATAACAATTTATAAAAAAAAAAAAAAAAAAAAAAAAAAGATGAATAAATAAATAAAAAAAAGACAAAGAAAAAGGAAAAAAAAAAAAAAAAAAAAGACATGGACTTAGGTTTCCTTATTAAATCTTATGTTAATCCCCACTATTAGTTCAAATTAGATGAATGGTGGAGATTTGTCCCTCAGTATGCAACAAAAGTTTAGTCCTTAAATGAACTTTTCTCGTAAGTTTTATATGTGAGTTATTATAATGGTCTGTCATTCTTATATAGTGGTTATGTAAATGTCCTAAGGGACTGAGATGAGGGAAGTCACCCTCATCCTTTGTACTTAAACATTTTTTTGGTGTAATACATTTATCGGGTCTTTTGACCTTTTAACCAAAAAATACCAGTGTTGACTACTATTCTAGTTTAGGATACATGCGTATGGCACACTTTACGCACACTCTGGAGTATGTCTTCTTCTAGAATAGACATGTTAAACTAATGAAATTTGCACTTGCTTTTGCAAAGCTAAGTTATGATATCACTAATTCACTATCATATTAAAATATAGATTAGAAGCCCATGCATCATTATTTATTGAAGTTAGGGTCTTATATATGTCGAAGTGATACTAACGTGCTAGCTAGTTATATACACTTGAGATCGTGATGTTGTTAAGAAGGCCGGTGGGTGTGCTGAGATTTATTATGTGTTTTCTTAATTTTGAGTTTTTATTTTATTTTATTTTTTATTTTATATGTTGGTTACAACCTTTTATCTAGTTATATTGTTTCCTTTTCTAAAGTTATTAATTATCATGACATGTTAGCAGTTAAAACTCCATGGTTATCCGCAATCTATTTTAACAAATTTAAAAACAAAGGTTCGTTTGATAGATAAACACGGGTTACAACTTTCATCGTATTGTGCTCTCCAAAGAGCAGCTCTTCTCAAAATCTCACTCAAAAGGTGTTGAATTGGAATCCCATTCTAACTAAAAATTCTTGTGGTTCCCGAGAATCCAACTATAGGAAAACCAGAAACGGAGAGCTTACCCCCTTTACAACACATAATTCCCAGAATTCCAAGGCTCAAGAACCTAATAAGCTCCTTAACTGCTACTTCCGCAATCTCCATATAACCATGATCACGACAAGAACTTAATAGAGCACCCCATAACTCAGCATTTGGCTTCATCGACCTTGATTTTACTAAATCAAAAGCCTCTTTTACCAATCCACCACGCCCAAGAAAGTCAACCATGCACCCATAATGCTCAAGCTTTGGCTCAACGTGATGCTTTAAAACCATTAAAGCAAATAGGCCTTTGCCACTCTGAACCAACCCTAAATGTACACAACATGTTAACACCCCAACAAAATTAGTCGACTCATTAGGTTTAATACTTTATTAATCATTTCATCAAATAAAGCTAACCCCTTCTCCCCATCCCCATTAAACGCCAAACCTGAAATCATGGCATTCCACGAAACCACATTTTTCACAGGCATATCCTCAAAAACCAAAAAAAGCATCATCCAAACACGCTTACAATAAAAATCAATAACCGAATCGCCAACATACTTACCATAAACTCCACTTGTTTTCATAAAAGAATGAATCCACTCCCCAACACCATCTTCCCCCAAACGCGCACAAACAGGCAACATACTAACCACCACCCCCTCACCACAATCAACCCTAACATCCAACATCTCACGAAAAATCTCCAATGCCTACGCTACTGTTGGAAAATTGGTTGGCAAAAGTGACTTTTGACCAACTTTGGATACAATTATTTATATGTATGTGTCATATATATAAGTAATAGTTTGTAGGTTCGCGTTCTCCTCGAAGAGAGCTTCGCAATAAGCATTTATGTGTCCAAAATAGAGTTGATGTGAATGAGATATCGGGTCTCAAAGTTAGTCATTCGGTACCATGACTAAAGAGGAAAAATAGTTTATTTTCAATCCCACATTGGTGGGATGGGTAAACTTAGAGGGAGTCTATTGTGTATAAATAGAGACCCTAATTTCACAAGTTTACACACATCAAATCAATAAGTATTATTGATTTCCAACATAAGGAATACGCATCTCTTAAGATGAAATTCCTGGCAGTTTAGTTAAGTCCGATAGTACAACTTACTGTTTTGGCTGTTGTACCCTGGGAAACAGACGGCGAATCTGTTTTAAGGGAAGCGTGTCAAACACGTGCCTTGGCTTTGTAGTACTTCGTTGCTGATCTCCGTTGGTGATCTAGTAAGTCTTTTTATTAGTTTATTGTTTTATTTAATTATCGTTTATTTGCTTATATTCTGTTTGTATTTAATTTTCTGTTAGTTATATACTGTTAATTTTATTTATTGTAAGTTAGATTTTATTAATAAAGTGTAACCGTTTCCCTACAGCTACCTCCCACTTTTGGCCAAACACGACAAAATTGTATTCCAACTCACAACACTCCTCGCCCTCATCCCTCCAAAAACCCTTAACCCCATATCCACATCTCCTTCTTCACACCACCCTTTCACCACCATTTCCCAACAACCACATGCACCCTACATATAAAGTCTCAGAGGATGTGGTTGGATTGGTATAGATTGTGTTGAATGATTTGGGCATGGATTTGGGTGAGGTGAGTGAGAGATGGCCGGCTATGGCGGTCTTTGAGGATGATTACTTCTATGGTTGGGGATCTATTGCAAAGTGGGTAAAATTAAAAAGTTTAGAAAGCCATTCATCGTATGACAAGTGTCCCCCACTTTAAATTATACATAAAATCCACACAGGGGTAATATGGTCTTTTGACCCATTTTTTCTTTTCCACCTCAAATTTCAAACGCACTTATCTCTTAAACGATAAACTTTTAGAAAAAACCGATTTCACCACAATTTTTAAAATTTGATTCACTTTAATTTGTTATAAATCTTGTTAATTATCTCAAAAAAAAAAATTTTGACATATTCATTGGGTCATGATTTCATGATGCATTTGCTATTTTTAACCCTATTTTTTACTTTAAAAATTGCCGAATCATAAAATACTTAAAACACAAAAGTTTTAGATTTTGATTCACTCTTTACCCAGAAATTTGAATCACTCAAATAAGATATGATATGAGTGAGATGACGCACTTTAAAGATGACGTTTTAGTCATATTTGTTGCACACAAGGTGTTTGATGAAATGTCTAGCTTAGATTTTTAGTGTTAAAATTGCGTTAAATGCACTAATTTTTGTACCACAACGCATCATTAATTATTTTATTAATGTAAGATTCAAAGAGTGATTTTTTAATCGTTATTCTTTTTAAAAAAAAATGTACGTATTGTGTTTTATTGCTTTTTTGACCATAAATTTGACCAATTTAAATTCGAATTAGAAAAATTGTAAAACATAAAAGTTATAGATTTTAGGTCAATCTTTACTCATGTTTTTATTCACTCAAATCCAATGTCATATGAGTGAGATATCACATGTTGAAAATGACATTTTGTTCATCAGTTACTTTGGTTCATCAATTTTTATTCATAAACATTAGTTTAGGATTTAGGATTTTGGGTGTTGGGTTTAGTTCATTCGTTTTTCTTTAGTTCATCGGTTCATCAATAATCAGTTATCAATTGATCATTTTTATAGTTTATCAGTTCATCAATTGATGAAACAATTTTGTTTATTTCTTCAGTTATTGACTTTTAGCTATTATGTTATCATAGGTTCCTCAGCTAATTTATGCTTTTTTTGGTTCATCAGTTATTGACTTTTAGCTATTATGTTATCATAAGTTCATCAGTTTGTTTATTTTAGTTATTATGTTATTATAGGTTCATCAGTTAGTTTATTTGTGTTATCATAGGTTATAAGTTCATCAGTTAGTTTATGTTTTTTGAGTTGATGAACATTAGTTATTTTTTGTTCATCACTTATTGACTTTTAGCTATTATGTTATCATAGGTTCATCAGTTTATTTATTTTAGCTATTATGTTATCATAGGTTCGTCAGTTAGTTTATTTGTGTTTATTTGTATTATCATAGGTTATAGGTTCATCAGTTAGTTTATGCTTTTTTAGTTGATGAACATTAGTTATTTTTTGTTCATCAGTTATTGTCATGTGTTATCTTTTTTATTCATCAGTTATTGTCCTGTTTTATGTTTTTTTGATCATCTAATTTTTAATGTTCCCCTCAATTTCTTAACTGATGAACTAAACCCTAAACCCAACACCAAAAACCCTAAATCCTTAACTGATTTACTAATGAACTAATGTTCATGAATAAAAATTGATGAACAGAGTAACTGATAAACAAAACGTCATCTTTAACATGTTATAACTCACTTAAATGACATTGGATTTTGAGTGAATAAAAAACATGAGTAAAGATTGACCAAAAATCTATAATTTTTATGTTTTACAATTTTTTTAATTCGAATTTAATATTGGTCAAATTTATGATAAAAACGCAATAAACACAATACCTACATTTTTTTAAAAACATTAACTATTAGAAAACATCACTTTTTGAGTCTTACATTAATAAAATGATTAATGATGCGTTGTGGGACAAAAATTAGTGCATTTAGCTCAAATTTAACAATAAAAATCTAAGCTAGACATTTTATCAAACACCTTGTGTGCAACAAATATGAGTAAAACACCATCTTTAACGTGTGATATCTTACTCATATGACATCGAATTTGAGTGATTCAAAAACCTGTGTAAAAAGTGAACAAAAATCTATAACTTTCATGTTTTAAGTTTTTAACGATTCAAAATTTATGAGGGTAAAAAATAGGGCCGAAAATGCCAAAAAAAATAAAGAAAATCAAGAAACATTTTATATGTAAAAAATAAAAGTTTGAAATATTTAACAAGATTTATACCAAATTAAAGAGGATTAAATTCTAAAAGTTATGGTGAAATCGGTTTTTCGTAAAAGCTTGTCGTTTGAAAGATATTTGCGTTTGAAATTTGGGGTGAAATTAAAAAAAGAGTTAAAATGACAAAAATGCCTCCTGAATTTAATAAGAAAAAAAGAAGGGAGTGTGTGGGGGACACGTGGCATTAGCTGAATGGCTTTGCAAACTTTTTATTTTTATTCCCTTTCTAGTAGATCGTGACTCTTAATTCTATTGTGTTGTTTTTGGTTTTGCTCATTTGTGGCTTGAATATTGGAAGCGGGTATTCGACTATTTGTTTTCGCTTATATTATCGGCTTATGGGTTATTTGGTGTTGGTATTATATTTTATAAGCTCACTTTTCGGCTTATATAAGTTTATTAGTATGACATAATAAGCCTATATAAATCGAACAGTTTCAAAAATTAGCCACAAAAAATGAGCTACAAAGCATAAACACAAAACCAAATAAGCCATAAGTTGGCTATATAATCTGAAACAAACATCCGAAGTTTGGTTTAGTTTTAGGGGTTTAATGAGTGTTTTGGATTCTTTATTTTTTCAGCTCTAAGTTTTTTGCGAGTTTTTGTATGTTCGGCGTAAGTAATTGTTGCTAAAACAGAAGATGTAACTGTGGAGAGAAAGTAGATTAATTTTATAAGTTACATGAAGTATCATATAAAATTCAAAGATCACAGAAGATTATTTTCTAAAATCCTTTTAAACGGTCGTAAACGATAGTTTTAAAAAAGCTACTCAATGAAGCGTGCTACCACTTCATGTTATTGTTAGTTTTTTCGAATACAACCTAAGTAGCTTATGGTTGCTTACGATTAATATGTTGACTTACGATGATAAAAAAAAAAAAATTACACCGTTCGTGGCTTATAATCCCATATAAAAACATCAATAATAAAGGTTGCCAAAAAAATGATTCGCATTTTAGAAAAGTTATCTTATCTATTTTAGTAGAAGTTATTGGTAAACAAGTTGATGCATTCTTGTAAAGAATATTCGTTAGTTAGAGAGTTACCAAATATTTGGAGAAGGTTGAAAAAAAAGAGATCAAATAAAAGATAAGGGATTTGCTAATAGGTGCCATCGGGCACCTTATAAAATATAAAAAATGCATTTAGCGTGTAGTTAACACACTCAAACTTTGCCTTTCAAAAAAAAAAAAAAAAAAAAAAAAAAAAAACCTCAAACTTTCTTTTTTTGAATAAAAAATGCATTTAATAGACATTAATTAAACTTTTAAATTACTATAATTAAATGTGATTTTTCATTTAATACACTCAAACATTCATTCATTTACATCTTAAAAAATGCCCAATGGGCACCCGTTAGCAAATCGCAAAAGATAAATATCCATGAGAAGTGTAAAAAGATTTGAAAAAAATAAAAACTTTTCAAAAAATTCTGAAAGTTTAAAGGTTATGAAAGAAATTTTCCTGAATTTGATATTTTATACCTTTTTTTAATGCAAAAGAAAACAACGGAATTTTAAGGTACCAATTTTTTTTTATGCATGAAATTTCAAATTTTATATGTTATAGAGACTGAAATTTTGATGCAGATACTAAAAAGAGGTTGGATGTAAAAATGAATTTGTGATGCACAAAATGTCAATTTTCAAAATTTTAATGCAGAAACATACTTTTCATAATTTTTTGCATCAAACACTACACTTTTAGGAAAACTTCTTACACAATTTTTTTTATCTACCAACATCCTATGTATTGCGAAATTTTTAGAAATTTTATTCAACACTTTTTATTGTTTGGAATCTTTTTTACACTTCTCTCTAATATTTGTCTTTTTATTTTAACATTACCCGAGGTTAAAAAGACTAATGAGTCATTATGTTTTGGCTTTGTCGTCATATTCCTTGTTGTAGTGTATGAATTCAGAGAAATAGTATCAACGTAGGGTTGTCGAGAAGTAACAAAAAAGGAACTGGGTGGAGATCAAATACAAGTGACATAGAAAAACCGTTCGTGGATGGTCACTAAACTCAAAATTCGTTACAAGATTTTTGAAAGATTATTCTGATGAATGATGATCAGAATAGGCAGTTAAGGTCTAAGCGACTTCTATTACGAGCTAGTTTGACGTCTAGGATCTATAGGCCAGTGACTTTTAGTTCTTGATCCTTTTTTTTTCTTGCGTTGTACTTTGTTGAACATTTTTACTAACACTTTAAGTATAAAGAGTCTTAGCTTGTGCCCTTTAGACTTCCTAGGCCTTTTTTTAGTAATTTTTTTTGTGTACATACACTACAAAAAAACAGGCCGAATGCAACCGTCAAAATCTGTTGCAAATCTGCTGCAAAAGGCTATTTGCAACGAACAGATTCTGACTATTGCAAAAAGGCTCCATGCAAATTTTGTTTGCAACAGAATTGCAACGGGCAATAAACTTTTGCCACTGTTTTGCAACGTAAGATAATTCGTTGGAATTACACGAAATTTATTTGCAACAGCACATAATTTGCATCAGTTAAACTTTGCTACGGGTTTTGCAACGGTAACCTTTGCAACCGCAACATTTTGCAACTGTTTTTGCAGCAGTGATATTTTGCAACAGAATTGTTTTGATACAAAATCGATTTCTAAAATATCTCCAAATATGCAAATCAAACCAAAACTAGTTATCCAATTACTCAAAATACCATAAACGTCATCAAAAGTGTTATATCCAACTCATTGTTACAAGTTATAGAGTTATAGAGTTGGAAAGTATAAAAAGTTGTACCAAATGCAGCATATTGTTTACTAGGGACGAGAAATGGGAGGTTGATGTATATTGCGCAAACATCTCAGCAATCTTTGCATTCGCTTCTTTCACCATTTCTTCATTCATTTTCAACGCATGAGACTTGAGTTTTTCTTCATATTGCTTTGTGTTATCTTCTTTAACTTGCTCCAAAAGCTCTTTATCGCATGCTCTCGCTTGCTTCAGCTCTTTGAAAGACTTATGCAATACTTCCACCTACAAAACACCATATTTAAACCATTATAACTCATTTTAACGTATAAATACCCTATACAACCTATTCAAAAATAATTGTAGGGTATTCACTAAGCAAGAAACACTAGTTTGAGGGTTACTTATGGATCGAATGGAAGATAAGTTAGAGAGAGGAAGTGAGAAGTTGGGAGCCTTTTAGTGAGAGAAACAAATGAGATATTAGATTAATGTGAAAGGTCCAACCCTTCCCTTGTGTGGGAAGGGGTATTTATACTTACAATATATTATGCCCCTAGCGGGCTGTAGAGTGAGCTGACAGAGGGTAAAGACCCGACCCACTCCACAATACTAATAATACTAACTAAACTACTAATAATATTACTAATGATCCTACGAGCTATGATGTGCTACTAAGTACTCGGGGTGACCGAGTCTTCAACTGAATATTTATATTCCTAACAATCTCCCCCTAAGGGAGGTCACCCCGGAAGTAATGTTCTGAATTCTAGCACTTCATCCTTGAATCTTGACTTCATAGCTCGTAGACCTTGATTCTTCAACGTCTAGAATCTTTGTGCCTTTAGCAGTGAACTTGTGATGACTGTTCTTTGTTTTGGATGATCTTTGAGTATTCTTTGAGGTTATCATCCAACATGCGTCTTCAAGTCATCTTGTGGCTTCGTCATCATGAGAAGTTGTGATCTTGGAGCCTTCTTTGAGATCATCAGCCACCGAAAATCTCTGAGCTCATTCATTGTAGTAATGCCTCCATGTGATTTGTTGTGACCGTTGGGCCCGTATGCTCACACTTTTCTGGATCATGATAGCTATCATCAGAGTTGCGGAAGCTGTGTTGAAGGTCTTTTAGCTATCATTATGTCTTTAATAATGAGTTGGAAGTGTGAGCATGGAGTGTGAATTGACATGTCACATACTGGAATCAGGAACCACCATCACCATCTTTATATGTACCTGAAATAAAACAGTTAGCAATAAAGTTGGAGAACGAATATGGCTTTGTCATTCGTTCGATGTGGTTGGATTAACCTTCGAATCCGTGAGGACCGACCTGTGATCAGGTAGAATTCCCTTTAAAGAGAATTCTCCTTGACAGGAATTTCCAGCTTGTTGTAAAGACTCATTCAATGAACTAACATTGGACTCGTCTTACAAGCATGTTCTCATACCGGAACGTCTCAAAGCAGACAACACGGTTGAGTGAATCAGTGAATTGAATACCCACTGATTGATGAGAAATTGATTAGAAAAATCACTCGCGTGTTACTAGATAAACAATTTTTATGTAACACGATGAGGGTTTTACACATTAAATCACATTTCTGTCATAAATACTTTTGTTTGAAAATTTTCACAATCAATGCGCTCGAAATTCATTTGATGAGCACATTGAAGGGTTTTCCAAAAGCATCCGTCAATCCATTTCCTAGAACAAGTTTGATTCAAATGTGAATCGCCCCATTGTTTCATTCCAGTTGTCAGAGGTTTGATCCATGAAGGATCTCACATGTCACCCACCAAGAGCTCGTTTGATGTTGGCTCTAGAAGGATTTCCATCTTCATTGTGATTACTTTAAGTATCACTCGGATGTTCTGGCAATACCACAAGGATAATGCGTAGGACTCTTCATATATATTTTCTTGCTTTTCACGGTGTATGAAACAGCAAGCATATTGGAAATGTGTCCTAATGAGATTAATTGATGATCTCTTGGCTCTAGACTCAATAGTGCATTTTGATTTAGTGATCGGAGGCTGGAGAGGACTGCCACCTTTTCAATATCATCTAACTCGGAGTGAGAGAGACGATAGCAATGTATTGATCTCCGTGACAAGTGAAACAAGAGTCCTTTGAGGGACCTTGAGTGGCTAGGGAGGGTTGTGCAGCGTATCACTGGGTCCATGATACTTTGTCTTCAATGTCAGCAATCAACTAAGTGATTCTGACAGCATATGTATTGACCCGGTTTCTGCCTAAGATGTAAGGAGGGCTTCTTTCTTTTCACCCTTTATCTTTACATTTCTTTTTCATTCTTCAACCCCTTCAGTGCTTACCGAGACTTCATAACTAGCACCTTGTTGGGTTTGTTCCAGTGCTAGCTCCATCTCAGTCGGCACTCTTCCCTTATTCACTTTTCTCCTTTTTAATCATTCCTAAGGACTTCTATTCTAATTAGAGGATTGTCCCTGGGAAGATCCCTCCGGTTCTGGCTGGATCATGGGAACAAATACCTAACCTCACCATCCTTATAACTCCAATGCATTAAAATAAGATTGGTCGGTCTTTGGTATTCTTCCACAGTTGCCATCATAAATCATTCGCCTCCCCTCAATATGTGCATCGATATACGAAAAGGTTTAGCACATATGGGAGAGCCTACACTTGAGTTCCAAAAGATCATATTTTTATCAGAATTTCATATTTAAATCACATTTCTCCCCCGATCAAAAATTTCAAACCATTTGAGATTTGTGATCCCAATTGATTTAAATATGTTTAGAAAATTTGGGAGAAAATGTGGTCAAGTTTAATATATTCTGATTACGAAGCATACAATGCTCCCCCTCAAACCAAGAGAGAGTGTCACTGTTGATGTTGCACAATGTTTAAAAAAAGGTGTCCAAATTTGAACAAATAAACTCCCCTTCAATTAATGACCCGTTTTCTATTTAAAGAGCTGTAGTCATTCAATTGAGTGATAAGTATTTGTGAAATTTAAGTCCAGTTACCACCTTGTGAAACACCAAAACTCTCTTGAAGAATCATAGACCTGAAAGAGTTCATGGTGCAAAGAAGACTTCTCTTCTTATACGCGAAATGATGCACTGAACCGTACATCAAATCGGGGAAACATGGATATAAAGTAATCCATGCCCAGGTGAACATCACCCGGTTAGAGGAACAGCTGTCTTTTTGGCGACATGCTTTCCCCATTGTACAACGCGGGTTGCAGTATGAAGTAACTGCAAGCCATTAAGACATGTTTTAACCAGTTAGTATAACTTCTGCTCGAGCTTCATTTAAAGTCCCGTGTCATTATTGAATGACATTTCTAAGACCGTAAATGTTATCGATAAACAGAAGACATGCCTAGGTGAAACTATTTTTTGGTATTTTCTAATTTTCTGATTTTTTATGGTTTTTCTGGGTTTAAGATTCTCTATTTACAATTATCTATTTTTATAATATTCTATTTACAGTATGGTATAAAATATGTACAAACAATATTATTCAGTTTAAGACGATGATGAAATGAATACCGAAATGAGGATACGTTCAGTATGTTGTAGAATTCTGTGGTCAATCATCTCTTAAACTTTCACCACCAAAGCATTCGAGGCTACTGAACAATCGACGGAACTTGAGCCTTCCCAATGTACAGCTTTGATAGCTTCCCCCCAAACCGACAATCTTCTTACTGAGCAGATTCTAAGCTCTCTTTCAAGCTTACATAAGGTAAGTGTACAGCGGAAACCGTAGCAAACCACATCAAGTATTACTGCTCCTTTTTACGAATAATCATCGTGATTCTCTGTTCGGGGATCCTCAAATAGATCAGCAACGAATCATCTCACATATGAATAATTCTTCTCACATTTCTTCCCGCTGAAGATTGAAGAAATGCCAACCAAAAGTATCCAGAGACCACTTCCCCCCAAGTAGTTGAAGAAATTCAAACAGTCTCATTGTATGAAGCCCGAAAACCCGAAGTACACACTCAATCCCATTAATGAAGTCGAAAACGTAACATGAAGATCAATTAAGACCTAGAAGTCCCCTTTTCTCCCTTCAGGAAATTGTAGATGAGAATTGTTACACCAAAGTCAACTAAGTCCCGAGTGTAAGCAATTTATCCCGTGTGTAGTCGAAATGATAACACCAAGACAGTACCGTGAAAACCAAGTAAGTCCCGGATGAACACATTTCCTTCTGTAGGATACCGACTAACCAGAAGTCATCATACAATTGTGTACCTCTTTAATTATCAGAAACTATTTCATACATATCTTCCCCCACGTAGCTGGAATAATACATCAAGACTCACGAGTTAAACCACTGATTTTCTCTGCGGTTATGACATTTGTCTTCCCGGAATAATCTTCAATAGAGAAGAAGTATAAAGTTCATCACGTGTACTCATTGTGTATTCAACTGTATGTCTCCTTCCCCCTTGCTGGTTTTGATACCTCAGAATCAGCAACACATTTTACGCATATTCATGAAATCTTGTGAGAAGAACAAATTAGGCTCAAGTAGATCAAGTGAGAATTAACCGCTGCCGAAACCATCTCTGACTATCTTTATCAACCCTTAAGTAGGCTATTCGAAGTGATAACTGATGGAGCAAACCCGATATAAAAAACTTGAACCTGAAGATAGAATTCCCCATTCTTGTGACTTACGCTTGCACTAATGTTGGAAGAACAGTGTAGAGAATTAGTGCTCCAAGCAAATCTCTAAGTACTCAATACCCAACCAAGGTATGAGACATTAACACCTCTTACGATTATCCACAACGTCATCGGCGTGTGACACTGAGTACTACCACGTAACCCCTTTAAGTGATAGTTACCCCGACTGCTGGTAAACTAGATAACCTAAGTCTTCAACTTAAATCTTAAGCACGAGCAAGTTATCATAGAAAGTCATGCATCCAACCAACCCCGACTTCAAGATAGGATAAGATCACGCCTTTGAGGAAGTCAACTTCAAACTCGAATAAGTGATACCTGATCAACTCCATGGTCACAATTAGATGCCCAGCTCAAGTGAGTGAACCAACAACCAAATGTACAACGAATCACTTGTTCACACTTCTCCCCCTCAAAGATTGCATACGAGGATGCCATCTTTGATTGAACAAGTGCATATGAGGTTGATCCATTGTTCACACTTCTCCCCCTCAAAGATTGCATACGAGGATGCCATCTTTGATTGAACAAGTGCATATGAGGTTGATCCACTGTTCACACTTCTCCCCCTCAAAGATTGCATACGAGGATGCCATCTTTGATTGAACAAGTGCATATGAGGTTGATCCACTGTTCACACTTCTCCCCCACAAGAGTGTTCGTCTGACCATTACTCAAATCTCAATCACCATGCAGTTTATTCACCCTTCTCCCCCTCAAAAATTGCATGTGACGACCAACTGCCATTTTTGATAGACCGGGTGAATAAGAATATACTTCAATATACGTTTATCCCCTTGATGACTGAATGAGCATTTGAAGACCACGAAGCTAGATGAGAATGGTCATGAATAAGAAGATTCCTCTTCTTCCGAAGATAAAGCGCACTCAAGCGTACGCCTTTCTTTTCTTTGATGAACGGGGCCTGAAGAAATGTCAGCAGACGCCATAATGATGACATTGAGACCCGAGGCTTGAACTGCATTGTTCAAACGTCATAGTCATTGAAGAACGAGGCCTGAACTGATTTGAACAGACGTCATTATGATTCCCCTCATATGTTGCGAGCAGCCTGTGTCCAAATGTCAAAGGACGATCCGTACGACCTGCATTTGAAAACAGACGAAAGAAGAGAATTTGGAGAGCCGGATCCCCAATTAAGGTTGGGTTCCAGTTGGTTAGTGCAAACAATCTTTGGGGCTGCTGAAACCATTGGTGCCTTGGTTTTAACAATAGGGGCAACACTAGTAGATGCAATGGACCTAGTTAAGGGACATTGTGTATCTAAAGGGATAACTCTACCAGTAGGCTTCCATTCCTTAACAGGCACTACTCTAGGAATTGTAATCCTTGTTAAAGGGCAATGTTCCCCTAGTGTGAATGTTCGGCCCGTGGGCTTCCACTGAAAGCCCACATTGGTAAACATTTTCCCTGTGGGTTTCCAAGATTGCTTAATTTGTCTAGCTCTCCAAACTTTCCTAACTGGGGGTTTGTTGGACGACTTCAGAAATTTCTTAACACATTTATCATGATTACAAGAAATTATGCATTCATTACATGTTTTGCAAAGTGAATTTGGATTCGAATTATGATTCCTTTTGTTCAAATCTGACTTGTTGTTTCTCATGTGGTCTTCTACTTTCCTTTTAGGAACACTTTTAGCTGGTGAAATCCTAGAATTCTTTATGTTTCTCCTAGGTTTTGACTCGCTAGCTTTAGTGTCACTATTAACTCCTGTAGAAGGACTGATGGGAATCTTAGTCTTTTTCACTTCTAGTTGCTGAACATGTTTTGATGTGTTGGGATCTGAAGTTTCCAAGGATACCTCAAAGGTTACATGCTTGTTTTTAATAGTGGATGATGATGTAACTACCCTATCTCTTAGGTTGTGAGACTTAGGACGCGTGCCAATGGCGTATTCTAACTGTTCCTGAATCCTTTTTGTGAGGACGCAGGCATACCCAGTTGACCTATTGCGTGGCTTTTCTATTCTGATCTCTTCAACAACCTTACGAAGTATATCAAGGCCATCCCTAAGGTGATCGATATATGTTTGATGGGCAAGACTATTATTCCTAAGGGGAAACGGAATAACTCGTGGTACATCAACATCATACTTTTTAATAGCATAAACCTTTGGTGCATCACAGTGACAAGTGGTACTTGGCATTTTTCCTTTCACCTGCGCCTTAAGATTCTCAATTTCATTTGACAAAGAGGTTATCTGATCATTATGATTGTTTCTTGTAACTTTAATGGAATCGTATAACTCTTTGTAATGTTGTTTAATCTTAGAATTTTCTTCTCGATAACACTCATTTTCATGATGTAACTTATTTATGGTGTTTTGATATTGAAAATTCTGAGAATCTAAAGGCGAAGGTTTATTGGAACCATACACATCACACTTGTTGGATTTCAATTGGGCAACTTGGGCCCTCAACAGTCGAATCGTGTTTGTGTGAGCTTGAATTTTTTCATCACGTTTGCTTAATTCAAAATATGTATCAAACTCAGGAGCATCCGAGGATGTCTTGACATTTGATATTTTGCATTTTTCTTCTAAGTGTTGATGTTTGAGTTGCAAATTCAGATAATCAACTTCTAGTTTTGAAAAACGTTTAACCATGTTATCATGGTCATCATTTTGAATTTTTTCAAGCAATTTCAAATTCTGCCCCTCAAGCTCAACAACACGATTCTGGGTGACATTTAACGCAATAGCATACTCATTAAATTGACAAGCAGACAATGCAGAATCAGTAGCGGTGTAAAATACATCTTGTGCAATACATTTAGCAATCAAGTTGTCATTAGTGATGAGTATGTTTTTTCTTTCAATCTCTCGACTCTTAAGTTCTATTGCATATTCATTCACCTCATTTTCCATGTCTTTAAACACTACTTCCATTTCTTTTATTTCGGCTTTAAGGGCAGTTTGCAACCCTTCAAAATGTTCTTTAAGTAGTTTAAAGAATGGCATGACCTCAGTTAAGTAACACCTTTTTGCATGTTCAAAACACCTTTCCCCCTCAGTAATGCCGGTGGGTGTAATTCTCTTCTTACATGTTTTATCGAAATCAGCGAACAGTTGCCAAAGCACATATAAGCTAATAAAGGTTTTGCATTCAGTGGGAAGAGACAAAGGCACCAAATTCCTAGGTGTATTGGGAGGATACACCGTTATGGACGCAACTTTTCTAAAGAGGGGTGTGTTGGCCTTAAGTTTTTCTTCCTTAAGTTTTTCATTATCTTGTTTCCAAAATATTTGTTCAGGTGTTAACTTCTTTTGAGGGGCAAACACAGTCAAACGATTCTCCTCATAATAATCATGGGGCTTGACTATTATTCGTTTGGCTATGCATTTGGGATCCTTCATTTTCTCATTCATTTTTTCCCTAGTTCTCTCACTTATCTCATCCTCCTCTTTAGTGTAGATATGCTCAGGCGGGTCATGAATGGGCATAAGCATCACATTACCATCATATAGGGCAGGTTGAGCTGCTTTCATGTCCCTAAGGATGGTTGACTTGGGTTCACCTATCATGTTCTTACTATGCTTATCACTCAACTTTTTGTGCCTATGAATCATTTGAGCAGTTTGAATGGTTTGATCTTGTGTGTACAACTTATCTTCAAGCTTATTTTTTAACGTCTTGAGTCTAGAGAAATCATTTAAAAGTGTTGTTTCTTTTTGTTTGAATTCTAGCTTAAGTGTAGTTATACACTTTTGAACTTCCTGTTTCTGTTTGACAGACTGTTCTAGCTGACTTTTCAAAGAACTCAACTCTAATTTTAATGTTTCTTCTCTTACTCTAGACTCTTTAATAAGTGTACTCATTTGGCCTTCTAATTTCTGCTCACGTTCATTAAGCTCAAACTTAGCACGCTGTTCATACATAGCCACTTGTTCTTTATAAATGTTTAGTCTAGTGATCAAGTTATCATCAGGGGCAAATACAGTGTTCTCATGCAGCACATAATCATCAGTTAGAACAGAAGATGCACAACTAGGTACAACAGACGCTTCGTTGTGATTCACATATTGTTCATATGGGAAAACATTGTTATTTCCCATATTAGCAATATCTGACTTAACAACTTTTGTCTGTTGTACTTTGTCGGGAATCTTTTGTTCATGCAACACATTATCATTATTCATGACAGAAGATACCCCATTAGGTTCAGCCGACGCTTCGTTGTGTTTCTCATGTTGCACGTTGTTCCTAACAGTATCTGACTCAACAACGTTTGTCTGTGGCTGATGAAGCTCTTTCTCTTGAGAATTCGGGCACACAAAGTCTCTATTGGCACCAACATAGTCAAGCACGTTTATCTGTCGAACATCTTTGGGAATCTTTTGTTTGTCTATCATGTTGTACAAACTGAGTATCTCTGATATAGCAGAATCTGAAGTATTTGACATGATATTAACGTGCACGGGATTTTACAATTCTATGATTTAAACCGAGAAATAGATTCATTCACGGGGTTTTACAAAATCAAGAATAAACCGTGGAATAATGCTTGATATGTGTTATGATGAAGGTCTGGTAGACTTGTTGATCTGATTTGGTTTGGTTGATGCAAGTTGTTACAGCGAAATTTTGGTCTGGCAAACTTAAAACCTCAATAACTTCATTTTGGAGCGTTTTCAGGCTTCGAAAGTTGGGTTGAATGAATAAATTTATTCAACGTGTCCTTCTCCTCGATCTCACGGTCGTTTTGACAGGTGTTTCGCTGAAAACGGAGTTACGGTTCAAAAGTTATGGCCGTTTGAAGTTTTGACGTAAAAAGTCAACTTTGGAGACAAACCGCCTAGACAAACCGAGTAGACACAAACCGAGTATACTCCTCAGAGACAAACCGCGTATACACAAACCGAGTAGACTTTTCAGAGACAAACCGAGTCTACACAGACCGAGTAAATTCCGCAGAGACAAACCGAGTCTACACAAACCGAGTGTACGCTGGAGGGACAAATCGAGTAGGCACAAACCGAGTAAATTCCTCAGAGACAAACCGAGTCTACACAAACCGAGTACACGTAGCTTGGATAAACCGAGTAGACACAAACCGAGTGAATTCTTCAGAGACAAACCGAGTTTACACAAACCGAGTACGTGTTGGAGGGACAAACCGAGTAGGTACAAACCGAGTAAATTTCTCCGAGACAAACCGAGTCTACACAAACCGAGTAGACTTTTCAGAGACAAACCGAGTACGCGCAGCTGGGACAAACCGAGTAGACACAAACTCCCAAGCAGGTCGCTTTCACTGCCTTTTGTCTTTTTGCCTAAACGAGTAATAGGACAAACCGAATCTGTGAATTGACACAAACGAGTCTAAGAATGCTTCCCAAGTAGACAAACCGCTGCCAAGAACAACTCAACTAATACCCACGAATTTCCCCAAAAACACCACACTGTTCTTAGATCTGTGAATCCAAACACTAAATACCACTCTAATACTGTTCTTAAGCTAGAAAGTACAAAGTAAACCAACTTCTAATCACTAAACAAGGTACAAAAATGAAATTTATGCTACTTAATCAAACCGAACAAAAAACTTAAAAACTACAAATCTAACCAAGAAAAACCTAAAGAACTACACAAATACAAGATAAAACAACCTCTAATCACTAAACAAAGCACAAAATGAAATTTATGCTACTAATCAAACCGAACCAAAAAAATCTTGAAAACTACAAATCGACCCAAGAATAAAAACCTCACAAACTACACAAATTCGTGAATACCAACTCTCATGGACCTAACCATGGCTCTTGATACCAATTGTAGGGTATTCACTAAGCAAGAAACACTAGTTTGAGGGTTACTTATGGATCGAATGGAAGATAAGTTAGAGAGAGGAAGTGAGAAGTTGGGAGCCTTTTAGTGAGAGAAACAAATGAGATGTTAGATTAATGTGAAAGGTCCAACCCTTCCCTTGTGTGGGAAGGGGTATTTATACTTACAATATATTATGCCCCTAGCGGGCTGTAGAGTGAGCTGACAGAGGGTAAAGACCCGACCCACTCCACAATACTAATAATACTAACTAAACTACTAATAATATTACTAATGATCCTACGAGCTATGATGTGCTACTAAGTACTCGGGGTGACCGAGTCTTCAACTGAATATTTATATTCCTAACAATCTCCCCCTAAGGGAGGTCACCCCGGAAGTAATGTTCTGAATTCTAGCACTTCATCCTTGAATCTTGACTTCATAGCTCGTAGACCTTGATTCTTCAACGTCTAGAATCTTTGTGCCTTTAGCAGTGAACTTGTGATGACTGTTCTTTGTTTTGGATGATCTTTGAGTATTCTTTGAGGTTATCATCCAACATGCGTCTTCAAGTCATCTTGTGGCTTCGTCATCATGAGAAGTTGTGATCTTGGAGCCTTCTTTGAGATCATCAGCCACCGAAAATCTCTGAGCTCATTCATTGTAGTAATGCCTCCATGTGATTTGTTGTGACCGTTGGGCCCGTATGCTCACACTTTTCTGGATCATGATAGCTATCATCAGAGTTGCGGAAGCTGTGTTGAAGGTCTTTTAGCTATCATTATGTCTTTAATAATGAGTTGGAAGTGTGAGCATGGAGTGTGAATTGACATGTCACATACTGGAATCAGGAACCACCATCACCATCTTTATATGTACCTGAAATAAAACAGTTAGCAATAAAGTTGGAGAACGAATATGGCTTTGTCATTCGTTCGATGTGGTTGGATTAACCTTCGAATCCGTGAGGACCGACCTGTGATCAGGTAGAATTCCCTTTAAAGAGAATTCTCCTTGACAGGAATTTCCAGCTTGTTGTAAAGACTCATTCAATGAACTAACATTGGACTCGTCTTACAAGCATGTTCTCATACCGGAACGTCTCAAAGCAGACAACACGGTTGAGTGAATCAGTGAATTGAATACCCACTGATTGATGAGAAATTGATTAGAAAAATCACTCGCGTGTTACTAGATAAACAATTTTTATGTAACACGATGAGGGTTTTACACATTAAATCACATTTCTGTCATAAATACTTTTGTTTGAAAATTTTCACAATCAATGCGCTCGAAATTCATTTGATGAGCACATTGAAGGGTTTTCCAAAAGCATCCGTCAATCCATTTCCTAGAACAAGTTTGATTCAAATGTGAATCGCCCCATTGTTTCATTCCAGTTGTCAGAGGTTTGATCCATGAAGGATCTCACATGTCACCCACCAAGAGCTCGTTTGATGTTGGCTCTAGAAGGATTTCCATCTTCATTGTGATTACTTTAAGTATCACTCGGATGTTCTGGCAATACCACAAGGATAATGCGTAGGACTCTTCATATATATTTTCTTGCTTTTCACGGTGTATGAAACAGCAAGCATATTGGAAATGTGTCCTAATGAGATTAATTGATGATCTCTTGGCTCTAGACTCAATAGTGCATTTTGATTTAGTGATCGGAGGCTGGAGAGGACTGCCACCTTTTCAATATCATCTAACTCGGAGTGAGAGAGACGATAGCAATGTATTGATCTCCGTGACAAGTGAAACAAGAGTCCTTTGAGGGACCTTGAGTGGCTAGGGAGGGTTGTGCAGCGTATCACTGGGTCCATGATACTTTGTCTTCAATGTCAGCAATCAACTAAGTGATTCTGACAGCATATGTATTGACCCGGTTTCTGCCTAAGATGTAAGGAGGGCTTCTTTCTTTTCACCCTTTATCTTTACATTTCTTTTTCATTCTTCAACCCCTTCAGTGCTTACCGAGACTTCATAACTAGCACCTTGTTGGGTTTGTTCCAGTGCTAGCTCCATCTCAGTCGGCACTCTTCCCTTATTCACTTTTCTCCTTTTTAATCATTCCTAAGGACTTCTATTCTAATTAGAGGATTGTCCCTGGGAAGATCCCTCCGGTTCTGGCTGGATCATGGGAACAAATACCTAACCTCACCATCCTTATAACTCCAATGCATTAAAATAAGATTGGTCGGTCTTTGGTATTCTTCCACAGTTGCCATCATAAATCATTCGCTCCCCCTCAATATGTGCATCGATATACGAAAAGGTTTAGCACATATGGGAGAGCCTACACTTGAGTTCCAAAAGATCATATTTTTATCAGAATTTCATATTTAAATCACATTTCTCCCCCGATCAAAAATTTCAAACCATTTGAGATTTGTGATCCCAATTGATTTAAATATGTTTAGAAAATTTGGGAGAAAATGTGGTCAAGTTTAATATATTCTGATTACGAAGCATACAATGCTCCCCCTCAAACCAAGAGAGAGTGTCACTGTTGATGTTGCACAATGTTTAAAAAAAGGTGTCCAAATTTGAACAAATAAACTCCCCTTCAATTAATGACCCGTTTTCTATTTAAAGAGCTGTAGTCATTCAATTGAGTGATAAGTATTTGTGAAATTTAAGTCCAGTTACCACCTTGTGAAACACCAAAACTCTCTTGAAGAATCATAGACCTGAAAGAGTTCATGGTGCAAAGAAGACTTCTCTTCTTATACGCGAAATGATGCACTGAACCGTACATCAAATCGGGGAAACATGGATATAAAGTAATCCATGCCCAGGTGAACATCACCCGGTTAGAGGAACAGCTGTCTTTTTGGCGACATGCTTTCCCCATTGTACAACGCGGGTTGCAGTATGAAGTAACTGCAAGCCATTAAGACATGTTTTAACCAGTTAGTATAACTTCTGCTCGAGCTTCATTTAAAGTCCCGTGTCATTATTGAATGACATTTCTAAGACCGTAAATGTTATCGATAAACAGAAGACATGCCTAGGTGAAACTATTTTTTGGTATTTTCTAATTTTCTGATTTTTTATGGTTTTTCTGGGTTTAAGATTCTCTATTTACAATTATCTATTTTTATAATATTCTATTTACAGTATGGTATAAAATATGTACAAACAATATTATTCAGTTTAAGACGATGATGAAATGAATACCGAAATGAGGATACGTTCAGTATGTTGTAGAATTCTGTGGTCAATCATCTCTTAAACTTTCACCACCAAAGCATTCGAGGCTACTGAACAATCGACGGAACTTGAGCCTTCCCAATGTACAGCTTTGATAGCTTCCCCCCAAACCGACAATCTTCTTACTGAGCAGATTCTAAGCTCTCTTTCAAGCTTACATAAGGTAAGTGTACAGCGGAAACCGTAGCAAACCACATCAAGTATTACTGCTCCTTTTTAAGAATAATCATCGTGATTCTCTGTTCGGGGATCCTCAAATAGATCAGCAACGAATCATCTCACATTTGAATAATTCTTCTCACATTTCTTCCCGCTGAAGATTGAAGAAATGCCTACCAAAAGTATCCAGAGACCACTTCCCCCCAAGTAGTTGAAGAAATTCAAACAGTCTCATTGTATGAAGCCCGAAAACCCGAAGTACACACTCAATCCCATTAATGAAGTCGAAAACGTAACATCAAGATCAATTAAGACCTAGAAGTCCCCTTTTCTCCTTCAGGAAATTGTAGATGAGAATTGTTACACCAAAGTCAACTAAGTCCCGAGTGTAAGCAATTTATCCCGTGTGTAGTCGAAATGATAACACCAAGACAGTACCGTGAAAACCAAGTAAGTCCCGGATGAACACATTTCCTTCTGTAGGATACCGACTAACCAGAAGTCATCATACAATTGTGTACCTCTTTAATTATCAGAAACTATTTCATACATATCTTCCCCCACGTAGTTGGAATAATACATCAAGACTCACGAGTTAAACCACTGATTTTCTCTGCGGTTATGACATTTGTCTTCCCGGAATAATCTTCAATAGAGAAGAAGTATAAAGTTCATCACGTGTACTCATTGTGTATTCAACTGTATGTCTCCTTCCCCCTTGCTGGTTTTGATACCTCAGAATCAGCAACACATTTTACGCATATTCATGAAATCTTGTGAGAAGAACAAATTAGGCTCAAGTAGATCAAGTGAGAATTAACCGCTGCCGAAACCATCTCTGACTATCTTTATCAACCCTTAAGTAGGCTATTCGAAGTGATAACTGATGGAGCAAACCCGATATAAAAAACTTGAACCTGAAGATAGAATTCCCATTCTTGTGACTTACGCTTGCACTAATGTTGGAAGAACAGTGTAGAGAATTAGTGCTCCAAGCAAATCTCTAAGTACTCAATACCCAACCAAGGTATGAGACATTAACACCTCTTACGATTATCCACAACGTCATCGGCGTGTGACACTGAGTACTACCACGTAACCCCTTTAAGTGATAGTTACCCCGACTGCTGGTAACTAGATAACCTAAGTCTTCAACTTAAATCTTAAGCACGAGCAAGTTATCATAGAAAGTCATGCATCCAACCAACCCCGACTTCAAGATAGGATAAGATCACGCCTTTGAGGAAGTCAACTTCAAACTCGAATAAGTGATACCTGATCAACTCCATGGTCACAATTAGATGCCCAGCTCAAGTGAGTGAACCAACAACCAAATGTACAACGAATCACTTGTTCACACTTCTCCCCCTCAAAGATTGCATACGAGGATGCCATCTTTGATTGAACAAGTGCATATGAGGTTGATCCATTGTTCACACTTCTCCCCCTCAAAGATTGCATACGAGGATGCCATCTTTGATTGAACAAGTGCATATGAGGTTGATCCACTGTTCACACTTCTCCCCCTCAAAGATAGCATACGAGGATGCCATTTTTGATTGAACAAGTGCATATGAGGTTGATCCATTGTTCACACTTCTCCCCCACAAGAGTGTTCGTCTGACCATTACTCAAATCTCAATCACCATGCAGTTTATTCACCCTTCTCCCCTCAAAAATTGCATGTGACGACCAACTGCCAATTTTGATAGACCGGGTGAATAAGAATATACTTCAATATACGTTTATCCCCTTGATGACTGAATGAGCATTTGAAGACCACGAAGCTAGATGAGAATGGTCATGAATAAGAAGATTCCTCTTCTTCCGAAGATAAAGCGCACTCAAGCGTACGCCTTTCTTTTCTTTGATGAACGGGGCCTGAAGAAATGTCAGCAGACGCCATAATGATGACATTGAGACCCGAGGCTTGAACTGCATTGTTCAAACGTCATAGTCATTGAAGAACGAGGCCTGAACTGATTTGAACAGACGTCATTATGATTCCCCTCATATGTTGCGAGCAGCCTGTGTCCAAATGTCAAAGGACGATCCGTACGACCTGCATTTGAAAACAGACGAAAGAAGAGAATTTGGAGAGCCGGATCCCCAATTAAGGTTGGGTTCCAGTTGGTTAGTGCAAACAATCTTTGGGGCTGCTGAAACCATTGGTGCCTTGGTTTTAACAATAGGGGCAACACTAGTAGATGCAATGGACCTAGTTAAGGGACATTGTGTATCTAAAGGGATAACTCTACCAGTAGGCTTCCATTCCTTAACAGGCACTACTCTAGGAATTGTAATCCTTGTTAAAGGGCAATGTTCCCCTAGTGTGAATGTTCGGCCCGTGGGCTTCCACTGAAAGCCCACATTGGTAAACATTTTCCCTGTGGGTTTCCAAGATTGCTTAATTTGTCTAGCTCTCCAAACTTTCCTAACTGGGGGTTTGTTGGACGACTTCAGAAATTTCTTAACACATTTATCATGATTACAAGAAATTATGCATTCATTACATGTTTTGCAAAGTGAATTTGGATTCGAATTATGATTCCTTTTGTTCAAATCTGACTTGTTGTTTCTCATGTGGTCTTCTACTTTCCTTTTAGGAACACTTTTAGCTGGTGAAATCCTAGAATTCTTTATGTTTCTCCTAGGTTTTGACTCGCTAGCTTTAGTGTCACTATTAACTCCTGTAGAAGGACTGATGGGAATCTTAGTCTTTTTCACTTCTAGTTGCTGAACATGTTTTGATGTGTTGGGATCTGAAGTTTCCAAGGATACCTCAAAGGTTACATGCTTGTTTTTAATAGTGGATGATGATGTAACTACCCTATCTCTTAGGTTGTGAGACTTAGGACGCGTGCCAATGGCGTATTCTAACTGTTCCTGAATCCTTTTTGTGAGGACGCAGGCATACCCAGTTGACCTATTGCGTGGCTTTTCTATTCTGATCTCTTCAACAACCTTACGAAGTATATCAAGGCCATCCCTAAGGTGATCGATATATGTTTGATGGGCAAGACTATTATTCCTAAGGGGAAACGGAATAACTCGTGGTACATCAACATCATACTTTTTAATAGCATAAACCTTTGGTGCATCACAGTGACAAGTGGTACTTGGCATTTTTCCTTTCACCTGCGCCTTAAGATTCTCAATTTCATTTGACAAAGAGGTTATCTGATCATTATGATTGTTTCTTGTAACTTTAATGGAATCGTATAACTCTTTGTAATGTTGTTTAATCTTAGAATTTTCTTCTCGATAACACTCATTTTCATGATGTAACTTATTTATGGTGTTTTGATATTGAAAATTCTGAGAATCTAAAGGCGAAGGTTTATTGGAACCATACACATCACACTTGTTGGATTTCAATTGGGCAACTTGGGCCCTCAACAGTCGAATCGTGTTTGTGTGAGCTTGAATTTTTTCATCACGTTTGCTTAATTCAAAATATGTATCAAACTCAGGAGCATCCGAGGATGTCTTGACATTTGATATTTTGCATTTTTCTTCTAAGTGTTGATGTTTGAGTTGCAAATTCAGATAATCAACTTCTAGTTTTGAAAAACGTTTAACCATGTTATCATGGTCATCATTTTGAATTTTTTCAAGCAATTTCAAATTCTGCCCCTCAAGCTCAACAACACGATTCTGGGTGACATTTAACGCAATAGCATACTCATTAAATTGACAAGCAGACAATGCAGAATCAGTAGCGGTGTAAAATACATCTTGTGCAATACATTTAGCAATCAAGTTGTCATTAGTGATGAGTATGTTTTTTCTTTCAATCTCTCGACTCTTAAGTTCTATTGCATATTCATTCACCTCATTTTCCATGTCTTTAAACACTACTTCCATTTCTTTTATTTCGGCTTTAAGGGCAGTTTGCAACCCTTCAAAATGTTCTTTAAGTAGTTTAAAGAATGGCATGACCTCAGTTAAGTAACACCTTTTTGCATGTTCAAAACACCTTTCCCCCTCAGTAATGCCGGTGGGTGTAATTCTCTTCTTACATGTTTTATCGAAATCAGCGAACAGTTGCCAAAGCACATATAAGCTAATAAAGGTTTTGCATTCAGTGGGAAGAGACAAAGGCACCAAATTCCTAGGTGTATTGGGAGGATACACCGTTATGGACGCAACTTTTCTAAAGAGGGGTGTGTTGGCCTTAAGTTTTTCTTCCTTAAGTTTTTCATTATCTTGTTTCCAAAATATTTGTTCAGGTGTTAACTTCTTTTGAGGGCAAACACAGTCAAACGATTCTCCTCATAATAATCATGGGGCTTGACTATTATTCGTTTGGCTATGCATTTGGGATCCTTCATTTTCTCATTCATTTTTTCCCTAGTTCTCTCACTTATCTCATCCTCCTCTTTAGTGTGGATATGCTCAGGCGGGTCATGAATGGGCATAAGCATCACATTACCATCATATAGGGCAGGTTGAGCTGCTTTCATGTCCCTAAGGATGGTTGACTTGGGTTCACCTATCATGTTCTTACTATGCTTATCACTCAACTTTTTGTGCCTATGAATCATTTGAGCAGTTTGAATGGTTTGATCTTGTGTGTACAACTTATCTTCAAGCTTATTTTTTAACGTCTTGAGTCTAGAGAAATCATTTAAAAGTGTTGTTTCTTTTTGTTTGAATTCTAGCTTAAGTGTAGTTATACACTTTTGAACTTCCTGTTTCTGTTTGACAGACTGTTCTAGCTGACTTTTCAAAGAACTCAACTCTAATTTTAATGTTTCTTCTCTTACTCTAGACTCTTTAATAAGTGTACTCATTTGGCCTTCTAATTTCTGCTCACGTTCATTAAGCTCAAACTTAGCACGCTGTTCATACATAGCCACTTGTTCTTTATAAATGTTTAGTCTAGTGATCAAGTTATCATCAGGGGCAAATACAGTGTTCTCATGCAGCACATAATCATCAGTTAGAACAGAAGATGCACAACTAGGTACAACAGACGCTTCGTTGTGATTCACATATTGTTCATATGGGAAAACATTGTTATTTCCCATATTAGCAATATCTGACTTAACAACTTTTGTCTGTTGTACTTTGTCGGGAATCTTTTGTTCATGCAACACATTATCATTATTCATGACAGAAGATACCCCATTAGGTTCAGCCGACGCTTCGTTGTGTTTCTCATGTTGCACGTTGTTCCTAACAGTATCTGACTCAACAACGTTTGTCTGTGGCTGATGAAGCTCTTTCTCTTGAGAATTCGGGCACACAAAGTCTCTATTGGCACCAACATAGTCAAGCACGTTTATCTGTCGAACATCTTTGGGAATCTTTTGTTTGTCTATCATGTTGTACAAACTGAGTATCTCTGATATAGCAGAATCTGAAGTATTTGACATGATATTAACGTGCACGGGATTTTACAATTCTATGATTTAAACCGAGAAATAGATTCATTCACGGGGTTTTACAAAATCAAGAATAAACCGTGGAATAATGCTTGATATGTGTTATGATGAAGGTCTGGTAGACTTGTTGATCTGATTTGGTTTGGTTGATGCAAGTTGTTACAGCGAAATTTTGGTCTGGCAAACTTAAAACCTCAATAACTTCATTTTGGAGCGTTTTCAGGCTTCGAAAGTTGGGTTGAATGAATAAATTTATTCAACGTGTCCTTCTCCTCGATCTCACGGTCGTTTTGACAGGTGTTTCGCTGAAAACGGAGTTACGGTTCAAAAGTTATGGCCGTTTGAAGTTTTGACGTAAAAAGTCAACTTTGGAGACAAACCGCCTAGACAAACCGAGTAGACACAAACCGAGTATACTCCTCAGAGACAAACCGCGTATACACAAACCGAGTAGACTTTTCAGAGACAAACCGAGTCTACACAGACCGAGTAAATTCCGCAGAGACAAACCGAGTCTACACAAACCGAGTGTACGCTGGAGGGACAAATCGAGTAGGCACAAACCGAGTAAATTCCTCAGAGACAAACCGAGTCTACACAAACCGAGTACACGTAGCTTGGATAAACCGAGTAGACACAAACCGAGTGAATTCTTCAGAGACAAACCGAGTTTACACAAACCGAGTACGTGTTGGAGGGACAAACCGAGTAGGTACAAACCGAGTAAATTTCTCCGAGACAAACCGAGTCTACACAAACCGAGTAGACTTTTCAGAGACAAACCGAGTACGCGCAGCTGGGACAAACCGAGTAGACACAAACTCCCAAGCAGGTCGCTTTCACTGCCTTTTGTCTTTTTGCCTAAACGAGTAATAGGACAAACCGAATCTGTGAATTGACACAAACGAGTCTAAGAATGCTTCCCAAGTAGACAAACCGCTGCCAAGAACAACTCAACTAATACCCACGAATTTCCCCAAAAACACCACACTGTTCTTAGATCTGTGAATCCAAACACTAAATACCACTCTAATACTGTTCTTAAGCTAGAAAGTACAAAGTAAACCAACTTCTAATCACTAAACAAGGTACAAAAATGAAATTTATGCTACTTAATCAAACCGAACAAAAAACTTAAAAACTACAAATCTAACCAAGAAAAACCTAAAGAACTACACAAATACAAGATAAAACAACCTCTAATCACTAAACAAAGCACAAAATGAAATTTATGCTACTAATCAAACCGAACCAAAAAAATCTTGAAAACTACAAATCGACCCAAGAATAAAAACCTCACAAACTACACAAATTCGTGAATACCAACTCTCATGGACCTAACCATGGCTCTTGATACCAATTGTAGGGTATTCACTAAGCAAGAAACACTAGTTTGAGGGTTACTTATGGATCGAATGGAAGATAAGTTAGAGAGAGGAAGTGAGAAGTTGGGAGCCTTTTAGTGAGAGAAACAAATGAGATATTAGATTAATGTGAAAGGTCCAACCCTTCCCTTGTGTGGGAAGGGGTATTTATACTTACAATATATTATGCCCCTAGCGGGCTGTAGAGTGAGCTGACAGAGGGTAAAGACCCGACCCACTCCACAATACTAATAATACTAACTAAACTACTAATAATATTACTAATGATCCTACGAGCTATGATGTGCTACTAAGTACTCGGGGTGACCGAGTCTTCAACTGAATATTTATATTCCTATTCAAAAATAATAACAGCCCACGACAACCTATTTCAACCCATTACAACCTTTTCTTTCCTTAAAAGAAATTAACTTTACTTAAAGCCACATTATGTATCACTAATTCACGTAGACATGGTATGAGAATAAAAGTGAAACTTACCAAATCAAATGTCGCAGATGGATACGAGGTTGCAGTGGTAGGAGTGGAAGTTATTCCCGTCAACACAAAAATTGGATCAGGTATATAACACCCCCAAAATTTACAACAAAGCAGCGGAAGGCTAATTGGGGTATTACATCTCGGATCATGGTCATAATCATAGAAAACGACCCAAAAAAGACGTTTTAGAAAAAGTTGGGTTATCATTCAATAAACTTAGCATACAAGGTTACAAAAGAAGTTTCGCGAGAATTAAAGTTACACAAATAAAACGGTTTCATGTTTAAAATGAATGATAACATCATTGATCATGGTTCATAAAGAGGGGTCCTTTGCCAACTCCGTGCCAGATTTGCCTTTATTAGTTACCTGAGATAAACATGCTAAAAAGTCAACAAATTGTTGAGTGAAATCCATAGGTTTATAGTTAAGTAGTTGAACACAAGCTATAGTTGATAATTTGCATCGAATTACAAATATCATAGGAAAAACAATGTTATTGCCCTAAGCTCATGACACTCAAACGTTAACTGTGTATCATAAAAATGATATAAGTGATAATGCCCCCTCGTAGGTACTTGCCAATTACCTATTGGTACACAAATATAGTGCGTTTGGTTACCATTTCAGCTAACACAAACGGGGTCGTCAACCTCAATAGATCTATCCACAATATTCACGTTCACTCGCAAGTGATTAATGGTTCATGATAGTGAGGGACTTTTGGCAATAGTGGTACTTAGGCAATAACAAAATCAGGCATAGCATACATTTTTAAAATCACTTGTGTTCAGGTTTATAGCATGTATCTCCCCCACGGGAATTTATAAAATGTGTAAAAGTAGGGCTATGAACTCACCTCGGAGGTACAGTAGTACAGATATAGGAATGTCAAGTGTGAAAGGGAACGGCTCAATACACGCGACCTGAATTAATATGGTAAACCTTAGATTTCGATGGTTTATGTTCATGACCTAATTGTTTAGAGGGCAATGTTTCGAAAAGTATTTGTATCGTCGCTACTCGTGTGGCAAAATGTATAAAGTTTAAAAATAAAGTTATATTTTCATATAACTTGTGTGTATGTAATCGTTTCTCGATGTTACGCGGTTTAAAATGAAGCCGTTTAAGATTTAACAAAAGTTAGTTGATTATTATTCGTAAATAAAGTTGTTATTTATATTTCGATGTTGTCGGGTTTATATCTTATATTTTAGTTTTTATAAAATTCTTATGAAAAGAGTTTGTAAATATAAGTTTTCAAAATTATTATGATGTTACTAAATAAACCCTTAAGTTATATAAAAGTTACACTTTTTACCCAAAACTTATAAGTTTTCATTTTTAGTCCAAAAGTATAAACTTATACTTTTTATTCACACTTTATGAAAATTTACAGTTTCTACCCCGATATTTAATTATTTCAGTTTTTAAATTAAAAGTCTCAATTTACAGTTTTTACCCTATACTTTCCAAAAGTTACACTTTTTACTCAAGTTGCGCAAAATTTTCATTTTTAGTCCAAAAATTTATAAGTTGTAAAGATTTGTGTTTTTTTTTTTTTTTTTGTTGACTCAGTTTCAGTAGCTTATTTTTTAGCTTATGGAAGCTGCTCATTTCGATTTGGCTTATACGAGTGGCTTATGGGCCTTAAGGCCCAATTAGTGTGCATTTAGTTTTAAAAGGAAACAAGGCAACGAACAAAAAAAAATATATGCTCCAATTGACCACGCCTGGTTTCGAACCCCAGACCTCTCGTTCAACATACCAACGCACCAACCAGTGGGTTGGCTCCACCAGGGGCGGAGGTACATGCAAACCAGGGGTAGCTGAACTTTTACCCGGTAGTGGAATTTTTGGCCATTTTTTACGTTTTTTGGCGATTTCGCTACCCCTGAAACAAATTTTCGCTACCCCTAAACAAATTTTCGTATTTCGCTACCCCTGAACTTGGCTCCTAGTTCCGCCAGTGGGCTCCACTTTAGTGTTATGTTTCGTAGTTTAAATGTATTTAAGGGATTTTCAACTGCTTTATATTTGTTATAGGGATAATGGCATGAAAAGGCACATACTTGCCACTTTTTGTCATTCTATGTAGCGACCTTTTTTTTTTTGAATTTGGCACTAACTTTTCTAAATCGTGTCATTGTGTGTATCGGTGACCTGCTTAGGAGGTCCAGCAGGTTAAGTTAACGATCGTTTGTTTTATTATTGCAGCGTTAGTCCTTTATACTTAACGACCGTTTATTTTATTATTGCAACGTCAGTCCTTTACACGTTTTCGCCCGTTTTTACACGTTTTCGTCCATTTTCACACGTTTTTTCCGTTTTCGCACGTTTTCGTCCGTTTTCACATTTTTTTTCCGTTTTCGCACATTTTTTTCCGTTTTTACACGTTTTCATCAGTTTTCACACATTTTTTTCCATTTTCGCACGTTTTCGTCCGTTTTCACACTTTTTTTTTCCGTTTTCGCACGTTTTTGTCCGTTTTCGCCACGTTTTTGTTCGTTTTCACACGTTTTTTTCCTTTTTCACACACTTTTTTTACACGGACAAAAACATGTGAAAACGGACGAAAATGTGCGAAAACGGAAAAAAAACGTGTGAAAACAGACGAAAATGTGTAAAAACGGGCGAAAACGGACGAAAATATGCGAAAACGAACAAAAACGTGTAAAAACGGACAAAAACGTAAGAAAACGGATGAAAACGTGTATAACGGACGAAAAACGAACAAAAACGTGCGAAAATAAACAAAAAAGTGGTGAAAACAGACGAAAACGTGTAAAAACGAAAAAAAACGTGTGAAAACGGACGAAAATGTGTAAAAACGGGCGAAAACAGACAAAAACGTGCGAAAACGAACAAAAACGTGGCGAAAACGGACAAAAACGTGCGAAAACAGAAAAAAAAACGTGTGAAAACGGACGAAAACGTGCGAAAACGGAAAAACACGTGTGAAAACGACGAAAACGTGTGAAAACGGAGAAAAAACGTGGAAAGGAAAAAAAAAAAAAAAAAAAAAAAAAAAAAAAAAAATAAAAAAAAACGGAAGAAAAAAAAACGTAAAAGGAAAATAAACCATTAAACGGACAAAACGAAAAAAGTGTAAGTAAAACGGACGAAAACGTGTAAAAACGGGCGAAAACGAACAAAAACATGTGAAAACGGACGAAAACGTGCGAAAACGAAAAAAAAACGTGTGAAAACGGACGAAAACGTGTAAAAACGGGCGAAAACGGACAAAAACGTGCGAAAACGAATGAAAACGTGTAAAAACGGACAAAAACGTGCGAAAACGGAAAAAAACGTGTGAAAACGGACGAAAACGTGTAAAAACGGACGAAAACGTGTAAACCACTAACGTTGCAATAATAAAATAAACGGTTGTTAAGTATAAAGGACTAACGCTGCAATAATAAAACAAACGATCGTTAACTTAACCTGCTGGACCTCCTAAGCAGGTCACCGGTACACACAATGGCACGATTTAGAAAAGTTAATGCCAAATTCAAAACAAAAAAAAGGTCGCTACATAGAATGACAAAAAGTGGCAAGTATGTGCCTTTTCATGCCATTATCCCTTTGTTATATATACTTCTTATCAGTATGTACTGAGTTTGCATGCAAATGTGATATGTTTTCTATCCTATATTGGTGAGAGTGAGTGAGTGTCGAGTGAAAGGAAACAAGTATTACGTTTGTGTTTGTAGTTAGTTTCTAAATGAGTTGACAACAAAACGACCACCCTTTATATTTCCAAGTTTACACCATCTTCTTCGTTATGCTTACGATATATATGTGGATGTCGAAGGTGTAGCTTATGAAGACTCATTTAGTTGGTTTTAGATTTAGGAGCTTAGTTTACGTTAACATGTAGGTTATTTGTTGAGGTTTCTTCGTTGCATGGTCGCACAAGATCACGTTGCGTTTTAATAAGTTGTTTTACGTTCAAAAACTCAAAACAACCCACACATGTGTCGACTAACAACATAATAAGCACATGTTTATTCTTTAAGTTTATGTGATTTAAGTGAGTTGAAAGATTGCTAGATAAACCTTAAACATAACAATACCATTTTCAAAAGAAATGTTTTCGTGCATATATGAACGTGTGCATGTGTGTGTATATCTCTGTGTTTTCTATGTTATAACTTCACCTAGAAACTATGTCGTGGTGTGCATGAAACAAAAGAAAAGTAGCAAAATGGAATGAGTTTGAGAGGTATAAGTTCATTGTTGATCGAGTGTTTCTCAGGTGAGAACACCCAGACATTAAGTAGCCACACAAGATTAACAATACTTTTTAAACGTATACGTTAAAGGTGTGAGATATGTTTAGTAACTTGTCTCGTACATTTTATAATAACTAACTACGTGACTATAAACATTATAATGTGAAATGAAGATGGATTAGAAGCTTACTACACCAACTGTGGTGGTGGAACGAAATGGAAAGTGAACGAGGGACGAATGAGAAACAAAACGAAACTCCAAAGCTTCCAAGCTTTCAAACACGTCACGTACTAGAACTAGCGAGGCTTTAGAACTCGAAAACCAAACCACGACTTGCTCCTTTGGTTTCCTTTCGATGGACAGTAGTAAAGAGAATGAGTTGTTTGTGTTTTGTTTTTGATTCGTGATGAAACAGATGGTGGTTTGCATCGGTGTTATAAGGAGATGTATTAGCACCAAGAGACATAAGAGTTGACAATTCATATTTGATATGTTGACAGTGGAATAATAGAAGAACAAAGGGAAGTGGACAAAAAGGTTTTAAAGTAATCCTTCCAATAGACTTGACAGCTCTTACTGCTTAAGGTAGTACTGGTGTATGATTGCACCCTCTTTATTTGACTTGGTTCCCCAAAAAAAATTATAACGTGGGTTTATGGGTTTTTTGCTAGTTTTGGTTATACTACATAAAAAGAAAATATAAAAAAAAAAAAAAAAAAAAAAAAAAAAAAAAAAAGGAGTATATATATATATATACTAGTTGTCAAAGCCCGCCCGATGGGCGGGCATGCTTTGTCATTTTTTCTTTTGTAATTTTCACGTTCTTTATTATAATTGTTAATTACCGAGACACATAAAAAAAACGAATATTGGATTATTTAGCGATTAGCAATTGTCAATGTTCTTTATATTTTGTTTTGTTGTGTTTTACATTGTCAGTATTAGTGTATTTGTAGTACTTTTTATTTGTCAAAGTCAATTGGTAGTCTTATAATTTTGGATGATATGTCAATAGTCAACAATTAAATATGAGGATACAAATAATTAACATGTCATAATAGGGGAATTTTTTTGTTTTTATTTTTTCACAAAATATAAATATATCAGCCATGGTAACTATGACACCAATCATATCAATTAGCTTATTTTGAATAACCACTGTTTCAGTAGCACCATTGATGGTCATGTGTGAAGCTTTTATAATTCATGAAGCATGAAAAGTGTAAAAAATATAGGGGCACAGGGATAAGAGCTTTAACTTTCGACATTGGACTTCAACACTGCTACACTGGCCCTTATTCTCATTATTTACACAAACTCGATGTTGACACACATATGAATACATACCTTAAATAATGCTTCAAGTGAAAATTCTGTAAGAAACTAAAAAATGGTCACCATAAAGCTAACATGCACTTAAACTTACAAATTGTGTTTACACTAAAAATCTGAATCCAATGATGACAATAAAAGCGTATCGTTAAGGAACATTTCTTGGCAAGAAGTTTGGAAGATAAAATTGTTAACAAAACCAAAAGCCATGAATCAGTTTGTCTTTTTTTAACCATGACTGATGGCATATCGACTCTGGTGGCATCAAAAGCAGTTGCTTGCCTCCGGCATCCACACTACTTCACCAGAGCAACGATGGTTACACCTTCAACAAACGTGTATAGATACAACCTGGAAAAAAAAGAATGCATCCTATTTTAAATAATTTAAATCAGTAAAAATGCAAATTAAAACTTAAAAAATGCAAAGTTCTTTATTTGCAATTAGCATTCCAATTATACGGAACCTATTAATTTATTATGCTACTTGTAGGGGTGTTTGGGTAAGCGCATGGCTAAAATTTTATGTATATTTGGATAGTCTTAATCCAAATGATTATGCTTATTAGCTTATTTATCCCCAGGAGATCCCTCAGCCTTTCGATATAAGCTTAGTTAAACACCTTGAAAGCGATTAGAATTTATTTCAAAATGCAATAACCCGTTACGCACCTAAATTATACTTGGGCAAACACCCTCCTACTATAGTGGTTAATGATATCAGTTAAAAAAAACTCTAAAAATATCTATTACCATCATTTCAAAGTTGAAGAGTCTAGTGTCCAGTACTTTTTGAACCACTCAAGTTTAGTCAATCATTTTAAATACCTGTTACACCCATTAATGAAAATCTTGCTCTTATCTGCATAATAAGCTTACATGTTTTAGAGGTTAATGAGTAGCACTAATCCCTAAAGATTAACCAAAAAAGAACATAAGAGATATTCCTCGTACTGTATTATAGTAAAGTTATAAATATAGGCTATATATCCATCCTTATATCTTGATAATTTGATTGCCTCATGGCTGTAGTGCGTTATGTTGCTATTTGAAATAGATATTGTATTATGAAAGACCAAAAAGTAAATGGATAAGGTTATCGTCTCAAAACTATGCAATTAATGAGCTAAAATTTAATGTCCTATGTCAAACGTATGGCAGATACGCGCAACTGAAGCGGTCACCTTACAGAAACATTCTTTTGGTGCTCGCCATCGCAATGCAAGCAAGTAATATATTTTCAAGTAGATACTTTTCCTAATTGTTCCACATTAAGGGGAAGTAGATGTTGCGATGTCAATCCATTTATGAATTCAGGCTATTCTTAATCTCAAATGAATAAAACTGGTCACGTAAATATCTTTGCCACAAAGAGAATGGGTCAAATAGACCGAACGGGTCTGGCAATTTTAAGTCGCCCAAACCAATATCCAGATATGGATTACAGAAACTGATCAAAACCAAAAAAAAAAAATTAACCGCCTACCCAAAACAAACACATAATGCAGCATATCAAAGAACAAAGATGATATGTGATATGCACATTGAGCCATGATCAAACGAATAAAGTTGGTATAAATTTCACTTGTATCAGCTGGCCACGAACATTTTTTCCATTTAATGCAGCATATCAAAGAACAAATATGATATCTGACATGCATTTTTGCCATTGAGTTATGATCAAATGAAGAAAGTTAGCATAAATTTTACCTGTATAAGTTGGTCACGAACATTCTATGTTGCTGCAAACTATGCTTGCTTAGGCTCAAAGTTGATAGGCGAAAGATGTGCACTTGTATTGAGCATCATACTTGATATTGGATGCAACATCGATTGGATCTTCTGCTAGCACCCAAGCAGCAACAGCAATCATCATCTATTGAGTGTATGAGCTCAAGTAAGTTTTGAAAAGCTCATAAGTCAAACTTTTTCGACCTATCAGCTTATCAAGTTGAGCTTATGACCATATGCTCAACTTAATAAGCTCAAAAGCCGGGAAAAGTAGGCTCATGAGTGTTTCAAAAGTTACATTAGCTCATAAGCCTACTAAATAGGTTAACACAATCACCCCCTAAAAAATAAGCTAACACAGTCTAATCTACTCCTATACTTCAAGTATCTTCATACCCAAACACCCCCGAAACAAATAAAGCAAAGACACAGGGGATTTAAGAGGAGTTTTTTTCATATACGTGTCAAACCGGGTCGTTTCACCCACCAAAGAAATTAACAGCTGCAGAAAAAAGCGCTCGGTTACATATAATTCAACGCTGAGATACTAAAACTTGACAACATATATTTCGTATGCTAATTCCAAATTACAAAAATTAATGATTAGTCCAATTTTTTTACCATTTATGGCCAGCAGTCATTAAGATCTTTTCCAGGAGTTAGGCGCATGGCTCCCTTCAAATTTCTACTACCCACAATTGTTTCAGATTTTACACTAGTAGTGCAATGTTTGCTGACACAAACACTGAATTCTTGCTTTTGGAGAGCTTGATTCATAATATATAAACAACCGTCAACTGTGTACCTTAAGAGCACCAAAAACACGGCACCTCAGCAAAAATATATGAAAATCGGCCTATTTGAACCATAATTATATAAACAACCGTGTACCTTAAGAGCAATAGCTGACATTTTTTTAGGTAAATAAACCCGTTTTGATACAGGATCCCTAACTCCAAGAACAGTCCATACTAAAGAATTATCAGAGCCAGCCGGTATGATACCAATTGGGATTGAAATTGCTTCTTTTTGGTTGTCTCTACAAAGAAGACCATTCAGTACCTGCACAAGAAATGACATCACGTAAATAAACTACCAGTACAGCTAGAGCGCTAGTAAAATGTAGGAAAAAACATAATTGATGAGGTTTACTATTCAAAACAAATTATTTTACCGGGTGGAGGCCCTTTACCCAAAAAAAAAATACTATTCAAAACAAATTAAGCTTCTATATATGACTTCAGGTCAAGATAAGTCACTAACTTTTGACAGGAAATATAGATATATACGCTCCTCAAAGTTTTCTATTATATAAAGAGATAGCTTCTTGGATGCATTATGTCACTTCCATTAACTATATATTCTCGTTGAAGAAAGAACAGTAGCTGTTTATTCAAGCCAGCTGTGGTCAACTCTAGTTTGTTGTGGATAGGGAAGTCATCGAACCTATTGATATTAAAAAAATTATAATTATTGTTGTACTTGAGCACTACTTGGCTGCTCTTCCTACATTTCAGTAAACTCTGGAAATGATTCCACATCCGACTTTGGAATTCAGATGAGTTTTATCCAAAAACTATAAGAACTACTCCAGTTGTAGACTATTTATAATTGCTATATTAATATAACCACCAAACCATGTACTATGATATTAAAACTTATACAGCCTAGTATGCCGTTGATTTTGTTAAGGAAAACTTAGAAATTATGTGTTCAAAACTCATGCTCTTGTATTTCCGAGATGCTAAGCACTTGCATTATAAAAGCTATTGTGGACATATATGACTAAGTGAAGAAATAAACACCAACCTCATTCACGATTCCATCGCCTCCAACACATATAATTCCTGGTATAAGGTACAAAAACCCAAATGGTTGAGAATTGACAAATAATTCTCCAAGAATGCAAACTAAAATGAAAACGTAAGGGTATAGAATGCGTGCCATCAGGACATGTGCTAAAATCAACACTAAATGCTAGATCCCTAGCAAGGCCAGCAGATTGATAACCCATTTTCCCTCACGTTTGATCATTTCCACACCCTGATTGCACAACAGCTGCTCTTCTTCCCTCAGGTTAACCATTTTTTACCCATTAGATTTCATCATGACTGTTTTAAGCTCACAGACTTCTCAGAGATGGGTTGAAACACCCCTGATAAATTTCAGGTTCTCACCCATTTTGGTTAAGCCGCTGCTGAGATGACTTTGGTCCTCCAACTGTTTTCACCCACTCTAGTTAAGCCACTGCTGTATAACCAAGCCCTTATACCTAAGCCTGAATCAAACCACTCTGACAGTTGTAAAGAATACTCTGATTCAATTCAAACCTCTGATCTTTATCACCATTCAGGTCAAGCCTGAGAACAACCACCCACTGATCACTCTATCTTTTTGTATTGTTGATCCAATGCTTGAGTCACAAACATCAGTTAATTCGTATTTTTTTTTCATTTCTACATTCTGATCAACCATAAAAAAAAATTAGTACTCCTCTGATTCATAATACCACCTTCTTGATCACGGTTACGCATCCATCTCAGCCACTTTACTTGAACTTGAGTGAAACAGGGACACTCTTTTAGGTTCAGCTCGAAATAACACCAGTCAATGACTTGAACCACTTGATACTTAACATATCTGCCCCAATGATCATGACAAGGTCTGATAATGAATAAAATTACAACCTGGGGCTCATCCGGACACATGTGTTAGTATCCTTGAGTTCCACAAGATGATTCCCTTGAGTGCCATCTATCCCTAATACTTTTGCTTAGATAAAGAGTGCAATTTGACAAGTATATCAAACCCGATGCATACCCTCTGATCCATGTACCCTGATTCAATGACTCATTCCACTTTAACTGATACACACACCATTGATCATTCAGTACTAAGACATCAAGGGTTGATTTGTGTATTGGAATATGGTTTAAGGATCTGGGTTACTTTGGTTTGACAATCCGAAAGTGAGGACTCACTTTGTCTCTGGTTCAGAGACTTGCATATTTCTGCATTCAGAGTCAGGTGTGACTGGTTTTGCACACTTTGGGTTTAGTGTCAAACAACAAAATAGTTTACGGCAGTGGTGGATTGGATTAGGTGATTCTCATAATCGCTGCTGCTATTGAAGGTGATTTTGTCGCCAGTGGTGGATTGGATTAGGTGATTCTCATAATCACTGCTGCTATTGAAGGTGATTTTGTCGCCATAGTACAATGAAAAAAACCCCATTTGAATTGAAGCCCTCTATCGCTATGCTCCAACACTTATACCTATGCCCCAACCTGAAGAAACGAAAACTAATGATTACTAAAAGAAACTTACTTTGATCAACTTCAGCAAAACCAATAACGATCTCAAATATTTTAAGACAATTGCTATCTAATTACTGGTCCAGTTTGGAAAAAACAAAGAAGAGCAGTAGCCGAAGCAAGTTCCGCTTTTAACTTAGCATTTTCAACTTCCATCTTACTTGTCCCGTCAATTTCCTCCAATTCAATGAGATCCACATAGACGTCATCTTTTTCGACTTTAGAGGAAATTCCTGGCAGTTTCTCAAGGGCATAGCGGTCCAAACCAGATATATCAAGATCGAGTAAATTACTATCAAACGGAGTGACGTTGACATCACATGTGGTTGGAGTATCATACAAACCCATAATAATCATGGGGCTTGACTATTATTCGTTTGGAGGCCCTTTACCCAAAAATAATCATGGGGCTTGACTATTACCGGGTGGAGGCCCTTTACCCAAAAAAAAAATACTATTCAAAACAAATTAAGCTTCTATATATGACTTCAGGTCAAGATAAGTCACTAACTTTTGACAGGAAATATAGATATATACGCTCCTCAAAGTTTTCTATTATATAAAGAGATAGCTTCTTGGATGCATTATGTCACTTCCATTAACTATATATTCTCGTTGAAGAAAGAACAGTAGCTGTTTATTCAAGCCAGCTGTGGTCAACTCTAGTTTGTTGTGGATAGGGAAGTCATCGAACCTATTGATATTAAAAAAATTATAATTATTGTTGTACTTGAGCACTACTTGGCTGCTCTTCCTACATTTCAGTAAACTCTGGAAATGATTCCACATCCGACTTTGGAATTCAGATGAGTTTTATCCAAAAACTATAAGAACTACTCCAGTTGTAGACTATTTATAATTGCTATATTAATATAACCACCAAACCATGTACTATGATATTAAAACTTATACAGCCTAGTATGCCGTTGATTTTGTTAAGGAAAACTTAGAAATTATGTGTTCAAAACTCATGCTCTTGTATTTCCGAGATGCTAAGCACTTGCATTATAAAAGCTATTGTGGACATATATGACTAAGTGAAGAAATAAACACCAACCTCATTCACGATTCCATCGCCTCCAACACATATAATTCCTGGTATAAGGTACAAAAACCCAAATGGTTGAGAATTGACAAATAATTCTCCAAGAATGCAAACTAAAATGAAAACGTAAGGGTACAGAATGCGTGCCATCAGGACATGTGCTAAAATCAACACTAAATGATAGATCCCTAGCAAGGCCAGCAGATTGATAACCCATTTTCCCTCACGTTTGATCATTTCCACACCCTGATTGCACAACAGCTGCTCTTCTTCCCTCAGGTTAACCATTTTTTACCCATTAGATTTCATCATGACTGTTTTAAGCTCACAGACTTCTCAGAGATGGGTTGAAACACCCCTGATAAATTTCAGGTTCTCACCCATTTTGGTTAAGCCGCTGCTGAGATGACTTTGGTCCTCCAACTGTTTTCACCCACTCTAGTTAAGCCACTGCTGTATAACCAAGCCCTTATACCTAAGCCTGAATCAAACCACTCTGACAGTTGTAAAGAATACTCTGATTCAATTCAAACCTCTGATCTTTATCACCATTCAGGTCAAGCCTGAGAACAACCACCCACTGATCACTCTATCTTTTTGTATTGTTGATCCAATGCTTGAGTCACAAACATCAGTTAATTCGTATTTTTTTTTTCATTTCTACATTCTGATCAACCATAAAAAAAAATTAGTACTCCTCTGATTCATAATACCACCTTCTTGATCACGGTTACGCATCCATCTCAGCCACTTTACTTGAACTTGAGTGAAACAGGGACACTCTTTTAGGTTCAGCTCGAAATAACACCAGTCAATGACTTGAACCACTTGATACTTAACATATCTGCCCCAATGATCATGACAAGGTCTGATAATGAATAAAATTACAACCTGGGGCTCATCCGGACACATGTGTTAGTATCCTTGAGTTCCACAAGATGATTCCCTTGAGTGCCATCTATCCCTGATACTTTTGCTTAGATAAAGATTGCAATTTGACAAGTATATCAAACCCGATGCATACCCTCTGATCCATGTACCCTGATTCAATGACTCATTCCACTTTAACTGATACACACACCATTGATCATTCAGTACTAAGACATCAAGGGTTGATTTGTGTATTGGAATATGGTTTAAGGATCTGGGTTACTTTGGTTTGACAATCCGAAAGTGAGGACTCACTTTGTCTCTGGTTCAGAGACTTGCATATTTCTGCATTCAGAGTCAGGTGTGACTGGTTTTGCACACTTTGGGTTTAGTGTCAAACAACAAAATAGTTTACGGCAGTGGTGGATTGGATTAGGTGATTCTCATAATCGCTGCTGCTATTGAAGGTGATTTTGTCGCCAGTGGTGGATTGGATTAGGTGATTCTCATAATCACTGCTGCTATTGAAGGTGATTTTGTCGCCATAGTACAATGAAAAAAACCCCATTTGAATTGAAGCCCTCTATCGCTATGCTCCAACACTTATACCTATGCCCCAACCTGAAGAAACGAAAACTAATGATTACTAAAAGAAACTTACTTTGATCAACTTCAGCAAAACCAATAACGATCTCAAATATTTTAAGACAATTGCTATCTAATTACTGGTCCAGTTTGGAAAAAACAAAGAAGAGCAGTAGCCGAAGCAAGTTCCGCTTTTAACTTAGCATTTTCAACTTCCATCTTACTTGTCCCGTCAATTTCCTCCAATTCAATGAGATCCACATAGACGTCATCTTTTTCGACTTTAGAGGAAATTCCTGGCAGTTTCTCAAGGGCATAGCGGTCCAAACCAGATATATCAAGATCGAGTAAATTACTATCAAACGGAGTGACGTTGACATCACATGTGGTTGGAGTATCATACAAACCCATCAATCCTAAAACAACTCTCAGTATATATAAACTCTGTACTTTGATAAACTCCTCGCATCTTCCAACTTCGAATTCTCGCTTAGATGCAAGTTTTGTATATTGGGTATGTTGGCTTCAGCTGTAACAATGACAGTTAACACTAAATTAATTTCCACCATCATAATTCATAACAGGTATTTCAAAAATAAAATGCAGAAAGAAAATCATAGCATATCCAAGACCAAGAGCCGGCTAACATTAAAACTACAAAACAACCAACCTCTAGTGAACGGCTAAGCGTTATCACCGCTGGCTCGTAGCCGTGGGGATCAAGTAATTGTCTGCACATTTACATCTATACAGCCGAGAAAAAAACGAATACTGAATCAGCATAAACGATTATCATCTAATTTTGATAAATTGATGAAAGTCTGGTACTATGGGGGTGTTTGGATATGCACTTTGCAAGTAATATTAGTATATGATTCAAATTACCATAATAAGATAATTAGCTGAAACATAAATGGTGTTGAAGATGATGTTTGAATGTGCTTACGTCATTGAGGTTGCAACAAACAAAATCAGTTGAGCGTGAGAATAGCGGGAACCTTTCGACCCGATTGCCCAGTTTCCTTCTAGCTAATCTTTCCAATTTTTAACCATTTAACGGGTAGAATTAAACATATCCTAACAGACCCTTAAATAAAGGACGTTATCACACACCTATTAAGGGATCATGTTATCCCACCTGGAATTAGAGCATCCAACCTAAACTGTCTATGTTAACAGAATATGATGTTAATTAATGACCGAAATTCAAGATCATCAGCTCAAAATACATACTGTTGATGCTCGATCTTGTCCAAGGGCTTCCAACATCTTCACCAAGGTTTCCCATCGGATTTTGACTTTCATGGGCCTGAAATCTGTCGCTCGGCTGATGATGACCTTTTCTGTGTTAACTAATCTTTGATGCTTAATATCTATCATTACGTGCAATGGGACACTATCTGAAATGTTAAAAGGAAATGCAGTGAGGAAAACAGTAGGCGGGGAAGGTTGTTGATAGCTAAATTACATAATCAATTGACATGATACTGCTCCTAATCATTAGTGCTGCTGGCGAAAGAGTTAGTACTGTTGTTGATAGCTAAATTACATAATCAATTGACATGATACAAACACATAACATAGCTAAATTACAGAATAAAACAAATAAGGATTCCACCTGAGCAGATTTGTACATCTTCAAGTATACGCAGCAGTACAATAACATGACAGTACTAACTCGTTACGGTAGCAGACTATCGTTTGAACTCAATTTTTCACATGTTTCGAGCAGTACAAACCTGTACGCAGCGTAAAATGCTTCACCACATAAGATAAAAATAAACAACAGATGTCAAAATCGAGAATATGATTACCTTGTTCAAACGAGATTAAGATTACTTTATTAGGTCAAATTAATAAGAATTATTACTAATCAAATCGAAAATACACATTTACATATCGGAGAGTCTTTGAAAATAAGATTACCCTTTTCAAAAGCTGTGATGCATGCTTCATATAGGGATAAGATTATTGCAACATGATAACGAGATTGGAGGTTGCTGGTGAATTTGTTTGGGTCTTTTTTGTTCCGGATTTGTGTTTTATGTTTTGTGTGTGTTTTTGTTCCGGATTTGTGTTTGTGTTCTAGGATTATGGAAAAAATATACATATAATAATTTAATTTTATACCTGATCTAATTTTTAAATATAACTTAACAATATCAATTATTTAAGCATGACTTACTTTGTTTGTATTGTAAATCACAAAAACTGCCTTGGTCTAGTGGTTGAAGCATTTGTATGTGGATTAAATGACCCAGGTTCGATTCTTGCAAATGTCAAATTTTTAATTAATCCGAATTTTAATTGGCTAAAATAATGCTTAGGTGGACTAAATGTGATGACATGGCTTTTAATGACAATTATATGGCAATGACGTGGACTTATGTGGCATTATCTATGTGTATCGCCTCCTGTTAATTCATATAATTATATATATATATATATATATATATATATATATATATATTATAATATATATAATATATATATATATATATATATATCTATAAGGTTTGATTTGGGCTTGTGTTTGTTGGGCTCGTTGGGTGATCGAAGCCCGAAAGAAATTAAGGGTGTCCGTTTGGGTTGTAAATAAATGGGCCAAGGCCCAAATTAATTAAGAGTGTATCGGGTTTAAGTCATAAGGCCCAAAAAGGTTTATCGAGTTTAATTATTTCGTTTGTTAACTTGTCGTGGTACGCGTGTGAGCTCGTTCCAAGTGAAATGTGAATCACGTCACATAGATATGGTTTGTAATTGCGTCAGTTAAATAAAAAAAATTAACTCGTAAAAATGGTTAATTAAACTTTCAAATTAAATTAATTCGAGTTTAATATTACTAAATGACTGGGTAAATTACGGGTTCATACAGTACCTACCCGTTAGACTGAATTCCATCCTGGAATTCTAATCTATGTTAGTTGTCGGAGTTGTTTCAGGAAATAAATGTGGGTAATTGGCATGAATTTGATCCTCACGCTCCCAAGTGTACTCTGGTCCTCTTTTAGAGTTTCATCTGACCTTGACGATGCGGATTTGTTTTAACTGTTTGACGTCTCTGTCCATGATCTCTACCGGTTCTTCAATAAAGTTGAGCTTGTCGTCAAGCCGAATTTCTTTTAATGGAATGACAAGAGATTCATCTGATAAGCACTTCTTCATATTTGATACGTGAAAGGTATTGTGTACTTTACTGAGCTCCTTAGGAAGTTCAAGCTTGTACGCCACTGGGCCAATCCTTTCTAGGATTTTGAATGGCCCAATGTATCTGGGATTTAACTTTTCACGTTTTCCGAATCGAACCATTCCTTTCCAAAGAGATACTCTCAACATGACCCTATCTCCAATTTGGAATTCCATGGGCTTTCGTCTTACATCGGCATAACTCATTTGTCGGTTTCGAGCAGCTTGCAAACGTTGTCTGATCTGTACAATCTTCTCGGTGGTTTCTTGAATAATGTCAGGTCCTGTGAGTTGTACATCTCTAACTTCTGCCCAACAAACAGGTGATCGGCACTTCCGACCATAAAGTGCTTCAAATGGTGCTGCCTTAATACTAGCGTGATAACTGTTGTTGTATGAGAACTCTGCTAACGGTAAGTGTCTATCCCAGCCTTTACCAAAGTCGATCACACATGCTCGAAGCATGTCTTCCAAGGTTTGGATAGTTCTCTCACTTTGACCGTCGGTCTGTGGGTGATAAGCAGTGCTCATATCTAGTCGGGTACCCAAGGCTTTCTGAAGTGACTACCAAAATCTAGAGGTGAAACGACTATCACGGTCCGAGATAATGGAGATCGGCACTCCATGCCGTGAAACTATCTCTTTCAAATATAACCGTTCAAGAGTACCCATCTTGTCGGTTTCCTTGATTGGCAAGAAATGTGCAGATTTGGTAAGACGATCAACGATGACCCAGATGGTGTCGAATCCACTTGATGTCTTAGGTAACTTCGTAATGAAGTCCGGATTTGTTATCCTCTCCTATTTCCACTCTGGAATTTCTAGTTGTATTAGCAGGCCGGATGGCTTTTAACATTCAGCTTTTACCCTAAAGCATGTCAAACACTTCCCAACATACTCAACGATATCGGCTTTCATGTTCGGCCACCACTAGAGTTTCTTGAGATCTTGGTACATCTTGTCAGAACCGCGATGAATGGAATACTTGGACTTGTGAGATTCGTGCATAATGAGATCACGTATTCCTTCGTAAAGCAGGACCCAACTTCTGTCCTTAAAACACAACATTCCATTTGATCTCTTCACGAAACCATTCTCTCTCTGGCATACCATAGATTTTCTCTCTTGGTCTGTTCTCTTCTTTGAGAGCTTCAGCCTGAGCCTCAAGGATTTTTTACGGAAGTGGTGATCTGACTCTGAGAGGTTTAATTCGCTCCTTTTGACTCAAAGCATCTGCCACAACATTTGCCTTTCCAGGGTGATAGCGAATCTCGCAAACATAGTCACTGAACAACTCTAACCATCGGCGTTGTCCAACATCATGCATTGAGATTTGTTTAGCAGATGATGCATGACTATTAGACATTACAACAAATTCAACATCATTATATTAATAACATATACTTATGTTATTATTTCCTGGGTTATTACAGTACCATGTCTTCAGCTTCTCACCCTATCGTCTTATCATCCGACTCGGAGATCGAGGGTGCCATATCCCCCACTACTGTACCAGCATCACCGATGGTCCAGACTCCCACCTCACCAGTGGCTGCATCTGGGGAGACCGAACCCTTCGAGGAGGGTGAAGTCGCCTCTACTCCAGTAGCTACATCGGTCCTCCCGATCCCTCATCACCCCTCTGGCTCGGAGGCAGACAATGAATCATCTAACTCGGAGTCTTCTGACTCTTCCTCGGCATTTCCACCACCTCCCCCACCTGTACCGGTTCGCCGGCGTAGGCGAGTTCGGCTTCTCCATCCCTACGAGCCAGCACCATTTGGACGACTCTACCGACACTTCCCTAGAGGTCCTACTTTGATCCACACTGCCCGAAAATGGGTACGTGCACCACCAGCACCCATACTCCTACCACCAGCACCACCAACATCACCTACGTCTCCTACATCACCCTTGGTTATGGTGTGGCCATCACCACATCCATCTCCTGGGCACCCCATTCCACCATCTTTTGTACCACCACCCACTGTCTTTTACCATTAGACTACGATTGTTGCATCACCTGCTTCCTCACCACCACGTGCCCACAGTGCCCCATTTCCACCTCGCGAGAGGGTACGTATCTCGATTCCATCATTATCAGATCCTTATGTCGAGGCTGCAACCGAGGCTTCTGCCCATTCAAGACCCCGCAGGAGAGTGGATGCTCGCCGATGGTCATTCCTACTACCACACATACGTAGCTGGAGGACCGAGGAGGGTGCCCCGACTGCTACAGAGTTGGGAGAGAGTTCTTTTACTGCTGTTACTAGGGTTCTTCCGGTTACCGGAGAGCCTATTCATCACACCATTCCTTTGCTAGCTGCTAGATTGGTTAGACATGAGGATCGTATTGACGCACTCCTAAACCTTATTGATGAGATTCCACTCGAGCGTATCGAGAACAATGAGGAGGAGGTAGAGAACCTGGTGATTGGTCGGATAGCCATGGAGAAGGTGTTTGATATATTGGGTACTCAGCTCTAGGAGACCCAAGAGACTGTTACTGAGTTGAGGGAGAGAATTGAGACCGAGAGACAGGAGGTGCGGGAGTTGAGGGATATTGCTGCAATGATGCAGGACGTGATCGAGCGACAGACTGACAAGCTCATTGTGGCCAACACCCGCATTCTGACCCTTGAGTGTACGGCAGAGGACTCCCAGCTCAGGGAGAGGGATAGAGTTCAGAAAGTGGAGGCTTTGACAGAGTTGGTTCAAGAGCTCCCGCGCCGATTGGGTGACACACCAGGCAGTTTATAGATTAGTGATGTATCAGTTGTAGCCTAGAGGTATCTTAGCCTGCCGCATGTGGCATTAATAAAAGGCCTTGTATCATTTGTTTTGTAAAACAATTGATCAAGTTATTAATACTAAGTTGTTGGTTATGGATTTGCTATATATTGATGTGATTTATGTTGTCATGGTTGTTATCTTATATTCATGTGTGTTGTGATTCTCTTATATACCGCCACATCATGATATCGATTCATGCAAACCGAGTTGATCATTTATGCTTCCATGCGTGTTGTGATTGTATTCAGACATGCCGTGATGATATTTATGATTACTATGGTTCTTGATATATGAGTTCACAGTGTGGTTGCATGACATTATGTGATGATCTCGACTATTATGAGCTTGGTTATGATATTTCACTTAATTATGATGATGATGATGAGGTCCAAATTCTAATGTATGCATTTGTGATATTTATAGAACAACGCGTTTTGTGGTTTAATGGTTATAGCAAGTTACAGTTAAGCGTGCTCATGTGAGAGCACAACTGGCAGTTGTGCTCTCACACGAGCACGCTTAACTGTAACTTGCTATAACCATTAAACCACAAAACGCGTTGTGTCTGATAAGGCGTATGTTATTCTAATATCCCAGCATCACTCCAAGCCACGACCGATGTAGAATTTGCCTAGGGTGTTACAATTCACCCCCCCCCCCTTAGGGACTCATCGTCCTCGATGAGGTTTGCCCCACCATCCCGAACGGCTCTGGAGTGGCTCTGATACCAACTTTGTCAAAGCCTCCACTTTTTTATCTCTATCCCTCTCCCTGAGCTAGGAGTCCTCTGCCGTACGCTCAAGGGTCAGAATGAGGGTGTTGGCCACAACGAGCTCGTCAGTCTGTCACTCGATCACGTCCTGCATCATTGCAGCAATAACCCTCAACTCCCGCACCTCCTGTCTCTTGGTCTCAATTCTCTCCCTCAACTCAGTAACAGTCTCTCGGGTCTCCTGGAGCTGAGTACCCAATATATCAAACACCTCCTCCATGGCTATCCAACCAATCACCAGGTTCTCTACCTTCTCCTCAGTGTTCTCGATACGCTTGAGTGGAATCTCATCAATAAGGTTTAGGAGCGCGTCAATACGATCCTCATGTCTGACCAATCTGGCAGCTAGCAAAGAAATGGTGTGATGAATAGGCTCTCTGGTAACCGAAAGAACCCTAACAACAGCAGTAAAAGAACTCTCTCCCAACTCTGTAGCGGTCGAGGCACCCTCCTCGGTCCTCCAGCTATGTATGTGTGGTAGTAGGAATGACCATCGGCGAGCATCCACTCTCCTGCGGGGTCTTGAATGAGCAGAAGCCTCGGCCGCAGCCTCGACATAAGGATCTGATAATGATGGAATCGAGATATGTACCCTCTCGCGAGGTGGCAATGGAGCACTGTGGGCACGTGGTGGTGAGGAAGCAGGTTATGGAACAGCAGTAGTCTGATGGTAAAAGACAGTGGGTGGTGGTACAAAAGATGGTGGCATGGGGTGCCCAGGAGATGGAGGTGGTGATGGCCACATCATAACCAAGGGTGATGTAGGAGACGCAGGTGATGTTGGTGGTGCTGGTGGTGGGAGTATGGGTGCTGGTGGTGCACGTACCCGTTTTCGGGCAGTGTGGATCAAAGTAGGACCTTCAGGGAAGTGTCGGTAGAGTCGTCCAAATGGTGCTGGCTCATAGGGCTGGAGAAGCCGAACTCGCCTACGCCGGCTAACCGGTGCAGGTGGGGGAGGTGGTGGCAATGTCGAGGAAGAGTCAGAAGACTCCAAGTCAGATGATTCATTGTCTACCTCCAAGCCAGAGGGGTGATGAGGGATCGGGAGGACCGGTGTAGCTACTGGAGTAGAGGCGACTTCACCCTCCTCGAAGGGTTCGGTCTCCCCAGATGTAGCCACTGGTGAGGTGGGAGTCGGGACCATCGGTGATGCTGGTACAGTAGTGGGGGATATGGCACCCTCGATCACATTGTAATTTATTAATAGCAATCCAAAACACCCATAGAACATTACAGTAATTTGATACATCATGATTAGCTAACTCATAAATACATACCAAAATATCAATTAATAACTAAATACAAACTACTAGTTACTAGTGAGACTCATCTTCATTGTATATAATCACAATTGAAATAACAATATCACTATAACACCTAATAAACACTCGTATATAGTCATAATCAATTATCATATATCTATAAACTCTAAATCAAGACACTTAAAATCTATAAAAAAAAACTTAAAATGACAACATACGTTTACATGACTTAGAAATTGGAGCAAAAAGTTACAAGATAAGTAATCAAAAACAAACTTTAAAGTAAATGAGAGGAGGTACCATGTGAGTGTTGATAAAAGAGAGAAGGGTGATGGGTGAAAGTGAGAGAAAATTGTTTGTAGCTATGGTGGCTGGTGTTGGTTCTTAATACAGATCTAGTGTTTGTGTTTGAAGAAGTAAAAACAAGTTTTGATGGTGTTGGTGTGTGGTAGGCGGCAACAAAAATGTTTGGGGAAAACTTTAGATGGAACTTTTGGGATGGGCGGTAAATGAAAAAGGGTAGTTTTAGGTAGGGGTGGCAATCGAGTCGTGTTCGTGTTAACCTATTCGGGTTCGCGTGTTGGCGGGTTAGTGTAACCTTTACCCAAACACGACCCATTTATTAATCGTGTCAAGAAACTCAACCCTAACCCACACCTGCATAACACGTGTAACCCATTTTTGACCCGTTTAACCTATTTAAATAAATTGGTCAAGTAGTGAATAAGGTTGGTGATTTGTTGATTTAACTAGTTTGAATGCCAAAATGATATAAGGATTTAAAATATGATAAAAATAACAGACAAATAACTATAAGACAATTTTCTCAGTTATAAGCGTCAATTTCTATGATATATGAGGTATAATCGTAATTCAATCATATTAAGTACATAACAGAATACATTTAATCCACATCCAACATAAAAAGGCATGTTATATATTTTATTTTTAGAGTCTTATATATTTAAACGGGTTCACGGGTTGACCTGTTTAATATTTACTCAACCCAAACACGACCCATTTATTAAACGGGTTAGACGGGTTGACCTGTTTTTGACCCAAACCTGTTTAACTTCGTGTCGGGTTCGTGTCGTTTATCGTGTCGTGTCGACAATTGCCACCCCTACTTTTAGGACAGGCGGGAAATGAAAATTGGGATAGGTGGGAAAATCTTGTTAGTATAACTGGTTTTTATAAAGAAAAATGATTGTTGTGCCTACTAATCATGCCTACAAATATACCTAATGATTTGATTGGTTGATTGATTTATGCATTAGGCATGTTTTTAGGCTTGTGTTGTAGGTCTAAATAGCATTACTCTTTTATAAATTAAAAGACAACAACAAAAATTAATATTGTTATAAAAGTAGGGGTGGAAACAAGTTGATTTATGCATTAGGCATGTTTTTGCCATTTATGTGAGCTTTAGTTTAGCTGCCATGTACGGGATCGCAGTGGCTGCTTTGGGAATGCTAAGCACCATATCGACTGGTCTAGCAATTGATGCTTATGGACCCATCAGTGACAATGCTGGTGGTGTTGCAGAAATGGCTGGAATGAGTCACACCATTCGTGAAAGAACCGATGCTGGTGATCTTCATTTTAAGTCAATGACTATTTCAGTCGCAATTCTTTTTAGATCACATGCACCCAATTTTATTTTTTCCATTAACTTTCAGTTTTCTTGCAGATAACTGCAGCCATGCTGACAGGAAGTTTATGCTCTATGTTTCCAGACAGTCTAATGAATATGATGGCATCATTTGGGGTTTTAGGTTTCGCGCGTTGGGGATTGTGGAATGTGTATTATGCAGATGGGCTACCCAGAACCAAGTTTACGGGTATCTTCAAGTAACATGTACTGTAATATGTAGTCGCAGTCGTGATATTGCAGATCTAACGAGTTTTTGCTCTAGATTGACAGTTAAACAGTTTGTTTATAACATTTTTCAGGTTAGCAGATTGTTTTCATGTGTTCAAATGTTCTTCTTTTCTTTTCCTTGTGTTACATCATATTTGTCCATCACCACCACCACCACCACAGCTCAACCGCTCAACCACCATAAAATAAAAACATTTTCCATCTTTACTGCTACAAATAGAAAAGAAAAATTGGATTAAAAAAAAGGGATAACTAGACTTTAAAAAAAATGGTCAAAGTCCATCGTAGCATGCATGTGATCAAGTTGCTATTTTCCATCTTTACTTATTTCACGTGAAATGATTTAAATAACAAACCTTGCACCGCCCTTGTTATATAATAATAGGCATTGACTGACCAAGTTGCTATATAAAAAGAAAATTTCACCAAGTTGCTATCTTTCATACCAACACATACTGTCCCTTGTAGCTTCCAATTTCTTCATATATAAAACACTGCCTCCTCTAGCAGCAGGTTAAAGAAACCAAAGATATAACCCACGTATATCTCCATAAGAGCACAGCCACGCATACGTATCACCTTTGCTAATAAACCAAGCTAGCAGCAGAATATAAACTTCGAGTAGCATGAACAAGTGACAGCAACAAGTGAACGTAGCAGCAGGTTAATCAACTAGCAGCAGGTTATATAAAACCAGCAGCAGGTTAAAATAGCCTAGCAGCAGGTTCACTTGCTAGCAGCAGGTTGGTTTTCTGGGTTCATCAACATACCAAAAACCTTGTAACATCCCTAGATATCACCAACAAAAAAGAAATTACGCATATGATTTGCACAATTCAATCCAAAGAAAGATCAAAGGGTAATGAAGCTCCTAGCGTATGCAAGCCACAAAACCTATTCATTGAATAAAATGAATTTATAGGATTTGAGGGATCCATAAACCAGCAGCTTTATATTCCTAGATCTGTAAGTTTGAGTAAAGGTATTTTACCTTGCCAATAGCAGCAGTGGTATTTCCAGCAGCATCAAGAGCATCGGTTCTTTCACGAATGGTGTGACTCATTCCAGCCATTTCTGCAACACCACCAGCATTGTCACTGATGGGTCCATAAGCATCAATTGCTAGACCAGTCGATATGGTGCTTAGCATTCCCAAAGCAGCCACTGCGATCCCGTACATGGCAGCTAAACTAAAGCTCACATAAATGGCAAACGAGATGGCAAATATTGGGATGATAACAGATTTATATACGAGAGCCAATCCAAATATGACATTTGTTGCTGCACCTGTCTTGCAGGAGTCTGCCACATCCCGCACCGGACTGCAAATTGTATTAAAAAACATGTCATACGCATCCAAAAACATAATTGGTTTTCCAGCAAGGTACATTTTGACTTTTAAGGTCTAACGGACTAACATTCCAACTCAAAATTATATGAACTACTTTTTGTAGGTCGCAAGATCTATGAAAATATTAACTTAAAAAATATTCTTCAATTAAGAACAATGTTCCTGTTGAACTTTTCCTTAATAAGTAGTTGCCATATAGAAAAACTTTACCTATATGCACTGCTAGTGTAATACTCCGCTATGTATCCAATAGCCAATCCTGCCCATAGACCAATCGAAACACAAAAGAAGATGTGCCTGGAAAACAAAACAAATGAAGAAACTCATAATACAGCTGTTTAAGTGGCACGTTACAGCCCATAAAGTAACCAAATGCTATGATCAAAATAACCACATACCAATTTTTAACAAGCTTATTGGCACCAAAGTCAAAGATCGTGAATTCTGATGGTAAAGCAGTGAAGCTGACTAGAGCTATTCCACCAGTCATTAATATAGTAGAAATCAAGAGTTGACGTTTAAGAGACGGTTCGATATCAGCAATACCATTTATTTTAAGAAAATCAGTGGCGAAAAAGGTTGTGATTAAACAAACAATAATTCTCATTGAGCTAATAAGGAGAGGATAAGCCATGGCTGTGAAATCATGACTAGCACCAAAAGATGAAATGGATGCCACAAATAAAGCAGCACATGATGATTCCGCATATGATCCAAATAAATCGGATCCCATACCAGCAATGTCACCTACGTTATCACCCACATTATCCGCAATAACCTTCAAAGATCAAATCCGTTATTAGAACTAGAAAGCAGAAGCAAAGTTTGAATTTTGAGAGGCATATACACTACCTTACTAGCAAACAACGATTTGTTTGAAGGCCGTCATACTTTATTAGATAGAAATAATAACCTTAAACATAGTGAAATGCAAGTGTTTTCAATCAAGTATGAGGTAGCATTATACTTATTTGACTTTCAAAAGTCAATTGCGGACCTTTTTAAAACTACAATACATGGCAGTGATGAAAATGTATCAGAGGCTTATCGATTCGTGTTTGAAAATTACTGTTTTGACTTTGAAAAGTCAACTATAGACCTTTTCCAAAGACACAGAAAGTGAAAAGGATCGGATTCATAATTGTGACCACGTCAAATCAGCTAGAACATATAATCTACAAAACATATTAATGCAAACACAATTCCTATTAATGCAGCCAATGGTATCACAGCTTGTGTTATACCCTCACTCATGGAACCCATTCTATACTATTCTTAATCTTTTAATGAGATTCTAAAAGATCATGCAAGTAAAATTGAATAAAAGTTTAAAAAAAGAAGAGTTGCCTAAGAAATCTATCCATGTACCTACGATAATTGGTAGCAAATAGTCTTCATCACAATTACATGGAATCTTGAGAAATATAGTGGCGGTGGGTGGCGCGTGGGTGGTGTTGCGGTGGGAGTCACGAGCTAAAACGCTCCAGAAACGAAGAGGGTGCATCGATCTATCGATTTGGCTAGAAAAGTAGCTCGCCTGAAAATTTTCCGGTGGCCGGCGGTGGGGGAAAAGAGAGAAGAGAAGTGAGATGTGGCTATTTATATATGGGTTTGAGGGCATATTTGTCATTTAAGCTAAAACCAAAAAAATATCTCCAACTACCACTTGTACTTGCAAAGACAAGTGTCAAAAAAATAATGGGGTCGAGCAGTCGAGCGTGACCAAAATGGGAAAGAGGTGTTGAGAGTGACTATTAAATGGACCATGTTTTTTTTGAAATACTATTTTGGTAATTACCTCAATATGTAAAGGCAAAGGCATTTCAGTAACATGTATCTTAAAAACTAAAAAAAAAATATATATTAAAGGCTTCTCAAACAAACTATGTATTAATTCACCAAAACGCATTTCCGTAATTATGTATCATAAAAATTTAATTTAATCTTTTCACAAAAAACTTTTATTCAAAACCGAAATCAAACCGAATAACCCGAATTACACAATTTTAATTATTTATTTATTAATTAAGATTTATTGCTAAGAAAAAAATTTCAAAGTTTAAAAAAATGTTACATTTATATTATGAAAGAGTTTTAGTTTTTTTTTTTTTTTTTTAATAAAACTATATAAAAAAATACATATTTATGTTTTCGGTTCGGTTTTTATTTTGCCATAACCATAACCGAACAGAAAACCGAATATTTAATTCGATTCAAACGGTTTTGGGAAATTTGGTTCAATTACAAATTTGGTTCGATTTCGATTTTCTGTTTTTGTAGGCCAATCCCGAATTCTGAACGCCCCTGTATGAAGCCACTCAAAGTCTCAAATGTGGATACAAATATTGTATGTCCATTGTCCAGCAAAGTGTCTTCAGGCCCAAAACTGTTGCCGTAAAGCCCACAGTGTAGTGTACGTCAAACTAAAACCCGGTCATCCTTTTGCGTCATTAATTTGCCAAGTGCTAAAGTAATTAGCGTATTACTTGCAATTTAGTTTTTCGTTAACCCTATTACCGGTGTCAAACCAACCCTATTGACACTGTTTCAATTAACCATGTCGATCCGATGTCAAAGGTACAAATGTTTTATCTTTTTGTTAATATGCATGTAATTTATAAAATTTATTGGTATTGTATGAACATGGCTAACACATACATTTTATTGAAGGGTAAATCGCAAAAAAATATTTTAGTTAAAGTGAATTTGAATTTTAGGTATTCAATTTTTTTTCTCTGTGATAATTAAATATATACTCACTAAAACTCAAATACTTGCATGTTTTCTCAAAATACAAGTTTTTAATGCATGATGTATAATGCAAGTTAAGCATGTTTTGGGTATATATGCAAATATGCAAGTTTTAGTGGGTATATATGCAATTGCCCCTTTCTCCCTTAATTTAAAGTATCAAAGTTATTATTATTAGGGTTTTGCTAACCACAATCCTATGGGTTGTGTTTAAGTTTTCCATAATTGAAAAATCAACACTTAATTAACATCATATATTTCATGTTTAACAACACTTTCTATAATTATAATCATCAAAAAGGTATAAATATGAAAATAACGAGTTCATTAAATGTAATTAGGGTTAGCAAAACCCTAATTATTATTATTATTATTATTATTATTATTATTATTATTATTATTATTTTGCAATGCAAGACTTTTCAAAAGTGATTACCAGTCATAATTTTAGCTGAAAGATGACTTTTAAATACTCAATTGGAACGATACATCATATTATTAACTAATTCAACTCAAAAAATGACCGACAACATCTTTTAAAAAACAAAAAATAACTTAATAATTTAAATTGAGGGAAAAAAAAAGTTGAGAGCTTAAAATGTGATACCTATTTGCCCTTTATTGAAAAGATCAAAGAAATAATTACATGTATCAATTAATCCGTTTTTGAACGTTATGTTTGTGTTTGGTAAGGAGCTTTTAGGAGCGTTTAGCTTTTGGTGTTTTGGAATTGAAGGTTTGTTGAGCTAACAATTTGATTTTTGTTTAACAGCTCGTTACCAAACCCTTTTTTACAAAATAAAAGGGTATAGTTTGCAACTCAGTTAACAATTACCTTTAGTTTTGTATTATTTTTTAAAACGCTCCTCATGAATTTCTAGTGGGAGAAGCGTTCAGACTTTAGGATTGTCTACGTGTTTCATACTAAACACTTTTACAAAATAAAAAACGATAAAAGATTACAGTCAGTTTTGCCAAACATTGCATAATATGTGTGATCTTAAAGTATTCATAAAATGCCCTCAATGAGAATGTTGCATTATGATGGATGAGTTAATGGGCAATGTTTCATTGTAAAACACAAAGAACATTTTCACAACCGTCATCAAATCATAATCAACTTTTATATTTTTCTACAGTTACCGGAAAATGATGAAGTCTCTCAATCCTTCAATCGAAGCTTTACCAGGAAACGTCATGACCGATGTTCTCTCAAGACTTCCTGTTAAGACAATCATCCATTGCAAGTGTGTTTGCAAAAACTGGCGGGAACTTGTTTCTGATTCTTATTTTGTCAACCTTCACATCTCGAGATTACCTGCAGGAGTCATGATTCATGAGAACAAAGTAAAACCAGGCATATTGAAGTGGCTAGAGATTAAAGGCGAAGTTGATGACACACGTTTGCACCATGATTTTGTCACGCTTTTTGATCTTAGCCTTGCACCTGCTTTTCAAAATTCTAATATACGTCAAGTGGGTTCAGTCAATGGTTTGATTTGCTTGTGGAAGTATGCTTCTAATCGTGGTAACATTTACATATGTAATCCAATCACGAGAGAATATATGATCCTTCCTAGGCAACAGTACCACACAGAAAAAAGTTATGCTGCAATATCTTATAGTTTCGGAGTCGGTTTATTGACAAAGGAATACAAAGTGATATGGATTTTCCAACCGAGTCAAGCACAAAACCTTGAAGTTTACACCCTTGGCACAGGACAATGGAGACGTCTCGGTCATGTTCCTTATTTGCTTAATGAGTTCTATGGACCTTATGTGAATGGGTGTGCTCATTGGATTTTTTGTGGTCGAGATTCCCCTAAAGAGCTATATGCTTTTGATTTCGACAACGAGACCTTTAGTTTCTTTCCATCACCCCCTTCTGAAGAAATAGAAGGTGATATTGGTCGCAAAATTATGGGAGTCATAAATGGGTGTTTAAGTATGGGTGTAACATCCGATTTAGAATTCACGATTTGGGTGATGAAGGAATATGGGATCAGAAAATCCTGGCATAAAGAGGTCGTGTTCAAGCAAAGTATAGATTGGTTGATCGGTGAACCTGTGACTGGATTGTTTGGTTTAGAAGATGGAACAATTTGGTTGTTCTTTCATAAGTTATGTTTGTTGGTAGATTGTCCTTCAAAGAAAACAATTGAAAAGAGAGTAATTTCTAAACGAGTCTCTACTGGAATGGCTTATTATCCTATATAGCTTCTTTAAACTGCAGACCTTCGAATCAGAAAGAGTACATGTCTTCTAAAGGTGAAGGATTTTTTTACCCTGAACTTCCAATGTTGTGTTTGCTACAAAAAATAGATTTTTTTTTTTTTTAAAAAGTACAACTGCACATTTACTCTTTCTAATACACACTCCCTAATCACCACCACCCGATCTAGCCACCATAGCCGGGTCTAGCCGGGTCTAGCTGGGTTTAGCCCTTAAACGGGTCTAGCCGGGGCCGGACATAGCCGGGTTTAGCCGTTAAACGGCCGGACATATCCGGTTTAGCCGTTAAACGGCCGGACATAGCCGGTTTAGCCGTTAAACGGCCGGACATAGCCGGGTTTAACCGTTAAACGGCCGGACCTAGCCGGGTCTAGCCGTTAAACGGCCGGACATAGCCGGGTTTAGCCGTTAAACGGCCGGACATAGCCAGGTCTAGCCGTATAACGGCCGGACATAGGCGGGTTTAGCTGTTAAACGGGCGGACCTAGCCGGGTTTAGCCAATAGACGGCCGGACCTAACCGTGTAACGGCCGGTCCTAGCCGGGTTTAGCCGTGTAACGGCCGGAACTAGCCGGGTCTAGCCGTGTAATGGCCGGGTTTAGGCGTGTAACGGCCGGACATAGCCGGTTTAGCCGTTAAACGGCCGGACCTAGCCGGGTCTAGCCGTGTAATGGCCGGACCTAGCCGGGTCTAGCCGTGTAATGGCCGGATCTAGCCGGGTCTAGCCATGTAACCGACGGACATAGCCGTTTAGCGTAACGCGATAGCGTCTACCGTTAAACGGCCGGGTCTAGCCGTTAAACGGCCGGATATAGCCGGGTTTAGCCGTTAAACGGCCGGACCTAGCCGGGTTTAGCCGTGTAACGGCTGGACTTAGCCGGGTTTAGCCGTGTAACGGCCGGGTCTAGCCGTGTAACGGCCGGACCTAGCCGGATCTAGCCGTGTAATGGCCGGATCAAGCCGGGTTAAGCCGTGTAATGGCCGATCAAGCCGGTTTAGCCGTATAATAGGGTGTACCTAGCCGGGTCTAGCCGTGTAATGGCCGGATCTAGCCGGGTCTAGCCATATAATGACCGGACCTAACCGGGTCTAGCCGTATAATGACCGGACCTAGCTGGCAGCCATATAACGACTGGACCTAGCCGGGTTTAGCCGTATAATGGCCGGAAAAATGAATTATGAATTATGAATCACCAACTACACTTGTATCATCTGATGCAAAACACTTTTTCTGGTGTTACAGTTTATCAGGTTTGAAGATGTGGGGAAAGAAGGCTTGACATATCCATTCATGTACTTTTTTGGTGCCAGTTATCCTTGCATCGAAAGTTAAGAAACATAAATTTGGTAAATGATAATGTCTTTGTGTAATATAAATGTAGGTACCGATGTCCCATTGGAGGTTCAAGCAGAGAAACAAAAATCGTTCCAAGTGAAAGAGATAGCAAGGTCAATAAATTAGAAGGTTGGTCTATGAATTCCATGTCTAAAGAGACGACATTGTTTTTTCATGATCTTTCTCTTGTAGCTACACAAAGAGTATTAGAGTAACGTTTACGGTTTCTAGGTTTTTTGTGTTCTTGTTTTGGTGCAAATTGGGAATATTATTGTCTACGGTGTGTAGGTCACTGCTAGCTGAATTCACCATGTCTTAAAAACACCCTCAAGGGATAGTACATTCTCACTATCATATATTTATTTAGATCATAATATGAGAAAAGCTCATCGCTCAAATCTTCGTTCTCTATAAGAATATAGATCGGAAAAATGTGATAGCTCTTATTGATTATGAGTCTCCAGAAAAAGAAAACAGTCCAACAACTTACCGGGTAAAAGGTAGGCCCTGAAGAGAAAGATTTACCTGGTTTGAGTATATGTTGTAGTCGTGGATAAGATACAACAAGGCATAAAGAGGTTTGTTTTAAAAGACAAAGAACACTTGAACTGTTAGGTTTTCAATTTACACTTCTCAATTGTAAAAGATATTATCAAGTAAATTCTCGTAACTATGTCAATCATACACCAAGTTACTTGCAGATCACTAATAAACTCTTCAATAATCATGATGGTTCAATTAGTTAAGTTGCGATTCACGAATAACATGTACAACAAAATTCAATGGAGAAGGATGTGGAACGTGAAACAAATAGGTCTTCAACTTAGTAGTATCCTAGTAGAATTAAGATGACTCCCCAACCAAGTTTAGGGTGTCCATGGTACTGGAACCGGACCGAACCGGAACCGGAACTGGAACTGAAAGAACCGAGAACCGAAAATAAGAAAAATGTGGAATCGAGAACCGTCTCAAGTTCTTCGGTTCGGTTCCTGTACGGGAATTTTCGGTAATTCCCGACGAGAACCAAAGTGTTTAAAAAAATCATTTTTTTCATTGTCGATCATTCATAAAGAACATGCTATATCAATACAAACATACAAAAAAATGTCTCAAATAATGCAAATCGTTATAATAATTCCATTTGTTTAAAATAACACAGACAAAAACACAAAATGTCAAAATATAAGTTTATAATTGTTCAAAAGTATCAAGAACACGCATTTGTGTTTCAAACCTCCAAAAACGCTTAATGCTTCATCACTTGTTTCCATTTATAACTTTGCACAGCTTCTTTCATCTCTTTAACAAACCTCGTCATCATTCAAAAGATCTTCAATTTCATCCACATTTATTTCATCCATTCTCTCCCTTCTTATCCAATCTTGGGTGTAAAGCAACGCCTCCACAAGTTGACTGACAATGAAATTCTATAAGGGTTCAAAATGCGTCTACCAATACTTTTATGTTGGATTAATGATGGTGACGATGATATTTGAATCTTTAAATGATAATAGTAATTGTAAAACACTAAAACTAATAACTTGGTATTATTTGAAATGGATTAAAGGTTAGGGTTTTTAGATTTTACAGCTTACTAATGGGCTAGTGTGTGTTTGTTTTTTTTTGTTTTTTTTTAAAAAAAATAAAAAAAAGTTGCATTCACACAATGTCCCAAACAATCCTTATAAAATTTCAGATTTTCGATAGTCTCTTCTTTTGGGAAAGTACCGGAACCGGACGGTTCCGACCCGAGCCATCCCGAGAACCGAAAATTTAGAAATTTAGGAACCAAGAACCGGACCATTGTTCTAATATACGGTTCGGGTACGGTTCCTCGGTTTTCTTGGACACCTAACATGTTCAAATTGACTGGGAAAATGCTATGCAAATGTGAGTTTGATCTTTATAAACAAGAGGTGATATCATCTCCTAAAACAAAAGAAGAATGTGTGAGACATGAGTCGGGAGCAACCATCTCATAAACTACGAAGGAGATGGCTATTTTAAACACCACACCCAGCAATCCAACATCCACACCCACAGTAAGCTAAGAAAGTGGGTATCTATTGTCCACTAAATCACACAAACACTTGCACTTGAAACCCAAAAGGACACTTGAGAAGGAAAACTACAATGGATAAGTTCTATTAAAACCTACTGTATTAAAGTATATCTAATTACATGATAAGTATACCTCGTTGTCAAGTACGGACATGAATAAACAAACACAAAAGACTATATGACTTCACCATATAATTCATGACCCCAACAAGGATTTTTGATAACCCATAAGGTTAGAGACCAGACCAAATGCACGGAAAGCACAAGTTTTGAAAGACTCCAATAACAAACCTAACCAGGTTTGTAATTTATCTACAGCTTGGATCTGAGAAACAAATTATACATAACACATAAACAAGAACAAGAGTAAATTATATATAACACGGTATTTTTTTCAAACAGACATACCTCCAATTCAGAACCAGTAAGACAGAAAACATTTCAGAAACAATAAAAACCAAATCTCTTACTATTCTACTCTCATAATGTTTTCTTTTTTTTCTTACTTTCTACTTAATGTACTGAGAAACCCACTTAAAGCCATCGCCATAACCCATCTTCCTGACGATACTACACATGAATACCTCAAGAGGTCGGACGCCTGAGTTTTCCAAATTAACCTTACCTTTGCCAGTAGTTGAGCCTTGTAGTCCCATGTGGAAACGTAACTCTTCTTCTGATGCAGCATAAGGGATGTCAATCTTGTTGCCTAAAATTAAGAAAGGTACAGTTGCCAAAGATTCATCTGACAAAAGGGCATCTAGTTCTTTCTTTGACTCTGCGAATCGCTCTTTGTCATATGCATCCACAAGGTAAACAACAGCATCCACCTTAAATCAAGAAATAACACATGTCAAAAGTCAGTCTATTGATGACTCACTGCAAATAACCTTCTAAATCATTTATTCAAAGCTTTAGATTATTATTGCAACCATATTGTCTTTGTAATAATGTGCTAATTTTTGTGACGTATTAGTGGGTCTACCCAGCCGAACCCATACTATAGAAATGAAATGTTTCAAGGAGAACTCACATGACCAACCCATTATCTTGCCAGTTTACTTGCCACATTTAAAGAATATACAAGTTAGATTGTCTACCAAAAAGCAAAAAGCAAAAAGCGAAGGAACCCGCAGAGGAAAATGCAAAGAAAATGTGCAAACTCTGTTTACAGGCCCAGAAGATCAATACAAAAATTAGGGGTAACAGTTTATGTATAACCTGCCTCAGGAGTCAGGATACTAAGCAAGAGCAATATGATTGGTAATATAAAAGTCACTCTTTCCTAACAAAACTTGAAGACCTTGTGAATTTATTTAGATGTCATACATTTAATTGAGTGGTTATATGATCAATTACTCACTACATGTTGACAAAAAAAAAGAAAAAAAAAAAATAAATAATTAAAGCTTTAAAGTTTGCAGGGAAAAATATCGGAACTTTGAATATTTAAATTTTAATTTGAAAATTTTAAAGCTGGGGCAAGTGAACATGTTTACTCGGCCTTGGATCGGTATTTAATAAATGGTCAAAAAGAGATGCTGGTACCTTAACCAGTACTCAACTGTTGACCGTTTGTAATCAGTTGTAATAAGTTAGGACTACCACACAAAGTATATCCTGTACCACCCTTGATTTTTTTAATCAGTCCCAAGGCTATCCCAAACTAACTACCGGGATTCAGATGATGTAAACAATTCTCACCATGCAACATTGAACACTAAACATAAGGAACACCTCCAAATAACCTATAAAAGGAGAAACGTGAAGCAAAACCCTATCTACGACTACAAGAAACCATTAATTACAAGCAGAAATTTTCCGGAAATACAGAAGTACAATACCCCATCATGTTCCATATCACAGTCATCGATCAGGGCAATAAACAAATAATAGACTGCAAAAAAAATTCTATGATTACTCAACGACACTCACACGCTGCCTTGCATGCAAAAAGAAACAAGAAAAAAGAAAAACAAAAGTGGATCAAGAATTAGCCAGAAATTCATCTCTTTTCATCCATCCTAGCATACAAGCCTATCAAAATCATGTCATTTTACACAAATTTTGTCATTGTACTTATCTGTAACTAACATTCACTCTCGACCCTTCTAGTCTAGATATAGCATGCAAACCTATGGAAATCATGCAGTTTTAGGCATAATTTAGTCTATAACCAAAATTGACTCTCAACCCTTCTAGTCTAGTAGTATAAAATAGCATACAAACCTTATTCAAATGATCAAATCACATGGCTTTATGCATGAATAAGCCGTTTTACTCTCTATAACCAAAATTCACTCTTAAAAAATAGCATACACCTATCAAAATCAAGTAGTAGCACTACACAGCAAAAAATAAAAAAATAGAAAAAATCAATTGTGTTGTCTATTACCAAAATTCACTCTCAACCCTTCTAATACAGAAATAGCATACAATCCGATAAATATCATGAAATCAGAGAGTAGTGAGGGTACATTAAAAACACAAACGTGTTGTTAGTGTCTTACGCAAAATTTAGCTGTTGTACGATCTCTAAGTAACTATAACCAAAACTTGCTGTTTGTCTAATAATTAATCCAACCATACCAAAACCAAAGAAAACATAATTTTCAATTCAATCTAGATCAAAACCTCAGAATCCAACGCAACTGAAGAATGCGGAACAAAGAACGTGTCAAAGGTAAATCGCGTAACACCATGATTAAATGCACATGGGGACATAATTCGAATATGTGACTCCAGAGTTGTGCAGGCATCTCTAATGCAACTAATAAAACAGACCAGACCCATGGCCAACATGTGAGAGGTTAGTCACATAACACAATAACTTGTATGAGAGAGCCGTCTGTGTTATGCTATATGGCAAGTAATAAATTCACATTTAACTTTCTTATATCACAACTAATAAACCATACAAAACAATCAATTATTATATAAAATAAAAAGCTGAATACCTTAGCGTAATAATCTTTCCAAACTCTACGAGCGATCTGATGACCACCTAAATCAAAAGCCTTAAACTTAATCTGTCCGATACTCAATTCTTCCGATGTCGGATACTGCGTCGGTTGATGCTGCACCAATCTCTACACAAAACCAACAACAAAATTATATATAAAAACAAAATTTTATAAAAAAAATATATATACAAAACAAATAAATAAATAAATAAATTACCTCATCTTTCAACATATGCAGCAAAGTAGTTTTACCAGCATTATCAAGGCCTAGAAACAAGATCTTAGCTTCTTTTTGCCATAATCCTAACGAAGCTAATACCCCGTAAAACCAATCCAGTAAAAACATGATTGTTTAATTTTGAGATTGTAAACCCTAGAGAGAGATTGAATTGTGTTTTGTTTGTTTGTAAATTTGGGGGTTTTTATGCCTGGAGAGTGGGTGATGTGTTCATGTGGGCCGTTGGATTTTGGGGGTTAGTAAGTGTGATTGAGGTGGACCAATGAAAGATGATTGTTGTGTCATCCAGTGATTTTTTAGCCGTTAGATTAGATTGATTGTTTGCATCTTGCACCCTTGGGAATTGCCTCTTTTTTCAGTTTGGTATTCATGCGTGTTTGATTATGCTTATTGAAAATAGATTATGCGTGATTTCGCAACTGCATCAAGAGATGAAATATAAGGTTGAATCGATTATCAGATGAACAATTACGCCACAAATTAGGATCCTCGCCACTTTATATCATGGTCCTTGAAGAGTATATCTAGTGTTGCATAAAAAAGCTTACAAGACCGATTAATCACTGCCTAAGTACTAATCGGCTACTAACCTTTTTTGATTTGTGTAAATCGGTCAACCGTGGTCAACGATGGTTAACGACAGTAAAAAGTGGTCAAACTTGCTAGAAATACCAAAAACTCGCCGTAAACTTGTTTTAATCACTTATAGTCCATGTTTATATCTATTACAAGTTATTTTTTCGGGAAAATATTTCCGGAAACAGGGATGACAATTCGGGTCGGGTTCGGGTTGACGGGTTCGCGTTGACAAGTTGGCGGGTCAGAAAACATCAACCCGAACCTGACCCATTTAAATTTTCGGGTCAGCTATATCAACCCTAACCTGCTTACACATAACCCGAACCTGACCCATTTAACCCGTATATATACTTGAGATGGCGGGTTAAATAGGTTACACATGTTGAATAGGTTAAACGGGTTTCAAGTTGACCCATTTAACCCATTTTATATATAAAAGTTGGCACATTACACGAGTTAAACAAGTTAAACGGGTTTGCGGGTCGACCCGTTTAACCCATTGAACCCGTATAATAAAATATAAATAAATTTTAATTCAACAAAAAAAATCTTAAGCGGGTTGGCGGGTTGACCCGTTTAATTTATTCTCAACCCGAACCTAACCTGTTTAATAAACGGGTTAGATGATTCGACCCAAACCCGACCCGAAATATATTTAGACTCAACCCGAACCTGTTAATTTTCGTGTCGGTTTCAGGTAGAGTTTCGTGTCTGATCAGAAATTGCCACCCCTGGCCGGAAATATCAAAACTTGCCGGAAATGCCAATCCGATTAATTATCGACTAATCTCTCCTACACCGATTACAATCTACAATAAGATCGACTGACCGACTACCGATTTGCAATTTTTGCAACATGATTATATCAAACATATATCCATTTTCGTCATTTATACACATTGTTTTGTGAGAAATAAGATGTCGTTTTAGTATCAACAAATTAATGTCACGGAAGAAGTATATATTTTCAACGTGAAGTTTAGATATGCCAATCAATTTTTGTATTCAAGAACTATTAAATGTATGACATGATACATTCCACTCACTTAACTAAGTCAAAAGTATTTCGCGTGACTATTTTTTACAATGCTTTTGACAAAAGACGATTATTTTGGTTTTTAGAATAAGAATCGCATAGCATGAACAAACCTAGTCCGATTCTCCATCAGCAACTTATTTCTTGTGATCAAATAAGCAGTTGAAAATCACTTCGCAAATTAAGAGTAACCAGTGTGTGATAACTAATAAGCAAATAAGTTAAGTTTGTTAAGATGCATTCTTTCATCTACATTCACCGCATGCTGGATACAATCACAATACAAGTCAATTGTAAGATGTAATCTTATATTTACAAACTATTCAAACCTTAGAGCTACTTCAAAGGAATCAAAGTTAAAACAGCTTGATAAGGTTTTTGTTGAAAACGATTTATTTTTTATTTTCTTTTCAGAAAGATGAAATGAGTAATTTTTGTTACGTGAATTTTGATGGTCGTTACTATTTGTAATTCAAATATGAAGTAACAAGACTGTTTGCTTTTCTATGATGTCAATGACCCTAAAACATGTTCTTTTTGACCCGTCAAAACCATAATGAGGTAAATTAGATGGCTTAAAATTTACCACTTTACGAAGTTGATGCCTTTATGATGTACCTTTGAAAGTTAAGAGTATTAGAAGACCTCGTTAACCAAATTCAACTAAAATGCATTTTGGCAAAAATTCAACTTAAATCTCAATTCAAGTCTTCAACATATTCCATTATATTTTTAACGGATCAATATAACTTTCATAATTGATTGCACCTAGGGATGAAAGAAACAGCGATTCTTGAATTTTAAGGACTTATTACGAATTATAGTGATGTTTGCTGTTTCTTGTATGAGCTTAGCCCCCTGCCCACTCACGACATTATTTTTATCAAAACAGATTGTATTCAGATCCATAACCGCTAATGTTCTATGTAAGTTGAGATGTTGGATCACATATTGTAAAACAAAAGCGCAAACGTTGCCCTCTTCTTTCTAATAATATTCCAATAGTTAATGCTCAAAGCAATTCAATTCAGGGGCAGAAAATCTGCATTACAGTTTCCGATTTTTTTTAGAATTCCTCATATCCAAGGCAGCTTATCACAAGCACCCCACCCCATACGACTTGTTGGGGGGCCCTGTTTTGTATCTATTAAAAAAGGCCTAAAATCTCAAGTTAAAAAAAGTTCTTAAACTCTAACGCTGAAGCTCAGATCTCAATTTATCTTTCAGTGATAGTTGGGAATTTCGGCCCCTCTATAGCTCATCCTGCACAAATAGAATACAAAAAGGGAGGGCATGAGAATGTTGTGTTCTAACAAAATTGCAATAAATCATGTCCAAACTTTGCACGTCCTTACCTTAACATCGCTTTCATCAGCGGATTCTTCCTCATCCTCTGCTTCGGCCTCGTCATCATTCTCAGCCTGAAACACATGTAGGCTTAATATCAGCCTTGCAATTTAACAGATTTTAATTTGGAATTCCAGAATAAAGTAAAGAAAACAGAAGCCTTACATCAGAATCAGCTGGGTCATCCTTTGATTCCTGGAAGGAGGAAACCATAAGAAAGTTAAAACCAAAGGACCATCTCTTTTCCGTTAAAAGAAAATTGTATAGCATTACAGATGCTGTATATGTTAAAGGAAACATTTTGACCAATTTAATCATGATTCATGAATGGGTGGATTCTGGATATATTTTATCAATAACGGGTCAAAAGTTGGACAAAGGATAACTTTAATCAATAAACCTTCTAAATCACTTTATCCTGAAGTTATACTATTGCTGCACTTTTGTAGTGAAAAGCTAATTGTTTTGAAAAATTCATAATCTGCACAAAAACATTGTTTTGGTTCAACTCAATGTACCAGTTTTACCCATAGTAAAGCCGATTGACCCTTTTTGCCATCACTATTCTAATACAGACTATTACTGTAATAATATTACTACTTTGTAGTCATATTTGGCTGCTAATTTTTACACTAGATAAATAATGTACACAAAAAATTGTTTCGGGTTAACCCATTTTACAGGTTTTGACGCATTACACAACCTGCCATTTTTCCATCTATATACAGGTATGAAAATACTCCACTTTTGGCAGATATAATATTATTTACATGACGGGGGAATTATGCAAACAACGATACAAGTGAACACATACCTCCGTCTCTTTCAGCTATTCTAGCTTTTCAAATTTAGCCTTCTCGGCCTAAAATATGAAAAAATATTAAAAAAAAAAAAAAAAAAAAAAAAAAAAAAAAAAAAAAAAAAAAATTATGAGAAGGAAAAATGCTAAATAGTAGTATAAATTAGTAAGTTGTAGATAGAAAGCAACATACGTCTTTTTGTTTGCCCCATGTTTCTTCTGCCACTTGTTTGGGATATTCAGGATCGTCACATATCAACACATTGTCAAACAAAGTTCCTGATTTAACCAGAGAAACAAAGCATCACATTCATTTGAGCTTTTGCTTTTTCAGAAAGTGGCATATTACACTCATTTAATGTGCTGAAAAAAAGCAATTACCTGCCATAGCTCAATGCCAACATACTTCAACTTGGGGAAACATATAGATCAGGGTCATCCTTGAAATCTACAATTAAGAGAATATCATTGTCAATATAAACTACACTCCATACTAACAAAAACTAAAACATCTACAAAAAAAAATTCAGAAGTATGACACGTAGCTGGGTTGTCGATCATAGGTGCCTTCCACTTTCCTTTGTAGTTAGGGTTCTTGATTTTTTGTCAAGAGATACATTTTAGAAAATGCATACTACTAATTAGTATAAAAGAATATGCACCGAAAGGAAAAGTCCACAAACCTTTTGCCTTCCATGGGCACTTGTACTCAGGGTTTGGAATAGTTGGGACGGTCCACTCGCCATCTTCCTCTCATCCCAATCATACACCAAGTTACTCGCAGATCACTAATAACCTGTCCAATAATCATGATGGTTCAATTAGTTAAGTTGAGATTCACGAATATGATAACTCAATTTAGACTTCACTTAAGAAATGATAAACTGATTATCAATGAAGATTAATAACTAGAAATCCAAAGATCAAGAATTGGAAATGATAGTTGATTAATCGAATGGTTTTGTTACAAAGTTGTTACAATGAGAGAATGAGAGGGAAAGTGTTATTTGATTACAAAGATGATGTAAAAGTGATTACAACTTGCTAATTATATACAGAATCAAAGAAACTAGCTAACTAACTTTGGGTGCCAAAGTTAGTTATTCAGAACTAATGAAATGCTGACACGTGTCCTATTTAAAACTTCACATCTTGGCGCGTATTAACTCCATCCTCCTTAGAAAATTTCTTGTCTCAAGAAATGGCCACAAAATCAAAGTCATGAAACCTTGTTATCAAGTCTGCATAAACCTCCCAAGTAGCTTCTTCCACAGACTTGTTTGACCATTGCACCAACACATACATCACAGCCTTATTGTTGAGTTTCCCCAATCTCCTCTCCAAAATAGCTTGTGGCTTGAAAGACAACAAACCATCTTCACTAATTGTGGCAAACTTCCCATTTGGTGGTTGTTTCCATTGCACTTTTTGAGCTGTGATATGTGAAAAACAGGATGAATTTGACTATGGCTAGGCAATGTAAGCTTGTATGCAACTTCCCCAATTATCTCTTCCACTTTGAAGGGTCCATGATACTTAGCTGATAGCTTATGCTGTTGACCTTGCCTCACTGTGACTTGCCTGTGAGGTTGCAATTTCAAATACACCCAATCACCAACCTGAAATTGCCTATCAGTTCTGCTCTTGTTAGCCTCATTTTGCATCCTATCTTGAGCCCTTTTAAGGTGAAATTTTAGCATTTGCATAGCCTATTCTCTAGCCTGTAGAGTTCTATCTACCTTCTCTACCCTGCTATCCCCTGGTACATAAGGCACATGAACTAGAGGAGACTGCCCATACATCACCTCATAAGGGGTTGTTTGAATAGCAGTGTGAAAGTTGGTATTGTACCAGAATTCTGCCATAGGTAGCCATTGTAGCCACTCCTTTGGCTTCTCCCCACACATACACCTTAAGTAACATCCCAAACATCTGTTTACAACTTCAGTTTGTCCATCTGTTTGAGGGTGGTATGCTGTTGAGAGTTTAAGTTTCACCTTCATTGCCCCAAACAAGGCTTTCCAAAAATTACTCACAAACACTTTATCTCTATCACTTATGATTGATTCTGGCAGACCATGTAGCTTATACACCCCATCCAAGAAAGCTTGAGCTACTTGACTAGCAGTAAAAGGGTGGGATAAAGCCATAAAATGAGCATATTTACTGAGCTTGTCAACCACTACCATAATGACAGTCTTACCATGTGAATTAGGCAACTTCTCAATAAAATCCATACTAATTTCAGTCCATACCTTATCAGGAATAGGCAAAGGCTGCAATAATCCAGGGTAGGCACTGAGATCAGGCTTTTGTCTTTGGCAAATATCACATTCTTTCACAAACTGCTTCACCATCCTCTTCATTCCCTTCCAATAGAACAGTGAACTGATTCTCTTAGTAGTAACTTGTACCCCTGAATGACCTCCAACAGCTTCATTGTGAAAGTGAGCCATTAACTGATTCCTCATTGCTGGATCATTGGCCACCATAATCTTCCCTTTCCTCCTTAAAATACATCATCAAAGGTTATTTTGTCCCCTTTGTAGCTCTTGTCTTTGACTGACTGAATCAAGTGCTTCATAGTATCATCACCTTCCCACCCAGCTTTGATCTTGTCCAACGCATCACTTGCTACAGAACTCACCACCATTTGCAACAATTCACCACTTTGATTGACCCTGGACAAAGCATCAGCAGCTGCATTGTCACTGCCTTTCTTATAAGCTATCTCATAGTCAAATCCAAGCAGCTTTGGTAGCCATTTGAGCTGGAATGGTGTAGTCAATTTCTGGTCCAACAAGTACTTGAGACTGAAATGGTCAGTTTTGATTTTGAAATGCCTGTCCAACAAGTACCCTTTCCATTTTTTTAGGGCTGCAATGACAGCTAAGAACTCTTTCTCATAAGTGGAGAGTGACTGGTGTTTTATTGATAAAGCCTTGCTCATGTAGGCTAATGGGTGCCCATTTTGACACAACACTGCTCCAATTTCAGTGCCTGAGGCATCTGTTTCAATCACAAATTCTTGATTGAAGTCAGGCAAAGCAAGTACAGGTGCTTCCATCATAGCATTTTTCAATTTCATAAAAGCTTGTTCTGCTGTTGGAGACCAATGAAAGGAGTTCTTCTTTAATAATGCTGTCAAGGGTTGGGAATAGGCCAATTCTTCATTGCTTCAATTTTTGTAGGATCAATTGCTACACCTTTACCACTTATGATATGACCCAAATACTCCACTTTTGGTACAGCAAAAGAGCACTTACTCTTCTTAGCAAACAGCTTATGCTCTCTCATCACATGTAAAACCTGCTGCAAGTGTGCACAATGTTCTTCCTCAGTCTTGCTATAAACCAGTATGTCATTAAAAAACACCAATACAAACTTCCTGAGGAAAGGCTTGAATACTGCATTCATTAATGACTGGAAGGTTGAGGGGGCATTTGTTAGCCCAAATGGCATAACTAGGAACTCATAATGGCCCTCATGAGTCCTAAAGGCAGTTTTCTCAATGTCACCATCATTTATCCTTATTTGATGATAACCAGCCCTCAAATCTAGTTTAGAAAACACTGCAGCCCCACCCAGTTCATCTATTAACTCTTCAATAACAGGTATAGGGAACTTATCTTTAACTGAGTTGCCTGTAGTCAACACACATCCTCCATGTACCATCCTTCTTTTTGACCATTACTATAGGTGAAGAGAAAGAGCTTTGACTTGCCCTAATCACCCCTGAATCAAACAACTCTTTAACCATGGCCTCAATGGCATCCTTTTGGTGAGGTGGGTGCCTATAAGGTCTGATATTAATTAGGGGAGTGTTTGGCATAAGGGTATTTTGTGGTCATGTGTTCTCTGAGGTGGTAGCTCATTAGGGACTGCAAACACATCTTCAAAATTACTCACAACTGCATCCACCACTTCACCATTTCCCTTTTTCCCCTCCATCTGGTGACAAGACACAGGGTACACACAGAGCATCATGGAGTACAATTCAGCCTGTTTTGACTCAGGTTCTTTGTGAGCCTAGTGTTCTGAGTACCCCTAAGCACAACTTGTTTACCACTGTACTCAAATTTCATGACTAGAGTTTTAAAATTCCACCTTATTTCTCCTAAAGTTGACAACCACTGCACACCAAGCACCATTTCACAACCACCCAAAGGCAAAAACATAACATCAGTTTCAAATTGAATGCCATTAATGCTCCATTTGAAATTCAGGCATTCATAAGTACTAAAAATTTCTTGACCATTGGCCACAGAAACCTTCAAAGGAGTAGTACTTCTCAATTTACAACCTAGCCTCTTGGCAGTCTGCACATCTAAAAAATTATGGGTACTTCCAGAGTCAGCCAATGTATGCAACACTTGTTTGCCTACCACACCCTTAAACCTCATGGTTTGGTAAGAATTAAAGCCTGATAAAGCATTGAGTGAAATTTGTGGGCATTGTTCATTAAACTCATACTCGTGACCATTACTTCCTTCCTCATTTTCTACTTCCTCGGTTATGCCTTATTCTCCCAAACACGCCTCATGTTCCTCACTATCCAACACAACTTCTAAACTATTCAATTGACCACTACATTTGTGTCCAGGAGTGTACCTTTGTTCACAATAAAAAAACACTGATTCTTTGCCCTCTTTTCCTCCAACTCTTTTTGGGTCAATCTATAAGGCCTATTAACACCATTTCTTGGCACAAACTGATTTCCCCCATTATTATTAACAGTCTTTTGAGCCATATTAACATTCTTATTTGCAAAATTGGTACTAGGCACAAATTTAGGAGTTGTCAACAAGGGAGGATTATACCTTGGCTTTAAGGCAGCATTGGTAGCTTCTTGCATTTTAGACATAGCAAACACCTCAGGCAAGGTTTTGAGACCAAACATCCTTATGGGCATACCAATCTCCTTCTTTAAACCACCAATGAACAAACTCACAACATAAACCTCATTCAACTCCACCCTACTCAACAATGATTCAAACTCCTCTTGATAGTGTTGGACTGATCCATCTTGCTTCAGATTCTTCAACTCCACAATTGGATCATCATACAGTGACCCAAACCTCTTAAGCACCTCTTCTTCATACATCTCCCATGGAGTGTCTTCACCAAATCTTTTGACATAATGTTGGTGCCAAACAAGGGCCCTATCATACAGATGCATGGAAGCTAATTCAACCCTCTTATCTTCCATCACACCATCAATCTTGAAGAATTGTTTACATCTGTAAACCCAACCCTTCACATCATCACCATTGAATCTTGGAAACTCAATTTTGGACAATCTCCCATATTGACCACCAATCATTTGAGTTCATTTGAGTTCCTCTGTTATTGCTTGTTCCTTCACCATTCTTTAATCTTGCAATCTCAGTCATCATAGTTTGCATGGCTGTTTGCATATTCTGCATTGTTTCTTGCAAAGATTCAAGAGTTGCACCTTGTGCTTCAGATCTTGTGCTCACCATTGTATTGGTATCACTATTACTCATCAACACATGGAATAATGACTACCAAGCCTGTTCTTGATTACCCAAACCAACTGCTTCTCATCAGCTTGTTCAAGACTAGAGAAATTAACCACTAATGGGCTAGTCTTGTGATGGTACAGATGTTTGGCACTAATCTAATGTAATAGAACAGGGAAATTAGTGGTGACTAATTTCTTGCCGGAAAATCTCTGTTTTGGCCGGAATTTGACCGGAGAAGATAACCGGAAAATCAAGAATTGATAGACTCAATTTAGACTTCACTTAAGAAATGATAAACTGATTATCAATGGAGATTAATAACTAGAAATCCGAAGATCAAGAATTGGAAATTGTAGTTGATTAATCAAATGGTTTTGTTACAAAGTTGTTACAATGAGAGAATGAGGGAAAGTGTTATTTGATTACAAAGATGATGTAGAAGTGATTACAACTTGCTAATTATATACAGAATCAAAGAAACTAGCTAACTAACTTTGGGCGCCAAAGTTAGTTATTCAGAACTAATGAAATGCTGACACGTGTCCTATTTAAAACTTCACATCTTGGCGCGTATCAGAATAACATGTACAACAAAATTTAATGGAGAAGGATGTGGATCACGAACAAAATAGGCCTTTAACTTGGTAGTATCCTAGTAGCATTAAGGTGACTCCCCAACCAAGTTAACATGTTCAAATTGACTGGGACAATGGTGTGCAAATGTGAGTTTGATGTTTATAAATAAGAGTTTGTGAATTGTTATATATCATCTCGTAAAACAAAAAAAGAATGAGTGAGACATGAGTCGGGAGCAACCATCTCATAAACTACAAAGGAGATGGCTTAAACACCACACCCAGCATCCACACCCACAGTAAGCTAAGAAAGTTGGCATCTATTGTCCACTAAATCACACAAACACTTGCACTTGAAACTAGGGGTGGAAACGAGCCGAGCCGCTCGTGAAAAGCTCGGGATGGATCGGTAAAAAGCTCGAACAAGCCGAGCCTAAACGAGCTCGAGCCCGAGTTCGAGCCTAAGTTTGGGCTCGTTTAATAATCGAGCTCGAGCTCGAGCTTTACATATAAAGCTCGATTAGGCTCGCGAGCCTAAACGAGCCCTAAAAATATATTCGTATATATATTTTCTATACATAACCATGTATAAACGAGCTTAAGAAAATAAACAAGCTCGAGCCTAGTGTGATTAACGATCTTTCGAGCTTTATTTCATTCAACATGTTATATAAGCTAGTCGAGCCAAAGCCGAGCTTGAGCTTTTGAAAATTTTCACGAGCCGAGCTCGAGCTCGAGCCCGAGCTCGAGCTTTATATATATAAACGAGCCGAGCTCGAGCTCTGGCAGGCTCGGGCTCGGCTCGGCTCGTTTTCACCCCTACTTGAAACCCAAAAGGACACTTGAGAAGGAAAACTATAATGGATAAGTTCTATTAAAACCTATTAAAGTATCTAATTACATGATAAGTATACCTAGTTGTGAAGTAAGGACATGAATAAACAAACACAAAAAGACTATCAATGACTTCACCATATCATAGCTTTTTAGTCTCACTAAACTTGCAATATCATTAATTTGGTCAAAATCATCTCTGACATTAAGATACTTGTATAATCCATGCCCCAACAAGGATTTGTGATAACCCATAAGGTTAGAGACCAGACCAAACGCAGAAAGCACAAGTTTTGAAAGACTCCAACAACAAACCTAACCAGGTTTGTAATTTATCTACAGCTTGGATCTGAGAACCAAATTATATATAACACATAAACAAGAACAAGAGTAAATTATATATAACACGGTATTTTTTCAAACAGACATACCTCCAATTCAGATCCAGTAAGACAGAAAACATTTCAGAAACAATAAAAACCAAATCTCTTACTTTTCTACTCTCATAATGTTTTCTTTTTTTCTTACTTTCTACTTAATGTACTGAGAAACCCACTTAAAGCCATCGCCATAACCCATCTTCTTTACGATACTACACATGAATACCTCAAGAGGTCGGATGCCTGAGTTTTCCAAATTAACCTTACCTTTGCCAGTAGTTAAGCCTTGTAGTCCTATGTGGTAACGTAACTTTTCTTCTGATGCAGCATAAGAGATGTCAATCTTGTTGCCTAAAATTAAGAAAGGTACGGTCGCTAAAGATTCATCTGACAAAAGGGCATCTAGTTCTTTCTTTGACTCCGCGAATCGCTCTTTGTCATATGCATCCACCAGGTAAACAACAGCATCCACCTTAAATCAAGTGATAACACACGTCGAAAGTCAGACCCTATTGATAACTTACTGAGTATAACATTTCATTTATTCGAATAATTAGATTATTATTGCAACCATATTGTTTTTGTGATCATCATACTGTATTAGGAAGTGTTGGTGGGTCTACCCAAAATTATGTTTCAACAAGACTAGTTTTGGTTCATTACCTAACCTAACCAACCCACCCATCTTACCACATTTAAAGAATATACAAGTTGGATTGCCTAACAAAAGCAAAAAGTAAAGGATCCCGCAAAAGAAAATGCAAAGAACAAGTATAAATCTGTATATAAGTCGGGCAGATTAATACGATATTTAAGGGTTGCAGTTTTTGTATAACCTGGCTCAGGATACTAAGCAAGAGCAATATAATATAAAATATTAACACTAGAGTGTTAAGATCATGTAAAGCCCAATCATATGATTCGAGCCCACCTAAACATGTTATACAGCGTCTGGACCAGAAGTCTCTAAGCATACCACAAAACTTTCAGCATTAATCAGTTAGGATTCAGATTTGGATTATAGTTCCTAATTCCATTGGCCGGATAATAAAAGTTTGTTTTTCTAGTTCTAGACAAGTTTGTTTTTCTCTCATGTAACAGAGTGACAACTATACTTTGTATGGCTTGAATGTAGTTTTCATTGATGGTAACACATCATTAGCTCATAATAGAATGTGATGAATGTCGATTCTTTTCAATTTAGCTACTTCAATTGCACTGTTTGGTTTAAGGGCACTGCCGTATTAATTTTAATCACATACCCATTGTATACGAATATGTAGAGATATAGATAAGAGCAGTGACGAAGTCAATGAACATTTATGTACAAAACTATGATGATACACCAGCTATATTGCCCATCAGCAACTAAGTTGCAACATTAATACATCACGCAAGTGTGTATGTGTATGTGAGGAGATGAGAGATTAAACTAAAAATGGGTTTTAGAGTTTTAATAATTGAATACAGATCCTAACAAGAAAATAATATAGAAAACGTTTAACATTTGTAATAGCTCAAATGAAATCTAAAAATAAATCAAACATTATGGAAAACAAAGCCAAATGCATGCTACTTAAATGAAATTTTGAAAACAACCGGTATTAAACCAGGCCCATTAAAAAATGTGCCATCTGAAAAACGGAGCACATTAGATGTCTCTACATCTATTCAATATCAGCCTAAACACAGCAGTGATTTGTGAATATAGAGAATCCAGTTAGATACTAGTTAAGTTATGTAAAACTTAAAAGTGCAATAAAAATTGAAGAAAATCCAGGACCACTGGGAATCAAAACTAAAAAATAGTTGATGTGGCACACTGGCACTAAAGCATAAACAGGTGACTATTTAATATCACCTATATCCAGGCATCCTACCTATGAAATATAAATGTATATTTATAGGTAAATAAATACACATACTTACACCCATATATACGTCAGGTTGTGTGATATATTATATGTGTGTGATATATTATATGTGTGTGATATATACAGATATCATGTGTGTGTCTAATATCATCAATTCAATCGATATAGAACTGCCAAAATTGGAAGGAAAAAAGAATACTTAAATGTTTTCCATAACACACTGACAGGAAGGAAATTGCTCATGTTAAAAGATGCATTCTGGTAGAAGTATCATGTTGAAGGTTGTCTACCTATAATTATAAAGTGAAAGTAGTTGCTCACACTAAGATTGATTTTGGAAAAGTATCAGGAGTTAGGAGGTTGTTTACCTTTTATATGAGGTATACCTGGTTTGGTAAAAGTTTCAACTTATGGCATTTCAAACGTCATAAATCTATAACTGATAATGATGGGTAAGATATAAAAGAGTCACCTTTTCATAACAAAAAATTGAAACCATGTGAATTTAAGAATCAGACATTTAATTCAGTGATAATATGATCAATTACTCGCTACTTGTTGACAAAAAAGAACAAGTACAGAAAAAGATTTGAAGTTTGCAGGAAAACAATATCGGAACTTAGAATGTTTGAAGGTTTAAAAGTGAATTTTTTAAACGGTTAGACAATGCATAAAGTAAACGACTAAGGGCAAGTGACCATGTTTCAAACTCTTTTAATTATTTAATACTCGGCTCTGAATCAGTATTTGATAAATGGTTAAAAAGAGATGATTGTACGATAACCAGTACTCAGCTGTTGAGTGTTGACCGTGTGTATTCAGTCCTAATAAGTTAACACTTTCACACTAAGTAGCACGTCCTTGACCAGCTTTGAGTTTTACAATCAGTCCCAATCCTATCTCAAATTAACTATTGGGATTCAGATGATGTGAACAACTCTCGCTAGACAAAATGTACGTTGAACCCTAAAGCGTAAGAAAAACCAGCAAATAACCTACTAAAACAGAAAGCACAAAGTAAACCCTATCAAAGACTACAAGAAACCATCATGTTACTTATCACATTTTTGGCAAAATAATTCATCGATCAGCGCAATAAACTGCAGAAAAATCTTCTAGAATTACCCAACAACAAGAGTCAATAAACAATTAACCTAAAACTCATCTCTTTTCAACCCTCCTGGCATAGAAATAACATACAAACCTATAAAATTACGTTTTACACACAATTTAGCCATTGTACTATCAACATGCAAACCTATGAATATCAGAAAATCATAAGGCACACTAAAAAACAACAATCATGGTTTTACGCGAAAATTGCACCAAAGATAGCCCTATCTAATAAGTATCTATAACCAAAAAGTTGTTTCTCTAATATGGGTATGTTTGGCAAAAGTAACTCTCGCTGGAACCGGAGATAAAGCTATAGAAGAAGGAGATGGAGCGGGAGCTAAAAAAAGAGTTTATTTTTTATAAGCTACATGAAGTAGCAAACGATTTTAAGTAGCTTATTGTTGAAAAAATAAGCATAATCGTCTAATAAGTTGTTAAGATTATATGTTAAGTTTGTCAAACACAAAATCTCGCAACTAAGAAAATGCAAAACTAAGTGTGCAAAACAACGGCAAACACCATATTAAAAGGGACACAGGGATGATGTGACAAATTCTATTAATATCGATTATTGATTTAACAAGTTTCAACAATATGAATTACATATAATAAAATTGAAAAAACAAAGAAAAAAAAAAAGCTCAATACCTTAGCGTAATAATCTTTCCAAACTCTACGAGCGATCTGATGACCACCTAAATCAAAAGCCTTAAACTTAATCTGTCCAATACTCAACTCTTCCGATGTCGGATACTGCGTCGGTTGATGCTGCACCAATCTCTGCACACACACATAGTTTTATAAAATTATATAAAACTAAACATGCGTCCTTACTAGTGGTCGTAATTTGTGTCCAAAATAAAAAAAATGGCTAATTTGGGCACATTTAGCCTCTCCTATTTCTAAAATGGGCATATATTGCCCATTTAAAAGTTAAATGAGCACAAACGGGCACATATTTTCTCCCGATTGTACAACATTACAATTGTTTTTAATATATTTAATTTTTTTAAATATAAATGAGGTGTTAAGTTTGAGGAATTTATTCCTTTTGGGACATGCGCCCGTTTAGCCCGTTTGAACCGTGGCCCATGCCCCGTTTAGCCCGTAGCCCGTTTGAACCGTGGCCCGTGCCCAGTTTTGCCATCTCTAGTCCGTACAATTCAATTTTATAAAAAAATAAATAAAAATTACCTCATCTTTCAACATATGAAGCAAAGTAGTTTTACCAGCATTATCAAGGCCTAAAAACAAGATCTTAGCGTCTTTTTGCCATAATCCTAACGAAGCTAATACCCCGTAAAACCAATCCAGTAAAAACATGATTGACGTTAATTAACTGTTTGATTTTGTAATTTTTGTGATTGTAAACCCTACAGAGAAATTGAATTGTGTTTTGTTTGTTTGTAAATTTGGGGTTTTTATAGGTGATGTGGTTGTGAAATGGGCCGTTGGATTGGGGGTTAGTAAGTGTGACTGATGTGGACCAATGAGAGATGAAGGATGTGGGAATGGTGTGTCATTGTGTGTTTTTCAGCTGTTAGATTTATTGTTAGCATCTTGCACCCTTGGGAATGCCTCTTTTTTCAGTTTGGTTAGAGGTGGGAATTTGCGGGAAAATAAAAAAAATTGACTAGTTTTGATAGATTTGTAAAAGATTTGGGCATATTTAGCCTTTTTTTTTTTTTTTTTTTAAATGGGCAATCACATTTAGCCTTTTTTTTGTTTGAAATGGCCTATATTGCCCATTTAAAAGTTAAATGGGCATAAACAGTCACATGTTTTCTCTCAATTTGAAGATGTTACAATTATTTTTAAAGAAAAACTTATTGATATAATATATTTAAATTTTTAAATATAAATGTGGTGTTATATTTGAAGAATTTATTTCGTCGTTTTGGGTTTTTTATAAAGCGATCCATATAACATGCGTCCGTTTGGCTCATAAAACTCTGCAATTTATTTCTTGTTACTATCATATAAGGTGTTGAAATTCAATTCTGGAATTTAAAGAAAAACTTATAGATATTATTATTCTCAATTTAGTTTTTGCATAAACAAAAATAGTCGGATTCTCCATCAAACTCTCCAATTTATTTCTTGTTATCATATAAGCAGTTGAAATTCAATTCAGGAATTTAAGAGTAACTGGCGTGTAATACTCCGTAACTAATAAGCAAATAAGTTAAGTTGGTTAAGATGCAATCATTTCTACATTCGCCGCATGCTGGATACAATCATTAATGTGCACAATACAAGTCAATTGTAAGATGTAATCTTATAGGGGCAGTTTATCACAATCTTACATTTGACTAATAGGAGGGTATGTATAGTATAACACAATCTTATATTTCTAAAGGGTTCTTCTATACATACCCCCTATCACTGCCACCAACAAACCCCCCATATATGTCCGTACTTTTTGTCCTATTATGTTTGTACCCTTTTTTTTTTACTATATATCTGTACCCAGTTTTTTTTTTGTATAAGTTTTTTTTTTTTTTTTTTACCACAAGTTTTTAAGTTTGTAAGTTTTTTTTTGAGTAAATTGCATTTTTGGTCCCTGTGGTTTGGCCAAATTGCAGATTTGGTCCCCAACTTTTTGAAAGTGCAGTGATAGTCCCCATTTTCAAGTTTTCGTTGCATTTTTGGTCCCTAGATAAAGTTAAATGACTAAAATACCCTTTGTTTTCTTCAGAAAAAGACAAGGGTAATTTGGTCATTTCACACCAAAAAGGACCAAAAATGCAACGAAAACTTGAAAATGGGGACTATCACTGCACTTTCAAAAAGTTGGGGACCAAATCTGCAATTTGGCCAAACCACAGGGACCAAAAATGCAATTTACTCTTTTTTTTTTTAACACAAGTTTTTTAACACCAGAAACCATCACAAGAACATCACTAGAAAGCACAGAAACCATCACAAGAACATCACCAGAAACCATCACTAGAAAGCACAGAAACCACAAGAACATAAGCAGCAACCACAAGAACATAAGCATCAAACAAAGCACAGTAGTCCTTTTTTTTATTATTATTATTATAGATGTAAACATCAAGAACATAAGCAGCAAACAAACCATCAAAAACATAAGCAGCAAACATCAAGAACATAGGGGGGTTAGAATAACTCGACCCTTTTTTTAGATCTAACCACCATCAGAACCAAGCATCATCGGTGTTAGATCTAATTAAAAAGGGTGGAGTTATATAAAAGATCTAAAAAGATCTAAAAAGGGTTTGTCAGTAAGAGAGAAGATAGATGGGTGGGTGGGTTTAAGTCTGTGGGCTTGGGTGGTATAAGACGCGGTTTTAATTATTTATTTATTTATTTTTATTTTTAAGACAATGTAAAAAAAAAAAAAAAAAAAAAAAAATTGTAAAAGTTATAAAAAAATAAAGTAATTTGTTAAAAAAAAAAAAAAAAAAAAAAAAAAAAAAAAAAGTTGTAAAAGTTATAAAAAAATAAAGTAATTTGTTAAAAAAAATAAAAGTTTTACAAGTTGTAATGTATTTTCAGGTGTTCAGTTCTCCCGATCAACTAACTGATTGGGTGCAAAATATAGCTCGAATGATCGGTTTTGTTATTGTTAAGAAAAGAACCAAATCAGAGAAGGGGTATTTGTATGCAATCATTTATGGGTGTACAAAAGTCCCAGACTTGAATAAAGTACCAACCGTAGATCACCAAAGAAGCACAAATTCAAGATCTACAAAAGTCCCGGACTTGAACAAACAACCTGTGAGACATAGTTCTTACATGGGTCCTAGAGTTGAAAAAATAAGACACAGGTTATACGTTGGAAATAGGGAGAGCGACTATTTGATTGAGCAGATTCCACAGCTTTTCCGTCGATACATCATAAGTATCTATAATGTGCTAGGTGATGGAAATTGTGGGTTTCGGTGCGTTGCCCACGGTATTGGTCAACCCGAAGAAAGGTGGCGCAATGTTCGAATGTGGTTATTGCAAGAGTTAGACGTTAATCGTGACTTTTACATACGTATGTGGTGGCAAAGAGACTATGACAATCTTCGGAGATCAGTAGACTGGTTACATGATGGATTTGCACCGGGAGACTACTGGATGATTATGCCAAACACGGGGTTGGTTATTGCTTCAGTGACTAACCGGCCTGTTGTATTTATATCCGAGCGACAAATTCATACGTGTTTTCCGCTTTTTTCCGGTCCAAATTTATCACAAGGAACTGGCCCCCTTGTGATTGCCCGTGTGGGGAGTGAGGATTGCGGTCACTTCATTCATCTGACGCTAGACGAAAATTCATCAGTTCCGGATATTCACCTACAATGAAGGGCGTTCAGAGCTGCCGATGCATCCGAATGGGTAACTTTATATTACGATCGACTACACCTGTATACTGATATTAGACAAACACAAACATAATAAATGATTATTGATTTATGTTGTAAATAATTATACAGACAAAACATTGTAAATGATTACTGATTTATGTTGTAAATAATTATACCGACAAAACATTGTGAATGATTACTGATTTATGTTGTAAAAAACTGTTTGTATTATTTAAATTAACAATACATTACTGATTTATGTTGTAAATAACTGTTTGTATTATTTAAATTAATTCTTTGGCCAGGTGGAACAAAATAATCCTTTCTTGTGTCGCTGTCGGAGATGATTGATTATAGAAAGGACATCCCGTAGAGACACTAGTTATGGTCAACCGTATTATGCATGTCCTTTTTCAGTGGTAAATAATCATACGTTTGCTTAGTTATGTAAATTATTTGTTTGTTAAGAATACATTTCTTATAATTTTCTTAACATGTAACAGTCAGGAACAAATGACTTTGGGTGTGGGTACTTTATGTGGAAGGATGCTTTTCAAAACAAGTACTTTAGTCAAGCCTCTTCTTCAACGCAGTGCTCAAACTGCATAGCTAAAGATAATAAAATTGACAAGCAAGCTAATAAGATTGACAAGCTTGAAACAAGAAACAAGATGTTAGTGTCTCAAAACAAGATGTTGATGACAAGAATAAAGACGCTCGAGGCATCACTGAAATTGGCAAGGAATCCTGAGGATCACGCATGTCAGTCGGGTGCAATGCTCCATGAGCTTTTAGATGAAATAAATAATCTTCACATGTAGTAGGTGTTGTTGTTTTTAAATAATGTGTTTTTAATTGAATAATAACAGTTGTTTTTGTAGTTGTTTAATTAATGTGTTAACGTTAACGTGTTATTGTTGTTGTTTAATTAAATAGAAACACATTAGACGAATAGATTGTAGTTGTTTAATGTGTTAACGTTAACGTGTTATTGTTGTTGTTTAATTAAATAGAAACACATTAAACGAATACAAATAACATAACATAAAAAACATAATAAATAAATACTAAAATAAACATTAGAGTTAACTACATTTTTGGTCCTCGTGGTTTACCGGGTATAACGGTTTTGGTCCAAAACTTTATTTTGTAACGGATCCAGTCCAAGATCCGATGACCCGTAACACTTTTGGTCCACTTGTAAAACTCCCGTTATGTTTAACTGTTAACTCATTTAGTTGACTAAAATTTAAGGGCAAATTAGTCATTCTCCATCAGATTTTGTATATAATAACTTTCCTCCTCCCTCTATTTCTGTGAACCCTAAATCTCAAAACACAAAACACACCTAGGACACAACCATGGTACGTTGTCCAAGGTGTAATTCAAGAGGAATAATCAAAACATCATGGACTGACATTAATCCAGGAAGGCGTTTCTATTGTTGTTCTAAAAGGGTAAGTAATTAATTTTGGGATTTTGTAATTATCACATCCTTTCCCTAATTTGGTATTTTTCTTGATTAGGTCATGAATTGTGGTATTATTGATTGGTACGACCCACCAATGTGTGGAAGAGCTGTTCAAATTATTCCTGGGCTTTTAAGAAACATGAATGGTTTACAAGCTAGTGTTGCAAGATACCAAGATGAAGCAAAAAGGTTGAAGATCATTTTAGGGGTTACTTGGCTGGTCATGGTGTTGTATTTTCTTGTTAAGTGAAGTTGGTGAATGTGTTTGATAATGTCAGTATTAGGTCTTTTGTGTTTTCCCAAGATTTGATGTAATGCTATGTTATGTTATTCTCTAGTTAATGGAATGCTATGTTATGTTATTCCAAGTTAATTTTTGTTGACTTTTATAACATGTCAAATGGGTTGGTTTGTAAACATACAACTCTTAACATATGAAATGACCCATAAAGAAACATTACCATAGTCTGAAATGACCCATATTGAAACATAAAACCTTACATAGATTGCAAATACCAAAGTCATAATAGCATTACACAAGGTCTACTAAGTTAGATACCAAAGTCTTAATACTTAAACAGACAGAATAGGATAGAGTAACAAAAGACAAGTCTTAAAACACATGATCAAGGTTAAATAGCAAACATCAATCCACAAGCTTTCTTTTCCCTTTTCCACTTGGACCTGAAGAAGGGAATGACCTGACTGGCTTTGAAAATCTTACATTTGAATTGCTACCTTTGAGTGGTGAAAGCCTGCTTGCTGGGAACAGTTGAAATGGTGCAGCAGAATGAGTTGGTGCAACTTGAGATGGTGCAGAATGAGTTGGTGCAACTTGAGATGGTGCAGACTGAGAAGGTGCAACTTGAGATGGTGTAGACTGAGAAGGTGCAACTTGAGATGATGTCCCATGACTTGGTGCAACAGGTGTTGTCTGAGTTGGTGCACAAGGGGTTTTTTTTGCTTTTGATGGTCTTTTGCTTGCCTGAGAAGGTGCACAAGGGGTTTTTTTGGCTGTTGATGGTCTTTTGCTTGCAGCAGAATGAGTTGCTGTTGATGGTCTTTGGCTTGACTGAGCTTGTGATGGTCTACCTGTACAAGACCTACTATTGTGACCTTTTTGTTTACATTTCTTACAAGTAACTGTTTTCCCAGCCCTACTCAATTTACCATTCTTCACCATGTTATCATATAACTCTGCAGCACTCTTCTTTCTTTTCTTTGGAGGCCTACCAATGGGAGTGTGATAGTCTGGTGGGGTTATAATGATAGGGCTATCTGATGGAGGCCACATATCTGGTCCAGCACAAGGGTTTATCTTAAAGCTATACATTTCCTCCCATGTTGTTAGCCAATAACTAGGGTGTACCCATGACTCAGGTATCCCAGGTTCCAAACCATTCTCTGCCATGTTCCAAATAGATGCCACTGCATGTCTGCATGGCATCCCTGTCAAATCCCACTTTCTACAAGAACAACTTCTTTCAGTAACATTGACCACATGTTGCTCATTATATGGACCAACTGTTTGATACTTATCATCACCATTCCATGTAACATCAAATTTGGCAGCTTCTTTAAACTGTTGTCCTCTCCATTGCAACTTCATGTTTTCATAGATATGCTTCAAGCAAAACCTATGTTCTGCTGCTGGGAAGACTTCTGCCAATGCTGGTATAAGACCCTACAAAGAATAAGAGTTAAAGACTTCTGCCAATGCAGTAACAAACTTTAGGATATATTAAGCACAAGAAAATGAAATAACAAACTTTACCTTCTGCCTGTCTGTAACAAATGTGAAGTTTGAATTCCTTGCCAAATCCAAGTCATCCCCAAGACAGTCAAGAAACCATATCCAAGATTGTTTGGTTTCTGACTCAACAACTGCATAAGCCAAAGGATATGTCCCATTATTTGGATCCACACCTACTGCTGTTAAGATCTGACAAGGAAATGGCCCAGACATAAAGCAACCATCAAGTCCCAACAGATCTCTTTTCCCTGCTTTAAATCCACTTTTCAAAGCCCCTAAACAAACATAGATTCTTCTAAACTTTCTTGTTTGACTATCAGGTTCAAAGTTTGGTTCAAAATCAATCTTCACAGTTGTGTTTGGGTTTTTTTCTTTCAACTCTAAACAGTATTGTCTCAGCTGAGCAAATTGTTTTGTGTGATCTCCAATAACCTTCTCTTCTTCCATTTGTTTTGCCCTAAAGACTTTCTGTTTTGACAACCCTAATTCATACTTCTTTGTCAGTTGATCTTTGAGAGCAGAAATGGGTATTTTAAGATTTGGTTTTATTGTTTGCTCAATCTCCTTAGCTAGAAATGAAGCTGTACACTTTGGTACAGTCCTGGATTGAAGACAGATATGGGTATCATGAAATATTTTCACATACCATATAGCTTCTCCTTTAGGTTTAGAACAATGCAATAACCAAGGGCACTTTACTTCCTCACCTACTGCCTTTAACACTTTCTTTTTTGACTTTCTCATTTTGGAATCTACTACAATTGGATCTTGACTTACTCTTGGGCCTTGACTTTGGCCTTCACTTAGCCCACCAACATTTGTATCAGTTGGCCCACTATTTGAAAATCTTGGAACAATACCTCTGCACTCTGCTCTTACCCTATCCTTATCATTTTTAGTCAAATAAATTTGCCTCCTTTGCTCAACTGCAATTCTAGTCACCATTTCCTTTATCATATCTTTGTTAGGAAATGTTTGGCTAATGTAAAAGTTTTCAGCGTACACCTTACCATCTACAGGCTTGTGACGTTTAGCCAACTTTCTCAAAGCTTTCTTCCTAGCAGCCTCCTCATCATCAGAATCAATTTCACTATCAAAATCATCAATATCACATTCCTCATATTCCATGTCAACATCAGCATCTACTTGACTAGTATCTATCTCAGCAGAACCAACCCATTCAACACTAGGATCAGTGTTTTTTCTAAACAATTCCATGTCAACATCAACATCATTAATCTGATCCTCTAAATCATATTCAAAATCACTATCTTCACTGTCCTCTTCATTTGAATCACTTCTATCACTACCTTCAATGTCATCATTTGAATCACTTCTATCACTACCTTCACTATCTTCTCCAACATCAATAGTCTCATTAAGGCTATGTCTAGGCTTACTTGACTGTCCCATATCATTGTTTGTGGCAGGGTAAGAAAACAGAGGATCAAACTCATCAACATTGTCCTGTGTGTCTGAACCTATATTTTCACCTTCTAAATCAACATTTTCTACATCAGTGCTATCAACAGGATGATCAACAAATACCTCCATAAGTTTGAACTTACTCACATAGCTTAGCATATCCAACACATCAACATCTTTGAATAATGGTTCAAGCCCTTTATCTAAATCAAGTGTAGGTCTTTTGAAATACACTTTCATATTAGGATTCACATAACCTAACTCTTTTAGCATACCTGATACTTCTATCACTGAAAACCCATCTGCATCAACATCATCAACCCAGTCAGCCTCACCATCTTTGTATACACGTCTGGGAGCCCTAGTTCTTTTTGGACCAGGATAGTAAGTGAAATGACCTCCATGGTTGATTTTCAGGGAAAAAAGATTAGGCTCATTCTCTGTATCAAAAAATTACAACAATCCATCATCAAACACACAAAAACCTTTGAACAAATAAAAAACCAAGCAGTATATGAAATGAGAAAATGCACTTACTGTATTTGACATATGGATTGAATGTGGCACTTTTTTGTCTCAACTTCCAATTAGAAATGACCATTTTTGGGGGAATTAGGTGAGATTAATTGTGAAAGTAGGTGGATGAGTTTTGATCTAATCTTGTATTAATGGGACTGAAATATCTAGGGGGACTAGTGGTTTATAGCGGGAAAGAGTAAAAAGACATATGTGTCCCTGTAAATAATAGTGAATTACACGTTTCCCGTCACATGAATGTCACGTGAGGGCAAGAGATAACGGGACTGTTAAAAGTGGACCAAAAGTGTTACGGGTCGTCGGATCTTGGACTGGATCCGTTACAAAATAAAGATTTGGACCAAAACCGTTATACCCAGTAAACCACGAGGACCAAAAATGTAGTTTACTCTAAACATTACACAAAATAAAATAAAACAAATACATACAAAAAAAATGTACAAAAGTACACCTACCCCACTAGAGATGTACTTTGTATTTATAGGGGGGTCAAGATAACTCGTCCCATTTCCAAACTATTCAAACCTTAGAGCTACTTCAAAGGAATCAAAGTTAAAACAGCTTGATAAGGTTTTTGTTGAAAACGATTTATTTTTTATTCTCTTTTCAGAACGATGAAATGAGTAATTTTTGTTACGTGGATTTTGATGGTTGTTACTATTTGTAATTCAAATATGAAGTAACACGATTGTTTGCTTTTCAAAAGACTAAGGGTCCGTTTGTTTGAGGTAGTTGGTTTCATAGATTGGGAATGAGACAAAAATAAAATGTTTGGTATGAGTATATGGAGTTCAAAACAGTAACTCATACCCCACTTTGAGGGAATCTACGAAACCACCCATATTAATCCGGTTTGAGATGAATCCTCTCACATTTTGTCATTCACAAAAATCTCAGCCACATGTTTTATTAATTGGCTGTCTTATCTTTACTTTTTATTTTAAAAAATGTATTTTATATAATAATTAATTTCTAAAACATATATATATTTTAAATTAATCAATCATTTATTTTCTCTCTCTTCATTTAATTCAATTCTATACTTTTTCTCAAACATTTCCCCAATCTTTCAAACCATTCTCAAATCCTAATACCTTTTGTGAACCAAACGCACCTTGCTTTTCAAAAGACTAATATATATAAATTTGAATCCAATGAGTCAAATTAATCCTTGAAAAAATGAGTATGGTATTGTTTCTGTAGAATAGATATGTAGGTGAAAGTGAGGCACCCACAGGTCAAACGGGTCACTGCTTTTGAGCGGCTACCAGTCTACCACCACTCATGCAATGAAAGGGGCCTGCAACTCTCAACGGGACTTTACCGCCAGATGCATTAATCCCCAATCCTTGTCATGTCAATATCGAATAATACCCTAACGAATACTGATTAAAAACTAGTGACAGGAACCCCTCATTAGCTTTATAAAACAAAAAATATTTTTTCAGAAACCTCTTACACAAATCACCTAACTCAAGCCATCATCTGCCTCAATAGGTTCGCATGATCCTCCAACCCAAAACGCAATTTAGCCACATACAAACAGCAAACAACTGAATCTATGTGTTCAAAACGAACTCAGCTGAAGAAATCAACTTCTCTCACATGATCTTAATAGTATTGACCCCCCAAAGCAGCAAACACGTTTGGTGGCCTTTCATTTAAAGCATCAAACTCGTTATGATGTTGAAAAGCTAACTCCATACCACAAGGTTAAAAACTAGCACCTAATAACACCAACAACAACCATTTCAAAATCAAACGGGCCCTAAGTTCGCTGCCATTCCAAAGTTTGCTTCTAATTTGATCATCATATACCAAACAGAATTCCCATAGCTATGTTATACATCAAGTCCATCAACAATTTTGAAATAAGTAGGAATAATTTATTACACTCATTTAGGGGCCTCGAGATTACAGAGAGCTAAAATTGGGTACAGAGAGCTAAAATTGGGGTTCTTTCATATTTTATGCAGAAGAATATGTAGAATCTTGATGGAGGATTGGAGATTGTGCGTGTCTGCTTCTACTGCAGTTATGAGGTCAATGACCTAAAACATATTCTTTTTGAACCGTCAAAACCATAATGAGGTAATTAGATGGCTTAAAATGTACCATTTTACGAAGTTGATGCCTTTATGATGTACCTTTGAAAGTTAAGGGTGTGTTTGGTAGAGAGAAATAAAGGTGGAGAAATGGAAATGCCTTTATTTCTCTTGTTTGGTAGATAAAAAACCGGAGAATAATAAAAAAAAAAAAAAAAAAAAAAAAAAAAAAAAAACCCCCGAGAATATGAAAGTCCAAGGGAATTTTCTCTTTGTATTTTGATTTCTCTAATTTCTTTATAATTAGGGTGGAATTGTGTGGTAACCAAAAGAATTTTGATTTCTCTACATTAAAAAAAGACACGTGCCATCTCACTTCTGAAGCTCTGGGACTAATTTTTACTACTACAGTATATTAGTTTAATTAAAGCAAACTAATGAGTATAGATACTAGCTTAAAGACCCGTGGATTCACAAAGTTTTTAAAGAAATATAAAATTGAGATAATAAGAAAACAATGAACGTAAACATTTCCATTAATATGTGAAAGAAGCAATGAGATAATACGTGAATTATTCGATAATCAATTGAGTTTGTAACAATTAAAATAATAAACATTCATGCGTTGTCGTCTCCAAATTTGATGGTCTTGAATAGCAAATGACGTCTGTGAGCGCTAATCAATTTAATAGCCAATGTCCATTCCGTAAACACCTAATAGTCCATAGAAAATGTAAGTAAAAGTATGTTGTGATTACGTAACTAAAAAAACACTAAATAAAATTCAGTAGATTAAAAAATCACACAGGTCACACACCATCTAACTCATATACTATCACATTAGCCTAAAAAAGGAATCATCTGTGAAGACAAAATGTGTTCTTTTACATTTCCTTGTAAGTAAAAGCAAAAGCAAAAGGAAAAAAAATCACTCACAGCATACACCATCTAACTCATATACTATCACATTAGCAAAAAACGGAAACATATATGAATTCGAGCTATATAAAGGGGGTGTTTGGGTTAGCTTACTTTTTGCATTTCCGATGAGCTTATTGTTATTTTAAGCAATTTACTTCAAGTGTTCCTACCCCATGAAATATGTAGCATAAACGTTCGGAATATCTTATTCTGAACGTGCTATGACTAAGTTGATATATCATGTTGTTGACAGAAGAGTCAACGCATTTAATTTATCAGCTAATAAATATCAAACTCCTTTCACACAACAGATATGAAAAAAAAAAATAGAAGAGAAGATAAACACCTTCTGGAAACACGTACCTTGATCAGTCGATGTACTATTGGAATTTCACGTCGCTGCATACAAACAATAGCAGAAAAATACAGAGAGATTAGTTTGGTCAGCTTGTCAAGTACTACTGTAATAATTTAGCATCTATCAATTCATAGAAATGCTACATTGCCACCTTATAACTTACTGATAAAAGAAGAAATATTGATGAATCGCAGGGCAAAAATCATAACGATTAAAAAAAAGTTAACTGATCTATGCAGAGGAACTCCATAGTTTCATCAAGTTAAAAAGTTGTATGCTATTGGGACCAAAATTCTCCTAATATTATAAGGCATTACTTAAGTATTTTTATTTCAGTAACTAAAAGAGATAATCTACTAAAAATAAAAAGCAATAACAATGAAGAAGCTAAGTAAGAAGCATACATTAACATTGAACCACGATTTCACCAGCACGAATTGGATCCTTACTCATATGGAGAAACAGAATATCACCCTACACAACATTCAAAAGGGGCATACGTCAAGAAACAACAATGATATGCATAAAACAGTGCACCTCAAGCTAAATTAAGTTAAACAACAAACTTCAACATATATCAGCTCACTTACCCTTTTAACGCCAGATTCTATACTTTCGATTCACTACCAGTAACACATCAACCCTTTCCATACAATCATACCTTAAAAAAACAACTCAGAACACCATCTTCACCACTTATCCCAATTCCAAACACTATATTTATTTTAAAACGGGTTCAAATAAAGAATGTAGCTAAAAAAAGGAACGGGTCAAATGGTATAAACTTTTCTCCAATTCATGTTTCAAAATGCTTTTATTATAGAGAGATTAGAGGTTATAGTAATATTATCATATGAAAAATTAATCAAATCACCATTAAAGGATAGCAAAATCATTACCTAAAAGGCTATCATGGAGGCTTGCTAACATATATGGCGTTAAAGGCATATGACATCTATCAACTGCATGATTACAATACTATTGTCAAACTCATAGAAAAACAAATTATCATATCAATGCTCTATTATTTAAACAGTTTAATTACTGCCATCAGATCATACATTTGTTGCTATATTATCAAATCAATGCTATATTATTTAAACATTTTAACTACTGCCATCACCTGCATGCTATATTATTTAAACATTTTAACTCATGAAAAAGAATTATCCAAGCAACATTGTGAAGAATCTCATATTCCCGTTAATTGGCACTACTACTATTGCCATCAGATCAAGCATATAAAACACCTGGCCATTCATGAGAATATCTGAAAATGGCAAGCTGGAAATCTGTCAAAACAAAACAAACTAAACAATTCACCTTCATCTTGTTCCGTCAATTTTGCTATACTACCCATTTAACTGATAACGATTGCACACACCAAAATTAAAGTTCATACGTTCTGTGACTCATCAGTATATATGACCCATTACTAAGCTTCATATTTTCACTCTAACTAATGGGTGGGATAGGCAGGTAAAATAATGGTTCAAAAAACAGGTATGTATATGTTATAACACAATGTAGACTGAAACAACAGATCTGCGAAAAACAAAAGATGAGCATTCCTAATAATCCTAAAAACCATTCCTAAGCTTCCCATTTTCACTCTAACTAATGGGTGGGATAGGCGGGTAAAATAATGGTTCAAAAACGGATATGTACATGTTATAAACAACAAAATCCCACCCAATGACATCCATCCTCCTTTTTTAATTAGAAATCAGGACAGCAAACCCAACTCGACCTTTTTTTCCACCCATACCCAAAATTACCCGTTTAAACCAATTACCTAATCCGCTCGACAACCCATTTTGCTCCCTTCAATGTATACAATGAAATTGCGTTCACTTTACTATATAATTCCTTAAGTTGATCGAGCATGTCAAGAGTGGCTTCCATATCACCTCATGTCATAATAAGCATCTTTTCCAGCTAACTCTGCACTTTGAGATGATGAACCACTCCGCCTACTTCATCAGAGAAGTCCATTACTCTCTGCCTACAACACAAACCAACCCAGTTAAGAGTATATGGGCCGAATATGCAACCACTATCTAAACCCAAATATAGCATCGACGCTTCAGTAATGCAAAGAACTTACCAACCATCCTCTAGCGATAACAACACTGATAGCAAAAACTGCCTTTACAGCAGTGAACAATCCAAGAAACCTCATGTGCCGTGTGTATCGTTCCTCTCTCACTCTCTGGCAGTCTAAAGATATGTACCACGACAAACATTTAAATTACAGTCAACTATAACTTGGGTGATTAACATTTAAATTACATGTATAGATCAGTTTTGACCTGTATAGATCACTTTTGACCCGTAACAGGAACAATTTATTTTTATTTGTTTTTTTACATTATAGATGACCCTTCACCTAAAAAGAGTAAAGTGACAAAGGTAGTCGAGAATAAACTTGTGTTTGTCACCTAATAAGAGTAAATCATACTTAGGCAGAGGCCCATTATAGAGGGTAACAACTATTAATTGCAGAGATCACATGAAAACATTCGAAAGTAAAGCTTACAGATCACTATATTAGAAACAGAAAGCAGAATAATAAAAAAAACCTCTTATACCCTATAAAAGCTATCGACTTTAAATGCTTTTTAGCGGATATTGGTAAAATACAGGAAAACACGCTTTTTTTCCCTTTCCCTTGCCCCAATTTCAGCAACCAAACACACCAATTTTAGCCCTTACACAACCATTGATAAAATAAAATAATAACTTTCACACATAATACCAAGTTCATAAACTTTCCAATAGCAAAATCTTACTTTTTATCTAAAAACCCGAAACTCAGACATTGATGCATTGCTTATGGACTTATCCACTCCCATTATCTAATTTGAATCAAAGAGAAAGCCCACGTTTGTATTGATATCTCTTGAAAAGTCAAAATATGATAAAGTGGAAAACTTTAAAGCACAATGGACCAACTTAGGAGTAGGCGCAATAAGATACCTTAAATTACCAATGCTGGACTTCCATCTCTTGAGTTTAAGGTCTTGTCTATCATTACACAGGTGGCACCGTTTTGTATCTACACAATATGGAAGAGGTTTTCAGACTTCATTAGAAAAACTGTACCAAAATTTACTACAACAAAAAATTAAGAATAACCCAGTTAATACATGACATGTAGATTGATAGCATTTTTTTCCCAATTCTATATAGCCATTTATCTTTGTGGCAACAACAACAATACATTAATTCCCTTGTAATATGAAATATTCGTCTTCTGTTTAATATAGTAGTTCAATGCAAGTATGCTAACCATTAAGTCTAAAACGTAATGAGTGGATCCTTGAATAACTCTGTTTCACATAAGCATAAGCAATTATTCTATATATGTGACTTTATTACAGTATTCTGTTTACGTTATTAACTTGAATATAGGTATCTACGTATGTCGCCAAGACCAATAGAACTTTTAATACCATTTAGTTCCTTCTTATTATAATGCCATGTAATGACCAATAAAGCCTCTAAATTTAGAATCATTTAGGTATCTACTGGGCAAGACGTAATGCACCAAGCTTGTTAGCATAATCACACACGTCATAGAGGCACCAAACTCATAAGAACATTAACATTAACATTTCATTTATAAACAAATTTTGACCCGTTTCTTTTTAAAAATGTGTTCTTTTACCCGTTTCGACAGTTAATAACCTAATTCAAATCGGTCCATTTCTCCTGGGTTCATTGATATTACCTCACCTAAGTCGCAAACATAGAAGATACCCAATATTAAACTAAGAGACACTCATATAGTATCCCACCTCTTGAAATCCCAAATCAAATGAAATATTACCTATTTTTAGATACATTGCATTATTTTTAAACGTTAAAATTAAAACTAATAGTTGAAGGATCAAGGATACCATATCAAAAGGTTGTAGCCTTAACTAATAAAGCATGGTCATACAACTGAAAATGCCTTGGTGGGGCCAACGTAGCTTGGACAGTCTTTACCACGGATAGCTTCTGTCAGGACCCTCTAGATACACTATAAGGTGGTTAAACCTTGTCAACTTTGTGTATATGATATGTTGTGTTAATATGATTAAGTGCGCGGAATTCACTCAATCACACTTAGAAGGTTGTGTATGTTATGGAAATGGAATTGTTATGTTTGTTAGTTAGCAATGAACACATAAAGATTATCACCAAACGATTCAATATTATTAATGATAATAATATGAGTGATCTTGAAATATCACTAGGGTTACAGAGACCTTGAATCTTATGTTTTTCTAACTTGTGATATTCTTGTGTTTGTTCTATATCTTAGCAGTTATGAACTTATCAATTTTATGCACTATTGAACACACATAATATCGAGTCTAAGATCTTCTTTTATAGTCCAAGAAGATCTTTACATATTGCTTAAAGTCTAGCCGACTTACTTGTTAACTTATCTTTAGAGTGTCAGTACATAAGATACAACATGTATCTGTGTACACAACTTGTTAACTAAGCACATGGGGTAAATATTATCTACCGTATATTGTTGACCAAAATAGAAATAATATCTTTTCAATCTTATCCATCTAGCAGCAGAATGTTCACTAGCAGCAGCAATGAGTTTATCGCTAGCAGCAGGAACAAGTATAATAGCAGCAGGATCAACAGCAGCAGAATGCTAAGCCTAGCAGCAGAATCATTTATCGCTAGCAGTAGAATCAAATGTTCTAGCAGCAGGAACAACATTAACAGCAGGAACCAAATGCACTAGCAGCAGAATCACACTTAGAGTCAGGGGCGGAACTATTCATTGGTCAGGGGTAGCGGTCGCTACCCCTGAACTTTTACCCGGCAGTGGAATTTTTTTTTTATTTTTACGTTTTTCGTACTATCTTTCGTATTTCGCGACCCCTGAAACAAATTTTCGCTACCCCTAAACAAATTTTCGTACTATCTTTCGTATTTCGCTAGCCCACTAAATGTTATAAAAATAAAAAAAAAAAATAAAAAAAAAAAAAAAAAAAAAAAAAAAAAAAAAAAAAAAAACCTTAAAATGAAAAACATACAAAAATATACGTAAAAAAAAACATACAAAAAATGTTACAAATTAGACTCAAATAAATTGATGCTACTAGGCTTGGGCTGTTGGGCAGTTGGGCCTTATTATAAAACTAATGTAGACATGTAGTGGGCTTGGAGCCTTGGACCAATTTAAAAAAAAAAAAAAAAAAAAATAATTGACCTAATTGTTATGTATTGAAAACAGTCAAAGTAAAAGACCAAGAAGAAAAGAAAAAAACCTGCTACGCCTCTTTTGCCTTAAAAAACCTGCTGCGCCTCTTTTGCCTTAAAAAAGTGCTTCTGCCATTCGATTCTGGCTTCTTGCTCAGTTGCTCTTGCCTTAGGTAATTTTATTTTTCAAGTTTATTTCAATAATTTCAGTAATTTATGAATATTGTATTAGGGTTTTGCCATTTTGGTTCAATTTTATATGTAATTGTGAATTTTTGATTTCTGATTAGATTGAAAAGATTGAGTTTCGAGATAGTTAGGTTCAGATTGTTACTTTGTTAGACCGCTTAGGTAGTTAGGTTTATTATACCCTTGAAAAAATAGTCAATCTTTTACTAGATCTTTATCATATGTTTTAGTTCAATTTCATATGTTAATTCTAAGTGCAATTTATAATTTTTTTGTATTAGGGACTTCAGACTTGATTTTTGATAGTTGAAACATGAAAAAACAAGTGCATATTGGCAATTTCTTTAAAAGAAAATTTCAAGAGGATGATGTTGGTTCTAATAATGTTGATGATATTGGTTCAACTCCTTCGGTTTCAATTCCTTCGGGTTCAATTCCTTCGGGTTCAATTCCTTCGGTTTCAATTCCTTCGGGTTCCATTCCTTCGGTTTCAATTCCTTCGGGTTCCATTCCTTCGGGTTCGATTCCAAATGGATTTGATTTGAATGATCTACCTTCGGACCCTTTTGATAGACCACCCATTGCTAGTTATCATCCTAATCAAGTGGATGATATAAGAAGACACTATCTTGTTAAAAAAGCTTTTCAACCACGAAATCATAAATTTCCAACCAAAATGTATGGTAAAGATAAGAGACGTTTTGTTGTACAATGGTTTGATACATACCCGTGGTTAGAGTATAGTGTTAAAACAGACAAAGCCTATTGCTTATATTGTTATTTATTTAAAGAAAAAGTTGGCAATCAAGGTGGAAGAGATGTTTTTTCAAGTGAAGGCTTTTGTAATTGGAGTAAATCAAATGCCTTAAAAGATCATGTTGGGTCAGTTAATAGTCATCATAATAAGGCGATGAAAAAATGTGAGGATCTCTTGAAACAAAATCAAGCCATTAATGTGAAGCTAAAGTTGATAAGTGAACAAGAAAAGGTTGCAAATCGGTACAGATTATTAGGATCTGTTATTAGTGCTAGACACTGCCTAGATAATAGATTACCATTTAGAGGTCATGATGAATCGGAGAGTTCTCGTTCTAAGGGGTGTTTTCTTTCAAATTTAAAGTTGGTTAGTGAGATGAACCCGGAGATTGGTAAGTATACATTGGGGAATGCAAAGAAGAATAATAAATTGACGTCTCCACTAATACAAAAGGAGATTATTGATTGCTTTGCGAAAGAGGTAAGTAAAAGGATTTGTGATGAACTTAAAGATAATGTGTTTGGTTTGTTAGTGGATGAGTCTAGTGATGTATCTTTAAAGGAAGAAATGGCTGTTGTTTTAAGATATGTTGACAAATTCGGAGTTGTTAAAGAGAGTTTTATTGGAATTGCTCATGTGAAAGATACATCTTCTTCTACTCTTAAACAAGCCATTGATTCTATGTTAGCAAATAACGATCTGAGCATATCACAAGTAAGTATTAAGTTTGTATCTTAAATCTTTCAACTATGTTAAAGTCTATTGCTTATGTTGTTAATTGTTTATTATTATTTTAAACAGGTTAGGGGTCAAGGTTATGACGGTGCAAGCAATATGCGAGGAGAGTTTAATGGCTTAAAAGCTATGATTTTGAGAGATAATCCATCGGCCCATTATGTACATTGCTTTGCTCATCAACTACAGTTAGTGATTGTGGCGGTTGCAAAAAAGCATGATGGTGTTAAAGATTTTTATGAATACCTCAACATGGTTGTTAATACGGTTGCCGCTTCTTGCAAACGAAATGATATGATACGTGAGGCAAAAAGAAAGAGAGTGGAAGAAGGAATTATTTCAGGTGAAATTAAGACTGGAAAAGGATTAAACCAAGAGAGTTCCCTAAGGCGAGCCGGTGATACAAGATGGGGATCTCATCATGCAACAATAATAGGTGTGCTTAAATTATATCCGAAAGTTGTCGACGTCCTTTGTTATGTTAAAGAGGAAGGAGATAGCATTCAACAACGAACTAGTGCAAAAGGTATTCTATCTTATTTTCAAAAATTTGAGTTCGTTTTTTATGCACACTTGATGGAAGAAATTTTATGCCACACAAATTGTCTCTCAAAACATCTTCAAAAAAAGAGTCAAGACTTGTTGGAATCGAGTAAGTTGATTCAAGCAACAAAACAAGCATTGAATGATTTAAGACAAAATGGGTTTGATGACATGTTGAAAAAAGTGACTTCTTTTTGTGAAAAAAAGGGTATTACGGTGTTGGATATGATGGGAAGTTATGGTAACCCAAGGAGCCGGAATAATGTCATTACTAATCGACATCATTTTGAGGTTGAGGTTTTTAATACGGTTTTGGATATGCAAATTCAAGAATTTGGGAATCGGTTTAATGAGGTATCAACTACATTGGTAGAAAATATGTCGGGTTTGAATCCTTGTAATGGGTTTTCTAAGTTTGACATATCTAAGATAGTAGCCTTTTCTGAGATGTATCCGGATGATTTTAATATGAACGATAGCGGGTGTATTTTTGGTGAGCTTAAAATCTTTTATCACTCGGTAAAGGAAGATGATAGATTTCTGAATTTGGATGGGATTTGTCACCTAGCTCAAGTAATGGTGGAAACCGGAAAAAAATCTCTCATTTCCTTTATTTTATCGGATTTTGAAGCTTGCATTGGTTTTTACCGGTTTCAACCGCAACTGTTGAAAGATGCTTTTCTAAAATGAAGCTTATTAAAACGGATTTGCGGAATCGAATGGGGGACGAATATTTGAACAATGCTATGGTATGTGCTGTTGAAGGAGAGACATTTGACGAAGTAACGAATGAAGATGTAATGGTTCATTTTCTAGCTATGAAAGACCGAAGAGGAGAGTTCTGAGATCTATTAGGTATTTGTTTAACTTATTCTATTATTGCGTTTTTTTAATTATTTAAATGTACGGTTAAAAAAAATTATGGTTAACTTTTTTTTTCGCTACCCCTGAAATTAGTTCCTGGTTCCGCCACTGCTTAGAGTATTTCTTAGATTAGAACCCGATATTTAACTTCTTGAATATTTAATTCCCAACAATCCTCCCCTAAACATGTGAATCCATTTCAACATGTTTCTGAATTAAATCATGGATTGTGAAGATCTTTCAAACACTTCTGTTCTTCAAGATTAAATATCTTCTCAGTAATTCATCTGCTTTGTTCTTTGACTTTAACAATATCAACACATTGCTCCAATCTTGGACTAAAAGATGGTGCAATTTCCTTGTATGGAGGAATTATAAGAGGCAATGATGCTGTGTATCTTGGATGCTTGTTTCAACAAGTGAAATCATCTATCAGCATGCCTTTGTTAATGATGAACAAACGTGGTAAACTGAAATTGAAACTTTTCTTCGTTTGACCTAGATAGAACTTTCTCCTTTGGAATGTTCTTGTCATTTTCAACCTCTATGTCATCATCTTGTATGCTCTTGTCTTCTCCTTCCTTTTATTGGATTATCTTCCTTTTCTGGGCTATTATTTCCTCCCCTGAGATTGTTACCTCCCCCGAGATACAAATAACTTTTGTTTCCTCCCCTTGTTTGGAAGATCTCACTATGTACCAAAATATATCTTTCCTTATCATCTGATCCATTATATAGAACTTGTTGTCAGACAATATTGTACATGAAGCCATCAATTCCTTAAGAGTTTAAGTTATTGTCCTCATCACTTCTAGGTGTGTTAACTCCTATGAGAGGTGAATCAGTGGACATTTTGATTTATGGTCCATCAATGGATGGTTTTTGTGAATCTCTTGAAAATCCTTGTTTAAGAAATCATTTGACTTAGCAGTATGTTCATGATTTTAGAATTGAAAAATCATACTACTTTCAACCATTTTGAAGGGATCAAGTGTATAACAGACACTTAATCAAAATTTCGGTTTAAAGCAACCTCTGGTTGTGTGAGAACCAATGTTTTTCAGTTATAAATAACTGCCTGTGTGCAGATAAACTCATTCAAAGAGCTTTCCTGACAGGGTTTCCAGCTCATAGTAATAGTTGCCTCTAACACAAGTGTTAGATTCACTTTTACTAGCTGTTCTTTCTATCAGATGTCCTCAGACTTGCTCATTATACTTAAAAGTATAAAATGATAGAAAGTGAGTTGCATCAGTTACTATCTGATCAACTAAGTCATCAATTCAATGTGAAATAACATAACTAGGTTTCAAGAAAGTAGTTTTAAGGAGTTTTAAATTCCCAAACTCAGTCCATCATAAACCTATTATGGCAGCAGCCAATATCAGCATTGTGTTGCTTCCATTTCACTTGAAATTTCCTTTGTGTTCACATATTCATACCTGAAATTGTTAGTCTAAAACCAAAAGAACTAAGTACAAAGTACTTGTCATGCATTAGAATAATCATAAGACCAACTGTATGAATAACACAATTAAATTTGTACTAACAGCACAAACTTTTTGTAATAACAGCAGTATCCTGTAAATCCATCAGCAGAATCAAAAATTTATTTACAAAAACACATTAGATTGAAAATTTAAAGATTAAGCATTCCAATACTTGCTACCAAGTACTGAAACCTTGAAACATCAAAAGCTTTTGTTAGCAGATCTGCAAAGTTGTGTTCTGAAGCAACTTTAAGAACTTGAATTAACCTTTTCTCATTGCAGTCTCTTATAAAGTGATATCTAATTTCAATGTGTTTTGTTTTAGAATGTTGCACTGGATTTTTAATAATACAAATTGTACTACTATTATCAATATGAATAACAGTGTTTAAGAAATTGTACCCATAATCAAGAAGTTGGTTTTGAAGCCATAGAACTTGACTAGAGCAACTTGCAGCAGCTATATATTCAGCTTCAGTTGTTGAATTTGCCACACTTGTTTGCTTCTTACACTGCCATGAGACAAGTCTACACCCAAGGAATAGACATCCTCCAGTTGTTGACTTTCTGTCCAAGCTAGCACCAGCATAATCACTATCCGAATATGCTACCAAGTCAAAAGGAGATTCCTTTGAATACCATAGACCCAACCTTGGCTGACCCTTGAGATATCTAAAAATTCTCTTGACTGCAGTTAAATGAGAAACCTTTGGAGTTACTTGAAATCTTGCACAAACACAAACAGGGAACATGATATCAGGTCTAGATGATGTAAGGTAAATCAAAGAGCCTATCATAGATCTGTAAGTGTGTACATCTACACTTTCTCCATCTTCATCTTTCAGAAGGTGCTTCTCAGAGTCCATTGGTGTGCTTGCTATTTTTGAATCAGCAAATTGAAATTTTCTAAGTATCTCTGCAACATATTTGTCTTGACTAATAAATATGCCTTCAGATGATTGCTTAACTTGCAAACCCAAAAAGAATGTAAGTTCCCCCATGGAACTCATCTGAAACTTATCTTTCATAAGCTTCTCAAATTCTAAACACATATCTTTCCTAGTAGATCCAAAGATAATGTCATCCACATACACCTGCACTAACAGAAGATCCTTCTTGTGCTGTTTGATGAAAAGTGTCTGATCAATCTTTCCTCTTTGAAATCCATTTTCTAATAAGTAGGAAGCTAGTGTTGCATACCAAGCTCTTGGTGCCTGATGAAGGCCATATAGAGCTTTCACTACTCTGTACACTTTGTTTGGATGGTCAGGGTCAATGAAGCCTGGAGGTTGTGAAACATACACCTCTTCTTCAATTGTACCATATAAAAATGCACTCTTGACATCCATTTGGTAGACTGTGAAGCCTAAAAATGAAGCATAAGCTAAGAAAAGCCTAATTGCCTCAATCCTTGCTACAGGAGCATAAACCTCATCATAGTCTATTCCTTCTTCTTGTGTGTACCCTTGAGCTACTAATCTAGCCTTATTCTTGATCACTATTCCCCTTTCATCCCTTTTGTTCTTAAAAACCCATCTAGTGCCAATTACCTTCACACATGTAGGTAAATCAATTAGCACCCAAACCTTTTGAATCTTGAACTAAAGAAGCTCTTCTTGCATAGCCTCTAACCAGCTTGAATCATCTAGGGCTTTCAGAATATTCTTTGGTTCATCTTGTGAGAGAAAACATACAAACAAGCAAGAGTTTGAAAGCTCATGCTGTTTTGAAGCATAAAGGGCATCAAGAAGCCCTTGTTGGTCTGAAGGCATCAATTGATGTCTTGTCTTCACACCAGACTGTACATCTCCAATCACATGTTCCAGGGAGTGGACTTTGTGAATTCTTGTTTGTGGTGTAGAAGGAACTTGATAAGATGGTGGGAGATTATTGAAATCCACCTCATTATCTGAGAATTCTGCATCTTTCGTTTCTGAAGGGCCAGCAACAGAGTCATTTGGCCGAACAGTAGAATCAGTAAGCTTAGCAGCAGAATCACCAGCAGAAACAGATACACTACCAGCAGCAACAGAAATGCTACCAGCAGAAACATTTTGTTGTTCCTGAGTCTCATCTTCTTTTCTTTCATCTTCAACACCTTCTTTAGCTTTGCTAGAAGAAGATTCATCAGTTGTTGAAGTTGATTCCACACCTGTACTTGACCATATTGGCATTATCACATCATTTTGATCTTTCTCTAACACTGCCTCATTTGTTGTATTAGAACCTGCAAAATCATTAGTTTCTGCAACAAAAGGCACATAATTCATTGAATTGGTTAGATACTCTAGATCAAATAGCCATTTTGGTCCTTGACCTTCTACATTGGATTTGTTTTCTAAAAACTCCACATGTAGATTTTCTTCTACTTTCTCAGTTCTTAAGTTGTATACTCTAAAAGCTTTGCTATTGAGAGAATATCCAACTAAGAAACCTTCATCTGCTTTACCATCGAATTTTCCTAAATGGTCTAAGGTATTGAGAATGGTCACATGACATCCAAAAGGTCTAAGAAATCCTATTGTAGGAGTTCTACCATTAAAAAGCTCATATGATGTCTTATTGTGAGGCTGCACAACTAAAACTCTATTTTGAACATAGCAAGCAGTGTTGACTGCCTCGGCCCAAAAGGTTATTGGTAGCTTAGAATCAGCTAACATTGTTCTAGCAGCTTCAATTAGTGTTCTATTCTTTCTCTCAACAACACCATTCTGTTGTGGTGTTCTAGCAACACTAAATTCTCTTCTAATACCTTTTTGTTTGCAGAAATCATCCATAACTCTATTCTTAAACTCTGTCCCATTATCACATCTAATGACCTTCACTTTCTTGCTTACTTGGTTTTCTATCTGTGTAATGAATGTCTTAAGGATGCTTGTAGTCTCATCCTTAGTAGATAGAAAGAAAACCCATGTAAATCTGCTATAGTCATCAGTTATAACAAGACAATATCTCTTATGCATTATACTACTTACTGAAACAGGTCCAAATAAGTCCATATGCAGCATAAACAATGATTGATTGATAGAGTTAAAAATCTTGGGCTTACAAGTGGCTTTGTGTTGTTTGCCTTTTAGACAAGCAATGCATGTTTGATCATTTTCAAATCTTTTGTGAGGTAAACCTCTTACCAAACCATTCTTAACAATTTTATTTATGGTTTTGAAATTAATATGACCAAGCCTTCTATGCCATTTCATTGATTCATCCAATGTGGCCTTTGCAACAAGACAAGTTAAATTCTTTTTAGGAATAATGTTCTTCATGTCTACACTGTACATATTGCCCTTTCTAGGAATTCTAAGAAGTACTTGACTTTCATCAGACATCTTAAAATCAGGAGAAAGTACAAGACATTCAGTCTCACAGAAAAGAACATTGTTCTTTTTGTCACACATGTGTGAGACACTAAAAAGATTATAATTTAGCTCTTTTACATAGAACACATCTTCAAAATCTAAATTTCCGGTTTTGATTGTACCTTTACCAGAAATTTTGCCACGAACACCCCCTCCAAAGGTAACATATCCTCCATTGAATGATTGAAAATCTGAAAGATAAGACATGTTGCCTGTCATGTGCCTTGAACATCCACTATCTGAGAATCCTTTATCTTCTTGTTTATCAGATGAATGTTCCTGCACATAAATAAGAGTGTTAGTTTCTTTTGGGGATCCAAGCCATTACTGACTTGGATCTGCCTCTTGCATCAATATAATTCAATCTTTTAAGGACAATTGATGCAACATTGGATTTCAAAATCCAACATGCTGAGGCCTTAACAGCATTTGCCCTGTATCCCTTAGCAGCAGGAACTGATTTCTTAGCAGCAGGAACTGCTAACTTTTTAGTTCTACCCTTTGGTTTCCAAACTTGTTTTTGGACCACTGCTTTTGTTTGAATGGGCCTTAGAACAGTCTTTGGTGCATATTTGAAAGTTGTTTTTGCACCCTTAGCTGTTGATTTTGGGTTAATAGTCATAAATGGTCGAGCAGCAGGAACAATTTGTCTAGCAGCAGGAACCATTAGTCTAGCAGCAGGATCTGAGTTTGAGCCAGACTTGTTTTTGACTACTCTGGGGTTTGTTCTCTTAGAACTAGAACTAGAGTGAAAGTGAGTTTTAGGTGTTTGCCTTTTGTGGTTCACTCTATGGTTTTCATACCCAGATACCCATTGGTTGCAGAAAGCTGCAAGATGGTCAAAACTACCACATGTGTAACAAGCTTTATTATAAAAAGAAAAGTCATCACCTAATTGGTTAGACTTGAGGTTGTTCCAATTTATTTGGTTACCTCTGGGCTTGTTGGTGGTTCTATATTGCTCACAATATCTAACTGGTTGCCTAACATGCTTAATGTTTGATTTAGGCCTATCAGTATTGTGTTTGACTATCTTAGGAACACTGGTTCCTACTTTCTTAACCAAGACAGGTTTAGACATAACCTGTTCTTCATCATCATCACTATCAGTTGTACAATCTTCAACAACTATAGCATCTCCTTTCTTAACAAAGGACACCTTGTCCTGATAAAGTAAAGTTTTATCTAAACTTTTACTTATCTTTTCTACCTTAAGACTCTTACTAGCCTTAGAACCATATTCCATGATTGGTTCTTGAAACTCAGCTAAACTTGTGTGTGCTAGGTCAACACCTGGAGGTGAATGAATACCTCTATATGGTGGAGGAACAGATTTATATCCTAAACCTGAATTAGCTTTATCAATTACTTGAGCTTCCCAAATTTTATTCATTCCTTCTGAGGCATGAGCTAAAGCATCTATAGTTATCTTAACATTTTCAGTTTTATTATTTGCTTCAGCTAACTGTTTACTTTGATCAGTAAGTAATTCATCTCTAAATGTTATTCCTCTTTTTAAAGCATTTAAGTCATCAGTAAAAGTAGATTCATTCTTTTGAAAATGTTGGATTTGTTTTTCTAGAACTCCTACACATCTCTTATGATTAGCTAAATTATGAAGGGCATCGATTAACTCTTCTCTAAAAGCATCAAATCTCTTTTTAATGTCTTCATAATTTTTAATATTAGGACATGAATTAGTACAAGTAGGAATGGCATCTACCTCTGAATCAGAAAAGGCCATTAGAGCAAATTCATTGGCCATAAGAGCAGCATTTGGTGGTGCTTCCTCTTCAACAGCCATAGAGCTCCAATCATATCCAATACCATCAATAGCCAGCATAGCCTTTGGCTCTTCCACCAGTACTTCCTTCTTCCTCTCTTGCTTATACCATGTGTTCCTATTATCCTGCTTCCTTGGGCTTCTACATTCTTTAGCAAAGTGTCCCAACCTATGACAGTTAAAACATTCCACTTTCTTCTTATCAAACCCAGCAGTATCATTACCATTTATGGTTATCTGCTTCCCAGTTCTCTGCCAATACTTCTTAGCCCTCATACTAAGTAAGGCAACTTGCCACTTAATATCCATCTCTTCCAAATCATCACCATCTACCTGCTCAAGGTCTTCATGATTTAGAGGAGAACCACTAGATTGACTGGTTATAAAGGCATAAAATGTTGGATCTCCAAGTCCAGCAATATCCTTTTGTAAACTAGTAGAAGGACCACCATAAGTAACATTGGAAACACTTTCAACTTCACCTACCTCTTCTGAATGACTAATACTGGGAGTTGACAAAAGTGCCACATTCCCAGAACTAGTACCATAATTTCCACCCCTTTTTAGACTTTGTTCAACAATTTTAAAGTTGTTGAACAAATCATTAAGTTTCATTGTTTCAATTTCTGGTTTCTTCATCCAGACAATAACATGAGTATGTAATTCATCAGGTAGACTTTTCAAGAACTTCATGTTGAGATCTTCCTTCTCTGTCTCAACACCCAACACAGCTAACTGACAGACAAGCTTGTGTAGTCTTGAAAACAGCTTATCAAGAGACTCATTACTAAAAGCAGTAAAGTTTTCAAATTGTTGCTTTAGCAATGTCTTTTGTGTTTTCTTGGTAGTTTCATTACCACCAAACCATGCACAAATCTCTTCAAAAAGAGTTTTTGCATCAAGATACTTGTTAAAAGATAGCATCTGCTCACCAGGAATGGTCATAAGCAACAAGTTTCTTGCTTTCTGATCATTTCTCTTTTGTATCTTTTCTTCATTTGAAACTGGTCCAGTATTTCTTTTTCTAACTGTTTTCCCTTCAACAAGAACATCTGAATAGCCTAGAGTGAAGGAATCACCATACTGAATTATATCCCAAAGAGCATAATCTTGAACCATAAAATATTGCTCAACTCTCATCCTCCATAACTCAAACTCATTTGGTTTGATCATGGGCAACTTTGCAGCAACATTGGTTTGAACATCTTGTACATCCATTTCTGTTTCTTCTAAAAAACAACTATATCAGCCTTGCTCTGATACCACTTGTCAGGACCCTCTAGATACACTATAAGGTGGTTAAACCTTGTCAACTTTGTGTATATGATATGTTGTGTTAATATGATTAAGTGCGCGGAATTCACTCAATCACACTTAGAAGGTTGTGTATGTTATGGAAATGGAATTGTTATGTTTGTTAGTTAGCAATGAACACATAAATATTATCACCAAACGATTCAATATTATTAATGATAATAATACGAGTGATCTTGAAATATCACTAGGGTTACAGAGACCTTGAATCTTATGTTTTTCTAACTTGTGATATTCTTGTGTTTGTTCTATATCTTAGCAGTTATGAACTTGTCAATTTTATGCACTATTGAACACACATAATATCGAGTCTAAGATCTTCTTTTATAGTCCAAAAAGATCTTTACATATTGCTTAAAGTCTAGCCGACTTACTTGTTAACTTATCTTTAGAGTGTCAGTACATAAGATACAACATGTATCTGTGTACACAAGTTGTTAACTAAGCACATGGGGTAAGATATTATCTACCGTATATTGTTGACTAAAATACAAATAATATCTTTTCAATCTTATCCATCTAGCAGCAGAATGTTCACTAGCAGCAGCAATTAGTTTATCGCTAGCAGCAGGAACAAGTATAATAGCAGCAGGATCAACAGCAGCAGAATGCTAAGCCTAGCAGCAGAATTATTTATCGCTAGCAGCAGAATCAAATGTTCTAGCAGCAGGAACAACATTAACAACAGGAACCAAATGCACTAGCAGCATAATCACACTTAGAGTATTTCTTTGATTAGAACCCGATATTTAACTTCTTGAATATTTAATTCCCAACAGCTTCAACATGTGTCCTGCATTTATCTTCTTGATTTCCTTTTCCTTTTGCTTTCTACTTCCACACAAAATAATGCGAAAATGACTCCTATTGGGAGTAAAGTATTAGAACAATAAGAAAAAAAACATGGTAAAATCTAAGTTTTATATGTATTTCTTTATTTTCCTATAAAGTATTTACTTATAGCAGTATTTATGTTCGGTCCTACATAATTATAAACTATGACATAACTCTAAGATACATTAATGGTTAAAAAATGTATAAAGTTAAAGATATAAACGTTTGAATAATGTTGACTCACACCTTCCTTCCATATGATTTTCTCTTGCTGAATTTGTAACTCCTATCCTACTTCTTTTTCAACTCATTTCCCTTCCTGTAAGCAACAATCATACATCAATCACGATCTAATATGAACTTCTATTAGTATGAATAAGAGAAATAGTTAGCATTGAAACTTAGATTCTGATATATTACATATGAAAGGTTTACAGTGTTACTATTGAACTGTTGAACCCAATCGACCCTATATTCAACAATCTCCAAATCCTAGATACTCGTGCATGAGAACCACTTCTCTATTAATGTAACTAATCAACAACTATAAAGTTTTCAAAGTTAACAACTTGTTAATTGTTCATTTTAATTTTTATATTTTTATCGCTTAATTAACTTGTAAGGAATTTACCTTAATCGATAACAATGTGCGCTCTTCATAGATCCGCTTCACATGCTTCATATCAGGATAATGAGTGAAATCAACTACCTAAAAACAATTAAAAACTGCAATAAATAACAGATTTAACTATTCATAATTTTATCAAACAATAGTGTGCATAAAATTAATTACAAATGCCTCGACCTATATCCAAATCACAACCACATATAAAAAGAGAATAAAGAATTACGAAAGTAGAGGATGAAGAGATGTTGTAGTATTTGAATACACGCGATACTTACCGAGTTGGACACCAAAAAACCCACTGGAATAGATGTTTTTTCTTAGGAATGTTGAATCTGTAAATAAGATGCAATCAGTTTTATGTGTGTTTTTTTAATTGGTGAAATCATTGAATTTCAAAGTGATATCCATTGATTTTTGTAAAAGCGTATTGGAGAATAGTTGTAGAATTGAAACTGACATTTAATGGTGATTTATTTTTGTAATGAATCGGATGAGTATTTCACAAATATTGCTTGAATGGGAGCGTTTTCATTGAATGGAATACAAAGAAAACGCTCTATAATGGATTAAAGTATAGTAATGAGTTTACTAAATAGCGCTTCATAGGAGGCGACATGATATTGACTTTGGAGCTTTGGGTTCGATAAAAAGAGTGATTCAGGTGTTTGTACTTTCTTTTTTAATTATGGAATTTTAGTCACACAATTAATGAATTTTTTTAATGCTCGTGTTTCAGATGACTTGTGCAAAAATTTTTTTTATTAGTTAAAATAGATTGTATTTTGTGTAAAACAAAACTATATATATACATATTATATTGAAAATAAAATCATGAACATCGAATATTCAAATTTAGTAGATTTTAGTTAATAAGATAATTATTAATTTTAATGATAAAATTATTCTTTTAATGTCTAATTAAATAATTAATAATTTCTCAGATTTATTTCTCTTTTGTCACCAAACAAGAGAAATTATTAGATTTCTTTATCAATTTCAATTCTCTATATTAGATTTCTCTATCCAATTCCATTTCTCTCTATCAAAACAATTGTATTTAGATCCATAACCGCTAATTTTGTATGTAAGGTGTTGTTTGTTTTTTCAGAGCTTTTAGCTCTTCATCTGCAAACTATGTCTGTAGAAGAAGTGGTACATCTAATGTCATCTAATGTCTTCATCTGCATGAAAGAAGACCGTTTGTTTTTTGTGCTATTGAAGTACTTCTTTCATTTTTTTTTTTTTTTTATTATTATTATTTTTTTTCACTAGTATTTTGGGATTTGAGAATATAAATCCTTTTATAAAATGATGCTAAAATTTCAACCCAAAATAATAATTAATCTTGGATAATCAAAGCTCAATTAAAACCGTAGTCCAAAGTTATACCAAAAATTTATCTAAACAAAAAATCGGATAACAAAGCTTAAACCAACTTGTAGCTAGTTATAATAAAATTCGTCTCTAGTTGGATTACTAAGCCCACCCAAAAAAAATTTAAGCCCAACAAAATTTGGGATAATAACAATAAAGCCCAAACTTCCTTACACACAACCCCAAGTCCAATAACAGCCCAAATAACCTACCCTAATTTTTTGTTATATAACACACTCTTATCTAGGGGTGTTCATCGGTTCGGTTCTCGGTTAATTGGTTTATTCGGTTTGGGTTGTTCGGTTAAATTTTTTTTTGGGTCATAACCGAAAACCGAACCGAACCGAAAATATTTGTGACCGAACCGAACCGAGAACCGAACCGAAGTTCGGTTCGGTTATGGGTCAAAACCGAAAACCGAAATTTTCCTAAAAAATAACTAATCATAGCACATGACCCCATGACGGTATGCCAAAATATATGCAAAACGACATACCTAGACAAGTTTTAACATTTATTGAACACAAAATACCCTAACATCATAGGACCTAGGGTTAGTCAAGTTATATTTTTTTAATTAATATATAAAAAATATTAAATATTAATTATAATTCGGTTTTCGGTTCGGTTCGGTTGTCAATATCCTAAACCCATAACCGAACCATAAACCGAATAAAATGTTCGGTTCGGTTCGGTTTTTACCAATTCGGTTCGGTTAAGAATTCGGTTCGGTTATTTTCGGTTCGGTTCGGTTTCGGTTTTCGGTTACTGCGGATATTACCCGATCCATGAACACCCCTACTCTTATCACACTTTACCCTAATTTGTTGTAACAAAAGAAACGCAGTCACACTCTAACAACAAATTTGTCCCTTTTCTTGAATCTGTAACTGTCCGAAACACAAAGCACAAATCTATCACTTTTTTTGTTCCTGCTTATGATAATCCAAACCCAAACACAAACTTTCCTTTCCTTCTTTGTAAGCAAATCCAATACAAATACAGCACGGTTTGTTTTGTTGCTGTTCGAACCACACATAAACCATAGGCTTTCGACTTCTTGATGTTTGTATGGAACCCAGGTAGGTATTAATCTTCTTGTTAGTGGTTAAATACGAAAGAAAGAATGATTATTTTGATTTTGAAAAAACAAACCACGCCTATGTTGAGATGTGGATCATATTGTAAAACAAAAACGCAAATGTTGCCCTCTTCTTTTTAATAATATTCCAATGGTTAATGCTCAAAGCAATTCAAATCAGGGGCAGAAAATCTGCATTACAGTTTTCGAATGTTTTGTATCTATTAAAAAAGGCCTAAAATCTCAAGTTAAAAAAAGTTCTTAAACTCTAACGCTGAAGCTCATATCTCAATTTATCTTTCAGTGATAGTTGAGAATTTCGGCCCCTCTATAGCTCATCCTGCACAAATAGAATACAAAAAGGGAGGGCATGAGAATGTTGTGTTCTAACAAAATTGCAACAAATCATGTCCAAACTTTGCTCATCCTTACCTTAACATCGCTTTCATCAGAGGATTCTTCCTCATCCTCTGCTTCGGCTTCATCATCATTCTCAGCCTGAAACACGTGTTCGCTCAATATCAGCCTTACCATTTAATAGATATTACTATGGAATTCCAGAAAGTAAAGATAAGAAAGCCTTACATCAGAATCAGCTGGGTCATCCTTTGATTCCTGGAAAAGGGAAACCATAGGAAGTTAAAACCAAAGGATTATCACTTTCATGTTAAAGGGAAACCATAGGAAGTTAAAACCAAAGGATAATATTGCAGACACTAATGTAAAAAGGGATTCTGGATATCTTTTCTCTCTAATGGGTCAACAGTTAGACAAAGGATAGCTTTAATCAATAAACCTTCTAAATCACTTTATCCAGAAGTTATACTATTTCTGAGATAATATAACTTCTGTAGTGAAAAGCTAGTTGTTTTGAAAAATTCATAATCTGCACAAAAAACATTGTTTTGGTTTCAGCTCAATGTACCGGTTTTACCCATAATAGAGCCGATTGACCCAACTTTTTGCTGTCGCTATTCTAATACAGACTATTACTGTAGTAATATTACTTTGTAGTCATATTTGGGCCCCTAATTTTTACACAAGACAAATAATGTACACAAAAAATTGTTTCGGGTTAACCCAGTACACAACCCTACTGACAACAATAACAGTGAAAACATACCTCCGCCTCTTTCAGCTTTTCTAGCTCTTCAAATTTAGCCTTCTCAGCCTAAAATACGAAAAAAATAATATTATGAGAAGAAACAATGCTAAATATTAATATAAACTAGTAAGTTGTGGATATAAAGCAACATACATCTTTTTGTTTGCCCCATGTTTCTTCTACCACTTGTTTGGCATATTCAGGATCGTCACATATCAACACATTGTCAAACAAAGTTCCTGATTTCACCTGAGAAACAAGCATCACGTTCATTTGAGCTTTTGATTTTTCAGAAAGTGACATATTACACTCAATCAATATGCTGAAAAAAAGCAATTACCTGCCATAGCTCAATGCCAACATACTTCAACTTGGGGAAAACATATAGATCAGGGTCATCCTTGAAATCTACAATTTAGAGAATATCATAGTCAATATAAACTAAACTCGATACTAACGAAAACTAAACATCTGCAAAAAAATTCAGAATTATGACAGGTACCTGGGTTGTCGATCATAGGTGCCTTCCACTTTCCTTTGTAGTTAGGGTTCTTGATTTTCTGTCAAGGGAAATAAATTTTAGAAAATGCATACTACTAATTAGTATAAAAGAATATGCACCGAAAGGAAAAGTCCAGAAACCTTTGCCTTCCATGGGCCCTTGTACTCAGGGTTTGGAATAGTTGGGACGGTCCACTCACCATCTTCCTCCTCATCCCAATCTTCTGGCTGGAGTTTTTATTTATTTTTGTCAGAAATTAATCCCAGAATGCTTTACAATTCAAAAACAGAATGCTGAAAATAAACACGAACCTTCTTGGCATCTGGGTCTGGGATCTCCTTTTCGATGTCATCATAACCCTGGTAACCGAAAAACAACAATCAGTTCTGGATCCCAATATAGATATAAAAAGAGTAACAGAACTTGGTGCTATATTACCTCAGGTTTCTTGTCTTCAGGGTCAGCAATGAACTCCTTGTCATCCCAATCTTCAGGCTGTCATCAATTTAAAACCGATTAAAACTTTAAAAGGGACCCTCGTAAAATTGCATAAGCAAACTTATTGCTCGTGTATTTGAATATACCTTCTTCGCCTCGGGGTCCTTAATCTGCTTTGCTGGGAGAAGATCCCAGTCAGAGTACAAGCTTCCAGTTTGCTTCTCTACGTTATCGATGAGGATAGTGTAGGTAGCATCAGGGCGGAGGATGAAGGTATAAACGTGTGAAAGCTGGTCAGTTTCACAAGGGACGTCCTTCTTGATCAATTTGTTTTCCCCGTTGTATGTCAAGATGGCGTGAACCTTCTTTGTGGCGTACCCACAGATATCAGGTCCAAACATGATGCTGCAGTAAACAACAAGAACATTAAAACCAATGCGTAATATGAAAACTTAACAAACAAACAAGCGAACAATGCGTGTATGTTTGAATAAACAACCTGTATGGGGTATCACCACCGAATTTCGTTTGGTCAAGGTCGCCACTAAGCAATTTCATGTATCCACCACCACAGTCAAGCTTCTGCTCATGCTTAACAGAGAATTGGAAAACTAGAGTCTTGTCCTTGTTGCTGAATTCAGGGTACTCAGCAGAAATGGCGTAAAACCTATAGTCTTCACTGGTCTGGATACCTTTTAACGCATAGGCAAAAAAGACAGTTTATGTTAGCTGCTTGTAAATTCATAACAATCCATCGTGAGTGGAAAACCAAATAAGCTAAAAACGGGAATACCTTTATCATTGGCATCTCCATTCCATTGACCGGAAGTATAATTCCATTCCCCAGCCATGTTCTCATCTTTCTTCCAGTCCGATTTAACCCACCGGCTTTCCCATCCATCTGAAACAAACAAACAAAAATCAACATTAATTAAACCGAAAATCGTGTAACAATATTATTTATTCTATATAACTGCATAACAAATAACGCTCGTGGAAATGGTAAAATTACGACTAGATGAGTTTATGAACCGCTAAAACTATCGGAACATGCTGTAGACTAATTAACTATCACTACACGCGCAATTGTCATTACAAGAATCACCAACTAAAGTCAGAACATGATACACTACTCTGTAATGACAACAAAAGCATGCTCTGATAGTTTTGACTTTAGTTGGTGATTAAAAATAATAGTTAATTATTTTTAATGACAACAAAAGCGTTGATGATTATAGGTAACATCAATCATCACATTCACATACATGCACTGAAACTCTGTAATTACAGTACAACATCGAATCAACTAAATAAACTAATACATTAAAAATCGTAATTAACTTGAACAACACCTATATGAACGTAAAACTCATTCTAAATATAATTTAACTCTACAAAAGCCAAACACTAAATGCTCATAAATTATTAATCCATTTCTTAATATTTTTTATCCTAAAGCCGATCTATCATCATAATTCAGGTCAGAACAACAACAAAACTCGCTTGACATTTCGATCCGATCTCGATTCAAATTGAATACGATCACAATTATTAATATGAATTAACCTCATTCATCAACCACAAATTAACATATCAATCCAAATTCAACTATTAACTAAAATCTACAAACAAATTAAATCCGATCTCAATTACTTTATAATTAACAAATCAATCAACATTTTAGAAAACAATTAAACTAACACATTAATCAAACTATATAAAACATTTCATAAAACAATCATTTCAATCAAAATATAAAAACAGATCAAAAAATTAAAAAAAATATTAACTACCATCAAAACGCTCCTCAAAGAAGACTTTAGCAGAAGCGATCGAAACAAGCATCAAAAACAAACCCAAAGCCGTTACACATCTCCGATCCGCCATCACACACACACTCACTATGTGTTTTTTTTACTAATAGGTTTTAGTTAGTTAGAGACTAGTACTAGTATAGGGGTTTTATTTATATCCAGACTTTGTCTTTGGTTATCACGTTGGGATTAAAGGTGGGTTTTGAAATAAGTGGAGTACAGCGTGGAATATGGGGTGACGTGGACGAATGAGGGTTTGACATGTAAGGGATTTGTGTCATGGGTGTGACGTGGCTTGTGGTGATTGGGTGTTGACACCAGCCGGCTGTGGGGTTAGAGGTGGAGTTTACTTTACGAAAGTGGGTGGTTTGACGATACTAACCTTGTATTTATTTCATTATTTTATATAAAACTTCATATTTTATACAGTATTTATATTTAAAAGGATAATAAGTTAATAACAAAAAAAATGCATGTACATGTCACTTTTTATGGTAGTGTGTACTGAACTTTTTTGTTTTTTATTGTGTGTATTAAACTTTTAAATTTTGATCATTGTGTGTATTTTGTAACTATTCTGCCATGTAAAATGATCATTTAACTCTTCAAAATTTGAAACAAGTAATGGTAAAATAGTCACAAAATACACACAATGATCGAATTTGAAAGTTCAATACACACAATAAGAAGAAAAAAAAATTTAGTACACACAACCACAAAAAATGACAAGTACGATGCATTTTTCTGTTATTATCCCTATTTAAAAATAGTTTTTAAATACACTATAATTTTTATTTTTTTAAAAAACAAGTCAACTACTTATAACATATTCATAACAAATTTATCTCACATGTTTTAAACAGACTCTTTGAACCCGTTAAACATTAGGGGGGAGGGAGTGGTCCAAAGTTTACCAAGTTTTGCCAAATTGCCACATCATCATCTACCAATCACAACCTTCCAAGTCAAAGTTTACCAAAATGGTGGCGGCGGTCACCAAAGTTTACCAAATCATTTTTTTTAAATATATTTTTAATACATAAAACACAAACTACATAAAATTAAAACACACATTTAATTGAAATTAAAAAAAGTTCGTACAATACTTTAAAAAAAAAAAAAACCACAACTTAAACAAAAAAAAAAAAGTTCATACAATACAATCTAAAACCAAATTTTCCATCCGTTCTTCTTCGCAATTTCCCGCTTGTCGTCAAGAACGGCTTTCAAGTGCTCTTCGTTGGTAATGTGATCATGGGGCTCGTAAAAAAACTTCATCTCGCGCTGTCGGTTCTTGAACTTTGCCCCGTCGAGTTGCGTCGCCAACAAATCCGCCGCCAACTTGTCCTTCTCGCCTTTCAAGTGCAAAAATTGTTGCTTGCTTTTTGCGTACGAGCTAATGTCTTCCGCGGCACTTGAGATCGAAGTGAAGGATGCGGCTTGCTTTTTCTTTGACTTCCTTGAATCATAAGAAGGGATGGGGTCTTCATTCATGTCGGGCAAGATATTCTCGTTGCTTGCGGATTCATACTCTCCCGACTCTCCCGACTTTCTTTTCCCGCTTGTCCTCGAACCGCCAACTTGTTGAAAACAATCTTGCTCGAGCCACTTGTCATGCCCTTTCACAACATCCCACGAAGCAACATGACCGAACTTTTTTTTTGTTTTTGTTCGGTAATCGGCGAATGCAACCTTCATTACATCCAAGTCGTTACACCCGCTAGCCTTAGCACGATCCTTCATGTAAAAAATAATTGACATGTTTAAAAAAAAAAAAAAAAAATAAAATAAAAATAAAAATAAAAAAAAAAAAAAAAAAAAAAAAAAAAAGGAACTAGGAAAAAAAAATCCGAACTAGGTAAAAAAAAATACCGCTTGTTGGTAAAAGCCGTTAAAAAGTCCCATGGCCGCGTTCAATGTCTTCCACTTGGTATACAAGCCATGAAATGTCCGTGAAGTTGATCCAAGAGTTGCCGTGTAATGCTCCAAAATCCGGTTCCAAAAACTATCGGCCTTTTGATCATTACCGAATTTTTTACATTCGGATACTTGAACCCATGCTTTCGCCAATGCAACCTCTTGCTCTTGCGTCCAAGTTTCACGCGGCTTTTTTGTACTAACCTTTTTCTTGCCCCTTGCATCCACTTCTTGAACTTCTTCGTCGTCGTCTTCGTCTTCCATTTCTAATAAAGTATAAATTGTAACAAATCCGAGACAAAAAAAAAATAGGAGACACAAAAAAAAAAAAAAAACGAGACATGAAAAAAAAAAGTTAAGAAAATATACCAAATGGTTCTTGTGTCTCGGGTACGACCTCATCATCTTCACGATCGTTAAAAATACCAAGTTGGTCCAAATCCATCGACCTTGACATGTTGTAGAGTTGTGGATTCATCGGAGGATTGCCCATAAACATTGGATGTGGAGACGGGGGTTGTGGCACATAATATTGATTCGGGGATGGTTGCGAAAATTGATTTGGGGATGGTTGAGATGGTTGAGAAAATTGATTTGGGGAAAGTTGAGAATAGAATTGATTTGGAGATGGTTGAGAAAGTTGATTTGGAAGAAAATTTTGTGGTTGCGGATAACCCGATCGACTAGGTTGGGATCGGGTTTGTTTGGGGTTAGCGATTTTTTTTACTTCCTTGAATCCATAGGTAAAATGGTATGTGAAATGGTAGAAAATTTTGTTTGGAGAAGAAGATTGTATGTGAAATGGTAGAAAACTTATGTATATATAAGTAAAAAATAAGGGATTTTTTTTTTTTTTTTTTTTTTTTTTTTAACAATTAAGGCCCAAACGGTCCATTTTTAAAATTTTTGACCGTTTATTCCTTGGTTTCTCCACATTTTCAATCGGTAAAACATACCGAAATCCATAAATGCCGATTTTTGCCGAACCTCGCCGAAAGTTGCCGATGGGTAACCGAAGGGCACTCCCTCCCCTCTTATAGGAAATGTTGACAAGTCTATATAATATGTCAAAATATATTAAAAGCAATGCGTAAATTAAGTTATCGATGCACTTGTTTGTGGAATTTTCATTTTTCGTAAAATTTTCTTTTTCGAAACCAACTAATATTAAGCTTTGACTATTTAAGAGGAAAAAAATTGATTTTTTATCTTGTGTTTTCAAGCTGAAAAGAAAAGAATGAGGATGTAAGCAAAGAAAGCTTTAAAATCATTTTCACTTTCATTTCATCCCAATTTGAATAATAATAATAATAATAATAATAATAATAATAATAATAATAATAATAATAATAATAATAATGAGAGTAATTTTGGTGTAATTTACTATCTTTTACTTTCTTATTCTCTCCTATAAAAAATTCTCATAAACACGATTTTTTTATTTAGTTATTTTTTTTTTTTTTTTTTTTTTTTTTTATCATCATCATCCTAAATTTTCTCATTTTCTCTAAAATAAACTCGGGAACAGATAGTTAGTATCACTTGACCTTATCAACATGAGACATCTAAAAGATATTACCATTCTCTTTAAAACATATCGCTTATTACAAGGTTTTTCAATCAATGTATTGCAGAGTGTGTCAAAAAATTTAAGCTTGAAATGAAGCGAGAACCATGAAAAAAGAAAGGGGCAGGCTATCCTGACACCCCCTGTAGGGGGTGTATGCAATCATTGCATGCATCAGATTGTTGTACTGTCTCCTTCGCGGGTTTGTACGGTTGACCATAAGGGGTGTTTGTAGTATGCCCCAAAAAGAAAATACATAGATATCTTTTTAAGAAAATACATTGGTATCAAAATGTTTTGTTGTGCTAAGAGCAGGGGGTGCAGATGACTAGCTTACCTCTTCATTCGGGCCCCACGGGGTGCCACGTCAGCACAACATACATTGGTATCAAAATGTTTTGTTGTGCTAAGAGCAGGGGTGCAGATGACTAGCTTACCTCTTCATTCGGGCCCCACGGGGTGCCACGTCAGCACAACAAACCACAACTAACAACCCCCTCCCCAATACAACTAACCACAACTTACTCATTTGGGCCCCACATACACACTTATTCACACACACAACCATTATATATATATATATATATATATTAAAAGCTTATTTCGTACAATTCCTACTTCGTCGTGCAGACGAGTAGTTTGGCCATGAGGAGCCACGAAGAGCTATGATGGTGCAGTGAGGAGGCATGAAGAGATGCCATGTCATCTCCACAACGAGATACAAGGAATTGCACCCTCTGGTTTAATATGGGCTTTAAAAAAATATATAATACATGGATATCTTTTCTTGGACGCCACATTCAAAATTATTGAGCCCTCACAAACCATTTTCTTGTTTTTTGGATTTTTCCTACCAAACCTTCAAACTGAAGCTTCTCAAGTTTCCGTTTATGTGTTTTGCTTAATTGCTTCTTCAATAGATTTTAAAATGACACATTCTTCTTAAGCATCTTTTATTTGGCAGTTAGATATCTCATGTGAAATTATGAACTAGTTCGTACCACCGGTTGTCAGGTGTAACATACATGAATTTAAATATTGGTTTATATTAGTTTCGGTTTTATTCTACTAAAAACTCCTCCTAGAGGTCTTTTGACCTTTGAATATAATGTTGTGAGTTGTTTTATTTGAACAAAAGTTGTGATTTTTTGGATCAGTCGAACTGCCTCTAAAAACAACAAATATGCCAATAGCTTCGTATAACAAACCTATCTCATCCAACAAGCAACTGAACTTTTCCGGAAATATTATCGATATTTGGAGAAGCAGCATCCCAAACAACCACTTCCATAATCTGGAAGCAATTCACATTATTTTGGATTACACAAGGGATTACGTCTTTCCATCTTTGATCATATACAAAATGAACCAAAAGCTTACCCATCTTTCTTTCCTTGTATTGGTTTCTATTGGCACCTAAGCCTTTACCCATCACCCCGTTTACCTTTGTGTACATTAACACACAGGTATTGATGTACTATAGTGGACCCGTGAATTCAAAATGCAGTGTTGAAAGCAGGTAAAGCATGTAAGGTTTTCGCGTATGTTTGTCGTGAATGTATTAAATTATGAACTAGTATCAAAAAGCTTACACTTTAGTGTGCATCTCAACTGAAGATCAAGAATCCTGAAGGGAAAAGAATTTTTAAAATTTTTAACCACCAATGCAAAATTCTATGATAGGAAGTTTTAATAAAAGATTGGCAATCTGCAAGATGATATTACTGGTTTAAGATATCTATACTACCTTATAATGTATTTAGGACATCTATATTTAGAAGTCTTAAAATGTTTAAGACCAAAAACATTTCTTTAATAGGAAAGATGCATACACATATAATTAAAAGCCTAGAAATTTAAGTGTTTTTAAAAAGTATGGGTTGTTACAAGTATAGCTTTCAATGCTTGTAATTTTTGAAGACTTACAAGAAAAGAAGCATAGTGTACATCATTTTAATACACAGAATTTTCAGACTTATAAGACAAGAAGCATAATGTACTCCACTTTAATGCACATATTAAAAAAAAAAATTAATGTTATTTAATGTAGTCAATTAATTAACTGGTCAATAAATACAATTAATACAGTTATTAAAACACCCCTTACATAAAAAATACAAATTATCAAGCATATTGTACAACCAAATTAAATACAATTCATGTATTAAAAATCACTAATACAAATAATAAAGCACATTATACAAATATTCAAGCCTAAACGGGCAACGGGCCTACTTCGGGCTCGAGCCCGAACAGGCACGAGCTAAACGAAATTCTTGATATCTATAAATTTATTGTCAAAAAGAAAATAATAAACTAAAATACATTATTCACCGAAAAATTTAATTTCAGGGTACTCGCCGCTGCAATGCGCGTGTTCCTTGCTAGTTTTTATCAATGCATCCCAGTTTTAAAGAAAATGATTACACTTTAGTGTGCATCTCAACTGAAGATCAAGAATCCTCAAGGGAAAATTCTGTATTCTATGCAAAATTCTATGATAGGAAGTTTTAATAAAAGATTGGCAATCTGCAAGATGATATTACTGGTTTAAGATATTTTTATCAATGCATCCCAGTTTTAAAGAAAATGAATACCATACTTTGGTGAATCTAATGGAGTCAGGTCAAATGGAACGGAACATATAAGCTTCATCCACTGTAGCCTATTTTAAGATTTTGATACACGGGGCGAACAGGCTAAACTCAAGTGGCTTTAGGGTATGAGTCTAAAAGAAAGCTAAAAGAAACAAAAAACTGATTTCTTGCATCCACAACAGCTAAACTTAAGTGGCAAAAAGGTCACATTTGTTTACACACGTTGTACTCGGAGAAATTTGTGGGTGTTATAACCCACGATACTAAACACTCGTATACAGAACAAAACTTTAAAAAAAAACTTTTCAGAACACAAATCAAACACAGTAGAAGTAAAATGTAAAAAAGAGCAATGAACCATCCATCTTTTCTAAAACTATTTCATCCATGTTGATAAAAAACACACATGTTTCCGTTTTCTTTCTAACATAACTCTTCAAATGGCAATTCAAACCAAGGGCAGAAAAAGATCTGAATGCAACTTCCAACTGTTTTATATCTATCCAACGCTACAATACAAGCTATAAAATAAAAGAAACAAAAGTCTCTTAACATAACAGCTCAACCTTTTATATTGGATCAAATGGCAGCCGCTCTATAGTTCATCCTGCAGATAATAAATAAAATTGGGATGTTAGAAATCGTGATTTGGATACAAGGTAGCAACAACTCTGTATATACTTTCATACTCTTACCTTGACATCACTTTCATCTGCTTCCTCATCATCCTCTGCCTCGGCATCGTCTGTTTCATTGCCCTCATCCTCAGCCTGAACCACATTTTATCTCATAATCAGTCTAAGAAGTTACATTTTTAAATAGTACTGCTATATTATAAATAGAGTGTGTGAGATAGACTCACATCAGAATCAGCCGGATCAGACTTTGATTCCTGAGAGAAAGAAAAAGTAAATGGTATGTTTGTTCAAATAAAAAGGCACCAGGGAGCTCCTTATGTACAGATTAAGGTATTATGAGCTATACAAAAGTCTAGATGTTGTGATTAGGGACATAAAGCAATACACGCCTAAATAGGTAAGCTTAAGTACATGTGGGTCGCGTTGGATTGACCCGTCCAAACTATTTTATCCAACATCTTTTGTAGAAATATTTTGACTATGTGAAGAGCATAAATTAACTATTAAAGTTTTATAATTAAAAAGAATAATCTGATTTTATTTATTAAAACGAGTTAAGAGTTGGTAAGTATTTAAATATTCTAATTGACCATGTATCAATCAAAAACCCAAATTGACTTCATTTCATATATATCGGTTCAAACTCTTTGATTTTAACCTGATTTAAATATACTAGTTACGGAGTATAAAAGAATTTAACCAGTTTGACCCTTCAATATTTTCCCTTTACAGCTAATTAGTCTATTCAACCTGTTTGACCCATTATAAATCAAAAACTGAAATTGACTTTCATATATAGATCAGTTCAAACTCTTTGCTTTTTAACTTGATATCAAAAACTTGAGATGTCTTGTAGGATTTTTCTCAAAGACCATAAGAGCATGAAAAGATAAAACTACAAGAATAATCATACCTCTTCCTCCTTCTTCTTTTCTAGCTCTTCAAATGCCGCTTTCTCAGCCTAACAGGATCAAAATCAGAATGAGCGATAGAAGATGCTAATCAAAACTAGTTAGTTTATATAGATATAAAGTAACTTACATCTTTTTGCTTGGCCCAAGTTTCTTCCACCAGTTGTTTAGCATATTCAGGATCATCACATATCAAGACATTGTCAAACAAAGTTCCAGATTTAACCTGCAAACAAGGGTAACACAAATTTGAGCATTCAGTTTTCTATTAATAATGCAAACTTACACATAGTTAACCCCAACAAATATACCAACCTGCCACAGCTCGATACCAACATACTTCAGCTTGGGGAATACATATAGATCAGGGTCGTCCTTGAAATCTAACATTCACGAAAAGCAAATGGTCGTCAATGAAAAGTTGGATTTGACACTTAAGTCAGATTAACGCAATAAATTTAGAAGTGAGAAGACAGAAACCTGGGTTGTCAATCATAGGTGCCTTCCACTTCCCTTGGTAGTTAGGGTTCTTGATTTTCTGTCGATAGGAAATACAATTTAGAAAACAGTTGCTATTATTTCGTATAAAAAATAGGCAGCACCGAACAGAAAAGCCCACTAACCTTTGCCTTCCATGGACCCTTGTACTCAGGGTTTGGAATAGTTGGGACGGTCCACTCACCATCTTCCTCTTCATCCCAATCTTCTGGCTGGAGTTTTTTATTTATATATGTCAGAAATTAATCCCAGAATTCTTTACAAGTCAAAAACAGAATGCTGAAAATAAACACGAACCTTCTTGGCATCTGGGTCTGGGATCTCCTTTTCAATGTCATCATAACCCTGGTAACCAAAAAACAACAATCAGTTATGGAGCCCAATATAGATATAAAAAGACTAAAAGAGTAACAGAACTTGGTGTTATTACCTCAGGTTTCTTGTCTTCAGGGTCATCAATGAACTCCTTGTCATCCCAATCTTCAGGCTGTCATCAATTTGAAATCGATTAGAAGGAACTCTCATAACATTGCATAAACAAACTTATTGTACATGTATATGAATTTACCTTTTTGGCCTCGGGGTCCTTAATCTGCTTAGCTGGGAGAAGGTCCCAATCAGAGTACAAACTTCCAGTCTGCTTCTCTACATTATCGATGAGGATAGAGTAGGTAGCATCAGGGCGGAGGATGAAGGTGTAAACATGTGAAAGCTGGTCGGTTTCACAAGGGACGTCCTTCTTGATCAATTTGTTTTCCCCGTTGTATGTCAAGATGGCGTGAACCTTCTTTGTGGCATACCCACAGATATCAGGTCCAAACATAATACTGCCAGTTAAAACAATTTCAAGCTATGAGCAATACGAACGTGAGAAATATACATGTGAAACTTTATAGACAGGTATGTGGTAAATAACCTGTATGGGGTATCACCACCGAATTTCTTTTGGTCCACATCACCGCTAAGCAATTTCATGTATCCACCACCACAATCAAGCTTCTGCTCATGCTTGACAGAAAATTGGAAGACAAGTGTTTTATCCTTGTTGCTGAATTCAGGATACTCAGCTGAAATGGCATAGAATCTGTAGTCTTCACTGGTCTGGATACCTATTGTTCAAAAGGGGAACAAAGTTAGTCAACACCTATATCCACACAAATATTCTGTATGCAACTCTCAAAAACAAATGTATAAAAGTGTTACCTTTGTCGTTGGCATCTCCATTCCATTTACCAGATGTGTAATTCCACTCCCCAGCCATGTTGTCTTCTTTTTTCCAGTCTGATTTAACCCAGCGGCTTTCCCATCCATCTGATGTAAATCAAATATATAGATTTATACAACAAACGTCAAAAATACTAGCTATATGAATGTGCAACTTATTCTGCAAAAGAACTAAATTTTACAAAAGGCACAAGCTGAATGCCGGCAGATTATGAAACCGCTTATTATATAATTTGTGTCCTAAAACTGTCAAAGGTGAAAATATCGAATAGAACTTTTATCGTCACATTAAACCAAACATGCAAGTATATAAATATTAAACATCACTAATCCAAAAAATATATATTTAAAGCAATCAGCCAATGAGACATGTCAATGTATCAACATTTAACACGAATGTAAAACTAGTACCCCAAAAAAATGCTAAAGCTGCTAAACTTTTATCCAAATTCATTATTGTATGTTTCTCCTCTTCAAACCATGAGAAGATATGTATATTAAAGTTTGAACAAGCCACGTGCTGAAAGCTAACACTATAATAAAACTGTCTTTCTCACAGGATAGACATATTATTGATGTACAACTATCACCGTCACCTAAATCCACACTCATCACAAGAATTAACAACTCATCTTTCCTGATGTAACATCAAAGAGTTAAACATGCGCAAAAGCGTAATACACTACTACTAACTCTAACCAAAACATGATCATTAATAATTTTACTTAAACACAATATGTCATCAAAATTATCTGTAAATCACATGAAGTCTAAAAACCAACCCTAATTAAAATTTTCCTGCATAAACAAAGACCAAAACCTAACAAAGTCAATCAATCTCATCTCTACGTAATCAAGTCAACCTAAAACAATTCATACTAACTACATTCACATCAATCTCAATTAATTCATCACTTGATCGCACGCAAACAAATTCGGCATTTCATTAAATTAACAAATCGAAACCGAACACATCAAATATGCAGATACAGCATTATAAAGCGAAACACGCCTAATATAGAGATACGCTACTGCTAATTTCAATTCTAATTTTAATCACAACACTCAACACAATTACGCGTCAACTAAAAACAAAACATATTAACTAAATTCACATCAATCTCAATTACTTCTAAAATTAATCACATATTCAACATTTCATTAAATTAAATCGAAACCGAAACCGAAACCGAATCCAAACAGATCAATCACTGATCATCTTACATAACATAATTACATCAATTCATTTCATCTCTATAACAAATATATCAATCTAAAACTATTCATATAATAAAAAACAAATCAACTAATTATATAATGAGATCAATAAAGTCACAAAGTCAAAATTAAATTCAAATTAAAAATTATACCGTCAAATCGTTCTTCAAAGAACACTTTAGCATTAGCGATCGATACAATCACCAGTAACGAGATAGCGGCAATGTTTAATCTGTTGATCGCCATGACTAAAACACACACACCCAGTTAGAGTGTGAGATCTAGATATTGAAATGGTAGTAAGTAGGAGTAGGGTTTTATAATGGGAAAGGGTGTTTTGGTAATTAATTATTGTGGGTTTGGATGGTGATGTGGACGAATGGGGGTGTGACACGTTGGATGTGTGTGTCACTGTTTGATACGTGGCGGGTGGGGATTGGGTGGTGATGAAGAGATGGTGGTGGTTTTTTAATTGGACATGTTGTGGTTTGTTCGGTTCAAAATTTTAGTCAATGTTTCGAAACAAATCCGGTTCACTCAGCAAGTGCCGGTGAACCAATTTTAAATTTAACCGTGTTAAACGGTAAGGCCATACAATAATAATCGCTTAAGGCGAACATCATAAGAATGTCTGACATCTAAAAATCAATATCTTAAATCTCACAAATTCAAAACACAAAAATAACAATAAAATTATCAAACGATCAACATGCAAAAAACAAGAAAAAAGGTTCATCGGTTTTTTTAGATTCGCATAGGTTGAATTACAACCAGTTCACTCGGGTTTAGAAAATCAGTTGAACCGGTAGTCATTTTAGTTTGAGTGTTGATTGGAAACAAATATATAATTACGAGGGTATAATAATGTTAAACATCCTACATTATTAATTTATAAACCTTTTTATGTTATAGGTAGTTTTTTACTCTACTAAACATAAACTTGTTAAAACTTTATAAATATCTCACCAAACTTAAATGAATTCAATTTAGAAAACTGTTCAGGATGTTAAACATTTACAACTATGATAGTATGATTATTTGATAAATGCAAAACCAGTATTTCTCGAAGTTTGCCAGAACTAAACATGATATATCCAATATAAAGAATCAAGATCGAATTGTAGTTCAAGAAGTAGTTATGAGTTTGTTACACAAACTGTTAACAAGTGAGAGAGAAAGGATTAAGATAGAAATGTATTTTATTAGCTGCCTATTACAATGAGGACTTAACAGCTATTTAAAAGAGGAATTGGCGCCAAAATTGGTTACAAGCCTGTGTGGTAACAAACACGTGCACCTCACGTGTTTAGCTCAAAGCTACGCACGTGCACCTCACGTGTCACACTAACCTAATAACCAAACATGACTTATCAATCTATCCCCCTTAAAATGTTCTTGTCCTCAAGAACTACAAATCAAGGACTACAATCAAAGGTTGGGTACTTGTTGGTGATGTCCTCCAACTTTTCCCAGGTAGCATCCTCAACTGACCCATTTGTCCATTGGATCAGACCATATACCACAACTTTATTTCTTTGTTTGACCATTTTTCTGTCCAAAATAGCTAGTGGTTGAACTTCAATCCTACCATTTGTATCACAATGTGGTAAGACTGCTGTTTGGACTGCATTAGTATCTGTCCCTTTAAACTTCTTTAGCTGAGAGACATGAAACACATTGTGGATTTGAGCTTGAACTGGGAGTTCCAACCTGTAAGCCACTTATCCAATTCTTGCCTGGACTTTGAAGGGACCAAAGAACTTAGGAGAGAACTTGTTATGTTTGCCTTGCCTCAGGATGACTTGTCTGTGTGGTTGGAGCTTTAATAACACCAAATCTCCAACTGCAAACTCCCTTTCATTTCTCCCTTTATCAGCCTGCTGTTTCATCCTATTTTGAGACCTTTGCAAATGAAACTTGAGTACTTGTATAGCTGCTTCTATAGCTCTTAATGATCTGTCAACTGTCTCAACCTTGCTCAATCCTCCAAGGTAAGGGACATGGATAGGAGGTGGCTAACCATAAACAATTTCAAAGGGAGTTGTATTGATGGTTGTGTGGTAGTTGGAGTTGTATCATAACTCTACAAGAGGCAACTACTTAGCCCATTCTTTTGGGTGTTCACCAGTCATACACCTCAAATACCCTTCTAAACATCTGTTCACCACCTCTGTTTGGCCATCAATTTGAGGATGGTAGGCAGAAGACATGGTCAATTGAACTTGCATCAGTTTAAAGAGCTCCTTCCAAAATGTACTAACAAATACCTTATCCCTATCAGACACTATGGTATCAGGCAAACCATGAAGTCTGTACACTGTATCCATGAACACTTGGGCTACTTGCAGTGCAGTAAAAGGATGAGATAAAGCCATGAAATGTGCACACTTGCTCAGTGTATCAGCTACCACAAAGATCACAGTCTTGCCTTGTGATTTGGGTAATTCATCAATAAAATCCATAGAGATGCTAGACCATACCTTATCAGGAATAGACAAGGGCTGCAAAAGTCCTGGATAAGCAACTAGGTCAGGTTTACACCTTTGACAAGTCACACACTCTCTGACCCATTGTTTGATTTCCTTCCTCATGCCCTTCCAATAAAAGAGTGAACACATCTTCTGAGTAGTGACCTTGACTCCTGAAAGCCCACCAATAGCTCCACCATGGAAATGGCTTAATAATTCTGCTCTTAGAGTTGAATCTTTTCCCATAACCAACCTTCCTTTTCTGAGCAATTGATCATGTACCCATTAATAATGCTTCTTAGCAACTGTTCCCTGTTTCAATTTGTCCACAATTTCTTTCAAGGTAAGATCTGCTTCCCAACTGTTGGCTATTTTACCTAGTAACTTAGTGGTGACATTGGATTGTGAAATGGTTAAAAGTTCACCTTCCAATTGCACTCTAGAAAGTGCATCAGCTGCTCCATTTTCACTACCCTTATTGTAAACAACCTCATAAGTTTTGGAAGCCATTTCATTTGTGTAGGAGTGATAATTCTTTGATCCAACAGATACTTGAGGCTGTAATGGTCTGTTTGAATCACAAAGTGCCTATCCAAGAGATAACCCCTCCATTTCTCTAATTCCAATAGAACTGCTAAAAACTCTTTTTCATAAGTGGATAGGGACTGATGTTTAGTAGATAATGTCTTACTAAGGTAGGCAATTGGATGACCATTCTGTTGTAAGACTGTTCCCAACCCAACTCCTGATGCATCAGTCTCAACAATGAAAGGTTGATCAAAGTTTGACATACTAAGAACAGGTGCAGACACCATAGCTTGTTAGAGACTTTCAAAGGAACCTTGTGCTTCATCACTCCACTAGAAAGCATTCTTTTTAAGCAGATTAGTTAAAGGCCTGCTCAGTGTTGCAAAGTTTTTAGTAAACCTCCTATAATAGCCTGTGAGACCCAAAAAACCTCTAAGTTGTTTGATGTTTGCAGGTATTGGCCATTCTTGCGTAGCCTTAACCTTACTTGGGTCAGTGGACACTCTTTCAGCTAAGATAACATGTCCCAAGTACTCCACATGGCTTGTGCCAAACACACACTTACTCCTTTTTACATACAGTTGGTTTTCTCTCATGGTTTGCAAAATAGTTTCCAAATGTTGCACATGTTCTGCTATACTCCTACTATAAATAAGGATGTCATCAAAAAAGACTAGAGTGAACTTCCTCAAGTAGGGCCTAAAAACATCATTCATCAAAGCTTGAAAGGTGGATGGGGCATTTGTCAGTCCAAAAGGCATGACCAAGAATTCATAGTGACCTTCATGTATCTTAAAGGCAGTTTTGGCCACATCCTCATCACACATCCTAATTTGGTGATACCCTGACCTCAAATCCAACTTAGAGAACACAGTAGCCCCATGTAGTTCATCAATAAGTTCTTCTATAATTGGGATTGGAAACTTGTCTTTTATAGTGTTCTTATTGAGCTGTCTATAGTCTATGCACATTCTCCATGAGTTATCCTTTTTTTTACCATGACAATAGGAGATGCAAATGGGCTATTGCTATGCTTAATTACCCTGATTCAAGTAATTCTTTCACCATAGCCTCAATGGCATCTTTCTGTGTGGGTGGGTGCTTATATGGTCTAATATTCACAGGTTGGGTACCTTGTTGCAATGGTATTCTGTGATCATGAGTTCTCTTAGGTGGGAGTTCAGTAGGTACCTCAAAAACATCAGCAAACTTGTCCACCACAGTTGCTAATTCTGGTTTGATTTGGTCCTCCTTCTTGCATCCAAGCATGTTCATAAGCTGCAAGCCAGTGTTTGGATACACAGATAACATCAGTAATTCAGCTCCACCAGTTCTTTCCAACTCCTTATCTTGCCTCTTACCACTTAACCAATGTAAAGTAGCCTTAGTAGTACCCCTTAGTGTCATTCTCTTCCTATTGTACATGAACTCTATCCTCAAATGCTTAAAGTTGCATTTCATGTCACCCAAGGTAGACAACCACTGTATGCCTAACACCATTTCACACCCTCCAAATGGTAATATCATAATGTCAGTTTTGAAGGTTTCTCCTTGCAATTTCCATACAAAACCCTTACATTCTTGAACACTGGTCAACTTCTTTCCTCCAGCTACTGTGACAGCTAATGGGCATGTGTTTTTAAGTTTGCAGCCCAACTTTTTTGCTACTTCTACATCTAGGAAATTGTAAGTTGAACCACAATCCACCAAAATGTGCAACTCATTCCCTCCCACTTTGCCAGTGACTCTCATGGTTTGGTAGCTGTTTGACCCATTCAATGCATTCAAAGAGATTTGTGGTACCTCATCCACCAAATCTTCTTGTTCCTCCCATTCCAAACCATCACAATCTTCATCTGCCAATACCACCAATGAAAATAATTGGCCACTGCACTTATGCCCTGGTGTGTACTTCTGGTCACAATAGAAACACAAATTTTGTGCCCTTTTTTCTTAGTACTCTTTTTGGGTCAACTGTTTTCTCATAGGTGCAGTTGTGGGGGTGTTTGGATTAAGCCTGAAATTGTTGTTTTGAGTAGGGGTGGGCAACAACGATGGTCTCACAACATTTCCATTACCAAACCTATTCACTCCCATATTTGACACATGCCTATTTTTCTTCTCAATAGCCTCAAGAGTGGCTTCTTGCAGGTTTGTCAAATAATAAGCATCAGCCAAGGTTATTGGTGTGAACATTCTTACCCCCATCTCCAATTCAGTTGGCAACCCACCCAAATACAAACTTAAAGCATTTCCAGGACTAATATCAACTCTGCACAACAGTTTATCAAACAGATCTTGATATTCTTTGGCACTTTTGTCATATTTAGCATTTTTCAATTCTGCCATTGGATCTTCAAACACTGATCCAAATCTTTGAATGATGGCAGTTTTGTACATTTCCCAACCCACATTTTCACCAACTAATCTCACAAATTGTATGTGCCAAAGTAATGCTTTCTCATCTAAATGTACAGAGACAATCTTTACATTTTCAATTTCTGGTGTGTTGTCAATCAAAAAGAACTGCTCACACCTAAAGGCCCAATCTTTGACATTATCTCCTTGAAACTTGGGAAACTCCACCTTTGCTAACCTACTAAACTGATTAGCTGTTCTTCCCATTCCAAGATTCATCATCTGATTGTTGTTTTGATTGTTTTGATTGCCCATGGCTACCATTGTATTGGTCAAGGTAGCCAAAGTTTCCCTGATGTCAACCAATGCATTCTCCAAAGTACTTTGCATGTAGTTTCTGATGTTAGGATCAATTGCATCACCTCCATTATTCACAGTTCTGGTGGCCGGTGCCATTGATGAATCTTGTTTACCAAGGGTACTATTGCTTGATTTGTATTGAATCTGTTACTAATTATCACGCCTACCCTTCAGTTGAGCAATAACTAACAACAATAACCGTTTCTTGGCCACCCTCAAGTCAAACAAAACTAATCATTCAACCACAAGCAGAGGATTTAATCACTTATGCGCTGCTCGTGTGATCGCGATGTATACTTGACAAGTGGTCTTCTTTCTGAACGGATAGTACACCACTAATCAATGTACCAGTGTAGCACAATTGATTAGAATCAGAATACCAGTGTAGTATTCTTGATTTCTTGAATTTCTTGACCGGAAAATTAACAACCTTCGCCGGAAAATTAACAACCTTCGTTGGAAGTTGACCAGAGAAGATGGTGAATGTGAATTGTGAAAGATATAGAGCCAGGAGAGGGCTCTGATACCAATTGATAAATGCAAAACCATGATTTCTCGAAGTGTGCTAAAACTAAACAGGATCTATCAAATATAAAGAATCAAGATCGAATTGTAGTTCAAGAAGTAGTTATAAGTTTGTTACACAAACTGTTAACAAGTGATAGAGAAAGGATTAAAAGAGAAATGTATTTTATTAGCTGCCTATTACAATGAGGACTTAACAACTATTTAAAAGAGGAATTGGTTCCAAAATTGGTTACAAGCCTGTGTGGTAACAAACACGTACACCTCACGTGTTTAGCTCAAAGCTACGCACATGCACCTCACGTGTCACAGTAAACTAATAACCAAACATGACTTATCTATACTATATATAAAGGAAAAACCAAAAAGTTAAAAGTGAAAACTTAATTTATTTAAGAAAATCTTGAAAGTGTAAAAATTAAGAAAACTATATATGAAAACTATAAATTTTTATTATTATTTTCGTTTACAACCCACAAATATTATTTTCATTCAGTTTAAATAGTGTTTAATCAATGTTTTAAAAACCGGGTCTCAAGACCCGGTCGAGTCACCGGGTTACCGGTTCAACCGGTTTGATCCATCGGGTCAACCGGGTCTTCTTCCAAAATTAAATTTATATATATTTGAAATGATACAATATATATATATATATATATATATATATATATATATATATATATATATATATATATATATATATATATATATATATATATATATATATATATATATATATATATATATATATATATATATATATAACAGGAGGCATTACACGTAGATAATACCAGAAAAGTCCACCTCATTGCCATGTAATTGTATTTTTGCCATGTCATCACATTATGTCCAAGTAAGCAATTCTCTCTACATTAATTCTCTCTACAAATTATAAAATTCGGATTTATTAAAAAGAAGACTATTATGGGATTCGAACCATGGACCTCTTGATTGGTTATCATGTATTTTTACCACTAGACCAAGTTAATTTTTGAATTAAATCCTGCAAAACTAAATATATAATATTTACCAAGTATTAATGATGCATATCTTTTCCTTAGATATGTATAGTTCCCAATATAAAACCTATGCATGACGTTTATTAGGGTTTTTGTTTCACACAGGAAAAAAAGGTACGCCCTCTTCTCCCTCAACCCTAATAATTAAACGTTGTTTATGTGTTTTTTTTACAGGTTTATCACACAGGAAAAAAAGGTACGCCCTCTTCTCCAACAACATTCCCATCATCTCTGTAAACCCTAAGGCGTTTTATCCTGGCAGATGATCTATTTCAGGTGCACATACTTTCAAATTACATACCTTCAGACACACAATATGAAACGTAATTTGTTTTAATTTAGCATTTGTATCAAGTTAGTTAAAATAGTGAATATGGTCTCAAATTACTTATTACATCAATATGTTTGTATTCATGTGAATCTTCAATCATCATTGTAATTTATTTATTTTTATTTTTTCGTGTTTTTAGGTATTTGTGAAAATTGAACAAATTTCATGGAAGAGGACAAAGGTTAAATCTTGATATTTAACATTTGTTTTGGTGTTTGTAGGTATTTTTTGTGTTTGTAGGTATTTTTTGTGTCTGTAGGTACATACACAATCAAACCCGTTCATATGAATTTTGTTCCTCAGTTCATGCAACCATGCTCTTACAATGAATAATTTGTTCTTTAGTTCATTCAACCATGCTCTTACAATGAATAATTTGTTCTTCAGTTCATGCAACCATGCTCTTACAATGAATAATCTTTTGAAGGTATCTTTTTTAATGATTAACGCACTTGCTGATGGTAAACTTGAACTCGCCACTCTTCTGGCATCCCTTGGAGAGAATCTTTTGATGGAATTGTGAGTTATGCGCAACTTTTTAAGAATGTATATCATTTGATAGAATTTGTATACACTTATTTTGCTCTTATGGTTTGGTATACAGCCTGAGAAGACTTTAGGAACCATCAAGGAGCAACTTGCTGCTATTGCACCTGCTCTAGAACAATTGTGGAAGCAAAAATATGAAAGGGTTAAGGAGTTCTCAAATGTTCAGACACAAATCCTCAAAATTTGTGGAGAAAATGCAGGGAACAGTGACCATGCAGGAGCCCAAGTTGTTGTTGACGTGTCTGATTTATCAACTTTGTTAGTATTAAATCTGATCATTTATAACCGGTTTCAGGCCGTAGAATATAAATTATTATAAAAAGGATGTTACTGAAGTTCTGTAATAGGAGATGAAACCAATGATGGTGTTTCGTTTCCTTTAAACTATGAAGGCGCTGCACAAACGTAGGTGCTGCAATGTTGTATTTTGATTGGCTCTGTCACCTGATGTGTTGCAATCCTTATGAACAATCTAAGTTTTAGGGGAAATCAGATTAAGTTATTAAAATATCCCCTGTTAAGAGTAAATGACTTTTAGATTTAGATCAATGGTTACAAATGCTTAAATGACTTTTAGTTTGTGTACAAAATTTGATTGGTTTTTGGAGATGATAATTACAGGAGAAAGATGACCTTGGGGCTAAGTATAAGGAAGTCAATGAAAAGTCAGAGCAGGCAGCATCACAACTGTCAGGATTGCAGCAGGAGCTTGATTGCACGCGCCAACATGGTAATGAGACACTGAAAGCAATCGATACCGAGAGGCGAGAGATAACAATTGCGATATGAAAACAATAGGTACTTGAATCTTACAAATTATTGGTTCCATGTCTTCAAAGATAAAAAAAACATTCTATCTTTTCACCCATATACATTAATTAATTTCTGAATTTTTCAAGGATTTTGTAAAAAACTTCAATGCTTACCCATTTGACCAGGGTGCAGCTGCAAATGTGGAGTACGTCGGGAACCTGTTTTACGGGTTGCAAAACTATCCTCAGGTATAAAAACTTTGATTTTGGTTTTTGTTGCGAATTTCATCCTTTTGTGAAATCGAATAAGCGTGTATGTCAAGGAGTACTTGGAAGATACATTGACGCCCGGGGATGAAGATAAAGCTTTATCGGTTGTAATATCACAATCTAAGTAGCAGGTACGGAGAAATATGTTAGCGAAGGTAAAACTGTGTAAATCGGATCTCTATAGTTCAATTTGGGAAACTGTTAACAGAACACTGTTTTTTCCCACTTGCTACGTACCTGTTTTGACGGCATAATCTATATGTATATTTAACTTCACATTTTACTCTTTGCTGTGTAGGGTGAACGTAATTTTGAGACATTTGGAGAGTGGCTAACTAATAACTCTACAGTGGGAAGGATAGCTTGGATGAAAAATGCATTGCATCGAGATCTAAAACACAGCAACTTGCTTCTGAATGCAAATTGTGACCTAAAGATATGTGACTTTGGGCTTGCAAGAACAACAGCTGAGACGGATTTCATGACCGAATATGTTGTGACCAGGTGGTATAGAGCCCTCGAGTTGTCTTATAACTGAGGTACTCCCCTCCCCTTTACACTTTCTATTGACTTACTTTTAGTCAGGTCGGGCAATGCGCAAATACAGGCTTGGGTTGAAATTAACGGCCATTAAACCTCATAATAAACCAAGTGCTGTTTAGATCTAACTTATAGAACTAATGCAAATTCTACAGGATACACAACTATTGCTTTGGTACCTAGCAATGGATGAACTTGTAGTGCCACTCCGCCGTCCACCTGGTGATTCATGTACATACAGCACTAACACAGACAAAGAAAACAATTGTATGATCTACCCACCTTGCGATTGATTTTGCTAAATTTGGTATTGTTGTTAAGGTAATATTATATTTTTAATACGCCTCTGTGTTCACCTGCAATATTATGATGAGGCATAGATATGTGGATCATTTAGAACGTTTAATCGTTCATTCATTACATATTAGGGATGCTCAAAATAGTGTTGGATATGCTTATATTGTTTGTAGCTGTTTAAGATAATAAATAATTTATTTTGAGTGTTGAACAACTTCTGATCCTGATAGACATTTCTGTGAAATACTGAGAGGTCTTTTGTAGTAGTCCCTCAAAGTAAGGTTAAAAGGAAGGGTGAATAGGTATTTTTTATGATGCCTGTAGGGAATCTTTTTGCTGTAGCTGATACGAGATTCATTATCCAAAAATGGTATTTTGTGGTAAATGAGAAGCAGAAGCACACTATTTGAGAAACAAACACTGATTGCTGTCATTAGTTGATCAGGTTTTAGGCGGTTGTCCAGTTGATTACAACACGATTAGAGATCTTTTCCTCCAGGTACTTAAACATATTTATAACATGTTTGGATTTGCATGTTATATTTACTACTTTAATGATCTCAAAGCTTTTCTATTATGAATACATGTAGTTATATCTATCTTAGAATGTAACCGATTTTAAGTATATTTTTCCCATTCAATCTTTCTGGGGAACCTAATAACGGAGGCGAAGATTTTCCTCTTGGATGTGCTTAAGCCTAACCTGCCAGAACATACTCACCTGCAAACCAAGTTACATGTTGCCGAAGCTAATATACGCTTACTTCCGCTTGATAGATGTCGTATCGAGACTGCCCAACCACATGTACAAGTGTTTTAATACGTACATGATTATTTACTGATGTGTGTGTAAGACTTGAGATGGAAATGAAGAGAGTTGAGGTAACAATTTCGTGTTTTCATCTTAGGCGGGCTACTAATAGTTACGATATATGACTTTAATAAGAGAAAGAACAAATTATAGGGTGTTTGGGATTTTCTTATTCTTGAATTGCTTATCTACTTATTAGTAGTTTTTAGTAAGGAATCCATAAGCATTGCGTAAAAACAAAACAAAAAGTGTAGTGTAATCTTTAATGTTATATGGTTACTTTGACACCACAATGTCGGAATATGTGTTTGTGAAATTAGTATTACTTCTTGATTTACCTGTAATTCTTTAATAGCTCATTTGATGATTATAAAGAACACAACTTTAAATACCAATCGTATGTTAAAAGTTTTTTAGAAAATGTTATATGAGAATATGTCTGAATAACTAACGTGTTAGAACACAATTTTAAATCGGCCACTTATAATTATGTGAGTCGAAATAGTGAGCACCAACAAGATGTGGTATGCCAAATAGAATAAAAATGACCAATGCTCTTATGCGGGTTTAGTTATTTGCGTTGCCAAATAGAAGAAATTTGCCGTTGAGCTGTGGGCTGTGAGCTAAATTGTTTAATTGTGTTTTGAAATCGTTGCAGGCTCTAGAATAGACATAAGGATGCAAACCGTGTATCAGACCATGTACTACTCAAGGAAAGTATACTATTTGTCATTCAGTTAATCAAGTCATTTGATAATTATTATTATGACGTTAATCACTGATGAGACGAAAAGTGTACCGCTTTTAGGGGGTCATTTAAGCCCTAATTCATGATTATTTGATCAAATATTGCCTTAAATCGTTCCTTTTGTCATTTTAGGTACTTTGGAGAAGAAATCTGGAAAAGGAAGCATTTTGGACGTTTTTGGAGCATAAAAGTGAAGAAAACGACAAAGTCTCAAAATCGGCTGGAAAAGTACCTGTGACGGCGTCAAGCACCATTGTGACGCTGTCAACCCTTAACGCGCCAGAGAGGATTTTGGATGATTAAAAGGGGACGGCGTCAAGCTATGACAAAGAGGTGGACATGAAGATTACTCATGACGGGCCAGAACTATTTTGGTACTGGAAGGTGACGGCGTCACGCTTTGTGACGCCATAGGCCGTCAAGTGTTAAGTTAAAGAGAGACGGGCCAGAGGATTTTTGAAGGTGACGGCGTCAGGATCATAGACCTGACGACGTCAGATGATATAGAGTGACGGCGTCAAAGTATTCTTACACGAGAAGGAACCTTAGTGAAACCGCCACAAGTTAATCAAGACAATCACAACTCGCGCGCGGAGTAGCTGTCACTGTTTTGGCCATAAAATCTTCATACGAACTCGGATTTAGGTGATTCAAGAGGCCACGGAATCGGGACGAAAAGATCTACAATTTGGTGAAAAAGGGGAGCTGACGCCGTCAAGGTTAAGGGTGACGCCGTCAGATCGATGCGGACAGAAAATCAGCTATAAATACAACATCACAACTTCATTTTTTGTAAGCCCTAAACCCTAAGTCCGATTCTAGGGTTTAGGTAGGTGTTTTTCCAGCAACTTAGAGGGTCTTAATCATGCCATAAACATCTTGTAATGGTTTGTTTATTGATTCAATCCTATACTATATCTTCAATTATCGTTATTGTCAATTGCTCTTCATTGATTATGTGTTGCTAATTCACCTTGTGTCTACTTATGATTGTGTGAAACTTGTATATAATTAATTAGATCTTATTGATTCCTTGTTGATGTATGTGTCTATCGTCATCAATAAAGGTGTGACACTTCAATAGATCTAATTGGTTTAGCTTATAATTCTTGTTTCCTATTGTCTCTTGTTTGATTGGGTGATATCGATGTTAGGCTTAAGAAAACTGGTTAACCTCCTATACTGTAACTTGCTTGAACGTCTTAAGAAACATGAACCAATGCGTACTAGGTTTAATTGGTTGTATTTAATGCATAAGCGAATTCTAGTGATCCCATGTTAGGAGCTTCTTAGCCGGCTCGACATAAGAGTGAAGTAGGAGCTTATAGAGTTGGGGAAGTACGTACGCCACCCCACGAATGGTATTAAGGAATACAACCCGTCAATTAAAACAAGGTGTGACAATTCAATAGGTAGAATTGGATAGCTAGCAAGGAGTAACATATCATAGGTAGACATGCTTCACTTCCCTTGTAGAACCCTAGTTTACTTTCCTGCACATTAGTTTAATTAGTAGCTTTTGGGTTAGTTGATTAGCAACTAATTCCGCCTCTCCTTCCAAAACCCGAGATTTTTACTTGCTTTCCATAAAATATAAAAAAAAAATACAAAAAGAATCATCCCTCACCTCTAGGCCTAGTAGATAAATTTCAATCCTAACGACACTATTCCCCTAGAGAACGATCAATCCCCCGGTACTTGCCACTACACTATACTACATCGGTCAGGTACACTGCCTGGTGGGGATTGCAAGCCTCTTGAGATCCCTCGAGAGGTAAAACCTGTTGTAAGGTCGCAAAACCACGCATCAAGTTTTTGGCGCCGTTGCCGGGGAATAGTTATTGCTTAGGTTGAAATTTATTTTTATTTGGTCTACTCATTAGATTCCTATCTAGTGAGATTTTTCTTTTCTTTTTATTAGCTTTCTAGTAGTCTATCTTTTCTTTGTGTCTTTGTTCGTAAAAACCTTTCCATTGACTCTTCCGTTCACCAATATGGAGTACGCGAACCCACCATACTACCGACCACGAAATCCATTTGCCCCTAATGACATCTTGATGTTCAACCAATATCGAGATGAACCCATATATGATGCATGGACTCGTTTTAAAAACTTACTCCGAATAGTCCCTCATCATAGCTTCGATTTAGCATCCCTAACCCAAATCTTTTACGATCGTGTCGACCGATATGACCAAATGTGCATTAACGATTTTGCCAATAGGGAACTTAGGGAATTAAATGCTGAAGAAGCATGGGATGCCATTGAAGATTGTGCCCAATATTATTTTAGAGTAGACAACCCAACAAACGTTAGTACAAGTCAATTGACCACAAATTCCAAGGATCATGAAACAAGTTTGTCTGGGGATGACTATTTTGGGATACCTAAGTGGATGTCATGTAACATCATAGTACAAAACAAACACATAGGTAATCTAGATAAAATGGAGGATGAGGTGGATAATCCAAGCCCACAAAGTACCCCACAAGTCCTACCATCACTTGAGGCACACACACCGCCCGTGACTTACCCGGAAGAAGTAAAAGAAACTTTAGGAATCCCAATGGATGTAGAACCCTTGGACCAAGCACCACTAGAGGATATAGGTTTGAATACTTATAGTGATAACCTTACTCTTAGTTCCAGGGAATTTCCTAGTGTTGATGAACCGGAACCTAAACCTTTACACAACTTTCCATCCTTAGATATATTTCTAGGAGACAAAAGAGGAACCGACCCACCCATCAACCCTTATTATCCGGGTAGTTTTAGGATGAAGGAAGCCATTCACTCACCCCCTTCACCTCACGTGGCATATTTCCACCCTAAGGGTGTGTATCGCTACTTTCACCCACACTTAATCCTAAGTGTAGGGAAAACCTCCCCTATTTTCGTTAAATAAGGGTAGAGTCAGGCTCGTGACTCGAACAAAAACAAGCGCTTCTTGGGAGGCAACCCAAGCTTTATTTGTTTAATTGTTTGATGTTTTTATTTTATTTGTTTGTTTGTGTCATATATGCTTAATCATAATTGTTTAATTTTCATGTTTCGAATAATTTGTGAAAATGCTTTATCTTGTTTTTAACTTCTTCTTAATTGCATATAAATGTATTTTACAAAAAGATAGGTGTAGGGAAGTTTATATTTTGTTAAAAAGAACAAAATTCAAACATGGAAAATTCACAATTCATGATTAGCATATATTCTATCTTGTTTGTGTGTCAATACTTGTGGACATGATTTATGAGTTCCTATTTGTAATTCATCCCGCAAGTATCCTATCCTTTTATTGTTTTGTTTTGTTTTTATTTCTAAGTCTGGAATTACATCTAGTTGTGGTTTTTCTTTGTTCGGTTTGATGCTTTGGTTTTTGTGTTTGATGATTACAGGTTATATTGGTAAAGAAGATGTACGTGCAACACATCAAGAGGATGATTATATTTCTGAAGTGAAGCTTGTCATGTTCATTCTCTTGGAGGGAGATTTAACAATATTATTACATCATCCATACCGAGCGAATCAGGGGAGTATTAGTTTCTTCCATTTTCATTTATTTTTACTTTTACATCTTTTGTCTAGAACATTGGGGACAATGTTCGGATTAAGTGTAGGGAGGGTAAATTAGGATGCCTTAGAAACTACAACTGTAAAACCCGAAAATTTAAAACATGCAAAAATTACCAAATTACCCCTGAAACTTTAAAAATTTAATTAAAGCTTATTCAAAGTACCGAATTAATTCCGAATCTCTGGAAACGAACCACAAATCAAGCGAGATAATTTTGAGGCAAGCTTCTAATATTTCTACAAGGTACAAAAATGTATTATTACACAATAAAACACTTGGGCCGATTAATACACACACACACATATATATATATATATATATATATATACATAAGTTATAATTTAATTAATTTAAAAACACTTAAAATACAAAATAAATTAGGAAATCATTCAAATTAAGGGAAGATTGATTTTGTCCAGATTTATACCGATTCTTTAGCCTTAATACCCTCCCCATACTTGGTCTATATCATCCATATAACCTCCCATGATTTTATCCTTGATTTAACCCTAAAAACCTTAGCCGAAATACACAAAAATACACACACATTCAATCCGAATTTTCTGCAGCCAAGAAACATTTTTATGGAGTTCATTCTAGTGCTAGGAAGACTAGAAAAATAGCCATTCGATTTATAAGGGCCTGGTCTAGGTGGTGTCGAATTTTTCCTCCTTTATTCCATACGATAGGTATAATTCGTGATCCTTGATTCCATACGTTCTAAAATTAATCCAATATTTTTATTATGATCTTTATAACATATAAGACTCAGGAAAATTATATGAATCGAATCATGCACATTTTTTAAGTCGCTTTGAATTTTATGGGTTTAAACAAACGTAAATTCCAAAATATGTGTTACGAATTTTCTGGGTGCTATGGCTATTTTATTTAGACCTCATATGATGTAATAGACCTGGGAAAAATGATAGATCGATTTATGGTAGCCTAAATCATGTCGTGGTAATTTTGATGTCTAAAACGTACGTAAATATCAAATATATGTTAAACGATTTTTCTGGGCATGCTAATTATTTTTCGTGGGTTCCTTATAAGTCATATGATCTGGGAAAAATATGAATTTGATTTTTGGAGGCCTAGATTTAACGTGGTGAATTTTAGTTAAAACCGGATTTCATGAAAATAAAGAAAACAAATAAATGAAAATCGGGGCTACTAGGGTTAGGTTTCTTGGGCATGAATCTGATCATTAAATGTGTTTTAAGGATGAATTAATGATGGTGCAATGATTGGTAAATAGTAGGGTTTGTAATTGTTTGTAAAAGTCTAGCCGATTAAACATAAAAAGTATAAGGACCTGTTTTGTCAACTTTGAAACTTCTGGGATATTTTTGTAAGATCATATACATCTGTAGGAATGTGGGAAAAATATAACTTTGGGGTCCTAAGTGTAAATATTGCAATATAATGAATTAATGGCATATTAGGGTTTCGATTTGAAATAAATTAAAAGTGAGGGACCAAAAGTGTAAATCTGAAATATTGAGGTTGTTTTGAGTTAATACTGATATAAAAAGGTTGTTGTGTAATTTTGAGGATTTATGGGCTAATTATGTAATTGTTATGAATTATGACTTAATATATATGTTTTGTAAACTTAAAGGACTAAATATGTAAATTCTGAATTCTGAGGGGTCTAATCTGTAATGTACTAACTTCTGATGGTATATTCTGTAAATTTGAAATATAATATGCTTGGTTGGTAATTATGGATATTGTAGGGTTTAATTTGTAAAATATGTAATTATAAGGTTGGTTTTGTAAATTATGTAACTAAAGGGGTGTAATCTGTAAATTGTGAAACTTAAGGGAATAAAATGTAATTCTGAATAAAGTGAGTCTATAATTCTGTAACTTAAAGTAATTTCACTAATGACCTTGGAAATTAATGAAGTTACATTTAAAACCCTAAACATTGTATAATTGTCATAATTAACCCTAAACTTCTGTAACTTGATAAAATGTACTGTATTCCATAATAATCTTTGAATAAAGGTTCAACCTAATCTGAAATGATAATATCTGTTAATTCTAGAAACCTGATAATTATGGAAACTTACTAAATTCTGGAAACCTACTAAAAATAGAAGTTACTTATAATGGGAAGATAACTGAAAACCCCTTTCGTATTTCTGTTTTCTACTCCTTAGGTTCGAGGAGGGAGTGATTTGATTTCCTGTCAGCCTTTTCTATTTTGTGTGCTTGCATTGAAATAAGGTACAGATATTCTGCCCTTTTTAGTAAGGTGCCTTCGTTCTCTTTTGATTATTGATCTTGATTCGTATTAGGATTTCCCGATGCCATTGCTATGTTTTCCCTGCTTGTAAACCTTGATCTGTTGTACTTGTTCTTGAACTTTTGTTTAAACCCTGTCTTGATCTTTGGTTTACACCTTGTTCTGAACCCTGCCATGAACCTTGTTCTGAACCCTGCCATGAACCTTGATACGAACCCTGCCATAAAACCTTGACTTGAACCTTGATACTTGTGATATTATAACTGGATGAGAAAACCTTTTTAAATGATTTATGGAAATGTTTTAAGAAACTATTCGTAAGGCTATCTTTATAGAAACCATTTTTTTAAAAAGACCTTCTTTATGAAACTGTTTTAAAGATCACTTTTATGAAAGTCATTATTAAAGGATTTCTTTTCAACACCTATGATATGGACTTGTAATATAAACTGTTAAAATGAACTTTTAAACAAATTGATATTGACTTCCTGATATCGACCTTCCTGATATTGAACCTCCCTGATATTGACCTCCCTGATATTGAACCTTGGACTACCTGATATGGAACCCTCTGATATGAACCTTCTGATATCCTGTCTTGAACCCTGATATGGAACTTGATTCTGAACAACCTGATACTTGACACCTGATACTTGATACTTGACACCTGATACTTGACATTTGACACTTGATACTTGACACTTGACCCTGACCCACAGTTTGATATTACGAGCCACCCACCAGGCATGAGGTGTTCATGTCCTTGTCATTGATGCACCGATGACTTGACTCTAGGGTAGGAGAGAGATGTCCTATCCCGTCCCTGACTTGATTATATGGTGTGTATTGGTAGACTCTGGCCACCTGGGGCGTATGGATGCATCCTAGACTTGACCTGATCTGTTTATATTACTTGTTATATCTGGTGACTGATGGTGTGTGCGATGCACGTCTTTCACAACCTCTGGGAGCTCATGACTCCAACCCTGCGAGGTAACCCCTCACCCTGTTGTATCTGATACATGAGGACACCCCTCATATTATCTGGTTACTTGAGAGGCATCCCCTCTGGATTTCTGATATGGCTACATGATTATGATATCTCTGATTTCTGGGCTCATAGTGGATTTCTGTTACCCTTACACTTACCCATATTACTTTCCTTAACCCTTGACATATTTGCATGACCTTGACATCACTTATCTTTCATTACTGTTACATTATTCTTGCACATTAATTCTGACCGGTTCGTATTTCTTTCTTATTCATTATTCTGTATTATTGCTTGTTTCTGTTATATCTGTTCACTGAGCTCTCGTAGCTCAGCCGCATTTCTTTTCCTGCGGCAGGTACTTTTAAGCTAGGAGCTGGGTTTTAGCTTGGGATGAGAGCAACTTGTGTGAATTTTAGACCTTGTCATTCTAGTGTGACCATTTGGATATTATTTCTGTTATGCCATTGTTTGGGCATTTTGGATTCTGTTTTGTACTTCGTTATTTCTGTCTTGCACTTGATATAAGTCGTGTTGACTTATTTTCCTTTGGATTTTAATGTTAAGGCTTCCGCTATTTTATTTCTTGAATGCTTGTATCTGATATGAAACCATGTATTTGTGACATCTTTGCCCTTGTCGGGTTGGGGTGTTACAACAACTTCGCTTGATTTTTGTTTTGTTTAATAGTGAATGTGTAATAAAGCCAAGAGAAATATTGGTTAGGGCAATTTTAGCACCAAATTTAAAATTTTTTACAACATATAGGAGTGAAACTTTGATTTTAATAAGCGTCTCATGGATAGGGAATTGTATGACTAGCACAAAAACCATACCACTCAAAAATTTCCACCCCAAATATGTGAGGTTCGCCTTTAGATCTTTAGGAAAAAGCATTCATTGTTGGTGCTTATGAGTGTACCGGTAGTTTTATAGATTCTAGAACTTGCGTTTGTGATGCATACCGAGACTGCTAGTGAGACTACATTCGTGTAGTTAGGATTGACTACATGATAAGAGGCATTAGGATTAACCCATTGTTTTACACCTGTGTTTTTGTTATAATTACTTTGGCTACATTGGTCAAGTAATTCTCCCACACCCTTTGCGTTGTACCCATTTTTGGTACACGATACCCCTAGTACACCCCTCAGAGCCTATCTTTTCGTTTCGACCTTTAAGCATTTTACTTAAAGGAAGAATTTGTTTACACCCCACTTAAATGTACACCCAAATCGCCTTAGCCTACCTTGTATGCACTCATTTTTAGTGCATTATTGTGAAAACATTTGTTTAAAACCCTTAGTTAATTATCTAATTGATTACATGGTTGCTAAGTCGAGTCATATCCTTGTACATATTGTTTTTGGGACGATTGGGACTTATGGGTAAAGTACTAGTGTAATGGAGTAATGGGGAAGAACATCATTTATTACCCCCATATATACGTTAATATTTTAAAGTACTCCAAATGTTTCGATTATCTTGATTCGAGTCATTAGAATAATTTTATGTAAAGTATGTAAAAGTTCAAGTGTAGGGATGGTACAAAGAATCCCTAGTGATGTATTGTTTTGGATGGTAGGGCAAGAGTGTATGCAAAAAAAAAAAAAAAAAAAAAAAAAAAAGTGAAGAAAAAGCATACGGACTACCATCAGCCTCTATCTTTTATTTATGTTTTATTTTGTTCTATATTTATTAGTTCATGATTAGTTTAAGTTGAGTCGAGTCTTGGCTTATCAACGCCTCATTCTACATGTAATTGACCAAGATGATTGACTTGCCACCAGTAAAAATATCCTTATCCAACAAACCGTGTTTTCCTTATCCCTACACCTAACGTTATAACCCTTTGTAAAGACCTCTTTGATAGTTTATCCTAGGTGCTTACGCCAAAAGTGGTAGAGGCGTGATCCTTTCCCAAGCCTATGGTAATCTATTTTCTATGACAGGTAGTGAGCGATATTCTTCCATTTCCATTTATGATATATAAATTTACAACACCCGAGAGATGAGAGTATCCAAACACTTAATGTGAGGTGCTAGTGTATAATTTCCGTGCTTGTTTTGACTAAGGTGGAACGATCATTTGTTGTAATTACTTTTATATTAATGTTAAATGACCCCTAACTTGTATTTTGATTGGTGGAAAAGCTCATTTGCTTGAGGACAAGCAAATCCCAAGTGTAGGGATATTTGATGAGACGAAAAGTGTACCGCTTTTAGGGAGTCATTTAAGCCCTAATTCGTGATTATTTGATCAAATATTGCCTTAAATCGTTCCTTTTGTCATTTTAGGTACTTTGGAGAAGAAATCTGGAAAAGGAAGCATTTTGGACGTTTTTGGAGCATAAAAGTGAAGAAAACGACAAAGTCTCAAAATCGGCTGGAAAAGTACCTGTGACGGCGTCAAGCCCCAGTGTGACGCCGTCAACCCTTGACGCGCCAGAGAGGATTTTGGATGATTAAAAGGGGACGGCGTCAAGCTATGACAAAGAGGTGGACATGAAGATTACTCATGACGGGCCAGAACTATTTTGGTACTGGAAGGTGACGGCGTCACGCTTTGTGACGCCATAGGCCGTCAAGTGTTAAGTTAAAGAGAGACGGGCCAGAGGATTTTTGAAGGTGACGGCGTCAGGATCATAGACCTGACGACGTCAGATGATATAGAGTGACGGCGTCAAAGTATTCTTACACGAGAAGGAACCTTAGTGAAACCGCCACAAGTTAATCAAGACAATCACAACTCGCGCGCGGAGTAGCTGTCACTGTTTTGGCCATAAAATCTTCATACGAACTCGGATTTAGGTGATTCAAGAGGCCACGGAATCGGGACGAAAAGATCTACAATTTGGTGAAAAAGGGGAGCTGACGCCGTCAAGGTTAAGGGTGACGCCGTCAGATCGATGCGGACAGAAAATCAGCTATAAATACAACATCACAACTTCATTTTTTGTAAGCCCTAAACCCTAAGTCCGATTCTAGGGTTTAGGTAGGTGTTTTTCCAGCAACTTAGAGGGTCTTAATCATGCCATAAACATCTTGTAATGGTTTGTTTATTGATTCAATCCTATACTATATCTTCAATTATCGTTATTGTCAATTGCTCTTCATTGATTATGTGTTGCTAATTCACCTTGTGTCTACTTATGATTGTGTGAAACTTGTATATAATTAATTAGATCTTATTGATTCCTTGTTGATGTATGTGTCTATCGTCATCAATAAAGGTGTGACACTTCAATAGATCTAATTGGTTTAGCTTATAATTCTTGTTTCCTATTGTCTCTTGTTTGATTGGGTGATATCGATGTTAGGCTTAAGAAAACTGGCTAACCTCCTATACGGTAACTTGCTTGAACGTCTTAAGAAACATGAACCAATGCGTACTAGGTTTAATTGGTTGTATTTAATGCATGAGCGAATTCTAGTGATCCCATGTTAGGAGCTTCTTAGCCGGCTCGACATAAGAGTGAAGTAGGAGCTTATAGAGTTGGGGAAGTACGTACGCCACCCCACGAATGGTATTAAGGAATACAACCCGTCAATTAAAACAAGGTGTGACAATTCAATAGGTAGAATTGGATAGCTAGCAAGGAGTAACATATCATAGGTAGACATGCTTCACTTCCCTTGTAGAACCCTAGTTTACTTTCCTGCACATTAGTTTAATTAGTAGCTTTTGGGTTAGTTGATTAGCAACTAATTCCACCTCTCCTTCCAAAACCCGAGATTTTTACTTGCTTTCCATAAAATATAAAAAAATACAAAAAGAATCATCCCTCACCTCTAGGCCTAGTAGATAAATTTCAATCCTAACGAACACTATTCCCCTAGAGAACGATCAATCCCCCGGTACTTGCCACTACACTATACTACATCGGTCAGGTACACTTCCTGGTGGGGATTGCAAGCCTCTTGAGATCCCTCGAGAGGTAAAACCTGTTGTAAGGTCGCAAAACCATGCATCAATCACATATCGCACTCATGGATTTTCGGTTCACTTAACTAAACTTCACTATTACTTGATATATGTTCAGTTTTAGTTAAGGTTGTAATAGGATTTGATATTGTATATGGAATCTTCAACATTGACGTTTTTTTTCTTGGCTTGAATGATGATCACTTTGATGCAATTGATTATGGAGCAAAAAAAGCTGTTGCGGTACTTCTCATTTCATCTTATAAATCTTCTTATTTATGGTTTAATATATAAGATATTATTATTTGTTGTTTCATTCACGTATTGGTTGAACTAAATCACTAAGATGCATTCATATTTGCTTCAGGTTAAACAACCCTTTGAGCGTATTGAAGTTTCATTCGAGTGTTGGTTATACCTATAGCTTATTTTTTGTTAACTTAACTTTTTTTAAAGATATTTATAAGGCTTGCTCGCCCATCGAACGGGCTATGCTTTGATACTTTGTTCTTGCATATCACTTTGAAACTTTTCCTCTCATATTCGATAATCGTTTCTTTCTTTTCGTACTTAATGCATCCAATAAAAATTTGGTATGTTTAACGGCCATAAACATAATTAAACAATAACTAAAACCATCCATATTATAATTACAAGTAACTTTCTCTAAAAATTTCCCACCCGTAAACTAATATCCTAAAAAAAATACTTAACTTAATTTTAGGATAACTAAAACCATCCAAATTAACACTTGTCCTAAGAGTGGACAAGTGTGTAGTATGGGCGGCAAAAACAAGGGGAGGGAGTATATAGTGGGTTGTGATGATATTATTTAGGTTATAAGTATGATATAGAGAGTAGTTTTTGTGTTTTCGGGTGCCGGGTTAACTAGAAATAAATTTTAACGGAGCACTTAAATGGGGTTCTTTGTGAAATGATAAAATGGGTGGATTAGACAGTGCAACGAAGGGATCAAACAGTAACATTTAACGTTACTTATATTTTCTATGTCATTCTATAATCTAACCTATAATAAAGAATTTATTTTATTTCATAATTGCATCACAATTAATATCTAATTAAAGAGTTAGTATCAGCCGTAGAAAAATTTGTTAATATTACAAATTTAAATCAAATTATATGTATAAGAAAGCTTTGATGTGCGGATTTATAAAAGAGTTGACATAAACCATGATGGTCAAGTGTCGAAGACTGAGTTAAAAACTTTATTAGTAGGAATGCAACTACAATCAGACGGAGAAAAAAGTGATAGCATCAGATTGATAAGCTTATAAGATGATAAATTAAGCTTAAATGCTTTTTCAATTTTAAATAAGCTCATTAGTCCAGAAAATAAGCTAATCCAAGCACCCCCTTAGGCATTGAGCAACGATCAGATAATACTTTTTTTAAAGCAGTCAATGTTTCGACACGAAGCTTTGGTTGTGCTCCCTCAGGTATTACCATTTCACCTTTTTACTGTTATATTTAAACTTTATATATAGGCTTCTAATTGTTGATCGTTAAGTATGTTATAAGAAAATGGTTGGTTGTGAAGCTTTGACACCTGTTGGCTGAAAGTGACAAGTGCACCTGGTGTTGCCTAGGCGGGCAACAAGGGAGAAAGAGTAGCAGGAGTCATGGGGAGTTATGAGCTCTGGAAACTCGATACATCCACACGTTTCCAGGATCAAAGAGACAAGGTAACTTTAAATTTTCACTTGGTCTTGCATCTATTATTGTGATTGATCTCGAAAATGGGAATACAAATGTTTTTCTTTCTTTCATGTAATGCGTTATTTTGCAGGTCGCGTCGCTATAATTAATGTACACAGACATGATACTTTGAGAACAACGCATAGTTTAAGCCCAACACATTTTAGCAACACAAACATATTTAAAATATAAGGAATTTATAAAAAACACCTAAAAAAATATTGCACAAAAATTACAATACATACTTATGCATCCAATATCTATTTGCATCACACCCGTGCATTTCAAAATTCAATTGACTATATAACTTTTAAATATACTAACACAACAATAAATATACAACATCAAAATATATTAAACACTAAATATTCTTAAAAAAAAAAAAAAAAAAAAAAAAAAAAAAAAAAAAACCAAATTACAAAAAAAAAAAATATAATTGGCAATCTTTAAAAGTAAAACTACCAATTAAAAAGTACAAAGCGTGCCCGCCCATCGGTAAAAATTCCAATTTGCTTGGTAAAAATTTCAATTTCAATTGCGTTTTAAAGACATGTTATTTCTTAGTGAGCATTATCTGTATTTTGCAGAATCAAACTGATCCAAATTTGTTTGGTAAAAATTAACAACTAATGGCATGATGCGTAACTATGTCACATATGCCATGAATTTAATTAATGTGATTTTAAATGATTATGCTAGAGACTCTCTAGATGCAGGTAAATACAGTAAGATCTTTTACTCTTATGATCTTGATCAGTTGCAAAGCCTTCTGTTATATCATATAGTGTACAAACTTTTGCATTTGGAAGATGATGCTTGCGCAGTTCAGGATCAAGCATCTATTTCGTATACACTTAAAGTGTAGACACTGGACGCTAGGTTGTTGTGTGGATAGCCAGGTATTTCATATAGGAGCAATAGCTGATGTACCCCGGTCTGTGTGGCGATTCTTCTTGAACGAGTGGTGTCCTTTTCTTTATTTGTGCAGGTATGACTTTCCTTTTAGCTTATTACGCATTTATTTAGCTACTCCTTTTCTATTAGACCATGTCTTTGTGTAGATTGCACCAACAGGGTGAGCAGATCACCAGAACCCATATGGATGCAGCTGATATCAAGCAGATGTTCTTTGCTACAGTGTGAGATCACCAAAGTAAGATCAATGGATAATCGATCCGATTCTAATAGATCATACATATGGACCAAAGGTAACCTGAAAATTTTCTATATAAATTCTCTACCCCATTATAAAATATAAATCGGCTCATGCGAACATATCATAAGAGGTTATTGTTTGTTTTTTCACCCGTTATTTTACTATATACATACGTGTATAGACCCAGCAGTAAAACGCAAAACCAAGGTAATTTCAATAACTCAAATTTAGGATAATTTCAGTAAAAAAAAGTACTTACATGTCATAAAAGCAACTAACCGCGCTCTTGCATATGGTATTAAGATAGTATAACAGTGGCATCATGCGTAAATGACTAATGTCTTAGACCACAAAAGTGTGAATTACACACAAACTCACTGTGATAATAAGTTCCTTATGTTTAGAGGCTAAGAAATACTTTGTATTATTATTATTATAGGTAAAGATAGAAGACATACATATTATCTTTGATGGTGAATATGGCCAAATTTAGGATAATTTCAGTATAAAAAAAGAGTACTTACATGTCATAAAAGCAACTAAACTTGCTCTTACATATGGTATTAAGATAGTATAACTTATGTCTTAGACCACAAAAGTGCAAATTACGCACAAACTCACCGTGATAATGAGTTCCAGGTATAATAATTAGTTCCTTATGTTTAGAGGCTAAGAAATATTTTGTATTATTATTATTATTATAGGTAAAGATAAAAGACAACTACACATTATCTTTGATGGCGGAATATGTTGAACTTTTCCAGCCAAATTGGTCAGTTCTTAGAAGACCAATTATATAACTTTCGAGCTTTTACCACAGATGATATGGAATAAGTTGGTATACATCGTTCCATAGATAGTTAAGTGTTTCTTTTGTTTGAAGAAAAAAACTTCATTTGTTTGGTGAACTGCTGAACTTGGAACTCTCGGTTACTGATGTAATATGGACCAAGTAATATGTAAAACTACATTGTGATATGGACCAACTAATATGTAAAATTACATTGTGATATGGACCAAGTAATATGTAAATACAATCATGGGTATGGAATGTCATTAGTGCCTAATCTCATTAGTACCATAAATTTTAAGGTTCAAATGTCATTAGTACCTAAATTTTTATTTTGTTGATGTGGAGAAAATCATCTAAAAAGAGTAGCAATGTCTACTTAAAGGTTCAAATGTCAATGAGAGAAAAAATATCCGGTTGAAAGGCGATATGGGTGAGAGTACTGCATATGCGTACATAGTAAGTCATCTTTTTACGACAATCTAGAAAGTTCTTTGGATCGTGTTTGTAAGACGGTTTGTGGCCGGCATTGTAAAAGAATACGTTTTCAACCTTTGAAAATGAGTTTTATTAATGTTCTTATATGTATGCTAAAGGCTAAAGCTATATAAAGAATGGTACACAAGCTTTTATAAACGCATCACTGATCATATTAGTATTTATGTTTGATTTATTAAATCCCATCACTGATCAAATTATTATTTATGTTCAATTTATTAAATTAATTGTTTATGTGATAATCAGTAATCATATAGGTGTTTCGACATATAATCCATTGATAATTAGGTATGTATCATTTAAAAGTAATACATAGTAATTAAGCTCCCCGTTCTTAAAAATGAATTTACGTTAACTAATACCATAACAAGAATAATTATAAGTCATGCCCGCCCATCGGGCGGGCTTCGAAAACTAGTATATACATATATATATATATACATATACATATATATATAGGGGCACTTTCTTGCGAGAACCATCTTATCTGCGAGAACTGACAGAACCCCCAAAAACATTTATGCACGCCTTAAAAAATTATAGTTTTGCACATATGTTCTAAAAACAACATATATGTTTTAAAAAAAACATGGTTGTTCTAAAGAATTTGATAAGAAATTGGAAATACAAAATTTTTCTTTGAAGGTGTGCATGTATGTTCTTATAAGGCGTGCAATGACAATATTGCGGCCGTGTGTAAGGTTTTTGTGAGAAAAGAGGATGAGTTCATGATGATATTGAAGAACATAGGTGGATACTTACGATTATTGATGATTTGCATGTATTTTAAAAGGCGTGCATGTATGTTTTTGGTGGTTCTGTCAGTTCTCGCAGATAAGATGATTCTGAAATGAAAGTCCCACTATATATATATATATATATATATATATGTATATATATATATATATATATATATATATATATATATATATATATATATATATATATATATTATAGTGTAACTTTCAAACGAGAACCATTTTATCCGCAAGAACTGAGAGAACCACCAAAAACATACATGCACGCCTTCAATAATTGTATTTTTGCACATATGTTTTCAAAACAACACATATGTTTTAAAAAAAACATAGTTGTTCTAAAGAATTTGATAAGAAATTCGAAATACAAAAATTTTCTTTGAAGGTGTGCATGTATGTTCTTATAAAACGTGCAACGACAATATTGCGGCCATGTGTAAGGTTTTTGTGAAAAAAGATGATGAGTTCATAATGATATTGAAGAACATAGGTGGATGTTTACGATTATTGATGATTTGCATGTATTTTTATTTTATTTTAAAAGGCGTGCATGTATGTTTTTGGTGGTTCTCTCAGTTCTTGCGGATAAAATGGTTCTCGTTTGAAAGTCCCCCTATATATATATATATATATATATATATATATATATATATATAATATATATATATATATATATATATATATATCGAAAACCGAATTGATCGGGGTCACTTCAAACCCGGCAGGTCTAACCAGATTTCGAAAATATAAAACCGGTCTAATTTGACCCGTTTTTTTCGACCGGAATCGGCCGGGTCGAATCGGGTTTTAAGACATTATGTTTAATCCTCTAATCCTCAAACTTTTATTATTATTCATTTATAACCCATAAAGTTTTTTTATCACTACAACTATCTGCCGCTATAAAATCTCGTTGCTATGCACGGGTACTCATCTAGTCATTATCAAATTGATCGAACTCTTCATTTTTTTTTTCAAACATTACTACGCTTCTATAGCTATACAAGTTCATATTTCTCACTATTTCTCTTTAATTTTATTGCACATTATACTAAAACGTATACTTTGATAAAAATGCAAGAACTACGGTTATAACTTTAGTAGGATGTCGATTATTTTATTGACCATCAATAAGTAACGAAGCACCAACATCGCCCAAGCGGCTCTTTTCCGACGTAGCACCAAAGTGCCACAAGAAAACACTCACACGCCCTTCTAACTAAATGACCGCCACAATGTTGTCACCATCTCAAGCTAGTATTCCCCATTCTTATTAGGGAACAATAAGAATAATAATTTTACGCCATGTTAAACTAGTAAATTGGACAATTTATTTTTAGACCAAAAAAATTGGTTTAGAAGATTGTTGATGTATATCCAAGGTATTTAAATTTTGTTACAAAATGAGTAATAGATCCATTCTGGTTAGAAAGTATTGCAAACCAACTTATCAAGAAAGTTCAAAAAAAAAAAAAAAATACACAGATGAAAACTAATGAGAGTACCTCATTTAGTTACTTCTTCATGCCATTAAAATTACAAAGAGACTAATCTACAAAGTTAATAGAAAATGTATCATTAACGCAAATTTTATGATACTCTTTACAGAAAGAACCAAAGACTATGTTCTTAACTCAAGATAACACACCATAACATAGTTTATTACAAAATGGTAAAACACACAATCCTCACTCTCGAGAGTTAAAGTGTGAATCTAATGCTACTCGCCGTTCATTTTAAGTTCAAAATTACAAGCACGTGATTTCGCTATGTCCAATAAGTATTATAGTGATGGTTCACTCCTTGTTCCCATTGATGCCCATATAGGTCTGGAACACCTTGCCAAGAATCAGGTTCTTGGATTCCAATACTAGAGTTGACCCTTAATTGGTCAAACTCAAGGTCCGTGATCTCATTGTTTCCATACCCCATTGATTCAGTTTCTTCATGTGGCGATTTTGTTTGTGACTGTGAAATTGGGATCCATGACTCTTGCCCATAGCATGGTGGGACATGATCTTGTAATCCATACGTAATTGCCGAAATCCCTTCAAAATGACTATGTACTCTTTCTTCGTTCTCATTTACTTGTCTTCTTGTACTTTCATTTGAATATGGGAACCTCATAACTATCATAAAAAATCCACGATCAATCACACTATTTTATGTCAGTGTTAAAATGGGCAGGTTAGATAACGGGTCAAAATGGGTGATATATTAGGTTCACCCAAAAGAATTCGTTGTCCAATTTTTATAATAGTTCAAAAAATAAAATGTGATGGTAAACATATAATTTTTTTCATAACAATCTTATGATATGGTAATGTTTGAAACTTTTTTATTTAGCTCTTTTTCCCGTTTGACCCATTGACCCTTTTTTCCAGTATATCATTTTCTTTATTTACCTGTTTGACCCATTGAGGTTATAAACCGATTTTTAAACAACATATATATAAGTAAATGGGTTAAAATTGACACCTAGCAAACAAGAAATTTTAAAGGTACCTGACATTGGAGAGTTAGGATCATGATCATCATATATCTGTCGATGATTGACATACGTGTTGGAGAAATGTAAGCAATGATTGGGGTCATAGTTGAAATAGGGGTAGTTGTTAACCGGAAAAGGCTGTTGGCTTAAACTAAATAGCCGGCTGTCAGACTGAAGAAGCTTCTCATATTGCCTATCGAGGACTCCTGGAGGAAATACGACCACATGTCGCCTGGAAAAACCAGCATGTGAAACACATATATTAGAACCCAAAAGAATGATTGTAAAGGTGTCAAACATGTCAAACTAATCAAGGCAAAGGATTTTGAAAGTCGTCTAAAGTATATTTGATTCATATAGAACCTCTTATATCACTTATTCAAAGTTTTTAACCAAGCATGTAATCTAATGCTTATGTATCCATGATATCTAGTAATTATATGCAAAAAGTACTAGGTACCTGCAGATGGATGCTTGGCCTCCGGTGAAATCTGAAGTTTGTTTCCATTGTGTATGTTTTCTTGGTTGGGGATTAGTTTCCCGTCCAAATTGTGGTTGTTGGTTCAACTGAATAAATATGCTAATGTCAAGAACAAAGTACTCACAAAAGGGATGGAAACATTTTATAGAAAGAAATAGCACCTCGATTTCTAGTTGTCCATGTTCGCCTTCGTAAGTGAAAGCTCTAATGGCTGAGATCTCAGACCATTGTATTTCGATCTTATTCTTCAGAGGTCCATCAAGAAATTCCCAAACAAGTTTCTTCTTAGCATAATAGACCTTGGCTACTAAATCGCCCTCATTTTTGGAAACCCTCTGCGCATTGTTTCAAACTTTAGTTAGCAAGTAAACTTTTACCTTTTAGCCGTTATACAAAGCTATATATTAAGATAACCAAGTGTTTTTAGCCATAGAAAGCTACCAAAGTTTCAAAACATTTACTTAAAGACAATTATCTAAAAAATTGGTTCAGATGGTCGACAAGTCAACTTTCTAGTTATATTGATTGTTTGCCGGATCATATTACATAAAATGGGAACTTTTTATAATAAATTAACTTCAATAGTTTTTTTTCTCTTCTAAAACTTGAAAATTCTTTCTAGTGAATTAAAACTGGTTAATAACAAAATTTCTTTAAACAAATGAACCATTCATGCGAAAACTATAGCTTGATATCAAGGATTTAAGTCTAGTCTCAAGGCCCGTTCTTGTGAACCATTCCAGACATTTTCACTTTCAGGCTTTTTTTTAGATCAAGCTCAATTTCGAAATAATAAACTATCCAAAAGTAAAAGTCCCAAATAGAATTACTGATTTTAAGGATATAAGAAAACGTTGGCAATCCAAAATGGAAATGTTGTATTGTATAAGAATGAAATGAAATGAGTAAACCTGCAATTGGAATATTGTTCTTTTTATCCTACTTTTTGTAACAAATCAACTACTTATCAACTTTTTAGAAAGTGAAAGCATGACACTTCACATGCTTTTATCCATCTTAATCAAATATAAAAAGACAAAAAAGCAAAACAAACCTTCCAAGAGCCTATTTGTAAAACAAGAGCATGGAAATTGGAGGCCTTTAACTTCTCACGAGTTGGCTGAGTCTCAATCTTCTTTTGTTCCCTTTCTTGAGATAACCTCATTTCTACAAGGTTTAATAGAGAGTTTGACTTTCTTAAAGTCAAACCAAGTGGACTATCTCCCTACATAATATTTGAAAAGTGACACAACTATGTTAGTAATATGACTGTAGAAGTTTTTCAAAACCATAAAGTCTTATAATAGAAGCTGTTTAAACTGGCTTCTAAGATAAGCTTGAGCTTCAAACTTAGAATAAGCTTCGGCTAGTTTTGCCAAACATACACAATGTAACCAATATGACATGAGTAGAACACATAACGTAACTATAATTCTAAAACCGTTATTATAAGCTTTCCTTAGAGTGATGGCTCAAGCTTACAAGATTAAAAAAAAAATATAATTCGTTTAGTTATAAAATAGACTACGACATGAGTTTATGTAGTTTAGCAACAATATTAGAAAAAGAGACTAGGAAAAAAAACCTGTGCATGGAGATGGAGATTGAGATTGTTCGAGGAGCTTTGATCGAAACCTGAAACGAAACCTTCATTGTAGCTGCTTCCTTCATATGTTGTTGCCATGGATTCGCCTTGATGTTCAAACTCGCCATTGTCTTCCCAGTTAGTATAGAAACTTTGAGTATCATCACCCCTCATTGGTGCTGAATATGACTAGAAAACAAAACTTACTACAAAATATGTTAATAATGGTGACTTGGATTCTGTTGGGCTTTTTTGGAAAAATAGAATAAGAAGTGAATAAGGAAGATTTGGGGGGGGAGGAATAGAGTGGAAACGGAGGGGGATTTAAAAGGATTGTGGGAGGGAGTTTGTGGGTCAATTTTCATTCTCCTTTTGACTAGTATCCACACTAACAAGTCACTAATTAAAGATTAGACATGACCTTGTTAATGGTTAATTGTAAAAAAGAAAATGACGTGTGATTACTGATTAGTAATGGTTACTTTTATGAATATTGTTTGATGGTCAAGATAAATATGAATTACTTGTGTTTATGTAGGAAAATTAGATTGGATAGAAGATTATAATATATGTGTATCCTCATCTAAAATTTTGTTGTGAAACACAATTTTAACACCTATTTTCTAATTGTCATAGTCATAATAATATGCCACTATGGGAGCTATTAATAAAGTAACACATGAAAGAAATTTTAAAAGTGTATCATCATAGGCACAACCACAAGTTTGTTTCAAAATCAAAACCCTCTGCAACTCAGCGAGCTTTGTAAGTATGGACCTTGACAGTCATGGCGTTTTTCTTTTTCAAAATGCACATTATCTATTTCAGTTCGATCAATCAAAGTCCAAACTTGATTGTTATACATGAAATCAAAGTGCTGATGATAATTTTGAAAACTTAAGCAATTAATTTGAAAGTATCAATACCAAGTGTTCATCTATGTACATGCTGACTAATTTACTTCTGAAGAAGAAGTTTGTTCTTATATTTATGCTCCAAATATTATTTGTAGTAACTTAACTGAAACAAAGAAAAATGTGAATATGATGTAACTACTAACTACATACATATATTAGAGCTGGTATATAGTATTATTTATGAAAGCATATCACAGAATATATTATATGTATACAAAAATAGTATAAGTAGTTGTCTACTACTCGTAGTTGATAGTACAAAAATAAGAAATTGCCTGATTAAAGTAAAAAATATATAAAGGAGAAAGAGATGTGGGACACAAGATCTAATAATTTACGAGTAGGAGTGGAGGGGGCGGCTTCCAATGGCTTCCAAACACGTGTAAAAGCTTTCAAAGTCAGTTCACACATCACAGCGAGTGATTTGATGATTATCATTTTTAGATTTCAAAGTCAGTTCCACACATAACGGTATGCGAAACATTATTTGCAACTTTGTAGTGGATGATGGAAAATAAACCCAAAATTATTTTAAATTGTAGGTTTTTTAATTGTGTTAGAAAAGGAAGGGTGCGTTTGTTTTTATAAAAAGATGTCTTAGTTGCTTTTTGTTTGTTACTTAGTCAGACGCGGTTAGACTTTTGATTGTTTGTTTTTTTTTTTTGAGTCGAACGCAGTTATACATAATACCTCTTAACCAATAAGTGATGGGGGATTTGTTTTATCACCTCTTATCATGTCTTTTGATGTGTAATAGTGTTTAATTATCTTAATTTTATATGATTAAGATAATTTATATAATGGTTTATTGACTATGTTAAATGTATAATAAAAATATTTCATTTTATGTTTTCAGAAGTTACTTATTCATCTCAATGCGATGATTTTATATATGCATTTTACAATTAAAATTATTTAGACAATTTAACAAAAACAAACAACATTATTTGATCACGTTCAGACTTTCTAGCCACCTTTTAACAATAAGATGTGGTAGTCAGATTCATACTTAAAACAGCTTAATGAAACAAATAACACCTTAGGCTCATTTAAAAAAGTAAAGGGTTGTTTCGGATTGGGTTTAGTTAGGTGAATGATTTTAAAAAATAGTGATATGCCTAAGTTGAAAAAAAAACATGATGTCACATAAAAAGCAGGTTTGTAGGTCACTGGGTACACGAAGATGACAAAATTCAAAAGTTAAGAGGTTGAGTTGCAAAAAAGTTAGTTCACTACATCAAGATAGAAAATATAACAAGATACATAAATGCAATTAACCCTTTTATTTTATTTTTTGCAACTTGCTAAACAAAAATTAAATAAACCCACAACATCATCAGGGACCAAACATAAATTGAAACACAGGGGAAACTATTATCAATTGACAAACAAACATCTAACCAAACAATATGATTGAGGTTATTACAAGAGTAACATCATTGAATTAAAAAATAATACAATAAATATGTTGATCCCAATCACATGAGTTTGTATTAAAAACTTTGACAATACTAAAGAGTATGCGGAATCTACTCTTTAATACTTAGAAGAATATTAACAATGTATTGTATTGATCAATGAAACAGTAAATTTGTATGAACAATGATATCATCAAAACGCTTCAATATTATTATATCAATAATACGAGTAATCTGTGTAGTACTAGGGTTTACAAACAACCTTGAAGCTTATATCAAAAAGCACGTATCAAACATCATAACCTAAGACCTCCTTTTATACACTAAGGAGTCCTTTACAAGATAACTACAAATATTCTAAACTATTAAACTTATACGTATCTTTCTAACTAAATAGAATATACACAGAATATCTTGAAACATATCACTTCACATGTCTTTATCTTCTTAGCAGCACTATCTTCCTTCAGCAGTCTCCAGTTAATACACTGGCAGTACTAACTTTCCTTCTAGCAGTACTAACTGGTTAGTACTGGCAGTGTTAATCTTCAACAGTCTTAACTTTAAGCTTGACAGTACTAAGCATGAATGCATTAATTCCCAACAATCCTCCCCTAAACTTGTGATTTATCTCCAAATCATCAAGTTTCTTGAATTAACCCTTTTACCTTGAGAGGATTCTTCCAAACACTTCACCTTTCAGCCTGCATAAATATCTTCTTTAGAAGTTCTCTGGCCATATCAGTATACTCATCCACAGCAAGTTTTGCAGCCAACATCAGTGTGAGTGTTCCCCTGGACAAAGGATAGTCTTTCTCCACAAGCATGTATATATCTGTTCCAGCCTTTATAAATACATGATGAACTGCACATGAATTGTACAGAGTCCATGTCAAACTGATGTGTTACGTGTGTGTACAAGTTTTAAATTTATAAGGGTTGAATTACCAAATCTAGAAATAACACATACGAGCAAGTGAACTCGTCCGTTATAGAAAGATTATGATGGTAAGTCGGGATCGTTCGCAAGGATTTGTGAGTGAATCGAGTTGTAAGTATAAAAGCTACTAAAAGTAAATCTAAAAAACAAGCAATAATGATAATATGATAATTCAAATGATTAAAACTACACTTGCTTAGACTAGTTTACTACTCTTGATAAGCATGATTGTGATAACTTTTGTTAACATGTTGGTTATGATAATTAGTTGGTGAACTAATCTATTGTTCTTACAAGTTAAACCTTCGTCAAGATTTTAGTTTATAAAAACAAGCATTAAGTTTAACCAATCAATTCAAGATCAATTCAAGTTTCATAAGTTTGGATTAACAAACTTAAACACAAATATAATCTTTTGTTTTATCAAATAAGCTTAGGAAATGGTCAATACAAAAGGTAACTGATCATAGACAAAAAGGTTACAATTGATTGTAAACTACTAATCTTTCGACCTATTAGGTGGTTTTCAATCAATCCAATTTGATAGACAAAAGCATTCTTATTACAACCACAATTAAGTTTCTTTGTTTAACCAAGAATAATGGGTAAAAACAATCATACATAGACAAATGATTATAACTAGTTGAATAACAATAAACCTTTCGACCTTTAGAATTATTAACAACTAGTCAAACTTGATTAACAAATGTCACTATGAAACTTAAGCACAATTGGATCTTAGAATTAACTTGAAATTGAATTAAAACATGTTATCACAATCATACGTAAATCATTAAGTAATATTGTAGGTCCTATTTAACTCGAACACAACCACGTAAATAAGCTAAACAACACGTACTACTACTTATGTATAAGCTACGAATAGAAAATAAGTAAATAAGCTAATAGAGAATAAGAGATTAAGAGAAGAATTGGATGATTTTCATTCGAATGATGAAGGGAAAAAGCTTACGCACACTTACATGAAAACCAACAAGTAAAATGAGCACCTAAACCTTCTATTTATAGACACAAATTAGGGCGACATGTGCTTAGGTGCTTCTAGAAGAATAATTACAAAATGGCCGGCCCATGGACTCCTAATGGACCGCGCCTCTAATTCACTAACATAGAATCCATATTGAGCAACATCTTATCGGAAATGGCTAAGACTTGATAAATTACAAAACGTATTCCTAACAATCTCCCCCTAAGTCTTAGTCATCAACGTTGCTCGACGTCATCTTTGCTTCTTTGGCTTCTGACGTCTTGATAATCTTTGTTCTTTGTTCTTGACTTGAGATGTTATGGTGTTGTCTCGATCTGCCAATCTCCAACGTCTTCTCGTCTTTTCCACCATGCTCATTATATCTTTGACTTTTGTTCATCAACTGGTTCTCACTTTTCAATCTTTGATTTCTGAAAGGTTGTGGAGCTTGAACTTTAGACTTTACTTTAATATTTTTGAACTTTTGCTGTTTCTGAGTCTTTTGAGAACATATCTTCAGTATGTGAGCATGATGGAATCTTGGTGGTCGAACTTCAGGTCTTTAAGATCCTCAGCAGCAGCAGCACGAACCAACCGGCACTTACAGGTTCCGACTTCGAGATCGTCAACAGCATAGTGTGAAGACTTTCTCTAATCCAAACCCAGGCCATTCTGAACCGGATACCCCCGAAAGGGCTAACACGGACACATCGAAGTGCACCCACGATTCAGTGAGTCGCTGGAGATCACCCCACGACTGTAGACCGTTTTGGAACAAATACTAAGCGTAACCCACAAGGAGTTACCGAAGTGACCTGCTGTCAGGGTTGTTTGATGTTATCCTGGCAGGATTTCCATTCTATCACTGAGAATCACAATTGTGAATTCTCTCAAGAATGTTCTCGGTAGATTGCTAAGATCTGCGAAGGACTCTTCTTAATTTTACAACTGTTGCCCATGATGTAAGACAACAGTGTAATATTAAGTGGTCCTAAGAGATCTTTGATGAATCTCATGGCTCTAGACTCAATTAGTGCACATTTGTTTGGTCGTCGGAGGCGTGGAGCAGAGTGCCTCCTTTTCAATATCAACACATCTCGTAGTGAGAGGTCGATAGATGATGAAGGGTTCTCCGTGTGAAATGAAACAAGTGTCTTTTGAGAGACACCTGAGTGGCTTAGAAGGTTTAGTGCAGTGCGTCACTGGGTCCATGACGTCTTTTGTCTTCAATACCGGTGATGCTCAGTCAACCAGTAGATTATGTATTGAACCCGGTGTCTGCCCTAAGGTTGAACAAATGGAGGGCTATTTCTTTTCACCCTTTTCTTTGCATTTCTTTTTAATTCTTCAACCCCTTCTTTTTCCTTACATTTCATATCTCCTTTTTTTCAATCATACCTAGGACTTTCTAGTTCTAAACTATTGGTATTGTCCTTGGGTAGATCCCTCCGGCTCTGGCGGATCATAGGACGGTTATTCCTAACCTTAGTCACCTTATGACTCCATGACTATCCTATTGATGCCATAAACCAAACCTTTTGAAAAATCTCTCAAAGTGTTTATGATTATGAAAAAACATATTTTGTTAACACTTTGAGAGTTTTGTGATTTTCAGAAAGACTCCCCCTTAACATGTGCTCATATGTAGTTAAAGTAAATTTGCACATGTCGGGTAGAGTTGGCACTTTTTGAATTGATTGATTTTCAATGAACATGATCGTCGCGAGACACACTTACATCACTAGTAAACTAGCTTGAAATTATTACCCGTCCAGATCATATTCAAGGAAAAATTGCTCGAAATCGGTACATTCTACTCAGACACGTCCTTTGCGAGACACGTTTACATCACCAGATAAACTGGCTTGAAATTATTACCCGTCCGGGACATGTCTTTTCGACTACTGACTTTTTCCTATCGTCAATTCGAGGGTCAATTCTGAGCCGAGCACTTATGAGATTCCAGCATTTGAGACACCATATTTTAATCAAGTTTTTATTCTCCCCCTCAAAAATAGCATACTTATGATGTTTTTGATAAAATGTTTGATTAAAATATGCATTTTTGAGGTTTGTGGGAAGAATATCAAGAACGTTTTTTGGTTCGGAACAAAGATTATGTTTTTCAAATACTCCCCCTTAATGAGGGAATATTTGTTCTTATGAGCAGAATTTCTGAAAAACGTTAGAAAATTCTGGTTTTAATTCTACTCATAAGAAAGAAGCTTTCGCTCCTTTGATTAGGATTGAGGCACTGAAGCGTACCTCAGGGTCCTTACTTGAAGGAACGGGTTGTGCACTGTTATGTGTGCACAAACCATAATATCACAGTCATATAGTAAGAATGATGAATAAAAAATGATGAATTGTTAAATCAAGATCTTACATTAACCTCCTTTACCAAACATTGTGAGCACCGGATCTGTTCTTTGGAATAGTCTGATTGGGAAAGATGGACGACCGCCAACATAACTCTCCAATCTCCTTATCTGATCTCTGCGGTAAAGTCTTCTCTCGATCTTCCATATGAACTGCTTCACTTGTCTCAACTGATCAGTATTCCATCTTTTTGACTTTCCTAATTCTTGATCCCGAACTCTAAGAACCAACCCGTCACGAACGTTCTTCAGTGTATCGTCACAGAATTTGTGGATCTCATGAAATGACATGAAGCGGTTGATGTTCGTTGCACTTCTGTAGACGAAACCAAAGAGTGGGTGGCTTTTCATGGTGTATTGAGGATCATGGTTGTTTTCAAGATGTAAGACAGGCTCAACAAGATTCAACTTATTTTGGTAACTTTCCACTCCCAGCTGAAGATCCTCTACTCTTTCTTTTATGATCGTTCGTCTGATGAAATGGCAGATAGCCGTACTGAAAGCATATTGAAGTTCGGTAGTGAGATGATGCAACCTTCCTTGTACTTTCATTAGGTACATGTCTTCAATATCATTCAGACTTAAATCCGGAAAGTCTGCTTCTGAGAATGAGTAGAGTTTATCGTCATGTCTTCGGACGTTGATCTCAGTAAGGAAAGTGTAATCATACCTCTTTACTCCCCTGACACTAACCACTGCCATGATCTTGAGGTCACTGTACACTTTATCACGGGAAGTCTCGGTAAGTTTACTCTTGTACCATGTCTTTCTTTTGTCAAACCAGTGATAAATGCCTAGTTCTGCTTCACGATCATAATTCACTTGTTGCTTGATGAAAAGGTGTTGGTGAAGAGCAGCTTCCTCTATGGCTGGTTGTGAATAATGTGCAGCTGGAGTGAAGGTGATTGAAGTTGCATACTTTGTTTTGCTTGACGCTCCATGCTTGAGAAGTTCTAGATCATTGTTGAAAAAGAATTGGAAAGGGATTTCTGATGTGTGATGTTTGCGTATCACGGGAAGTGGCTTTGTCCAGTCTGTTATATAAGGACGACTTTTGCTGTCTTTGCCATCAACCCTAATTATGTCTGGATTAGTCCAGTCAAAATCACTTGACATTGCTCGAGCAATGTTTTCAAGATGATACTCTAGTTCAGCAGCACTTTGGGATTTGTCTTTGAGAAGATTGAAAGCATCATTCTTTATTCGGCGAAGTTCCCGTTTGGTCATCCTTTTGATGTTCAGTGTACTTTTGATTTGTTGAGTGACTGCAAACGAGCTGTCCTCAATCTTAGAGACTTCGTCCTTTTGGATTTGAGCACTAGCTAGTTGATCAAACCAATCATTGCATTGTATGTCATCATCATTATCAAGCCATGAGACTACATTTACTTGTTTGGAAGATTTGTTGCTGCTTGAAGGCTTTGACTTTGGAGGTGACTTTGGTGGTGATTGTGGTTGATCATCTTGCAGTTGAAAGTCCATATTTTCTGTGGTGAAATGCTCAAATTGATGCTCATCTGCAGTTGGACCAGATTTCGGAGCCTTTGGAGGTTGAGAAGAAGTTGTTGTTCCGGTTGGCTCGTTGATGTGAATTCTAGATCCGCTTCTAGTCTTGTGCATTTTTGCTGTGTTGTCCTGGTCTTGGTCTTCGTCATCATCCTCACGAGTACGTTTTCCCCGATCAGCTGCTTCTTTGCATGATTTCACATTATCCTGAATGGCCGAAATGAGAGCCATTTATGTGTCTGTTATGGTGGGTTGTGCGGTGAGTTTGGTGAGAAGGGCCAACTGAAGTTCTTCAACAGAGTAATCATAGATGTGTTTCTGATGAGATGTTGATGCAGCTATGTTTTTAAGCTTTTCTTCGAGATATTTGTCGATGTGTTCTTTAAGGTTTTCCCGAACTTCAGGCATAAATTGCTTGACATAGTGCTTTGTATTGCCCCGAGTCGCCTTGAGCAAACGTTCATTGACATTGTCACTCAAAAAATCATCCATTAACTTCTTCGTTGTATTGAACTCATTAACTTGTCCGGACAGATCCTTGACCAAAGTTTTCATCTCGATTAATTGCTCACTGACTTGTCTGTCTTTCTTTGCTTGCGAAAGTTTAGTTGCCTTTTTCAACTTCTTTGCTGCAGGAGAAATGACTTCAACTCTTGTGACTCGAGCAATCTTCTTTTGATACTTTCCCTTGATGATTTTCTTGAGAGTTTCAGCCGTTGATGCTTTAGATTTTCTTGAAGATGGTTGGGATGGTGATGATGATCGTGAAGATGATTTAGAATGATTTGATGCATTAGGTGAGTTTGGAGGGGTAGGATCCTTAGGAGGAGTTGGTGATTTAGGAGGTGAGACCGGAGGAGTAGATACCTTTGGTGGTGAATTAGGAGGAAGTGGTAGAGTGTTAGGTGGGGAGGTGGGAGGAGTTGTGGGTTTAGGAGAAGTTTGAGCCTTTGATTGTGACTCCTCATGAGAAGTGAGAGAGAGATGAGGTGGGGAGGGGGTTTTGATGTAATTGTCTACTTCCTTTTCCGCCTCTTCAACTTCCTCTTCTGTCTCCTTTGCTAGCCTTTCTGCCTCCTCTTTCTGTTCTTGTTCTGCCTTGTGCTTAGTTTCCAGTTCTTTGGCAGCTTCAATAGATTTATCCCCAAGAATGTCCCGTTCATCCTCAGATAACTAATCAATTGGGTCATCAAGATTTACTCCTTCTTTCTCCTTATCACTTTCCAACATGAAGTCTGGTATTTCTTCATCTGTCAAGACCTTCTCTTTCTCCTTCTCTGATTGTGTTTGTTCTTCCAAGTCGGGTTGATTAACCGAGCTTGGTGGTGGAGAAAGAACAGACTTAGCCCTCTCGGGTTGATTAACCGTATTGGGCTGAGCTGTGGTGGTAGCATCTTCAGACCCTCCGGGTTGATTAACCGGATCAGTATGGGTTGAAGGTACTTCTGGGACAGTTCCGGATCCTCCAGCTCCCCTTTTCTCTTCCATTTCCTTCATTAGTTTGACTCGTAGTTCAGCCCTTCTTTGCTCATCTTCTTTAGCTGACCTCATGCTAGCTTTCTTTGCATTAAGTATGTCAATTTCAGTTTGAAACTTAGCTGTTTCTTCATCCATGATCACTTCTTCTTCTGATTCTGTCTCTTCAGATTCAGTTGGTTCATCACGAATCCCAATTTCTTCAGCTTTGGGCCTAGGATCAGTCCTTATTCTTCTTTTAAGTGTTCTGGGGTGTTTCTTTGAGGCACATGAGGCACTCCCAGTTTTGCTGCCTTTTGAACGTGTTTTGGATGATCCTGTTCCTTCTGCAAGTTTGGTGATCCCAACCTGTTTCATTTCATAAGCTTTTTCATAGATTGCAAAAGCTGTAGTCTCCTTGACATCATCAGTTAATAAGACATCTGGTAATCTTGAACCTTGCTTTCTTGTACTGTCTTTGGGAAAATAAACCGTTTTGACAAGCTTATCCATCCTGTACTGATGTACTTCCCTGTCTCCAGGACGTGAGGAGATATCCTTGTTTTCATCAAGCAGAAGACTTATAAGTAGCTTGGTGTATCGGACGAAAGGAATCTTGGTAGATGGTCTACAAACTTGGATTTGAAAGACAAGGTCATCCCAGATAAGTGCCGTGTAGTCAATGTTCACTAGATTCACCATTCCCTAGAATATTTGAAGATGTGACAGACGAGGATGCTCGTGACCACTATCCCTCCCTGAGACAGATCGAATTATGATGTAATAAATGGTCCTCCAGGGTTGTGGGATGCACTTAGCATTTACTCTGGAAATCTTGGTGAGTGGTGTGTTTGGTTGAACATCATAACCGATGTCAACAAGGAACTGAAGAACATCAGTTTCAGAAGGAGAATCCATATATCGGTTAGCTGGTTCAGGTGGATTTGGGAGGCTTAGGGCTTTTCGGAGGTGTAATGGTGTGACTTTCAACTTCTTGTGACCCAAGGTGCATGTGAAGTACTTCTCATTATCTGACATCTTGATGGTACTCCACATTTGATGAATGTACAATTCAGGGATACTGTCTGAGTATTCCAGTATGCTTCTGAACTTGTGTCTCTTCATAATCTCTATTGCAACTTTACAACTTGGTTCACTGCATGAGATCTTGTTGAAGTCAACTCTTGCATTGTTGTCACCTAATTCAGCAATGTATCTATGCGGGAAAACTTCTTCTTTTGAGAGCATTGGTGGTGTTTGTTGTGACGAAGCAGCCATTTTTGAGATTTCTGAAACATCATTTGGACACAAATTTCGAGGATACATGAAAGTTAGCATTAGATAACCGTTTAGTTGCACATGTGATCCTTTTTAATTGTTTAACATGTTTTACAAGTTTACACATGATGATTTCTATCGAAATGAGAATTTCTATTGAATTGAACAATTTCTATAGAATCTGTCAATTTCTACACAATTTTAGCAATTGCGATAAAAATGGACATTTGCGATAGAAATTGTTGTTTGCGATAGAAATTGTCGTTTGCGATAGAAATGATCATTTGCGATAAGATTGTGCGTTTGCGATAGAAATTGGCGTTTGCGATAGAAATGCCATTTGCGATAGAAATGTTGTTTGCGATAGAAATGTCGTTTGCGATAACAAACACATTTGCGATAGCAAATCCGATTTCGATAATTTTGTTAATACAAATAGCGTCCCAAAAACGTTATTTATATTCTTTGATCTTTCATTAGTTTTGTTAATGACAAATATAAAGAATATCTTTTAGCAAATAATAAATACTAGCTTAGTCTCTTAAGTACACACTTTACACTTCACATATTAACTTAGAATTACAAGTTTAGTAACTTGTTTCCTTAAAAGGAAACTTTAATTCATAAACTATGCCATGACATCATTGTATGCATCACATACAATATCTTTGATATATCTTGGTTAGATATGCAAGCAACATAGTTGACATTTGAAGATCTTGGATGATATGGTAAGATACAACTAAGATATGGTAAGAGACAACTATTACATAGCTGTCACATCCCACGGATCCAAGTGTTATAAGGGACGGATCCCTTTTGAGGGATCCGCCGGATCCGTGAGCTAAAGATCAGCTTGCCTATAAATAGGAAGCTGATCATTTGGCTCTCTCATCACTCATATAGCTTAAACACATATATTCATTCAGTACATATCTTACTAACATCATTCATAGTTGCATTTCACTTTGATCTTCCATTTTGTAGAAAGGAGATCAAGCATTCAAGGATCTACAGAACCGTAATCCTTTAGTTGCATTACTGTGTGATCTAGTAGTTTGTTTCACACATCATATCTATCATTTGTAATCAGTGAGTGTGGTTAGTACTTTAGTCCTTAAAGTACAAAGAGTGTAGGGAGTGGTTGTACCCTTGTAAAGAACTCGACATCTAGCTTAGTGTCGGTAAAGTAATTAGGCGACGTCAGGTTGGTTCTACCTTGTGAAAGAACCCGGTGTTTAGCTTAGTACCGGAAAAGGAAGTAAGCGACGTGTAAAGGTTTTCTCCGCCTAGGAAAGGAGTTTGTTTCTTAGTGAAAGATAAACTCTCGAGTAGGAAACTCGGGGAGTGGAGTAGGGCAAGGAATAGAGTTCTTGTAGCCGAACCACTATAAACAACTGTGTCGTGTGGTTTGATCTTTCCTCTCTTTATCTTTTGTTTATATTGTGTGATTATTTATTTGTGATTGTTTCCTTTGAATTAACATATAGTAACAAAGTAAATAAAACTTTAAAACGGTAAAAACTATTCAACCCCCCTTCTAGTTTTCCACAATTGGCATCAAGAGCTACGTTACTTAAGATCTTTAAAATATATTGTATTTTAAAACTTAAAACGATCCATGGATTTTGAAAACTTTAAAGAAGGGCAATCTATGCAGAGACCACCTCTATTTGAACCAAATTGTTTTATTTATTGGAAAAATCGCTTTGAGACTTATGTAAAGTCAAAGGATATAGATCTATGGTATATTATAGTTGATGGTGATTACAAACCTATTAGTAATGATATTTCAAGTGGTCGGGATGAAGGAGCTTCTCTTACTCGTCACAGTGATGAGCAAAAGAAACTAATTGCCAAAAATAACGAAGCCAAAATGATGCTTTATAATGCCTTACCTAAGAAAGAATATGAAAGAGTTTTTATGTGTAAAACGGCTAAGGATATTTGGCAATCTCTTATTATCACACATCAAGGGAACTCACAAGTAAAAGATAACAAAATTGATCTTCTTGTTCAACAATACGAACAATTTGTTATCTCTGAAGATGAGACCATTGATAGTGCGTTTGCTAAGTTCAATACTATTATTACATCACTTAAAGCACTTGACGAATCTTTTTCTAGCAAGAATTTTGTCAGGAAATTTCTAAGAGCACTCCATCCGAAATGGAGAGCAAAAGTGACAGCTATTGAAGAATCTAAAGATCTCTCAAGCATGACACTGGATGAGCTCATAGGAAACCTAAAAGTTCACGAAATGATTATGGAAAAAGACTCGGAAATTGTCAAAGGCAAAAAGGAGAAGATTAAGTCTATTGCCTTGAAAGCCAAGGTCGAGTCAAGTGATGATGAGTCTTCTTCAAACTGTGATGATGAAGAATATGCCATGGCCGTGAGGGATTTCAAGAAATTCTTCAGGAGACGAGGAAAGTTTGTAAAACCACCTCGTGATGAAAAGAAATCCTCTCGGAAAGATCGTGACGATAAGAAAGGTAAGGATGATAGGAAATGCTATAGGTGTGGTGACTCCAGTCACTTAATAGGAGAATGTCCAAAGCCTCCAAAGACCAAGTCTCAAAGAGCCTTCGTTAGTGGAGCTTGGAGCGATAGTGAAGGAGATGATGATGATGAGCCTAAGAACAACGAAATTGCACTTATGGCCGATGACACAGAAGAGGTACATTCTGATTCATACTCCTTTATAGATGATGAAACCTTAGAAGTAGAATATAACAAACTGTGTGATGTCACTTTAAAAATCATAAACAAAAACAAGTTTTTGAAAACAAAGACAACACTTTTAGAAAATGAAATATATTGGCTTAAAGAAAAAGCAATACGAATTGAAAAAGGTAAAGTTAGTAAAGAAACATGTGTGTCTTGTCAAGAACTAAAACTTGAACTAGAAACCTTAAGAACCACACAGGAAGATTTAATCAAACAAAATTCAAAGTTTAAAAGGTTTGATAAAAACATAAGTTGTGCAGATGAAATAATGAAAATGCAAAAGCTACCTCATGATAAAACAGGACTAGGCTTTATGAAACTAGGAACCTTAAGTGATTATAAGGAACAGACTGTGAATAAAACTGATTCAACCAAGTTGGACACCCACGGATCCGACGGATCCAAAAATTTGGATCCGCCAGGTATATCCAAGGGATCCGCGGGTACAGAAGTTGAACAGAAGGTTCACAAAGTCGACCGTTCCGAGTTTGTTAAAGTTACTAAGAAACCTAACAGTAGCATAACCAATAATAAACACAAACCAGCAGTATCTTTAGGAAGAGGTCAAGCTAGAAATGAATATAGAGTTAAAACGGATCAACAAAGACCTCAGATGAGTTTTCCCAAACACCCCTTTCCAAAGAATATAGTTAATTCACAACACACTTATCAAAATAATTGGAACCAAAACATGTCTAGAAACTTTCATGGTCCTAATTATATGCCGTGGAACAATTGTCCACCTTTTCAGTACATAAACCATGATAATGTCATGTTTAACCCAAACGGACCCATGAGATATTGGGGACCAAATGCTTGAGTCTTTTATGAACTTAGGTATGCTTGAAAGTTGATCTTGAACCTGATGAGTGGATCAAAGATAGTGGGTGCTCAAGACACATGACGGGAAACAAAAATCTTTTCTCAACCTACCAAGTGTATGACGGAGGTAATGTCACATTCGGTAGCAAGCTTAAAAGTAAAATCATCGGAAAAGGTACAATCTCTCATGACTCTCTATCTATTGATGATGTTGCTCATGTAGATAATTTAGGATTTAATCTACTTAGTATAAGTCAATTATGCCGCAAAAAGTATAACGTCCTTTTCAGTGAAAATGGAAGTAAAATACTTAAAGATGGCATAACCGTAGGAAAAGGTGTTTTAAAGAATAATGTCTATGTTATGAAATTAGATAAAACACCTAAAGATAAGTTATGTCTTACCTCCTTGGACGAAAACTCAACTCTATGGCATCGACGCTTAGGTCATGCTAATATGAGGCTTATTCAATCCTTGTCTTCCAAAGAACTCGTTAGGAACCTACCCAAGTTGAAATATGACCAACACTTTTGCGATGCTTGCAAAATTGGGAAACAAGTACATAATAGCCATAAGGCTAAAAATATGGTATCTACATCTAGATGCCTAGAATTATTACATATGGATTTGTTTGGCCCGTCGGCTATACAAAGTTATGGAGGAAATTTTTACACTTTAGTCATAATAGATGATTACTCCAGATATACATGGACAAAGTTTTTGAAAACTAAAAATGAGGCATTTGATAAATTTGAAATTCTAAGCAAGAAAATTCAAAATCAAATAGGAAGTAATATAGTATCTATTAGAACTGACCATGGTCGAGAATTTGACAATGAAATTCAATTTGGAAATTTTTGTGATAATAATGGAATAACTCATAATTTCTCGGCTCCTCGTACACCTCAATCTAATGGTGTAGTAGAACGTAAAAATAGAACAATTCAAGAAATGAGTAGGACTATGTTAAATGAACAAAACAAACCACAAAAGTTTTGGTGTCACGCTGTAGATACTTCTACATATATCCTAAATAGAGTCTTAATTAGACAATTTCTAAATAAAACTCCTTATGAAATTTATCGAGGCAAAAAGCCTACATTAGGATATTTTAGAGTTTTTGGAAGCAAGTGCTTCATTTTAAACACAAAGGACTATCTCACTAAGTTCGACCCAAAGTCGTATGAAGGTGTATTCCTTGGGTATTCACAAAATAGTAAAGCATACATTGTATTAAACAAAGAAACATCAAGAGTCGAGGAATCGTTAAATGTAACATTCAACGAAAGTCCACCTCCCTCTAAGACATCACCTTTGGTAGATGATGACTTAGTTGAAAGTCAAATGGTTAATACTATAGAAAACATTGAAAATGACAATGAACCCGTAAAAGGAGAAATAGTCAATATTAAAGAAACTAAAAGTCATCCATTAGAAAACGTCATAGGAAAACTTAATGAAAGAACATTAAGATCCAAAGCTCAAAATGAAAGTAATTATTTTTGCTTTATTTCAACCATTGAACCTAAAAATATTGAAGAGGCAATAAAAGATGAATCTTGGGTAATTGCTATGCAAGAAGAACTTAATCAATTTATTAGAAATGATGTTTGGACTTTGGTACCTCCACCTAAAAACCAAACCATAATAGGCACCAAATGGGTCTTTAGAAATAAAATGGATGAAAAAGGTATTATATCTAGAAACAAAGCTAGGCTAGTAGCTCAAGGTTACAATCAACAAGAAGGTATAGATTACGATGAAACCTTTGCACCAGTAGCTAGACTTGAGTCTATTAGGATATTACTTGCATATGCATGTGCACATGATTTTAAGTTATTTCAAATGGATGTCAAAAGTGCTTTCTTAAATGGTCTTATTAATGAAGAAGTATATGTTGCACAACCTCCCGGCTTTGCCGACTTTGAAAAACCAAATTATGTTTTCAAACTTAAGAAAGCTTTATACGGACTTAAGCAAGCACCAAAAGCTTGGTATGATCGACTTAAGACTTTCCTAGTTGACCATAAGTATACCATGGGCCTAGTAGATAATACTCTCTTCACCAAGAAAAAGGGATCACATATTATTATAGTCCAAATATATGTGGATGACATTATATTCGGTTCAACTTGTCAAGAGTTATGCGACGATTTCTCAAAAATCATGCATGACGAGTTTGAAATGAGTATGATGGGGGAACTAAACTTTTTCTTAGGTCTCCAAATTAAACAATTAGAAGATGGGATATTCTTCAACCAATCAAAGTATATCAAAGATATGCTTAAGAAGTTTGGTCTTGAAGACTCAAAACCCATGAGAACACCCATGTCCTCCGAAACCAAACTCACTAGGGATGAAGAAAATGAATCCGTAGATAGCACTAAATATAGAGGAATGATTGGTAGTTTACTCTATCTTACGGCTAGTAGGCCTGACATTATGTTTAGTGTTTGTCTATGTGCACGTTTTCAAGAAGATCCAAAAACGTCCCATCTTGAAGCCGTTAAAAGAATATTTAAGTACATCAAAGGTACTACACACTTAGGATTATGGTATCCCAAAGGAACGGGTGTAGAAACCATAGTGTATACCGACTCAGATCATGCAGGTGACTATGTTGATAGGAAAAGTACTAGTGGAATTTGTACTTTTGTAGGATATTGTCTCACATCATGGTTCGCTAAGAAACAAACTGCCCTCGCAATCTCAACAACAGAAGCAGAGTATGTGTCTGCAGGAAAGGCGTGTCAACAAGCACTGTGGATGAAACAAGCTCTTGTCGACTATGGAATTGAACTCAACAACATTCCCATTCTTTGCGACAACAAAGGTGCTATCGATTTAAGCAAAAATCCAGTCCAACACGCTAGAACCAAACATATTGAAATACGCCATCACTTCCTTCGCGACAATGTACAGAAGGGAATCATCTCAATTGAGAAAGTTTCCTCAGAGGACAACATTGCCGATATCCTCACTAAACCACTTAAACGTGAACCTTTCAACTATCTTAGACTTGGATTAGGATTAATGGAACCTAGTGATTAGGAGAAACATTAGTATAGACATTAGTTTAGCCACACACGACACTAAACCAAAACATGTGTTCTGAATCCGCGGATCCAATCGTAAACAAAGACGGATCCTTTGTTTGGGATCCGCCGGATCCGCCACATGCTAAGTCCAGTTTATTATTTAATAAACAAGAACAACTACTATTCATTCCTCACTCCAAAACATATCACCTTACTATAACTCGACACACACTTAATTTCCATCATATTTTGGACCATTTTCTTCCACTAATTTGTGTTTCTAACATCACTGTAAGTATTCTTATCACATTTATACTCCTGATCTGCGTCTAGGATTTCCATTTCATGCACAAAACCAAACTTGGGGTATATGCATAATTCTTGAAAAATCATGAAGCATATTTATTGCATTATACTTAAAAAACATGTTTTTCTTAGCTAGGAATTGCATCTTGCAGCACATTGTCTTAATTTAACAAAAACCCCATGAAAATTTTTCACTAAAATCTTCTAACGACTAGGCAAAATGATCTTTTCTTACATTGTTCATACAAATGCAAAAACGTTATCTTTTAGACTTCACTTGCATAATGTCTCTTGAATGCTAAAGGGAATACATAACTAATATGTATTTTCGGGTACATTCAACCGTAGCTACATTGAAATAGGAGTGTTTGGGTTATCTCCCATTTTGTAAACAAAACTTGCATAAACTAATTTTTCTTGCATCAAAAGAGTCGAGATAACCGCACCTCCACATTGTCCCCATGTAGGCACACACTAGGAATTTTACACTTCCTTTGATCATTTTTAACTAAAACTATGTAACTTTTTGTACTTAGGAAAATCATGCCTCCCGCAACCAACTACGATCACAAGAAAACCGTTAACTACTTACCTAAAGTCCACAAAACCAAGGGTCTAACCGATGCCCAAATAGAAATTTTCAAAGTCTTAGAGAAAAAGTATGTTCATGAGGGTAGAGCCGTAGATGCATCATTTTATGAAGGCACTCAACTTAGGGAACAATTAGCCGCAATTCAATTTGATTCTCTTTTAGACATAGACGAGCCAATCATTCCTAGGTTCATACTTGAGTTCTATGCTAGTGTAGGTCTTACCTCGAGTGATGAAGGTTACTTAAGTCTTCATTTTACTCTAAATGGAAATCTTGTCAACATCCCTCTTGATCAATTTGGTGAGGTCTTAGGAATTCCAAGTCAAGGTACATGTATTTACTCGGACAAATGGTCCTTAACAATCTTAGACTCCAATCTCGATAGGACAGCACGATATGCCACTCCTCTCCAATCAAAAGAAGTGATTAGGGACCATCTCTTCATTCCTAAGAACAACCCCACAAGAATGTATCGTGGTCGTGAAGTTGCTAGAGATCCATTCGCAATGGAACTTAATGAACTAAGACCCGAATTCAAGAAGATGGAGGATGTGTTAAGGGCAAATGTGATGTGCACCATAGGAAACCGTGATCATATCAATGCTTGTTTATGTCACATGATGTACAACATCTCTACTCGTCAACCCTTCAATCTTGCCTATTATGTTGCCAAACGAATGTGTGACATTCCGGTTCAAAGCAAGATTGCAATGCCTTATGGTATGCTCTTAACCCGACTTTATAGAGCCTTTGCACCCGCTCGTCCAAACCATCTAGGCTTTGTTCCGGATTACAATGAAATTGAACACACCTTCGTTCCTTTGAGTGATTTTAGGGTTAGTGTTGATAAGGGCAAACGTCCTCGTGTTCCAACATCATCCTCATCATCTTCCATGAGTGAAGATGATGGTATGCCAAATTCTAGGATTCCTCCACCCGAATACTTGAGCCATCTTCCTCCAATCCCACATGAATCCGCTGAGTATCGAAACATCAAAGGAATGGTGAAGAATCTGGGGCGTTGGATGATGAAATTACACAAGGGGATGAAGAAGTTGAAGAAGAAGCTGAGTTAATGGAGTGTTTGGTTTTAAACAATGTTGGATATTGTGTTGTTAAATTCCTATGTGTCTTGAATTTATCTGATAATACTTATTGTGTATGTGTAATAACTAACACTTGCAGGAAGATAACCATCATGGTTATCAATTTTCCGGGTGATTGCCTATGTTTGGCATAACACCTAAAACGGTAAGTTTCTAAGTATGGATTAAACTATGTGCAATCATGTGTTAATGTTATCATATTTAGTTGTTTTGCTATACATATTAGATGTTAAGTAAGGTCTAGGTGAATTTTCGGGTTTTCGTCGAAAAACGCGAAATATGACATATGTTCTGTTTACTTTCTTAGTTTTAGGCCTACGGATCCCGCGGATCCCAAAACAGGGTTCCGCCAAGGCTTATCGTTGGATCCGCCATCCGCCTACCTGCGGATTTGGCGGATCCTAGAAAATGGTTCCGCCTTTTATCCACTTTGGATCCGCAGGTTTCCCAGCAAAATTCTAAAACCTTTTCGACTCATCCCGATTCTTAAATCTTAGTGTTTAGTATCATTTAGGATTCATGTACTAATCATAATTCATCTTAGAATCATTTAGGTATTCTTAGAAACTTAGGAACAAAATTTCCCACCAAAATTTAAATTTTTAAACTTTAGGTGTGAGTTACCAAATCAATACAAAGAAGGAACCCTTTTTAGGGATCCGTCAAATCCGTGGACATATCAAATCATAGATTTTCCACTATCCTCTTGTATTAACTGCATATCCAAAACATATTACTCAACCAAAGCTCAATGGATTGACTTCATTGATATGACCTGCACAATTTTCTGTTCCAAATCATTTAGAACCCACATTCTCTATTGGATTCACATCAAATCCAAACACACAGACTCACAAACCTTCTGTCTATAAATTAGCACTTTAGGATCATTTCTTCACACAACAAACACCTCCTCTCCTGTACACTTTAGATATCCTTTTCACCATGACCAAGTCACACAACTCTTCCACATCTAGAACTCCAAGAAGAACAGCCCGCATCAGTGTTAAACCTTGTTGTTTTATCAACTTATCAAACTCTTCATCTGAGGAAAATTCTCCTCTCAATATATCATCACCCATTGCTAGTGAAAATTTTCTTACACTCTCCACCCCAACACCATCACATGTTGTTATACAAACACCACCACCAACCATTACTCCAATGGCCTCTACTCCACCACCGGCTCCATCACAGACTGTTAGATCACCATCACCACCAAAATCACCTAAACTCCAACCCTTGGAATTATTTAGGACTCCTCCTACATCACCACATCTTGATGACTTAGAAGAACTATCACCAAAACTACCCAATCTTCCACCCATGACTTTTGAAGGTCAACAACCCATGCTTTTTCACCCGGTTTACCCGGATATCCATGGTCCTTTATACCATGATGCACAATCATCCCAACCTCAACAAAAACCTCTATCACCCACATCCACTCTAGTCGCCATTGACGAGGCAATGTGGATGAATATTCCTCACACCCAAGAGGAGATTAGTGAAGAGCTCAATCGTCTCTACACTCTCTCGGGTATGGTTGACCATCGCCTTCATGAAGCAATGGACATCCAAAACATTCTTATGAACTCCCTCCAAACACCACAACAACCATCCAACAACAACAACAACCAACCACCATCACCACCACCACCACAAAACTTGGACCCTAGCCTTCCGCCCGGCTTCTCAAGTCATGATTGCGCACATTGTGAGAGAACGGCTCACTTGGCCCAAAGGACCAACATCTTGGTCCATGAGCTTCAAAACGAGATGAGGTTCATCTTGAACCATGTTCTTGAACGTTTGAACGCAATCTCTCATCCTCCTCAATAGGAGCTCTTTAGATTAGTTGTTTGGATTTTTCTTTTTAAGTTGTTTGTTTAGGACTTTTTATTTTTTTTTAGGATGTCTTCTTATTTGTAACATCATTTCTCCATTGTGACTTTTGTCACAAAATTTTTAATTTATATGAATATGATGTTTTATGCTTATGAGTGATCAACATATTGCATATTATCATTATCATCATGAACTAACATTTCTATATTGCATGCATTATATCTTGCATATGCTTGCTTTAGGTACAAATTAACATCAGACACTTAGTTTGACTTTTTAAAGTCAAAACATATTGAAAGGCTTGTTTGGAAGAACACTTAACAAGCATTTTACTTCTTTATTGAAGTCATTTCATAACAAACACTTCATTTGCAGCATATCATACCCTTCAATAGTATACGTTGGTACTCGAGAAGTGAGGAGTATACATCAAGGGGGAGCATCTCATAAGCATCTCATATACTAACCATTTGTTTTGTAGATTCTTGCATCATTTACTTGATTACTCCATTTAGGGGGAGTATAAAACAAGGGGGAGCTCTTAAAGTTCTCAAAATCGCATTCCGCTTCGCTACTCTTTTTGTTTCGACAAAAAGGGGGAGAAAGGACTAAGTTTGCATCAACTGTGAATTATCACAGTACATACATTTTTTACAAAACTTTTCTTTAAATAAACAAACTTAATATATATTTTTAAGAACTCATGCTATATTTATTCTCTTGCTCAAAAATATACTTTATGTTTTGTCATCAACAAAAAGGGGGAGATTGTTAATACAAATAGCGTCCCAAAAACGTTATTTATATTCTTTGATCTTTCATTAGTTTTGTTAATGACAAATATAAAGAATATCTTTTAGCAAATAATAAATACTAGCTTAGTCTCTTAAGTACACACTTTACACTTCACATATTAACTTAGAATTACAAGTTTAGTAACTTGTTTCCTTAAAAGGAAACTTTAATTCATAAACTATGCCATGACATCATTGTATGCATCACATACAATATCTTTGATATATCTTGGTTAGATATGCAAGCAACATAGTTGACATTTGAAGATCTTGGATGATATGGTAAGATACAACTAAGATATGGTAAGAGACAACTATTACATAGCTGTCACATCCCACGGATCCAAGTGTTATAAGGGACGGATCCCTTTTGAGGGATCCGCCGGATCCGTGAGCTAAAGATCAGCTTGCCTATAAATAGGAAGCTGATCATTTGGCTCTCTCATCACTCATATAGCTTAAACACATATATTCATTCAGTACATATCTTACTAACATCATTCATAGTTGCATTTCACTTTGATCTTCCATTTTGTAGAAAGGAGATCAAGCATTCAAGGATCTACAGAACCGTAATCCTTTAGTTGCATTACTGTGTGATCTAGTAGTTTGTTTCACACATCATATTTATCATTTGTAATCAGTGAGTGTGGTTAGTACTTTAGTCCTTAAAGTACAAAGAGTGTAGGGAGTGGTTGTACCCTTGTAAAGAACTCGACATCTAGCTTAGTGTCGGTAAAGTAATTAGGCGACGTCAGGTTGGTTCTACCTTGTGAAAGAACCCGGTGTTTAGCTTAGTACCGGAAAAGGAAGTAAGCGACGTGTAAAGGTTTTCTCCGCCTAGGAAAGGAGTTTGTTTCTTAGTGAAAGATAAACTCTCGAGTAGGAAACTCGGGGAGTGGAGTAGGGCAAGGAATAGAGTTCTTGTAGCCGAACCACTATAAACAACTGTGTCGTGTGGTTTGATCTTTCCTCTCTTTATCTTTTGTTTATATTGTGTGATTATTTATTTGTGATTGTTTCCTTTGAATTAACATATAGTAACAAAGTAAATAAAACTTTAAAACGGTAAAAACTATTCAACCCCCCTTCTAGTTTTCCACAAATTTCTTATACAAGAAATTTCGACAACACTGTAGACGTACTTTTTCCCAGATTTTTCGCAATTAATCTAAACTTGTATTTATGCTTCAACAATTTATCTCAATTGAATCCTATGATGTTTTCAAACAATCTGACCAATTTATAACACTTTCTATCCACAAAATCTCCAAAAATCAAACTGAACATGCATACGTGTTCTTCATAAACCCTAAGAATCAATTAACATATCTGTGGTGTTTCTGGGTTCAATCCAAACATGCAATCAGTTAATTCAAGGCATAACAACAACACTTCAACACTTTAATTACACTAAATCAGTTACAATTGATTTTCCCCAATTCGTATGCTTAAACCTTAAAATGAAGAACAATCAAAGTACAAGTTACTGGGTTCAATTAAGCATGCATACATTGTTTATAATCACATTCTAAGCATAATCGTACAAACAAATATATTCTAAACACTTAGAATCGATTTTTCCCCAAATCTACGCAAACCCTAAATCTAAAATAATCATTTCAGACAAATTCAACCGTTGGATTGATAAATCCTTTAAAACCATTGTTTAAGATCATATTTTAAACATTAACAAACTCACAATTTAGATAGATCTTGAATGATTTGTCAGATTGAATATGGGCCGTAGATTGGTTGGGTGATGATATTTACTGTGTTTGGTGATGATGTCAGATGAGTGGTTGGGAGTAATAACTGCGGTCATTTTGTTTTGTTTACTTATGTGACTCTTTTTGTTAACTTTGCAATATGCACACAATAAGTCCCTAAACCTTGAATGTTTTCACACATAGTCCAACTAACTAACCTTAAGTTTCCATTTTAGCATATTGGGCACATAACTTATTAATCCTAGAATATCACCATCATTTTTTAAGCAACATTTTTCAGAAACCATGCAAGTACAAATTTTGAAAGGTTTTAAAATTTATTGTCTCCCCCTCAACACTTGTTCCAAAATAATTAATGACATTTAAAAAATTGAACAAAGTGTTGAATAAGGGTTTGTACTTGCCTTTTTTTTTTTTTTTTTAAGAGAAGAAAGTCTTTTTGTGTTTTTCATAAAATATTTACATGGATAGTGTTGATGTTTGACTCATTTAATTGTTTGTTAGAAAATTTTCCAAATCAGTTGGAGTCAAACATCTCATACCAATTCGGTGGACCAGTTCCACAAATCTTGCATGAGGCAAGGCTTTGGTGAACAGATCTAACAGTTGGTGTTCAGTTCCCACAAAATATAATTCAACGGTACCCTTTTCCACATGCTCCTTGATGAAATGGTATCTGAGATCAATATGCTTTGACTTGGAATGTTGCACAGTGTTGCATGAAATGGCAATGGCACTCTTGGAGTCACAGTACATGGGAATCTTGTTGAAGATGAATCCATAGTCCGTCAGTTGTGATCGCATCCATATGACTTGAGCACAGCAGGCAGACATGGCTACATATTCTGATTCTGTTGAGGACAATGATGTACAATCCTGCTTCTTTGACTGCCAAGACACCAGTTTGTCACCTAGGAATTGAACTCCTCCTGATGTACTTTTTCTCGTGTCTAAGCACCCTGCATGGTCAGCGTCTGAAAATGCAACAAGTTCAAACCCAGAATCCTTTGGATACCAGATCCCCAAATTAATGGTTCCCTTTATGTATCTAAGGATTCTTTTAACGGTTGACAAATGCCGCTCAGTTGGTCTTGACTGATATCGGGAGCAAAGGTACGTAGCAAATACAACATCCGGTCTGCTAGCTGTGAGATACATGATCGACCTAATCATACTACGATATTTAGTAGGATCAATGGGTGTCCCATGTATGTCAGCATCTAGCTTCGGGGATGAGGAAGACATAGGAGTGTTATAGGTGTCACAGCTGGTCATACCATGCTTTTTCAGGATTTCCTGAGCATACTTGGACTGAATTAAGAATATACCATGGGGTGATTGATGAACTTGCAGTCCTAAGAAGAACTTCAGTTCACCCATCATGGACATTTCAAAGTTATTTTTCATTAGTTTTGCGAAAGCATTTGAGTACTTTTTATGTGTTGATCCAAAAATGATATCATCTACATAAATTTGTACGATGAGAATGTCCTCCCCGTGTTTTTGTATAAACAAAGTCGGGTCCACAGTTTCTTTAGTAAAATGGTTTGCAAGTAAGAAGGCAGATAACTTGTCGTACCAGGCCCTAGGGGCTTGTTTAAGGCCGTAAAGGGCTTTCTTTAGCCGATATACGTGATTTGGATGTTCTTGGTCCACGAAGCCTTCTGGTTGGGAAACGTACACTTCTTCCCGGAGTTGGCCGTTGAGAAATGCAGTCTTCACATCCATTTGATAAACAGTTATGTTCTTGTGAGCCGCGTAAGCCAGAAACATGCGAACAGCCTCAAGCCTTGCTACTGGAGCAAACGATTCTTCGAAGTCGATTCCTTCTTCTTGGCTGAATCCTTTTGCGACCAGGCGGGACTTGTTACGAATGACAGTACCATCTGCATCTAACTTGTTTTTCCAGATCCATTTCAATCCAACGACATAAACCCCATCTGGTCTTTCTACTAGTTCCCATACTTCTAACCGCTTGAATTGTTCCAATTCCTCTTGCATGGATTCAATCCAGTTGTCATAAGTGAGGGCTTCCTTGATGTTTTTGGGTTCGGCTTGACAAACGGTGAGTGCATAAATGCAGGTTTCACCGTCTGTATGGAGTCTTTGTCTTGTCATGACTGGGTTTTCTGGATTACCAATGATGTTTACTAAGGGATGATCCCTTGTCCATTTGTGAGTGGATGGGTAATGTTGAATGTTGTTGTGCAGATTTGACGGTTCCATATTGCTTGAAGAAGATTCTCCAGTTTCAGGAATGGTTGGTGGTGGAGCAAATTGATTAAAAAATGCATTCCCGTCATAATCTGATGGTGTGGAAACTTGATTAGAATTGGGGGAAGAATCTTCAACTGTAGGTGGAGGTGTTTGTTCTATCGATGATGATGGTTCTGGTGGAGGTGCATCATTAGCAACTGTTGTGGTAGAAGTTGCAGGGATATCAGGTGTTTGATTTGAAACGGTTGGAGCAGCGGAACTGGTGGAAGAATCTGAGGCACTACTAACAAGAACGTCATCAAACATTGGAGAAAACAGATCTTCTAAATCCTTCCTGTTAAAGGGTAAGGGTGCAGTTGAAGATTCAGGGAAGTGTAGACGGTTGTGAGCGGGTTCTAAGCTATTTTGCACAGAAGCCATGTCTGTTAGTTCATCAAAATTGGCGTGTATAGTCTCTTGAATTTCCCCGGTCCGACGGTTCCAAATTCTAAAACCTTTAGAGTTTTCACAGTAGCCAATGAATATCCCAATATCTGCTTTAGCCTTTAATTTACCAAGATCATCACGATCATTCTTCGGGTAACAAAGTGCTCCAAAGACATGAAAGTAGTTGATGTTTGGTTTTCTGCCGTGAATAAGTTCATATGGTGTTTTGTTATGGCGTTGGTTGATCATGCATCGGTTCTGTGTATAACAGGCAGTTGAAATAGCTTCAGCCCATAGGTAATCTGGTAATTGGGCATTGATCAACATTGTTCTTGCTGCTTCCACTAGTGTACGGTTACGTCTTTCGACTACACCATTCTGTTCGGGGGTGCGAGCAATTGAAGTCTAATGAACAATCCCATGTTTCTCAGTATACTCCCGAAGAGTTTGATTCTTGAACTCAGTGCCGTTGTCTGTTCTGATTTTCCTGACTGTTTTACGGACTTGAACTTGAATCTTGGTGAGAAATGTGATGATCATCGAAGGGGCTTGATCTTTAGTCCGAAGAAAGTAGACCCAAGTCCATCTCGAGTAATCATCCACTATTACCAAAATGTACCTCTTCCCATTAATAGTTTGAACCCGCATTGGACCACACAAATCCATGTGAAGCAGTTGTAGGACATGATCTGTGCTGTGTTCTGCTTTAGGAGGAAATTGAGCACGGTGACTTTTCCCTTGTTCACAAGCAGGACACAAATGATCTTTGGCATATCTGAATTTGGGTAAACCGTCAACCAACTTTTTCCTTGCAAGGTCAGTCATGGTTTTGAAGTTCAAATGAGACATTCTTTTGTGCCATAACCAAGCCTTTGTGGGATGAGCTTTTGAGAGTAAACAAATCGGTGTAGATGCTGTCATATCCGAGAAGGAAATTGTGTACAGACTTTTTCCGCGTTTTCCTTTCATTAAATCATTCCCTTGAAGATCTCGAACAAAACATGTCTTCTCCCAAAAGGCTACTTCTAACTCTCCATCACATAATTGTCCCACTGAGAAAAGATTGTGACCAAGGCCTTCAACATAATATACACGACTGATCTCGATGTTCCCATTTACATAATCTCTATAGCCCATTATTGCAGCGAAGTGATCATTCCCAAATCTGACCGTTCCTATGAACTTTGCAACAAAGTTTACTAGAAGCTTGAGGTTGCCGGCATATGTCGGGAGCACCCGCTATCAACAACCCAGAGAACAATTTGGATCACCTGCAGCACAATCATTGAAAACAGGTGGAGAATTGGTAACGGTTGGACCCATTGGGTTAGTAACACAAGTTTTAATTATCTTTGGTACCCATTTAAAGCTTGATGTGTTTTGTAACCAACGTTGCCATGTCCTACTAGTCTCAGGCTTTTTCTTAATGAATGCACTCAGTGATTTGGTTGTCCTAGATGCGGCTATGGGTGTGTCATTGGTCTTTGCTGAAACTACTAGTGGTGGTTTTCCTAATATGGACTTGGCAACAGTAGTGAGCCTAGAGGAAGTGCCACTAGTTCGTTTCTTTTTGCGAGACAACAGAGTTTTAGCAATGCATTTTTGATGATTACCAGAGAAAATACTAGCACGACAAAATACACAACTAGCATCAACCACAATATCATTCATAACATTCAAAGATTTAACGTCTGTTACATCATTCCTAGAATTAGACTTAGATAAGTTTGATTCTACGTTTGACATGACATGCATTTTATTCAAACTACTTGCTTTAGCTTTAACTTCTGCAGACTTAGATGATCCATTCCTAGGTTGCCAGACTCTACTCTTCCTTTGTTTCTTGTGGTTCTTGGAGCTGCTAGCCTTAGATGTGATGTCTAATCCTGTGGAAGTTGAAGTATTTGCATTGGTGGTTTGTTTTGATGCTTGGTTAGGTGCCTTGTCTACTTGGTACATTCCTGGGGCAATCTCACATATAGCTTTTTCTTTCCCTTTTTCTAAAACTTTGAGTTTCTTTTTCAGATCCACTATGATGTGTTGGAGTTCTTTATTTTTTGAATCTAAAATTCTGTTTAGACGTACTGTATCATTTCGGTTTTGAATAAGTTCATCAATTTCTTTTTCATATTCAAACAGTTGATGTCTTAAGACGTCAATTTCATTTGTATTTTGACATTCTGAAACATGTCTGTTTTGAAATGACACAGACGTTTTTTGATTTTGTAATTCTAGCTCAAATTTAGCACTTTGACTTTGACACCATTCAAGTCTCTTATTAAGTTTGAAAATTTCATTGGCACACTTGTTTTCCACATCATTGTTGATCTGTCTCAGATTCTCATTCTCTTTTAACAAATTTTCTATCTCAATTTGCAACATCTGAACATTCACAGCATGATCATTTAGAAGTAACTCATTGCACGACATGTAAATTGAGTTCATAATCATAGAAATCACGTCATAACACAAAACATTTTCTAAGAGTCGATCAACCTCTTGTTCTAAAGCTTTCTTTTGAGATTTTTGTTTTTGTATTTTGTCATCTTTAGCTTTGAAAATGCTCATCATAGATGCAACTTCAGTCTGTAAGTCTTGTTCCCATTGTGTTGCACAATGTCTTAGGTGTTTGACATGAGGTAAAAATTTCTTTTGAAAAATTTCTCGCTTTTCTTTCTCTACTGGAGAAAGAAAAGTAGAGATTTTGATTTGAGAATTAAATTCAATTTCGTTTTCCAAGAGTTGAATGTCATCCATAAATGTCTTAAAATATCGAAGAATTCGATGTTCTTGAGGCATTTTAGGATCAACATCATCCTCTGTCAAATAACCCTTGATTTGTGCAACAGGTGTGGTAACAGGAGTAACTTCAGAAGAAGCATTTATGATAGGTTTTGACAGTTTTTGTTCTGGTTTGTCCTTTGGAGGAACAAAAGATTTACTGATATGAGGTCTTGCTGAATAATCATATTGAACTCTTGAAAAAACCTTGTTTGACTTTGATCGACTCTCATTTTCATGTTCAAGATGTTCAAGTTCTTCATCACTACTAAACACAACAACTCTTTGAAAGGTGTCATCAAGTAAAAGTTCTGCATTGTATTACTTGGGATTTTCTCTGAGTGCTTTATGTAGAAAACGTGGTTGGTCACAGCCAATAGCAAATCCATAGCCTTTTGGATTTGGTTTTACCGTTAGCCTTTGAATTTGAGTTACGGAATCACCAGTTTTGTACACGACGTTCTGAAACTCTTTGAGTTTGGATTCCAACGAGACAATTTCATCAAGGTATGAGTCAACCCGTTTCTTTATTGTTTGTTTTTCTTCAATCAAAGTGTTTTGACATGTTGAGAGCTCTGTTTTTGTTTTAGAAAGTTCAGATTTTAACATGTTAATTTGTTTTCGAAATTCAAACTGCTCTTGTTCTTTTTGAGAAATTAGCTCATTTTTAGAAATGGTTAACGCACGAACTTGATGTTCTAAATCCTTTTTTTTCACATATTCTTGTTGGAATGCAACCTCAAAGCCTTTCTCACGTTTTGCATGTTTTTCATAATTTGAAAGCTGTAGTTTATAGCACTCATTATCCTTTGTTAACAATGCAATTTTGGCCTTTAGATTTTGATTGATTTCATTGCATTTTTCAATTTGTGTTTGGGTGGTCAGCAATAAGGTCTGAAGTTCTGAATCTTGATCAGGAAAAAGATCATTTTGTTCAAGATGATCATTATTTTCATCATCAATAGAGTCATCAAATGAAACAACAGTGTTGTCATCATCAAATGACACAACGGTGTTTATTTGATTATCTTCTGGTGATGAGAATGATGAATCATGTTGAACAAGATTTTCTTGTGTAGATGAAGATGCAGATGGTGAAGTAATTTCATGTATAAGACATTGTGAATCTTGTACCTGAGATAAGCCATCGGTATCATATACCGGGCCTGTCTCGAACATGTTCAACTCTTGCATGTTTGCCATGAGCATCACTGCAACATTTGCTTCGAGGTCTTCCATCTCATCATCAGAATCAGCATTAGCCATGAAGCTCTGTTCTTTCTCATTTACTGTGCCGCTTGCTTCATCCTTTAATGCCATCATAAGAGCTTCCTTGTGGTATGCACTACCCATAGTACGAGGCTTTGGGCAAGCATTTGCCATATGACCACTTCCACAATAGTTGTAACAAGTAATAAAAGTATTTGCAATGCCTCTCCTTTCATTTCCAGCAATCTGATTTCTCCTTTGAGCATTCCCCACACTGTTCCTATTTCCTCCTGCAATATTAAACCTTTGACCTCCTGACTGAAACCTTTGTGAACCATAGCTTCCCATGTTCCCTGACCCATATCTTCCTGAAGACCTATTCTAAATTTCCACTCTTCCATCATTGATAACAGCTTGATTCCTTGTATTTGAGGATGAACGAAGATAGTTGTTGGATTTGTTGGTGAATTTGCCGAATGCCTTGGCGATTAATCCAAATGCCTCATTGAGAGAGTTGAAGGCATCATCTTCTTCATCAAAATCAGTGTTAGAGTACATCATGGAATCTGTGTTGTTATATGAGACCATTTGGTTGTCAGAATACTGGGATGGTGCTTCATATGGAACAATTTGGTTGGGAGGTTATGGTTGAAAGCTTGGTTGAGAAGGTTGTTGACCAAATTCCTGATTTGGTGATGGAAAGTTGGATTTAGCAATGAGAGCAAGCGAGTTGGATGTTGGTACTGATGAGAAACCTCCTCTTGCTGTAACTTCCTTATCCACCTCAGATTGATGTTGTCTTAGAAAGTCATACAACAGTCCATACTTGACTTCATTAATCTTTTTAGCTTGCCTGACAAAGGTTGCATATTTATGCCATTCTGGTCCAAGGCATCCAAGGAATTTTGCGTTGATAGCAATCTTGGGTAACTTGATGTCGTGACGGTCCAAGTCATTGATGATATTTGTGAAACGGTGGTAGTACGATTCTATTGATTCCCTGGTTCCATGATAAAACGAGTGTATTCCATGTAAAGCTTGGATTCAAGATCTTCTTGATTCAACTCAGTGCCTTCCATGAGAAGATGCACATGTTCCCACATGCCTTTGGCAGTCTTCTGAGCATCAATACTTTGGAAAATTGGGTTCGGAATTCCTTGAAGTATATAAGACATTGCCAGCTCATTAGCCTCTTGTTGCAAAGTTTGTTCAACGGTATATTGAGTGACAGGAATGGGAGTTGATGTTGCCACTCTATTTGAATCACCCGGAACATGATTTGTGGGAATTGGAAAAGGTCCTTCAATGATGACCTGCTTGAGATATTTCCCATGGGGTTTTCTGAGTTCAATGAAGCGTAGGAATCAACTAGACCATTGCACGTAGTTTCCTGGTGTCAGCATGGGTAGAGTATCCTGATTTCCAGCCTCATGTCAGGATTGCTGACTACTGATTGCTTTACACATCTTAGTAAACCAATGTGGTTCTCTGGAGGGAGGTTGATAATTCTGCATTTGATTTTGTTGCATGATTTGTTGTGGGGGTACATGTTGTGGAGGGAGAAATTGATGATGTTGCATGAATGCTTGTTGTTGTTGATATTGAGGATGAAATTGCTGTTGTTGTGGATATTGCTGTAGCTGGTAGTAGTAATTGAAGTGTGGTGGTTGAGACATCCTTGTGTTTGTTGGATCTTGAGATAATTAAGATGTGAGTTAAGAGATTTGAAGTTTGGTTTTGGTTAAGTGAAATTTTGTTCAATTGCGATAACACTGTTCACCAATTGCGATATCACTGTTCACACCAATTGCGATAAAAATGGTAATTGCGATAAATATTGGAATTGCGAAAATTTTAGCAATTTGCGATAAGTTATCTTAATTGCGATAAGAAAGGCAATTTCGATAAATTAACTGAATTGCAAAAGATTTTAGCAATTTCGATAAATTATCAAAATTACAATTTCGATCACTTTCTCAACTCTTATACAAGAGGTGAGAGTAAATGCCAAGTCGAAGTATTTTCACTAACTTATACAAGCTAGAAAATACTGAGTTCCAAATCCGATAAAACTGAAGGCTGACAATTGCGATAATTCTGTGGATTGCGATAGACCGTGAATTGCGATAAACCCTCTTTTGTCGAAATTGCTGAACTCGTTTGCGATAAACCCTCTTTTGTCGAATTTCAAGCCCGATTGCGATAAACCCTCTTCTGTCGAAATCTAACCTTCTTTTCACCAACTTTTTCAATCCTAATTGTTCGGATTATGCTTAAAGCTAATGAAAATGATGGATTTTCGATTGTTTTTTATTTCTAATGATTAAAGCTACGAAAATACGACTAGTTTAGTAACTTTTAACGTAGAAAACACGGGTTTATGGTGTAGATTAAGTGAAATACGAGTGAAAGATGAACAACGACCACAAAAACTCACAAAACTACACAAAAATTTTAAAACCAAACATAAAAACTAATAATGAACGATGTAATCTACACTTAAACACACAACTTAGCTATCTTAGGCGAATGATACCACTTGTAGGTCCTATTTAACTCGAACACAACCACGTAAATAAGCTAAACAACACGTACTACTACTTATGTATAAGCTACGAATAGAAAATAAGTAAATAAGCTAATAGATAATAAGAGATGAAGAGAAGAATTGGATGATTTTCATTCGAATGATGAAGGGACAAAGCTTACGCACACTTACATGAAAACCAACAAGTAAAATGAGCACCTAAGCCTTCTATTTATAGGCAAAAATTCGGGCGACATGTGCTTAGGTGCTTCTAGAAGAATAATTACAAAATGGCCGGCCCATGGACTCCTAATGGACCGCGCCTCTAATTCACTAACATAGAATCCATATTGAGCAACATCTTATCGGAAATAGATAAGACTTGATAAATTACAAAACGTGTTCCTAACAAATATACATCATCTAAGCAAGTGCACAAAGGCACTAGCCACTCATAGCAAACATGAACATAAACTCAGAATTTTGAACATTAGAAATCATGATTGAAAGTCTTAAAATGATTGGAATGAGATTACAAATGATTAGGTAATGATACCCAAAGTATTGGTATTGACTTCTTGAGAGTTTGACTTCCAAATGTTGACTTCTTGGACTTCCAAAGTTTCCTGGACTTCTAAGGATGAATTTGAGAGCTTTTGAGAGTGGTTTATGATTAGAGAGAGTTGATTAATTATTGAATAATAGTTGTGTAATAGTTCTCTTTTTGTTGTCGTTTAGTTGTCTCTCAAATGATTTCCATAGTCTCTATTTATACTACTCTCAATCATAGGAACTTTAAATGCTGCAACTTGGCCTCCAAGTAGCTTAGAAGGACCTAGAATACCAAATAGAAGAGCCTAGAATTGAACCAAAGTGCAGATTTAAGAAAAGTACGAGGGCTCCATCTGATCGAATACAGGTTGTGTCCGATCGGATGGTCTTGATCATCATCTCCATCTGAATCGGTTGCGGGTTGCATCCGATCGGATGGAGTTGTCCTGTAGACACAAACTTGGTCTTTTGATGTTTGGCTTGTATCTTTCTCATAGCTCTTGGTTCTTTATCCAAACTTGATCTTTCCTTTGTCTTGGAACTTGGAATCATGAATACTTGGATCTTCATTCTATGAAATGCTTTTTCGGAGTAGATCTTGACATGGGAATCTTCGTACAATCGTAAGTCCTTGTTTCCTTCATCAATCTTTCACTTTTTCTTCCTTTTTCCTGTACTTGGCTACATATACTTTGCAAACATACTTTGGTGCGATTAAGTAACAAAAGCATATAAATATAACCAAATAATATATACAAAAGCACGAATAACGCTACTAAAAATATGCACAATTTGAGCGTTATCAAATTCCCCTACACTTAAACTTTGCTTGCCCTCAAGCAAATCTAGAAGTAAAAACGATAATCCACTAGGTATACGAAATATGTTTAAGAAAAATGTGATGCAAATCTATCAAGTACAAGTACAAGTTAAATCCATCATTTTAAGCTTTTCTAAGTGAAGCGTCGAGATGTTTGACAATACCCAATTGATTTTCTTGCATGATGAACATTACTAATCACCTCACGAAAAAGGAATGAAATATAATTCACTCAAATCACTCATTTATATGGTTGGTGGAGTATATAAGAGAAACATACTCATTGCTCAGTCATGATCTAAATATTACTATAGGCTTGTACAAGAAACAAAACTACACCGATATGGCATGAGCACCAAGTATACATATCAAAGAGGTCTTTTATTCGGGTTTAAGGCTTCAAGGGTTATATCAAACTTACGTGCAAATATCTTATGCAAAACATAATAGATCGCTGGCGCGAATTCTTGCATTACCAAACAATGGATGGTCACTAAGGATAACCTTAGATCACTGGCGCGTTATCTAATTCCTCAAGAACTCGGATGGTCACTATATGTCAATACACTTGATAATTACACAAAGCCAAAAGGTAAGGATAAGACATGGGATACGTTTAGAAAGGTTGATAATAAAGAATATACAAAATAGTCAAAGTCTATGAACCAAATGTTGCTAGCTATTTCGAACCACTATCATGCAATCTTGAGAAACTCCATACTTGATCGATCAATACATTATTCCATAGCTCATTGGCTATTCTTGTCACCTTATAGTTGCGATGACTTATTTTTTTATTTTTTATTTATTTTTTTTGAACATAAACTCATTCACTTGTCATCTTATAGTTGCGATGACTAGTCTTTCACTTCACTTTGATAACTGCTCATGGAGTTTGCAACTTTCTTCGGACTTTCATGATTTCCCACATAACATTCATCTTGCCATATAGCTAGCAACCAACCAAGACTTGACTAAGGGTAAGGCTAGGCTAAAAAGTTTAAAATCTTTTTGTATTTTTCTGGATTTATTCAAAAGAAAAGATAGGCTCAGAAGGTGTAACTAGGGATATCTAGCGTTAAAGATAAACGCTAACAATATGGTTTATATTGGTGGTTAACTAGTCAATGTAACTAGCTAAATATCAATACGGAAGGTGATGCGTGGGTTTTGCAACCTTACAACAGGTTTTACCTCTCGAGGGATCTCAAGAGGCTTACAACCCCACCAGGCAGTGTACCTGACCGATGTAGTATAGTGTAGTGGTAAGTACGGGGGATTGATCGTTCTCCACAGGGAATAGTGTTCGTTAGGTGTGAAAGGTTACTCTAATTAGGTCTAAGGGTTGAGGAAGATTCTTTTTATGTTTTTATATTTTATGAAAGCAAGTAAAATCTCGGGTTTTGAAGGAGTGGGCGGAATTAGTTGCTAGTCAACTAACCCAAATTACTACAAATGCAAATAAAATAAAATAACAAAAATGAAAAGTGGTGAGAAACTTATGTGTGGAGAAATGTGTTTACTTAGATTTCCTTACTCCCTAACTATCTTTTACCGGTTAATTAGTGTGTATTAGTCGCGTGGATGACGGGTGTATTCCTTAATACCATTCGTGGGGTGGCGTACTTACTTCCCCAAACTCTACAAGCTCCTACTTCACTCCTATGTCGAGCCGGCTAGGAAGCTCCTAACATGGGATCACTAGAATTCGCTTGTGCATTAAATACAACCATAAAAACCTTTAGTACGCGTTTGGTTCATGTTTCTTAAGACGTTCAAGCAAGTTACCGAATAGGAAGTTAGCCAGTTTTCTTAAGCCTAACATAGATAAACAATCATCCAATACAACTAACAACACACTAACAACCAATAATCAATAGCTAGGTTTCATTAGATCTAAGCAAACACAAGATAAAATTAGCCTAACATGTTAAACAAAAGACAAGCATAAGATAGAATCAAACAACACATAGACATATTGAATGATTAATTGATAACTTATCTTTCAATGAAACATGGAAGATCTCAAGGCAAGAAGCCCTGAAAAAGTAGCTAAAATCGTCTTAGGGTTTTATCCCAAAATTCCACACACTAAGCTCTCCCCCTAATGACAAAAAATTAGAAAACTATATATAGACTTTGACATCTGACGGCGTCACCTTATGCATTGTGACGCCGTCACCTCGCCGCTTTTAGGGTTCCCGGATGACCATCTTGACGCCGTCCCTCTTTAGCTCTTCAAAAATCCATTCTGGCTTATCAAGGCTTGACGCCGTCGGATCCTGAACGTGACGCCGTCCCCTTATGATTTAAGCCGTGACGCCCTTGATTTAGTTAAAGCGTGACGCCGTCAGAATTCTCATGCAAACTCACTGGCCCGTCATGAGTAAATTTCACATCCAACTTTTCTTGCCAAAGCATGACGCCGTCTGGAGTTAATCTTGACGCCGTCAAAGGTAACTTTCAGCACAATTTTGAGACTTTGCCGTTTTCTTCACTTTAATGCTCCAAAAACGTCCAAAATGCCTCCTTTTCCAGATTTCTCCTCAAAAGTACCTAAAATGACAAAAGGAACGATTTAGGGCAATATTTGATCAAATAAATACGATTTCGGGCTTAAATGACCCCTTAAAAGCGGTACACTTTTCGCCTCATCAAATACCCTTACACTTGAGATTTGCTTGTCCTCAAGCAAATGCGCTTTTATTCTAATCAAAATACAAGTTAGGGGTCATTTAATGCAAACATAAAAGTAATTACAACAAATAATCGTTCCACTTCAATCATAATAAGCACGGAGATTACATACTAGCACCTCACAAGTAGTGTTTAGATACTCACATCTCTCAAGTGTCATCAAAATAAATCTCATAAATGAAAACGGAAAATATCTCTCACTACCTGTCATAGCAAATAGATTACCATAGGCTTGGGAAAGGATCGAAAACCTCCTCCACTAGGCGTAAGCACCAAAGATAAACTATCAAAGAGGGCTTTTAAATGGGTTATAATGTTAGGTGTAGGGAAAAGGAAAACACGGTTTTGTTGGATAAGGGATATTTTACTGGTGGCGAGTTAAAGATCTTGATCAATTACATGTACTATACAACGTTGCTAAGCCAAGACTAGACTCGATCTTAAGCTAATGAAAGAAAATAACAAAACATAAACATAAAATAAACATAAAATGAAACGGGATGGTAGTCCGTATGTTTTTTCTATTTTTTTTTTTTTTTTTTTTTTTTTTTTTTTTTTTTTTTTTTTTTGCATACACTTTTGCCCTACCATCCAAAATAATACATCATAGGGGCGTTGCATCCCCTTACACTTGAATTTTTACATAACTTTACAAATACTAATCTAATGACTCGAATTAAGATAATTGAAAAACTTGGAGTACTTTTAAAACATTTAGCACATATGGGGGTAATAAATGATGTTCTTCCCCATTACTCCATTACACTAGTACTTTACCCATGAGTCCCAATCGTCCCAAAACAATATGTACAAGGATATGACTCGACTTAGCAACCATGTAATCAACTAGATAATTAACTTGGGTTTAAACAAATGTTGTAACAATAATGCACTAAAGATGAGTGCATACAAGGTAGGCTAAGGCGATTTGGGTGTACATTAAAGTGGGGTGTAACAAATTCTTCCTTTAAGTAAAATGCTTAAAGGTCGAAACGAAAAGATAGGCTCTGAGGGGTGTACTAGGGGTATCGTGTACTAAAAATGAGTACAACGCAAAGGGTGTGGGAGAATTACTTGACCAATGTAGCCAACGTAATTATAACAAAAACACAGGTGTAAAACAATGGGTTAATCCTAATGCCTCTTATCATGTAGTAAATCTAACTACACGAATGTAGTCTCACTTGTGGCCTTGGAATGGTCCTAACGCAAGTTCTGGAATCTAAGTGCTACCGGTACACACATCATAGCATAAATGCTTTTCCTACCAATTCTAGGGCGAACCTCACATATTTGGGGGTGGAAAATTTTTTAGTGGTACGGTTTTTTGTGCTAGTCATATAACTCCTATCCATGAGACGCTCATTAAGATCAAATTTTCACTCCTATATGTTGTAAAAAATTTTAAATTTGGCACTAAAATTACCTTAACAAGTATATCTCTCAGTTTTATTACACATCTACCATCAAACAAACAAAAATCAAGCGCAATTGTATTCTCAAAAATCGTACTTTTACCCTCCCCTTACACTTAAGATGAACATTGTCCCCAATGTTCAAATAACAAGATGTAAAAGCATAAAGTAAAAGAATGAAATCAAATACTCCCCTGATTCGCTCGTTGGATAGTGAAATCACACGGTTAAATCTTCTTCCAAGGAGAATGTTGAAGCTCCATGACTAATGCATCGCCATAAGCTTGATTCCATAAACATTTCCTTGTCCAAAATAACCTGTTGAACCTGAGAAAACAAACACGAAAACCTGCATAACATCGGCGGGATAAAATCTATATATAAGGATATAATGCTTGTGGAATGATAACTTTGCAGATTCCTGGAGATTATAAGTTGGAGATTTTAATAAAAACTTTTTATGAAAACAAAATTTTCAAAAATTTCTGGAAATTAAATCTGACGCCGTCAGGTTGTAACCCCTGACGCCGTCAGAAATGACCTGACAAAAATTTTCGTTTTAAGTTTCCGGAAAATTTCTGGAAAAACCTTTACCTTACTTCCTGGAAATCCTGCAAAACATCATTATGACTCGATACAAGCATTTGACTCAAACAAATACGAATATGTATGTTAATTTATTATTATTATTATGATTCATGTTCATTTGTGTTCTAATAAACCGATTTAGATTTCCCTTACACTTATCTTTTGCAAAATACCTTTATATGTAGTTAAGACGAAGTTAAAAACAAAATAAAGCATTTTCACAAATTACTTTTGAACATGAATCAATAATGATAAAAATTAAACATACATACGGAAACAAATAAAACAAACACACAAACAAATAAACACACAAAGCAAATAAAATAAATAAAGGCTTGGGTTGCCTCCCAAGAAGCGCTTTTCTTTATTAACGAGTCTTGTAGCTAGACTCAAAGTCACGTACATTACGTGACTCCATCATCGGTCACGGTTCCTAGGCCATTCTCCTTCCCGGTTTTATATTCCGGTCCTAATTTCAAACAATCCTTGTAGAAACCGAATATCCTTTCCATAACATAGTCTACTCCTTTACTCCTATCCTTATCATTCCTATAGTAGACCGCTTGTTTAAGCTCCTTCTCAACATTTGACAAGTGTTGGAATTGTTCTATCTTATATGGCATTTGGTAGCTTACTTCATCGGTCTCATCCTTAAATCTAACTATCCCTAAGGAAGGTTCATAAGTCATTCTAGAGACCTCAACAAATGGTTTTCCAAAAACCACTTGAGTCAAGGATGCATCGACTATTGGACGGATATCTTCTACAATTACAAAGTCGGTGACATAGGTGAAGTTTCCTACATAAACCGGTAATCCCTTAACTCTTCCCGTGAAGTTACTCATCCAACCCTTGTCAGGGAACATCCTATACCCAAGTTGATTTTTCATTATCAAGTTGTAGTGGGCTCTAGTCATGATGTTTATGGGCGATCTAAGGTCGATGTAAGCCTTCCACACATGTAGATGTCCGATGTTGCATGGTATGTTGAGATTAGAAGGGTCGCCTATTTCAATGATTGGTTTACCTAGGAAGTATGGTGTTTCGGGGTCATCGAATAAGTTTGTATGATATGCGCGCTCTTCCTTAGTGGGTAGCCTATTGAAGTAGTCCTCATCATCATCTACTTCTTCAATCACACTTGTCCTAACTTCCTTATCAACCTCGACTTTCCTATCCTCATCCTTAGGTTCACTATTATCCTCATTCCTATCAATTGGTTTAATAGTGACAATGTTGACAAAGTGGACGTGTTTGGATGAAGAGAGGTCTTTTACTTGGGGCCCGCTATTTGTGTTCCTAGCGTCCTTATGTGGAGGTGATAACACTTGGTTATGGAGGGCTTTCAACAAGTTGTCAATTTTATTGGTCATCTCAGTTTGTTGTTGATTGAATTCGGTCTCGAATCTAGCTATCCGAGCTTCTTGAGATGCCATAAATTGAGACATCAATCCTTCAAAGTTATTGGTACTACCATTGCCGGAAGGATTGTTGTTGAAAGTACGGTTCGAGTTGGAACCGCTTGATTGGAAACGATTAGGTGGGTTGGAAGAATTGGGTTGTTGTGTGTTTTGGTTTTGTTTCCACCTAAGGTTCGGGTGATTTTTCCATGAGGGGTTATATGAATCACCATAAGGGTTTGGCTCGGGCTTGAAAGTGTACCACTTATCTCCCGCTCCGTCGGTACGCGATGATGCGTAATCCACAAAAGCTTGTTCGGGGAGTTCCATGCAATCACGAGTGTCGTGGGGACCACTACATAACTCACATGAAGAAGTGATTTTGTTCACTTGGCTTGAAGGTTTAGGAGCCTCGTAGGATTTCATGAGAAACTTGACTTGGTCTTCAAGTTCTATGATCCTACGGTCGGAAGTGCTTGAATTGTTCAAAGGCAAAGATATTGCCTTGACCGTTTTATTCAAATCACGGGGATCACTCCAACTTTCGTTGTCATAAAGAGCAAGATCCTCTAGGAGAGCCCATGATTGTTCCGCACTTAGATCACGTAGCTTGCCACCGGCCGATTGGTCAATGGTTTGCCTTGTGGAGAGATTGATATGGTCATAGAAGATTTGGACTTGGAGCCAAAGTTCTATGCCATGGTGAGGGACTTTTTGGAGTAAGTCCTTGAATCGAGTCCATGCCTCGTAGAGAGTTTCGCCTTGACGTTGTTGGAACATCAAGATATCATTCCTTAGCTTGGTAGTTCTTCCCGGTGGGAAAAACTGAGCAAGGAAACGAGTGGTGAGATCATCCCAAGAGGTGATGGATCCTGCGAGTTGACGTTCTAGCCACTGACTAGCTTGGTCCCGCAGAGAGAATTGGAAGAGACGCAATCGGGTCGTCTCTCGAGTGGCAACATCAAGGTCTATAGAATCAACGATTTTAAGAAAGTCCTTGAGATGTTGATTAGGATCTTCAGAACGAAGTCCATGGAATGCGCATCCGCTTTGCACCAACCGGATGGTGTCGGATCGCAAGGGTGTGATATTGGCTCCTTGTGTGAGCTCAATGGTGTTTCGATAGCCATGGTGGCTGGGACGGGAATACTCTCCTAAAGTACGGGCTCTAGGAGGTGGTGGTGGTTGTTGTGGTGGTGGGTTGTGTGGGTTAAGGATATTACCATCTTCCATGATGTCGGACGGTAATGGTTACGAACAAAGACACGAAGAAAATAGATAGACTAAAGAAAACCTAGAAAAATAAAATAAAAATCTCACTAGAAAGGAATCTAGTGAGTAGACCTAATAGAAATAAAAATTCAACCTAAACAATAACTATTCCCCGGCAGCGGCGCCAAAAACTTGATGCGTGGGTTTTGCAACCTTACAACAGGTTTTACCTCTCGAGGGATCTCAAGAGGCTTACAACCCCACCAGGCAGTGTACCTGACCGATGTAGTATAGTGTAGTGGTAAGTACGGGGATTGATCGTTCTCCACAGGGAATAGTGTTCGTTAGGTGTGAAAGGTTACTCTAATTAGGTCTAAGGGTTGAGGAAGATTCTTTTTATGTTTTTATATTTTATGAAAGCAAGTAAAATCTCGGGTTTTGAAGGAGTGGGCGGAATTAGTTGCTAGTCAACTAACCCAAATTACTACAAATGCAAATAAAATAAAATAACAAAAATGAAAAGTGGTGAGAAACTTATGTGTGGAGAAATGTGTTTACTTAGATTTCCTTACTCCCTAACTATCTTTTACCGGTTAATTAGTGTGTATTAGTCGCGTGGATGACGGGTGTATTCCTTAATACCATTCGTGGGGTGGCGTACTTACTTCCCCAAACTCTACAAGCTCCTACTTCACTCCTATGTCGAGCCGGCTAGGAAGCTCCTAACATGGGATCACTAGAATTCGCTTGTGCATTAAATACAACCATAAAAACCTTTAGTACGCGTTTGGTTCATGTTTCTTAAGACGTTCAAGCAAGTTACCGAATAGGAAGTTAGCCAGTTTTCTTAAGCCTAACATAGATAAACAATCATCCAATACAACTAACAACACACTAACAACCAATAATCAATAGCTAGGTTTCATTAGATCTAAGCAAACACAAGATAAAATTAGCCTAACATGTTAAACAAAAGACAAGCATAAGATAGAATCAAACAACACATAGACATATTGAATGATTAATTGATAACTTATCTTTCAATGAAACATGGAAGATCTCAAGGCAAGAAGCCCTGAAAAAGTAGCTAAAATCGTCTTAGGGTTTTATCCCAAAATTCCACACACTAAGCTCTCCCCCTAATGACAAAAAATTAGAAAACTATATATAGACTTTGACATCTGACGGCGTCACCTTATGCATTGTGACGCCGTCACCTCGCCGCTTTTAGGGTTCCCGGATGACCATCTTGACGCCGTCCCTCTTTAGCTCTTCAAAAATCCATTCTGGCTTATCAAGGCTTGACGCCGTCGGATCCTGAACGTGACGCCGTCCCCTTATGATTTAAGCCGTGACGCCCTTGATTTAGTTAAAGCGTGACGCCGTCAGAATTCTCATGCAAACTCACTGGCCCGTCATGAGTAAATTTCACATCCAACTTTTCTTGCCAAAGCATGACGCCGTCTGGAGTTAATCTTGACGCCGTCAAAGGTAACTTTCAGCACAATTTTGAGACTTTGCCGTTTTCTTCACTTTTATGCTCCAAAAACGTCCAAAATGCCTCCTTTTCCAGATTTCTTCTCCAAAGTACCTAAAATGACAAAAGGAACGATTTAGGGTAATATTTGATCAAATAAATACGATTTAGGGCTTAAATGACCCCCTAAAAGCGGTACACTTTTCGCTTCATCAGAAGGCTATTTGGGTTAAATCCTAAGGTTGCCTCTTATCACGCATATACACTTATATCACACACGAAATGTGATCTCACAACGGTCTCGTAATGATTTACAAGCACAAGTTCTAGAATAAATAAAATCACCGGCACACTCATAGCAAAAGAATCAAAGCATAAAAGATGTATGCTAAATATAGAACAGGCTCAAATCCTCACAATTTAGTGGAAAGGCTATAATATGTGCTAGCTAATGTTATCGATCCCAGAATGGATTGCAATATTAATCGGGACACATCTCAATTTTTCAAAAATTACAGGTTTCACCAGTGGATAGATCCAGTTATTCTAATATATTATCCTAAAAATGACAAATAACTAGATCACTAGGGCAAACAAAATTTAAAATCTAGCTCAAAATTTACAAGTTATCCTTATTTTCCTATTCACCCCCCCCAACTTAAGTTAAGCATTGTCCTCAATGTGATAAACGAACTTCAAAGTATGAAAATAGGGAAATAAGAGAATAAACCATATTTTCCGGGCTTCATATGATTCTTTGATCCAAGTGTCCAAGCTTAGTAATCATTACCTGCAGTAATCTTAAAACAAACAACAACGAGAATATGTTTTATTAAAAGTTAGTGATACACCCCCACACTTAAGTTCAACTAAGGGATTAGAGAAACTTTGGGGTGTAATCACTTTGAAAATAAAAATAAGAAGTAAAAATAGCAAACACACGGGTTGCCTCCCGAGAAGCGCTTGTTTTATTAACGAGTCATCAGCCTGACTCAAACTTCCTTCTGTCTACGTTGGTGCAATCTTTTGGTTCTTCTTCGAAGATTTGGGAACATACACCACGTTTCCTATCACTATTCCTTCTCCAGTTTCATCTATGTCTTCCAATTTCACTCTTTCCCAAGCTCTAGGAAGAACATCATAGATAAAACCAGTTTCTTCAGCCCAAGGAGTGTTTTTCTTATAATCAGCTGGAAAGGGTGCCATGAATGTTATAGCTTCATATTCTGATTCAGGCGAAATTTCTTCGATAGAAATCTCGTTCATTTGCTCCTTATCATAGTACAATTTAATCCGGTAACCATTAACAATGAAACTTCCACCCTGTTTGTCATATAATTCAACATATCCAGATGGAAATCCATGTTTCACTATATATGGTCCGAACCATTTCGGTTTTAGCTTAGGAGCTTTAAACTTATATTTCATATTGAAAAGCAAAAATTTGTCTCCAGCTTTGAATTCTTTCCATATTCTTAACTTTTTGTCATGATAAGCTTTGGTTCTAGCTTTGTAAAGCTTGGAGTTCTCATAATCTTGGAGTCTTAGTTCATCGAGTTCATACAATTGCAAAAATCTCTTCTCTCCAGCTATTTTGAGATCAGGGTTACAGTTTCTGAGTGCCCAGTAGGCGCGATGTTCGATTTTGAACGGCAAATGACAGGATTTTCCATACAAAAGTCTGTATGGTGTTGTACCAATTGGAGTTTTGTTAGCCGTAAGAAATGCCCACAGAGCAACATCAAGTTTTCTCGAACAAACGGCAGGATTACGTTTGACCATTTTTTTGAGTATCCTCTTTAAGGCTCTGTTGGTGTTTTCGACTTGACCACTAGTCTGTGGATGATAAGCTGTAGCAAAACGATGATGAACTCCATATCGTTTCATACTTTTCTCCATTTGTTTGTTACAGAAATGGGTTCCTCGATCACTTATTAAAGCTTTAGGAATTCCATAACGAGTGAAAAGCTTTTTGAGAAAATTAACAACAACTCGTGCATCATTTGTGGGTAGAGCCTCGGCTTCTGCCCATTTGGAAACATAATCAATAGCAACAAGAATGTATTTGTATTTGTGCGATTTAGGAAATGGTCCCATAAAATCGATTCCCCAAATATCGAATATTTCGCAGACTTGAATGGTTTTTTGAGGCATTTCGTCTCTGCGAGAAAGACTACCGGATCTTTGGCAAGCATCACAGTTTTGAACAAGAGTATGAGCTTCTTTGAAAATTGTTGGCCAATAGAATCCAACATCAAAAACTTTTTTAGCTGTGGTGGAAGGACCATAGTGTCCCCAAGTCGGGCCATGATGGCATTCATCAAGAATTCTTCTTGTTTCGGAACCATAAACATATCTTTTGATCATCCCGTCGGGACACATCTTGAAAAGATAGGGCTCTTCCCAATAATAGTGTTTTAGTTCTGAGAAGAATTTACTTCGTTGGGCGTGAGTTAATCCTTTTATGAGAATTTTTCCAACGAGATAATTTGCAAAATCTGCAAACCACGAAATTTCTTTTTCATCAATTGTGTCAACAGTCATGAGAGTTTCATCAGGGATATAATCGTCAATTTCATCTTCTCTTAACTCTTCTAAATTTGGATTTTTGAGACGAGACAAATGATCAGCAGCTAGATTTTCTGCTCCTTTCTTATCTTTGATTTCGATGTCGAATTCTTGGAGTAGCAAAATCCATCGGATAAGACGCGGTTTTACATCTTGTTTGGTAAACAGATATTTGAGTGCTGAGTGATCAGTAAACATAATTGTTTTTTAAAGCACAAGATAAGATCTGAATTTGTCGAAAGCAAAAACAACGGCTAACAATTCCTTCTCCGTAACCGTGTAATTTTGTTGAGCATTGTTAAGTGTTTTGCTAGCAAAGTATATAGGAAGGAAATGTTTTCCTTTACGTTGTCCTAACACAGCTCCAACAACAAAATCACTTGCATCGCACATGAGCTCGAATGGTAGTGACCAATCAGGTGAAACCATAATAAGTGCACTAGTCAATTGATTTTTTAATGTTTCGAAAGCCTTAATGCAATCCGCATTAAAGTCAAAAACAGAATCTTTTTCAAGAAGTTTTGTCATGGGACGAGATATTTTGGAAAAATCTTTAATAAAACGACGGTAGAAACCGGCATGTCCTAGAAAACTTCTAATGGCTTTAACGTTGGTTGGAGGTGGTAATTTCGTGATAACATCGATTTTCGCTTTGTCAACCTCCATTCCTGCACTGGAAATTTTGTGTCCAAGCACAATTCCTTCAGTCACCATGAAATGATATTTTTTCCAGTTAAGAACAAGATGTGCAGCTTCACATCTTTTGAGCATTTTATCGAGATTAGAAAGGCAAGCTTCAAATGAGCTTCCAAAAACTGAAAAGTCATCCATAAAAACTTCCATAGATGTTTCAAGCATGTCTTGGAATATTGCAATCATACACCTTTGAAAAGTTGCTGGTGCATTACAAAGACCGAAAGGCATACACTGGTAAGCGTAAGTTCCAAAAGGACATGTGAATGTAGTCTTTTCTTGATCAGCAGGATCAATAGGAATTTGAAAATATCCTGAAAAACCATCAAAGAAACAAAAGTACTTGCTCCCTGCTAGTCTCTCGAGCATTTGATCCATGAAGGGTAGAGAAAAATGATCATTTCTGGTGGCTTTGTTTAATTTTCTGTAATCAATACATACTCGCCATCCAGTGACAGTTCTAGTAGGAACTAATTCATTCCGTTCGTTAGTCACTACGGTCATTCCTCCTTTTTTGGGAACACAGTGAACTGGACTCACCCAAGGACTATCCTCGATGGGGTAAATGATATCGGCATCAAGAAGTTTGATGATTTCTTTCTTAACAACTTCTTTCATGTTGGGATTGAGTCGACGTTGTCTTTCTACAATGGGTTTAGCACCTTCTTTGAAATTGATTTTATGTTTACAGAAATCAGGGCTAATTCCTGGGATATCAGAAGTTTTTCACGCAAAAGCTCTTTTATGCCTCTTGAGAACAGAGATGAGACATTCTTTTTCATCGTCATTGAGCAACGAAGATATGAATACTGGAAGAAGTGAATTATCCTCCAAGTAAGCATATTCAAGATGATCGAGAAGTGGTTTTAGCTCAAGATCAGTTGGTGGTTCTTGAAGAGATGTTTTGATCCTCAATTGATCATTAAAGGTGATTTCCTCAAAATTCTCTTCCACTACTTCTCCTTCTTCAACTTCTTGAATATCTTCTTCGAATTTTACTTCCATAAAATCAGCGAATTCTTTATCAAGATCTGTTTCACTAATTTTCTCCGAAGTAGTCATGAATGGATCATAATCGTTAAGTAATGCATCCAATTCTTCATCAGTGACTTCATCGATTACGTCAATGTTAAAACAAGTGTCATCACTGGAATATGGATATTGCATTGCTTTGTCGATTAAAAAGGTAATTCTATCTTCTCCAACTCCAAGATTGAGTTCTTTACTTTTTAGTTTGATGATAGCATCAGCGGTGTTTAGGAAATGTCTTCCTAAAATAAGAGGGACTCTACTATCTTCCTCCATTTCTAAGATCACAAAATCCACGGGAAAAAAAATTTACCAACTTGAACAAGCATATTTTCAGCAACCCCAACAGGATATTGGTAAGAATGGTTGGCTAATCGAATACTCATCTTTGTAGGTTTCAAGGTATTGATGGAAAGTTTAGAATATAACGAATAGGGCATCAAATTGATACTTTCACCAAGATCAGCTAAAGCATCGCATGTGATGTTGTTTCCTAATGTGCATGGAATCAGAAAACTTTCGGGATCTCCGAGTTTTGATGGAATTTTGTTTTGAACAATGGCTGAGCATTCTTCATTGAGAAATGTAGCGGATATTTGTTCCAACTTGTTCTTGTTATTAAGAAGTTCATTTAAAAATTTCCCATAATTGGGCATTTCAGCTAGAACATCAATGAGGGGTACATTGAGTCTAACCTCTTTGATCATTTCAACAAACTTCTTATAACGCTCCTCCATGTTTTCTTTCTTAAGGCGTTGCGGATATGGAATTTTTGGTGTGTACGCCTTGACTGTTGAAATAGGTTTTTCTTTGGTGGGTGTATTTGGAGTATTTTCCTTATCTGCTCCTTCAACTTCATCCTCACTTTCATCATGGATGATCGTGGTATCATTTGGATTTGGTGGTGGATCATAAGAGAGACCACTTCTTGTGAATACAACATTGATATGCTCATTTCTAGTCTGTGGTGGACGATAAGTTTTGTCGTTTGATCCAGATGATGTTGGTTTCGGGTTGGATTGGGTATTACTTGGTAACGAACCTGATGGTCGGGAAGAGAATTGGTCAGAAAGTCTACCGAATTTGTTTTCAAGATCCTGAATAGATGCTTGATGATTTTTCTGACCTTGCTCAACTTTGGTTTTGATATTGAAAAATTGAGTCTTGACGAACTCATTAGTGGATTTTTGAGCAGTCACGAATTCTCTCATCATTTTTTTCGAAATCGGATTCTTCCGGATTTTTATCAGAGGTTCGTGGAGTTTGATTGTCTGCTCGAGGTTGAGAATCATGGTTGTTATCCCTTTGTTGGCGATCTTGCCAATTTCCAGAATTTCTCCCATAATAGTTACCACGATAACCGCCTTCAGGGTATCCTCCTTGGACATAATTAGGTTCTCCTTCTTTAGGTCCTTCTATTGGTTGATCGTCACATTCCGATGATGGTTGATTACCTCCACAGTTGTTATAACCATCTCGCATTTCTTTCATTTCTCCTTTAAGATCTTTGTATTGCGAGTCGATTTTGGAAGTCAAGGCTTCCATTTTCTCCATGAGTTTAGAGGTATCGGAACTTTCAGCAAAAGAAACGGTTTTTCTTAAGGGTTTGGTTTTGGAATCTTTTGACCAATCGAGTTTGAGGAGTACTCGGTCTTCGAGTAGTTGATGTGCCTCGTTAGGGGTCTTATAGAGAAAAATTCCTCCAGCATCAAGGATTCCTTGAGATGTTTCATCAAGTCCATGGTAGAAGATTTAGATAATGGTTCCTCGTCCTAAACCATGTCCATGACAACTACGAAGCAAATCTTTCATACGAAGCCAAGCTTCGACAAGTGATTCATTAGGATTTTGTGTGAAAGCATGAATTTCTCCCATGAGTCGGTCAAACATGGCAAGTGGAAAGAATCGGCTGGACTTCGAAGGACTTCCAAAGTTTCCTGGACTTCGAAGGACGAATTTGAGAGCTTTTGAGAGTGGTTTATGATTAGAGAGAGTTGATTGATTATTGAATAATATTTATGTAATAGTTGCCTTTTTGTTGTCTCTTAGTTGTCTCTCAAATGATTTCCAAAGGCTCTATTTATACTACTCTCAAGCATAGGAACTTTAAATGCTGCAACTTGGCTTCCAAGTAGCTTAGAAGGACCTAGAATACCAAATAGAAGAGCCTAGAATTGAACCAAAGTGCATATTTGAGAAAAGTACGAGGGCTCCATCCGATCGGATATAGGTTGTGTCCGATCGGATGGTCTTGATCATCATCTCCATCCGAATCGGTTGCGGGTTGCATCCGATCGGATGGAGTTGTCCTGTAGACACAAACTTGGTCTTTTGATGTTTGGCTTGTATCTTTCTCATAGCTCTTGGTTCTTTGTCCAAACTTGATCTTTCCTTTGTTTTGGAACTTGGAATCATGAATACTTGGATCTTCATTCTATGAAATGCCTTTTCGGAGTGGATCTTGACATGGGAATCTTCGTACAATCGTAAGTCCTTGTTTCCTTCATCAATCTTTCACTTTTTCTTCCTTTTTCCTGTACTTGGCTACATATACTTTGCAAACATACTTTGGTTCGATTAAGTAACAAAAGCATATAAATATACCCAAATAATATATACAAAAGCACGAATAACGCTACTAAAAACATGCACAATTTGAGCGTTATCACAAACCTTGACTACCAGCCTGAAACTTCCACATCTTATCATTTTTATCTCGCTCAAAAATTCTTTTCAATTCTACCCATAGCATTTTGTCTTTATCATCTGTGGGTTCAGTTGAGTTGAATCTCTCTTTGACCAATTCCTATAGCTTCACCAGATCATCTCTGTCAAATGCTTTTAGCATATCATCAAAGAATTGGTATACCTCAGAATGGTTTCCATCTCTTATTATCTTCCAGAATTTCCCTATGTCATCAGTATAGATCTCCCAGTCTATGATTGGATACTTGGTCTACAAAGCTTCAAAATTCAGCCCTTCTTCTGGAACTATGATCATCATTTGTTGTAGCTCTTCTTTAGTCAATTCTGCTTCATGCTCTTCTACTGTGTCTTCACTAACTTTCTGTTTCTTTGAAGACTCTGATTCCAAAGAACTTCCAGCTCTTTTAACTCTTCTGTGTTCTTCTTTTGTTCCCATAGGAATAAAATCTTGGACTTTCTTGTAAGCCTTAAAGTACAAACCTTCAATTTCTTCATATGATCTACCTGTAAGTTGACCCTGAGTCCAATCATCTTGATTCTTCAAGTAAGCAGTCATAAACTTCATCTTTTCTGCTCTAGTTGGAGGTTTATTCTTTCTAGCTTCAGCCCTCTTTTCATTCTGACTCTTCCTAATCACCTCCAACAGATCTTGAAGTGCATTCTCTCTTTCTTCTTCATTTAGACTTGCCCTTTCTTCTTCATACATCCTCTGAGCTAATAATTCATCAGCCTTTTCTTGAGCTAGTCTTTCTGCTTCTTCATCTTCAGCTAATTCTTTTGCAAGCTTTTGTTCTTCAAGAAATTGTGCAATCTTTTGTTCTTCTGCAAATTTTGCTTGCTCTTCATCATGTACCCTTTTAGCCATTTCTTCATCAAAGCTCATCTGAACTTGTCCTCTCTTCTTGACCTTTTTAGGTTGCTCAGACTCTTGCATGATGCTCTTTCCCTTATCAGCACTTCTTTTGATGTAAACAGCAGGACTAGCAGTACTAAGTTACTAAAAAATGTACCAGCAGTACTAATTGGTTCAGCAGTACCAATATCTGTATCTTTAGCAGCATCAGTATTATCTCCAAAACCCATATCTTGCTCATGCCTCCCTTGAGATTCTGCATCTTCTTCTACCAATGTGATGTTTGGATCTTCATCAATTTCAGCAATTTTCCTCCCCTGTTTGGAAGGATCCTCCAAACCATCATCTGAATCATCTTCTTCGCTATCAGACTCCACAATGTTTGCCTTTCTTTTAGCTTGACTAGTCTTGAGTTTTTGTTCTAATTTCTTCACCCTTTTGATCAACTTTGTATAAGCAGCACCATAAACCTGCTTTGTCTTCTTCAACTCCAGCTCCAAGCTAGTAACTTTGTCTGATAATTTGGTACATAATGCCATCAATTCATTTTGTTTCATGCTGCCCTCATCACTTCCAAGTGTGTTAACTCTTGGGAGAGGTGAATCGTGGGGCATGTAAGACTCAGTCTCAACCCTAGGTTGATCAGCTGAGCCCCCCCATTATATCCTGTTGGCTGGGGTTTCCATCACCTGAATCAAGCTCATGAGAACTTGACCCATTAGATGTTTCCTTGGTTTGGGTCCTAGTTATGGTACCACTGGCCTGTAATGCTTCTAAGCTAGACACAGTAGTGGTAGCCCTTACCAATCTGTCACCCTCTACATTGACAGCCTCATCTGCTACAGGGGTATGAGTAGGAGATCTGGGCTGAGGAACCACAGATTCCTGTCTGATTTTTCTCCTATATGTTTGTGAAATATGTGGTTGTGAAGTTGATGGAGCACTTGTGGGTGTGTGATGGGACTCAACTGAGATTGTTGATCCTTCACCCTGAACAGTTTGGACTTGAACCAGCATAGATGAAAACAGTGGTACTTCTACCCCATTATAACCCTTAGAAATCATTCTCATGTTACTAAAAAGTTTTTGAGTAAGGGTTGGAGTTTTATAAAAACTTTTGTGAGGTAGAAGCAGATTCTTGTTTTTGTTCAAAAACATTTGAATAAATCTTAGATACATTAAGAATTTGTATTTACTATCCAAGTTTTTCACCATACCATCAAAAATCAATTTAGAAAGATTAAAAGTTCTGTTTGTAGCCAAGCAAATAATAGCAGTTGCTATATTGCTGCTAAATTGTTCCCAAGCAGTTTTCTTAGAACTTATACAATGCAAGATGGTATGAATGAGAAATCTCCATTGAGGGGAAAACTGTCCTTTTTGAAAAGTTAATTTATCAGAAGTTCTGACATATCCCATCAAGGAGAGGTTTTCAAAAATTTGAGTATAGGCAAAGAATTAATACCATCATCATCTGCTAGTTTGAGATGCCTCCTAACAGATGACTCAGTAATAGTCATGACTTTGCCATTAACTGTGGTAATTAACTCTTGTTCTCCATTATCAAGTGTTCTAGCAGTAGCAGTCTGCCAAAACTGTTTGATTAGAGAAACATAGATAGTAGGATTCTCTGTTAGAGCATACCTTATGTGAGAGGCATTGAGAAAATCCACTATCTGAAACCCTTGACTTCCCTCAGGTTTCTGCAAGTAGGCGACCATGTTATGTTTATCATAGAATTCCAAATTCGCCATTGAGATTGTTTGAAAGAGAAAAGTGTGATTAGAGTTCTGGGTTATGTTCTTTGATGAGAGAAAGTGTGTTTGGCAAAGCCAATTGAGATTATATTGAGAGCACTTAGGGTTTCGATTGAACCGACTTAAGAAATTGTTTCTTTATCATGAAGAAATCTTTTAAGTTAAAGAAATTATGTGAATTATTCAATTTAGGAAACCTATAAGCAAGGTAAATAACGAAAATCTCTCAACGGCTATTATTAAAAAAACAGTTACTCCCAAACAGCACTAACGGTTACCCAGCAGTACTAAGTTTTGCCCAGCAGTACAATCTTTTGTCTAACAGTACTAACTTTTACAAAAACTTTTTCTCAGCAGTATTAACCCAATTTCCTTTTAAAACAATACTGCACTCATACATTTTGAAGGGATTAAGTGTAAAGGAAGACACTTAATCTTTTCGGTTGCATTTAACCTCTGGTTGTGTGAGAACCAATAATTTTTAGTATAAATATTGCCTGTGATCAGATAGACTCATTAAAAGAGCCTTCTTGACAGGGTTTCCAGCTCGTGGCAGATGTTACCTCTAACACAAATGTATTAGATTCACTTTTGCTCGCTGTTCTCTAAACCAGATGTCCTTAGACTAACACACTATCTTAATGATAGAATGGTAAAGAGTGTGTTAGATCAGTTACTATCTGACTAACAAAAAAAAAAAAAAAAAAAAAAAAAAAAAAAAATCAATTCATGTTTAGTATACCATCTGATAAACATAGGTTGATTTCAAGAAAAAGATTTTAAAGAACCTCCCAACTCAGGTGTAAACCCTTGTCAAGTGATCCCTAAATCTTCTCTATCATTAATCAGCAGCATCACATCAAACAATCCACCACTTTTGCTTCTCACACAGCACAAATTCCAATCATACTGCTTAGCTTATCCTGCAAATGTTAGTCCAAAACCAAGAAAACACAATCCAGAGCATTTCTTCATAACAGTATTAAGTATGACTAACAGTTTAACACACCAGTATCTAGTTGCACGAGCAGTACAAAACTGATACAACTAATAGTACTAATCTTGTACAAGATATTACAAAAACACAAAGAGATTAAAATTTTATGGATTTAGCATTCAAATACTTGCAACCAAGTACTGAAACCTTCCAACATCAAGACCCTTAGTAAGTAAATCTGCAAAATTGTTATCTGTGTGTATTTTAACAACTTGAATTAACTTTTTATCATTGCAGTCTCTTATAAAATGATGTCTAATCTCTATGTGTTTTGTTTTAGAGTGTAAAACAGGATTTTTAATAATACATATAGTACTGTTATTGTCTATATAAATCATGGTGTGCATAAAATTATACCCATAATCCAGCATTTGATTCTGAATCCAGAGTACTTGTCCACAGCAACTAGCAGCAGCCACATATTCAGCTTCAGTTGTAGAGTTGGCAACCACAGTTTGCTTCTTACACTGCCATGATATCAATTTACATCCTAGGAACTGACAACCTCCTGTTGTTGACTTCCTATCTAAACTTGCTCCAGCATAATCACTGTTACTATATGCAACCAGATCAAAGGGAGAATCTATAGGATACCAAAGACCTAATTTAGGTTGGCCTTTTAGATACCTAAAAATCCTTTTCACAGCATGTAAGTGTGAAACCTTAGGTGTAACTTGGAATCTGGCACATGCACATACTGCAAACATAATGTCTGGTCTAGATGATGTAAGATACATCAATGAACCAATCATTGACCTGTAGAGATGAACATCAACATCATCACCATCTAAGTCCTTGAGCAAAGGTTTGTCTGGATCCATTGGGGTGCTAGCTGTCTTGACATTAGTATACCTAAATTTCTTCAAAATGTCAGCTACATATTTATCATGACTGATGAATATCTCATCTTCTTTCAGCTTTACTTGCAACCCTAAGAAGAAATTGAGTTCTCCCATAGAACTCATTTGAAACTTGTCATGCATCAGTTTCTCAAACTCAGTACACATCTCCTTCTTTGTAGATCCAAAGATAATGTTATCAAACCTGGACAAGTAAAATATACCCTTTTTACCTCTTGATAAACAATGTTTGATCTATCTTTCCTCTATGAAATCCATTTTCCAACAAATACTTGGCCAAGGTTTCATACCAGGCTCTTGGAGCTTGATGCAAACCATAAATTGCTTTCACCACCTTGTAGACTTTGTCTGGATAGTCAGGATCTTCAAACACTGGTGGTTGAGTAACATAAACCTCTTCTTCAAATGTACCATAAAGGAAAACACTTTTCATATCCATCTGATACACCATGAATCCTATAAAAGAAGCATAAGCCAAAAAATAGCCTTATTGCCTCAATTCTTGCTACAGGGGAAAATACTTCATCATAGTCTATGCCTTCTTCTTGAGTATAACCCTGTGCAACCAGCCTTGCTTTGTTCCTAATCACTATGCCTCTCTCATCTTTCTTGTTCCTGAACACCCATTTTGTACCAATAGGCCACTTACCCTTAGGCAAATCCACTAGAACCCAAGACTTTTATAGCTTAAACTCTAAAAGCTCTTCCTGTATTGCTTTCACCCAGCTTGAATCTTGTATGCTTTTAGAGCATTCTTGGGTTCTACTTGTGATAGGAAACAAACAAACAAACAAGTATGAAGGTATTCATGAGTCTTCCCTTCATAAACAACACTAATAAAACCTTGTTCATTTGTAGCCTTTGTCATTCTCCTTGTCTTTACACCAGACTGCACATCACCAATCACATAATCAAGTGAATGATCTTTGTGAATTCTTTTATTTGGAGTTGAAGGAACTAGATATGTAGTAGGAATATTGTTCATATCTACTCCTATTTCATCATCAAAGGGATCAGTAATTGGAGTAGTAAAAACGGTTGGACTAACAGCATTAACATTTAGCCCAGTAGTATTATCATTTGGCCCATCAGTACTAACATCATGAGTACTGCTTTCAGGCCTCTCTTAATCATCAATTCCACTTTCTTTATTGACACCTTTACCATCCTTCTTTTCAGCATCACTAGAAGGTTGTGGTTCATTGTTGCTAACATTCTTTAAAGATGAATTAAACATTGAACCATCTTTCCACAGTGGCATCATAAGGTTGTCTTGGCTAGATCTTGTCTCCATGCTAGATTGACCTGCATCAAAACTATCTTTTGAACCTGCAAAATCATTAGAGTTTGTACCTGCAACAACTGGTACATAATTCATTGATTCTGTTAGAACATTAATATCAAACAGCCACTTAGGTCCATCTCCTACAACACTAGTCTTATTCTCCAAGAACTCAACATGCAAGTTTTATTCTACTTTCCTAGTTCTAATGTTGTATACTCTAAAAGCCTTACTATTCATTGAGTACCCAACAAAGAATCCTTCATCAGACTTTCCATCAAACTTGCCCAAATGATCTAAGGTATTTAGGATTGTAACATGACATCCGAATGGTCTCATGAAGCTCAGAGCAGGTGTTCTACCTCTAAATAGTTCATAAGGAGTCTTTTTGTGAGGCTTGACTACTAATACCCTATTCTACACATAGCAAGCAGTATTAACTGCTTCAGCCCAAAATGTATTAGGTAACTTAGAGTCAGCTAACATGGTTCTAGCAGCCCTTAATCAGTGTCCTATTTCTCCTTTCAGCAACACCATTCCGCTGAGTAGTTCTAGCTACACTAAATTCCCTCTTAATACCTTTCAGTTCACAAAAATCATTCATAACTCTATTCTTGAACTTTGTTCCATTGTCACACCTGATTATTTTTACTTTCTTATCAACTAGATTTTCTATCTTAGTAACAAAGCTCTTAAGGATTCCACTAGTCTCATCCTTAGTTGCTAAAAAGAAAACCCAAGTAAATCTGCTATAATCATCAGTGACAACAAGACAATATTTCTTATTCATCAAGCTACTCACAAAAGTTGGACCAAACAAGTCCATATGCAACATGAATAAAGGCTGAGTAATAGAGTTCTGAATCTTGGTCTTACAAGAGGCTTTGTGTTGCTTCCCCTTACGACAAGCAACACATGTTTGGTTTCAAAACGTTTTAAAGGTAAACCTCTCACAAGATTATCCTTAACAATTTTATAAATGGTTTTAAAATTTACATGACCCAGCCTCCTATGCCATAGCATTGATTCATCCAATGTGGCCTTTGCAACAAGACAAGTTAAACTCTCTTTAGGAACAATATTCTTCATATCAACACTGTACATGTTGTTCTTTCTAGGAACTTTAAGTAAAACCTGACTCTCATCAGCTAACTTAAAGTCAGGAGACAGAACAAAACATTCAGTGTCAATAAAAAGAACACTGTTCTTTTTGTCACACATCTGTGAGACACTAAAAAGGTTAAACTTTAACTCTTGAACAAAGTACACATCTTCAAAATCAAGCTTACCAGTCTTGATAGTTCCTTTACCAGTAATTCTTCCTCCTCTGGCTCCTCCCCCAAAGGCAACATACCCTCCATCAAATTTCTTGAAATCTGAGAGATAAGACATGTTCCCTGTCATGTGCCTGGAACATCCATTGTCAACATATCCCTGATCTTCTTGTTGTGAATGATCCTGCACATAAAAATAAGGAAATTAGTTTCCTTTGGGGACCCAAGCCATTACTGACTTGGATCTACCTCGTGCATCAATATAATTATGTCTCTTCAATGTGATTGATGCACTAGCAAGTTTGGTAGGTCTCCAAACCCAACATGCTGAGGCCTTAACAACATTATTCCCATTTGCCCTAACATCATTTACTACTGCTGAATTTGGTCTAGCAGTATTAACTTTTGGTCTAACAGTATTAACTTTTTGATTAAAACTTTTGTTAGTTAATGCTGTTCTTCTTTGAAAGGGCCTCTTTACAGTTGATTGTGCTGAGTTAGCAAAGTGTGACATTGGTCTAGCACTAAAAACTGTTGATTTGGGGTGAGCAGTATTAACAGGCCTAGCAGTATTAAGTGGTCTTAGGCCAGTTTTCATTAAAACTGCTCTTAGAGCCATGTGTCTGTGAGCACTAGGGTGAGCCTTTTCAGTAAAACAATTGTAATTCACCCTTGTATAATTATTCCCAGATACCCTTGTATTCCCATAAACCATCATTTCCCTTTGATGGTAATTGCAGTTAGCCTGCACATGGTCAAAACTTCCACTGACAAAACAAGCTTTATTGTACATCACAAAATCACTTCCTAGCTGTTGAGACTTCTGATTATTCTAGTTTCTTTGGTTTCCCCTAGGGCTTTGTGACCTGTACATTTCAGCATACTTAACTGGTTTCCTAACTGGTTTTTCTTGTTGTTTAGGTCTAACAACATCTACCTTAGTAATATTAGGAAAAGCAGTTTTCTTCTTATCATCTGACACTATCTCCTTAACCAATGGGGTATCAGAAGATTCACTAACACTCTTACTAGTACATGATGCAAAGCTTTCATTCTCAGGCTCTTTTCTTTCAATCTCAGGCTCTTTGAACTCCTCTAGACTAGTATTGGACAAATCAAGTTTTGGGGTTGGAAATAACCCTGTATGAGGAGGTGCAACAGCCTTATATCCTATACCTTTCTTGAAATTGTTTGTAAGCTGACACTCTATGATCCTTTCTATATTTTTTGATGACCCTGCATATCTCTCTATATTAACTTGAATGCTTTCTTTTTCTTGCTTAATCTTTTCTAACTCGCTTTTAAGTTCACTAATTTTTGAGTCTTTATATGAAATATCTCTTTTTAAAACAGCAATATCCTCAGTAAAAATAGTCTCATTCTTTTTCTAAAAGACAAGTTGCTCTTCTACAACTGCTAAACCTCTCTTATAATTAGCTAAATTGAACTCAGATTGGTTAAACTCTATTCTTAAATCATCATACTGCTTTTTAAGAGTTTCATAACTTTTTAGACAAGATTTTGAACAAGTCTTGTTAGTATATAACTCAGAGTCTGAAGAAGCCATAAGTGCCATGTTTGTAGGAACTTCATCTTCTGCCATATAGCTCCAGTCAAAACCAAGCCCATCAATAGCCACCATAGCTTTGGAAGAAGTTTCTTCCACATTCACATTCTTTCTGGTGCTTTCTTGGTTCCTAGGTCCTTTGTTTTCTTGATTCCTGATTCTGCTATCTTGGTTCCTAGGCCCTCTGCACTCCCTTGCAAAGTGTCCCAACTTGTGACAGTTGTAAAACTCTACCTTGGACTTGACATATCCAGCTGTGTCACTCCCATTGATAGTGATCTTCTTACCAGTATTCTGGAAAAACCTTTTTGCCCTCATACTCAACAATGCTAACTGCCACTTCAAATCCATTTCTTCTAAGTCATCTTCATGGATTTGTTCAAGGTCTTCATGTACAAGCTGAAACCCATCTGATTGATTGGCCAAAAATGCGTAAACAGTAGCATCACTTAAGGTAGCAGTACTAGTTTGAGTACTAGCAGTACTAACTGGAGTGCTAGCAGTACTAACTACAAAAGCAGTATTAACTTCATCAGTACTGCAAGGACTAGGGGATGACACAAAAGCCATGTTTTGAGAACTTGAGCTTGCAGGCCTTTTCACCTCTTGTTCAACAATCTTGAAATTGTTGTAAAGATCATCAAAGCTCATTGTGTCTAGATCATGCTTATTCCTCCAGACCACAACATGAGTATTCCACTCAGAAGGTACACTTCTCAAAAATTTCAAATTGAGATCTTCTTGTGAAATATCTTCACCTAAGATAGCCAGTTGGCTTAGAATCTTCTGAAGTCTGTTAAAGATAGAGTCAATAGACTCTGTGCTTGGAGCACTAAAGTTCTCATACATTTGCTTCAAAAGAGTCTTCTGAGTCTTCTTTGTGGCTTCATTACCTCCAAACCTTGTTGTTATAGCAGCAAACAAGGTCTTAGCATCCTTGTACTTATTAAAAGTTAACAGATGTTCATTGGGAAGTGCCATTAGTAGCATACTCCTTGCCTTGACATCATTCTTCTTTTGAGCCTTCTCTTCAGTGGTTACAGGACCTGATATTACAGTAGTTGTGACACAATCACTTGTTGATGCTTTGGCTACTGGTTTGAATGAGTTACCATTCTCTATCATATCCCATAGAGCATAGTCTTGCACCTGAAAATATTGCTCAATCCTGAGCCTCCACATATCATAATCACCCTGTTTGAGAATGGGCAATTTTGCTGTAGTAGAGGTTTGAGTAGTTTCAAGATCCATCTCTTCCTTGTGAGTAAAGAGTTCTTCTTATGAGTTTCTTCTAGATCAAAGTTTCAGAACCAAAAGCTCTGATACCACTTGTTGTTCCCAAACACACGAGCTTGTATTAGAAACTTTGACAATACTAAAGAGTATGCGGAATCTACTCTTTAATACTTAGAAGAATATTAACAATGTATTGTATTGATCAGTGAAACAGTAAACTTTTATGAACAATGATATCACCAAAATGCTTCAATATTATTATATCAATAATACGAGTACTCTGTGTAGTACTAGGGTTTACAAACAACCTTGAAGCTTATATAAAAAAAACACGTATCAAACATCATAACCTAGGACCTCCTTTTATACACTAAGGAGTCCTTTACAAGATAACTACAAATCTTCTAAACTATTAAACTTATACGTATCTTTCTAACTAAATAGAATATACACATAATATCTTGATACATATCACTTCACACGTCCTTATCTTCTTAACAGCACTATCTTCCTTCAGCAGTCTTCATGTAACACCTCTAAAATCAAGATTTGCGGAAATATACATATTTTGGTGCTACTAAATCGATAATCACAACACAAAGATATAGAGAACGGATTAAAAATTCGTTTTAAAATAGTTTACATTTCCAAAGTTAAATTGTCATACATCAAGTTCAATTTAAATAAAATAAAGCCCATTTAACAAAGCGGTCCCAAATTCAGAGTTTAACGCATAAGCAAATACATTTATAACAAACTTATGACCATTGCCATGCCCTGCCTTCAGTAAACACATTCTCAAATATCTGAGAAAAACATGCTAAAAGTCAGCTAACGCTGGCGAGTTCATAGGTTTAAAGTAAATAAGCACATATGGACCATAGCAAATAATTCAGCAATCACACTAATTCGGTATGCAAACACTAAGCTCATCCAACCGAAACTAGACAAACAATATGCCAAGCTGGCATAGCAAATAAAGGGTGCCTGCGAGTGTTAATCCCCAGACACTCGGCAAATTTCGACATGGTATACGTTTGCGTTGACCATGCCGGGCCAACCGAATGGGGGAGTCACCCCCAATAGATCTATTTATATCATATGCGCTTCCCAGCAGGAATTGATAGTTGATAATAGTGGGCGCAATTCAACAAACTTAGGTTATCTGCATACAAGTGTGAATAACAAAAAAAATAAAAAAATAAATAAAAAATAACAAAGTTCATTTTGGTCCATGAAAACAGTTTTGCACGTTTCTCACCCCAAGGTTTATAAAAGCAATACGTATAAAAATGGGGCTATAAACTCACCTTAATAACATAAGCAATCTGCTAATCAACAACAACACAGTGCAATATTCGTGCTTAGTGCTTGTAGTCGCAAAATGCGTAGGTAATATATATATATATATATATATATATATATATATATATATATATATATATATATATATATATATATATATATATATATATATATATCATCGTATATATATATTTAATAATTAAGTATTTAATTAATTAAGGCTTATAATTAATTAAATAGGTATTGAATAATTAATATGATAATGGTGATAGTGGGGTATTATTATATTATAAATATTATGATTATTTATAATATAATAATAATTATAAAGAAATTTATAAGTATTTAATTTTTGAGAAATTAAATTAATGTATAAGTATCTAAAATATATTCATAAGTCTTATAAGGTCTAAAAATATTAATTTAGTTGAATTAATATTTTTAATAATAAAAAATAATCCGTTTCGTCTTTTAGTCGGTTTTCATCCGAAAATATTCTAAGTGTCGAAATTTTTGAAAAATCGGGCATGAACCATTCGTTTATTCAAACTTTTTTATTTTTCCAAAGTGTTGCAATTTCCTCAAATAATTCCTTTCGTTAACTATATTTGCAAAACTAGTCCAAAATGTATATTTATCGTTATAACTATATTTATCGTTACGATTACTTCGTAATTATAGTTTTCGATACAAAAGTCAATGTTTAGTCAAAATACTTTCAAAAGTCAACAAAAAGTCAACATTCATAAAATTGGGGCGAAAATCCTTTTATTTGTCTTATTGGGCTTAAAGTGTCAAAACGAGTCCAAAATGGTTTTAATCGATTTATAACGTTATATTTCACAAAAATAATTATAGTGAGTCAAAAAATGTTCCAAAACTCATTTTTGTCTCCCGAAATGTTCATTGGGCCGAATAGGCCATAATGGGTCCATTAGTCCATTCTTAGTCCGAAAACTAATTAACCCTTTTTATTTACGTTAAATATTAAATAAGCTAATAAGCACTTTAAATAAGCAATTCGGTCCAAAAAGTCCAAGTAGGCCGAAAGTTTGATGGGCTCGGCCCATGTGTGTCGAGACCAAGTTTAGCCCAAAACAAATAAGTTGAAACCAATAAGCTAACTAAAATAAACTAATAAGCATAAATTTCACCATTTAACCACTAGAGCCAAAACTTTATGTTTTTCAAAACCCTAATAATTATTTATTTTAAAACTTAGCCGATTTATATATATATACATACAAGTGTATATTTCGTCTTAAACCCGCGTAATTAGCACTAATCACATTTGTATCATCAAACTAGTACCACAAGCAACAAGATTTACCACACAAGCAAGAAATATCATAATTTGTATGAAAACTTCATAGAATTCGAGCACACATAAATATATATCAAACCCTAGCTTTTTCAATTTTGCAAAACACATACATTTAACACTTTATAACATTTTTAAACATCAAGATAACATGATATGAACAAGACTGAACAAGTTTGTGAGTTTCCTTACAATGCTTGAGAAAAAGTCGAGACCCACAAGAAGTGAAAACAACCCAAATTGCTTCAAATTTACCCAAGATACGTTCCAATCGTTCCCAAAAGCTCAAAAGTACAACCCGATTATCTTGAAACTCAAAGAATTTTTGTGGATCTTGAATTTTATGGTTGGTCGTGGGTTTGAAGAGTAGAAAATGATCTAGGAATGTTTTGGTGATGAAAATGAATGTGTGTTAAGGTGTGTGTAGTATTAAGGGTATAAAAACAAACCATGCTTATGTCATTATGCACTAAAGATACATTAAGATCAAAAACCTTGTCTTGTTGTGTTGGGTTGGCGGTAGACGACACAAAGGGGGAGGGGGAAAAATATTTTTGCTCCTCGTTGGTGTATCGTGTGTCGGTTTAAGCTTAAATGCTACCGTAAAGTCCCGGTTTGACGTTTTTGGGCACATATACGCAAAATAAAGTTTTTATTGACGTTTTCGTCAGAATAATAATAAAATATTATCATTTGCTCAAAAATGCATTTATTTGACTACTACCATATATATTGTGCTGTCGGTACGCGTGTGGGGTTGCTTTTTAGTAAATACGAGAAAGCTCTCAGTAAATTACGAAACTTGTCAGTAACTATTAGAAATAGAATAATTTACGCTTACTGACAAAAATAAATTTTTTCAGCAGTGACTGTAAGCTACAATATGCGGGATAGCTCCCAAAAATGCTCAGAAACATGCAATTGCGCATAGAAATGCTCAGCTTAAAAATAATAAATAAATATTTATTATTAACTTAAAGTGTGAAAATTACCATTTGTCACAGTCTCCCCAGCTAATGGGGAATCCATCCCGGATTTCAATTCGCGTTACTCGTTGAGTTCGAAAAGAGATGAGGATATTTTCGCTTGATTTCATCCTCTCGCTCCCAAGTGTACTCGGGACCTCTGCGAGAGTTCCAACAGACCTTCACAATTGGGATACGACTCTGCTTTAGTCGTTTAACTTCCCGGTCCATGATTTCAATCGGTTCTTCGATGAAATTCAGTTTCTCGTCAAGCTGAATCTCATCCAAGGGAATGGCAGTGTTATTGTCAGATGAGCACTTTTTCAAGTTGCTCACATGAAAAACGTCATGCACAACGCTGAGCTCGGACGGCAATTCGAGTCGGTAGGCTACCGGCCCGATTCTAGCAAGATTATCAAAAGGTCTAATATAACGAGGGTTCAACTTCCCACGTTTACCAAATCTTATCATGCCTTTCCATGGCGAGACCTTTAACATCACTTTGTCACCCACTTGGAACTCAAGGGGTTTTCGCCTCTTGTCGGCATAGCTCTTTTGACGGTCACGAGCCGCTTGCATTCGGCTCTTGATCTGCACAATCTTTTCAGTAGTCTCGTGGACTAGGTCTGGTCCGGTAAGTTGACTTTCTATGACTTCAGCCCAACATATTGGCGATCTGCACTTACGACCATAAAGTGCTTCATACGGTGCAGCCTTGATGCTGGTGTGGTAGCTGTTATTGTAGGAAAACTCGGCTAAAGGAAAATGCCTATCCCAGCCGTTCCTGAAGTCAATCACACAGGCTCTCAGCATGTCCTCTAACGTCTGAATGGTCCTTTCACTCTGAACATCAGTCTGAGGATGATAAGCTGTACTCATGTCGAGGTCGGTTCCCAATGCATCCTGGAGCGACTTCCAGAAGTTAGACATGAAACGACTGTCTCGATCAGAGATGATAGAAACAGGCACTCCACGCCTTGTGACAATTTCTTTCACATACAGTCGTGCAAGTTTGTCCATGCTATCATTCTCCTTTATAGGATGAAAATTAGCAGATTTTGTGAGACGGTCAATGATCACCCAGATCATGTTAAATTAGGACCTTGATGTGGACTCGTAGATGAGTTGTTTCGGTCTCTGAACTCGTATATGAGTTATTTCAGTCGAAATAAAAAGGATATCCCCTAAATCGTGTTAAGTTAAGACATTGATGTGGACCTCATTTCTATATGCAACAGTTCTCTAGGGAAATATTTTAAACTAAGTATTTTCTAAACTGGGTGCCTTTATAGGACTAAAATCTATCGAAATAAGAAAAACTCGTTTTTTAAAATAAAATCCTTAGAGGAACTAGGAATAAGGGAGCAAAGAGTAGCTGCGCTTACACAATTAACATCTATGGGTAGTGTTAGCATCTAATTTTATATTTAGTTGTGATTTCGTTTTAAGCTTGGTTTGGGGACTGCGAAAATCGAGGATGATGATCTTTATCTCCTGGAAACTCCCAATTTGCGAGTTTCCCATTCTTATAGCCTTTTATATGTTTTGAAAAAATTCTTATTATCTTCTATTTATTATTTAAGGGTTAAAACGGGGCATTTTCGAAACAAATGATTTTTATACCCCTTAATGAACATTTTTCTGTTCTTGTTTGATGTGAGGGATTATTAATTAAGGGGGGTAAAAGATTTTCTTTCACTACGTGTGTGATAAAAATTGCGTGAGGGACCAACAATGGATTAGTGTTGGGGATTCTGATGTGTGCTTAAACACACATCATTTTTATACCAGAAAACACGCTAAAACGGACTAATAACCATAAAATATGTGAAATTATATTGCAAATATGTTTGGTATGTGTTATTATGTCGTGCAGGTACAAGGGTTTGAAAACAAAAACGTTAATTACCCGAGCACTCCATTGGAAAGAGCACGAAATTACGAGTCCAATGGCACGGGACAAGAATTATTGGAGCAAAAGTGAAGCAAAGTGATGATTGTTTGAACATTATAAGATATTAAAGATTTTTTAAAGATAATTTGGAGCTTATTCAATGTTTTATCGAACTTAAGTGGAAGCCCAATTAAAGCCCAAAGATGAAGCTCAAATACTATCACATTTAGCCCAAAAGTATGTCAATCCCAAGATTCAATTTGGAGATTAAGGACTAAAAATGAAGGCAGGGGTGTAAAGTGACAAATGAGGCCTAAGTTGAAATTAATTCCAAGGAATCTTTAGGTGGGTCCCACCTTTTGATAGCACATTCATTTTCATTTGTTTCTTGTTAATGGAACACGATAAAAAGAAAGAGAAGAAAATATTACAAATTGCAAAGTCGATGACAAGAAGACCAGCCCATGTGACTCCTCTCTACCCTATTGGCTACCGACAAAAGTGAAGAAAAAGAATGATACAATGCCTGTACGTGAAGAATAAAAAAACAAGAAGTGAAGAATGATACAATGTAACTTTGTGCCAGCGAGTGTAACACAATTCCTCAAATTAATTCATCAAGGCGCGTGGCCTTGGATTCTTATTCCACTTGCACCCAACTATCCCAGCTTCAACCTCTCACACGCCGCCACGTGTCCTTAATAGTGGGATACAAATTATTTGTGAGCTGTCGGAAGGATCGAGAATGTGAGGATGCCAATCATTTGGCTATAAATAGACCATGATCCGAGGCAATGGGGGAAGCTTTCATTTATCACAATTTCACACACAGTTATTTTTTTCTTTTTAGGAGTAGAAGTAGTTTAGTTTTGTAGTGTAGCTTATTTTAAGTGTATTAGTTTCTAGCTTATTTTTCTTCTAGCTTATTTAAAGTGCTTATTGTATTAAACCTTTTTGCTTATCAATGAATTTAACGCTTCCAACTTAGCTTATTTCTTCTTATCTTCTTCTTCTCTCTTTATTTTAATGTCTCTTTCTTTCTTTATCTAATAAGCCATAATAGCTTATTAGCTTTTTGTGGTTTATTTAGACTAGCTTTTTTTGGATAAGCTTTTCCCATAGCTTATTCAATAAGCACCTTTTTTACTTCTTTTCAAAACTTCTTTATTTTCTTAGATCTAGTTAGTTTTTGTTTACTTAATGCAAAAACCTTTAAACTTTATGTGTTTCTACTCAAATAAGCTATCTTTTAGCTTATTTTTCTTTTACTAGTTTAGATCTATTTGCTTTTTAGCTTATTAGATTTAAAACTAGTACACTAGATTGGATTAGCTTTTCTATAGCTTATTTGATCTAGTTTTATTATTTAGATTGCTTATTTGTACTAACCTTTGATAAAGTTTTGATTTTTATGCATCCTATCCTACATCTAAGGCGAGGAGCTTAAGGGTCTTATAAGCTTAGCTTATTTTCTAAATTTTATAGCTTTAAAAGCTTTTATTAAGCTAATTAATTAATAAAGTTCACAACTTTATTGATTATTTGGTAGAATATAAGCTACTAAAGAAATAATCTTTAGTATTTGTTAAGTTTATAAGATCGGGTGGTTTAATTCGTCTCGTTGCATAGATCGGGTTCCACTTTCTTCCCTTTTTCAATTCTTTAGCTTTAATATTTAGTTTAGAAATATGCATATGTTGGTTGGATTTGTTAGCTTATTTTACATGTGTAGTTAGTAGATTTTATATATGCTTGTTAAGTGGGTTGTGATTTGAGAATTAAGTGTGAAAAACTTAGAAATTGTTGATTAATAATCTTTGGTTACTTGGATTGATTTTTGGTTATTTTGACGGGCAAAAGCCGTTAGGATAATTAACTTAATCTAGTAATTTTACCTAGATAAAGAATTGTTTTCAAAATAAACCAACGTTGTGAGAAAATAGTTTTTTAAACGGGTATTAAAGATTGTTAATTAATAATTTCCGGATTTATTTTAGATTTATTTACTTGATTGTTTTAACCGGAAAAAGCCGTTACAAAAATCAATCATTTAAATTTAGTGATTATTACCAAGATTAAAGATTATTTTCAAAATAAACTAACGTTGTAAGAAAATAGTTTTTTGAAATGGGTATTAATTCACCGCTTTAAACGGTAATTCACACTTAACGATGTTTTCACCTCACTTGACAAGCATATCCTTTATTATCGCATTTTAGTTCGTATATTAGTGTTTTGTATGTAGTTTTCTGTTAGGAATATAAATATTCACATGAAAGACTCGGTCACCCCGAGTATGAATTAGCATTAAGTAGCTCGTAGGTTTAATCATATTAGTTTAGATATCGTTTCACCATGGAGTCGGGTCGGGTCGTTACCCACTGTCAGCCCGGTTCATAGCCTACTAGAGGCGTTTTTATGTCTTGTATAAATAGCCCTTCCCACCCATGGGAAGGGTTGGAGCTTTTCATTATTCTTAATCTAATAGACATACATTTCTCTCTCTAGAAAACTCTCACTTCTATATCTCTCTCTCTCTCTCTCTCTCTCTCTAGAATTTGGCCTAATCACATGTTCAAGAGTGTGTTATGATTTCGAATATCTTACAATTGGTATCAGAGACAGGTTTTTTTCTTTGGTTCGAATAGCAAAAAAAGAAAAATCAAGATTTGTGCTTCATTTGTCGTTTGATTTGTTATAAGCTTGTACTGTCATGTTTAGGATTGTTGTATTAGCTCACTTTGGTGATTGGTTAGTTTATTTCATAAGCTTAGTGGATATTTTAGGCCTTATTCGAAAGTTAGAAGTTTGTTTCTAAGTTACGGTTTGGTTCTCGGTAGTATTTCTTGGTTGCGGTTTGGCATCCTTCTTAGTTGCGATTTGGTATTTCTTAGCTGCGTTTTGAGTGTAGAAAGGGTAAAGAAAAGTTTCGGTTTGCCTTGTTCCTGGTCTGCGATTTGGTGTATTACTTGAAAGGGAAAAGGACAAAATGTTAGACCCGTATCCCGGTTTCGAGTAGGCCCCACCTTAGATGGAAAATGGATAAGGACTTTATGTGATTGGTTGGTCAACAAAGTTACGTGGAGGTCAAACCCGATAGTCAAACTAATAGTCAAATTATAACTAATGTAGTTATATAAGGTATGATGTATAATCTAAAGGGACTTAGGTTGTCAAGTGTTAAAGGTGTTATAAGTTAGTTGTGACTAAAGTAAGAAGAAATAGACTTAAGGGACCATTCTTGCCAAAGACCAAATTTGCTACCTAACTAAGCTTATCTAGCTTTATCTAGATACTTCCTCCATTATTGAGAGGGAAGGCCGGTTTTTAGAGAGATGGAAAAGAGAGGGAAATAGCAAAATGATGATCCAAGAAGAAATAGGTGAAGATCAAGTATTGGTAGCCTTCATTAGTGATAATCATCACATGTTTTGGTTAATTGTAGAAGATGATGATTATGATGATGATGATGGTTAGAAGATGTTGTTGGTGGGATTTATGTTAGTAGCTTAGCTTGGATTGAAGGTAAGTAACTCTCCCTAAAACATGTGTTATGTATGTATTTATCATGTATGTATTGTGGTTGTGTAAGAGTATAGGAGTTGGACTTAGAATGGTTATAAGCTAAGTATGGATGGCTAGTGGTTTGTGGCTAAGGGTGTGTAGCTTGTTGGATTGGACTAATTAAGGTATGTAGTTAGTTATGGTTGTTGTGATTGATAATGGTTATGATATGAGAGTATGTGTGATATGGTTTGAATGTGGTAGTTTAGGAGCTTTTAGAACGGTTATGATGCTTATGTGAAAGTATGTGTATGATATATGTTTTATGTTGGGTTACTTACTAAGCGTAAGCTTATTCTTTTAGTTGTCAATGTTTTTGTAGGCTTAAGTGCGGCGGAATGGAAGGCTTGGAGTGTAGCATAAGAGTTTGGAATGGATTTGGAAGATAACAAGCATTAGGAGCTAGGTAGAATACCGAGCTCGAGTCAAAGTTATACCCCGAGAGTCTATTTTATGAGTCGTATAATGTGTGTCAAAGTCGGGTAATGGTTTGGGGGTCTAACGAGTTGTCAAGTGTGTTTTAAGTGTTTTTAGTGAATGTTTAAGGGGCGTTTGGATTTAAGTGTGTTTGTACCCATGTTGGGTTGTAAACGGGTCAAGTGTTGTTGGAACGTGTTGGTTATGTTAAATTAATGAAGTGGTTCAAGTTTGGTGTAAAACGAAAGTCGTATGGGTTGTTTATAGCGAAAACGGGATGAAAACGAAGTGTTTTTGGGAAGTTGCAGGTCCATGCCGGAGGTTTGGAGGCCAAACCCACGGCATGGATGAGTTTGGGAAACCCCCAAACTGACCAGAGGGCCCATGCCGCCCGGTTTGGCTTTATGCCGGCGGCATGGGGGTGATTTTGGGGCCATGCCGGCGGTATGGGCCAGTTTCCAGATTTTGTCGATTTTCAAAAATTCATATCTTTTAATCCGTAAATCGAAAAGGGTCATATGACCTATCGTTTCGAAGGTAATTGAATGTACTTTCATTTAAAAATAGCCTCAAGGGCTGAATGTTTATACATTTTTGTCAGATGTCAAAAGAGTGTCCGTAGGTCCATGAAAGTCAAATCTTTTTGCGTAAAATGTTTAAATTTTTAGTCTAAACGGGTACGGGGGGTTACACAAAATCTGGTGGAAAGTGACTTGTGGTCCCACTTAGTCTTCTAGTGACTGCGGTCTGACCAAAAGGCATTGCGATTTGACTATTGAGTTTTGGTCTTTGCGGTTTGTTACTAAGGATTGAGTTTTGCTTCTGAGTTTTGGTTCTGCGATTTGCCAAAGTTGTGATTTGACAAAGTTGCGATTTGCCAAAGTTGCTATTTGCCAAAGCTGCGATTTGGCACTGCGATTTGGTGTTGAGATTTGGTGTCTGCGATTTGCCTCTGCGATTTGAGGTTGCGATTTGCCTTCTGAAGACCAATTATCAAATCATCTATCAAACGATCATCACTTTTAGCACACAATCACTAATCATTGTACCGATCCAACAGTTATTATAACATATATTACCTATCATTTCACGGTTTCTTCTTGATTTTGTAAAATCCCGCGAAAGATTCTATTTCTCGGTTTAAATCATAGATTTGTAAAATCCCGTGCTCGTTAATATCATGTCAAAAACTTCGGATTCAGTCATAGCTGAGGTACTCAAATTGTACGACATGGTTGATGAACATAAGATTCCCAACAAAGTACAACAGACAAACGTTGTTGAGTCAGATGCTGTTGATATGGGAAATAGCGATATTAACCCATATGAACAACATGTGAAACACAACGAAGCGTCTGTTGAACCTAGTGGGGTATCTTCTGTTATTAATGATGATAATGTGTTGCATGAACAAAAGATTCCTAACGAAGTACAACCAACAAATGCTGTTGAATCAGATACTGCTGATATGGGAAATAGTAATGTTATCCCATATGAACAATATGTGAATCACAACGACGTGTCTGTTGTACCAAGTAGTGCATCTTCTGTTGTTGATAATAATTGTGAGTTGCATGAGAACACCGTGTTTATCCCTGATGACACTCTGACCACTAGACTTAACATCTATAAAGATCAGGTGGCCATATATGAACAACGTGCAAAATTTGAGCTAACTGAACGTGAGCAGAAAATGGATAGTCAAATGCGTACATTCATAACAGAACGTAACTTAAGGGAAGAAACATTGAAAAAGGAGTTATATTCTTTACGAAAACAACTTGATCAAACTGTTAAACAAAAACAGGAGATCCAAGAAAGTATAATTACACTAAAACATGATTTCAAAGAAAAAGAAACAAAACTCTTAAATGATTTTTCCAGACTTAAAACGTTAAAGAATAAGATTGAAAACAAGTTGTACACACAAGACCAGACCAGACAAGCTGCTCAAATGATTCAAAAGCATAAAAAGTTGTGTGATGAAAATAGTGTAAAGGATGTAGGTGAACCTAAATCAGTTTTTCTTAGGAGTGTTAAAGTTGCTCAACCAGCATTATATGATGCAAATGTAATGCTTAAGCCTGGTCATACCCCTCCTGATGTGTCATCATTTGAAGAGAGTAATGAGATAGAAGTAATAAATAGAGAAAGATTGGCTGAAAAAAATGAAGGATCCCAAATGTATAGCAAATCGAGTTATAATCAAACCCCATGATTACTCTGAGGAGAACCGATTGACTATTTTTGTACCTCAAACTAAGTTGACTACTGAACAAATATTTTGGTCTTTAGATTTAGAAAAAAGAAAAGCCGAAGAACTTAAAGCCAAAACTCCACCCCTTAGAAAAATAGCGGCTGCAACGGTGTACCCACCCAATACACCCATGCACTTAGTCCCTTTAACTCTTCCCACAGAATGTAAAACTCTAATTAGCATTTATGTACTTTGTCAACTATTTGCTGATTTTGATAAAACATGTAAGAAGAGAATTACACCAATGGGAATTACTGAAGGGGAAAGGGGATTTGAACAAACAAAACGGTGCTACTTAACTGAGGTTATTCCATTTTTTAAACTTCTCAAAGAACATTTTGAGGGGATTCAAAAAACCCTTGAAACTGAATTAAAAGAGATGAAAGAAGTGTTTGAAGATATGGAAAACGTGGGCAAACAAAATGCGATTGAACTCAAAAGATGAAAAATTGAAAGAAATAATATTCTCATCACCAATGAGAATTTGATTGCCAGATGTATTGCTCAGGATGTATATTATACTGCTACTGATTCTGCATTAACTGCTTGTCAATTTCATGATTTGTCGATTGCATTGAATGTTACCCAGAATCGTGTTATAGAGCTTGAGGGGGAGAATTTAAAATTGCTTGAGAAAATCCAAAACGATGATCTTGATAACATGGTCAGGCATTTGTCTAAATTAGAGGTTGATAATCTTAATTTAAAATTAAAATATCAACACCTAGAAGAAAGAAACAAAACGTCAAATGCCCAGACATCTTTAGATGCTCCTGAATTTGATGCATATTTTGAAATAAGCAAACGTGATGAAAAAATTCAAGCTCATATGAACACGATTCAAAAATTGAAATCACAAATTGCTCAATTGAAGTCACATAAGAGCGATGTGATTGGCACTCAAAACCCACAGTCTCTAGATTCTCCGAATTTTCAATTTCAAGAAATCATCAATAAATTGCAACAGGAAAGTGATTGTTTTCAAGCTGAAAATTCAAAAGTCAAACAGCATTACAAAGAGTTATATGATTCGATTAAGATCACGCGTGATAATAACCATGAAAAGATAACTACTTTGCTTAATGAGATCAAGAATCTAAAGACTCAGGTGAAAGGGAAAATGCCAATTATCACTAGTGATAATGTTGTTCCAAAGGTTTCTGCTTGTAGTAAGTATGCAATTGATGTTGTGCCTATTCCGCTTCCCCTTAGGAACCACAGGTCTGCTCATCAAGTATATCTCACTCACCTTAAGGATAGCCTTGATACCCTTCGTGAGATCGTAGAAGATGATAGAATAGAAAAACCTCTTGATAGTGCAATTGCTGATGCATGCATCTTCGCTAAACGGTCTCAGGAACTCCTTGAATTTGTCATTGGCACATGTCCTAAAATAGGTACCCAGCGAGATAGATTTATTGCATCCTCCACGATGCCTAAGAATAAGCATGTAACCTTTGAGGTACCTTTGGAAACTTCAGATCCCAACACATCAAAACATGTTCAACAACCGGAAGTGAAAAAGACTAAGATTCCCATCAGTCATTCTACAGGAGTTAACAGTAACACTAAAGCTAGCGAGTCAAAACCTAGGAGAAATATAAAGAACTATAGGACTTCACCAGCTAAAAGTGTTCCTAAGAAGAAAGTAGAAGACCACATGAGAAACAATAAGTCAGATTTGAACAAAAGGAATCATAATTCAACTCCTAATTCACTTTGCAAGACATGTAATGATTGTTTAATTTTGGGTAATCATGATAAATGTGTTGAGAAATTTTTAAAGTCGTCCAACAAACCCCCAGTTAAGAAAGTTTGGAGAACTAGACAAATTAAGCAATCTTGGAAACCTATAGGGAAAATGTTTACCAATGTGGGCTTTCAGTGGAAGCCCACGGGCCGAATATTCACACTAGGCGAACATTGCCCTTTAACGAGGATTACCATGCCTAGAGTAGTGCCTGTTAAGGAATGGAAGCCAACTGGTAGAGTTATCCCTTTAGATACACACTGCCCTTTAACTAGGTCCATTGCATCTACTAGTGTTGCCCCTATTGTTAAAACCAAGGCACCCATGGTTTCAGCAGCTCCAGAGATTGTTTGCAGAAACCAACTGGAACCCAACTTAAATTGGGGATCCGACACTCCAAACTCTCTTCTTTCGTCTATTTTCAAATGCAGGTCGTACAGATCGTCCTTTGATATTTGGACTCAGGCTGCTCACAACATATGTGGGGAAACGAAATATGACGTTTGAACACATCAGTTCAAGCCTCGTTCTTTTGCGAAATATGACGTTTGAACACATCAGTTCAAGCCTCGTTCTTCAACGACAATGACGTTTGAACACTGCAGTTCAAGCCTCGGGCCTCAATGTCAACATAATGGCGTCTGCTGAAAACACTCCAGGCCCCGTTCCTCAAAGAAAAGAAAGGCGTACGCTTGAGTGCGCTTTATCTTTGGAAGAAGAGAAATCTTCTTGTTTCTGACTATTCTCATCAACAAGCTTCATACTTGTTCCATGCTCGTTCAGTCATCAAGCGGATCTACTTTCATTAGATTGTATTTTTATTCACTCGATCAAAAATGGCAACCTCAAATGCAATTTTTGAGGGGGAGAAGTGTGAACAGTGGATCAACCTCATATGCACTTGTTCAATTAAAAATGGCAACCTCATATGCAATTTTTGAGGGGGAGAAGTGTGAACAGTGGATTGACGTACATTTGATTGTATGTTCACTCACTTGTTGGGCATGTGACTCTAATTGTGACTACGGAGTTGATCAGGTATCACTTATTTGAGATTGAAGTTGACTTTCACAAATGCGTGATCTTATTTTATCTTGAAGTCGGGGTTGGTTGGATGCATGGCATTCAATGATAACTTGCTCGTGCTTAAGATTTAAGTTGAAGACTTAGTTTATCTAGTTACCAGAAGTCGGGGTAAATGTTTGAAGACCTGGTTAACTATCACTTAAAGGAGTTATGTTGTAGTACTCAGTGTCACACGCCGATGACGTTGTGGATAATCGCAAGAGGTGTTAATGTCTCATACTTTAGTTGGGTATTGAGTACTTAGAGATTTGCTTGTAGCATAAATTCTCTACACCGTTCTTCCAACATTAGTGCAAGCTTAAGTCACGAGAACGGGGAATTTGATGCGTGGTTTTGCGACCTTACAACAGTTTTTACCTCTCGAGGGATCTCAAGAGGCTTACAACCCCACCAGGCAGTGTACCTGACCGATGTAGTATAGTGTAGTGGTAAGTACGGGGGATTGATCGTTCTCCATAGGGAATAGTGTTCGTTAGGTATGAAAAACTATTCTAATAGGTCTAGGGGTGAGAGAAGATTCTTTTTTATGTTTTTATATTTTTATGAAAGCAAGTAAAATCTCGGGTTTGAAAGAGTGGGCGGAATTAGTTGCTAGTCAACTAACCCAAGTTACTACGAATGCAAATAAAATAAAATAACAGAAAATGAAAAGGTGGTAAAACTTATGTGGAGAGGAATGTGTTTACTTAGATTTCCTTACTCCCTAACTATCTTTTACCGGTTGATTAGTGTGTATTAATTGCGTGGATGACGGGTGTATTCCTTAATACCAATCGTGGGGTGGCGTACGTACTTCCCCAACTCTACAAGCTCCTACTTCACTCCTATGTTGAGCCGGCTAGGAAGCTCCTAACATAGGATCACTAGAATTCGCTTGTGCATTAAATACAACCATAAAAACCTTAGTACGCATTGGTTCATGTTTCTTAAGACGTTCAAGCAAGTTACCGAATAGGAAGTTAGCCAGTTTTCTTAAGCCTAACATAGATGAACAATCATCCAATACAACTAATAACACACTAATAACCAATAATCAATAGCTAGGTTTCACTAGATCTAAGCAAACACAAAGAAAACCTAGCCTAGCATGTTAAACAAAAGACAAGAACAAGATAGAATCAATCAACACATAGACATATTGAATGATTAATTGATAACTTATCTTCAATTTAACATGGAAGATCTCAAGGCAAAAAGCCTTGAAAAAGCTGCTAAAATCGTCTTAGGGTTCTTACACACAAAGTTCCACAATAAATTCCACCCTAATGACAAAAAATTGCAAAACTATATATAGACTTTCAGATCTGACGGCGTCACGTTATGGAGTGTGACGCCGTCACCTCGCCGCTTTTAGGGTTCCCGGATGGCCTTCTTGACGCCGTCCCTCTTTAGCTCTCCAAAATCCGTTCTGGCTTATCAAGGCTTGACGCCGTCAGAATTAGGCGTGACGCCGTCCCTCTTTAAATTAAGCCGTGACGACCTTGATCATATTAAAGGGTGACGCCGTCTGAATTCCCATGCAAATTTCTCTGGCTTATCATGAGTAAATTTCACATCCACCACTTTTGCCAAGCCATGACGCCGTCTGGGGATAATCCTGACGCCGTCAAAGGTAACTTCCAGCATAATTTTAAGACTTTGTCGTTTTCTTCACTTTTATGCTCCAAAAACGTCCAAAATGCTTCCTTTTCCAGATTTCTTCTCCAAAGTACCTAAAATGACAAAAGGAACGATTTAGGGCAATATTTGATCAAATAAATACGATTTAGGGCTTAAATGACCCCCTAAAAGCGGTACACTTTTCGCTTCATCAAATACCCTTACACTTGAGATTTGCTTGTCCTCAAGCAAATGCGCTTTTATTCTAATCAAAATACAAGTTAGGGGTCATTTAACACTAATATAAAAGTAATTACAACAAATAGTCGTTCCACTTTAATCATAATAAGCACGGAGATTATAGACTAGCACCTCACAAGTAGTGTTTAGATACTCACATCTCTCAAGTGTCATCAAAATAAATCTCATAAATGAAAACGGGTAATATCTCTCACTACCTGTCATAGCAAATAGATTACCATAGGCTTGGGAAAGGATCGAAAACCTCCTCCACTAGGCGTAAGCACCTAAGATAAACTATCAAAGAGGGCTTTTACATGGGTTATAACGTTAGGTGTAGGGAAAAGGAAAACACGGTTTTGTTGGATAAGGGATATTTTACTGGTGGCGAGTTAAAGATCTTGATCAATTACATGTACTATACAATGTTGCTAAGCCAAGACTCGACTCAATCTTAAGCTAAAAACAAAATAACAAAAACATAAAATAAACATAAAATAAAACGGGATGGTAGTCCGTATGTTTTTTTTTTCTACTTTTCTTTTTCTCATTTTTTTTGTATTTTTCTTGATTTTTTGATTTTTTGATTTTTTTTTCATACACTCTTGCCCTACCATCCAAAATAATACATCATAGGGGCGTTGCAATCCCCTTACACTTGAACTTTTACATAACTTTACAAATAACTATTCTAATGACTCGAATTAAGATAATTGAAAAACTTGGAGTACTTTAAAATATTTAGCACATATGGGGGTAATAAATGATGTTCTTCCCCATTACTCCAATATACTAGTACTTTACCCATGAGTCCCAATCGTCCCAAAACAATATGTACAAGGATATGACTCGACTTAGCAATCATGTAATCAACTAGATAATTAACTTGGGGTTTAAACAAATGTTGTCACAATAATGCACTAAAAAATGAGTGCATACAAGGTAGGCTAAGGCGATTTGGGTGTACATTTTAGTGGGGTGTAAACAAATTCTTCCTTTAAGTAAAATGCTTAAAGGTTGAAACGAAAAGATAGGCTCTGAAGGGTGTACTAGGGGTATCGTGTACCAAAAATGAGTACAACGCAAAGGGTGTGGGAGAATTACTTGACCAATGTAGCCAAAGTAATTATAACAAAAAACACAGGTGTAAAACAATGGGTTAATCCTAATGCCTCTTATCATGTAGTAAATCTAACTACACGAATGTAGTCTCACTTGTGGCCTCGGAATGATCCTAACGCAAGTTCTAGAATCTAAGTGCTACCGGTTCACACATCATAGCATAAATGCTTTTCCTACCAATTCTAGGGGCGAACCTCACATATTTGGGGGTGGAAAATTTTTTAGTGGTACAGTTTTGTGCTAGTCATATAATTTCCTATCCATGAGACGCTCATTAAGATCAAAGTTTCACTCCTAAATGTTGTAAAAAATTTTAAATTTGGCACTAAAATTGCCCTAACAGGTATTTATCTCAGTTTTATTACACATCTACTATTAAACAAACAAAAATCAAGTGCAAAAGCATTCTCTAATCGTATCGTACTTTTGCCCCCCCTTACACTTAAGATGAACATTGTCCCCAATGTTCAAATAACAAGATGTAAAAGTAAATAAGGTAAACGAATGAAATCAAATACTCCCCTGATTCGCTCGGTGGATAATGAGGTAACATGGTTAGATCTTCTTCCAAGAGAATGTAGAAGTTCCAAAACTAATGCATAGCCAAAAGCTTGACTCCACATACATTTCCTTGTCCAAAATAACATGTTAAACCTGAGAAAACAAACACGAAAACCTGCATAACATCGGCGGGATAAATCTATATAAGGATATAATGCTTGTGGAATGATAATTTTGCAGATTCCTAGAGATTATAAGTTAGAGATTTAATAAAAACTTTTTATGAAAATAAAACTTTCAAAAATTTCAGAAAATTAAAACCTGACGCAGTCAGGTTGTAAAGCCTGACGCCGTCAGAAATGATCTGACAAAATTCTCATGTTAAGTTTCCGGAAAATTTCTGGAAAAACCTATACCTTACTTCCTGGAATTCCTGCAAAACATCATTATGACACGATACAAGCATTTGACTCAAACAATTACTAATATGTATGTTAATTTAATATTATTACGATTCATGTTCATTCTTGTTCTTGTAAACCGATTTGGATTTCCCTTACACTTAACTTTTGCAAAACACCTTTATATGTAGTTAAGACGAAGTTAAAAACAAGATAAAGCATTTTCACAATTTAGTTTTGAACATGAATCAATAATAATAAAAATTAAACACACATACGGAAGCAAATAAAATCAAACAAACAAATAAATAAACACACAAAGCAAATAAAGCTTGGGTTGCCTCCCAAGAAGCGCTTGTTTTTGTTCGAGTCACGAGCCTGACTCTACCCTTATTTAACGGAAATAGGGGAGGTTTTCCCTACACTTAGGGTTAAGTGCGGGTGATAGTAGCGATACACACCAGCTCGGTAGGAGTATGCCACGTGAGGAAAGATTGGTGGATGAATTATATGCTCAAAGGGGTGTGCTCCTTTCATCATAACCTTACCTAGTTCACTTTGGTCAATGGTTGAATTAAAGTTTTCTCCTAAAAAGGGATCATCTTCTAACAACTTCGAGAGACTCTTAATTGGGAACCCATCTTGACCCAATAGACCCGGTTTAAACCCATAATGTTTCTTGTGATCAATCATGAATGGGTGATGTAGACATGTAAGGTCATTTTTCACTCCTATATTGTCTTCCTCACTACAAGGCTTAGAGTCTACTACCTTAATCTTAACATTTCCCGGACTACATGGTTTGATGGGTGGATCGGGACCTTTTTTAATTCCTAAATTCACATCTAAGGATGGAAGATTAGGTAACGGTTTTGGCTGAGGCTCCGGTTCATCAAAACTAGGAACTTCCATATAACTAAAAGAAAGGTTATGACTACAAGTATTCAAACCTATATCCTCTAGTTGTGTTTAGTCCAAGGGTTCTACCTCTATTGGGGTTCCTATAGTCTCTTCTACTTCTTCTGGGTAAGTCACGGGTGGTGTGTGTGCCTCGAATGATGGTAGGACTTGTGGGGTACTTTGTAGGTTTGTGTTATTTACCTCATCCTTCCTTGTCTCTATATCAATTATATCCACATCATGTGTTTTAGTAGAATCTAACCCAAACATGTTCCTAAGTATCTCAAATCCTTCTCTAGCCATTTCAAGTTCTAAGTCCGATTCATAAGAATCTTCCCCGATAACATGATTACTATGTTCAATTTGCCTAAAGGATTCATCATGTGTTCCTTGAGATTCAAAGTCATTGATCATAAAACCTAGGTCTTTTTGCTCAATATGCTCATGTTCGGCTAAATCCTCCTCAATTGTTTCCTCAAGTTGTGATGTATACGAACCCATTAATTCATTAAACTTATGGTTCACGGTTAGGAGGCTTTCCTCAAAATTTTTCCAAAGGGTCTTATTAAAAGGAGTTGATCCTAACAATGATTGTTTAATAGAAGCCACACATGCACATAATTCATCAAACCTATCAAACTTTATACCCATCTCCTCTTGTATATATCTAAGATCACTTAAAAATTCATTGGAACAACAGGAAGCAAATCTATCCGTGTAAAGTAATTGTTCCTCTATTGTTAATGATCTAAATGGAATTTCATCTGCCATGGTGACAAATGAAAATGATTTTACAAACAAAGGGCACAAAGAAAAAGATAGACTAAAGAAATCTAATAAAAAGAAAAATAAAAATCTCACTAGAAAGGAATCTAGTGAGTAGACCTATAAAATAAAAATTCAACCTAAACAATAACTATTCCCCGGCAGCGGCGCCAAAAACTTGATGCGTGGTTTTGCGACCTTACAACAGGTTTTACCTCTCGAGGGATCTCAAGAGGCTTACAACCCCACCAGGCAGTGTACCTGACCGATGTAGTATAGTGTAGTGGTAAGTACGGGGGATTGATCGTTCTCCACAGGGAATAGTGTTCGTTAGGTATGAAAAACTATTCTAATAGGTCTAGGGGTGAGAGAAGATTCTTTTTTATGTTTTTATATTTTTATGAAAGCAAGTAAAATCTCGGGTTTGAAAGAGTGGGCGGAATTAGTTGCTAGTCAACTAACCCAAGTTACTACGAATGCAATTAAAATAAAATAACAGAAAATGAAAAGGTGGTAAAACTTATGTGGAGAGGAATGTGTTTACTTAGATTTCCTTACTCCCTAACTATCTTTTACCGGTTGATTAGTGTGTATTAATTGCGTGGATGACGGGTGTATTCCTTAATACCAATCGTGGGGTGGCGTACGTACTTCCCCAACTCTACAAGCTCCTACTTCACTCCTATGTCGAGCCGGCTAGGAAGCTCCTAACATTGGATCACTAGAATTCGCTTGTGCATTAAATACAACCATAAAAACCTTAGTACGCATTGGTTCATGTTTCTTAAGACGTTCAAGCAAGTTACCGAATAGGAAGTTAGCCAGTTTTCTTAAGCCTAACATAGATGAACAATCATCCAATACAACTAATAACACACTAATAACCAATAATCAATAGCTAGGTTTCATTAGATCTAAGCAAACACAAAGAAAACCTAGCCTAGCATGTTAAACAAAAGACAAGAACAAGATAGAATCAAACAACACATAGACATATTGAATGATTAATTGATAACTTATCTTCAATTTAACATGGAAGATCTCAAGGCAAAAAGCCTTGAAAAAGCTGCTAAAATCGTCTTAGGGTTCTTACACACAAAGTTCCACAATAAGTTCCACCCTAATGACAAAAAATTGCAAAACTATATATAGACTTTCAGATCTGACGGCGTCACGTTATGGAGTGTGACGCCGTCACCTCGCCGCTTTTAGGGTTCCCGGATGGCCTTCTTGACGCCGTCCCTCTTTAGCTCTCCAAAATCCGTTCTGGCTTATCAAGGCTTGACGCCGTCAGAATTAGGCGTGACGCCGTCCCTCTTTAAATTAAGCCGTGACGACCTTGATCATATTAAAGGGTGACGCCGTCAGAATTCCCATGCAAATTTCTCTGGCTTATCATGAGTAAATTTCACATCCACCACTTTTGCCAAGCCATGACGCCGTCTGGGGATAATCCTGACGCCGTCAAAGGTAACTTCCAGCATAATTTTAAGACTTTGTCGTTTTCTTCACTTTTATGCTCCAAAAACGTCCAAAATGCTTCCATTTCCAGATTTCTTCTCCAAAGTACCTAAAATGACAAAAGGAACGATTTAGGGCAATATTTGATCAAATAAATACGATTTAGGGCGTAAATGACCCCCTAAAAGCGGTACACTTTTCGCTTCATCAGAATTCTACTTCAGTTTCAAGTTTGGTATATCGGGTTTGCTCCATCAGTTAGAACTTCAAATAGCCTAATTAAGGGTTGGTAAAGATAGTCAGAGAGAGTTTCGGTAGCGGTTGATTCTCACTTGATACATTTGAGCCAATTTTGTTCTTTTCACAAGATTTCAAGTATATGTGCATAAAATGTGTTCTTGATTCTGAGGTATCAAAACTAGCAAGGGGGAAGGAGACATACATCTGAACGCACAACGAGTACACGTGATGAACTTTACACTTCTTCTTAATTGAAGTTATTCCGGGAAGACAAATGTCATAAACGCAGAGAAAATCAGTGTTTTAACTCGTGGCTTTTGGTGTATTATTCCAACTACGTGGGGGAAGAGATGTAAGAAACAGTTTCTGATGATTAAAGAGGTACACAATTGTATGATGATTCCTCTGGTTAGTCGGTATCCTACAGAAGGAAATGTGTTCATCCGGGACTTACTTGATTTTTACGGTACTGTCTTGGTGTTATCATTTCGACTACATACGGGATAAATTGCTTACACTCGGGACTTAGTTGACTTTGGTGTAACAATTCTCATCTGCAATTTCCTGAAGGGAGAAAAGTGCATTTCCGAGTCTTAATTGATTTTGATGTTACGTTTTCGACTTCATTAATGGGATTGAGTGTGTACTTCGGGTTTTTGAGCTTCATACAATGAGACTGATTGCATCACTTCAACTACTTGGGGGAAGTGGCCTCTTGATACTTTTGGTATGCATTACTTCAGCCTTCAGCGGGTAGAAATATGAGAAGAATTACTCAAGTGTGAGATGATCCGTTGTTGATCTATTTGATGATCCCCCGAACGGATAATCACGATAATTATTCTTAAAAGGAGCAGCAATATTTGATGTGGTTTGCTACGGATTCCGCTATAAACTTAACTAATGTAAGCTTGAAAGAGAGCTTTGAAACTGCTCAAAAAGAAGATTGTCGGTTTGGGGGGAAGCTATCAAAGCTTCACATTGAGAAGGCTCAAGTTCAGACGATTATTCAGGAGCCTCGAAAGCTTTGGTGGTGAAAGTTTAAGAGATGTTGACTACAGACTTCTACAACGTACAAAACGATATCCTTATTTCGGTATTCATGTCAACATCTTCTTAAATTGAATAATATATTTTGTACATATCTTAAACCAAAATGTAAATAGAAAAATATAAAACCAACAAAATAAAATAAAATAAAATAAAATAGTTTTTCAAGGCATGTCTTCTGGTATCGATAACATTTACGGTCCTAGAAATGTCATTCAATAATGACACGGGTCTTTAAATGAAGTTCGAGCAGAAGTTCAAAACATGCCTATATGGCTTGCTATCACATCTGATATGCAACCCGGTCGTCATAATGAGGAAAGCATGTCGCCAAAAAGACGGTTGTTCCTCTCAACGGCATGGATTAATTTATATCCGTGCCTCTCCGATCTAGTGCACGCTTCAGTGCATTATTTATGGTACAAGAAGAGAAGTCTTCTTTGTATACAAATAATTTTCCTTCTATGATTTTTCTGAAAATTATTTGTGAGACACATGGTGGTAACGTGTTGTTTGAAATTCTTTCAGACTTGGATTGTTCATAAAATTTGTCAGTCAACCAATTACTACAGCTCGTTAACTCGAATACGGGTCATTGATTGAAGGGGAGAGTGATTTCAAATTTTATATCATCAAACGGGTTTCTTGGTTATCTCATAATTGTTAGAAAAGGTTTTTGTAGTTAATGGGGTATTAGTTGAAGAGGAACTTACTAAGCTTTATCTCAAATGGTCAAATGTGTTAGTTGTTAGAAAGATTAGGGCATTATGTGCAATTTGCTTATAGTTTCCTAGCTTTATGTAACTAGAAGGTTCATTTGTGTCACTTTGGAATCCTCGTTTAATCCCCTAAATACTTTAAAACTCAAAATCTAAAAGAAGTTAGAAAACCCATTATGTTTGATGTTCTTGAATACTCCACAGGCATTTGTATGATCTAATTGAATGAGTTTCGAATGTTGATTGACTTTTGTTAGTCGATAGTTGTTTAATTGTTGTTGACGTATTGCTTGTGCACTCAGGATATGCTTAGGTATGTAGCTATCGTGTTAGAATTTTGTTTATAAGATCCTTGATGAAGCGAAAAGTGTACCGCTTTTAAGGGGTCATTTAAGCCCTAAATCGTATTTATTAGATCAAATATTGCCCTAAATCGTTCCTTTTGTCATTTTAGGTACTATTGAGGAGAAATCTGGAAAAGGAGGCATTTTGGACGTTTTTGGAGCATAAAAGTGAAGAAAACGGCAAAGTCTCAAAAATCGGCTGAAAGTTACCTTTGACGGCGTCACAATTTACCCCAGACGGCGTCATGCCTTGGCAAGAAAAGGTGGACGTGAAATTTACTCATGATGAGCCAGTGAAAATAGCATGTGAATTCTGACGGCGTCACGCTTTAACTTGATCAAGGGCGTCACGGCTTAAATCAAAAGGGGACGGCGTCACGTTCAAGGTTCGACGGCGTCAAGCCTTGATAAGCCAGAATGGATTTTTGAAGAGCTAAAGAGGGACGGCGTCAAGAAGGTCATCCGGGAACCCTAGAAGCGGCGAGGTGACGGCGTCACAATCCATAAGGTGACGCCGTCAGATGTAAAAGTCTATATATAGTTTTCTAATTTTTTGTCATTAGGGAGAACTTAGTGTGTGGAATTTTGGGAGAAAACCCTAAGACGATTTTAGCTTCTTTTTCAAGGCTTTTTGCCTTGAGATCTTCCATGTTACATTGAAGATAAGTTATCAATTAATCATTCAATATGTCTATGTGTTGTTTGATTTTATCTTATTCTTGTCTTTTGATTAACATGTTAGGCTAAATTTATCTTGTGTTTGCTTAGATCTAATGAAACCTAGTTATTGATTATTGGTTATTAGTGTGTTGTTAGTTGTATTGGATGATTGTTTATCTATGTTAGGCTTAAGAAAACTGGCTAACTTCCTATTCGGTAACTTGCTTGAACGTCTTAAGAAACATGAACCAAAGGCGTACTAAAGGTTTTTATGGTTGTATTTAATGCACAAGCGAATTCTAGTGATCCCATGTTAGGAGCTTCCTAGCCGGCTCGACATAGGAGTGAAGTAGGAGCTTGTAGAGTTGGGGAAGTAAGTACGCCACCCCATGAATGGTATTAAGGAATACACCCGTCATCCACGCGACTAATACACACTAATCAACCGGTAAAAGATAGTTAGGGAGTAAGGAAATCTAAGTAAACACATTTCTCTACACATAAGTTTCTCACCACATTTTCATTTTTGTTATTTTATTTTATTTGCATCCGTAGTAAATTTGGGTTAGTTGACTAGCAACTAATTCCGCCCACTCCTTCAAACCCGAGATTTTACTTGCTTTTCATAAAATATAAAAATACAAAAAGAATCTTCCTCAACCCTTAGACCTAATTAGAGTAGCCTTTCATACCTAACGAACACTATTCCCTGTGGAGAACGATCAATCCCCCGTACTTACCACTACACTATACTACATCGGTCAGGTACACTGCCTGGTGGGGTTGTAAGCCTCTTGAGATCCCTCGAGAGGTAAAACCTGTTGTAAGGTTACAAAACCACGCATCAAGTTTTTGGCGCCGCTGCCGGGGAATAGTTATTGTTTAGGTTGAATTTTTATTTCTATTAGGTCTACTCACTAGATTCCTTTCTAGTGAGATTTTTATTTTATTTTTCTAGGTTTTCTTTAGTCTATCTATTTTCTTCGTGTCTTTGTTCGTAACCACTACCATCCGACATCATGGAAGATGGTAATATCCTTAACCCCCACAACCCACCACCACAACAACCACCACCACCTCCTAGAGCCCGTACTTTAGGAGAGTATTCCCGTCCTAGCCACCATGGCTATCGAAACACCATTGAGCTCACTCAAGGAGCCAATATCACACCCTTGCGATCCGACACCATCCGGTTGGTGCAAAGTGGATGCGCATTCCATGGACTTCGTTCTGAAGATCCTAATCTACATCTCAAGGACTTTCTTAAAATCGTTGATTCTATAGACCTTGATGTTGCCACTCGAGAGACGACCCGATTGCGTCTCTTCCAATTTCTCTTGCGGGACCAAGCTAGTCAGTGGCTAGAACGTCAACCCGCAGGATCCATCACCTCTTGGGATGATCTCACCACTCGTTTCCTTGCTCAGTTTTTCCCACCGGGAAGAACTACCAAGCTAAGGAATGATATCTTGATGTTCCAACAACGTCAAGGCGAAACTCTCTACGAGGCATGGACTCGATTCAAGGACTTACTCCAAAAAGTCCCTCACCATGGCATAGAACTTTGGCTCCAAGTCCAAATCTTCTATGACCATATCAATCTCTCCACGAGGCAAACCATTGACCAATCGGCCGGTGGTAAGCTACGTGATCTAAGTGCGGAACAATCATGGGCTCCCTAGAGGATCTTGCTCTTTATGACAACGAAAGTTGGAGTGATCCCCGTGATTTGAATAAAACGGTCAAGGCAATATCTTTGCCTTCGAACAATTCAAGCACTTCTGACCGTAGGATCATAGAACTTGAAGACCAAGTCAAGTTTCTCATGAAATCCTACGAGGCTCCTAACCCTTCAAGCCAAGTGAACAAAATCACTTCTTCATGTGAATTATGTAGTGGTCCCCACGACACTCGTGATTGCATGGAACTCCCCGAACAAGCTTTTGTGGACTACGCATCCTCGCGTACCGACGGACCGGGAGACAAGTGGTACACTTTCAAACCCGAGCCAAACCCTTACGGTGATTCATACAACCCCTCATGGAAAAATCACCCGAACCTTAGGTGGAAACAAAACCAAAACGCACAACAACCCAATTCTTCCAACCCACCTAATCGTTTCCAATCAAGCGGTTCCAACTCGAACCGTACTTTCAACAACAATCCTTCCGACAATGGTAGCACCAATAACTTTGAAGGATTGATGTCCCAATTTATGGCATCTCAAGAAGCTCGGATAGCTAGATTCGAATCCGAATTCAATCAGCAACAAACTGAGATGACCAATAAAATTGACAACTTGTTGAAAGCCCTCAATAACCAAGTGCTATCACCTCCACATAAGGACGCTAGGAACACAAATAGCGGAACCCAAGTCAAAGACCCTTCTTCATCCAAACATGTCCACTTCGTCAACGTTGTCACTATTAAACCAATCGATAGGAGCATGGAAGAAAGTGACAAGAATGAGGGTAGGATAGAAATGGAACCTAAGGATGAGGTTAAGAAAGTCGAGGTTGATAAGGAAGTTAAGAAAAATGAAGTAGAGGAAGTAGATAATGATGAGGACTACTTCAATAGGCTACCCACTAAGGAAGAGCGCGCATATCATACAAACTTATTCGATGACCCCGAGATACCATATTTCCTAGGTAGACCAATCATTGAAATAGGCGACCCTTCTAATCTCAACATACCATGCAACATCGGACATTTGCATGTGTGGAAAGCCTACATCGACCTTAGATCACCCATAAACATCATGACTAGAGCCCACTACAACTTGATAATGAAGAATCAACTTGGGTATAGGATGTTCCCTGACAAGGGTTGGATGAGTAACTTCACGGGAAGAGTTAAGGGATTACCGGTTTATGTAGGAAACTTCGCCTATGTCACCGACTTTGTAATTGTAGAAGATATTCGCCCAATAGTCGATGCGTCCTTAACTCAAGTGGTTTTTGGAAAACCATTTGTTGAGGTCTCTAGAATGACTTATGAACCTTCCTTAGGGATAGTTAGATTTAAGGATGAGACCGATGAAGTAAGCTACCAAATGCCATATAAGATAGAACAATTCCAACACTTGTCAAATGTTGAGAAGGAGCTCAAGCAAGCGGTCTACTATAGGAATGATGAGGATAGAAGTAAAGGAGTAGACTATGTTATGGAAAGGATATTCGGTTTCTACAAGGATTGTTTGAAATTAGGACCGGAATATAAAACCGGGAAGGAGAATGGCCTAGGAACCGTGACCGATGATGGAGTCACGTAATGTACGTGACTTTGAGTCTAGCTACAAGACTCGTTAATGGAGTCACGTAAGGTTACAAAACCACGCATCATGTTTATAAGATCCTGAGTTGAATGTTGAAATATGTGTGAATTGCCATGTTCATGATTGCTGCTTGCTCTTCATGCTAGATAGCGGTTTGAAATATTTCCTGATTGTGGTTTGATCATGACATGAATATGATTTTATGAGTAGGCAAACCGCTGCGTGGTAGCGGTTAATGTAGAGTTAATCTGTATGTATGCCCATTTTTGTGGATATTCCTATGCAGATTCCATGGCTGATGTGAATGTGCCTGCTCCCGCTCTAACCACTTGATCAGATATTCAAACTCCATTGACTGGCTCTGAATTCACCACAACAACAACATCGGCAGCAACAACAACACCTTCACCACCACCACCATCTTCACTTCAACAAAGCATTACTAATTCTGGTCTCGCCGAGTGGGGATCTACAATACTTGGGAAGTTTTGTTGGTAGATGGATAATTGATGTTGACTACTGACTCCCTCACAGAAGTGAATGATCACATCATCTGTGCGTAAAGGTCAACATCATTTGTGTCGTAACAGTTATCTTGTACATCATAAGTAGTGAATATACAATTGTTGTTATGTGTCAGTGAATGATTGTTTTAATTCAAAATCTTTCAAACCTATCATACCTGACACTAACATTCTCCCTTATAGATTGAGGGGGAGCATTAGTATGTTCCATTATCAGCACATATTAAACCTGACCATATTTTCTCCCATATTTTCTAAACTTATTTAAATCAATTGGGATCACGAATCTCAAAAGATTTGAAATTTATGATCGGGGGAGAGAATGTGATTTAAATATGCAATCTGATAAAAAAATGTGATGTTTTGGACTTAAATGTAAGCTCTCCCATATGTGCTAAACTCTTTTATATATCAATGCACATATTGAGGGGGAGCAAATGGTTTGTGGTGACAAAAAGAATGTGGCATCTCATGTGAGCGCGACTCAGACTTCACCAATGAATTGACGAAACAAAAACTGTCATTAATCGAAAGGACTTGTCCTGGCCGGGTAATAATTTCAAGCTGGTTTAACCAGTGATGTAAGCGTGTCTCGAAGAGGACTTGTCTGAGTAGAGTGTACCGTTTCGAGAAACTTTATGTGGACTTGATCAGGCCGGGTAATAATTTCAAGCTAGTCTAACTAGTGATGTAAGCGTGTCTCGAATCGGCCATGTTCACTAAAAGTGGATCAATTCAAAAAGTGCAAACTCTACCCAACATTTCCAAATTTATAATAAAAACATCTGAGCACATGTTAAGGGGGAGCATTTGAAAAGTATAAAACTCTCAAAGTGTTAGCAAAATGTGTTTCATAATCATAAACGCTTTGAGAGATTTTACAATGAATTTGGTTGACGGCAACATAGGATAGTCACGGTGTTATAAGGTGACTTAGGTTAGGAAAACCGTCCTATGATCCGCCAGAGCCGGAGGAATCTACCCAACTACAATACCAAATAGTTAGTATTAGAAAGTCCTTGGTATGATAGAGAAAAAAGGAGTAATATGAGAAAGGAGAAAGAAGGGGTTGAAGAATTAAAAAGAAAAGTTATGAGAAAGGGTGAAAGGAAATAACCCTCCAAATATTCAACCTTAGGCCAGAAACCGGGTTCAATTCATATGCTACTGGTTGTTACTAAGAGCAGTGGGTACCCTGGAGCCATGGCTTCGTGCCATGGCTCAAAATTCCCTTCCACGTCAGCAAAAATCTCTATGGCACCAGAAATCCCACAGCACCACATTCTGGGCGGTACCCACGGCACCAGAAAATGTGGTGCCGTCGTCAATTTTTTTTTCTTTTTTTCTTTTTTTACATAAAATAAAACATACACAATATAACTAAAATAAACTTCATTACATTAAAAAAAACATACATTACATTAGAGTCCCAATGCCAACTACTTTTTGCAAAAAAAAACACACATTACAAACACACATCGACTAAATAACATTTGTTCTTCGGGATTAAGTGGACAATTAAGTGGACAATTAAGTGGGCCAAATACTATTAACTCTACACATTACATGTACTAACTACTAACCTAAACAAAATTAGTGGACAATTAAGTGGGCCATTGCCCATCCAATTCTTAATAAATTGGTCAAAGGTATAAGTGGAACATGGAGCATTATTTTTATAATAAATATCTACAAACAAACCCACCAACGTTCCTTCTTCTTCTTCTTCTCCACTGTTCCTTCTTCTTCTCCACCTGCAACTCAAGAAAAAAAAAAAAAAAAAAAAAAAAAAAAAAAAAAAAAAAAAAAAAAAACGCCAAACACAAACACAAATATAAACACAACCACAAACAAACCCACCACAAACAAACCCACCAACGTTCGAATTCTTCACACAAAAAAAAAAAAAAAAAAAAAAAAAAAAAAAAAAAAAAACGCCAAACACAAACACAAATATAAACACAACCACAAACAAACCCACCACAAACAAACCCACCAACGTTCGAATTCTTCACACAAAAAAGAAAAAAAAAAAAAAAAAAAAAAAGTCCCCACGGCGTGGGCTGGCCACCATGGCGCCACCCACGGTACCATGAGCCATCCAAATCTCTCGGCTGGTCCGACGGCGCCATGTTACCAGCCAAGGGTACCGAGTGCTCTAAGGTGACGCCGGTATTGAAGACAAGATGTCATGGACCCAGTGACGCACTGCACTAAACCTTCTAACCACTCAAGTTCTCTTAAAAGGACTTGTTTCATTCTCACGGGGAACCCTGCATAGTCTATCGACCACTCATTATGAGACATGTTGATATTGAAACAGGAGACCCCGCTCCAGTCTCCGACTACCAAAACTGCACTTCTCGAGTCTAGAGCCGCGAGATACATCATAAGATCGCATAGGAACACAAGATACTGCTACACTGATGGTTCAACATTAAGGTCATCAGTTGTACAATTAAGAGTCCTACGCAGATCCTAGCAATCTGCCAGAACATTTATGAGAGAAATTACAAATGTAATTCTCAATGATTGAATGGAAATTCCTGCCAGGGTCAACATCAAACAGCCCTGACAGCAGGTCACTTCGGTAATTCCTTGTGGATTACGCTTAGTGTTCGCGACGGTTTCAAACGGTCTACGGTCGTGGAGTGATACTACGGTATACTTCAGCGACTCACCTGAATCGTTGATACACTTCGGTGTATCTGTGCAAGCCCTCTCGGGGGTATCCGATTCAGGAATGGCCTTGGCAAGGATTAGAGAAAGTTTTCACACTATGCTGTTAACAATCTCGAAATCCAAACCTATATGTGCCGGACGTTTTATTGCTAACTGTTGTATACAGGAATCCCTGGCGGTTGCAGTTGATTGCCGAAAAGATGCCGATCCATCACCCGATGCTCACACTTCACCATCATAATCAAAGAAATCATGATAATTGAAAGACTTTCAACACTGCTTTCGTAACTCTAATGCTGAAAAAGATGATCCAGAAAAGTGTGAGCATGTCGGCCCAAAGATCACAACATCACATGGAGATGATACTGTAAAAAGATGACTTGGAGACGTACGTTGGATGATGACCTCAAAGAATCCTCAAAGATCATCCAAGACAAAAGAACAGTCATCAAAAGTTCACTGCTGAAAGTACAAAGATTAAAGACTTAGAAGAATCAAAGACTACGAGCTAGGAACTCTAATCTATGTAATAGAATGCTAGAATTCAAAGTTTAATTTCCGGGGTGACCTCCCTTAGGGGGACATTGTTAGGAATATAAATATTCACATGAAAGACTCGGTCACCCCGAGTATGAATTAGCATTAAGTAGCTCGTAGGTTTAATCATATTAGTTTAGATATCGTTTCACCATGGAGTCGGGTCGGGTCTTTACCCACTGTCAGCCCGGTACATAGCCTACTAGAGGCGTCTTTATGTCTTGTATAAATAGCCCTTCCCACCCATGGGAAGGGTTGGAGCTTTTCATTATTCTTAACCTAATACACATACATTTCTCTCTCTAGAAAACTCCCACTTCTATCTCTCTCTCTCTCTATCTCTAGAATTCGGCCTAATCACATGTTCAAGAGTGTGTTATGATTTCGAATATCTTACATTTTCATTTATTTATCTATTTAGCTTTTTAAATCTTTTATAAGAACAAAAAAATATTCGATAACCAAGCATTAAACAAAAGACATAACGTAATTTTCAATTCAAATCTCGTCGAGGAATACGACTCCGGAAGATCGAATTGTCATTTGTCCTCAAGTGACTCTTTTATCTAACGGGAAATACTACAAATCTAAAACTGTACTAAACAGCGAATCATAATCCGTTTCGTCTTTTAGTCGGTTTTCATCCGAAAATATTCTAAGTGTCGAAATTTTAGAAAAATCGGGCATGACCCATTCGTTTATTCAAACCTTTCCATTTTTCCAAAGTGTTGCAATTTCCTCAAATAATTCCTTTCGTTAACTATATTTGCAAAACTAGTCCAAAATGTATATTTATCGTTATAACTATATTTATCGTTACGATTACTTCGTAATTATAGTTTTCGATACAAAAGTCAACGTTTAGTCAAAATACTTTCAAAAGTTAACAAAAAGTCAACATTCATAAAATTGGGCCGAAAATCCTTTTATTTGTCTTATTGGGCTTAAAGTGTCAAAACGAGTCCAAAATGGTTTTAATCGATTTATAACGTTCTATTTCACAAAAATAATTATAGTGAGTCAAAAAATGTTCCAAAACTCATTTTTGTCTCCCGAAATGTTCATTGGGCCGAATAGGCCATAATGGGTCCATTAGTCCATTTTTAGTCTGAAAACTAATTAACCCATTTTTATTTACGTTATATTTTACGTTAAATATTAAATAAGCTAATATGCACTTTAAATAAGCAATTCGGTCCAAAAAGTCCAAGTAGGCCGAAAGTTTGATGGGCTCGGCCCATGTATGTCGAGACCAAGTTTAGCCCAAAACAAATAAGTTGAAACCAATAAGCTAACTAAAATAAACTAATAAGCATAAATTTCACCATTTCACCACTAGAGCCAAAACTTTATGTTTTTTAAAACCCCAATAATTATTTATTTTAAAACTTAGCCGATATATATATATATATATATATATATATATATATATATATATATATATATATATATATATATATATATATATATATATATATTATACATACAAGTGTATATTTCGTCTTAAACCCGCGTAATTAGCACTAATCACATTTGTATCATCAAACTTGTACCACAAGCAACAAGATTTACCACACAAGCAAGAAATATCAAAATTTGTATGAAATCTTTATAAAAGTCGAGCACACATAAATATATATCAAACCCTAGTGATGACGTATAGTCCGTATTCGGGTCACGAACCCGACCCATACTCAAGTCCATCACGAATGGACTCAAGCCCATCATGAATGGGCTATCACGATAGCGGTTTGGGCTCACGATGGCCCAAGCCCAATGTTATTTATGGTTTTGATAGTATATCTTCTATTTATGGGATATATATCAATTAACCGCCCTACGCGGGATAGACCGAAGATTGGGGAACACGAAACCAACAAGGATTTCGTGTCCATATATAGAGGGCACCTCAGCCCTCACAAAGGTACGACTTACAAACTCTAACTCTTCTACAAACCCTAAAAACCGATTACTTACTCTCACGCCAGAGGATAATCGTGGGAGACAATCCCACGATAAGCCTAACGGTGTCTTTTTGTTTTCTTAGTGCGCAGGTCTCAAGCATTAAGATCTGATTGGTACGGAATCAAGGAACGCCCAACTTTTGTATCAACAAGTGGCGCCATCCGTGGGACCCTACACTAAGAACTTTGCTAAGAACTAGAATGACGAAGCACGGAAATCAGCGGACTCCGCATGCGAAGAAAACGCATGACGACCTACTAGGGAAGAAACAGCAAACTGATGCGGCCTCTAAGCAGGCCTCTGGAACAACCAGTGCGCCCAGAAGCTTAGGATCGTACTCAGATCTGCTCTTTACTCCAATAGAACCGCTCACTATGACTACCAATGCTACTACAACAAGTACTAGCACGGTAGACCTACAGCGCACTCCTCTCACCATGCCAGAAGTTCGTGAGTTTCCTTACAATGCTTGAGAAAAATTTAACACTTTGTAACATTTTTAAACATCAAGATAACATGATATGAACAAGATTGAACAAGTTTGTGAGTTTCCTTACAATGCTTGAGAAAAATTCTAGACCCACAAGAAGTGAAAACAACCCAAATTACTTCAAATTTACCCAAGATACGTTCCAATCGTTCCCAAAAGCTCAAAAGTACAACCTGATTATCTTGAAACTCAAAGAATTTTTGTGGATCTTGAATTTTATGGTTGATCGTGGGTTTGAAGAGTAGAAAATGATCTAGGAATGTTTTGGTGATGAAAATGAATGTGTGGTTTTAATCAACCCATTCCGAGTTAGTGTTTGTTAGTTCCATGTTGGGCCACAGCCCACTCCATATAATCCCAACATAAGTGAGTGTTTGTATAACCTGTTTTGAACACGAGTTGTTGTCGCGATCGTCCAAGTGATTGTTCCCGATTATTTCAACTTTATACTTCACGACTTAAAATAATTCAACTCAAATCCCGACTCATTTCTTTTCACGTAATCACAAATTTCGCCATAAATCACAACAAGTTGTGAAAACATATATTACAACACAAGACACTATATATATATACGATTATAAACTTTTTATACAAATTACAACTTATAGACCCAAGTCCAAATTTAACTTGTAAATAGTTAATATACTTATATCGCTTATCAAAATTTGTAAACACTTAAGACGGTATTTTAGAAAATCTACTTAAGTTTTATAACAATTATAAAACGGCTATTACATAAACACATATATTTGTGACACATCGTTACCCCGAGAAATCAATACACATGCACGGGTCATGCCCGACTTCTATCGAAATAAATATACTTATTATGTTTTTAGTAAAAATTGACAAACGAAACGTTTTATATACAACCCCTATAAACTAGTTTTTAAATGTCAAATCATTAAATAAAACCATTACTTATACATAATTATTCATACAGTCCAAAATATATAATTATTTATATGCTCTTATAACTACTATTTTTACATATCTTTAACAATAATGTTTCCATATCCCGACAACGTCTAGTATTATTTGTACTCACTTTTTGATGAAGCGAAAAGTGTACCGCTTTTAAGGGGTCATTTAAGCCCTAAATCGTATTTATTTGATCAAATATTGCCCTAAATCGTTCCTTTTGTCATTTTAGGTACTTTTGAGGAGAAATCTGGAAAAGGAGGCATTTTGGACGTTTTTGGAGCATTAAAGTGAAGAAAACGACAAAGTCTCAAAAATCGGCTAAAAGTTACCTTTGACGGCGTCAACTTTTACTCTGGACGGCGTCATGCCTTGGCAAGAAAAGGTGGACGTGAAATTTACTCATGATGGGCCAGTGAAAATAGCATGTAAATTCTGACGGCGTCACGCTTTAACTTGATCAAGGGCGTCACGGCTTAAATCATAAGGGGACGGCGTCACGTTCAAGGTTCGACGGCGTCAAGCCTTGATAAGCCAGAATGGATTTTGGAAGAGCTAAAGAGGGACGGCGTCAAGATGGTCATCCGGGAACCCTAAAAGCGGCGAGGTGACGGCGTCACAATCTATAAGGTGACGCCGTCAGATCCAAAAGTCTATATATAGTTTTCTAATTTTTTGTCATTAGGGAGAGCTTAGTGTGTGGAATTTTGGGAGAAAACCCTAAGACGAATTTATCTTCTTTTTCAAGGCTTTTTGCCTTGAGATCTTCCATGTTACATTGAAGATAAGTTATCAATTAATCATTCAATATGTCTATGTGTTGTTTGATTCTATCTTATTCTTGTCTTTTGATTAACATGTTAGGCTAAATTTATCTTGTGTTTGCTTAGATCTAATGAAACCTAGCTATTGATTATTGGTTATTAGTGTGTTATTAGTTGTATTGGATGATTGTTTATCTATGTTAGGCTTAAGAAAACTGGCTAACTTCCTATTCGGTAACTTGCTTGAACGTCTTAAGAAACATGAACCAAATGCGTACTAAAGGTTTTTATGGTTGTATTTAATGCACAAGCGAATTCTAGTGATCCCATGTTAGGAGCTTCCTAGCCGGCTCGACATAGGAGTGAAGTAGGAGCTTGTAGAGTTGGGGAAGTAAGTACGCCACCCCACGAATGGTATTAAGGAATACACCCGTCATCCACGCGACTAATACACACTAATTAACCGGTAAAAGATAGTTAGGGAGTAAGGAAATCTAAGTAAACACATTTCTCTACACATAAGTTTCTCACCACATTTTCATTTCAGTTATTTATTTTATTTGCATCCGTAGTAATTTTGGGTTAGTTGACTAGCAACTAATTCCGCCCACTCCTTCAAAACCGAGATTTTACTTGCTTTCCATAAAATATAAAAACATAAAAAAAAGAATCTTCCTCAACCCTTAGACCTATTAGAATAGCTTTTCATACCTAACGAACACTATTCCCTGTGGAGAACGATCAATCCCCCGTACTTACCACTACACTATACTACATCGGTCAGGTACACTGCCTGGTGGGGTTGTAAGCCTCTTGAGATCCCTCGAGAGGTAAAACCTGTTGTAAGGTCACAAAACCACGCATCACTTTTCGTACATCGTCTTTTGGTTATTGTCGAACCGGAATCTCATTCGTCCTTGATATTTTATCCACTTATGCACTTCCAAGAGCTAATACCTACAAATACTTAGAAAACTATTTAAACTTAAATGCTGCCACACCAGCAACGATAACATAAACACTTTAAAACTTTCAAATTAAATTTCGTTGAGTCTTAAATTAAAGTTGTGAACTAAACATGCCTTACTAATTAGGGGGAGTTATCACCAAGGGCCTACACGTAGGGATCATCTGAGCCTGAAGCATGATAAGCCTGAAGCACTTGGAAGTGCATAAGTGGAAGTGCATAAGTGGATAAAATATCAAGGACGAATGAGATTCCACTTAAACAGTTTTCTAAGTATTTGTAGGTATTAGCTCTTGGAAGTGCATAAGTGGATATTAGCTCTTGGACAAAGATGGTAGGCTCACCGGTGTTAGGGTCTGGTGCATGATAAGCCTGAAGCACCTACACGTAGGGATCATCTGAGCCCGGTGAGATCTGAGAGATGTCGTGGGAAGACATAGTCTGAGACAAAGATGGTATATGTGTGTAAATACACTATTTACTATGAGTATTTTCTATATATTTACACACATATACCATCTTTGTCTCAGACTATGTCTTCCCACGACATCTCTCAGATCTCACCGGGCTCAGATGATCCCTACGTGTAGGTGCTTCAGGCTTATCATGCACCAGACCCTAACACCGGTGAGCCTACACCACCATCACCACCACATGTTCATACCACACTAGTCACTCAAGTTGCTCCTACTATTCCTTGCCGTACTACACGCATAACCATACGCCTACCTACTAGACCACCATCCCACACTACGGAGGGTACCCAGGGCCCTGCTCACACTCTTCTGTTATCTCCATCCTGTCGTAGGTCCCTATGCACCTACATGGGCACCCCTACTACCCCAGTATCGTTACCACCCATCTTATCACCACGTTCACCTACCCACTCACCTCTACGCCAGAGGCTCAGGAGGGCCAATAACTCTTACTCAACAGTGGTTTCAGAGAGGGAGGATGAGTAGATTGAGCAAGCAGTTGCTGGGCGGACATTAGCTGAGAGTACTCCTACTGAGGATACACGGATTGATACTGATTTGGGTTTGGGTATGGAGCTGAGGGCAGTTGTTCCCCGGGTTAGCATAATACTTGAGGATGTACCTAGTACTTTTGAAATCAGAGAAGGCTCGAGGAGAGCTCAGGATGAGACAGATGATGGCGCGGGATGGCCGGAAAGAGATACCGTGTATAATCAGTCACACTACTGCTATTGGAAGTCCAGATTATGTGCTTTCCTCACAATCTTTTGTGACTCCAGATTCTCCACTTTCAGTGGCATCGCCAGCTGCTACAAAGACCGATGTTATCTCACAGATTCAGACTCAGCTAGATTTACAGATTGACATGCTAGGTCTCCACTCTAACCAGCTTGACGAGTTACAGCCAGCTCGTTTTGATCAGTATGATGATGACTTCAGCAGACTTTATGCTTGGACACACTCCAACAGTCGAGATATCCTTGACTTGGGTGACAGATCAGATAGACTAGAGCAGACACAGTTTGTAGCGCAAGAGGCAGCCCAGGTGATGCATGGGAGGATGCTGATCCTCGAGGCCCAGGTTGCTGCATTGTTAAGGGCTGATCAGACACACCGTAGGGAGAACTTAGCATTAAGGACTCGTCTTGTTGAGGTTGAGGCACAGCTTGGGGAGTATGCTTTTAGGTTTCAGCACCTGGACAGGACCATGGACCAGCTTTTGATGCGTGGGTTTTGCAACCTTACAACAGGTTTTACCTCTCGAGGGATCTCAAGAGGCTTACAACCCCACCAGGCAGTGTACCTGACCGATGTAGTATAGTGTAGTGGTAAGTACGGGGGATTGATCGTTCTCCACAGGGAATAGTGTTCGTTAGGTGTGAAAGGCTACTCTAATTAGGTCTAAGGGTTGAGGAAGATTCTTTTTATGTTTTTATATTTTATGAAAGCAAGTAAAATCTCGGGTTTTGAAGGGAGTGGGCGGAATTAGTTGCTAGTCAACTAACCCAAATTACTACAAATGCAAATAAAATAAAATAACAAAAATGAAAAGTGGTGAGAAACTTATGTGTGGAGAAATGTGTTTACTTAGATTTCCTTACTCCCTAACTATCTTTTACCGGTTAATTAGTGTGTATTAGTCGCGTGGATGACGGGTGTATTCCTTAATACCATTCGTGGGGTGGCGTACTTACTTCCCCAAACTCTACAAGCTCCTACTTCACTCCTATGTCGAGCCGGCTAGGAAGCTCCTAACATGGGATCACTAGAATTCGCTTGTGCATTAAATACAACCATAAAAACCTTTAGTACGCGTTTGGTTCATGTTTCTTAAGACGTTCAAGCAAGTTACCGAATAGGAAGTTAGCCAGTTTTCTTAAGCCTAACATAGATAAACAATCATCCAATACAACTAACAACACACTAACAACCAATAATCAATAGCTAGGTTTCATTAGATCTAAGCAAACACAAGATAAAATTAGCCTAACATGTTAAACAAAAGACAAGCATAAGATAGAATCAAACAACACATAGACATATTGAATGATTAATTGATAACTTATCTTTCAATGAAACATGGAAGATCTCAAGGCAAGAAGCCCTGAAAAAGTAGCTAAAATCGTCTTAGGGTTTTATCCCAAAATTCCACACACTAAGCTCTCTCTAATGACAAAAAATTAGAAAACTATATATAGACTTTGACATCTGACGGCGTCACCTTATGCATTGTGACGCCGTCACCTCGCCGCTTTTAGGGTTCCCGGATGACCATCTTGACGCCGTCCCTCTTTAGCTCTACCAAAATCCATTCTGGCTTATCAAGGCTTGACGCCGTCGGACCTAAAACGTGACGCCGTCCCCTTATGATTTAAGCCGTGACGCCCTTGATTTAGTTAAAGCGTGACGCCGTCAGAATTCTCATGCAAACTCACTGGCCCGTCATGAGTAAATTTCACATCCAACTTTTCTTGCCAAAGCATGACGCCGTCTGGAGTTAATGTTGACGCCGTCAAAGGTGACTTTCAGCACAATTTTGAGACTTTGCCGTTTTCTTCACTTTAATGCTCCAAAAACGTCCAAAATGCCTCCTTTTCCAGATTTCTCCTCAAAAGTACCTAAAATGACAAAAGGAACGATTTAGGGCAATATTTGATCAAATAAATACGATTTCGGGCTTAAATGACCCCTTAAAAGCGGTACACTTTTCGCCTCATCAAATACCCTTACACTTGAGATTTGCTTGTCCTCAAGCAAATGCGCTTTTATTCTAATCAAAATACAAGTTAGGGGTCATTTAATGCAAACATAAAAGTAATTACAACAAATAATCGTTCCACTTCAATCATAATAAGCACGGAGATTACATACTAGCACCTCACAAGTAGTGTTTAGATACTCACATCTCTCAAGTGTCATCAAAATAAATCTCATAAATGAAAACGGAAAATATCTCTCACTACCTGTCATAGCAAATAGATTACCATAGGCTTGGGAAAGGATCGAAAACCTCCTCCACTAGGCGTAAGCACCTAAGATAAACTATCAAAGAGGGCTTTTAAATGGGTTATAATGTTAGGTGTAGGGAAAAGGAAAACACGGTTTTGTTGGATAAAGGATATTTTACTGGTGGCGAGTTAAAGATCTTGATTAATTACATGTACTATACAATGTTGCTAAGCCAAGACTAGACTCGATCTAAGCTAATGAAAGAAAATAACAAAACATAAACATAAAATAAACATAAAATGAAACGGGATGGTAGTCCGTATGTTTTTTTCTATTTTTCCTTTTCTCATTTTTTTTGTATTTTTCTTGATTTTTTTCGATTTTTTTTTTTTTTTTTTTTTTTTTTTTTTTTTTTTTTTTTTTTTTTTTGCATACACTTTTACCCTACCATCCAAAATAATACATCATAGGGGCATTGCATTCCCCTTACACTTGAACTTTTACATAACTTTACAAATACTAATCTAATGACTTGAATTAAGATAATCGAAAAACTTGGAGTACTTTTAAAACATTTAGCACATATGGGGGTAATAAATGATGTTCTTCCCCATTACTCCATTACACTAGTACTTTACCCACGAGTCCCAATCGTCCCAAAACAATATGTACAAGGATATGACTCGACTTAGCAACCATGTAATCAACTAGATAATTAACTTGGGTTTAAACAAATGTTGTAGCAATAATGCACTAAAAATGAGTGCATACAAGGTAGGCTAAGGCGATTTGGGTGTACATTTTAGTGGGGTGTAACAAATTCTTCCTTTAAGTAAAATGCTTAAAGGTCGAAACGAAAAGATAGGCTCTGAGGGGTGTACTAGGGGTATCGTGTACTAAAAATGAGTACAACGCAAAGGGTGTGGGAGAATTACTTGACCAATGTAGCCAAAGTAATTATAACAAAAACACAGGTGTAAAACAGTGGGTTAATCCTAATGCCTCTTATCATGTAGTAAATCTAACTACACGAATGTAGTCTCACTTGTGGCCTCGGAATGGTCCTAACGCAAGTTCTAGAATCTAAGTGCTACCGGTACACACATCATAGCATAAATGCTTTTCCTACCAATTCTAGGGGCGAACCTCACATATTTGGGGGTGGAAAATTTTTTAGTGGTACGGTTTTGTGCTAGTCATATAACTCCTATCCATGAGACGCTCATTAAGATCAAAGTTTCACTCCTATATGTTGTAAAAAATTTTAAATTTGGCACTAAAATTACCTTAACAAGTATTTCTCTCAGTTTTATTACACATCTACCATCAAACAAACAAAAATCAAGCGCAATTGTATTCTCAAAAATCGTACTTTTACCCTCCCCTTACACTTAAGATGAACATTGTCCCCAATGTTCAAGTAACAAGATGTAAAAGTAAAAAGTAAAAGAATGAAATCAAATACTCCCCTGATTCGCTCGTTGGATAATGAAATTACACGGTTAAATCTTCCTCCAAAGAGAATATTGAAGCTCCATGACTAATGCATCGCCATAAGCTTGATTCCATAAACATTTCCTTGTCCAAAATAACCTGTTGAACCTGAGAAAACAAACACGAAAACCTGCATAACATCGGCGGGATAAAATCTATATATAAGGATATAATGCTTGTGGAATGATAACTTTGCAGATTCCTGGAGATTATAAGTTGGAGATTTTAATAAAAACTTTTTTATGAAAACAAAATTTTCAAAAATTTCTGGAAATTAAATCTGACGCCGTCAGGTTATAACCCCTGACGCCGTCAGAAATGACCTGACAAAAATTTTCATTTTAAGTTTCCGGAAAATTTCTGGAAAAACCTTTACCTTACTTCCTGGAAATCCTGCAAAACATCATTATGACTCGATACAAGCATTTGACTCAAACAAATACGAATATGTATGCTAATTTATTATTATTACGATTCATGTTCATTTGTGTTCTAATAAACCGATTTAGATTTCCCTTACACTTATCTTTTGCAAAATACCTTTATATGTAGTTAAGACGAAGTTAAAAACAAAATAAAGCATTTTCACAAATTAGTTTTGAACATGAATCAATAATAATAAAAATTAAACACACATACGGAAACAAATAAAAACAAACAAACAAACAAATAAACACACAAAGCAAATAAATCAAATAAAGCTTGGGTTGCCTCCCAAGAAGCGCTTTTCTTTATTAACGAGTCTTGTAGCTAGACTCAAAGTCACGTACATTACGTGACTCCATCATCGGTCACGGTTCCTAGGCCATTCTCCTTCGATCCTCTATCAGAATCACTTTCATAGTAAAGGTATTTCGGGTCCACGTGATCAAAAGGATTGTTTCGGTATTTAGAACTAAGTTCCTTATCGTGCTTAAAGAATCCGCTTGACAGGTCAAAAGTGTCCTTACATCCCCTTCTCACATCATCATCACATAACACGAGTTGGGAACTTAACCCATCGAGCCCTTTATAATCAATCTCCTTGAATTCTCTCATCTTGTAAGGCGTTTGGTATGAGATTTCCCTAATCCCATCGGTGAAAGTCATGATCCCATTGAGCTCGTTCACAACCAAGCTTGTGGCCTGGCAAAAAGGTGCCCCAAAAACAACTTGTGATAACCTGGGATCGATGTACTCTTTGATATTATCGACGATTGCGAAGCTCATAGTGAATGTCATATTTCCTACAAACACCTGTATATCATCATCTATGCCGATGTCGTCCTTCCCTTTATGAATCATCCCCCATCTGCAAATGTTGTTATAATGAGACAAGGACATCACATTTTTGGGTAAACATGTGTCAATGTAAACATTATAAAATTGCTGGTGACCAATCATGCAAGGTATTTTGAGATTATTTGGATCATGTTGCTTAATTCGGCCAGGCCTTCTACCGTGTAACCCCCATGTGTTGCCACTTGCTGATGGTTGATACTCATACACTTCTTCACAGCCATCCCGAAAAATCACTTTCCTGACACCATCGGTAAATAATGCACTCCTATCATCCTCATCGAGTATCACTCCCGTTGCTTTTATGAATGGTTTGCCTAGAACAAGGCCAGTTAAGGATGGGCTGATGATAGAATTCATGCTATTAACTACAGTTAACTCGATATGAAAGAGGAACTTTTCTATCACAATTGGTACCCTCCTTATTACCCCGATGATATTAGACCCTTCATATTTGACTTGTTCAGTGAAGGCTTCATTATATAGAGAAAGGGATATTGCGCTTATAGAAGAGTTGGGGTTTATGTAGGCATCTTTTATAAACTTTTTCCTAGTGGTGCAAGAAATCTTAAAGACCCTAGGAGCGCCATCCTCTATTCTCTCTCCGAATCCCATAGGCGACCTTGCTGTGCCCCTCTCAAGTTCCTCTACCAGGGGGCGGTCTAGCAGTCCTGCGAGCCCATAAGGCATTTCGGATTTCTCTTCCGAGCCCTCCTCATCACTCACCTCTATTGTACTCGAGTTCTTTGGTGAGTCTAGATAGTCGTCGGGCGCCTCGGTTTTCTTTTCGGGAACTTCACCCTCCATTTCATTGTCCACATTCTTGGCTGTTTGTTGGTCCAAATTTGGTTTAGGAACAGGTATTGTTGTAATGGTGTTCACGAAGTGGAGAGGTTTCGAAGGGGTATGAGTATCTCCTGTTTTTTTTTCGTTTTGTGATATGTATTTGAAGAGTTTACTAGGGTGCTTAATTTTTACAGGAGGAGGTGTTTGGTGGGTTACCGTAACAGATTTGATCTCATTAACTCGTGCCAACTCACAAGTTGATCTGCCAGCAAGGCGATCATTGATAACCTTTAACAGGTTATCAACCTTGTTGTTCATATCAACTTGCTGTTGTCTGAATTGATTCTCAAGTTTGGAAAGCTGTGTTTCTTGAGAGAGAATGAATTTTTGCAGTGATTCCTCGCGATTTTGTTGTTTATGCGTGTGTCGCTGAGGATAATGTTCAGACCAAGTGAGCGGGGTAGAGTCATTGAATGATACGCTACGAGTTTGGTTCCAACTAAAATTTGGCTTATTCTTCCATGCCTCATACCCATCTTCGGAATTTTTGGGCCCATAATTAGTGGCGAGCCACTTATCTCCCGCCTTATCGATTCGCGAGGATGCGAATTCTTTGAAAGCCTGTTTGGGAAGTTCCATGCAGTCATGAGTGTCGTGGGGACCACTACATAATTTACACGAAGAAGTGATTTTGTTCACTTGGCTTGAAGGTTTAGGAGCCTCGTAGGATTTCATGAGAAACTTGACTTGGTCTTCAAGTTCTATGATCCTACGGTCGGAAGTGCTTGAATTATTCGAAGGCAAAGATATTGCCTTGACCGTTTTATTCAAATCACGGGGATCACTCCAACTTTCGTTGTCATAAAGAGCAAGATCCTCTAGGAGAGCCCATGATTGTTCCGCACTTAGATCACGTAGCTTGCCACCGGCCGATTGGTCAATGGTTTGCCTCGTGGAGAGATTGATATGGTCATAGAAGATTTGGACTTGGAGCCAAAGTTCTATGCCATGGTGAGGGACTTTTTGGAGTAAGTCCTTGAATCGAGTCCATGCCTCGTAGAGAGTTTCACCTTGACGTTGTTGGAACATCAAGATATCATTCCTTAGCTTGGTAGTTCTTCCCGGTGGGAAAAACTGAGCAAGGAAACGAGTAGTGAGATCATCCCAAGAGGTGATGGATCCTGCGGGTTGACGTTCTAGCCACTGACTAGCTTGGTCCCGCAGAGAGAATTGGAAGAGACGCAATCGGGTCGTCTCTCGAGTGGCAACATCAAGGTCTATAGAATCAACGATTTTAAGAAAGTCCTTGAGATGTTGATTAGGATCTTCAGAACGAAGTCCATGGAATGCGCATCCGCTTTGCACCAACCGGATGGTGTCGGATTGCAAGGGTGTGATATTGGCTCCTTGAGTGAGCTCAATGGTGTTTCGATAGCCATGGTGGCTAGGACGGGAATACTCTCCTAAAGTACGGGCTCTAGGAGGTGGTGGTGGTTGTTGTGGTGGTGGGTTGTGTGGGTTAAGGATATTACCATCTTCCATGATGTCGGACGGTAATGGTTACGAACAAAGACACGAAGAAAATAGATAGACTAAAGAAAACCTAGAAAAATAAAATAAAAATCTCACTAGAAAGGAATCTAGTGAGTAGACCTAATAGAAATAAAACTTCAACCTAAACAATAACTATTCCCCGGCAGCGGCGCCAAAAACTTGATGCGTGGGTTTTGCAACCTTACAACAGGTTTTACCTCTCGAGGGATCTCAAGAGGCTTACAACCCCACCAGGCAGTGTACCTGACCGATGTAGTATAGTGTAGTGGTAAGTACGGGGGATTGATCGTTCTCCACAGGGAATAGTGTTCGTTAGGTGTGAAAGGCTACTCTAATTAGGTCTAAGGGTTGAGGAAGATTCTTTTTATGTTTTTATATTTTATGAAAGCAAGTAAAATCTCGGGTTTTGAAGGAGTGGGCGGAATTAGTTGCTAGTCAACTAACCCAAATTACTACAAATGCAAATAAAATAAAATAACAAAAATGAAAAGTGGTGAGAAACTTATGTGTGGAGAAATGTGTTTACTTAGATTTCCTTACTCCCTAACTATCTTTTACCGGTTAATTAGTGTGTATTAGTCGCGTGGATGACGGGTGTATTCCTTAATACCATTCGTGGGGTGGCGTACTTACTTCCCCAAACTCTACAAGCTCCTACTTCACTCCTATGTCGAGCCGGCTAGGAAGCTCCTAACATGGGATCACTAGAATTCGCTTGTGCATTAAATACAACCATAAAAACCTTTAGTACGCGTTTGGTTCATGTTTCTTAAGACGTTCAAGCAAGTTACCGAATAGGAAGTTAGCCAGTTTTCTTAAGCCTAACATAGATAAACAATCATCCAATACAACTAACAACACACTAACAACCAATAATCAATAGCTAGGTTTCATTAGATCTAAGCAAACACAAGATAAAATTAGCCTAACATGTTAAACAAAAGACAAGCATAAGATAGAATCAAACAACACATAGACATATTGAATGATTAATTGATAACTTATCTTTCAATGAAACATGGAAGATCTCAAGGCAAGAAGCCTTGAAAAAGTAGCTAAAATCGTCTTAGGGTTTTATCCCAAAATTCCACACACTAAGCTCTCTCTAATGACAAAAAATTAGAAAACTATATATAGACTTTGACATCTGACGGCGTCACCTTATGCATTGTGACGCCGTCACCTCGCCGCTTTTAGGGTTCCCGGATGACCATCTTGACGCCGTCCCTCTTTAGCTCTACCAAAATCCATTCTGGCTTATCAAGGCTTGACGCCGTCGGACCTAAAACGTGACGCCGTCCCCTTATGATTTAAGCCGTGACGCCCTTGATTTAGTTAAAGCGTGACGCCGTCAGAATTCTCATGCAAACTCACTGGCCCGTCATGAGTAAATTTCACATCCAACTTTTCTTGCCAAAGCATGACGCCGTCTGGAGTTAATGTTGACGCCGTCAAAGGTGACTTTCAGCACAATTTTGAGACTTTGCCGTTTTCTTCACTTTAATGCTCCAAAAACGTCCAAAATGCCTCCTTTTCCAGATTTCTCCTCAAAAGTACCTAAAATGACAAAAGGAACGATTTAGGGCAATATTTGATCAAATAAATACGATTTCGGGCTTAAATGACCCCTTAAAAGCGGTACACTTTTCGCCTCATCAGCTTTAGATATGATTCGTAGTTGTCATATTTCACTTAACTGAGGAGTCCTCAGTAAGTGTAGGATATTATTGTGAAGCTTGTAATTTTCAGATCTTGTAACCGACTTTTAATCTATAACAAGCTCACTTTGTCATCTATCTATGTTACTGATTATCTTGATTAAATCCTTTCCTTCCATACTCTACTGTGATGCTATCCATTCATGTGATGACTTCTCCTTATCCTTTTTCAACCATCTTACCATTTGTTTTCTCTTATAGACAAATGACTTCACTATCATTTTGTAAACTATGTTACAATCATCCTACCAGTTTACTATTGTCTTACAAATTATTTTGCTTATTTGAAAACCACCTTAGCCACTAATTTACAAAACAACGAATTGCGTAGCTGTCACTCTATAAACTATTTCACACATACATTACAAACCAATTTTTCGTTATCCTACGAACTATTTTACTACCATATCATAAAGTCAAAGATTTCGACCTTACTACTATCTCATAAGCAACAAGTTGTTTTCTTACTGCCCTATAAAACATTTCGCAAACCATTTTACAAACTATAATGTTACTGTGTAATGAACCAATTCGCTGCCTTACTACTCCTTCACAAACCAACAAATGGTGTAATTAACAATGTATAAAATCTGTTATAATCATCCCGCAAGTTTTACTATCAACTTATAAATTATTTAGCTTCCCTATGAGCTACATTAGTCATTATCTCATGAAACAATAAACCTTGTTGCTATTACTCTACAAACTATTTTGCGGGTACCTCACAGACCATTTTGTTATTATCCTGCGAAACTATTTCATTATTTAATCACAAACCAAACTACAACTTTTCTACTATCTTGCAAATAATAAAGTATTTTTCCCATTACCCTATAAACTGTTTTGCAAACCGTTCTATAAACTATGCTGTTATCGCCTTGTAAATTAACCACTTCCTTGAAAAGTATTTCTTGCTATTATCCCATGAACAAACTAACCGATATATTTCCTTGTAACTAAACCCAGCATTGCATCACTAAACCTTAGTTATACATAACCTAATCATCCATGTATAAATCAGGTAGGACCGTGTTATGCTAGGAATAGCTGCCTTAAAAAAAATTACCAAAATACAAATTTTCTGTTTCCATTTCGAGAAATCAAAAACTCGCGTGTGTGGTACATAAAAGTAGTGCGAGACTTGGACATCCGTGCTAGAAGCACGGTAACCAAATAGACTTCAATGCAATCTTACTAAATAGAAATCAGCCTTGTCTCACACCACGTTCTAATCCGAGAGGATAAGCTACACCACTAGCCATCATCGAACAACTCCACCGATTAGCATCTCATTGTACACTACCCCTTCCGATTCTGAAACACCTCAACATCAATCAGACAAATCTTTAAATTCGATAGCTACCGGATAACTCATAACCCCGTATGTGACTGAGACATATTCTTGCTAAATAGCATTTGCGTCAAATAGCTGCAACGGTTATATTCAGATCCTTAATAGAAATTTTACCTTCTGCATAGAACGTTAAGTACTCGAACAACTTGACGGGCCGATTGCGAGTAGCAAACAACATCGTTCTACAGGGTTATACTCTCCGCGTTAAGTACTGAGTACACTACTGAGCCAACTAACTGACTGCCTGTAGCAATCAACACCATCCTTCAAGGTCGTACTCTAGACGTATAAAACTCCCTGTACTAGCTTAGGTGACCCTATGCCCACAAAAGCTGGAGATTTCGACATCGTCCCCAGTGTATACTGGATGTCGAAATACCATGCCGTAATCAACCATGAGGGGAAAACTTGTTCGCGTACCTTATGTTTATAAAATCCTAGCAACACAAGAAGGACCCCTTAGCAGAAATAGACAATGAGTGAACCATTAAGCTTTTAAGGATCTAGAGATATACTAGAAGTTGACTAGTAACCCAACAAAAGCCTTAAGACCTTACGAAGTAACCCGAACCACTATCCCGGGGACAGATGCCTAACCCTTCACTAATCCCATGGGAATACAAGCTAGCCTAGGGCATGAGGTTTTATCAAAACACCGTTACTCACTAAACCAAACCTTAGAGGTAAATCAAGCACCTCCGCCTCAGACTATAGATATCGATATATCATACTTTGATATTGCTTCGTCAAAGTACAATTTATCCTCTTCATTCCTTATAATGAAGTTTTCTTATAGGTAACGGATGTATTAAGTTAGATTATTAATATACCATTAACCTTATAACATTGTGCACTCTAGGAGTCTAGATGGCACGGCCTCATCATTTTTCTATAAGACCTCATTTCCACACCAAGATTTTTCTATAAGACCTCATTTTTCTATAAGACCTCATTCATACACAGTCCTCACTTGTAACAAGTAAGACATCTCTCAGCATAGTATTCGACTGATTTATTCATTCCAGACCATTAGTGCAACAATTTAGGTCATGATACATCCTAAGCACGGCTTAAGTAAGTCGAATGCTTAAATCTACAAGCTTTGCCTAATATTAAACATCAAGCCCTACTCAGCCTTGAAAACTAGGATCTGTCGTTGGACACTCGAAACATATGTAGATGTACATACCCAACTACACCTTCTTCTTCGATATTCTTCCTTTAAGGACAGTTCTTTAAAAATGCATTTATATCAATCATAAAACTCGTGTGATACCGTTCTTTTTATTAGAAGTCTCATTCGTCGTCATCCTTTTTGATGTAGATAAATGACTCCTACAAGAAGGACAACCACGACCACACGCGGTTGACCTGCTGCTACCACTCTTCCAACAGGGAATGAAGCAAATTTGCTTTTTGTGAATCAAGCCATGCTAGATCAGTTGGTTAATGACCGTGTGGCAGCAGCACTAGCTGCAACAAATGTGAACAACTCAACCACTGATATCGGAACCTCAAGACCTAAAAACAACAACAACCGCAGCTGCACCTATCCGGAGTTCCGAAAGACCATGACTGGAGGTCTTGGAGGAACCAAGGGAGCTGTTGTTTTGCTCAGATGGGTTAAAAGGCTGGAGACTGTGTTTTGAATATGTGGTTGTGCGGATGAAGACAGGGTTAAGTATGCATCGCTCACCTTCACGGATGCTGCTTTAGCCTGGTGGAACAACTATCTGAAGTCTGCAGGCATTTATGCCGCATACGCAATACCATGGGAAAATTTCAAGGAAATGGTGTTCAAAAAGTATTACCCTTGCAACGAAGTTAAAAAGTTGGAGGTCAAACCTTGGAACCACAAGGCATTGGATACCAACATTGCTGCATACAACCAACGCTCTCAAGAGTTGGCTATGCTATGCCCTGAAATGGTCCAGACTGAAGCTCGCCTACTTGAGAGATACATTGGAGGATTACCCCCATACATTAAGGGTAATGACACTACCTCCAAGACTGCTGGTGTCCATGAGACTATGGATGTGGCCAACAAGCTAATGGACTAAGAAATCGAGGCTACCGCCGAGAAGGTGATTGAAAACAATAGAAAGTGGGAAGATCACTTCAAAAACAACAACAACAATGGTCCGAACAAGCGACAAGAAGTGGTCAAAGGCTATGCTACCGGCATCATTGCAAAGAAAGGGTATGCTGGGACGTTACCCAAGTGCAACACGTTCCCGTTTCATCATAATGGGCCATGCCCCATTCAGTGCGGGAAATGCAAGAAGATCGGTCACCAAACCAAGGATTGCAAAGCTCCTACTCTCATGATAAACCCGAAGATCACTGTCACGTGCTTTGAGTGTAGAGTAATTGGACACTTCAGGAGTGAATGCCCAGAACTAAGGAATAAAAATGATGGAGTTTGCCAGGATCCTAACGACGCTACGGGTAACGACAATGCTTGGAGAGAGAATTCCCGCTTCGCATAATAAGACCTAAGCCTAGACCCTCTTGGATTGAATTTCATCGAGTATTTGTACTTTCTTAAGGATTTTCTTTTTCATTTCATTGTATGAACCTTCATCTAATGAATTTCCTATCTTTTACGTCAATGCGTTATGACGACTTCATTCCGTTACGCTTTCTATTTTAGACCATATTTGAAATTTTCCTGCGAGCAATTATGCTATCATCCTATATAAGGTGGTGCACCTTTAAAATCTATTGTGATTTCAAACTTATAAACGGAATGGCCAATATTGTTTTAAACCCAATACCATTTTGACAAAACCGAACATGGCATCATCAATCCTCAATTAAACATAGCTTGATCACCTATGTTTAATTCCGAAAGGATCATGCTACGATGGGAATGGTCACCTCAAGAATTTTGTACTTCAAACTAACACTTCACATCTCGACTGTCAAGGTTCAATAGTCTCTCAAAAAGGTCTCAAATTCATGTATGAACGTGAAACGAAATCAAGTGTAAACGCTCTCAATTTTTCTTAACTCCATCGGGTAACTCTAAGTGAAAACCGAGGACGGTTTTCCTTCTAAGGCGGGAAGGATGTGACAAACGGTAACTTTCCCCACTAATATTTTAATAATAAATATTAATTTATTATTACCTGACTGATAAATTAAGCATTCATGAGTTTGCATAACTATTTTGGGAAACAAACCCGCATGTTGTAGCATACAGTAACTCACTAAAACTATTTGACTTTATCAGAAAAGGTGAATTTTTCACTTTCTGACATTTACAGACCTCAATGTAACAAAAATGAGATGTTATCTCGTTTTTCCTGAAAAATGATACCACATGTGTACCGACACCACATTAGTAACGGTTTAATTTTATATTTCATTTTCGGAGTCAATAAATTTTACTTTATTCCAGTTTTATAAAAATGTCTCCAGAATTATATTTTTCACATCTATATGAAACCGGGGTACCACGATTTTACCCCAGCTCAACGGGATACGGGGTACACATATTACACCCTAACATATAATAAAACCACCCACCTTATCCTTGAATCCGTCCACATACATCCCTATAACATTTTAATGTTTTCTTTCCTGGTGTTGGCTTTCCCTAACGCAACCCTACCATCATCTATCAACATCCATCGATACATCCTCCCAAAATTTGAGTCACTCTCACTTATCCCCGCCCCAAAATTTTATCACGAGACTTACTTGAAGATGAGGAGGGATAGTGAGCTTTGCTAAGAACTGCTACCTCACAAGATCGAAGCAAAGAAAGGATGGGTCAATCCTACTTGTCTTTCTTCTTTTTAATTACCAACCGATCCACAGGAAAGCCACATCTCAAAAGCCTCTGTGGAAAACTAGAAGGGGGGTTGAATAGTTTTTACCGCTTTTTAATTTTATTCGCTTTGAGTACTTAACGTGATTTCAAACTAGTGCAAATAATCAAGCAATATATGTAAAGAAAGTAAGGAAAGAACAATCAAACCACAACACGGATGTTTATAGTGGTTCGGTCTACAAGGACTCTTTTCCTTGCCCTACTCCACTCCTCGAGCCTCTAACTCGAGAGTTTTTCTTCACTAAGAAACAAGCTCCCATTCTAGGCGGAGAAAACCTTTACACGTCGCTTACTCTTTTTCCGGTACTAAGCTTGATACCGAGTTCTTTATAAGGGTACAACCACTCCCAACGTCGGTTAACCTTTTTTCGGTACTAAGCTAAATACCTAGTTCTTTACAAGGGTACAACCACTCCCGACACTCTATGTGTTTTGAGGACTAAAACACTAACCGATCACTACTGAATGTTTGGTATAAACAATGATGTGTGAACTACAAATGAATCACACAGTAACTATACTAAAGGTTTACAACACTGTGTTGAACCTTGATGCTTGATCTCTTTGCTACAAAAGAAAGATCTCTACAAATGAAATGAATGAATGAATGGGTTAGTAAACTAAGAAAGAATGTATATGCAATGTATGCTATGTGAGTGATGATTGTCATTGAATGATCAGCTTGCTATTTATAGGCAAAACTTACCAGACAAAGGACGCATTTGGCGGACCCAAATTCTGGGTTCCGCCCATACAGCTGTTTGGGTCCGCCGGGACATAACAGCTGGTTCTTACAAGATCTTACCAAGATCTTACACAATCCAACTCATTGCTTGTAAATCTTTCCAAAATATTATGTTAAGTCAACCAAGCTATCTAAATGATGTATGCCATGATGTCATGTATATATTTACATTTTAGGAATTAAAATGTAAAACATGTAAATGTATATATGTATGTAATATGTATCCTAGTGATCATGTAGCATGTATATGATGGGTTTTAAAAGCTTATTACTATAAATGTAAAAGACTTTAACTTATATTTATGCTTTGCTAAAAACAAACTTTATAATTGTCATTAACAAAATATAGCAAAGATCGTAAAATATAAATAACATTTTTAGGACGATATTTGTATTAACAATCTCCCCCTTTTTGTTGATGACAAAACATAAATTTTATTTTTAAGCAAAGAAATAAGTAAAGTATAAGTCTTTTAAATATATAGATTAAAACTAGTTTTATGCAAATTTTGAAATCTTTTGAAATCTATTTTGTCATAAAACATGTATGCAATGTATGAGTTTAATCTAACTTATCTCCCCCTTTTTGTCGAAACAAAATGAAAAAATGCGTAGCGGAATGTGGAAAAATGGCCCTTGGTGATAACTCCCCCTAATTTGGAGTACCAAGTAGAATGCATGGATTTTGAGAACGCAAAAGCTCCCCCTTGGATAATACTCCCCCTAATTGGAGTGCCAAGGTTATGATGAATGATCCTACAAAACAAAAGTTAGTGTATGTAATGCTCCCCCTTGATCAATACTCCCCGTTACTAGGGTACCAACGTATGTGATTCAAGGATTATGAATGCTACAAAACAAGGTGGTATAAAAAGAAAAAATCCTAGAAAAAATCCTAAGAAGTCCTATCGAAGGAAAGGATCCTAGCATCTATTGTGGAGGGTTGGTTGAATTTGGTGAAGACATGATGGAGGCAAGCCAAATGGATTCTAAATCCTTTGTATCACGTAAGTGAGAGTCCATCATGTTTGAAGAGGCGTAGAGAGGATCAAGTTCCTCATTGCCTTGAGTGTTTGGTTGGTTGAGCCACATTGATTCATCAATGGCTTAGAGTGCGGCAAATAAATCATTGGGTTGAAGGTTGGGTGAATAAGGAGGTTGCGGTTGTGGTGGTGTGTTAGCCACTAACGGTGGTGGGGTAGCCACGGCGGGTGGTGATCTTGTCACTTGAGTAGGTGATGGAGATTTTGTTGGTTGAGATGGAGCGGATGATGGTGTGGAAGCCACGGGTATTCTAGTAGATGGTGAAGTAGTGATAGGTGATGTTGGAGTTAAGTTGGGATTGATCAGCCAACATGGTCTGACACATATTCTTGCTGTCCTTCTGTGTGGTTTAGGTTTTGAGAAGTTGTTTGAGTAGGACATTGAGAAGAAGAGGGTTGTATGAAGGTGAAAATGTGAATTGTGATTTATCTAAAGCTTCTAATTTATAGGCTCTAAGTGTCATGGATTAGTGTGTTTGGATGTTCATTCATAAAGATATGTTGGTTTCCAAGGACTTGGAACATGAACAAGAGGTTTGTCATTTTATTAAAGTCAATCCATAGAAATTGGAATTGAGAAATAGTGTGAAGATATGCAGTAGATGCAAGGTTTAGTGGGATTCTAGTGACTTGATTGATCCACGGATTACAAGGAACCAAACTGAAGGCTCCTTGTTTGTTACAGAAAGGTAACTTTGATGGAAATTTGAATTTTTAAATTTTGGTGGGAAATGGATTTCTTATAGTTCTAAGTGTGCCTAAATCATCCTAAGGTGCCTAATGATCAGTAGAATGATCCTAAGAATCAATAATCTAAGGAGCGGGATTAGACGGGAAATTTGAAAAAGTTACTGTTGGAATGCGGATCCAAACGATAACAAATGCGGACCCAAATTTTTGGTTCTGCAGAATCCGCAGGATGAAATTTGGCGGAGCCAAAAAATTCTACAGCCGGAACCCAGAAATTGGTTCTGCCATTTCCGCCGAATGGAATTTCTTAACAGAGAGTATGCTAAAATACCCGAAACCCGTTCAATTCCCGAAAATTGACCTAAAACAAATGTAACTACTTAGTTATGATTGATTAAACACAAAAACACAGGTTCTAACACATGTGTGCATATAAATCAAACCAAGGATATTGAACTTACCATATAAGTAGGTTAAGCCAAACGGTGGCTTAAATACGGAAAATCGATAACATCACGTGTTATCATCCTGCATTGTTATGTTAGTTCACATAAATGTTAAATACCAACATAATATCCTAAGAACACAACAATTCATCACATCATTGCTCGTGTTTGTATGGAAACGGTTGAGCTTCTTGTTAAGCTTCATGATCCACCGTCCAATATTCTTCATCATTCCTCGTGTTTGTCGAAACTCCTCGGATTGGTTGTCGATGGGAGGAAGTTGACTCATGTACTCGGGTGGAGGAATCCTAGAATTTGGCAAACCATCATCCTCGCTAACCGATGATGATGATGATGATGAGGTTGGAGGATGAGCTCGTTTTTCTCTTGATACGGCTACTCTATGATCACTAAGGGGTACAAAGGTGTGTTCAATTTCGGAGTAGTCGGGTAGGAAACCTCTAGCGTTTGGAGGAATGGGTGCAAAAGCTCTATAAAGTCGGGTAAGAAGCATCCCGTAAGGCATGGCGGTGGTACCCAAAACTGGAATATCGGGCATTCTTTTGGCGATATAATAGGCTAGATTGAATTGTTGGTGGGTAGACACACAATAGAGCATGTAGTAAAGGCTTGCGTTGAATTCATCCCTATTTCCTATGGTGCTAATGACGTTGGCCCTAAGAACTTCTTATAGCTTCTTGAATTGAGGCCTAAGCTCGTTTAGCTCCATGCCAAACGGATCTTGATCTACCTCTCTACCTCGACTTGTCATAGTGTAGGAGGTCCTAGGTACAAAAAGATGAGCACGGATGGTCTCTTTTGGTGTTAATGGTGTGTCGTATGGTGGCATACGATCAAGGTTGGAATCTAGGATGGACAGTGACCATTTGTCCGAATAGAAGCAAGTTCCTTGACCCGGAACTCCTAAGACATCCACAAATTGGTCCAAAGGGATGTTGAATTGAGTTTGGTTGACTTTGAAATGGACATTCATGTAACCATAGTCATTTGAGCTAAGACCGACAGTAGCATAGAATTCTAGTATGAATCTAGGAATTATAGGTTCATCGATATCTAGAAGACAATCGAATTGGATGGCTACTAGTTGTTCTCGGAGAATGGTTCCTTCTAAGAATGAGGGGTCTACGGTTCTACCCTCGTGAACATAGTGTTTTTCTAAGGCTTTAAAGATTTTGACTTGGTCCTCAGTGAGTCCTTTGGTTTTATGGTGTTGAGGTAGGTATTTGGTGGTTTCTTTGTGATCATAGTATGTCGCGGGAGGCATGATTATCCTAGACATGAAAATTACATAGTTTAGTTAAAACTATCGAAAATACGTATATGGATTTCTAGTGTGTGCCTATATGGGGACAATGTGGAGGTGCGGTTTTCTCGACTCCTTTTGATGCATGAAAATTTTGTGTATGCAAATTTTATGATAAAACAAGAGATAACCCAAACGCTCCTACTTCAATGTATCTACGACTGAATGTACCCGAAAATACATATTAGTTATGTATTCCATTTAGCATTCAATAGACATTATGCAAGTGGTGTTTAAAACATAACGTTTTGTATTTGTATGAACAATGTACAAAAACCGTTTTTCCTAGTCGTGAGAAGATTTTTATAAAAAATTTCTCATGGGGTTTTTGATGAATTATGATAATGCCGTATGATATGCAATTCCTAACTAAGGAAAACATGATTTGTTATGCAATTCAATAAATATGCTTCATGATTTTACAAGAAATATGCATAAACCCCAAGTTTTGATTTTGTGCATGAAATAGAAATCCTAGACTCAGATCAGGAATGTAGATATGATTAGGATACTTACAGAGATGATTTGAGCACAAATTGGTTGATGGGGATGACCTAAATTGTGAGTTTGGTTGATTTTGAGTCGAGTTCCAGTAGTTGGTATGTTTTTGGGGAATGTGATATACAGTACAGGGTGTTTGTTTAATATACTAAAAAAACTGGCTCAGGAACTCGCGGATCTGGCGGAACCAAAACAAGGGGTCCGTCCTTGTTGTCGTTTGGTGCCGCGGGATCAGGCTTGATTTTTGGTTATTGTTGTTTAAGGTTCAAGCTAAGGTTCTAACTACACATTTGGTTCCATTAATCCTAAACCAAGTCTAAGGAAGTTAAAGGGTGCTCTTTTAAGAGGTTTTGTGAGAATGTCGATGTTTCCCTTCTGAACATTGTCGCATAGGAAATGGTGACGTATTTCTATGTGTTTGGTTCTAGCGTGTTGGACTGGATTTTTGCTAAGGTCGATGGCTCCTTTGTTGTCGCAAAGAATGGGAATGTTGTTGAGTTCAATTCCATAGTCGACGAGAGCTTGTTTCATCCACAGTGCTTGTTGACACGCCTTTCCTGCAGACATGTACTCGGCTTCGGTTGTTGAAATTGCTAAGGCCGTTTGTTTCTTTGAGAACCATGCGGTAAGACAATGTCCAACAAAAGTACAAATACCACTTGTACTTTTTCTATCAACATAGTCACCAGCATGGTCTGAGTCGGCATACACTATGGTTTCTATTCCCGTTCCTTTGGGATACCATAATCCTAAATGTGTAGTGCCTTTGATATATCTAAAAATACGTTTGACGGCTTCAAGATGGGATGTTTTGGGATCTTCTTGAAAGCGTGCACATAGACAAACACTAAACATAATGTCGGGTCTACTAGCCGTTAGATAGAGTAGACTATCGATCATTCCCCTATATTTAGTGCTATCTACGGATTCACTTTCTTCATCCTTTGTGAGTTTGGTTTCGGATGACATGGGTGTTTTCATGGGTTTGGAATCTTCAAGACCAAATTTCTTAAGCATATCCGTTATATACTTAGATTGGTTGAAGAATATCCCATCATCTAATTGTTTAATTTGGAGTCCTAAGAAAAAGTTTAGTTCCCCCATCATACTCATTTCAAACTCATCATGCATAATTTTCAAAAAATCATCGCATAACTCTTGACAAGTTGATCCGAATATGATGTCATCCACATATATTTGAACTATGATTATATGTGATCCCTTTTTCTTAGTGAAAAGAGTGTTGTCTACTAGGCTCATGGTATACTTATGGTCAACTAGGAAAGTCTTAAGTCGATCATACCAAGCTTTTGGTGCTTGCTTAAGTCCGTATAAAGCCTTTTTAAGTTTATAGACATGATTTGGTTTTTCAAAATCGGCAAAGCCGGGAGGTTGTGCAACGTACACTTCCTCATTAATAAAACCATTAAGAAATGCACTTTTGACATCCATTTGAAAAAGTTTGAAGTCATGTGCACATGCATATGCAAGTAGTATTCTAATTGACTCAAGCCTAGCGACGGGTGCAAATGTTTCGTCGTAATCTATACCTTCTTGTTGATTGTAGCCTTGAGCTACTAGCCTAGCTTTGTTTCTAACAAATTGATTAAGTTCTTCTTGCATCGCTACGACCCAAGATTCGTCTTTTATGGCCTCATTTATATTTTTAGGCTCAATAGTTGAAACAAAACAAAAGAAATTACTTTGGTTTTGGACTCTTGACCTTAAGGTTCTTTCGTTAATTTCTCATATGACGTTATCTAATGGGTGACTTCTAGATTCCTTGATGTTGACTATTTCTCTACTTACGGGTTCATCCTCTTTGTCATTTTCTACATTTTCTTGGTTTTCAACCATTTGACTTTCAACTAAGTCATCATCTACCAAAGGTGATGTCTTAGAGGGAGGTGGACTTTCGTCGAATGTTACGTTCAACGATTCCTCGACTCTTGAGGTTTCTTTGTTTAAGACAACGTATGCTTTACTATTGTGTGAGTATCCAATGAATACACCTTCATAAGACTTTGGGTCAAACTTGGTGAGATAATCCTTAGTGTTTAAAATGAAGCACTTGCTTCCAAAAACTCTAAAATATCCTAAAGTAGGCTTTTTGCCTCTATAAAGCTCATATGGTGTTTTCTTCAAAAATGGCCTAATTAAGACTCTATTTAGGATGTATGTTGATGTGTCTACGGCGTTACACCGAAACTTTTGTGGTATATTTTGTTCGTTTAGCATTGTTCAACTCATTTCTTGGAGTGTTCTATTCTTACGTTCTACTACACCATTTGATTGAGGGGTTCGAGGAGCCGAGAAATTATGTGTTATGCCATTAGCATCACAAAAAGCTCCGAATTGGGTTTTGTTATCAAATTCACGACCGTGGTCGGTTTTAATTGACACAATACTATTTCCTATTTGATTTTGAATTTTCTTGCTTAGAATTTCAAATTTATCAAATGCCTCGTTTTTAGTTTTCAAAAACTTTGTCCAAGTATACCTAGAGTAATCATCGACTATTACCAAAGTAGAGAAGTTTCCTCCATAACTTTGTATAGCGGATGGACCAAACAAATCCATATGCAACAATTCTAGACACCTAGATGTAGACACCATGTTTTTAGCCTTATGGCTATTATGAACTTGTTTCCCAATTTTGCAAGCATCACAAAAGTGTTGGTCGTATTTCAACTTGGGTAGGTTCCTAACGAGTTCCTTAGATGATAAGGATTGAATGAGTCTCATGTTGGCGTGACCTAAATGTCTATGCCACAGAGTTGAGTTGTCGTCTAAAGAGGTGAGACAAAGTTTGTCTTTAGATGTTTTGTCTAATCTCATAACGTAAATGTTTTTCTCCAAAACATCTTTTCCTACGGTTATGCCATTTTTAAGTATCTTACTTCCGTTTTCACTGAAAAGGACGTCATACTTTTTACGGCATAATTGACTAATACTAAGCAAGTTAAAACCTAAGTTATCTACATGAGCAACATCATCAATAGTGAGAGAGTCATGAGAAATCATACCTTTTCCGATGATCTTGCTTTTAAGATTACTACCAAAAGTAACATTACCTCCGTCGTACACTTGGTAGGTTGAGAAAAGGCCTTTGTTTCCCGTCATGTGCCTTGAACACCCACTATCTTTGATCCACTCGTCCGGTTCTAACCCGACTTTCAAGCACACCTAAGTTAAAGAGAAACTCAAGCGTTTGGTCCCCAATATCTCATGGGTCTATTTGGGTTAAACATAGCATTATCTTGATTCATGTATGGAAACGGTGGATATGGGTTCCATGGCATGTAGTTGGGACCTTGATAGTTTCTAGGCATGTTTGGGTTCCAGCTATTTTGATAATGATGTTGAGAGTTGTAGTTACTCTTTGGAAAGGGGCGTTTGGGAATAGAGGTTCTAGGTCTCTGTTGAACTGTTTTAGTCCTAAACTCATTTTTAACTTTTCCTAATCCTACAGCAACTGCTGGTTTTTGTTTGTTAACAGTTGTACTAGTGCTAGGTTTTCTTGTGACTTTTACAAATTCAGTACGGTCCGAAGCACAAGCCTTCTGTTCATCAACAGTACCCGCGGACCCTTTGGCTAATACTGGCGGAACCAAATTTTTGGTTCCGTCAGATCCGTGGGTGTCTGAACTTGTTGGAACAGTTTCTTGTACTTTCACTGTTTGTTTCTCAAAGTCACTTAAGTTTCCTAGTTTCATAAAACCTAGTCCGGTTTTATCATGAGGCAACTTTTGAACTTTCATTAGATCATCTATACAACTAATGTTTTTATCAAACCTTTTAAATTTAGAATTTTGTTTGATAAGTTTTTCTTGTGTGGACTTAAGTGTTTCTATTTCTAGTTTAAGTTCCTGACATGAAACACATGCTTCTTTAACATCTTTACCCTTTTCTAATCGTATAGATTTTTCTTTTAACCAATAAACTTCATTTTCCAAAAACTCCTTTTTGGTTTTTAGAAACTTATTTTTGTTTATGATTTTTAGGGTAATTTCACACAGTTTGTTGTATTCTATTTCTAATGTGTCATCATCAATAGAGGAGTAAGATGAGTCAGATTGTACCTCGTTAGAGTCATGAGCCATAAGAGCAACTTCGTCATTCTTTGGCTCTTCATCATCATCTTCACTGTCACTCCAAGCACCACTAAAAAAGGCTCGTTGAGTCTTGTTCTTGGGTGGCTTCGGACAATCTCCTATTAGGTGACTAGTATCACCGCACCTAAAACACTTCCTATCTACTTTGCCTTTCTTGTCATCACGGTCTTTTAGGATGGATTTCCTTTCTTCTCGAGGTTGTCTAACAAACCTTCCTCGTCTTCTGAAGAACTTCTTGAAATCTCTCACGGCCATGGCATACTCTTCGTCTTCACCATATGAGCTAGACTCTTCATCGTCACTTGACTCTACCCTAGCTTTTAATGTAAAACCCTAAAATTTGCATAATCTGAAATGACCAAAATACCCCTCTAAATTTAAAACTTTAAGAAATTATGAAATCATACAAATGACATATTACTTGTATCTAATCTAAAGTGATTAAAACCCTAAGTACCTTGACCTATGAAGGTACAATCTGACTCATCTTACTCCTCTATTGATGATGACACATTAGAAATAGAATACAACAAGGTTACAACTACATAATGTTTCCACTGATTCAAAGTATTAAAGATGACTCATCTTACTCCTCTCTGATACCCTTATCGGGTTGGGGTGTTACCAATCATAGTAATCTGATACTACAAGGTTACAAATGAATTACAATAATTACTAAGTCTAAATATCGTCTCTTCTAATCATCTCTAATCCGGAATGGCTTCTAAGTCAAAGACACTCTCCACTCATACCCAGCTTCCTACTAAAACCTGCCGCAGGAAAAGAAAATGCGGCTGAGCTTAAAAAGCCCAGTGAACGGATATATACGAATAACAAATCATAAGGGTAAATAAGCATAAGCAACGAAGGAAAGAAAGATACGAAAGCATAATCATAAGTCATACGAATCAAAGCATATCAAAAGATAAGAGTGCATGAGAACTGAATAAGAACCGAATATAAGAACGAAATGGAAATAAAGAAAATGTCATATAAGGATGTGCCATATGAACTCCAAACAAATTCCATCAAATCATATCATATCATATCATATAAGTGCACGAAGAGGGGAGACCTCTAAGTACTAATCCAAAAGTGTGAAAAGGGGTGCAAGGCACACACCACCTGGTCACCAAATCATATACATATCAAAATGTCCTAGGATGCATCCATACGCTCCCATCAAAAGTATGTATGCCAGTACTAGACTGGTCACACACACGCATAAATGGCCAATAGTGATCACAAATAATACATACACATAAGGGGGAACGCCGTAGATCTATCACACCTCTACGGGAGTGTCATGCCTAGGGTGCCATCCTAGACATGGTCCTGGTACCTCCAGAACTAGTTAAGCTCAGGCACGGATCTATCATAGCATACATAATCATAATCAAAGCATAGCAAGAGAAACGAAAGTGTATCTCAACAAAGCATGGCAAACAAATAATCATATCATAGCAGAGACATTTAAAATAAATGTCAGAATGAATCATATAGGATTGGCAGTCATACAATGAGAGCCAAGAATCAAACAAAAGGGAATCATAGCAGTCATCGGATCATAAGAAATATCCCTAGTGAAAAGGGAAAGCATATATGTACGAAGCAAAGTGTCTTAGAGTAAGACAGAATATCCGTACCTCGACAAAAGCACACCAAAATCAAAGCAACGACAGAAATAGAGATGGATGATCACTCCCTCTTCACCCGATCTACAAATATGCATAAGTTCTCTTATAAGTTTCATATGATCGTAAGGTTTCATTTTAGTTCTCATTCCATTTGAGGTAACTTTGGTTATTAACATTCTCGTATGTCAAATTAAATTATTAAGGGTGATCATATTCGTAGTTTAGGGTTCATGATGTCTTTTACAAAAATTTAGGGTTCATAACATATGTTTCCATGATTTAGGGTTCATGAGGTAATTCTCATAAGTTTAGGGTTCAATATGAAATTCTCATAACTTTAGGGTGTAAAGTGTAATTACTATAAAGTTACAGGTGTTCACAAGTTAGGTCCATTAGTTTTAGCAAATAACAATTTAAACCCTTTAGTTTATAAAATAAACACAAAACACCTTTTAATTTCCGTTTTAACCTTTTAGAATTTCTCACAGTTTCATATACGAATTTGTTAAGTTTTCTATAAATTGTAAACCGTATAAGAACTTAGTAATAAAATTCCCAAAAATTTCCAGAGATGCTAAAATGTCTTATGTATTTTATTTAATTTTTCCAGATTTTATTAAGTAGCATAGCTATGGATTAAAATTCACTTAAACCAACTTGTCCAGATTTCTGAGTAATTTTACTATACGAAAAGTTGTTAATTAAAAACCTTTTAAGAAAAATTCAAAAAAATCTACAAAAATTCCAGGAACTAATAGAAATCCTAAATATTACCCAGTTCAAAGGAAACCTTCTAACTCGACATGGTTTGAAAATTAAAAATCATAAACCCGGAATAATTTTCCAGACTCACAAATCCGATCAGACACATAATTTTATAAAAATCAAAAAGTAACCTTCCAGGCCTCTAAAAATTACAAAATAAATTTTCCCAGGTAGCCATTTCATTGAACTTAGTTTTAGACTCTTAAAACACTCAAAAATTCGATTTCATCATTTAGTTATAGCCGGTTAAAGTCGAATAAAAATCCAGCTCAGATGCAATTATCACAGAACCACGTTTATCTTAGGGTTTTTTTCATTTTATTTCGTTACTTCTTAACAAACAATGATTATAGGTTGATCCGACACCTATTTAGGTCAATAATCACGGGTCTTAACATATCCAAATCGAATGATTCAAACACGTAAGCTCCTGTCCGATTCATATAGGTTTTTAGGGTTTTCAAATTTTATGATTTTATGTGTCATGTTCTTGGTTTATAATTTAATTAAAATCAAAAGGACATGAATAAGGATTAAACAAGGCATGTGATACAATACCCTCGTAGATCCCACGAAGAACACGAACACCACAAGATCAAAACACTACACGAATGGATTTCTTTTCCTCCTTCTTCTTCTTCAGGTCGAACAGCAGCAGCACAAAAGGGAAAGAAAAAAAAAAAAAAAAAAAAAAAAAACGCTTTAGGGCTTGTTATGAATTCGCATGGATTAGACATGATGAAAGGAACGTTACCTAAGATACGGATGATCAAGAATACCACAAAAACTCTTCCTTTGGCAATGATTGGATCGATAGCAGCAGCCAAGAGGGAAAAAAAAGAAGAGGCCGAATGTTTTGATAGTTAGGGTTTCCTCACCTTTTTTTTTGTACGTATAATAGAATGAGGGATTTGTAGTTCGGTTATACAAAAAAAGATATAGGCCGAGTGTTGTGATGATGGGCCAAGACAAGGAGTGAATGAGTGGGTTTGATTTTGGGCTAGGATCAACAAGTTCCATGTATTCTTTATTTAGCACTTGGGTCGAAATTTTTTTTTAGTTATAATACATATGGATTCGGCTAGGCTAAATAAATGTGTAACCATATTTTAAATTGCGCATATCATAACTTTTAATATTCTTATTATGTTCATATGTTCAAATATTTTCGTGTCGGATATTTAGGTTAAGTCACGAATGATGATACTTATATAATGTTATAAGTTATTAAAAGTTCAAATTCAGAGGGTATTTTCGTCTTTTCGGATTATATAAATTTCGGGGTTTTACAACTCTTCCCCTCTAAAAAAAAATTTTCGTCCTCGAAAATTGAAATGCGAAGTCGAAATGAAAATGCGAAATCGAAAGCAATAACGAAATGAATACGTACCAAATCAAAAAGAGAAATGCGGATAATCGGATCGTATCGACTCTTCGGTTTCCCGAGTAGCCTCGCTCTCAGGATGGTTCTTCCAAAGAATCTTTACGAACGGAATTGTTTTAGTTCTCATGACTCTTTCCTGACGCTCCAAAACAGCCTCAGGTTCTCCACTATACGAAAGATTTTCCCGAATCTGATCGAATGGGCAAAACACAACATGAAGCGGATGATAATCATACTCACGAAGAAGTGACATAGGGAATACATCGTACGTGAGATAAATGGGAAGGTAACGCCAAGCGATGAGATACCTCGCCAACCTGATCAAAATCATAGAAAAGCCTTAGGCTCTCATAATTCACAACGAATTCGTTCCAAGGAATACGAAACGTCAATGTAGCGGATAACGGTTTAAATCTCACACAGAGATACAAGAAACATTCATGCTCGAAAGCAATACGAAGATAGTACTAAAGAGTAAAATCTCATCAACTCAGTCCAGATTCTTAACGAAAAGGGAACTAGCGCGTCATCATAGACGAACTCGTCAATTTCAGACAGATACTGATCGAACTAAGGAACGTACCACCGGTCAATGAAGCATGTGACGAATCATCAAATGTATCAAGAGTTCTATAAGAGATAGATAGTATAATTGTACTGATGATCAATCGAGTACATCTCGAAATATCAACTTGTATTGAAACGCATAATGAGATGGGTAGCATATTTGTACCGACGATCAATAGAGTATAAATCGGAGTATCGAAACGCATCAGAAACAAAATAAAATAGGTCGAATAATCATACGGATAAAATACATCAAAGAGCTAACGTAGTCGTACAGACGATAAACTAAGCACATAACGGAGGATCAGAACATATCGGAGAGCATAACGGAATAGGTCGGATAATCGTATGGAAAACAACAACTCAAAGGATTAACGCATCGCGAACCAGATCTTTGTCATACGCCCAACATCTAACTCTCTACAACGGAAACATCGTACGAAACATACAAATTTCATAGTCCACCATTCAAGGTTTTTCTTCCACAAGGATAACTAATCCACCAATCATAGTAATCAATCCCGGACTTTAAACCTTAAAGTGATTATGGTATCAGAGAGACAGGCTGCGACTTGTAATACATTTACCCTTGACCTGTGAAGTTTGGACCATTATGTTTCCACTGTAGGCGCTCATAAGACAACCTTTGAGAATTTTCTTTAGGATCTCCCCATAGGAACATAAGTTGTACCGGTGAGGAATGGTTAGACTAGGACATCTATGTAAGTAGCATTGCTTCCGCATCACTCTGATTCGTGCCTATGCCTTTAGATATGCCTTGTAAGAACATTTGTTTCAGAAGCTAGAAAGTTTTGCAACTTAAGCTTAGTAACCAAGTAAGTTTGGAATTCCTCGAGAACTACATGAATACCTTGCACCATTTAAGTTTCACTTCCTGATTTTGACCTCCACTTCCGATCTGTTTGATAAACAGTTTGATACCTTTCCGACCATCCCGAAGGTCATTTAACCCTAATGTGTTTGACACATTCTATGAATTCGTTACCCGTGCTGGATATAAATGTATCTTCTGATACTACTCAGTCCTGTAAATCCATTACTACTCCTATGAGAACTCTGGTGATTATTAACTACGGATATAGGAAGTTTTACTTCCCGCCCTTTTGAATGATGAATCTTGCCTGCCAACCAGTTTCCTTTGGAAGGATATGATGTAAATACTATCTCAGTACGGAATTGTTAACTGAGCATGATGATGCTGATAACTAATATTCCATACATCTCACTTTTGACAATTATACGATGTTCGTATTACCAATGATGCACACCCTACCTGCCCATTATGTTAAAAAGCTAAACAAAATTCCAACACCTTGAACTGTTCGCTTATCTATCACAATACTATGATGAACCATGTACTTGACCTTGATATATGAACTACCCGTCTGGCTTGACAACCGTATTCATTCTACGAATCCATTTACTTTTGATATATTTGATTTTGAGGTCTTTTGGTTATGGATTGGCTGGCTCTTCATAAAGCTACCAGAGACTACCATATCTGATATAAGACCTTTAGCAATCCATTTTCATCCTACTTTGTTATGATGGCTCTCTACCACTAAAATATCTTAAGATTAATGCTGCTATGGAAACACTTACTCCGATCTTATTTGATTGTCAAATTTCTCCTGACACCTATTAGTATCCACCCTTAGAAAGCTCTGGCATTGGAAGTATTTTGTTATACGAAATTTTTTTGATGTTCTCTGATGAACCTCTTGGGATTCCCTCCTGCTTGGGAGGTAGAGTTGGCATCAAATTGATCTCAGTTGAGGAAACCATGATGCCATAGAAGTTAAGAGATTAAAGGAACTGATGAAATATGATTTTCTTCACCCTAGTGTTTATCCTGGGATTTTCCTGTTGGCTCATGAATAAGAAAGAGAGAAGTATGGCGCGGCGTACCGACTATCGTGAACTTAACCGTATCACTATCCGAAATCATTATCCATTTCCGCGTATCAATGATTGACTTGGTCTATCTTTGAAACTCCGTATCAGACGGCCTCATTTAATGTTTGAAGGACTGAAGAAGCAACCACAAGAACTTCTAAGAAGGGAGATGACTAACTGAGAGTAACCTCCGTGAAGCATTTCAGTTTTATTCGTGAAGAGGAAGATAGGTGATGTGAAGGTAGATATGAAGTTTTCCCTGAGACGATTCATGAAGCTGCTTTCGTACTCGTTGTGATCATTATGAGTTTTAAATGATGCCAATTGTATTGGCTAATAGAATCATGTTTTTCGCGAGTATTTGGACAATTGTCATAGTATGACAGTGTGTTTGTGCTCAGAGACGAATGAGGAACATGTAGATCATCTTGTAGAATGACCCTTTGTTCTGGAAGAGTAGATTTGATTGGCGTCCAGATATTGTAGCAGACAACACTACCAGGTATCCGGTGATGACAGCAGTTTGAGTTGGCGAATTTCGAACTGTGCTAGAAGACCTGTCAAAGACACGCAGTCTTGCTTCTCTATTCATTTTAGTTGTACTAAGATGAATTGAGAGCAGAAGCAGACTCGCAAATGGAAGAATGCACGGTGATCATGTCAGAGATTCACGCTACCACACCACAGTGTCCAGAAGAGGTGCCGAAGGCTTGAGGGACCAGACTCAAGTTTATAATTCCTTTCCACCCTATGATCATATGGACAGACGTAGACAGACTACTTGGAATTGAAAGAGATTTGAAATCATGTATTTGAATGGATGAATTTTGGAGTGAACATTTGTGTTTGGGAGAGTTGATTCTGTGAAGGATGAAGCCATTGATGACGTAATTCACTTCCTCTTAACCTACTTAAGTTTCCATTACCTGATAATAAGGTCCTTTGAATGATTTAGGTTTCCTATTAGTAATTCCGTTTTGTGTTCATTTTGCGTATGTTGGATGATGGTTTGTTATGCGAATTTTGACGAATTGTGAAAGGAACCTTGAGATTTATGTCCAGAAATGGGCGGATTATTGAAGTAACCACTTATATTGGCTGAGTTAATTTTGGTGAGTGATGAAGGATTGATGCTATTATCGACGTACCTAAATTCTGATAGACATTCTAGGACTTCCGTTACTCTTACGAGTAGTTTCGTTCTTCTTTTAGTTATGTTGTTTGATTTTGATGACCTCTGAGACTGTAGAAGGATTAGGTGGATTAAGATAGGTTATTTTGTTCACGACTTGAGATAAAGTATGACCATCATGAGGGCATATTTATATGATGCCAGTATTATGACGTCTGGCCAACGTGATAATACTTACATCATATAACGTGCACTTGTTGTGGGCATAGGATATTTTGAGGAGTGCCTTAGAAGCCTTAGAATTTCTGATAGCTGTTGGAGATTATCTGTGTTAGTGAGACTTTAGGTTCATTCGACCTATGCGTTTAATCTGCTTTCACCGTTATGCGATTTGATACGTTTGGATTCTCGTCACGCGTTTTGTTGACCTCTGTATTGTGATAACGACCTTAGGGTCCGTTGTAGAGCTTTCTACCGTCCGATGTTATCGATTAAGTTATCTTCCATTAGCATATATCCCAGTGTTACTATGAAGGAGTACACCTATGTTTTGCTATATATATACGTCTCACATTCGATGAATCTGTTCATGATGATCTGCTATGAATTAAGATACGAGATTTTGGATTCTGAGGAAAACAAGATTCTGTCCGTTTACGAGGATACCTTTGAAAGGTTATATTGAAACAAGACTATTTGAAAATCTGAAGAGTTAAGCATACTTCTCACCCTTATATTTCTGCGAATCGGTATGTTCTCATCTGGTTTGTCTAATCGAATTCTATGAACGGCATATACGTCAAGATCATACGTATTTCCTGTATCTCTCCCGAGGGAATACGATTATCATCTATTACGTTTGGTATATTATTCTTTTGATCTGGATTCAGTATGGTATGTCCTTTCAGAAGAAACCGAAGCTATTTTGGTCAACAAGATAGAGTCATGAGAAACAAGTCATTCACATTTCCGTTCCTGGTTTTTTATGCTTCTGTTTCGTTTCACTTCAATTTTCGAGGACGAAAATTTTCTTTTAGAGGGGAAGAATTGTAAAACCTTAAAATTTGCATAATCTGAAATGACCAAAATACCCCTCTAAATTTAAAACTTTAAGAAATTATGAAATCATACAAATGACATATTTCTTGTATCTAATCTAAAGTAATTAAAACCTAAGTACCTAATAAATAAAACCTTGCATTATGATTTAAGTTGTAACAAAACAAGTTCATTTCCTAAGTCCCCATAATAGGCGACATTATGTTACCATAACCCTCCAAAATTTTCGACTAAGATCAAACTAGAAGGGATAAGCACACATTAAAATTAATTGATATTAATCCCTTAAATTTTGGGTCCTTCCATATATACACCAATCAAAAAACACGGTTATATCCCTAAATCCCTCTAACCGAACCTTACAAACCCTAAAACTACCAAAAAAAAAAAAAAAAAAAAAAAAAAAAAAAAAAAAGGATCGGCTCCTTCTTTCCTTCCCTTCCTGTCGATCAATAACACAGCAGCAACAAGGAGATTCTGCGGTGCTTCTTGGTGGTTACATCGTGGTGTTATAGCAGCTTGTGGAGGTGTGTAGATCGTGGGTTTTAAAGTCCATTCGAAGGAATTGATAAGCTAAGTCTCGGCTGGAAATTTTGGGTGTCGGTTCGGCCTCACATCACAGTGTTGAGTCACGGAGGGGATCTCTATGGTCGGGTTACTGGCCATGACCAGGTTCGAATTGGCATTTGTACGTCCTGTACTAGAGTGCTACTAGGGTTGCATGATCGTATCATGATTGGTTCGGGTTGTGCTTGGGCTCGGTTCGAGCTTTCCATGCGTGGGTTGCAGCTTTGTTCCGATTCGCTGAATGGTTATGGAGATGGTAGAATGTGGGTGATATGCCTAACTGTCGTGTTTTGGTTCGTGTGTACGTGGGTTGTAGGTTCAATTCTTTTGTCTAGTTGCACCTTCGTATTATATCCTTGTTTCGGGTTCGACATCGAATGCAGCCTACACTCATTTTTGGCATGGAGGTAATTAATCGTAAACCTACTTGTGTAAGAACCATATAAATAATACTCATATAAGTATTAGGTTAGTCGCATGCTAAGATTTATTGGATAGTAAAATCAAGATGTTAAAATATACATATGTGCTTAGTAATCATAAACTAAATTGTGTCTTTTGATTTCTGAAACAAGGGAGTTTTTGAAACATGGGATCTTTGGGGCCTTTCAAGTCTAGTTACGTAAATGAGCAATTCATTTTAAGCCATGATTCAATTCATACACTAAAAGTGGTGACTATTTCTAGACTCCCTAATTTGGTTTAAATGAACTGTTATTGGCATGCTATATTGGTTAGAAGGAAACACATGTCCAATGTGTCGAGCAAACTTAACGCTAAGACTATGTTAACAGTTTATGGGTTTTACTTAAATCATGGACTTCAAATTGTTTTGCAACTATACGCATATTAACTTCAGTGAGTCTAACTAATAGGTTAATTAAATAATGATGTATATATATATAGGTATGGTCATATTATGCATGATAACTTGTAGCATGGCAACTCTTAGTTTATATTACTTACTAGACGCGTAGTTTTCATACAAATACTCGAATTACTTTTAGAATACATATGTGGCGTCATTGGAATATAAAACATACGGATCACACTTGGTATATTAATACTATGGTGTAGGTTAATAAACAATAATAAGTATACATAAATAATTACAAAGCACATTAGAACATAAATGGACAAGTTGTTAAATATTAACTGTTTGACAAATAATTGTAGATCGTTTGACTGAGAAGTAGGTTCGAATCTTCATTTGCCAACTAAGGTACAGATATTCTACCCTTTTTCAGTAAGGGTGCTTTCGTTCTCATGACTTCTTGATCTTGATTCATTAGGATTCCCTAAGCCATTGCTATGTTTCCGTATACTTTGATTCGTTCTTCATGATCCATTTGACATTTGTTCATTATGATCCTTGTGATATAATACTTGATAAAATTCGTTCGTTACCCTGTGATATTAGTATTCGAATCACTTTACACTTAGAAGGTTCATTTGATTTTGGTGACTAGATGTGAAAACCTTCTTAATTATATCATGGAAAGGTTTTGAGAAAAACTATTTTAAAATGATGTTTACGAACGATGCGATATCACTTTTATATGGAATTTTGCTATCTTTTATGAAAACTAATTTTAAAGACTACTTTTATGGAAACCGTTATTAAAGATCATTTTTATAAAAATCATTTGATAAAGATTTCTTTAAATAAAACCATTTGATTATGAACCTTCGATTATGAACATTTGACGATGAATCTTTGATACTTTGATGACTTGACATTTGACCCTGATAGGATTCCCTCATTTGACTCATGACTTTCATTTTATGATTGTCATTCTATTTCATTCTGACATTTATTTAAATGTCTCTGCTATGTTATGATTATGCTTTTCCATGCTTATTAGAGTTACTATCTCGTTTCTCTTGCCATGCTAGATTATGATTTGTTGTATGATATGATAGATCCGTGCCTGAGCTTAACTAGTTCTGGAGGTACCAGGACCATGTCTAGGATGGCACCCTAGGCATGACACTCCCGTAGAGGTGTGATAGATCTACGGCGTTCCCCCTTATGTATATGTATTATTTGTGATCACTATTGGCCATTTATGCGTGTGTGTGACCAGTCTAGTACTGGCATACATACTTTTGATGGGAGCGTATGGATGCATCCTAGGATTTATGTATATGTATGATTATGGTGACCAGGTGGTGTGTGCCTTACACTCCTTCTCACACTTTTGGTACTTAGAGGTCTCCCCTCTTCGTGCACTTTTATGATATGATATGATACGATTTGACGGATTATGTATGGAGTTCTTATGGCACATCCTTATATGAACTTTCCCATTATTTCATTATCTCTCTTGATTCATTATTATTCAGTTCTTATGCATTTTTTACTCTTAGTTCTCCTTGAATTCGTATGACGTTCATGATTATGCTTTCGTTTGGCATTCTTATTCCTATGTCGTTTATTTCTTATTTACCATTATGTTATGTTATGTATATCTGTTCACTGGGCTTTTTAAGCTCAGCCGCATTTCTTTCCTGCGGCAGGTTTTAGTTGGAAGCTGGGGTATGAGTGGAGTGACTTGAGCTTAGAAGGCTATACTTAGATTGCTATCATGGATTTAGAGATGACTAGAAGAGATTTGCATTTCAGACTTAGTATTTTGTTATTATTCCCATTTGTAACCTTGTAGTTTCAGATTTTCCCTTTGTAACATTTGAAGTTCATTTGTAATATTTAGTCTTATGCTTGTGTTTGCTTTGATATGTCACCATAACGTAATACTTCTACCCTTATCGGGTTGGGGTGTTACATTTAAGGCAATGGACTTTGATTGTACAATAATTTGCACGACCTGGCCTTCGATGATGATCAAAGAATAAGTATGTGTTATGATACGTTGATAGTAAATTGAGAGGTTTGAGTTAGCATACCATTGTTCTTGCCCGTCCAAGCTATTTATAGGGGAGCAAATAGGCTTAGAGAGCTCTTGCACATAATTCGGAGATCATGGGGGCGTCCCATGATTTGTGGTAACTGCTAGGGCTTTGTGACCCACGTTCTCTTTCTTGGTGGGAAAGCCTAAGGGAAGAGGGGACGTGGGTATGACCAGGTCAGTATGGTTCTCCGTCCTAATTCCTTCGAAGGAGATACCCCGAAGGGCTTAAGGCTTCGATTGGCGGATTCCCACATGGTAACCACTTCATAGATGAAATGGTTTTATGCCAATGAAACGTTTAAGGAGATTGACCTGGGCCTTCGAAGAGAAGGCTTCGTACAGGCTCGAAGGGGAGTCCTTCGACCCGTTCGGAGGGTACATCATCAAGCCCCCCAGTCGAAAGTGATATATACGTGCGAGTATAAATTGCTTATGACTCAAAAAATTAACATTTACACTATCTCCTTCGTCACAAAAACGTACGAGAAAAAGATAAGTACTTAACTAACTGCGCATTAAATGCGCCTAATGATTATCTGCCCACTTGCGTCACAGCCATAAAGGCTATGTTTTCGGTAAATGTAAACGTCTTTTCAAAATTTTACCATCCGTTTGAAGTCCGCATATGCGTCAAAGATAGATGGATACGTGTACGGCTGGGATTAAAAATAAATGGGTATATAAACCCTTGGGTATGGTAAACCCTAGCTTATTTTTACCTCCACCCAAAATACACCTACACATTACTGTGCTTTTGTGCTTCTGTTGATTTGAAAGGTAAAATTCCATCCCTCACCTTTGATTTCTTGCCCTTATTATTTCAATATGAGTATGGCAGCAAAAAGGATCATTCGACAACAAAAATGCACTTTATCAAAAGAAGCATTGTCTGACTTTCTTGGTCAATACCCCATACCCAAAGAGTTCAAAGTTATGCTTCCGAGCAAAAACCATAATATCTTTGATGCTCCCGCAGGGTATGTAGGCTTATATGTACATGCATTCACCCAGTCTAATTTTAGGATACCTATCCATCCGTTAATTTTGGAATTTTTGCAATACTACAAAGTTCACATTTCTAGGTTAAACCTACTTGCCTAGCCAAATTAACCACCTACATTGTCATGTGCAAAGCGTACAGTTATGAGCCCAAACTAACTGTGCTTAGGGGCTTTGTTAACCTATATCCTGGAGGTGATTGGATAACCATAGCAAAGAGAGGTGAAAATGATGTGCCCTACCTAGTGACCAAACCCTTTTCGAATATCAGGAATTGGAAAGGGCAATTTTTCTATGTTGAAAACACAATCATGCCTTCTGAGTACCCTGCTTTGTTAGATGAAGCATTTATGTTGGATGAAAAAAGGTTCAATGACCCCTTGCCTTATGAGATAAGAAGCAATCCCATGTATCAGCGTCTTGCACGCCATCCAGTTGATGTACAAACATTCCCTGAGCCAATCTTGTTTATGGCGGGCATTGTGAACCGTTGGGAAGGGTCTCCGTCAAAGCCTGAGATAGTTTTTGAAGGACAAAGTATGTACATTCCCATTTAAATAAAACAAATAACTTATCTGCTGATATTTATCTCTTTTCTTTTGTTGTTGCAGGAATGGCATTCAGGAACTTTGTTGTGTCAGGAAGTGCTAAGGAGGTCAGCTTCATTCCCAAGGACCCTAAAGATGTGAGCTACGGAGTTGGGTCTCCGTCTGTATCTGTGAATAACAATGATGTTGATGCTTCACTAGTTGAGCCACTTGCAGTAGTCCATCCTTCACAACCTGTGAGTACTGAGGAAACCCCCCAGTTTGTGGAGAACATTACTGATTCTGATGATCCTCCCTCCGAGGGTGACCAACTGAAAATCGTGGGCCCTCCGGTATTACAGAGAGGGTGCGAAGCAGGAAAGGCACGAGTGCAAGGCCTTCAAAGGCCACCCCAAAGAGGAAATTAAACATCCCTACTCCTACCTCAAGGACTACCAAGCAAAAGACAGAGAAATCTCATGGGAAGGCAATCATGTATTCGACTGAGGAAGTCGTTGATGATGATGATATCCATGGTAAGAAAAATCTCTTTTAATCCCTTCTTTCTTAATGTGTTCCGTATCTGATGGATATGCTTTATGCAGGACTGCCGAACACCAAGGAGCTACCAAATGCTCTCACCTGTCATCTGCTGGTTGACAATGTTACTCCTCCCCAATGGAGGAGAACTTTGAATGATATGTCCATTGAGAAGCTTTGTGATCTGCACGACAAAAGCTATACAAGACAAGTTATGCTGGACAATCATCTTAACACTCGTACAAGGGAGTTAATTCGTATGGTGAAGGATGCTAAGGAGGAGGTAGCTGTGATTGTTGATAGGGAGAAGAACAGAGAAAAGCAGTATGCGGAGCTAGAGGCCAAGTATGATGCGGCTATGTTGGATTTCGAAAAGAATCCCCGGTATGAAGCCCTCCGAGCCAAGATTGACACTCTCGAAGAACAATTGAAAGAGGCTCTAGCTGAGTGTGGGAGATTGAAGATGGAGGAGGCTAAGGTTTCTGGTTATAAGACACAAGTTACTTCACTTGAGTCTAAATATGCAGGTCTCGAAGCCGAAAGGGCTACGTTGGTGGAGCAAGAGATCAAGCTACGCGAGGAGGTAGATGGACTAAAACTCCAATGCAAAAGCTTGACGAAAGACAGAGCTGAGGTTATGTCGAAGGTTGTTCCTTATGTTGCGATGGAATTGTACCACAGTGATGAGGTGGGGGAGATAGTGGGAAAACTGGTGAACGTGGCCATATTTTATGGGAAATGCCCGACGTTGGAGGAAATCACAGAGACAAAAAAATCGGTGGTCTTGTCGGAGGTGCCATACTACCGACCAACGTCCGAGCAGGAGTATAACGATGCCGGCAACGCGTACACTACAACAGAGTACCCTTTTCTCATCGAAGCAACCAAGGACCCCTCAGCCTCAATAGAAGATCTCCTGTCCAAGAAGTAGAGGAAAATTCAGCCTCCATCTCCAACCAAGAAGACCGCATCCTTGAAGCCTCCGTCTCCATCACACCAAGAGGATCCAAATTCCTCGAAAAATGCATGAAGGCTGCCGTGTTGGCAGTAATTTGGTCTTAAGGGTGGCATGTACCCTTTTAAACAATTTCCTATGATGCTTTGTTAGGCATGTGCCTATGTCTTTGAACAATTTATCTTTTCTATTTCTGGGCTTCGACCCATACTGCAGACAATTGTTTTGATGTTTAATGTTGGCTATGACTATATTTAGCCTTATGAATGCCAATCAGTAGACATTGTCCCACTTTAGATATCATGCTTATCTTCTCTTACGCTTATGCATAAACGTAAAGATATAACCTAAGGTTATAACCTTATTGTGTGTATTTTGGACCAAGATTTTTAGCAATCGAATAGTTTGACTGCGACAGAGGTTCGCGACCCACTCCGTCTTTATCCTTAAGATACAAAGGGCTTAGAATACCCTAAGTCTTGTAGGAAAGTTAATGTGAATTGTAATGGATGTTATGTGTATACAAGACATGTGTCTTGAATCATCCTTCGACATTGAAACTTGTAAAGTACTTGGCTGAGCAAATCTTTGTTGTATAGAACGAAACAAGAGATTTTGAGGGAAATATTTGATATCATTAATTGGGTAGGGAGGATTACATCATTTTAAGAAATGAACACTAAGACACCTACCATTAATGCTTCTTTCCCAAGTGAGAAGAATGTGTTACATGAATTTGAAAAACAAACTAAGTGCTTTTAAAAATAGTAAGTCTCATATGTAAAACTTACGAAGGTTGGTACCATTCCAAGTCTTATTCATGACTTTTTCCTTAAGCGTTCCGAGCTTGTAGGCTCCGTTGTCGTAGGCTTCTGACATGGCGTAGGGTCCTTCTTATGTAGGCCATAGCTTTGCTTCTGCTATTTTAGCCGAAGGACATATTCCTATGTGCCTGTAGAATTTGGGGTAGTTCGTCTACCCACTCATGCTGGTACTGTCCTAACCTTATCTCGATTTCGATTACAATGTCCCTGTTGATGATGTCAACAGAAGTGAACATTTGCTTTATATTTAGGCCTTCGCAGAAAGATGGGAATACCCCTTCGGCAAATTGCTTCCCGTTGTCGGATGTGATGATATGCGGGACTCCAAATCGGCAAATTATGTGTTCCCACGCGAACTTTTCCACATGCCTTCCTGTTATTGATGCCAAAGGTTTGGCTTCGACCCATTTGGTGAAATAGTCTATGGCTACTACCAAGAATTGTATCCCTCCTGGAGCTACTGGTAGAGGTCCGACTATGTCGAATCCCCATTGGCGAAAAGGTCTTGTTGATGTGACAGAGGTTACATCATGCTCAGGTAGTCTTGGAGCTTTTGAGTATGTCTGACATGCATCGCACATTTGTGTTATTTCAGCTACGTCCTCTAGCATCGATGGCCAATAATATCCCAACTTCGTTATTTCCGAGATAATGGAGCGAGGCCCTGCGTGCAATCCGCAAGGTCCTTCGTGAATATCATAGATGATGTTCGAAGCCTGTTTCAATCCCATACAACGAAGCCATGGAGATAGAAAGGACCTTCTGTAGAGATTATCCCCAATCAGACTATACTGGGGAGCCTTGACCCTTACCTTTCTTGCAAGCTTAGGATCTTCTGGCAGAATACCACTGATCAAGTACTCCCTTATTGGAGTCATCCAATTGGAGCCTTCTTCAAGTATGACGTCAGACACTTCGCCTTGTTTGATTGACCTATCGGCCAATACTTCCACTAAAACCTCCTTTGTTAGGTGAGCAAATGCCATCGAGGCCAGCTTGCTTAAGGCATCTGCTTTCTTATTCTGGTTCCTGCGAACATGTGCTATATCATAGGACTCGAACCCGTGAAGAAGTTCTTTAGCTTTATCCAAATACTATTTGATGGTGGGCTGCCCTGCTTCGTAAGAGCCCTTGATTTAGTTAGCGACTAGCTGCGAGTCCACAAAAATGGAGAGATTACGAACCTCCATTTCTTTTGCAAGTCGGAGGCCAGCTAGCAAAGCTTCGTACTCGGCTTCATTGTTTGTAGCCTCGAATTCAAAACGTAATGCATAAGTGTGCTCCTTTCCCTCCAGACTGACCAGCATTAGACCTGCTCTCGAACCATCGGAGCTTGAGGCTCCGTCTGTGTACAATTTCCACCCCTCCTTTGTCTTTGGGGGCTTTTCCTTTGGGATTTCCTAGTCTTGACTAGGTCCGAAATGTGTTTCAGCGAGAAAGTCTGCAAGTATTTGACCTTTGACGGAGTTTCGACCCTTGTACTCTATCTCATGTTCTCCCAGTTCGATAGCCCATTTGGCCACTCTACCTGATTTCTCAGGCTTCAATAGTATCTGCTTAATTGGCTTGTCAGTCAATACCGTGATGGGATGAGCTTGAAAGTACCTTCGAAGATGCCTTGCAGCATAAACCAAGGCCAGGATCAGCTTTTTCAACTCCGGATAGTTTAATTCAGCCCCTTGCAGGACCCTGCTAACGAAGTAGACCGGGACTTGCTTCTTATCCCTTTCCGCTAAGAGAACAACACTGATGCTTTCGAAGGATGCCGCAATGTACATGAACAACACTTCGCCTTTGATTGGGGCTGTAAGTGTTGGCAAGATTTCCATGAACTCTTTTAGCTTTTCGAAAGCGGCTTCTGCCTCACAACTCCATTGAAAAGTCTTCTTATCTGTACACCCCTTGAGTGTCTTAAAATATGGCAAAGATCGATATGCACCTTTCGAGAGGAACCTGCTAAGTGTCGCGAGCTTCCCATTGAGGCTTTGTACCTCTTTCAATGATTTCGGAGCTTGTAGATCAGTGATGGCTTTGACATCCGAAGGGTTACCCTTAATCCCTTGCTTCGTTATAAGGTATCCCAAGAATTGTCCTTCTTTCATGCCAAAGGAACACTTCTTAGGGTTAAGCTTCATTTTGATTGCCCTCAATTGATCAAAGGTTTCTTGAATGTCGGTGAGTAAATCTTCTTCAGTTCTGCTTTTGATTACCATGTCATCAACATAGGCTTCCAAGTTTCTTCCTATCTGCTTATGGAAGGCTTTGTCCACCAAGCTTTGGTAGGTGGCCCCTGCGTTCTTTAGACTGAAGGGCATTTTCTTGTAGCAATAGACACCCTTTCATGTGTAGAAGGTTGTCTTCTCCTCGTCTTCCTCCGCCATTTGTATTTGGTGATACCCTTTGTAGGCATCCAAAAAATATTTCAAGCGGAACCCCGAGAGGGATTCGACCTTCCAATCCATTTCTGGTAGAGGGTAGCAGTCTTTCGGGCAAGCTTTGTTGATGTCGGTGACGTCAACACACATTCGTCACCCTCCGTCACTCTTTTTTATCATAACTGGATTAGCTACCTAGGTTTGGTACTTTACTTCTGATGAACTCAAATAAGTACATTTTATTACCGTCATTTATCCTATTTATTTGACTTTTTTTATTATATTATTTGTGAGAATTGATACGTTAATGTTTACTTTTGTAATTCTCAGGTAAAAACAAGTATTATGTGAAACTTGGCGATTTTGGACTAATTATGGAGCAAAACAAGCAAGAAGTTAAGAGTCTACTGAAATGTACAAGATCAAGACATTCTGCTCCAGATACGCCGCATCTTACGTATTACATACGGCGCATCACTATCAAGATTTCACAAGATATTATCCAAGACAGCAAGGACCTGCGCCGCATCTAAGAATGGAGTTACGCCGCATCTTCTGGCGGTGTACGAATATTCCTGAATATATTAATCTTGGACCCCACGCGAAGTTAAGTCAATGCGCCGCATCTACTTATCCTATGCGCCGCATCTAGCCCTCAGACAGAAACTATAAATACCCCAAAGTCAGACGAATTTCAGAGACTTTTGGGTACGTACGATATACGAAGGACAGAAGCCCTAGGCCGAATTCAGTCGAAGTAGCAGCACAAGACACACCTTGAACGAAGATACAAGAGCTGTAAGAAGGTCATGCATGTATTTAATTCATTAAGTAGTTTTGTTTTATTGTATTAGTACACTTTAATTGGTCAGGATTGATGGGCTTGTGTTATGTTATCATTCACTTCAACTCCCCTTAAAATTGCTTTCCCATTAATTAAAGTTTATATGTTGATGTCTTTGGTGACTTTTATTAGTACATTGATAACCTCTGTGTCTAGCTGAGCACTGCTTGGGTCGCCATGCCCCTTCCTCGCCTATTTATTAGATCGCCTATGTATTCTATCGTCTGTAGAAAAGTAGGAAGAAAGATAAATAGGATAGTCATAAGTAATCATTAAGGGTTTACTCGCCGATAAGATTAGAACCAACGAGAAAGGACTTAATCTCGGTGCGTTGCATCGAACTATACACTTCATATAAAACTAGCAATAAAACAAGTGACATGCTACTTAACTATCAGGACAGGTCTTCTTATTGTCTCAAGTATTTATCTGTGTACGTGTGTGCTACTCGCTGATTCGTGCTCATTAGTTTAGTTTATTATTTAATCACAACCAAACCGTGCCAGTCTCTCAGGCTGAAACCCCTTGCGTTAGATTAGGTTGTATAGCTAACTTAAGATATTAAAATACTGATTAGAATAACTAGATAATACATTCCACTCTTAGTGATCGACACTCTACTTACCATTATATTCATACTGACCGGGTACACTGCTCGTTAAAGTGTGTGTTATTGATAAGTCGGCTAAATATAAATTTAAAACTTGAATACTGCTAAAACCACAACGACATACCGTGGATATAAAATTAGAGCAATCACACACACATCAAGTTTTTGGCGCCGCTGCCGGGGAGTGAATTGTTATTATCTGTTAATTTAATTAGTATTGTAATTTGGTTTTTCTTTTTAATTTTTAATCTAACCGCTAACTCTGTTGTATATTAGATTAATTGCATTCATTGTATTATTTGCATATTTTCTGTTTTCGTGTGTTTTATTTTTGTTGCTTTTCGTTTGTGTTTATTTTTGTTTTTATTTTTCTGTTTTTCTGCATACTGCTATCGTTGTACTGAGCTTATTCAAACGATACGGCGCATCTATTTTCATAGATATGGCGTATTGCGTTTAATTTTTATAAAATACAACGTGTTTAATTAATTCGATACGACGCATCTTTCCCCAAGATACGGCGTATCTGTTTTTAATAAAAAAAAAATTCTAAGCGATAACGCCATACGACGCATCTGCTTTTGCAGATACGGCGTATCTATTATTTTAATTAAAAACAGTGTTCGAATTATTAAACAGATACGACGCATCGATTTCTGTCGATACGGCGTATCTTCTGAATAAAAAATCTTGTATTTTGAAACGTAACGAAAATACGACGCATTAACCTTTGTTAATACGACGCATTTAATTTTAATAAATAAATATCGATTTTTGATAATTAAAACTGATACGGCGCATTCTAATTTATAAGCGGCGTATCTATTTTCTGAGTAAAATCTGATTAAATTTTAACGATTATAAGATACGGCGTATCCATCTTTTTGGATACGGCGCATCGTCTGCAGATATCAGTAACTTTAATTTTTCGTATTCCGTTTTCGTTGTTGATTTTCTGATATATTACTTTCTGGAACATACCCTACTGATGCTTTTGTGATAGTTTCAGGAAGTGCATGACCAGGAGTTCTACAAAGAACTTGATTACACCTTTCGAAGATCCTGAACGAGCCTTTCATTCGCTAAAAGGGCTTTTCAACACAAAAAGCTTTGATATCTCAAGTTCATTCGAGCTTGATTATTTTTCTGAAGAGAGAGAGGAAGAAGAAACAGAAGCAATGGGCGAAAACACAACTATGGAGGAATACATGAACAATACCCGTGTTGATTACAGTTCAGGAGTTGCTAGACCAAAGTTTGATGATAAGTCAAAGTTTGAGTTGAAGAGTCAGTTTCTCAAGGAGCTAAGAGAAAATGCTTTCAGTGGAACAGAACATGAAGATGCTAATGAACATGTTGAAAAGGTCCTCGAGATTGCAGATTTGTTTACTACAGAAGGAGTCACTGACGATCGACTTATGCTTAGAATCTTTCCAATTTCACTTAAAGGAGCTGCTAATAAGTGGCTAAGGAATGAACCTGCTAGTTCAATCACAACGTGGGAATATTTGAAGAGCAAATTCCTGAAAAGATATTGTCCACCTGCTAAGACTGCTAAAAAGATGGAGGCTATCAACAGTTTCAAGCAAGAGCCTGATGAAACTCTTTATCAAGCTTGGGAACGGTTTAAAGATTTACTGGTAAAATGTCCTCAACACTATCTAACCCCAATGCAGGAGATAATATTGTTTTATCAAGGATTGGACGTGCCTACTAGACAAATCTTGGATGCTAAGGGAGCTGTGCCTCAAATGAGTGCAGCCAATGCTAGGAAAGCTATCCAAGAAGCTGCTGATCATTCTCAAAAATGGCACAATGGAACCTCTACTAGATCTAAGAGCAGCACTAATTTTGACGGGTTTGCTGCTATTCAAGCTCAATTGGATAAAATTAGTAGAGAGATGAAGAAGCGTGATGAAAAAGTGTATGCTGCCCAAGTTGGATGTGAAAAATGCGAAGGACCTCACTACACTAAAGATTGCCCGAATAAGAATGAAAGTGAGACGTTTGAAGAAGCATATTACACCCAATTTGAACAACCATTCCGACCTTCAGGAAGATTTAGGGAAGCTACTCCGGGATTCTATCAAAAGAACAACTTTCATCCCGCTTATCAAGAAAGGAGGCAGACTTTAGATGACACTCTAAAGCAAATTATGGCCGATGCTGCTAAAAGACATGAGGAGAATACTGCTATGATCAAAGAAATCCGAGCTTCAACGGACACTATTACAAGAAATCAAGGAGCTTCGATCAAAGCATTGGAACAACAAATTGGACAAATGAGCAAAGTTCTTCAAGAAAGGGGATACGGAAGTTTACCTAGCTCAACTGAAACCAACCCAAGAGATCATGTAAAGGCCATAAGCACCACTGAAGAAGTCACTCCTAACATTCCTTTTCCTAGAAGACTGATGAATGGTAATGATGGTGCAAGACCCGAATTTTTCTTTAATTCTTCAATCAGTTTAAGGAGACTACTCAAGGAGAAGACAAAGATTGAAGAGGAGATCAAGGCTACAATGAAAGAAGAGAGCTCTGCAACCGACTTACATGCCTTGCCTCATAAAGAAAAGGACCCAGGAAGTTTTACTTTACCTTGTTCAATTAATGAATTATCTTTCAATAATGTGTTAGTTGACTTAGGAGCTAGTGTTAGTATAATGCCCCTTAAGACATTCGCTACCCTAGGACTAGGAAAATTAGCACCAACTAAGTTGCTTATTGAATTGGCTGATAAAACGGTAAAACAACCTGAAGGGATTGCTAATAATGTGCTAGTTAAGATTGAGAAGTTTGTTTTCCCTGTAGACTTTGTTATATTAGATATGCCCGAGGATGTTAAGATTCCTTTAATCCTCGGAAGACCTTTCTTTTCTACCGCCCGTGCTAAGATTGATGTGTTTAAAAGAAAAATCTCACTAAGGGTAGGGAATAATAAACTAGTCTATAAGTGCCAAGATCCTGTTAAAAGCATAATTAGAGGCGTCTATGTGCTAGGATTAAGAGAGCGTATGGACCTCGATCTTGAAGCTAGGCTTATGGGAGAAACATTGATTCAAAACAACTCAACTAATCCCAATCATGCGAACTTTGAGGAATTTATTGACCTTAATGTACCTACCGAACTTAGGCGCGATATTATTGATGATTCTGATGATGAGTGGTATGATTGCGCAGTGATTAACAAACGTAGGAGAATATTTGAGCATACGAATTTGAATAATGATGTGTTTATTGAACTACCACCCCACCTTGCTTATTTATGCCTTTATGATAATAAGAATTTCCCGTCTATCATTTTGTCATCTCTACCTGAAAGGGACAGAACTTTATTTATACAGATATTAAAGAAGAACGGCGTGGAAATTAAGGACGAGCAAGGAGTGTTCAATATTACTGAATTGGCGATGAGGGAGTGCGATGCTTCCGACTCCTTCAATGATCGATATTAAAGAGCTGAACGTAAGTCTAACTTGAAGACTCTGGAATAAAGACAAGTGCTGACCGGGAGACAACCTGGAGAATTTTTACTATTCTGTTCTGTGTCGAGTCAGTCAGGCCCGCAGAAGATACGGCGCATCTCAATCCTTAGATGCGACGCATCTCCTGCACTGGTCATATCTTACTTTATTTTTCTGCATTTTTATTTTTGACTTTAAAACTTTTTGTCAGTTTATTTTAATGCGGCGCATCCCTGGTTAAGGATGCGACGCATCTTCTATTCTGATTCGTAATTATTCCAGGCTCGATACGGCGTATCTTCTTCCATAAGATACGACGCATCGACTGACCTGATGATTTTCATTTTAATTTTTACATTTTATTTTCACTAACTACTAATGTATTATGCAAGTTTGAACCTTCTTAACTTAGGTGTGTTTAAAGTCTTGGTGGTATTATAGATTCCTGCATTTCCTGTGGATACATCAAATATGAAGCTTAAACGTTCTTATCCACGAGGAAGTTGATTTTTGCTCTTATGCAAATAATGGAGGATCATACCGAGCAAATCTCAGGGGAGTTTTCTGTTCTAATTCTTTTATTTTTCAGTTTTTAACCTTTGATACAAACAACGAGGACGTTGTTTAACTTAAGTGGGGGGATTGGAGAATTAGAACACTTACTTGTCCTAAACTTTTCAAAATATGCTTAAAATGTGCTTAATATATCAAAATTTAAAATTTTTAGCATGTTTTTGTTTAAGATCTAAATTACATAGCTGCACACATGACGTTATTTTCAAAAATTGTGAACTTTTCAAAATTCACAAATCTATGAGTGTGCCGGTGACTTGTAAACTTTAGAACTTGGCTTGTATACTATTCGAGACCACCATAATAAGTATTATTTTTATAATTGGAATGACTTGTCTAAATTGGTAAATTTCTAGGATTATACCCAAATAGCCTTTATATGTTATGTGATATTAACTAACTACACTGGTTAGTTAACCCCCGTATAAACCCTTTTGTTACTCTCACTTTTAGAGTAAGATACCCCTAGAAAAACACTCAGAGCCATTCCTTTCGTTTCTTACACCTTTGTTATAATATTTCGTTACACCCTTACACCTTAGCCTACCCTGTAGATTAAAATCCGTGGTTGGTTAATTGCTTTAGGAAAAGTGTGTTTCCTTACATTACCTGTGTTCGCGTGCGTAATTCATTATCTATGGTTAGGTCGGGAAATTGCACAATGCAATTGGAGTGAAAGTAAATATTGTATATCTTTGAGTTTATTTTTTGTGTGTTTACTACTTTCACTATTACCGTTATTTCTGAAGTCATGAAAAGTATGGAAAAACTATCCAGAGTTATCGTTATAGTGATGTGGTGAAATTTTACACATCTATGTTTATGTTTCAAGTTTAAAAAAAAAAAAAAAAATGGAAAAAATGAGAAAAGAAAAAGAAAAAGGAAAAGTTGGAAGTTTGTTTTAACCAACTTATGTAAAGTTTTGTATTAAGTGGTTGATATCACCACTAGTTGTTGTATATTATATCTATGGATTGATTGGGAGTTGAACGTTATGGGAACGCCAACTAAAGGTTATTCCTTGATTGAGATCTTGTTGAGTATAATTCGTGTCTACCTAAAGCGTGTGTTTCAAGTGTTAAAGCGTGAGTTATTCTATGATATGAGTCTTATTCATGGGATGGTTGGGATAGTAATTAACCACACTTAGGATTTTAATTTATCTGTTTTGTTTATTTTTCATTTTACACCAATTTGTATCCCAAATATTATCCATACCCTATATTGTTCTTTATCCAAACCTTTGATTTATTGAGATTAGGGATTTGAGCAATCTTAAGTATCGTAGTCGTGGATTCGGCTATGTATTTATGATTTTGTCGCCCTTTTTGATATAATATTATTGGTGAAGATTACTTGGTCCTATCTTTAGCCTATTCGAGTTAAGGATTTGAGCAATTGCAAGTATCGTGTTCGTGGATTCGATCATGTATTTGTGATTTTGTCGCCTTTTCTGGAATTTGAGATCGATAGAGATTAAGAAGAATGATTAACCCTTAAACCTAAAAACCCTTTTTACCGCTTTAGACTTGTTATTCCTTGGCTTTAGTAGAGGAGATGTGTATACTTGCCAAGCTTATGATAGAATATTCGTCACGACTGGACAGTTAAACGATTAGATTTGCTTTTATCAGAATATTTTATTTTACTTCTAATTCGTTAAGTGTTTGGTTGTGTGATCATGACAAAAATGAATACATGCTTAAATATAAAAATAAATCCTAATATCTTTTAGGATACATTTTCATAAGATTAATTCTAAGGTTTACTTGGGGACAAGTAAAGTTCAAGTGGGGGGATATTTGATGAACTCAAATAAGTACATTTTATTACCGTCATTTATCCTATTTATTTGACTTGTTTTATTATATTATCTGTGAGAATTGATACGTTAATGTTTACTTTTGTAATTCTCAGGTAAAAACAAGTATTATGTGAAACTTGGCGATTTTGGACTAATTATGGAGCAAAACAAGCAAGAAGTTAAGAGTCTACTGAAATGTACAAGATCAAGACATTCTGCTCCAGATACGCCGCATCTTACTTATTACATACGGCGCATCACTATCAAGATTTCACAAGATATTATCCAAGACAGCAAGGACATGCGCCGCATCTAAGAATGGAGTTACGCCGCATCTTCTGGCGGTGTACGAATATTCCTGAATATATTAATCTTGGACCCCACGCGAAGTTAAGTCAATGCGCCGCATCTACTTATCCTATGCGCCGCATCTAGCCCTCAGACAGAAACTATAAATACCCCAAAGTCAGACGAATTTTAGAGACTTTTGGGTACGTACGATATACGAAGGACAGAAGCCCTAGGCCGAATTCAGTCGAAGTAGCAGCACAAGACACACCTTGAACGAAGATACAAGAGCTGTAAGAAGGTCCTGCATGTATTCAATTCATTAAGTAGTTTTCTTTTATTGTATTAGTACACTTTAATTGGTCAGGATTGATGGGCTTGTGTTATGTTATCATTCACTTCAACTCCCCTTAAAATTGCTTTCCCATTAATTAAAGTTTATATGTTGATGTCTTTGGTGACTGTTATTAGTGCATTGATAACCTCTGTGTCTAGCTGAGCATTGCTTGGGTCGCCATGCCCCTTCCTCGCCTATTTATTAGATCGCCTAGGCATTCTATCGTCTGTAGAAAAGTAGGAAGAAAGATAAATAGGATAGTCATTAGTAATCATTAAGGGTTTACTCGCCGATAAGATTAGAACCAACGAGAAAGGACTTAATCTCGGTGCATTGCATCGAACTATACACTTCATATAAAACTAGCAATAAAACAAGTGACATGCTACTTAACTATCAGGACAGGTCTTCTTATTGTCTCAAGTATTTATCTGTGTACGTGTGTGCTACTCGCTGATTCGTGCTCATTAGTTTAGTTTATTATTTAATCACAACAAAACCGTGCCAGTCTCTCAGGCTGAAACCCCCTTGCATTAGATTAGGTTGTATAGCTAACTTAAGATATTAAAATACTGATTAGAATAACTAGATAATACATTCCACTCTTAGTGATCGACACTCTACTTACCATTATATTCATACTGACCGGGTACACTGCTCGTTAAAGTGTGTGTTATTGATAAGTCGGCTAAATATAAATTTAAAACTTGAATACTGCTAAAGCCACAACGACATACCGTGGATATAAAATTAGAGCAATCACACACACATCAACTTCCCTGAGTTTTTCTGCTCGCAAAAGTTCATCCACCTCTTTGCAAGCGAATGCGTTCCTTTCAGGTGCCAGGCTTCGTCGCTTCTGCTTAATTGGTTCAATGTGCTTGAACTCATTGAGCTTATGCTCTGTGCCGAAGGGATTGCCATCAATCATAAGAGTCCTGGGAACCCCTGTCATGTCTGAGTACGTCCATGCGAAGACATCCTTGTTGGCTTTGAGTAGCTTCTCCAGATCTGCCTTGAAATTGGCAGGGAGTTGCTTTCTGATTACCACTGTTTGCTCTGGATAGAGCTCATTTACCACAATGCGTTATTCGGCATCCGTACAATTCAGAATGGCCTTCGGAGGCTCCTCCGGACTTTCTTTGATCATTTTGCCAACGTCTCTTGCCTTTCCCTGGTTATAACTAGAAAATACGGTTCCTATCCCATAAGGTGTATGAAATTTTACCGCCGCATGTATGGTGGAGACTACAATACCCATCTTTTGCATGGCGGTTCTTCCTATCAACAAATTGTAGGGAGAGCCAGACCTTACGATAGCGAATTTGAGGGTTTATGTCCTTGCGAGCTTGCCTTCTCCAATTGTTATTTCCAATGGTACTTCTCTCAAAGGCCAAGAATGCTCACCGGAGAATCCTACCAAAGGTATCTTCGAAACAACCCGTTGCGACCTGATCGAAGGCTTGAGCTTAAGGAAACAATGCTCGTATATGATTTCAAAGGAGCTTCCGCAGTCCATGTAGGCTCTGTTCACTTCTCGGTTGGAAATTAAGACTTTGATGACCACTGGGTCGTTCTAAGGGACTTGGCCTCTAATAGGAGGAAATGTTACCTCCCCTACTTCGCTTATCTCCTGCTCCTTCACCTTTCTTTTTAAGCTTATTTCGCCCCAACGAACCATGAGTATTGGGGCTTCGTGAGGAGTAGTGTCTTTAGCCAATTGAGTGTCAGACATTTTTTCCTTACCCTTCTTTATTCCCTTCACCAAATGTGCTAACTGCCCGGACTTTACAGCTTCTTCTATCTGTTTCTTTAGCTCCCTGCAACTGTTCGTATCATGACCGTAGTCTTCATGGAAGTGACAATACTTGCTAGTATCCCTATTTTTACCCTTGCTTGTCATGCAAGGGGGTGCTTCGAAAGCTTTAGCAGCCCTCTCCGTTGCAAGTATTTCCTTTGGAGACTTAATTAGGCTTCCTAGCAAACCGTGGTTGGGACCTTTGTTGTACGGAGAAAACCTGTCTATGTTTTTGTTCTTGTTCTTCGACCCTTCCCACGTAGAATGCTTCAAAAACTTTTCTTTATCGATCGGAGCACCATTAGTAGATACTTCCTTTGCTTCGATCCAAGTATATGTCTTTTCCATTAACCCCTTGTAAGTTGTTGGAAGGTCAGTGGACAAGAATTCCACCAAGCTTCGGTTTCGCAGGCCATGTACAAAGCCAGAGATTCGCTGATCTTTATGTAGACCCAAAATCTGTAGAGTTTCATCAGTGTACCTGGTGACGAAAGCCCTTGTGCTTTCGTTCTCCTTTTGTTTAATGTTGTGCACCATCAGATGGGTTCTTGTGAACTTCTTTTGCTGACTGAAGTGTGATTGAAACTTAGCCTTGAGATCATCTAAGTTGACAATGCTGCCAGGCTTTTGCCCATTCCACCAAATACGGGCAGAATCCCTTAGGGTGTATGTAAACATGTGACAGGCTATAGGCATGACCCACTTTTGCATCTTGATAGCCCCTTCGAACAAATGTAGTAAATTGTCCGGATCCCCCTTCCCATCATAAGTCCCAATATGCGAAGGCATTTTGATTAAGTTGTTTTCCAAAGGAATATTTGTGAAAATATTTCCCCGGGTCGTTCTCCCAACGAAGGTTTGACGGCGTTTAAATCGATTCGGTGTCGTGAAAATGTGAAGTGAATAAGTGAACGTGAAAGTGATTATTTTGGTATTGATTAAACTAAAATATGGAAAATTAAAAGCAATCTACTTAATCAAATAAATGCACACAAAAACAAATCAAATAACGCAAATCCCGGGCTAATCCCGAGACTTATAAAACTATTAGTGAACTTATAAGCCTAAAATACAAAACTAACAATTCAAGGGACTGAAAATGTAATTTATAAAAACTAAATTTATAAAAGAAAATAAAGAAAAAGTTTATTAAAAAAAATAAGGGACTGAAAATGTAATTTCGGAAACTATATTTAAATCTAAAAGTTTTAAAACAAAGACAAGGACTGAAACTGTAATTTCTAAAACTTGTTTAATACTAAAAACGTTTTTACACTAAGACATGGACTAAACTTGTTAAAACTGAAACATAGGGACTGATTTGTAAAATTTTAAAACTAAAAACGATTTTCTTACTTCTAACCACCCAGGTTCGAAACTGAGTCACTACTTATTAACTAAACTATTTTTTTTAATTTTCTTCTTTTGCAAATCAAATTACGACTAACAAACACTAATTTCATGAAAAGAAATGAACTCAAACAAGCTTGAATAAGCTAGAAAACAGCTTGAACACAAAACAGTTAAGTTTTTCACACTCTTTTGAAAACAGTCAAACAAGCTCAAAAATGAGACTCAAATAAGCTAACCAAATAAGCTGAAAATAGAAAACCAAAAGCAGAAACTGATAAACAGCTAGCTTGTCTAGCTTTTGCCCCAAATTCAGACCCTAAGCTCAAGAAATCAACTATTTATGGACTAGAGAAAGTGACTGTAAACAGACAACCTTATGGTGCAGGGGAGTCAAATGATCAGATAACCAACTTTGAGCACTATTTCAAATAAGCAAATAAGTATCAAACTGAGATTTACTTGTTGATTATGAGAGACTAGCAACCAAAGAACACAGAACAACAAGCCAATTCAATTTCCAACTACTATTGAATCCTACAAATGATCTTAAAGTTTATGCAATTTCTGAATTATCACTATTTTTTACTTTGTTTATATTTTTGCAATGTTGAATTTAATGAAATTCTATCTGTCCTAAATGCCTAATTATGTTGCAATAAGCTACTATGCAACTAATATAAGCTACATTAACTACTTTTAAACTAATTTTGAAGATTTAAGAACCTACAATTCTAACAGATGGCATATTTGAAGAATTAAAAGAGAGATTTGACTATTTATCTAATAAGCCTACTATTTTTATGTTTTTCTACTATATATCAGCCTAATGTAACTTGACTAAACCAAATGCAATGCTTAAATCGTACTCTATCATAGTAAACTAAACTGTTCCAAACACCCCTATTCGAATCTGATGGTGAACTATATTTAAGCACAATGAGATTTAGCCAACTAATCCACCAAGTAAACTTAGATTATGATCAACTAACTTATATGAACCAGAAACTCAGATAACAAACATCTAAACAGCACAAGAGTACACTATGCAAACTAGAGGCAGTAATGAAACAGTAAGATCAATAAAGTGCAAACAACAAAAGTAAGATGCAATCTACTATTATATCAAGTAAACTACTACTATTAAGGTATAATATGACTAAACTGAACCAATTAAACAGTAAACAAGCAAACAACTCAGATCTATACTATATAAACCATTATTATGCAAAAGAAGCTTGAAAATGAAAAAGAAGAACTCACTAGGAGGACCTCAGCTAAACAGAGGTTTCACTTCAACCAAGCCTATCTTTAGATAGGCCAACTGCTTCCCTTTCTCAGTTTGGACTACCAATTCAATCTCAGATCATCATCTTTATCACCACAACCTTGACTTATGTTGACTATATGTGATTTGAGAGAATAATGAACTAGAAAGCTCACAGCAAGCTATGGAAGCTTGAATAAGCTTGTATGAACAATAAAAGGCTGGTTGCAGCCGGATTTGTTTGAATTAAAACCATTTTTTTTTCTGATTTTTTTTATATATTTTTTTTTCTTTTATATATAAGATGCACAAACTTAAGAGATTACTTTGAATTTAAACTAAAATTGATTTAAAATAGCTAATAAAACAGTAACACAAGCTTAAACAATAACTAAAAGTAAATTGAGAATTAAAGAACAATAAGTAAATACGGATTATATAAAATGTAAACTAATATTTCATTAATAAAAAGCTTGATTACACTAGTTTGAGACTGAAATTACAATTGAGAAACTAAAATAGCAGAGTAACACTACTTAAATCCTACACACCGAAATGAGGAGAAATCCTCTTCTATTTATAGAGCTCGAATGAACCTTCTGGGACTTCCACCCTGGCAATCCGCGTGCAACTTGAGCTATCCATCACCCTTAGATCAATCCTTGCTCAACACTCCTCATTTCCCACCATTTGATCAAACTTTACGCGTGTTCGGTCCAATCACTCGCTGCCATGTGTCCCATTCGTGCATGTTCTGACACCTGACATCCTTTGATTAGACACTTATACCCTTAATTGGGTAAAATTGTACGGGTAAAAGAATTAGGGTTCTTGTGGTAATCTGGGGAAGAACTGGTAAAAGGCGGGGTGTGGGTTGGGGTTGGATTTTTATTATTTGATTGACTTGGGGATAATAAGGGGGTTGACCGGGTTATTTGTTTGGGTGTGGATCGGGTAGTGTGGGTTTTGGGTTTTATTTAATAGATTGGGTCGTGGGTTAATGTGGTGATGGGCTTAGGGATTTAATATGGATTGGGTTTTTTGGTTAGGGTTAAATCCGGATATAGGTGTAGTTTAGGATTTATCATAAGGACCAAATGTGTATTACTTGGAATCTCAGGGACTGATCTTGCCATATTTTTCAAGGTTGATCTAAGGGTGATTCTTGACTTTTTGACCAAGTATGTCTTTCCCGGATTCGGTTCTGAGTCTTTTCCGTATCTCGCGCTCGTTTTCTCGGGTTTTCCGTGTCTTTTGTCAATTTTCACGATATCCATCCCTGCACATACAAAAACACAAAAACATAGTATCTTTTGGCATTTTGTTCGGGTTTTTGGTCTTTTTGAGTCCGTTTTTGGTCAAGAAAAGTGATGAGGCGAAAAGTGTACCGCTTTTAAGGGGTCATTTAAGCCCGAAATCGTATTTATTTGATCAAATATTGCCCTAAATCGTTCCTTTTGTCATTTTAGGTACTTTTGAGGAGAAATCTGGAAAAGGAGGCATTTTGGACGTTTTTGGAGCATTAAAGTGAAGAAAACGGCAAAGTCTCAAAATTGTGCTGAAAGTCACCTTTGACGGCGTCAACATTAACTCCAGACGGCGTCATGCTTTGGCAAGAAAAGTTGGATGTGAAATTTACTCATGACGGGCCAGTGAGTTTGCATGAGAATTCTGACGGCGTCACGCTTTAACTAAATCAAGGGCGTCACGGCTTAAATCATAAGGGGACGGCGTCACGTTATAGGTCCGACGGCGTCAAGCCTTGATAAGCCAGAATGGATTTTGGTAGAGCTAAAGAGGGACGGCGTCAAGATGGTCCACCCGGGAACCCTAAAAGCGGCGAGGTGACGGCGTCACAATGCATAAGGTGACGCCGTCAGATGTCAAAGTCTATATATAGTTTTCTAATTTTTTGTCATTAAGGAGAGCTTAGTGTGTGGAATTTTGGGATAAAACCCTAAGACGATTTTAGCTACTTTTTCAGGGCTTCTTGCCTTGAGATCTTCCATGTTTCATTGAAAGATAAGTTATCAATTAATCATTCAATATGTCTATGTGTTGTTTGATTCTATCTTATGCTTGTCTTTTGTTTAACATGTTAGGCTAAATTTATCTTGTGTTTGCTTAGATCTAATGAAACCTAGCTATTGATTATTGGTTGTTAGTGTGTTGTTAGTTGTATTGGATGATTGTTTATCTATGTTAGGCTTAAGAAAACTGGCTAACTTCCTATTCGGTAACTTGCTTGAACGTCTTAAGAAACATGAACCAAACGCGTACTAAAGGTTTTTATGGTTGTATTTAATGCACAAGCGAATTCTAGTGATCCCATGTTAGGAGCTTCCTAGCCGGCTCGACATAGGAGTGAAGTAGGAGCTTGTAGAGTTTGGGGAAGTAAGTACGCCACCCCACGAATAGTATTAAGGAATACACCCGTCATCCACGCGACTAATACACACTAATTAACCGGTAAAAGATAGTTAGGGAGTAAGGAAATCTAAGTAAACACATTCCTCTACACATAAGTTTCTCACCACTTTTCATTTTTGTTATTTTATTTTATTTGCATTTGTAGTTATTTGGGTTAGTTGACTAGCAACTAATTCCGCCCACTCCTTCAAAACCGAGATTTTACTTGCTTTCATAAAAAAATATAAAAACACAAAAAAAAAATCTTCCTCAACCCTTAGACCTAATTAGAGTAGCCTTTCACACCTAACGAACACTATTCCCTGTGGAGAACGATCAATCCCCCGTACTTACCACTACACTATACTACATCGGTCAGGTACACTGCCTGGTGGGGTTGTAAGCCTCTTGAGATCCCTTGAGAGGTAAAACCTGTTGTAAGGTTGCAAAACCCACGCATCAAGTTTTTGGCGCCGCTGCCGGGGAATAGTTATTGTTTAGGTTGAAATTTTTATTTCTATTAGGTCTACTCACTAGATTCCTTTCTAGTGAGATTTTTATTTTATTTTTCTAGGTTTTCTTTAGTCTATCTATTTTCTTCGTGTCTTTGTTCGTAACCATTACCGTCCGACATCATGGAAGATGGTAATATCCTTAACCCACACAACCCACCACCACAACAACCACCACCACCTCCTAGAGCCCGTACTTTAGGAGAGTATTCCCGTCCTAGCCACCATGGCTATCGAAACACCATTGAGCTCACTCAAGGAGCCAATATCACACCCTTGCGATCCGACACCATCCGGTTGGTGCAAAGCGGATGCGCATTCCATGGACTTCGTTCTGAAGATCCTAATCAACATCTCAAGGACTTTCTTAAAATCGTTGATTCTATAGACCTTGATGTTGCCACTCGAGAGACGACCCGATTGCGTCTCTTCCAATTCTCTTTGCGGGACCAAGCTAGTCAGTGGCTAGAACGTCAACCCGCAGGATCCATCACCTCTTGGGATGATCTCACCACTCGTTTCCTTGCTCAGTTTTTCCCACCGGGAAGAACTACCAAGCTAAGGAATGATATCTTGATGTTCCAACAACGTCAAGGCGAAACTCTCTACGAGGCATGGACTCGATTCAAGGACTTACTCCAAAAAGTCCCTCACCATGGCATAGAACTTTGGCTCCAAGTCCAAATCTTCTATGACCATATCAATCTCTCCACGAGGCAAACCATTGACCAATCGGCCGGTGGCAAGCTACGTGATCTAAGTGCGGAACAATCATGGGCTCTCCTAGAGGATCTTGCTCTTTATGACAACGAAAGTTGGAGTGATCCCCGTGATTTGAATAAAACGGTCAAGGCAATATCTTTGCCTTTGAACAATTCAAGCACTTCCGACCGTAGGATCATAGAACTTGAAGACCAAGTCAAGTTTCTCATGAAATCCTACGAGGCTCCTAAACCTTCAAGCCAAGTGAACAAAATCACTTCTTCATGTGAGTTATGTAGTGGTCCCCACGACACTCGTGATTGCATGGAACTCCCCGAACAAGCTTTTGTGGACTACGCATCCTCGCGTACCGACGGAGCGGGAGACAAGTGGTACACTTTCAAACCCGAGCCAAACCCTTATGGTGATACATACAACCCCTCATGGAAAAATCACCCGAACCTTAGGTGGAAACAAAACCAAAACTCACAACAAATCAATTCTTCCAACCCACCTAATCATCTCCAATCAAGCGGTTCCAACTCGAACCGTACTTTCAACAACAATCCTTCCGGCAATGGTAGTACCAATAACTTTGAAGGATTGATGTCTCAATTTATGGCATCTCAAGAAGCTCGGATAGCTAGATTCGAGACCGAATTCAATCAACAACAAACTGAGATGACCAATAAAATTGACAACTTGTTGAAAGCCCTCCATAACCAAGTGTTATCACCTCCACATAAGGACGCTAGGAACACAAATAGCGGGCCCCAAGTAAAAGACCCCTCTTCATCCAAACACGTCCACTTTGTCAACATTGTCACTATTAAACCAATTGATAGGAATGAGGATAATAGTGAACCTAAGGATGAGGATAGGAAAGTCGAGGTTGATAAGGAAGTTAGGACAAGTGTGATTGAAGAAGTAGATGATGATGAGGACTACTTCAATAGGCTACCCACTAAGGAAGAGCGCGCATATCATACAAACTTATTCGATGACCCCGAAACACCATACTTCCTAGGTAGACCAATCATAGAAATAGGCGACCCTTCTAATCTCAACATACCATGCAACATAGGGCATCTACATGTGTGGAAAGCTTATATCGACCTTAGATCACCCATAAACATCATGACTAGAGCCCACTACAACTTGATAATGAAAAATCAACTTGGGTATAGGATGTTCCCTGACAAGGGTTGGATGAGTAACTTCACGGGAAGAGTTAAGGGATTACCGGTTTATGTAGGAAACTTCACCTATGTCACCGACTTTGTAATTGTAGAAGATATCCGTCCAATAGTCGATGCATCCTTGACTCAAGTGGTTTTTGGAAAACCATTTGTTGAGGTCTCTAGAATGACTTATGAACCTTCCTTAGGGATAGTTAGATTTAAGGATGAGACCGATGAAGTAAGCTACCAAATGCCATATAAGATAGAACAATTCCAAAACTTGTCAAATGTTGAGAAGGAGCTTAAACAAGCGGTCTACTATAGGAATGATAAGGATAGAAGTAAAGGAGTAGACTATGTTATGGAAAGGATATTCGGTTTCTACAAGGATTGTTTGAAATTAGGACCGGAATATAAAACCGGGAAGGAGAATGGCCTAGGAACCGTGACCGATGATGGAGTCACGTAATGTACGTGACTTTGAGTCTAGCTACAAGACTCGTTAATAAAGAAAGGCGCTTCTTGGGAGGCAACCCAAGCTTTATTTATTTTATTTGCTTTGTGTGTTTATTTATTTGTTTGTTTGATTTTATTTGCTTCCGTATGTGTGTTTAATTTTTATTCTTATTGATTCATGTTCAAAACTAATTTGTGAAAATGCTTTATGTTGTTTTTAACTTCGTCTTAACTACATATAAAGGTATTTTGCAAAAGATAAGTGTAAGGGAAATCTAAATCGGTTTATTAGAACACAAATGAACATGAATCATAATAATAATAAGTTAGCATACATATTCGTATTTGTTTGAGTCAAATGCGTGTATCGAGTCATAATGATGTTTTGCAGAATTTCCAGGAAGTAAGGTAAAGGTTTTTCCAGAAATTTTCCGGAAACTTAAAATGAAAATTTTTGTCAGGTCATTTCTGACGGCGTCAGGGGTTACAACCTGACGGCGTCAGATTTAATTTCCAGAAATTTTTGAAAATTTTGTTTTCATAAAAAGTTTTTATTAAAATCTCCAACTTATAATCTCCAGGAATCTGCAAAGTTATCATTCCACAAGCATTATATCCTTATATATAGATTTTATCCCGCCGATGTTATGCAGGTTTTCGTGTTTGTTTTCTCAGGTTCAACAGGTTATTTTGGACAAGGAAATGTTTTGAATCAAGCTTATGGCGATGCATTAGTCATGGAGCTTCAACATTCTCTTTGGAGGAAGATTTAACCGTGTAATTTCATTATCCAACGAGCGAATCAGGGGAGTATTTGATTTCATTCTTTTACTTTATGCTTTTACATTTGTTATCTGAACATTGGGGACAATGTTCATCTTAAGTGTAAGGGGAGGGTAAAAGTACGATTTTTGAGAATACAATTGCGCTTGATTTTTGTTTGTTTAATAGTAGATGTGTAATAAAACTGAGAGAAATACTTGTTAAGGTAATTTTAGTGCCAAATTTAAAATTTTTTATAACATATAGGAGTGAAACTTTGATCTTAATGAGCGTCTCATGGATAGGAGTTATATGACTAGCACAAAAAAAACCGTACCACTAAAAAATTTTCCACCCCCAAATATGTGAGGTTCGCCCCTAGAATTGGTAGGAAAAGCATTTATGCTATGATGTGTGTACCGGTAGCACTTAGATTCTAGAACTTGCGTTAGGACCATTCCGAGGCCACAAGTGAGACTACATTCGTGTAGTTAGATTTACTACATGATAAGAGGCATTAGGATTAACCCATTGTTTTACACCTGTGTTTTTGTTATAATTACTTTGGCTACATTGGTCAAATAATTCTCCCACACCCTTTGCGTTGTACTCATTTTTAGTACACGATACCCCTAGTACACCCCTCAGAGCCTATCTTTTCGTTTCAACCTTTAAGCATTTTACTTAAAGGAAGAATTTGTTACACCCCACTTAAATGTACACCCAAATCGCCTTAGCCTACCTTGTATGCACTCATTTTTAGTGCATTATTGTTACAACATTTGTTTAAACCCAAGTTAATTATCTAATTGATTACATGGTTGCTAAGTCGAGTCATATCCTTGTACATATTGTTTTGGGACGATTGGGACTCGTGGGTAAAGTACTAGTGTAATGGAGTAATGGGGAAGAACATCATTTATTACCCCCATATGTGCTAAATGTTTTAAAAGTACTCCAAGTTTTTCGATTATCTTAATTCGAGTCATTAGATTAGTATTTGTAAAGTTATGTAAAAGTTCAAGTGTAAGGGGAATGCAATGCCCCTATGATGTATTATTTTGGATGGTAGGGTAAAAGTGTATGCAAAAAAAAAAAAAAAAAAAAAAAAAAAAAAAATCGAAAAAAATCAAGAAAAATACAAAAAAAATGAGAAAAGGAAAAATAGAAAAAAAACATACGGACTACCATCCCGTTTCATTTTATGTTTATTTTATGTTTATGTTTTGTTATTTTCTTTCATTAGCTTAGATCGAGTCTAGTCTTGGCTTAGCAACATTGTATAGTACATGTAATTAATCAAGATCTTTAACTCGCCACCAGTAAAATATCCTTTATCCAACAAAACCGTGTTTTCCTTTTCCCTACACCTAACGTTATAACCCATTTAAAAGCCCTCTTTGATAGTTTATCTTTGGTGCTTACGCCTAGTGGAGGAGGTTTTCGATCCTTTCCCAAGCCTATGGTAATCTATTTGCTATGACAGGTAGTGAGAGATATTTTCCGTTTTCATTTATGAGATTTATTTTGATGACACTTGAGAGATGTGAGTATCTAAACACTACTTGTGAGGTGCTAGTATGTAATCTCCGTGCTTATTATGATTGAAGTGGAACGATTATTTGTTGTAATTACTTTTATGTTTGCATTAAATGACCCCTAACTTGTATTTTGATTAGAATAAAAGCGCATTTGCTTGAGGACAAGCAAATCTCAAGTGTAAGGGTATTTGATGAGGCGAAAAGTGTACCGCTTTTAAGGGGTCATTTAAGCCCGAAATCGTATTTATTTGATCAAATATTGCCCTAAATCGTTCCTTTTGTCATTTTAGGTACTTTTGAGGAGAAATCTGGAAAAGGAGGCATTTTGGACGTTTTTGGAGCATTAAAGTGAAGAAAACGGCAAAGTCTCAAAATTGTGCTGAAAGTCACCTTTGACGGCGTCAACATTAACTCCAGACGGCGTCATGCTTTGGCAAGAAAAGTTGGATGTGAAATTTACTCATGACGGGCCAGTGAGTTTGCATGAGAATTCTGACGGCGTCACGCTTTAACTAAATCAAGGGCGTCACGGCTTAAATCATAAGGGGACGGCGTCACGTTATAGGTCCGACGGCGTCAAGCCTTGATAAGCCAGAATGGATTTTGGTAGAGCTAAAGAGGGACGGCGTCAAGATGGTCACCCGGGAACCCTAAAAGCGGCGAGGTGACGGCGTCACAATGCATAAGGTGACGCCGTCAGATGTCAAAGTCTATATATAGTTTTCTAATTTTTTGTCATTAAGGAGAGCTTAGTGTGTGGAATTTTGGGATAAAACCCTAAGACGATTTTAGCTACTTTTTCAGGGCTTCTTGCCTTGAGATCTTCCATGTTTCATTGAAAGATAAGTTATCAATTAATCATTCAATATGTCTATGTGTTGTTTGATTCTATCTTATGCTTGTCTTTTGTTTAACATGTTAGGCTAAATTTATCTTGTGTTTGCTTAGATCTAATGAAACCTAGCTATTGATTATTGGTTGTTAGTGTGTTGTTAGTTGTATTGGATGATTGTTTATCTATGTTAGGCTTAAGAAAACTGGCTAACTTCCTATTCGGTAACTTGCTTGAACGTCTTAAGAAACATGAACCAAACGCGTACTAAAGGTTTTTATGGTTGTATTTAATGCACAAGCGAATTCTAGTGATCCCATGTTAGGAGCTTCCTAGCCGGCTCGACATAGGAGTGAAGTAGGAGCTTGTAGAGTTTGGGGAAGTAAGTACGCCACCCCACGAATAGTATTAAGGAATACACCCGTCATCCACGCGACTAATACACACTAATTAACCGGTAAAAGATAGTTAGGGAGTAAGGAAATCTAAGTAAACACATTCCTCTACACATAAGTTTCTCACCACTTTTCATTTTTGTTATTTTATTTTATTTGCATTTGTAGTTATTTGGGTTAGTTGACTAGCAACTAATTCCGCCCACTCCTTCAAAACCGAGATTTTACTTGCTTTCATAAAAAAATATAAAAACACAAAAAAAAGAATCTTCCTCAACCCTTAGACCTAATTAGAGTAGCCTTTCACACCTAACGAACACTATTCCCTGTGGAGAACGATCAATCCCCCGTACTTACCACTACACTATACTACATCGGTCAGGTACACTGCCTGGTGGGGTTGTAAGCCTCTTGAGATCCCTTGAGAGGTAAAACCTGTTGTAAGGTTGCAAAACCCACGCATCAAAAAGGTATGTGTTTAAGCACATACCAAAATTCCCCTAGACTAAGATATTGCAATGTCCTCATGCAATGTTATAAGAACACGTTTTTGAAACTGAAAATTCCCAATCTCTTTTTACTAACTTTGAGAAGTAGCAAAATTTTCAAAAGAGATTAAGAAATCTTAAGTTCCAAAAACTCCTCGATTTTCCTTTTTATTTTATTTTTGTATTTTCTTATTTTCCACGTGACGGCTTTGTTGACAATCATTATCTAATCAATAACTTTTAGGGTCTTCGAGCAGGAAACACGAATCATAAAGAAGTGACCATAAGGATAAAATTCGTCGTTCCTGATTTTTCACGAGTCCCCAAACTAAGCTTAAAAACGAAATCATTGTCATTTACAAGTTAGATTGCCGACAATACTCATAAAAGCTAATTGTGTATTACTTCTCGTTCCCAAATTCCTATTTTCCTCTATTTATTTTATTTTTGGTGAGAAATGAATTTCTTCAAATTCTCGTTTCAATAATTTTTTAAGCCGATAAAGATACCTTAGTTTAGACGCTAAGTAGTTTCCAAACCTTCCCTCGAAAACCGTTGCATACAAAAATGAGGTCCACATCAAGGTCTCTGATTTAACACGATTTTGAGGATATCCCTTTTATTTGCGACCGAAACAACTCATCTACGAGTCCAGAGACAGAAGCCTTTATTAGGACACCCCCGGAGTCGAAGTTTGGCATTTTTAAACATTATTAAGCACATTAACGTATTTAATCCTTGGCCCTTTATAACAATCACATCATCGGCTGGGAACTGGCAAGATGTGATAGTCTATTATGACCTTGGAATTTTTCCTCTGCCTTTATTAGAAGTCTACAACATCGGCTGCGAACCGGCAAGATGTAGAAAACTTTTTATGGCTTTGGATTATTATTATTATTCATTATATTCATTAATTAATTGTGTTGCCAAACCCCAAGTCCTACGGCTTTTATAACAATCCCAACATCGGTTGCGAGCCGGCAAGATGGAATAGTCTATTACACCGTAACACTGGCAGTACCTTGATGTGTACCCAACTTTCATAAGCAAGAATTCTCTAAGGAAGAAATAAAAACTAATTATCGCCAAAACCAAAATACCTTTAATTATTCCTAGATTACTATTATTCGAGTGAAACAAGCTTATGGGAAAAAAAGCCACAAATAACTTTGATGAGCTTTAAAGAGATCCAACTACTCCACGTTTAGCAATCTATCTTATAAACAACTCTATCATTTCTCGTTCTTCGCAAATTTAAAATCTTAAATAATAAGATCCGCGAATGCTTAGCCTTATAATCAAGCCATGCATATATAAAGTCAAATACGGGAACTTGCAAACTCTTAAAAAGAATTCGCATTTTATAGCTCCTTGTGTAAAAGACTAGCACGAGCTTTTAGATTATAAATGGTTAAGGGAACAAGCTAGGGCTCAACACGCCCGGTCAAGTCAGAATTTTATTCCTACTCTCACCAGCGGAAAGTCAACAAAAATGTCAAAACTTATTATATTTTTGCAAAAAAATTTTTTTTTAATTTTTCTCTTTTTTTTTTTTTTTTTTTTTTTTTTTTTTTTTTTTTGAAATTTTTCAATTTTTGAGGAAAAACGGGGTTGCATGAGAAAACGGCAAAAATGCAAGGCAAAAATCAAATCGACAGATTACCCCCCCCCCCCCAAGACTAAAACGAGACATTGTCCTCAATGTCTTAAAGGTAAGGGTATCCCTACAAAAATCTAAGGCCGTTTATTAATTATGCCAAAAGATAGATGTAAAACGATAAGATTTTAGGATATCGATAAGCAGCGAATGATGAAACTCGAGTAGCGTGAAGGAAACTACGAGCACGAGAGTCTTCATCATCGAGCATATCCTGGACATATCACAGAAAAGACGAAACACAAGATATGTAAGAGGAGACCTCTTCATGTTTTATTAGAAATAAGATAAGAGGATAGATAGATAAGCATGGGGTGCCTCCCACGAAGCACTTGTTTTTGTTACCCGAGTCACATGAGCTTGACTCGACCCCGAATTTAGTTGTCCATGGGGAAAGTTTGGAGATCCGGGACAACCATGGATGGTACGTCCCCTCCAAAATAGTGCTTCAACCTATGACCATTCACCTTAAAGTTTGGACCGTCATTTTGAGCTAACTCGACGGTTCCATATGGAAAAACTTGAGTGATGGTGAATGGCCCAGACCAACGGGTTTTGAGTTTGCCCGAGAAAATCTTTAGCCGAGAATTGAAAAGGAGGACTCGATCACCAACATTGAAAATGCGGTTCTTAATCTTAGAGTCATGAATCTTCTTTGTTTTCTCTTTGTAGATCAAAGAGTTCTCGTAGGCTTGATCCCGAAGCTCATTTAATTCATTAATTTGGAGCTTACGGTGATCACCCGCGGTCTTAAGATCGAAATTGGCATGTTTCAAGGCCCAATATGCCTTATGCTCGAGCTCGATGGGCAGATGACAGGCCTTTCCGTAAACCAACTTGTAAGGAGTACACCCGATGGGTGTCTTGAAAGCGGTTCGGAAAGCCCATAAAGCATCATCCAATTTGTCGGCCCACGAGGCTCGATTTTCACCAACGATTCTTTCAAGGATACGTTTCAATCCACGATTCGAAACCTCGACTTGTCCGCTTGTTTGCGGGTGATACGCGGTAGAGAGTCGGTGAGTGACACCATACTTGAGCATAACTTTTGCAAATTGATCATTGCAGAAGTGAGTACCACGATCACTGATTATAGCACGAGGAGTTCCGAATCGGGAGAAGAGATTTTTCAAGAACTTAACAACCACTCGGGCGTCATTAGTGGGGAGCGCTTTTGCTTCAACCCATTTTGACAAGTAGTCGACGGCCACGAGGAAATACTTATTCCCTCGTGAAGACGGGAATGGCCCCATGAAATCGATGCCCCACACATCAAAAATCTCACATACTTGAATTGCATTTTGAGGCATTTCGTCTTTTTGTGAGATTTTTCATTGACGTTGGCAGGAGTCACATGACTTCACCAAATCGTGGGCATCGCGGTAGATTGTCGGCCAATAGAATCCAGAATCAAAGACTTTTTTAGCGGTGTAGCTGGCACCATGATGTCCCCCCGTAGGTCCATTATGGCAAGCCGTGAGGATGTCAACAGCTTCTTGGCCATGCACACATCGTCTTATCACTTGATCGGCACATATCCGGAATAAGTAGGGGTCGTCCCAGAAATAATGTTTAACATCTTTGAAAAACTTCTTTTTCTGCTGGGACGACATCCCTTTTACCACAAAATTCCCCGCATGGTAATTTGCGTAGTCAGCAAACCATGGGGTACTCGGATCATTCTTTAAAGATACCATCCCAAGTGTCTCGAGAGGAAATGTTTCGGTGATTTCCTTTTTCTCGAGATCACTTTGATGGGGATTTTCCAGTCTGGACAAATGATCAGCGGCTAGATTCTCTGCTCCTTTTTTATCACGAATGATAATATCAAATTCCTAGAGCAGAAGAATCCACCGAAGTAATCTCGGTTTAGCATCTTGTTTTGCTAAGAGATACTTGAGAGCAGAATGGTCCGTATACACTATGCTTTTAGATAAGACAAGATACGGTCTAAATTTCTCAAAAGCGTAGACAACGGCCAATAACTCTTTCTCGGTAGTAGTGTAGTGAGATTGAGCGTCGGTCATTGTCTTGCTAGCATAGTGTATCGGTTGAAAGTATTTTGACTTGCGTTGCCCCAGGACTGCACCGATAGCATAATCGCTTGCATCACACATTAGCTCAAAGGGCAAGTCCCAGTCGGGGGCAACCAAGATTGGAGCTTCAGTCAGTTTCTTTTTAAGAACCTCGAATGCTTTGATGCATTCGGGAGAGAAGAAGAACGGAGCATCTTTTTCAAGAAGACGGGTCAGAGGCCGGGCGATTTTTGAGAAGTCTTGAATAAATCGTCTGTAGAAACAGGCATGACCAAGGAAACTTTGGATTCCTTTAACGGTAGTGGGATGAGGTAGCTTAGCGATAACATCGACTTTAGCTCGATCGACCTCAATCCCAGATTTGGAAATCTTATGGCCGAGGACTATGCCCTCTTTAACCATGAAATGGCACTTCTCCCAATTTAGAACGAGATTGGCGTTTTCACACCCGTTCAAGCATTTTGTCTAAATGGGAGAGGCAAGACGAGAAAGAATTTCCATAGACGGAGAAATCATCCATAAAGACCTCCATTGTTTTCTCGATCATATCGTGAAATATGGCCATCATACACCTCTGAAACGTGCCCGGAGCATTGCACAAGCCAAAAGGCATGCGTCGGTAGGCAAACGTACCATAAGGGCAAGTGAAGGTGGTCTTTTCCTGATCTTGGGGATCAATTGGTATTTGAAAATACCCGGAAAAGCCATCGAGAAAACAATAGAACTCATTTCCCGCCAAACGCTCAAGCATTTGGTCCATAAACGGTAGAGGGAAATGGTCTTTACGGGTAGCATCGTTGAGTTTTCGGTAATCAATACACACTCTCCATCCGGTGACGAGACGTGTGGGAATTAACTCATTTTCTTCATTTGTTACGACGGTCATTCCACCCTTTTTAGGCACACAGTGAACCGGACTAACCCATGAGCTATCTGAGATTGGATAGATCATCCCTGCGTCAAGAAGTTTAATAACTTCCTTTTTTATGACATCATGGATTTTTGGGTTAACCCGTCTCTGTTGCTAAACAGCGGGTTTGAAATTATCTTCCAATAAGATCTTATGAGTACAGAACTGAGGGTCTATGCCCTTTATATCGGAGATTTGCCAAGCGATGGCACTCTTATGCTTTTTAAGCACGTCTAAGAGTTTTGTCTTCTCCTCATCTTTGAGAGCTTTGCACCTTCTAACATCTCGAGTTGATAATTCTCCTCACGCTTTTTCTTTTTCATTCACGATTTGATGTTAACCATATGTGGGATTTTTCCCAATATCCTGCCTTCCTAGATTCAACTTTCAAGCAGTCAATCATGACGGGAAATGTATCGGAATCTCCCAAGAAAGCATATTCAAGATGCGGAGGTAAATCCTTGAGCTCAAGCTCCGGAGGATTCTCAATAGACGGCTTAACTTCTTTAATTTCTTCTTTTTGAATTTCTTTTGTCGGAGGGAGAGAAGGTGACGGGTCTTCATTCAATAATCTTTCTAGCAAAAGAATATCTCCCTCCGGATCAAGATAAGAATCATCAACTTCCGGTGAAGTTGGTGTTTCTATAGCAAGAAAGTCATCGACCTCTTCCAGGAAGAAATCACCTCCCTCAAACGGAGTGAGGGACGGGGAAGGGTCGGAAAGAATGGGTTGAGTAGAAGGAGTGGGATTGCCACTCGAGGATTTATCGGAAAATCCAAGAACTTCTTGAGAATACTCCTCCGATGCAACATCAATCACATCGATTCGATTAACCGAGACGGAATCGTGACTGGAGGAGTATTTGAAAGTTCGGTCGAGGTTAAAGGTCACGGCCTCATTATCCACCCTCAACGTTATTTCTTCACCGTAAACATCAATCAAAGCCCGCCCGGTCCTCAAAAATGATCTTCCGAGAATTAGAGGAACCCGGGGGTCGGCATCGAAGTTAACAACCACAAAATCGGCTGGGAAATGGAACTTCCCCACCTTGACGAAGACATCCTCGGCTATGCCAAGCGGAATAGTCGTGGTCCGGTCTGCAAGCTCGAGGGTCATACAAGTTGGGGTAAGTTCGGGCAATGAAAGTTTTTGCCAAACGGATAACGGCATTAGGTTGATGCTCGCACCTAGATCGGCCAAGGCATGACATTCAACCAACCCCGGGAAGTCACATGGAATTAGGAATCTTCCCGGGTCTCCAAGCTTTTCCGGAAGCTTTTTAAGGAGTACCTCTGAGCAGTTTTCGTTCAGAGGGGTTTTTGTGAGCTCAAATAATTTCTCTTTATTGCTCAATAAACTCTTGATTGTAGAAGCAAATTTTGGCATCAAAAGCAAAGCATCCGCGAAGCTTATATCAAAATTCAAATCTTGGAAGATTTGAAAGAATTTTTCCATTTGATTTGAAGCTTTTTCGCGGAGCTTTTGATCATTTAATCGCGAAGGATATGGAAGTTTTGCTTTTACGGAAGCTTCTTCGGGAGCTTTTTCGGGCTCAACGTTCTTTGGTTCAGATGGATGGACAACCGTAGGTTGGACGTCTTTGGTTCCTCCGTTGTTAGTAGGAGATTCCATGTCCTTTGTCACCTCGGGTTCACGGGCGACTACCTTAGGAGGAAGAGAAGAAGAGGTAATCGGAGCCGTGGGTCCATCGTAAGAAACACCACTCCTTGTAGTGATCGCCTTAACATCGCCCCTCGGGTTGGTGACCGTGTTGCTTGGGAGAGAAGTAGTACCCGAGCCCGAGGGTCGATCATTTAAAGACTTCTTCATTTCAGTCATTTCCTTAATAAGAAACCTGGTTGTTTCTTCTTGGGATTTTTGTTGAAGAACTAGTTGTTTCAGCAACTCATCAGTGGGCGACGGAGGTGGAACGAATCCTTGGTTGTAGTTTTGGTTTCCTTGATTAAGGTTTTGCCCACGGTTGTTTTGGTTATGAACTTGATTGGTATTAGGGGGAGGATGGTAATTTCCTGGGTTTGGTGGGTGGTAATTCCCTTGGTTGTTACGGTTTTGGTTTGGAACAAATTGATTATTTCTGTTTTAGTTCTGATTCTGATTGTTCGAAGCTGAATTGTTAAAACCTGGTGGTCCAAGATAATTGTTAGAACGGTAGCTGAGAAGATTACGGTCTCCTTGAGGTTGGAAACCGTTACCTCCCTGATTGTAGGATCCCGTAGCAGCATAAACGTTCTCTTGAGTGTAGCCACCGGCGGCTGGGCACTCGAAATACGGATGTGGACCAGCACAAGTTTCACAACTTTGGTTTACAATATTGACTTGATGATTGTAATGTTGAGGGAAATGGTTTTGATTGTTGTGGAATGGAGAAAGGCCGGGTGGTCCCATTTGGTTATTTTGAGGACGGAATCCTTGAATTCGATTGTAGGTTACTGATGCTACGGTAGCATTCGAACCTTGGCCACCGGAGGCTTTACAATCATAATAAGGATGTGGACCACCGCAAATCTCACATTTTTGATTCACAACATTGACGGGCTGAGAAGGTCTTTCTTTATCAATTAGACGCCCGATTTGTTTAGTGAAAGAGGCAAAAGCTTCTTCTTGTTTGCTAAGAGCTCGGGTGAAAGCATCATCTGATTTGTTACTCATATTTGAAACTTGAGCTTTGGTTCTAGAATTCCTCACTCTGGCTTTATTTTCAATGATAGTCAAAGCTTCTTGAGTGTTTCTAGTCAGAAAATTTCCACCCTCAGCAGAATCGAGTGAATCTTGATCAGATGGATTCAACCCATTGTAGAAAGTATCAATTTGAAGCAAGGTTGAAAATCCGTGATTAGGACACTTCTTTAACAACTCTTTGAATCTATCCCAAGCTTCGTTGAACGATTCATCGAAAGCTTGCTGAAATCGAGTGATTTGATTTATGAGATTCGATGTTTTAGAAGGAGGATAAAAGTAGTTCACGAACTTAGAGGCTAAGTCATCCCATGTAAAGATTGAATTAGGAGGTTCCTTATCGAGCCAAGTCCGGGCTGCTCCTACTAGAGAAAAAGGAAACAACCTCAATTTAAGCACATTATGAGGAACGTGATTCAAGTTAAGTGTTTCGGTGATGTCAATGAATTTCTGGACATGGGAATGAGGATCTTCATTTTCGAAACCGTGAAAGGAAATACCGGTGATAAGATTAAGTAACCCGGTTTTTATTTCAAATTGATTTGCAAACATATCGGGTATCACGATTGCTTTGCCACCACCATTGAAAGGTGATTGGAGTAATTCTTCCATTGGTCGGAGATCGGGAGCCGGATTGGCATTAACATTAACACCCACCGGAGGGTGTTGATTGTTTGGTTCATCGGCCATTTCTTCAACGGTTGAGAAATGAACACGGTTGTTTTGACGGATAATCCTCTCGGGATTTGAAAGTGGTGAAAGAAGAGGTTGAGAAGAAGAACGGGTGTGCATACACCAAAAACAAACACAAAATTAAAAACGAAAACCAAATTTGAAAATAAAAATATTTTTGGATTTTTTTTTTTAATGAAAAATTAGATTTATTTTCTTTTTGGTGATCGTTGATCAACCGTACTTGTTTCTTTCTAAACTACGCGCAGCGTGGCGGGAGAGAAGAATGGATCTCTCTTCGGTCTGCAATTTAATGTCAAGACCTCCTTAAACCCCGTGTATAGGTTGTAGTAAAGAAATAATCCAAGAAACGTTTAATTTTCCGATCTCTTTTGTTGTTATTTGGAATGGTTTACAACGCCCTCTCGAGAGCGAGGATATTTATTAATGGTATTTTTGAAAACACTTTAGGAAAAGTGTTTTATTTATTTATCTTTTTGTATTTTTGTATTTTTCAAAAACAAATAACTTCCGAGGAAGGATCTTCAAAACACAAAATACGATACGAATCAACGACAACGTTTCAAGCCTTCCCCGGCAGCGGCGCCATTTTGATTAAGTTGTTTTCCAAAGGAATATTTGTGAAAATATTTCCCCGGGTCGTTCTCCCAACGAAGGTTTGACGGCGTTTAAATCGATTCGGTGTCGTGAAAATGTGAAGTGAATAAGTGAACGTGAAAGTGATTATTTTGGTATCGATTAAACTAAAATATGGAAAATTAAAAGCAATCTACTTAATCAAATAAATGCACACAAAAACAAATCAAATAACGCAAATCCCGGGCTAATCCCGAGACTTATAAAAGTATTAGTGAACTTATAAGCCTAAAATACAAAACTAACAATTCAAGGGACTGAAAATGTAATTTATAAAAACTAAATTTATAAAAGAAAATAAAGAAAAAGTTTATTGAAAAAAACTAAGGGACTGAAAATGTAATTTCGGAAACTATATTTAAATCTAAAAGTTTTAAAACAAAGACAAGGACTGAAACTGTAATTTCTAAAACTTGTTTAATACTAAAAACGTTTTTACACTAAGACATGGACTAAACTTGTTAAAACTGAAACATAGGGACTGATTTGTAAAATTTTAAAACTAAAAACGATTTTCTTACTTCTAACCACCCAGGTTCGAAACTGAGTCACTACTTATTAACTAAACTATTTTTTTTTAATTTTCATCTTTTGCAAATCAAATCACGACTAACAAACACTAATTTCATGAAAAGAAATTAACTCAAACAAGCTTGAATAAGCTGGAAAACAGCTTGAACACAAAACAGTTAAGTTTTTCACACTCTTTTGAAAACAGTCAAACAAGCTCAAAAATGAGACTCAAATAAGCTAACCAAATAAGCTGAAAATAGAAAACCAAAAGCAGAAACTGATAAACAGCTAGCTTGTCTAGCTTTTGCCCCAAATTCAGACCCTAAGCTCAAGAAATCAACTATTTATGGACTAGAGAAAGTGACTGTAAACAGACAACCTTATGGTGCAGGGGAGTCAAATGATCAGATAACCAACTTTGAGCACTATTTCAAATAAGCAAATAAGTATCAAACTGAGATTTACTTGTTGATTATGAGAGACTAGCAACCAAAGAACACAGAACAACAAGCCAATTCAATTTCCAACTACTATTGAATCCTACAAATGATCTTAAAGTTTATGCAATTTCTGAATTATCACTATTTTTTACTTTGTTTATATTTTTGCAATGTTGAATTTAATGAAATTCTATCTGTCCTAAATGCCTAATTATGTTGCAATAAGCTACTATGCAACTAATATAAGCTACATTAACTACTTTTAAACTAATTTTAAAGATTTAAGAACCTACAATTCTAACAGATGGCATATTTGAAGAATTAAAAGAGAGATTTGACTATTTATCTAATAAGCCTACTATTTTTATGTTTTTCTACTATATATCAGCCTAATGTAACTTGACTAAACCAAATGCAATGCTTAAATCGTACTCTATCATAGTAAACTAAACTGTTCCAAACACCCCTATTCGAATCTGATGGTGAACTATATTTAAGCACAATGAGATTTAGCCAACTAATCCACCAAGTAAACTTAGATTATGATCAACTAACTTATATGAACCAGAAACTCAGATAACAAACATCTAAACAGCACAAGAGTACATTATGCAAACTAGAGGCAGTAATGAAACAGTAAGATCAATAAAGTGCAAACAACAAAAGTAAGATGCAATCTACTATTATATCAAGTAAACTACTACTATTAAGGTATAATATGACTAAACTGAACCAATTAAACAGTAAACAAGCAAACAACTCAGATCTATACTATATAAACCATTATTATGCAAAAGAAGCTTGAAAATGAAAAAGAAGAACTCACTAGGAGGACCTCAGCTAAACAGAGGTTTCACTTCAACCAAGCCTATCTTTAGATAGGCCAACTGCTTCCCTTTCTCAGTTTGGACTACCAATTCAATCTCAGATCATCATCTTTATCACCACAGCCTTGACTTATGTTGACTATATGTGATTTGAGAGAATAATGAACTAGAAAGCTCACAGCAAGCTATGGAAGCTTGAATAAGCTTATATGAACAATAAAAGGCTGGTTGCAGCCGGATTTGTTTGAATTAAAACTTTTTTTTTTCTGATTTTTTTTTATATATATATTTTTTCTTTTATATATAAGATGCACAAACTTAAGAGATTACTTTGAATTTAAACTAAAATTGATTTAAAATAGCTAATAAAACAGTAACACAAGCTTAAACAATAACTAAAAGTAAATTGAGAATTAAAGAACAATAAGTAAATACGGATTATATAAAATGTAAACTAATATTTCATTAATAAAAAGCTTGATTACACTAGTTTGAGACTGAAATTACAATTGAGAAACTAAAATAGCAGAGTAACACTACTTAAATTCTACACCCCGAAATGAGGAGAAACCCTCTTCTATTTATAGAGCTCGAATGAACCTTCTGGGACTTCCACCCTGGCAATCCGCGTGCAACTTGAGCTATCCATCACCCTTAGATCAATCCTTGCTCAACACTCCTCATTTCCCACCGTTTGATCAAACTTTACGCGTGTTCGGTCCAATCACTCGCTGCCATGTATCCCATTCGTGCATGTTCTGACACCTGACATCCTTTGATTAGACACTTATACCCTTAATTGGGTAAAATTGTACGGGTAAAAGAATTAGGGTTCTTGTGGTAATTTGGGGAAGAACTGGTAAAAGGCGCGGTGTGGGTTGGGGTTGGATTTTTATTATTTGATTGACTTGGGGATAATAAGGGGGTTGACCGGGTTATTTGTTTGGGTGTGGATCGGGTAGTGTGGGTTTTGGGTTTTATTTAATAGATTGGGTCGTGGGTTAATGTGGTGATGGGCTTAGGGATTTAATATGGATTGGGTTTTTTGGTTAGGGTTAAATCCGGATATAGGTGTAGTTTAGGATTTATCATAAGGACCAAATGTGTATTACTTGGAATCTCAGGGACTGATCTTGCCATATTTTTCAAGGTTGATCTAAGGGTGATTCTTGACTTTTTGACCAAGTATGTCTTTCCCGGATTCGGTTCTGAGTCTTTTCCGTATCTCATGCTCGTTTTCTCGGGTTTTCCGTGTCTTTTGTCAATTTTCACGATATCCATCCCTGCACATACAAAAACACAAAAACATAGTATCTTTTGGCATTTTGGTCGGGTTTTTGGTCTTTTTGAGTCCGGTTTTGGTCAAGAAAAGGTATGTGTTTAAGCACATACCACATTTTTAACCCATCAGGCAATGGGTAGTCCTCTATCCACCTAACGAAGGGTGTAGCCGAACCCATAGGGTCCGAATATAGGCAATTATAGGGTGGTGCATACATAGGAACAGCATTATACGGATTATGGTTTGGGGGTACTCCCATAGGAGTTTGGCTAGGGTAGGACTGATAAGGTGTGTTCATGTCGAATGGATAACTGTTTCCCATGGCGTACGGAGGGTACACCGTAGGATGTCCGAAGGGTATGTTCCCATAAGGTTGAGGGAGACTAGGGTTGTTAGGCTGCCCATTTACTGGAGGATATAAACCTTGAGTGTAAGATTGAGTTTGGAACGAGGGGTACATACCATTGGGAGGAAGATTTCCTCCCATATTAATTGTAGGCGGATTGCCTTCTACGCCTGATGTGTGAGAAGGCTGCAATGGAACCCCTGCTTCAGTTCTCCCAAGATGAGCTGCTAACAATGGAGGTAGATTCACCCCCGTCTCCTCCCTTCGTTGGCTCCTCCCGTTGGAACCTTCGGCAACCGCTCCTTCTCTTCTAGTTGGAGCCCTCTCCGGGACTCCTTCGAACCCAACGGACCTTCTACTTAGCCTTCGACCAACTGTTGACCCTATCCTTAAGGCCGAGAGTGTTGCTCCTTGGGCCGGAGGCCTAGGCTCCATTTCCATCTCTTCCTCATAGTCATCACTTGAGTATTCCAACTCCCTCCGCATCTCAGTATTCCGAACCTGCCTTCTGCGAGCCCTTAAGAGGGATTCCAACGCTTCGTGGTTGGTTTCGACAAAGGTTGGGCTAATAACAGGCTCCGGATTGGCTGATGTCGACGCATGATGGTTGGGTGTTATTTCTGGATGAGAACGTGTTGTGAACGTGGAAGCGATTATTGGGGGAAGGTTGTTGGAGTCGTTGATTGGTATTGGCGCCAAGGTCGAGAAACCCGGTGGGGGAGTATCTTCTCTCCCTTGATCCATGCCGGATATATAGTGAAAGTAGTTGGTTGGTTTTAAGCTTGGAAATAACGAGACCAATTGTAGCGGTCCCACGGATGGCGCCACTGATTGTACAATAATTTGCAAGACCAGGCCTTCGATGATGATCAAAGGATATATGGGGTGTTGAGATTGTGCCAAGCTTGTTATTAACCTGAAATAAGAAATACTAAGACACTACGTTAAGTGATTGTGTAGGGGTTGGGCCCTGCGAACCACCTTCGGCGTGCGAATAAATATGTGTTATGATAAGTTGATAGTAAATTGAGAGGGTTGAGTTAGCATACCATTGTTCTTGCCCGTCCAAGCTATTTATAGGGGAGCAAATAGGCTTAGAGAGCTCTTGCACATAATTCGGAGATCATGGGGGCGTCCCATGATTTGTGGTAACCGCTAGGGCTTTGTGACCCACGTTCTCCTTCTTGGCGGGAAAGCCTAAGGGAAGAGGGGACGTGGGTATGAACAGGTCAGTATGGTTCTCCGTCCTAATTCCTTCGAAGGAGATACCCCGAAAGGCTTAAGGCTTCGATTGGCAGATTCCCACATGGTAACCACTTCATAGATGAAATGGTTTTACGCCAATGAAACGTTTAAGGAGATTGACCTGGGCCTTTGAAGAGAAGGCTTCGTACAGGCTCGAAGGGGAGTCCTTCGACCCGTTCGGAGGGTACATCATCAGACTTTAACTTCTCCTTTTTGCCTTTGACTATCTCAGAATCTTTTTCCATGACCATCTCATGAACTTTGAGATTTCCTATGAGCTCGTCAAGTGGCATGCTTGAAAGATCCTTAGACTGTTTAATGGCCGTCACCTTCGCTCTCCACTTCGGATGAAGTGCTCTAAGAAATTTCCTGACAAAGTTCTTACTAGAAAAAGAATCGTCAAGTGCTTTAAGAGAGGTAACAATAGTATTGAACCTAGCAAAAGCACTATCAATGGTCTCATCTTCAGGGATAGCAAATTGTTCATATTGTTGAACAAGAAGATCAATTTTGTTATCCTTTACTTGTGAGTTCCCTTGATGAGTGATAATTAATGATTGTCAAATATCTTTAGCGGTTTTACACATAAAGACTCTTTCATATTGTTTCCTAGGTAAAGCATTATAAAACATCATTTTAGCTTCATTATTTTTGGCAATCAACTTCTTTTGCTCATCACTATGACGAGTAAGAGAAGTACCCTCATCCCGACCACCTGATATATCCTTAATTATAGGTTTATGGTCACCTTCTACAATGATGTACCATAGATCTATATCCTTTGACTTCACGTAAGTTTCAAAGCGATTTTTCCAATATATAAAACTATTTGCTTCAAATAGTGGTGGTCTTTGCATAGACTGCCCTTCTTTGTAGTTTTCAAAATCCATTGATCGTTTCAAGTTTTAAAATACAATATATTTTGAAAATCTTGAGTAACGTAGCTCTGATGCCAATTGTGGAAAACTAGAAGGGGGGTTGAATAGTTTTTACCGCTTTTTAAATTTATTCGCTTTGAGTACTTAACGTGATTTCAAACTAATGCAAATAATCAAGTAATATAAGTAAAGAAAGTAAGGAAAGAACAATCAAACCACAACACGGATGTTTATAGTGGTTCGGTCTACAAGGACTCTCTTCCTTGCCCTACTCCACTCCTCGAGCCTCTAACTCGAGAGTTTTTCTTCACTAAGAAACAAGCTCCCTTCTAGGCAGAGAAAACCTTTACATGTCGCTTACTCTTTTTTCGGTACTAAGCTAGATACCGAGTTCTTTACAAGGGTACAACCACTCCCAACGTCGCTTAACCTTTTTCCGGTACTAAGCTAAATACCGAGTTCTTTACAAGGGTACAACCACTCCCGACACTCTATGTGTTTTGAGGACTAAAACACTAACCGATCACTACTGAATGTCTGGTATAAACAATGATGTGTGAACTACAAATGAATCACACAGTAACTATACTAAAGGTTTACAACACTGTGTTGAACCTTGATGCTTGATCTCTTTGCTACAAAAGAAAGATCTCTACAAATGAAATGAATGAATGAATGGGTTAGTAAACTAAGAAAGAATGTATATGCAATGTATGCTATGTGAGTGATGATTGTCCTTGAATGATCAGCTTGCTATTTATAGGCAAAACTGACCAGACAAAGGACGGATTTGGCGGACCCAAATTCTGGGTTCCGCCCATACAGCTGTTTGGGTCCGCCGGGACATGACAGCTGGTTCTTACAAGATCTTACACAATCCAACCCATTGCTTGTAAATCTTTCTAAAATATTATGTTAAGTCAACCAAGCTATCTAAATGATGTATGCCATGATGTCATGTATATATTTACATTTAGGAATTAAAATGTAAAACATGTAAATGTATATATGTATGTAATATGTATCCTAGTGATCATGTAGCATGTATATGATGGGTTTTAAAAGCTTATTGTTGGGCTATAAAAGTCAAAGTACTGCTACTCAAGTCAAAGTACTGCTGTTCAATTAAAGTACTGCTGCTCGTTAAAGGACTGCTATGCAAATAGTTTAAGGACTAATGTGTAATTCTAGAAAGTTCGTATTAGATTAGAGTTATAATTAGAATTACTTTTCGTTCAAGTATTGTAAACCGACTAGGGTTTTCCTTGTGCCTATAAAAGGATCCCTAGGTTGGCATTAGAGATATGTGTGTTTAGTAAGACAAGTTTATGCGATTAGAGATATACGATTATTAGAAGTATTAGAGTTTAGAGTTTGTTAGTGAATCTGTGTAAGAAAGCAGGTTCAAGGTTTTAATAATATTCAAAGTTGTTTATTAATTCTTCTTAGCTTTGTTGAAGTAGATTCCGCATACTTAGCAAAGTATATCAGTGTTTCATTATTAATAGTTTTGAATTCATTCAAAGTTGTTAAACCGTAGACAAGCTACAAGTTAGTTTGATCAAAGTATGTCGATTCATCTGTCTCCCAGATTGTTGTGAGATCTCCTAACAATATCAAACCTACTCCTTGTGGTGGAATATGCTCAAAATAAGTTTGCACTTGGAGATATAACTGAAGCATATCATCTCTATCAATCAGATGTAGTATATCCCATAATGAATTAAACACTCTAAAACTTCCATCTTGTCTATGAAAGATCAGATAATCTCCTTCTTTAGATTCTACAACTGAAAAAGTAGATATCTTGGACTTCTTGTCAGTATCTTCTTTCAATTTTGGATTCTCTAAGTCAACAACTCTAAGATAATTTCTGAGCTCATCAACTGTGTTTGTTCTTAATTCAACAGCTTCCTTGAACTTCTTTGATGGCTGTTCATCAGTGATTCTTTTCCTCTTTGAGCTTCTTGTAGCAGCTCTTTCCTTTCTTTTATCTTCAAGCTCCTTATCTTCAAAAGAAATAATGCTTGCAAGATCTTTTTGAATAGCTTCTCTAACAGCATCATACAGATCCTTCATCTCTGTATATGTCAATCTAACTAATCCTGTATATCCTTGACCTTTCAGATAAGTCATCATATCATTCCTTTCTCTAGCTTTACTAATTGGCCTTTTTAATTGAACACTCTTCCTTGATTCTTCAGCATCTATCTCTGCATCTATCTCTGCTTGCAGTATTCTAGCTGCTTCCTCATTTTTGGCAACCTGAATTTGTCTTATCTGTGCCAATGTCATCTTCTTCTTCTTCTTTTCTACCAAGATCCCTTTGCCTTTATCTTTTGGATCTATCTCTTGTGCAGGTTGAGAAGAAGTATTATGTTGTTGTTCAACCTCATGAATACTAATACCTCTTTGACTTGACATATTAAGCATGATATCAGCAATTGTTTCATCATCACTGTTAGTATGAGCTATAACATCTTCTTCCTGAGCTGGTTTAGAAGGGCCTACTTCCTCTTGAACTTGAATTGAAGGACCAATATCTTCTTCAAAATCTAAGGTTCTAGGTGTAATAGTGAATTGCCTCTCAGTACCTTGTTGAGCAGTACTTTCTTGAGCAGTACTTTCAGCTTCAGCTCCTTCCAAGTTTATTTCCTCAGTATCACCACTTCTTACTTCAACAGAAGCTTCTTCCAAATTTATTTGCTCTGTTTCATCACTCTTCCTCTGAACAGTATCTTGAGGAATATTTTTAGGTGGTGTCCTCTGTGGTGTCCTCTGAGTATCATCCATAAATCCAGCATCTTGTTCAAAATCTTGTTCAAAACCAGCATCATCTTCATTCAAATTCTCTAAATTCCTCCCCAATTGGAATGAAGATTGCTTCTTAGACTTTGTCTTCTTTGACTTAGAAATCTTCGTAGGTATCTTACCACTCTGCTTCTGAGACTTTACCCATAATCTATGGTGTTGAACTAGTGGCCAAACATACCTTTTCAATCTTTGAAACTTAGTCTTTAATTTTGCTATCTTAGCAGCTTGAGCCTCACTCTCCTTTTTCAGCCTCTTTAACTCCCTTGTTAAAGCATAATTGTCCAATTCTGTCTCTTCTTCTTCAAATTGCTTAGACATATTTGTGGAAGAATAATCAGTAGGAGATGGTGGTTGATTCAAACCTTGGTCTGACCCCTCATGAGTAGGAATGTCCATAGGAGCAGTATCTTCCCTAGTAGCAGAATGTGGAGAAGCAGTATGTTGAGAAGCAGTAGGTTGAGGAATACTAGCTTCTCTTGAAGATGAAGACTCTTGGCTTGCTGATTCAGAATTTGCTTCTTGCTCTTGCTCTTGCTCTGCATCTCTAACGACTTGTGCAACTCCCAATATGTGAGCAGTCAAAGGTGTGTTGGTTCTAGAGAACTTGGCACTTTGTTTAGATAGAAAAGTAAACACCTTTGATGGAAGTTTGACAGTGGGTAAAAAACTTTGAGGTTTAGGGACATCCTCAAGTTGATTGTTCAAGAATAACTGAACAAACCTTGGATACATCAAAAATGGTGATCCATTAGCAATATGTGTAAGCATACCATCCAGAATGAGTCTTGAAAAATTGAATCTTCGATCGGTAGCCAAACCCACTAATGCAGATGCAATATTTTGACCAAATTGATCAAAAGAAGTACTCTTGGGACTCAAACAATGAAGTAGAACGTGAATTAGGTACTTCCAATGAGAACAAAACAAAGGCTTTTGAAAAGTAAGTTGACGTAAGCAGTACGTTGCTGAAGCAGTACTTTAGGCAATAAAGCAGTACGTTCCATCTTGTTATCCACAATCAATATACCAACTAAAACCAAGAACTTGTAAATGATTCATGATTAAGTTCTAACTAATAGCTTATGTTGCCTCCCCTCAAATACAACATATAGGCTAAACTAAACTACTAAAACCAATACTTTCAATAAGAACTAATAGAAAGTATACTAACTAATACTAAAGCCTCCCCTCAAATGTAGCCTAGTAGTTGATCATCCCAATGCTCACAACTAAGTGGTTGAATCTTGAAACATCAAATCCCTTAGTGAGTAGATCAGCTACATTATCATCTGTGTGAACCTTAACCACATTGATAAGCCTGTGCTCATAACAATCCCGAATAAAGTGATGCCTAATCTGAATATGCTTGGTCTTGGAGTGATAAACTGGATTCTTCACAATGCAGATGGTACTCTCATTATCAATGTTGATAGGAGTATTTTTGAAATTGAATCCATAATCCAAGAGTTGATTTTGCATCCACAAAACTTGTCCACAACAGCTTGCAGCAGCCACATATTCTGCTTCAGTAGAGGAGGTTGCAGCAATGGTTTGCTTCTTACATTGCCAGGAGACTAATCGTCTTCCAAGATATTGACACCCTCCTGAGGTTGATCTTCTATCATAGTTATCCCCTGCATAGTCACTATCTGAGAAGGATTCCAAGTGAAAAGGTGACTCCTTAGGATACCATAATCCTAACTTTGGTTGATGCTTGAGATATCTAAAAATCCTCTTGACTGCATACATATGGGAAACCTTTGGTGTAACCTGAAATCTTGCACATAAGCAAACAGCAAACATGATGTCAGGTCTTGATGCAGTTAAATACATAAGACAACCAATCATAGATCTGTAAAGCTTGACATCCACAGCTTGTCCATCTTCATCCTTGCCTAAGGGTTTATTTTTATCAATGGGTGTGGTGGCAGGCCTGAGATTTGGAAGGTCAAATCTTTTAAGTATGTCTGCAACATACTTTTCTTGGTTAATGAAGATTCCATCTGTTGTTTGTCTAACTTGAAGACCCAAAAAGAAAGTTAATTCTCCCATAGAACTCATTTGAAACTCCTTCTGCATAAGATCTTCAAATTCTTTCACCATAGACTTCTTTGTAGCCCCAAATATAATATCATCCACATATACTTGGACTAACATAATGTCTTTCTTATCCCTCTTGATAAACAAAGTCTTATCAATTGCTCCTCTCCTATAACCATGTTGTAATAGAAAGTTTGAGAGTCTCTCATACCAAGCTCTGGGAGCTTGATGAAGGCCATACAGTGCCTTGATCACTTTGTAGACTTTGTTTGGATGAGCAGGATCTTCAAAACCAGGAGGTTGTTTAACATAAACTTCCTCAGAAATTGTGCCATAAAGAAAAGCACTTTTCACATCCATTTGGTAGACAGGAAATCCCATGTATGATGCAAAGGCAAGAAATAACCTTATTGCCTCTATCCTTGCAACAGGAGCAAACACTTCATCATAATCCACTCCTTCTTCTTGGCGATATCCTTGTGCAACCAATCTTGCTTTATTTTTGATAACATTCCCTCTTTCATCTCTTTTGATTCTGAAAACCCATCTTGTACCAATGACTCTTTTGCCATCTGGTAAATCACATAATACCCAGACTTCTTGAAGCTTGAATTGTAGAAGCTCCTCTTGCATGGCTTCAACCCAACTTTCATCAGTTAAAGCTTGAGCTACCTTCTTGGGTTCTTCTTGAGATAGAAAGCAAGCAAACAGGCATGTTTGGTGATCCTTGTGATTCATCCTGTTTTGTTTATAAACAAAGCTAAGTAAAGCAGTATGTTGCTTAGAAAGTCCTTTAACTTTGTTCCTTGTAACCACTCCTGAAGAGGGTGATCCAATAATGTTACTTTGAGGATGAGCTTTATGAACTCTCAATGTAGGAGTTAGTGGTACTGGAAGATCAGACTCCAGGTTAGTAAAATCAATGCCTTCATTGGAGAAAATACCTTCTGGATTAAACTCATCATCAACTTCTTCTAATCCAGGAATGTTAGCATTAACTAAATCATCATTATCAATATTGGAATCATCAGCATTGTTCCAATTTGATTGTTCTAATACACTAGAAGTACTGCCAAAAGGATCAGCAGTACTTTGATCTAAAGTACTGTGGGCAGTATCTTGAAATTTACCCTGTTTCTTTGCAGCCTCATAAGCCTTCCTTTGTTCATCTTCATAGGATTGGGCTATAGTTTCTTGAAAAAGCATCCTATTAAGTTCATCTTGTATGGCTTGATCTTCATCAGATACTGTATGAGTTGGCTGAGCAGTACTTTGTTCCTCATTAGTAACTTCAGGTTCCTTGTTAGGAACATCTTCTGGTGTAACATTGACTCCATGAACAATGTACTGTGAATCATCTTCTTTGGAATTAGCCTGATTCTCTTCTCTAACAGGAACATAATTCATAGATGGTGTGAACTTGAGATCAAGATCAAACATCCAATCAGGACCTTTACCTTTCTGAGTTTCCTTATCTTCCAAAAATTCAACATGAAGACAATCTTGTACCTTTTTGGTATTCCTGTTATAAACTCTAAATCCTTTGCTATTTGTACAATAACCCAATAAATATCCTTCATCTGACTTACCATCAAATTTTCCCAGAGAATCAATGGTATTTAGAATAGTCAGAGAGCAGCCAAAAGGTTTTAGAAAACGAATGTTTGGTTTCTTTCCCATGAGTAACTCATAAGGTGTCTTCATTTGAGGTTTAGTTACTGAAACTCTATTCAACACATAGCAAGCAGTACTTATGGCTTCAGCCCAAAAGAGAATAGGTAATTGGGAATCTGCAAGCATTGTTCTAGCTGCTTCTATCAAAGTCCTGTTCTTTCTTTCGGCAACACCATTCTGCTGTGGTGTTCTAGCAATGCTAAACTCTCTCTTGATCCCTTTCTTGGCACAGAATTCATCCATATGCTTGTTCTTGAATTCTGTTCCATTGTCACATCTAATACCTCTTACTTTGAGTCTTAATTGATTTTCAAGGGCTACTATCAGGTCATGGATAGCATCAAAGGTTTCATCTTTGAATCCCAAGAAAAAGACCCAACTAAATCTGCTACAATCATCTGTCACTACCAAGCAGTACTTCTTCTTGTTTAAAATTTCTACTGAAACTGGTCCAAACAGATCCATGTGTAGCAACTCCAAAGGTTCTCTAATATCTCTTTCCCCAAGCTTCTTACATGAAGCTTTATGTTGTTTACCCTTCTTGCAAGCCAAACATGAGTGATCAGTCTTGAATGTTTTGGAAGGTAAACCTCTAACTAAATTTCCTTTGACCAGCTTGTTGATGTTCTTAAAATTAACATGACCTAGTCTTCTGTGCCACAGATGTGCTTCTTCCAATGATGCCTTTGCTACTAAACATGTTGCTCTTCCAGCAGAATTGAGACTCTTTAAGTCTAAACTGTATACATCATTGGTTCTTGGTACTCTCAATGTTACCAAGTGATCATCAACAAATTTGAACTCAGGGGAGAGAATGAGACATTCTGTATCAGTGAACAGAATTGGGTACTTCTTGTCACAAATTTGAGATACTGACAATAGGTTGAACTTGAGCTCCTTCACATATCTAACATGATGCGTGGTTTTGTAACCTTACAACAGGTTTTACCTCTCGAGGGATCTCAAGAGGCTTACAACCCCACCAGGCAGTGTACCTGACCGATGTAGTATAGTGTAGTGGTAAGTACGGGGGATTGATCGTTCTCCACAGGGAATAGTATTCGTTAGGTATGAAAGACTACTCTAATAGGTCTAAGGGTTGAGGAAGATTCTTTTTATGTTTTTATATTTTTTTATGAAAGCAAGTAAAATCTCGGGTTTGAAAGAGTGGGCGGAATTAGTTGCTAGTCAACTAACCCAAATTTACTACGGATGCAAATAAAATAAAATAACAAAAATGAAAATGTGGTGAGAAACTTATTTGTAGAGAAATGTGTTTACTTAGATTTCCTTACTCCCTAACTATCTTTTACCGGTTAATTAGTGTGTATTAGTCGCGTGGATGACGGGTGTATTCCTTAATACCATTCGTGGGGTGGCGTACTTACTTCCCCAACTCTACAAGCTCCTACTTCACTCCTATGTCGAGCCGGCTAGGAAGCTCCTAACATGGGATCACTAGAATTCGCTTGTGCATTAAATACAACCATAAAAACCTTTAGTACGCATTTGGTTCATGTTTCTTAAGACGTTCAAGCAAGTTACCGAATAGGAAGTTAGCCAGTTTTCTTAAGCCTAACATAGATAAACAATCATCCAATACAACTAATAACACACTAATAACCAATAATCAATAGCTAGGTTTCATTAGATCTAAGCAAACACAAGATAAATTTAGCCTAACATGTTAATCAAAAGACAAGAATAAGATAGAATCAAACAACACATAGACATATTGAATGATTAATTGATAACTTATCTTCAATGTAACATGGAAGATCTCAAGGCAAAAAGCCTTGAAAAAGAAGCTAAAATCGTCCTAGGGTTTTCTCCCAAAATTCCACACACTAAGCTCTACACTAATGACAAAAAATTAGAAAACTATATATAGACTTTTACATCTGACGGCGTCACCTTATGGATTGTGACGCCGTCACCTCGCCGCTTCTAGGGTTCCCGGATGACCTTCTTGACGCCGTCCCTCTTTAGCTCTTCAAAAATCCATTCTGGCTTATCAAGGCTTGACGCCGTCGAACCTTGAACGTGACGCCGTCCCCTTATGATTTAAGCCGTGACGCCCTTGATCAAGTTAAAGCGTGACGCCGTCAGAATTTACATGCAATTTTCACTGGCTTATCATGAGTAAATTTCACGTCCACCTTTTCTTGCCAAGGCATGACGCCGTCCAGAGTAAAAGTTGACGCCGTCAAAGGTAACTTTTAGCCGATTTTTGAGACTTTGTCGTTTTCTTCACTTTAATGCTCCAAAAACGTCCAAAATGCCTCCTTTTCCAGATTTCTCCTCAAAAGTACCTAAAATGACAAAAGGAACGATTTAGGGCGATATTTGATCAAATAAATACGATTTAGGGCTTAAATGACCCCTTAAAAGCGGTACACTTTTCGCTTCATCAAGCTCCTTCACATATCTAACATTCTCAAAATCAATACATCCAGCCTTGATTGTTCCTTTGCCAGTGATTCTTCCTCCATCAGGATCATTACCAAATGCAACTCTTCCTCCAAAATATGCCTTAAAGTCTGACAGGATTTCCTTGTCCCCTGTCATGCTGCCAGAGCAACCACTATCAACAATAATATGATCTTTAAGCTCCTCCTCTGGGTTGCCCTGCACATTAAAGAAAAGGGTTAGTTTCTTTTAGGAACCCAAGCCATTACTGACTTGTGTTCCCCTTGTGGAGTGACATACTTGAATTCCTTCAGTATGTAATCTCCACTGGTTTTAAAGGCATGATCAATGATTATTTGAGTTGGTCCCATGTCCTGTGTTGTAATATCAACAACACTCCCTGTTTCACCCTTATCTGATGAAAGTACTTCTTGTTCTCCATCAGTACTTTCTTTCTTAACCCAATTTCGTTTGACCTTAGGTTTCTCTGATTTAGGTACTCTGCTTGAGTTGTAAGACCTTTTATATGAATTGAATCTCCTAGGTTTTCTATGTGAAAAGGTGTTAGCAGTACCATGAGTGGGTGAAAACTTATCAGTCCTTTGAGAAGGTACTTCTTGAGACTTATCAGAGTGTGAAGGTACTGGTGATTTGGAAAACATTCTTTTCTGGTGAGGGTACCTATAGTCTTTTGAGAAGTTACTATGGTTGACCCTATTTGAGTGATTCCAAACTGGTGTAGTCTCTCTTGGCTTATGGGTGGTAGATCTATTCTTTGGAAACTGACTTAAGTATTCTGAGTGTAAGTCACAGTGCTTAATCAAGTGATCAGGACTATAGCATACATAACATAACTTTCTTTCCATATTCCCAAATCCTCTTCTATGATTAAAAGATTTCCTGTAGTAAGCAGTATTTTGAAAAGTTTCTCTTGGAGGTACTGCTGAATGTCCAGCAGTACTTTGAAAAGTTTTTGGAGGTACTGCTTGTTTTTGAAAAGCTGTAGGAAACTTTTGATCATTACCCCTTTGAAAATCATTCTTAGGTTTCTCAGAACTAAATTGACCAGTAAGTTTCTTCCTAAACTCTAGGTTGTCTACACCATAACGAGAGACATCAGTCCTAAGAGGTTGAAACTGACCAGTGGGTGGAGGAACTGAGTGGTACTCCTTATCTTTCTTAAACTCAGGAGGTGATTCACTAATTGGTTCCTCTTTCCTAGATGTGTTTTCTTCTGAGCTTGTGAGATCATCATCACTAGGTGCAATCTCTTCCTTAGCACTAGGTGGGGTCTCTCCCTTATCACTAGGTGTGGTCTCATCTGAACTACTATCTTCACCATAACCTAGTCCAGCTCTACTGTTTATGACTCTTTGTTTTTCAACAAATTGAACATGTGATAGACCAGCCTGTTTAATACTACCAAGTTTTTCTAACAAAGTATCTCTTTCCTTAGTAATCTTTTCTAATTCAGAGACCTTACATCCTAACTTCCATTCACTTAATTTCAATTGGTAATCTTGTTGCTCATATTTTTCTGCCCAAGCCATTTCATTATTTTCATGTGTTAATATTTTGGCTTCCAGTGATTCTAAAGTTAATTGATAACCAGCTACCTCAGACCTAGCTGTTCTACAATTATCTCTTTCAGTCACATATTCTTTAAGCAACTTTTGATAAACATCATGACACTTAGAGCATACCTCAGAGATATTGGATGAACTTGGTGAAGTGGCTACCATAGCAATCTGAACTGGTTCATCTTCATCCTCCATGCTCCAGTCAAAGCTTCCAATACCATCTCTTGATTCCAAAGCAGCATATCCAGGTTCCTCATCAAAAGCTGTGCCCCAATCAAACTCTTCCATTGCAACCATAGAATAGGTTACAGGTTCATCATTAAATTCAGCACTCCAGTCAATCTCTGCTAAATTTTCTTGAGCCACCAAAGCTTTTGGTTGTGATTCAGTGATAGGAACCTCCTTTCTTTCAACCTTGGGTTGTTCAATCATCCTGTTTGCCTGATATTTTGCAAACTTGCATTCCCTTGCAAAGTGTCCAAGCTTTTGACAATTGAAACATTCAATCTTGGATTTGTCAAAAGTTATACCTTGTTTGGCTTTGAAATCAATTCCCCTTCCTGTTTTGTTTATGAACTTCTTGATCCTAGCAGTGATCATAGCTACTTGCCATCTTATGTCAATCTCCTCTAAAGCATCTTCTTCAATCTGCAACAAGTCTTCTTGATAGGTAACAGGTAAAGTGGCTTGTTGTGCAAAGAAGGAACATACAATTTCATCAGAATTGGTGTTGTTTGTTGGTGATGGTTTGGGGTAGTTGTGGTTGTGCAAACATGCTGTGAATCACCAACAGTACTTTGAGAAGGATAAGCAGTACTTTTAGTGGAAGTACTGCTTCTGTTTTCAGAAGATACAAAAGCTATGTTGTGAGTTTTCTGAGAACTGTGACCATTCATCTCTTGCTCGTACACTTTCAGATTGTTATAGAGATCATCAAAGTCCATAGACTCCAATCCAGGTTGTCCTCTAATCATAGTAGCAACCACATGCCAGACAGATGGCAAACTCCTTAAGAACTTCAAATTTGCATCTTCAACAGATACCTCTGCTCCATACAGTTCTAGCATACTAAGTAGATTTTGGAATCTGTCATAGGCAGCATCAAGACTTTCTCTTTCACCAACAGTGAAGGTTTCAAATTGTTGTTTCAATAAGTTTCTATGCATCTTCTTTGAAGCATCATTGCCTCCAAATCGTGTTTTGATCGCAGCCCATAATTGTTTTGCATCCTTAGCATCATGGAACTTCAGTAGGTGACCATCAGGAATAGCAGACAGCAGTATGTTGAGAGCCTTATCTTGATTTCTCTTTGTAGCTGCTGGTAAGGTTGGTTGAGGTGGTTTGGGTTGTCCTTCAACGTGTAAAGGTTCATCAAGAACAACATTACCATTGACAATTACATCCCATAGAGCATGGTCAGTAATAGCAAGGTACTGCCTCATCTTCATGCTCCAGAGATCATATTCTCCCTTCTTGATGATAGGAATTCTTAGTGAGGTGATGGATGGGATAGGTGCAACTTCAGTCGTCATTGTTGAGGGTTTGTTGATGAATCAGTTTTAAGGGTTTCTTCTTAATCAGAGTCTCCACACAAGCTCTGATACCACTTGTTGGATCGATATACTCTGACCAAACTAACTTGTAGCTTGTCTATGGTTTAACAACTTTGAATGAATTCAAAACTATTAATAATGAAACACTGATATACTTTGTTAAGTATGCGGAATCTACTTCAACAAAGCTAAGAAGAATTAATAAACGACTTTGAATATTATTAAAACCTTGAACCTGCTTTCTTACACAGATTCACTAACAAACTCTAAACTCTAATACTTCTAATAATCGTATATCTCTAATCGCATAAACTTGTCTTACTAAACACACATGTCTCTAATGCCAACCTAGGGATCCTTTTATAGGCACAAGGAAAACCCTAGTCGGTTTACAATACTTGAACGACAAGTAATTCTAATTATAACTCTAATCTAATACGAACTTTCTAGAATTACACATTAGTCCTTAAACTATTTGCATAGCAGTCCTTTAACGAGCAGCAGTACTTTAATTGAACAGCAGTACTTTGACTTGAGTAGCAGTACTTTGACTTTTATAGCCCAACAATCCTCCCCTAACTTGAATTCTACTTGCTTGATTTCAAGTTTCTTTGTATGACTTTAACTTCAACACTTTATCTTCAAGGAAAGGTTGTTTCTTCAAATCTGACTCGTTATTGTTTTGTCATCATCAATGCAAACAGTATCTTCAATCTTCATCAGCAACAATTCTTTTCAGCATCAGACCTTTTCAGCAACTCAGCATCATATTGGCAATATGTACATCAGATCTTAAAAGTTTCATACTATTCTCATCACTTCCAGGTGTGTTAACTCCTGTGAGAGGTGAATCATTGAAAATTTAATGGATTTTGATGTCTCTTTACCAAAGCCATTAACTCTGGAGTAGCCAATGTTTAGATTTAAGAAAAACCATGGTACATTGATAACCATATGATTTTTAGCAAATCATCAGCTATCAACGGATTTGAGTAGTCTTTACCAAATAGCCGTTTGCTTTTGGACTAGCTAGTTCTTTTAGTACAATCACTACCATGGTGAACTAATTACCATATAATGGTTTTCCACAGCCTTTACCACAAAGCCATTATCTTGTGGGCTAGCCAACTCTTCACTAATATAGATATGGTGAGTTGAAAACCATACAATTTTTAGTAAATTGCCAACTAAAAACGGATTTGATAATCACATCAGAGCCGTACCCTCATGATGAGTCAAACTCTTTCTTGTTTGTTAAACATGGTGAGTTGATTACCATTTGTTGTGTAGTACAAGTACTAACACCATGCTGTTGCTTTCAAAACCATTTGTTGCTATTTAATCTTTGTGCTTCAAAATGTTTTTGCACTTTATCAAAAATTACTGATTTTATCAAAAGACTTTACTGGTTATATGCTGCAAGCAGTACTTTGTGAAAGTACTGTCTGACCAGCAGTACTTTGAAGAAAGTACTTTATTTTTCAAAAGATTTATATAATAATGAAACCATACCCGTAGTTATGCATTAATCTTCAAATTCAGTAGTCCACTTGATGAATAACTTTATGACCATCAATGCTACTTCATCCTCTTGTTCCACTTCCATTCCATGTTCTAGCATCCTGATCATCAGATTTCTTGTGAGTGGATATCTCTGTTCTGCTAGCATATGAATCATAGTGCCATCTTCTAACTCCAAAACATGTATCCCAACTGATTCAAAGAATCTCCATTTGTTAATCTCCCAGTTGTCTTGATTTTCCCACAAAGTACTGTCCTTTGATTCATCTGTCTCCCAGATTGTTGTGAGATCTCCTAATAATATCAAACCTACTCCTTGTGGTGGAATATGCTCAAAATAAGTTTGCACTTGGAGATATAACTGAAGCATATCATCTCTATCAATCAGATGTAGTATATCCCATAATGAATTAAACACTCTAAAACTTCCATCTTGTCTATGAAAGATCAAATAATCTCCTTCTTTAGATTCTACAACTGAAAAAGTAGATATCTTGGACTTCTTGTCAGTATCTTCTTTCAATTTTGGATTCTCAAAGTCAACAACTCTAAGATAATTTCTGAGCTCATCAACTGTGTTTGTTCTTAATTCAACAGCTTCCTTGAACTTCTTTGATGGCTGTTCATCAGTGATTCTTTTCCTCTTTGAGCTTCTTGTAGCAGCTCTTTCCTTTCTTTTATCTTCAAGCTCCTTATCTTCAAAAGAAATAATGCTTGCAAGATCTTTTTGAATAGCTTCTCTAACAGCATCATACAGATCCTTCATCTCTGTATATGTCAATCTAACTAATCCTGTATATCCTTGACCTTTCAGATAAGTCATCATATCATTCCTTTCTCTAGCTTTACTAATTGGCCTTTTTAATTGAACACTCTTCCTTGATTCTTCAACATCTATCTCTGCATCTATCTCTGCTTGCAATATTCTAGCTGCTTCCTCATTTTTGGCAACCTGAATTTGTCTTATCTGTGCCAATGTCATCTTCTTCTTCTTCTTTTCTACCAAGATCCCTTTGCCTTTATCTTTTGGATCTATCTCTTGTGCAGGTTGAGAAGAAGTATTATGTTGTTGTTCAACCTCATGAATACTAATACCTCTTTGACTTGACATATTAAGCATGATATCAGCAATTGTTTCATCATCACTGTTAGTATGAGCTATAACATCTTCTTCCTGAGCTGGTTTAGAAGGGCCTACTTCCTCTTGAACTTGAATTGAAGGACCAATATCTTCTTCAAAATCTAAGGTTCTAGGTGTAATAGTGAATTGCCTCTCAGTACCTTGTTGAGCAGTACTTTCTTGAGCAGTACTTTCAGCTTCAGCTCCTTCCAAGTTTATTTCCTCAGTATCACCACTTCTTACTTCAACAGAAGCTTCTTCCAAATTTATTTGCTCTGTTTCATCACTCTTCCTCTGAACAGTATCTTGAGGAATATTTTTAGGTGGTGTCCTCTGTGGTGTCCTCTGAGTATCATCCATAAATCCAGCATCTTGTTCAAAATCTTGTTCAAAACCAGCATCATCTTCATTCAAATTCTCTAAATTCCTCCCCAATTGGAATGAAGATTGCTTCTTAGACTTTGTCTTCTTTGACTTAGAAATCTTCGTAGGTATCTTACCACTCTGCTTCTGAGACTTTACCCATAATCTATGGTGTTGAACTAGTGGCCAAACATACCTTTTCAATCTTTGAAACTTAGTCTTTAATTTTGCTATCTTAGCAGCTTGAGCCTCACTCTCCTTTTTCAGCCTCTTTAACTCCCTTGTTAAAGCATAATTGTCCAATTCTGTCTCTTCTTCTTCAAATTGCTTAGACATATTTGTGGAAGAATAATCAGTAGGAGATGGTGGTTGATTCAAACCTTGGTCTGACCCCTCATGAGTAGGAATGTCCATAGGAGCAGTATCTTCCCTAGCAGCAGAATGTGGAGAAGCAGTATGTTGAGAAGCAGTAGGTTGAGGAATACTAGCTTCTCTTGAAGATGAAGACTCTTGGCTTGCTGATTCAGAATTTGCTTCTTGCTCTTGCTCTTGCTCTGCATCTCTAACGACTTGTGCAACTCCCAATATGTGAGCAGTCAAAGGTGTGTTGGTTCCAGAGAACTTGGCACTTTGTTTAGATAGAAAAGTAAACACCTTTGATGGAAGTTTGACAGTGGGTAAAAAACTTTGAGGTTTAGGGACATCCTCAAGTTGATTGTTCAAGAATAACTGAACAAACCTTGGATACATCAAAAATGGTGATCCATGAGCAATATGTGTAAGCATACCATCCAGAATGAGTCTTGAAAAATTGAATCTTCGATCGGTAGCCAAACCCACTAATGCAGATGCAATATTTTGACCAAATTGATCAAAAGAAGTACTCTTGGGACTCAAACAATGAAGTAGAACGTGAATGAGGTACTTCCAATGAGAACAAAACAAAGGCTTTTGAAAAGTACGTTGAAGCAGTACGTTGCTGAAGCAGTACTTTAGGCAATAAAGCAGTACGTTCCATCTTGTTATCCACAATCAATATACCAACTAAAACCAAGAACTTGTAAATGGTTCATGATTAAGTTCTAACTAATAGCTTATGTTGCCTCCCCTCAAATACAACATATAGGCTAAACTAAACTACTAAAACCAATACTTTCAATAAGAACTAATAGAAAGTATACTAACTAATACTAAAGCCTCCCCTCAAATGTAGCCTAATAGTTGATCATCCCAATGCTCACAACTAAGTGGTTGAATCTTGAAACATCAAATCCCTTAGTGAGTAGATCAGCTACATTATCATCTGTGTGAACCTTAACCACATTGATAAGCCTGTGCTCATAACAATCCCGAATAAAGTGATGCCTAATCTGAATATGCTTGGTCTTGGAGTGATAAACTGGATTCTTCACAATGCAGATGGTACTCTCATTATCAATGTTGATAGGAGTATTTTTGAAATTGAATCCATAATCCAAGAGTTGATTTTGCATCCACAAAACTTGTCCACAACAGCTTGCAGCAGCCACATATTCTGCTTCAGTAGAGGAGGTTGCAGCAATGGTTTGCTTCTTACATTGCCAGGAGACTAATCGTCTTCCAAGATATTGACACCCTCCTGAGGTTGATCTTCTATCATAGTTATCCCCTGCATAGTCACTATCTGAGAAGGATTCCAAGTGAAAAGGTGACTCCTTAGGATACCATAATCCTAACTTTGGTTGATGCTTGAGATATCTAAAAATCCTCTTGACTGCATACATATGGGAAACCTTTGGTGTAACCTGAAATCTTGCACATAAGCAAACAGCAAACATGATGTCAGGTCTTGATGCAGTTAAATACATAAGACAACCAATCATAGATCTGTAAAGCTTGACATCCACAGCTTGTCCATCTTCATCCTTGCCTAAGGGTTTATTTTTATCAATGGGTGTGGTGGCAGGCCTGAGATTTGGAAGGTCAAATCTTTTAAGTATGTCTGCAACATACTTTTCTTGGTTAATGAAGATTCCATCTGTTGTTTGTCTAACTTGAAGACCCAAAAAGAAAGTTAATTCTCCCATAGAACTCATTTGAAACTCCTTCTGCATAAGATCTTCAAATTCTTTCACCATAGACTTCTTTGTAGCCCCAAATATAATATCATCCACATATACTTGGACTAACATAATGTCTTTCTTATCCCTCTTGATAAACAAAGTCTTATCAATTGCTCCTCTCCTATAACCATGTTGTAATAGAAAGTTTGAGAGTCTCTCATACCAAGCTCTGGGAGCTTGATGAAGGCCATACAGTGCCTTGATCACTTTGTAGACTTTGTTTGGATGAGCAGGATCTTCAAAACCAGGAGGTTGTTTAACATAAACTTCCTCAGAAATTGTGCCATAAAGAAAAGCACTTTTCACATCCATTTGGTAGACAGGAAATCCCATGTATGATGCAAAGGCAAGAAATAACCTTATTGCCTCTATCCTTGCAACAGGAGCAAACACTTCATCATAATCCACTCCTTCTTCTTGGCGATATCCTTGTGCAACCAATCTTGCTTTATTTTTGATAACATTCCCTCTTTCATCTCTTTTGATTCTGAAAACCCATCTTGTACCAATGACTCTTTTGCCATCTGGTAAATCACATAATACCCAGACTTCTTGAAGCTTGAATTGTAGAAGCTCCTCTTGCATGGCTTCAACCCAACTTTCATCAGCTAAAGCTTGAGCTACCTTCTTGGGTTCTTCTTGAGATAGAAAGCAAGCAAACAGGCATGTTTGGTGATCCTTGTGATTCATCCTGTTTTGTTTATAAACAAAGCTAAGTAAAGCAGTATGTTGCTTAGAAAGTCCTTTAACTTTGTTCCTTGTAACCACTCCTGAAGAGGGTGATCCAATAATGTTACTTTGAGGATGAGCTTTATGAACTCTCAATGTAGGAGTTGGTGGTACTGGAAGATCAGACTCCAGGTTAGTAAAATCAATGCCTTCATTGGAGAAAATACCTTCTGGATTAAACTCATCATCAACTTCTTCTAATCCAGGAATGTTAGCATTAACTAAATCATCATTATCAATATTGGAATCATCAGCATTGTTCCAATTTGATTGTTCTAATACACTAGAAGTACTGCCAAAAGGATCAGCAGTACTTTGATCTAAAGTACTGTGGGCAGTATCTTGAAATTTACCCTGTTTCTTTGCAGCCTCATAAGCCTTCCTTTGTTCATCTTCATAGGATTGGGCTATAGTTTCTTGAAAAAGCATCCTATTAAGTTCATCTTGTATGGCTTGATCTTCATCAGATACTGTATGAGTTGGCTGAGCAGTACTTTGTTCCTCATTAGTAACTTCAGGTTCTTTGTCAGGAACATCTTCTGGTGTAACATTGACTCCATGAACAATGTACTGTGAATCATCTTCTTTGGAATTAGCCTGATTCTCTTCTCTAACAGGAACATAATTCATAGATGGTGTGAACTTGAGATCAAGATCAAACATCCAATCAGGACCTTTACCTTTCTGAGTTTCCTTATCTTCCAAAAATTCAACATGAAGACAATCTTGTACCTTTTTGGTATTCCTGTTATAAACTCTAAATCCTTTGCTATTTGTACAATAACCCAATAAATATCCTTCATCTGACTTACCATCAAATTTTCCCAGAGAATCAATGGTATTTAGAATAGTCAGAGAGCAGCCAAAAGGTTTTAGAAAACGAATGTTTGGTTTCTTTCCCATGAGTAACTCATAAGGTGTCTTCATTTGAGGTTTAGTTACTGAAACTCTATTCAACACATAGCAAGCAGTACTTATGGCTTCAGCCCAAAAGAGAATAGGTAATTGGGAATCTGCAAGCATTGTTCTAGCTGCTTCTATCAAAGTCCTGTTCTTTCTTTCTGCAACACCATTCTGCTGTGGTGTTCTAGCAATGCTAAACTCTCTCTTGATCCCTTTCTTGGCACAGAATTCATCCATATGCTTGTTCTTGAATTCTGTTCCATTGTCACATCTAATACCTCTTACTTTGAGTCTTAATTGATTTTCAAGGGCTACTATCAGGTCATGGATAGCATCAAAGGTTTCATCTTTGAATCCCAAGAAAAAGACCCAACTAAATCTGCTACAATCATCTGTCACTACCAAGCAGTACTTCTTCTTGTTTAAACTTTCTACTGAAACTGGTCCAAACAGATCCATGTGTAGCAACTCCAAAGGTTCTCTAATATCTCTTTCCCCAAGCTTCTTACATGAAGCTTTATGTTGTTTACCCTTCTTGCAAGCCAAACATGAGTGATCAGTCTTGAATGTTTTGGAAGGTAAACCTCTAACTAAATTTCCTTTGACCAGCTTGTTGATGTTCTTAAAATTAACATGACCTAGTCTTCTGTGCCACAGATGTGCTTCTTCCAATGATGCCTTTGCTACTAAACATGTTGCTCTTCCAGCAGAATTGAGACTCTTTAAGTCTAAACTGTATACATCATTGGTTCTTGGTACTCTCAATGTTACCAAGTGATCATCAACAAATTTGAACTCAGGGGAGAGAATGAGACATTCTGTATCAGTGAACAGAATTGGGTATTTCTTGTCACAAATTTGAGATACTGACAATAGGTTGAACTTGAGCACCTTCACATATCTAACATTCTCAAAATCAATACATCCAGCCTTGATTGTTCCTTTGCCAGTGATTCTTCCTCCATCAGGATCATTACCAAATGCAACTCTTCCTCCAAAATATGCCTTAAAGTCTGACAGGATTTCCTTGTCCCCTGTCATGCTGCCAGAGCAACCACTATCAACAATAATATGATCTTTAAGCTCCTCCTCTGGGTTGCCCTGCACATTAAAGAAAAGGGTTAGTTTCTTTTAGGAACCCAAGCCATTACTGACTTGTGTTCCCCTTGTGGAGTGACATACTTGAATTCCTTCAGTATGTAATCTCCACTGGTTTTAAAGGCATGATCAATGATTATTTGAGTTGGTCCCATGTCCTGTGTTGTAATATCAACAACACTCTCTGTTTCACCCTTATCTGATGAAAGTACTTCTTGTTCTCCATCAGTACTTTCTTTCTTAACCCAATTTCGTTTGACCTTAGGTTTCTCTGATTTAGGTACTCTGCTTGAGTTGTAAGACCTTTTATATGAATTGAATCTCCTAGGTTTTCTATGTGAAAAGGTGTTAGCAGTACCATGAGTGGGTGAAAACTTATCAGTCCTTTGAGAAGGTACTTCTTGAGACTTATCAGAGTGTGAAGGTACTGGTGATTTGGAAAACATTCTTTTCTGGTGAGGGTACCTATAGTCTTTTGAGAAGTTACTATGGTTGACCCTATTTGAGTGATTCCAAACTGGTGTAGTCTCTCTTGGCTTATGGGTGGTAGATCTATTCTTTGGAAACTGGCTTAAGTATTCTGAGTGTAAGTCACAGTGCTTAATCAAGTGATCAGGACTATAGCATACATAACATAACTTTCTTTCCATATTCCCAAATCCTCTTCTATGATTAAAAGATTTCCTGTAGTAAGCAGTATTTTGAAAAGTTTCTCTTGGAGGTACTGCTGAATGTCCAGCAGTACTTTGAAAAGTTTTTGGAGGTACTGCTTGTTTTTGAAAAGCTGTAGGAAACTTTTGATCATTACCCCTTTGAAAATCATTCTTAGGTTTCTCAGAACTAAATTGACCAGTAAGTTTCTTCCTAAACTCTAGGTTGTCTACACCATAACGAGAGACATCAGTCCTAAGAGGTTGAAACTGACCAGTGGGTGGAGGAACTGAGTGGTACTCCTTATCTTTCTTAAACTCAGGAGGTGATTCACTAATTGGTTCCTCTTTCCTAGATGTGTTTTCTTCTGAGCTTGTGAGATCATCATCACTAGGTGCAATCTCTTCCTTAGCACTAGGTGGGGTCTCTCCCTTATCACTAGGTGTGGTCTCATCTGAACTACTATCTTCACCATAACCTAGTCCAGCTCTACTGTTTATGACTCTTTGTTTTTCAACAAATTGAACATGTGATAGACCAGCCTGTTTAATACTACCAAGTTTTTCTAACAAAGTATCTCTTTCCTTAGTAATCTTTTCTAATTCAGAGACCTTACATCCTAACTTCCATTCACTTAATTTCAATTGGTAATCTTGTTGCTCATATTTTTCTGCCCAAGCCATTTCATTATTTTCATGTGTTAATATTTTGGCTTCCAGTGATTCTAAAGTTAATTGATAACCAGCTACCTCAGACCTAGCTGTTCTACAATTATCTCTTTCAGTCACATATTCTTTAAGCAACTTTTGATAAACATCATGACACTTAGAGCATACCTCAGAGATATTGGATGAACTTGGTGAAGTGGCTACCATAGCAATCTGAACTGGTTCATCTTCATCCTCCATGCTCCAGTCAAAGCTTCCAAGACCATCTCTTGATTCCAAAGCAGCATATCCAGGTTCCTCATCAAAAGCTGTGCCCCAATCAAACTCTTCCATTGCAACCATAGAATAGGTTACAGGTTCATCATCAAATTCAGCACTCCAGTCAATCTCTGCTAAATTTTCTTGAGCCACCAAAGCTTTTGGTTGTGATTCAGTGATAGGAACCTCCTTTCTTTCAACCTTGGGTTGTTCAATCATCCTGTTTGCCTGATATTTTGCAAACTTGCATTCCCTTGCAAAGTGTCCAAGCTTTTGACAATTGAAACATTCAATCTTGGATTTGTCAAAAGTTATACCTTGTTTGGCTTTGAAATCAATTCCCCTTCCTGTTTTGTTCATGAACTTCTTGATCCTAGCAGTGATCATAGCTACTTGCCATCTTATGTCAATCTCCTCTAAAGCATCTTCTTCAATCTGCAACAAGTCTTCTTGATAGGTAACAGGTAAAGTGGCTTGTTGTGCAAAGAAGGAACATACAATTTCATCAGAATTGGTGTTGTTTGTTGGTGATGGGTTGGGGGTAGTTGTGGTTGTGCAAACATGCTGTGAATCACCAACAGTACTTTGAGAAGGATAAGCAGTACTTTTAGTGGAAGTACTGCTTCTGTTTTCAGAAGATACAAAAGCTATGTTGTGAGTTTTCTGAGAACTGTGACCATTCATCTCTTGCTCGTACACTTTCAGATTGTTATAGAGATCATCAAAGTCCATAGACTCCAATCCAGGTTGTCCTCTAATCATAGTAGCAACCACATGCCAGACAGATGGCAAACTCCTTAAGAACTTCAAATTTGCATCTTCAACAGATACCTCTGCTCCATACAGTTCTAGCATACTAAGTAGATTTTGGAATCTGTCATAGGCAGCATCAAGACTTTCTCTTTCACCAACAGTGAAGGTTTCAAATTGTTGCTTCAATAAGTTTCTATGCATCTTCTTTGAAGCATCATTGCCTCCAAATCGTGTTTTGATCGCAGCCCATAATTGTTTTGCATCCTTAGCATCATGGAACTTCAGTAGGTGACCATCAGGAATAGCAGACAGCAGTATGTTGAGAGCCTTATCTTGATTTCTCTTTGTAGCTGCTGGTAAGGTTGGTTGAGGTGGTTTGGGTTGTCCTTCAACGTGTAAAGGTTCATCAAGAACAACATTACCATTGACAATTACATCCCATAGAGCATGGTCAGTAATAGCAAGGTACTGCCTCATCTTCATGCTCCAAAGATCATATTCTCCCTTCTTGATGATAGGAATTCTTAGTGAGGTGATGGATGGGATAGGTGCAACTTCAGTCGTCATTGTTGAGGGTTTGTTGATGAATCGGTTTTAAGGGTTTCTTCTTAATCAGAGTCTCCACACAAGCTCTGATACCACTTGTTGGATCGATATACTCTGACCAAACTAACTTGTAGCTTGTCTATGGTTTAACAACTTTGAATGAATTCAAAACTATTAATAATGAAACACTGATATACTTTGTTAAGTATGCGGAATCTACTTCAACAAAGCTAAGAAGAATTAATAAACGACTTTGAATATTATTAAAACCTTGAACCTGCTTTCTTACACAGATTCACTAACAAACTCTAAACTCTAATACTTCTAATAATCGTATATCTCTAATCGCATAAACTTGTCTTACTAAACACACATGTCTCTAATGCCAACCTAGGGATCCTTTTATAGGCACAAGGAAAACCCTAGTCGGTTTACAATACTTGAACGACAAGTAATTCTAATTATAACTCTAATCTAATACGAACTTTCTAGAATTACACATTAGTCCTTAAACTATTTGCATAGCAGTCCTTTAACGAGCAGCAGTACTTTAATTGAACAGCAGTACTTTGACTTGAGTAGCAGTACTTTGACTTTTATAGCCCAACACTTATTACTATAAATGTAAAAGACTTTAACTTATATTTATGCTTTGCTAAAAACAAACTTTATAATTTTCATTAACAAAATATAGCAAAGATCGTAAAATATAAATAACGTTTTTAGGACGATATTTGTATTAACATCTTCATTCAAAATCAAAGGGTAATCGGTGGTGGTGTTTCCTGCTTGAATCGGATTGGGTTTATTGTTATTCAAGTTTGTTGGTCTTCCTTTTCAATCGACTCACCTTCCATTGTAAGGGTTTTCTTTGAGTTTCATTGGAATAATTACCGTTATAACATTGTAGAAATTATAAATATTTCCAGATGTGAACTTGGTTTTGGTTTATGTAAATTAAATTAGCTATCATCTTTTTATGTTCAATCGATTATAAGGTCTTTTTTGAAATGTCTTTTGTGTTGTTTTCGTGGTGTGGTAAAGTAAAAACTGAGAAATTTAAAACTAAAATCGAAACTATGATTGGCTCGGAAATGGAAAGTGTAGGTCGTAGCTTTTGTATTCGGTTTTTGCTTATTTGTTCTTGGTTGATTGAATAAGCAGTATAATCAAGTAGTTATAAAGATGATAAAAATTTGGTGTGAAGCTAAGTTTGGTCTAAGAGTCAAGATGCTAAAATATTGATTGTGACTTATGTTTATGTTCGGATTGTGTTTGTTCGGATTGTGCTTGTGTTTATGTTCGTATTGTGTTTGTGTTTATGTTCGGATTGTGTTTGTGATTGTGTTCGGATTTCGTTTAGAGTTCAAAACCCACTGTGGTGGATTCACAGTGGTATACATTGGGTCGTTTGGTTATTGCTTTGGTTCCAGGGAAACACACCCACGAAGGGTGTGTTGTGTTGGTTTGTCTCGGATTTTAAGTATAACATTCAGCGGTGATTCTTTGTTGGTCTTTTGATGTAAACCAAGGTCGACATGAGTAAACTTGATTTTTAGTGTGTCTTGGTTTGTAGTGTGAGCCGAGAGGCTATGGGTCGAAGCCACTCGAGCTCAACATAAGGAGTTGGCTCGTCTTCTTTTCTTTTTGATTCGACCACCACCCACGAAGGGTGTCAAAGTCTGCCTAGAACACATCGCAAATAGGGGTGTGTCGTGGTTATAAAACACACACGGGGTGTGTTATTTGGCTCGGTCAAAAGGTTCTCAAACCCTTGCACTAAGGGCACGGGTTAGTTTGTGTCACGTTCACAAGGTCGAATACATTTGACCTGTTCTACTTGATCACTCGAGCCTCGGTGTGGTCGAGTGATACTCAGATTGAGGTGGTCAAAAATAGGTCAAATACGAGTGTTCGAGTCACCCATATGTTGTTTCTACACAAGCAGGTTATAACATACAAAACCTGTGACTTTTTTCTTTTTTCTTTTTTTTTTTTTTTTTTTCTAAATATTGTGTTACTGGAATTTTGTCTACTGATGTGGGCCGAAGCCCATTAAACTTCAGTGGGTTTCCTTTTGCTGTATCATTACCAGGCCGAAGCCCATGTAGCACAAAAATAGAGTCCATTCGGTTTTAATCAACCCATTCCAAGTTAGTGTTTGTTAGTTCCATGTTGGGCCACAGCCCACTCCATATAATCCTAACATAAGTGAGTGTTTGTATAACCTGTTTTGAACACGAGTTGTTGTCGCGATCGTCCAAGTGATTGTTCCCGATTATTTCAACTTTATACTTCACGACTTAAAATAATTCAACTTAAATCCCGGCTCATTTCTTTTCACGTAATCACATATTTCGCCATAAATCACAACAAGTTGTGAAAACATATATTACAACACAAGACACTATATATATATACGATTATAAACTTTTTATACAAATTAGAACTTATAAACCCTAGTCCAAATTTAACTTGTAAATAGTTAACATACTTATATCGCTTATCAAAATTTGTAAACACTTAAGACGGCATTTTAGAAATTCTACTTAAGTTTTATAACAATTATAAAATGGTTATTACATAAACACATATATTTGTGACACATCGTTACCCCGAGAAATCATTACACATGCACGGGTCATGCCCGACTTCCATCGAAATAAATATACTTATTATGTTTTTAGTAAAAATTGACAAACGAAACGTTTTATATACAACCCCTATAAACTAGTTTTTAAATTTCAAATAATTAAATAAAACCATTACTTAAACATAATTATTCATACACTCCAAAATATATAACTATTTATATGCTCTTATAACTACTATTTTTACATATCTTTAACAATAATATTTCCATATCCCGATAATATCTAGTATTATTTGTAATCACTTTTCGTACATCGTCTTTCGGTTATTGTCGAACCGGAATCTCATTCGTCCTTGATATTTTATCCACTTATGCACTTCCAAAAGCCAATACCTACAAATACTTAGAAAACTGTTTAAACTTAAATGCTGCCACACCAGCAACGATAACATGAACACTTTAAAACTTTTAAATTAAATTTCGTTGAGTCTTAAATTAAAGTTGTGAACTAAACATGCCTTACTAATCTAGGTCGCGTGTCGGTGCTGAACACTATCTGCTTTATTGCACTATCTGACCGCTATTTATTGAGGTGAGTTTATAGCCCCGCTCTATTTACACTTGTTTTACAATTGGGGTGAGAAACATACAAAACTCTTTTATGGACCAAAACTGCTATTTATGCTATTACGTGGTTTAGCCTAAGCCCTATTATGTCCCATTATGCCCCACTCATGAACCGTTAATTCCTGCTGGAAGCGCGAATGTTATAAATAGATCTATTGGGGGTAACGCCCCTGTTCGGATTGACCGGATAGGCAAACGAACGTATACCATGTCGAAATACAAGTGTCTGGGATAAACACTTGCCGGACCTTTATATTTAACATGCTTCTAGAGCATGCACACTGTTATAGCTTCGGTTGCATGAACTTAGTGCTAGCATAATAGATTATTTTTATATGACATTATATGCATTTTAATGTTCATATACAAAACTCAAGGTCCAAACTATTGACTTTACTGCTTACTTATAAACCTATGAACTCACCAGCTTTTTGCTGACTTTTAACATGTTTTTCTCAGGTGTTTAGGCAACTCATTATTGGCAAGGCGTGGCATGGCGGTGGACATAAACTAATTACCAAAGTGTTTTCACACATTTTCATGACTTGTTTTCATGAGACCACTAAACTTTTGGGCTTATCTGTTAGATTTAAAAACTCAGATGAAATCTTGATTTAATCCAACTGAATGTATTTTAACAGAGTATGTATTCCGTTCTTCGTTAACTTGTGTTATGATTTTCCAATTCAGTAGCACCCCATGACCCGAATGCTTCCGCAATACCAGATTTTGGGGGTGTTACACACGCTATCCCTTTTTGTTTAATGACGCTCAGATTTGTAAATTGTCGAATAACGAGGATCATTCCATCATGGCTGCAAACTTTATAGGTTGTCGCGCCAAGCAACAGATGATCTCAACTTCACTCAAATTTTCCAAAATTCATTTGAATTCTATCATCACAGCATCAACAAACATGATTTAAATAGTTGTAACTGATATAAGAAATGGATGACAACAACGAAGAGGATGTGCAAGATTATTTATGCAAAAGACACGTCACCAAATCTTATGATGCCTGTACAGAAAACCACTAATTGCCAAATAGCAGTAGAAATCAAAAGGCTGAAGTTACATCAAGCAAAAAATCACAAAGTTCTAGTAAGATCTGAGAGTTGTGTGCATGAAGGATGGTAAACCCCAAAACAATATATATCTTATTTCTTTCAATAAAAAGGAAAAGGAAAAAACAAAACGACATCGATTTTTTACCAACGCTATTTCCAAACATGAAATGACATCATACCAGTCTACAACATTCCAAAACCACAACATATCAGGGGCCAACAGCTGACTATGAAATACTCAAGAAACATTGAGGTAAAAGGCATGTTTTTTAACCATCTAAAAAATAGACAACTTGAATTGGTAAAGGCCTATCATAGGCAGAACTTAAACAACCTTAGGCATGGTTTTTTGCTTATGTGAGAATACCCATGCATTGGCTCAGATATATAGCATTGGCTACAAAAGCTAGTTGCATTTTATGCCTTCCGGTTTTTGCCTTGCAAAAACCATAAATTGTTCAAATCATCACAACCAGTTCAGCACCACCCAAAGGAAATTTAAGAGATAAAATGTCATTACATAATTCAGCACCAAGACTCTTGTGTAAATAGAAACCCTGACAACTTAGTACTCGACTGAGAACTAGATGAACGATTGGCGCACAAACAGGCACCCCTCGCAATAAAAAATCCAAATCACCTTTGAATAGCGGCTTACCAGACACCAGATCATCAATAATGAACAAATTCCTCTCTTTACCATACACAAATTCTTTATTAATAATATGTTTCGTGGATTCGATCAAGCACTTTTTCTCTTACATATTTTCTATCAACTACAAAGGCATATATGTAAGCGGTTACAAAAGTAACTTAATATAACTAACTGATAAACATAAATACGCACATAAACGAAAAGTTAATAAAGTATCCATAAGGACCATAATCATTTTCACCCCAAAAAGCTGCGCAACCAGGATACAAACGATTTCGATTCAGCCAAAAATACAATAAATACTCAAATTCTATAATCGGATAGCCACTTACATTATCCTAACGACCCTTTTTTGTAACATTACTACTGAACACTTAAGATAACACATTTCAAAAAATGCACAGAATCAACACTTGAAAAAAAAAATATTAAAAAAAAACGTGTGCACATCACACAACATAGTATCAATACACTACTAATAGCCACATATCAAATCAGCCTTAAAAAGGCACATATAAGTTTAAAACACATTAATCTTATTCCTTTCTCAATTCCGAAATTATGTTCGCATGAGTAACCTTCCCCCTCTCTCAATCCCTAAATCAGACAACACTATGTGTCATCATCTTGCATCTAAGGTTAAAAAGAAATTGATGATCTAAATCACACGTATTTTTTTTTTGTGTGATGTGTTTAAGACACGTATACAGAGCAAAAAAAAAAAAAAAAAAAAAAGTGTTTCTTAGTGTGATGTTTCATCCAAACGACAATGAAAAAAAATTGCTAAATGGCGTCATTTTGGGCATGTATAAAACGGCATCGTTTCCCATGATAAATGTATAATATAGTAATTTATTACGTGCATATCTTGAAGATTCTATAAATTGAGCAGTCTTATGAGAATTCAAAAAGAGTAATTAGTTTGTTTATATTTAGTGTATACAAGGATTCATGTTATTGTTACTTTTTAAAATTATAGTATCATTTCTATTTTAGTATGTCTCAAAATAATAGTTTATTTTTTGTGTCAACCAATTAAAAAGAACTTTAGTTGTCATATTTGATTGATTGAAGAATGTATTGGTTTCATTTTTTGTAAACTATGTAATTTTTGTCTGAAGACAATAATTTTAAAACGGATGCATGTTTCAGATTCTTTTGTCATTGTTCATATGATTTGTCCTTTTCATATATACTTGGACCTCTTCTGTATTGTTTTCGTCAACTTATAATGATCCCTTTCCTACATTAAATCTATACATGTTTCAATGTTTTCAAGCTGGGTCATGTATATACAAAAATTTACAACCGATAAGAATCTAAATATGTTTTAGATTAAGAGGTAATTTACACACCAATCTACTCATACATAAGAATGTAACACTCTGTTCTTTAGTTTTAGTAAAAGAAAGGAAAGGCGGTAAAAGTAGAGGAACAAAAAAAAAGTGTGTTCTTTAGTTTTTTCAAAAGAAGGAAGGAAAGAAATAGGAGGGGAAGTGAAAGGTGATTTGGGCGGTTTTCCTTCAAATTGTTTCATCCCATATTTGGGATGGTTAGGAAAGGAAGTGCAGCAGAAAGACACAAATACCCTCCTAAATTACTATATACAATTCTTTTTCTTATTGAACACTCCATATACAGATCCCTTTTACCTACCACATATCACCATCTTCATCATTTTAATTAAGATGGAAAATGAATATTCAGATTTACAGTAAAATCAAAGTGCCAATTTTAAGTTGTCACCAGCTTCAAGTTGCTCCACCAGTACGAATATAGGTTACCTTGCAATTTTTTTATATTTATGGAATCAAGTTGCTCCACCGGTACGAATATAGCTTCAAGTTGCTCCACCATCTTCATCATGCCTTTTTTTTTTTTTTTTTTTTTTTTTTTTTGTATAAGTTTCTGGGGTAACGCATACAAAGTTTTGTATTTAAGAAGAAATATCAATTAAAGGTTAATCAATATGTTGATGGCTGGATATGGATGTTGTTTAGAAAGGCAAATCTATAAACATTTTTTTTTTTTAATAAACTTCCACCAGCTTTCTTTCCATTTTATTGAAACTTGAGAACACTATAACAATCACCACCATTCGTCCTTTTCTCACCCTTCTATTTTCTTTACTCTACCTTTCACTCCCTTTCTTTTAAAAAAAAAACTAGAGAACCGAGTGTAAATAACCAAGATGCTATGCAATGTTGCGTTGGTTGTATTTTTTTATATACAAATAAAACTTATGTTAATGTATAAATTACGGAGTATCATAAAAAACTGACATTAATACAACGAATCTTCTGGAAGTCCTGAACTGTTGTCATCTCACGCTTTTACTTCCAACCAATCATTTGAATGCATAATGTGGGTAGATAAGAAAATGACATTTTATCTCATTTCTCTTTTGGGATGAGTTATTCAAGCCCCCCTATAGGGGGGTGTTGACTTTTCATGTGCTGCCGCCGCTTGTATTGTATGCTTTAAAATTTGTACATGTTGACCAGAATAGACGGAGCCCACATAGTAGGGGGGGCTTGTATAGTATAACCCTTCTCTTTTATCTTTTCATAACATGCATTTTAACAAGAGTAAATTACACCGTTCGTTCTTGTGGTTTGCGTTAACCGCAGCCTCTCGTCTTTTGACTCAAAAAAATGCACCGTCTGTCCTTAAGTGGCAAACGTTATGTGTCGTTGGTCCCTCCTTTTAACAGACATCACTAACAGTCGTTAAATGTACACCCATGATACCCATGTGAGGGTACATCATTCTTTTTACATCTATAAGCATTTAAAACTTAAATCTTCCTTTTCTGCTTCTCTCTCTACTTTTTTGCTTCTCACTCTAAAACAATCTCACCCTTTAATACACTACCCACCACCACTAACCCTTTCATCAACTATAATGTTTTTCTGCTATAATGATTTTCACAAGAAAAAAAATCAAACCACCAATACCCAAACACAATAAATCACACATAACATACAATTATACACATATTCAATGTGTTAGATAAATTTAAAAACCCCAAAATCAAATGCGAACACAAGAGAAGATTCCCATCATTTATTTGGCCATCACAAAAACAACCCAAAATTTCGTCACCACCATATCCCCCGAACCAATCGCCGGCGATAATCAAACCGCCGGAACTAACCCACAAGACGATGAAGACATTGAAACCTCGTCACTATCATGTTACCAATGTTTAGATCAATTCAACTACACATCAGATTATTAAAATCGTTTAAACTCATATACAAACAACCGATGAATAATAGAAACCCATAAAATAAATATTAGCTTTTGAACAAGCCCAGAAAGGAAATGAACCATGAAGTAGGGGATTTTCGAAAGATTGAAAGTATGATAAAATTGAGTATATAATAACCAATATAACACTCAGTATTTACTCATGTTCGTCGTTTGTTTTTGTGACATATTTAAAATGGTGTAAATGTAACCATGTCTCTTTTTCTTTCTTTTCTCCCCAAGTCGAGAACACAAAATTCTTTATTTTCCTTTCATTTCATTTAAATTCGAGAACAAAAAAAAAAATAAAAACTTTTTTTCCCTTTTCTTTTCTCTTCTTTACCCATTATTTCTATCCCCACCTAAAAAAAATCGAGAACGCAACGATAGATTCATGATACAGAACAAAATATATTACATAAAGCTAGGATGTCGAGTTCGTTACAAGTTATTGACTTGAAAACGTTAAACAAAATATATTAAAACTTGTTGGAAAGGAAACATTCAACAAAGCACATTTATAACTTATTAATTTGACTTTTCATCAACCATCTCATTTTCGTTACTTATTCCTGCTTCTTAACCTGAGTGTAAAAATATAAGATTGAGTGATAACGTCCAACGAGTAGCTATATACAATGGTGGAAATATTTATGCAATTGTATAACGAAATTAAATAATTTTGTTTAGTAAAACAAAGCCTCAATCGAAATGTGTGAGTCATATGAACATAAATAAGTATTACTCTATTTTTTCGGGTTGAGACATAACATGTAACATTTCAAATAATAAACCTCATAATATTCTTCACCCAAAATTTATATCAGCATAATACTATATGGGAGTATAAATATCGACATGCAATCATATGTTACCGTGATATGTAAATAAACATAAGAGATTATACTTATAGCAACTACTTACGTAAAAGATTGTTTAATAATTTACCATTAAAATATTTTACATATGAGTATACTAGTTTATTAAGAACAACAATTTCACGATGTTATAATGCGACGACTCGTGATAAGTATTCAACATGTTCGTCTATAAAGTTTAAGTAAACATAAAGAAACAATATAAACGGAAAGATGATTATTTATAAAAATATATATAAAAAAAAAAAAAATAAAAATAAATAAATAAATAAATAAATAAATAAAAAAATAGTACGTAATATATCAAATCTGCACATAATATAATAAAGCTGAAATTTGGTTAGCGTGATATAAAATGTATCTTATGGGGGAGTTGCCTTTGGTTAGCGTGAACTAATAAAGCTGAAATTTGATGACCTTATTACTTTTGGTGGATACGATGGGCACACCATATATTTGGGTGGTTAGGCAAGGAAAAAGCCATTAAGTAAACATATGTTGGATATTAATGGTTTAATTTTTTAAATGTGTGTTAAATTATAGTTTAACCACTTAACTTGCTTGCTCTGAACGAGAAAAAAATGATAATAACTAATGATATACGTTTTTATACGATTTTTGTACATGTTTATACGTACAAAAATGTCTAACAACGGATGAAAACATATAAAAACGTATGATAACATCAAAAAACAAAAAAGATCATATAAAAACGGATGAAAACGTTCAAAAATCGTATAAAAACGTACAAAAGCGTATAAAACTTATAAAAACGTACAAAAACGGATGAATACGTATAAAAATGGATGAAAACATATAAAAATGTACAAAAATTGTATAAAAATGTAAAAAACGTATAAAAACGGATGAAAATGTATAAAAACTTATAAAGACGTACAAAAACGAACGAAAACGTATTCAATCGTATGAAAACGTATAAAAACGTATAAAACAGATGAAAGCGTATAAAAACGGATGAAAACGTATAAAAACGTTCAAAAATCGTATAAAAACATATAAAAAAGTACAAAACATATATAAACAGATGAAAACGTATAAAAACTTATAAAAACGAACGAATACATATTTAAACGTATGAAAACGTACAAAAACGTATAAAAACGAACAAAACGCATAAAAACGGATTAAAATGTATAATAACATCCAAAAACGGAAAAAAAATCGTATAAAAACGGATGAAAACGTACAAAAAGGGGCAAAAACGTGTTAAAATATATGAAAACGTAAAAAAACGTTAAGAAATCACACAAAACGTATTAAAAAAATCGTTTACTATATAGGCCCTCACGTTATACATCTATATCACGTTAGTCCCTTTTTAACAACCGCTTAAACGTCGTTAGTAAATTGGACAGGATCCGTAATTTTTGCATACCAAAAATACATGACCCGTTGAAAAAAAAACACATGGACAATATTGTGAAACCCGATAAACCTTAAGGACCATTTAAGTAATTAACTCAATATAAAATGTTGTATTCTTAGGGCATGTTTGGCGCGAGAGATTATAGGAGATTATGGAGGCTTAAGATTGTTTTTTTGGAAAATAAGCTTTGATTAAAAAATAATATTTGTTTATCAAACTAAGATTATGGAGATTATTTTTCACAAATTAACTGATTTTAATCTTTTTCAGCAACAACACCAGCACTATATATATCTTTTACCCATACCATACTTTACTCCACTTATATATATATATATATATATATATATATATATATATATATATATATATATATATAATATATATATATATATATATATATGAAGAAAAAAAACTTTTGCATAGAGATTACAAATAAACTTTTGCAATATATGTCGTGATTCTCTAGGATCAGGGATATAATTACTAAAATAACTAAGAAAATAAAAGGTGTGAATGCGTGATACATGTTGGGCAAAGTCTATCCATGAAGTGAGGTCATGTCATAATAAGTCTTCTAAAATTGGAATTCTTAGTCATCATCGGCTTGTGAGAGTTAAAAGAATTTGTAGTCCACGCAATTTACCTCAAAAGATCACCTTTTTTATCACGCATTTTGCATCAACATTAAACATTAATATCCAACACACGATTACATCATCTTGATCCAACATACTATTTTATTTTTGTTGATTTTTATGATTAAAGACTCGTATATTTATCACTAAAAATCAAAAAATAGTTGTGGTTGAGACTTTTTTTAGTTAAGTCAATTAAATAAATTGTTTCAACTTCTTGTCATTCGTTATGCATAAATTAGATAATCTTTGAGTATCTTTTAACAAGTGAACACAAAATTGAAAATCAATTTTTCTGACAATAACAAAAATGGATCAACAAGAGAATTCGGCATCTGACAAAATCGAGATTAATAATTGGCCAATAAAAGCTAAAATTAAAACTAATGGGATCAAATAGAGTCAGAATAGTTTTATATGTAAAGAATAAATAAAAAAATGTAGAGCTTTTAAGAGATTTTTTTATTTTTTATTATTATTTATTTATTTATTTTTAGCTTAAGTGTAAAATACCATTGTATTCTAACTAGATATAATGCCCGCGCACGCGCGGGGTTTTTTCTAATCATTTAAATAAATTATTATTTTTAATACAGGACCTTCAAAACTATTGTATTTTGATTGAGGTATTGAATTAGGGTTATTTACGAATGTAGTGGGTTTTAATATTAATTAGATTTGGAGGAGATGTTCTTGCGTCAATGATTGTGCGTGAATGAATGATAAGAGATCGAGTTTGATTGATGGAGGAGGAATTTGGGAATGTTGGGACTTCAAATATTTAGTGGGAATGATACTGAATTTTAAGTTTCAGCCCAAATCTTTGAAAAACTTGCTCCACCGTTTTCAAGTTTTAAACTTTTATATTTTGACACATAAATTTTTATAAGTTTTTATTGAATGATTACAAATCACATTCTTTTTTTTTGTAGAATATAGTTAAATTTAGAAGTATTTAGGCTTTTCTTATTTAATATTTAAGAAAATAATAATAATAATAATTTGATTATTACTTAATAAGGTATGATTTGATTTTTTTGAAATGTAAAAATCCTCACTAGGGGTTTTGTTTTATTATATAAAAGACCATTGTATTCTAATTGGTTAAATAAAATTTACAATTTCAAAATCTTAAATTAGAATTACAATTCTTTGATGAAAATGCAATTAACTGTGATATTAAATTACAATTCGATATATTTTTCTTTTTTGAACGAAAATTCGTTATATTTTTCGAAAAAGAGAAGGTAATAAGAAGGCAAAAATTCTGAAAATTACAATTCACTTTTTTTTTTTCCACAGAAAAATGCCGACTAGAACAAGCACGTGTGGAAAATAAAGTATAGTGGGGACGCCGCCAAGATCATATATTTATCAAGTTGTATGAGAGCAACACGCGGGGGATAAATTATAGTAACATTTTTTTTAAATTTTCATTTTTTAGATCAAACTTAGAAATAGATAATGCTTTTTTTTAATGATTTACCGAGTATAATTTTTCATTGAGTAAATTACACTATTCGTACTTGTGGTTTGCGTTGACCACAACATATCGTACTTTGACAAAAAATAAAAATAAAATAAAAAAATGCACCGTCCGTCCTTAAGTCGCACCCACATACGCGGTCGCCACCACCACCGAGGTCAAAACCATCCACATTCGCGCCACCAGTCGCCTCCGTTTCCATCGGTAGTACAATATGTAACATCAATCAAGTTTTGTTTTTGTTTGGTGGTTTAATTGGTTCGGATGATTTTTTGATATGAGTTTTGTTATAAGTGGGTTTAAAAGGTTTATTTGGTGGGTAGCTTAATTGATTTCTCTTGAAGATTTTTAACAACAAAAGACATTATAGACTTTGTTAGCTATCTTTGTTTTTTTAACACAAATTTGTTAGTTATCAATTATTGTAATTCATATCTCACTCCCTTTTATTTGATTGTATGAACATGAAATCAAAATTGACGTCTCACCCAATTTTTTATTTTACAATTTGATGGGACAAATATGAAAACAAAAATAATATAATTTAGGGAAAAGGTGAAAAAAAAAAAGGTTTTACAAAAATGGAAAATCGAAAATTTTGGGCGTGGGTTGTGAATGGGTACGTTTTTTTTATTTGATGTTTTTGTTTTGTGTTTATTTTAATTTTAATTTTAATTTATAGAGTTTGTAGTTGAGATTTTGATACATGGTGAGGATAGTGGTGGCGGCAGATATGCATAGTCGTGGCAACGGATATGGGTGGTGGTAATAGCGAAGAGTGGTGGGTTTTTAATATATGAGTTTGAGTTATTGTGTATACTGATGAATAAATTTTAAATCTTATTGTTGTATATATTTTTGATAAGGCAGTGGAGATGAAATTTTAGTGATAAAGATGATGACACTGTATGTTTTATATATACACGGGAAATTAAATACAATTTTTATTTTCATTTTTTTTTTTTTTCCAAATAAATTTGATGATGATGATTAAAAAAGAAAAAAGAAAAAATAAATAAATAAAAAATAAATAAGGTATTTGGATTGATGGTGGGTAGTTATGGTTAAAGATAAAAAGTATTTAAGTGAAGAAGAAAAGGGGGCAAAAAGACCAAAATACCCTGATGTGCGTGTCACATAACGAGCGTTAGTGAAAACCGTTAGAGTGAAGGACTAACGGCGGATAACGTTTGCCACTTAAGGACGGACGGTGCATTTTTTTTGGGTCAAAGGACGATAGGCTGCGATCAACGCAATCTCAAGGACGAACGGTGTAATTTACTCTTTTTTATTTGCACATTTATTATTGGAATAATGAATTATCAATTTTATAAACATACTAGTTATTAAGACCCGTGCGTTGCACAGGGGCTATATATAAGTGTTCATAGTGTAACCTTCGGCACTTGTTTTTCGTCATTATATATTTAAGTTGTTATGGTATTACACCTATTGACATGTAATTTTCGATACTTATTTTCATCATTATATATCTAAATTGTGATGGTATCCCAATTTTTGAAAGTATGGTACACATTTAAAATAGTTTATTGACATTAAAAGAGTATATGTGAAGATACTTTTTTTAAGATGTTATATTTAATAGAATCTCTTCACATGTAGTCTTTTAATATGTATAAGTTACATAATATTTTTTTTCCTATTTATTTGGCACCTTTGTCATAGTTAGTTATAAAATCATTTGTACTTTGATATATTTTTTTCAATGGCACAATTTCAGTTATTAGAGAACTTAATGAACGTTGTTGGTTCTTCTAAATTGCATGATTTTATGCGTTTGTGGTTTGTTCAACAGGAAGGAAGAACGTGCGGGACTTCGAAGGGCCATTTAAACTTGAATTCGTGAGCAACTGCACGAACATTGTGAAAAGGGGTGTAACGGAGACTAATGGGTTGAAGGCGGTGAGGCATGGTCAGAGTGTAGGTTCGAATCCTGCTTGTCCAAATTGCTTATAGCTTGTTGTCAGCATTTGAGGCGGGTAATGGTGAAAAACCAAAGCATGATAGCGAACATGGAAGAATTAGGTGGTCGTGGTGTTGCTATGTACTCGTTAGATGCTTTGAGAAAGACTCAAGAGAGGCATCGGGTATTGCTTGAAAAGTTAGGAGCGTTGTTTTTTCAAGTGAAAGCTGGTGCTCGTAAGGAAGAAGCTAATGCTATTAAGATGAATGAGTTTAATTAGTTGTTGGGTGACGTTTCTGTTTAGACTTTGAGTTTTGTTTGTCTATATGTTTTTGATATTGAAAATAAATATAAGGATCCATTTTGATATTGACTGTATCGTTAAAACATTTGCCTAAGTTATAACTATTTCTTATGATGTTTAGGATGGTAATGGTATGCATTGTGTAGGTGATTGGGTTTTTTTTATGTAAAAGGTAAAGTGTGAGGGTTTTTTTTTGTTATATTTGCAAATATAATTTTAAATACTCAAATGATAGTTTTGCATGGGAAGATGAAGTTCCTGCTTCAATCAGTACTTCAGTTATGTTTTGCAATCATTCCTTCTCATTACCTTTTTGTATTTAGATTGCCTATTTTTATTCTAAAACGTATTTATTTGGTTATTTATAACACATCTAACACACAATTAGGGCATCATCAATTATTATCAACCTAACTTAAAATATCAGCCGACCAACTCTCTCATTCATGGCTTCGTCTTCCAACAACATCAAGGAACTCAAGGAAGCATCTGGGTCTGACGATTTAGCAATAGCTTTCAAGTTCTTATTTAACAATGAGTTAACTGAAGAAGAGGGTTTTTTTATTCGAATGGGGGAGGAGCGTAATCAACTCCTTAGCAAGGTTGAGAAGCGTCAAGTGATAATCAGGGAGGCTCATCATCTGGGCCCTTTTCAATGAAAAAGATGTTGGTGTTCTTCGTTGTCTAGTTGAGACACAGGAAAGGGAACGTAACAGGATTCTGACCGTGACTGCTCTACTTGATGAGGCCCGTGATGGCATTGCGGAGAAGGACGGTCACGTGAAGCTTATGGAGTTTGATGAAGGTCTTTCTGATGATGATTAATAGAGTATGATGGAGATGGTTGTCTTTTGGGGTTCTCTTTTGTTAGTTTATTTGGGTGTGTATGTTTATGAATAGATGGCTGTAAGCCTTTGACTGTTATTTATTTCATGGATGATAATATTAACTTTTATGTTTATGTTTATATATGTGTATTTTTTTTTCCATTTTACATTTTATCAAAAAGCGGTGGGGCTTTTCTCTCACACACACATGTTTCCTCTCAAATTAGGGTTTTCCAATTATACAACATTTTAATCAAATTAAAACATATAATCAGTTTAATTAAGGAGTGTGATGATTGAGTATTCAAGTTGTGGCATCAAATGTGATGAAATGATCATATAAGGATGATAATTGTATGGCGGATATTATGCACAGGTTTGCATCTTAATTTGATTTGTATAGATTTTTTTTGTTTGATTGTTGATATGTTGAATTTGTTTGTTCCTATTTGTTGTCGATTAGCCGATGAGAATTGCTATTGCAATTTGGAAGTGATTATTTGCTTAGCGTATAGGCATAGTCAAGTTTATTTAGATCACAGTTTGAGTGCAATGGTTGATACTTGGATCTCGAGTTCTTAATGGCTTATTGTATCTTGGAAAAGCTATTGAGCAATTTGAAGGTGTTTACTTCTTTTTTCTATCATGACTGCATTTAAGTTGCATTGTTACTTAAACCATAAACAGGAATGATTGCATTGATACTTAAACCATAAGCATAGGGGTTACAATAGATTTATTCTAGGGCATTTAAGCCATACATAAACCACGAACATCCATGAGGAAAGTCCTAAACATATAACTAAATTATACTTTTTTCCCATTCCCTTTTGAACCATCTCTTGTGTCTTTTGGATTTTTGACAGCAAATGACTTAATACCAATTGCATCACAACATTCCTTATTTAGCAGCCCTAGAACTTTAATCCTATCAGCAAAAGCAAGCTTTGCAATCTGTTTTGAGGTTAAACTCTTGCTAGCTTCAACCTTGTTTGAGCTTGAAACCTAAAGTACAAGTTGTAGGATCCCACGAAAATCCATTCTGATAATCCTCATCGATTAAAGATAACCTCGACTTACCGTTTAACAAAACCCATTTTTTGTGGGGAAATTTAAATTTTTATTTGCTTACTATATTATCCTACCACGTCACAACATCACAACAAATACCGAATGTCGACACTAGACCACGACTTATATTACGTAACGTAACCACTTCACAAAGATTAACATTCATAAATCACAATGTACACAAATCTCACTAATTACAAATTATACTAACAAAATTATACAATAATTACACTATATATTTTGTCACTAATTCACTAACTACAATTATTATACAAAGCGGATTGGGCTACTCAAATTCCAGCCCAATGTCATCACCATTCCACACTGCCCAAGCCCACAACCTTTCTATTAATCCATGCAACGTTCGACCCATCACCATACCTCCTTAGTCCTTACACGTTTCAAGTCCAATTCCAAAGTTAGTTTAACTTTGTGATTTTATTGCAAAACTCGACAGCCACAACCTCTCCAAAACAGCCTTTGATCTCTCGAACTTTAAAAACAACATGTCATTATTTTTGCTTACTTTCATTCATCACCCAGTAGACTACCCGTATGCCAAATTTCAGAAACACAAGTCGAATGTTGATATGGTTTTGAGGACTCAATTGTTCGTTCCATTTCAACTAAATCCGCATAGGTAAAAACCTCAAAATTTGACTAACTCGAACCCGGCTTTTTCTACACTTTCCCAATAACCCTTTTAACATATTGTGATAACTAGAACATCAATAGCAAGTTGTACTTTGCAAAACTCCACGTTGCATCTATATAGAATAACCGAACATGAATACAATCCAACAATAAGAGACAAAATTCTACCCAACACCTTAAGATATTTTAGCCAAAACATGCCACCTCTCCAACAAAGAACAGTAGAAACAAATGATTGATTTGAAGTCTTCTAGTCAATAAGAAACATGTATACATTTCTGCTATAAAACTATCATTCCCTACACACACAACACAACACTCATTCTATCCTTCTTTCACCCTCACTGATCTCCTTAGATGTCCAGTAACTTTGTCTCAACCAGGGGAACGCCCAAGTAAGGAAAGACACTTTAAAATGAAGTTCGAACCCAACCAATAAACTGCATACTCGCCCTAGTGTTATCAGTCGAAACCCACTGCCTTTTCATTTCGTCCTTGTGCTAGCAACCGAACACCACTACCCCTTCCCTATCTCTCACTCCCTCACTTGCATACTAACACAAACATTTCCCAAGTCCCTATAACTCAGATTCATCAAGCCTTGAATTCCAGAAGCTATTCTTGTCAACCGGATTCAAGAAAAACAAGTCGAAAGAATATTTCTAATATAATCGGTTTAGTTCTTGGACGAGTTGTGCTTCTGTTCGTCTCAGTGGTATAACCCACCATTTTTGGCATTGTAAGTAACCTCCAACCCCACTTCTAACGTCCATATTAAAGTCACAACCATACATGCATCACTCTCTACTTTATTCAATCGTATAACATGTCACGTATTTATATCCATTATCACATTTTACATGCATTCGCTAAGATAGAATAACCCACATGAGAACGAGCCACCATCTCGGGAGTCTTAGAGTCATAACTCACACCACTCTCACTTTTACAACTAGTTGCATGCATGTAACATTCATACTCAGCTCACCCATAACAACTAAAAATGGAAAACATTTAGAAAAATATTAAGTGCTTCGTTTGTATAATGCAGTTCTAAGCCGCTCCAAACGCGACTCCATATCTCACGAATCGATTTATTAATCATGCATTATTTTACCCGACCTATTTAACAACATGACTAACTATTAAGTTCATGTAGACAACTCTTAAAATAACCACAACTCAACCTTTAAAACTTGCCAATATGAAACGCATCAAAACTGTCAAAACATACGAAGTGAGTTGTTAACCCATTAAGCCATTTTTAAAACTGTTAAAACAAGCTGGCTTTTAAGAGCTCTTATATATGAAAACGAGTGATTAATAAGTGAACTTTTGAACTAAAACCATGTTGAGACTTTCGTAAAACAAACTTGTACAATTATGACACCATCGAGCCCTTGGCTCAATGGTGGAGTCTGTAATAATCAAATCGATCCACCAAGGTTCGAAATAGTAAAGAGTTGCATGATATAAGTATTCATACTCTATAAATTATGTACCTGCTTGCTACGCCATTAAGTAAAAACCCAGACCCACGATTGGGCTAGCAAGCCCAATGACTACATTGCATATTTACAAAGATCACATATATGTTGGACTTTAAGGCCCAGTCGAAATTATGTAGGAATCACTTCGAAAATTCAGCATGCATAAAGTTAAAAATATAAACTTTTAAACCGGATCAAAGGAAAGGAAATAAAATTTTGTAAATTATGAACTATGGACTAAATTTACAACGCACTTTCACATCGAGGGACTAAAACTGTCAACCCTCTAAAACAAGGACTAAATCTGTAAAAACAGAACATATAGGGTATTATTTGACAAATTATTGAATGCCAAGCCTTATATGGACATATGGACAATTATTGGACTATTATGGACTTTGGACTTAACCGAGGACTAACGACGTAACGCAATCGCAGTTAGACTAAAAAGTATAAAATATGAAAAGGACAAGGACCTATTTAAGTTCACTTGACATTCTTAGTTTATTTTTCATTTTACATCCTTCACTGCATATGCATTTTACATTTTAAGTTATGCACTATTTAAAGTTTCGTTATTAGAAATATTAACAACATCACTTTGCATATCAATTCCGCATATTTTGATAAAGTATTATTTTGAGTCGATTGATATAAGAATCAACACAATGTTATAAATATAGCATATTTTTAACTTGAGGCATTTTAAACATATCACCGATCAAATCGTTATACGATTTCTCACATCACACTCACTGTTAGTTGTAAGTCAGAATCTTAGACTTCCCTTATATTCAGGTTTCATATCGAAGACGTTTCTGTAATCTTTTCCATAGATCTAATAATTCTGTCTTGCCAGATACGCTCCAGGTGAGTTCATGGCCCCTACTTTTACCGGTTTTCTAACTATTTTTGGGGGAGATACATGCTTCGAAATATTTTACTCATTTATCAATTATATGATTTGTTTTGCGATACAATACTTTTATAAGTACTAGGAAAACTCTTATGACTTACCGTGAGTCGTGGCCCCTACTTTTAACTCTTGTTTTTAATAACTCTTTTGGGGGAGATACATGCTTTAACTGTTTTAAGTTACTTATATAAAACTCTCATGATTTACTCAAAATCATCCACTACGCTTTACATGTTTGAATCATACTTGAAAGGAATACCCGCTCATTATATGTGCAAATTGTCTGTTTAGCTTAAACACGTAACTTGGAGGATAACATTTATAAGCTACTTGATGTAACACGATACTGAGGCTTACTGTATGCATTCATGTGACAAATGAATGTACTGTTACTTTATTATGATATTTCTACATTTCACTAGAAATAATTGCCAAGACTAAAATTACGCATAATTCATGCACCCTGAAACCTATATTGCCTAAGTTTACTTTATTGCCATAAAGTCCCTTGATCATGAGCCATTAATCACTGCGGTGAGCGCGAATATAGTGAACAGCTTCGAAACCTGTTAGAGGCTGACGACCTATCCCACTAAATACTTGGACGGAATGCCTACATGGTTAGTCGTATTTAGTCGCGATGCACTATATTTGAGAAAAATAGGAATTGGCAAGTCACCTATTAACATGAGGGCTATAAACACCCATCAGTAACCCTGGTAGGGCACCGCCGTTTTACGGTACTCTGTTAACGTTTTGCGTGTCATGAGGCTTAGGGCAATATAACTTTATGAATATATGAATGTTTCATATATATCCTAGGATACAGCTGTATTAGAAAACCACTACTTTACACTGATAGATTTCAGACTCTAGATTATTACACCCACTACGTGTTATGATTATGAATCATGTACTCGAATCTTAACTGTTACCATATGCGACTAAATCGTAAATTCTATAAAAGACAACTCAAATTGCTTAGTATATCGTTACTACTAAAAGTTGACCCAACACGTTATTTCAAGCGTATAACAACGTAGCTCAGCTTCAATTATAACATGAAATTTATGATTTTGGAGATCATACATGATTCGCTGGTGGATTTTTATACAACACAAATTGTTATTTATTTCATGAAGAACTATTATTTATTTCAACAATCACTATACACCTTTCAAAGAAAGTTATTTTCTATCAAACTCCACGAACTCACCAACCATTGTGTTGACATTTTAAGCATGTCTTTATCTCAGGTTCACAATGAGCACGGATGGTACGGAGGAGCACGAACAATTATGCAGGCTATAAATATCATTCGAAAACATATTTAATAAACTTTGAAACCACGGGGACCTTACTTTGTAAACTCTGATATTCGAATGATAAATCTTTTAAAACGACCAAATTGGTGATCGTTTTCTACTATTCAACTGTTGTACCATGAAGTAACACCCAATTTAAATTCCGCTGCGTACCACGAAATTGGGGGTGTTACAGATTGGTATCAGAGCTACAGTTATAGAGAAACGGGTCTAAATAAAGTCCGAACTATAACTACTTTTACAAACAAAACATTTTATAGCCTTTCGCTCTCCGTGCTTTCCATCCGCAAGACGCTTATGTGACTTCTAGATAGTTTTGCTACCCCAACACTCTAATATATTGAGATATATACTCACCAACTATTTCGAGTACTGTACCAACCACCTTTAATTATCTTATACGTATCTTTATAGATGCGTGTGAAATAACCTTTACTGTATTTCCGGAAAATCCGCGCATGCATATTGTGTGGGATTGGTACGAGTGTTAAATCAGAGATTCTTAAGTAGGATGGTTTACAGTGTCTTTATTTGAATGATTGAGATGCCTTTTGTTTAAATAAAGAAATTGTAAAGCGCTGAACCATAAGTTTATATTTCCTCATTTACATTGTTTGGGACGCCTCTCTATGTAAATAACGAATTATAAATAAGTGGGCTTATTTTTATCTGTAAGGGCACTAGTATGAAACCAATAACCACAAAAATTCATCAAACACACGGCATAACTCTCATTAGAAACCATAATTATTAATACATAATGATATAATTAGCATTGGTAATGCTAATATTACAAATATCAATAAGAAAGGCATATAGTGAATATAGTGAACAGCGGTGAACGCGAATATAGTGAACAGCTTCGAAACCTGTTAGAGGCTGACGACCTATCCCACTAAATACTTGGACGGAATGCCTACATGGTTAGTCGTATTTAGTCGCGATGCACTATATTTGAGAAAAATAGGAATTGGCAAGTCACCTATTAACATGAGTGCTATAAACACCCATCAGTAACCCTGGTAGGCCACCGCCGTTTTACGGTACTCTGTTAACGTTTTGCGTGTCATGAGGCTTAGGGCAATATAACTTTATGAATATATGAATGTTTCATATATATCCTAGGATACAGCTGTATTAGTAAACCACCACTTTACACTGATAGATTTCAGACTCTAGATTATTACACCCACTATGTGTTATGATTATGAATCATGTACTTGAACCTTAACTGTTACCATATGCGACTAAATCGTGAATTCTATAAAAGACAACTCAAATTGCTTAGTATATTGATGAAGCGAAAAGTGTACCGCTTTTAGGGGGTCATTTAAGCCCTAAATCGTATTTATTTGATCAAATATTGCCCTAAATCGTTCCTTTTGTCATTTTAGGTACTTTGGAGAAGAAATCTGGAAAAGGAAGCATTTTGGACGTTTTTGGAACAAAAAAAGTGAAGAAAACGACAAAGTCTCAAATTTACGCTGGAAAGTACCTTTGACGGCGTCAGGAATATCCCCAGACGGCGTCATGGCTTGGCAAAAGTGGTGGATATGAAAATTACTCATGATAAGCCAGAGAAATTTGCATGGGAATTCTGACGGCGTCACCCTTTGGAGTGATCAAGGTCGTCACGGTATAAGTTAAAGCGGGACGGCATCACGCCTAATTCTGACGGCGTCAAGCCTTGATAAGCCAGAACGGATTTTGGAGAGCTAAAGAGGGACGGCGTCAAGAAGGCCATCCGGGAACCCTAAAAGCGGCGAGGTGACGGTGATGCGCGTGATGTGTCGTTGCGGTTTAGCAGTTTTAATGCCTAATCAAGTTTTAAATTTATATTTAGCCGACTTATCAATAACACACACACTTAACGAGCAGTGTACCCGGTCAGTATGAATATAATGGTAAATAGAGTGTCGATCACTAAGAGTGGAACGTATTATCTAGTTATTCTAATCAGTATTTTAATATTCTAACGCAAGGGGGTTTCAGCCTGAGAGACTGGCACGATTTTGTTGCAATTAAATAATAAACTAAACCAATATGCACGAATCAGCAAATAGCACACACGTACACAGATAAATACTCGAGACAATAAGAGGGTTGTCCTTATGATTAAGTAGTTTGTCACTTGTTTTATTGATAGCTTTATATGAAGTGTATGTAGTTAACCCTTTCTCGTTGGTCCTATTCTTATCGGCGAGTAAACCCTTAATGATTACTTATGTCTAAAAGTTATTCCTAAGTGATCAATTTAGTAACAACCGTGGGAGTGCAACCTTTCAATTGCCACGTTACACAAGCCACTAATAAACACAGAGGTTATCAATGCACTAATAAGTAGTAACCAAAGACATCAACATATAAACTTTAATTGATGAGAAAGCAGTTTTAAGGGAGTGCAACCTTTCCGTTGTCACGTTACACAAGCCACCAATCTTGATGAATTAAAGTTTACTAACACAATAAAACAAAACTACTTAATGAATTAAACACATGCAGCACCTTCTTACAGCTCTTGTATCTTCGTTCAGGTGTGTCTTGTGCTGCTGCCTTGACTGAATTCGTCCTTGGTTTCTGTCCGGTCTTCGGTTGTTATATATGGTACTCGTACACGAATTTCGTCTGGTCTTGGGGTATTTATAGTTTCTGTCTGAGGGTGAGATGCGGCGCATCTAAGGAGTAGATGCGGCGCATGTACTTAACTTCGCGTGGGGTCCAAGATTATAATATTCAGGAATATTCGTACACCGCCAGAAGATGCGGCGTAACTCATTTATAGATGCGGCGCATGTCCTCTTGAATCTTGGATCGTATCTGGTGAGATCTTGATAGTGATGCGGCGCATGTCATGAGTGAGATGCGGCGCATCTGGAGCAGATTTGACTTGATCTTGTCCATTTCAGTAGACTCTTCACTTTATGCACGTTTTGCTCCATAATTAGTCCAAAATCGCCAAGTTTCACCAAATGCTTGTTTTCAACTGAGAATTACAAAAGTAAACGATTAAGTATCAATCCTCATACATGATATAATAAAACAAGTCAATTTAATAGGATAAATGATAGTAATAAAATGTACTTATTTGAGTTCATCAAATATCCCCCCACTTGAACTTTACTTGTCCCCAAGTAAACCTTAGATTAAATCTTATGAAAATGTATCCTAAAAGATGTTAGGATTTATTTTTACATTTAAGCATGTATTCGTTTTTGTCATAATCACACAACTAAACACTTAACGAATTAGAAGTAAAATAAAATAATCTGATAAAAGCAAATCTAATCGTTTAACTGTCCAGTCGCGACGAATATTCTATCATAAGCTTGGCAAGTATACACATCTCCACCACTAAAGCCAAGGAATAACAAGTCTAAAGCGGTAAAAAGGGTTTTTAGGCTTAAAGGTTAATTATTCTTATTCTCTATCGATCTCAGATTCCAGAAAAGGCGACAAAACCACAAATACATGATCGAATCCACGAACACGATACTTGCAATTGCTCAAATCCTTAACTCGAATAGGCTAAAGATAGGTCCAAACTTCACCAATAATAATATATCAAAAAGGGCGACAAAATCATAAATACATAGCCGAATCCACGACCACGATACTTAAGATTGCTCAAATCCCTAATCTCAATAAATCAAAGGTTTGGTTGGATAAAGAATAGGGTATGGATAACATTTGGGATATAAATTGGTGTAAAATGAAAAATAAACAAAACAAATAAATTAAAATCCTAAGTGTGGTTAATCACTATCCCAACCATCCCATGAATAAGACTCATATCATAGAATAACTCACGCTTTAACACTTGAAACACACGCTTTAGGTAGACACGAATTATACTCAACAAGATCTTAATCAAAGAATATCCTTAGTTGACGTTCCCATAACTGCCAACTCCCATTCAATCCATAAATATAATACAACAACTAGTGGTGATATCGACCACTTACATAACTTTACATCGTTGGTTTAAAACAAACATCCAACTTTTTTTTTTTTTTTTTTTTTTTTTTTTGAAACATAAACATAGATGTGTAAAATTTCACCACATCACTATAACGATAATTCTGGATAATTTTTCCATACTTTTCATAACTTCAGAAATAATGATAATAGTGAAAGTAGTAAACACACGAAAAATAAACTCAAAGATATACAATATTTACTTTCACTCCAATTGCATTGTGCAATTTCCCGACCTAACCAAAGATAATGAATTACGCACGCGAACACAGGTAATGTAAGGAAACACACTTTGCCTATAGCAATTAACCAACCACGGATCTTAATCTACAGGGTAGGCTAAGGTGTAAGGTGTAACGAAACATTTTAAACATAGGTGTAAGAAACGAAAGGAATGGCTCTGAGGGTTTTTCTAGGGGTATCTTACTCTAAAAATGAGAGTAACAAAGGGTTTATACGGGGGTTAACTAACCAGTGTAGTTAGCTAATAACACATAACATATAAGGCTATTTTTGGTGTAATCCTAGAATTTTACCAAGTTAGACAAGTCATTCCAATTATATAAATAATACTTATTATGGTGGTCTCGAATAGTATACAAGCCAAGTTCTAAATTTTACAAGTCACCGGCACACTCATAGATTTGTGAATTTTGAAAAAATCACAATTTTTGAAAATAATGTCATGTGTGCAGCTATGCAACTTAGACCTTAAACAAAAACATGCTAAAAATTTTAAATTTTGATATATTAAGCACATTTTAAGCATATTTTGAAAAGTTTAGGACAAGTAAATGTTAAGTGTTCTAATTCTCCAATCCCCCCACTTAAGTTAAACAACGCCCTCGTTGTTTGTATAAAAGGTTAAAAACTGGAAAATAAAAGAATTAGAACAGAAAAACTCCCCTGAGATTTGCTCGGTATGATCCTCCATTAGTGTAAGAGCAAAAATCATCTTTCTTGTGGATTAGAACGTTTAATCTTCATATTTGATGTATCCACAGGAAATGCAGGAATCTATAATACCACCAATGCTTCAAAACACACCTAAGGTAAGAAAGGTTCAACTTTGCATAATACATTAGTAGTTAGATAAAAATAAAACATAAAAAATAAAAATGAAAATCATCAGGTCAGTCGATGCGCCGTATCTTATGGAAGAAGATACGCCGTATCGAGCCTGGAATAAATACGGATCAGAATAAAAGATGCGCCGCATCCTTAACCAGGGATGCGCCGCATTAAAAATAAACTGATAAAAAGTTTTAAATTCGAAAATAAAAAATGCAGAAAAATAAAATAAAATAAGATATGACCATTTGCAGGAGATGCGTCGCATCTCAGGATTGAGATGCGCCGTATCCTCGGCGGCCTGACTGACTCGACACAAAACAGTAAATAAAAGATAAATCCGGGTTGTCTCCCGGTAAGCACTTGTCTTTATTCCAGAGTCTTCAAGTTAGACTCACGTTCAGCTCATTAATATCGATCATTGAAGGAGTCGGAAACATCGCGCTCCCTCATTGCCAATTCGATAATATTGAACACTCCTTGCTCGTTCTTGATTTCCACGCCGTTCTTTTTCAATATCTGTATAAACAAAGTCCTGTCCCTTTCGGGCAGAGATGACAAAATGATAGACGGGAAATTCTTATTATCACATAGGCATAAATAAGCAAGGTGGGGTGGTAGTTCAATAAACACATCATTATTCAAATTCATTATCTCAACTATTCTCCTACGTTTGTTAATTACTACGCAATCATACCATTCATCATCAGAATCATTAACAACATCGCGTCTAAGTTCGGTCGGTACATTAAGGTCAATAAATTCCTCAAAGTTCTCATGATTAGGATTAGTTGAGTTGTTTGGAATTAATGTTTCTCCCATAAGTCTAGCTTCAAGATCGAGGTCCATACGCTCTCTTAATCCTAGCACATAGACTCCTCTAATTATGCTTTTAACAGGATCTTGGCACTTATAGACTAGTTTGTTGTTCCCTACCCTTAATGAAATTTTTCTCTTAAACACATCAATTTTAGCATGGGCAGTAGACAAGAAAGGTCGACCAAGGATTAAAGGAATCTTAACATCCTCGGGCATATCTAAAATAACAAAGTCTACAGGGAAAACAAATTTCTCAATCTTAACTAGCACATTATTAGCAATCCCTTCAGGTCGTTTTACCGTTTTATCAGCCAATTCAATAAGTAACTTAGTTGGTGCTAATTTTCCTAGTCCTAGGGTAGTGAATGTCTTAAGAGGCATAACACTAACACTAGCTCCTAAGTCAGCTAACACATTATTGAAATTTATATTATTAATTGAACAAGGCAAAGTAAAACTTCCTGGGTCTTTTTCTTTGTGAGGCAAGGCATTTAAGTCGGTTGCAGAGCTCTCTTCTTTCATTGTAGCCTTGATCTCCTCTTCAATCTTTGTCTTTTCTTTTAGTAATCTCCTTAAGCTGATTGAAGAATTAAAGAAAAATTCGGGTCTTGCCCCATCATAACCATTCATCGGTCTTCTAGGAAAAGGAATGTTAGGGGTGGCTTCTTCAGTGGTGCTTATGGCCTTGACATGATCTCTTGGATTTGTTTCAGTTGAGCTAGGTAAACTTCCATATCCCCTTTCTTGAAGAACTTTGCTCATTTGACCAATTTGTTGTTCCAATGCTTTGATCGAAGCTCCTTGATTTCTTGTAGTAGTGTCCGTTGAAGCTCGGATTTCCTTGATCATAGCAGTGTTCTCTTCATGTCTTTTAGCAGCATCGGCCATAATTTGCTTTAGAGTGTCATCCAAAGTCTGCCTCCTCTCTTGATAAGCGGGATTGAAGTTGTTCTTTTGATAGAATCCCGGGCTAGCTTCTCTAAATCTTCCTGAAGGTCGGAATGCTTGTCCAAATTGGGTGTAATATGCTTCTTCAAACGTCTCACTTTCATTCTTATTCGGGCAATCTTTAGTGTAGTGAGGTCCTTCGCACTTTTCACATCCAACTTGGGCAGCATACACTCTTTCATCACGCTTCATCATCTCTCTACTAATTTTATCCAATTGAGCCTGAATAGCAGCAATCCCGTCAAAATTAGTACTGCTCTTAGATCTAGTAGAGGTCCCATCGTGCCATTTTTGAGAATGATCAGCAGCTTCTTGGATCGCTTTCCTAGCATTGGCTGCACTCATTTGAGGCACAACTCCCTTAGCGTCCAAGATTTGTCTAGTAGGCACGTCCAATCCTTGATAAAACAATATTATCTCCTGCATAGCGGTTAGATAGTGTTGAGGACATTTTACCAATAAATCTTTAAATCGTTCCCAAGCTTGATAAAGAGTTTCATCAGGCTCTTGCTTGAAACTATTGATAGCCTCCATCTTTTTAGCAGTCTTAGCAGGTGGACAATATCTCTTCAGGAATTTGCTCTTCAAATCTTCCCATGTAGTGATTGAACTAGCAGGTTCATTCCTTAGCCACTTGTTAGCAGCTCCTTTTAGCGAGATTGGAAAGATTCTTAGCATGAGTTGATCGTCAGTCACTCCTTCTGAAGTAAACAAATCCGCAATCTCGAGGACCTTCTCAACATGCTCATTAGCATCCTCATGTTCCGATCCACTGAAAGCGTTCTCTCTTAGTTCCTTGAGAAACTGACCCTTCAATTCAAATTTTGACTTATCATCAAACTTTGGTCTGGCAACTCCTGAAGTGTGATCAGCTCGGGTTTTGTTCATGTATTCCTCCATAGTAGTGTTTTCGCCCATTGTTTCTGTTTCTTCTTCCTCGTTCTCTTCAGAAAAATAATCAAGCTCGAATGAACTTGAAGTATCAAAGCTTTTTGTGTTGAAAAGCCTTTTAAGCGAATGAAAAGCTCGTTCAGGATCGTCGAAAGGTTGAATCAAGTTCTTCGTAGAACTCCTGGTCATGCACTTCCTGAAATCAACACAAAAATATCAGTAGGGTATGCTCGAGAAAGTAGTATATCAGAAAATCAACAACGAAAACGGAATACGAAAAATTAAAGTTACTGATATCTGCAGACGATGCGCCGTATCCAAAAAGTTGGATACGCCGTATCTTATAATCGTTAAAATTGAATCAGACTTTATTCAGAAAATAGATACGCCGCTTAGAAATTAGAATGCGCCATATCAATTTTAATTATCAAAAATCGATATTTATTAAAAATTAAATGCGTCGTATTAACAATAGTTAATGCGCCGTATTTTCGTTACGTTTCAAAATACGAGATTTTTGATTCAGAAGGATGCGCCGTATCGATAAAAATCGATACGCCGTATCTGTTTAATAATTCGAAAACTGTTTTTAATTAAAATAATAGATACGCCGTATCTGATAAATCAGATGCGTCGTATATCGTTAACGTTTAGAAAAAAAAAATTTATAAAAAAAAAGATACGCCGTATCTGCAAAAGCAGATGCGTCGTATTACTTTATCGCTTAGAAAAATTTTCTTATTAAAAACAGATACGCCGTATCTTGGGGAAAAGATGCGTCGTATCGAATTAATTAAACGCGTTGTATTTATAAAAAAATTGAACGCAATACGCCGTATCTGAGAAATCAGATGCGCCGTATCGTTCGATTTAGCTCAGTACAACGATAGCAGTATGCAAAAATACGAAAAATAAAAAACAAATAAAACACACGAAAATAAAAACAAATAAAGCAAACAAATAACACACAAAAACAGAAAATATGCAAAATAGTACAATGAATGCAAATTAATCTAATACACAACAAAATTAGCGGTTAGATAAAAATAAATTAAAACCTAATTAAAATACTAATCAAATTAACAGATAATAACAATTCACTCCTCGGCATCGGCGCCAAAAACTTGATGCGCGTGATGTGTCGTTGCGGTTTAGCAGTTTTAATGCCTACTCAAGTTTTAAATTTATATTTAGCCGACTTATCAATAACACACACACTTAACGAGCAGTGTACCCGGTCAGTATGAATATAATGGTAAGTAGAGTGTCGATCACTAAGAGTGGAACGTATTATCTAGTTATTCTAATCAGTATTTTAATATTCTAACGCAAGGGGGTTTCAGCCTGAGAGACTGGCACGATTTTGTTGCAATTAAATAATAAACTAAACCAATAGGCACGAATCAGCAAGTAGCACACACGTACACAGATAAATACTCGAGACAATAAGAGGGCTGTCCTTATGATTAAGTAGTTTGTCACTTGTTTTATTGATAGCTTTATATGAAGTGTATGTAGTTAACCCTTTCTCGTTGGTCCTATTCTTATCGGCGAGTAAACCCTTAATGATTACTTATGTCTAAAAGTTATTCCTAAGTGATCAATTTAGTAACAACCGTGGGAGTGCAACCTTTCAATTGCCACGTTACACAAGCCACTAATAAACACAGAGGTTATCAATGCACTAATAAGTAGTAACCAAAGACATCAACATATAAACTTTAATTGATGAGAAAGCAGTTTTAAGGGAGTGCAACCTTTCCGTTGTCACGTTACACAAGCCACCAATCTTGATGAATTAAAGTTTACTAACACAATAAAACAAAACTACTTAATGAATTAAACACATGCAGCACCTTCTTACAGCTCTTGTATCTTCGTTCAGGTGTGTCTTGTGCTGCTGCCTTGACTGAATTCGTCCTTGGTTTCTGTCCGGTCTTCGGTTGTTATATGGTACTCATACACGAATTTCGTCTGGTCTTGGGGTATTTATAGTTTCTGTCTGAGGGTGAGATGCGGCGCATCTAAGGAGTAGATGCGGCGCATGTACTTAACTTCGCGTGGGGTCCAAGATTATAATATTCAGGAATATTCGTACACCGCCAGAAGATGCGGCGTAACTCATTTATAGATGCGGCGCATGTCCTCTTGAATCTTGGATCGTATCTGGTGAGATCTTGATAGTGATGCGGCGCATGTCATGAGTGAGATGCGGCGCATCTGGAGCAGATTTGACTTGATCTTGTCCATTTCAGTAGACTCTTCACTTTATGCACGTTTTGCTCCATAATCGCCAAGTTTCACCAAATGCTTGTTTTCAACTGAGAATTACAAAAGTAAACGATTAAGTATCAATCCTCATACATGATATAATAAAACAAGTCAATTTAATAGGATAAATGATAGTAATAAAATGTACTTATTTGAGTTCATCAGACGGCGTCACACTCCATAACGTGACGCCGTCAGATCTGAAAGTCTATATATAGTTTTGAAATTTTTTGTCATTAGTGTGGAACTTATTGTGGAACTTTGTGTGTAAGAACCCTAAGACGATTTTAGCAGCTTTTTCAAGGCTTTTTGTCTTGAGATCTTCCATGTTACATTGAAGATAAGTTATCAATTAATCATTCAATATGTCTAAGTGTTGTTTGATTCTTTCTTGTTCTTGTCTTTTGTTTAACATGCTAGGCTAGATTTATTTTGTGTTTGCTTAGATCTAATGAAACCTAGCTATTGATTATTGGTTATTAGTGTGTTATTAGTTGTATTGGATGATTGTTCATCTATGTTAGGCTTAAGAAAACTGGCTAACTTCCTATTCGGTAACTTGCTTGAACGTCTTAAGAAACATGAACCAATGCGTACTAAGGTTTTTATGGTTGTATTTAATGCACAAGCGAATTCTAGTGATCCCATGTTAGGAGCTTCCTAGCCGGCTCGACATAGGAGTGAAGTAGGAGCTTGTAGAGTTGGGGAAGTACGTACGCCACCCCACAATTGGTATTAAGGAATACACCCGTCATCCACGCGATTAACACACACTAATCAACCGGTAAAAGATAGTTAGGGAGTAAGGAAATCTAAGTAAACACATTTCTCTCCACATAAGTTTTACCACCTTTTCATTTTATGTTATTTATTTTATTTGCATTCGTAGTAAATTGGGTTAGTTGACTAGCAACTAATTCCGCCCACTCCTTCAAAACCCGAGATTTTACTTGCTTTCATAAAATTATAAAAATACAAAAAGAATCTTCTCTCACCCTTAGACCTATTAGAGTAGTTTTTCATACCTAACGAACACTATTCCTTGTGGAGAACGATCAATCCCCCGTACTTACCACTACACTATACTACATCGGTCAGGTACACTGCCTGGTGGGGTTGTAAGCCTCTTGAGATCCCTCGAGAGGTAAAACCTGTTGTAAGGTTGCAAAACCACGCATCATATATCGTTACTACTAAAAGTTGACCCAACACGTTATTTCGAGCGTATAACAACGTAGCTCAGCTTCAATTATAACATGAAACTTATGATTTTGAAAATCATACATGATTCGCTGGTGGATTTTTATACAACGCAACTTGTTATTTATTTCATGAAGAACTATTATTTATTTCAACAATCACTATACAACTTTCAAAGAAAATTATTTTCTATCAAACTCCACGAACTCACCAACCATTGTGTTGACGTTTTAAGCATGTCTTTATCTCAGGTTCACAATGAGCACGGATGGCACGGAGGAGCACGGATAATTATGAAGGCTATAAATATCATTCGAAAACATATTTAATAAACCTTGAAACCACGGGGACCTTACTTTATAAACTCTGATATTCGAATGATAAATCTTTTAAAACGACCAAATTGGTGATCGTTTTCTACTATTCAACTATTGTACCATGAAGTAACACCCAATTTAAATTCCGCTGCGTACCACGAAATTGGGGGTGTTACCTTGAACCCTTTTTGGGTTGATAAAATTGCATTTCATCATAGCTAGAATCAGAGGTTGAATCTTCAACCTTTGGAAAGTAGTCAGACCATGGCATTGGATATGATACATCTGAACTTTTACTGCTAGAAATTGTTATGATTTCTGTACAAAAAAAAAAATTAAAAATTGAACGGTATGTTACAGATATGAGAAATGACATGAAAAAGACAACGTTGAATACCTGGTTTCTTGTTGGAACTCATTTTTGCAATTGTAGTTTTTGTTACAGATGTTTGAATGGTTGTTTAGTGCTTATGCCTTTATATAGTGGATATGTGAAGGGTTGTTTGGTGTTTCACTTATACACAAAGCAGTCAATGTGCAGGGATGAGGAGAAAAAAACAGTGTTTGCTAGCAAAGATTCCCATCTTTACTTTAGTCCAGAGTGCAGTAACTTATTAAAGAAAAAAATAGTGTTTGCTAGTAAAGATTCTCATCCTTTGGCCTGCAAATCCTTGCTCTGCACACACAACAAAATTAATTTTGTGGATCAAAATTGATGTCTTGATTATTTGCACTGATTGCTAAAAGATTTGAACAAAGGGAGTAGAATCATTTTTTTTTTAATCTTTTTGATATCTTGAATATTTGCATTGATTGCTAAAGGTAACAGTATGATTATGTTTTTATTTAGACATAGGGAGTAGAATCATTTTTTTTTTCTTTTTCTGTATAATAGTTGATAATGTCATATAGTTGGTAACTTTGAAAGCTAACTGCTATGATTATCTTTTCGACATGGCTTAAATATAGTTCTACTTTTCCTTTTATTTGGAAAAGTTCAAATTTAAACTTTAGTACTGTTGGTTTAATCTTAGTACTGCTAGTTAAAGTTCAACATGGCTTAAATTAGTACTGTTGGTTTAATCTTAGTACTGTTAGTTAAAGTTCGAAGGTTAGTAATGCTCGATTTGGTTAGTACTGCTACACGCTTTTAGCTATATGAATTTGTACTTTGAATTATAGAAACTTAGAAGAACTTTTCATCAGGAATCAATGAGAAGTATAAATTATTTGAAAAGTAACAGATACATAATCGGGTAGCATTGATTATTTGAAAAGATATAAATCATCGGGTAGCATTGATTCATTATTAGAATAGTACTACAGCTTATTAATTTAGGTTACTGAAAGTTTCCTTAAAAAAAATATTTCGTGTATGCTCTTTTAGTTCCCCATCTTCATCTTCCGTCATTAGTACTTTCAGCCCGTCAGGGCTTGTAACTCTAGATAGTGCGACATATAGTTGCCTATGGCTGAACACAGGGTTGGGTAAGTAGACCCCGACATACTTAAGTGACTGGCCTTAGCTCTTGTTTATGGTCATCGCATAGCATGGTTTCGCAGGAAACTGTCTACATTTCATTGTGAATGGCCATTTTGACTGGGTGGATGACATTGTGATCCTAGGTATAAGAACACTATCACCTATATGTGACCCAGTTAGGATTTTAGCTCGAATAACAAATTGGCCAAGATCAGTAATGATTAGCCTGGTTCCATTGCATAAACCCTGGCTTGGGTTAACATTTCACAAAAGCATTATCGGGAGTTCCTTTTTTAAGCATAGAGAATGTGGTGGCATCCCTTGGAAATTTAAGGAATTCAAGAACTCAATAGGATATGGCTCGTCTTGAGCTAGAGTATCAGTTGACGCCTTACATACTTCATCTGCACTATTGTACGTGACAGAATCACCTGCTAACTTTTTAAACATATGTTCATTTATTGCATCAGCGTCGTCATTTTTTGGAGTCAGTATAGCCCTTTCTTTTAGATACGCATCTTCATTCTGCCTTGTTGTAAAATTAGGGAATGTTTCTATGACGATTTGATCAATTGGAGAATCCCCATATTTTATAATAAAATTCCGCGGAATCTGAATCCAGCTTAGCTCATCCTCCCCTTCTTTAATTTTGGCTTCCAAATTCCCATCGCCCACATCCAACACCCATTTATTGAATTCTTGTTTTCGAGTGTCAATGCTCCCGTTTTCTGTATACTCATTGACTCGCATACTGCGTGTAAGGGTAATAACCTTGCAAGATTTCCATAGCTCTGATCGGTTTATGCAGGCTTGGATAACTTCTGATCTTTTGGCTTTCGGGATTACCGGTAGAATTTGTCTGAAGTCACCTCCCAGTAACACTGTCATCCCCCCGAAGATGCGGTCTCTATTTTCAGGATTCTCGTACCCCAATATATCCCTCAATGTCTTGTCTAAGGCTTCAAAAGCATATCGCTGAGTCATGGGGGCTTCATCCCAAATTATCAACCTGGCCTCTTTCATTAATTCTGCTAGATGTGTGTTTTGTTTGATACCACACGTACTATTTTCCATTAACTCCAATGGAATAAAAAATCTGCTATGAGCAGTCCTCCCTCCCGGTAGTAGTAAAGATGCAATTCCTGGTTCAATAATAAAGGTTGAACAATTCAGCAGTTCTTTAAGTAGTGTAATATTGCTGTAATGCATAGTATGGATGTATAATAATTCAATAAACGTGTATTAAATGATGTACCTGAAGATGCAACTGCAAGAACTATCATTCTTTCTGATCTTAGTTTTGATATTATAGTCTTGTATAAAAATGTCTTACCACTCCCTCCGGGTCTATAAACAAAGTAAAACCCTCCCTTTTGACTGTATACAGATTCGATAACTCCTTGATAAGTCAGATGTTGATCGGTGTTTAGCATCGAATGAAGCTGTTCATGTTCAATCTTGCTTGTTTTCATATCAAAGTCCAATGCTTCTCTAATCAAACGATTGTCCATGTTTGTTAGGAGCTTTGGGTTTGGTCGTGGAAGATCTTCGAATTCAGCTAAAGATCTACCAAATCTGTGTAACAATTCCTCTATTTCCACCAAACAATAGTTCTGAATTTGTTCTTCTGTAAGTTCTAATTCTGGGTACCTGAAGTGTTTTCTTTTTTTATGTAGAATATCCTCTGATAAAGCCTCCTAATTTTCTTCCCATAATTTTCGTAGCCTACTTACTTCACAAAACAACAATATTGTAACAAATAAGTCCCGCAATTGAGGTGCTAATGCCCAGAATCTTGCCTCTGATATAGCCTGGGTCCATTCCCTGTCATCATTGAGCAACCCATATGCAAAACAGACTTCCTTAAATGTCCGATATGTTATCTTGTTAACCGTCATCAGGTGTTGAAACGATTCAGGACCTTTGGCTATACTTAGTACCATTCTGAGATAGTAACGTTCCCCTGATGCAGGGTTGGAATAAACCATTCGGCCTATGCATTCTTTTTGTTTTCTAAGTTTCCAAATTATTTCTGGTTCATGTCATACATACTTTGTTGGAATTTGAGCATAAGTCAATTCCCGTACTTCCATATCACGCAGCGTTATTGCGTTTTGGTTGGGTAGGTGGTAATTTAGCTTCATGACTGAAGGGTAATATTGATACCTTCCTTTTGAAGTAGTGCCCGTAAAATTTCAGAATCACGCAGCATTATTGCGTTTTGGTTGGGTAGGTGGTAATTTAGCTTCATGACTGAAGGGTAGGAGTGATGGATGTCAAAAGAAAAGAGTCGCCATAATGCTTCACATGGCGCTAAGTAGCGACAATTCAAGAAATTCTTGATTTCATCAACTTCAATAACCTGTGTAGGAACTGCCGCATCAGTTTTTTTAATGTTTTCTTGGATGACAATAGTAGCTCGGTCAGGCCCTTTGTTTAAGTATTTAAATAAGTACTTAATTGCCCTTGATCTATTGCACCATTCAACATTTATGTGTGCCTGGTATTTAAACAGAAGATATCAATTGTAAGGAACGACATATCTGTTATTGAAAGTGAACTTACCCTTTACAACATTGACTTTATTATCTCTCCGGCGGTAAACAGGGTAGCCATCCCCATCAATTGTTGTTTCTGGATAAAACGATTTAGAGAATTTTTTGAACATTTTCCTTCTATGTTGCATGGGGCGTACTTCGTATCCTTCCCGCATGGTCCATGCAACATATATTCAGTAACAAATTTATATCCATCCGGATCATTTGTTGGGCACGGAATCTCTGCTGAAATTATATCATCTATTTCAGCCCCCGTCCTGCACTTGGCGTAGTCTTTGAGCCACAGTAAAATATGTGCATGGGGGCAAGCCACGTTTTTGGAATTCGATAACATACACAACTGAAAACGAAATATTTGAAAAGTATTAGGTACTAATCAGAATGATTTAAAGGAAAAGTCTCATTGAGTCTAAGATGTGACCTGTATTACCTGCACAACAGTCGCCAAAAATATGTTTTTTTGTAAGATCATCCAATAACTCAGTTAATTTAATTTTAAAAACCCGCGTTCCAACTTCCGGACGATCGTGTGCTTTCTGGCCAGGAATATGGGCAAGCATGTCACCAATTTCAGGCCATTTTGGATTGGAAGTAAACGTGATGAACAAATCTGGATTCCCAAACGCCCTACATAGAGCCATGGCATCTTGGTAATTCTGCATCATATACCTTGGGCTGCCTGTAAAGCTTGTGGGTAAAACTATTCTTTTTCCAATTGCGGCAGCGTTTGTATCTCCTCTTGTAACAACATCAAACACATTATGATAAAGTTCCACACGTAAGTTGTATTGATTATGCCACGTCCATTTAAGCCATTGTTCTTCAATAGTTGTGTATGCATCGACCAAAAATTGTTGAAATAGCCGCCCTCCTCTCAGCAAAGTAGTACCCTGGTTATTTCGTTGTTGAATTATGTATGCGTAATACTCCTTCATTGTAATGAATCCACGTATAGTTTTCCGTACACTTGTATTGTTATGATAAGGTATTCTATCATGGAATCCATCCTCTCCGTACGGAAATAGTAAAGGATATTGTAGTGCCATGTAAGATGGATGCAATTATGATATTCTTTGCTTGCCCGTGTCTTTACAGCTGACAATGATATCTCGTGAAGGAATGCCCTGACCAAAATCATTTGTAATTAGAGCAGCTACTTCGGACACAGTTGTAATGTTGTACTGTCGTGCACTTGTTCTATTGCTAATAAGCCGCAACTGTAAGTTAGGCGTATCATGTGAAGCACACCAATCTCTTACCATGCGAAATGCCTTGGCAACTGCGCTTGACTGATTTAGCATTGCAATGAGGCTACTGACTGTTATTTCATCAATCTGGTGTTCTGTGTCTTTATCAATAAAAGCAGATATGCGATTGTTAGCTTCATTCTGTGTGTCAAAGAAGTAAAGCTGAGCAAACTTCGGTTGTTCTCCTTCCGTTGGAAGCAGGGACCCAATTAGATGATAGTTTTGACCGTTTATTCTAAATGTATATGGCCCCCGTCCTGAATTATCTAAGTTATCTATTTTTGCTCCAAAAGATGTAAAGCAAAACATACTATTGTATATTCTAATTTGATCTCTAAATTTTGTTGCAGAAGAATCGCTATAATCTAGAAGGTTGTTTAACAGCATCGGTGCTTCATTGAATTTGGATAGCAGGACTTTACCACTTTGACAACAAAGGGAGAATGTTGGATTTAAAGGCTTGAATGTCTTATCAGTTCTTTCTTCATACCGCATAGTTGCTTCACAGTTACAACATGTATACGATGGTGGCCCAAGATTATGGTAAGAAACAGGAACCCCTTGTTTAAATAACAGTAATAATGATAAATGATTTCGTTAGTTACTTTTGAATTTGTGTAGTTTAAATGAAATTGAGTAAAATTCATGGAAAAGTTACCTCTAGATGTGAACCCTATTCTTTTATGGCTTTTTTTAGGCATACGCCGCTTCACTTGTGCCAATATAATATCTGATGTTGGTAACTGATAATTTGAAGTAGAACCTGAAGATTTATGTTTTACATTTAGCAGACTTGTTAAAAAATTATACCACACATGTATTGAAAATTTACCTGTATATCTTTTGCGGGTTTTTTTAGACATGTTGGAAACAGGAACTGCTACTTTTTCTTTAATATTTTCCATGTTCTTTCTTGGAATTGTGGATGTTTCTGGACCAATTTTTAAATTTTTTATCATAGGTGAATTGATGATTCATTGTATAAAAATATATATGTGTTTGTGTTTACCTGCTTCCTGCGTGCTTACTTCTCTTATTTTCAGACCACAGCAACTCTCGATTTTGCCATATGATCTGATATTTGTATGTGAATGAATCATTATAGAGTTGTGGATTATGATTGACAGGGATGTAATCTCGGTGTGCTTCATAAGTGAATATGTAAAATAAATAAATGGATAATTCTAATTGCATGCACAATTTAAATATATATGAAAAGCTATTAAATTTAAACTTATCATGATATTAAATTTAAACTTATCATGATCCATAGTTTCATAAAAATGGTTGTTATAGAATTCAGAAGCTCAATAGGTTGCCTTTTGGGATTTTGTGATGTAAATGCTACATTTACTTATTGTTAATATGAAAGATGTTTCAGATTTTATGATATTTGGAAGATGCTATGAGTTATGGGTAGTTTTTGTAAAGTGATATTGACCCGCTGAAAGTTTGATATAATTAGGGTTGCGAGTGTTAGTTAGTTGGATGAAGTAAGTTACGGTTCACTTTTTTATATGGTTACGGCTTTCTATACAGTAGATTGCATCGAGTATGTACATAGTTTCCACTTTTTAATATAATAGATTGATAGGTCTTGCTGTCCAATTTTACAGTCGTATATCGATGATAAGATAGAAAGATTGTATTATTGCATCTGTAACCATTACACAATCACTAACAACCTTCCATTGATTAGTAACTAAAATTGTAAACTTGAACATTCATGATTTAGTTTACAATATTTTGTTAAAACTCTAAAATTTGAATATCAATTTTCACCTACTCTCACCTATCATTGTCACTACCATGATCATCATCCATCTCTTCATTATCTGAGTTATTGCTTGGATATATAACCTGCAACGGTGTAGCTTCAATTGCTGCTGTTGGGACCAATCTCATGTTTTTCCTCCGTTTGTATCTAGCTTTGAAATTATTCTGTCTCAACCTTTTGGTACCTGTGGCAAGTTCGTAATCAGGATTTTCTTCTACCCGCCTCTTTTCTTCTTTCAGCCTTGTTATGATTTCTTGAGTGTTCTCATCAACTTTTGCACCTCCATTTTCAGCCTATAATGCAAGCTAACTTTGTCAATAACATGGGATGTTATAAGATTAATTTTTTATATATAAATTTACACATTCATCTTTCCAAGCGATATCCTTGGATTAAACGTAACATTGATAAATCATAAAAATAAAATGTTAGCTTCATTTGAATTCTGACCTGGAGATTGCTAATTAATAAATCTAAACTATTCAGCTTACGATGTGGCCAACGCTGAAAACCCATATCTCTATAGAATCTTTTCAAAAGAGTTAAACCAACATTAAGTTCTTTGGCAGCTTGCGCTATTGGCAGGTGAAAATACTGAGCAATCACCTCTTTGCTGAATTCCATGAGATTTGAATGTGGATATTGGATATGTGTTTTTGGATAAACAATTGGATCTGTGTGGGTAGAGGTTAGAATGTGTCTTTTTAAAGCCTTACTAAGCTATTCATCTTTCCCGCAGTTACAAAAAAATTTTATAACTTCCACTCACCCATAAAGTATATTTATTAGGTATTCATAAGGTTTTATAACAAAAAACTCATAAGATAAGATAGTATTCATTAAATTAAAACACAAAATCAAACATGAGTTATTTGATGAATAAGGCATAAAGCCACAGACACCTAACAATATATGTGATCCATCTTATTATTTTTTTTCCTAACAAACTATTTGTTGAGCTCTTCAATCTTCATGTTCTTTATCATGCTTGACTCTAAGGGATGATCTATGCATCACATATTTTTATGGGAAATTGTGTGCACTTCATTTTGAATGGCCATCTATTCATGGTTAATGTGAACATAATTCTTGGTATTAGAACAGTGTCTCCTATATTTGAGCTGGTGATGATTTCTGCTTCAATAACTAATCGTCCCATCCGCTTGATAATTAGGTTGGTTCCAATGCACAAACCTTTGCTTGGATCCACATTTCTGATGAGCACAACTCGTAGGTTTTTTTTAGCCTTAGGATCTGAGCTGGCATATGCTGAATATCTGTAAGATGTGACATAGTGTTGGGATGTATTGTTAGGAGGATATTAGTTTGTTATTTATATTATAACATAGAAGGGTTAATAAACTGAAGCATTTATTGGTAAGCAAATGAAAAGCACTTGTTAGTTGGTGATGACTGTTTACAACCTGATTGATCTGCTATCAAATTTGTAGTAATGAACACCATGTTTAAATTTAAAATAGGAGTTTAATATGAACTGCTTTCACAAATTACAACTACCAAAGGAATGTTTATACTGCTAAGCTTATGGTAAACATTTGTAAGGCTGGCTTCACATTTATACTACAAATGAAAAGTTAGTATTGCTAATTAAAAATTTTAGTACTGCTCGAAGTCACTTTGTACTGCTGCAAGTTTTCATTTAATACTGCTATCACGTTTCTACTGCTTATCGAATGATTAGTACTGTTGGTTTAATCTTAGTACTGCTAGTTAAAGTTCGAAGGTATTGTTGGGTCAATATTTTTAAAAACAAATCAATTACTGTTGCAAAGATAGAGTAACACCTTATAACTGGGTAATCAGAAACTGTGTTACATCCGTCACACCAGAATTTTCCTTCCTGCCTGGTCAATCCTTTCTTGCATTTTTCATCTCCACACGATGGATAGTTCCATCCCTTTCTAGTTATGACATTGTTTATCCTCACTTTACAGATGAAGGTTGAACTCTGGAAAAGGAAACAGGATATCAATAGGTGGTAATGGGCTATAATTACACTAACACAACGTTACGGATGAAGATGAGTACATCATTCCTCCTATTTCTGGCCCACATCAACAAATTCTCTAGGGCCCCAGGCTTTGGTATAGAGTGATCAATAGGTACAATTTCCTTCTTTTGATTGACACCACTGCAAGCAACATGAATGGTAATGGCTAAAATGACCCGAGTAATTAAAGTTGTATGTAAGATGTAACTTTGATTACCTAGCGCCTGCTTTAAAATGTTTCAGAGCTGGGATGTCATCATCATCCAGAATCAGTGTGGAGGAGCTGCTCGACAAATAAAGCTTGTCTGAAAGGTAAATACACAAATTGAGTTAATTTTTGCATGTTTTAAATGACGGGGAAACATTATGTTGCATGGAACCTTACTATTATAGTGTCTAGCATTAACTGAAGTTAGAATCATGGCACACAGTCCAGTATGCTTGGTTTTCTTTTCTATCAATACTTCGCCTAGCCCACCCCATAGGGTAACCCTAATTGACTGGCCACTGTTTAAACAAATATAAACCCAAAAATTTGGTTAGCAATATATGGTTACTTGTAACAACCATACAAAATAACACTTACCTTTGGTTGGCAAGATAGAAATCAAGATTCCTAGAACTTGTTCTCTGGTAAGTGGTATTACCCACATTGGTGATATAACCAATAACATCTGGAAAGTGGGACTAAATTATAACTCTAGCTATTATTTGAAAAAGAACTGAAAATATTGAACAAACATGACCTTACCAATGAGGCATTTGTTGCCAGTGGGTTTAAGATCATCAAAAGGCACCAATTGGAAAGGATGTCTGACAAAACCATCCGGCTTGACCACAACTTTTCTTACGGTCGTTGCTCCATCAAATTCAATCATGTAAGCAGAGTCCTTCAAAACCCGGTACTCATCCTTATTTGCTATGACTGTAAAGTCTTTGATTGAGTTAATCACGCCATCTTTTAACTTGTCAACAAAATTATGTGAAATGCTCCCCTTTGAAGTACAGTGCATAATATTACCCTGAAGGAACAAAATATAAGGAGTTTAGTGAATAATGTATGTGACCACTATGCATCTTTATGGTTTTTTATAATTTTATATAAAAGCTGTATTTGTAATTGTCACCATGCTTAACTTGCAGAGGAACCAAGACCTAACTTACCTTCCCATTAGAAATAATGAAATCCGTACTTAAATAACGCCCGGTTCTAGCATTCACATCCCATTTTCTACACACCATCACAACTATGGTTCCTGAGACACCCACATCCAGTGTATCAAGGAAAAGCTGGTTGTTCGCCTGGGTGGACTTCTCTGAAGGTATGACATTGGTTTTAGTTGCCTGGCTTGACCTGTTTGCCATTATGAATTTAGATTGAGTTATGCAGGGATGTATGATCAGATTTGAGGTGTCTGCAACTTCAGATATCCACATAAATTTATACAGGTCACATAATGGAGATGTTTGATATACTATATGCCCATGAATCAAAGGTTGGAACTAAATGCAAACTTATAACTGCGAGTCTTTCCATTGCCTGCAATCAATATGGGAGCTCCTTGAGTTGCATGGAATCAAGCACATTTATTAAGAACTCATAACTTCGAAGGCTGTATATATTGTACTCACCCTTAAGCATGAACATTAAACCAATGTACTTACACATGAAGCCTCCCACATTAATCATGATCACTTGGCATTTATAAGACAACTCAATCTTTTAGTATATAAGATTTCATCAAACACTTAACTTTTATCCAAAAATCCAAAATACCTAAAACTAGAAAGTCTCGCTACATTTTATGGATTTTAAAAAAAGTCCGGAAAATGCTGTAAAACATTGCTATTTATAAAAAAAAAAAAAAAAAAAAAAAAAAAAAAAAAAACTTGCTAGTTTTTCTAGATGTCAATTTCACTCACAAAGAAATAGTGAGTAATACAAATACATGTGTCATGCTCTTATATACATATACTCCAAGACACCATTCACTCTTTGCCATGTATCATCTTTACACACATACCATTCACTCTTTGCCATGTATCATCTTTACACACATGTGTTTTACGGTTTGCTTACGGATTTCATGACGAAATTGAGTTTTAGATAAACTAGTAAGACCTTGTGAATTAAAAATATATAAAAAAAAAAAAAAAAAAAAAAAAAAAAAACAAACTAGCAAGGCCTTTACGATTTTTTAAAGAAAAACTAGCAAGACTTAGCTTTTTTTAAACCGCAAAATGTAACAAAACTTTAATAGTTTTATAGGTAGTTTGGCTTTCTGAATAAAATTACGTATTTGATAAAATATGTTTGTAAAATATATATATATATATATATATATATATATATATATATATATATATATATATATATATATATATATATAGGGAGACTTTCTTGTGAGAACCATCTTATCTGCGAGAACTGACAGAACCACCAAAAAAACATACATGCACGCCTTTTAAAATAAAATAAAAATAAATGCAAATCATCAATAATCGTAAGTATCCACCTATGTTTTTCAATATCATCATGAACTCGTCATCTTTTTTCACAAAAACCTTACACACGGCAGCAATATTGTCATTGCACGCCTTATAAGAACATACATGCACACCTTCAAAGAAAATTTTTGTATTTCCAATTTCTTATCAAATTCTTTAGAACAATCATGTTTTTCTTAAAACATATATGTTGTTTTTAAAACATATGTGCAAAAATACAATTTTGAAGGCGTGCATGTATGTTTTTGGTGGTTCTGTCAGTTCTCGCAGATAAAATAGTTCTCGCAAGAAAGTCTCACTATATATATATCATTTTGTCTTTATTATTGTATTATACTACTATTGTGGCTATAGATTTCTTAGATAATCTTTACTAATATAAAATTAGATGGATGATGACATCCTATCTTTGCTTCTTTTTTGGCTTCGTCATCAAGGTTCATTGTTTTTGGATTTTTTTTAAGAGCCTTTGGTACGTCATCAAATTTCAGGTTTTGGCTCTTTTGGAATTTCATTTAGGACGGTTTGAATGATACATTAGTACATTCCTAAATAAATGCATCTACACGCTCTTGTACATCTTAAAATTCGGATTTGCGACATTGAAGGTAACACTCATTTGTGACATTGAAGGTATCACTCATTTAAAATATGATTTTAATAATTGACATATTGCTAAAACTATAATTGAAAAATATAAACTGGCAAAAATGCCATCAATTCTGATTGTTAATTATCGACAATACTCTATTTTCGTCTAGATTATTATCAGTTGGTTGCACTTTTTGCCTTCTCTTTTAACTTGTTACATACCTAAAACACATTCATCTCTATTAATCCCATCTATATGTGAAATTACACCAGGAAAAAATTGAAAAAATCATGCCAAATAATGTATTGTTCGATGCTCTTTAATTTGATATACTTTTCAAAAGATTTTTTTTGAGAAATTTCGTAAAAAAACTATAAAAATTCACAATAATCCTCTTCCTCCAATGAAACATCTTCTTCCTCTCAAGGGCACTCTTCCCTCCAAACAACTTTTTCCTCCTATGAATATTTTTTATATTATGAACCCATACAAACTCATAACCATTGTAAACTCTCTGCGAACTCGACCCATTATGAACTATAGGGGTGTTTGTTTAAGCTTATATAACATATGTTGTGTTCGACTTATATAACATAAGCCACAATTTTGTGACTTATTTTGACACTTATGAGCTTATATAACATTGTTAATGTTATATAAGCCCAAAACTGTCAAAATAAGCAACAAAATCGTGGCTTATGTTATATAAGCCGAACTCATATAAACTAATAAACCAATATATAAGCCGAAACAAGCACCCCTATCTCCTCCATCTCATCTTGCTTACTTCTACCCCTCATCCTTCGTTAATAAACTCGCTATTCATTTTATATATTTTTTAAGAAAATCTACTTACTTTCAACATAGTATATTAATATTTCTTTTTCACCCTAAATCTTTTATTCATTTTATCAAAAATTACAACACTAATATCCAAATTTATATCTTCTTCCATTTAAAAAAAGAAAAAAACGCATTTACTTTCAACATAAGTTTTCGTTTTCACTTTGAAAATTTTCATTCATTTTACCAATAATTACAACACTAATATCAAAAAAATGATTGCACTTATTGATTAATATTAATATATTTTAATTTGAGCCATCATAATCTGTTTCTTCATGTGACGGTCTATTTACGACAAACGCGTTGGTGGTTCATGTGAATGTTTGTTAACAATATATAAATTGGATGAAAACATAGATGCAACATAAGATGAAGAAGATGAAAAAAGTGGATTTATCAAATGTTCTATCATTTTATCTAGAATACTGTACAAATTGGACATGTTACGATGTCTTATGAACACAAATAGATGAATATGATTGAAAAGAGATTGATTTGGAAATAAAAAATTTGTAGGGTGACAGATAGTGTCAAAATAATATGTTTGATATTTAGAAAAATAAATCTTAAATTTGGTAATATGACACAAATGTAAGTGAACTTAAAAATATGTGCGACATCTTTAGTCATAGAAATGCAAATTCCCCTCTCAAAATGGAAATACAATTTGTTGAAAAATATGGTCAATATATTGGTTTGAATGACAATTGATGGTCATCAAATATACTAATGGAGCTTTAGAGCAAGATTACTGTTTGGTCATATGTAACGACCAATTTAATTCTATGTTCATGATCCATTAGTAGGATTGATTGTGATAGTTAATTGGACTATTTTTCTTTCATCCTCCTCACCTATATATTGAGAGCTCTTCTCTCATTTCAACATACCAAGTAAAACAACTCTCTCCTCTCCTTAGTTTACCGTTCATCTTGACTTTGTATGTATCCGTTCGTAATAGAGGGAAGACACGTTTTTGGTTAACCTTGATAACCCGTTTGTGCTGACGGGGTTATCTGTTGTTGTTGTATCCTGGGAGATAGACGATCACGATTCTCAAGCACCGTGGAGAGGACGAATCTGTCTTAAGGAAACTGTGAGCATCACAGGCCTCAACATTTTCCTTGTTTGTGTTTTTGAGTCTCGACAATCAAATTATTTACGGTATTATTTCTACACTTTTATGTTTTTCATGTTGTTATTATTTTGTCTCTAGTAGCAATACACTTAATATTACCTACAATTTTAAGACAGATTATTATTTGCTATTAGAGGTGATGGTGACTGAAAAAAAATGAATGAGACATTGCTTGAAATTTTTTTGATATTGTTTCGTTGAGAAATATAAAATATGAAGTGGTTTTGTTTTTGGTCAAAGCATCTAATGATATTTAAGAATAACAACTAAAACTAACTTAAATGTAAGTTATTGGATGATGAATAGCATAAATTGTTATGGTTTTTTGTAAAATGTTATTGATTTTATGTAAAGTGAGATCAGAGTGCATAAATCACATCTTATATATAAAACATGTAGATTAATTTATTGGTGGGACACTTTGATTTGATCCTTTCTGAATATTTTATTGTGTGATTGTTTTAATTCAAGACATTAATAAGGTATATTCGGTGGATATTTGAATTTGTTTTTGTCATTTTAAAAGGAATATGATATGTTGTATTGTTTGGTGGCAATTGATCTTAATATAATGTTATTGTGAAAGAAAACATGTGTATTCAATTTTACTGAGTGTGCATATTTGGTTTGGAAAGAAATATGAAATATGGTAATTCATAGATGCTTTATGTATTTATGTGATCACTTATACTACATGTGTTATCGTTATCACATAATTAAGTTTTTATTTGATTGATGTCAAAGAAATTGACATGAAGCTACCTTTGCTTTGAAATCTTTGTAATTGTTATGGGCCATAGCTAAGTGCTTAAAGTTTTGAACTTGAATGTGATTTCTCGAAAAGCAATAGTTATGTTGTAAATTATTGTGTAAAGAATAAAGATAGTGATATTTGTTGTAGTGGAAATTCCAGATTATTGCATTATGATATAAATATAGTGTGTCCAAAGGATGTTGGTTGAAATCTCGTCATAATACTGGTTTGTGTAACTAGTATTGGTTTCATGACTAAATGTTGAGATTAAACTCTTTCTTGCGGAATGTGTTTTTTGTGTTATTTGGACTCCAAAGTAAACTGATTCATTTGGAAAGCGGTTTTGGTGTTATTTGGAATCCAAAAGTAAACTGATTCATTTGGAATGCGGTTTTGGTGTTATTTGAACTGTAAAGTAAACTGATTCATTTGGAATGCGGTTTTGAGGTTATTTGGACTCTAAGGTACGTGTCATAGTGGTGAAGTCATGGGAAAATGAATTGTTCGCATAGTAAACAAATAATTTTTGGATCCAAATTTATTTGCGTGTGTACCTAAGACATTAAACTTGATTTCTAGAAAGTTTAAAGCTCAAATAGATGAACCGGTTGGTCACATTTTTTTTTTGTACATCAATTCAGTTTGGACTGGTATGTTGTCATAACCGCAATGTCATGGAAAATGTGTTTTTCGCATGGGTTTTGCACCCAATTTTTTTTCCCCGGTGATTAGGTAACAATGAAACATCTTAAACTTGATTATATATATATATATATATAATATATAGGGTAGAGTTAAAATAAAAAGACAAATATCCGTACACTACGTAAAAAGATTTTTTTTTTCAAAAAAGTTCACGAAAAAATCCATAAAAATTCCACAAGATCGGGAATGTTGGTGCATGAAACTTTTGTGAAAGAAGTTTTTCTAATTTTGAGTTTTTATACGTTTTTTTTAATGCACAAAAAACGAATTTTGATGCGCAAAAAATTTTTGATGCACAAAATTTTTAACTTGTTTTAGTTAGATGCGCAATGTTATTTTGATTAAAAAAGTCAAAAGAACTTGGGTGCAAAAATGAATTTTTGATGCACAAAAAAGCGATTTAATGCATAAACGTATTTTTTCATAAATTTTTTTCGGAAAAAATATCAACTTTTAGAAAAACTTGCTTCACAACTTTTTCATGCACCAACATACCTGATCTTGTGGAATTTTTTTGGAATTTTTCGAGAAAATTTTTGAAAAAAAAAATCTTTCTATGTAATGTACGGATATTTGTCTTTTTATTTGATCTTTATCCTATATAGGGTATATATATATATATATATATATATATATATATATATATATATATATATATATATATAGTGTAACTTTATTTTCAGAACCCTCTTAAGTGCGGGAACTGCGAGAACTCCCTTTGAACCGTTAGATCTTTTGATCAATGGCTATAATGAATTGGGCAATTAATGTAATTAAACTAAAGATTAGGTCATAATATGTATAGATGAAAGGGTATTATAGGAAGTTTACATTTAATCAAAAACTGTCCTACATTTACTCTCACTAATATCACGATCTGGGATTTACAACAGTTTTGATTCTATAATCTTATCACAAAATAGATTGATATCAGCAACCCTAAAGTTCTCTCTCTACTAGGGGCGATTTATCTCAGCCGCCACCCTCTCCATCCTAATTCCGGCCAAATCAATCCATTGTATCGCCTCTCTACTCATGAATGAATCTCTGATTTGTTCCATTAGTATGCAATCGATCTTTGGTTTGTGTTTTTCAGAGGTGGTGTGCTGAGATCTATACATTAATACCGAAACCCTAAATATACATTATTTTTGTTAATCGATTTCTTTAGGGTTTCGATTTACCTGGTTTTATTTGATCGTATTCAATATCTCTTGTTACGATCTGATGGTATTTGGTAGTCGACTTTGGTGCTATTTATTACAATAATATAATAATAATAATAATAATAATAATAATAATAATAATAATAATAATAATAATAATAATAATAATAATATAATAATAAATGTTGAGCTTAAACGGAAGAATTAGATTATCGCAGTTTTTATTTTAGCACAACATTTTTTCCAAGCGGTTTATATTTTTTTTATGCTGATATTTGCGTTACTTGGATGTTGTCTGGTACAACATTTTTTGGTTGTTATAATACAATATTATGTGATATTTTGTACAATGTTCAACGCGATTTTTTTTGTTTCATTTTGTGCAAAATATTGTGGCAAAGTAGTGCCTATTTAAAGTTGGTTGGTGCGGTTTTGTCACTTTGTGCAACTAATTATGCAACATGAGAATAAACAAGTCGCCCAATTTTGTATCGAATACTGAAAGTTTGGATGTTGCAAATATTCTGTTGTGAATATTGTTGCGAATAATCAAACTACTTGTTATTCTAGAAAGATGAATAATCGTCAAGACTTGTTATAACTCAAATTGCTAATAATCGAACGGTTTGTCATATGTAAGAAATTACTATGTGTTAAATATAACCGTGCAGGACATTGTGAAATGTAACAATTCGCATTTTCGGGTCACTATTCATTTTCACTATTCATTCTCGAAATTTTTATTTCATATTCTCGTAAGTTAAACTATTTTAATGATAATCTGAAATTTTGACACTCGTCGGATCATTTCTGCGAGAATCACGAAACCGTGTCCGAGATTTGCTTTAAGGTTTAAACATCATTTAGGCATCCCGATATGTCCACACAACATTACCAACAAGAGAAATATATGTTTTCCACCTTCCGTGACATTTTCAAGAATTTTGGAATTTTACATTTTCCGGTTTTGCGTTTTACGCATTTTACGCGATTTAAGCCTATGTTTCTAGGTTTTCACGACTTTAAGCATCCCGATAGAACATATCACTCATTTAATATGTTAATATAGAGTATATTAATAAGTTTTAATCATTTTTATAAGTTTCATATTTTTAGGATACCCGATTTTAAGTTTCGTGACATTACGACTTACAGTTAGCGATTACGGGACAAAACTGACTCCGTAAAAGCAAGATAATGCAAGAAACTTATCAAGCTTCTCATGAAAGCCTCATGAGGCTTGTCAAGGAAGCCACCAAGGACACTTGGCTTGATCTTGACCATTGATCTCTAGGATGTTTACAAGTGTAAACTTAACCATGGTTAAATATTAACCTAATATATAGTTAACTCCTAAATTTTTCCTATAAATACCAAGCTAAAAACTTCATAAATTCTTGCACCACACCTTCTTATATCTTCAAAGACCAAAAACCAAAGGCACTTCTCTTATATTTTGTAAGAAAGTTCATATGTTCTTGAGAAAAGCTAGCATTTGATCTTATTTTCTCCGAGTTTTCAAGAAAGAGTCGTTATAATCTTCAAATAACTTCAAGTCTCCAAAAAGACTTTGTTATTATCTTCAAATAGCTTCGGGTTTTCAAGAAGGCGATGTTATAATCTTCAAGTAGCCTCGGGTTTACGAAGATTACAAATTTCACGTCGAAGCTCCGCTTATATTCCCTTTTTCTATAATACTCAAGCATTCTAAACAAAGGTAAGTAATTATAAGACTCAAAATTATTTAAATACTTATAAACTTTGTTAGTTTATTTATTGTATTTATAAACTCTCAATATGTCATATAATCAAGTAAGCAAAATATATGTTTCATACTATGTTAGTAGGGAGCTTCATGTGAGGGGTTTCATTTGGGTGAACGTATCGACGAGTTGCTGGATTTACGAATTAAAGTATCCTAGCTCCTCGAACGTTTACTGCATGACCTCTGGATTATGATGGCCTGAACAGTAGTACGAGATATATAAACTATATAAGGCATGTTTAAATATTCACTTCGTTGTTTTAGAACCTAAGACACGATATCATATTTCTAGGTTGTACGTAGAGACTTCCTGGCTTAATCCATCGATTCCGTTATACGTTGTGATATCATTAGTTCAAGGCGAGTTTCATAGCCCCTACTTTTATACGTTTTGAATTACTTTTGGGGTGGATACATGCTCAACTATTTTCATTTACTTTCACAAGTACTCTAAACTTTTAATGATTACTGTGAGTCATAGCCCCACTCTTACTCTTTAATACTTGTTTTTAAACTCTTTGGGGGAGATACATGCTTAAACTATTTGCTATTACGCGAGACAATTTTACTTATATGCTATGCTATACTTTCATACTCTTAAACAAGATGTGTAGTTTTATTACGATATGTGGCTTAATGTGTGAAAACTATTCTATACGCTATATTCTTTAACCACTATTTAACTCCTGGATGGAGCCGACGGAGTGGTATTGATAGTAATATCGGGTTGACACCCCCACCCTTTGCCCGAGATTCATGACCTTGGGTGAATATAATCCAGCTATGAAGCATTCTTGCTTATTCTTGTCATGAGGTTCAGTAGGCTATTATACTTTACATTAAGTGTGCATCTATCGTATACACATATGTTTTAATCATACTATATTATTAGCAGTGGGTTGTAAACACACAGGTTGCAAGTTTTGTATGGGCGGAACTTGGAACTGAGTGGATTTACAATGCCTTTTCTGTGTGAACATTCTTTAAAAGGCTTACATGTTAAACAAACTCTATGAACTCACCAACCATTGTGTTGACACTTTAGCATGTTTATCTCAGGTTAGTAAGGCGATAGCAGGTGCATGGAATGTAGAGTCGCATGACATGTTTTGAAGACCTTATGCATTCATATTTACCATTCGATAGTACATTTTATAAACATTTATATATTATACTTTGGGACCTCATTGTTTGTAACTCGGATTTCATTAATCGAATGGTAATTTTTCAAAACGTCTCATTTAGAGGTCATTTTCTATAACTTGTATTTTGTATTATGAAGTAGCACCCCAGTGATACAATCTTCCGCTACGATATTTTGGGGGTGTTACATGAAATGTCAAAGAAGAACACACATATAGATGACAACGAATTACGTTGGTTTATGTAACTAACTCGAACGGTGTGATTGTCATCCAATGTGAGCTATTGTCCATTCGCTAAGTTGGACATATTTTGATTGTGTAAAATGATTACACATTGATTTTATGTGATTATAATCACATAATAAATTGTGATAATCATATAATGATAAGAGATTAAATGTGATTATATATATAATCACAAGTGAATTGGAATGACATGTTATAAGTGTAGGACTTACACATATAACTTATTGGATCCTCCTAAAACATGTGTGATTTAAGGTGGTGATTTGTCTAAAAGAAGAATGTTAGTAGACGAAGCTATGAGTAATCAGAATGATGCATCTTCTGTCATATGCTTGATTCCTTGGTCTATAGCATGCTAGATTTGGAATCTGTTAATTATGATACGGAAAATAATTAACATAAGACATTCAAAAAGTGTGCATACACTAGTATGAAATTTGTGAAGTGACAAATTACTAATGACCTTGATGTCATATCCATGTGAGAAAAAAATATATTATAAACAAGATTAATACATTGAAAGAGAGAACATTTCTACAAAAATTCTTGAGATAAATTCCATGTGGGGGACTCCGGCCTAGCTACAGTTCAAAAGGACATCAACAAACATGAAGTTCTTGCCTAGTTGGAATACTCAAGAATTACCTGGAGCATGATATATTTAGATTTGAACGAAACTCAAATTTGTACAAACATATTATGTCGATACGACAACTACTCTCAGCATGGGTTATCCCTATTTGACAATGTGAAGTCATAGAATAACATTGCGGATCCGCTTGTGAAATGCTAAATGTGAGAGTTAGTTAGCAAGTCGTGAAGAGGAATGGGACTAAAGCCCTTGAAAAGTTTATATGAAGGAAAACCTAACCCATCTGATTAGAGATCCCAAGATCTGGGTTCAATAGGACAACCTACTTGTATAAACTGAGGTCACTGTGGGGGAGTAATAAACTCCACATTTATTTAAGGGAGTTAGTAAACTTCATAGTCCATTCCTATAACAGTGACAATATGAGGTTAAGCATATGGCTTTTAATGATTAATCGAGAATCACTTATGTGAGAGAGAAGTGGGGTCGCTTCTAAGGGAATTGTGGGGGCGCAATTCTTAACAGCTCTCGCAGAACCAGGCTAATGTTCATGACCATAACGAACATAACTATGAGAACCAAAATGTGTCAAGGAGATATTTGTGTGAATATATATTGTCGTCTCCACAAACAGCAAACAGTTCAAAGATATCGAGTTCTACTAGCTGTTAGGAGGCTAAGTATATTTCACGAGGGAAGGTTGAAAGGGTAACACCTACCTATCCTATGCAAATATCAACTGCAAAACTCTATTACAACATCGAGTCGTTGAAATTTGTTTCCCGTTATCAATTTCATTAATGTGGGAGATTGTTGGAAAATATGGCCAATATTTGGGTTTGAATGACAATTGATGGTCATCAAATATACTAATGGGGCTTTAGAGCAAGATTAATGTTTGGTCATATGTAACGACCAATTTAATTCTATGTTCATGAGCCATTAGTAGGATTGATTATGATAGCTAATTGGACTATTTTTCTTTCATCCTCCTCACCTATATATTGAGAGCTCTTCTCTCATTTCAACACACCAAGTAAAACAACTCACTCCTCTCCTTAGTTTACCGTTCATCTTGACTTGGTATGTATCCGTTCGTAATAGAGGGAAGACACGTTTTTGGTTCGCCTTGATAACCCGTTTGTGCTGACGGGGTTATCTGTTGTTGTTGTATCCTGGGAGATAGACGTTCACGATTCTCAAGCACCGTGGAGAGGACGAATCTGTCTTAAGGAAACTGTGAGCATCACAGGCCTCAACATTTTCCTTGTTTGTGTTTTTGAGTCTCGACAATCAAATTGTTTACGGTATTATTTCTACACTTTTATGTTTTTTCATGTTGTTATTATTTTGTTTCTAGTAGCAATACACTTAATATTACCTATACAATTTTGGTGTTCAAAATAGGGATTAACATGGATTACTTCATGGTCATTATGGAGGTTAGGTAGCTGCTGGTTTATGACCATCACAACAATGGAGTAAGATTTAACGCAACATAATATATACTGTAATTAGGGCCGTAAACGAACTGAACATTCGGTGAATATTTCATGAACCATTCGGTAAAAAGTTCGTTTATATTCGTTTATTTATTAAATGAACGAACATGAACAATATTTGACGTTCGTCTAGTTAAATGAACGAACATGAACAAAAGTTGACGTTCGTCTAGTTAAATGAACGAACATGAACAAAAGTTGCGTCCGTTCATTTATGTTCGTGAACGTCCGATTATGCGTTCGTTAATGTTCATTTATCTATTTATGTTCGTATATCATATATTTTAATTTTTAATTTTAAAATTTGTTTGTTTATACAAAACAACACTTATAAAATAATATATTGTGTATAATTCGATAAAGTTTATGTTTGTTTGTCTATTTTCATTTATGTTCGATCGTTTATGTTCGTTTAACGTTCGTTTAGTGTCTTGATAAACGAACATAAACAAACATGAACAACTCATTTTCTTAATAAACGAACATGAAAAAAAAATTAGTCCGTTTAAGCGTCCGTGTCATTTTATTTGTCCGGTTAAAATTAAATGAACGAACATGAACAGGGCTCCGTTCGTGTTCGTTCACAGTATATTGCAAGGACATACATTTAGAACTCAAATGAGGCTTCGGTTTACTATTCTCATTATCATATCAGATTTTGCTAGTTGGAAATGTTTGTAGTTGGTCACAAAATTTGTCATGATTGAATTTTAGTTGACTACACATGTTACTGGGTCATGCTTAATTGCTTATGGCTTTAAGGAGTATTTCAGCATGGTTTGAAGCGGGCGCTGCATTATTTTGACTTTCACTTTCACTTTTTGGTATGGTCCATCTCAATGGAATTTGGAATTTCAATTTCAATTGGATTCTGTGTGTGACCCAACAAGGATTTCATACCCTGGCCCTGCATTGCAGCAGTGCGTTTAAGCATTCGTGTTTACCCAAAGATTCATTTATATTGGTTTAGATCTATTTGTTTGTAGTACGTGAAGGAATTTTATGCCCCCTTGTGACGGGGAGGTTCTTAATACATACTTTGTAACTAGGAAATATTACTCTAAAAGTCAGATATCAAGGATAGTATTTTGTGACTATAAATAGCGTAATAATGCCAATAGTAATGATTATGTGTTACTTACATTGTTACAAAAACGGTTTCTTTAGAAGAGCAAATGTCTTTTTTGCAATAAAACGCTGCACTATTAGTTAGCGACATAACATATAGCTTTGTGTATATATATACAAACAGGATGTTTTGTCACTTTATAAACCTTAAATACAGGGGGCTGGTTGTGGAAATCCGTTAAAAGTCTCGTGTTTTTAGCTGCCCAAAACATAGCATCACCGTCTCACCGACCTTCACTGCTACAGCAACACATCATTGTTTCGTCTAATCAATATCGTTTACTTTCAACTATCATTAAAAAAAAAAAAAAAAAAAAAAAAAAAAAGTGAAAAATGAAAATGAAATTTGTTTCAACTTTAAAAATTTTCAAGGACCCTTTAGCGAGTAAACCAACAATATACAACTCCAAATGTTTTCGGCTTCTCAATATAATTTTACTGTTATTAAGGAAAAAAAAAAAAAAAAAAAAACAGGTTTAACAAATAAGCAACAACATTATAACTTATAAGCCCTTGGAAGTAAATGGTTAGCTTGATCAAGTTTTGCAATCCTTCAAGGCATGGTATTGACCTTTTCAAGATACCTATTGATTTAACTGGATCTCAAATCAAGTATAAAACAATAATATAGCTTGCCTTAAATGAGTAATCATACAACATGAAACTTGGAGTCCATATCTAATGAACAAACACCCTTATGAAGAAAAAGAATTACCATGCTTTCCTTCTGGATCTAGAGGTTTTCAACGAGTCTTGCTTGAGGTTAAGATTATCGCTAAATTCAAAATTGTTAATTTCGGTATATGAAACTAGTTCTAAGATTTTCAAGAACTCAAGTATTCTTCCCAGCCCACTTTTTCTAGCTTCTTTGTTTTTTCTAACACTGTATCTCTAGCATCTTCTTGGAATTGAGCCATTCTGTAGAAGTCAATTAAAGTACGCATGTGTGTTAAGACCTGCTCTTCAGGGTTTAAATTGCATTCTTTTGTATGTGTGCACGAGCATTAGAGGTAGCAATTCACCAGGTTACTTATAACTTGGTAGATTTAAGATATGTTTTATCTTGAACACTCGGTGCAAATTATTGCATAAAACCTCCACATTAGAATTTTCAAAGAAATAAGAATATTATTGAACTTTATACTACCTATTTATCAAAAATTATAAGTTTTGGAGAAAAAGTGTTTCGGGTCAACCCAACCTGATACGACCTGTACCACAAAACTACCCGGTTTAACCTTACCCAACCTGCCCAATTTGCTACCACTATTATGGGTGTTTTCAAGTGTGTGAGATTATGCATTGAAAGAGAGAAAAACCTTGCTTGGAGGGCAGTATCAGCCACCCCTAACATTCTGACCGCCAACAAGCCTGCATTAGTGGCATTGTTTATTGCAACCGTTGCAACGGGAACACCTCTAGGCATCTGCACCACAAATAACAAAATCCCAGTTAGAGGGCATTCATTTTTGAATATATAAATGATTAAATCCAACAAAGAAGAATCTACTTGAACAAATGACACTTTAGATAATCAAAAAGGTTTTTCACAGATGCCAGAAACCAGTCATAGGCTGCCTTTTGGTTTTACTTTACATGAAAATTTGGAGAAGTAAAAAGAGACTCATTTTCGGGAACATGGAAACACACTCAAAATTCTAACATGGATGTTGCAAAATGGGAGGGTGTGTAATGGGTCAAATAGATAAGCTTAAGTACGGGTTGGGTCAAAGCATTTGACTAGTCTTCAGGTGACTCTTAAACCGTTTCATTCTTAGTTTAAGTCTTTAGTGTAACCTATTTGACTCGTTAGATAAAAAATAGAACATAACCCAAATCGGCCCATTTATATGTTATAATGAGTGGAACCACTACTAATTTGCACGTGTACCTGCACAATAGAGAGAAGGGAGTCAAGTCCATCCAACGCAGAAGCACGTACAGGAACTCCAATCACGGGTAAGGGTGTCAATGCAGCTACCATGCCTAACCAAACGAAGTTTAGAGGTTAGTTTACTCATGCTCATCATCTTACCATATTCTAAGCTTAAAACTGAAAATGGCAGTGGACAGAAACCTGGTAAATGAGCTGCACCCCCAGCACCAGCAATAATAACTTGAATGCCTCGTTCTCGAGCAGATGTAGCATAAGAATACATCAGTTCAGGTGTCCGGTGGGCTGACACGATTCTAACCTGCATCATGATTTATGTTTAAAGTCTGATAGCATTTGATACAAACCCAACTCTAATGAGGTGAATCATGAATGACTAGTAAAAGTATTCAGATAATTTACTTATGAACGGGACTTGGGTATTGTTTTTTATGCATACAACCTCCTAATTAAATAACCGTATTTAGAAAGAAAAGAAAAAAATACATTTTGCAACAATATACGTTTTAGTTCAGATTCTACAGGATATATTCTTAGAATTCGTCTGAATGGGATGAAAAGTGTTTCAAGTCAATCCAACCTGACCTGTTTCGACAAAAAGCACTTGTTTTGACCCGTTACCCATCTCACTCAACTCACCCATAGTGATTATGCAAACCTAAAAGGTTAACAAATAACCTCAGCAGACACACCAAAGTCGTCTAGAACTTTAGCAGCTTCTTTCATCACTGGAAGATCAGAATCAGAACCCATAATAATTCCAACACGTGGAGCAACTGTGTCAAGAAGATAATGACTTTATGAGAAAAGTATAATATACAGTAATTAGCTGAGAGACTAAACACAGCTCAAGTGATCTAAGACAGATGTTTTGGGGCTAAAGCTAAACAATTATGTGATATTGAATACTTAATGATTAGTAATAATAAAACAAGCAGTAGAAGATTGTTTGTATGTGCTTCTGTTGTCTGTAATAGTTTGTTAAATAAGGGGAAATTACTCGACCCGTAATAATAAACATTAATAACAAGATGATCTGTTAATTTAAACATCATAAACTGATTACTATGACTTCGATCATGCGAATCCAAAAACACCCTTAATTGTAATTATCAGATCAGCACTTTTGGAATATTCTCAAATTCAGCAATACATTAGACCTATTTCTATTCATCCTATGCCTAAGGCCTGTTTGTGTAAATCTTATTACATAGTCCACGGAAAACATACCTGGAATATCCTCTGCACTTCCTTCTTTCAGAAATGATTTCACCCGTGCTTCCACAATGCCCATTGAAGGTCCAACAACGGTGATGTGACCCATCTTCCTTTGCTTTCGCATATCTGCAATGTCATGGATAATATGTTTTTAGTAATCGGCCGATGGTATCAATGTGGAGAGCTGCGTGAATACCTACCTGGCTTATCATACCAATGAATGGTGGCCCCTGGAGTACACAATGCCCTTTTAATAATCTGATTTGCAATAATAAAACCAGCTTCTCCCTGTGCAAATCATAAAAGTAAGCATCATCATGTTGCTTTTCAGGGAAGAAAATGAAAACCCCTAAAAACAAATAACAATAGAAAAAAGAAAAAAAAATATCTAATAATTTGTATTGTGTTACAAATGAAGGTTAATACAAGTTATCGAAAAGGTACTTCTACAAAATACAGATATAGATAGTTTTTACCTCATCTTCACCTAGAATGTTGTACATAATGGAAGCTGGAGCCTTCATTGATGGATCACCAAGACGCAGACCAACAACTGCCCGCAAATGCTGTTCATATTGTGAAGTATAGCATGATTCAATAGTGTGGTGCCCACTGTTATGAGGTCGAGGCGCAACTTCATTTAGTAAAATCTGTATTTTGAAACACATGAAGCACTACCGTAAATGCAATATGACATTCACATTGAAAAAGCATAAACACACAGTAAATAAAAAATGAAACAAAAAATTTGAGAAGTAGCACAAACCTCGCCATCTTCTGTCAAAAATAACTCAACCGCAAACACACCAGCACCTTCCAATGAAGCTACTGCTCGAGAAGCAACATCAGTTGCAAGCTTCATAATCTTCCACGACTCATTAGCAGGTGCCTTAACGATGTGGCATATGTTATCCCTTTAACAATAGAAGAAATAATACTAAATATGGCTACCAATAAGAAAAAACGAATTCACATAAACGTATGGACATTGACATATCATCTTGCCTGTGAACAGTCTCAACAGCGGGATAACACAATATAGAATTATCTCTTCCTCTTGCAACAATGACCGCAAGCTCCTAAAACAAACATGGTAACGTTTTTTATGAGCTCTAATAATAAACATTGAAGAGGGAAAATCAGTTGGCATAATTGAAATAATTTAACTCTAAGCAATTACTAAAGTGGATACTGACCTTAACAAATGGCGCCCATTGTTCAACATATAAACCATGACCAAATCCTCCTAGAGCTGAAAATGGAATTTTTATTTAATTTGTCAGTCAGAGGCTCCTATGTAATACCGCACACTTTATTGGCCTACCCAAATATGCTACATGATTATTATGAGTTTGTGGGTAGCAAGAGCTTAAAAATAAACAACACATGTACATCGATGGTTTTAGCTACTTTAAATGTAAGTATCTTTAACTAACATTCCAAGGATAGACCGATAAATATATTTGAGGAAAAAAATACATTCCTTATCAGCCACTATTTAACAAAGACCAAAGTTTCAAGCTTTTAATTCATATGACCAAAAAAAAAAAAAAAAGACAAAGGAATCAACAACTGGAAAACTAAATAAAACCATTGATAAAAAGGGGGATTCTACAAAGTCGGGCATTAATATTTTGGCCAAAAAAAAAAAAAAAAAAAAAAAAAAAAAAGAAGAAGAAGAAGATACCATTTATTGCAGAAGTTAGTGCCTCTTCAGTTTTAGCAACAGCATTACCACGACCATCATAGGCTAGCCTTCGACTCTTTATCATAAGAGGATAACCAAATTCTTGACCTGCTTTTATGGCACTTTCTAGGTCTTCTATCTGTCCCAACAAGTTTCGTTGCCAAAAAACTAAAGCATAAACATTATCTTCCTTTTGTAAATAATATGTGCATAATTTATTTCTTAACTGTACAAACCTGCTTAAACCTGGGAAGTGGAATGCCATGTCCAGAAAAATGGACCTTTTGAAGATATTTATCCTGAAGAAAAACATAGAAATCCTTATTATAAAAAAGTCATCACCGTAGTAATGCTGCAACAGAGATCATAAATGGGGTAGACGACTAACTAAAACGATTTGTAAAAGAGGAAAACAAAAAAGATCATTGCAACAAGAGGCATATACAGAAAGATACTTGTAAGTCTTATTTGATTACAATCGTATCAACTAAAAGTCAAATTATTTCAAAAAGGTGTCAAGAGCTCTGATCTAGGGACACAGCTATTTAAATGACAATACAATACATATATCGAACAGTGGAAATCCAACTATTAAAAAGTTGGCCATATACTACAATACCAAACCACACCAGAACACCCAAACATAGACATAAAACTTTTTTTTTTATCTGCTACCAAGTATTTCTTTTTAGTTTAGTTGTAAAAGCAGTGACTTGTTTTGTTTGAAACCCAACATGTAACGATATTCAGACCATGTCAGAGATGGCAAGAGAACAAATGTACCTGAATAATACGAATAGTAGAAGCTTTAGGCTGGCAATCTACCCCTTGTTTTTCAAGCTTCTCCAAAGTGTCCGCATCAACATGCTCAATTTCAACAGTCAGTATTTCACACCTATTCAAAACAAGTTACGCTGGAGAGATTTAGCTAACAGGCGTATATATAATAGCAAAAAAAATTAATATTTTGAACCTTTTAGCAAATTCTTCAACTGTGGCACTATCGTCAAAGCTTCCCACCATATGATAGTGGGATATAGAACTTGCAGGGCAGTTCTCCAAAGGATCCAAAATATTGACTTTAATCGCCATTTGTGAAGCAGCTTGGCAAAGCATGCGTCCCAACTGACCACCACCCAAAACACCGACTATTTTGTCAGACAGTCCATGAGGAGCTGGTACATCCTCCTTCCTACATCATAGAAATGATTCAAAGTATATTAACTTATATTCAAATTTGACTTTTGATTCACATATAAAATGATGTATAACCTTTGTGAAACATCACTTTCAATGGAGGCGCTACAAGCAATGGAACGGGCACCCTGTTGATTAATCATTGGACATGAAGAAGAGAACGCAGAGATAGAAGTGCTGCTTAACTTCTGGAACGTTCCAAATCCAACTAGTGAACTTCGGGTGGAAGAAAAAGCTGAAGTAAAACTAACTTGATGGCTGCTTGGGCTCAGCATCCTTATCATAACACAGCAGAAAGTTAAACCTTAAAATCTAGTCAAGATAATAATTAAAAAAAAAAAAAAAGCATTGGTTAAAAAAATTGGTTAAAAAAAAAAAAAAAAAAACATTGGTTAAAAAAGTAGTTCGGTTTAATTGGGCGAAAAGAAATACATTTTATCTTGTTAACAAAGTGGGATCTATGGGAATATACAGCAATTGGGTCAAAGTGCATACTTTTTTATTAACATGCTTACGGGTGAAACTTTACATTTCTTTAATCACAATGGGGGTATAAATATGAAAGCGAAAAGGAAGGTACTTACAAATACATTAATGCGGAAGTATCCAACAAATTGCCAACTTAATTCAGTTCAAAGACCTGAAAATGTGACAATGGATTCAACAACTATCTGTAACCCCAAACACGACACAATCTTATAGCCCAATTTCCCATATACCCTAATAATGCCCACCCATCTAGTTTAAAAAAATGTATAGTTCTCAATAAGATGAATACTGGCTTAGCCACAAAACTTTTGGGTAATTATTAAAAATTCACCTTGCATAAAACAACATTAATAAACACTTCTTTTTGCCAAACAATCGAAAATGTTTATCTGCTTCAAAATAAGCAATAAGAACTTAAATAAGCACATAATCCCAAACACCCTCTCATATAAACCAATGCATGGCTGCTAGAACTAATTAATTTCAAAAAAATTAACAAAGAATCCCCAATTAACTCAAAAGAGACAGACAAAAAAAGCAATAAATGAAGTTGAAATTAGTATAATACCTGTTGCTGACTGACTGCTTTAGCGGAGATAACACGCAGGTGAACGAGGGAAAATAAAAGGAAATATTCGGCTTTTATTTTGACCTTTTTTTAGTACTTCTTGGGTTGCCAGGGTTTAAGATTGGGTTTTGCATATTAAACCCCTGTTTCATGACTTTGTACTATGTTCATAACTGGTCCTTTATTTTCTTCTTTTCTATTTTCACCCATTTAACAGAATCCCGCTTTCCTCCCTACTTGGATGTTGAACTACATTAGTCTCTCAGAGAAGTTAATATCAAGGAGTCAAATAGACACAGACAGGGGCGGAGCTAGGAAAAAATTTGAGAGGGGGCAATTTTTTTATTTATTTTTTTTTTTTTGCATCAAGCTCAAAAAGAGAAAACAACGTATATGAAAATAATACTAGACCTTAAACATCTTATTTGAGTTGATATGTCATATTTTGTGGGTATTAGACTTATTGTGGCATATCATTTTTATAACACTAGAGTAAAAAAAAATGTGACTGAAAAAAAAAGGTGCTAAAAACAAGAAGTAGAAATAGAAGATTTCCATTTTTTTATCATAACAATAATACTAAAACAGTTACAAAACTACTGTAATAAAGTGATAAAATAACTGGATAGAAAGTTAGAGCTTTGAGTGGGTTGGGCTTGGGTGGGCTGAAAATGAAGTTATAAGTAATTATCTTACTTTACAACAACGAGCAGCCAACATACTATCTGCAACAGTCAAGTTTTTTTTCATCTTCTTCATTTTTTTTTCTTTTCTTTTCGGGACTGTCTTTTCATGAAAGGCAAACATTTTTGGGGGGGCAAATGACGAAAAAACCTTAAAAATCTAGAAATTTTACACTTCAATTTTTTTGGGAGGAGGGGCACTTGCCGACCGTGCCCCCTGCCCCCCTCCCTACCTCCGCCTCTGGACACAGATCTCCTGCTAGGTTAATTTCATCTATCGAGTTCACTTTGTTAGTGTTTCGTGTACCTTTCTTTGTTTACCTGAATAATTCAAAATGCATACTACATATCCATGCATATATGTAGTAAATATCTGTTAAAACTTAAAATATAACATCAAAAAACTATATTTTTTGTTTCAGTAGTTGGTATATTTTATTTAGTTATCATACAAGATCTCGTAAAGGGAATCTGTTTACTTAGCTACGGCACTGCTAGTTATTAATTTTTTTTATAAGTAATATGAACATTATACTCTAGACATTTAGTTTGTGTATGGCCTTGTTCCGTAGACTTTATACAAATTAAACTTACAAATCATAAATATGTCATTCTTGTATGCGCTTTGTTGTATACAGACCATTCCACAACTATAGCACATCCAAAAACATCCATTCTTTTACCATATATAAACTCGTTAACATTGCGAGTAAAAAGTAGACGAGAAGCTCATATAAGTCAAATTGTAATATCTTTTACATATCATGTTCAAATACGTTGCACAAAAAATGGATACGGAAATATAACACATCCAAAAACATCCATTCTTTTACCATATATAAACTCGTTAACATTGCGAGTAAAAAGTAGACGAGAAGCTCATATAAGTCAAATTGTAATATCTTTTACATATCATGTTCAAATAAGTTGCACAAAAAATGGATACGGAAATGACAGAAGGGAGGAAAAGTGAAATGATAAATTCTCTGGCCCTCTTGTATTTGTATGGACGCTATAAAGGTGATGTCTCATGACACAAGTCCATCAAATCACCTTTGGTACCAAATCTTTATTATGCCTAGAAGAAGTCTTTCTTTTTCCGAAATGTAGATGCTTCAAAATGCTTTAGGATTACACTGCTTCCGTTGTTTTCTCCTGCAATGTATATAAAGCTTAAGCACAAAACATTTCCAACGAAAATGAAAATTTATACTAGATTGGCAAGCACTCTTTCTGAAAAAAAAGTTTCTGCACAACTCTAATAAGTTTGTGCTTATTTGACTTATCACATCCCCAAACTCATGACTATGTAACTCAAGTAAAAGCACAAATCCTAAGGGTGGTACATGACATGACTGTACAGGTTATATTCAAATCTAGCAAATAACATGAAATAGTTCTGCCGTATTGTGTGTATGAGCATTGAAGAAATCTGGTTAGTTAGCAACCTTAAACAACTACATACAGATTCATTAATGCGTCTCGTTATTCGTTTTCATTCTCTTATCATCACACACCTTATAAAGTTCAAAATGCAAAGTCCAAATTTATAATTTAAAAAGTTCGATAAATATATAAGCAGGGTTGCTAAAGCTACCGCTTTAGGCCTTAGACTTTTTAAAGCCTCCAATTTCTACCCTTCATCATTTTATATCGAGTTTTATGCCTCCTATTTAATAGAACTCTGACTTTCTAGGATTTTTTGATGTACTTTGGTGTTCGGAAAATAACCGTATTTGGAAATCCAAAAATTTGATAAGAATTTATTAAAAAGTCGGGATTTATGAATTGTCAGGTTTGGAACTCATATAAAAGTTTTCAAAAAATAAAGATATTTGGCTATATAAAATTGTCATCCGAAATTTCGGATATCCGAATTGAAAAAACTTAGCTAAAATAATGGGTCTAATATAAAACCATAATCGCAATTTTCGGACATCCAAATTTGTGATATAACTACTTATTGATAAGTCCCTTAAATTATTTAAATTAACAATTAGTGATGTAGAGTTTCCTCAGGAGAAGTAGATTGCATAACATTACAGGAAATGTAACTAATCATCACAAGAGTCGATATCCAACTCCAAAAGGCTTGGCAACTTGTTGGGGATCCCATTAGTGCATTCCTTAAAACTGTCGCCTATTTTGCACATGATCAAGGACAATTTTTGCAAGTTTTTCAACTCAAGTATCGATGTGCTAATCGAAGATTGATGTTTATCAATTTATCATTCCAAAGGAATTGCAAAGGAAATATGCAAAACCCCGGTTCGTTGTCCCGATGAAGGATGAATGGAATATGTGATTCGGGTTCGTGAAATGTGTAGTGAATGATGAATAAGAGTGAGAATTTGTGGTTTTTAAACTAAATTAATGAAATAAAAACTAAAAACGATTACTAAGGCAAGGGAAAAACTAATATAAGGCAAACGTATCTTAAAACGCAAAGGAAATCTAAAGACGCGCACGCTCGGGCTAATCCCGAGCTTTAAAAGGAAAACTAAGAAATACTAACCCTATGTATAAAATTATATTTCTCCTAAGTTTTAATTAATAAAATAAAATTTTAGGAAAAAGAATTATATTTTTATAATTTTTATTAAATTTTTTATGAATTAAAAACTATTTTAAAGAAATTAAATGTTTAAAAATACTAAAACTCTTGAGAAAAATCTGAAAATTTTATAAAAACTACTTATAAGACTAAGGAATGAGGGAAAAATAAAATGGGAAAATAAGAAGTTCCTAATAAGCAGTAATAAACAAAACAGTTAAAATAAGCTAATATGGAAAACAAGGGTTAACTAATAAACTTTGCAAACCATAACCAGGAAAGATCCAAGGGCGAGTTGGTTAAGGCTGTGTGTGTTTAGGTGTTGTCTGGGTTGGAGACCAGGGTTCGAATCCCTGGCTCAACCTTTTTGGAAAACCATTTTTTTTTATTTTTCTTTTTAAAACCTGAATTAAGCACATGAAATTAAGCTACTATATATCTCCAATTATATTTAAAACCTACAAATAAGTACAGCATAAGCAGAACAAGATCAGATCAAACAAAAAAAGATTAAGCTAAATTGAACTTGTAACTAGGTTGTTAAGCTAATTTTAAAGCTACACATGGAACTGAATAAGTTATCTTAAGCAAAACTTAAACTGAACAACTGATTAATCTAAGGAAAAGCAATGAATTAAAACTGATAAGCTTCTAGAAATCCTAATAAGCTAAAATATTCACTGATGTGCAGCCTGGGGGGGTCTGATGCAGGGGTAGATTAAGCCAAAATAGGGAAAGTCTAGCTTAATTATAAGCACTAATTTCACCACGCCAACCACTAAGAACTGAATACTTATAAACTAATTCTACCAATTAACTAGCAAACACTTAAATTAAACCAAGATCAGCTTATTTGAATGCTTAAAAATGAGTTGGAAAGGGGTTATTACTGATGCAGGCTGCACAAAAGGAGTCTGTGCAGACAGAGATGAACTGGACCAAGGAAATGCAGTGATCAATGAAACAATACCAGCTTATGAAGTCCCACTTTATGCACTATTTTAAACTATAAAATACCAAAAATAGGGACAGATTAAGCTATAGCTTATGAGAGGCTTATAAGAGTAGTTTCACTTCTATAAATTGCACTATCCACTCAAAACCTTCAAATGCATCAATTTAGCTAAAATCTCACTACAAACAACTCATTTTACTGATTATTGACTAGATTTAAACTATCCTAGATGGAAAATGAACAGTTTCCTCCTAATTGACCCATTTTAACCCATGATCCAAACAACCCTTATACTAGACTGATTTGAGATTTTCAAAAGAAAAGACCAAATTAAGTTGAGCTTTTGAAAAGACAAAGGTTCAGATAACTAGATTAAGGCTAGAAAAGCAGTTCTCATCAAAGCTTAAACACTATAAATAAGCTAATAAGGAGTTTGACTTGGTGTTGACTTTTAAAGGTTTTTGAATTAAAACAGTTAATAAGCCAGAATAAACTTAAAGTAAACTCTGAATAAGCTTAAATGAATTTATGAAATAGAAAAGAGAGCTACAGAAGCTTAAATACTATAAGTAAACAATAAAATCATTTAAAGGACAAGGAATTAAATGAAACTTGAATTATATTGAAACTGAAAGATGACAAAGCTGTAACAATTATAGTATATATTGTTCAAGGAAAACACACAAAGAAATATGTGTTAACCCGAGTCGTTTGTCCCGACGAAGATCGAATGGAATTTGTGTTCCCGGAACGTGATTCGTGTAGTGAATGAGAATAAAAGAGTGGTGATTTGTGATTTTACACTACGAACAATAAAATAATAAAAGTAAACAACTAATTAAGCTAATAAAACAATTAAACTAAGCATACGAACTTAAAAACGAAAATTTGAATTTAAAACGTTACGCGACGAAATTTAAAACGCGAATAAAAGTGATTTTCTAAAATTTAAACTCTAAAAATGCAAAATAATTTTTCCTATATTAATAATGATAAAAAAAATTTTTGGAAAAAGAAAAAATATTTTTTTGACTTTTTAATAATTTTTTATGAATTAAAAACTATTTTAAACTAAATAAATGCTTTAAAAATAGTAAAACTAATTGGAAAAATCTGAAAATTTTTGAGTAATTTTAATTTTTAATAAGAAATTTAAGAAAAATGTTTTTAGAAGCTGAATATGACTCAATACGCTAAAACAGATAATAAGCAAATAGGAAATAAGCTAGAAATAAACAAAAATAAGCCAAAAATTATCAAAAGCTAAAAACTGATTAAACACGCTAATTTAAACTTGGAACAACTTAAAAAGGCCAGTAAAGCTCATGGAATAAGCTCCAAAAGCTGATGAGCAGATGTAAAGTAAAACTAAAACAAGTGGCTATGCAGCCCACTTTGGGCTGTTCTATAAGCTAGAATACTGCTTATTGGGGCAATCCAGATGCTACACTAGAAAGCTGATATGAAAAACTACTACAGGACCAAAAATGCCCAAAAGTTAACAACTATTACTAGCTTAATTGACCCCTAAATCAGATGCTGATGGACTGAAGTCTGATGCGCAAAGTAAGAAGCTCTAATGTGGATTATTGCAGACTGAAAAGAAGCTACTGAATAAGCTCAAAATCCTAAATTAAGCTGAAATAGTTAACAAATGTCCTACAAGCTACTTATAATCTGAAAATTAAGCAAAGGGGTTGACTAATTTAAGCTGAAACATGCCACTTTAAAGTCTGAGTTCAGCAACTCAAAATCTCAGGTCTGCACAAGCAAATCTAAAATAGCAGACCTAAAATTTTGGCGCTAACTCCCTTAAATTTAAACCATCCTATAGATCCTAGTTAAACCAACAACTGATGACCCAGAAAAGTCTAACTGGGGTCCTAACTAGCTTGGCTTATGCAGGGCTTATAAAGGCAGAATAAGCTACTAGTGTTTGAACTCATTTGATGCAAAATTTTAAATAACCTCAAATTAACTTAACTACTGATGAAAACAACTAAATTACCCTCAAGTAAGTTTAATCAAAATTAGATATAGTAGAAATAATGATGCTCACCAGATCAACCATAACATCTCTAATTCCAAACACCTGATTTGCCTAATGACTTTTGAATTTCAACTAAACTTAACCTAACTAATATAGATTGCTGAAAATAGAATAATATTGGAGCTAAACTGAAATCAGACAACTAATAAAACTGAACTTGAAGCATATATAAAAAAAATAACAGATAAGCTGCTGACTATTAATTTGACTATTTAACTTTTTAGTATGAAAATCAGGCTCAAATGAGAACAATTAGCAAAGCAAATTCAGAACTTAATTTCAAAATTAAATCAGCACTAATTAACAGAATAAGCTCTAAAATAAGAACAATAAGCAATTTGAACAATACCTTTGACCAAAGTTGACTTTGATTAAAACACTAAGAATTTGAGTACAACTGAAGAAGAAATTACAAGTAAGCCGAAAATTAAGCTGTAACTAAATTAAAATCTATTCCTAATTTACCCTACTCCTAATGCTTAAAAACCTAACCACTAACTAACTAACAGACTCAAATCGTGAGAATGAGGAGGCTATTTATAGCCATCCACAGAACCTTCCAGGGACTCCTTGAAGCAATCCAAGCCCTTCGATCCATGCTTGCTCCCTACGCTTCAATATTGGCCCTAGGATCAAGATAGTGATGTGTAGCAGCCAATGAGATAGCTCCAATCGTACACTCTGGCAATCCGTGTGTCAAATCAATGCTGCCATGTTGTCAGGAAGTACAATAATGCCCTTACTCGCTGTAATTTTTGGTTTGGTAAATTAGGGTTCATGTTGTCTGGGTAATTGGGGGTAAAGGGATAAGCGCGGGTGTGTGTGAGTTGTGTTTATTATTATTATTTTTTTTATTTTTATTTGTTTTTAGTTTGAGTTTTACCGGGTATGGGGGATAGTGGATGGGTCGGGTATGGATTAGGTAATGGGCTAGGTATTAAGGAGATGGGCTTTTGGGTTGTCTTTTGGGCTATGGATTATTAAATCCGGTTTGTGTTTAGGTGTGTTTTTAGAATTTAGTAATTTTGGTAAGGACCATAAGTGCAATTACTGAAATTCAAGGGACTTTTCCTGCCATTTCTGAAATGTGATCCAAGGGCCATTTTTGACAAATGATGATTCTTCAAAGGTTGACTTTGACTTTTTGCTTCCCGGCATTGGCTAAAAATAACACTTCCATATCTCGTGCTCGGTTTCCCGGTCTTTGCTTGATTTTTGTCCTTTTCTTCGATATCCGTGCCTGCATATGTAAAAACACAAAAACACAATATATTTGGCATTTTGGTCGGGTTTTTGGTCTATTTGGGTCCGGTTTTGGTCAAGAAAAAGTATGTGTTTAAGCACATACCAAAAGATTACAAAGCTTTTAAGACTTGAACGAAAATTACAATAAGCTAATGACAGAGATTAAGCTAAGAAACTAAATTACCCTACTACTATACTACCTTCCACACTACTCCTAAGACTACTCTAAAAATCCTAACCTAATCTAACTGCCTTGAAATTGTGAGAGGAGGGGCTATTTATAGCCTGCTGAGGAGCTAGGGTTTCCCTTGGAAGCTTCAAGATGCTCTAATATCGACCCTTGATCAATCCTTGGTCACCAATCAACTATTCTCGGCCTTTGGATCATACCATGATGTGTTTCGGCCAATGAAAGTGCTGGGAATTGCCAGCGTGGAGGATTTATGACAACACTCTGACTTGTCAGACCTTCTAGATGCTCAGGTGAATTTTTGTTGTACGGGTAATTTGTTGGAGAAGAAGAACAGTAAAAAGGCGCGTTTTTTTTATTTTATTGTTTAATGAAAGGTGTTGACTAGTGGTTGGGTCGGGTGTTGACTGGGATCCGGTTGTATTTAATTAGGGAGTGGGCTTGGGTTATTTTAAAGATTGGGCTTGTGGGTTGTGGATATGGACTGGGATAACAAAAAGGGTCCGGTTTTGTTTAAGTATAGGTTTTAGTTAAGGTTAAAATGACAAGGACCAGATATGTTAATTTTGAAACTTTAGGGACTAATTATGCCATTCTTCAGTAATGTATCATAAGGGCTATTCTTGACATTTTTAGATTCTTGAGGGACTAAATCTGACAAATTCTTCAAAGTTCTTTCAAGGATCATTTTTGTAACTTTTTGAATCTCTGAGGTTGAATTTGACATTTTGAGCTCAAATTATGATCATTAGCTTCCCCGGCTTCGGCTTTTGACTCTTTCCATTTCTCGTGCTCAGGTTTTCCGGTTTTGACTTGATTTTGTCCTTTTTTCTCGATATCCGTACCTGCACATAAACAAACACAAAAACACAAATATCTTCGGCATTTTGGTTAGTTTTTGGTCGTTTTGGGTCTGTTTTTGGTCAAGAAAAGGTATGTGAATAAGTACATACCAAAGATATTGAAACATGATCCAACCACATCCTAGTAAAGCTTGAAAAATATATAGGTGAGGGAAAGTTCTCAATCTATGAGAAGTAATACCCGTAGTTTGTGATAATTAGGACCTTTAACATCTATATGGATTGTTAGTTAAGCCCAGAACAGGGTGAAAATAATCAATGACCTAACTACGTACCAATAATGGTTACCGGATATCACTTGGAATCGTGTTATCACTTTCCAAAGTAAACTATTCGACCCTAATGCCTGGGTATCACGAATATCTACTTGGGATAAGACCAAATGTATGTTAATGATTTAGGCACCAATCAATAACCCTTTTGCTTTCAAGTGTTTATGTTCTCTGTTTCGTAGTACTCATGCATGATTTGATCTTCCTATTTATAGGAGAATACTCATAGCTAGTCAAATGGAATTATGAGGATTAATCGGCCCATTAATCGCCTCATAATTATCCCCATTATAGCCAATAGTGGTTACATGACCAATTAAACGTGGTCATAAAGGCAGTTTTAACTGCCACATGAATAGGTCAAAGTAGTTACATACTTATCCCAACAGTACTAACTTAGTACTAGCAGTACTAACTTAGTTCTAGTTGTACTAACTTAGTACTAGCAGTAGTAACTCTGCTCCAGCAGTACTAACAAAGTACTAGCAGTAGTAACTCTGTGAAGGATTAAACCTTCTGATGAGTTACTCCCAACCACTATCAGAGTCAGGGTAGTCATGGACCTGATGGGTGTACACTCCGTACCTCCTGACCCATTACCAGGTGTGAACTGATCCCTCAAGTGTACTAAATTTTCCAACAATCCTCCCCAAATTTAGTTCACTTCCTTTGCATGAAAATTAAACATTAAACAAAACATGTGCATAAACGAAAATATCCTGAGGATTGAATTTCCATCTTAGTACATTACACGTTCAAATATTCGAGAATCAGGGTGTTCTAAGAATTGAACCCTTCAACCCATTTGAATACCTGAAGATAAAATACACACAAGTTTTCAAACACTTAAACGCTCCTGACACTTTACAAGCCATGTGTCCATATCCAATTCATAAATGTTGTAAGAGCCAAAAGTCCTAAGCTCCCTGAATCGGCAAAACTTCAACATTCACATAGGTGGTTCCTCTTTATTCATGCTCCTGCCAAGCACTTTTTCAAAGAAATTAACCATTAAGAAGTAAATACTTCATCCTCCTTTCCAGCAGGTTCCGAGCACAACCTTGGGATGATTGTAAAACAAGTGCTCCAGTACACTGAATGTTCAGCTTTCCACATTGAACTCAGCTCCCAAGTTTCCTCAGGAGGGAGTTGGGTGTCTTAGCATTCTGTGACTAAGTTGGACTTTAAACCCATCCCTTTAGCAGACTTTATGACCAAGTCTCTAGCCAAACCCTTCGTCAAGTGATCAGCTAAATTTTGTTGAGATCTAACAAACTCTATGGATACCACCCCATTCATGATAAGCTCACGAATCATGCTATGCCTGACACCTAAGTGTCTAGACTTCCCATTGTACATCTGGCTATAAGCCTTTGCCAATGTATCTGCACTATCACAACGGATAGAAATAGGTGCTATAGGTTTAGGCCACAATGGAATCTCAAGAAGCAAGTTTTCAACCATTCAGCCTCTTTACCAGTAGCTGCTAAAGCCACAAATTCAGATTCCATTATTGAACTGGTGATGCAAGTTTGCTTCTTTGATGCCCAAGAAATTGCACCTCCACCAAGTAGGAATACCCAGCCACTGGTAGACGAATTGTCTTCAGTGTTACTGATCCAACTTGCATCAGTATATCCTTCTAATACTGAAGGATAACTAGTATATGAGAGACTATAATCCATAGTTCTCTTCAAATACTTCAGTACCCTCTGAATTGCTTGCCAGTGCTGAGCACTAGGATTACTAGTATACCTGCTCAGTTTTCCCACTGCAAATGCAATATCAGGTCTTGTACAAGTCATGGCATACATTAGGCAGCCAATCACCCTAGAATACTCAAGTTGAGATGCAGCTTTGCCAGTATTAGGCATCAGCTTCTCAGTTGTATCCATAGGTGTACTCACTGGAGTACAATCAGAGTAGTTGAATTTCCTCAGTACCTTCTCAATATAATGAGACTGAGTGATAGAAATTCCCTTACTCTCATGTTTGATCCTTATACCAAGGATAACATCAGCCTCCCCCATGTCCTTCATGGAGAACCTTGATGACAAAAATTCCTTTGTCAGGTCAACCTGATTTTGGTCAGTGCCAAAGATCAACATGTCATCAACATATAGACAAATGATGACTCCTTTACCAGATTCATCAAATTTGCTATACACACATTTGTCAGACTGGTTAAGTAAATAACCACTAGACAAACCACTTCATCAAATTATTTATGTCATTGCTTAGGTGCCTGCTTCAGTCCATATAGGGACTTAATCAGCTTACACACCTTGTTTTCATTGCCAGGCAAGATGAAGCCCTGAGGTTGGTTCATATAAACCTCCTCATCCAATTCACCATTCAAGAAAGCTGTCTTCACATCCATCTAATGAATAATCAGATTGTGAATTGATGCCAAAGCAATCAGCAATCTTATGGTACTGATACGTGCTAACATAAGTATCAAAATAGTCCATCCCTGACTTTTGTTTAAAGCCCTGAATGACTAGTCTAGCCTTGAACTTTTCAATAGTTCCATCTACCTTCATTTTCCTTTTGAAAATCCAGTTGCAACCCAAAGGTTTGCAACTAGGTGGTAGATCAGCCAACACCCAAGTGTTGTTGCCCATGATGGAGTCCATCTCATCATTTATTGCTTCTTTCCAGAAAGCAACATCTTGGGACTTCATTGCTTCATCAAATGTTTTGGGGTCATCCTCAACATTAAAGCAATAGGAGTGTTGGTCAGAGACCTCATCCCTTGTTCCTTCAATTAAGTATAATTGAAACTCAGGTCCAAATGACTTTAGAGTCCTGATCCTTTTGCTCTTTCTGAGCTCAGGTTGTTGAACCACAACCTCATCAGGGACCTTTGATAGCACTTCATCAGGGACCTCTGATGTACCAATATCATTAGTTCCATTAGGAATCCTCTGACTTGGTCTAGGGACTGATGAGAATCTATTCTCATCAAAGAGAGCGTCCCTTGATTCAAGTATTGAGTTAATTGAAACATATTCATTAGGTTCAATAACATAGAACCTAAAAGCTTTGGAATGCTCAGCATATCCAACAAAGACGCATTCAATGCCTCTTTCACCCAAAGTTTTCTGCTTTGGATCAAGGAGTCTTACAACAGCCCTACAACCCCAAACCTTAAGAAAGTTAAGGTTGGGTTTTCTTTTAGTCCAGAGTTCATAAGGGGTATTAGGAACCCTATTTAATAAATAGCAAGCTGTTAACATAGCTTCACCCCAGAACCCTTGACTCAGCCCTGAATAGGACAACATGGAATTAACCATCTCCTTCAGCACTCTGTTTTTCCTTTCAGAGATACCATTTTGCTGAGGAGTATAGGGAGCAGTCGTTTCATGGATTATACCAACAGACTGAAAATACAGAGTATCCATGTACTCACCTCCCCTATCAGTCCTTAATCTTTTGATCAGGGACCCAAGTTGTAATTCAACTTCAGTTTTAAATACTTTGAATTTATCTAATGCTTCATCCTTAGTATGTAAGAGATAGACATAACAAAACCTAGAAGCATCATCAATAAATGTTACAAAGTACTTCTTATTCCCCAAAGAGGGAATGGCATGCAAATCACACAAATCACTGTGTATTAGCTCCAAGAGCTTAGTCTCACGTTTTACACCCTGAAAAGGTTTCTTAGTTATTTTGGTCAACATGCAAGTCTTACACTTTTCAGTGTCCATGTCAAATGCTGGGATTAACCCATCCTTAGACATATCTTGCATCCTTTTATAGTGTACATGGCCAAGTCTAGCATGCCAGAGGGTAGAGTCGTTCAGTTTAGAGGTTGACATAAAGGCTGAATTAACAATATCAGTGACAATATTAAGCCTGAACATTTGATTACACAAATAGCCAAAACCAATAAACACACCATGTTTAGACAAAACAAAATTATCAGATTCAGTAACTTGTTTAAAACCATAATTATTCAAAACACTACTTGAAACCAAGTTTTTCCTTATATCAGGAACATGAATAACTAGGGGTGAGCATCGGGCCAGTCCCGTCCCGTCCCGACCCGATACCGACAGTCCCGACTCCCGATTTCGCCGGAAAAAGCAAACCGACTCCCGACCCGATTGTGATCGGTTCGGTATCGGGACAGTCCCGATAGGTCGGGATCGGGACGGTTTCTCGGTTTTCTTTTGTTGTTTTTCGGTTTCCATCCCGTCCCGACCCGATACCGACAGTCCCGACTCCCGATTTCGCCGGAAAACCAAACCGAATCCCGACCCGATTGTGATCGGTTCGGTATCGGGACAGTCCCGATAGGTCGGGATCGGGACGGTTATCGGGTGTCGGTCGGGATTGCTCAGGAACATGAATAACATTAAACAAAGTTACAATCTTTCCAGAACTAAAACAAAGATCTACACAACCACGACCATGCACCAGGGCTGTTGACTCATTTCCCATGTGAAGAATAGAACCATCATTCAGTGACTCGTAAGTCTTGAACCAGCTTCTATCTTTGCACACATGAATATTTGCTCCAGAGTCAACCCACCACGCAACATCATCATCCTGCACATAGTAAGATTCAGATACATATGTAACATAATAAACCTGAAAGGATTTATTAAACATGTTCTGACCTTTAAGTGAGTTGGCAGAACCACCACTCCCGGAACCACTAATGCCTGAACCATTGGCTTTACCACCAACCTTAACACCTTTGCAATCACTTTTAATGTGACCAGTTTTGCCACATTTCCAACAAGTAGGTGTTGTGTAATACCCCGCAATTTTCCAGACGTATTTCTATACGAGATTATTCTTGTTTTTCATATACGAACTTTTCTGAACTCATCTGGTTTGAAAACGTGAAGTTATCTCGCGAAACGTGGAATTTGTACACAACGCGTACTGGCACAACCGACGAATTGATTTGATTATTTTATTATTCGTGAGAAACGAGGTGTATGAATAGTCGTTTTTATTAGAAATATTATTCTGAGCATGATGGTGAAACTCTCATGTCTTGAGTCCGCAGTTTACAAGCCTAAATGAGCCACGAGTCTCATTTCGTCAAAGATAGCAGAAATTACAACTGTGGTCCCTGTGGAATTTACACCCCGCCGCCCCTAGACTTTAGATGTGGGCAGTTTTGGTCCCTAGGGTTTGCATAACATTTGACCTTGCCTATATAAGCATCTCAATAACCCATTCTAGGGTTATTACTCCTCTTAAATCCAGCAGCCGCCCATCAAATTCCGGCCATTGTTCCGGCCACCTATTCTCCACCACTGCTGCCGCCGTTAGCCACCACCAACACAACCACCATCAGCCCCTCACCAATCATAGCAAATCATCTCTCCTCTCTTTCTTGAAGATGCCAACCACCACTACACCTTCACTGCCACCTTCACACCGACCCTCCCCCTGTTTTGAATCAAGATAAGTATAGATCAAAGGTTTGTTCAGTAGTTTGTTTTGGTTCGAGGTCGCCACACAGCCACCATGGTTGTCACCACTCCACCACCGCCGTCATCCTTCTCTCTCTCTTTCTTGACGTGGTAAAATCGAGAAAAACGTTGGTTATTTATTGTTTTTGGATGAAACCGATTATAATAATTTTCGTTATTGTTTTCGTGGATTTAAAAACCGGATTTAAATATTTTTGAAATCATTCGTGTGGTAAGAAATGGTGGTTGTTTGATTCGATTTGAGTTTGTGGATTTGTGTTGGTTCGGGTCGGGGTATAACCCGACTAGAGTTTCAGTTTTGGATCTGGTTTCATGTCGTTACTTTGGTTTAATCACTAGTTGGATTCGAATTTACTTATTGATTTATTTTAGACTCGGCTGTGTTTGGATTTATGTTTGGAGATCACGATTTGATCTCAAGTTGGAAATGGATTTTTTTGTATTTTGTTGTGGTTACTCGTGTGTTTGGTCCGACAAGAACACCCACATAGGGTGTTTGGTTTTTCCGTGGTTCGACAAGAACACCTCTGTGGGTGTCGTGCTGCTTCAGTCATACCACCACCACGTAGGGTGGTTGGTTTTCTTTTGTCTCGGCTAACACCATGAAGGTGTTGTAGTCGCGGATAGCCTTGTTTGGTCCTGAGTCTACAGTTTGGATTTGGTGAGTTATATGTCCTGTTTAAGGCTGATGTTATTGTTTTGGTTGATTGTGGACGTATTGGTTATGTTTGACTCTTGTGTTTGGGATTGTTTGCGTCTGTTGGTATGATTCACTCACTTAGAGTAATATTAGTTTCGTTTATGTTAGTGTTTGGTCCGAACCATGGCAGCCCCTCAAGGGGTGCCGACGTTGTTGTTATTGGTTAACGAGACCCCAAATGGGGTGTGTTTGTTGGTTGTTTGCCTCGGCCTAGAAAGAACACCACAACCTGGTGTTGTCTTAACCCGGTTTGGTCGCGGATTAGGTTTGATGTTGTGTTATTGATGTGGGTTAAGAGTCGAGTAAAGACACTCAAGGGGTGTCGTTGTAGTTGTTTGTTGGTTTGATTGGGCCTCGAGCCCAAGTGTCAAAGATAAAAAGGGTTCGTTTGATTTAACTAAACCAACGAGTATTTAATTGTTTACTTGGCAATCATATTGGTACGTTTCGGATTATATTTAGAATTGTGAATTGGAATTGAATACGGAATATGACTATTATATTTGGACATTGGACAATTATGGATCGTTATCGGACTTACGATATTAGATATTGGATTCATTGGACATTTTGAGGCTTTAGACGGTATAATATATTAAACTCGAAAAGACTTTAATATATTAGACTCGGACCGGACACAAAATATTCAATAAACCCAAAACTAATAATTACGCGAATGATAACGAAACATAAAACTTATAAGATATTGAAATGTCAAACATTGGTTAACTAAAGCCACAACGACTTGAGAAAACTGATTTTATTAGTTAAACTTATTTCTATTTATAAGACGTTTATGTTTTATACAAATTATTTGGGATATCGGGGTAAATAACGAAACGTACAAACTGATTTATTTTGTTTGAGGTGTTTATTTGTCGTTAACTTCTAGATTTGTCTTCTTGGTTTGAGTTCTCGTCGGTATTTTCTCGATCATGTCGATGTCTATTCTCTTTGGTGTGAGTTGTATGTCGAGTCTATGTTTTCTTACCACACCACACGAAACGTTAACACTAAGCTTTTGATAAGTATTGAAATCAAGTAATCCACGAAAACTACAACGCGTTGTCTTTCATAGGCTTTATTATTTTGCGAGACGTATTTTGAGATAACCGTATACGTATTAGGTTGTGCCGAACCTAGACCGTTGTGTAACGCTGCGCTTATACCTCCATGTACCGTTGTGCCTGTATATCTTGGAACCGTCGTATCGTATGTCTTGAGACTGTTGTGTTTTGCTTCTCGATGCCAGTCGTGTCAGTCGTGATCTTTGCATTGTTGTGGCTAAGGTGAGTTCATGGCCCCTACTTTTACCGGTTTTATAACTATTTTGGTGGAGAATACATGCTCATTTTTAACTAAACTCAATGACTGTTTATTTGGAATATGCGAACTGCTTCCTCAATATTTAACTGTTTGGCCAAAATATTTGATCTGGTTATTTGACGGCATTATGTGATTGACCGATATACATGTGAGCAAACTGTTTTGAATGAACCCAACTGTTGTTTTTTATTTGCTATAACTTGTTGACTGGCTGATGCGCGTGATGTGTCGTTGCGGTTTAGCAGTATTAATGCCTACTCAAGTTTTAAATTTATATTTAGCCGACTTATCAATAACACACACACTTAACGAGCAGTGTACCCGGTCAGTATGAATATAATGGTAAGTAGAGTGTCGATCACTAAGAGTGGAACGTATTATCTAGTCATTCTAATCAGTATTTTAATATTCTAAGTTAACTATACAACCTAATCTAACGCAATGGGGTTCAGCCTGAGAGACTGGCACGTTTTGGTTGCAATTAAGTAATAAACTAAACTAATGAGCACGAATCAGCGATAGACGTGCACGTACACAGATAAATACTCGAGACAATAAGAAGACCTGTCCTGATGATTATGTAGATTGTCACTTGTTTTATTGATAGTTTTATATGAAGTGTATGTAATTAACCCTTTCTCGTTGGCCCTAATCTTATCGGCGAGAAATCCCTTAATGATTACTTATGTCTAAAAGTTATTCCTAAGTGATGAATTTAGTAACAACCGTGGGAGCCACATTCTCTTCCGTAGTCAAATGCGCAGGCCACTAATAAACACAGAGGTTATCAATGCACTAATAAGTAGTAACCAAAGACATCAACATATAAACTTTAATTGATGGGAAAGCAGTTTTAAGGGAGTGCAATCTTTCTCCTCACATTACACAAGCCACCAATCCTGATGAATTAAAGTTTACTAACACAATAAAACAAAACTACTTAATCAATTAAATACATGCAGGACCTTCTTACAGCTCTTGTATCTTCGTTCGGGTGTGTCTTGTGCTGCCTAATCGTCTGAATTCGGCCTTAGGTTTCTGTGGTCTTCGTACTTCGTATATATTATGTCTCGAAATTCGTCTGGTCTTGGGTATTTATAGTTTCTGTCTGAGGGTAAGATGCGGCGCATCTAATAAGTAGATGCGGCGCATTGACTTAACTTCGCGTGGGGTCCAAGATTAATATATTCAGGAATATTCGTACACCGCCAGAAGATGCGGCGTAACTCCATTCTCAGATGCGGCGCATGTCCTTGCTGTCTCGGATCGTATCTTGTGAAATCTTGATAGTGATGCGCCGCATGTAATAAGAAAGATGCGGCGTATCTGGAGCAGAATGTCTTGATCTTGTACATTTCAGTAGACTCTTAACTTCTTGCTTGTTTTGCTCCATAATTAGTCCAAAATCGCCAAGTTTCACCAAATGCTTGTTTTTAACTGAGAATTACAAAAGTAAACGATTAAGTATCAATTCTCACAGATAATATAATAAAACAAGTCAAATAACTAGGATAAATGACGGTAATAAAATGTACTTATTTGAGTTCATCAAATATCCCCCCACTTGAACTTTACTTGTCCCCAAGTAAACCTTAGAATTAATCTTATGAAAATGTATCATAAAAGATATTAGGATTTATTTTTATATTTAAGCATGTATTCATTTTTGTCATAATCACACAACCAAACACTTAACGAATTAGAAGTAAAATAAAATAATTTGATAAAAGTAAATCTAATCGTTTAACTGTCCAGTCGTGACGAATATTCTATCATAAGCTTGGCAAGTATACACATCTCCCCCACTAAAGCCAAGGAATAACAAGTCTAAAGCGGTAAAAAGGGTTTGTAGGCTTAAGGGTTAATCATTCTCCTTAATCTCTATCGATCTCAAATTCCAGAAAAGGCGACAAAATCACAAATACATGATCGAATCCACGAACACGATACTTGCAATTTCTCAAATCCTTAACTCGAATAGGCTAAAGATAGGACCAAGTAATCTTCACCAATAATATTATATCAAAAAGGGCGACAAAATCATAAATACATAGCCGAATCCACGACTACGATACTTAAGATTGCTCAAATACCTAATCTCAATAAATCAAAGGTTTGGATCAAGAATAATATAGGGTATGGATAATATTTGGGATACAAATTGGTGTAAAATGAAAAATAAACAAAACAAATAAATTAAAATCCTAAGTGTGGTTAATCACTATCCCAACCATCCCATGAATAAGACTCATATCATAGAATAACTCACGCTTTAACACTTGAAACACACGCTTTAGGTAGACACGAATTATACTCAACAAGATCTCAATCAAAGAATATCCTTTAGTTGGCGTTCCCATAACTGCCAACTCCCATTCAATCCACAGATATAATATACAACAACCAGTGGTGATATCGACCACTTAATACAAAACTTTATATAAGTTGGTCAAATCAAACATCCAACTTTTTTTTTTTCTTTTTCTTTTCTATTTTTTTTTCGATTTTTTTTTTTTTTTTTTTTTTTTTTTTTTTTTTTTTTTTGAAACCAAAACAAAGATGTGTAAAATTTCACCACATCACTATAATGATAATTCTGGATAATTTTTTCATACTTTTCATGACTTCAGAAATAACGGTAATAGTGAAAGTAGTAAACACACGAAAAATAAACTCAAAGATATACAATATTTACTTTCACTCCAATTGCATTGTGCAATTTCCCGACCTGACCAAAGATAATGAATTACGCACGCGAACACAGGTAATGTAAGGAAACACACTTTGCCTAAAGCAATTAACCAACCACGGATTTTAATCTACAGGGTAGGCTAAGGTGTAAGGGTGTAACGAAACATTATAACGAAAGTGTAAGAAACGAAAGGAATGGCTCTGAGTGTTTTTCTAGGGGTATCTTACTCTAAAAGTGAGAGTAACAAAAAGGTTTATACGGGGGTTAACTAACCAGTGTAGTTAGCTAATATCACATAACATATAAAGGCTATTTGGGTGTAATCCTAGAATTTTACCAATTTAGACAAGTCATTCCAATTATATAAATAATACTTATTATGGTGGTCTCGAATAGTATACAAGCCAAGTTCTAAAGTTTACAAGTCACCGGCACACTCATAGATTTGTGAATTTTTGAAAAAAAATCACAGTTTTTGAAAATAACGTCATGTGTGCAGCTATGTAACTTAGATCTTAAACAAAAACATGCTAAAAAATTTTAAATTTTGATATATTAAGCACATTTTAAGCATAATTTTTGAAAAGTTTAGGACAAGTAAGTGTTAAGTGTTCTAATTCTCCAATCCCCCCACTTAAGTTAAACAACGTCCTAGTTGTTTGTATCAAAGGTTAAAAACTGGAAAATAAAAGAATTAGAACAGAAAAACTCCCCTGAGATTTGCTCGGTATGATCCTCCATTTGTATAAGAGCAAAAATCATCTTTCTTGTGGATGAGAACGTCTAAGCTTCATAATTGATGTATCCACAGGAAATGCAGGAATCTATAATACCACCAAGACTTTAAACACACCTAAGTTAAGAAAGGTTCAAACTTGCATAATACATTAGTAGTTAGTAAAAATAAAACGTAAAAATTAAAATAAAAATCATCAGGTCAGTCGATGCGCCGTATCTTATGGAAGAAGATACGCCGTATCGAGCCTGGAATAGATACGGATCAGAATAGAAGATGCGTCGCATCCTTAACCAGGGATGCGCCGCATTAAAATAAACTGATAAAAAGTTTTAAAGTCGAAAATAAAAAATGCAGAAGAATAAAGTCAGATATGACCAGTGCAGGAGATGCGTCGCATCTCAGAATTGAGATGCGCCGTATCTGCTGCGGGTCTGACTGACTCGACACAGAACAGAATAATAAAAATTTTCCGGGTTGTCTCCCGGTCAGCACTTGTCTTTATTCCAGAGTCTTCAAGTTAGACTCACGTTCAGCTCTTCATTCAGTTCTTGTCACGGTCCATCCTTCTTCCTTCATCCGAAAGATGTTCCCGTAAAGCTTTGCAACGTTTTCTTCCGTTCGACTTAATCTAGTATAACTCTTGGTCTTCGTCGCAACATATTCCTCATCTGGTCCCAAAGAGTATTTGATGATTTTAAATTTTTCAGAAATAATCATGGGTGGCTCATTATAAGGGATCCCAAGTAGTTGACATTTTCTTTTGATGAATTCTTCTTCGTCTTTATCAACAAACTTAAAATAAGGATCCTTAATCAAATAGTCATCAAGTTCATCAATTAATGACTTATTGTTATCATCATCTTGAATTGCCTCCCACTCTCTTTCCAATTCCCATTGTAACCATCGACTAAGCTTCGTGTAATCATCAAATTGTTCATGCACCCATTCCCAGAAAGTAGTATTCGATGTTCCCTTTAGCTCTTTCAAGTATTCAATTCTACCCTTTTCTTGCAAAGCCTCCGCTTTTTGTGGGCAGTCTTCGACATTATCATACCACTCATAGTCTTCAAAGGTTACATCGTTTCCAACCCGTTTCATCCCAATTATACTTCCCCCATTACAGGTTCCGTCACTCTTATAATCACAGGTCGGCCAAACACTACTCCCATCCTTGAAAACGAAAGGTGTACAGGTGTGATTAATGTGCTCAAATTCCCATGGTTTATCCCAAACCCATGGTATTTGGTCATTCCATTCGTAGTACCAGGTGTTTTTGAAATCATCATAAGTCTTGAATCCTGGTAGATCTCCAGTTAGCACATCATCGTCGACTTGAAGAAGGTAATTAAATTCTTTGAATTGTTTGCACAAGGGTGTCTCATAATCGAACACGTCAATGTCTATTCTGAATAATTCTTTAATGCCCTCATTGATTGTTGAATCATGAAGTGACGACCCATAGTCACTATCTACTTCTTCGTCTTCTCCTCTCATCCAATATACCCATAACGCATCTTTAGTAGCTCGATCCATGCTCTTATGGTTATTGAACTTACTAGCCAACCAATCTGAAAAATCAACATTGTTAGGATCGTGGTCAACGTCAAAGCAAGCTTTTCCAATCATTTTCCTCCTTATCTCCATGAACTCGTTAAATTGCTCCCTAAAACTCCGTGTCAACCATGAAGTCATAATCCGCTTGACTTCATTCGCAGGGGCAAATTTCGGACTACCATATTTAAGTTCAAGCCATTCTTCGAGGGAGATGTCCATCAACCTTACCAACCTGCCATGAAATAGTAACTCCGCCACAGCATAAATTCTTTCATCGTCCAGATAGTTCTCATTTAGTCCCCAGTACTGTTCGGAATAAGGCATGTAAGAGATTTGTATAGGTTGGGTATTGCCTCCACCACAGCTTTTATTGCTTGAGTTCATGTATTCAATTTGGAATTTCCCATCATTCTCTTCGATAATAGTCCAAGTCAATCCTTTAGATTCAATGATGGGCCATAATAGTAGTAATTCATCTTCAGTGTAGCTCATTAGTAAATCATAAGAGAATATCCCATCTCCAATATTGCATAAGCGTTTGAATTCCTTATAAGTAGCTTCAAGAGGGGTTTCCCAAGAAAATAAATCGGCGTCAATCATGAGCACATTGAAGTTGACATCATGAAAAACTTTCACATCGAATGAATCCGAAAGCAAGAGTTCCTTAGCAAGATATCCGTTCACTAACATGTCTTCCATAGCAAAACCTGTCATCATAGGTAAAATCTTCAGTAGGATTTGTTCGCTAGAAGAGAAATTAATGAATATAGAAACGGATATAAGAATAAAAATAACTGATATCTGCAGATGATGCGCCGTATCCAAAAAGTTGGATACGCCGTATCTTATCACGTTAAAATTTAATCAGACTTTATTCAGAAAATAGATACGCCGCTTATAAATTAGAATGCGCCGTATCAATTTTAATTATCAAAAATCGATATTTATTTAAAATTAAATGCGTCGTATTAACAAAAGTTAATGCGCCGTATTTTCGTTACGTTTCAAAATATAAGATTTTTGATTCAGAGGATACGCTGTATCGACAGAGATCGATGCGTCGTATCTGTTTAATAATTCGAAAACTGTTTTTAATTAAAATAATAGATACGCCGTATCTGCTAAAACAGATGCGTCGTATGGCGTTAACGTTTAGAAGAAAAATTTTTATCAAAAACAGATACGCCGTATCTTGGGGAAAAGATGCGTCGTATCGAATTAATTAAACGCGTTGTATATATTTTTTTTTAAATTAAACGCAATACGCCGTATCTAAGAAAATAGATGCGCCGTATCGTTTAAATAAGTTCAGTACAACGATAGCAGAACACAGAAAATACGAAAAATAAAAACAAATAAAAACAAACCAAAATAAACACAAATAAAAACATACAAAAACAGAAAATATGCAAAATAATACAATGAATGCAATTTACCTAATATACAACAGAGTTAGCGGTTAGATTAAAAATTAAAAAGAAAAACCTAATTAAAATACTAATCAAATTAACAGATAATAACAATTCACTCCCCGGCAGCGGCGCCAAAAACTTGATGCGCGTGATGTGTCGTTGCGGTTTAGCAGTATTAATGCCTACTCAAGTTTTAAATTTATATTTAGCCGACTTATCAATAACACACACACTTAACGAGCAGTGTACCCGGTCAGTATGAATATAATGGTAAGTAGAGTGTCGATCACTAAGAGTGGAACGTATTATCTAGTCATTCTAATCAGTATTTTAATATTCTAAGTTAACTATACAACCTAATCTAACGCAAGGGGGTTCAGCCTGAGAGACTGGCACGTTTTGGTTGCAATTAAATAATAAACTAAACTAATGAGCACGAATCAGCGATAGACATGCACGTACACAGATAAATACTCGAGACAATAAGAAGACCTGTCCTGATGATTAAGTAGATTGTCACTTGTTTTATTGATAGTTTTATATGAAGTGTATGTAATTAACCCTTTCTCGTTGGCCCTAATCTTATCGGCGAGAAATCCCTTAATGATTACTTATGTCTAAAAGTTATTCCTAAGTGATCAATTTAGTAACAACCGTGGGAGCCACATTCTCTTCCGTAGTCAAATGCGCAGGCCACTAACAAACACAGAGGTTATCAATGCACTAATAAGTAGTAACCAAAGACATCAACATATAAACTTTAATTGATGGGAAAGCAGTTTTAAGGGAGTGCAATCTTTCTCCTCACATTACACAAGCCACCAATCCTGATGAATTAAAGTTTACTAACACAATAAAACAAAACTACTTAATGAATTAAATACATGCAGGACCTTCTTACAGCTCTTGTATCTTCGTTCGGGTGTGTCTTGTGCTGCCTAATCGTCTGAATTCGGCCTTAGGTTTCTGTGGTCTTCGTACTTCGTATATATTATGTCTCGAAATTCGTCTGGTCTTGGGGTATTTATAGTTTCTGTCTGAGGGTAAGATGCGGCGCATCTAATAAGTAGATGCGGCGCATTGACTTAACTTCGCGTGGGGTCCAAGATTAATATATTCAGGAATATTCGTACACCGCCAGAAGATGCGGCGTAACTCCATTCTCAGATGCGGCGCATGTCCTTGCTGTCTTGGATCGTATCTTGTGAAATCTTGATAGTGATGCGCCGCATGTAATAAGAAAGATGCGGCGTATCTGGAGCAGAATGTCTTGATCTTGTACATTTCAGTAGACTCTTAACTTCTTGCTTGTTTTGCTCCATAATTAGTCCAAAATCGCCAAGTTTCACCAAATGCTTGTTTTTAACTGAGAATTACAAAAGTAAACGATTAAGTATCAATTCTCACAGATAATATAATAAAACAAGTCAAATAACTAGGATAAATGACGGTAATAAAATGTACTTATTTGAGTTCATCACTGGCTAAGGTTAGATACGCGACAGATGTTTGTCTTAGACCAGGGTAGCAAATAATCTAGTTTGATTTGCTATAACATGGTGCCTGGCTATGAACTGTTATACTTATGGCCCTACTGTGTTTGTCAATATGAAAGAGGGCTACAGTGACCTATCATATTGATACTGGATTGTTTGTGATTGTTGATATATGTGGAACTTGTGATTTATATCTATCTTAGTCCAGTGTAGCAAATCACTTATCTTGGTCCACTGTTAAACTTTTGCTTAAACCTATGAACTCACCAGCGTAAGCTGACCCTTTTAGCATGTATTTTCAGGTTTAAGGTGATAGCTTATTTCTGGAGGCACTTGGCAAGGGGCATGGTCATAGACGACTCTGATAACTATATTGGGACCGCTTCATTTATTTTATGGGTCTATTTCCGCACTATATTTGGAATGATGTAAACTAAATGTTTTGATAATGAAATTTTCTTCTAAACGGTTGAGGTAAAACCGTTCTTGGTACCCTGTGTTGTGATACCAATTGAGTATTACCCCAGTGACATGTATGCTTCCGCTGGACCCGATGTTTAGGGTGTTACAGATTGGTATCAGAGCCTAGGTTATAGAGAACTGAGTTTATTTTACAACCTAGACTATAACCACTTTTATGAAAACTTAACCCTATGACCGCCACGTGCCTGCCTGCCAAGCTTATGCCTCGCGTATGATTTTGTTAGAGGATATAATTGATGAGACGAGTAATGATATAGTAGATGAGATGTTCATGGTATATTTGACGATTTGTTTGATGAGATGCTTGATTATATACTTGTTGAGATGTGTGCCTGACTGTTGGATATTTTATATCCGCCTATTCTAGTTGTTCACGATAAGCATTTCCATATGCTTATGCACACACCGTACCTGTCGCGGAATTACGCTATTTACTTGCGTAATCTCATTATTGAATATCGAATTTGTACACTTGTCGTGGTTTTGGGAATGATTTTGGATGTAACGGACATACTACTAGTATAACTAGGCTGAGTATTTCAAAATTCATTGAACCTCGGGTGAATATAGACTGATCACCTATATTCAACCAGGGACAATGGGACATAGCCTGATCACCTATGTCCGACTCAGAGGTGAATTTTGCAACACTATGAGTAGTTATAATGGAATAATGTCTGGTTGGTCTTGATTTTTGGAATGGTACAGTTTGCGTGTGTACACGGACATTGAATATTACTTCCACACACACAACACACTGGCATCACAACACCGCATGAACCGTAATACCCTTGGTACCGCTATATGTCTCAGTTATATGGAATTCCTGTTTGTCGATGTCTGGCCGTAGTTTGCATCGGGTCGGGTTAGGCCCGATTGGCACCGTTTGAATCCGAGTTACTTATTTGTAACCCATTAAGAGCATAATAAGCCTGTCAGAGCTTACTGGAGTGTTTGGATTTGATTTTGGCTACGTTTAGATTTGATTTCAGCTACGTTTGGATTTGATTTTGGCTATGTTTGGATTTGATTTTGGCTATGTTTGGATTGGTTTTGATTATGATTGAATTTGGATTGTTTGATTTTGTGATTTTGGATGTCATCCTGGATTTGGATTTGATAGTCAGCCTCGCTTCATTGGTGATCTTGTTACAGTCACCCTTACCCTAAGCCCTGTGCTCAATCGATGATGTTCATTTTTCCGATCGATGTTGTTCAAATTAATGTTGTTGAAACGACAATGTTTAATCGAGGATGTATTTTCTGCCTCTACCCCAATTTCTGTATTGATTCAACCAACTGATTGCTATTAGCAATCAACATCTTCCCTCAGAGTTGTACTCTGAACTCGCTAAACTCTTCATTTGGCAGAGATTCCATGCCCAGCAGAAATTTTAAGACCTTAAGGAGTAACCTAAACCGCGTTCCTTGGGACAACCACCTAACTTTTCACTCGTCCCTTGGAAGTACCAGTGATCCTTGCTACTTTCTTACCGAATAATAAATTTTATCATAAACGAAACCTTGGAAGTGTCAAAGATAAAAATCCCGCGCCGCTACCAGAGCAATTGTTGATAATCCTACCTAATCTACTCACCTTCTGCTAATCAATGAAATGACAGTATGGGCAAACTTGCTCGTCCATACTCATAGGGAATCATTACACGACATGAAGTGTCGATTCTTACCATTCTCTGATCGGGATAGTTGTTTCACATCAAATTCCTGGCAATCACTCCAAAGAGCCATGAGAACAGATTTGGATATGAATACTGTGTATCATCTCCAGACTGATGGCTGAAGTGGAGGAATCATTCAAGTGTTGGAGGACATATTGAGTGCCTGCATAATTTGGAAATGGTTGGAATAGACACCTCCCGTTGGCCAAATTCTCTTATAACAATACCTACGACTCCAGTAATTCAAAGGCACCTTACGAGGCACTTTATGGTCGCAAGTGCCGATCGCCGACTTGTTGGGTAGAAGTTGGGGATACCCAACTTACTGACCCCGAACTTGTTCATGAGACTACCGAGAAGATCGTTCAGATCAGAACCGAGTTGCAAGCTGCTCACGAAACGTCAGAAGAGTTATGCTGACAAATGACATAAATCTCTTGAATTCCCAGTTAAAGTCTAGATTATGCTTAAACATTCACCATGAGAAGGTGTGATACGTTTAGTAAACGTAGAAAGCTTAATCCTCGCTGTATTGATCCGTTTGAAATCCTTGCTAGAGTTGGACCAGTAGCTAACAGACTCGAGCTACCTTCAGGACTCAGCAGTGTTCGCAACGTTTTTATGTGCAATGTGAAGAAATGACTTGCCGATGAGGCAGTTGCTATTCCTCCGGGAGAGATCCAGATTGATGAATGTTTAAACCTTGTTGGGAAACCTATCGAAATCATGGACCGTGAAGTCAAACGACTTTGGTAAAGTCGCATCCCTATCGACAAGTTCGTTGAAGCTCGCGAAAATGTCCTGAATTCACATGGGAACGTGAGGATGAATCCCCGTGTGTATATGCTCATCCCTTTTCAGCCGTAACGAGTAACTTGAATTGAATCGCGAGGTCGTGATTCCGTTTAAGGAGGTGAGATTGTAATACCCCGCAATTTTCCAGACGTATTTCTATACGAGATTATTCCTGTTTTTCATATACGAACTTTTCTGAACTCATCTGGTTTGAAAACGTGAAGTTATCTCGCGAAACGTGGAATTTGTACACAACGCGTACTGGCACAACCGACGAATTGATTTGATTATTTTATTATTCGTGAGAAACGAGGAGTATGAATAGTCGTTTTTATTGGAAATATTATTCTGAGCATGATGGTGAAACTCTCGTGTCTTGAATCTGCGGTTTACTAGCCTAAATGAGCCCTGAGTCTCATTTCGTGAAAGATAGCAGAAATTACAACTGTATCCCTGTGGAATTTACACCCCGCCGCCCCTAGACTTTAGATGTGGGCAGTTTTGGTCCCTAAGGTTTGCATAACATTTGACCTTGCCTATATAAGCATCTCAATAACCTATTCTAGGGTTATTACTCCTCCTAAATCCGGCAGCCGCCCATCAAATTCCGGCCACTGTTCTGGCCACCCTTTCTCCACCACTGCTGCCGCCATTAGCCACCACCAACATAGCCACCATCAGCCTCTCACCATCACAACAAATCATCTCTCCTCTCTTTCTTGAAGATGCCGACCACCACCACACCTTCACTGCCACCATCACACCGACCCTCCCCCTGTTTTGAATCAAGATAAGTATAGATCGAAGGTTTGTTCAGGAGTTTGTTTTGGTTCGAGGTCGCCACACAGCCACCACGGCTGTCACCACTCCACCACCGCCATTATCCTTCTCTCTCTCTTTCTCCACATGGTAAAATCGAGAAAAACGTTGGTTATTTATTGTTTTTGGATGAAACCGATTATAATCATTTTCGTTATTGTTTTCGTGGATTTAAAAACCGGATTTAAATATTTTTGAAATCATTCGTGTGGTAAGAAATGGTGGTTGTTTGATTCGATTTGAGTTTGTGGATTTGTGTTGGTTCGGGTCGGGGTATAACACCGACTAGAGTTTCAGTTTTGGATCTGGTTTCATGTCGTTACTTTGGTTTAATCACTAGTTGGATTCGAATTTACTTATTGATTTATTTTAGACTCGGCTGTGTTTGCATTTATGTTTGGAGATCACGATTTGATCTCAAATGGATTTGTTTGTATTTTGTTGTGGTTACTCGTGTGTTTGGTCCGACAAGAACACCCACGTAGGGTGTTTGGTTCGTTCGTGGTTCGACAAGAACACCCCTATGGGTGTCGTGCTGCTTCAGTCATACCACCACCACGTAGGGTGGTTGGTTTTCTTTTGTCTCGGCTAACACCATGAAGGTGTTGTAGTCGCGGATAGCCTTGTTTGGTCCTGAGTCTACAGTTTGGATTTGGTGAGTTATATGTCCTGTTTAAGGCTGATGTTATTGTTTTGGTTGATTGTGGACGTATTGGTTATGTTTGACTCTTGTGTTTGGGATTGTTTGCGTCTGTTGGTATGATTCACTCACCTAGAGTGATATTAGTTTCGTTTATGTTCGTGTCTGGTCCGAACCATGGCAGCCCCTCAAGGGGTGTCGACGTTGTTGTTATTGGTTAACAAGACCCCAAATGGGGTGTGTTTGTTGCTTGTTTGCCTCGGCCTAGAAAGAACACCACAACCTAGTGTTGTCTTAGTCCGGTTTGGTCGCGGATTAGCTTTGATGTTGTGTTATTGATGTGGGTTAAGAGTCGAGTAGAGACACTCAAGGGGTGTCATTGTAGTTGTTTGTTGGTTTGATTGGGCCTCAAGCCCAAGTGTCAAAGATAAAAAGGGTTCGTTTGATTTAACTAAACTAACGAGTATTTAATTGTTTACTTGGCAATCATATTGGTACGTTTCGGATTATATTTGGAATTGTGAATTGGAATTGAATACGGAATATGACTATTATATTTGGACATTGGACAATTATGGATCGTTATCGGACTTACGATATTAGATATTGGATTCATTGGACATTTTGAGACTTGAGACGGTATAATATATTAAAAGGGCAAATAATTTTATGGCCCAGTCGCTAAAAGTGTTGGGGTTTTGAGGACCCAAATTAGTGACTTTCCGGAAATAGCCCTAGCGACCGGCGACTTTTATATGAAGGTGACATGTGGCACAAAAAAAGTGGCGCCCAATCATTAAAGTGGTACATGTGTCATAGCCCACTATGTGTACTTTTTAAGCGACTTTTTTACAGTGACTTTTTATACATTAAGCGACCTTCTATTATGTCTTTTTCCAGCCAGAAAGTCAAACTTAGAAAATCTTTATTTTATTCTTTTTGCCCCTTTCCAATGTTGAGCGACTTTTTTTACTTTTAGCGACTGACGGCTTGTACTTTTAGCGACTTTTTTTACCTTTCAACTTTTTGTAAATGGTCCCTGTGGGTTTGCGAAAATTGCATCCACCGTCCTTACGCTAAATTACATAAATGGTACATGTCCCTACACTAAATTGCGTCCAACGTCCCTATTTTTTTCGAATGATTTTTTTCCTAACTTTTTTTTTTCGAAGTCTTTTATTATTTTTTTTTTTTTTTTTTTTTTTCTGAAATGTTTTTTCGAAATTATTTTTTTTAGAAATTATTTTCGAAAAAAATTTCTAAAAAATTTTTTCAGAAAAAAAAATGATTTTGAAAAAAAAAATATTTTTCTAAAAAATTATTTCAAGAAAAAGAAATTTTTTTTTCCGAAAAATATTTCTAAAAAACTTTTTTCAGAAAAACGAAATGGAATAAAAAATTTCAGAAAAAATTTTTTTTTCTAAAAAAATTATTTCAGGAAAATACTTTTCTAAAAAAATTTTCTAAATTTTTTTTTCCGAAAAAAGTTTCTAAAAATATTATTTTAGAAAAAATAAATGGAAAAAAAATAATTTCGAAAAAAATAATAATTTAAAAAAAAATCATTTCAGAAAAAAAATTCTAAAAAAAATTATTTCACGAAAAAAAAAATTCTAAATAAAATAATTTCAGAAAAAAAAATAGAAAAAACATTTCGAAAAAAAAAATTCGAAAAAAAAATTGGAAAAAAAATTCGAAAAGAATAGGGACGTTGGACGCAATTTAGCGTAGGGACAATGACCGTTTATGTAATTTAGCGTAAGGACGGTGGATGCAATTTTCATATAATCTATGGTAAAATGGTTATTACAGAATTTTTTTTTGTCTTTAGTACTTAAGAAAGAATGAAATAGCACAAGTACAAAAAGGTGGAAGGTAAAAAAAGTCGCTCAAAATACAAGCCGTCAGTCGCTCAAAGTAAAAAAAGTCGCTGAACATTTGGAAGGGGCAAAAAGAATAAAATAAAGTTTTTCGAAGTTTGAATTTTTGGCTGAAAGAATACAAAATAGAAGGTCGCATAATGTATGAAAAGTTGCTGTAAAAAAGTCGCTTAAAAAGTGCACATAGTGGGCTATGACACAAAGTACAACTTTAATGATTGGGCGCCACTTTTTTTTTGCCACATGTCAACTTCATGTGAGGTTGCCGGTCGCTAGGGCTATTTTCGGAAAGTCACTAATTTGGGTCCTCAAAAACCCAACACCTTTAGCGACTAGGTTAAAAAATTAATTGCCTCTATATTAAACTCGAAAAGACTTTAATATATTAGACTCAGACCGGACACAAAATATTCAATAAACCCAAAACTAATAATTACGCAAATGATAACGAAACATAAAATTTATAAGATATTGAAATGTCAAACATTGGTTAACTAAAGCCACAACGACTTAAGAAAACTGATTTTATTAGTTAAACTTATTTCTATTTATAAGACGTTTATGTTTTATACAAATTATTTGGGATATCGGGGTAAATACCGAAACGTACAAACTGATTTATTTTATTTGAGGTGTTTATTTGTCGTTAACTTCTAGATTTTTCTTCTTGGTTTGAGTTTTCGTCAGTATTTTCTCGATCATGTCGATGTCTATTCTCTTTGGCGTGAGTTGTATGTCGAGTCTATGTTTTCTTACCACACCACACGAAACGTTGACACTAAGCTTTTGATAAGTATTGAAATCGAGTAATCCACGAAAACTACAACGCGTTGTCTTTCATAAGATTTATTATTTTGCGAGACGTATTTTGAGATAACCGTATACGTATTAGGTTGTGCCGATCCTAGACCGTTGTGTACCGCTGTGCTTGTACCTCCATGTACCGTTGTGTCGGTATATCTTGGAACCGTCGTGCCGTATGTCTTGAGACTGTTGTGTTTTGCTTCTCGATGCCAGTCGTGTCAGTCGTGATCTTTGCATTGTTGTGGCTAAGGTGAGTTCATGGCCCCTACTTTTACCGGTTTTATAACTATTTTGGGGGAGAATACATGCTCGTTTTTAACTAAACTCAATGACTGTTTATTTGGAATATGCGAACTGCTTCCTCAATATTTAACTATTTGGCCGAAATATTTGATCTGGTTATTTGACGGCATTATGTGATTGACCAATATAAATGTGACCAAACTGTTTTGAATGAACCCAACTGTTGTTTTTTATTTGCTATAACTTGTTGACTGGCTAAGGTTAGATACGCGACAGATGTTTGTCTTAGACCAGGGTAGCAAATAATCTAGTTTGATTTGCTATAACATGGTGCCTGGCTAAGATCTGATATACTTAGGGCCCTACTGTGTTTGTCAATATGAAAGAGGGCTACTGTGACCTATTATATTGATATTGGATTGTTTGTGATTGTTGATATATGTGGAACTTGTGATTTATATCTATCTTAGTCCAGTGTAGCAAATCACTTATCTTGGTCCACTATTAAACTTTTGCTTAAACCTATAAACTCACCAGCGTAAGCTGACCCTTTAAGCATGTATTTTCAGGTTTAAGGTGATAACTTATTTCTGGAGGCACTTGGCAAGGGGCATGGTCATAGACGACTCTGATAACTATATTAGGACCGCTTTATTTATTTTATGGGCCTATTTCCGCACTATATTTGGAATGATGTAAACTAAATGTTTTGATAATGAAATTTTCTTCTAAACGGTTGAGGTAAAACCATTCTTGGTACCCTGTGTTGTGATACCAATTGAGTAGCACCCCAGTGACATGTATGCTTCCGCTGGACCAGATTTTCGGGGTGTTACATGTTGCCTTCTTCTTAGGGTCAGCCTTTGTGTTATCATGATGTTTACGTTTGCCTTTGTTGTCATTGTACCTGGTAGAGCTGTTATGTTCCACCATATTGACAACAGATGCACCAGTAGCATTGCTACTCTTTGGCTTGTCACTGTCCTGCGCCCTGAGGGATTCCTCAATACGCAGATGACTGCCCAACTGAACAAGAGTCAGTTCTTCCTTCTTATGTTTCAAAGTATGCTTGAAATGTTTCCAAGAAGGAGGTAGTTTGTCAATGATACAAGAGACTGAAATAGCCTCATCCATGTTCATTTTATGTTGTGTAAACCCTTCAAGTATACCAAGAAGTTCATTGTATTGTTCCATAACTGGTCTTGAATCAGTCATTTTGTAATTTGTGAAATTACTTACAAGAAACTTCTTACTTGATGCATCCTCAGCCATATATTTGGCATCTAAGGAATCCCATAGTTCTTTGGAAGATTCAACATTCTGATAAATATCAAAGAGAGAATCAGACATACTATTGAGGATTAAACCTCTGCAAATGTAATCATCATTCTCCCATCTACTCCTCTTCCTTATTTGTTCCACAGTAGCATCATCCCCATCATCAGGAATAGGAGTGCTCAGAACATACACCACACTCATGCTTGAAAGCAAGAAGTGCATCTTCTTCTACCATCTCCTGAAGTCTACCCCTTCAAACTTATCAAGCTTGGCAAAGTTTGAAGCCATGTGTTTCATAGCAGCAACAACCATTGATTATCACAAAATAGTTTACTTTGATTATTGGTGGTTATAAGCCCAGGACAGGGTGAAGTTGTAGGATATTCATAAACATAACATGTATTGATCTTGTGGTTTCAGCCGAATCTAGAGAGAGAAAGAGAGGAGAGTGGGAACCTTTAGAGAGAGAAAATGGGATGTTAGATTAAGAGTGTGAAAAAGTCCAACCCTCTCCCTAGGTAGAGAGGGGTATTTCTACTTACATACATATGTGCCCCGAGTGGGCTGTAGAGTGAGCTGACAGTGGGTAAAGACCCGACCCACTCCACAAATACTAATTGTAACTAAGCTATTAATAATAATATTAATAATCCTACGAACTAGTTAATGCTAACAGATACTCGGGGTGACCGAGCCTTCACATGAATATTTATATTCCTAACAATCTCCCCCTACGGGAGGTCACCCCGGAAATAATATTTTGAATTCTAGCATTCTATTACTTGATTGTAAATTCCTAGCTCGTAGTATTGATTCTTCAAAGTCATTGATCTTTGCGTACTCAGCAGCGAACTTTTGATGACTGATCTTTTGTCTTGGATGATCTTCGAGGATTCTTTGATGATATCATCCAACATATGTCTTCTAGTCATCTTGTTGCTGAATCGTCTCCGTGTGAAGTAGTGATCTTTGAGCATTCTTTGAGATCATCAGTCACTGTAAATCTCCAAGCTCATCCGATGTAATATGCCTCCATGTGATACGTTGTGACCGTTGGACTCGCATGCTCACACTCTTCTGGATCATGATAACTATCATCAGAGTTACGGAAGTTGTGTTACAGGTCTTTCATCTATCATGATTTCTTTGATAATGATTAGTAAGTGTGAGCATGGAGTGTGGATTGACACGTCTCTACTGGAATTAGGAACCACCATCGCTATCTTTATATGAATCTGAAATAAAACAGTTAGCAATAAAGTTGGAGAACGAATATGGCTTTGTCATTCGTTTGATGTGGTTGGATTAACCTTCGGTTCCGTGAGGACCAACCTGTGATCAGGTAGAATCCCCTTTAAAGAAGATTCTCCTTGACAGAAATTTCCAGCTTGTAGTAATGTGTTTTCCAACAAGTTAATGTAAGAATCATCATACTAAGCATGTTCTCATACCGGAACGTCTCAAAGCAGACAGCACGGTAGAGTGAATCAGTGAATTAAATACCCACTGATTGACGAGAAATTAATTAGAAAAATCACTCGCGTGTCACAGGATAAACATTTTATGCAACACGACGAGGGTTTTATAAATTGAATCACATTTCTGTCATAAACACTTTTGTTTGAAAATTTTCACAATCAATGTGCTCGAAACTTAGTTGGTGAGTACATTGAAAGGTTTTCCAAAAGCATCCGTCAATCCATTTCCTGGAACAAGTTTGATTAAAATGTGAATCGCCCCATCGTTTCTTTCCAGTTGTCACAAATTTGATCCATGAAGGATCTCACATGTCACCTACCAAGAGCTTGTTTGATGTTGGCTCTAGAAGGATTTCCATCTTCATTGTGAATACTTTCGTATCACTCGGATGTTCTGGCAATACCACGAGGATAATGCGTAGGACTCTTCATATATATTTTCTTGCTTTTCACGGTGTATGAAACAACAAGCATATTGGAAATGTGTCCTAATGAGATTTATGGATGATCTCTTGGCTCTAGACTCAATAGTGCGTTTTGATTTAGTGATCGGAGGCTGGAGAGGACTGCCACCTTTTCAATATCATCTAACTCGGAGTGAGAAAGATGATAGATATGTATTGATCTCCGTGACAAATGAAACAAGAGTCCTTTGAGGGACCTTGAGTGGCTAGGGAGGGTTGTGCAGCGTATCACTGGGTCCATGATACTTTGTCTTCAATGTCAGCAATCAACTAAGTGATTCTGACAGCATATGTATTGACCCGGTTTCTGTCTAAAGTGTAAGGAGGGCTTCTTTCTTTTCACCCTTTATCTTTACATTTCTTTTTCATTCTTCAACCCCTTCAGCGCTTACCGAGACTTCATTACTAGCACCTTGTTGGGTTTGTTCTAGTACTAGCTCCATCTCAGTCGGCACTTTTCCCTTATTCACTTTTCTCCTTTTTAATCATTCCTAAGGACTTCTATTCTAACTAGAGGATTGTCCCTGGGAAGATCCCTCCGGTTCTGGCTGGATCATGTGAACTAATACCTAACCTCACCATCCTTATAACTCCAGTACATTAAAATAAGATTGGTCGGTCTTTGGTATTCTTCCACAATTGCCATCATAAACCATTTGCTCTCCCTCAATATGTGCATCGATATACGAAAGAGTTTAGCACATATGGGAGAGCCTACACTTGAGTCCAAAAGATCACATTTTATCAGTTTTCATATTTAAATCACATTCTCTCCCCCGATCAAAAATTTCAAACCTTTTGAGATTTGTGATCCCAATTGATTTAAATAAGTTAGAAATTATGGGAGAAAATGTGGTCAGTTTTAATATGTGCTGATAATGGAACATGCAACTGCTCCCCCTCAATTTATGAGGGAGATTCACTACTCATCATGTACAAAGATAATCGTTATGACACAAATGATGTTGACCTTTTTGCGCAGACGATGTGATCATCCGCTTCTCTGAGGGAGTCAGTAGTCAACATCAATTATCCATCCACCAACAAAAATTTCCCAAATGTTGTAGATCCCCACTTGGCGAGACCAGAATAAGTACTGCTTTGTTGAAATGAAGGTGGTGGTGGTGATGACAGTGTTGTTGTTGTTGCTGATGTTGTTGTTGTGGTGAATTCAGAGCCAGTCAATAGAGTTTGAACATCTGATCAAATGGTTAGAGCGGGAACTGGCACATTCATATTGGCCATGGAATCTGCATAAGAATATCAACACAGATATACATACATACAAATTCACTTTTCATTAATAGCTACCACATAGCAGCTTGCCAACTCATAATACCAAATTCATCTCATAATCAAACCACAGTCAGGAAATACATCAAACCGCTATCTAGCATGAAGAGTAATCAGTAATCATGAACATGGCAATTCACTCATATTTCAACATTCAACTCAGGAGCTTAGGGACAAGATTCTAACATGATAGCTACATACCTAAGCATATCCTGAATGCACATGCACTGAATCAACAACAATTAAGCAGCTATCGACTAACAACAATCAATCAACATTTGAAACTCATTCCTTCAGATCATACAAATGCCAGAGGAGTATTCAAGAATATCAAGCACATTGGGTTTTCTAACTTCTTTTAGATTTTGAGTTTTAAAGTATTTAGGGGATTACACGAGGATTCCAAAGTGACACAAATGAACCTTCTAGTTACATAAAGTTAGGAAACTATAAGCATATTGCACATAATGCCCTAATCTTTCTGATGAAGTGAAAAGTGTACCGCTTTTAGGGGGTCATTTAAGCCCTAAATCGTATTTATTTGATCAAATATTGCCCTAAATCATTCCTTTTGTCATTTTAGGTACTTTGGAGAAGAAATCTGGAAAAGAAAGCATTTTGGACGTTTTTGGAGCATAAAAGTGAAGAAAACGACAAAGTCTCCAAAGCTGCTGGAAAAGTACACGTGACGGCGTCAAGGATTGCTCCTGACGGCGTCACGGCTTGGCAAAAGAGGTGGATATGACAAATACACGTGACGCGCCAGAAAGTTTTACAAAGGAAGTCTGACGGCGTTACCTTTTAAGGTGATCAAGGCTGTCACGGTTTAAGTTAAAGAGAGACGGCGTCAAGCACAATTGTGACGGCGTCAACTCTTGACGCGCCAGAGTGGATTTTGGAGGATTAAAGAGGGACGGCGTCAGGAAGACCATCCGGGAACCCTAGCCGCGGCGAGGTGACGGCGTCATCTCCTACAACGTGACGCCGTCAGCCCCTAAATTCTATATATAGTTTTGCAATTTTTAGTCATTAGTGTGCAACTTTGTGAGGAGAAACCCTAAGACGAATTTTCTGCCATTTTTAAGGGTTTTATACCCTTGGATCTCCCATGTTTAATTGAAGATAAGTAATCAATTAATCATTTAATATGTCTATGTGTTGTTTGATTATATCTTGTTCTTGTCTTTTAATTAACATGCTAGGCTAGATTTATCTTGTGTTTGCTTAGATCTAATGAAACCTAACTATTGATTATTTGTTGTTGGTGTGTTATTAATTGTATTGGATGATTGTTTATCGATGTTAGGCTTAAGAAAACTGGCTAACCTCCTATTTGGTAACTTGCTTGAACGTCTTAAGAAACATGAACCAATGCGTACTAAGGTTTTTATGGTTGTATTTAATGCATGAGCGAATTCTAGTGATCCCATGTTAGGAGCTTCTTAGCCGGCTCGACATAGGAGTGAAGTAGGAGCTTGTAGAGTTGGGGAAGTACGTACGCCACCCCATGATTGGTATTAAGGAATACACCCGTCATCCACGCAATTAATACACACTAATCAACCGGTAAAAGATAGTTAGGGAGTAAGGAATTCTAAGTAAACACATTTCTCTCCATATAAGTTCCACAACCTTTTTATTTTCAGTTATTTTATTTTATTTGCATTTGTAGTTATTTGGGTTAGTTGACTAGCAACTAATTCCGCCCACTCCTTCAAACCCGAGATTTTACTTGCTTTCATAAAAATATAAAAAAAATACAAAAAGAATCTTCCCTCACCCTTAGACCTATTAGAGTAGTTTTTCAATCCTAACGACACTATTCCCCTAGAGAACGATCAATCCCCCGGTACTTGCCACTTCACTATACTACATCGGTCAGGTACACTGCCTGGTGGGGATTGCAAGCCTCTTGAGATCCCTCGAGAGGTAAAACCTGTTGTAAGGTCGCAAAACCACGCATCAAGTTTTTGGCGCCGCTGCCGGGGAGTAGTTATTGCTTAGGTTGAAATTTTATTTTTATTAGGTCTACTCACAAGATTCCTATCAAGTGAGATTTTTTCTTTTTATTTTGTAGCTTTCTCGTAGTCTATCTTTTCTTTGTGATTTTGTTTGTAATTTGCTTCAAATGGACTTTTCACTTAGACTTCTAAGATTGCAAGATATGGTTGAGTGGCTAGAACACCAAGGAGTTCAAAATACCTCATTTAGAGACACCTATGAATCATATGAGCCTTCACCTAGGATAGATTCTTATGAACAACCTCCATGTTTAGGATCTCATCTTAGTGAGGCCAATAGGAAAAGCGACCTAGTTTGCCAAGGAATTGTGGATAGAGCCGAAGCAATAAACCATAAGTTGGATGAAGCGCTAGGTTTGTTATCATCACTACCTAAGAAAACAATTGATGAGGATATAGGTGATCTTGACACGTGGAATGATGAGGTAAACACCATAAGCCCACAAAATACTCAACCATCATTTGAGGCACCCACACCGCCCGTGACTTACCCGGAAGAAGTAGAAGAGACTTTAGGAATCCCGATGGAGGTAGAACCCTTGGACCAAGCACAACTAGAGGATATAGGTTTGAACACTTTTAGTGATGACCTTTGATGTGTTTATATATTTTTGTTTATTTTTATTTTTGATTCCAAAGAAATTGTAACGAATACAATTCCCCCGGGTCGTTCTCCCAACGAAGGTTTGACGGCGAATAAGTCGAATCGGAGTCGTGAATATGTGAAGTGAATAAGTGACGTGAAAGATTATTTTTTAGAATTGATTACACTATAATAAGAAAAATTAAAAGCAATCTACGCTATTAAAATAAATGCACACAAAGAAAATTCAAATAAATGCAAATCCCGGGCTAATCCCGAGATTTATAAATCTATTAGTGAAATTAATAAGCTAAAATGCAAAGATAAAAAACTAAGGGACTAAAACTGCAATTAAACAAAACTAATTTTTAAAGAGATAAAAAAGTTTAATAAAAGTTAAGGGACTGAAAAAGTAATTTTTGAAACTTATATTTAGACTAAAACTTTTAAAACAAAGACAAGGACTAAGAGTGCCAAAAAAAAACAAACTATTTTATTACTAAAAGTTCCAGCCCCGATTTTAACTTCTCAGAAATTATAGGGACCAAAAGTGATATTATCCGAAACTCAAGAACACTTAGCTTAAAACAGAAAGAAAGCTCAATTAGTACTTTTCAAATGCTTGTCAATTGCTCAAAACTTAACCAATTTTGAAACCAAAAAATGTTTTAGAAAGCTAACCAGGCAGAGAACAACAAAAACCTAAAAACCCTATCACAATCAATCAATTGCTAGGCTAGTTTGAATCAAGAACAGATAGCCAAACAAGGACATGCAGCAGTTACCCTGAACCTCAGATTTGAGACCAATTTTAGAAGCAATTTAAAGCAATCTCTTGTTTATGTTAAGACTTGAAATCAATCACACAAAAACTAAGCTACCTTAACTACTCTGAAACATAATATCAAGCCATATCTAACACAATTGATCAATCAAATATGCTCATGAACATAGCAGCAAAGCATAACATGCAACAGATACACAGAACTATTTTGACTAATTAGATGCTATTAGATTTGACTAAAGTGAATTTTAACAGCCTAAATCTATCAAAACTCAACAGACAACAGCAGATCAAAACACCACTTTAACTTCCAATACTACTAACAAAATCAGATCCAGGATTCAATATTCAACAACTACCATCAATTATCATTCAATATCAATCATAGAACTCAGATTATCAGCAAACAACAATAATGACAGCAGAATCACAGATTCACAGATTATGATCAAACTAGTAGCAAGTATAAGACAAATTCAAACACTAATTATTAAGCAAACTATTCTAACACTAGATCTAGCAGACAAGCATCAAATAACTAACAATTAAACAGAAATAACTAGATAAGCAGATCTAAGCTAATATTCTTGAGTGGAAATGTGAAATTGAATAAAAACTTACAAACTACTCTCAGCAAGAACAGAGAGTTTTCCCATGAGGCCTATCTTTGGATAGGCTAACTGCTTCCATTTTTCAGTTAGACTATCAAATCAAACTATGATTCAACATCTGCTTCATTCAGTTTGACTTTCGTTGACCTTTTGTATTTATGAGAAATACTGATTAAAGATCCAAGTTAAGCTTCTCAAAAGCTACTGAGCTAATAAGAGCTTGGCAAAACAGAGAAAAAGCTTATTGAAGCTTGATTAACTGAACTGACATTTTGATTTATTTGTCTTTTTTTTTTTTTTTTCTTTTGTGAAGATCAGATGTTAAATCAAAATGAATAAACAAAAAAAACTGAAATCAATAATAATCTAAATGAGAATTCGGATTCAATATAACCTCAAATTTAAAATTTCATTAAAACTTAAAAATTACAATAATCAAAACAAATTAACATAAACAGAAAATTACAATTCGAATTAAAAGACTAAAATTCTAAAATTACTTTGACAACATAACGTTGCTAAAAAAAATTACATATCGAAAATGAAATAACCTTCTCCTATTTATAGGCCTAATCCGAACCTTCTGGGTCTTGCCACGCTGGCGATCCTCGTGCTATCTTCAGCCTTCATCACCCTTCGATCATCTTGCTCTTCAATCCTCCTTTGCTAACCGTACGATCACAAATACGCGTGTTCGGACCAATGAGAGCCTGCCATGTGTCCCTTTTGTGCTTCTTTAGCTCTAACACGCTTCCTGACACGTTCTGACATTCTAGAAGCCCTTTGATTTGACCAATTAGCCCTTAATGGCCGTAATTTTGAGGGTCGGTAATTTAGGGTTCATGGGATAGTGGAAATGGGGGAAAAGGGGATCGGGTTTATTTTTGTGAGAGAGATAAGGTAAAGTGAGGTGTGTTTATTTTATTTTTTTCTTATTTAACTTCTTTGACCGAATGGGTTTGTGGGTCGGGAGGTGGGCTCGGGTTTGGAGTTTTAAGGTGTGGGTTAGTTAAAGTGTTTGGGCTGGGTTTGTAGGAAAAGGGGGGAATTGGGTTAGTTTAGATCCGGGTAAAAAGTTAAAAAGGGTTTAAGGAATTTAGTTTAAGGGACCACTTATGTAATTTCTGGATTCTTCAAGGACTGATCTTGCCATTTTTTTAAAGATGATCTAAAGGCGATTTTTTTAACATTTTGCCAAGCATGACTTTCCCGGTTCGGGTTCTGAGCCTATTCCGCATCTCGTGCTCGTTTTCCCGGATTTCTTGTGTCTTTGTCAATTTTTACGATATCCATCCCTGTACATACAAAAACACAAAAACACAATATCTTTTGGCATTTTGGTCGGGTTTTTGGTTATTTTGGTCCGGTTTTGGTCTAGAAATGGTATGTGTTTAAGCACATACCAAAATTCCCCCAGACTAAGCTATTGCAATGTCCTCATGCAATGTTATAAAAACACGTTTTTGAAACCGAAAATTTCTAATCTCTTTTTACTAACTTTGGGAAGTAGCAAAATTTTCAAAAGAGATCAAGAAATCCAAAGTTCTAAAAACTCCCCATTTTTCCTTTTATTCTATTTCTGTATTTTTCTTATTATTCAAGTGACGGCTTTTGATGACAATCATTATCTATCGATAATTTTTAGGGTCATAGAGTAGAAACACAACTCATAGAGGAGTGACCATAAGGATAAAATTCTTCGTCCTTGATTTTTCACATGCTCCCAAACTAAGCTTATAAACGAGATCACAACCTATTTAGAAATTAGATGCCAACACTACTCATGGAAGTTACTTGTGTAAGAACCTCTCGCTCCCATCTTCTTATTTTTGTTTCTACTTATTTTATTTTTGTGAGAGAAATGAATTTCTTCATAATCTTCTCGATTTTATAAATATTATTCCGATAAAGATATCAAGTTTAAAACGCTAAGTAGTTTTCCATCTTCTTGCAAGAAAGTTTGCCTTAAAAATGAGGTCCACATCAAGGTTATTACATACGTCCAAGACTAAAGAACTCATACAAACATGTAGACATAAGTTGTGGAGAAACATCACATGCACCTCATGTGCCCGATCTAGGGTCATTCACATGCACCTCACGTGCCATCAACTTGTCTAACACAATAAGCACAAAATCCATACATCTCAACATACATTTTTTTTTTTTTTTTTTTACCAAACTTTTCTTCACTCAATAACTTAATACCACGGGATTACCGGGTGTTTCCAAAACATCAAACATTCAATAGTAACCCTTAGAAAACGAACCTTCACGGTTTAAATCCAAGACCTTACCGCCTTTAGAAGTAAGGATCCAAGGTCCGATCTCAATCCGAAATCTAAGAGCACTTTACAACTTATTCACTCAATACGGGACCTTGATGTGTACCCAATTTTTAGAGCAAAAATTCTTTTAAGAAGATGGAGAACTAAATTTCGTTCTAAACTTAAATATCTTTAATTATTTATACAATATATGGGGTGAAACAATTTTACGGGAGCAAAAGGCCACAAGTACCTACGACGAGCTCTAAAGAGAACCAACTACTCCACGTTTGACATCTAGCTTCTAAATAAATTCTATCATTTCTCGCTCTTCGCACATTTAAAAATCTCAAATAATGAAATTCGCGAATACTTAGCCGATAATCAGCCACGCATATATAAAGTCAGTTACAGAAACTTGCAAATTCTTGAAAAGAATTCGCGTTTTCTAGCTCCTTATGTAAAAGACTAGCGAAAGCTTTAAAGCCATGCATGTATAAAGTCAAGTACGGGAACACGCAAAAGAGCAGCTCCTTGTGTACAAGACTAGCATAAGCTTATATGATTATCATTGGTTAAGGGAACAAGCTAGGGCTCAACACGCCCGGTCAAGTCAAAATTTTATTCCTACTCTACCCAGCGGAAAGTCAACAAAAATGTCAAAACTTATTATATTTTTGCACAAAATTTTTAAATTTTCTCCTTTTTTTGGATTTTTTTTTTTTTTTTTTTTTTTTTTTTTTTTTTTTTTGGGAGGAAAAACGGGGTTGCATGAGAAAATAGCAAAAATGCAAGGCAAAAATCGAATCGCAAGATTACCCCCCCAGACTAGAATGAGACATTGTCCTCAATGTCTTAAAGGTACGGGTATCCCTACAAAAATCTAAGGCCGTTTATTAATTATGCCAAAAGATAGATGTAAAACGATAAGATTTTAGGATATCGGATAAGCAGCGGATGATGAAACTCGAGTAGCGTGAAGGAAACTACGAGCACGAGAGTCTTCATCATCGGCATTCCTGGACACATCACAAAACAACGAGGCACAAGATATGGGAGAGGATCCCCTCCTCTTTATTAAGAAAATAGAAAGAAGATAGATGGATAAGCATGGGGTGCCTCCCACGAAGCGCTTGTTTTTGTTAACCGAGTCACATGAGCTTGACTCGACCCCGAATTTAGTTGTCCATGGGGAAAGTTTGGAGATCCGGGACAACCATGGATGGTACGTCCCCTCCAAAATAGTGCTTCAACCTATGACCATTCACCTTAAAGTTTGGACCGTCATTTTGAGCTAACTCGACGGTTCCATATGGAAAAACTTGAGTGATGGTGAATGGCCCAGACCAACGGGTTTTGAGTTTGCCCGAGAAAATCTTTAGCCGAGAATTGAAAAGGAGGACTCGATCACCAACATTGAAAATGCGGTTTTTAATCTTTGAGTCATGAATCCTTTTTGTTTTCTCTTTGTAGATCAAAGAATTCTCGTAGGCTTGATCCCGGAGCTCATTTAATTCATTAATTTGGAGCTTACGGTGATCACCCGCGGTCTTAAGGTCAAAATTGGCATGTTTCAAGGCCCAATATGCCTTATGCTCGAGCTCGATGGGCAGATGGCAAGCCTTTCCGTAAACCAGCTTATAAGGAGTACACCCGATTGGTGTCTTGAAAGCGGTTCGGAAAGCCCATAATGCATCATCCAATTTGTCAGCCCACGAGGCTCGATTTTCTCCAACGGTTCTTTCAAGGATACGTTTCAATCCACGATTCGAAACCTCAACTTGTCCGCTTGTTTGCGGGTGATACGCGGTAGAAAGTCGGTGAGTGACACCATACTTGAGCATAACTTTTGCAAATTGATCATTGCAGAAGTGAGTACCGCGATCACTGATTATAGCACGAGGAGTTCCGAATCGGGAGAAGAGATTTTTCAAGAACTTAACAACCACTCGGGCGTCATTAGTGGGGAGTGCTTTAGCTTCAACCCATTTTGACAAGTAATCGACGGCCACGAGGATATACTTATTCCCTCGTGAAGACGGGAATGGCCCCATGAAATCGATGCCCCACACGTCAAAAATCTCACAGACTTGAATTGCATTTTGAGGCATTTCGTCTTTTTGCGAGATTTTTCCTTGACGTTGGCAAGAGTCACTAGACTTCACCAAGTCGTGGGCATCGCGGTAGATTGTCGGCCAATAGAATCCAGAATCAAAGATTTTTTTAGCGGTGTAGCTGGCACCATGATGTCCCCCTGTGGGTCCATTATGGCAAGCGTTGAGGATGTCAACGGCTTCTTGGCCATGCACACACCGTCTTATCACTTGATCGGCACATATCCGGAATAAGTAGGGATCGTCCCAGAAATAATGTTTAACATCTTTGAAAAACTTCTTTTTCTGCTGGGACGACATCCCTTTTACCACAAAATTCCCCGCATGGTAATTTGCGTAATCAGCAAACCATGGGGTACTCGGATCATTTTTTGAAGATATTTTCCCAAGTGTCTCGAGAGGAAATGTCTCGGTGATTTCCTTATTCTCGAGAACACTTTGATGAGGATTTTCTAGTCTGGACAAATGATCAGCGGCTAGATTCTCTGCTCCTTTTTTTATCACGAATGATAATGTCAAATTCCTGGAGCAGAAGAATCCACCGAAGTAATCTCGGTTTAGCATCTTGTTTTGCTAAGAGATACTTTAGAGCAGAATGGTCCGTATACACTATGCTTTTTGATAAGACAAGATACGGTCTAAATTTCTCAAAAGTGTAGACAACGGCCAACAACTCTTTCTCAGTAGTAGTGTAATGAGATTGAGCATTGGTCATTGTCTTGCTAGCATAGTGTATCGGTTGGAAGTATTTGGACTTGCGTTGCCCCAGGACTGCACCGATAGCATAATCGCTTGCATCACACATTAGCTCAAAGGGCAAGTCCCAGTCGGGGGCAACCAAGATCGGTGCTTCAGTCAGTTTCTTTTTGAGAACCTCGAATGCTTCAATGCATTCGGGAGAGAAGATGAACGGAGCATCTTTTTCAAGAAGATGGGTCAGAGGCCGGGCGATTTTTGAGAAGTCTTGAATAAATCGTCTGTAGAAACCGGCATGACCAAGGAAACTACGGATTCCTTTGACGGTAGTGGGATGAGGTAGCTTAGCGATAACATCGACTTTAGCTCGATCGACCTCAATCCCAAATTTGGAAATCTTATGGCCGAGGACTATGCCCTCTTTAACCATGAAGTGGCACTTCTCCCAATTTAGAACGAGATTGGTGCTTTCACACCGTTCAAGCATTTTCTCTAAATGGGAGAGGCACGAGGAGAAAGAATTTCCATAAACCGAGAAGTCATCCATAAAGACCTCCATCGTCGTCTCGATCATGTCATGGAATATGGCCATCATGCACCTTTGAAACGTGCCCGGAGCATTGCACAAGCCGAAAGGCATGCGTCGGTAGGCAAATGTTCCATAAGGACACGTGAAGGTGGTCTTTTCCTGATCTTGGGGATCAATTGGTATTTGAAAATACCCGGAAAAGCCATCGAGAAAACAATAGAACTCATTTCCCGCCAAACGCTCAAGCATTTGGTCCATAAATGGTAGAGGGAAATGGTCTTTACGGGTAGCATCATTGAGTTTTCGGTAATCAATACACACTCTCCATCCGGTGACGAGACGTGTGGGAATTAACTCATTTTCTTCGTTTGTTATCACGGTCATTCCACCCTTTTTAGGCACACAGTGGACCGGACTAACCCATGAGCTATCCGAGATTGGATAAATCATCCCTGCGTCAAGGAGTTTAATAACTTCCTTTTTGATGACATCATGGATTTTTGGGTTAACCCGTCTCTGTTGCTGGACGGCGGGTTTGAAATTATCTTCCAATAAGATCTTATGGGTGCAGAATTTAGGGTCAATACCCTTTATATCAGATATCTGCCAAGCAATGGCACTTTTATGCTTTTTAAGTACGTCTAAGAGTTTTGTCTTCTCCTCATCTTTGAGAGCTTTTGAAATGATGACGGGAAATGTATCGGAATCTCCCAAGAAAGCATATTCAAGATGAGGAGGTAAATCCTTGAGCTCAAGCTCCGGAGGATTTTCAATAGACGGCTTAATTTCCTTAACGTCGGCCATTTTAAGGTCCATCGGAGGGGAAAAAGGGGTAGGGTCTTCATTCAAAAGTTGTTCAAGCATAAGAATATCCCCCTCCGGATCATAATAAGAATCATCATCTTCCGGTGAAGAAGATGTGTCGGTAGCAAGAAACTCATTGACCTCTTCCAAAAAGAAATCACCTCCCTCAAACGGAGTGAAGGACGGGGAAGAGTCGGAGATGATAGGTGAAGAAATAGTAGACGGAGAAGAATCATCAATAGAGGTAGAAGAAGAATCCAAAGTGGGATTGCCACTAGCAAAACCGAGAATCTCTTGAGCATACTCCTCCGTAGTGACGTCAATAATATCAATACGGTTCACGGACATGCAATTATCGTTGGAGGAGTATCTCGCGTTTTGATCCAAATCGAAAGTCACGGCTTCATTACCAACTCGCAAGGTAATCTCTTCATCATAAACATCAATCAACGCACGCCCGGTTCTTAAGAATCCTCTCCCGAGAATGAGAGGAACTCGTGGATCGGCATCAAATTCGACAATCACAAAGTCTGCCGGAAAATGGAATTTTCCCACATTAACGTAGACATCTTCGGCGATTCCAATTGGTCGAGTAATTGATCGATCCGCGAGCTCGAGAGTCATGCGGGTCGGAGTAAGAGCGGGGAGAGATAATTTTTCCCAGACGGACTTAGGCATTAGGTTAATGCTAGCGCCAAGATCGGCCAAGGCGAAACATTGAACCATCCCCGGAAAATTGCACGGAATAAGGAACTTTCCGGGATCTCCTAGCTTTTCCGGAAGCTTTTTGAGGAGAACCGCGGAACATTGTTCATTCAACGGGGTTGTTTTGCCATCTCAAACAATTTATCTTTGTTGCTCAGCAAATTCTTCACCATCGATGCAAACTTCGGCATTAAGAGAGCAGCATCCGCAAAGCTAATTTCGAAACTCATATCTTGAAAGATTTGATAGAATTTCTCCATCTGATGCGTATTCTTATCATGGTGCTTTTGTTCATCAAGTCGCGACGGATACGGAAGTTTTATCTTAACTGGAACCTCTTGTTCAAAATCAACTTTCCCTTTTCCTTTTGACGATTGGACAACCGGAGGTTGGATGTCTTCGGTCCTTCCGTTATTAGTAGGAAGTGCCGTATCCGTTGTCTCCTCGGTTTCACGGGCGACTACCTTGGGAGGAAGAGAAGAAGAGGTAGTCGGAGCCGTAGGTCCATCATAACTAACACCACTACGTGTTGTGATCACTTTAACGTCGCCCCTCGGGTTTGCGATCGTGTTGCTGGGAAGAGAAGTAGTACCCGAACCCGAGGGTTGATCATTTAAACGTTTCTTAATCTCACTCATTTCCTTAGTTAACAACTCTTGAGTTCTTATCAAATTTTGATTTTGAAGCATTAATTGTCGAAGAATCTCATCCGAGGGTGGCGGATTTGGAACAACATTTTGATTTTGATTAAAATTTTGCCCTCGGTTGTTGTTATTGAAACCTTGATTAGGAAAATTTCCTTGATTTTGATTCATATTTCCTTGATTAGCATTGAAATTCCCATAAAAATTCCCTTGATTCTGATTTCCTTGAAAACCCCGGTTTTGATGTTGATTAAAACCATTGTTTTGAAAACCATTATTTGCACGATTTTGATTATTGTTCACTTGATTACGGTTTTGACCTTGATTTTGACTTTGATTATTGAATCCCGGTGGTGGTCCAAGGTAATTATTCGAACGGTAGCTAAGGAGATTATGGTCTCCTTGGGGTTGGTAACCGTTACCACCCTGATTTGCAGCATACACATTCTCGTGAGGAAAGGCACCGGTGGCCGGACACTCATAATACGGGTGTGGACCACCACATGTTTCACAAATCTGGTTCACAACATTAATTTGTTGAGTAGTTCTTTCCTTCATTAAAAGTCCCATTTGTTTAGTAAGAGTTAAAATAGCCTCATTGGTTTTGCTATTTTGATCAAGAACATGAGCCAAAACTTCGTCATTTGATTTGCTACTAGCACTCGAGACTTGAGTTTTGCTCCTAGAAGTCCTTACTCTAGCTTTATTCTCGATGATCGTAAAAGCTTCTTGCTGGTTCCGGGTCAACAAGTTTCCACCCGCAGCAGAATTGAGTGAATCTTGATCAGCATGACACAACCCATTATAGAAAGTATCAATCTGATGCAAAAGTGAAAACCCGTGATTTGGACATTTTTCCAACAACTCCTTAAATCTATCCCAAGCTTCGCTGAACGATTCATCGAAAGCTTGTTGGAATCGAAAGATTTGAGTGCGGAGATTAGAAGTTTTAGACGGAGGATAGAAATGATTAACAAACTTAGAAGCCAGATCACCCCAAGTATAGATGGAATTTGGAGGTTCCTTTTCTAGCCAAGTCCGGGCCGCTCCTTTGAGGGAGAAAGGAAACAATTTCATTTTGATCACATCATACGGCACTTGGTTGATCTTTATTGTTTCAGTGATATCGGTGAAATTTCTGATATGAGAATGAGGATCTTCATTCTCAAATCCGTGAAATGAGATACTCGTGATAAGATTGAGTAACCCGTGATTGATTTCAAATTGATTAACAAGTATGTCGGGAATCACAATGGCCCTTCGCACACCATTAAATGGTGTTTGAAGTCGTTCCTCCATCGGACGGAGGTCGGGGCCCGGTTGTGCTCCTTGATTAGGCTCCACCGGAGGAGCTTGATTGTCGTTCATTTCCTCAACGTTTGGGAAATGAGCACGGTGTGTGTGTCGAATTACCCTTTCGGGATTTGATAATGGAGAAATAAGATTTTGAGAAGATGAGCGGGTGTTCATACACCAAAAAGGAAACAAAAATGAAAATCAAAAATCTTTTTGTATTTTTGGTTGGGAATTATTTTTGGCTTTTTTAATATATTGAAAAACAAAAGATTTTAATTTCTTTTTGGTAACCGTTAAGTTAACCGTAACCGTTTCTTTTAAAACTACGCGCAGCGTGGCGGGAAGGCAAAGGTAGCTCCGAAGATGCTTAAAAACCCGCCTTCTTCAGCTCGACAATTTAATGTCAAGCTTCCTTAAACCCCGTGATTAGGTTGTAGTAATAAAGTAATCCGAGAACGATTAATTTCACGATTTGTTTTGTTGTTATTTGGAATGGTTTACAACCGCCCTCCTTCAACGGAAGACGGAGGATGTTTATTAATGATGTATTTATGAAAACACTTTAGGAAAAGTGTTTTATTTATTATATTTTTGTATTTTTATTTTTATAAAAAAAACAATAACTTCCAAGGAAGGATCTTCAAATCACAAAAACAACGGACGAAATCGACGCACTCGTTTCAAGCCTTCCCCGGCAGCGGCGCCATTTTATTGATGTGTTTATATATTTTTGTTTATTTTTATTTTTGATTCCAAAGAAATTGTAACGAATACAATTCCCCCGGGTCGTTCTCCCAACGAAGGTTTGACGGCGAATAAGTCGAATCGGAGTCGTGAATATGTGAAGTGAATAAGTGACGTGAAAGATTATTTTTTAGAATTGATTACACTATAATAAGAAAAATTAAAAGCAATCTACGCTATTAAAATAAATGCACACAAAGAAAATTCAAATAAATGCAAATCCCGGGCTAATCCCGAGATTTATAAATCTATTAGTGAAATTAATAAGCTAAAATGCAAAGATAAAAAACTAAGGGACTAAAACTGCAATTAAACAAAACTAATTTTTAAAGAGATAAAAAAGTTTAATAAAAGTTAAGGGACTGAAAAAGTAATTTTTGAAACTTATATTTAGACTAAAACTTTTAAAACAAAGACAAGGACTAAGAGTGCCAAAAAAAAACAAACTATTTTATTACTAAAAGTTCCAGCCCCGATTTTAACTTCTCAGAAATTATAGGGACCAAAAGTGATATTATCCGAAACTCAAGAACACTTAGCTTAAAACAGAAAGAAAGCTCAATTAGTACTTTTCAAATGCTTGTCAATTGCTCAAAACTTAACCAATTTTGAAACCAAAAAATGTTTTAGAAAGCTAACCAGGCAGAGAACAACAAAAACCTAAAAACCCTATCACAATCAATCAATTGCTAGGCTAGTTTGAATCAAGAACAGATAGCCAAACAAGGACATGCAGCAGTTACCCTGAACCTCAGATTTGAGACCAATTTTAGAAGCAATTTAAAGCAATCTCTTGTTTATGTTAAGACTTGAAATCAATCACACAAAAACTAAGCTACCTTAACTACTCTGAAACATAATTTCAAGCCATATCTAACACAATTGATCAATCAAATATGCTCATGAACATAGCAGCAAAGCATAACATGCAACAGATACACAGAACTATTTTGACTAATTAGATTCTATTAGATTTGACTAAAGTGAATTTTAACAGCCTAAATCTATCAAAACTCAACAGACAACAGCAGATCAAAACACCACTTTAACTTCCAATACTACTAACAAAATCAGATCCAGGATTCAATATTCAACAACTACCATCAATTATCATTCAATATCAATCATAGAACTCAGATTAACAGCAAACAACAATAATGACAGCAGAATCACAGATTCACAGATTATGATCAAACTAGTAGCAAGTATAAGACAAATTCAAACACTAATTATTAAGCAAACTATTCTAACACTAGATCTAGCAGACAAGCATCAAATAACTAACAATTAAACAGAAATAACTAGATAAGCAGATCTAAGCTAATATTCTTGAGTGGAAATGTGAAATTGAATAAAAACTTACAAACTACTCTCAGCAAGAACAGAGAGTTTTCCCATGAGGCCTATCTTTGGATAGGCTAACTGCTTCCATTTTTCAGTTAGACTATCAAATCAAACTATGATTCAACATCTGCTTCATTCAGTTTGACTTTCGTTGACCTTTTGTATTTATGAGAAATACTGATTAAAGATCCAAGTTAAGCTTCTCAAAAGCTACTGAGCTAATAAGAGCTTGGCAAAACAGAGAAAAAGCTTATTGAAGCTTGATTAACTGAACTGACATTTTGATTTATTTGTCTTTTTTTTTTTCTTTTGTGATGATCAGATGTTAAATCAAAATGAATAAACAAGAAAAACTGAAATCAATAATAATCTAAATGAGAATTCGGATTCAACATAACCTCAAATTTAAACTTTCATTAAAACTTAAAAATTACAATGATCAAAACAAATTAACATAAACAGAAAATTACAATTCGAATTAAAAGACTAAAATTCTAAAATTACTTTGACAGCATAACGTTGCTAAAAAAAATTACATATCGAAAATGAAATAACCTTCTCCTATTTATAGGCCTAATCCGAACCTTCTGGGTCTTGCCACGCTGGCGATCCTCGTGCTATCTTCAGCCTTCATCACCCTTCGATCATCTTGCTCTTCAATCCTCCTTTGCTAACCGTACGATCACAAATACGCGTATTCGGACCAATGAGAGCCTGCCATGTGTCCCTTTTGTGCTTCTTTAGCTCTAACACGCTTCCTGACACGTTCTGACATTCTAGAAGCCCTTTGATTTGACCAATTAGCCCTTAATGGCCGTAATTTTGAGGGTCGGTAATTTAGGGTTCATGGGATAGTGGAAATGGGGGAAAAGGGGATCGGGTTTATTTTTGTGAGAGAGATAAGGTAAAGTGAGGTGTGTTTGTTTTATTTTTTTCTTATTTAACTTCTTTGACCGAATGGGTTTGTGGGTCGGGAGGTGGGCTCGGGTTTGGAGTTTTAAGGTGTGGGTTAGTTAAAGTGTTTGGGCTGGGTTTGTAGGAAAAGGGGGGGAATTGGGTTAGTTTAGATCCGGGTAAAAAGTTAAAAAGGGTTTAAGGAATTTAGTTTAAGGGACCACTTATGTAATTTCTGGATTCTTCAAGGACTGATCTTGCCATTTTTTTAAAGATGATCTAAAGGCGATTTTTTTTACATTTTGCCAAGCATGACTTTCCCGGTTCGGGTTCTGAGCCTATTCCGCATCTCGTGCTCGTTTTCCCGGATTTCTTGTGTCTTTTGTCAATTTTTACGATATCCATCCCTGTACATACAAAAACACAAAAACACAATATCTTTTGGCATTTTGGTCGGGTTTTTGGTTATTTTGGTCCGGTTTTGGTCTAGAAATGGTATGTGTTTAAGCACATACCAACCTTACTCTTAGTTCTAGTGAATTTGCTAGTGTTGATGAGCCGGAACCTCAACCTTTACACAACTTTTCATCCTTAGATTTACATCTAGGAGACAAAAAAGGAACCGACCCACCCATAAACCAATATTATCCGGGTAGTTTTAGGATTAAGGAAGCCATTCACTCACCCCCTTCACCTCACGTGGCATATTTCCACCCTAAGGGTGTGTATCGCTACTTCCACCCGCACTTAATCCTAAGTGTAGGGAAAACCTCCCCTATTTCCGTTAAATAAGGGTAGAGTCAGGCTCGTGACTCGAACAAAAACAAGCGCTTCTTGGGAGGCAACCCAAGCTTTATTTGTTTGTTTGTTTGTTTGTTTGTTTGTTTGATTTTATTTGTTTCCGTATGCAAGTTTAATTGTTATTGTTTGTGCTCATGTTTCAAAGTAAATTGTGAAAATGCTTTATTTTGTTTTTAACTTCGTCTTAACTACATATAAAGGTATTTTGCAAAAGATAAGTGTAAGGGAAATCCAAATCGGTTTATTAGAACAAATGAACATGAATCATAACAATATTAAATTAACATACATATTAGTAATTGTTTGAGTCAAATGCTTGTATCGAGTCATAATGATGTTTTGCAGGAATTCCAGGAAGTAAGGTATAGGTTTTTCCAGAAATTTTCCGGAAACTTAACATGAGAATTCTGTCAGATCATTTCTGACGGCGTCAGGCCTTACAACCTGACGGCGTCAGGTTTTAATTATCTAAAATTTTTGAAAGTTTTGTTTTTCCTCCGGAATCATAAAAGTTTTTATTAAATCTCTAACTTATAAACTCCAGGAATCTGCAAAATAATCATTCCACAAGCATTATATCCTTATATAGATTTATCCCGCCGATGTTATGCAGGTTTTCGTGTTTGTTTTCTCAGGTTTAACAGGTTATTTTGGACAAGGAGATGTATGTGGAATCTAGCTTTTGGCGATGCATTAGTCTTGGAGCTTCTACATTCTCTTGGAAGAAGATCTAACCATGTTACCTCTTTATCCACCGAGCGAATCAGGGGAGTATTTGATTTCATTCTTTTACCTTATTTACTTTTACATCTTGTTATTTGAACATTGGGGACAATGTTCATCTGTAATAAAACTAAGAGAAATACCTGTTAAGGCAATTTTAGTGCCAAATTTAAAATTTTTTACAACATATAGGAGTGAAACTTTGATCTTAATGAGCGTCTCATGGATAGGAGTTATATGACTAGCACAAAAACCGTACCACTAAAAAATTTTCCACCCCCAAATATGTGAGGTTCGCCCCTAGAATTGGTAGGAAAAGCATTTATGCTATGATGTGTGTACCGGTAGCACTTAGATTCTAGAACTTGCGTTAGGACCATTCCGAGGCCACAAGTGAGACTACATTCGTGTAGTTAGATTTACTACATGATAAGAGGCATTAGGATTAACCCATTGTTTTACACCTGTGTTTTTGTTATAATTACATTGGCTACATTGGTCAAGTAATTCTCCCACACCCTTTGCGTTGTACTCATTTTTAGTACACGATACCCCTAGTACACCCCTCAGAGCCTATCTTTTTCGTTTCGACCTTTAAGCATTTTACTTAAAGGAAGAATTTGTTTACACCCCACTTAAATGTACACCCAAATCGCCTTAGCCTACCTTGTATGCACTCATTTTTAGTGCATTATTGTGACAACATTTGTTTAAACCCCAAGTTAATTATCTAATTGATTACATGGTTGCTAAGTCGAGTCATATCCTTGTACATATTGTTTTGGGACGATTGAGACTCATGGGTAAAGTACTAGTGTAATGGAGTAATGGGGAAGAACAACATTATTACCCCCATATGTGCTAAATATTTTAAAAGTACTCCAAGTGTGTCGATTATCTTAATTCGAGTCATTAGAATAGTTATTTGTAAAGTTATGTAAAAGTTCAAGTGTAAGGGGAGAACCGAGGCCCCTATGATATATTATTTTGGATGGTAGGGCAAGAGTGTATGCAAAAAAAAAAAAAAAAAAAAAAAAAAAAAAAAAAAAAAATCGAAAAAATAAAGAAAAATACAAAAAAAATGAGAAAAAGAAAAGTAGAAAAAAACATACGGACTACCATCACGTTTCATTTTATGTTTATTTTATGTTTTTGTTATTTTTTTTTTAGCTTAAGTCGAGTCTAGTCTTGGCTTAGCAACGCCATATTGTACATGTAATTAACCAAGATCTTTAACTCGCCACCAGTAAAATATCCCTTATCCAACAAAACCGTGTTTATCATATCCCTACACCTAACGTTATAACCCGTTTAAAAGCCCTCTTTGATAGTTTATCTTTGGTGCTTACGCCTAGTGGAGGAGGTTTTTGATCCTTTCCCAAGCCTATGGTAATCTATTTGCTATGACAGGTAGTGAGAGATATTATCCATTTTCATTTATGAGATATACTTTTATGACAACTGAGAGATGTGAGTATCCAAACACTACTTGTGAGGTGCTAGTTTGTAATCTCCGTGCTTATTATGATTAAAGTGGAACGACTATTTGTTGTAATTACTTTTATATTAGCGTTAAATGACCCCTAACTGGTATTTTGATTAGAATAAAAGCGCATTTGCTTGAGGACAAGCAAATCTCAAGTGTAAGGGTATTTGATGAAGCGAAAAGTGTACCGCTTTTAAGGGGTCATTTAAGCCCTAAATGGTATTTATTTGATCAAATGTTGCCCTAAATCGTTCCTTTTGTCATTTTAGGTACTTTGGAGAAGAAATCTGGAAAAGGAAGCATTTTGGACATTTTTGGAGCATAAAAGTGAAGAAAACGACAAAGTCTCCAAAGCTGCTGGAAAAGTACACGTGACGGCGTCAAGGATTGCTCCTGACGGCGTCACGGCTTGGCAAAAGAGGTGGATATGACAAATACACGTGACGTGCCAGAAAGTTTTACAAAGGAAGTCTGACGGCGTCACCTTTTAAGGTGATCAAGGCTGTCACGGTTTAAGTTAAAGAGAGACGGCGTCAAGCACAATTGTGACGGCGTCAACTCTTGACCCGCCAGAGTGGATTTTGGAGGATTAAAGAGGGACGGCGTCAGGAAGACCATCCGGGAACCCTAGCCGTGGCGAGGTGACGGCGTCATCTCCTACAACGTGACGCCGTCAGCCCCTAAATTTTATATATAGTTTTGCAATTTTTAGTCATTAGTGTGCAACTTTGTGAGGAGAAACCCTAAGACGAATTTTCTGCCATTTTTAAGGGTTTTATACCCTTGGATCTCCCATGTTTAATTGAAGATAAGTAATCAATTAATCATTCAATATGTCTATGTGTTGTTTGATTATATCTTGTTCTTGTCTTTTAATTAACATGCTAGGCTAGATTTATCTTGTGTTTGCTTAGATCTAATGAAACCTAACTATTGATTATTTGTTGTTGGTGTGTTATTAATTATATTGGATGATTGTTTATCGATGTTAGGCTTAAGAAAACTGGCTAACCTCCTATACGGTAACTTGCTTGAACGTCTTAAGAAACATGAACCAATGCGTACTAAGGTTTTTATGGTTGTATTTAATGCATGAGCGAATTCTAGTGATCCCATGTTAGGAGCTTCTTAGCCGGCTCGACATAGGAGTGAAGTAGGAGCTTGTAGAGTTGGGGAAGTACGTACGCCACCCCACGATTGGTATTAAGGAATACACCCGTCATCCACGCAATTAATACACACTAATCAACCGGTAAAAGATAGTTAGGGAGTAAGGAAATCTAAGTAAACATATTTCTCTCCATATAAGTTCCACAACCTTTTTATTTTCAGTTATTTTATTTTATTTGCATTTGTAGTTATTTGGGTTAGTTGACTAGCAACTAATTCCGCCCACTCCTTCAAACCCGAGATTTTACTTGCTTTCATAAAAATATAAAAAAAATACAAAAAGAATCTTCCCTCACCCTTAGACCTACTAGAGTAGTTTTTCAATCCTAACGACACTATTCCCCTAGAGAACGATCAATCCCCTGGTACTTGCCACTTCACTATACTACATCGGTCAGGTACAATGCCTGGTGGGGATTGCAAGCCTCTTGAGATCCCTCGAGAGGTAAAACCTGTTGTAAGGTCGCAAAACCACGCATCACTTTCTAACAACTAACACATTTGGCCATTTGAGATAAAGCTTAGTAAGTTCCCCTTTAACAAATACCCCATTAACTACAAAACATTTTCTAAAAGTTATGAGATAACCAAGAAACCCGTTTGATGATATAAAATTTGAGATCACTCTCCCCCTCAATCAATGACCCGTATTCTAGTTAAAGAGTTGTAGTCATTGATTGAGTGACAAATTTTATGCACAATCCAAGTCTGAAAGAATTTCAAACAACACGTTACCACCATGTGTCACACAAATAATTTTCAGAAGAATCATAGAATGAAAATTATTTGTATACAAAGAAGATTTCTCTTCTTTTACAAGAAATAATGCACTGAGGCGTACATCAAATCAGGAAAACATGGATATAAAGTAATCCATGCCCGGGTGAACTTCACCTAGTTAGAGGAACAACCGTCTTTTTGGCGATATGCCTTCCCCATAATAAAGCACGGGTTGCAGTCTGAAGTAACCGCAAGCCATTTAGGCATGTTTTGAGAACTTTTTGAACTTCTGCTCGAACTTCATTTAAAGACCCGTGTCATTATTGAATGACATTTCTAGGACCGTAACTGTTATCGATACCAGAAGACATACCTTGAAAAACTATTTTTGGTATTTTCTATTTTTCTGATTTTTATGGTTTTTCTTGGTTTTATATTTTTCTATTTACATTTTGGTTTAATATTTTCTATTTACATTTTGGTATAAGATATGTACAAAGTATATTATCCAATTTAAGAAAATGTTGACATGAATACCGAAATAAGGATATCGTTCTGTACGTTGTAGAAGTCAGTAGTCAACATATCTTAAACTTTCACCACCAAAGCTTTCGAGGCTCCTGAATAATCGTCTGAACTTGAGCCTTCTCAATTGTGAGGCTTTGATAGCTTCCCCCCAAACCGACAATCTTATTTTTGAGCAAATTCAAAACTCTCTTTCAAGCTTACATAAGGTAAGTGTACAACGGAAACCGTAGCAAACCACATCAAATATTGCTGCTCCTTTTAAGAATAATCATCGTGATTCACCGTTCGGGGGATCATCAAATAGATCAGCAGTGTATCATCTCAAACTTGAATAATTCTTCTCATATTACTTCCCGCTGAAGGCTGAAGTAATGCATACCAAAAGTATCCAGAGACCACTTCCCCCAAGTAGATGAAGTTATGCAATCAGACTCATTGTATGAAGCTCAAAAACCCGAAGTACACGCTCAATCCCATTAATAAAGTCGAAAACGTAACATCAAGATCAATTAAGACCCAAAAATCCCCTTTTCTCCTTTCAGGAAATCGCAGATGAGAATTGTTACACCAAAGTCAACTAAGTCCCGAGTGTAAGCAATTTATCTCGTATGTAGTCGAAATGATAACACCAAGACAGTACCGTGTAAACCAAGTAAGTACCGGATGAACACATTTCCTTCTGTAGGATACCGACTAACCAGAGGAATCATCATACAATTGTGTACCTCTTTAATCATTAGAAACTGTTTCTTACATCTCTTCCCCCACGTAGTTGGAATGATACACCAAAAGGCATGAGTTAAAACACTGATTTTCTCTGCGGTTATCACATTTGTCTTCCCGGAATAATCTTCAATTGAGAAAAAGTATAAAGTTCATCACGTGTACTCGTTGTGCATTCAGATGTATGTCTCCTTCCCCCTTGCTGGTTTTGATACCTCAGAATCAGCAACACATTTTACGCACATATTCTTGAGATCTTGTGAGAAGAACAAAATTGGCTCAAGTGGATCAAGTGAGAATCAACCGCTACCGAAACTGTCTCTGACTATCTTTACCAACCCTTAAGTAGGCTATTTGACGAGATGACTGATGGAGCAAACCCGATATACCAAACTTGACACTGAAGAAGAATTCCCCGTTTTCGTGACTTAAACTTGCACTAATGTTGGAAGAACGGTGTAGAGAATTAATGCTCCAAGCAAATCTCTAAGTACTCAATACCCAACCAAAGTATGAGACATTAACACCTCTTGCGATTATCCACAACGTCATCAGCGTGTGACACTGAGTACTACAACGTAACTCCTTTAAGTGATAGTTAACCAGGTCGTCAAACATTTACCCCGACTGCTGGTAACTAGATAAACTAAGTCTTCAACTTAAATCTTAAGCACGAGCAAGTTATCATTGAAAGTCATACATCTTCCCCCGACTTCAAGATAGAATAAGATCACGCCTTTGAGAAAGTCAACTTCAACCTCAAATAAGTGATACCTGATCAATTCCGTAGTCACAATTAGATGCCCAACAAGTGAGTGAACAAACAATCAAATGTACGTCGATCCACTTGTTCACACTTCTCCCCCTCAAAAATTGCATATGAGGATGCCATTTTTGATTGAACAAGTGCATATGAGGTTGATCCACTGTTCACACTTCTCCCCCTCAAAAATTGCATTTGAAGTTGCCATTTTTGATCAAGTGAATAAACGTCCAATCTGATGAAAGTAGATCCACTTGATGTCTGAACGAGCATGGAGCAAGTATGAAGCTTTTTGATGAGAATAGTCAGAAACAAGAAGATTTCTCTTTTTTCGAAGATAAAGCGCACTCAAGCTTACGCCTTTCTTGTCTTTGATGAACGGGGCCTGAGGAGTTGTCAGCAGACGCCATAATGTTGACATTGAGACCCGAGGCTTGAACTGCAGCGTCCAAACGTCATTGTCGTTGAAGAACGAGGCCTGAACTGATGTGAACAGACGTCATCTTTTCATGTTCAGCAAATCTGAGTTGCTTGAACCCCCAATTTATGAGATATCAGTCTTTTCGGCAACCAAACTCTGAGTCTTTCCTTAATAGGAGTAAACGATGTACCTGCACTTAAGCAAAACTACCTGCATTGACATTAAGAGTTTGTTTGCATTTATATGGGTTAGTGATATCAGCATCTAAACCATTTGGGGTTTCACTATCAACCTTGGTTTTGCACTCAGTGAACATCTTTCTAATAGGTATCCATCTAAGACCAGCAATCTTAAAAATTCTACCCGTCGGTATCCACCTAAGACAAGATCTAGGAGTGTTTGGTTTCTCATGCACAGTGAAAGACTTGTTGGGAGAAAACCTTTGTCCTATAGCAGTCTGCCTATCAGGTTTCTGAATATAACACTTTGGTTCAACGGGCATGTTGTTGTTTCTAGTCTTAGAGGATTGAACCTTAGCACGAGCATTCACTTCCTTCAGGAATTTTGTTACACAATTATCATGATTTGCATTAAAAACACATTTCTGACAAGTTGAGCAAACAAAGTGTTTGGATTCAGAGAAAGATCTAGAATTCTTCGAGTGATCTACTACGGGAATCGCATTAATCGATACGCAACTACTCTTAGAAACAGGAAAATTTCTAGTCTTTTCATGTGTGTTTTTCTTAGCATCCTCTAGGTTGTGATTCTGAACACTGTTTTTATGTCTAACATATTCCTTTGGTGCCACAAATGACACACACTTTGAACTAATCCTAGAAGAACTAGAGGCACTCATATGATGAGGTTTTGCAACAGCATATTCCTTTTCATTAAGTCTAGACTGTGAAGTGACTGGTTTTGACAAAACTTGTTTCGAATCAACTTGGGAGGCAAACCGTGGTTTTGAAGATTTTGGTCGTTCAGATCTAAACGCAGTCGGTTGTCTAACAACTGATTGGTTTCTAAGTGGTTGTAAAACTGGTTTCCCCAAGATTGATGGTTTTGCAAACTTAGTGTTCACACCATTTCCTGTCAATTTTTTTAACTCATTTTTCAATGCTGCAATTGTAAAACCCTTTTCCTGAAGTTGAGCTTTGAATTCATCAATTTTTGCAATCAAAGAAGTTGTTTGTTCTGTAGTCTTATTTCTTGTTTCTTTGATAGAATCATACAAGTCTTTGTAATGCTTTTTCAAAGTGTCATTTTCCTTAAGTAATTTAGCCACTTTAAGTTCCAATTCGATGTTTCTTGTTTCAATTGCATCAATGTCATGTTTAACCTTGGCTTTATTACTTTTCTCATGCATATTAATTCGAGTTTTCAAATTGTTGATCGTTAAGTTTTTGGCTTGTAGCTGAGCTTTCAAATCGTTTATCTCAAAAAATTCACGAAATTCAGGAAATTCCGGATTATTACATGGTTTGTTAGTTTGAAGACTTTCTTCCTTTTGTTGTATTGATATTTCAAGTGAAATACAATGTCTTTCAAGTTGTAAGAATCTGTTTGAAAGTTCATTATAAACTTCTTTTTCAACCATATCATTCATTTTGAAAAGCTCAGCCTTAACCAAAGGACTTATAACTTGATCATGTTCAACATCCTGGTCAATTTCTCCCCCTTTATGACTCATATTTGTTGAATCAGGAGTGGTATTGCTATCAGCCTTTTCCAACAGATATGTGTCATAAACTGGTTCAGATTGATCAGTATGTTGTTGTTCACTAGCAAGGACATTATGTTGAACAGTTAAATGTACCTCAGCAAATGGCACTTGGTCATTTACTGGTCTGATATCAGCATCCACACCATGTGTGATATGAGTCACATAACTGCTGCTTGTATCATGCTTATCTGACCTTGTCCCACTGCATTCTGTGACAACTGAACTAGCACCCAGTCCTTTACTCGAATCAACCTTAATCTCTCTTGATTGTATCCGACTTTCATTCATCTTTATGACATACTTTAGTTTGTGTTGTGCTCTTTCCTCAATGTACTTCTTAACATTACCCATGTGTTGGAGTAATGTTTCTCTGAACATGTTAACTTCAATTCCAGTGTAATCAGTAAAACACTTTTCTGTCATTTGACTGTCATAATCCCAAGTGTATTGTGAATTGATGAACAATTGAAGTTGTTTGTTGTTTGTTGATCACCTAAAGAGCAGCCATGGATCCAATTTCATGAAATTTTTCTTTGTCAAGTTGTTGTTCTAATTGATCTAAGTTCAGGAACATAGTGCCTATGAAAGTCTGAACATCTTGACCAAAGAGTGATGCAAATGCTCGTTCGAATCCTCCCATGGATCCAGGTCTTTCTGAGAGAACCTTGAGATGTGAATGATGCGTGGGTTTTGCAACCTTACAACAGGTTTTACCTCTCGAGGGATCTCAAGAGGCTTACAACCCCACCAGGCAGTGTACCTGACCGATGTAGTATAGTGTAGTGGTAAGTACGGGGGATTGATCGTTCTCCACAGGGAATAGTGTTCGTTAGGTGTGAAAGGCTACTCTAATTAGGTCTAAGGGTTGAGGAAGATTCTTTTTATGTTTTTATATTTTATGAAAGCAAGTAAAATCTCGGGTTTGAAAGAGTGGGCGGAATTAGTTGCTAGTCAACTAACCCAAATTACTACGAATGCAATAAAATAAAATAACAAAAATGAAAATGTGGTGAGAAACTTATGTGTAGAGAAATGTGTTTACTTAGATTTCCTTACTCCCTAACTATCTTTTACCGGTTAATTAGTGTGTATTAGTCGCGTGGATGACGGGTGTATTCCTTAATACCATTCGTGGGGTGGCGTACTTACTTCCCCAACTCTACAAGCTCCTACTTCACTCCTATGTCGAGCCGGCTAGGAAGCTCCTAACATGGGATCACTAGAATTCGCTTGTGCATTAAATACAACCATAAAAACCTTTAGTACGCATTTGGTTCATGTTTCTTAAGACGTTCAAGCAAGTTACCGAATAGGAAGTTAGCCAGTTTTCTTAAGCCTAACATAGATAAACAATCATCCAATACAACTAACAACACACTAATAACCAATAATCAATAGCTAGGTTTCATTAGATCTAAGCAAACACAAGATAAATTTAGCCTAACATGTTAAACAAAAGACAAGAATAAGATAGAATCAAACAACACATAGACATATTGAATGATTAATTGATAACTTATCTTTCAATGAAACATGGAAGATCTCAAGGCAAAAAGCCCTGAAAAAGTAGCTAAAATCGTCTTAGGGTTTTATCCCAAAATTCCACACACTAAGCTCTCTCTAATGACAAAAATTTAGAAAACTATATATAGACTTTGACATCTGACGGCGTCACCTTATGGATTGTGACGCCGTCACCTCGCCGCTTTTAGGGTTCCCGGATGACCATCTTGACGCCGTCCCTCTTTAGCTCTTCAAAAATCCATTCTGGCTTATCAAGGCTTGACGCCGTCGAACCTATAACGTGACGCCGTCCCCTTATGATTTAAGCCGTGACGCCCTCGATCAAGTTAAAGCGTGACGCCGTCAGAATTCACATGCTATTTTCACTGGCCCGTCATGAGTAAATTTCACGTCCAACTTTTCTTGCCAATGCATGACGCCGTCTGGGGTAAGATGTGACGCCGTCAAAGGTGACTTTGAGCCGATTTTTGAGACTTTGCCGTTTTCTTCACTTTAATGCTCCAAAAACGTCCAAAATGCCTCCTTTTCCAGATTTCTCCTCAAAAGTACCTAAAATGACAAAAGGAACGATTTAGGGCAATATTTGATCAAATAAATACGATTTAAGGCTTAAATGACCCCCTAAAAGCGGTACACTTTTCGCTTCATCAAATACCCTTACACTTGAGATTTGCTTGTCCTCAAGCAAATGTGCTTTTATTCTAATCAAAATACAAGTTAGGGGTCATTTAATGCTAACATAAAAGTAATTACAACAAATAGTCGTTCCACTTCAATCATAATAAGCACGGAGATTATAAACTAGCACCTCACAAGTAGTGTTTAGATACTCACATCTCTCAAGTGTCATCAAAATAAATCTCATAAATGAAAACGGATAATATCTCTCACTACCTGTCATAGCAAATAGATTACCATAGGCTTGGTAAATGATCGAAAACCTCCTCCACTAGGCGTAAGCACCTAAGATAAACTATCAAAGAGGGCTTTTAAACGGGTTATAACGTTAGGTGTAGGGAAAAGGAAAACACGGTTTTGTTGGATAAAGGATATTTTACTGGTGGCTAGTTAAAGATCTTGATTAATTACATGTACTATACAATGTTGCTAAGCCAAGACTAGACTCGATCTTAAGCTAGAAACAAAATAACAAAATAACAAAAACATAAAATAAACATAAAATAAAACGGGATGGTAGTCCGTATGTTTTTTCTATTTTTTTTTCTCATTTTTTTGTATTTTTCTTGATTTTTTTTTTTTTTTTTTTTTTTTTTTTTTTTTTTTTTGCATACACTTTTACCCTACCATCCAAAATAATACATCACAGGGGCGTTGCATCCCCCTTACACTTGAACTTTTACATAACTTTACAAATAACTATTCTAATGACTCGAATTAAGATAATTGAAAAACTTGGAGTACTTTTAAAACATTTAGCACATATGGGGGTAATAAATGATGTTCTTCCCCATTACTCCATTACACTAGTACTTTACCCATGAGTCCCAATCGTCCCAAAACAATATGTACAAGGATATGACTCGACTTAGCAACCATGTAATCAACTAGATAATTAACTTGGGTTTAAACAAATGTTGTAACAATAATGCACTAAAAATGAGTGCATACAAGGTAGGCTAAGGCGATTTGGGTGTACATTTTAGTGGGGTGTAACAAATTCTTCCTTTAAGTAAAATGCTTAAAGGTCGAAACGAAAAGATAGGCTCTGAGGGGTGTTACTAGGGGTATCGTGTACTAAAAATGAGTACAACGCAAAAGGGTGTGGGAGAATTACTTGACTAATGTAGCCAATGTAATTATAACAAAAACACAGGTGTAAAACAATGGGTTAATCCTAATGCCTCTTATCATGTAGTAAATCTAACTACACGAATGTAGTCTCACTTGTGGCCTCGGAATGGTCCTAACGCAAGTTCTAGAATCTAAGTGCTACCGGTACACACATCATAGCATAAATGCTTTTCCTACCAATTCTAGGGGCGAACCTCACATTTTTGGGGGGGAAAATTTTTTTGTGGTACGGTTTTTTGTGCTAGTCATATAACTCCTATCCGTGAGACGCTCATTAAGATCAAAGTTTCACTCCTATCTGTTGTAAAAAATTTTAAATTTGGCACTAAAATTACCTTAACAGGTATTTCTCTCAGTTTTATTACACATCTACTATTAAACAAACAAAAATCAAGCGCAATTGTATTTTCTAAAATCGTACTTTTACCCTCCCCTTACACTTAAGATGAACATTGTCCCCAATGTTCAAATAATAAGATGTAAAAGCAAAAAGTAAAAGAATGAAATCAAATACTCCCCTGATTCGCTCGGTGGATAATGAAATTACACGGTTAAATCTTCCTCCAAAGAGAATGTTGAAGCTCCATGACTAATGCATCGCCATAAGCTTGATTCCAAAAACATCTCCTTGTCCAAAATAACCTGTTAAACCTGAGAAAACAAACACGAAAACCTGCATAACATCGGCGGGAAAAATCTATATATAAGGATATAATGCTTGTGGAATGATAATTTTGCAGATTCCTGGAGATTATAAGTTGGAGATTTAATAAAAACTTTTCTAAAAACAAAACTTTCAAAAATTTCTGGAAATTAAATCTGACGCCGTCAGGTTATAACCCCTGACGCCGTCAGAAATGACCTGACAAAAATTTTCATTTTAAGTTTCCGGAAAATTTCTGGAAAAACCTTTACCTTACTTCCTGGAAATCCTGCAAAACATCATTATGACTCGATACAAGCATTTGACTCAAACAAATACTAATATGCATGCTTATATCTCATTGTTATCGTTCATGTTCAATCTTGTTCTTAAAAACAAATTTGGATTTCCCTTACACTTATCTTTTGCAAAATACCTTTATATGTAGTTAAGACGAAGTTAAAAACAAAATAAAGCATTTTCACAATTTATATTTGAGACATGAACAGTAAACAAAAAGAATAAGAAATGCATACGGAAACAAATAAAATTAAATAAACAAACAATCAAACCAATAAAGCAAATAAAGCATGGGCTGCCTCCCAAGAGCGCTTGTTTTTGTTCGAGTCACGAGCCTGACTCTACCCTTATTTAACGGAAATAGGGGAGGTTTTCCCTACACTTAGGATTAAGTGTGGGTGAAAGTAGCGATACACACCATCTTGGTGGAAGTATGCCACGTGAGGAAAGAGTGGTGGATGAATTATATGCTCAAAGATGTGGGATCCAATCATCATAACCTTACTTAGTTCAATTGGGTCAATGGGTGAATTGAAGTTTTCTCCTAGAAAGGGATCATCTTCTATCAACTTCGAGAGACTCCAAGTTAAGAATCCACTTTGACCTAATAAACCCGGTTTAAACCCATAATGTTTCTTGTGATCAATCATAAATGGGTGATGTAAGTATGTAAGGTCATGGTTCACTCCGATGTTAGCTTCCTCTCTACAAGGCCTAGAGTCTACTACCTTAATCTTAACATTACCCGGACTACATGGTTTGATGGGTGGATCGGGACCTAATTCAATTCCTAAGTTCACATCTAAGGATGGAAGATTAGGTAACGGTTTTGGTTTAGGCTCCGGTTCATCAAAACTAGGAACTTCCATAGAACTAAAAGAAAGGTTATGACTACAAGTATTCAAACCTATTTCTTCTAGTTTTGTTTCTTCCAAAGGTTCTACTTCAATTGGGGTTCCTAAAGTCTCTTCTACTTCTTCCGGGTAAGTCACGGGCGGTGTGGGTGCCTCAAATGATGGTAGGACTTGTGGGGTACTTGGTGGGCTTATGTTACTTACCTCATCATTCCTTGTGTCAAGATCACCTATATCCTCATCATAGGTTTTGGTAGAATTTAAACCTAACATTTTCCCAAGTATCTCAAGTGCTTCTCTAGGCATCTCAACTTCTATGTCCGAATCATAAGGATCATCCTCAATATTCTGACTGCTATATTCAAACTGCCTAAAAGATTCATCATGTGTTTCTTGAGATTCGACGTCATCAATCACAAAACCTAGGTCTTTTTGATCAATGTGATCATGTTCGGCTAAATCCTCCATCACATCAAGGTCACCTATGTGTTCGTTTTGTACTATGGCATTACATGACAACCACTTAGGTATCTCAACACTAATGTATTCATCCCCAAACAAACTTGTTTCATGATCCAGGAAATTTATATTCAATTGACTTGTACTAACGTTTGTTTGGTTGTCTACCCTATAATAATATTGGGCACAATCTTCTATGACATCCCATGCTTCTTCAGCACTTAATTCCCTAAAGTCCCCATTGGCAAAATCCTCAATGCGCATTTGGTCATATTGGCCAACACGATAGTAAAAGGTTCGGGTTAGGGATGCTAAAGCGAAACTATGATGAGGGAATTTTCGGAGTAAATTTCTAAAACGAGTCCATGCATCATATATGGGTTCATCTCGATATTGTTTGAAATTCGAGATGTCAATAGGGTAGAATGGCCTTTGTGGTTGGTGGTATGGTGGATTCGCGTACTCCATAATGGTGAACGGAAGAGTCAATGGAAATTACGAACAAACACACAAAGAAAAAGATAGACTAAAGAAATCCAATAAAAAGAAAAATAAAAATCTCACTAGAAAGGAATCTAGTGAGTAGACCTAATAGAAATAAAAATTCAACCTAAACAATAACTATTCCCCGGCAGCGGCGCCAAAAACTTGATGCGTGGGTTTTGTAACCTTACAACAGGTTTTACCTCTCGAGGGATCTCAAGAGGCTTACAACCCCACCAGGCAGTGTACCTGACCGATGTAGTATAGTGTAGTGGTAAGTACGGGGGATTGATCGTTCTCCACAGGGAATAGTGTTCGTTAGGTGTGAAAGGCTACTCTAATTAGGTCTAAGGGTTGAGGAAGATTCTTTTTATGTTTTTATATTTTATGAAAGCAAGTAAAATCTCGGGTTTGAAGGAGTGGGCGGAATTAGTTGCTAGTCAACTAACCCAAATTACTACGAATGCAATAAAATAAAATAACAAAAATGAAAATGTGGTGAGAAACTTATGTGTAGAGAAATGTGTTTACTTAGATTTCCTTACTCCCTAACTATCTTTTACCGGTTAATTAGTGTGTATTAGTCGCGTGGATGACGGGTGTATTCCTTAATACCATTCGTGGGGTGGCGTACTTACTTCCCCAACTCTACAAGCTCCTACTTCACTCCTATGTCGAGCCGGCTAGGAAGCTCCTAACATGGGATCACTAGAATTCGCTTGTGCATTAAATACAACCATAAAAACCTTTAGTACGCATTTGGTTCATGTTTCTTAAGACGTTCAAGCAAGTTACCGAATAGGAAGTTAGCCAGTTTTCTTAAGCCTAACATAGATAAACAATCATCCAATACAACTAACAACACACTAATAACCAATAATCAATAGCTAGGTTTCATTAGATCTAAGCAAACACAAGATAAATTTAGCCTAACATGTTAAACAAAAGACAAGAATAAGATAGAATCAAACAACACATAGACATATTGAATGATTAATTGATAACTTATCTTTCAATGAAACATGGAAGATCTCAAGGCAAAAAGCCCTGAAAAAGTAGCTAAAATCGTCTTAGGGTTTTATCCCAAAATTCCACACACTAAGCTCTCTCTAATGACAAAAATTTAGAAAACTATATATAGACTTTGACATCTGACGGCGTCACCTTATGGATTGTGACGCCGTCACCTCGCCGCTTTTAGGGTTCCCGGATGACCATCTTGACGCCGTCCCTCTTTAGCTCTTCAAAAATCCATTCTGGCTTATCAAGGCTTGACGCCGTCGAACCTATAACGTGACGCCGTCCCCTTATGATTTAAGCCGTGACGCCCTCGATCAAGTTAAAGCGTGACGCCGTCAGAATTCACATGCTATTTTCACTGGCCCGTCATGAGTAAATTTCACGTCCAACTTTTCTTGCCAATGCATGACGCCGTCTGGGGTAAGATGTGACGCCGTCAAAGGTGACTTTGAGCCGATTTTTGAGACTTTGCCGTTTTCTTCACTTTAATGCTCCAAAAACGTCCAAAATGCCTCCTTTTCCAGATTTCTCCTCAAAAGTACCTAAAATGACAAAAGGAACGATTTAGGGCAATATTTGATCAAATAAATACGATTTAAGGCTTAAATGACCCCTAAAAGCGGTACACTTTTCGCTTCATCAGTGAATGAAGTAGTCGAAAGCATTCTATGCAACTTTCCTTTGTGATAACGCTCATTTTGTACATGTTTTAGTTGCGTTATTTCTATGTTTATGCATTGTATTTGGTTGTATTTGTGAACATGTTATGCTTAAAAAGGTACAAAAGATGTATTCAGGTGCAGGTACAATCAAGTTCAAGTAAATGGCTAAAAAGATGAAGAAAAGTTGTTAAATCAAGAGCTTTTGCACAAACATAAGATTCTTCTCAAAATAAAGGCTTTGGAAGATCGTTAAGGATAAAGAATCAAGATTACAATGATTTTCAAGTTCAAGAAAAGATCAAGAATTGATGAAATGAATGAAAAGTTATATGGCTTGCTTTTCCAACCAAAGGTTCAAGAAATACATCTAAGGCTCAAGTCAACCCAAGGTTCAATAATGCCATGCTATCTTTACTTCAAACCTTGGGCTGGAAATCTGAACCTTAGGTTGAGACTTCAAACCTTGGGTTTATACAATTGCTGGCACACTTAATGACTATCTTTAATGAGCTAACTCTTCATATGGGTTGTCATTACACTTCATTTACTCCAAGTGCAGAATTTTTATGACACTTTGGGCTCAAGTATTTTGCTTGGTGACTAAGGGGAGTCATCTTATATATATGTATGCTTGGTTAGAAAAGAAGAAGAGAGAGGAACAACTATTATCACCCAAAGAGAATTAATCAATAATCAACAACTACTACAAATCATTATACTATCTCAAGGGGCGACAAAAGAAGGAAACGCAGAAAAAGAAAGAGCTTACATTCATCAATCATCAATTTAATCATTCAAGGAATCTTTGTTGATCATCTCACAAGTGTTCCTAATTCTTGTAATCATCATTACAACTTTTGTAAGACTTTTAATTATGTTTTCAAGTGATAAATTTCTTGTGGTTATTTCTTTGTTTGCCATGAGTGGCTAAGTGCCTTGAGCACTTGCCTAGATGATGTTTGTGACATGATTCTTGGTTGATTATGACTCCATGGTTCTAAGTTAAACGAAAAGCTAATACTAAGAACGAATTGTGCTATTAAGACTTTTCTCCACCAAAGAGTTGTCAAGTTTGGTTAATTACTAATAGTGTAATGGGTTGAAAAAGACATTGTTAGTCAATTAGTTGTAAACCTTTGTCTATGAGGGTGTTACCTTATGTATTGACCATTTCATAAGTAACTTGGTTAAACTTGGAAAACTAAAATAGTGTGGTTGTCAATTGCTTTTGAAACGAAAGCGAATCAAGTAATTGAGTTGTGTTAGTCTTGGTTGATCAAATCTTAAATATTGTTTTTGTCATCTTAAAATCTTGACGAGGATTGAAAGTGTTGGAAACAATAGGATTAGTATACCCACTAATCGAATTAGAACACCACCTAATTCATTGATCATAATCAAATGGAACCATTATCATAATCATATCAAGATAATTGTGCAAAACTAGTCTAGGCAAATGTAGCTTTAATATATTGAATTTACATCATCTTTATTTGCTTGCGATTAGAATCGTTAATTAAGCTCGATATTATATTCAAAAACTCACATCCCTAAAACAAAACAAATCCTAGTGAACGACCTCGGCTTACCATAATTATCTCTTACTACACACGGACGAGTATACTTGCTCATATGTGTTTCGTTTGAATTATTGGTAGATCGTGTTATAAATTTTAAGACTTGCACTCGAAACGGGCACATCACTTTGCATTATCGTACAATTTTTGTGGCTGAAGCAACTCTTTCTCTTGCGAATTCGAGCACAAAGATTCCATATTAGCAATATCTGACCCAAAGACGTTTGTCTGCTCAAAAACGTTTGTCGGTTGTACTTTGTTGGGAATATTTTGTTCATGCAGCACATTATCATCATTAATAACAGAAGATACACTACTAGGTACAACAGACACTTCGTTGTGTTTCACATGTTGTTCATATGGGATAACATCGCTATTTCCCAGATTAGCAGCATCTGACTCAACAACGTTTGTTGGTTGTATTTCGTTAGGAATCTTCTGTTCATCGACCATGTCATACAATTTGAGTACCTCAGCTATGACTGAATCCGAAGTGTTTGACATGATATCAACGTGCACGGGATTTTACAAGTCTATGATTTAAACCGAGAAATAGATTCTTTCGCGGGATTTTACAGAATCAAGAATAAACCGTGAAATGATGCTTGATATGTGTTATGATGAAGGTTTGGTAGACTTGGTGATCTGTTGTTTAGTTGTGATTTGGTTTGGTTGATACAAGTTGTTACGGTGAAATTTTGGTCTGGAAACTTAAAACCTCAATAACTTCATTTTGGAGCGATTTCAGGCTTCGAAAGTTGGTTTGAATGAATAATTTTATTCATCGTGTCCTTCTCCTCGGTCTCACGGTCGTTTTGACAGGTAATTCGCTGAAAACGGAGTTACGGTTCAAAAGTTATGGCCGTTTGAAGTTTTGACGTAAAAAGTCAACTTTGGTCAAACCGCAACAAGTCAAGTCCCAATTAATCAAATCGCAACAAGTCAAATCGCAACTAATCAAATCGCAATATGTCAAATCGCAACTAACCAAATCGCAATAAGTCAAATCGCAAGTATCAACTCGCAATGTCAAACCGCAACTGGTCAAATCGCAATAAGTCAAATCGCAATTAGTCAAATCGCAGTGACTCAAATCGCAACGATCAAATCGCAGGCTCACTCAAATCGCAAGCTCACTCAAATCGCAGACTTACTCAAATCGCAACCCAGAAATACCCAAATCGCAACTATCAAATCGCAAGTCACAAAAAGATAAAACAGTCACTGTCATTTGACTTTTTCCACTTTTGGGTGAGACGTCAAATCACACCTGCCAAATCGCAATTTACACTCAACACGTCAAATCACAGAATAAAATATATCAAATCGCAACCAAGAACCACCCAACAACACCTCAAATCGCAACCAAGAACCTTGTACAGAACGTCAAATCGCAACCAAGAAAAAAACCCAAACCACAACTCGAAATTGCTCAAACACCCAATAGACGAATGAAACAAGCAATCCAACCACTAAACTAGGCTTATACCGCTATCCTAATCAAGAAAGTACAAGCTTTTCACACATCCAACCACAACCAACCTGCTACCGAAACTCAAATCGCAATGAAGAAAAAAAAATCTTCAAACTTCCAAGTAAATCACCAAGTGAACCGTGGATTAACTAGAAACGATACTAGAGACTTTTGTGAATACGACAGTACAAGAATATAATGGTTTTAACCACAAACAAATTCGAACCAGTCGAACCAAGAAAGAAACCACAAAAAAACAATAAAAATCCGAATACCCACACACCAAAAGATCAAACCAAGGCTCTTGATACCAATTGTAGGATATTCATAAACATAACATGTATTGATCTTGTGGTTTCAGCCGAATCTAGAGAGAGAAATAGAGGTGAGTGGGAACCTTTAGAGAGAGAAAATGGGATGTTAGATTAAGAGTGTGAAAAGGTCCACCCCTCTCCCTAGGTGGAGAGGGGTATTTATACTTACATACATATGTGCCCCGAGTGGGCTGTAGAGTGAGCTGACAGTGGGTAAAGACCCGACCTACTCCACAAATACTAATTGTAACTAGGCTATTAATAATAATACTAATAATCCTACGAACTAGTTAATGCTAACAGATACTCGGGGTGACCGAGTCTTCACATGAATATTTATATTCCTAACAATAATCAATGACCTAACTACGCACCAATAATGGTTACCGGATATCACTTGGAATCGTGTTATCACTTTCCAAAGTAAACTATTCGACCCTAATGCCTGGGTATCACGAATATCTACTTGGGATAAGACCAAATGTATGTTAATGATTTAGGCACCAATCAATAACCCTTTTGCTTTCAAGTGTTTATGTTCTCTGTTTCGTAGTACTCATGCATGATTTGATCTTCCTATTTATAGGAGAATACTCATAGCTAGTCAAATGGAATTATGAGGATTAATCGGCCAATTAATCGCCTCATAATTATCCCCATTATAGCCACTAGTGGTTACATGACCAATTAAACGTGGTCATAAAGGCAGTTTTAACTGCTACATGAATAGGTCAAAGTAGTTACATGCTTATCCCAGTAGTACTAACTTAGTAACTTGCTCTAGCAGTACTAACTTAGTACTAGCAGTACTAACTTAGTACTAGCAGTACTAACTTAGTTCTAGCAGTAACTCTGCTCCAGCAGTACTAACAAAGTACTAGCAGTAGTAACTCTGTGAAGGATTAAACCTTCTGATGAGTTACTCCCAACCACTATCAAAGTCAGGGTAGTCATGGACCTGATGGGTGTACACTCCGTACCTCTTGACCCATTACCGGGTGTGAACTGATCCCTCAAGTGCACTAAATTTTCCAACATATGGATTGTACAAATCCTGGCAATGGATGCATCTTTGACAGGAAATTCATTACAAGCAATTCCACTTTTAAGGCTTTCACGTGGTTCCATTTCACAGATAATTTTTCATTTGTTATCAGTAGCACACATAATAAGATTAAAATTATGATGGGTACATCTTTAAGTGAATTCCATCTAGAAAATTTAGGGGATTGTCAAACAAACCTGTAGTAAGTGACTTTATACGGGCATTGACTGACTCTAACACCTGGGGATGATCTTGTCCTTCTGGTTTTATAATTTATCTCTCTCTGTCTTCTACTGGTTCTTGACAGCTCAAATGTATTGCTAGAGTTCTTAACAAATCGTGTTGCATAACAATTTGCTCCTCACACCAGTTGGCAATCATAGTCGAATCTTTCCTACAATAGAATGTGATATTTATGACATCTAAATGCATGAAAGTTATAGCGAAGCAACGATGTACAAGTCCAATCAAATCAGAGGTGGTAACAAAATCGTTGCAATTGTCCATAAGCTATGGTTGTTTAATTTCTTAGAAGTTATTGTTCGTTTCAAATTAAAATAAAAAACATATAAAAATATAAGGCTGCTATTAATTGTTTCTTAAGAACCCTTATTACTGAGGCACAAAAATCATAGTAAAACAATCCCAGTGGCCAGCATCTCTTATGTTAACATAAGGTTTAAGATATAAAACAACATGACTTGGTAATTTTCAAACTAGAACAATTCAAATTTGGAATTGAAGTTGGTATAACAAAAAACAAAGTATTCAGAGGGCAATTACCTTCTTGGCAATAGGGTAGCGAGGTTTTTAATGGAGAGCTCAAAGAGTTGGTTAATGGTATATGATCCATCTTCGTGATGCTTGTAAAAATGGACCCAAATATCCATAAGCATTGTAGCCACGATCTTCTGATCTTCAAGAAATAATCCAAAGTCAGGCCATGTAACATTGCTTGATTAAAGAAATCTAGAACAGGTTTCCTCAAATGCATTCAAACCCCTTGATAGACAAAGCAATATATCCTTATCCAAATCTAGAACAGATTTCTTCCCTTAAGACAAATTTTTTAGCATACCATGCCAAAATGCGATGTTCATGCCCTTTAGCAAACCGCAAATAACACTGAGGGTCAATATATCATTTATGTGTCTCGTTATTCCTTTCATTCTCTTATCAATACACACCTTATAAATTTTAAAATGCAAAGTCCAAATTTATACCTTAAAAAGTTTGATAAATATATAAGCATGGTGTCTCAAGGTAAAACTGCTAAAGCTACCGCTTTAGGCCTCAGAATTTTTAAAGCCTCCAATTTCTACGCTTCATCATTTTATATCGAGTTTTATGCCTCCTATTTAATAGAGCTCTGACTTTCTAGGATTTTTTGATGTACTTTGGTGTTCGGAAAATAACCGTATTCGAAAATCCAAAAATTTGATCGGAATTTATTAAAAAGTCGGGATTTATGAATTGTCAGTTTTGGAACTCATATAAAAGTTTTCAAGAAATAAAGATATTTGGATATATAAAATTGTCATCCGAAATTTCGGATATCCGAATTGAAAAAATTAGCTAAAATAATGGGTCTACTCTAAAACCATCATCGCAAATTCGGACATCAAAATTTGTGATATAACTAATTATTGACAAGTCCCTTAAATTATTTAAATTAACAATTAGTGATGCAGAGTTTCCTCAGGAGAAGTAGATTGCATAACATTACAGGAAATGTAACTAAATCATCACAAGAGTCGATATCCAAATCCGAAAGGCTTGGCAACTTGTTGGGGATCCCATCAGTCCATTCCTTAAAACTGTCACCTATTTTGCACATGATCAAGGACAATTTCTGTAAGTTTTTCAACTCAAGTATCGATGTACTAATCGAAGATATTGAAACATGATCCAACCTCATGCTAGTAAGGCTTGAAAAATATAGAGGTGAGGGAAAGTTCTTAATCTCTGAGAAGTAATACCCGCAGTTTGTGATAATTAGGACCTTTAACATATCTATGTATTGTACAAATCCTGGCAATGGATGCATCTTTGACAGGAAGTTCATTACAAACACTTTACACTTTTAAGGCTTGCTTGTGGTTCCATTTCACAGATAATTTTTCATCTGTTATCAGTAGCACACATAATAAGATTAAAATAATGATGGGTACACCTCTCATTGTATTCCACCTAGAAACTTTTTAGATGCGATACCCTAACATCCCTTTACAATTTTAAAACTTTATCGCTTTCTTTAATCGGTGTCTACTTTTCCTCAAATTAATTTATTAGTTTAAGGTCATCATGGTCGGTCAATTAAGTTGATAACAGTTTATTCGTTTTTAGGGTATTGTTTATTTGTTCAATGTTGATTTCTTTACATGCGTTTTTCTACATTAATTGCTTAATGGATCTGATTATTATTATGGCTTAGAATATTCGTACTTTAACGATTATTAAACCCTAGTTTTCTAACTATGGTTTTACAGGGTTGTGTTTTGAAGTTTTGGATGTTATTTTACTTCTTGCTAGTTTTGGTTCGATTGTGGATTTATTAGGGTTTTGATTGATGGTAAGTGTGGGAGAGAAGAATGCTGATGGGGATGGGGCGGTTAATACCAGTAAGGCGACTGATATAGGGGATGAACATACATGTAATCCTAATCAACCTACGCCTCTTGGTTCATCACATACGCCTGTTGTTACCTCCATTTTTTTAAGACCATTTGAATATTTTACAAGGAAAAAATGCCCTAAGGGCTTAAAAAAAAAGGATTAAAGAAAACTACAAAAAACAAGTTTTTAGGTCAAATTTACGTTTTTTTAAGTGGTTTAACCCATAACATCAAATGATTGGCTCGCGATGCCACTGTTGGGATTTAAAAAACATGATAACCATTATCATCACGAGTACCCAGCAGATGGATCTAATTTGATGATTATGAATTAACAAATAAACATAAAATACTAACCTCGAATCAATTGAATTACTAAGACAATTGATAAGTTCTTCAATCTTGTTCTTAAATTAACTTGGATCTTGAATCACACAAAACAATATCAACTATAGTGAGTTGATCTCTATTGTTGCACACGCTACATGTCTAGCAAGAACTTTAGGATGCTAGTACTTGCTTCAAGAAAGAACAAACGAGGCAACTTGGCGCATATTCTTAAATTGTTGATCAAAACCCTTGGGGTTACAAAGGGAGCCGATCGATTTAAGAGGGAATAAAGGGTGTCGAGTTTTTGCTTAAGGTTTTGATGAACTAGAAAAATAAATAACAAGCAAAGGGTTTATTATATAGGTTTTCAAAACTTGGTGAACAAGTTAACAACCCTAACACCCCCCAAGCCCTATTCGGCCGTTCCACTAATCCACATGGGTTATGGATTTGTTTTAGCCTTTAACCAATATTTACAAGTCCATTACATGTAAATTAATTAGCCCGATTAGTTAATAACGCGTCATAACTAACGAACGTTAAAATATTTCATGAAACACATTAATATAATTAATAAATGTACAATAAATATATTAATTACATTAATAAATATTGTCTAAGTATATACGTGTGTGCCCCAATAGGCTCACGTATTTCGAGCCATATAGTTCTTGATTTGACTTAGAGCAAAATCAATAGTTATTTCATTTATAGGTCGTACATGGTCTTTTAGCTAATCCAACATATATGATAAAATCAAATCTTACTTTCGTATATATAATACTAGTATATACGTATAATTTTGTCTTAATTACTATTTAATAAGCAAAATTTACAACACTTTAAAGCATGTTTTACTTAAACATATTAAGTAATACAAGTTATTATGAAAATGATACAAAAACTTAAAGCACCTTTTTTAAAATATTAAATTTGAATTAATAATTTTTGAGAGTTATAAAGTTAATATTAATAATATAGTAATGTTCATTAGAGTTAGTTTACTATGTGCGTTTGGTTTATAAGTGGATTTGAATAAGGATTAGAATTTGGATAGCGGTAAAATATATAATATATTATTGTAATAAGATTTGAAATTAAAATATGTTATTGTAAAAAGTAAGCAAAGAAAAAAATGAGGTATATCAAGGAAGAAATTTGGGTTCACATATATTAGATAAGACAAATAAACTAATCAAAAAATAAGTGTTCTTCTAAACCTTACTAATCAACTGGGGATTGTAGATACCAAATTTAAAATCTTGCAACATTAGTCCTTTTCACCAAGATCCGCTAGAATATGCTGTTAAGTCTCTCACGTTCTAAAAACGTGAGGGAATTTTGATCTTACATAGTCATCTTCAACCTCTCATTTATCCTTAAATTTCTATTTTCTTTCTAAGTCAACTAATTTTTCTAATGAGATCAATAAGTTAATCCTAATAAACTGATATTAAATTTCTATTTTCTTTCTAAGTCAACTACATTCCCCTCTCAAGAGAAGTTAATATACTCTATTTATTTTTTATTTTTTATTTTTAATGTAATTTGAACCTTATACTCTAGAAATTTACTTGGTGTACGGCCTTGTTCCCTAGAAGTAATTTGAACCTTATACTCTAGAAATTTAAAGTTACAAATCATAAATAAGTCATTCTTGTACGCAGTTTGTTGTATACTGTGTTATCCACAACTTATAACACATCCAAAGACATCCATTCTTTTATCATAAACTCGTTAACATCACAACTAAGAAGTAGAAGAGAAGCTCATATGAGTCAAATTATAATATCTTTTACATACAATGTTCAAATACGTTGCACAAAAGATGGATATGGAAATGAAACAAGGGAGGAAAAGTGATGATAAATTCTCTGGCCCTCTTGTATTTGTATGGACGCTAAAAAGGAGTCATCTCCCGACACAAGTCCATCAAAAATCACCTTTGGTACCAAATATTTATTATGCCTAGAAGAAGTCTTTGTTTTTGCAAGATGTAAATGCTTCAAAATGCTTTAGGATTTGACTGCTTCCGCTGTTTTCTCCTGCAATGTATATAAACCTTAAGCACAACAAATTTCCAACGAAAACAAAAATAAATTCGAAACGAAAGTTTATTCTTTCTGAAAAAAATGTTACGCATAACTCTAATAAGTTTTTGCTTCATTTGACTTGTCACATCCCCAAACTCACGATTATGTTCCTCAAGTAAAAGACAAAATGTTATATTCAAATCTAGCTAATAAAATGAATTAGTTCATTAGACTTGAGTAAATATCTCAACCGAATCTACTTATAAACACAAAAAATTGTAGCTTTGGGAAATGCATGTATTCTGTTGATTGACTTTAGAAACTATGTGCTCGCCAAAATTATGTCGTATTGTGTGTATGAGCATTAAAGAAATCTGGTTAGTTGGCAACCATAAACAACTACATACAGATTCCTTTATGCGTCTGATCCTTATTCGTTTTCATTCTCTTATAATCACACCTTATAAATGTTAGTTTTAATGAACAAATATTAATGTGTATGACTAGAATCGAACTCGGGATCACGGGATTGCACACATTACGTACGAGGGATTAATGTATAATAATTAATATATAAACCGTTATGTATTTGATTATTAAAACACAAAAATAACGACTAAAGGACGTTAAGTAGTTAACGGAAATTGACTAACGACCGTTAGGGAATAAGAAAAGGACTATAGATGAAATTAGAGGAACAATAAGCTTCCGGAATCCCTAGGGATACCCTTGGCCGATCGGTTATGGGCTTGGGAAACCCAATCCCATACCAACTTGTTCTCCAAGATTGTTATGCTATAAATACAAGACCTAGGGTTATTGATTCATTAACTCTTGTGTACTTGCTATAACCCTAAAGTCTTTTTCTTCTTCTTTCTTGCTTGGGTCGATCGATTTGTTTTTTAAGAAAAACAAACTTTGTGTTTTCTAGATCTAGCAATCTCATTAATTTGGTTATAGTACGTGTGTACAAGATCGTGGTATTAACTCATTATAGTTAATATCTTGGATTGAGTTACAAAACGGTAAGGGGTAACTCGTTAATCCATTCTTGATAAAGATTGAAGAAGATTTGAAGTTTGATTCTTGTTTTGCTAGAATCAAAAGGTACGTTCACTTTAATATTCGGTTAATTCTTTATGTGTTAAAATAGATCCCACGCTTCCGCATATGTGTATGATGATTACTAGATTAATATATGAACTAATCATGATTATTAAATTCTACCAATAAAGTCTAAAATGCAGAGTCCAAATTTATACCTTAAAAAGTTCGATAAATAACAAGAAACAAAATAAGAATGCATACCTGCTTATGTTTTTCAACATTCAGTTGAATGAGACGATCCTCATGAAGTTACTAACTTTATCTTCTTCTACCAATTGCAGTTTCACATTGGGGATATTATTCCAAAGAAATGATGTTTCCGTGTCACAAACCACTTCCAGTGGACCCTTAACCGATGATGGCAGCTCATGTAGCCCCGTGCACCCCCTCATATAAATTGTTTGCAAAGAATCCAACTCAACCAACTCCACTGGCAACTCACTCAGATTTATACAGTCGGATATATCGATGATGCTTAATTTCTGAAGGTTTCTGATTGTCTTAGGTAATGCAACGAGATTTGAGCAAGATGCTAGCCGCAAAACGTCCAAATGTGGGAAGTTCCCAAATTCCTCAGAAAGTGAAGTAAGCTCGTGGCAATTAGTGATGCAGAGTTTCCTAAGGAGAAGTAGATTGCATAACATTACAGGAAATGTAACTAAATCATCACAAGAGTCGATATCCAACTCCAAAAGGCTTGGTAACTTGTTGGGGATCCCATCAGTGCATTCCATAAAACTGTCGCCTATTTTGCACATGATCAAGGACAACTTTTGCAAGTTTTTCAACTCAAGTATCGATGTACTAATCGATGATATAGAAACATGATCCAACCTAATGCTAGTTAGGCTTGACAAATATTGAGGTGGAGGAAAGTTCTTAATCTCTGAGAAGTGATACCCGTAGTTTGTGATGATTAGGACCTTTAACTTCTTGATGTATTGTATAAATCTTGGTAGTGAATGCATCTTTGACAGAAAGTTCATTACAAGCACTTCCACTTTGGAGGCTTGCACATTGTTCCATTCCACAGAAAAATTTTCATCTGGTATCAGTAGCACACATAATAGGATTAATATAATGACGAGTACGCCTCTCGGTAGATACCATCTAGAAACTCTAGGGGGAAGTCTAACAAACCTGTCGAAATTGACAATATACGGGCATTGACATATTGTGGCACTTGGGGAGGATCTTGTCCTTCTGGTTTCACAATTAATCGTTCTCTGTCTTCTACTGGTTCTTGACTGCTCAAATGAATAGCTAGTGTTCTCAACAAATCGTGTTGCATAACAATTTGCTCCTCACACCAGTTGGCAATCATAGTCGAATCCTTCCTGCAATCCAAGTGAGATGCGACGAAGTTATAACGATGTAAGGATGTACAAGTCCAATAAAATCAAAGGTGGTAACGTTATGATTGCAATTGTCCACAAGTTATAGTTATTTTCTAGAAGTTATTGTTGGTTTTTACAAAAGCATATAAAAAGATAAGGCTGCTATCAATTGTTGCTTAAGAACCTATATCACAGATATTGGGCTCAAAATTGATTGTAAAAAAATCCCAGTGTCCAGTTAGCTCCTTACAAAAGGTTTAACATACAAAACAATATGACTTGCAAAATGTTAAACTAGAACTAGTAAAATTTGGAATTGAAGATGATATAACTTAAAGAAAAGTACTAAGAAACCAATTACCTTACTGGCAACAGGGTAGCAAGGTTTTTAACAGAGAGCTCAAAGAGTTGGTTTATGGTATCTGATCCATCATCAGGATGCTTGTATAAATGGACCCACAGATCCCTAAGCATTGTAGCCGCAATCTTCTGATCTTCAGGAAATAAACCCAAGTCCAAGAAACATTGCTTAATTAAAGATTTGTCCTCGAATACATTCAAACTCCTTGATAGACAAAGCAATATATCCTTGTCCAAATCTAAAACAGATTTCTTCCTTTCAGACAGATTTTTTAGCATACCATTCCAATATGCGATGTTTGTCCCCTTAAGCAAACCGCCAATCACAGTAAGGGTCAATGGATGATTCTTGCAACACGTCACCAACTACAGATTGACATTCAGTATGGTTGGCATAAAAAATCGTAAAAATAACCAACACATAAAAGGAAAAGAAGAGTAGCAACAATTCCTTATATAGACGGACAAAGTCTGTAACTGAATAAGATAGTCATTTTGATGTTCCATTATTAATCACTTACTTTCTTAACTACCAATATGAATAACTTACTTTCAAAGTCCTCTCAATATGAAAATTTTGCTGACGGGCAAGCGTATCTTAGTAATATTCCAAGTGTTGACACGTCAACAAAAGTATTCATATTGAGACGAATTAGAAAGCAAGTTATACATATTGTTATTTAGGAAAATAAGTTATTCATAATGGATCACCAAAATGACAATGTTATTCATTTATAGATTTTAATTTACCCTATATAGACCAAAGGGGCTTTGGCCTAGCAGTATGTGAGGGGACCCATCAACCAAGAGGTTGCAAGTTCAAGTGTCGTCTAAGACATATGTGAGATTGTGTGAGATAGTAACGAGAAATTTAGACCATATCATTAATGTAACATTTCCTACTAAGACAAAAAAATGAATCATGAAGATTTCAGTTTTCTAGAAAAGGTTTCATTGTACCTCGTCAACAAGACCATCTGGTATACCATCATTATGTTCACTTCCGCTTTCTGAAAATGCCGAGTAACGAAACAGTTTGGTGGCATCTTTATCGTTTAAAAGTTCCAAATGATATGTATTGAATTTTGTAAAGGTGCTCCTAGATGTAACGAGAATTGTGTAACCACGTAACTTGAACTTGAAGTGCCTAATGATGGAATCCGACCATACATCATCCAGTACCAATAACTTTTTGAATTCATTTTCACCTAAAAAGCTCCCCCATTTTTTGATTGCACTATCATCGTTAACAAAATCAAGCTGCTCACCACCATCGTTGTTCTGAAGTAAATTTTTAATGACCATCTTTAAGTTGGGGGTCTCTGAGATTGTCGCGAAGTAGATGTTTTTACCAAAATTTTCTGTTCAAATGAGAGCACTTTTATACATCATGGAAACATTTGATAGAAACAATATGCTACGATACTCCATCTTCAAAGAATTTAATACTGAGATATCATGCAACTAGGTATAAGGTGATTAAACAAATAAAATTTCTTTTTTATACGGTTATCAACTTATAATCTAGTTCTTCTTCTTTTTTTTGGGTAACCATGGTTTCCGACCTTTTGGATGATTAATCCATGGGTTTGAACCCACCACCACAATTAACTTGTATCAACCAATTTAATTTAGGGTTACAACACACAATCACAAGTTTTAGCCACAATTCATCTTGCATAGCTATAATTTCACAAATAATATGTTCTTTGCTTAAGAGAAAAGAAAATGGCCGGTTGTCTATAACTTTTGTGGTCAATTAGACTACTTCCTCTGGTCCAAGTGCTATCCTTCAAAGCTTTATGCAATGATAATGAATCACTCATTCACATAAGCGAAAAAACTATAGTTGTTGCAAGCATCAGTCATATTTTAAAGGCGTCATAAACTTATACCTAATCAAATTCTAAGTCTGCAATAGATTCTTACCATTAGTACCTAATACAGTAATGAACAAATTGAGATAAATACCAATAAAACAACCATCAGCATGTTTTAATTCACTGTCGGTAAAGGATATAGAAGATGAATACCTTTAATCTGAGGATCATGGCAGAGCTTTGTAACCAATGTAGTTTTCCCGCACCCTCCTCCAGCCGAAACAACTACAACCGAACAATCATCAACTGCTGTATCCTTGAGCACCATCTTCTTTAATTTCTTAACCTGATCATCAAATCCTATAACAAAACCATCAGGCAAAGGAACACCAGATAACCAACTACCGGAACTCCTTCGATCCAATCTCTTGTGCATATCTTTTACTGCCACCAATATTTTCTTCGTATCCCTAGCCTGTTGCAACTGAACCTCAATCTGAAAGAATCTCAGTAACGACTCTTCTAGTTCGTCCAACTTCGAAGAGAGAGTGTACTTCATGTAGACGTTCAAATATTTGATTTTCTTGCATTCTTTCACGAGAACTTCAGCGCGTTTCAGCTGATCAATGAACGAGTCTGTTTCTTGTTGCGGACGGTCTAGTATTTGGTTTAGTTTCTCGATGTCATTAAAGATGGGTGAGATTTTGTCTATAGTTTCTTGTAATCGTTTGAGCTTTGATTTGAATAGCCAAGTTTTCTTTATGACATGTGATATGGTTTTTGATAATACCGAAAGTACTTCCTCTAGCCCAGCTCCTACACCACCTGAGATCAGTAGCTTAGCAGCCATTAGTAATCAAGAACAGCTTCAATTTCTGTAGAGAAAATGAGAGTTCACATTAACTAGCTAGGATTGGAAATTTGATTGAAGAATAAGTCCCACAGCATTTGTATATATGGAGTTGAAACTTAATGTGGAGTAAAATGAGAAACTACAGAGAAGCTTCTCATGCCTTTCCTTCTACGTTTCTTTTTTTCTTTCTAAAAATGTAATTGTATAAACTTATTTTTGGGTTTGTCATCTTATTTGGTTCTTTTTTTTAAAAAAAAAAAAAAAAAAAAAAAAAAAAAAAAAAAAAAAAAAAAAAAAAAAAAAAAAAATCTTAATTTGGTTTATTCTAATATTATGTGAACTCATTCTTTTTGGTTTATTTGTCGACTGTCCACAGGTTTGTTAAAATGAGCTTATAAATCCTAAATAAATGGAACAAATTAATGAGTCTTATGAAAAATAAACCAAAACGAAGCAAATTCAAAGGCTAATACAGCAATAAACCTAAGAGCACTCCAACGGTGCGTTAAAGCCGAGTTAAGGTGAAAAAATGTTGCGTTAAAGCCGAGTTAACCCTTGGGAGGGTGCTGCGTTAACGCAGCGTTAAGGGAGTGAGTTAACCCTTTAACGCTGCGTTAAGGGTACTTTGTGTAAAAAAAAAAAAAAAAAAAACTTCACTTTCACCCCTTTTAAGAGTAGTTTGTGTAAAAAAAAAATTGATTTAAAGGTGAGTTAAGGTAAGTTATGGTTGGGAGTGTTAAAGGTGAGTGTGTTAAAGCTGACATGACAATATATTAAAAGTTAAACCTAAGTTATGGTTGGAAGTGGCCTAACAAATATCTCTTAAAAGTAAATGCCGGTTAAAAGAAAGTGAGAACAATTTATTCGTCCATGAGCCGTTGACTAATAAGGTCCCGAGCTAAATTGTATCAGCTTTATATATTTTATTTCTGCATCTTTTTTGGACATATTAACCACTTTATTCCAATCAGGAATTATTAAAGCCTTCTATAGTTCTCCGATTTCCAAAGTCTTTTGTCTCTTTAATTATTTCCACCCATTGAACACTTAGGGGGTGTTTCTTTTTTGCTTAATAGGGAAAGATTATGAAACCCACCAATTTTATATTATTACTTTTCAAAAGTGAGGTCCATTATTCCCTTATTTGGTCTTGGTGGTAAGAGGAAGATTAAAGAGCATCTCCCCATTAAGACACTCTAACAGATATGGGACCCACATGGGACCCACGTATCCTTCACTAACAGATTTTGGTAAACAGCACTGTTGAACACTTAATCTAGAGTTAATTGCAATTTTTGGTCCTGTAATTTAACACATTAGCATTTTTTTAAAACTTCTTGCAAGATTCATCCTTGTGGTTGCAAAATCTTGCAACATTAGTCCTTTTTACCAAGATTCATTAGAACGAGGATTGAAACCCGCGCTTCGCTGCGAGGTGTTTTCACATAGAAGTTTTATAGATGGCATCTCAAATAAACTCAAATAGAAGCATATTGTTTTTGTGTTCTTACAACAATCACTCACTTTTTACAAAAAAAAAATAAAATCACATAAGAAGTTTTCAACATGTATGTTGTTGCTATGTTCCATAAGCCGCATGGATCTCATGTGTCAATATCAAGAAACAAACCTGCAAGGGAGAGTCACACATTATTTCCAGAAGTTATCTGTTAAATATGGGTCTTTTATAGTTGATTTTATATAATGTCATAGTTAGATAGACCCTGCAAATATAAGAGCTGGCAAATTGGGTACCTGTTAAGACCTGTTAAAGGAAAAAATGTACTATGCAATTTTTTGATTTTTTAAAATAATTGTTTTCAGTATTAGAGGATTCAATATTTAACTTTTTTTATATATAAAACGTATATCTGTCAAACTCAAACTACCAAAGCCAAGTGTTAAACGAGTCATTTTGAGGTTTGAAACTTGTGTTATTCGCGCGCTCCGAACCTGTTAAGACACGATTTGCCAGCTCTACCTGCAAACATAAGAGCAATACCAACCGTAGCATTATAATATGTTTTGAGACTCGTCCATACTTGAAGCAACTATCTTGCATACAGCATCACATAAAACATTTCGAGCATCGACTTCAACAGTATTTTATGTGGCATCATTCACCTGCATTCAAAAAAAAATATTCTTAAGTTGTAAACCCTAACCTGTTTTGAACCCTTACCAAATCAACCCATTATAAATCCTACTCACATTTTTAGTTATCAAGTAAACTGTTTTCAAACAGATTCTAACAGTCCACTTCAAAACCATCAATCACAGCCAATATTAACACAAATCATACCATCGAAATTATATCAAACTGTCACAAAAGCTTAAATTCTAATTAGAAAAACCAACGAAGTTAATGGAGCATTGAAATGAGCCGTGGTTAAATATTGCAATGGTTTAAGAGGGCGTTTGGAATTGCTTATTCAAGTACTTATCTACTTACACCTAAGCAAGTAAGCAGTTTGAGTAAAATTTTGCTTTTCAAGCAGATAAGCATTTTAAAATAAGCAGTCCCAAACACCCCTTAATATAAAGTTGGGTCGTTTTACAGAAAAATACAATTGCTCAATTTGGCACGTCAAGACAAAAGATGAGAACCAATTGGTTTTTACCCATTTCACAATAGCTAAGAAACATAAATTCTATTAAAGATAAGAACTTTAGTTATGTACCTTAGATTAGGATCCTTTTTCATTAAATTCTGACCATATTTGCGCCATCGAAAGCTATCATCTATAATATCAAACGCAATTGTAGTATGAACAACTATTGATTTCTGTAGTAGTCGACGTCGCCGGAACATGCGAATACATATTTTATACTGCAATTATACCTTTTAAGATTTAATTGTTGCAACTACAAACAACAGATGCACACACTCTTTTAATTTTTTTTTTTTTTTTAAATAATGTGTTATTCATATTTTTAAACTTCTTTGGCTAACCTGATTGAAGCTCCAAGACTGTGAGTGCCTATAATGCAACATGTTTTCTAGGCAATAAATCGTGTCGCAATGGCTGCAGAAGCAGCAAATTGCAAAGCCAGTAGCATAGGTGAAACTTTGGCAGTAGCAATCAAGTTGTAACACTAACATATCAAGATCTAACTCCCTGGCATCTCTCAGGCTAAAGTATATATCATAAAAAACTCAAATTTGATAGTTTGTTCATGTATGATCATAGAAATATGGAATCTACAGATTTACAAAGTTAGGTGTTGCAAGCCTGCAATTCAGGCATATTCATTTTCTTATTCATGATAAACTTCTCAATATCACCTATTGCTTATCCCGTTTACCTAGCTACTTTCTTATTTCATGACTGCTTCCTATTTGCCCATCGTAAAGGGGGTGTATCGTTAGACTATTTAGCCGCTTATAAGCTTATTTGAGTACATTCGCGATGGGTCGTTTGTATAAAATGTTGTGAAGCCTGCGCAACATTGCTATTTCTTTAAACAAACACAAATTGCAGAGCATTATCCGTAGAGTCTGAGTGTATATCATTAGCAATTCATCACACAAAATCAATTTCAATATACACGTACATTAGCAACTAACAGCAACCTTGTTCAAAAAGCACCTCATGTCACCATCTATATTGATCCTAAAAAAATAAAAATAAAAAAATAAAAAAAATAAAGAAATGAAAAAATATTCAGCACCCTAACTTCTAGTCCATAATTCTCCTCAAGCATTAGTAGCATTAACCGTATCATTCGAAATATGCAACCCAAAGTTTCTTGAACAAAAGCAATGCTAAAACACGTGCATCCCTAGCCGTTACCTGCAACACCAAAAATTCCACAGTAATGGTGATTCTATAATATGCAATAACCAATTTTAACAAAATGACTGCAAGAACTTCAAACAGACCTTCAAACTTGAGTTTGACTTTAATTAAAAAAAAGTAAACTACCCGAGCCATTATCTTAATTTTCAAATCAAGTTCTATTCAACTCAACCCGACTATTAATACTAAAATGAAAACTCTAGTATCATTAAACTATACTGCTAAAATGAAAAATTGGACACATCAGGTGGTTGGTAATGGGTCGGAATGGGGTTGGTAGCATATGACATAATTGTGATACCTCATAGCAATTTTGTAGACTCGAGTCAAAACATGTCAAACGCGTATAATGAAAATAGGAACGGGTCGAACTGTAAAACCCTAAATTTTGAATTCTCAATTTTATGTCTAATTTGAATTTTACCTAAGTTATGACAATGATTAATAATAAACCTAAATTATATGTTATGAATAATAATTCAATTAATAAAAGATAAACTAAGATATATACATAATATGAAGTTTGTTACAAGAAATCCTATCCTAACCTATCAATCCAATTTTGCCCCCTTAATCTCAGCCTAAATTTCGTCCCACTATTAAATACATAATCAATCATAATAATTTGAATTTACAACCTTCCTAATTAAAACCCACGCTCCCCTCTTTGGTCCTATAGCAGATCCGGTTCTTTTTTTCCCCTTCTCTTTTCATACGAAACAAAACAATAACACACATAAGTTCCTGTAATTCTTTTCTCTCAAGATCCAATAGAAGAGTGCTGTTTTTGTTGTGGTGTTCGATCGTGCCAAGGGTTTCAGGTTGGGTATTGTGATTCGTGGTGTAGTTTTCTTGTGCTCTTCCTTTTGTCTCGCTAATCAGTCCAAGGTATCACCATTCCCTCTTTTTTTTGACACATACAAATCTGAATTTAACGAACTCTAAAACCTGATCAATATCATGCTTATAGGCTCGTATAATCTGTTTAATTTGTTGGTTGTTTCGTTAATTTATAAACCATGAAAACGCCACATGAAATCATGATATAACCTTGCTAATATGTTGATTCAACCCATTGTTTTCCTTTTCTATTTGACCTAATCGACCAAGCCCTAACATGGTCATTAAAATCAGTAGGATAAAATTTATAAGACATTAATGACATGCTACTAAACATGGTAAAACCTTAGGAATTTATTTATTGGTCGATTAGGGTTAAAGGGTTAGGGTTTGGTGGTGATTTTATGAGTTACGAGCTGTCTAGAAATTTGGGTCGGGTTGTGAGGAGTCTAAAATAATGATCCTAATGTGTTTTTGTGAATTTCTTGAGTCTAAAACTAAGTTTATTGAGTCAACTTTCTGCATGTCAAGTTTTATAGCCATTGGAGGTCGAGAAGATGGTCTTTTGATTTTTACAAGGTTAAGTGTCAAAACTGTATTTTGGATGTCTGAAAATCAGTTGGTGTTTTTGATTTTTAGTTTTAAAACCATAAGGAATTAAGAGGTCTCATTTGACAGGAATAATGTTTAAGATGTATATGGCTTACTGGAATTTTTGTGGATTTTTCTGAAAGGTTCACCTGGGTTAATTGAATACAAAGTTTCGGGGTATACCTACAGTGCACTTTCTGGACAGGTTTGGGAAAACGATTTTTGAAAGGGTACTTGAACTTAGTAATAAAATCTGTAAAAATTTAGGTAGGTTCTTAACTCAGGTGGGAATCACAGATAAAATTTGTGGAACCTCAGGAGACCTTTTGATGTGTCATAAAATTCATAAATCACGGGACCAGAACATGTTAAAACCTGAAATGTAACATAAGTTAGGGTTTTGGTTAATTCTAACACCATTAAATATGCTTTGACCCTAATTACTTTGGAACATTAAAATGGATACTTTTAAGTGTGTGTTAACCTAATTTCATTATCAAAACCCTAATCACATTAATGAATGGTAATAAGTAATTAAGAATCCGTTATGACATTAAATGAGCTAATAAGTATATTATGAACCCTAATCCGTGTAGATTCGTTGAAGAAGGAGTGACGTTGTTTCCTTGTGTTCACTTTTCCATTTGCTTTCATTTCATTTGCTAAGGTACAAATATTCCGTCCTTTTTCAGTAAGGGCATCCATTGATATGATTATCCGTTATTACCTTGATATCCGTTTTGTTATTCGTTCTGATATTTGAATTGCTATCTCATTCTGATATTCGTTGGTTATCCGTTTGATATGATTCAGTTCAGTATTTTATATGATATGCTTCAGTTCAGTATTTGATATGATATGCTTCAGTTCAGTATTTGATATGATATGCTTCTGTTCAATATTTGATATGATTGATATGATTATGATTATGATTGCTCTTGTATTGCCCAGCTTCTGTATCTGTATCTGTATCCCTAGCCATGGAGGTACCATGGCCATGTCATTGAGGCACCAATGGCATGACACTTTCTGTGGAGGTGTGATTGATCCACGACGTTCCCTTCAGTTCTGTTATGATATGTGATCACTTGGCTATTATGATATGTGTATATGCCTGTCATGAGCAGGTGTATATATATATGATTTGTTTTGCAGGGGGCGTATGGATGCATCCTTGGGAATCTGTATCTGTATCTGTATCTGGTGATTGGTAGGTGTGTGTTCCTACACCTCATCACAATCTGGTACATTGTGAGCTAGCTACTCCATGTACAACTTTGGAATTAATGGTATATGATCTGTGATACGATTTGTGATATGATTATTTGGCCTATTCATGTATCATGTTTAGGCAGTTGGGCAATGCACTCCGATCCTATATTGATTGATATTTGTTATGCACTCTGATTCAGTGTCTGATTCATATTCGTTTTGTATTCTGTTTCATCTGACCTTTTCTCAGCAGGCTCTTTCCCTTTCTTTGATTTGACATAATGTGATCCGTATTCGTTTCGATTATCTCATTATCAGTAATTTGTTATATCTGTTCACTGGGCTTTTTAAGCTCAGCCGCATTTCTTTTCCTGCGGCAGGTTTTAGGTTGGAAGTTGGGGATTGAGTGAAGCGTGCATAGGAGCTCTTAGTGGACCACCCTGACGATAGATCCCATTTGCATTTGGATTAGACTTTGGAGTTATCTACCATTTAGATTTGATTCAGATTTGTATTCTAGTTTGATAGTTAGTATGATTTAGACTTATTATGTCCTTTGTTTCATTTTAAACTTTTGTAACCTTAGTATTTATTAAAGTCTTCCGCTTGCGGTTGCTCTGTTGACACCATAATGTGGCATTCTGACCCTTTTCGGGTTGGGGTGTTACAATTATGGTATCAGAGCCCAGGCTTCGACTTGTAGCGCAAAAGTTATGGCCTATGAATATTTGGACCCTTAGGTTTACACTATAGGAGCTTATGGAACAACCCTTGAAATTTTGCCTTAGGTTTCCCCTAAAGAAACTTCAGTTATGACCGGTGAGGATTGGGTAGATTATGCGATAAGGCATTTGTTAGATATCTTTCTTCCACATCACTCTGATTTGTGCCTCTACTTTTAGTTAAGCCCCTGTAAGATCATTCATTCTGGAGATTTAGAAATTTATCAGGATACGCAGCATAAGTTTAGTGATCAAATAAGTTTAGAATGCTTTGAGAATTTTGTAGTTATGCCTTACAAGTTTCACTTTTTGAGGTTATCACCTTCTTTCGAACTTCGATCTTTGATCCGTTTGTTATTCGTTTAGATACCTTTTCGTCCGTTCAGAGAATTTGTATATGTATGAATCCGATGTGTTCGACACATTCTGTGGTTTCTCTTGCTATTGCTAAGCATATTAAGGTTCCCTCTACACTATTAGAATTTGCTATACCCAGTTCCATCTCTATGAAAATCTGGTGATTATCCGTCACGAGTATCGGAATTGTTCAGTACGTTTTGAAAATATTTGAAGATAAGTTTCGTTCTGCTAATCTGTTTCCTTTGGGAATGTTTGATTCGATATTATTTTGGATATGGATTTGTTGACTGAGCATCGAGATGCTAACAACGGTCATATTAGATTTGTCATCCCTGACGATTTGAGAAAACTCAAAATTCTGTACCATGGTTCCCAACCTGGTAAACAATTATGATCACCTTTGCTTTAAAAACCTGTACGTTAATCCCTCATGGTTGTGAAGATACTTTGTTTGATGAAACTCGCCTCGAGAGTTATTTGGTTGTTGATATTTTCGTGATGTATTCCTTAGTGAACTACCAAGATTACCATCTAAATGTGAAGTTGTTTTGATCTGGTTATGAGAATTTGTTTAGTCACGACTCGAGGTAGAATATGATCGCAATAAAGGCATGTGTATATGATGCAAGTATTATGACGCCTGGCCAACGTGATAATAGTTACATCATATAACTTGAACTTATTGGGATCATAGGATATTTTGAGAAGTGCCTGAGGTCAGTAGGTTGGTTGATTCAGAAACCTTATCCATATAAGAGGAACGTTTTGACTAATTGCCTATTCAATTTCTGTTTATGAAATTTCTCAATAATTGACTTAAGGTCTGATTTTCTTCAGTTGCGAACAAGATGTCCCTAGAATTGCCTTTTGTATTCGTTATGGTCTTCATGAGTATTAATGATGCCAATTGTATTGGCTACTACTCCGACTGTTCCTATGGACTTGATTAATCGTGTCTTTCATGAATACTTGGACAATTTGTTATAGTATGACATATTGGTATATTCAGAGATGAAAGAGAAACATGGGGATAATTTTCGTATTTTGTGTTTAAATTTCTAGATCAACATAGGAAGATTACTGGTTATGTAGCTAGAACCGTAGGAGGTAAACTATCTGACGCATGACTTGGGAGTGATAGGTGACGAACATGAAGAAGCTCAGGAACAAGACAGTGGAATATGATCTTATATCAGAAGGTTATTCAAGCTACACGGCGCACCTGCAGCAATCATGCCAGAGATTCGCGTTTTTTCAAGGAAGAACTACTAAAGGTTTGAGGAACCAGACTCAAGTTTAGTAATTCTTTGCACCTTCATACTGATGGATAAGCAGAACAACTATTCGGACTTTGAAGATGTGTTGAGCAGGAAATTTAACAAGTGCTGGGTCTGGTTGTGGTTGCTCAATAAGATAGATGGCATGTAAGTGAAAAAGGGGATTCCTCTCAAATTTCATATGAACGGAAGAGCAGAGCATCTTTTGGTTGAAATAAGTCGGGGAGCTACTTAATGAAGGACTGAAGTTGATTACAGTGACTAATGGATTAGTTATCATTGTGAAAGACAAACTTTAAAATTTTAGACCAGGAATTTGTGTGCTCCGATCCGTATGTTGTTCCCGTACAGAAGGGTTGGACGTTTTGGCATATAGGGAAGATTTGGTTCGCGATACGTTAGTCCTTAGATTCGTTCTTATCCGTACGATTAACCTACCTATTCCATTATGCTTTCTGATACATTGTGATACTCCGATATGTGCTTAGTTGATCGTCTGTACGAATATGAAACTCTTGAGACGTTTGATAATTTGATTTGTGCACTACCTCCGTATTTCTCTGATTATTAGCAAGTTCCTTAGTTCATTCAGAATCTGGATAGAGTTGATGAAGTTTTATCGTTTGATTTGTAGCACTACCTCCGTATTTGTCCTATGTTTTAGTTCATGTACCTCTTTTGAGATGCTACAGCTATCATCCGTTACATATATGTTTCGTATCCATTGGATCAGATTCATTATGAATTGTTTTGTTGTAGAAACTGAGGCTATCCTACTTTGTCTGGATTGAGTCATGAGAAGACCTTTCCGGTCAGTAAAATCTTTTAGAAAAGTTAATATGACTGGGCTAATCATTTTCATTTCTTTTCGTGATTTGGTACACTTTCGTTTGACCTTTCTACTTCAATTTCGACGGCGAAATTTTCTTTTAGAGGGGCAGAGTTGTAAAACCCTAAATTCTGAATTCTCAATTTTACGTCAAATATGAATTTTACCTAAGTTATGATAATGATTAATAATAAACCTAAACTATATGTTATGAATAATAATTCAATTAATAAAAGATAAACTAAGATGTATGCATAATATGAAGTTTGTTACAAGAAATCCTATCCTAACCTATCAATCCGATTTCCCCCTCCCCCTCAATCTCAGCCTAAATTTCGTCCCACTCTTAAATACATAATCAATCATAATAATCTGCATTTACAACCTTCCTAATTAAAACCCACGCTCCCCTCTTTGGTCCTATAGCAGATCCGGTTCTTTTTTTCCCCCTTCTCTTTTCATACGAAACAAAACAATAACACACATAAGTTCCTATAATTCTTTTCTCTCAAGATCCAATAGAAGAGTGCTGTTTTTTTGTGGTTTTCGATCGTGCCAAGGGTTTCAAGTTGGGTATTGTGATTCGTGGTGTAGTTTTCTTGTGCTCTTCCTTTTGTCTCGCTAATCAGTCCAAGGTATCACCATTCCCTTTTTTTTGACACATACAAATACGAATTTAACGAACTCTAAAACCTGATCAATATCATGCTTATAGGCTCGTATAATCTGTTTAATTTGTTGGTTGTTTCGTTAATTTATAAACCATGAAAACGCCACATGAAATCATGATATAACCTTGCTAATATGTTGATTCAACCCATTGTTTTCCTTTTCTATTTGACCTAATCGACCAAGGCTGATGAAGCGAAAAGTGTACCGCTTTTAAGGGGTCATTTAAGCCTTAAATCGTATTTATTTGATCAAATATTGCCCTAAATCGTTCCTTTTGTCATTTTAGGTACTTTTGAGGAGAAATCTGGAAAAGGAGGCATTTTGGACGTTTTTGGAGCATAAAAGTGAAGAAAACGGCAAAGTCTCAAGAATCGGCTAAAAGTTACCTTTGACGGCGTCATAATTTACTCTTGACGGCGTCATGCCTTGGCAAGAAAAGTTGGACGTGAAATTTACTCATGACGGGCCAGTGAAAATAGCATGTGAATTCTGACGGCGTCACGCTTTAACTTGATCGAGGGCGTCACGGCTTAAATCATAAGGGGACGGCGTCACGTTATAGGTTCGACGGCGTCAAGCCTTGATAAGCCAGAATGGATTTTGGAAGAGCTAAAGAGGGACGGCGTCAAGATGGTCATCCGGGAACCCTAAAAGCGGCGAGGTGACGGCGTCACACTCCATAAGGTGACGCCGTCAGATGTCAAAGTCTATATATAGTTTTCTAATTTTTTGTCATTAGAGAGAGCTTAGTGTGTGGAATTTTGGGATAAAACCCTAAGACGATTTTAGCTACTTTTTCAGGGCTTTTTGCCTTGAGATCTTCCATGTTTCATTGAAAGATAAGTTATCAATTAATCATTCAATATGTCTATGTGTTGTTTGATTCTATCTTATTCTTGTCTTTTGTTTAACATGTTAGGCTAAATTTATCTTGTGTTTGCTTAGATCTAATGAAACCTAGCTATTGATTATTGGTTATTAGTGTGTTGTTAGTTGTATTGGATGATTGTTTATCTATGTTAGGCTTAAGAAAACTGGCTAACTTCCTATTCGGTAACTTGCTTGAACGTCTTAAGAAACATGAACCAAATGCGTACTAAAGGTTTTTATGGTTGTATTTAATGCACAAGCGAATTCTAGTGATCCCATGTTAGGAGCTTCCTAGCCGGCTCGACATAGGAGTGAAGTAGGAGCTTGTAGAGTTGGGGAAGTAAGTACGCCACCCCACGAATGGTATTAAGGAATACACCCGTCATCCACGCGACTAATACACACTAATTAACCGGTAAAAGATAGTTAGGGAGTAAGGAAATCTAAGTAAACACATTTCTCTACACATAAGTTTCTCACCACATTTTATTTTTTTGTTATTTATTTTATTTGCATTCGTAGTAATTTGGGTTAGTTGACTAGCAACTAATTCCGCCCACTCTTTCAAACCCGAGATTTTACTTGCTTTCATAAAATATAAAAACATAAAAAGAATCTTCCTCAACCCTTAGACCTAATTAGAGTAGCCTTTCACACCTAACGAACACTATTCCCTGTGGAGAACGATCAATCCCCCGTACTTACCACTACACTATACTACATCGGTCAGGTACACTGCCTGGTGGGGTTGTAAGCCTCTTGAGATCCCTCGAGAGGTAAAACCTGTTGTAAGGTTGCAAAACCCACGCATCAAGTTTTTGGCGCCGTTGCCGGGGAATAGTTATTGTTTAGGTTGAATTTTTATTTCTATTAGGTCTACTCACTAGATTCCTTTCTAGTGAGATTTTTATTTTATTTTTCTAGGTTTTCTTTAGTCTATCTATTTTCTTCGTGTCTTTGTTCGTAACCATTACCGTCCGACATCATGGAAGATGGTAATATCCTTAACCCTCACAACCCACCACCACAACAACCACCACCACCTCCTAGAGCCCGTACTTTAGGAGAGTATTCCCGTCCTAGCCACCACGGCTATCGAAACACCATTGAGCTCACTCAAGGAGCCAATATCACACCCTTGCGATCCGACACCATCCGGTTGGTGCAAAGCGGATGCGCATTCCATGGACTTCGTTCTGAAGATCCTAATCAACATCTCAAGGACTTTCTTAAAATCGTTGATTCTATAGACCTTGATGTTGCCACTCGAGAGACGACCCGATTGCGTCTCTTCCAATTCTCTCTGCGGGACCAAGCTAGTCAATGGCTAGAACGTCAACCCGCAGGATCCATTACCTCTTGGGATGATCTCACCACTCGTTTCCTGGCTCAGTTTTTCCCACCAGGAAGAACAACCAAGCTAAGGAATGATATCTTGATGTTCCAACAACGTCAAGGCGAAACTCTCTACGGGGCATGGACTCGATTCAAGGACTTACTCCAAAAAGTCCCTCACCATGGCATAGAACTTTGGCTCCAAGTCCAAATCTTCTATGACCATATCAATCTCTCCACAAGGCAAACCATTGACCAATCGGCCGGTGGCAAGCTACGTGATCTAAGTGCGGAACAATCATGGGCTCTCCTAGAGGATCTTGCTCTTTATGACAACGAAAGTTGGAGTGATCCCCGTGATTTGAATAAAACGGTCAAGGCAATATCTTTGCCTTTGAACAATTCAAGCACTTCCGACCGTAGGATCATAGAACTTGAAGACCAAGTCAAGTTTCTCATGAAATCCTACGAGGCTCCTAAACCTTCAAGCCAAGTGAACAAAATCACTTCTTCATGTGAGTTATGTAGTGGTCCCCACGACACTCGTGATTGCATGGAACTCCCCGAACAAGCTTTTGTGGACTACGCATCATCGCGTACCGACGGAGCGGGAGATAAGTGGTACACTTTCAAACCCGAGCCAAACCATTACGGTGATACATACAACCCCTCATGGAAAAATCACCCGAACCTTAGGTGGAAACAAAACCAAAACACACAACAACCCAATTCTTCCAACCCACCTAATCGTTTCCAATCAAGCGGTTCCAACTCGAACCGTACTTTCAACAACAATCCTTCTGGCAATGGTAGTACCGATAACTTTGAAGGATTGATGTCTCAATTTATGGCATCTCAAGAAGCTCGTTTAGCCAAGTTTGAATCCGAATTCAATCAACAACAAACGGAGATGACCAATAAAATTGACAACTTGTTGAAAGCTCTCCATAACCAAGTGTTATCACCTCCACATAAGGACGCTAGGAACACAAATAGCGGACCCCAAGTAAAAGACCCCTCTTCATCCAAACACGTCCACTTTGTCAACATTGTCACTATTAAACCAATTGATAGGAATGAGGATAATAGTGAACCTAAGGATGAGGATAAGAAAGTCGAGGTTGATAAGGAAGTTAGGACAAGTGAGATTGAAGAAGTAGATGATGATGAGGACTACTTCAATAGGCTACCCACTAAGGAAGAGCGCGCATATCATACAAACTTATTCGATGACCCCGAGACACCATACTTCCTAGGTAAACCAATCATTGAAATAGGCGACCCTTCTAATCTCAACATACCATGCAACATCGGACATCTACATGTGTGGAAAGCTTACATCGACCTTAGATCGCCCATAAACATCATGACTAGAGCCCACTACAACTTGATAATGAAAAATCAACTTGGGTATAGGATGTCCCCTGACAAGGGTTGGATGAGTAACTTCACGGGAAGAGTTAAGGGATTACTGGTTTATGTAGGAAACTTCACCTATGTCACCGACTTTGTAATTGTAGAAGATATCCGTCCAATAGTCGATGCATCCTTGACTCAAGTGGTTTTTGGAAAACCATTTGTTGAGGTCTCTAGAATGACTTATGAACCTTCCTTAGGGATAGTTAGATTTAAGGATGAGACCGATGAAGTAAGCTACCAAATGCCATATAAGATAGAACAATTCCAACACTTGTCAAATGTTGAGAAGGAGCTTAAACAAGCGGTCTACTATAGGAATGATAAGGATAGAAGTAAAGGAGTAGACTATGTTATGGAAAGGATATTCGGTTTCTACAAGGATTGTTTGAAATTAGGACCGGAATATAAAACCGGGAAGGAGAATGGCCTAGGAACCGTGACCGATGATGGAGTCACGTAATGTACGTGACTTAGAGTCTAGCTACAAGACTCGTTAATAAAGAAAAGCGCTTCTTGGGAGGCAACCCAAGCTTTATTTGTTTTATTTGCTTTGTGTGTTTATTTATTTGTTTGTTTGATTTTATTTGTTTCCGTATGTGTGTTTAATTTTTATTAGTATTGATTCATGTTCAAAAGTAATTTGTGAAAATGCTTTATGTTGTTTTTAACTTCGTCTTAACCACATATAAAGGTATTTTGCAAAAGATAAGTGTAAGGGAAATCTAAATCGGTTTATTAGAACACAAATGAACATGAATCATAATAATAATAAGTTAGCATACATATTCGTGTTTGTTTGAGTCAAATGCTTGTATCGAGTCATAATGATGTTTTGCAGGATTTCCAGGAAGTAAGGTAAAGGTTTTTCCAGAAATTTTCCGGAAACTTAAAATGAAAATTTTTTGTCAGGTCATTTCTGACGGCGTCAGGGGTTATAACCTGACGGCGTCAGATTTAATTTCCAGAAATTTTTGAAAATTTTGTTTTCATAAAAAGTTTTTATTAAAATCTCCAACTTATAATCTCCAGGAATCTGCAAAGTTATCATTCCACAAGCATTATATCCTTATATATAGATTTTTCCCGCCGATGTTATGCAGGTTTTCGTGTTTGTTTTCTCAGGTTTAACAGGTTATTTTGGACAAGGAAATGTTTTGAATCAAGCTTATGGCGATGCATTAGTCATGAAGTTTCAACATTCTCTTTGAAGGAAGATTTAACCGTGTAATTTCATTATCCACCGAGCGAATCAGGGGAGTATTTGATTTCATTCTTTTACTTTTTACTTTTACATCTTGTTATTTGAACATTGGGGACAATGTTCATCTTAAGTGTAAGGGGAGGGTAAAAGTACGATTTTAGAGAATGCTATTGCGCTTGATTTTTGTTTGTTTGATGGTAGATGTGTAATAAAACTGAGATAAACACCTGTTAGGGTAATTTTAGTGCCAAATTTAAAATTTTTTACAACATTTAGGAGTGAAACTTTGATCTTAATGAGCGTCTCACGGATAGGAGTTATATGACTAGCACAAAAAACCGTACCACTAAAAAATTTTCCACCCCAAATATGTGAGGTTCGCCCCTAGAATTGGTAGGAAAAGCATTTATGCTATGATGTGTGTACCGGTAGCACTTAGATTCTAGAACTTGCGTTAGGACCATTCCGAGGCCACAAGTGAGACTACATTCGTGTAGTTAGATTTACTACATGATAAGAGGCATTAGGATTAACCCATTGTTTTACACCTGTGTTTTTGTTATCAAGAAAAATACAAAAAAATGAGAAAAAGAAAAATAGAAAAAACATACGGACTACCATCCCGTTTTATTTTATGTTTATTTTATGTTTTTGTTATTTTGTTATTTTGTTTCTAGCTTAAGATCGAGTCTAGTCTTGGCTTAGCAACATTGTATAGTACATGTAATTAATCAAGATCTTTAACTCGCCACCAGTAAAATATCCCTTATCCAACAAAACCGTGTTTTCCTTTTCCTTACACCTAACGTTATAACCCGTTTAAAAGCCCTCTTTGATAGTTTATCTTAGGTGCTTACGCCTAGTGGAGGAGGTTTTCGATCCTTTCCCAAGCCTATGGTAATCTATTTGCTATGACAGGTAGTGAGAGATATTATCCGTTTTCATTTATGAGATTTATTTTGATGACACTTGAGAGATGTGAGTATCTAAACACTACTTGTGAGGTGCTAGTTTATAATCTCCGTGCTTATTATGATTGAAGTGGAACGACTATTTGTTGTAATTACTTTTATGTTAGCATTAAATGACCCCTAACTTGTATTTTGATTAGAATAAAAGCACATTTGCTTGAGGACAAGCAAATCTCAAGTGTAAGGGTATTTGATGAAGCGAAAAGTGTACCGCTTTTAAGGGGTCATTTAAGCCTTAAATCGTATTTATTTGATCAAATATTGCCCTAAATCGTTCCTTTTGTCATTTTAGGTACTTTTGAGGAGAAATCTGGAAAAGGAGGCATTTTGGACGTTTTTGGAGCATAAAAGTGAAGAAAACGGCAAAGTCTCAAGAATCGGCTAAAAGTTACCTTTGACGGCGTCATAATTTACTCTTGACGGCGTCATGCCTTGGCAAGAAAAGTTGGACGTGAAATTTACTCATGACGGGCCAGTGAAAATAGCATGTGAATTCTGACGGCGTCACGCTTTAACTTGATCAAGGGCGTCACGGCTTAAATCATAAGGGGACGGCGTCACGTTATAGGTTCGACGGCGTCAAGCCTTGATAAGCCAGAATGGATTTTGGAAGAGCTAAAGAGGGACGGCGTCAAGATGGTCATCCGGGAACCCTAAAAGCGGCGAGGTGACGGCGTCACACTCCATAAGGTGACGCCGTCAGATGTCAAAGTCTATATATAGTTTTCTAATTTTTTGTCATTAGAGAGAGCTTAGTGTGTGGAATTTTGGGATAAAACCCTAAGACGATTTTAGCTACTTTTTCAAGGCTTTTTGCCTTGAGATCTTCCATGTTTCATTGAAAGATAAGTTATCAATTAATCATTCAATATGTCTATGTGTTGTTTGATTCTATCTTATTCTTGTCTTTTGTTTAACATGTTAGGCTAAATTTATCTTGTGTTTGCTTAGATCTAATGAAACCTAGCTATTGATTATTGGTTATTAGTGTGTTGTTAGTTGTATTGGATGATTGTTTATCTATGTTAGGCTTAAGAAAACTGGCTAACTTCCTATTCGGTAACTTGCTTGAACGTCTTAAGAAACATGAACCAAATGCGTACTAAAGGTTTTTATGGTTGTATTTAATGCACAAGCGAATTCTAGTGATCCCATGTTAGGAGCTTCCTAGCCGGCTCGACATAGGAGTGAAGTAGGAGCTTGTAGAGTTGGGGAAGTAAGTACGCCACCCCACGAATGGTATTAAGGAATACACCCGTCATCCACGCGACTAATACACACTAATTAACCGGTAAAAGATAGTTAGGGAGTAAGGAAATCTAAGTAAACACATTTCTCTACACATAAGTTTCTCACCACATTTTATTTTTTTGTTATTTTATTTTATTTGCATTCGTAGTAATTTGGGTTAGTTGACTAGCAACTAATTCCGCCCACTCTTTCAAACCCGAGATTTTACTTGCTTTCATAAAATATAAAAACATAAAAAGAATCTTCCTCAACCCTTAGACCTAATTAGAGTAGCCTTTCACACCTAACGAACACTATTCCCTGTGGAGAACGATCAATCCCCCGTACTTACCACTACACTATACTACATCGGTCAGGTACACTGCCTGGTGGGGTTGTAAGCCTCTTGAGATCCCTCGAGAGGTAAAACCTGTTGTAAGGTTGCAAAACCCACGCATCAAAGGCCTAACATGGTCATTAAAATCAGTAGAATAAAATTTATAAGACATTAATGACATGCTACTAAACATGGTAAAACCTTAGGAATTTATTTATTGGTCGATTAGGGTTAAAGGGTTAGGGTTTGGTGGTGATTTTATGAGTTACGAGCTGTCCAGAAATTTGGGTCTGGTTGTGAGGAGTCTAAAATAATGATCCCAACGTGTTTTTGTGAATTTCTTGAGTCTAAAACTAAGTTTATTGAGTCAACTTTCTGCATGTCAAGTTTTATAGCCATTGGAGGTCGAGAAGATGGTCTTTTGATTTTTACAAGGTTAAGTGTCAAAACTGTATTTTGGACGTCTGAAAATCAGTTGGTGTTTTTGATTTTTAGTTTTAAAACCATAAGGAATTAAGAGGTCTCATTTGACAGGAATAATTTTTAAGATGTATATGGCTTACTGGAATTTTTGTGGATTTTTCTGAAAGGTTCACCTGGGTTAATTGAATACAAACTTTCGGGGTATACATGCAGTGCACTTTCTGGACAGGTTTGGGAAAATGATTTTTGAAAGGGTACTTGAACTTAGTAATAAAATCTGTAGAAATTAATGCAGGTTCTTAACTCAGGTGGAAATCACAGATAAAATTGGTGGAACTTCAGGAGACCATTTGATGTATCATAAAATTCATAAATCACGGGACCAGAACATGTTAAAACGTGAAATGTAACATAAGTTAGGGTTTTGGTTAATTCTAACACCATTAATTATGCTTTGACCCTAATTACTTTGGAACATTAAAATGGATACTTTTAAGTGTGTGTTAACCTAATTTCATTATCGAAACCCTAATCACATTATTGAATGGTAATAAGTAATTAAGAATTCGTTATGACATTAAATGAGCTAATAAGTATATTATGAACCCTAATTCGTGTAGATTCGTTGAAGAAGGAGTGACGTTGTTTCCCTGTGTTCACTTTCCCGTTTTGTTATTCATTCTGATATTTGAATTGCTATCTCATTCTGATATTCATTGGTTATCCGTTTGATATGATTCAGTTCAGTATTTGATATGATATGCTTCAGTTCAACATTTGATATGATATGCTTCAGTTCAGTATTTGATATGATATGCTTCCGTTCAGTATTTGATATGATTATAATTATGATTGCTCTTGTATTGCCCAGCTTCTGTATCTGTATCTTTATGGCATGACACTTTCTGTGGAGGTGTGATTGATCCACGGCATCCCCTTCTGTTCTGTTATGATATGTGATCACTTGGCCATTATGATATGTGTATATTCCTGTCATGAGCAGGTGTATATATATGATTTGTTTTGCAGGGGGCGTATGGATGCATCCTAGGGAATCTGTATCTGTATCTGGTGATTGGTAGGTGTGTGTTCCTACACCCCATCACAATCTGATACATTGTGAGCTAGCTACTCCATGTACAACTTTGGAATTGACGGTATATGATCTGTGATCTGATTTGTGATATGATTGTGATATGATTATTTGGCCTATTCATGTATCATGTTTAGGCAGTTGGGCAATGCACTCCGATCCTATATTGATTGATATTTGTTATGCACTCTGATTCAGTGTCTGATTCATATTCGTTTTGTATTCTGTTTCATCTGACCTTTTCTCAGCAGGCTCTTTCCCTTTCTTTGATTTGACATAATGTGATCCGTATTCGTTTCGATTATCTCATTATCAGTTATTTGTTATATCTGTTCACTGGGCTTTTTAAGCTCAGCCGCATTTCTTTTCCTGCGACAGGTTTTAGGCTGGAAGCTGGGGATTGAGTGAAGTGTGCATAGGAGCTATTAGTGGATCACCCTGACGATAGATCCCATTTGCATTTGGATTAGAGTTTGGAGTTATCTACCATTTAGATTTGATTCAGATTTGTATTCTAGTTTGATTGTCAGTATGATTTAGACTTATTATGTCCTTAGTTTCATTTTGAACTTTTGTAACCTTAGTATTTATAAACGTCTTCCGCTTGCGTTTGTTCTGTTGACACCATAATTTGACATTCTGACCCTTTTCGGGTTAGGGTGTTACATACACCGACCTCGCCCGCTAAAAAGGTTAATTGTTTCGCACATAATTTATTTTTTTATAATAACAAACCTATCGACATATCTGTTTTTCAGCATCATGTTGAAGTGTCGATCAAAGGCCTAACACGACCTGACCTGAACCATTTCCTCATAAACCTTTTCACTTTTTTCACTCCAATGCAGACCCTCATTTACCGATCATGCAACGACCCGTAAGCACACCCGTTATTTTTACACACCCTCACTGTGTCTAACCTGTTCGAAACACAGGAGTCATCAGTTTAGGAGGATTATGGAATAATCATACAGAAATAATGTGTGGCAAGATTATTTATAATTCAATTTTTTAGATTAATTGGATAGTTAGGGGTCCAATAATAAGTTATATACTATGTGCAAGTGTGCAACAAAATTTGTAATCAATTTCGAAACTAAAAATATTTAGATAACTTGAAAATACAGAATCTCCAATTATTAACACGAATTGAACTTAAGTGATATGGTGAAAGCCTATCCAAATCATTGTCTAATTATCAATATTCAACATCTCATAAATCATATAATCACTTTCAAAGCGCACATCCGAGTAGCCAAAAATCTAACATCCCATTATGATTTACAAATTATGGAAATAAGGTGGCTGCACTTTGGAAGCCAAAATTACAGTTATAACATCAACTTTGTAGGTATAACAGACCCAACATGAAATACCATTTCATTTATTTTTTATCATTTCAGCATACTGTTTTTTCGAGTGTATGTAAGATGCTTATAATCTAACGGAATTGTATGCACTTATCGATACCTATATCTAATCTAGACTATTAAATAAAGCATAGATATCCCCAGCTCAAGTCAAATACTAAAATCCATCATTCAAAATCTATCACATATCTAATAATACTACGAATCACGTCATAACATATCACCCTTTTCTCCACACCAAAAAAGACATGACTCTCAAAAAGCAAAAAGGTTTCACGTACCCGAAACTCTAGCTGCTGCAAATCTGTTTAATAGTTTCACCTGCATATATAGCTGAATGAAAGACTCCTTTGTTGCTCCACGACCGCTGGTCGCTACTCCTCCCTGCCAGAATTCTGAATTTTGTAACAATAAGGGTGTGTCAAATCAGTACAATTCAAGAGATATTAAAATATGAATATTCAAGATAAGAAAATTGTTGCGTATAGCCGTATACACTGAAATGATAATGAAAAATTACGTATGCATAAAACACCACATGAGGTAAAAGAAACAGGTATGCAAAAAAAGCCTCACCTCAAACTCATTTATAATGCTAGATGCTATTGCTCCGTAAGTATTTGACAATTTTCCAACCTCGTTGAACTCATTCTCAGTTTTTCTGCGCACGCAGAAAGAAATTTTATCAGCAACACTCCGATGACCAATATGATGAAACGTACAAATTTGTGAATGTTTAAAAAAGACGAAATATTTTCTGTCTTAACCTGCAATAAAGTTTACAGCAACAAAGTTATATCGAAAACAAACCTGTCCTCCTTATAGACGGCAGCATGACCTCATGTTTCCCACCAATGTTGTCACTGAAATCCAAGAGTATCTGATTTGAATAAGGTACATGTCATTTTAGAGTATTTGATTCGAATCTACTATCCAAGACACAAATAAGGCACTAACAAAACAACAAAAACCCTTGAAGAAACATAAAACAAACATGCCATTTTGGGTTATTAGCTTTTTTTAAAAAAATAATAAATAATAAAAATTAGTTGATAAGCTAAAAAACAAAGCTATTCCAAACACTCCTTAACCACCTAATGGCTTTTAGTCTAGTGTTAGTTTGCATTCTAGTCAAAAATTTATTCTGTTAAGGCCAGGATTATATGAAATAACCTCGTTAATAAAATGACATCTTTTAATGTTCTTGATATATAACTATTTCTTAACGCGTTGACCTATATTAGAACTTGTATAAATTATCGATTAGAAAGATGGAAATTTTGGTATGCTAAGTTGAAACGCCCTAGCGAGTTTAAAACTGATGCACAACAATCCCATGCTTCCACACACAAAATAACTCATTGAGGTTTTCTCTGTAGACTCGTAGAGTATTCCAAGTTAATAGTATTATGTTAAAAAGGATTTGGTATTTCACGTACCTCAAGGTACTACAAGTAATATGGGAAATGAAGGAAAAAGTACATGTATTGCCAAAACAGCATGTTTGTTTTATGACGGCATGACGCTATCTTTTAAACTACACTCAAAGGCCATATGCAACACCCCCTAAATTATGAGTTAACAGCGGAAGATTAATCGGGGTATTACGGGGAGGATCATTGTCATAATCATAGAAAACGGCTCAAAAGATGCGTATTGAAAGTTATCGTCATTCAAATAATAATTGAAATACAAAAGTGAAATTTCGGTGCTGTAATATTTCACCAAAAAGGTGTAGTAGTTTGAAATGAATGACATAATTTATTTTACACCACAAAAACCGTCAGTTTAGTGCCCACTCCGTGCCTTGATTGCTCCGCTAATTACCTGAGATAAACATCATAAAAGTGTGAAAAGAGAGTGTGTGTGTGTGTATATTGTGTATATGTATACATGTATTAGGAGGGTATATTGTTTAATATTGTACAATGTGATGAACTCACATTCAACTAGGAATAAATAAAAGACATAGGTAAAAATTAATTTTGGTCGAATTGGAGTAAATTGTGTGAACTTGTAATAGTGTCGAATGGTGTTTTACTTTGAGCCTCGTTTATGTATCAAATGCTCGAATTAGACATCAAGGTTTGTTGAACCTGATTATTTGGTGTATGGAGATTCAGATTGTGTAAAATGTCGCATAGTTTGTGTGTCGAAATCAAAAGATATCGAAGTCAAGTGTTAGTGCATCAACCGAGTGAAAATAAAAGAAATATAGAACTTGGATTGGGCTTAAATAGTAACAGGCTCACAAATTGGGACGAGAATAGTATAAGGATCCGTTTGGTTTATTATTAGTGTGTTGGATTCGTTGTGGTCCATGTGTGAGCTCGTTCCAAAATATTTGTGAATCACGTATCAACGTGTTTGAATTATTGAAGTGTAATAAACAAAATTTTCAAATTTTGCCCATAAAAATGGTTAACTGAACAGTAATGGTAATTAGTACTTGATTAGCATTTACAAATTACTGGGGAATTTTACAGGTTGCTACAGTACCCACCCGTCAAACAAAATTCCATCCCGGAATTAAAGTCAAAGATAGTTGTTAGGGTTGTCTATGGAAATAAATGTAGGTAGTTGTCGCGAATTTGGTCCTCCCATTCCCATGTATGCTCTGGTCCTTGTTTAGAGTTCCATCGAACTTTGACCATTGGGATACAGTTTTGTTTTAGCTGTTTCACCTCTCTGTCCATTATTTCCACTGGTTCCTCTGTAAACACGAGTTTGTCATCGAGTCGGATTTCTTTCACTGGGATGTTAGGTAAAAGGTGTAGATATCTATGGAGTGTTGTCAACTGGGATGTTTACGAACAGTTTATCTTGTCACAAAGCTTTGCTTTTGAATGAAGATTATTTCAGGAAATTTGAAAAGATGACTGTTATCTTCATGACATGATTCTTCCCGAATTAGACATAGGTGATCAGGCTATGTATAATTGAGGACAAATGATGTGATGCTTGGCTCAGTCAAAGTAGTATTATGTTTCTCAAGAGTTTTAGATGGTGTTCAACGTGTTGTTTTTGTAAAATGGCAATCTAAATAACTTTTCAAGGTAACAAGAAAAATCGGTCCGCACGATGGTGATAGATTAGAAACTTCTGGGGTGGTAACAGGATAGCTTGAAATGGATCCTAGTGTTTGGGAGAGAACCTTATAGGATGGTAATGGTCTATTGTTCGGTCAGGAATGAAATTAACCAGATTCCTAATAGGATAGCAGTATATTGTTACGAAATGGTTATGAATAGGGTAAATGAAATCGAAAATGTAATAGTTGTAGGTTGTGATTATCATGGAAATAGTACAAGATAGAAATCTCATAAGTTAGAAAGGTATTTGTTACACTCAGGTTATGCCATTGTACCTAAGGTAAAGTACAAAAGAAAATACAACCCTGAAGGGCTTGAACTATGGTTTATTATTATAGCAGAAACTTCTTCTCCTATTTAAACATTGTTGTTGCCCTTTGACGTTGTTGAGGTTCTAACGAGCTTCCATTCTCTTCCACCGGCCTTGTCGTTCTAATTGGTATTCTGAATTGTGCACTGATTCCTGTAGTGTCCTTTCCCACTACATCCGTGGCATACCACAGCTAATGGTTGCGCCTTATCGTCTGTGACTTTGTAGTCTCCTGTTTTGTGGCATGTTCCCTGGTGTTTTCCACACTTAGCATATTGTTGGGAATTAAATGTTCTGAAGATTAGTATTGGGAATTAAATGTTCACAAGGTTAGTACTGCTCAAGGAAATACACTAAGTATTGATACTACTGCTAGTGTATTAGATTCTACTGCTAGTGTTAGAGTTTCTACTGCCGCAAGGATACTACTGCTTGTGTATAAAAGTCAAATATATACGGTAGATAATATCTTAGATATGTGTTCAGTCAACAAGTTGTATACACAGAACAAGTTGTATCTTAAGGACTGACACACATAACATGCAAGTAGTTCGACAAGACTTATCAATATTGTAAAGATCTCCTTTAGACTATAAAAATGAGATCTTAGCTTAGATTTTAAGTGTGCTTAATAGAAAATATAAGAGTATCTAAGTGAGTTGAATAGTGACTAGAAAAGTGTAACTATTAGATATTAACTAAGAGAGTTGAACTATAACAGAAATAGTTATCTTTGTAATAGAGATTCAAGGTTTTGTAACCCTAGTGATAGTGAAGATCACTTGTATTATTCGCAATAATATTGAATCGTTTGGTGTTATACTTTCTGTGTTCATCATTCAAATAACAAGCATCACTGTTCCATTTCCATAACCAATATCCTTCTAAGTGTGGTTAAGTAGATTCCGCATACTTAATCATATTCACTCAAAGTATCATATACACACGTTATAAAGGACTAACATCCTACAAAGTATATCACATCCTCTCAATTGGTATCAGAGCTCAGGTTGATATCTTTGATTTAGAAGAAGAAGAAATGGAAATGGAGTCAATTCAAACTAATGTTGCTGCAAAGTTGCCAATGCTCAAGCAGAATGAGTTTGATATGTGGAGGTTAAGGATAGAGCAGTATTTCCAAGTACAAGACTATACACTTTGGGAAATTATTGAAGAAGGAAACTCTTTCAAGCCTACAACCACTACATCAACAGTTGATGAAAAGGTAGTAACAACTGTGGAAACCAACCCAACAACTGCAGAAGATAGAGTAAAGAAGAAGAATGACCTCAAGGCCAGAAGTATGCTGATGATGACCATTCCAAATGATCAACTTTTAAATTTCAGCAAGTTCAAAGATGCTAAGTCATTATTTGAGGCCATTGTTGCAAGGTATGGTGGGAATGAAGCCACCAAGAAGACCCAGAAGACTCTTCTCAAGCAGAACTTTGAAAACTTCTCTTCAACCAACAATGAATCACATGTTTAACAGGCTTCAGAGAATTGTGAGCCAACTTGCTATTCTTGGGGTGGATATACCTCAAGAAGATTTAAACTCAAAATTTCTGAGAAGCTTACCTGAAGAGTGGGCTATGCATGTTGTTGTCTGGAAGAACAAGCCAGACATTGACACCATGAACCTAATGGACTTGTATAGCAACTTCAAGATTGTGGAACAAGATGTGAAGAAGACTGGAGGATTTAGTTCAAGTACTGGGAACATGGCCTTTGTGTCATCTCCTAGTAACTCAAATCCAGTTGAAGATGTGAAGGTTGATGTGGGAGTTGGTACTGCTAGTTCATCAAGCAGTACTATTGGTATTATGGATGAGAAAACATGTTGTGCTTTTCTCACAAGCCAGAATGATGGGTCCATGCTTACTCATGAAGACCTCCAAGAAATCAATGATGATGATTTGGAGGAAATGGACCTAAAATGGCAAATTTCTCTTCTTAGCATGAGGGCTAAGAAATTCTATCAAAGAACAGGGAAGAAGATCACTATCAGCAGCAATGATACTGCTGGTTTTGACAAGTCAAAGATAGAATGCTACAACTGCCACATGATGGGGCACTTCTCAAGGGAATGTAGAAGACCAAGGCATCAAGATGGCAAGAACAAAGGTTTTGGAAGCAAGTCCAAAGTAGGGGAGGTTTCTGAGCCAAACTCAAAAGCTATGGTAGCCATTGATGGCTTAGGGTTTGATTGGAGTTTCATGGCAGATGAAGAAGAAGCTTCTTCTCAGATGGCACTCATGGCCTTCTCTGCTACTGAGGTACAAAATGATAAAGTTTGTTCTAATACTTGCACTGCTCTTAAAGAACTAGAAACTTTAAGAAAACATTATGATAATCAAAGGATAGAACTAAACAAAACTCATCAAAACCTAACAGATCATAAGATAGGTTTAGCTACCCTAGAGAAGCAGATCATACACTATAAACACAATGAATTTGCTTTTTCTGATGACAAAGCTCTTCTTAAAAGGGACTTATTTTTTAAAGATGCTGAAATTAGCTTTTTAAGAACTGAGTATGATAGGCTTAAAAAGAAAAATGAAAACATTCAATTAAGTGTAGAAACATTAGACTATGCCTCTAAAGGTGTAAACAAAATAATTGAATGTCAAGTAATCAACAAAGCCAAGTCTGGGTTAGGATATAAGAATGTCCCACCTCCTTACAGAGGAATTCCTGCACCCCCAGGGATAGACCTAGAACACACAGGCTTGTCTGAATTTCAACAACCTATATTAGAATATGGTGTTAAGCCAAAAGAAGATGTAGTTGTTGATGAACCTATAAAAGTAAGTGAGAGTATAAGTAATACTTCACTTCATGAGGAAAAGGAGTCCTCTGATAGAAAATCAGATGTTCTAATCATTGAGGACTGGAAATCTGATGATGATGAGGAAGAACAGGTTATGTCTAAACCTGATGTTGTTAAGAAAGCAGGAACAAGTGTTCCTAAGGTGATCAAGAATGATACTGTTAAGCCTAAGTCAAATGTTAAACATATTAGGCAACCAGTAATATATTGTGAGCAATATAGAACCACAAACAAGCCCAGAGGTAACAAAAAAAATTGGAATGACCTCAAGTCTCACCAACTAGGTGATGACTTTGCCTTCTATAACAAAGCTTGTTTCGTCTGTGGAGATTTTGACCATCTTGCAGCCTTCTGCAACCAAAGGGTATCTGGGTATTCAAACCATAGGGTGAATTTTAAAAGGCATACAACTAAAAGTCACTCTAAATTTACTAGAACCACACCCAGAGCAGTTTCATTAAAGTCTGGCCCAAAACAAGTTCCTACTGCTAGACAAGCAGTTAGTACTGCTAGACCATTTAAGACTGTTTACCCAAAACTAGCAGTTCAAAATGCAAAAAAAAAAAAAAAAAAAAACTTTCAAATATGCATCTACAACTGCTCAAAATCCTTTTCAATCAAAAGCAGTGGTCCAAAAACAAATTTGGAAACTAAAGGGTACAACTGCAAAGCTAGCAGTTCATACTGCTAGGCAAGCAGTTCATACTGTTGCTAGGGAAAAGAGGGCCAATGCTGTTAAGGCCTCAGCATGTTGGATTTGGAGACCTCTTAAATCCAATGGTGCATTAACTGTTCTCAAAAGGTTTAATTACATTGATGCACGAGGCAAATCCAAGTCAGTAATGGCTTGGGTTCCCCAAGGAAACTAATTTTCTTATTTATGTGCAGGGACATTCACAAGCAGATGATGAAGATCAAGGATATTCAGATAGTGGGTGTTCAAGGCACATGACAGGAAACATGTCTTATCTTTCAGACTTTCAATCATTGGATGGAGGATATGTTACCTTTGGAGGAGGAATAGGAGGACGAATTACTGGTAAAGGAACTCTTAAAACCGGTAAATTGGATTTTGAAGATGTGTACTATGTGCAAGAGCTTAAGTATAATCTTTTTAGTGTCTCACAGATGTGTGACAAAAAGAACAAAGTTCTTTTTACTGACACTGAATGTCTTGTGCTTTCTTCTGATTTTAAGATGCCTGATGAAAGTCAAGTACTTCTTAAAATTCCAAGAAAGGGCAACATGTACAATGTTGATATGAAGAAGATTGTTCCTAAAGAGGCACTTACTTGTCTTGTAGCAAAGGCCACATTGGATGAATATATGAAATGGCATAGGAGGCTTGGTCACATTAATTTCAAAACCATAAATAAAATTATCAAAGATGGTTTGGTAAGAGGCTTGCCTCAGAAAAGATTTGAAAATGACCAAACATGCATTGCTTGTCTCAAAGGCAAACAACACAAAGCCACTTGTAAGCCCAAGCTTTTTAACTCTATTGATCAATCATTGTTTATGCTTCATATGGACTTATTTGGACCTACTTCTGTGAGTAGTATTAAGCATAAGATATATTGTCTTGTTGTTACTGATGACTATAGCAGATTTACATGGGTTTTCTTTTTAGGTTCTAAGGATGAGACTTCTAGCATTCTTAAAACATTCATTACAGAGATAGAAAACTTAGTAGACAAGAAAGTAAAAGTCATTAGATGTGATAATGGGACAGAGTTTAAGAATAGAGTTATGGATGAATTCTGCAAGGAAAAGGGTATTAGAAGAGAATTTAGTGTTGCTAGAACTCCTCAGCAGAATGGAGTTGCTGAAAGGAGAAATAGGACACTCATAGAAGCTGCTAGAACCATGTTAGCTGACTCTAAGTTGCCTATCACTTTTTGGGCTGAAGCAGTTAATACTGCTTGCTATGTCCAGAACAGAGTTTTAGTAGTTAAGTCTCACAATAAGACATCTTATGAGCTTTTTAGAGGAAGACCTCCTGCAATAGGATTTCTTAGACCTTTTGGATGTCATGTGACAATTCTGAATACCTTGGACCATCTAGGAAAATTTGATGGTAAAGCAGATGAAGGATTCTTGGTTGGATATTCTCTTAATAGCAAAGCATTTAGAGTATACAACTCAAGAACTAGGAGAGTAGAGGAAAACCTGCACGTGGAATTTTTAGAGAAAAAATCCAATGTAGCAGGTGAAGGTCCCAGATGGCTATTTGATCTTGAGACACTTACCAAATCAATGAATTATGTGCCTGTTGTTGTAGAAACTAATGACTTTTCAGGTTCAGAAGCTGATAATGCAACAAATGCGGCAGGGTTAGGAAAAGAGAAAGATCAAGATTATGTGATGATGCCAATATGGATAAGTGTGGATTCAACTTCAATGATTGATGAACCTTCTTCTGATGAAGCTAAAGAAGGGATTGAAGGTGAAAACAAGGAAGATGAGACTGAGGAACAAGAAAATCAAGTTAGCAGTACAAATGATGTTTCTACTGCTGAGACAGAACAAGATACTGCTAGGCCAAAATTTTCTACTGTTAGGCCAAATGTTTCTATTGCTGGCCCATCAGAACCACATGAAGCAGAATTCTCAGAAGATGAAGTGGATTTCAACAATCTCCCACCTCATTATCAAGTTCCTTCTACACCATATATAAGGATTCACAAAGTCCACTCCCTAGACAATGTGATTGGTGATGTGCAATCAGGAGTGAAGACAAGGAAGTAACTTATGTCTTCTGACCAACAAGGGTTACTTGATGCTTTTTATGCATCAAAGCAGCATGAAGATGCACACTCTTGCTTATTTGTATGTTTCCTCTCACAAGCAGAACCCAAGAATGTTCTCAAAGCCTTAGATGATTCAAGCTGGGTAGAATCTATGCAAGAGGAGCTTCTCCAATTTAAAATTTAGAAGGTTTGGGTGCTAGTAGATTTACCCAAGGATGTAAGGGTAATTGGTACTAAATGGGTTTTCAGGAACAAAAGGGATGAAAGGGGCATAGTGATAAGAAATAAGGCTAAACTTGTAGCCCAAGGGTACACACAAGAGGAGGGTATAGACTATGAAGAGGTTTTTGCTCCAGTAGCAAGAATTGAGGCAATTAGGCTATTCTTGGCTTATGCTTCATTTATGGGCTTCACAGTTTATCAAATGGATGTCAAGAGTGCTTTCTTGTATGGTACTATTAAAGAGGAGGTGTATGTCTCACAACCTCCAGGTTTTATTGATCCAGAACATCCAGACAAGGTGTACAAGGTTGTCAAGGCTCTTTATGGCCTTCATCAGGCACCAAGAGCATGGTATGAAACATTGGCTTCCTATTTAATAGAAAATGGATTTCAAAGAGGCAAGATTGATCAGACATTATTCATCAAGAAGCACAAGAAGGATCTTTTGCTAGTTCAGGTATATGTGGATGATATCATCTTTGGATCTACTAGGAAGGAGATGTGTTTAGAGTTTGAGAAACTTATGCATGATAAGTTTCAGATGAGTTCCATGGGGGAACTTACATTCTTTTTGGGTCTGCAAGTTAAGCAATCAAGTGAAGGCATATTTATCAGCCAAGATAAATATGTTGTAGAGATTCTAAGGAAATTTCAATTTTTTGATGCAAAGGTAGCAAGCACACCAATGGACTCTGAGAAGCCTCTTCTTAAAGATGTAGATGGAGAAAATGTGGAAGTACACACATACAGATCTATGATAGGTTCTTTGATGTATCTCACATCATCAAGACCTGATATCATGTTCTCTGTTTGTGCTTGTGCAAGATTTCAAGTAACTCCTAAGGTTTATCACTTAACAACAGTCAAGAGGATTTTTAGATATCTCAAGGGTCAACCTAGGTTGGGTCTATGGTATTCTAGGGAATCACTTTTTGACTTGGTAGCATATTCAGACAGTGATTATGCAGGTGCAAGCTTGGATAGAAAGTCAACAACTGGAGGATGTCAATTCCTTGGATGTAGACTCATTTCATGGCAGTGTAAGAAGCAAACAATTGTGGCTACTTCAACTACTAAAGCTGAGTATGTAGCTGCTGCAAGTTGCTGTGGTCAAGTACTTTGGCTTCAAAATCAACTTCTTGACTATGGGTACAATTTCATGAACACTGTCATATATATTGATAATAGTAGTACAATTTGCATAATTAAAAATCCAGTGCAACACTCTAAAACAAAACACATTAAAATTAGACATCATTTTATTAGAGACTGCAATGAGAAAAAGTTGATTCAAGTAATTAAAATTGATTCTGATCACAACTTTGCAGATCTTCTCACAAAAGCTTTTGATGTTGGAAGGTTTCAATACTTGGTAGCAAGTATTGGAATGCTTAATCCTTAATATTTTCAAACTGTGTGTTTTTGTATATAAATTAAGTTTGTACTGCTAGCTTTGTAAATTGGTACTATTATTGAAAAGTTTGTACTGCTAGTACAAATTTGGATTGTTTTGTTCATACTGTTAGTCATATAATTCTACTGCTATAAGACAAATGCTCTGCATTTTGTTTTCTTGGTTTTGGACTAACAATTTCAGGTATGAACATTTGAGCACAAAGGAAGTTTCAAGTGAAATGTATGAGCAGCAGAATGATGATACAAGTTGCTGACATAATAGGTTAATGATAGTCAGATTTTGGGAATTCATTTACAAAGGTTTATACCTAAGTTAATAAATTCTTTAAACCTTCTCTCTTGAAACTTATTATGATATTTCATTTTGAATTAATGGCTCAGTTGGTCAGATAGTAACTGACACAACTCACTTTCTATCATTTTATACTTTAATTAGTATAATGAGCAAGTCTAAGGACATCTGATAGAAAGAACAGCGAGCAAATGTGAATCTAACACTTGTGTTAGAGGCAACAACTGCCACGAGCTGGAAACCCTATCAAGAAAGCCCTTAGAATGGGTTTATCTGTACACAGGCAGTTATTTATAACTGAATATATTGGTTCTCACACAACCAGAGGTTACTTTAAACCAAAATCTTGATTAAGTGTCTGTTACTACACTTTATCCCTTCAAAATGGTTGTTAGCTGTATGATTTTTCATTAAAAATCAAGATCATACTGCTAAGTCAAAAGTTTCTTAAAATCTTTTGGATTCATAATGGCTCAGAAACCCATCTAATGATGGATTATGAGTTATTGCCCCATGATTCACCTCTCACAGGAGTTAACACACCTGGAAGTGATGAGGGCAGCAGATTGAAATTTAAGGAATTGATGGCTTTATGTATAACATTGTCTGATAAGATATCCAAATTGGAAGATGAACTTCTTCTAGTTCATCAAAGGATTCAAGCTCAGATGATGATAAGAGATCTTCCAAACATGGGAGGAAGATTAATCAAATGTAGGAGAGGAAAATTTACCAAATTGATCAAGTTCAAGAAGTGCATGAGTCTAGTAAAAGCATCATCATCTTGTATGCTCTTGTCTTTTCCCACACCTGGCTCAGCAGCAGTTGTTGTATCTCCTCCTACAATGGAAGCTTCGCCTTCAGAATCATCTCAATAATAAGAACAAGCTCCAGTTTCAGTTGATGGATGTTGGGAATAAGCTGTTTCATCTCTCTTCTTCATGTTCGGACATCTTTGACTTAAAATGATAAAGCTTTGTCTTGAGATCACATTGGAAATTTGGACAAGATTCTGGAGTATTTTATATATTCAGAAGGGATGAAGCAATTCAGTTTCAATTTCAGTTCACTACGTTTGCTCATCACTTGCATGGCTTGCTGAGAGATAACTTGACTTCTTAGAGTGATTACAGGGAATATAATATCAGGCTTCAAGCATCCAAGATACACAGCACCATTGCCTCTTATAATTCCTCCATCCAAGGAAATTGCACCATCTTTTAGGCAATGCTTGGAGCATAAGCATGGTACTGCTAGTGTTGAAGACAAAGAAAATGGTTGAAAGTGATTCACAGATAGCAGATGAGTTAGACAGAAGGATAGTTAATTTTGTAGAACAAAGAAAAGCTCAGATCAAAGAGTCTGACTATGTAGTGTTTGGAAGACTCTCACAATCCTCATTCAATTCAGAAGAAACTTGATGATTTGGGATAAATCACAAGTTTAGGGGAGGTTGAAATTTAGATTTGGGAATTAAATGATTCTGAAGATTAGTATTGGAATTAAATGTTCACAAGGTTAGTACAGCTCAAGGAAATACACTAAGTATTGATACTACTGCTAGTGTATTAGATTCTACTGCTAGTGTTAGAGTTTCTACTGCCGCAAGGATACTACTACTAGTGTATCAGATACTGCTATTGGAGTGACTCATCCTACTGCTAAATGGATAAGTGTCGCGTATACTACTGCTGGATGGATAAGTATGTATAAGATATTTGTGTATAAAAGTCAAATATATACGGTAGATAATATCTTAGATATGTGTTCAGTCAACAAGTTGTATACACAGAACAAGTTGTATCTTAAGGACTGACACACATAACATGCAAGTAGTTCGACAAGACTTATCAATATTGTAAAGATCTCCTTTGGACTATAAAAAGGAGATCTTAGCTTAGATTTTAAGTGTGCTTAATAGAAAATATAAAAGTGTCTAAGTGAGTTGAATAGTGACTAGAAAAGTATAACTATTAGATATTAATTAAGAGAGTTGAACTATAACAGAAATAGTTATCTTTGTAATAGAGATTCAAGGTTTTGTAACCCTAGTGATAGTGAAGATCACTTGTATTATTCCCAGTAATATTGAATCGTTTGGTGTTATACTTTTTGTGTTCATCATTCAAATAACAAGCATCACTGCTCCATTTCCATAACCAATATCCTTCTAAGTGTGGTTAAGTAGATTCCGCATACTTAATCATATTCACTCAAAGTATCATACACACACGTTATAAAGGACTAACATCCTACAAAGTGTATCACATCCTCTCACATAACAAGGCCCAGTGTGATACATCCTGTATTGGTTGCACAAAGCTTGTTTCCCACGATAACCATTTCCTTCAGCAGGTGTGGCAATGTAGCCTCTGCCAGCTTCTTGCCTGCGATTCTGTTGATGCTGGTGGTCGTTGCGGTTTTGCTTATAGTTGTTGTGGTTGTTGTTGTTGTTGTTGTTCCTGTTGTTGTTGTTGGGGGTGGTTCCACGATCATCTAGCGTTCGCTTATGATCATTGTTTCCGGAGGTGAAACTCCGTTTGATTTCTCGTTCTAGTAATCGTCGTGCAAGTTTGATGGCTTCTTCCAGAGTTGATGGTTTTGATGAGGTGACATTTCCCTCGATATTTTGAGGCAGCCCCTCGACGTACTTCTCCAATGTCCTTTTAAGATCCGGCACTATAGTTGGACACAGTACTGACAGTTCTTGGAACCTTCTATTGTAGGTTCTTACATCGTTCCCTTTCACCATCAACTGGTGGAATTCCTCCTCCAGTTTTCTAATTTCTGTACGCGGGCAGTACTTCTTTAGCATCTTTGTTTTCAGTTCGGTCCAGGAAATCTGATATGCTTCCTCCATACCCATGGTCTGGGCGGTAGCGTTCCACCACGATAATGCATCTTCCAGAAGAGTCCCCGTAGCAAAGGTGACCTTGTTGTTATCTGGACAGTTGCATCTCATGAATACCGTTTTGGTACGCTCACACCACTGAGCTAGTTCGGTTACTCCTTCTGAACCTTTGAAGTAAGTTGGTTGGCAACTCATGAAATCTTTAAAGGTACACTTGCGAGACGCAGATGCCTCGCTTTCAGCTGTTGCCCTGTTGTTGCTACTCGAGCGGGCTATGGTAGCCGCTTGAGTTTCAAGAGCTGCAGCAACGCTGTCGGCTACCAGTTTCTGGATAGTTGCAGGAGTCATTGCTTGTGCGGGTGTGGTAGTTTCCTTTCTTGTGCGAGCCATAAGTCTATTAATGCCACAAGAAATCACAGAGTTAGAATCCACATAATGACCATGTTAGAATAATTTGAGTAATAGGGTTGTTGCATACAAGTCCTAATAATATTGTCACAATGTGAAATCATAACCAACTGAGAATCATAAACTCACGACATGTTTGGGTACTATCGTAAATAAATGATCAATTCTTGGTATAGGATTGCTAAGGATCAAAGTGATTCATCATCTACAAAAGCTGAAGTTCAACAACTTTCTCTTCATTCATCAAGTTTCTTCTGAAAGTTTCTAGTAATGATGAGGGAGATGGGTCACTGGGACCTGCTATGCGGGCCCGGCTCTGAGAGGTAAATCCTCCTCTGGAGTCGGTTCTCATTGGTGAGGTAAAAACGGGTATGATTGGGTAAGTAGTTTAAACAAGTAGTCGAGTGTGACCGGCGATGAAGGGGGTGATGCTTAGGAGATATTGGTGCTGTAGGGGATAGAGGTGGTGATGGTGGCATAATCAGAACTACGGGTAATTGGACCCTCTTGCGAGGTGTATGCATCTTGATGGGGCCATTTGGATGACTCCGGAATGGTGTCATAAATGGTTCGGGCTCATAGGGTTCTAAGATCCTGACTCGTCTGCGCCAGAATACCGGTGCAGGTGGGGGTGGTGGTGTAGGTAATTGAGTCTCTGAATCAGTTGCAGGCAGTCACTGCTAAGTCTGCATATACTGATCATCTGTAAGTGAGGTGTAAGTGGGAGAAAATGGACGGTTCTCCAAGTGAGCTGATAAAATGTATGCCCGTCTAGCTAGTACGTAAGGGTCTTCTGATATGGGTGAGTCTGGGTTACCTGGTGCAACAAGTGTCATGGGTGTACCGACGACTTCACCCACATTGAAGGGCTCCATTTCGTCTGATACGATGTTTGACACTGTAGCTGTTGAGGTGCTAGGTATTATGGGTGAGGTGATAGATGATAAAGTGTCCTCGGACACCATGTCCGATGATGAGGTGCTAAGGTGTGATACTGTACACATGGTACTGTAATAACCCCGAAAGTAGTAAATGTAAGTAATCAATAAAATCAAGTGTGTGAAAATCAATGTGAAATAATCAAGTATATGAAGATTAATGTCAAATAATCTTGTATGGTAATATATTGAACACGGTGTTATGCAGGCTCGGAGGGCGTAAAGTGGTATGGTGTAAAATGATTCATTTTGAAAGTGTAGTTATAGTCCAATGTTTTGAAAACATTTGGTTCTCTACAACTATGTCTCTGATGCCAATCTGTAACACCCCCTAAATTATGAGTTAACAACGAAAGACTAATCGGGGTATTACGGGGAGGATCGTTGTCATAATCATAGAAAATGGTTCAAAAGAGGCGTATTGAAAGTTATTGTCATTCAAATAATAATTGAGATACAAAAGAGAAATTTCGGTGTTGTAATATTTCACCAAAAAGGTGTAGTAGTTTGAAATGAATGACATAATTTATTTTACACCACAAAAACCGTCAGTTTAGTGCCCACTCCGTGCCTTGATTGCTCCGTTAATTACCTGAGATAAACATGATAAAAGTGTGAAAAGAGAGTGTGTGTGTGTGTGTATATTGTGTATATGTATACATGTATTAGGAGGGTATATTGTTTAATATTGTACAAGTGGTGTTGATTAGATTCTTTTCAGGATTTGGGATAAGGATTTGAGCATAAAACTTGAGTACTATGGATATTAGGAGGAAGGGTTTGTGTGTAGCTTTGACTATAACACAAGTTGTGTATATATGTCTCGTTCGGCATAGCCAAAGGATCCAAACAACATTTTTAGCATGACCAAATGTAAGAAATGATGAGGAACAATGTTATGAACTCACATTCAACTAGGAATAAATAAAAGACATAGGTAAAAATTAATTTTGGTCGAATTGGAGTAAATTGTGTGAACTTGTAATAGTGTCGAATAGTGTTTTACTTTGAGCCTCGTTTATGTATCAAATGCTTGAATTAGACATCAAGGTTTATAGAACCTGATTATTTGGTGCATGGAGATTTGGATTGTGCAAAATGTCGCATAATTTGTGTGTTAAAATCAAAAGATATCGAAGTCAAGTGTTGGTGCATCAACCGAGTGAAAATAAAAGAAATATAGAACTTGGATTGGGCTTAAAAAGTAACAGGCTCACAAATTGGGCCGAGAATAGTATAAGGATTCGTTTGGTTTATTATTAGTGTGTTGGATTCGTTGTAGTCTGTGTGTGAGCTCGTTCCAAAATGTTTGTGAATCACGTATCAACGTGTTTGAATTATTGTAGTGTAATAAACAAAATTTTCAAATTTTGCCCTTAAAAATGGTTAACTGAACATTAATAGTAATTAGTACTTGATTAGCATTTACAAATTACTAGGGAATTATACAGGTTGCTACACAATAGGCACTTGCACTACTGCCTCAATACTTTCTAAATCACATACCATAGATAAATACTATCTAATACCTCATATTTGTTTATATCACTGCCCTCTCATAATCGTACTAAACCCCTAAATGGCCTAAATCAACAAACAAAACATCAATTAACTCAATACACCAAAATCAACAAAAACCTAAAAAGTAAAAAATTGTATAAAGCTCCAAAATCGTGTCTCTGACATTCCTCTCTCATTACTTCCCCGGTCCGACTCTAATCTGACCACCCAAATGACTATTGAATGCAATTTATAAACACAATGTCATAAAAAAAATGAAAGTTTTATTCAGCATGAGCTTAAACATTGCTAAATCCCCAACGCTCAGTTTCGTATCACAGGCCAACAAAGGGTCATGAGAACACACGTGCTGTAGATGACCATGAGCGCTTCGTGCCCCCATTGCACCATCCGCAACAGATGATCGAGCACCTAATGGTTCAACACCTAGTGATCCCACATGTTTTAAAATTCCGTTAAGGGTAACACGATTCAACTTTGTTACTCAGTTTGTTTAGTTACTTTAACATTTGCATTCTAACAATTAGTACACATTCATAGTAATTCCGCACAAACAACTCAATCTCACGACAAAAACCAAAACCAGCAATGTTATACATCAGGATGACATCTTTTTAAAAGCACCTTTTCTGTTTTTCATAGCATTAACCATCTCCAATTCTATCATACATTTTACTACAAAATAAGCCGACACAGCTCAAGACGTCGACGTCCTTCATATACAATTTTATCATACATTTTACTACATTCAACTATAAAAAATTAAGTTCATTAATTTCATCAAATACTTTAACTTGTGTCAAAACTTTCATCAAACACATGGTAGGCACACTTCCACCTACCTTTTCCACACCATCAGACACAACCCCAATTCCCAATTTATCCTAAACATCATTAATAAACAAAACACCTTGTGTAATCGTTGTTGTTGATGATCCTAGCCCAAAATATAGCCACCTGCAAAATCTTATTAAATCCAAAATTGCTCAAACCAACAATCACAATCTTTAATTGAAATTATAGAAGTGAAGTCATAAAAAATAATCTTACAATTTAACCTTAAAAACAGGTCCAGAAACCCCTTGACCAAGCTTATTCTCAAAATTATGAACACCTACTGTTTCCTCTTTTTCTGCACCTATACATCATCAAATGACAACCCCGTTCTAAAAACAAATAAAAATAAAAAATTTAATACGAATTAAAAAAATATAGTAAAGATTATAATCTTTCCAATTATAGCTACAAAAAAAACTGATGCTGGTATTGCTTTCTCTGGAAATTCATAAATTGATCTAGTGTTACCAGATGATTGTATCATTTTTTTTTCATTTGATTTGCGGTAGACTCACCCATGGATTAAAATGTGGGTATTTGTGTGTTTGTGTTTGTGGAAAATAAAAAATGGTATACCTGCTAACCCTAACACTATAGGCAACAAACATGTAACTGAAAATTCAGACAACTTAATTACAGGAAAAAGCAACAATTTCATACCTATTAACAGCAATGATCTGATGAAACAAAGCAAATCCAAATGATCCCCAAAAAATAACCTAACTTGATCGTCCAAAAAAAAGGTTTTAAAGATAAGAAAGAAGTAAGATGTGGTTGAAATAAGAGTGAGTGTACCTGAAAAAAATTGGGCAAAACACAACCACACATCAACAAAGAAAATCCGGATCCTCCCACTAACACACTGTTCCCCCATTTTAAAATTAGTTTCCTGTTCATATAACTGTAGGCTAACACTCATAAATCACTGTAGATTTTTCGGAGGCGGATCGGACGACTTTGCTCTTTCGGTGCTGGACCTTGGAGCTAAAGAAGAGTTTAGAGAGAGATGTGAGAGAGACCACGTTAGATCCGAATGATGTTCGGGGTATTTTTACCCAGTTTGGCCTATTGGTCCCCTAAAGGACCTAATGCCAAGCTATGGTGAATAGTACGCGGGTATTAGTAGAGAGATATAATATTTTGCTAAGTCTCCCACGTACTAAAAGCGTGAGGGTATTTTGGCCTTTTTACTGTATTCATCTCCAACCTCCCATTTTTTTCCATCTATAACATTATACACTACTCATCATCGTCTTCTTCAATTCGTGTAGAAACACCAACACCACCACTATTTTTTTCATATCATATTCAATCTTACTAGACGAGTGTACACGTGTATAGTAATGGAATTTTATTGCGGCAAACAATTATACTCGCGATATTTTGATTATTCATTTTCATCAACTATAAATAACACAATAATAAAAAGAAATTGTAATATGGTAGCTTATATAATAGAGTTTGTGGATAAATTTTAGAAAATACTAATGTTTTTTTTTTTTTTTTTTTTTTTTTTTTTTTTTTTTTTTTTTTTTTTTTTGGTGTTTGGTAACCATGATTTCCGACATTTTGCCCGACTAATCCACGGGCTTTGAACCCACCGCCACACAGACTCAAACCAGGTAAAGCCCTCCTTTTTCAGGAGTTTGGCGTGACCACTTAAGGTCGTTTGCACATAACATGAATTGAACTTAAGACCTCACATATCTTATAGTGATAGTCACAAACCTTTTTGCCACTAGACCAAAATACTAATGTTATGAGTAAATACAAAAAAAGTCTCCCTTTTTTTTTAATAGACTTATTCAAAAATGTTTTCAAAACTGTCATGCAGTTTTTTTGAAATTTTTAGTGGGAGCATAGTTAAGAATTTAATGTAGAAATTTATGTTTTAAAAGGTATTTTAGGATTAAACGTTAATTTTTTTTTTTTTTTTTTTTTTTTTTATTTTTTTTTTTTCATTTTTAAGTTTTTTATGTTTTGAAAAAATAAGAATAAAGTCCAAAATACATCCATGTGGTTTGTCCATTGTCCCGCTTTACATCCCTATGGTCTTTTTTCGGCAAACAAACATCCCTCCGTTAGTAAAGGTAGCCATCATACATCCCTTCGTTAGTAAAATCAATCAATGAGGACTAATGGTGCAAATTAATTCTCTGTTATCTCCTAATGCAAACAAAAATATTTGCATAGTTAGTCCTCCGTTATCTCCACCATACGTCTCCTAACCGATTTACGTTTTTGTATGTTTTTATACATTTTCTTACGTCTTTATCCGTTTTCGTCCATTTTTCTTACGTTTTTATCCGTTTTCAACCGTTTTTAAACGTTTTCATCCATTGTTATACGTTTTCATCCGTTTTTATATGTTTTCATACGTTTTTATCCATTTTCATCCATTTTATAGGTTTTCATCCATTTTTCTTACGTTTTTATCCGTTTTCATCCGTTTTTATACGTTTTCATAAGTTGTTATACCTTTCATACGTTTTTATACGTTTTCGTCCATTTTTATACGTTTTCTTACGTTTTTATCCGTTCTCGTCCGTTTTTCTTACGTTTTCATACAATTTTATCCATTTTAGACGTTTTCTTACATTTTCATCCATTTTCGTACGTTTTTATACGTCTTCATACGTTTTTATCCGTTTTCGTCCTTTTTTTATCCATTTTCATCCGTTTTTGTACGTTTTAGTCCGTTTTTTAAGTTTACATCCGTCTTTATGCGTTTTCTTCCATTTTATATGTTTTCTTACATTTCCATATGTTTTTATCCGTTTTCGTCCGTCTTTCTTACGTTTTTATATGTTTTCATCCGTTTTCATCCATTTTTATAAGTTTTCTAAAGTTTTCATACGCTTTTATCTATTTTCGTTCGTTTTTATGTGTTTTTGTCCGTTTTTCTTACGTTTTAATTCGTTTTTATACGCTTTCATCAGTTTATATACTTTTTATACGTTTTCTTATGTTTCATCCGTTTTCATCCCTTTTTATACATTTTCATACGTATTTATCTATTTTCGTTCGTTTTATACGTTTTTGTCCATTTTTATTAGGTTTTTATACATTTTTATCCTTTTTCATCCATGTTATAGGTTTTCTTACGCTTTCATATGTTTTGTCCTTTTTTATATGTTTTCTTACATATTAAAACGGATGAAAGTGTATAAAAATGGACGAAAACGTATAATAACGGATAAAAATGTATGAAAACGTAAGAAAAATAAACGAAAACTTATAAAAACCGACAAAAACGGATAAAAAAGTATGAAAACGAACAAAACATATAAAAACGGACGAAAACGTATAAAACGGATGAAAACGTATGAAAATGTAATAAAACATATAAAAACGTATAAAAAGAACGTTTAAAAATGGATAAAAATGTAAGTAAAATGAACTAAAGCGTATAGATACGGATAAAAACCGTATGAAAACGTATAAAAATGGACGAAAACGTATAAAACCGACGAAAACAGATAAAAACATATGAAACGTATAAAACGGATGAAAACGTATGAAGACTTAAGAAAACGTATAAAACGGACGAAAACGGATGGAGATGTATAAAAACGGACGAAAACGTATAGAAACGATAACGGATGAAAATGTATAAAAACGGATAAAAGAGTATGAAAACGTATAAAAACGGATGAAAATGTACGAAACATAAGAAAACATATAAAAACTGATTAAAACGAAAGAAAACATAAATAAAACGGGCGGAAGCGTATTAAAACGGACGAAAACGGATAAAAACGTATAAAAACGGACGAAAACTTATAAAAATGGATAAGAGAATATGAAAACGTATAAAAACGTATGAAACATAAGAAAACATATAAAAACTGATTAAAACGTAAGAAAACATAAATAAAACGGACGAAAACGAATAAAAACGTAAGAAAACAAACGAAAGCGTATAAAAATGGACGAAAATGGATTAAAACGTAAGCGTATAAAAACGAACTAAAATGTATAAAAACAGACGAAAACGTATAAAAACGGATGAAAACCAAAATCGATTAGGAGATGTGTTGGGACAACATTAGTTAGATCTCCTTATGTTTTAATGATGACAAATAAACCTTTGAAACACGTAAATCACAAATGTTAGCCAAAATCTTCCCGACCCAAGAACTGGGCCTAGCGCGCTGTCGGCGCTCCGACGCGCCAGCCCACTGTATTGGTCGGGTCGAATTTTGAAAGTCATCTTTCCCCTTACCCGATAAATGTGGATCTTTCAATACAGGTATAAATACGTTATGTGCTTCATTGGGAACACTCGAAACGAGTTCTAGAATTAGAGGTATCCAAATTTACAACCTCCCATTTTTGGCAAAAAGCCAACTCAATTATTTTGATAAACGCCTCTTGCCAAGGCTTTTCTAAATCTAGGGAGCTTATATATTTCACGTGACATCAAGTGAAAGTATTCATATGGCCATAATCCATGTTTACGTCTTCTCGAATAATGTAACGGGTTTACTCCCTTATTGGTCAACCTAAGTCAAAGGTCCGTTTGCATAAACGCATCCTTTCCCGATATAGGATATGCTTTACAATGATGCAAAGAACTTAGCTATTTTGCATCAAGATGATTAGTGCTTCTATGTACTTCTTGTCCTTCTTGTCCCCTACATACCCACACCATACCTTCCAAACATTCCCTTCTCTACATTCCAATCCAACCACTAAGAATTCACCACCTCTTCATCTTCTTCATCCAACCATCCATTTCAAATACAAATAAACCTTCACCACAAAACATCTCACTTCTCATACTCTCCAACATTCAAAATTTGAATTTTGAATCCTAAGCCAAAGGCTCCCCATCACCTCATCCTTACACACATCACATCCTTACAACTCACTCTCTTACACTCTCTTTCTCACTTCAAATTCAAATTACACACACTCCCCTCACAACCATTTCCTTTCCATCTTTCACACACTTACCAACTCACTCCTTCTCATTTCGTCACATGCCCAATTCAAATTTGAATTCTCACCTTAGGCTCCCCATCACATCCATATCACATCCAATCCAACTCACACCTTCTCATTTCACCACATGGGAAATTCCCTTCACTCCAACATTCAAATTCTAATTTGAATTTCAAACCTTAGGCTCCTTTCCATCACATCATTCCAACTCACCCAAACTCATCTCAACCCTTCATCTCACCCTCCTCTCCAAGGATGGCATATTCCCTTGGATATTCTCTTCTCACCCAACCATGGTTACTCTACTTACTCAACCATGGTTATCTCTTAACCCTCATCCAACATCCACCCTTTCTCACCAAGGAAAGCATATTTCTTTGGCATATTCTCCTCTTAACCCAACCATGGTTTCTCTTCTAACCCAACCATGGTTCAACCTAACCCAACCTCACTCTCTTACTTCCATCTCTCACATTTGAATTTCAAATTCAAATCTTCCCCCTCTAACTTCCACACTTCCTATCCAAGCAAAGGAATATCCCATGGCATATTCTTTCTCTCTTTTCTATGCCATGTGAGGAATACCCAAACTACCCCTATCCAATTATCCCTTCTACCCTTCTTTCTTTGATAATTGGCTTAACCTAAAACACTTCACAAAACATTTTTACAAATTGGCTATTTGAGTTGGTAGACCTTTGGAATGAATAATGTTAAGGTCTAAATGTGTGAAGTACAATTGGGGGTTTAGCAAGGTTAGGTATTTAAAAGACCAAAACCCAAAATGAGAAAAAGGATCAGACATCCTGGCACGCTGCCAGCGCTCCGACGCGCCAACCTCGTAAAACTTTTTCTCACTTTTGAGTTTTGGCCTATAAATACCCCACCTTGGCTCTTGTATTCCTCACCCCTTGCCATTATTCTTTCTCTCTATCCTCTAATTCTATCTTGTGTTCTTGATCTTTCACACTAACATTCTTTGAAAGAACACATCTCCTTGCAAGGGAAGAATCACAAGAACCTAATCCACTCTTGTGATTGTGTCGAGGGTCTTCTTATCTATACCCTTTCTATTACAATCGAGTCTCTAGGTTAGGTTAGGGCTTGATTGAACAATCAAACATTCATTCATTCAATTTGGTTGTGAGGGAAGTCTTGTGTCTTGGTGACCAAGCCTAGATCATTGGGGATCTAGTTGTGGTTAAGTTAAATCACGAGTCCTTGAGGGTGGTTTCCGAGGGCGGAATACCGTTAGGGAGTAGCTCTTTTTAGTGAGCGCCGATCTTTGTGTATATCGGTGGAGCGAAGTTGTAACGATTTGTAGTCCACCGAAAGGATTATACTTAGTGAATAGTATAGTGTCGTAGATTCGCAACTGGACGTAAGGATGGTATAAACCCCCCATCCCGAACCAGTATACATCGTGGTGTCTCTTTACATGCTTTATATACTTTGGTTGTGATTGTGGTTGTTGTATTTGTTGTATAACCACTTATTGATCTTTGAGGCTTGAAGTCTTTAAACTTCGAAGAAGCCGAAAAGACAGTATTCACCCCCCTCTATGGTTCTACAATTGGTATCAGAGTGGGATACTCAAGTTTTCAAGCGTTAAAACCTTCCCGTGTAGGCGTTTTAAAGTGAAAACTTCTTTTTCAAAAATTTGAAACCCTAAAATCAATTTTTGGAAAAGTTGAGTATTTGATCCATGGCTCAAGAGAACCTTATGTCATTTAGGGGTTACAAAAGTGGTTATGGATACTCCTACGAGAAAGATCCAAAGTCATTTTGGGAAGTCACGTGGAGCCATAGTGATGAAGGTGATCATGAAGAAAGGAACAAATCATGTCTCGCATTCAAATCTCAAGAGGTACATCTAAACCCTTCTAACTCAAATAAAGCTTTGAATATTAATGATTTACAAAATGATAATTTTGAACTCATAGAAATCAATACAAATTGTATTAAAGAAATTAAAGCTTTACTTAGAGAAAAACGTATTTTGCAACAAGAAACAAATAAATTTGCTAATAGAGCAAAGGAGCTTGAACCTGAAATTGAGGCAATAAAAGTTGCAAAAACCAAAGAGGTGGTTGAATCTTGCCTAAGTTGTGAAAAACTTACACATAAGGTTGACTCTTTGAAAAGCAACTTGTCTAACCTTCAAGTTGAAGCTCTAAGCTTTTAAAATTCAAAAAGAGTAGTGTCACTTTAGATAATATGTTGAGTCAACAAAAATTGTCCCAAGATAAGGAAGGTCTTGTGATGATGTACCCTCCGAACGGGTCGAAGGACTCCCCTTCGAGCCTGTAGAAAGCCCTCTCTTCGGAGGCCCAGGTTAATCTCCTAACACGTTTCATTGGCGTAAAACCATTCGCCTGCGAACTGGTTACCATGTGGGAATCCGCCAATCAAAGCCTTAAGCCCTTCGGGGTATCTCCTACGAAGGAACTAGCACGGAGAGCTATCCTGACCTGGTCAAACCCACGTCTCCTCTTCCCCTTGGCTTTCCTGCCAAAACAGAGATCGTGGGCTACAAAGCCCTAGCGGTTACCATATTTCATGGGACGCCCCCATGATCTCCGAATCATGCGCAAACCGCCCACTAAGCCCTATTTCTCCCCTATAAATAGCTTAGTCGGGCTGGAAAAAAGTAAGTTAACTTCACTCTCTCAATTTACGACCTACATTACCATTACACATACTTACTCGCACGCCGAAGGTGGTTCGCAAGGTCCAACCCCTGCGCAATCACTTAAGGTGGTGTCTTCGTATTTCTTATTTCAGGTTAAGAACAAGCTTGGCGCAATCTCAACACCCCATTATTCCTTTGATCATCGTCGAAGGCTTGGTTGTGCAACTAATTGTTCAATCATCTTGGATTTTCAAAAACTCATAAAATTACTCCAACGAGTCAAAGCAAACCAATCATGTTTATAAAAGTAAGTAAACACGTAAAGTCAAAATCTGTAATTCCTCAAACTCATATTTCAAACACTCGTGGTACTCAAGAACCCATTGCAAAACATGAAACCACAAACAATTTTACAAACCGGTTTCAAGTAATGGACTTGGTTACACTAAAACTCGAGTCGACCAAAGACCACTTCTACCAACACCCAACTTGAGACCTTCAACTTCATACAACCAAAGATGTCCATTTCAAAACAAACCTAACCTACACAAACGACCTTCTTTTCAAAAGAGAAAAAGTTCATACAACAACCGGAGATCTTCACATCATAAATCATATAACTCATCTCAAAGGAGAGACAACTCCTACCCAAACAAAGATATTTTAGACCAAACATTTACCAAAACATTAGACCAAGTTTTCAACACCAAAGTAATTTTCAAAATAATCATTGGTCTATGTTCTCAAGATATGGTCTTGAAACACTTAGTGTCTTACTTCAAGACCCAAGGATGTTCAACTTGGGAATGTTTTATACTAACCACAATGGACCCAACAAACATTGGGGACCAAGTTTTTGAGTTATATGTTTGTTAGGTATAAGCTTGAACCGACCTATTAGATTGTTAAAAGTGGTTGCACCAAGCACATGATCGTAGTAGAAGATTGTTTTGGTGTACATAAGTAACCTTTGAGGAAAGGTCATCGGTAGTTTAAGCATCAATGGTGGATCTTTATCTCGTGGTCATGAAACAAAAAACATCCATTAAAATCGAGCTAAGTTTTCCTTTATGCTTATGAATCTTTAAGTGCTTCATATGTTAGTTGTCAAAAATGTTGTGTGAACTTGTTTGATGCTAGGTAGCTTATTTTTGTCATAACTTGAAACTTAGGAGAACTTAGAAAATTAAAGGCGGTTAACATAAAGTGAGTGATGAGTGTCTAAATACTCATCATTTTTACCTAATCTGAACTGCCAAAACATCCAAAAACACTCAGAAATGTATCATAATACTGAAATTATCACAAAATTGTGTTTTATATGTTTCAGATGCAAAATGTTTAAAAACAGTTGAAAAACGAACAAAGTTTGCATAATTGGCAGTTTCAGTCCCTCAACTTTCAAAAGTTGTCAAAACTAGTCCCTGAAGGTTTTAAATAAATGAAAAGTCAACTTAAGTCCTTGGGAAACCAAAAATGTTCACAAAAAGTCCCTGGATAAAAGTTTACACAAAATGGCAATTTTTACCCCTCAAGTTACAAATTTGGCAAAATTAGTCCCTGGGTATTATAAAACTTGAAATTTCACAAAATACCCTTGTACTATGCATGAACTTACAAATTGGAACACTTTTGATAACTTTTGGGAATTTACAAAACAAGTCCTTCTAAAATCCAAATTTACATTTTAGGTCCCTAAAGTTTTAAAATGATAAAAAAATACAACTTTGGTCCTTGTGTAATTATTTTATGGCAGGTTTAGTCCTTTGAAGATATTTTGGAAAGATGACAACTCAGCCCTCAACTATTCAGTAATTACAAGATTAGTCCTTGTGATTTATTATAAACTAAATCCGGATCCAAGCTAAACCCTTAACCCAAAATAAATAAACAAACAAACCCAACCCATCCTATTTACTAAACCCAGCCCAACCAAGCCCAACTTCCTTAAACACCCAACCCGACCCACCTTTTTAGTTTAAACCCAGGGTCAAACTTATGTTTGACCCGTCTCTTTCCCTGAATACCCGCCAAACCACCAAACCATACCACCTTACCCATGGTTTCTCTGCTAAACCACTCCCCATCCAATCCAACTCACCTAACAATACAAGAAGCATTGATTGCTTCTTCTCCACTCCCCTGAATAGCATTAAATGCTTAAACCTGCTAAATCCTCCACTAGTACTTTTGGCGCCAAAATTCAATTGGATGACTGAGATCGAATGGAAGCAAACCAATGGTGGGGATTTGATCAGAGGAAGATGTGAAGATGTTCCCAAGATATTTTAGTATAAATAGCAATGTATTGTAGCCTTAATAAGTAGTAGTTAATTTTAGTTAATCGTAATTTTCAATATCAGTCTTTCAATTCTTGTAATTTTCAATTAAGCTTTAATGCAAGTTTGTTTCAAGTTACTTTGTCCCATTTCAAGTTATTTTGTGCTAATTTCAAGTTATAATTAGTTATCAAGTTCTATTGTAATTCGAATAAGCTAAAAGCTCATTTAAAATCTATCAAAAGCTCCAATAAACCTTTCCTATAAACTGACATAAGCTCATAGTAGCTTAATATAAGTTTATATAGCACTCACTAGTTCTTTAACTCCAATTTGAATCGAAGTCAACCAAAGTCAACAAAGGAGCTTAATAAGCTGTAATGGATGAATAAGCTGAATTTCTGGAAGCTTATGGGTTAGTGGCTTCTTGGAAAGCCTATAAGTGGTTCTTGGTCCCTAGTTCTTGGTCTTATTGCACAATTCGATTGTAAGCCTTGATTTCCATTTTAGCTTAATTTTCATACTACTGTTCTAAAAGCTCATTTTAACTTGTCTTTATCATTCTTAGTTTATTAATAGTTCTTAACAACTTTTCATTCAAGTCCTTTAGTTCTAAACTGCTTTGGTCATCTTTTCACTTTAATAACTTATAAAAACCAAAAATAAGCCATCATAAGCTAGCTTCTTTATCTGCTTTATTAGAAGTCACTAAGTCAATTTTAATAGCTTATTACACTTATAGTATCATCAGAGTTCATTTCATAGCTTAGCATAGCCACCTCAGTTCACAAATACCAAAACAGTCCTCTAAAAGGACTGTTTGGTTTAACTCTGCCAAACAATCCAAACACCCCATTACTGTGCATTTGCCACAAGCCCACTTTCACACAAGCTTTTCTCATACCTTAGAAGCTAAATTCAACTTTTGATCAGACCTTCAACTAGATATAGCCATTTTGAACCCACCTTGTGAAATTCAGTCCACAAAGAGCTCAGACCAGCTCAAACAAGCTACAAGCTTGTTCAGTCCTTGTCTTTGGCACTTTTGTGCTTCAATTAGTCCACTAGTCGATTCTTAAAGCCCTTAGACCAACTGCACAAGTTGTGCACAAAACACAAGCAACATCAGTAAGAAGTCTGCATTAGCAGACTTGTGTGTGATTTTGGAATCTTTGGGAATTTTTAATTCACTCTCTACAAGCCCGAATAAGCTACTTCTTTTTGATTCATAAACTTCACTAGCTTGTCTCATAGTAGTATTTTTGTTTTGAATTATAGAACTCTCTAAGGCCACGTAATTAGCCCTCAAAGTAGGCCCTACAGCCCTGGTGCAGGGCACCTTCTCAGCAGACCAAAGAAGCTTTAAGCTCTTTTGAGCTTATAAGCTCTTAACCCTGAGCTTTTTCCAGTTCCTAGTAGTTACTCAGTTGTATAACAATCCATAGGACCCTTTTTCACAAGCCCATAGCTTATAAACAAACTTATAGCTTGTTATCAGTTACTTAGTTCATCAAAGCTCATAAAAGCTCAACTGCAGTCCATAAGCTGCTGTTTCTAGCTTATTTCGTACGATCCAAAAATAAGTCCAGTATTAAAAGTCATTATTAATATCTACTAGATAAGTCTCAAAAGAAAAATCTCCAAAAAAAATAAAGTTTAGATAAAAAGTTGCTTGTGGGATTCGAACCTGTGACCTTGTGGTTATCTGGGTCAAAACCAAAGCGAACTCGTGCACCATCTGGGCTAAGTGTTACTTAGTGTTTTAAGTTTCATCAGTTATTTATATACTTGTCCAGTCCGAATAAGCTTATTTTCTTATTAGCTTATTTTCTGCTTATCAGAATAAGCTACCACCTCCATTTTATTTTTTATACCTCAGTAATCACTTAGAGTAATCTATAAAAAAGTTTCAGATTTTTATTAATAGTTTTAATATTTTTAATCTTTTAATTAGTTTAAAATAGTAATTAAATCATAATAAATAGAAAAATAATCAGAAAAATACAAATCCAATTTTCATAATTTTCTTTTGTCATTTTTAATCTAGGAAAAATATAAAAATATTTTTAGACCTTAAGAAAATCAAAAATAGAAATAAAGTGATAGCTTCTATTTAATAGAATTTATCTTTTTAAATTTTAATTAAGTAATTTTCATTTTTATAATTTTCTTAGTTTCTAATTACTTAGTAATATTTTTAGAAAAAGTTTTAGAATTTTCTTAGTTCATTTAGTATTTTTTATAATTTAAATTAGTTTAATTAATAATTAAATAATAAATAATTAATAATAAATAAATAAAAAGTATAAAAAATTATAATTTAAGTTTTTAAATAAGTTTTAAGTTATTTCACATTTTTAGGTTTTAAATTTCATAAATTTTAATTTTAGTTCCATTTTAGCTGTCCCGTTACGCGTTTGTAATTTATTTTATTCGCGTTTAAATTCCCTGTGCATATCTGTTTTTATTTGATATTTAGAATTGTTAAATAAATCAAAATCAAAAGCAATCTAAATCATCAGTCACTCTAATCCTAGCTTTTCACAGTTTTCCATTCACATCTCGTTGGGAAACGATCCGGGTGATCACTTGCCTGGTTTCATACACTACACACGAGCATTCGTTCCGAGACTGTTTGTCTTTTATCATTTATTACGGTTGACCGTTCACAAGTGGTTGACTTGTGTGATAGAGAAATAAAAGATAAGTGTTTTCAGACGGATCAAATTTTGGCGCCGCTGCCGGGGAGGTGTGCTGCGACTATTGTGTAAGTTTTAGCGATTAGTGATTCGAGATCCTTCTCCCAAGAAGTTCCTAATTCCCATAAACAATATAAAATACAAAAATATTTTCTTTTCTTTTCTATATATATTATTATTATAATTATCATATAAATTAAAAACCCAAAAACATTTTCCACTTTCTTTAATAATAACAAATAAAAATTAACCATCGAGAACCAAGACTGAGCACTACCTAACTGGGGGTGCGGCCATAATAAGTTCCCAAACTTAAGATAAAAACTTGCCTTTGTATCACTTGCGAATATCGGCTCACCTTTAATTGATAAACAAACTCTAACGGAGGTTCTAGGATAGTCTGACATTAAATTGTCGGACTGAAAGAAGCGGGTTTTTAAGGAGCGTAATTGCCCACCTTTGCTTCTCCGCCACTCTGTGCGTTTGTCAGTTAGAGAGCTACCGTACGCCTGTTGATTATTGGTTTAAGTTCACTTGTGTTTTTTCTCGATCTTGATTTTTAATAGAAAAATTTTGTTTTCATAAAATCCAAAAAGAATCTTCTTACCCTTTTCTGAGTTTCCTCCACCATAAAGGATTCTTAAACTCGTCTTAGTGCATGCGCACTCGTTCTTCTAGGTCTACAAGCCCTCTCCGTGAGCTTGGAAAAATACCTCGAAGACGTCGTAGACGTTCTGCTCCGTCAGTCGTACCCGAGTTACGTACTGAACCCATTACCACTATCATCATGGCAGAAGACCGCCCTATGAATGAGCTTCTCCAAGCTCCCACCACTGGGTACGGGGATGCCATTGTTGTTCCAGCCATCGTGGCTGAGAATTTTGAGCTTAAGACTGGGTTGATAAACCTGGTAACCCAGCGGCAATTCTATGGTTTTGAAAGGGACGATCCTCAAGATCACATTAGATGGTTCAATAAAATCACATCTACCATCAAATGCAAAAGTGTCCCTGAGGAATCAATAAAACTTATTCTTTTCCCGTTTTCCATCGATGGGGCAGCCCGGATTTGGCTTGACAAACAACCCCCTCGATCGATAACAACATGGGAAGATTTGGTTCAGAAATTCGTGAATGAATTCTTTCCTCCTTCTAAAACCACGCATCTTAAAAATGAAATCATGAAATTCACTCAAAGGTTTGATGAACCATTTGGAGAAGCATGGGATCGTTTCAAAGAATTGCTCCGCAAATGTCCGCATCACGGTTTCACCGATTTGATGCAGATGGACACCTTCTACAGTGGGTTAAACCCATCTGATCAAGATTCTCTCAATGCCTCAGCTGGAGGTAATTTTCTGAGCAAATCCACTAAGGAAGCCATTGCTCTCATTGAAAATAAGTCTAAGGTCCGCACTACACGAAACAGGACATATAATTCCCAGGCTAGTGCTGGTCCTTCCACTTCATCTCCCGTGAGTCAGTCCAGTACTGATACTCAGCTTGCTGAACTCACGAAGGTTATTCAAGCTTTGGTTTCCTCCACACAAAAGAAAGAGTCCGCTCCGCAAACTTCTCACACTGCTGAGGTTAAAAAAATAGAAGTTTGTGTTACTTGTGGTGGTCCTCACGCTTACTACAATTGTACTGCCACCGATGGCAATGCATTTGAAGTCAAAGCTTTAGCCGGATCTTCCAATCAAGGAGGTGGTCAATACCATCCTCAAGGGGAAACAAATTACCGTGCTAGCAATCAGCATGGACCACCCGGCTTTCCTTCTCCCAACAATCCAAACAGGATTAATCCTAATCAACAGAGAGGGCAAAACATGCAAAATCAATTTAATGCCCCAAACAATCAATACCCACCCCAGAGGGGTAATCAAGGGTATTCAGCTCCTAATCACCAAGTACCTCTCCCAAATGAACTTGATAACTACATCAAGTTTAATGAGACCAAAATGAAGGCAATACAAAATCAGATATCTGGATTGAGGAATGAATTTCAAACTTCAATATATAAGCAAGGAACTGAGCTTAAGAATGAGCTTTCAAATAAAATTGATCATTCTCAAAGCGAAGTTAAGAATATGCTTACCAGTCTCATGAACCATATCAATCCACCTTCTACCTCGGGAGGTCTTCCTGGTAATACCATTCCAAACCCAAAAGGTGAACTGAAAGCTGTCACCACACGCAGTGGTAAAGCTTACGATGGACCCACTATTTCTACTACCACTTCTTCTCCTCTCCCCAAGGTAGTGGAAAGTGAACCTGAAGTGACTGAGGACAAGGAACTCCCTATTAATAACGGAGGTGCCGACAATGTCCTACTTCAATTTGTCCAGAAACCAAAACCCAAACCAGGAGTTGTTTTTGAAATCCCTGTTGAAAACCCTAAATCCAAACCTTATATTCCGGAACCCGATGTTCCGAAGACAAATGCTAAGCCTTACCTCCCATATCCTCAAAGGCTTAATGATCAAAGGCTCCATGAGAAAACTAACAACCAAATGATGAAATTTTTGGAAATTTTCCAGAAATTACACTTCGATATTAGTTTTGTTGATGCCTTGCTGTATATGCCGAAATTCGCTTCTCAATTCAAAAGTCTTTTAAGCAACAAAGAGAAGTTAGTTGAATTGGCAAAAACTCCGTTAAATGAGACTTGCTCAGCAGTGCTCCTTAAAAAACTTCCAGAAAAGTTAGGAGACCCTGGTAAATTTCTCATTCCTTGTGAATTCCCGGGAATGGTTAAATGCTATGCCTTGGCCGATCTCGGTGCAAGCATTAACCTGATGCCACTTTCCGTGTGGAAAAAACTTTCACTCCCGGCTCTGACTCCCACAAGGATGACTCTTGAATTAGCAGATCGCACTGAAACTATTCCTAAGGGCGTTGCTGAAGACGTTTTTGTCAAAGTAGGAAAGTTTCATTTCCCAGCCGATTTCGTGGTTGTGGATTTTGAATGCGATTCCCGTGTACCTCTCATTCTCGGGAGATCCTTTTTAAGGACCGGACGTGCTTTGATAGATGTCTATGGCGAAGAAATAACCCTTCGGGTTGACCATGACCAAGTCACGTTTAATATTAATGCAAACTCTAAACCTCTAACCGCCAAACGCAATATTGCTATGGTTGAAAAATCTGAAAGATTTGATCCAAAACTTTCTAGGTTCACGGTTAAGAGTGTTTCTGATAAACGTGTTGAGCTTAAAGCAAAGAAAATTGCTCCTGGTTCAAACAAGTGGTTTGAAAGTTGTACCACAGAAGTTAAGAGCGTCTTTGACTACGATGAACTAGAATCGGAGAATGAATCGGAAGTGGAAAACATTGCTAGCTCTAAAAGCACGCCACTTATCCCATCTCTGGAAACAGTTTATCGAATTGAAATGGTTAATTCTGTGGATGATCCAAACATTGCTCTCTCTTCATACCCTTCTCTCAATACAGTTGAGGAAAGTGATCCCTTTTGGGATGAGGTAGAGGATTTTCTTGCTCGAGATAGTTCGCCTCCGCATGAGGTTGATGATAACTATCTTGATCCTGAGGGGGACATTCTTTATTTAGAAAGTTTGTTAAACAAAGATCCAATTCCCCCTCCTCCACTAAAACAACTTCATAATGAGGGAAGTAATTCTATGCTGGAAGAAATCGAGGCTTATTTCGATTTGGATACATTTCTTCCGGGAATTGATGACACTGAGAGTAATCAGGAGGGAGATGTTATTCTGCTTCTTGAACAATTGTTATACCCAGACGATTATCCCTCCCTCCCACCCAAACCACTTCATAAAAAGGAAATTAAGTCAGTTGCGGTAACTGATAAATTTCCGGAGATCAAGATTAAAGACTTGCCTCCTCCACTTGAAAATGCAATTCTTGAGGAGGAAGTTCTTATCCTAATTGCTGTTCAGATCTCTCTTCTACCCTTCACCTACCCGGTGATTTCCCCAATCTTTCACTCATTCAGGAGTGAGGATATTACTTTTGACCCCGGCATTGTCCATTTAACATTGGTTTAAATGCCGGATTTCCTGGTCTCTTACTTCCCCATAAACTTTTAAATCGTTTTTTCTCCCGGGCTGTTCAGGAGCCCTTTGTTACGGTTGACCATTCACAAGTGGTTGACTTGTGTGATAAACCTGTCTGTTCGGGAGAAATCAACTCAGTTCGGGGTCGAGTCAAGCTAGCGACTCGGTTATCAAAAACAGTAGCAAAATATGGGTTTTCACCCATGTTTCACCTTAGTGTGGGGGAGATGCCCCACATGTTGTATATATGTAAAGTTAAAACCAAAAAAAAAAAAAAAAAAAAAAAAAAAAAAAAAAAAAAAAAAAAAAGAGGGAATTTGCATGCCTTAACGGCTTAAATGCAAATTAAATAAAAATAAAATAAATAGCTATATAAAATAAAAGGCTATTAGTATTTCCCTTTCACGTTCTAAGTGTTGGTTTAACAACCGGTTCTTTGAATATTGAGGGCAATATTCAGTTCTAAGTGTGGGGGGGAATTCTTGCGAATTTGATCAAATGTACCATCTAGTACCCCCATTTTAGCCAAAATTTTAAAAATTTTTCTCACTTAGAACTCAATAAATGGTTATCAGTCCGCCATGTCTAACCCACATAAGGATTGGCTAATCCGAGAGCAAACGGCTCTTGGTAAAGATGTCTCAAATCCGTTGATGGCTTGCAATTTGCCGAAAATTGTATGGTATTCGACTCACCATATCTTCATAAGTGAAGAGTTGGCTAGCCCGCAAGGTTATGGCTTGTGGTTAAGGCAGTGAAAAACCATGATTGGTAATCAGCTCACCAAAGATAATATTAATAATTTATCTAAGAGTTGGCTAGTCCAGAAGCAAACGGCTTTTGGTAAAGACAAATCAAAACCGTTGACAGCTTGTGGTTTGCTCAAAATCACTTGGTTATCATTGTACCAAAGTTCTTACTTGAACTGAAACAATTGGCTACTCCAGAAGTAATAGCTTTTGGTAAAGAGTCTTTCAAATCCATTAAATCTTCATAAAATATTGCTAGGGACTAGCAATAGTTTAGTGTGGGGGATTGATGAGTGTCTAAATACTCATCATTTTTACCTAATCTGAACTGCCAAAACATCCAAAAACACTCAGAAATGTATCATAATACTGAAATTATCACAAAATTGTGTTTTATATGTTTCAGATGCAAAATGTTTAAAAACAGTTGAAAAACGAACAAAGTTTGCATAATTGGCAGTTTCAGTCCCTCAACTTTCAAAAGTTGTCAAAACTAGTCCCTGAAGGTTTTAAATAAATGAAAAGTCAACTTAAGTCCTTGGGAAACCAAAAATGTTCACAAAAAGTCCCTGGATAAAAGTTTACACAAAATGGCAATTTTTACCCCTCAAGTTACAAATTTGGCAAAATTAGTCCCTGGGTATTATAAAACTTGAAATTTCACAAAATACCCTTGTACTATGCATGAACTTACAAATTGGAACACTTTTGATAACTTTTGGGAATTTACAAAACAAGTCCTTCTAAAATCCAAATTTACATTTTAGGTCCCTAAAGTTTTAAAATGATAAAAAATACAACTTTGGTCCTTGTGTAATTATTTTATGGCAGGTTTAGTCCTTTGAAGATATTTTGGAAAGATGACAACTCAGCCCTCAACTATTCAGTAATTACAAGATTAGTCCTTGTGATTTATTATAAACTAAATCCGGATCCAAGCTAAACCCTTAACCCAAAATAAATAAACAAACAAACCCAACCCATCCTATTTACTAAACCCAGCCCAACCAAGCCCAACTTCCTTAAACACCCAACCCGACCCACCTTTTTAGTTTAAACCCAGGGTCAAACTTATGTTTGACCCGTCTCTTTCCCTGAATACCCGCCAAACCACCAAACCATACCACCTTACCCATGGTTTCTCTGCTAAACCACTCCCCATCCAATCCAACTCACCTAACAATACAAGAAGCATTGATTGCTTCTTCTCCACTCCCCTGAATAGCATTAAATGCTTAAACCTGCTAAATCCTCCACTAGTACTTTTGGCGCCAAAATTCAATTGGATGACTGAGATCGAATGGAAGCAAACCAATGGTGGGGATTTGATCAGAGGAAGATGTGAAGATGTTCCCAAGATATTTTAGTATAAATAGCAATGTATTGTAGCCTTAATAAGTAGTAGTTAATTTTAGTTAATCGTAATTTTCAATATCAGTCTTTCAATTCTTGTAATTTTCAATTAAGCTTTAATGCAAGTTTGTTTCAAGTTACTTTGTCCCATTTCAAGTTATTTTGTGCTAATTTCAAGTTATAATTAGTTATCAAGTTCTATTGTAATTCGAATAAGCTAAAAGCTCATTTAAAATCTATCAAAAGCTCCAATAAACCTTTCCTATAAACTGACATAAGCTCATAGTAGCTTAATATAAGTTTATATAGCACTCACTAGTTCTTTAACTCCAATTTGAATCGAAGTCAACCAAAGTCAACAAAGGAGCTTAATAAGCTGTAATGGATGAATAAGCTGAATTTCTGGAAGCTTATGGGTTAGTGGCTTCTTGGAAAGCCTATAAGTGGTTCTTGGTCCCTAGTTCTTGGTCTTATTGCACAATTCGATTGTAAGCCTTGATTTCCATTTTAGCTTAATTTTCATACTACTGTTCTAAAAGCTCATTTTAACTTGTCTTTATCATTCTTAGTTTATTAATAGTTCTTAACAACTTTTCATTCAAGTCCTTTAGTTCTAAACTGCTTTGGTCATCTTTTCACTTTAATAACTTATAAAAACCAAAAATAAGCCATCATAAGCTAGCTTCTTTATCTGCTTTATTAGAAGTCACTAAGTCAATTTTAATAGCTTATTACACTTATAGTATCATCAGAGTTCATTTCATAGCTTAGCATAGCCACCTCAGTTCACAAATACCAAAACAGTCCTCTAAAAGGACTGTTTGGTTTAACTCTGCCAAACAATCCAAACACCCCATTACTGTGCATTTGCCACAAGCCCACTTTCACACAAGCTTTTCTCATACCTTAGAAGCTAAATTCAACTTTTGATCAGACCTTCAACTAGATATAGCCATTTTGAACCCACCTTGTGAAATTCAGTCCACAAAGAGCTCAGACCAGCTCAAACAAGCTACAAGCTTGTTCAGTCCTTGTCTTTGGCACTTTTGTGCTTCAATTAGTCCACTAGTCGATTCTTAAAGCCCTTAGACCAACTGCACAAGTTGTGCACAAAACACATGCAACATCAGTAAGAAGTCTGCATTAGCAGACTTGTGTGTGATTTTGGAATCTTTGGGAATTTTTAATTCACTCTCTACAAGCCCGAATAAGCTACTTCTTTTTGATTCATAAACTTCACTAGCTTGTCTCATAGTAGTATTTTTGTTTTGAATTATAGAACTCTCTAAGGCCACGTAATTAGCCCTCAAAGTAGGCCCTACAGCCCTGGTGCAGGGCACCTTCTCAGCAGACCAAAGAAGCTTTAAGCTCTTTTGAGCTTATAAGCTCTTAACCCTGAGCTTTTTCCAGTTCCTAGTAGTTACTCAGTTGTATAACAATCCATAGGACCCTTTTTCACAAGCCCATAGCTTATAAACAAACTTATAGCTTGTTATCAGTTACTTAGTTCATCAAAGCTCATAAAAGCTCAACTGCAGTCCATAAGCTGCTGTTTCTAGCTTATTTCGTACGATCCAAAAATAAGTCCAGTATTAAAAGTCATTATTAATATCTACTAGATAAGTCTCAAAAGAAAAATCTCCAAAAAAAATAAAGTTTAGATAAAAAGTTGCTTGTGGGATTCGAACCTGTGACCTTGTGGTTATCTGGGTCAAAACCAAAGCGAACTCGTGCACCATCTGGGCTAAGTGTTACTTAGTGTTTTAAGTTTCATCAGTTATTTATATACTTGTCCAGTCCGAATAAGCTTATTTTCTTATTAGCTTATTTTCTGCTTATCAGAATAAGCTACCACCTCCATTTTATTTTTTATACCTCAGTAATCACTTAGAGTAATCTATAAAAAAGTTTCAGATTTTTATTAATAGTTTTAATATTTTTAATCTTTTAATTAGTTTAAAATAGTAATTAAATCATAATAAATAGAAAAATAATCAGAAAAATACAAATCCAATTTTCATAATTTTCTTTTGTCATTTTTAATCTAGGAAAAATATAAAAATATTTTTAGACCTTAAGAAAATCAAAAATAGAAATAAAGTGATAGCTTCTATTTAATAGAATTTATCTTTTTAAATTTTAATTAAGTAATTTTCATTTTTATAATTTTCTTAGTTTCTAATTACTTAGTAATATTTTTAGAAAAAGTTTTAGAATTTTCTTAGTTCATTTAGTATTTTTTATAATTTAAATTAGTTTAATTAATAATTAAATAATAAATAATTAATAATAAATAAATAAAAAGTATAAAAAATTATAATTTAAGTTTTTAAATAAGTTTTAAGTTATTTCACATTTTTAGGTTTTAAATTTCATAAATTTTAATTTTAGTTCCATTTTAGCTGTCCCGTTACGCGTTTGTAATTTATTTTATTCGCGTTTAAATTCCCTGTGCATATCTGTTTTTATTTGATATTTAGAATTGTTAAATAAATCAAAATCAAAAGCAATCTAAATCATCAGTCACTCTAATCCTAGCTTTTCACAGTTTTCCATTCACATCTCGTTGGGAAACGATCCGGGTGATCACTTGCCTGGTTTCATACACTACACACGAGCATTCGTTCCGAGACTGTTTGTCTTTTATCATTTATTACGGTTGACCGTTCACAAGTGGTTGACTTGTGTGATAGAGAAATAAAAGATAAGTGTTTTCAGACGGATCAAATTTTGGCGCCGCTGCCGGGGAGGTGTGCTGCGACTATTGTGTAAGTTTTAGCGATTAGTGATTCGAGATCCTTCTCCCAAGAAGTTCCTAATTCCCATAAACAATATAAAATACAAAAATATTTTCTTTTCTTTTCTATATATATTATTATTATAATTATCATATAAATTAAAAACCCAAAAACATTTTCCACTTTCTTTAATAATAACAAATAAAAATTAACCATCGAGAACCAAGACTGAGCACTACCTAACTGGGGGTGCGGCCATAATAAGTTCCCAAACTTAAGATAAAAACTTGCCTTTGTATCACTTGCGAATATCGGCTCACCTTTAATTGATAAACAAACTCTAACGGAGGTTCTAGGATAGTCTGACATTAAATTGTCGGACTGAAAGAAGCGGGTTTTTAAGGAGCGTAATTGCCCACCTTTGCTTCTCCGCCACTCTGTGCGTTTGTCAGTTAGAGAGCTACCGTACGCCTGTTGATTATTGGTTTAAGTTCACTTGTGTTTCTTCTCGATCTTGATTTTTAATAGAAAAATTTTGTTTTCATAAAATCCAAAAAGAATCTTCTTACCCTTTTCTGAGTTTCCTCCACCATAAAGGATTCTTAAACTCGTCTTAGTGCATGCGCACTCGTTCTTCTAGGTCTACAAGCCCTCTCCGTGAGCTTGGAAAAATACCTCGAAGACGTCGTAGACGTTCTGCTCCGTCAGTCGTACCCGAGTTACGTACTGAACCCATTACCACTATCATCATGGCAGAAGACCGCCCTATGAATGAGCTTCTCCAAGCTCCCACCACTGGGTACGGGGATGCCATTGTTGTTCCAGCCATCGTGGCTGAGAATTTTGAGCTTAAGACTGGGTTGATAAACCTGGTAACCCAGCGGCAATTCTATGGTTTTGAAAGGGACGATCCTCAAGATCACATTAGATGGTTCAATAAAATCACATCTACCATCAAATGCAAAAGTGTCCCTGAGGAATCAATAAAACTTCTTCTTTTCCCGTTTTCCATCGATGGGGCAGCCCGGATTTGGCTTGACAAACAACCCCCTCGATCGATAACAACATGGGAAGATTTGGTTCAGAAATTCGTGAATGAATTCTTTCCTCCTTCTAAAACCACGCATCTTAAAAATGAAATCATGAAATTCACTCAAAGGTTTGATGAACCATTTGGAGAAGCATGGGATCGTTTCAAAGAATTGCTCCGCAAATGTCCGCATCACGGTTTCACCGATTTGATGCAGATGGACATCTTCTACAGTGGGTTAAACCCATCTGATCAAGATTCTCTCAATGCCTCAGCTGGAGGTAATTTTTTGAGCAAATCCACTAAGGAAGCCATTGCTCTCATTGAAAATAAGTCTAAGGTCCGCACTACACGAAACAGGACATATAATTCCCAGGCTAGTGCTGGTCCTTCCACTTCATCTCCCGTGAGTCAGTCCAGTACTGATACTCAGCTTGCTGAACTCACGAAGGTTATTCAAGCTTTGGTTTCCTCCACACAAAAGAAAGAGTCCGCTCCGCAAACTTCTCACACTGCTGAGGTTAAAAAAATAGAAGTTTGTGTTACTTGTGGTGGTCCTCACGCTTACTACAATTGTACTGCCACCGATGGCAATGCATTTGAAGTCAAAGCTTTAGCCGGATCTTCCAATCAAGGAGGTGGTCAATACCATCCTCAAGGGGAAACAAATTACCGTGCTAGCAATCAGCATGGACCACCCGGCTTTCCTTCTCCCAACAATCCAAACAGGATTAATCCTAATCAACAGAGAGGGCAAAACATGCAAAATCAATTTAATGCCCCAAACAATCAATACCCACCCCAGAGGGGTAATCAAGGGTATTCAGCTCCTAATCACCAAGTACCTCTCCCAAATGAACTTGATAACTACATCAAGTTTAATGAGACCAAAATGAAGGCAATACAAAATCAGATATCTGGATTGAGGAATGAATTTCAAACTTCAATATATAAGCAAGGAACTGAGCTTAAGAATGAGCTTTCAAATAAAATTGATCATTCTCAAAGCGAAGTTAAGAATATGCTTACCAGTCTCATGAACCATATCAATCCACCTTCTACCTCGGGAGGTCTTCCTGGTAATACCATTCCAAACCCAAAAGGTGAACTGAAAGCTGTCACCACACGCAGTGGTAAAGCTTACGATGGACCCACTATTTCTACTACCACTTTTCTTCTCCTCTCCCCAAGGTAGTGGAAAGTGAACCTGAAGTGACTGAGGACAAGGAACTCCCTATTAATAACGGAGGTGCCGACAATGTCCTACTTCAATTTGTCCAGAAACCAAAACCCAAACCAGGAGTTGTTTTTGAAATCCCTGTTGAAAACCCTAAATCCAAACCTTATATTCCGGAACCCGATGTTCCGAAGACAAATGCTAAGCCTTACCTCCCATATCCTCAAAGGCTTAATGATCAAAGGCTCCATGAGAAAACTAACAACCAAATGATGAAATTTTTGGAAATTTTCCAGAAATTACACTTCGATATTAGTTTTGTTGATGCCTTGCTGTATATGCCGAAATTCGCTTCTCAATTCAAAAGTCTTTTAAGCAACAAAGAGAAGTTAGTTGAATTGGCAAAAACTCCGTTAAATGAGACTTGCTCAGCAGTGCTCCTTAAAAAACTTCCAGAAAAGTTAGGAGACCCTGGTAAATTTCTCATTCCTTGTGAATTCCCGGGAATGGTTAAATGCTATGCCTTGGCCGATCTCGGTGCAAGCATTAACCTGATGCCACTTTCCGTGTGGAAAAAACTTTCACTCCCGGCTCTGACTCCCACAAGGATGACTCTTGAATTAGCAGATCGCACTGAAACTATTCCTAAGGGCGTTGCTGAAGACGTTTTTGTCAAAGTAGGAAAGTTTCATTTCCCAGCCGATTTCGTGGTTGTGGATTTTGAATGCGATTCCCGTGTACCTCTCATTCTCGGGAGATCCTTTTTAAGGACCGGACGTGCTTTGATAGATGTCTATGGCGAAGAAATAACCCTTCGGGTTGACCATGACCAAGTCACGTTTAATATTAATGCAAACTCTAAACCTCTAACCGCCAAACGCAATATTGCTATGGTTGAAAAATCTGAAAGATTTGATCCAAAACTTTCTAGGTTCACGGTTAAGAGTGTTTCTGATAAACGTGTTGAGCTTAAAGCAAAGAAAATTGCTCCTGGTTCAAACAAGTGGTTTGAAAGTTGTACCACAGAAGTTAAGAGCGTCTTTGACTACGATGAACTAGAATCGGAGAATGAATCGGAAGTGGAAAACATTGCTAGCTCTAAAAGCACGCCACTTATCCCATCTCTGGAAACAGTTTATCGAATTGAAATGGTTAATTCTGTGGATGATCCAAACATTGCTCTCTCTTCATACCCTTCTCTCAATACAGTTGAGGAAAGTGATCCCTTTTGGGATGAGGTAGAGGATTTTCTTGCTCGAGATAGTTCGCCTCCGCATGAGGTTGATGATAACTATCTTGATCCTGAGGGGGACATTCTTTATTTAGAAAGTTTGTTAAACAAAGATCCAATTCCCCCTCCTCCACTAAAACAACTTCATAATGAGGGAAGTAATTCTATGCTGGAAGAAATCGAGGCTTATTTCGATTTGGATACATTTCTTCCGGGAATTGATGACACTGAGAGTAATCAGGAGGGAGATGTTATTCTGCTTCTTGAACAATTGTTATACCCAGACGATTATCCCTCCCTCCCACCCAAACCACTTCATAAAAAGGAAATTAAGTCAGTTGCGGTAACTGATAAATTTCCGGAGATCAAGATTAAAGACTTGCCTCCTCCACTTGAAAATGCAATTCTTGAGGAGGAAGTTCTTATCCTAATTGCTGTTCAGATCTCTCTTCTACCCTTCACCTACCCGGTGATTTCCCCAATCTTTCACTCATTCAGGAGTGAGGATATTACTTTTGACCCCGGCATTGTCCATTTAACATTGGTTTAAATGCCGGATTTCCTGGTCTCTTACTTCCCCATAAACTTTTAAATCGTTTTTTCTCCCGGGCTGTTCAGGAGCCCTTTGTTACGGTTGACCATTCACAAGTGGTTGACTTGTGTGATAAACCTGTCTGTTCGGGAGAAATCAACTCAGTTCGGGGTCGAGTCAAGCTAGCGACTCGGTTATCAAAAACAGTAGCAAAATATGGGTTTTCACCCATGTTTCACCTTAGTGTGGGGGAGATGCCCCACATGTTGTATATATGTAAAGTTAAAAAAAAAAAAAAAAAAAAAAAAAAAAAAAAGAAAAAAAAAAAAGAGGGAATTTGCATGCCTCAACGGCTTAAATGCAAATTAAATAAAAATAAAATAAATAGCTATATAAAATAAAAGGCTATTAGTACTTCCCTTTCACGTTCTAAGTGTTGGTTTAACAACCGGTTCTTTGAATATTGAGGGCAATATTCAGTTCTAAGTGTGGGGGGGGAATTCTTGCGAATTTGATCAAATGTACCATCTAGTACCCCCATTTTAGCCAAAATTTTAAAAATTTTTTCTCACTTAGAACTCAATAAATGGTTATCAGTCCGCCATGTCTAACCCACATAAGGATTGGCTAATCCGAGAGCAAACGGCTCTTGGTAAAGATGTCTCAAATCCGTTGATGGCTTGCAATTTGCCGAAAATTGTATGGTATTCGACTCACCATATCTTCATAAGTGAAGAGTTGGCTAGCCCGCAAGGTTATGGCTTGTGGTTAAGGCAGTGAAAAACCATGAGTGGTAAACAGCTCACCAAAGATAATATTAATAATTTATCTAAGAGTTGGCTAGTCCAGAAGCAAACGGCTTTTGGTAAAGACAAATCAAAACCGTTGACAGCTTGTGGTTTGCTCAAAATCACTTGGTTATCATTGTACCAAAGTTCTTACTTGAACTGAAACAATTGGCTACTCCAGAAGTAATGGCTTTTGGTAAAGAGTCTTTCAAATCCATTAAATCTTCATAAAATATTGCTAGGGACTAGCAATAGTTTAGTGTGGGGGATTGATGAGTGTCTAAATACTCATCATTTTTACCTAATCTGAACTGCCAAAACATCCAAAAACACTCAGAAATGTATCATAATACTGAAATTATCACAAAATTGTGTTTTATATGTTTCAGATGCAAAATGTTTAAAAACAGTTGAAAAACGAACAAAGTTTGCATAATTGGCAGTTTCAGTCCCTCAACTTTCAAAAGTTGTCAAAACTAGTCCCTGAAGGTTTTAAATAAATGAAAAGTCAACTTAAGTCCTTGGGAAACCAAAAATGTTCACAAAAAGTCCCTGGATAAAAGTTTACACAAAATGGCAATTTTTACCCCTCAAGTTACAAATTTGGCAAAATTAGTCCCTGGGTATTATAAAACTTGAAATTTCACAAAATACCCTTGTACTATGCATGAACTTACAAATTGGAACACTTTTGATAACTTTTGGGAATTTACAAAACAAGTCCTTCTAAAATCCAAATTTACATTTTAGGTCCCTAAAGTTTTAAAATGATAAAAAATACAACTTTGGTCCTTGTGTAATTATTTTATGGCAGGTTTAGTCCTTTGAAGATATTTTGGAAAGATGACAAATCAGCCCTCAACTATTCAGTAATTACAAGATTAGTCCTTGTGATTTATTATAAACTAAATCCGGATCCAAGCTAAACCCTTAACCCAAAATAAATAAACAAACAAACCCAACCCATCCTATTTACTAAACCCAGCCCAACCAAGCCCAACTTCCTTAAACACCCAACCCGACCCACCTTTTTAGTTTAAACCCAGGGTCAAACTTATGTTTGACCCGTCTCTTTCCCTGAATACCCGCCAAACCACCAAACCATACCACCTTACCCATGGTTTCTCTGCTAAACCACTCCCCATCCAATCCAACTCACCTAACAATACAAGAAGCATTGATTGCTTCTTCTCCACTCCCTGAATAGCATTAAATGCTTAAACCTGCTAAATCCTCCACTAGTACTTTTGGCGCCAAAATTCAATTGGATGACTGAGATCGAATGGAAGCAAACCAATGGTGGGGATTTGATCAGAGGATGATGTGAAGATGTTCCCAAGATATTTTAGTATAAATAGCAATGTATTGTAGCCTTAATAAGTAGTAGTTAATTTTAGTTAATCGTAATTTTCAATATCAGTCTTTCAATTCTTGTAATTTTCAATTAAGCTTTAATGTAAGTTTGTTTCAAGTTACTTTGTCCCATTTCAAGTTATTTTGTGCTAATTTCAAGTTATAATTAGTTATCAAGTTCTATTGTAATTCGAATAAGCTAAAAGCTCATTTAAAATCTATCAAAAGCTCCAATAAACCTTTCCTATAAACTGACATAAGCTCATAGTAGCTTAATATAAGTTTATATAGCACTCACTAGTTCTTTAACTCCAATTTGAATCGAAGTCAACCAAAGTCAACAAAGGAGCTTAATAAGCTGTAATGGATGAATAAGCTGAATTTCTGGAAGCTTATGGGTTAGTGGCTTCTTGGAAAGCCTATAAGTGGTTCTTGGTCCCTAGTTCTTGGTCTTATTGCACAATTCGATTGTAAGCCTTGATTTCCATTTTAGCTTAATTTTCATACTACTGTTCTAAAAGCTCATTTTAACTTGTCTTTATCATTCTTAGTTTATTAATAGTTCTTAACAACTTTTCATTCAAGTCCTTTAGTTCTAAACTGCTTTGGTCATCTTTTCACTTTAATAACTTATAAAAACCAAAAATAAGCCATCATAAGCTAGCTTCTTTATCTGCTTTATTAGAAGTCACTAAGTCAATTTTAATAGCTTATTACACTTATAGTATCATCAGAGTTCATTTCATAGCTTAGCATAGCCACCTCAGTTCACAAATACCAAAACAGTCCTCTAAAAGGACTGTTTGGTTTAACTCTGCCAAACAATCCAAACACCCCATTACTGTGCATTTGCCACAAGCCCACTTTCACACAAGCTTTTCTCATACCTTAGAAGCTAAATTCAACTTTTGATCAGACCTTCAACTAGATATAGCCATTTTGAACCCACCTTGTGAAATTCAGTCCACAAAGAGCTCAGACCAGCTCAAACAAGCTACAAGCTTGTTCAGTCCTTGTCTTTGGCACTTTTGTGCTTCAATTAGTCCACTAGTCGATTCTTAAAGCCCTTAGACCAACTGCACAAGTTGTGCACAAAACACATGCAACATCAGTAAGAAGTCTGCATTAGCAGACTTGTGTGTGATTTTGGAATCTTTGGGAATTTTTAATTCACTCTCTACAAGCCCGAATAAGCTACTTCTTTTTGATTCATAAACTTCACTAGCTTGTCTCATAGTAGTATTTTTGTTTTGAATTATAGAACTCTCTAAGGCCACGTAATTAGCCCTCAAAGTAGGCCCTACAGCCCTGGTGCAGGGCACCTTCTCAGCAGACCAAAGAAGCTTTAAGCTCTTTTGAGCTTATAAGCTCTTAACCCTGAGCTTTTTCCAGTTCCTAGTAGTTACTCAGTTGTATAACAATCCATAGGACCCCTTTTTCACAAGCCCATAGCTTATAAACAAACTTATAGCTTGTTATCAGTTACTTAGTTCATCAAAGCTCATAAAAGCTCAACTGCAGTCCATAAGCTGCTGTTTCTAGCTTATTTCGTACGATCCAAAAATAAGTCCAGTATTAAAAGTCATTATTAATATCTACTAGATAAGTCTCAAAAGAAAAATCTCCAAAAAAAATAAAGTTTAGATAAAAAGTTGCTTGTGGGATTCGAACCTGTGACCTTGTGGTTATCTGGGTCAAAACCAAAGCGAACTCGTGCACCATCTGGGCTAAGTGTTACTTAGTGTTTTAAGTTTCATCAGTTATTTATATACTTGTCCAGTCCGAATAAGCTTATTTTCTTATTAGCTTATTTTCTGCTTATCAGAATAAGCTACCACCTCCATTTTATTTTTTATACCTCAGTAATCACTTAGAGTAATCTATAAAAAAGTTTCAGATTTTTATTAATAGTTTTAATATTTTTAATCTTTTAATTAGTTTAAAATAGTAATTAAATCATAATAAATAGAAAAATAATCAGAAAAATACAAATCCAATTTTCATAATTTTCTTTTGTCATTTTTAATCTAGGAAAAATATAAAAATATTTTTAGACCTTAAGAAAATCAAAAATAGAAATAAAGTGATAGCTTCTATTTAATAGAATTTATCTTTTTAAATTTTAATTAAGTAATTTTCATTTTTATAATTTTCTTAGTTTCTAATTACTTAGTAATATTTTTAGAAAAAGTTTTAGAATTTTCTTAGTTCATTTAGTATTTTTTATAATTTAAATTAGTTTAATTAATAATTAAATAATAAATAATTAATAATAAATAAATAAAAAGTATAAAAAATTATAATTTAAGTTTTTAAATAAGTTTTAAGTTATTTCACATTTTTAGGTTTTAAATTTCATAAATTTTAATTTTAGTTCCATTTTAGCTGTCCCGTTACGCGTTTGTAATTTATTTTATTCGCGTTTAAATTCCCTGTGCATATCTGTTTTTATTTGATATTTAGAATTGTTAAATAAATCAAAATCAAAAGCAATCTAAATCATCAGTCACTCTAATCCTAGCTTTTCACAGTTTTCCATTCACATCTCGTTGGGAAACGATCCGGGTGATCACTTGCCTGGTTTCATACACTACACACGAGCATTCGTTCCGAGACTGTTTGTCTTTTATCATTTATTACGGTTGACCGTTCACAAGTGGTTGACTTGTGTGATAGAGAAATAAAAGATAAGTGTTTTCAGACGGATCAGTGAGATTAAACTTGCATGCTATGTAAGGAAATATATTTATGTGCTTACAACTTTCATAAATTGAACACATCATAATATAAGTCTTAGATCTTTAAGAACACATAAAACAATCAAAAACTAAACCCAAAAGAAGAAATTAAGTTTTAGAAGTTGCTTTAGTATTTTGATCATAATTTCTTCATCCGAACTCCGATTTAGTTGATTCAAAAGGCCATGGAAAGAGAAAAAGTAGATCTACATGTTGAGAGTGATTTGTGGACAGTCCCTAGCGCGTTGGCTACACGTTGGAGCGCCTAAAGCGCGCCAGACGCTGTTAGGTTTTTGATATTTTTTTTGAAAAACTTTCGTTTTGCGTCCATAATTCCTAAAACTTGTTTTCCACACTCCATTGGAAACCTATTAAGCCTTTCTAAATATAAAACACCCTAAAAAATACTTAAAAATAGGAAGACGTCATTAGAGTACTTTAGAGTCTTTGGTTGTAAAGTCTTCACACTTAACACCAAGGTATATCTCACCAAGTTTGACCCAAAGTCTTACGAATATGTTTTGTTAGGATATTCTTAAACTAGTAAAGCATACATAGTGCTTAACAAGGAAACAATGAGGATTGAGGAATCTCTCAATGTAACCTTTGATGAGAATTTGTCCAAGCCTATATCATCTCCTTTGGTAGAAGATGATTTGATCAAAGAACAAGTAGTACAAGATCATAATACGTCACCCACATTAGAAATTAATATCTCGGAATAAGGATTTCCTAAGAGTGTCAAAAATGTTAGAAGTCATCCCATAGAACAAGTCATTGGTGACTTAAATAGGAGAACACTTATATCACAAACTAAACAAGATTAGGATTTTAGCATGACATTTTCCAAACTCCAAATTGCTTGTGTTTAGTTTTGGGTGTACATGGTTGACATGCACCTTAAGAGAACAACCCCTTAAGGAAAATTAGTTAAATGTCTAGTTGGTCATTTGCAAGGTCCTTTTGAGTGCTCTTAGTGTTAGTTTTATGGACATAAATTAGTAGATGTGTGTTAGGATCGAACTCGAGATCACGGGATTGCACACTTTACGTATGAGAATTAAAGAGTAATAATTAAATATAAAATGTTGTATTTAATTATTTATTACACAAATATGTAACGACCGTTAGTATTTAACGGATAATGACTAACGACCGTTAACTAATAAAAGGAAAGAATTATAGAGTAAATAATTGGAAAGTCGAGAAGGTTTCGGATCCCTCTTTGGGATGCTTGGCTGATCGGGTGGGGGATTGGGCTTGCCCAATCCTACACCAACTTGTCCTCCAAGTTACTTACACTATATAAACAATTCAAGGGTCATTGGTTTTACAACTCTTGTACACACAATTATCCCTAAAATTGTTTTCTTGTTTTCTTTTCTTTGGTCGATCAAAGCTAACACCCTCTTAGGGTTTGATCGATTTTTTCATAAAAAACAAAGTGTTTGGTTTTGCTTTGTGTTCTTTAACTAGCATTACTTTAATCCGTTATAGTACGTGTGTACAAGAACGTGGTACAATCACACTATTGATTGTATCTTGGATTGAATTACAAAAAGGTAAGGGGTAATTCCAATAATCCACATAAACCCTAATTAGGGTTCATAAGGTTGATTGCTTGGAATTGATTCTTGTTTGGCTAGAATCATAAGGTACGCATACTATTTATGTTTGGTTAATTAGTTTACATATTATATGATCATATATGCTTCCGCATGTATACTTAATGTTTATTATTTATATTTATGAGTAGTCATGTTATGTAATTCCAACACTTAGAGCTTATGTGATTATGTGACTAGGACTTATGTGAAGACATGGAAGGAAATAAAAATAAATGTTTTTCGAGAGGAAAGATATCTATCAATGCATTATTCAAACGATGGTTGATACTATCAATTAATCTACATGTCTATACTATGTGCTATGAACAAGAAAGTTTGACACAAAACATCCTACTACACTTGCTAGGATTGAAAGTCTTTTGCGTCAAATTACCAAGACTAGATAAAATTTCGGATCACAACTCATACTTGTGTTGAAGAGTTTATATCTACTTCTACTTGTTCAATTTATGTGAAAATTGCATGCTATGTGTTTTAGGTTGTGTATATCTCAACAACACACACACGTATGAAAGCTACAATACACACTACTACTTATCTAATAAGCTATGATAAGGATAAATAAGAGAATAAGCTAATAAGAGAAGAGAAGAAGCGAGATTTGGAAGGGAATTCAATTCATACGATTAAGGAACAAAGCTTCCGCAACATACATGAATAACCAACAAATAAAATGAGCTCCCTACCCTTCTATTTATTTATAGGCAAGGGATTAGGGCAACTCTTACAATAATGTTTCTAGAAGAATTAACACTTCAATGGGCGGTCCATGGGCTTTTAATGGACCACACCTTAAACACAAATATAAAGCCCTATTTAAGCAACATTTTATCGCTAATGAACAAGACTTGAAATATATTAAAACGTGTTCCTAACAATCTCCCCCTAAGTCTTGATCATCAATGTTGCTCGACGTCTTCTTTGCTTCTTTGGCTTCCGACGTCTTTATAATCTTTGTTTCTTTGTTCTTGTTCTAGGATGATATGATGTTGTCTCGATCTGCCAATCTCCAACGTCTTCTTGTCTTCTCCATCATGCTCATATGTCTTTGACTTGTTTTCTGCAACATGTTCTCACTTTTCAATCTTAAACTTGAGAAAGGTTGAGGTGCTTGAACTTTTGACTTTACTATATCATATGTTGAACTTTTGTTGTTACTGAGTCTTTGAGAGAACATTTCTTCAAGATACGAACATGATGGAGTCTTGATGGTTGAACTCCAGATCCTCAGCAGCAGCAGCAGCATGAACCAACCGGTACTTACAGGCTCAGACTTGAGATCGTCAACAGCATAGTGTGAAGACTTTCTCAAGTCCTAACCCAGGCCGTTCAGAACCGGATTCCCCCAAAAGGGATAACACGGACACACCGAAGTGCACCCACGATTCAGTGAGTCGCTGGAGATCACCCCACGAATGTAGACCGTTTGGAGCAAACACTAAGCGTAACCCACAAGGAGTTACCGAAGTGACCTGCTGTCAGGGCTGTTTGATGTTGACCCTGGCATGATTTCCATTCAATCATTGATAATCACAATTGTGATTTCTCTCATGAATGTTCTTGGCAGATTGCTAAGATCTGCGAAGGACACTTTCCTAATTTACAACTGATGCCCATGATGTAGAGCACCAGAGTAATTCTAAGTGTACCTAAGAGATCTTTGATGAATCTCATGGCTCTAGACTTAATTAGTGCACATTTGTTTGGTCGTCGGAGGCGTGGAGCAGATTGCCTCCTTTTCAATATCAACACTCTCGTAATGAGAGGTCGATAGATTATGAAGGGTTCTCCGTGTGTATGAAACAAATTTCTTTTGAGAGACACTTGAGTGGCTTAGAAGGTTTATTAGTGCGTCACTGGGTCCATGACGTCTTTAGTCTTCAATACCGGTGATGCTCATCAACCAGTAGATTATGAATTGAACCCGGTGTCTGCCCTAAGGTTGAACAAATGGAGGGCTATTTCTTTTCACCCTTTTCTTTGCTTTTCTTTTTCATTCTTCAACCCCTTCTTTCTCCTTTCATTCATTTTCTCTTTTTTTATATCATTTCTAGGACTTTCTAGTTCTAAACCATTGGTATTGTCCTTGGGTAGATCCCTCCGGCTCTGGCGGATCATCGGACGGTTTTCCCTAACCTTAGTCACCTTATAACTCCATGACTATCCTAATGATGCCATAAAACCAAACCTTTGAAAAAAATCTCTCAAAGTGTCAATAATTGTAAAAACATTTTGTTGACACCTTGAGAGTTTGATGATTTCCAGAAAGACTCCCCCTTAACATGTGCGCATAAGTAATAAATTTGAAATTTGCACATGCCGGAAAGAGTTGGCACTTTTGAATTGATTGATTTTCAATGAATATGATCATCGCGAGACACGCTTACATCACTAGTAAACTAGCTTGAAATTATTACCCGTCCAGATCACATTCAAGGAAAATCGCTCGAAATCGGTACATTCTACTCAGACACGTCCGTTGCGAGACACGCTTACATCACCAGATAAACTGGCTTGAAATTATTACCCATCCGGGACATGTCCTTTCGACTACTGACTTTTCTACCGTCAATTCGAGGGTCAATTATGAGTTTGAGCACTTGTGAGATTCCAGCAAATGAGACACCATATTTTAATCATCTTTTACTTCTCCCCCTCAAAAATAGCATACTCATGATGTTTTTGAAAAACTTTATGATTAAAATATGCTGTTTTTGAGTTTTAGGGAAGAATTTCAAGAACATTTGTTATTATTAGAACAAAGATTATGTTTTTCAAATACTCCCCCTTGACGAGGGAATACTTGTTCTTATGAGCAGAATGTTTGGAAAAACTTAGAAAACATTCTGGTTTAATTCTGCTCATAAGTAAGAAGCTTTCGCTCCTTTTTCAGGATTGAGGCACTGAAGCGTACCTCAGGGTCCTTTCTTTGGGGTCCGGGTTGTACACTGTTATGTGTGCACAAGCCGTAATGTCACAGGCCAATGGTAAGAATAATGATATAAGAATTATGAAATATGAATCAAATGCTCACATCAAGCCCTGTTGCTAAACGTTGAGAATTCCGGGTCTGTCCTTTGAAATAGTCTGATGGCAAAGGATGGACGACCCCCAACGTAACTCTCTAATCTCCTCATCTGGTCCCGATGATACAATCTCCTTTCAAGCTTCCATATGAACTCCTTTACTTGTCTGACCTCATCAGAATTCCATCTTCTTGATTTCCCCAACTCTTTATCTCGAACTCGATTAACCAACCCATCACGAACATTCTTCAAGGTATCGTCATAGAACTTATGGATCTCATTGAAAGACATGAAGCGGTTGAAATTCGTTGTGCTTCTGTAGACGAACCCGAAGGTTGGATGTCGTTTCATAGTATATTGAGGGTCACGGTTGTTGTCAAGAAGAAATACTGGTTCAACAAGGTTCAACTTCTTCTGATAACTCTCTACTCCCAGCTGAAGATCCTCTACCCGTTTACTTATGATTGTTCTCCTGATGAAGTGACAGAGTGCGGTACTGAATGCATATCGAAGTTCGTTGGACAGATGTTGTAATTTGCCTTGTACTTTCATCAAGTACATATCTTCAATATCATTCAGGTTCAGATTTGGAAAGTCAGCCTCAGAGAACGAGTAGATGTTGTTGTCATGTCTTCTGACTGTGATTTCTTCAAGAAAGGTGTAATCATACTTCCTGGATCCACGTACACTAACTACTGCCAAGATTCGGAGGTCACTGTAGACTGAATCCCGAGACTTTTGACAAAGTTTGTATTTGTACCAGGTCTTTCGTTTGTCATACCAGTGGTGGATTCCTAACTCAGCATCACGATCATATACCACGAATTCCTTAACAAAGAGATGTCGGTGAAAGGCTTCTTCCTCAATGGCTGATTGTGTGTAGTGAGCGGCTGGAGTGAAGGTGATAGAAGTTGCATACTTTGTTTTCCCAGATGCTCCATGCTTGAGAAGTTTCAGATCGTTGTTGAAGAAGAATTGAAATGGAATTTCTGAGTGGTGATGTTTGCGTATCACGGGAAGTGGCTTGGTCCAATCGGTGATGTAAGGACGGTTTTGGCTATCTTGGCCATTTTCCCTGACTACGTCTGGGTTAGTCCAGTCGAAGGCACTTGACATTGCTCTTGCAATGTTCTCAAGATGATACTCAAGTTCAGCAGCACTATTGAATTTGTCTTTAAGGAGATTGAACGCATCATTCTTAATCCGACGAAGTTCTCGTTTTGTCATCCTTTTGATGTTGAAACTGCTTTTGATCTGCTGAGCAACAGCAAATGTGCTGTCTTCAACCTTGGAAGCTTCATCAGTTTGGATTTGAGCACTTGTAAGCTGATCGAACCAATCGTTTCCATGCTTATCTTTGTCTTCATCAAGCCATGTAATGACATCTGATTCTTGAGAAGATTTCTTGCTGCTAAATGGCTTTGATTTAAAAGGTTTAGACTTTGGTGGAGATGGTGGTGGTGATTGTGGTTGATCTTCTTGTGTTTGAAATTCCACATTTTCTTCATGAATATGCTCAGAATGATGTTCAGTTGCTGTAGGACCAGATTCCGGATTTGGTTGAGGTGGAGAAGAAGTTGTGGTTCCTGTAGGCTCAGCAATGTGAATTCCAGATCCGCTACCATTCTTTCGTTTCTTAGTAGTAAGGTCTGGATCTTGTTCATCATCATCACGTTTCCTCTTGCCCTTATCTGCTGAAGCCTTACAAGATTCCATATTTTCTCGAATAGCATTCAAGATGGACAGTTCAGTGTAATTGAGAGAAGATTTTGCAAGCAACTTGGTGTGGAGAGCGTCTTGAAGATCTTCAACAGAATATTCCAGAAGATGTTGTTGCTGAATCTTCAAAACTTTGATCTTTTCTTCAAATGTAGTATCAACATAAGCTTCAATGATTTTCTAAAGATCAGGAATGTACTTCTTGATGTAATGCCTTGTATTTGCTTTCATTTTAGCATCAATATCAGATTCTAGAAACTCATCCATCTTTAGCTTAGTTTGCTGCATCTCTTCCATTCGTTGAGACAAGTTCTTGACTAAGATTTCCATCTCAGCCAATTTTCCACTTGTTTGTTTGTCCTTCTTGACTTGTGCGAGCTTTACAGCTTTCTTAAGTTTTCTTGCAGCAGGAGATACAACTTCCACTTTGGTAACACGGGCAATTCTTTTCACATGCTTACCTTTCAAGGCCGATTTGATACGATCAGAAATTGTTGCTTTTGTTTTAGGTGATGGTGATTTCTTCGGTGATGGAGTAAGTGAGGGAATTGGTTCATCAGATTTAGGTGTTGAGTCCTTAGGAGATGAGGGTGGAGGTGTAGGATTCTCGGGAGGTGACCCAGGAGGTGTGTTTGGTTTAGGTGATGATACAGGTGAGGGTTGAACTGGTGGTGATTTCTGCTCCTGTTGAGGGTTATTAACAACCATAGCAAGTTCGGTTGGAGGAACTGATGGAGAACGGATGTAGCTATCGGCTTCCAAGTCAGCTTGAGCATCCTCCTTACGTTTCCTTTCTAATTCCTCTTGTCTTGCCATTGCTTCCTCAAGTTCCTTAGCAGCATTAGTAGTCTTATCACCAAGAATTTCCTTTTCATCTTCAGGATTCCAGTCCATATTGTCTTGATGGTGTAGTTCCCCCCCTTGGTCATCATCAAACATGGAGTCTGAGATTTCTCTGTCAGTTAAGATGATATTGTTCTCTTGATCATTCTCCTTCTCATTCTGAGCTTGTGCTTCCAAGTCGGGTTGATTAACCGAACTTGGCTCCTGAGGAATGACAGATTCAGTCTTATCGGGTTGAATAACCGTATCAGGCTGAATCGTGGATGTAGCAACTCCAGACCCTCCGGGTTGATTAACCTGATTAGTGTGGATCGAAGCTGCTTCTTGAACGTTGCCTGATCCTCCTGCTCCTTGCTTCATTTCATACTCCCTGTGTTTCTCAACAGCCAATTGTTCCCTTCTTTCTTCATCCTCCTTAGTTGACTTTCGACTCAACTTTTGTGCATTTTCAAAGTTGATCTGATTTTGAAGTTCAGCTTCTTCAACAGTCATAACAACAGGAGTCTCTTCTTCTGATTCAGTTGCATCAGAGTCAGAATCTTCATCAATAATCCCAGATGGTTCAGATTTTGGTTGGGGTTTACTAGGTACTGTTCTCTTGAGAGATCTTGGATGCGGTTTCTTTGGTAGTGAGGTACTTGATGCACTGCCAGTCTTAAACCTGCTTTGAGAACGGGTCTTTGTAGATCCTGACCCTTCAACCAAGTTAGAAAGTCCCACTCGACGTTCATGGAATGCCTTATCATATGCAAGAAATGCTAGAGTTTCTTTTATTTCATCGGTCATTAGAAACTCTGGCAGTCTTGCCCCTTGTTTGTGCGTGCTCCCTTTGGGAAAGTAGACTTTGCAGAAAGTTTTATCCAGCTTGTATGGATGAATCTCTTGATCGGTAGGTCGTCGATCAATGTCCTTATGTAAGTCTAGCAAATAACTTATGAGAACTTTGGTGTAATGGACAAAAGGAATTTGTTTGAAAGCTTTCCGCATCTGGAATAGTATATCTTCCCAGATAAGAGCTGCAAAGTCAATCTTTTCCTGGTTCACGAACCCCCAGAAGACTTGAAGATGAAGTAGTCTTGGGTGCTCAAAGCCACTATCTCTACCGGATATTGAACGAGTTATAATGTAGAAGATAGTTCTCCAGGGCTTAGGTATGTATTTAGCATTGACTTTAGAGATCTTGGTTAATGGTGTATCGGGTTGAACATCATAACCAATGTCTACAAGGAATTGCATGATTTCAGATTCTGATGGTGTCGGGTAGAATTGGTTGGAAGGCTCAGGTGCATCTGGAAGGTCTAAGGCTTTGCGGAGGTGATAAGGTGTTACTCTGATCCTTTTACGATCCAGTTGGCATGTGAAGTACTTGTCATCATCGCTCAGTGTGAAAGTATCCCAGAATTGATGTATGTACAGTTCTGGAATGGTGTTAGAGCTGTCAAGAAGGTTTCTGCACTTATGAGCTTTGAGAAGTTCCACAGCAATCTGGCAGCTTGGGTTAGAACACTTTATCTTATCAAGCTCTACTCGTGCATTGTTTTTCCCAATCTCCATAGAATACCCATGAGGAAAAACTTCTTCTTTAGTGAGTGTTGGAAGAGGTTGTTGTTGTGGTGCAGCCATTTGATGTTATCTGAAACAACAATCAAGTACAAATATGCAATATACATGATTGTTAGCATATGTTAAAACTAGATACAACACATGGCATCCATTTGCATTTATGATTGGTTGTTACATGCTTGATTAAAGAATTTATCAAGATATTACCAAATTCTATAAAATTTGATCCATTTCGATAAGTATAAAAGATATATCTAAGGAAATAGATCAAATTCTATAAAAAATCACAATTGCGATAATTATGGCAATTGCGATAATTATGCAAATAGCGATAATTATGCAATAGCGATAATTATGCAAATAGCGATAATTATGCAATAGCGATAATTAGGCAATAGCGATAATTATGCAATAGCGATAATTAGATAATAGTGATAATTATTCAATAGCGATAATTAGGCAATAGCGATAATTATGCAATAGCGATAATTATCCAATCGCGATAATTTTGGCAATCTCGATAAACTCTTGTACAAGAGTTTCCGATAACTTTGAAGATGAACAGCCACGCAGATTCTTATCGAAATTCATTATAACTTAGATTTTTCAACCGCAGATTATCTTAATCAGTTTTAATGACTAATCTAAACAATCTGTCCAAGTTATAACCACATTTATCCACAAAAACTCAATAATCAAACTGATAGTGTTCGTTGTTCTTCATAAACCCTTAAACTCAATTAATCCACTTAACTTGTTTCTGGGCATAATCTAAGCATGCATACATTCAATTAAACTAATAACAACAACATCCCAACATACAAATTACACAATAACACTCATATACGGATTTCCCCAAATTTGTCGCTTAAACCCTAAAACATAATTCTAACGATTTGAAGTTTCTGGGAGTGATTAAGCATACAATCTTGGTTTATTATCAATATCTAAGCATTATCGTACAATTTTTCTCAACTAAAACACTTTCATTCGAAGATCCCCAATTTTACGCAAACCCTAGAACTAAACTTCACAATTGCGATAGTTTTAACCGTTGGATCATGATAAAATTAAAAACCATCTGTTATAATGACATGTTAAGCACAAAAATACTCACAAAATATGATGATCGTGAGTGGATTGACAGATTGAAGGATGACCGTAGATGATGGTGGGTGGTGGTATTTAATACGGTAGGTGAATATGTCAGTGTATTAACTACGGTTAATTTTCTTGACTTTATATATCTATTAATTAACTTTGCAATCTTGACACATATAGTCCCCTAACCTTGAGTCTTTGTATTCCTACTCCTAAACCCACCATGTGACTAACTCTAAGTCTCAAAATTTTCATTTAAGGCACACAACTTTTTCATCTTGAGATCTTATCACCAAAACTTTGTGAAGCAACAAATTTCTGAAAGCATGCAAGTACAAGTTTTAAAAAATTGTGGATAAGTATCCCCCTCAACACGTGTTCAAAAATAATTCGTTACATTTTAAAATGAACAACGTGTTGGATAAGGGTTTGTACTTGCATTTTTTTTTATATATATATTTACAAAGATAGTTTAGATGTTTGACTCATTTAATTATTTTTGAGAAAGTTTTCCAAATCATTTGGAGTCAAACATCTCATACCAATGCGGTGAACCAGATCCACAAATCTTGCATGAGGCAAGGCTTTTGTGAACAGATCCGCCAATTGGTGTTCAGTTCCCACAAAATACAATTCAACAGTACCCTTTTCCACGTGTTCCTTGATGAAATGGTACCGGAGATCAATATGCTTTGACTTGGAATGCTGCACGGTGTTGCATGAAATAGCGATGGCACTCTTGGAATCACAGTACAAAGGAATCTTGTTGAATACGTATCCGTAGTCCATCAGTTGTGATCGCATCCAGATGACTTGAGCACAGCAGGCAGACATGGCCACATATTCAGATTCTGTTGACGACAGTGAGGAGCAGTCTTGTTTCTTTGATTGCCAAGAGACGAGCTTGTCACCCAAGAATTGTACTCCCCTTGATGTACTTTTGCGTGTGTCTAAGCACCCTGCATGGTCAGCGTTTGAAAATGCAACAAGTTCAAACCCAGAATCCTTTAGATACCAGATCCCCAAATTTGTAAAACCCGAAAATCTAAAACATGTTAAAAGACCAAAATGCCCTCGTAATTTTAAAATTTAATCAAAGCTTATATAACTTATAAAATAATTACAAAACCTATGAAAACAAAACAAATATGATATGAAATAAATTTGAGGCATCATAAAATATTTGTACTAGCCACCAAAAATATTAAAACGCACTATGAAATACTTGTGAACCGAAAATCTTATGTTATATATGTTATTTAAATTGTAAAACTAGTAAAGAAAAGATGCTACAAATTAAGAAGGGAATTATAGCAAATTAATTTGTGATTGTGTGGGCTTTTCTTTTGGGCCGACCCACCCTCCTTTCCCCCTCCTATATGTCGGCAAACACTTCCATAAACCAACCCTCATACCTTTTATTCATTCTCACAAAAGACCGACTTTCACTTGTGCTCCAAAAACCCTAGAATCTTGGTTCTGCCGCCTGTGTTTCTGCTGCTGTTCATCGACACCCAAAAGCCCCAAAAAGTCTTCATCTTGATCTCATTCTAAGGTATACTCATAATCCTATATCAATACACGTTTGTACGAATCAAAAACTAATAAAAAAAAATGTGTTTTGGCCTTTGTTTGTGGCTGTCGATCGAACCAAAGAAAGAGGGGAGGGAAGAAAGTTTTTCGTGTGGTGTTCTTGATTCCGTGTGATCGTGTTCTTCATCTTGTCATCAAGGGTATTGTATCTCTTTGCTCGATCCTTGTTCTCATTTATATGTTCTATACGAATCTTGGAATGAAAATCATGTCACATAAAATCATAAACCTATAAAACCCTAAAACTTGTACTATGGATCGATTGGTTTGTATATGGTGTATAATTCGATTTGAATGTGTGACAAACTAATATGAATTGATCTTAATGTGGTATGGACTCACCCAAAGTCGTTTGGTTTAAAGAATTAATGAATGGAATGATAAAAACCCTAATATAATCATGTTTCTGTGATGGCTGTTTCTGAACTGGATTTTTGTTCGACTTTAATCGGCTGTGAATTAATGATATGAACGTATATTTCGATGTTTCTGGAGTCTAGATTGTAGTTTAATGAAATAGCTACCTGGAGAAATTTAGTTTGTAATTTTTAGAGGCTTGTAAGGCTACTTTTCGATTTTTAGAAAATTATGTGTCTGGTCGTATTTGTAAGTCTGGAAAATCAGTCCGGGTTTTTGAATTTTAATTTCCAAACCGTGTCGAATTAGAAAGAACCCTTTTAACTGAGTAACCTTTGGGATGTCCATTAGTAACTGTAATTTTTGTAGATTTTTTTGAATTTTTCTGAAGGGGTTAACAAGTGATAACTTTTCGGTGTTCCATCAGATACGATTTCAGAACAAGTTGTAAAAGTGTATTTTTATTTCATACTTACACTAACTAATAAAATCTGGGAAAATTTGGTAAAATACTAGGGACATTTAGGTACCTCTGTGAATTTTTGTAGATTTTATTCCGGAGTTTTACTATGATTTTTAAATTATTTAATACGGGTCCAGAAATGCCTAAAAACCTGAAAAAGTGTATAATGATATTTAAAAAGGGTTAAGTGTTAATATTCTAACATTAAAGGGTCTTTGTTGTTATTTTGATAATATTAAAGGGCTAAACTTGTAGAAACCTGTAACTTTACAATAATTACACCTCATACCCTAACTTTATGATAATTGCACAATTGGTCCTTAAACTTATCCTAAATACTTAATAAACCCTTAAATGAATAAAACTACCATAATAACCTTATGAACCTTGAACTACTAAAATGGATAGGCAAGCTAAACATGAAGTTATAAGGAACCGTTTGTAATTCTATTCTTCTACTCCTTTAGGTTCGAGGAGGAACTGATTTGGCTTTCTGTCAGTGATTGCTTTTGTTTTAGCTTGCTAATAAAGGTACGGATATTCTGCCCTCATTGTATAGGGTGCCTTCGTCTCACTTTCCTGATTTCTGACTCTTGGTTATGTTCTTATTTGTGAATCCTGTTTGTTCTTATATGATATTGTGAATCTTAATTGATTCCTTGTTTGAACCTTTGTCTTGAACCTTGAATAAATTGTTATGAACCTTCTGATTTTGATACTTGCTCTCCTAATGTTTGATCCTCTGATATTTGATCTCCAGATATGTGACCTTCCGATATTTGATATTGACCTCTAGTATTTGAACCTTGATGTTTGACCTCCTGATTATGAACCCTGTATTTGTCTCCTGTCTTGATTCTTGATGTGAACCTTGATATGATCCTGATATGTGTCTAATGTGAACCTTATGTGAACCCTGAGACCTGAACCCTGTGATTTGACACCTTAGACTTGATACATGACCCTGACCCACAGTTTGAGACTACGAGCCATCTACTAGGCATGAGGGTTTCATGTCCCTGTCATTGATGCACCGATGGCTTGACTTTAGGGCAAGGAAGTGATGTCTTGCCCCGTCCCCGGACTCTTGTTTCTGATTTATTATGTAGTGGAAGATCTTGTGGCCTGCGGGGGCGTATGGATGCATCCTAGTCGTGTCTTGATTTGCTTGTACTTGTATATCTTGGTGACTGATGGTGTGTGCGATACACGTCTTTCACACCCTTGGGAGCTCATGACTCCAACCCTTGGAGGTATCCCCTCATTTCTTGGTACGAGGTCACCCCTCCGTACACCTTGGTATCCTGATATGTGATATGGTTCGATATGTGATTTGGTTCGGGCTCGTAGAGGATTTCTGTCACCCTACACCTTAACCTTTATTGCCATTACTTGTTCCATATGTGCTATAATTTGATATATGACTTGCCATGTGATCTGATCTGATTAGACCTGGACTTGTGGAAGATTTTAATTTGGTTATCTTGAGATTTGACTTGACATGGTTTGACCTGGATTTCTGGTCTGTTTACTTTGATTCTTGACTTGGCGTTTTGGACGTGATACTGGACTAGACTTGGTATGACTTGGGATGTGATGGGTTAATTGTTTACTTTGACTTTGATATCTGTTTCATGATTCTTGATATTTCTATATAACTTTTGTATATCCCTTCCTGACTCATGTCATCCTGGTATTGTATCTTTCACTTCTCTATACGTTATTACTGTTTTGTTTCCGTTATATCTGTTCACTGGGCTTTTTAAGCTCAGCCGCACGTTTTCTTTTCGTGTGCGGCAGGTTATAAGCAGGACGACAGGTTTGGGTATGAGTGAAGAGACTTTTGGACTTAGAAGACCTTGATAGTTATTCTGAAGTATAAGTCATTAGAAGGATTGCATTTGCAGACTTAGTATTTAGTTTTGTTTCATTCTTAACCTTATAATGTTAGTATTTCCATTTGTAAACTTTGACATTATATTGTATTACTATTGAAGTATGCTTTGTTTGATCTGATATGAAACCATTATCGTGATATCTTTACCCTTGCCGGGTTGGGGTGTTACAAAATTAATGGTTCCCTTTATGTATCTAAGGATTCTTTTAACGGCTGACAAATGTTGTTCAGTCGGTCTAGACTGATATCGGGAGCAAAGATATGTGGCAAATACAACATCCGGTCTGCTAGCTGTGAGATACATGATCGACCCAATCATACTCCGATACTTCGTAGGATCAATGGGTGTCCCATGTATGTCAGCATCTAGCTTCGGGGATGAAGAGGACATTGGGGTATTATAGGTGTCACTGCTGGTCATACCATGCTTTTTCAGGATTTCTGAGCATACTTTGACTGACTTAGAAAGATACCACGAGGTGACTGATGAACTTGCAATCCTAGAAAGAATTTAAGTTCACCCATCATAGACATCTCAAAGTTTTGTTTCATCAGTTTAGAAAAAGCGTTTGAATATTTTTTATTGGTTGAACCAAAAATAATATCATCCACATAAATTTGAACAATGAGAATGTCTTCCCCGTGTGTCTGTATAAATAAAGTCGGGTCAACAGTTCCTATGGTAAAATGATTAGCAAGTAGAAATGCAGACAGTTTATCGTACCACGCCCTCGGGGCTTGTTTAAGGCCGTATAGGGCTTTCTTAAGCCGATATACACGGTTTGGATGATCTGGGTCCACGAAGCCTTTTAGTTGTGACACGTACACCTCTTCTCGGAGTTGTCCATTGAGAAATGCCGTCTTTACATCCATTTGATAGACTGTGATGTTCTTGTGGGCTGCGTATGCCAAAAACATTCGAACTGCCTCAATCCGAGCCACTGGAGCAAATGATTCCTCGAAGTCAATACCCTCTTCTTGGCTATACCCTTTTGCTACCATTCGGGACTTGTTACGGATGACGGTACCATCTGCATCTAGCTTGTTCTTCCAAATCCATTTCAATCCAACAACATAAACTCCATCTGGTCTTTCCACTAATTCCCAAACTTCCAAACGTTTGAATTGTTCCAGCTCTTCTTGCATGGATTCAATCCAGTTGTCATATATAAGGGCTTTTTTGATGTTTTTAGGTTCAGATTAACAGACAGTGAGTGCATACATGCAGTGTTCACTATCTGAGTGAAGTTTTTGTCTTGTCATGACTGGATTGTCAGGATTTCCAGTTATATTTACCAAGGGATGATCTCTTGTCCATTTGTGGGTGGATGGGAAATGTTGAATATTGTTATGGTGATATGACGGGTCCATATTGCTCGAGAATGACTCTCCTGTTTCTGGAATGGTTGGTGGTGGAGCAAATGGATTAAAAAAATGCATTCCCGTCATACTCTGAAGGTGTGGGAACTTGGTTAGAAGTGGGGGAAGAATCTTCAACTTCAGGTGGAGGTGTTTGATCTATGGGTGATGAAGGTTCAGGTTGAGGTGCATCGTTATCATCTGCTGTAGAAGTAGTTGCAGATTGATCAGGTGCTTGATTTGGGACATGTTGAGCTGCGGAACTGGTGGAAGCATCTGATGCACTACTGTGGAACGCTTTGTTTTGTTCTTGAAGTTCAAACACTTGGGATATGAATCTTAGTAATGTGTTTGAGAGATATTTATGTATTGAATGTGTTTAGCATGCGGAATCTACTACAACACACTTTAAAAGAACACAAGGTGGTGAGTTTAAGTAAATGAGTGAATGCAATGAATAAATAACACAACTTTGGTTAATACAAAACGATTCAATATTATTGATGAAATAATACGGATGATCTAAGTATCACCGGGATTACAAAGTAATCTTGAATCAAAGATTGTATAAAGGATTTGTGATTTGAAGTAACTAAGTTACTTGAGAGATAGTTTTGTTTTTGGTTATTGGTTGTGAAAGATTGCATGCATGAAGTAGTGACTAAGATATCCTTTTATAAGATAAGGATATCTTATTACATGTTGTCAAGTAGATGAATATAATACTATACTTTGACTATATTGGCGCCTACAATTAAATACAACTACCCATGTACACTCTGATATATTCTTCTGTCACCACAGAAGACTATTCTACTTCTACATAACGTATAACAATGTACAAAGACTAATAATTCAACTAAATATCTATTACAAAATATCTAATCGACTTGACATAAGCTTGGCAGGCTCTTCATTAGCTAGCAGTACCTTCTACCCAGAAGGTACTGGTAGAACATCTTCGTACATAACAAAATCAACTAGCAGGCTCTTCATCGACTTGGCAGGCTCTTTGACTTTGATCATTTTATTCCCAACAATCCTCCCCTAAACTTGTTATTTCCATTAAAATACACAAGTTTCTGATGAATAAAATACATACCTTGAGGATTTGAGAACTCTTCCAAAAACCTTTACTTCCTATCCTTCCTTTTTCTTTCACATTGTTCAAATATGCTCCTTAGCAAAGTTTGAACAATTTCTGAGTTTTCATCATCTTTGTCACACCTTAACCTCTTGGAGATCATAGTTGAGAGCACTTCATAACTAAGTGGATACTCTTTCTCAGCCAACATAAAGAGTTCAATCCCACTTGATGTGTACAAATGATGAACACTGCAATGACTTAGGAATTCCCAGGTTGTAGATGGATCATAATATGGAAACTTCCAATAATCATCTTTGGGATCAGGATCAAACATCCTATTGAATTCAACCCATAATTCCTGTTCCTTAACATCATTGCTAGAATTTGTGGCTAGCCTAATCTGCACTAGATTCCACAATTCTTCCAAATCTGCTCTATCAGATGCTCTAACTAAATTTTCAAAATTCTTGAAGATAGCAGACTGTCCCCCAACCCTTGATATTTTCCATGACTTACCAAATCTATCATGGTATATTTCCCAATCAATTATAGGGTGTCTAGACCTAATTGGATCAGCATGTATGATAGTAGGTAAAGTTATCAACATTTTACTTACTTGCTCTGTGTCCAATTTTGCTACTTCTTTCATCTGAGCATCTTCCTTCTTCTTTGAAGACCTTTCTTGTGTGTGTTCAGGAGGAGTGCAGTGGTTCTTCTTGTATGCTTCAATGTATAGATGCTGCAACTCTTCAAATGATTTTCTTTTGAGTTGATGATCCTTCCAATTTGCTGACCTTTTCAGATATAACTTGAAGAACTTCATCTGCTCTTTCTGATCATGTGGCAATTTAAACCCTTTCTCCTTATACTGCATGATCTGCTGAAATACATCATTTAAGGCTTCTTCTCTATACTTTTTGGTGATGAATTCTTCAAGCTTGGCTGTCTTTTCTTCTACACTGAGAGACTCATCATCCATATACACAGAGGCTTGACCTCTTACAATTGGATCAATAGAGATAATCCATTGTAGTTGTGCATCAAATATTTGTGCAGCTTGAGAATCAATAAGAGCTTGAGCAGCATCTTCAGCATCTTTCTGCTCTTTCATTACTTCAAGCATTCTTGAAGCTTCAAGTGCTTTTAGCTCTTCTTCATGAACCCTCTTGGCCTCTTCTTCTCCTAAAGCCATCTGAATTTGCTGAGTTCTTTTCAACTTCTTGGACTTTGGCTCATCTTCAATCAGAATACCTTTGCCCTTATCCTTTGGAGGTGAATCTTGTGATGGAGCAGAAGATTGCTCATCAGCAATTAAAACCCTCTTTCTCTTGTACACTCTCTCAGCAGACCCTTTATATCCCATAGCCAATAGCCTTTCTCTCCTAGCAGACTCTTCTTCTGGCCTAGCAGGCTCTTGCCCTGCTCCAACAGGCTCTTGCCCTGCTCCAACAGGCTCTTCATCATAAACTTGAGTTCCATCATGGAATTCAAATTGAGCCTGTTCCTCCTCTTCTTCCTCATCTTCAGACCTATCCTTCCTCCCCTTTTTGGAAGAGTGATCTATCCTATCAGCATCTGACTGTGAAGAACTAGATAAAACAACCTTTGCAGACTTTTTACCTTTTAACTTCTTCACTTCACCCTCCAATCTCTTAACCCTCTTTACCAATTTGATGTTGATCTGAGAAAACCTTTCATTTTGACTTTTAAGAGCATTCTCTAAGAACTTCACCTTGTCTTTCAACTCCTGCATTGTCTTAGGTGATTGGGTTTGTGATACATGATGTGGTGATGATGGTGGTGTTGCTGATGGTACTGGAGATGGTGTTGGTGATTTTTGATGTGTTTGTGAAATGAAACCATGTGAAGAACTAGATGATGGTGTATCAGCAGATGGTGTTGGTTCTTCTGGATGTTGTGGTACCATTTCATCAAAAAGTGGAACTTCCTCCCCTCTAAAACCAATTCTCATATTTGAAAATACTTTTTGAGAAAGTTTTGGTGTTTCATAAACTGAGTCTGTGGGAAGCAACATATGTTTTAATTTTCCAATGATGCATCCAATGAATCTTGGATACATCAAAAATTTTGTTTTACTTTTCACATTGTTTATCAATCCTTCAAAAATATATTTAGAAAAATTGTATTTTCTGTTTGTAGCTAAGCAAATGAGAGCAGAAGCCATGTTTCCACTAAATTGCTCCCAAGAGGTTTTCTTCTGGCTCAAACAGTGAAGGATTGTGTGAATCAAAAATCTCCATTGTGGAGTAAGATGCTTTTTCAGAAAAGTGAGTTTGTTGGACTCAGCATGATACCCCATTCTTGTTAAATTTTCAAAAATTTCAGTATCTGGTAACTGACTAATACCATCAGAATCATCCAAATGAAGATGTCTTCTTATGGATGACTCAGTAAGAGTCAAATGTTTACCATCCACTTTGGCTTTTATTCTTTGTTCCCCATTTTCAGAAGTTTTAATTTTAGTAGATTGCCAAAATTGCAAAATTTGATTTTCATAAATAGTGGGATTGACTAGCAAAGCAAACCTGATGTAGGAGTTATTTAAAAAGTCCACTACTTGATGAAATGAGGCATTATCCTCTGACTTTTCCAAAAATGCTAACTGATTGTGACGTTGGACAAAATCTAGAACAACTGTGGAAGCCATAATGAAAATTTTGAATATGTTGGTGGGATTTGTTGGTATTACTGGTAGAAGATGAAAGGTGTATGTGAATTATGATAGTGACTGATGAAAGAAGATATGAGAGAATTACTTTTAACCGACAATAAGAAAGATTAAAATAAGTAAATGAAAAGGCGGTTAAAAAGATCTTTTATATGTAAAATATAATATAATATAATCATCAGTGAATTACATAACTACCCCAACGGCTAATTTTAACTACCAGGCCTAATGGCTAAAACTTTTTCTGACAGGCTCAACGGCTATTTAGCAGTACCTTTTTATACTAGCAGTACCAATTTTGAACTACCAGTACCTTTGAAAGTTTTATAAAAATCCCTTATAGTTTTTAGCAAACTACCAGCTATCAACGGATTTGAGTTGTCTTTACCAAAAGCCGTTTGCTTATGGACTAGCTAACTATTTACAATTAAGTATGGTTAGTTAACAACCACATAGTTTTTGGTAAACTATCAACCATCAACGGATTTGAGTTGTCTTTACCAAAAGCCGTTTGCTTAAGGACTAGTCAACTCTTAAGTTTGTGAAAACTTGGTGAGCTGAATACCAAAAGCCATGATGGCCCAAAGATGGTGCAATTTCCTTGGATGGAGGAAATTTAGAAAGGCAATGATGCTGTGTATCTTGGATGATTAGTTCAACAACTGAAATCATCTAATGTCATGCCTTTGAGTTGAAACATTTCTTAGTTTGATCTAGATAGAACTTTCTCCTTGAGAAATGCTTCATCCCTTCTAGATATATGATCTAACTCTCTCTTTTTCAACTCTGCATCATCTTGTATGCTCTTGTCTTTTCTTTCATAAATTGGTCTTTCTTCCATTCTGGGCTATTAATTCCTCCCCTGAGATTGTTATTTCTCCTGAAATGAATATAACTTTTGTTGCCCCTTTTGTTTGAAAGAACTCTTGTTTTGTTATCAACCTGAAATATGTTAGTTGCAAACCAAAAGAACAAAGTGTAGAACACTTGATCTATATAATTGTAAACATTCAAGCATTTATATGAACAAAACATAGCAATTTTGTATCAGCAGGACCAATTATGAACTAACAGGACCTTTTGACTAACTAGCAGTACCATGTTTAAAATCCAATACCAGTTAATTTTATGAACAAAAGCACATGTTTTTCAAAGATTTATCATTCCAATACCTCCTACAAGATATTTGAATCTACCTAAATCAAAAGCTTTGGTGAGAAGGTCTGCATAATTCTTTTCAGAATCAATTTTAACTACTTGAATTAACCTCTTCTCATTGCAATCCCTTATGAAATGGTGTCTGATTTCAATATGTTTTGTTTTTGAGTGTTGAACAGGGTTTTTAATGATACAAATAGTACTGCTATTGTCAATATAAATAATGGTGTTATGAAAATTGTACCCATAGTCAAGCAATTGATTTTGGATCCAAAGAACTTGCCCACAACAACTTGCACCAGCAACATATTCTGCTTCAGTTGTAGAATTGGCCACCATTGTTTGTTTCTTGCATTGCCAAGAGATTAGTCTGCAACCAAGAAATTGACATCCACCAGTTGTGGATTTTCTGTCTAGTGTTGCACCAGCATAGTCACTATCCGAATAAGCCTTCAATTCAAAAGATGATTCCCTTGGATACCAAAGACCCAACCTAGGTTGACCCTTAAGATATCTAAAGATTCTTTTGACTGCTGTGAGATGAGAGATCTTGGGATGTATTTGAAACCTTGCACATACACATACTGAGAACATGATATCTGGTCTTGATGATGTAAGATACATCAAGGACCCAATCATAGATCTATAATTGTGCAAATCCATATCTTCTCCTTCAGCATCCTTGAGTAGCCCTTTGTCTGGATCCATTGGTGTACTTGCAACCTTAGAATCAGCAAAATTAAATTTGCTTAGGATCTCTGCTACATATTTATCTTGGCTGATAAATATGCCTTCTTTGGATTGTTTCACTTGGAGACCCAAAAAGAAAGTAAGTTCCCCCATGGAACTCATCTCAAACTTACTGTGCATAAGTTTTTCAAATTCTACACACAAGCCTTGGTTTGTTGATCCAAAGATTATGTCATCAACATAAATCTGCACTAACAAGATGTCTTTCTTTGTCCTTTTGATGAACAAAGTTGGATCAATCCTGCCTCTTTGGAATCCACTTTCTAGTAGAAAACAAGCCAATGTTTCATACCATGCCCTTGGAGCTTGGTGTAGGCCATACAAAGCCTTGGTAACTTTGTAAACTTTATCTGGATACTCAGCATCAATGAAGCCTGGAGGTTGAGATACATATACTGGTTCTTCAATTTCACCATACAAAAATGCACTCTTAACATCCATTTGATAGACAGTGAAGCCTATGAATGAAGCATAGGCTAAGAAAAGCCTAATTGCTTCAAGTCTTGCAACTGGAGCAAACACTTCTTCATAATCTACCCCTTCCTCTTGAGTATATCCTTGTGCTACCAATCTAGCCTTGTTCCTGATCACTATACCCCTTTCATCCTTCTTGTTTCTAAACACCCATTTGGTTCCAATTGCCCTATGACCTCTTGGCAAATCAACCAATATCCAAACCTTCTGAATCTTGAATTGGAGAAGCTCTTCTTGCATAGCTTCCACCCAACTTGCATCATCTAAAGCTTTGTTTATATTTTTGGGTTCAGCCTGAGATAGAAAACATGAAAACAGGCATATATTGGAATTATCATTATTCTTTTCTTCATACATAGAGGAGATAAACCCTTCTTCATCTGTAGATAAGACTTGAGATAAACCAACTTGAGATCTTGTTCTAACACCAGAAGTTATGCTTCCAATCACATCATCAGTTGAGTGATCTTTGAGAATTCTAGTGTTTGGGGTATTAGGAACTTCATATGTAGTTGGAAGATTGCTAATCCCAACTTCTTCTTGAAAAGAATCATCTATTTGAATATTCAATGGCTCAGCAGTACCAATACTTGTACTAGCAGGACCATCTGAAGAACTGGCAGTACCATTGTCATTAGCACCACTTTCTTGATTCTCTTGATTCTGAGTTCCTTGATCTTCTTCATTGCCTTCATTTCTTGTGTTTGAAGGTCCTTCTTGACTTGAAGATAGATCCATACTTTTCCAAATTGGCATCCAGATGTAATCTTGATCTTTAGGAGCTTCAACATTGTCTTCAGAACCTGTATTATCATTAGTATTTGTACCTGAAACAGGCACATAATTCATAGATTCTGAAAGCCTATCAACATCAAACATCCAATCTGGTCCAACTCCTTTCACATTTGCTAGTTTCTCTTGAAACTCTATGTGAAGATTTTCTTCTACTAGCCTAGTGCAAGTGTTAAACACTCTATAGGCCTTACTCTGCAAGGAATACCCTATCAAAAAGCCAACATCTGCTTTTTCATCAAATTTGCCTAAATGATCTTTGGTATTGAGAATAGTAACATGACAACCAAAAGGTCTCATAAAACTTAAAGATGGTTTTCTACCAAAGAAAAGTTCATAAGGTGTTTTTCTATGTGGTTTTGTCACAAGAACCCTGTTTTGTACATAACAAGCAGTACCAACTGCTTCAGCCCAAAATGAAATAGGCAACTTAGAGTCTACTAACATAGTTCTAGCAGCCTCTATAAGTGTTCTATTCTTTCTTTCTGCTACTCCATTTTGCTGAGGTATTCTAGCTACACTAAACTCTCTTTTTATGCCTTTTTCCTTGCAAAAGTCATCCATAACTCTATTCTTGAACTCTGTCCCATTGTCACACCTGATGATTTTGACTTTCTTATCAGATTGGTTTTCTACCTCAGTGATATAGGTTTTAAGTATCTCACTAGTTTCATGTTTAGATCTTAAGAAGAAAACCCATGAAAATCTGCTATAGTCATCAGTAACAACCAGACAATATTTCTTTCCATTCAAGCTGCACACATTAGTAGGACCAAAGAGATCCATATGAAGCATATGTAAAGCCTGAGTAATAGAGTTTTGGGTCTTGGGCTTACAAGAAGCTCTATGTTGTTTGCCTTTTAGACAGTCAACACAAGTTTGGTCGTTTTGGAAAATCTTTTTGGGTAAACCTCTTACTAAATCATATTTTGCAATAGTGTTGATTGTTTTAAAGTTTACATGACCAAGCCTTCTATGCCAAAACATAGATTCATCCAATGAGGCTTTTGCTACCAAACAAGTTAAACCTTCCTTGGGATCAATGTTCTTTAAATTGACACTATACATATTGTTCCTTTTTGGAATTTTAAGAAGTATCTGACTCTCATCAGGCATCTTAAAATCAGAAGAAAGAACCATACATCCATTGTCAGTAAATAGAACATTGTTCTTTTTGTCACACATTTGTGAGACACTAAGAAGATTAAACTGAAGTTCTTTCACAAAATACACATTTTCAAAATCTAGTTTACTGGTTTTGATAGTACCTTTACCAGTGATCTTTCCTTTTATTCCACCCTCAAAGGTAACATATCCTCCATCAAATGTTTTGAAATCTGAGAGGAATGACATGTTGCCTGTCATGTGCCTTGAACACCCACTATCAACATATCCTTGATCTTCAATATCAGTTGAATGTTCCTGCACATGAATAAACACATTAGTTTCCTTGGGGTACCCAAGCCATGACAGACTTGGGTTTGCCTCTTGCATCAATGAAGTCAAACCTTTTCAGGATTGTTGATGCACCTTTTGATTGGATTGGTTTCCAAATCCAACATGCTGAGGATTTAACAGCACTTTCCCTTCTAATCCATTGTGTGGTCTTTGGTCTATCAGTACCAATTTTGGCAATACCAATTTTGGCAGTACCATGTGGTCTAGCAGGACCTTTTGGTCTAGCAGGACCTTTGGTTTTTGGATTCCAAACTTTTGTTTTAACCACATTTATCTTTTGAATAGGATTCTTCTCAACTTTTGGTACACTTTTGAAAGTGTTTCTTGTACCCTTTTCAGTTGGTTTTGTAATAACAGGCTTATGTTGTCTAACAGTATGATTATCTTTTGTAGTGTTAGACTTAACAAAAATTTTTCTGGGGTGAGAAACATTTGTTTTAGACTTTGATTTACTCCCAGAAACCCATTTATTACAATAAGCATGAAGATGATTAAAGCTACCACAATAATAACAAGCCTTATTAAACATAACAAAGTCATCACCTAGTTGTTGTGACTTTAGGTTGTTCCAATTTCTTTGGCTTCCCCTAGGTTTGTTATTACAATTTTTACAACTTTCAACTGTCTTCAAAACAGTTTTGGCCTTAGCTTTAACTTCTACTTTCTTAGGACTGGTTGGTCCTACTTTGATTCCTTTGATAGGAATAGTCTGATCTTCATCATCATCAGATACCCAATCCTCAATAATTAGGACATCTGGTCTCTTATCAGTGAGCACCTTAGAGAGTGGAACATTCTTAGCACTCTCAGAAGGTTCACTTATCACTACAGGTTTATCCAATGGTTTGTTAACAAATTCATGTAAACCTGATACAGCAAGATCACTACCCTGGGGACATGGAATTCCTCTATAAGGAGGTGGACATTCATTGTATCCTATCCCTGATTTTATTTTCTTATTCAACTGATTCTCTACTATGCTCTTAGTACACTCAGAAGCATTTTCCAATTTAGTAACAGTCAGTTGAATATTGTCTCTAGCTAATGTCACTTTAGTGCATTCAGTCCTAACATTTCTGATGAGGCGAAAAGTGTACCGCTTTTAAGGGGTCATTTAAGCCCGAAATCGTATTTATTTGATCAAATATTGCCCTAAATCGTTCCTTTTGTCATTTTAGGTACTTTTGAGGAGAAATCTGGAAAAGGAGGCATTTTGGACGTTTTTGGAGCATTAAAGTGAAGAAAACGGCAAAGTCTCAAAATTGTGCTGAAAGTTACCTTTGACGGCGTCAAGATTAACTCCAGACGGCGTCATGCTTTGGCAAGAAAAGTTGGATGTGAAATTTACTCATGACGGGCCAGTGAGTTTGCATGAGAATTCTGACGGCGTCACGCTTTAACTAAATCAAGGGCGTCACGGCTTAAATCATAAGGGGACGGCGTCACGTTCAGGATCCGACGGCGTCAAGCCTTGATAAGCCAGAATGGATTTTTGAAGAGCTAAAGAGGGACGGCGTCAAGATGGTCATCCGGGAACCCTAAAAGCGGCGAGGTGACGGCGTCACAATGCATAAGGTGACGCCGTCAGATGTCAAAGTCTATATATAGTTTTCTAATTTTTTGTCATTAGGGAGAGCTTAGTGTGTGGAATTTTGGGATAAAACCCTAAGACGATTTTAGCTACTTTTTCAGGGCTTCTTGCCTTGAGATCTTCCATGTTTCATTGAAAGATAAGTTATCAATTAATCATTCAATATGTCTATGTGTTGTTTGATTCTATCTTATGCTTGTCTTTTGTTTAACATGTTAGGCTAATTTTATCTTGTGTTTGCTTAGATCTAATGAAACCTAGCTATTGATTATTGGTTGTTAGTGTGTTGTTAGTTGTATTGGATGATTGTTTATCTATGTTAGGCTTAAGAAAACTGGCTAACTTCCTATTCGGTAACTTGCTTGAACGTCTTAAGAAACATGAACCAAACGCGTACTAAAGGTTTTTATGGTTGTATTTAATGCACAAGCGAATTCTAGTGATCCCATGTTAGGAGCTTCCTAGCCGGCTCGACATAGGAGTGAAGTAGGAGCTTGTAGAGTTTGGGGAAGTAAGTACGCCACCCCACGAATGGTATTAAGGAATACACCCGCCATCCACGCGACTAATACACACTAATTAACCGGTAAAAGATAGTTAGGGAGTAAGGAAATCTAAGTAAACACATTTCTCCACACATAAGTTTCTCACCACTTTTCATTTTTGTTATTTTATTTTATTTGCATTTGTAGTTATTTGGGTTAGTTGACTAGCAACTAATTCCGCCCACTCCTTCAAAACCCGAGATTTTACTTGCTTTCATAAAATATAAAAACATAAAAAGAATCTTCCTCAACCCTTAGACCTAATTAGAGTAGCCTTTCACACCTAACGAACACTATTCCCTGTGGAGAACGATCAATCCCCCGTACTTACCACTACACTATACTACATCGGTCAGGTACACTGCCTGGTGGGGTTGTAAGCCTCTTGAGATCCCTCGAGAGGTAAAACCTGTTGTAAGGTTGCAAAACCCACGCATCAAGTTTTTGGCGCCGCTGCCGGGGAATAGTTATTGTTTAGGTTTGAATTTTTATTTTATTAGGTCTACTCGCTAGATTCCTTTCTAGTGAGATTTTTATTTTCTTTTTCTAGGATTTTCTTTAGTCTATCTTATTTCTTTGTTTGTTTGTTCGTAATTTCCATTGACTCTTCCGTTCACCATTATGGAGAACGCGAATCCACCATACCACCGACCACGTAATTCACCCACTCCATATGACATCTTGATGTTTAAACAACATAAAGATGAACCTCTCTATGATGCATGGACTCGTTTTAAATATTTACTCCAAAAAGTCCCTCATCATAACTTCGATTTTTGGTCCCTAACTCAAATTTTTTACAATCATGTCGACCGACATGCCCAAAGGGACATTTACCATATTGCTGGCAGGGATATTAGGGAATTAAGTGCTGAGAAAGCATGGGAAGCTATTGAAGAGTGTGCCCAATATTATTATATGGTAGACAACCCAACAAACGTTAGTACAAGTCAATTGACCACAAATTTCAAGGATCATGAAACAAGTTTGTTTGGGGATGAATATGTTAGTGTTGAGATACCTAAGTGGATGTCATGTAATGCCATAGTACAAAACAAACACATAGGTGACCTTGATGTGACGGAGGATTTAGCCGAACATGATCACATTGATCAAAAAGACCTAGGTTTTATGATCGATGACGATGAATCTCAAGAAACACATGATGAATCTTTTGGGCAATTTGAATATAGCAGTCAGAATATTGAGGATGATCCTTATGATTTGGATATAGAAGTTGAGATACCTAGAGAAGCACTTGAGATACTAGGGAAAATGTTAGGGTTAGATCCTACTAAAACACATGATGAGGATATAGGTGATCTTGACATAAGGAATGATGAGGTAAGTAACATAAGCCCACCAAGTACCCCACAAGTCCTACCATCATTTGAGGCACACACACCGCCCGTGACTTACCCGGAAGAAGTTGAGGAGACTATAGGAACCCCAATAGAGGTAGAGCCCTTGGACCAAACACAACTAGAAGATATAGGTTTGAATGCTTTTAGTGATCACAACCTTTCTTTTAGTCCTATGGAAGTTCCTAGTTTTGATGAGCCGGAGCCTCAACCAAAACCGTTACCTAATCCTCCATCCTTGGATGAAAATTTAGGAATTGAATTAGGTCCCGATCCACCCATCAAAACATATAGTCCGGGTAGTCTTAAGTTTAAGGTAGTAGACATTAAGCCTTGTAGTGAGGAAGCTAATATAGGAGTGAACCATGACCTTACATACTTACATCACCCATTCATGATTGATCACAAGAAACATTATGGGTTTAAACCGGGTTTATTAGGTCAAGATGAATTCCCAACTAGGAATCTCTCGAAGTTGATAGAAGATGATCCCTTTTTAGGAGAAAACTTTAATTCACCCATTGACCAAAGTGAACTAAGTAAGGTTATGATGATTGGATCCCACATCTTTGAGCATATAATTCATCCACCACTCTTTCCTCACGTGGCATACTTCCACCAAGATGGTGTGTATCGCTACTTTCACCCACACTTAATCCTAAGTGTAGGGAAAACCTCCCCTATTTCCGTTAAATAAGGGTAGAGTCAGGCTCGTGACTCGAACAAAAACAAGCGCTCTTGGGAGGCAGCCCATGCTTTATTTGCTTTGTGTGTTTATTTATTTGTTTGTTTGATTTTATTTGTTTCCGTATGTGTGTTTAATTTTTATTCTTATTGATTCATGTTCAAAACTAATTTGTGAAAATGCTTTATGTTGTTTTTAACTTCGTCTTAACTACATATAAAGGTATTTTGCAAAAGATAAGTGTAAGGGAAATCTAAATCGGTTTATTAGAACACAAATGAACATGAATCGTAATAATAATAAATTAGCATACATATTCGTATTTGTTTGAGTCAAATGCTTGTATCGAGTCATAATGATGTTTTGCAGGATTTCCAGGAAGTAAGGTAAAGGTTTTTCCAGAAATTTTCCGGAAACTTAAAATGAAAATTTTTGTCAGGTCATTTCTGACGGCGTCAGGGGTTATAACCTGACGGCGTCAGATTTAATTTCCAGAAATTTTTGAAAATTTTGTTTTCATAAAAAGTTTTTATTAAAATCTCCAACTTATAATCTCCAGGAATCTGCAAAATTATCATTCCACAAGCATTATATCCTTATATATAGATTTTATCCCGCCGATGTTATGCAGGTTTTCGTGTTTGTTTTCTCAGGTTCAACAGGTTATTTTGGACAAGGAAATGTTTATGGAATCAAGCTTATGGCGATGCATTAGTCATGGAGCTTCAACATTCTCTTTGGAGGAAGATTTAACCGTGTAATTTCATTATCCACCGAGCGAATCAGGGGAGTATTTGATTTCATTCTTTTACTTTATGCTTTTACATTTGTTATTTGAACATTGGGGACAATGTTCATCTTAAGTGTAAGGGGAGGGTAAAAGTACGATTTTAGAGAATACAATTGCGCTTGATTTTTGTTTGTTTGATGGTAGATGTGTAATAAAACTGAGAGAAATACTTGTTAAGGTAATTTTAGTGCCAAATTTAAAATTTTTTACAACATATAGGAGTGAAACTTTAGTTCTAATGAGCGTCTCACGGATAGGAGTTATATGACTAGCACAAAAAACCGTACCACTAAAAAATTTTCCACCCCCAAATATGTGAGGTTCGCCCCTAGAATTGGTAGGAAAAGCATTTATGCTATGATGTGTGTACCGGTAGCACTTAGATTCTAGAACTTGCGTTAGGACCATTCCAAGGCCACAAGTGAGACTACATTCGTGTAGTTAGATTTACTACATGATAAGAGGCATTAGGATTAACCCATTGTTTTACACCTGTGTTTTTGTTATAATTACGTTGGCTACATTGGTCAAGTAATTCTCCCACACCCTTTGCGTTGTACTCATTTTTAGTACACGATACCCCTAGTACACCCCTCAGAGCCTATCTTTTCGTTTCGACCTTTAAGCATTTTACTTAAAGGAAGAATTTGTTACACCCCACTTAAATGTACACCCAAATCGCCTTAGCCTACCTTGTATGCACTCATTTTTAGTGCATTATTGTTACAACATTTGTTTAAACCCAAGTTAATTATCTAGTTGATTACATGGTTGCTAAGTCGAGTCATATCCTTGTACATATTGTTTTGGGACGATTGGGACTCGTGGGTAAAGTACTAGTGTAATGGAGTAATGGGGAAGAAGATCATTTATTACCCCCATATGTGCTAAATGTTTTAAAAGTACTCCAAGTTTTTCAATTATCTTAATTCGAGTCATTAGATTAGTATTTGTAAAGTTATGTAAAAGTTCAAGTGTAAGGGGATGCAATGCCCCTATGATGTATTATTTTGGATGGTAGGGTAAAAGTGTAGTCAAAAAAAAAAAAAAAAAAAAAAAAAAAAAAAAAAAAAAAAAAAAAAATGAGAAAAAAAAAAAAGAAAAATATAAAAAACATACGGACTACCATCCCGTTTTATTTTATGTTTATTTTATGTTTTTGTTATTTTGTTTCTAGCTTAAGATCGAGTCTAGTCTTGGCTTAGCAACATTGTATAGTACATGTAATTGATCAAGATCTTTAACTCGCCACCAGTAAAATATCCCGTATCCAACAAAACCGTGTTTTCCTTTTCCCTACACCTAACGTTATAACCCATTTAAAAGCCCTCTTTGATAGTTTATCTTAGGTGCTTACGCCTAGTGGAGGAGGTTTTCGATCCATTCCCAAGCCTATGGTAATCTATTTGCTATGACAGGTAGTGAGAGATATTTTCCGTTTTCATTTATGAGATTTATTTTGATGACACTTGAGAGATGTGAGTATCTAAACACTACTTGTGAGGTGCTAGTATGTAATCTCCGTGCTTATTATGATTGAAGTGGAACGATTATTTGTTGTAATTACTTTTATGTTTGCATTAAATGACCCCTAACTTGTATTTTGATTAGAATAAAAGCGCATTTGCTTGAGGACAAGCAAATCTCAAGTGTAAGGGTATTTGATGAGGCGAAAAGTGTACCGCTTTTAAGGGGTCATTTAAGCCCGAAATCGTATTTATTTGATCAAATATTGCCCTAAATCGTTCCTTTTGTCATTTTAGGTACTTTTGAGGAGAAATCTGGAAAAGGAGGCATTTTGGACGTTTTTGGAGCATTAAAGTGAAGAAAACGGCAAAGTCTCAAAATTGTGCTGAAAGTTACCTTTGACGGCGTCAAGATTAACTCCAGACGGCGTCATGCTTTGGCAAGAAAAGTTGGATGTGAAATTTACTCATGACGGGCCAGTGAGTTTGCATGAGAATTCTGACGGCGTCACGCTTTAACTAAATCAAGGGCGTCACGGCTTAAATCATAAGGGGACGGCGTCACGTTCAGGATCCGACGGCGTCAAGCCTTGATAAGCCAGAATGGATTTTTGAAGAGCTAAAGAGGGACGGCGTCAAGATGGTCATCCGGGAACCCTAAAAGCGGCGAGGTGACGGCGTCACAATGCATAAGGTGACGCCGTCAGATGTCAAAGTCTATATATAGTTTTCTAATTTTTTGTCATTAGGGAGAGCTTAGTGTGTGGAATTTTGGGATAAAACCCTAAGACGATTTTAGCTACTTTTTCAGGGCTTCTTGCCTTGAGATCTTCCATGTTTCATTGAAAGATAAGTTATCAATTAATCATTCAATATGTCTATGTGTTGTTTGATTCTATCTTATGCTTGTCTTTTGTTTAACATGTTAGGCTAATTTTATCTTGTGTTTGCTTAGATCTAATGAAACCTAGCTATTGATTATTGGTTGTTAGTGTGTTGTTAGTTGTATTGGATGATTGTTTATCTATGTTAGGCTTAAGAAAACTGGCTAACTTCCTATTCGGTAACTTGCTTGAACGTCTTAAGAAACATGAACCAAACGCGTACTAAAGGTTTTTATGGTTGTATTTAATGCACAAGCGAATTCTAGTGATCCCATGTTAGGAGCTTCCTAGCCGGCTCGACATAGGAGTGAAGTAGGAGCTTGTAGAGTTTGGGGAAGTAAGTACGCCACCCCACGAATGGTATTAAGGAATACACCCCCATCCACGCGACTAATACACACTAATTAACCGGTAAAAGATAGTTAGGGAGTAAGGAAATCTAAGTAAACACATTTCTCCACACATAAGTTTCTCACCACTTTTCATTTTTGTTATTTTATTTTATTTGCATTTGTAGTTATTTGGGTTAGTTGACTAGCAACTAATTCCGCCCACTCCTTCAAAACCCGAGATTTTACTTGCTTTCATAAAATATAAAAACATAAAAAGAATCTTCCTCAACCCTTAGACCTAATTAGAGTAGCCTTTCACACCTAACGAACACTATTCCCTGTGGAGAACGATCAATCCCCCGTACTTACCACTACACTATACTACATCGGTCAGGTACACTGCCTGGTGGGGTTGTAAGCCTCTTGAGATCCCTCGAGAGGTAAAACCTGTTGTAAGGTTGCAAAACCCACGCATCAAGCTAATGTTACTTTAGTGCACTCAGTCCTTAACATTTCTATTTCAGTATCTTTCAAATATATTTGTCTATTAAGAGCACCTTTAGCATCAGAAAATGTGAGTTCATTTTCTCTATAGTGAATGATTTGTTTTTCTAGCTTGGACATACCACACTTATGGTCAAATAAGGTTTGATTGGTTTTTCTATGTTCTAATACTTCTGTATCATAAGCTTTACTTATGATTTTTAATTCTTTAAAAGATTCACAATCATTAGGACATTTGATAATTTGTACCTCAGGGGTGGAGAATGCCATCAAAGCCAATTCATCAGAAGTTGACTCATCTTCACCCATGAAACTCCAATCAAAACCCATGCCATCAATAGCAACCATTGCTTTTGGCTCTGCAACTTCAACAACCTTACTCTTGCTTTCAAAGCTTCCTTTCTTCTCAAAGCTTCCTTTATTTCTGTTGTCAAACCCTCTACCCTTGTCATCCTGCTTCTTAGGTCTTCTACACTCTCTAGAGTAGTGACCTTTCATGTGGCAGTTGTAACACTCCACCTTTGACTTATCATATCCAGCAGGCTCATTTCCATCTATCAGAATTTTCTTGCCAGTCCTCATCATCAACTTCTTGGCTCTAATGCTTAAAAGTGAAAGTTGCCACTTTATGTCCATTTCTTCAAGATCATCAGGATGAATCTCTTGAAGGTCTTCAAATGATAATACAGACCCATTGTGCTGAGATGTAAGAAAAGCACACCCAATTGTTTCATCTAATATGGATTTGGTACTACCAGAAGTACTAGCAGTACCAAAGGTTGTATTAGCAGTACCTTCTTCTCTGCTACCTTGTTCTTCATTATCAACCTTTGACATGCTTGGGGATGAAACAAAAGCCATATTTCTAGAACTTGACCCAGTAGTCTTCTTTACTTCATGCTCTACTATTTTGAAATTGTTGTAGAGATCATTGAGACTCATCTGGTCAATATCTGACTTGTTCTTCCATACAATGACATGCATAGACCATTCTGAAGGTAAACTTCTAAGAAATTTAGAGTTTAGGTCTTCTTGAGTTATCATCACTTCATGGATGGCTAACTGACTTGCAAGCTTCTGAAGTCTATTGAACATACTGTCCAAAGACTCATTGGTTGTGGCTGTGAAGTTCTCAAATTGTTGTTTGAGAAGGGTTTTCTGTGTTTTCTTGGTAGCATCATTACCACCAAACCTAGCCACAATTCAAACTCGTTTTGCTTGAGTAATGGAAGTTTAGCTGCAACATTGGTTTGAATATGTTCAACATCCATTTTTCTTTTAAATTAGTAAATATCAAGCCTAGCTCTGATACCACTTGTGGAACGCTTTGTTTTGTTCTTGAAGTTCAAACACTTGGGATATGAATCTTAGTAATGTGTTTGAGAGATATTTATGTATTGAATGTGTTTAGCATGCGGAATCTACTACAACACACTTTAAAAGAACACAAGGTGGTGAGTTTGAGTAAACGTGAGAATGCAATGAACAAAGAACACAACTTAGGTTAACACAAAACGATTCAATATTATTGATGAAATAATACGGATGATCTAAGTATCACCGGGATTACAAAGTAATCTTGAATCAAAGATTGTATAAAGGATTTGTGATTTGAAGTAACTAAGTTACTTGAGAGATAGTTTTGTTTTTGGTTATTGGTTGTGAAAGATTGCATGCATGAAGTAGTGACTAAGATATCCTTTTATAAGATAAGGATATCTTATTACATGTTGTCAAGTAGATGAATATAATACTATACTTTGACTATATTGGCGCCTACAATTAAATACAACTACCCATGTACACTCTGATATATTCTTCTGTCACCACAGAAGACTATTCTACTTCTACATAACGTATAACAATGTACAAAGACTAATAATTCAACTAAATATCTATTACAAAATATCTAATCGACTTGACATAAGCTTGGCAGGCTCTTCATTAGCTAGCAGTACCTTCTACCCAGAAGGTACTGGTAGAACATCTTCGTACATAACAAAATCAACTAGCAGGCTCTTCATCGACTTGGCAGGCTCTTTGACTTTGATCATTTTATTCCCAACAACTACTAACACAAACTTCATCAAACATTGGTGCAAACAAATCTTCCAGATCTTTCCTGTTAAAGGGTAAGGATGCAGCCGAAGATTTAGGGAAGTTTAGACGATTATGTTCGGGTTCTAAGCGGTCTTGCTCAGAAGCCATGTCCGTGAGTTCATCAAAATTGGCGTGTATAGTCTCTTGAATTTCCCTGGTCCGACGATTCCAAATTCTATATCCCTTAGAATTCTCACAGTAGCCAACAAATATCCCAATGTCTGCTTTAGCCTTTAATTTACCAAGATCATCTCTATCATTTTTCGGGTAACACAGTGCTCCAAAAAAATGAAAGTAGTTGATGTTTGGTTTTCTTCCTTGAATTTGCTCATATGGAGTTTTGTTGTGTCGTCTATTTATCATGCCGCGGTTCTGGGTATAACATGCAGTATTAACAGCTTCAGCCCAAAGGTAGTCTGGCAATTGAGCATTGATCAACATTGTTCTAGCTGCTTCCACAAGCGTACGATTTCGTCTTTCAACTACACCATTCTGTTCGGGAGTGCGAGCAATTGAATATTGATGAACAATCCCATGCTTCTCAGTGTATTCCCGAAGGGTTTGATTCTTAAATTCAGTGCCGTTGTATGTTCGAATAATCTTGACGGTGTTACGGACTTGAACTTGAATCTTTGTGAGAAACGTGATGACCATTGAAGGAACTTGATCTTTTGTCCGAAGAAAGTAGACCCATGTCCATCGTGAGTAGTCATCTACTATTACCAAAATGTACCTTTTCCCGTTTATAGTTTGAACCCGCATTGGACCACACAAATCCATATGTAGCAGCTGTAGGACATGATCTGTGTTGTGTTCTGTTTTGGGAGGAAAATGAGCATGGTGACTTTTCCCTTGTTCACATGCAGAACACAAATGATCTTTGGCATATCTGAATTTGGGTAATCCGTCAACCAATTTATTCCTTGCAAGGTCAGTCATGGTTTTGAAATTGAGATGAGACAATCTTTTATGCCATAACCAAGCCTTTGTGGGATTAGCCTTGGAGAGTAAACAAATAGGAGATGATGTTGTCATGCCTTCAAAGGATATAGTGTATAGACTGGTTCCTCGTTTTCCTTTCATCAAATCATTTCCTTGAAGATCACGAATGAAGCAAGTTTTCTCCCGAAATGCTACTTCTAAATCTCCGTCACAGAATTGTCCCACTGAGAATAGATTGTGACCAAGGCCTTCAACATAGTATACACGACTGATCTCGATGTTCCCATTAACATAATCTCCATAGCCCATTATTGCTGCGAAGTGATCATTCCCGAACCTGACCATTCCGATGAACTTTGCGATAAAGTTTGTGAGAAGCTTGAGGTTGCCGGTCATGTGTCGGGAACACCCGCTATCAACAATCCAGAGGACAATTTGAATCATCTGCATCACAAATATTGGAAACAGGTGGAGAATTGGTAATGGTTGGACCCGTTGGGTTAGTAACACAAGATTTAATTATCTTAGGAACCCATGTAAAACTTGCTGTGTTTTGTAACCAACGTTGCCATGTCCAACTAGTCTCAGCCTTTTTCCTAATAAATGCACTAGGTGATTTGGTTGTCTTGGGTTTGGCTATGGGTGTTGCTATGGTTTGCTCAGAAACTACTAGTGGTGGTTTCCCTAAAATGGACTTGGCAACAGTTTTGAGCCTAGAGGAAGAGCCACTAGTTCGTTTCTTTTTTCGTTTCAACAGAGTTTTAGCAATGCAGTTTTGATGATCACCAGATAATATACTAGCACGACAAACAATACAACTAGCATCAACCATAACATCATCATTAACATTCATAGATTTAACGTCTGTTACATCATTACTAGAATTAGACTTAGATAAGTTTGATTCTATTCCTGATATTACATGCGTTTTATTCAAACTACTTGCTTTAACTTCTGCAGACTTAGATGATCCATTCCTAGGTTTCCGGACTCTACGCTTCTGTTGTTTCTTGTAGGTCTTGGAGTTGCTAGCCTTAGAGATGGTATCTAATCCTGTGGAAATTGAAGCAGTTTCATTAGTGGTTAAGTCTGATGCTTGGGTAATTGCCTTGTCTACTGCATACATTCCTGGGGCAATCTTATGAACTTTTGCTTTGCCTTTGTCTAAAACTCTGAGTTTCTTTTTCAGATCAACGATGATGTGTTGGTATTCTTGATTTTTGGAATCTAAAATTCTGTTGAGGCGGACTGTGTCATTTCTGTTTTGAATAATTTCATCCAATTCCTTTTCATATTCAAACAGTTTATGTCTTAAGACATCATTTTCATTTAGATTCTCACTTTCAGAAATATGACTGTTTTGAAATGAAAAAGATGTTTTTAGATGTTGGTAATTTAATTCAAATATGACACTTTGATGTTGACACCAGTCAAGCCTCTTTTGAAGATTGAAAACTTTGTTTTCCACATCATGGTTGATTTGACGAAGATCCTCATTCTCTTTTACCAAATTTTCTATCTCCATTTGCAACATCTCAACATTTGCAGCATGATCATTCACAAGTAACTCATTGCATGACTCATAAAGCGAATTCATTATCACAGAAACAACGTCATAACACATAACTTTTTCTAAGAGTCGATCATTTTCTTTCGCTAAAGTTTTCTTTTGAAGTTTTTGTCGTTGAACTTTGTCGTTTTTAGCTTTGAAAATGCTCTTCATAGATGCTACTTCCGCTTGTAATTCTTATTCCCATTGTATTGCACATTTCTTCAGATGTTTGACATGAGGCAGAATTTTCTTTTGAAGAATATCTCGCTTTTCTTTCGCGAATGGGGAAAGAAAAGTAGAGACTTCGATTTGAGAACTAAACTCAATTTCATTCTCCAAAAGAAATATGTCTTCCATAAATGTCTTAAAATATCAAAGAATTCGACATTCTTGAGGCATTTGTGGATCAACTTCATCCTCTTTCAAAGCATCCTTGAGATGTGTAACAGTGTTGGACACAGGAATTACTGAAGAAGAAGCATTTATGTAGGTGTTTAACAACGTTTGTTCTGGTTTGTCCTTTGGAGGGACAAATGATTTACTTATATGAGGTCTTGCGTTATAATCATAATGAACTCTAGAAAAATCTTTGACTGGTTTTGGTCGACTCTCAAGTTCTTTTTGACGTTCAAGATGTGCAAGTTCTTCATCATTACTAAGCACAACAACTCTTTGAAAGGTATCATCAAGTAATAATTCTGCATTGTATAACTTGGGATTTTTGCTGAGTGCTTTAGAAAGAAAACGTGGTTGGTCACAGCCAATAGCAAATCCAACTCCTTTCGGAACTGGTTTTACCGTTAGCCTTTGAATTTGAGTTATTGATTCACCATTTTTGTATACAATAGTTTGAAACTCTTTAAGTTTGGATTCCAAAGTGACAATTTCTTCAAGATATGAGTTGACGCGTTTACTTGAGGCTTGCTTTTCTTCAAGAAGATTATTTTGAGATGTTGAAAGCTCACATTGAGTTTTTAACAGCTCAGAATTTAAAGTATCAATTTGTTTTATGAATTCAAATTGATCCTTTTCTTTTTGAGAGAGGAGCTCAGCCTTGGAAACGGTTAGCTCACGAACTTGACTTTCTAAATCTTGAACTTTGACGTATTCTTTTTCGAAAGCAATCTCAAAACCTTTTTCACGTTTTTCTTGTTTTTGATATTCTAAAAGTTGTAGTTTATAGCACTCATTGTCCTTCGTTAACAATGCAATTTTTGCTTTTAGATTTTGATTGATTTCATTGCATTTCTCAATTTGTGATTGGGTGGTCATTAACAAGGCCTGAAGCTCTGAATCTTGATCAGGCAAAGGATCATTTTGTTCAAGATGATCATTATTTTCATCGTCAATATTATCATCAAATGAAACAACGGTTTTATCATCATCAAATGATACAACAGTGTTTATTTGATCATCTGATGGAGATGAGAATGATGAATTATGTTGAACAGAATTTTCATTTGTAGATGAAGATGCAGATGGTGAAGCAATTTCATGTATAAGACATTGTGGATCAGGTACCTGAGATAGACCATCGGTATCATAAACCGGGCCTGTCTCGGACATGTTCATCTCCTGCATGTTTGCCATGAGCATTACTGCAACATTTGCTTCAAGATCTTCCATCTCATCATCAGATGCAGCATTGGCCATAAAGCTTTGCTCATTCTGAGTCAACATTCCTGCAGCTTTTTCATCTTTGAGAGCCATCAGAAGAGCTTCCTTGTGATATGCACTACCCTGAGTCCTAGGCTTAGAGCAAGCATTTGCCATATGACCAGTCCCACCACAGTTGTAACACGTGATTGAAGTATTTGCAATGCCTTTCTGTGCATTCCCAGCCATCTGATTTCTACTCTGAGTAGTTCCCATACTGTTCCTGTTACCCCTTGCAGAATTAAACCTGTTCCCTCCTGACTGAAACCTCTGAGACCCATAGTTTCCATTGTTTCCTGAACCATATCTGCCCGAAGACCGATTCTGAATTTCCACTCTACCATCGTTAATAACAGCTTGATTCCTGGTATTGGATGATGAACGAAGACGATTGTTGGATTTGGTGAACTTGCCAAATGCCTTAGCAATTAATCCAAATGCTTCATTAAGAGAGTTGAATGCATCCTCTTCTTCATCATAATCAGCATTTGAGTACATCATGGAATCTAAGTTGTTATAAGGGACCATTTGGTTGTCAGAGTATTGTGATGGTGCTTCATATGGAACGATTTGGTTGGAAGGTTGTGGTTGAAAACTTGGTTGGAAAGATGATTGACCAAATTCCTGGTTTGGTAGTGGAAAGTTGGATTGAGCAACAAGAGCAAGAGAGTTAGGTGTTGGTGCTGATATAAGACCGCCTCGTGCTGCAACTTCCTTATCTACCTCAGATTGATGTTGTCTCAGATAGTCATACATTAGTCCATACTTAACTTCACCAATCTTCTTTGTTTGCCTGACAAATGTTGCATATTTCTGCCATTCTGGTCCAAGGCATCCTAGGAATTTGGAATTGATAGCAATCCTTGGTAACTTGATATCATGACGATCGAGGTCATTGACAATGTTTGTGAAACGGTGGTAGTAAGATTCAATAGTTTCCCCTGGTTCCATGATAAAGTGAGTGTACTCCATGTATAACTTTGACTCAAGATCTTCCTGATTTAACTCTGTCCCTTCCATTAGAAGATGCACATGTTCCCACATGTCTTTGGCAGTCTTTTGAGCATCAATACTTCGGTAAATAGGATTGGGAATCCCCTGAAGTATGTAAGACATTGCCAATTGATTTGCCTCTTGTTGCAGTGTTTGTTCATTTGTGTAATTAGCGACAGCAATGGGAGTTGATGTTTCTTCTCTTTCTGAAGTTCCTGGAACAACAGTTACTGGAAGTGGAAAGGGTCCTTCTTCAATGGCTTTCTTAAGATATTTCCCATGGGGTTTACGGAGTTCAATGAATCTGAGGAATCTACTAGCCCACTACACATAGTTACCAGGTGTCAGCATAGGTGGAGTTTCCTGATTCCCAGCCTCATGACGGGATTGCTGACTGCTGATTGCCTCACACATCTTATTAAACCAATGTGGTTCTCTGGAGTAGGTTGGATAGTTCTGCATTTGATTCTGTTGCATGATTTGTTGTGGAGATACTTGTGGTGGAGAGAGAAATTGATGCTGTTGCACGAATGCTTGTTGTTGTTGATACTGAGGATGAAATTGCTGTTGTTGAGGATATTGCTGTAGCTGATAGTAGTAATTGAAGAGAGGTGGTTGAGACATGTCTGGATCTTGAAGATAATTAAGATTTGTGTGATGAGTTATGTTAAGTTGGTTTTGGTTAACTGAAGATTTTTGTCCAATTGCGATAATTACTGTTCACCCAATTTGCGATAATTACTGTTCACCCAATTTGCGATAAGTACTGTTCACCCAATTGCGATAAACTCCAAATAGCGATAAGGAAAATAGAAATTGCGATAAAACTTAAAATTGCGATAAAAATGACAATTTGAATAAGTTATCTTAAATTGCGATAGAAAAGGCAATTTGCGATAATTTATCAGAATTGCGATATTTTATGGCAATTTCGATAATTTTATCTAAATTCCAATTTCAATAATTCTCAACTCTTATACAAGAGAAGAGAAGCAACCAAGTCGAAGTATTTTCACTTTCTTATACAAGGAAGTAAAATACTGAGTCCCAATGCCGATAATCTAAAGATCTGCCAATTGCGATGAAACCCTAACTTGTCGCTATTCGAATCGCGATAAACCCTAACTTGTCGAAATTCACCCAGAAGCCAAAATGCACTTTTCACCAACTTTTCCAATACGCGACTTTCCCGGATTTCACTAAAAACGTCTAGAAAACCAATAACAAACCGATTGTTTTGATTGTGAACGATTAGAAACCACAAAGTATGATGAAATTTAAGATCAATAGCGTTGTAAATGGAAATTTGATGAGATTTGTGGAGCTTTTTGACGAGATGATGAACACGTACCAACAAAAAGATTTAACGATGAAACTAGAACAGAAACCTTACTTAATCTTTAAAACCAACCTAAAATACGATTAGATCTACTCAAAACACTATCCTAACTATCCCTTTGGCGAATGATACCACTTGTAGGTCGTGTATATCTCAACAACACACACACGTATGAAAGCTACAACACACACTACTACTTATCTAATAAGCTACGATAAGGAGAAATAAGAGAATAAGCTAATAAGAGAAGAGAAGAAGCGAGATTTGGAAGGGAATTCAATTCATACGATTAAGGAATAAAGCTTCCGCAACATACATGAATAACCAACAAGCAAAATGAGCTCCCTACCCTTCTATTTATTGGCAAGGGATTAGGGCAACTCTTACAATAATGTTTCTAGAAGAATTAACACTTAAATGGGCGGTCCATGGGCTTCTAATGGACCGCACCTTAAACGCAAATATAAAGCCCTATTTAAGCAACATTTTATCGCTAATGAACAAGACTTGAAATATATTAAAACGTGTTCCTAACATTGCATGCTATGTGTTTTAGGGTAGAAAAGAAAATAAAAAGAGTTTATACAAGCATACAAACTAGTCACCTAGTTTATGAGAATTTTCCTAAATTCGGTATGGTATTGCATAACAAACTAAAATACCCAATGAATAGACTTAATAAACTAAGTGTTTTATCTGAAAACTTAGAAACTTATTTTGTTAATGCAAGTAACAAATAAGGATTATTAATGTCGACACACTACACAATGAACTATAAACCGGAGATATCATGCATTGTATATTGACTTTCTATACATGTTTGATGGTTTATAGGATCTAGTTTGTGTATCTAATAATAAAATATACACTTGATTTCTATGCACAAACAACTACATTCTTTGGATGACTTGCATGAAAATACTTGCACTTGGTTCATGCATGATAAGATGTAGGATCTATATTGTGTGAAAATAGAATCATTTAAATTTCAAAATGATGATCAAGGATCTATACACAATCGACTATAATGGGAAGTATCATGCATGCATAATTATAGGAACTAACTTGTTTTACTTGATCATCCAATTTCAACCAAAAACACCAACAAAGAATTGAGATTTTTGGAACTTAAAACAAAAGCAAGTTGTTTCAAATCAAGAGAAATAACAAACCAACAATAATACCATCAAACATCTAAAAGGAAATATCACAAGCATTAACTTACCAAACTTTTAAGAACATCATCCTAGACTTCATATAGATAGTTGCATGACATACTTGAGTGATTTTTGTGATAGATGAGTATATGAATACTGATGATTGTTTGTTTGTGATTATGTGACTTTTGCTACTTATGATTGAAATGGTATGCCTGTTGATATGTTATGCTCACTTGTCGTAATGATTAATTGATGATGGGTTAGATGCTATGTGGTTACATGCTTACTTGTTAATGTTATTAAGCGATGATATGAAAAGTATACTTGCATGAAAAACATGTTTTAATACTATTTGCTTATGTGCTTCCCTACAATGTTATTTTCTAAATGTCATATGCTTAGTAGTTGTATGAGAAATGTGCTTACATAAGAAATATGTTTTGATGCTATTTGCTTACATGTCTACTTGCCATGATTAATTTCTTTTTTAGTTTGGTGTTATGTGATTATATGCTTACATGTCGTAATGATTAAATGATAATATAAAGCATATGTTTGCATGTGGAATATGTTTTAATGCTCTTCGCTTATATGCCTACTTGTCATGATGATTAATTGTTTGTGTTCAATTTGTTTGCATAATTAATTGGTTTTATGAACAAGATAGTATGTCATAAATTTGAAATACTTGGACATTATGTTTACTTGTCTTAAAGATCAATTAATTATAAGATGGATGCTATGTGGTTATATGCTTACTTGTCATTGTGATTAATTGTACTTGCATGAGTAATATGTTTTGATATTATTTGTTTATATGCCCACTTGCTATGATGCTAGTTGATTTCATGCATATTGTTAACATGCTAATTGTTTGCATGTTTGTTAAAGATAATGCTCGCTTGATCTTTACCAAACTCTTAAAGCTTGACTAAATTATGTGCTAAGAAATTATGTAAAAGGCATGATAGGGGTTTAAATAAATTTGATTCCCAAGAAGTTGAAAATGTTGTTGTTTTGAGGTCACCTTTACATCATATAGGCTTTTTCTATGCAAGGTTGTATTAATCTAGGGGGAGGGTAATACACGGTGTTATTCACTCACTTAGGAATCCCCTTATGCCATGACTTCATACTAGGTAGTAACTTGTGTTTAGGTCATTCATATAATTGGCATTATTAAGGTATTGAGTTCGATTGCCTTGCGTATATACTTATTATACCTTCTCATGTTTTGGATAGGATTGCATTAGAAAAACATAGTATACAATCTAGACTTTTGATAAATCTCCTCACCTTAGGATTATATATGATCATACTCACATTGTTGGTGCAAATATTGCACAAAACATTTCAACATAATGCACTCAAATTTGCATTCATATAATGATAGTATTTTGTGTAGATGTCACAAATTAAGTCTAGGCACACACGCACTTAAAGGTAATTGGATATCTATCACATCTCACCTTGAACATTTAGGTCTTGCTTTGCACTCTTAAAGTGTTTATATGTGAAACTATGTGCTCTAATTTGAATATGTGTTATGCTCACTTGTGTAAGTGATATGTTTATGCTTTCTTGATAAATCCGTTCTATGAACAACTATGCGATGATGTTATGCATGTGCTAATCAACATTTGGGATATAATTCTTGGAATATGTATGATATGCGTAAGTTATGATGTATTGTGCACATATATATATGATGTTATGCGGACTAACCCATGTTGCAAGTATCAAAATGGTTACCTAACCCATTTTGGACTTCCACATGCGAGGATTGCTTGTGTGTTGCTTGTTGGTTGTTTCTTGTGTAGCTAGGACACCGCAAAGGTGTGGCTCTTGACCCATGGATCCCAGCCTTAGAACAAGGGGGAGCAACGATCTAAGGGGAGCTATGATCAAGGGGGAGCACGTTCGTCCAAATAGATGAAGCTTCACAATATCCCACAGGCCCAAGTTCGAAACCTGGCTTGATATGTAGTCCTGCCTTTTTGATTCGACAAAAGGGGGAGAAAGAACGCAAAGAGGAGTAAAGACCAATTCAAGATAAAGATCAAGGCTTCTCCAAATTACAAGGCAAGGTCAAGACGCAAGCTACACCAAAGGCATTCTTAATCTTCGCTACGATTTGTAATTTTATTTGCTTTCGGAATTTATTTATCATCATCAAAAAGGGGGAGATTGTTGGGACAACATTAGTTAGATCTCCTTATGTTTTAATGATGAAAAATAAACCTTCGAAACACATAAAATCACAAACATTAGCCAAAATCTTCCCGACCCAAGAACTAGGCCTGGTGTGTTGCCGGCGCTTCGACTCGCTAGCCCACTGTATTGGTCGGGACGAATTTTGAAAGTCGAATTTCCCATTACCCGACTGTAACACCCCCAAAATTAGATCGCAGTGAAAATAATATCTGGGGTGCTACGTATTTGGATCACAACATAAGTAATAGAGAACGGATTATCTAATCCATTTTAAAAGCTTCATTAATTAAAACATAAGTTTTACATAATTATGAAATGCGGAAAACAATGCCCATAATAGTTATGAGTTGTCCCATAGTACAAAAACTCTGGTCATGAGTGTTATGTGTACACTCCAAAAGTGTGCCTATGCCCCTGCCACAGCACTGCCTTGCATCATCATATATCAATAACTAAACACCTAATAAAAACATGCTAAAAAGTGTCAACACGAGGTTGGTGAGTTCATAGGTTTATAATAAAGCAGTAAAGTTGGACCATATTTGAAGTATGCGACCATCACCAAGAGTATGATGACACATCAACATAAATGTCTATTACACTAGCACTAAGTTCATGCAATCGAAACTTGACAATGTGCATACTCTAGAAGCACATTAAATAAAGGCCCGTGTAAGTGTCTATCCTGAGACACTCGTGTATCGACATGTTATACGCTCGCATTTGGTCAACCTGGCCAAACCGAATGGGGGTGTCATCCCCAATAGATCTATTTATAGCATTCGCGCTTCCCAAATGGAATTGACGGTTAAGTTATGAGAGATGGAGATTGTGTTATGTAAGTCAATAGGATTAGCAGCCAATATATTCTCTCTGATGTTCAAGGGTAATCCTTTGATGTAACGCTCTATCATTCGCGCCTCAGAGGCAACCAACTCGGGACGTAATAATGCTAACACTTGGAAGCGTTGTGTGTATATCACAATGTTGGTGCCTTGAACCTTTATGTTCCAAAATTCTGCCTCCATCTTTTTGACCTCAGTGCGAGGACAATACTTCTGGAGCATTAAAGCCTTGAATTGCTCTTACGCCATAGCGTAAGCAATATCCATTCCTGATGACTTCATGTAATCGTTCCACCAAGTTAAAGCACTGCCTGTTAAAGTATACAAGGCATACTTAACCTTGGATTCTTATTCGCAATTGCAGATGCGAAACACAGTTTCCAACTTTTCTAGCCATCTTGCCACGCTGACAGCTCCTTCAATACCTCCAAAACTTCCTGGATCACAAGCATGAAATTCTTTGTATGTGCAGCCCCGACTGACATTAGTGGGTCTCGCGGCTCTGTCACCGGCGTTAGTGCTTGATCCCACGTTGGCCATGGCTTCTGCCACCTGTTGTGCCACAAGTTGTGCCAAGGTTGGCTGGTTGGCTACGTTTGGAGGGGGAGTGGCATTAGTTGCGTTTCGAGTACGGTTTGATTTGCGTGGAGCCATTTGTCTACAAAAGAAAGTAACAAATGATGAGATTTTGCAAGACAGTATGAATGAGTATCAATAACAGAGAGATATAACGAAATGAGCTTGTTATAGATTAAAAGTCGATTACAAGGTTCTGAAAATTACAAGCTTATTGGAAAATACATCAGACACTAACCGAAGACTACTCAGTTTAGTGGGTACAGAAACGATACATATGAATCTAAGACTAGTTACGCCCTTGACGTAAATGATTTACTTCTACCACAAGCTCTGCTTGTGCAGTCTCCATGTCTATGAAGCGTCTCTGGAACTCCTGGTACATCCTCCTCTAAGTAGCTAACATGGCCTCTAAGACGGAAATCTTCTGACCCTTGGTTCTTGCCGTGTCTCTGGCTATCCATAGGGTCCTTTCAACGTCTTCAACTCTACCATGTTTCTGAGCATGGTCTCTACTCAAACAGTGGACTCTAGAATCCAAGTTTCTAAGCTCATGGTTGTAAGTATCCTACATCGCATCAACTTTCATCCCTAAGTCAAAACACCTCTCGCCTCTCGGCAACGGCTCTCCTAAACAAAATGTTTTGATCATACCAATCGAATCGCGTTGGTTGTAACCTTTCCAGTTGATCAGTGTGGACGTCTAGTGTGCTGGCTTGCTGATGAAGAAGGGTCCATATCGAATCACGAGTACTTATAGCATAGTCAGGGGGATTAAGTGAGGATACATCATCTGGGATGTCTGGCATTGCGGAGTCTGGAACGTCAGACAGTGGAGAGTTTGGCTCAACATCTTTCCAAATTGTCTCTTGGTGCGTTCCCCTTGAACTCTGCCCAATTTCGAATGTTGCCTGACAACCATTAAATCCTTCATCTGAATAAGACTCAGTAGCTCTCCTAAGTGGAGGTGAGTGAGTAGGTGATGATATGTTTAGAGTAAGTTCCGTATTAGGCTGCGGTTGTGACACTTGTACATAGGGATCTTCAGCATCTGGAGTGATCTGAAGGGTAGGTGATGTACGAATAGTACGGAGAATAGTTTCAGTGGTATCAAATGATTTGGAAGACATGGTCTGTGATAAAGATGGTATACGTGTATAAGTATATAGAAGATACTTAAAATATTTAGTGTAAGGCTAGAAAGTTTAGCCATAATATAAGTACATATGTATATGTATACAATTAACACTAAAGTATGTGTCCTCAAAGTAGCACGTAAGTATATGCTAGGTATTAACACGAAGTATGTGTTATCAAAGTAGCACGTAGTAAATGCTAAGCTTGCTGAAATAATAAGTAAAGTAACAAGTAAAGTGGCAGGTAAGGCAGGCTGACATATGGTGGTCATAGGTTGAGTTTTTGTAAAAAACGGTTATAGTCTAGGTTTTATGTGTACCTAGTTCTCTATAACCTTAGCTCTGATACCAATCTGTAACACCCCCAAAATCAGATCGCAGCGGAAATAATATCAGGGGTGCTACGTATTTGGATCACAACACAAGTAATAGAGAACGGATTATCTAATCTGTTTTAAAAGCTTCATTAATTAAAACATAAGTTTTACATAATTATGAAATGCGGAAAACAAGGCCCATAATAGTTATTAGTTGTCCCATAGTACAAAAACTCTGGTCATGAGTGTTATGTGTACACTCCAAAAGTGTGCCTATGCCCCTGACACAACACTGCCTTGCATCATCATATATCAATAACTAAACACCTGAGAAAAACATGCTAAAAAGTGTCAACACGAGGTTGGTGAGTTCATAGGTTTATAATAAAGCAGTAAAGTTGGACCATACTTGAAGCATGTGACCATCACCACGAATATGATGACACATCAACATAAATGTCTATTACACTAGCACTAAGTTCATGCAACCGAAGCTTGACAATGTGTATGCTCTAGAAGCACGTTAAATAAAGGCCCGTGTAAGTGTCTATCCCGAGACACTCGTGTTTCGACATGTTATACGCTCTCATTTGGTCAACCTGGCCAAACCGAACGGGGGTGTCATCCCCAATAGATCTATTTATAGCATTCGCGCTTCCCAAATGGAATTGACGGTTCATGAGTTTGGGCATGAAGGGAATACAATGCTTAGGCTAATCGTTGCGTAATAGTTTTATAAAACAAGAGTATAGTGTTGGTCCTTGAAAAGTATTTTGCATGTTTCTCACCGCAATGTTTTGCAAAGCAAGTAATAATAGTAAATTTGGGGCTATAAACTCACCTTGAGTGAAATATGGCAAAGGTGAATATGCGAAATCAACTAAGTTATGGGAACGGCTCCAACACATGACCTGAATAATAGTGAAGTCTGAGATTTTGACAGTTTTGGCTCAATACGAATGATGAGTGTGAAAATGAGTAACGGGTAACGATTTGGTTTGTGATGTGTGCGTTTGATATGTTTAAAATGCTTAAAGTTCAAAAAATAATATTATATATAATATTATCTTGTCTTTATGTTATTGAATCCATAATTATTATTCCTTCGAAAGTTGTCTAATAATACGTTAAAACTCGTTATATAAATATAACCGTAACGAAAATAATATATTGAAACGAATGATAAAATGCACATGTTTAAATGAAAATGAATAAAACATCAAATAGAAATGAATATGGATAAATGTTACTATTCAGTCCTTAAATTTACATAGAATTTACACTTTCTACCCTAACGGTGTAAGTTTTGCACCGTTAGTCCTCGGTTAGTTATATATTACATTTATAGTCCAAAAAGGTCAAATGTTACATTTTAAGCTTTCTGTTTACTGGTTGAACAATATTTACCCTTAAGTTATGACATTTACAATTTGGAACACCACTATACGAATTTGACAAAATTAACCCGAATAGTAACAACATTTGCAAATTTAGTCCAAAAATCACAAAAATAGTGGGAAATGATTTCCGAGAGTTTTAATAACTTTATAAAGCTTATTTAAGTCAAAATCAATTGCTTATTAGTCAAAGTGCTTATTTTTAAGCTTAATGGGCTTTAACGTTTTAAAATCAAAGCCCATTAACGTTTATCGATCCGAGGGTTTTTAAGGGGTAATGGGCCTGGTCTTGGGCTTGTTTAATGAGCTTAAAAATAATAAAAAATGGATTATATCATCAGCTTATCGCTACTGCTTATAAACTGCTTATTGGGCTTAACAGCCCAATCGGTAAAAATATAAGGATTTTAAGTGGTTCGATTAGCGATTAGTTTAGGATTTAAAAAGGGCTTATATGAGCTTATCAATGAAAACTTAAAACAACAACTTATTAAATGAGCTTATGAAGAATTGAGATGAGCAATAAAAACAATATGGTGTGTATATGATATCAATTATATTAGTCCATTTCTTATCGACAAAATGAATAAGTCTGAAATTTAAATATGACATATATATTGGATATGAATTAAACGATGCAACGTATGAATAAAATGAGGTTCAAAAAGAAATAAAACGAGTATGTAAGTGTCGAATAAAAGTAAAACACGAGTTACTAGCCATCCATGAAGGAGGTCATTGCGTACAAACGTAAAATAAATAACGAGAAACGAAAATAAATGCATAAGAATTAATATACGATCGAATAAATTATAGAACAATGCATGATGTGTTAAAATTAATGAAATGAGTATGTAAAGAGTTTAAGGGAGGTTACAACACCGAAATGGTGGGATGTTATACGTTAAAATGATCAAGAACACGGTTAGAACTCGCGTAACACACTAGAACCGATCACAAGGGCTTCGAATGGAGAGTATACGACCGGATAATGGCTTGAATGGCTACGGAAATTGCTTCTGGTTCCTTGAAGGTATCGGCAAGTGAGAAAAAGGCTAGAGAGAACTATTTGAGTGTGTTTAAGAGTGAATGGAAGAGTATGTATGTGTATATCGATATATATGTATGTATATGAAATGTTTATAGTTTAATAATGCCCAAGTTGTAGAGATTAGATTCTTTACAGGATTTGTTGAGATTTTGGATAATATCCACTTGAGTACAATTGGATATTATGTATACATATTTAGTATAGGTTTGGTTAAGGTATAGATTACATATAAGTGTACATATCTACTAAAGAAATGGTCCAAAACGATTTTCTAACGTGTCTAATTGCTAGAAATTTGTGAGAAACAATCTCATAAACTCAAAGTCAACTAGAAATAATTATATGCTTAGGTACAGATTTAGTTTGATCGAGTTTAGTTAAATTGAATAAATTTTGGTCGAACTTGTACATGTCTCGGATGTGATTTACTTTGCATATCGTTTATAGGTCAAACCTTCGAAATATAATGTGAAACTCGTCATCCCGATTCTTTGATGTATGGAGATTTGAGATGTGTAAAAAGTTGCATGTGTTGTGTTTTGAAATCTCGAATTATCGAGGTCAAGTGAAGGTGCATTTATCGAGTGAGAATAAGAGAAAATGAATATTGGGTTGGACCATGAATAGTAACAGGACAAAACTTTGGGCCAAGTATAGAAATAAGGATCCGTTTGTGTTGGTCCATGAATTGTATGTGGATCTCTAAGTAGTCTTGAATACTTAGTAGATGGTTGGGATAAATCCAAACTAATCTAAGTGAGAAACCCTAGACGATTGTTAATGTTAATGCGGAATCTTAACAAGAACAATGAAGAACACACACAGAGATATCACTAACTTCGTATATTGATTTTAATCACAATCGTGAACTCGTACAACTCACACACAAAACTAACAATCCTTAGGGATCCTTTTATAACACAAGGAAACCCTAATACTAATCGACTAAGAAGATATTCACAAATCTTCTATAAAGATACTTACACGTTTTGTATCTTTTCCTAACTTATCTCTAACAGACTTTCCTAACTTCACGACCAGACTTAACATTATAAGTCAACCAGACTTAAACATACTACCAGACTTAACTTTGCATTACCAGACCTAATTACAAAGACAGACCTAATTCTGATATATTACCAGACCTAAGTTGTCTTCTCTTGAATCGTACCATAATTCCCAACAATCCTTCCCTAACTTGATCTTCATCCTCCATGAACTTCAAGTTCTTCTGATTAAGCTTTCTGAGGATTGAATCTTGAACACTTTGAATTGTATTTAGGTCTTGTACCTTTCTAGCAGCTTGAATCTTGATAAGCTCTTCTGATATGGTCTTTTCAGCAACATTGACTATATGTACATCAAATTCATTTAAGTTCCAGACTATTCTCATCACTTCCAAATGTGTTACCATCTGTGAGAGGTGAATCATTGAAAATGTAATGGATTTGAAATCTCTTTACCAATAGCCATTACCACTGGAGTAGCCAATGTTTTGGTGTGTAAGACCATGGTACATTAATAACCATATGATTTTTAGCAAATCATCAGCTTATCAACGGATTTGTTAAGTCTTTACCAAAAGCCGTTTGCTTCTGGACTAGCCAATTCTTTGATGGAAAAGCACCTCATCATGGTGAATTGATTACCATTTATGGTTTTCCACAGCCTTTACCACAAGCCATAACCTTGTGGGCTAGCCAACTCTTCACTTATCTTAGATATGGTGAGTTAAATACCATACAATTTTTGGCAAATTGTCAGGCATAAACGGATTTGAGCAATCTTTACATGTTAGCCATTTGCTCAGGATTAGCCAGTCCTTGTGTTGATGAGACAAGGTGGACTGATAACCTTTTTGTTGTGTTAGTGCAAAGCACCTCCACCAAGTGAGAAGTTCCAATAATCTCACTTAACAACTTGTGAAAATTCTTTCAAACATCCTCAAGCTACATCCCTTAATGACTGCAATTTGATTAAGTCCAATATCTGCTCATATACATCATCCTTCTTCACAGCAGATAACTTCTTGTTTAACATATCTTTGCAAACACTTGATGACAGAGGATATTCCACTTCTGCAAGCATATAAATATCACCATCTTTAACAGATAAACAATGTACCTTGCAGTTATAGAAGTAGGTCCAGCTGGTAATCTTCTGCTGTTCAGGGAGTTTCCACACTATATTTGATTCAGTTGGTGGCTCAAACATTACTTTCAAGTTTCCCCAAAAGACTCTTGTAACATCATCTTCAGGTGGATTATTTCCAAATTTGATGTTCACCACTTTGTATAGTTCCTTTAAATCCTCCCTGCTTATATCATGTAAAATAGCAGCAAAATTCATATACATAATATTAGAATAATCTTCCCTAATAATCATATATGAGGCTCTTTCTCCAGTCATAACAATTTTATAGTTAACAATCTTAGCAGGTTTCTTTGAGCTTTCAATTGTTCCCATAGTGGCTCCTTCAGATGAAGGTTCTTCCTCAGATTCCTCTTCAATAACCACTTTCTTGGATTTACTTTTTCTTTCCAAACCTTTTCTTCTTTGAAACACAATAGGCTTTACTACTTCAGCTTGCACTTCTTCTGATGACTTCTCACCTTCAGGTTGTGTATCAACCATTTTATCAAGTTCAATAACAAGCTTAGGCTCTTTAACCTTCCTGCCCTGAAAACAATATTTCTGCACATCATCATAATCAACAGCTTTATAACCTTGATCTCTCTCAAATGCTTTGAGATATGCAATATGAATCTCCTCATATGACTTCCCTTTCATCTGTTCCAAAGATAGATGCATTTGATTCTTTAGATACATCTTCATATCATGTTTCTTTTCTGCAATAGTCATCTTCTTGGGAATCTTTGATTTCTTCTGAAGCTTGAACTTTTCTAAGAATCCACCCAATGTATCATCATTATTTCTTGCATTTATGAAGTCAGCTAACTGTTTGGCTCGTTCATCAGCAGTTAAACCTTCAATAGTTAGAAGCTCCTCATACTTTGCTCTCACTTCATCATCAACATTGAGCAGCTTTGTAAATTCATCAGATTCTTCATCCACATTGTCTTGTGCCTTAATCCTCTCAATTTCAGCCTCAGATGCTAGTTCTTCTCTTGTTTTGCTCTTAGACTTCTTTGGCTTTGAAGTTTCATCCACAACCTGCTTTCCTTTTCTTTGTGCAGATTGTTGCTCTTCATTACCAGAACTAAGTTCATTACTAGACTTTCTTGAACTGGTGTTTGAAGAATATTTTCTTGTTCTTGTTCCAAATTCCTCCCCTGTTTGGAAGAATTTTCAGCTTCTCCCTCCTCATCATCAAAAGAAACACCCTTTTTCTTCATTGCCACTCCCATTTTCTTTACTTTTTGCACCAAAGTCACATAAGCTTTTCTGAGTGCCTCATTAGACTTTTCCAAAATGGCAATCTTCTTTTGCAGTTGAGGAACTATGATAAGAAGATTTTCCACAGTTATGGGTGCATGTTCCTCCTCCCTAGCAGGACTTGCAGGACTTGGTGAGGGACCTGGTTGAGATGATGGAGTTGGGGTAGATGTAGGTGTAGCAGACCTAGATGATGCTTGGTCTTGTTCCTCATCAGGGTGCACTTGTGCAGCTCCAGAAGTACCTGCATTGTTAGTACCAAGCATAGCAGCAAGCAAAGGTCTATGTGTCCCTTGAAAACCCCTTTTTATATTTGCAAAAAGTTTGGGAGTAAAGGCCACACTGATGTAAGGCACTTTATCCTTAGTTTCATAATTCAAGACCATTTGCAAAAATCGTGGATACATTAAAAATTTTGGGTCCTTAGCATTTTTCACCATTCCTTCAAAAATTAGTTTTGAAAAATTAAATTTCCTTCCAAGTGATAAACAGACCAATGCAGAAGCAATTCTGCTTCCAAATTGATCCCATCCACCACTCTTGGGACTTAAGCTCTGAAGTAAATGATGTACTAAAAACCTCCACTGAGGTGTAAAATGACTTTTCCAAAAGGTAAAACTTCCATCAGTGGGGTATCCAACGTTATTCAATCCCTCCAAAATATCATCACCAGGCAAATCAAATTCTCCTAAAGCATCATCCAATTGGAGACATTCCCTAATGGAGGCTTCAGTAATGGTAAAACCATTTTTATCTATAATTGCCCTTAAACATGGGGTCCCATCATCAAGAGTCTCAGAGGTAACCGACCTCCAGAACTGCTTGACAAGGGACTGATAAATAGTAGGATTATGAATTAATGAATAACAAATGTAAGAACCTTTTAGGAAATCCACAATCTCCTCGAAACCTGCACTTTGATCTGGTTTCTTCAAGAAACCGACTTGATTATGCTTATCCACAAACTTGAGGTTAGCCATGGATGAGTTAATGATTTAGGTCTGGTTGATTGGAAGGGTAGGGTTTTGAAAATATTTGCGTATAAACAGAGTCGTGAGTTCAAAATAAAGATGATTTAAATTTGGAAGCAAATAAAGAATAAAAGGAGATAAAATATATCAAATTTTAGTCTTATATACTTCATAAATATCTCTTTTTACCGAAAATAGTGCAACGGTAATATTTTAGATAAATCTTTATTACTCTGACCAGATCTAACGGTCATAAATTTAACACTACCCGACTTAAAATGGTCAACCAGGCCGAATCATAAACTTACCAGACCTAACCAAAAGAGTGGACTTACACACTGATTTTAGCGAATGCAAGGCTTTACATCATCTCATTCCAATCTTTTCTGCAAAAATTAGTTTAACAACAAGAAAAAGGAGACTAAAACCAATCTTTGCAAGACACACAAGCTACCAGATTTAACACTTAAGTTTACCCGATTTAAAAACTTGTAAAACTTGTACATTTGCCTCCCCTTAAATGTACATTACCTCCCCTTAAGTGTAAATTCCTTTTTTTTTTTTTTTTTTTTTTTTTTTTTTTTTTTTTTAACAATGATACTTAACCAAGATAAGAACTGTGGTCAACTTTCCAAAAGTACAATTAATAACTCTTTGCCTGCAAGTATTAACCCAAACACCAACCGAGCATTAAATGGCATTAAACCTTGATTTTCCCTATAAAACCACCCATTGTTTTATCACAAAACCATCACAAACCAAGAGAAAAACCTTATAAACATAATGGATCCTTCCAACTCAGAAATCATAGAGATTTCATCCGATTCTTCTTGGGATCCAAATGGCTCATCTTCTGATTCATCATCAGGAGGATGGGGTGGATACTTCCCACCAGGGTATTCTTCAATCACAAGAAACAAGACATTAAGAGAATAAACTCTTAAGCAATGGCTAGCTGCTTATGATCTTACTGAAAAGGAACCAGAAGATGAAGCACCAAAGACTTCAAAACCAATTCCCCCTTCTGATGTAGATGATAGAAGTGCTGAAGAAGAAGACCCCTCAAATGATGATGAAGTGACTTTTCCTTCGAAGGTTGTGCCATCCTTGAGAAGTGGTTCTATACCACGTCCACCACCAAGCAGCCTGATTCTTGGACTTCCATGCCCAAAAGCATGGAATCAGTTTGGTGGCAGAGGAGCCAAGAAGACCATTCCTGACTTCATGAACAAAGGGAAACAGAAAATGTAGATGGTGGTGTTTGGCTGGTTTATGTTAAAGCTTTTGTCTAATGATGCATTGTAAATTGCATCCTTGAATGCAATCATTTGTTTATAAATAAAAAGCTCCATGGTTCTGTTGTTTAAATTTTCCACATATGAATCACTTGCAATAGAGAAGAGTTAACAACTGCAAAACAAAGTTAAGCACAATATACCAAAAACAAACATACTATGGAAAGTTGAAAACAAAATAACTACTGAAAATAAGAATAACCAAGAAGAATAGCAAGATTAAAAACAAACAAATATACAAACTATACAAAGTTAAGAAAGAGAAATCAGTTTTTCTTAACAACCCAGGCCTGAGTGGGCTTGAGTCCTCTCTGTGGAGCAGCATACTTAAAGGTTTTGTATAAACTTGCTCCAGTGAAACTATGTTTGGACTTATAGGTATATTCATTTTTAAATGGATTCTAAGCCCAACAATCTGAGAGGTTATCAGCCGAACCCCCATTTGAATTTGTTTGATTTGCAACTGGTCTTCTCACAGGTGAATGAGGTTTATAAAAATTATTTCTTTGAAAATTTGTATTCACCTGTGACTTTTGAAATGGTTGTTTGGGTCTCACATAACCAGTGTTCACATTAGATCTCATAGAATTAACATAACCAGTATTCACATTAGGCCTCATAAAATTAACATTTTGCCTATTCATATTAAAGTTCCTGTAGCCAGACCTAAAATTTTGTCTACCAGAATTAACATAAGAGTTAGGTCTGGTAGAGTTATTGAGTTGGACAGGTCTGGGAACAAACAGGTTGGCATGATTAATTCTACTAGCATTATTCCAAACTGGTTTATTTGAACCATGACCCATATTAACATTCATTCTCTTTTGCTCAGCCTCTCTCTTCATTCTCTTTTCATGGAAGTCACAATCTCTAATTAAATGACTCAAACTTCCACACACAAAACATCTTTTAGGAGCATAAGTGTAACTACTCCTACTTTCTCTGTGAACACTATTGCTTCTAGGTGACTCACTCATTTTAACAGATTCCCTAGGAGTTTTTATGTGATTGACACAACTAGGTTTGACTGTCTCAGGCTTTGGTTTAGTCACTACAGGTTTAGTAACAACAGGTTCACACTCCTTAACAACCTTAGGTTCAGGATTCTCTTTTACCTCACTTTTTGACTCAGACTTAGAGTGATCAGAGGAACCATCAATAGATCCTTCAGAGTCATTGGATTGTCAAGAAGAATACCTACTGGATTTGTCCTCTGAGGTGTTTGACTCAGGTGTTTGTGGACCTTTCTTACCATACACAAAAAGTAAATCATCCAACTCTTCTTTTTCAAGAGGAGTATAGTCATCACTCAAAGGTGGTGGTACTCCCTTAAAGTCACCAGTCTTAACAAACCTATTATATAAAGGCTTATCAGTATAGTCCTCTTCTTTATTCTTAAATATAGCCTTATTCTCATTTTCCTCATATCCTAAGCCACATTTTTATTTGACTTAATTTAAGAATCCCAACACTTAAACATGTTATTATTTGAATTGTTCCACTGATCTACCCTTTTTCTCAACTCATCCCTCTCCTTCTGAATTCTAAGGCCCAATTGTCTATACCTTTTAAGCTTTTCATCTTGTTCATATATTTTATTAGCTTGAAAGTATAGTTTTTCATTTAAAGTAGAATGTTGGTTTTGAAGGGTGACCTTTTGTGCCTCTAATGTTTTTACAGCATTTTTATGTGCTAACAGATTTACTTCTAGGTCACCTATTTGTTCTAACTGCTCATCACACAAAGCCTTAATATGATTATATGAATCAGTGCATAATTTAGAGTATAATGATACCTCATTACCAATGGCCATGAGAGCATGATCAGACTCCCCATTCACTCTTGGATGCTCACCCCAGTTGACTCCTCCAGCTTTCATTGTCAGCAAGCTCATCTGATTCTTTTCCATCTTCCCATCATCATGTCTTTTCCCATCAGCAGGCTTCTTTTCTGGACAATCTCTTGAAAAGTGTCCATGCTTGTGACAGCTGTAGCATTCAACTGTCCTCTTTGTGTATCCCACTGGTGATTTGTTGTTGAAGTTGATGGTCCTCCCATATTGCTTCTAAAATCGTTTGACCCTTAAAGCAACCATGGCAATGTGCCATTTTATGTCCATCTCTTCAACTTCAGCATCATTAATCTGTTCTAAGTCTTCACTAATAAAGCTTTCATCTTCCGTTTGGTTGGCAAAGAAAGAATGTATCACCTCATCAGTAAAACTTGAAGCAGACCTTTCACTTGAAGGAGTTTCATAGATACCAGACCTAACACCACCTGGTTTAACCTTGTAAGTACTGCTTTTGTTTTGTGACACAAAAGCAACATTTGATGAACTGGTTGAAGCCTGAGTGTTGTTACTGATGTCCCTTTCAAACATCCTGAGATTATTGTATAGGTCATCAGGTGTCATTGAATCTACTTCCTCCTTTATTCTCATCGCCAAAGATATATTGCCCCATTCTGATGGTAAAGATCTAAGGAACTTGTGGTTTGCATCCTCATTTGAAACTGCTGCACCATGAACTTCCAGTTGTGTTAACAGATGTTGAAATTTGTCATAGCCCTTCTCCAATCCTTCAGTCTTTGAAACACTAAATGTCTCAAATTGTTGTTTAAGAACAGCCTTTTGCATCTTCTTGGAGTTTGCATTGCCTCCAAATCGTTTCTTGATAGCCTCCCACATCTCCTTAGCATCAAGGATGCCATGAAACCTTTGTAGATGCTCCTTAGGAATAGCCATAAGAAGCAAGGTTCTGGCCTTCTTTTCCTTCTCCACAGCCCTAATCTCCTCAGCAGATACTGGTGGCATTATTCTTATCTGCCCATCATTCCCTTGTGAAATTCTTTTCTTAGAATTTCCCTTTTGAATAACCTTCCATACATCACTATCAATGTACTCTAGATAATGTTCCATCTCCATGGCCCATATATCATATTCTTCTCTCTTCAGTAATGGAAGTTTTATGTTTGAGATTGTGGTTGTGGAAGGGATGGGTTGTTGTTGTTGTGTTTGGGAGTTACTGGTTTCAGTTTTTCCTTCATCTTCATGGTTTGATCTCTCATCCTCACTGTTATGGATTGAAAAAGTTTCAGTGTTAACAGGCTTATCGAATTCAGACATTGTGTAGGGTGATTTGAGTGAGAATTAGGTTTTTGAGATTAAGAGTTCTTCGAATTCAGAGTCTCTCGCCTTGCTTTGATACCACTTGTTGGTCCACGAATTGTATGTGGATCTCTAAGTAGTCTTGAATACTTAGTAGATGGTTGGGATAAATCCAAACCAATCTAAGTGAGAAACCCTAGACGATTGTTAATGTTAATGCGGAATCTTAACAAGAACAATGAAGAACACACACACAGATATCACTAACTTCGTATATTGATTTTAATCACAATCGTGAACTCGTACAACTCACACACAAAACTAACAATCCTTAGGGATCCTTTTATAACACAAGGAAACCCTAATACTAACCGACTAAGAAGATATTCAAAAATCTTCTATAAAGATACTTACACGTTTTGTATCTTTTCCTAACTTATCTCTAATAGACTTTCCTAACTTCACGACCAGATTTAACATTATAAGTCAACCAGACTTAAACATACTACCAGACTTAACTTTGCATTACCAGACCTAATTACAAAGACAGACCTAATTCTGATATATTACCAGACCTAAGTTGTCTTCTCTTGAATCGTACCATAATTCCCAGCCTAGAAATAAGGATCCGTTTGGTTTATTAGTAATGTGTTGAATTTGCCGTGGTCCGTGTGTGAGCTCGTTCCATTGTATTGTAATCACGTATCAATGAGTTTGAGTTATCGTAGTGTAATAACAACATTAAATGAGATAACTTCTCATTTTCAAGGAAAAATCAGTAATAGGTGTCAGAAAATAAACATTGTGCATTTTATGATAAATAATTATTATTATTAAAATGGGAAAATTACCATTTGTCACACTGACAAATATGGATCTTTCAATACAGGTATGAATATGTTATGTACTTCATTGGGAACACTCGAAACGAGTTCTAGAATTAGAGGGATCCAAATTTACAACCTCCTATTTTTGGCAAAACGCCAACTCAAGTATTTTGATAAACGCCTCTAGCCAAGGCTTTTCTAAACCTAGGGAGCTTATATATTTCACGTGACATCAAGTGAAAGTATTCATATGGCCATAATTCGTGTTTACGTCTTCTCTAATCAAGTAACGGGTTTACTCCCGTATTGGTCAAACTAAGACAAAGGTCCCTTTGCGAAACGCATCCTTTCCTGATATGGGATATGCTTTACAATGATGCAAAGCACTTAGCTTGTTTGTATCAAGATGATTAGTGATTACGTCGAGCTGTGGAAATTCACGTATTATGAGATTATGAATACTCGACGTTGAGTTACTTGAGATTATAAGTAACCTTTAATTTTCTCAACCCATAATCATAATTGTCAATTCTTTTCTTTCTTAATGACATTGTGATTAAGCCATAATCAATCCTTTGATTATTCTCTACACCAAATTAATCCTCCAACCATTTCAAAATCCTCCCAAATCTTATCCCCAACATTCTCTTAATATTCCCTTACACCTTTAATACTTCTATGTACTTCTTATCCCCTACATACCCACACCATATCTTCCAAACATTCCCTTCTCTACATTCCAATCCAGCCACTAAGATTTTACCACCTCTTCATCTTCTTCATCTAACCATCCATTTCAAATACAAATAAACCTTCACCACAAAACATCTCACTTCTCATACTCTCCAACATTCAAAATTTGAATTTTGAATCCTAAGCCAAAGGCTCCCCATTACCTCATCCTTACACACATCACATCCTTACAACTCACTGTCTTACAGTCTCTTCATCACTTCAAATTCAAATTACACACACTCCCCTCACAACCATTTCCTTTCCATCTTTCACACACTTACCAACTCACTCCTTCTCATTACATCACATGCCCAATTCAAATTTGAATTCTCACCTTAGGCTCCCCATCACATCCATATCACATCCAATCCAACTCACACCTTCTCATTTCACCACATGGGAAATTCCCTTCACTCCAACATTCAAATTCAAATTTGAATTTCAAACCTTAGGCTCCTTTCCATCACATCATTCCAACTCACCCAAACTCATCTCAACCCTTCATCTCACCCTCCTCTCCAAGGATGGCATATTCCCTTGGATATTCTCTTCTCACCCAACCATGGTTACTCTTCTTACTCAACCATGGTTATCTCTTAACCCTCATCCAACATCCACCCTTTCTCACCAAGGAAAGCATATTTCTTTGGCATATTCTTCTCTTAACCCAACCAAGGTTTCTCTTCTAACCCAACCATGGTTCAACCTAACCCAACCTCACTCTCTCACTTCCTTCTCTCACATTTGAATTTCAAATTCAAATCTTCCCCCTCTAACTTCCACACTTCCTTTCCAAGCAAAGGAATATCCCATGGCATATTCTTTCTCTTTTCTATGCCATGTGAGGAATACCCAAACTACCCCTATCCAATTATCCCTTCTACCCTTCTTTCTTTGATAATTGGCTTAACCTAAAACACTTCACAAAACATTTTTACAAATTGGCTATTTGAGTTGGTAGACCTTTGGAATGAATAATGTTAAGGTCTAAATGTGTGAAGTACAATTGGGGGTTTAGCAAGGTTAGGTATTTAAAAGACCAAAACCCAAAATGAGAAAAAGGATCAGACATCCTGGTGCGCCGCCAGCGCTCCGACGCGCCAGCAGCGCGCCAGCCTCGTAAAACTTTTTCTCACTTTTGAGTTTTGGCCTATAAATACCCCACCTTGGCTCTTGTATTCCTCACCCTTGCCATTATTCTTTCTCTCTATATTCTTTCTCTCTATCCTATAATTCTATCTTGTGTTCTTAATCTTTCACACTAACATTCTTTGAAAGAACACATCTCCTTGCAAGGGAAGAATCACAAGAACCTAATCCACTCTTGTGATTGTGTCGAGGGTCTTCTTATCTATACCCTTTCTATTACAATCGAGTCTCTAGGTTAGGTTAGGGCTTGATTGAACAATCAAACATTCATTCATTCGATTTGGTTGTAAGGGAAGTCTTGTGTCTTGGTGACCAAGCCTAGATCATTGGGGATCTAGTTGGGGTTTGATACTTCCGGTGGGAAGTCTTTGTGGTCTTAGTGGTCTTTGTGGTTAAGTCGAATCACGAGTCCTTGAGGGTGGTTTCCGAGGGCGGAACATCGTTAGGGAGTAGCTCTTCTTAGTGAGCGCCGATCTTTGTGCATATCGGTGGAGCGAAGTTGTAACGGTTTGTAGTCCACCGAAATGATTATACTCAGTGAATAATATAATGTCGTGGATTCGCAACTGGACATAAGGATGGTATAAAACCCCCATCCCGAACCAGTATACATCGTGGTGTCTCTTTACATGCTTTATATACTTTGGTTGTGATTGTGGTTGTTGTATTTGTTGTATAACCACTTATTGATCTTTGAGGCTTGAAGTCTTTAAACTTCGGAGAAGCCGAAAAGACCGTATTCACCCCCTCCCCTTCTACGGTTCTACAAGATGTATGGTGGTGATAACGGAGGACTAACGATGCAAATATTTTCGCTTGCGTTAAGGGATATAGGAGAATGATTTGCACCGTTAGTCCTTATTGACAGATTTTATTAACAGATGGATGTATGATAGCTATCTTTACAAAAAAAACCACATAGACGTAAAACAGGACAATGAACAAACCACATAGATGTATTTTGAACTTTCCTTAAAAAAAAATTAATGCTTGTGTATACATTAAAGATAGAGATGAAAGCACCTAACTCATCATCATCCTCAATCATACTCCATTTATTGGTACACACACTCTTAGGCCATGTTTGGCTAAGCTTATTTAGTGGGCTTAGGCTTATTTATAATAAGCGGCTTATGGCTTATATAACATAAGCTTTTAAGCCCACGCTTAATGTTTGGATTAGCTCATGTAATAAGCTTATAAGCTCAAAAGTGTTTGGTTTAGCTTATGTTGGTAAATGACTAAAAAGGACATGGTTTAATAAGCTTATAAACTCTCCGGCAAACCACCACTTCACTAACTTTCCGGCGACCCATCACCATCACCAACACCACTGTCACACCACAACCCTTAACAAAACCCCAACTCAAAGCCCTAATCCTATCACAATACAACAACCGCAAGTTCTCCAACATCTTCCAAAATGTCATCACCAAACCCTCAGTCATCGTCACAGCCTGCCACAACCTTATCCCCCACAACCTCATCGTCACAGCCTGTTAAGAACTTAGTGAAAAAAGGTTTGATTTTGCTTATTGTGTATTGAAATTGTGTAATAAAAGATAACCCAGATGGGATTTTTGTTCCTGATATGAAATAAAGGTTTTGATTGAAATGATTAGGATGATCGAAATTGTGTAATAAAGATAACCCAGATGTGGAGAATCTCTCTTGGTGGTTTTTTTTGAGAAAAATTTGGTTTGGAGAATGCAAGAGATAGGTGAACGTTATGGAGGAGTAATGGAGGTCAAAAATGTACATTCCTAAGTGGATGAGTTATATAAGCCGGATCTCACATAAAAAGCCTCATTTTTGTGGCTTATCAAAACACCCATAAATAAGCTTATAAGCCCACTCATATAAGCTTAGTCAAACACTTGGTTTGAGCTTATGAGCTTATATAAGCTAATAAGCTCATAAGCCCACTAAATAAGCTTAGCCAAACACCCCCTTATAAAAAGATACATAAACCATCATCTTAAATTCACAACACATAACAAAATTTAAAGATCAGGGGGGATTGGGTATCAAAGATTTACAAGAATGGAATGAGATTCTGATCATAAAGCATCTGTGGAATATAGCTGCTAAGAAAGATATTTTATGGGTAAAGTGGATAAATGTGGAGAAATTAAAAGGAAGGAGTATATGGGAAGTAATAAGGGATAGTAATAGTAGTATTGCTTGGAGTAACATCTTGAAGCTAAGGGACAGAATCAGGGGGCATGTCTACTATAAAGTTGGAAATGGAATGAGTACTTCAGCATGGTTTGATAAGTGGTGTGAAGAGGGGCCTTTGAGTGAGTTTATTTCTGCTAGGGATGTATACAATGCAAGGCTGCCTATTGATTGCACAGTGGATAAATTGATAAATAATGGCAATTGGAGTTGGCCTGAGGATTGGTTTACAAAATTTCCTGTTCTAAGGAATATACAAGTCCTTATTCTGCACAATGAGATTCATGATAGAGCAATGTGGGAAACAAACTCAGGACTAAGAACTAAATTCACTACAAAAGCTGTGTGGAAGGATTTATGTAGTAGTGGAAATGATGTGAGATGGAAAGAAGTGGTATGGTTTACACAGAGTATTCCTAAGCATTCTTTTGTTTTATGGATGGCAATTCAAGGCAGACTCATGACTCAAGATAGATTGGCAGTATGGAATCAAAATGATGATATGAAATGTGCTTTTTGCAAACTGGAACAAGACTCTCATGAACACTTATTCTTCTCATGTACTTATACCAAAAAGGTATGGAATGAAATGCAAAAGTATATTGATAAGAATTTCTCCTCTGAATGGCATGAAATCATTGAAGAATTTTCCAAGTTAAAGGCCAACAGGAACATATGGAGTATTATGAGAAGGATAGTTTTGGCAGCAACTGTGTACTTTATTTGGCAAGAAAGAAATTCAAGAATTTTTAAGAAGAATGAGAGAACAGTAGATGGGCTGGTGCAGAATATTTTGGACAGCATTAAATGGAGAGTTATGAGTTTCATTATTAAAGAGACTGAAGATGTGAAGACAGTAGAAGCAAAATGGAACATCTGTTTGAAAAGAATTAGAAAGTAGTGAAAGTATAAATATGCAGGTTTGAGTTTTGTATGCTGTGATGTATAGCCTATAGAATGCTTGTTTAGTCAAGTTTATTTGTTTCCATAGGTTAAGTAGGAGCTTATAATCATGGGGATTGTCCATGGTTATGTTGTTTCTGTTCTACCCTTTTTGTGATTAATATATTTCACCTTTTCAAAAAAAAAAAAAAAAAAAAAAAAAAAAAAAAAAAAAAAAAAACACAATTTAAAGGGAAGATATATATATATATATATATATATATATATATATATATATATGGAATATATTATATCTCATCAACATATCTAAATCAATCACACTATCATCCCAATTTCCCTCTTTCTCATCTGAAACTCTAATCTCACAATCTCATCATCGACCCTTAAATTCACATTAAAACATATATTTGTTCCACTCAACTATAATCATAACTCAAACACCACAAAACCACCACGACCACTGTCACGAGGACGGTGGCCGCCACTGTAGCACTGGGAGATGAGGTAGGTGTTAGTGGTGGGAGAAAGTGAGGTTTTGAAACTGAAGATTTATACAAAGGGTATATTGAGTTTAGAAATCACAGTGGGGGTATAAGCATGAATATAAAGTGGTTTTGTTTGTGTTATGAGTTTTGGGGTTTTCAACTTTTTATTTGAAATTTTTTTGTTATGATTTAGGATTTGATTCTTGTTTTTGAAATGAGTTTTTTTTTTCCTTTCAAATTAAAAATTTATAAAAATGATGGTAATGGAAAAATAATCATATATTATGATTTTAGGTTTTGTTAGATGTTGGTGTATGTGTCCGGACGACTTGCGCCGAAACCGAAAAGATAGTGTTAAAGTATTGCACTATCGGTCTTCAACCGATACTACAATACTGGGGGGGACATGTTGGTGTATGTGTTCGGACGTCATACTTGGTCCGGACGATACTCTAGGATCCGGACATCACATTCCGTCCGGATTATTTTCAACGTTCGGACATGTCTCCGACAGAACCGCCGCCTTACGTGTTGAATAGTCCCATCAAACTGTCACTTCTCCAGATTTCGCGGGATTATGTCCACCACGTGATCTGACATCTACCTGCTAGGTCAGACATAGGTCAACACACAAGTCTCAAGGTAAACAGGTACAGTAGATGTGGGTAGTATAAATACCTACACCTCATTTGTAATAGAATTCAATTAACACCTACTACTGTTACTCTCATATCACTATTCATATTATAATCACCCAATATTCATTCTCACGCCGGAGGTTGGTCCTGGGAATAAACCCGGGGCGAGCCTAACACGTGTTCTTCTTGTGTGTAGGAGCAAGCAGGGTCCGAAGGAACCAGTCCGAAGGACGAAACATTAGAAGTGGGACCTGCCTGCAAGGTTTTACTTCAACAAATTGGCGCCATCCGTGGGACCCGCTATTCAATCTACCAGAGCATTGAAATGGCCGGTCCTTCCTTCCACTTCCTGAACGAAACCGATAACAATCAGAACCAACAATCGAAAAAACCGAAACCCCTCGAAAAAGCCGAAATGATCGGCATGGTAAGAAGTCAGCCGGAAAACAGAAAGAGAAGGTACGGGGGGCATGATGAGGAATGGATGAATGTTCCGATAGTTTTCCCCCCCGTCGCGACCGGTGATCTGTCGGAGGAACCGCTCATCATCGAAGGTGACATAGAGGGGTATTTAGTCCGAAGGATATATATCGATGAAGGATCCTCCGTGAACGTAATGTATGAGCATTGTTTCAACAATCTCTGCTCAGACATAAGGGCAAGGCTCAAGGAGACGAGCACTTCTCTAGTAGGATTCTCCGGAGAGACAAGCAGACCGCTAGGCAAAATCGAATTGGATGTGTGTTTCGGCAACCACGGTATGTTACGAAAAACAACTATGAAATTTTGTGTGGTACAATCCCCATCTCCCTATAATGTGATATTAGGCCGAACCGGTCTTAAGGAGTTAAGGGCAATCCCATCGACGATTCATTCGATGGTCAAGTTCCCCACACCAAAAGGAGTGGCGACATTGGTCGCGCGATCGGCTATGGTGCTAGAATGCAGGCGACTGGAAAAGAAACAAATGACGGAGGTCCCTCAAGAGGCAGAAACTGTCAAATCGGAAGAGGGTAAGACGGAGGAAATCTTAGTGAACCCCGCACATCCGGAACAACTGGTCACGATAGGGACAGGGTTTTCGAGGGAGTGCCGGAAACACCTAGTCGAGCTGTTGAGAAAGAATAAGGACGTGTTTGCATGGCAACCTTCGGATATGACTGGAGTTCCACGACGGCTGATCAAGCACCATCTGAATGTCAACGTGGATGACACGCCGGTAGCTCAGAAGAAACGCAACTTATCCGAGGAAAAGAATCAAGTGGTACTAAAGGAGGTGGATGAATGGTTGAAAGCAGGAATCGTTCGGCCAGTTCGTTATCCCACATGGATCTCCAACCCAGTACTGGTAAAAAAGAGCGATGGAAATTGGCGAATGTGTATTGATTTTAAAAACTTAAACTCCTCGTGTCCGAAGGATTACTATCCGCTTCCGGAAATCGATTGGAAGATCGAGTCGGTAATGGGATTCAGGTACAAGTGTTTTCTAGACGCATACAAGGGCTACCACCAAGTCCAAATGGCCGAAGAAGACGAAGAAAAGACGGCATTTTGTACGGAAAAAGGAACCTACTGCTATACCAAAATGTCATTCGGCTTAAAGAACGCCGGGGCCACCTACCAACGTCTCGTTGATTCGGCTTTTCAGGGTCAGATCGGTAGGAATCTGGAAGCCTATGTGGACGATATGGTGATCAAGAGTAAAGGAGAAAAGGAAATGTTGGCGGATATTTCTGAAACCTTTTATAACTTACAAAAAATTAACATGAAATTAAACCCGAAGAAGTGCTCCTTCGGTGTCGAAGAAGGAAATTTTTTAGGCTACATGGTAACCTCCGAGGGTATTCGGGTAAACCCAAGTAAAACGAAAGTCATCGCACAAATGAAATCCCCGTTGACTCTGAAAGAAATGCAAAGCCTAAGTGGCAAGTTGGCCGCTCTAAATAGGTTTTTGGCAAAATCGGCTGAGAGGTCCCTTCCGTTCTTTGAAACTCTGAAAAACATCACCAAGGAAAACAAGGACGAATACAAGTGGACCGATAAGGCTGAAGAGGTATTCCAGTTACTCAAGAAACTCATCCTAGATCTCCCATCCTTATCAAAACCCAAAACAAAAGAAATCCTATATGTGTACCTGGCGGCGGCAAAAGAGGCAATCAGTGTAGTCCTGCTAACCGAGAGGGACGGGAAGCAGTCGCCTATTCACTATGTAAGCCGAACCTTACAAGAAGCCGAAAAGAACTACTCTCCGGTCAAAAAACTGGCGTTGTCGCTATTGCACATGTCAAGAAGGTTAAGAAGGTATTTTGAGGCCCATCCCATCCGAGTTATAACGGATCAACCAATAAAGCAAAATCTAAGTAAGCCGGAGGCCTCCAGAAGGTTGGCAAAATTTTCCATAGAGTTAGGAGCCTACAACATCACCTACGTACCAAGAAACGTGGTTAAGGGGCAAGTCCTCGCGGATTTTAGATCGAAAATCCCCGTCGAAACGGAAGAGTCGTATCCGAAAAAACAAGGAAAAGAAGTCCACGACATCTCCAATCCGGAGAACTGGATACTCTACACAGACGGTGCGTCAAGCAGTAAGGGTTCCGGAGCGGGTCTTGTGTTGATCGGACCCTGTCAGACCGAACACACTTACGCCCTCCGTTTGAACTTCAAAAGTACCAACAACGAAGCAGAGTATGAGGCGCTCCTCGCCGGTCTGCGGCTCGCCAAAAAGATGATGGTGGAATACCTAGAGGTCCGGGTGGACTCAAAGTTGGTAGCAAGTCAGGTTAATGGGGACTTCGTAGCGACCAAGGAAAGTATGATCCGATACTTGGAAAAGGCAAAAGAATACATCGGTGGTTTCAAAAAGTTCAAAATCTGTAACATACCAAGAACACAAAATCAGAAGGCGGACGTTTTGAGCAAGCTAGCCTTGGTAGCTTTTAATCATCTGACCAAGGAAATTCTGGTCGAAGTGTTGGAAAAGCCATCAACCGAAGAAAAACAGGTCGGAGCAATTGTAGAGGAAGAAGAGGATAACTGGATGACACCAATCATCCGGTGTCTGAAGGAAGGGGTATGGCCTGATGACCCCAACGAAGCGAGGGCACTACGAATGAAAATCCCTCAGTATACAATGGAAGGAGGTGTATTGTTCAAAAAATCATACCTCAGTCCGATGCTAAGATGCGTTGGTCCTCTCCAAGCAAACTATGTCATACGGGAGGTACACGAAGGGGCATGTGGGATGCACCTCGGTCCAAGGTCGGTCGTAGCCAAACTAATGAGGCAAGGCTATTACTGGCCAACCATGCACAGAGACGCCAGGGAGGAAATCAACAAATGTGATTCTTGTCATATCCACGCTCCGGTCCCGAAGCTACCTAAAACTATTATGACATCCATCATGGCACCGTGGCCTTTTTACCAATGGGGAATGGACGTACTAGGCCCCCTACCGGAGGCTCCGGGGAAAGTAAAGTTTGTTATTGTGGCCGTCGATTACTTCACAAAGTGGATAGAGGCGAAGCCCCTGGCCAAAACCACCGGCAAAGATGTAAAGAAATTTGTGTGGGAAAATATCGTTTGTAGGTTTGGACTTCCGGGTATTATAGTCACGGTCAACGGAACAAATTTCGTCAAAGACCCGTTCAAAAGCTGGTGTGAGAAGTTAAAAATTAAGCAGATAAACACAGCGGTGGCCCATGCTCAGGCCAACGGATTAGTCGAAAGGGCCAACAAAAGCCTCATGCACGGTATCAAAACCCGCCTAGGGAGAGAAAGAGCCGGATGGGTGGATGAGTTACCGAACGTTCTATGGGCCTTCCGGACTTCACTCAAAACAAGTAATGGGGAAACCCCCTTCAGCCTAACGTACGGCAGCGAAGCGGTTATTCTAGCCGAAATCAGAATGCCCACGCACCGCACCATGCTTTACAACCCGGAAGACAACGAAGAACAACAACGCTTAAACCTTGACTTGTTACAAGAAAGACGAGAGATGACAGCTATTCGGGAGGCCAAATATAAGACCAAGGTCGAACAGTATTACAACCAAAGGGTCCGCCCGGTATCTTTCAAAGTGGGAGATTTCGTGTACCGAAGAAATGAGGCCAGCCGGGTCGAAAACCAAGGAAAGTTAGGACCTAATTGGGAAGGCCCATACCGGGTCGTCGAGGCCTACGATAACGGCTCATACAAGCTCCACACAATGGAAGACCGAGAGGTACCTCGGACGTGGAATGCAATGAATCTACGAAATTGTTTCTTGTAAAATCGGTACGCCGAAGCTTGCTAAACATTTACATCTACAGTGTTCCAATAAGTAATAGGAACAATTTTTCAATATACAATTGTGTTATACTCTAATGATGTGGCAATAACGATCCAACGGATTGTGGAAAACACTCCCTCCCTCGTGAGCGGATCGTGAAATCACTCCGTCCAATACACTCAACGGATTGTGGAAAACACTCCCTCCCTCGTGAGCGGATCGTGAAATCACTCCGTCCAATAAACTCAACGGATTGTGGAAAACACTCCCTCCCTCGTGAACGGATCGTGAAATCACTCTGTCCAATACACTTAACGGATTGTGGAAAACACTCCCTCCCTCGTGAGCGGATCGTGAAATCACTCCGTCCAATAAACTCAACGGATTGTGGAAAACACTCCAAAACACTCCCTCCCTCATGAGCGGATCGTGAAATCACTCCGTCCAATAAACTCAATGGATTGTGGAAAACACTCCCTCCCTCGTGAGCGGATCGTGAAATCACTCCGTCCAATAAACTCAATGGATTGTGGAAAACACTCCCTCCCTCGTGAGCGGATCGTGAAATCACTCTGTCCAATAAACTCAACGGATTGTGGAAAACACTCCCTCCCTCGTGAGCGGATCGTGAAATCACTTCGTCCAATAAACTCAACGGATTGTGGAAAACACTCCATCCCTCGTGAGCGGATCGTGAAATCACTCCGTCCATAAACCAAGCGGTTGTGCAAAGCAATAAACAAAAATACATGTAACGCTCCGGTTTTATATCATCCGGTCAATCCATAATGAAGGCTCAAGCAAATAAAGTTACATTTTCGCAAAAAAGGTAACAAACGCATAACTATATTCATCCACCCGAGGATGCAAAAAAGTGACATCAGTCACAAATAACCATATACAAGTACTTGAGCTAAAAATATTGTTCATATTACATTCATCCAACAAAGGAACATAAATGGAAATCAAGGGTCCCTATCGGCGACCTCCTTCACCCCGGAAGAGGTTCCGGTTTGCTGAATCGCAAGAGCTCCAACGGCACTCGGCTTGGGAGGAGGGAGATCAGGAAAAAGGTTCATGAGGTCACCTAATGGAAGGCGAGCAGAGTCCGCAAGCTTCTGAATGTATGGATATTGGGCCTCAAACAATTTGTTGTACTCTGCCTTCCAGATGTTCGGAGCTTCCATATTGAGTTTCTGAAACCTGGGCAAAAACTTTTCAATATCCTCTTCCTTCCGCTCATACCTGAGACCGTCCAGAAACCCAGCGGAGTAAGACAAACCATAAACCTTTCCCATACTCTTCTTATATTCATGACTCTCAAATAGCCTTCGACAAGCCGCAGGAATCAACTCTTTCACAGTATTATGACGAATGGATTCTGATAAACTGACCTCTTCCGCCAACTCTGCCTTTTGCTCCTCCAACTGCTTAACAGCCTGGTTTGACTCCTTCAACTCCCTCTCTAGCTCCCTAATCCTATCAACTTGATTTCCAGCGGTTTTCCTCCAGTCATCCCTGTCCTTCTGCATATCGGCCAGCTAATCGGAAAACCCTTCCTCCCGCACCAAGGTGGCTTCCCGCTCGACCGCCATTTGCTTCTTCAAAGCTTCAAGCTCTCCCACCATACGATCATACTTCCCAATCATAGCAATCCGCCCTTGTTCAGCAACCTTCTGACCATGCTCCAACTCCCTATTCTGCGTGATCATCCGGGTAAACCGGCGTAACACCTCCGCCTGTGTTACAATCCCATTAGCGGACTGCACATACGAAGCACGAATTAGCCGGCTGGTAGTCATCTCCTCCAACGCGGCCTGCTCAGCGGGAGTCGCAAGATGTGACAACATCTCTTGGCACGCTCTATAAGAATTTAACCGGACATCTTTGGTCAAAGACCACGCCAGGACAAAAACCTCTCTTCCGGAAGAACCCTCATCTGCAGTAAAATCAACCACAACTTAGAATAATGAAAGAACAATCAAAGGAACCATAAAGAAGGGCTCATATACCTCTCGCAGTTGAGTTATGTCCTTCGGATCCCGGAGGGGAATTTTCAGGATGCACGGACAGATCTATACAAATAAGATGTATCAAAAAAAAGGGGGGGGGGGGAAGAAAAAGAAGGAACGAGCGATCCAACAGACAAGCATTTCTTACCATGAACCGGAGGCCTCTGATTCTGCTGCTAGCTCTCCTCGGTAGGTTGCCTTTCGTCTGGAGGCTGTTGATTATGACCGGTCTCATCATTCTCCCCCTCTTGATTCATAGCACCTTCTCCACCACCCACCCCTTCTTCAACATGAATCACACCTTGCACAAAAATTTCCTGAGGAGGAATCACCTTTAAAACGTTCTCAGTCGAAGCATCCTCACCTACATTGCTCTCAGACAGCTTCCTTGGCTTTTTCCTCCTCTTCTCCACGGCAGAAGATCCCTCAGCACTCCTCTTCGTCCCAGCCTGTTCCACCATCCTCTTTTTTCTCTCTTTCTCCTGCCTAACGGCCAGCACACTAGAGTCCGGCCTTTCAACGGCCTTTTGTAGTGAAGTCTTTTCAGGAACGGAACTCCCTGGTACCAACGGGGTCGTTGTCCTATCCACCCTTTCACTCCCTTCCGGCAGGGGCCCACCCTTGCCAATTTCGGTCACAATCTCAATCGGAAGCTCCAAATATTCAGCCATCGTGAGCACTACAAAAAACAAAGGGGGGAGGAAAGTAAAGATCAAATGCAAGGCAACAAATTATATACGTTTAAGACAAAAGTATAGCATTACCCTTTCCCTCGGCATCCTTTATAACAAGCTCATACCCGGGATACTCAGAGACTTTAGATAAACCCGTCATCCACAAAAGGGAGACGAAAGGTTGCCTAAGGGGAATCACCTTCGCAGCGACCCGTTTAGCCTCCCTATCAGATTGAGTCTCCAGAAACTCATCTGTGATTTTCGAATCTCTATGCCTCCATGGCATGGCATTCGGAACGGCTCTCCGGTCTATCAGGAAAAAATGGTTTTTCCAATTCTTCAACCCACTAAGCACCTCCGTAAAACATTTCTTAGCCCTCCGACCCGTGCGATTCTCAAATGAAAACCAATGACCTTGTTTGCAGAGTCTATAGAATACCCGAAATAATGGAACGGTCGGTTGCACATCTAAACTATAGCACCGAATCTCAAACATAGTTACTCTATTTAAACCTATCGGTACAAGTTGAGAAATGTGTACTCGGAAATACTCTATTACCGCTAATAAAAAAGTCGAAAAGGGAATCCTTACACCCCCGGTTCTTAACTGCTGAACGTAAATACCTATTTTATGGTCTGGTAAATTGTCCATCGTCATACCATCCGGCGGGAGCGTGGGACGTAAATCCGCAGGAATCCCAAACTCCCCTACCACCCTATCTAGGTCTCCCTGCGTCATTTTCGAAGTATGAATGTGCATGTCGCATTTAGGGACTATCCTATCGGAGGAGGACCCAGGCCTACTAGCTAACGGACGATTATTTGAAGTGCTCATCTCTACGGTCGTCACTAAAGGGATGCCGAGGAATATATATATATATAATAAAGCTAAGAGAACGAAACGCACCTCACAAGAACGACCGGAGATAGAAGTTGAAAATTTCCGAACGCAAGATAAATACACACAGTAAAAAGTAAAAAAAAAAATGAGGAAGCGTTAAGCGGTATATATAGGGCAGACCTGGAAAGAAGCGAAACGTCGCATCAGCCTGTCATTTACTGACGTGGCAAACTCTGGGACATTGGATCTCTAGGGCAAAACGTACGCGTGGCAGACAGCTGTCTAACGTATAGTAAAAATATTTTTATATTCGGCCCATGGGCCTGGGGTCCAAACAGCCCACTAGGGCCTAACAGGCTCTAATACTCTTACCCGAACCGACACCCGTGACCCGGTTGCATTTAAAGGACGATTGATCGCCCGTAAAGCGCTGAAAGACCAAAGTTTCTTAAGTATTGCACCATCGACTAAAAGCCGATACTACAATACTGGGGGGACATGTTGGTGTATGTGTCCGGACGACTTGCGCCGAAACCGAAAAGATAGTGTTAAAGTATTGCACTATCGGTCTTCAACCGATACTACAATACTGGGGGGACATGTTGGTGTATGTGTCCGAACGTCATACTTGGTCCGGACGATACTCTAGGATCCGGACGTCACATTCCGTCCGGATTATTTTCAACGTTCGGACATGTCTCCAACAGAACCGCCGCCTTACGTGTTGAATAGTCCCATCAAACTGTCACTTCTCCAGATTTTGCGGGATTATGTCCACCACGTGATCTGACATCTACCTACTAGGTCAGACATAGGTTAACGCACAAGTCTCAAGGTCTAAACGGAAAAACTAACGGATATTGATCAAAAGGACTAATGTTCCAGGAATTTGCAAATATGAGGACGGATCTTGCAAGAGGTTTAAAAATAGAACAAAAGATGTGAATATGTGTAAACTAGGGAGAAATTTTATTTGTAATTAACTTGTTTTCTTATTAAACATTTGCAGAGTATTATAATTCTTTTATTTTTGGGGCAATTAGATATCACATCTAAACTTCAATAATTACATATATCCCCAACCAAATTTTTAAATAACATATATATACCCACCGAAATCTATTGAAATTACATACATGTCCATTTTATATCTTTCTTTTATCAGTAACTTTTTAAATGACCACTATACCCTTCTTGTATCATAAAAGTTTTCACAAAGCGATCCCGTAAAACTTTGAGTTTAGAAATCACAGATACCTCACTGTTGATTTTGAATTCCCATTTAGTTTAGAAATCGTTGAGTTTAGAAATCACAAATACCCCAAATACACCAAATGTTGGCTAATGGCTTGAAGTATCGTCAGACCATCCATTCTAATTTTTACTCCATATTCATCTTTTACTTTACAACAATCAAATTATTTTATGATAATTAAAATTGCCAAATTAGCTAAAGGTGAATAAAAAACCAACCAACACTACCTACATCTAGGGATCGTTTGGTTTGTAAGTGGGATTAGAATCGGATTTAGATTTAGAAAAGGTTTGAAAGAAAAAAAAGGAAAGGTAAAATATAAAATTATATATTAATATATATAAAATATAAGTTCGTATGAATAAAATAATATTATTTGTCAAATAAAATAAAAAAAAGGAAAAACATATTTAAAAAGAAAAGAAAGAAAGTTACTGGCTCACATGGGACATAGCAGACCTTTCATACGAATCCTCCCAACTCAAAGCGGAATGAATTTTTGATTCATTTTCATTCCATTACCTCAAAATTATTGTACCAATCAAATCTTTTAAAATAGCAATCCATTCCCACAGTTTAAATCCCTCATACCAAACAACACCCTATATTCGTGAGCCGTTGCAAATGCTATCAATTTTCCCAAAAAGCAATAATTTGAACCCTTTTATTAAAGATATAATGAATACCTGCAAATTTATCCAGTAATGTTTTTGCATTGATCTTGCAATAGGGAAGGATATAATCGACTTAAACATATAATAAGACAAAAGTGGGTATATGTGTTATTTTAAAGTTTTGTTGGGTAAATATGTAATTAGTCAAGTTATATTCTTCTTTATTTTTTTATTTCTTTTCCCTACAACTATTCTTACTTGATTATAGAGTTGAGCATCGCAGACCCAAAACCGACCAAGACCGAGAGGACCGACCGAACCGAAGGACCAGCTGTCCGGTCTCGGTCCCTATTTTTTCCTTATTTCAGTCTCGGTCTGGTTCGGTCCGGTCTGGACCGGTCTTACGTAAAACCCGACTATTATGTCTTCTTGGACCAAACCGACCGAAGGACCGGACCGGACCAACTCGGGCTGGACCGAACACATTTGGTCCGGTCCTCGGTCTAAGGTTTTGGGCTAGTTCGGTCTCGGTCCGGTCCGGTTTTGGCCGGGCCGGTTCGGTCCGGTCAAGTTGATTAGAAACTCACATACCCCAAATACCTTAAGGTTTTATTGAACAATTATTGCTAAAATAAAATTCAATCAATAAATGTCCTCTGTAACACGAATCATGTATTAAGTGCCATAAGGTTTAGTGTATTGATAAAAGAATATAATGACACCATTACTTTGCGTGAAAAGCCGATGTGGAAAGAGAATCCCGCTGATGAACCACTTTCCTCCCCACCTGGATCTTGAACTACATTCCCCTCTCAAGAGAATTTAATATCAAGGAGTCAAATACACACACATCCTCTACGAGGTTAATTTCATCTATCGGGTTCACTTTGTTAATGTTTTCCGTACCTTTTTTTGTTTAACGTACTGAAAAATTCAAAATGCATAATACGTATCCATTCGTATCTAGTTATTATTATTCTTTTAAGTAATTCGAACCTTGTACTCTAGAAATTTACTTTGTGTACGGCCTTGTTCGCTAGAAATTATGCAAATTAAACTTACAAATCATAAATATGTCATTCTTGTACGCAGTTTGTTGTATACTGCGTTATATATCCACAACTATAACACATCCAAAAAATACATTCTTTTACCATAAACTCGTTAACATCGCAAGAAAAAAGTAGAAGAGAAGCTCATATGAGTCAAATTATAATATCTTTTACATACGATGTCCAAATATGTTACACAAAAAATGGATATAGAAATGAAACGAGGGAGGAACAATGATATGATGAAGTGATGATCATTCTTTGTTCGATCTTAGATGAACACTCTCTGGCACTCTTGCATTTGTATGGACGATAAAAAGGACGCACAAGTCCATTAATTACCTTTGCTGCCACATCGTTATTATGCCTAAAAGAATTATTTCTTTTTCCATGTTGTGAATGCTCCAAAATGCTTTGAGATTTGACTGCTTTCCTCTGCTGACGTATAGTCCATACCCGGGTCACGAACCCGATTAGTAAACAATACTAACAATTAAGCCCACCACGTATGGGCCGCAACTGGACTACCAGTTATGTGACTTGGGTCGACAAGGCCCAAGCCCAAAGTTATTTCCGGATAATATATGGAGTATCTTCTAAATAAAGAGGATATATACCAAATATCCGATGTCGGCTAACACGCCGAGGAGTAGGGAACACGAAACCTACTAGGGTTTCGTGCATATATAAAGGGCATTCCAGCCCTCGGTAGAGGTACGATCTTCAATAAACCCTAACCATAAACTAAACCCTACATTCGATTACTTACTCTCACCGCGCGAGGATAATCGGGGGAGACAATCCCTCGATAAGCCTAACGGTGTTTATTCTTTTTCTTAGTGCGCAGGTCTCATCGAGCATTAAGATTCGAATTGGTACGAGAATAGAAGTCCTATCAAGGAACGCCCAACTTTTGTATCAACAAGTGGCGCCATCCGTGGGACCCTACACTAAGGATTTTACCAAAAAACTAGAATGACGAAACATGGAAGTCATAAGAGTCCGCATGGGAAGAAAACGCAGGACGATCCACTAGGAAAGAAGCATCAAATTGATACGGCTTCTAAACAGGCCTCTGGGACAACCAGTACGCCTCAAAGCTTAGGAGCGCACCCAAATCTAGTCTTTCCTGCAGTGGAATCGCTTACCAGGTTTACCCCCGCTATTACGACAAGTACTAGCGAGATAGAACTGGAGCGCACACCTCTTGCCATGCCAGAAGTGAACTTCACTGAGCCTCCCAACGCGCCTGTACGAAACAAGGACCCAGTTTTGGAAACCGACTCTATCGCGCTAGAAGGAGTTACCTCCGAATTGGCCCCAAGTGACTTCGTATCTCAAAACTACGAAGCCTTGACTGCGCTCATGCGAGAAGAGGCAAAGAAGAGGTCAAGCCAAAGTCTGCACGCCAGACTCAACTTTGACCCTAATCCTGACGCATCCCCACCGCGCTACCGAAAGGAAAGACGCGAGAGGGATAGCCGTAAGCAACCAGTGTTCGCCAGGATTGGAAGGAGAGTTGTGGACGATGAAGCAGCCGACCTTCAACATCTGGAAGAGCCTGAAGAGGGGGAGCGGCGCGCCAATGTCCACGCTAGGCTTGGCAGACGCAGGATCCAAGATAGGCTTGGGCGACGATGTTCCCCAAGTGAAAGCCCCTCAAGCTCTGACTCTGAGGATAGTCGGCGCAAGCGCCGCAGAGGGGCAAGCTCAGACTCTGATGATAGTCGACGCAAGCGTCACAAAAGAGTCCGCTCATCCTCAAGAGATTCCTCGGACAGCGAGACTGGACACTGGAAATCAAGAGGGAAATACCGCGACCAGGATAATGAAGACATGTCTCTCCCCTGGCGTCGCCAAAAGGTTGATGCGTTTACTAGGCGCATCAGTGACTTTTCTGAGAATAAGAAAAGGCGCATGCCTGCTAATGTCAAAACATATGATGGGACAGGTGATCCTGATGATCACCTAAAAATTTTCGAATCAGCAGCTACTATCGAAAATTGGCCACAGCCTGTGTGGTGCCATATGTTCAACTCCACATTAGTAGGGAATGCGCGCAACTGGTTTAGTAAGCTTCCACGCAGAAGCATTGGTGGGTTTGAAGAGTTGCGCAGAGCATTTCGCTTAAACTTCACTCAAAGGAAGAAGTGCGCCAAAAACCCTGTCGAACTCGCTAGGGTTAAACAGCGACAAGGGGAATCCACAAGCGCTTTCATGGAACGCTTCAAGGACGAGTGCATGAAAGTCAAGGCGTGTCCAGAGATACTAAAAATATCGGGTTTTATGAATGCAATCAATAACCCAGATCTGATAAAAAAGCTAAATGATAAGGTTCCCCTAACCTTCGATGAGCTCATGAAGCGCACGAGGTCTTTCGTCCAAGGAGAAGAAGCCGCTGCGGATAGCAAAAAAGGCTATTCGAATCATAGACCACAAGAAGAGTCAAGGAGACAATCCAATGACCAGGGTGGCAGTCGTAACAGCCGCAGCAGTGGCTATCGCAACCAAGGGAGTGGAAGAGACAATGATAGATACACACCCCTCACAAAAACCCCAAGGGAGATATTTGTGACGGAGGGCGCAAACTTCCCGAAACCACCACCAATCCGCACCCCAGAGGATAAGCGCATAGGGAATGGTTATTGCGAATACCATGGACAGAAGGGCCACACAACCAATGATTGCGTCCAACTGCGCCAATTGATTGACAAATTGGTAAAGGAAGGAAAGATGGACCATCTCGTAAAAAACATCAGAGAAGGGAAAGACAAATCAAAACCAGGGGCCAAGAAAGAGACACCAAAAGAAAAGGCAGATATCATCTACATGATACAGCCATGGCCCCGCGCGACAAGACAGAAAGTTAGTCAGCGTTTTTCTAAGGGAAACGAAATTTCTTTCCCCTCCCTGACTGCGAACAACGCAGTAGTGGATCCACTCACCGTTGAAATACATACGGGGGGTCACGACATCCGTCGCATGTATATAGATGGAGGTGCATCCGCTGATATCATATACGAACACTGTTTCAAGAAGCTGCGACCTGAGATACAGAGTCAGCTGACCCCAGCCACAACGCCGCTCACCGGCTTCACAGGGGAGAAGATATGGCCCACGGGGCAATTACGTCTATTTGTAGAAGTTGGTGACAAACCACACTCTACAACTACCTGGATGAACTTCATGGTAATCAGATCCCCCTCCCCGTATAACGGTATTATTGGGAGACCTGGAATATCATCCATCCGCGCCGTGCCATCCACAGCGCACGGGATGCTCAAGTTCCCAGTGGAAGGAGGTATTGTCACCCTTTACAATACCATCACACCACCCAAAGAATGTAACGCAGTGACAAGTGACGTAAGTGCTGTTCCAGAACAGCGCACAATCAAAGTCCCAAACCTAACGGTCGCCATTCACCCTGAATACCCGGATCAACAGGTATCTATTGGTGGGTCTCTGTCTGACAAAGGCAGATCAGCTATATGCGCACTCTTGCAAAATAATTTGGATATTTTTGCATGGGAACCTAAGCATATGACAGGAGTGCCACGCTCCATCACGGAACATAAGCTACAAATCCGGCAAGGATATCCTCCAATACGACAGAAAAAGCGCGGACAAGCTCCAGACCGCGCAAAAGCCATCCTGGAAGAAGTACATAAGCTAGTAGAAGCAGGCATCATGCGTGAAGTCTACTACCACGACTGGCTCTCTAACCCAGTGATGGTAAAGAAGAGCGATGGCAGTTGGAGGATGTGCGTAGACTTTACAGATCTCAATAAAGCATGTCCACAGGACTGCTACCCGCTACCGGAAATAGACTGGAAAATTGAGTCTCTATGTGGATATCCCTTCAAATGCTTCCTGGACGCATACAAGGGATACCACCAAATTCAAATGGCGGAGGAAGACGAAGAAAAGACGGCCTTCCACACAAGTCAAGGGGTCTACTGCTACACAAAGATGCCCTTCGGCCTAAAGAACGCAGGAGCAACATACCAAAGATTGGTGGACACTGCGTTCGAGAAGCAAGTGGGACGCAACTTGGAAGTATACGTCGATGATCTCGTCATCAAAAGCCATACAGAGGACGAGCTGGTGCGCGACATGGAGGAAACGTTCAAAACACTCAGGAGAATCAACATGAAATTGAACCCCAAGAAGTGTACGTTTGGTGCTACGGAAGGCATGTTTCTCGGGTATTTGATAGAACCCGATGGGATCAAGCCTTGCCCAGAGAAGACTCAAGCAGTCATTGATCTCCCCTCACCGCGCACACTAAAAGAAGTTCAGTCACTAAACGGCAAGCTAGCCGGACTGAACCGATTCTTATCCAAATCAGCAGAAAAGTCACTTCCCCTATTCAAGACACTCAAGAAGTGCACCAAAAAGGGAGACTTCAGGTGGACTGCGGAGGCAGAAGAAGCCTTCCAACAGCTCAAACAACACATAGCAGCGCTCCCAAAGCTTGTTGCACCCCGACCAGGGGAAGAGCTGATCATGTACCTATCTGCGACTCAAGGAGCAGTCAGCGCAGTCCTACTGACAGACAGGAATTCCGTCCAAACACCCATCTATTTTGTTAGTAAGGCGCTGAAGAAAACGGAGATTAACTACACTGCAATGGAGAAATTGGTCCTAGCCTTAGTGTTTGCAGCGAAAAGACTACGCAGGTACTTCCAGGCGCATCCAATCGCTGTTATCACAGACCAACCCATCAAACAGGTTATATCGAAACCCGACGCATCGGGACGCCTACAAAAATGGAGTGTGTTACTGGGCGAGCATAACATATCATACAGACCGCGCACTGCAATTAAAGGGCAGATATTGGCCGACTTCATCATCGAGAAGCCGGATACAGACACTCCACCTGCGACAAGCAAGGAGGAACTTCAAGAACCATGGATTCTATTTACTGATGGATCCTCATGCGTAGATGGATCAGGAGGTGGCCTTATTCTCACCAACCCAGAAGGAGTTGAATTCACCTACGCACTGCGTTTTGAATTCACAGCCACGAACAACGAGGCAGAATACGAAGCACTCCTAGCTGGGTTACGCATCGCAACTGAAATGGGTGCACGCAACCTAGAAGTAAACGTCGATTCGCGGCTAGTGGCTAACCACGTGTCAGGAGAATATATAGCAAAGGAGGAACACATGATCCAATACCTCGAAAAGACCAAATCTCTGATCCAGAACTTCGATAGGTTTGTCATCAAGCAGGTTCCCAGGAGTGAAAATAGGAAAGCAGATGCGCTGAGCAAAATTGCATCCACCAGTTTTGCGCATCTATCAAAACAAGTTTTGGTGGAAACCTTGAAAAACAAGTCAATCATAGAGATGGAAATATCCACGGTGATAGAAGAGGAAAATCCTACGTGGATGACACCAATCATTGACTTCATCAGCAAGGGCATACTTCCCCAAGAACAGAAGGAAGCTCGAAGAATCCGACCGCACAGCGCAGCGATTCGAGCTCAGAGACAACGTCTTATACAGACGCTCATTCCTACAACCATGGCTTAGGTGTGTTGGACCTCTCCAGGCAGACTATGTACTTCGAGAGATCCACGCAGGCTCATGCAGCATGCACTCAGGACCACGGTCCATTGTAGCGCGCGCCCTAAGGTCTGGATACTATTGGCCAACTATGCACCGCGACGCACGCGACCTGGTACGGAAGTGCAATGATTGCCAAGTTCACAGACCTATTCCGCGCCGACCACAACATGAACTAACACCTATTACATCGCCATGGCCCTTCTACAAATGGGGTATCGACATCGCTGGACCTTTCCCCATTGCCGCAGGAGGATTGAAATTCCTCATTGTGGCAATAGATTACTTTACCAAGTGGATCGAAGCAAAGGCAGTAGCGACTATAACAGGTAACCAGGTGAAACGATTTGTGTGGGACAACATAGTATGTCGCTTTGGATTACCTGGAGAAATTATCTCTGATAACGGAAAACAATTCCGTGATAACCCGTTCAAAGACTGGTGCGAACAGCTGAACATCACGCAACACTTTGCATCAGTAACTCATCCACAAACCAATGGTCTGGTCGAGCGCGCAAACAGAAGCCTTGGCGAAGGAATCAAAGCGCGCCTGGACAGACACAAAGGTAGATGGGTAGAAGAACTATCACATGTTCTTTGGGCGCACCGAACAACCATCAAGGTTAGCAACGGGGACACCCCCTTCTCTTTGGTCTATGGGACAGAAGCTGTTATACCAGCTGAAATTGGAATGCCAACCATCCGTACTGCGGAAGTTAACGTGGCAACCAATGATGATGAGCGGCGCATAGACTTAGATCTATTGGAAGAGCGACGTGAACGCGCAACAATACGCGAAGAGAAAGCCAAGTCGAGAATGAAAAAATACTATGATACCAAAGTGCGCAGCACTTCATTCAGACCAGGCGACTTCGTATACCGCGAAAACGACTCAAGCCGCTCAGAAGACACTGGAAAGCTAGGACCAAAGTGGGAAGGACCTTACGAGGTCATAGAAGCACTTGGCAATGGAGCGTACAAGCTACGTGACAAGGACGGAAATGAGCTACAGCGAACATGGAACGTCCGCAACCTTAAACGGTGCTATCTTTGAAGAAGGCTACGGCCCAACATGGACACTCATGCGCTTTAGAAAGTGCCCTCAATAAAGATCCATGTAATTTTATTTTTATGAATTATCTAGATAAACATTCTTTTTCAAAACTTGCAAGTATTAATAAAACGTTATGGTTTCTAGCTAACTCCATAACACATTTAACTTTATTGTTTGCATCTTTTATTATCATGTTTCAATATTGTTATATTCTTGCCTACATGGCGTGCATGCACACACTAAGACCCACGATGGCAGAAAGGATGAGTAAACCTAATAAACTACTCGTTGAGTAAGAGGGTTGCAAACCCATCAACACCGGATCACGAATCCTTGTTAAACACCTTGCGCTCAAGACGTTGGCGCAAGTTCCTTACGCACCCCACGACGGATGCGCGATAGAGCACACTGTGCGCGTTTAACAACTCAGGAAGTCAAGACTCTTGACTCCTTAAAGTAAAATACGACAAGTAAAATTACAAAAATACATAGATGACTATGATTTCTTTCTTTACAATAAGTTAGACAAATTCAAATACACGACTACGGTCATTATTTAAGGAAATTCATACACGATTATGATTCTTCTCTTTCTAAATACGCTTAGACACTTAAAGATATCTTCACGCAAAGATACATAAGTCATACAAAGATCTACGAGGTCAAAAGCATAAGTATTTAGAAGTTACTAAGTACAAAAAGCAACCTTTTATTTATAGAATACGTTTCTACAAAAAGACTTGTACAAAGTTAAATACTATATGTACGCCTTAACTGGCTGGAGCCCCCACTAAGAGCCGCTTCCTTTGCATCCGCGAGCCTCTTCAACAACTCTGCATCATTAAGGGAAACAGTGGCCACGCAGACAGGCACACCATCGGATCTAGGCTGATGCGCAGTGCCTATGCCGCACAGAATGGCCTTTCCTTTCTTGCCTTTCTTTCGTGCGACCCTGGAAACATGCGCATTTAGCGATCTTTGCAAAGAAATCTCTTTCTCAAGACGGAAAGGATTCAGAATGTCACGAGGCTGGGCAAAAATGGGTACCTTCAACTGCGCTACATCAGGCTTCAAGTAGAAGTCCACCTGCTGATCTGCATCATCCTGCAGATGCCTAGGAAGAGTAAGCCCCGCCATGATCACGCTGATTGGCTGGTCCTGATCACGCTCCAAGAGAGCGATATGCGGAAGCTCAAGCTTCTTTAGCTCATCCATGGCAGCAACAAGCTCAGCATGGGCATTCGCCTTATACCCAGGCACCTCAGCAAGCGGCACAGTCAGCAACTTGGCCTCCGCAAGCTTGTCTGCGGCTGAGGTCTCACCGTGCGCAATAGCGCAATTCACAACCTTCCCAAAGGATGCGGTGACCTCAGGATGCTCCAGCGTACACATGGCGGCCAGGCGAAGACCATGACTGATCAACCACCTACGAAATAACACAAGTGTTAATAAGAAAAAGGGTCTCAAACATACACAAGCTATAAAGAGATAAAAGCATCATGTACCTGCGCTCAGCTACGGCCTGAACCATGTGAGGGTATAGCTCCTCATCATACTCGATGCTGAGCTTGCGGAGCTTCTCCTCCTGCGTCTTCAGCGCAAGCTCCACACGGCTGCGAAACTCCTCAATATTGGCAAAGTGCTTGCTCCTATTCTGTTCCAAGTACTTCAGCGCCCATACGGAGTTACACCTCTGACGGTCCGCATGAGCACGCTCTCGTTCCAGCTCAGCCATCACCATGACCTTCTCCTCACCCATTTTTCGCGCAGACGCCTCTGCGCGCTCCAGTTTAGCCTTGGAGCTCAGCTGCTCAGCTTTAGAGCTTGCTAATTCAGCCTGCACAGACGCTAATTGCGCCTGTAGTCTGGAAACTTCCTCAGACTTGTGCACCCTTGCTTGCGCCACCAGCTCAGACTGGCGCACAGCGATAGAGGCAAGTTCCTCCATCGTAGAGTCAAATGGACTTGACTCCACTTCAACATCCCTCGGTGAACGCGCCCCGTCCAGAGCATGACTCACCTCGGGTGGCGCACTCCCATCTAGGACGCCAGCGTCCTCCACAGGCTGTTCACTGCACAAAGCATCAAGAAACAAGGTTAGCGCACAATCAAGAATACACAAAATCCTAAGGAATTGCTACGAAATACTTACATAGGGGGAGGAGCTGAAAACACGTCCCTCTCGGTTTCAGTCTCAGCCGTGGACGCACCTCCACCAGACTTCTCAGCATCCACACTGAGGACACGAAGGAGCAAAGTTAGAATAAAATATAACTTGACAAAAGTTTCTAACTAATAATGAAGGAACTTACTTCATCTGCACCTCAGTAAATGATGGGCTTTCCCCGGCCTCAGTTCGCGGCCTCTTGGAAGGCCCTTCACCATAACCACCAGACGCTCTCTTCCGCGTCAGTGGGGTGCTCTCCTCCATCTCACTGTCAGTCTCCTCTAAATGGATCACCGTTTCGGGAGGAGGAGGCTGAGCAGTGTCAGGACCCTGCTGCACAGGAGGAGCCACAGACTGAACTGGCTCAGCGACCACCACATCAGGGGAGCCTTCGGGATCTGGAATAACCAAATCCACGACGCGCCCTGCCGTCGACTGTAGAATAGTCTGCTCACCGTCCCCCAGAGGACGCACTCCCACCGCCACAGAACGCGGATTCTCCAGCCTCACAACAGCGAACAGATCCATCTCTGCGCATCAAGTAAACAAAGGAAAGCAAGTTACATAAAGTATGAAAAAAAGAAGAAGCGCTTACATTAATAACGACAGTAAGGCAACAGAAGGAGCACCCACCCGTGCCATCCGCATTCAAGAATGTGGGAACCTCTGTCTCATGCTCGAAGTAGTTGCGACTGATGCCCATATGCACCAGGAACGCCTCCGGATATGGCTTGATGGGAATACGGTTCTCATCAATGATCGCCGCATGATCCGCGTTATACCAAAACTCGGGGGGGCGCTCATCCTTGGGCAGATTGGCACGGGTGTAAAATGGAAAATGGGAAGGAAAGACGGCGTCATCAACCCAAAAGAATTTTTCCCTCCAATCCTTGAGCTTATCTACCTTCTGCACATAACACTGTAACTTCCCTACGCGCTTCGAGAAGGTAACCCACCCATTTGACCACGTTGCGTGATAAAATGCGCGAAATAAGTGGAGGGTCGGGTGGATCGCTAACAAGCGACAGTTCACCTCAAAATTAGCAATCTTCCCAGCACCAATACAATGCAACTGGGAGATGTGGAGGTCGTAATAATGGAGAATGTCACTCAATAACACGGAGATGGGGACGCGCTGATTCGCCCACTCGAAAAAGCGCGTATATAACCCCACCTTCCCAGCAGGGAAATCCGCGATGGTGTCATTCGGCCCTGGTACTTCTGGGCGCAGCCCCATAGGGATAAAGTAATCCGAGGTAAACTGAATCAGTTCATCCTCGGTTATGTTAGAATGAAAATCATGGAGTTGCGCTACCATTTTGTGATTCAGACTATGTGCGCACGCGCTATTACCTATGAATTATCGTTCTTGAAAGCAGATTTGAAGATGTAAAAATGGTGGAATTGCGATTTTTTTTTAACTGTGGACGTCACAGTGAATGAGAGGCGGTAGTTTATATACTTTTCCCATCCACCACAGATGAGTGACACGTGTATCCCACTATCTCAAATCGTGTGGCTAGGATAGAGGACGGTACAAGACAAGTGGGCAACCTCTCCATTTCCCAAGGTACCCAAATTGCACCTTTTTGGACTAGATACATGATACGTGTATTTTTTAGGCGGTATATCTTTGAAAGCTTCCCGCGTACGCGTGAGGAATTAATTCGACACGACTTTAGTCTAGCATCCGCAGGTTTTACCCTGCGCATACTAGACTGGGGGGACATGCTGACGTATAGTCCATACCCGGGTCACGAACCCGATTAGTAAACAATACTAACAATTAAGCCCACCACGTATGGGCCGCAACTGGACTACCAGTTATGTGACTTGGGTCGACAAGGCCCAAGCCCAAAGTTATTTCCGGATAATATATGGAGTATCTTCTAAATAAAGAGGATATATACCAAATATCCGATGTCGGCTAACACGCCGAGGAGTAGGGAACACGAAACCTACTAGGGTTTCGTGCATATATAAAGGGCATTCCAGCCCTCGGTAGAGGTACGATCTTCAATAAACCCTAACCATAAACTAAACCCTACATTCGATTACTTACTCTCACGCCGGAGGATAATCGGGGGAGACAATCCCTCGATAAGCCTAACGGTGTTTGTTCTTTTTCTTAGTTCGCAGGTCTCATCGAGCATTAAGATTCGAATTGATACGAGAATAGAAGTCCTATCAAGGAACGCCCAACTTTTGTATCAACAGACTGCTTTCCTCTGTTTTCTCCTGCAACGTATATAAACCTTAAGCACAAAACATTTCCAATTAACCAAAACAAAAATATATTCTAAATGAAAAGTTATACTAGATAGAAAGCACATACGAAAAAATGATTATGCATAACTCTAATAAGTTTGTGATTCATTAGATTCATCACATCCTCAACACACTAAGCTACTAAAGTAAAAACACAAATACTAAGGATGTTACATGGCATGACTGAACAGGTTATATTCAAATCTAGCTAATAGCATGAAATAGTTCGTTAGACTTTGAGGAAAAATCTCTAATATACTTATAAGCACAAAAAATTGTAGCTTTGGGAAAATGCATATATATATGTGCTCACCATATTTATGCATTTATGCCATATTGTGTGTATGAGCAAAATATGGTTAGTTAGCAACCTTAAACAACTACATACAGATTTATTTATGCGTCTCATTGTTCGTTTTCATTCTCTTATCATCACATGCCTTATAAATTTCAAAATGCAGAGTCCAAATTTATACCTTTAAAGTTCGATAAATATACAAGAAACAACAAATAAGAAGGCATACCTGCTCATGTTATTCAGCATTCAGTTTAATGAGATGATCCGCATGAAGTTACCAATTTTATCTTCTTCTGCCAATTGTAGTTTCACATTGGGGATATTTATCCAAAGCAATGATGTTTCATAGTCACAAACCACTTCCAATGGACCCTTAACTGATGATGGCAGCTCATGTAGCCCCGTGCACCCCCTCATATAAATTGTTTGCAAAGAACCCAACTCACCAAATTCCACTGGCAACTCACTCAGATTTATACAGTCGGATATATCGATGATGCTTAATTTCTGGAGGTTTCTGACTGTCTTAGGTAATGCAACAAGATTTGAGCACGATGCTAGCCGCAAAACATCCAAATTTGGGAAGTTCCCGAATTCCTCGGAAAGTGAAGTAAGCTCGTGGCAATTAGTGATGCAGAGTTTTCTCAAGCGAAGTAGATTGCATAACATTACAGGAAATGTAACTAAATCATCACAAGAGTCGATATCCAACTCCAAAAGGCTTGGCAACTTGTTGGTGATTCCATCAGTACATTTGCTGAAACTGTTGCCTATTTTGCACATGATTAAGGAAAGTTTCTGCAAGTTTTTCAACTCAAGTATCGATGTACTAATCGAAGATATTGCAAAAAAAACAAGACCTGGTTTTTTTCGATTCACAGAAAAAAAATTGAAAAGGTATATGATGAATTGGTTAGTTTAATCCAAACCGTTTTGATACCAATTGTTGGCCCTAACGTGGATCTTTATGGTCTAACGTTCAATGCAACATATACCAAAAATAAGACGGAATTGAAATAAACACTAAAATGCTTTTCTTATAACTTGTAATAATAATTTGTCATCATTAATTTGTTTACAGAATTTGTTCTATATATAGATAATGAAAAGGTATGATGAACCATTGTGTTGGTTCGGATATAACTGTCAATTTGACAGTTATTTGACAGTTATTGAAGAGTTGACTTTTAATAGGGTTGACTTTTGACTTCGGGTTTGACCTTCAGAATGGGTAGGAATAAGAGATTGGGATTAACCCAATATAATACACATGGTAAAATATCACATATACATATTTGTGGTATGCACATAACTTATTGTGGTGTATATATCATCGCCCTATGCAAATACCCTTGAAAGTCTAGTTATTTACATTAATAGCCTCAACTTTGGGTGACCTCCCCTGCCCCTTTGAGAGCACGGTACAGGCGACAGATACCCTCCATTCGTAAAAGAAAAACACCACTACGTCGCCGTAGTGCATCGTCGACGGCGCCATTGGTTCGCCGTTCGTCACTTCGTTGCTCCACCAGTGGAGCGGTTTTTTTTTTTTTTTTTTTTTTTTTTTTTTTTTTTTTTTTTTTTTTTGTGTGTGTGAGTGAGAGGGTATTTTGGTGGGGGTTTTGCGGGATCCACATACACTAATAACATATACTCCGTATTTGTTTTATCGCTAAGGATGGTGCTTTAGTTATTAGTGTGTTATTAAGAAGGTGCTAAAATGGCGCTAAAATAACACACCAATAAATATTACCAATAAATATTATTGGTGTTGCGCTTCACATATCACTCTTATAAGTTCCGCCCATGATTAAACTACTTTGCTGATGGTTTGAAAACGATTAATAAACTTTAGAATAAAATCATGACCATGGTTGTTATATCAATTGTAGGCAGCATTCTCAAATATGAATAAGACGTGCATGCATGTTTTCTTTTCTTTCTTACGGAGTATTTTTTTGTTTTTTTGTTTTTTGTTTTAGTTTTTGTTTTGCTAATCCAACATTAATGATAAAATCATATCTATACTATACAAAGCACGACTAACTTTTATTTAAAACTTAAAAAACTTAAAAATGAGTAATGTGGTATACCTAAACTACCTTTTTAAATTTCAAATTCTTTTTTACATACTTTTAATTAAAAATGGTAAGAACATTTATCACTTTACATACTTTTAATTAAAAATGGTAAGAACATTTATCACTTTAATAGTTTAATTATTGTTTAATCGTCAAACTTTTATATTTTTCATTTTTAATTATAATGACTACAAATTGAACCGGCAAAGGTCATACAAAAACCAGAAGTTTGCAAATATAATTATTTGCCGCTATACACTGTTGTTTTGCACGAGTATTCGTCTAATTTATCATTATGGGCATCAACATTTTTTTTGTCTATGTGGCATTTAAGTGTGCGTTTACTGTGCAAGTAAGAGACAATTACCAAAATTCGGTTAAGACTTAAGAGACATTAACGTGCATTATGATTCAGTATTTTGGTATCTTTTGGTGTTAATTCTTTTTATAATAGTCGGATCTAAGACACTGGCCAAGCAACTCGGTTGGCTCAGTCGAAAATAAAATAAAATATGGTTATTTCCTAACAGGTCGGGCCTATATATACACAAAGACACTCGGTCTAGCTAATGGATCAGGTATGGTCTAGTAATCTGCGAACCATTTCTCTCTAATCACTCGAAAGAAAACATACACTACGTATTCCGGGGCTCCACCCGTGGGTCTTTTGACGTGTTGTTACTAGTTTCTGCTACAGTTCAAGCTCGGGAAGATGGAACACGACTACTCTTCTCTCACGTCATTACCATCCCGGCAACATTATGTAGGAACGTTAAAAATTTGATGATTGAACAAAACGTAATATGGTTGGCATATTCACAAGCATCCATTCTTTTTACCTCACACTAGTAGAAATGGTAACATTTGTCATATCAATATCTCTTATATACACCAGAATTTGACAACAAAAAAGAAAAATAAAATTTCAGCATTTGTCAATGTGTGGGGGTAATCGGGTATAAGTAGTTTGGCAAAACAGATTAACCTTGACTTTTGAATTTGTCAACAGTTAAATTACTCATACTGCACTTGATAAATTTGGGACATCTAGATCTAGTTAACTTTGTTGTTAATTTACCTATATACAAATGATGTTCAATCGCTAGTCGATCTTGAATGAGCATTCAGTGACAAACTAGGATTTGATCATAAAAAGTGTCGTTTTCTAACCAGAGCTTACTTTTCGAAAATCTAAATTCCCCAAAAGGCCGTGGCACTTGACTGCTTCCAATGTTTTTAACCTGCCATGTCAACAATAAAGCAGAAAACATTTCAAACAAAGAAAAGAGCAAAGCCTAAATAAAACTACCAAACTAACAAGCACTTTTCTAAAATAATATTTTTACTAAAATCACGGCATTGTTCCCCCTTTAATATATATGGACAGAACACACGTACACGTACCAGGTAACAACTTATGCAAATGTTCTCCCTTAACTAACTTGGTTGCTTGCATATCAACTAAGAGGGCTTCTGATTAGTGTTCGTTTTCTTTTCTTAGCATACATTAAATGTTTAACGAAACAGTATATATCCAAAAGACACTTTAAAAATAAAATAAATATTAAAGGAAACCACAATAAGAATGCATACCAGCTGATGTTATGCAGTATTAAATCAGTCATTAAGTTGCGATGATCTTCATCAAGGTACCGAGTTTATCTTCCTCTACCTCTCGGAGTTTCACATCGGGGTGATTACTCCATAGCAGTGATATTTCTTTGTCACATATCACTTCCAGTGGACTTAAATTCTCAACTGATGATGGCAGCTCATCCAGCCCCATGCAACCTCTCATATGAATTGTTTGCAAACAACGCAACTCACCTATCTCCACTGGCAACTTTCTCAGATTTAAACAGTCGGATATATCGAGAATTTTTAATTTATCAAGGTTTTTGAATGATCTAGGTAATGTTGTGAGATTTGAACATGACGCAAGGCGCAAAACTTCCAAATTTGTCAAGTTTCCAAATCCTTCCGAAAGTGAAGTCAGCTCATGGCAATTAGTGATGCTGAGTTTTGTAAGGTGAACTAAATTGCATAACATTACAGGAAACGTAATCAGATCATCACAGGAATCGATATCCAACTCCAAAAGGCTTGACAGCTTGTTACGGTTTACAACCGTCCGTTCATTGAAACTGTCGCCTATTTTGCACATGATCAATGACAATTTCTGCAAGTTTTCCAACTCGAGTATTGATGTAATAATCGAAGATATTGAAATATGATCCAATCTAATGGTAGTTAAACAAGATAAATGTTGTGCAGCAGGGAAGTTCTCAAGTTCTGAGAAGCGATATCCGTAGTTTGTGATGATTAGGACCTTTAATTTGTCCATTCTATGCATAAATTGTGGCAGGGGATGTGCCTTTGTCAAGAAGTTGCATACAAAAACTTCCACTCTAGGGACTTGCATGTTGTTCCATATCGAAGAGTTTCTTTCGTCTGTCATTAGTGGCATGAATAATATGATTAAAATAATGGATAATTACATTAATTTCTAACTAAGGGGAAATGAGTCATACATACCTGTGGAAATTGACAATAAACGGGCGTTGACAGTCTCTGGTATTTGAGGAAGATCTGGTTCTCCTGGATTTATGATTAACCGCTCTCTGAGTTCTATTGGTTCTTTACTGCTCAACAGAATAGCTAGCGCTCTCAGCATATCGTGCTGCATAACAGATTCATCTTCACAATGGTAGGCAGTAGTAGGAACATGTTGCCTTTAGAAACAAATTAGAATAACAGGTAAATGTTTTGTGCAATCTAATACAAATTATAACCAAATGATAGTATATTCCTACCAGCTGTTAATTAAGGAGCATACGTACCTTATTGGAAACAAAGTTGCAAGGTTTCTGAAGGAGAGTTCCAAGAGGATCTTTTGGGTAGCTAATCCATCTTCATCGTGCTTGTATAAATGGACCCACATATCCATAAGCACTGTAGCGGCTATCTTTTGATCTTCAGGAAATGATCCCAGGTCCATATAACATTGCTTGATTTCAGGCTTATCCTTAAACTGATGCAATGTTTTTTCTAGAGAATTTAATATAAGATCATACTGGTCCCAAACAGATTGCTTTCTTTTAGACAGTTCACTGAACAAGTGTTGCCATAGTGCAACTGGTTTCCCCTTTAGCGAACCACCAATCACACTAAGGGCCAGCGGATGATTCTTGCAACACTTGACCAACTACATAAAATTAGGTGATATAAGTTGGTTAAGATATGAAAAAGTAAAACCAAAACGAATATTAAAAAAGTTGAAAATATGAAAATGGTTATGCAGAAAAAGATTTCACATACTCAACCTTCTGAACAAGATCGTTTCGTGCATCATTTGGGTCATGTTCATTTTCTGAAAAGGACGAGCGGCGGAAAAGTTTGGCAGCGTGTTGAGGGTCTAAAGGGTCCAGTTTATATGTTTTGAATTGAGTAAAGTTGGTCCTAGATGTGAAAAGAATCCTGTATCCAGGTGACTTGAACCTGAAGCTCATTACGATGGAATCATTATATACATCATCCAGTACTAATAGTACTTCAGATTTATTTGCATTCAAAAAGCTCCCCCATTGATGGACTGCGTCTTCATCGCTACTGAAATCAAGCTGCAGAACCCCATGGTTCTTCTGAAGTAAATTTTTGATGATGACCCTTAAGTTGGGAGTGCTTGAGATGGTAACAAAATAAATGTTCCTACCAAATTTTCCTGATTCAAGTAAAATCGCTATCATTAAATAGAGTTGATAAAAAGAATATGCTAAGTATTAAGATGTAGCTTAGAAACCTCGTCTACTGGATCAACCAGTTTCATCAAGGAACATATCACACATGTTATAAAGTAGAGGCTTAATGTAACAATAATACTCGTCTTTTAAGATAGTAAAACTATTCCTGTATAGGTAATAGTGTATTTCAGATTTTGTAGCAGCAAGAGGTTACATACATTGCAGCTATGATTGGTTTGATAAGGTTGTATTTGATGGTTATACACTGAGATAATAATCTCGACATTGCTTCTTCACGAAACTCGAAGGACCAAAGACGTTAGTTAGATAGTTTACAACTGCCAAGCGGTTAAGTAGTTATTATGGTTAGTTGGTTATGGTAGTTATGTCGGTTATACAAACCGAACATACGCAACAAAGGGACACACCCTTTCGTTTACTAGATATATACTCATGTACATGTAACGATGTAACAGTTGTAGACGAAATAATAGTTATTCAAGTTTATTTGCAATTTCATTTTCGACTCACTTTGGGACAACAATTGGCATCAGAGCCTTTGTTTCATTTCACGCTCGTTAAGACAACCAAGAAACCTTATACGCGAGAACAACCAAAGAAGAATACGCTGGAACTTTGTTACAGCAGGAAGTACGCGACGTTTTAAGAAGAGAGAACGTTGCCTGGATAACTAGGAACACAAGGAAAGTAGTGCACGACCATACTTGTGTAGGAGTTGCAAACGTTTGGCACCAAACGACATTGGTGGCCTGATTTTGTTGTGATCACTGTAACGCGACAACAAAAGAACAAGAAGGAAAGAGAACAATTGTTACGAGACTTTGTTGGTGACTGAAATCACACGACAACAAAGAAAAAGGAGAACCTTTGTTGCTAACTAACGCAACAAAGAAGAAAGGATACGACGTCAAGAGATAGGGAACTTTGTGTAGTAAAAGAAACCGGTTGACAAAAGGAAACACACAAAGGAATACGCGTTATAAACGCAAGAGGAAGAGTTGCTTGTAGATTGGTTGAAAGACACTGAGAGAAGAAAACAATCTAGGATTGTATGTGAGAAAGAAAGCGTTAGCAATACAAAGAACAACAACAATAGCGAACAAAAAAACAAGCCGATCACTTGTTTTGAAGGAAATACCGACGGATATTTGGAGTTTTGTTGTAGAACACGGTGTGGAACAAAAAGGAGAACAAAGAGGAGTATTGTGGAACAACGTTTTGGAGAAGGACAAGCAACAACAACGACAAACAAAAACTAACAAATTGTTTTGTCGTGGAAAATAATACCGAGTGGTATTAGTGAAGGAAAAAAGCAAACCGATTGCTTTGTTTGAAATACCGAGAGGTATTTGAGAAAAGTTTTGTGAAAAGAACTTGGAATTCGAAAAAAAAAAAACAACAAACAACAAAAACTTGTTGTTACCAAGAACACTTAGGGTGTTTGGTAAGGAAGCCGAGAACAAAGAAGGTCTAGGGCGCGTTTTTATTTTCAAGTCGACACAAAAAGGTTAAGACAACGTGGGAAGTGTGGTATAATAAGAGGAAGAAGTTCGTTTGGTTTATTGACGAGAAGGAAACAATTCGACAACATCAAAAAAGAGAATGAGAGTTTTTTCTTTTCAAATTGGTTTGGTGACAAGAAATAAACAACGAAACAACAAAAACACGTTGGTGAACAAGGGAAAGAAAAGACGTAGTTGGTATAATACGTACCGACAACAAAAGGGAATACGATTGTGTTGAACACAACAACGAGGTCACAAATTCAAATTTTGGATTTCTATTATATTACGATAGTGTAGAAATTTATTTTATACTATTAGGAAATCCCGAGAACTATATATTGATCCCGAACTATTAGGATTCCCGGAAAACTATTCTCTATTCCCGTAGTAGTAGGAGATACCATACTAAGTTAGAAATTCCCATACGATTAGAAGGTGAAGATCATAAGCACTTTTGAGATGGCCGGTGACGATACAACTAACACAACACTGAAACCCGTAACACCAGTTGCACAATACCAATGCCCTAAACTCAAAACCACAAACTACACGGTTTGGGCTATACAAATTAAGGTTATATTAGAAGCACATGGTTTATGGGAAGCGATAGAACCTAAGGAAAATACACAAGTAGATGATAAGAAGGATAAGGCAACGACGGCCTTCCTATATCAAGCGTTGACCGAAGATGTGATTTTACAAGTAGCAAGTTGTAAAATGGCAAAGGAATTATGGGAATCATTGAAGAAGAGACACATTGGAGAAGAAAGAGTGCAGCAAGCACGGTTACAATCATTGATGATTGGATTTCAAACACTTCAGATGAAGGATGATGACACGGTGGATGCATTTACGGCTAAACTAAACGGCTACGCCACGAAGGCTAAAGAATTAGGGAAAACCTTGGATGAATCACTTTTAGTACGAAAACTATTAGATTCCACACCAGATAGGTTCATTCAAATAGTAGCATCCATAGAACAAACTAATGATCTCGACGACATTACCTTAGATGAGATCATAGGAAAACTTAAGGCATTTGAGGAAAGGATAAAACTCCGAAAGGGAGGACAAGTGGAAAGCCAGGAGAACCTATTATTCACACAAGGTGAACACTCTAGAAAAGGAAGACGATTTACCAAACGCGGAGGTAGATCAAACTTCTCACGAGGAAACTGGCATAATAATAGAAACAGAGATAACTCGAATGAAGAAAGCTCAATTCACAAAGAAAAGTCAAATAGGAATAGACGTGAGTGGGATAAAAGTAAGGTAAAATGTTTCAATTGTAGGAAACTTTGACATATTAAGAAAGACTGCAGAAAACCATTGACAACTCAGGAACAATCAAACCTTATCTTAGAAGACGATGAACCATCACTATTAATGACTACACACGAAACTGAACACGAAGAAGTTTTGTTGAACGAAGGACAAATTCAACCGGGAAAATATGCTACAACAGATGCTAGTATATGGTATTTAGACAATGGTGCAAGTAACCATATGACGGGAACCAAGAGTCATTTTAAGGATATTGACGAAAGCATAACTGGACGCGTTCGTTTGGAGATGGATCATATGTGGAGATAAAGGGTTGAGGATCTATACTGTTAGGATGTAGGAACCAAGAACAAAAGATAGTTTCGGATATTTACTACATTCCAAACCTCAAGAGCAACATACTTAGTCTAGGACAACTTACGGAGATAGGTTGTAAGATTATCATGGACGGAAACAAACTGACTTTGTATGATAAGAATAAGAAGTTGTTGATGAAAGTAGAAAGATCTAAGAATCGACTTTACAGTATTAGACTACAAATAGAAGCACCTATATGTCTTTTAGCAAATGTAGATAACCAAGCATGGTTATGGCACGCTAGATTAGGTCATCTGAACTTTGACGACATCAACAAGATGACAAGAAAGGGTCTAGTGGAAGGAATACCAAGAATAAATCATGCAGGACAGATTTGTGATGCATGTTTATTAGGAAAACACAGTAGAACACCATTTCCAAATCAAGCTAAATTCAGATCAAAGAACCCGTTGGACTTAGTATATGGAGATCTCTGTGGTCCCATTAGTCCAGCTACACACTCTGGAAAGAAACTCATTTTCTTATTAGTGGATGACTGTACACGTTTTATGTGGGCCTACTTTCTGACATCGAAAGATCAGGCATTTACTACTTTTAAGGAATTTAGACAACAGATTGAAATGGAGATGAGAATGAAATTAAGAATGTTAAGAACAGATAGAGGAGGTGAATTTACATCTAATGAATTCGCCAAGTACTGTAAGGAAAATGGAATAGCACAACAGTTGACAGCACCATACTCACCACAACAAAATGGAGTAGTGAAGAGAAGAAATAGGACAGTGTTATCAACTACGAGGAGTATGATGAAAGCAATGAAATTACCTTTAACTTTTTGGGCGGAAGCAGTTAGACACACCATTTACATACTCAACAGGGTACCTACGAGAGCCCTGGTAGATAAAACACCATATGAAGCACTCTACAACAGAAAACCAAACCTGGAAAACCTAAGAATATTCGGATGCACAGCTTATGCTAAGATAACAATACCTCACTTGAAGAAGCTGGATGACATAAGCATACCAATGATTTACTTAGGAGTAGAGGAAGGATCAAAAGCATGTAGGTTATATGATCCAATAGGAAAGAAGAAATATGTTAGCAGGGATGTAAAGTTTATGGAAACAAAACCGTGGGATTGGGATATCAATGAAGAAGATACAAGTACACAAGACACGTTGTGGGCTAGTTTTGTGGTAGAAGGAGTTGACAACGAAAACCCTACACCAATCAACACAGAAAATGATAATAATACATATCATGAACATGATCCGATTCCAGATCCTGACTCACCAATAACCCCACCGACATACACTTACAACCCAAACTCAGAAGAAGAGGAAGAAGAAGATACTTTTAGCTCAAAAAAGGGATTTGATGATACACCAGTACGAGGTTTTAAGAATATAACAGAGATATATGAGAATGCACGTGAAGTTGAAACTGAAAGTTTATTATTTACGGAAGAAGAACCTCGTAACTATAAGGAAGCATCGGTAGATAAGAAATGGATTGAGGCCATGGAAATTGAATTGGATTCAATCAACAAGAATAACACATGGACTCTTACAACATTACCTGCGAATCAGAAGGCAATAGAACTCAAATGGGTTTACAAAACCAAGAAGGATGCAAAAGGAAAGATCATCAAATATAAAGCAAGATTAGTAGCAAAAGGATATGTGCAAGAACAAGGAATAGACTTCGATGAAGTATTTGCACCAGTCGCTAGGATAGAGACAGTTCGGTTGATATTAGCACTAGTAGCATATCATGGATGGCAAGTACACCACCTAGATGTAAAATCAGCATTTTTACACGGAGATTTGAAGGAAGAAGTCTATGTTACACAACCTGAAGGATTTATTCAACAAGGAAACTCAGGGAAAGTCTACAAGCTCACTAAAGCTTTGTACGGCTTAAGACAAGCACCACGTTCTTGGAATGTGAAACTTGATCAAACCTTGAAGTCATTAGACTTTAAGAAATGTAATCTCGAACAAGCAGTTTACACGAAGAGAAGCAAGACTTCTACACTTATAGTTGGAGTTTATGTAGATGATTTGATAATCACGGGCACTCCAAGGAAGGAAATAGACTTGTTCAAATCCCAGATGGAAGACAAATTTGAAATGAGCGACTTAGGATTGTTAGCTTATTACCTTGGGATATAAGTTACACAGACAGGAGGAGAGATTACAATCAAGCAAACAGGATATATTAACAAGATCATGAAAGAAACAAGTATGACGGACAGTAATGATACGAAGATACCAATGGATCCCGACACTAAGTTGGTCAAGGCGGAAGATGGAAACTCAGTTGACTCAACTTACTACCGAAGCTTAATTGGAAGTCTCAGGTACTTACTACATACAAGACCAGATCTTAGTTACTCAGTCGGACTACTCAGTAGATTTATGCAAGACCCGAAGGATCATCACCTGAAGGCAGTGAAACAAGTAATCCAATACATCAAAGGAACAAAGGAGCATGGCATAATATACAAGAAAGAAGGCGGCTGCAAGATTACAGGTTACAGCAACAGTAGTTATGAAATCAACACCGATCAAGGAAAAGGAACTACTAGGATAGTTTTTTATTTTGGAGAATCACCTATTACCTAGTGTACTCAGAAGCAACCAACAGTGGCGCTCTCATCATGTGAATTAGAATTCATGGCGGCTACTGGAGCAGCATGTCAAGCCTTATGGTTAAAACGACTACTCAGTGAATTAACTGGATGGGAAGAGAAAAGGATAACGCTGAAAGTTGACAAAATATCAGCAATAGCACTCGTCAGGAACCCAGTTTTTCATGAAAGAAGCAAGCACATCGACATTCGCTATCATTTCATTCGTGAATGCGTAGAGAATGGACACATCAATGTGGAACACGTCAGTGGAGAATTACAAAGAGCATATATTTTAACAAAAGCTTTACCAAGACTGAAGTTCGTGACTATGCGACAAATGCTCGGAGTTCAAGACTTAGAACAAAGCAACGATCAAGATTAAGAAGGAGAATGTGAGATAATAATCTCGACATTGCTTCTTCACGAAACTCGAAGGACCAAAGACGTTAGTTAGATAGTTTACAACCGCCAAGCGGTTAAGTAGTTATTATGGTTAGTTGGTTATGGTAGTTATGTCGGTTATACAAACCGAACAGATGCAACAAAGGGACACACCCTTTCGTTTACTATATATACTCATGTACATGTAACGATGTAACAGTTAGACGAAATAATAGTTATTCAAGTTTATTTGCAATTTCATTTTCGACTCACTTTGGGACAACAGTATTTACATAATTTCTGAGAAATATACTTCATATTTTGTTGCTAAACGAAGTGATCAAATATATGATCCAACATGAAATATGAATATAAACAGAACTGATTGAGAGAGTAAATGTATGCCTGATTTGAAAAAGAGACCCAGTGTATGTAAGTTCTACATTGGCTTTAAAAAGGTAACCCGCTACTTCACAAACCAATATACTAATGCCTCACAATTGAATAACTGGGATATCATAAAGGACCTATGTTGGCATTTATTCGGCATAGAATTTTTTATTTATTTTTTTTTTTTTTTTTTGGGTACCATGATTTCTGACCTTTTGGCCGAATAATTCACGGGGTTTGGACCACCGCCACACAGACTCAAACCAGGTAAAACCCTCCCTTTTCAGGAGGTTGGCGTGGCCACTTAAGGTTGTTTGCACCTAGCTGGAATTGAACTTGAGACCTCACACATTTTAGAGTGATAGTCACAAGCTCTTTTGCCACTAGGCCACCCTTAAGTGGTTTTTTTTGGGCATAGAATTTTCATCAGTTTTGGAGATTTGCTAGAACAACATAATCTTTACAAAAAACTTTCGCACAATTGTGTGACATGCACTTAAATCACTTATTCACTCTCTTTCTTTCCAAGTCTATCTTTTATAACAAATCATTTTGTTACACATCATTTTGTAAAATTCTTTTGTAATTTTTATGTGGTTATAGCATTTCTTTTATTTTAAATAGTCATAGAGTTGTGCCTAATAAGATCAACTTGGTAACAAAATTAAATTGCAAACTATAATGAGCAAAAGAAGCAATATGAATAAAAAAGGGTTAGAACTAAAACATTACAGCAATAAAAATTGATTTCGTTACCAATGTATGCATCAAAAAAAGGGCAAGATTTAAATACCTTCAATCTCAGGATCATGGCAGAGCATTTTGACTAAAGTAGTCTTCCCACAGCCTCCAGGAGCCGAAACAGCTACAACCGAACAATCATCATCAGTTGAATTCTCAAGCACCATCCTCTTCAACTTATTAACTTGATAATCAAATCCGATAACAACACCATTAAGCAACGGAACACCAGACGACCAACTACTCGAACTTCCTCTCTCGCAGACCTTCTTCAAATTTCTCACCTCCACCAGTGTTTCCTTTACATCTCTACCCATTTGCAACTGAAGATGAAACTTTACAAACTTTGACAACGATTTGTTTAGCTCGTCCAACTTATTCGCATGGCGATATCTTTTCCATATATCATATCTAATATTTTCACATTCCCGAATGATTATTTCTGCTTCGTTCATCAGATCAATGAACTGATTCGTTTCATCTCTACGACGATCCAATTCTTCATTTAGTTTCTCCATATCATTAAATATTGGCCTCATGCTTTCTATAGATTCTTTTATTTTGGTGAGTGTGGATTTAAAGTACCAGGTTTTCGCAAAAACTTCTATGATGACATTTAATAATTTAGAAGCAGCCGCATCTAACATTTTTCCATCAATAAATGATTCTTCCATTGATGTTATGATTGGTGAACACGTTTGTTTGTGTTGCAAGAGAAAGTGGGAAGAACTGAAGAAGATTTTTATTTTAAAATATAAGAAAACAAATTGAAACTTGGTTGTCCTAAATTTGACTATGTCAATATCAATGAAGCGGGTATCTCAAGAAGGAAAAAAAGACCCAAGTGCTTAAAAACATTTTAAACAATTAAACAGTGAAAGTATGGTATTTCTTATATCTTACTAGCTAGGAAGGTTTTAGGGCTGTGATATATCAGAAGTATTCCTAGTGATTTAACTAACCATTAATCTCTTTTTAACATTTCCTTTTTGATAGAGTTAATGGAAAAATATTAAACGTGTATGACTAGAATTGAACTCGGGACCATGGGATTGCACACTTTACGTATGAATGATTAATGTAAATAATTAATATATATAACCGTTATTTATTTAATTATTTGAACACGAAATAACGACTAACGGACGTTAAGTAATTAACGGAATTGACTAACGACCGTTAGTGAATAAAGGAGGGACCATGGATGAAATTAGAAGGACAAGAAGGTTCTAGAATCCCCATGGGATGTCTAGGCCGATCGGTTTGGTGCTTCAAAGCCAAATCCATCTTTAACTTGTCTTCCAAGATTGTTTCACTATATATACAAGGCTTAGGGGTTAGGGTTTTGGTACCTTGTACACTCTTGCTATAACCCTAACTTTTCCTTGTCCTTTTTTTCTTTGATTGCCGATCGAACCAACTCTTTGGAAGGGGGGGGGGGGTCGATCCAAGTTTTATTAAACAAATAGTTTTGGTTTATTAATTGTGTTATTTTGCTAGCACCAAACATTAATCGGTTATAGTACGTGTGTACAAAACCTTGGTAATTAACTTAATTTAGTTAATACCATCTTGGATTGAGAAACAAAATGGTAAGGGGTTTCTCGGTAATCCACTTGATTAATTAAAGAAGAAGATTTGAAGTATTGATCCTTGTTCTTGCTAGGATCAAAGGTACGTGTCTTTAATTTTCGGTTAATCTCTTATATGTTAAATATGATTCTTTGCTTCCGCTACGTGCTTTGGTGATGTGGAATTATTTATATAATTGTTATGGTATTTAAATTCAACAGTGGCATCACGAGCCGTTTAACATGTAATTGTATTACCGAAACGCATAAAAATCGAATTTTTGATTTGGATTAACATGTTAGTCGAAATTTTTTAGGGTTTTAGAACATAAAAATTTTCGAACCCTATTTTTTTTGGGGGGGGGGGGGGGGTCGATCCCTCTTTAATTAAAAAACTAGTTTTGTAACCCTAAAATTAGGAACATGTGTGTTTATGTGTGTAAAGGGTTACGTTCCTTGACTTGCAATTTAATCCATGATGAAACATGCATGTTTATCATGGATTAGGGTTATGTAATTAATTGTTAAGTTACTTGCTACATGTAATAAAAGGATAGATCTAAAATTAGGGAAGACCTAATTAATTAAATTAATGAATCTTTTATGTGCAACGTGGTATATGTTTGCTAAGGCTTACGCAACCAACTTGTTTAGTGTATGTGGTCCATTGGTACCATTAGCTTGAAAACCAATGGGAGTCTTAGTAATTATATGCATATTAAAACACATATAGATTATTAATATGATTTATCAAAATGTTTGCATGTGGCTATATGATTTAATGGTTAAGATTATATGAGTTATTATGTGGTTATTTATTTTTATTAAATTACTTGCTTTTTTTGTTTAAATTATTTGTTGAATTGTAAGCAAAAAGAGGGTAATTTTTCGAATAGAAAATAAATTGACCTAATAACTATGAAACCTTGATGTGATAAATTATATATTGCAAAGTCTTATGTGCCGATAGTGGTTCGCTTTGCACGGTAATTTGCTCCCAGGCGAGACTAGCAATATTATAGTATATAACATAATTTTAAGACTTAGAATCATAAACTTTTGATTGAATGATGAGTTTTGTACCAATAGTGTGAACGGCTCACCCAGTTTAGACAAACTATAAGAAGGGTATAAGGAGGCTTGACATTAAATTGTCATCCGAAAGGGACGCGTTTTTAATTAGCCTCCGGGCGGACGTTTGTCTCTCCGCTCCTTTGTGCGTCTAATTGGAGCTACCAAGTAATGCTATTATTTTGTACAAAATCATCTTAAGGGTGAATTGACCTCAATTCCACGCGCCACTTTTGTGGTAATTATCCGAATAACTTGGGTCTTTATGACTCATGCATTAGTAGGATATAGTGGGCGATAATTGGAGGTAATTCTTTGATTGGTGAACCCAATACCTCAATTAAAACTTTGTTGATTTAACTCTTAGCCTTAATTGGTAAATAAAAATTGTTTTGAAAACTTATGATACGAAGATGTGTACATGCTTCTTCGTACATATTTTGATTGTCACATCAAAATAAATACCCTAAAATTTAAGTCCATGCTATCTAATTATAAGAGACACTTGGAGTTAATATCTAGCGAAAGTGAGACCTTGCCTAGATATTAATGACATTGTAAATTTCCATGGCGTGAGACCGTGACATGGAGAATTTGCAGTTTCTAAATTAGACGACTTAATTAAGTTGTAAGTGAGACCTTCAAACTTAAGGCATGAGATGGGAATAAACATGCTTACATTGCAAAATTGTTTTTGGCAAATGTAATTCCCATAATGATCTAGGAGTCGGAAATTGTTTGCCGATTATTGTACGATAGATTACCATATTTTGTACTTTCACTGCTAGCAAATCAACTGATGTAGTGAAACTATGAAAATTTGGATCCTAGTTTTCAAGAAGATTAAATGGATATATGAATATTTCCTGGGTAATTTTCTTTTCTTGAGAAATTGTATTATCGAAAATACTAAAATTGAATTTTGTAAATTCTTTTAATGTATTAATGCAACGTTAAAACCGTAAACGTGGGGCATTCTTTTAGTGGTAAATTGATCTACACCCGTAGGGGTTTTTCGGCTAGAGTCAACTTTACTAAAAGAATAAACCTAGTCTACTTTCTTTGAGAAGAGTGAGACTTAATCCCATTCTTTTTCATGAATGAGAAATGTATGATAGGAAAATTAGAATTGTCTAAATTCTAAGAAATAACTCATAGCAAACTTTAATAGTTAAGAAAATTGCACATTTTATGAGTTATTAAATTAGAAGCTAGACTAGTTATCGCAAATTGGTAAAAGGCAAACTAGCATGATTTATCTAGTTGTTGTGCTTTGACCACTTAAAGATGCTACATACCATTGTGGGGATGGTAGACATATTTAGGAAGAAATTGCATGCCCAATTTTTCCAAGTTAATTGCATTGATGGATAGTCCATCAGTTACAAAGTAGAATACATTCTTTTAGTACCTAAGTAATTGTTATGTATGGGATTTCTCAAAGGTGTAGGAAAGTAAATAGCACACTATTTGCTTTTACTGGTTATGAAACACTTATAATGTTGTCAAATCCAGTGGGAGCATAGTGTTGTAATAACTGAATAATGAATTAATGTAATGATCTGTAATTCAGTGGGAGCTACAAGCTTTGTTATCTTGGTAGTAAACCAGATTATCTCTAGAATGACTTGAGATAATTACTTTCCAATTGTAGACACTTGTGGTTTTAAGGATTGTCATGTACGTTTCCTTACTATACAAGGTGGTACTATATCTACTAATATCTATGACACAATCATATTGATTACATAAACAAACGATTGACGTGTTGTTTATCTGGTACATGATGTTGTTCCATGCACAAGTGGGAGAAATCTTATATTGTGTGCAAGGTACAACATATAGGAATATGATTTAAAGAACTGACTTGACCGCAAGGTAAGAAACTAAAGTTCTAAATATGACTAATACACCTCTAAGTCTAGAAACACTTGTTGTTGAAATTTAGCTTAAGTGAGACCTTGACTAGATTACAACGATGATGAACTCAAATAAGTACATATTATTACTATCATTTATCCTAATTATTTGACTTGTTTTATTATATTATGTATGAGGATTGATACTTAATCGTTTACTTTTGTAATTCTCAGGTAAAAACAAGCATTTGGTGAAACTTGGCGATTTTGGACTGATTATGGAGCAAAACATGCAAGAAGTTAAGAGTCTACTGAAATGGACAAGATCAAGACATTCTGCTCCAGATGCGCCGCATCTCACTTATTACATACGGCGCATCACTATCAATATTTCACCAGATACGATCCAAGATACAAGAGGACATGCGCCGCATCTATAAATGGAGTTACGCCGCATCTTCTGGCGGTGTACGAATATTCCTGAATATTATAATCTTGGACCCCACGCGAAGTTAAGTCAATGCGCCGCATCTTACCCTCAGACAGAAACTATAAATACCCCAAGACCAGACGAATTTCGTAGCGCATATATTATATCCGAGGTTCGAAGACCAGAAACCTAAGGCCGAATTCAGTCGAATAGGCAGCACAAGACACACCCAAACGAAGATACAAGAGCTGTAAGAAGGTGCTGCATGTGTTTAATTCATTAAGTAGTTTTGTTTTATTGTGTTAGTAAACTTTAATTCATCAAGATTGGTGGCTTGTGTAATGTGACAACGGAAAGATTGCACTCCCTTAAAACTGCTTTCTCATTAATTAAAGTTTATATGTTGATGTCATTGGTGACTTTTATTAGTGCATTGATAACCTCTGTGTCTAGCTGAGCGTTGATCGGGTCGCCATGCCTCTGCCCTCGCCTATTTATTAGATCGCCTATGCATTCTATGGTCTGTAGAAAAGTAAAAAGAAAGATAAATAGGATAGTCATAAGTAATCATTAAGGGTTTACTCGCCGATAAGATTAGAACCAACGAGAAAGGACTTAATCTCGGTGCGTTGCATCGAACTATACACTTCATATAAAACTAGCAATAAAACAAGTGACAAACTACTTATCTATCAGGACAGCCCTCTTATTGTCTCAAGTATTTATCTGTGTACGTGTGTGCTACTTGCTGATTCGTGCCTATTGGTTTAGTTTATTATTTAATTGCAACCAAATCGTGCCAGTCTCTCAGGCTGAACCCCTTGCGTTAGAATAGGTTGTATAGCTAACTTAATATATTAAAATACTGATTAGAATAACGAGATAATACGTTCCACTCTTAGTGATCGACACTCTACTTACCATTATATTCATACTGACCGGGTACACTGCTCGTTAAGTGTGTGTGTTATTGATAAGTCGGCTAAATATAAATTTAAAACTTGAGTAGGCATTAATACTGCTAAACCGCAACGACACATCGTACGTATCAAGTTTTTGGCGCCGCTGCCGTGGAGTGAATTGTTATTATCTGTTAATTTGATTAGTATTTTAATTAGGTTTTTAATTTTTTTTTATCTAACCGCTAATTCTGTTGTGTATTAGATTAATTTGCATTCATTGTAATATTTTGCATATTTTCTGTTTTTGTGTGTTATTTGTTTGCTTTTATTTGTGTTTATTTTCGTGTGTTTTTATTTGTTTTTATTTCTCGTATTTTTTGTGTTCTGCTATCGTTGTACTGAGCTAAATCAAACGATACGGCGCATCTGATTTCTCAGATACGGCGTATTGCGTTTAATTTTTATAAAATACAACGCGTTTAATTAATTCGATACGACGCATCTTTTCCCCAAGATACGGCGTATCTGTTTTTAATAAGAAATTTTTTCTAAGCGATAAAGTAATACGACGCATCTTTTCCCCAAGATACGGCGTATCTGTTTTTGATAAAAAAAAATTTTCTAAACGTTAACGCCATACGACGCATCTGCTTTAGCAGATACGGCGTATCTATTATTTTAATTAAAAACGGTTTTCGAATTATTAAACAGATACGGCGTATCGATTTTTATCGATACGGCGCATCTTCTGAATCAAAAATCTTATATTTTGAAACGTAACGAAGATACGGCGCATTAACTTTTGTTAATACGACGCATTTAATTTTTAATAAATATCGATTTTTGATAATTAAAACAGATACGGCGCATTCAAATTTCTAAGCGGCGTATCTATTTTCTGAATAAAAGTCTGATTTGATTTTAACGATTATAAGATACGGCGTATCCAACTTTTTGGATACGGCGCATCGTCTGCAGATATCAGTAACTTTAATTTTTTGTATTCCGTTTTCGTTGTTAATTTTCTGATATACTACTTTCTCGAGCATACCCTACTGATATTTTTGTGTTGATTTCAGGAAGTGCATGACCAGGAGTTCTACGAAGAACTTGATTCAACCTTTCGAAGATCCTGAACGAGTCTTTCATTCGCTTAAAAGGCTTTTCAACACAAAAAGCTTTGATACTTCAAGTTCATTCGAGCTTGACTATTTTTCTGAAGAGAAAGAGGAAGAAGAAACAGAAACAATGGGCGAAAACACAACTATGGAGGAATACATGAACAAAACCCGTGCTGATTACACTTCAGGAGTTGCTAGACCAAAGTTTGATGATAAGTCAAAGTTTGAATTGAAAGGTCAGTTTCTCAAGGAGCTAAGAGAGAATGCTTTCAGTGGATCGGAACATGAGGATGCTAATGAGCATGTTGAAAAGGTCCTCGAGATTGCGGATTTGTTTACTTCAGAAGGAGTCACTGACGATCAACTCATGCTAAGAATCTTTCCAATCTCGCTAAAAGGAGCTGCTAACAAGTGGCTAAGGAATGAACCTGCTAGTTCAATCACTACATGGGAAGATTTGAAAAGCAAATTCCTGAAGAGATATTGTCCACCTGCTAGGACTGCTAAAAAGATGGAGGCTATCAACAGTTTCAAGCAAGAGCCTGATGAAACTCTTTATCAAGCTTGGGAACGATTTAAAGATTTATTGGTAAAATGTCCTCAACACTATCTAACCCTATGCAGGAGATAATATTGTTTTATCAAGGATTGGACGTGCCTACTAGACAAATCTTGGATGCTAAGGGAGCTGTGCCTCAAATGAGTGCAACCAATGCTAGGAAAGCAATCCAAGATGCTGCTGATCATTCTCAAAAATGGCACGATGGGACCTCTACTAGATCTAAGAGCAACACTAATTTTGACGGGATTGCTGCTATTCAAGCTCAATTGGATAAAATTAGTAGAGAGATGAAGAAGCGTGATGAAAGAGTGTATGCTGCCCAAGTTGGATGTGAAAAGTGCGAAGGACCTCACTACACTAAAGATTGCCCGAATAAGAATGAAAGTGAGACGTTTGAAGAAGCATATTACACCCAATTTGGACAACCATTCCGACCTTCAGGAAGATTTAGGGAAACTACCCCGGGATTCTATCAAAAGAACAACTTCAATCCCGCTTATCAAGAAAGGAGGCAGACTTTAGATGACACTCTAAAGCAAATTATGGCCGATGCTGCTAAAAGACATGAAGAGAATACTGCTATGATCAAAGAAATCCGAGCTTCAACGGACACTACTACAAGAAATCAAGGAGCTTCGATCAAAGCATTGGAACAACAAATTGGTCAAATGAGCAAAGTTCTTCAAGAAAGGGGATATGGAAGTTTACCTAGCTCAACCGAAACCAACCCAAGAGATCATGTCAAGGCCATAAGCACCACTGAAGAAGTCACTCCTAACATTCCTTTTCCTAGAAGACCGATGAATGGTAATGATGGTGCAAGACCCGAATTTTTCTTTAATTCTTCAATCAGTTTAAGGAGACTACTCAAAGAAAAGACAAAGATTGAAGAAGAGATCAAGGCTACAATGAAAGAAGGGAGCTCTGCAACCGATTTAAATGCCTTGCCTCATAAAGAAAAAGACCCAGGAAGTTTTACTTTGCCTTGTTCAATTAATAATATATCTTTCAATAATGTGTTAGCTGACTTAGGAGCTAGTGTTAGTGTTATGCCTCTTAAGACATTCACTACCCTAGGACTAGGAAAATTAGCACCAACTAAGTTACTTATTGAATTGGCTGATAAAACGGTAAAACGACCTGAAGGGATTGCTAATAATGTGCTAGTTAAGATTGAGAAGTTTGTTTTCCCTGTAGACTTTGTTATATTAGATATGCCCGAGGATGTTAAGATTCCTTTAATCCTTGGAAGACCTTTCTTGTCTACTGCCCATGCTAAAATTGATGTGTTTAAAAGAAAAATCTCATTAAGGGTAGGGAATAATAAACTAGTCTATAAGTGCCAAGATCCTGTTAGAAGCATAATTAGAGGAGTCTATGTGCTAGGATTAAGAGAGCGTATGGACCTCGATCTTGAAGCTAGGCTTATGGGAGAAACATTGATTCAAAACAACTCAACTAATCCTAATAATGTGAACTTTGAGGAATTTATTGACCTTAATGTACCTACCGAACTTAGACGCGATGTTGTCAATGATTCTGATGATGAGTGGTATGATTGTGTAGTAATTAATAAACGTAGGAGAATAGTTGAGAAAACGAATTTGAATAATGATGTGTTTATTGAACTACCACCCCACCTTGCTTATTTATGCCTATATGATAATAAGAATTTCCCGTCTATCATTTTGTCATCTCTGCCCGAAAGGGACAGAAGTTTGTTTATACAGATTTTAAAGAAGAACGGCGTGGAAATTAAGAACGAGCAAGGAGTGTTCAATATTACTGAATTGGCTATGAGGGAGCGCGATGTTTCCGACTCCTTCAATGATCGATATTAAAGAGCTGAACGTGAGTCTAACTTGAGGACTCTGGAATAAAGACAAGTGCTTACCGGGAGACAACCCGGATTTATCTTTTTATTATTATGTTTTTGTGTCGAGTCAGTCAGGCCGCAGAGGATACGGCGCATCTCAATCCTGAGATGCGACGCATCTCCTGCAATGGTCATATCTTTATTTTTCTGCATTTTTTATTTTTGACTTTAAAACTTTTTATCAGTTTATTTTAATGCGGCGCATCCCTGGTTAAGGATGCGACGCATCTTCTATTCTGATCCGTATTTATTCCAGGCTCGATACGGCGTATCTTCTTCCATAAGATACGGCGCATCGACTAACCTGATGATTTTCATTTTTAATTTTTATGTTTTATTTTTATCTAACTACAAATGTATTATGCAAGTTTGAACCTTTCTTAACTTAGGTGTGTTTTAAAGCCTTGGTGGTATTATAGATTCCTGCATTTCCTGTGGATACATTTATTATGAAGCTTAAACGTTCTAATCTACAAGAAAGATGATTTTTGCTCTTATACAAATGGAGGATCATACCGAGCAAATCTCAGGGGAGTTTTTCTGTTCTAATTCTTTTATTTTCCAGTTTTTAACCTTTTATACAAACAACGAGGACGTTGTTTAACTTAAGTGGGGGGATTGGAGAATTAGAACACTTAACACTTACTTGTCCTAAACTTTTCAAAATATGCTTAAAATGTGCTTAATATATAAAATTTTAAAATTTTTTAGCATGTTTTTGTTTAAAGTCTAAATTGCATAGCTGCACACATGACGTTATTTTTAAAAATTTGTGATTTTTCAAAACTCACAAATCTATGAGTGTGCCGGTGACTTGTAAACTTTAGAACTTGGCTTGTATACTATTCGAGACCACCATAATGAGTATTATTTATATAATTGGAATGACTTGTCTAAATTGGTAAAATTTCTAGGATTACACCCAAAAAGCCTATTATATGTTATGTGTTATTAGCTAACTACACTGGTTAGTTAACCCCCGTATAAACCCCTTTGTTACTCTCATTTTTAGAGTAAGATACCCCTAGAAAAACACTCAGAGCCATTCATTTCGTTTCTTACACCTTTGTTAAAATGTTTCGTTACACCCTTACACCTTAGCCTACCCTGTAGATTAAAATCCGTGGTTGGTTAATTGCTATTGGCAAAGTGTGTTTCCTTACATTACCTGTGTTCGCGTGCGTAATTCATTATCTATGGTTAGGTCGGGAAATTGCACAATGCAATTGGAGTGAAAGTAAATATTGTATATCTTTGAGTTTATTTTTCGTGTGTTTAGTACTTTCACTATTACTGTTATTTCTGAAGTCATGAAAAGTATGAAAAAATTATCCAGAATTATTGTTATAGTGATATGGTGAAATTTTACACATCTATGTTTATGTTAGTAGCTTAAAAAAAAAAAAAAAAAAAAATGGAAAAAATGAGAAAAGAAAAAGAAAAAAGAAAGAGTTGGATGTTTGATTTAACCAACTTATGTAAAGTTATGTAAGTGGTCGATATCACCACTAGTTGTTGTATACTATATTTATGGATTGAATGGGAGTTGGCAGTTATGGGAACGCCAATTAAGGTTCATTCTTTGATTAAGATCTTGTTGAGTATAATTCGTGTCTACCTAAAGCGTGTGTTTCAAGTGTTAAAGCGTGAGTTATTCAATGATATGAGTCTTATTCATGGGATGGTTGGGATAGTGATTAACCACACTTAGGATTTTAATTTATTTGTTTTGTTTGTTTTTTATTTTACACCAATTTGAATCCCAAATATTATCCATACCCTACATTATTCTTTATCCAACCAAACCTTTGATTTATTGAGATTAGGGATTTGAGCAATCTTAAGTATCGTAGTCGTGGATTCGGGTATGTATTTAAGATTTTTTCGCCCTTTTTGATATATTATTATTGGTGAAGTTTGGACCTATCTTTAGCCTGTTCGAGTTAAGGATTTGAGCAATTGCAAGTATCGTGTTCGTGGATTCGATCATGTATTTGTGATTTTGTCGCCTTTTCTGGAATTTGAAATCGATAGAGATTAAGAATAATTAACCCTTAAGCCTAAAAACCCTTTTTACCGCTTTAGACTTGTTATTCCTTGGCTTTAGTGGGAGAGATGTGTATACTTGCCAAGCTTATGATAGAATATTCGTCGCGACTGAACAGTTAAACGATTAGATTTGCTTTTATCAAATTATTTTATTTTACTTCTAATTCGTTAAGTGTTTAGTTGTGTGATTATGACAACAATGAATACATGCTTAAATATAAAAATAAATCCTAATATCTTTTAGGATACATTTTCATAAGATTAATTCTAAGGTTTACTTGGGGACAAGTAAAGTTCAAGTGGGGGGATATTTGATGAACTCAAATAAGTACATATTATTACTATCATTTATCCTAATTATTTGACTTGTTTTATTATATTATGTATGAGGATTGATACTTAATCGTTTACTTTTGTAATTCTCAGGTAAAAACAAGCATTTGGTGAAACTTGGCGATTTTGGACTAATTATGGAGCAAAACATGCAAGAAGTTAAGAGTCTACCGAAATGTACAAGATCAAGACATTCTGCTCCAGATGCGCCGCATCTTGCTTATCACATACGGCGCATCACTATCAATATTTCACCAGATACGATCCAAGATACAAGAGGACATGCGCCGCATCTATAAATGGAGTTACGCCGCATCTTCTGGCGGTGTACGAATATTCCTGAATATTATAATCTTGGACCCCACGCGAAGTTAAGTCAATGCGCCGCATCTACTTACTAGATGCGCCGCATCTTACCCTCAGACAGAAACTATAAATACCCCATGACCAGACGAATTTCGTAGCACATATATTATATCCGAGGTTCAAAGACCAGAAACCTAAGGCCGAATTCAGTCGAGTAGGCAGGAAAAGACACACCCAAACGAAGATACAAGAGCTGTAAGAAGGTGCTGCATGTGTTTAATTCATTAAGTAGTTTTGTTTTATTGTGTTAGTAAACTTTAATTCATCAAGATTGGTGGCTTGTGTAATGTGACAACGGAAAGATTGCACTCCCTTAAAACTGCTTTCTCATTAATTAAAGTTTATATGTTGATGTCATTGGTGACTTTTATTAGTGCATTGATAACCTCTGTGTCTAGCTGAGCGTTGATCGGGTCGCCATGCCTCTGCCCTCGCCTATTTATTAGATCACCTATGCATTCTATGGTCTGTAGAAAAGTAGGAAGAAAGATAAATAGGATAGTCATAAGTAATCATTAAGGGTTTACTCGCCGATAAGATTAGAACCAACGAGAAAGGACTTAATCTCGGTGCGTTGCATCGAACTATACACTTCATATAAAACTAGCAATAAAATAAGTGACAAACTACTTATCTATCAGGACAGCCCTCTTATTGTCTCAAGTATTTATCTGTGTACGTGTGTGCTACTTGCTGATTCGTGCCTATTGGTTTAGTTTATTATTTAATTGCAACCAAATCGTGCCAGTCTCTCAGGCTGAACCCCCTTGCGTTAGAATAGGTTGTATAGCTAACTTAATATATTAAAATACTGATTAGAATAACGAGATAATACGTTCCACTCTTAGTGATCGACACTCTACTTACCATTATATTCATACTGACCGGGTACACTGCTCGTTAAGTGTGTGTGTTATTGATAAGTCGGCTAAATATAAATTTAAAACTTGAGTAGGCATTAATACTGCTAAACCGCAACGACACATCGCACGCATCAAACGACAAGGTGAAATTCCATGATTACGTGAGACCGTACATGGATAATTACTGTTTCTAAATTAGATACCTATTAGAACAAGTGTCAATAAGGATTACAAGACTACTTCAAACTAAATATTTATGTATTATTGAAATGACATTGTTGATCACAGATGAGCTTAACGACCTTGTGAATTATCTTAGATATAAACTCCAAGACAATTAGTATAGAAACTGTTCTTGAACGATTTATTAAATATTATGCGGAAACTAATATTTAATCTTAAGAAGAATAATGAACACACTTGAATTCTCAAATAACACTTCAATATATTAATACGGTTACTCAAAAGTAACAAGGTTACAAAAACCTTGAAGTGATCGAATTACACAAAGATACGTACTCTAATCCTAACCCTAGATCCTCCTTTTATACTCTAAGGAGTCCTAGTCGGTTACAAAACTTTCTATACAAGATAATATCAAATCGTATCTTTTCCTAAAATATCTTAACAAACTATACATTATCTTATAAGCAGCAACATCATTACTCTAGCAGCATTATCATCGAAAGCTAGCAATAGTATGATACTTAGTTAATTTCTTCAGACATCAGCAGCATTATGAATACACTAGCAGTAGTATGACTTTGCCTAGCAGCAGTATCATACTTAGTGTATTTTCCTCTAAGTACTCAGAGCAGTAGCATGAACTTCAAGCAGCAGTATCTTCAAAACCCAACAATCCTCCCCTAAACTTGATATTTTCCTCTAAAAATCATCAAGTTTCTTCTAAGAACAGATCAACACCAGGAGGATGCTTCCAAACACTACTTCTGCTCTGAAGTCTTTGATTTTAGCACCTTTCTATACTTCTCTACTAACTCATAGGCTTGATGATCTGAAAGAAATGGTCTCTGTAACCTTAACCTTCCAGGTTGTAGCATCTGAGTGATAACAGCAGTATTATTGGTGAAGGGGTAATCTTTTTCCACCAGCATGTATAAACTTACACCTTTACCAACCAATTCATGTACTCCACAAGACTGATACAAATACCATTTATGAACCTTTTTCGAATTTAGCAAATCCTTCCATTCAATATCTCTTTCATCTGGCTCAAACATATTCTTCAAATAGTAATAGTGTAGCCTTTCATATATTATCTCTGGTCTTGTCTCCCCATACCATTTCTTATACAGCCACCAAAGTTGTACCACATCATCCCTATCCATGAAATGTAACATCTGCGAGAATCTGATAAACTTCTGACACATTCCATTTGATCTCTTGATTTCCCACCATGGTTCACTTCCATCTTGCACATCATGAGTATAAGAGATGATTGGGTATTTTGTTGTCAAAGGAACTGCATTGTTTATCTCAGGTTCTAGTTGTGGTTTATGATTTGTAAACTCCATAATCTTTTTCATGTCATCTGCACTCACTTCTTCAGAACTATCTTCAGAATCACTCCATTTCATTGGTGTAGTTCTCTTTCTTTTCTTAGCCTTACTCTTCCTTCTTTTTCCTGTTCTTTTTACCCCAATAGTGGACTCAGATTTCTCCTCTGTTACTTCTTTCTTCTTTTCCTCTACCACTTCTTTCTCCTTCTCAACATCATCAACAATCTCTTTCTCATTTGCTACCTTTTTTGGCACAACTTCTGATACTTTAGACTTTTTAACACTTGACTCAGAATTCATGTAAGCATTTGGTGCCACTTTCATTCTTGTAAACTCTTTAACCTCAGCATCAGTCATAGGCTCAATTGGTCTGTTGAGTCTTGCATGAGTCTCATAGTAAGACTTTGCAACAGCAGCTCTAGTCATCCCTCTGAATGCACTAGGTTTCCAATAAGCTTGGTTTCTCAGATACATTTTCATATAATTATACTCATCAGTTTTTGAAGGTTTCTTTTTCTTGTACTCTCCCTTCTTTTGATTTTGCTTCTTTCTAAATTGCACAAGCAAATCATCTATGGCATCCTGTCTCTCTTCAAAAGTATACATTTCTCTTTCCTCCTTCTGAGTTTGCTTTGCTATCTCCCAATCTTCCTTTTCTATCCTTTTTCTCTCCAACTCATCCTCTGCTTTCCATTGAGCTTCCATTCTCCTTGCAGCCTCTTCATCAGTTTCACTTTGTTGTTCTTTGGCAGCAGCATCCATAAACTTGAACTTCTTCTTTGGTTCTTCAACCAAGATGCCCTTGCCATTATCTTTTGATGAAATGGTTGATGATGTAGGTTTAGGTGTTAGTGTAGGCTCTCTTATCACAACTCCTTTGGCTTTTGGTTTTGGTGCAGATTTAGTTAAAGTTTGTTGTGATGTTGTTGTTGTTTTGGCTCTTAGCATCACTTGAGCTATTGGTATTCTATCTTCACTAGATTCAGAATCAGTATCATTCTTTTCTTCAGCAGTAGAATGCTTATCTGTACCAGCAGCAGAATCTTTTACTCTAGCAGCAGGTTGATTTGCACTAGTGATGAAGCGAAAAGTGTACCGCTTTTAGGGGGTCATTTAAGCCCTAAATCGTATTTATTTGATCAAATATTGCCCTAAATCGTTCCTTTTGTCATTTTAGGTACTTTTGAGAAGAAATCTGGAAAAGGAAGCATTTTGGACATTTTTGGAGCATAAAAGTGAAGAAAACGACAAAGTCTCAAAATTATGCTGGAAAGTACCTTTGACGGCGTCAGGGATTGTTCCAGACGGCGTCATGGCTTGGCAAAAAAAGGTGGATATGAAAATTACTCATGATAAGCCAGAGAATTTTGCATGAAAAATCTGACGGCATCACCCTTTGAAGTGATCAAGGTCGTCACGGTTTAAATTAAAGAGGGACGGCGTCAAGCTCATTTCTGACGGCGTCAAGCTTTGATAAGCCAGAGCGGATTTTGGAGGTCTAAAGAGGGACGGCGTCAGGAAGGCCATCCGGGAACCCTAAAAGCGGTGAGGTGACGGCGTCAGGATCTATAACGTGACGCCGTCAGCCCTTAAACTCTATATATAGTTTTGCAATTTTTTGTCATTAGTGTGGAACTTATTGTGTGTAACTTTGGAGGAGAAACCCTAAGACGAATTTCTGCCATTTTTAAGGGTTTTCATACCCTTGGATCTCCCATGTTTAATTGAAGATAAGTAATCGTTTAATCATTCAATATGTCTATGTGTTGTTTGATTATGTCTCGTTCTTGTCTTTTGATTAACATGCTAGGCTAGATTTATCTTGTGTTTGCTTAGATCTAATGAAACCTAGCTATTGATTATTGGTTATTAGTGTGTTATTAATTGTATTGGATGATTGTTCATCGATGTTAGGCTTAAGAAAACTGGCTAACTTCCTATTCGGTAACTTGCTTGAACGTCTTAAGAAACATGAACCAATGCGTACTAAGGTTTTTCTGGTTGTATTTAATGCATGAGCGAATTCTAGTGATCCCATGTTAGGAGCTTCTTAGCCGGCTCGACATAGGAGTGAAGTAGGAGCTTGTAGAGTTGGGGAAGTACGTACGCCACCCCACGATTGGTATTAAGGAATACACCCGTCATCCACGCAATTAATACACACTAATCAACCGGTAAAAGATAGTTAGGGAGTAAGGAAATCTAAGTAAACACATTTCTCTCCACATAAGTTTTACAACCTTTTCATTTTCATTATTTTATTTTATTTGCATTCGTAGTTATTTGGGTTAGTTGACTAGCAACTAATTCCGCCCACTCCTTCAAACCCGAGATTTTTACTTGCTTTCATAAAAATATTAAAAAAAACACACAAAAAAGAATCTTCCCTCACCCTTAGACCTATTAGAATAGTTTTTCAATCCTAACGACACTATTCCCTGTGGAGAACGATCAATCCCCCATACTTACCACTACACTATACTACATCAGTCAGGTACACTGCCTGGTGGGGTTGTAAGCCTCTCGAGATCCCTTGAAAGGTAAAACCTGTTGTAAGGTCGCAAAACCACGCATCAACTAGCAGCAGTATGTTCTGCTCCAGCAGCAGAATCATCATGTGCCTTCTCTTCAACAATATCAGCAACAACATCACTCCTAACACTCTTTTCAACTGCTTCTAACACAACTTCATTCCCAGACCTATCTTTCACCACAAATTCTTGAATAGTCTCACCACTATCCACCTCCATATCCACACCTGCATTTTCACTCCTCCCCTGTTTGGGAGCATCCTCCCCCAAACCTTGTGAAGGTCTTGATCTGTTTAACCCTTCAAGATGCTGAACCCTGAGCTTGAGTCTTTTTATTTCAGCACCCTGAACAGATTTTACTTTCTTGAGCTCCTTTCTAAGACCAAGAACCTCCTGTGACAGTTTTGTACATTTATCCGTCAATTCTTTTAATTGTTTCAGAATATCCTCACAACTTCGGTCTGTGTTACCTGACCCGAGTGGTTGATCATTGGATTTGTCAGTATGTACATGAGTGTCAGCCATCAATTCAATATGAGGAGTTTCAAGTCTAGCCTCAGCACTTCGACCTGTGTTACCTGGTCTGAGAGGTGCATCACTGGCATTGGCATTGTGTACATTATCATCCATCAATTCATTTGTACCTTCTCTGTCCTCATCACTTCGGGATGTGTTAACTTCCCAGAGAGGTGAATCAATGGACTTAAACTCAGTCTCAACCCTAGGCTGAGCATCTGAGCCCCCTTTTTGAGCCGTTTGGCTAGGGTTTCCAACACTTGTTTCTGGTTCATTTGAACCTTCCACATTAGGAGTTGCCATGGTTGGGGTCTTATTGATGTTAACACTGTCCTGTTCAACTTCTAAGTTGGAAACAGTAGTGCCAGCCCCTTCCATCATCCCACCTACCACACCTGTGGGAGCCTCATCTTCTTCCTTGCTGACATTGGCCTGAGGTAGCTCAATGTCCTTATTTTGTGAAGACCTGGGTGTTTGGGTATTTTAGGGATCATGAGAAGATGATTCATTTGAGTTCTCAGGAGTGGGTGTGTGATGGGAAGCTGTTGGGCTTTCAGCTTCTTCACCCTCAGCATAAGCAGCAGCAGTATCCAAAATATATTGAGACAAGGGAGTGATTTTCCCAGAAAAATCAATCCCATTGTTCTTTAAAAATGAAAACATTTTGCTGGTTAATTCAGGACTCTTATGAATCCCTACATGTTCCAAAGGTTCTTGTAATTGATTATTTATAAGAAGTTGTAAGAACCTTGGGTATATACAAACTTTACCAGAAATATTCTTTTTCATCCCATCAAAAATCATAGCCGAAAAATTGAATGGTTGGCCTGTGGCTAGGCAAACCAAAGCAGAAGCTTGATTTGCACTAAACTCATTCCACCCAGTAGTTTTAGGGCTAAAACAATATAGAAGGGTTTGAATAAGAAATTTCCAGTGTGGGCAGAAAAGGCTTTTTTGAAAACTTAATTTTGTCAATTTTCTTTTCATACCCTAGTTTTGCAAGTTCCTCAAAAATAGTAGTTGTAGGAAGACAAGTTGTTGCGTCATCATCTGCAAGACGAAGAATTCGTCTTACAGATGTTTCAGTAACAACTATACTTTCTTCATCCACCGTACCAATTAACATTTCCTCCCCATGTCTGGTTTCGGCCGTAACAGTAGACCAAAACTCTCGCATGTGGGATTTATATATAGTGGGATTCACCGTTAATGCATACCTTAATTGTGATGCATTTAGAAAGTCAATGACTTCAGTGAAACTCTCAGCCTCAGGGACCTTTTGAAGAAAAGCGATTGAATTGTGGCTATCGGAGAAACCGCGTCTCGCCATTGTAAATTAGGGTTTTTAAGTTGGGAGTTTTTGATCGGATGATTAAGAGATGTTTTAGGGTTTGAATTGGGTTTAATTTTGGGCGCACAAAGTTATTGGTGAGATCAAATTTGGTTTTTATTCCGTTTTGATCTAATTAGGGTTATTATTCGCGCCAATTTGCAAAATAGTCCCTTTACTTTCAAACCGAGCAGCAGAATCCTAAAAGTTTCAACTTGAGCAGCATAACCTTCAGCAGCAGAATGATATGCCTAGCAGTAGAAACTTTTGAACCAGCAGCAGAATGTTTTCTGAACATTCCAAACATCTTTTTCTCATCAATCAACCATTCCCTTGTGACTTATCCTGCAAAAGATTAGTCCAAAACCACAAAAACACAAGAAACAAGATACCACAATAATCACAAGACATAACCATACATAACAGCAGAATAACCAACTTAGCAGCAGACAACATACAGACATAGCAAGGACTAGAAACAACTTATTTGATCAATAACAGCACAAATCCTCAAAAACTTTTTACAAAACATACAGAGATAAGATTTTAAAGATTGATCATACCTATACTAGCAACTAAAAATTGAAACCTACCTACATCAAAACTTTTTGTAAGTAGATCAGCAACATTATTGTCAGTATGTATTTTAACCACTTGAATTAACTTTTTCTCATAACAATCTCTAATAAAATGATGTCTTATCTCTATATGCTTTGTTTTAGAGTGAAAAACAGGATTTTTTATTATACACATTGTGCTGTTATTATCAATATAAATTTTGGTGTTCATGAAATTGTACCCATAATCCAAGAGTTGGTTCTGAATCCAGAGTACTTGTCCACAACAACTAGAAGCAGCCACATACTCTGCCTCAGTTGTTGAATTTTCCACCACAGTCTGTTTCTTGCATTGCCATGAGATCAACCTATGTCCAAGGTATTGACATCCTCCAGTGGTTGACTTTCTATCCAAACTTGCTCCAGCATAATCACTATCTGAGTATGCTACCAAATCAAAGGGTGAACTATTAGGATACCAAAGGCCCAATTTTGGTTGACCCTTTAGATACCTAAAAATTCTTTTGACAGCATTCAAGTGTGAGACTTTTGGGGACACTTGAAATCTGGCACAAGCACACACAGCAAACATGATGTCTGGCCTAGAAGCAGTCAGATACATCAATGAACCAATCATTGATCTATAAAGGTGTACATCAACCTCTTCCCCATCTTCATCCTTGAGCAAAGGCTTGTTGTTGTCCATTGTTGTCTTGGCTGGCTTCACATCATTAAAACCAAATTTCTTTAACATATCAGCCACATACTTGTCTTGACTGATGAAGATCCCATCAACTGTCTGCTTAACCTGAAGCCCCAGAAAGAAAGTGAGTTCTCCCATAGAACTCATTTGAAATCTGTTATGCATGAGCTTCTCAAATTCTTCACATAACACCTTGTTTGTAGACCCAAAAATGATATCATCTACATAAACCTGAACTAGTAGAATATCCTTTTTGTCTTTCTTGATGAACAAAGTTTTATCAATGGTTCCCCTTGTGAACCCATTAGATAACAAAAAACTTGGACAAGGTGTCATACCAAGCTCTAAGAGCTTGTTGTAATCCATACAGTGCTTTCTCCACTTTATATACTCTGTCAGGAAAGTCAGGATCTTCAAAACCAGGAGGTTGCATCACATAAACCTCTTCATCAATCTTTACATACAAGAAAGCACTTTTCACATCCATTTGGTACACAGGAAAGTTCTTAAATGAGGCATAAGCCAAGAACAGTCTAATAGCCTCTATCCTTGCTACAGGAGCAAAGACCTCATCATAATCTATTCCTTCTTCCTGAGTGTACCCTTGAGCCACTAGTCTTGCTTTGTTTCTCACCACAATTCCTCTTTCATCTCTTTTACACCTGAACACCCATTTTGTACCAATTGCCCTCTTCCCATTAGGCAAATCAACTAGTGTCCAGACTTCTTGAAGCTTGAACTATAACAGCTCCTCTTGCATAGCTTCAACCCAACTTGAATCTTGCATAGCTTTGTGAATATTTTTGGGTTCCTCTTGTGATAAGAAACAGGCAAACATGCAATTTTGTAGGTCCTTGTGGCTATTTCTCTGATGTAATGATTGAGCAAATAAACCTTGATTGAGTAGATCACCCAACCCTTTTGTTTTACTTCTGGTTTGTACAGCAGATTGTACATCACCAATTATCTGCTCCTTGGGATGGTTCTTATGTATTCTGGTAGTTGGAGTAGGACTGACTTGAATAGCAGACTCCATATTTGTCAAATCAGCTCCTGCTCCAAAAACGTCCACAACATCATCATCTGTGTCATTGTAGATTTCCTCCAATTCAGGCATATCAGGATCATGAGGAAAGTCGACATCTTCATTAATACTTTCATTAAAGTCAGCAACAGAATCCTTGGGCATATCAGCAGAGCTACTAGGCTTAGCAGTAGAATGAGAAGTACTACTGCTAGGCGTAGTAGCAAAATGATTTGGCTTAGCAGCAGAATGGGAGATACTGCTGCTAGCTTTATTTCTTGTACTTCCATGCTTTGCTAACTTTTCAACATTCTTGCCATCATTAGAAGGTTTATCACCACCTTCTGCATCATCCTTTGGTACTTCCTTATGAACAGCATCATCTTGTGAACTCTTTCCCTCTTTCTCTGTTGGTGTGAAGAACTAATTAAACTTCCACTTCTCAATCAAAACAAACTCCTCTGCAGATGCATCCTTCTTTGCTTGTGTACCTGCATTGGGGTTAGCTTGTGTTCCTGCAGACATGTTAGTAGAACCTGCCAACACTGGCTCATAATTCATGGTCTTAGTCAAAGAATCAATGTTAAAGAGCCACTTAGGTTTTGTTACAGCAACATTTGGGGTGTTTTCACTAAATCTAACATGCAGATTTTCTTCCACATGTCTAGTTCTGCTATTGAAAACCCTAAATGCCTTGCTATTTGTTGAATATCCTACAAAGAAACCTTTGTCTGCTTTCTCATCAAACTTGCCTAGTTGGTCATTGGTATTTAAGATAGTGACAGGACACCCAAATGGTTTCAAGAAATCTATCATAGGTTTCCTACCATGGAGTAATTCATATGGGGTCTTGTTATGAGGCTTAACTACCTTACTTCTATTTTGCACAAAACAAGCAGTGTTGACTGCTTCAGCCCAAAAAGTAGTGGGTAATTTTGACTCAGACAACATAGTCCTAGCAGCCTCAATTAATGTCCTATTCCTCCTTTCAGCAACACCATTCTGCTGAGGAGTTCTAGCCACACTAAACTGTCTTAAGATACCTTTTTCCTCACAGAACTGATTCATTACATGATTCTTAAATTCAGTTCCATTGTCACATCTGATTATTTTGATCTTATGATTTACTAGGTTTTCTACTCTTGTAATAAAAGCCTTAAGAATGCCAGAAGTCTCATCCTTAGTTGCTAAGAAGAACACCCAAGTAAACCTGCTAAAATCATCAGTGACAACTAAGCAATACATCTTCTTATTTAAGCTCTTCACAAAAGTTGGTCCAAACAGATCCATATGCAACATATACAAAGGTTCAAAAATAGAGTTCACCACTTTGGACTTACAAGAAGCTCTGTGTTGCTTTCCCATCTGACAAGCAACACATGTTTCAGAATTTTCAAAAATTTTTGAAGGTAAACCTCTAACAAGGTTTCCCTTAACCAGTTTATTTATTGTTTTGAAATTTAAGTGACCCAATCTTCTATGCCAAAGCTTGGATTCATCAATGGTGGCCTTTGCAAAAAGACAAGTTAAATCTTTTTTAGGAATGATGTTCTTAATGTCCACACTGTATATGTTGTTTGTTCTAGGGACTTTAAGTAGCACTAATGAATCATGAGGCAACTTAAAGTCAGGAGACAAAACAAGACAATCAGTGTTTGTAAAAAGAACAAAATTCTTTTTGTCACACATTTGTGAGACACTAAAAAGATTGAACTTAAGTCCCTCTACAAAATACACCTTTTCAAAATCCAATTTTCCTGTTCTAATAGTACCTTTACCAACTATCTTTCCACCTTTTGGATCATTGCCAAAAGCAACATAACCACCATCAAAAGCCTTAAAATCTTCCAAGTTGCTTTTGTCTCCAGTCATATGTACAGAGCATCCACTATCAAAAATGCATTTATCCTTTAGCTCCAATTGTAGATTGCCCTGACAAAAAGTAAGAGAGTTAGTTTCTCTTGGGGACCCAAGCCATTACTGACTTGGCTCTGCCTTGTGCATCAATATAATCAAATTTCTTCAAGTTCGTTGATGCACTGCTGGACTTAGGTTTCCATTTCCAGCATGCTGAGGCCTTAACAGCATAAAAGTGGTTGCCCACAACTGTGTCTGTGATGACCTTAGGCTCAGCAGCAGAAACTGCTTTTGCCTTAGAAGGAGACACAGATCTGGTCTTTGGAATGGGCCTCTTTGGTGTAGCAGTAGTGATTGTCCTAGAAACACCATTTCTCAACAAAACTTGTCTAGGAATCATGTCTCTATTTGGGTGAGGGTGAGTCTTTCTACCAAAGTTCTTATGATTTACCCTAGTATATTGGTTCCAGACTGGTCTTTTGTGGTAGTAACAATTTTTCTGAAGATGATCAAAGCTACCACAACTGTAACAGGCCTTTTTAACTAATTCAAAGTCACTACCTAACTTTTGTGAGATTAGGCTGTTCCAGTTCCTTTGATTTCCCCTAGGCCAGTTAGTTGATTTTCTAGGGACTTCTCTAGGTTTGTCCTCAAATTCAGCCATCTTCCTAGAGATACTGCTTCCTAGCATAAGTTTTACAAACTCAGCTTGTTTGACTTTAGGTTCAATTGGTTTAACATCCGCTAACCTTTTAGCCTTTGATGTTGTCTCTACCTGCTCATCATCACTATCTGATTCCCAATCTTCAATGATTGGTGCATCAGACAATTTTTCATCAATCTTAGGTATACTAGTCCTAACAGATGTTTCATTGTTTACTTGACTTGTTTCACCTACAGATTGTGCAGCTAACTCAGATATAAAAGACAGTTCTTTCCTAGTTGGTGCAAAAGCACTTTTGAGTGGGGGAGCCACTTCATTGTATCCTAGGCCACATCCTCTTTTAATCATCTGATTTTCAACTGCTTTATTTGCTAGAAAAGATGCATAAAGTTGTTTATCTATCCTAACAACATGTTTTTCTTTCTCATTTAAAGCTGAGTCTCTAGCTAATTCAGCTTCTTCCACCTTTTTATTTAGCATGTTAATTTCACATTCTTTCTTAAATAGCTCACTTTCAAGAGTGTGAATTTTATCAGCATATTCTTCCTCAATTTGCTTAAGAAACTCAACCTTGTTTTCTAATGATTTTAGGCCATGTTGATATCCTAAATTATCAAGTTTGAGTTTTTCAAATTCAACTCTTAAATTTTCATACCTAGATTTCAGTTCCTCTATAGTATCTGAACAAGATTTAAATGAACATGAAGATTCATTTGATACCTCAGAGTCTGATCCAGAGGAGGAATAACCCATAAGAGCAAAGTGTTGTTCTTTGGGTTCTTCATCAGCTATCAGTGCATACATGAGACCATAGCAGTAGTAGGTTTAGCCTCTTCAATGGGAATCTGCCTTGGATTTTCTTTATTCTGCTTTGGTGCTCTGCACTCCCTTGCAAAGTGCCCCTTTCTGTGGCAGTTATAACACTCAAACTTTGATTTGTCAAACCCCACATTGTTCTGCCTTCTATACTTGAGCTCTCTTCCAGTTCTCTTCAAAAACCTCCTAGCCCTCATAGTCAACATTGCCATCTGCCACTGTAAATCAATCTCTTCTAAATCATCAGGATCAATTTGATCTAGATCCTGACTCATTACTGGAGTACTTGTAGTGAGTTCAGCTAAGTAGGCACAAATAGCAGCATCACTGATGGTGTCACTATTTGTAGAACCAGCAACAAAAACTTGTGAGCTAGCAGCAGAAACCGTATGACCAGCAGTAGTATGAGTTTCTTGAGAGTTCCCAGAAGACTTGTTATTAGAAGACATAAAAGCAAGGTTGTTTGAACTTGAAGAACTGGTTGAACCCTTGACTTCAGTTTCATAGACCTTCAAGTTGTTGTACAGATTATCCAAAGTCATGGTTTCAAAGTCAGACTTGTTCCTCCAGACCACTGTGTGAGTATTCCATTCTGGTGCTAGACTCCTTAGAAACTTCAGATTAATATCTTCCTGTGCAATATTGACACTCAGAAGAGCCAACTGACTCACTAGCTTTTGTAGTCTGCCATAAGTACCATCAATGCTTTCATTGCTTGAAGCAGTGAAAGTTTCAAATTCGTGCTTTAGCATATTCTTCCTTGACTTTTTGGTGGCTTCATTCCCACCAAATCTGAGTTCAATTGCTGCCATCAACTCCTTGGCAGACTTGGTGTTGCTGAAGCTCAATTGGTACTCATTTGGTATCCCCATTAAGAGGATAGTGTGAGTTCTAATCTCCAGTTTCCTTTGAGCCTTTTCTTCATTGGTTTTGATGGGCACTACAGACCCATCAGCACCCTTCCTAGGCAGAGTATCTCCAGTTTCTATGATCTCCCACATGGTGTAGTCACACATCTTCATGTACTGCTCCATCCTCATCTTCCAGAGTTCATATTCTCCAACCTTGAGCATTGGAACCTTGGACGCAGTAACCATATGATGAGATTCAGACTCCATTGCTTTAGTTGATGATGAACATATCTGAGCTTTTCAAAATTCTTCTCGGTATCAGTTTCTAGATCACAAGCTCTGATACCACTTGTTGATCCCAGATGAGCTTAACGACCTTGTCAATTATCTTTGATATAAACTCCAAGACAATTAGTATAGAAACTGTTCTTGAACGATTTATTAAATATTATGCGGAAACTAATATTTAATCTTAAGAAGAATAATGAACACACTTGAATTCTCAAATAACACTTCAATATATTAATACGGTTACTCAAAAGTAACAGGGTTACAAAAACCTTGAAGTGATCGAATTACACAAAGATACATACTCTAATCCTAACCCTAGATCCTCCTTTTATAACTCTAAGGAGTCCTAGCCGGTTACAAAACTTTCTATACAAGATAATATCAAATCGTATCTTTTCCTAAAATATCTTAACAAACTATACATTATCTTATAAGCAGCAGCATCATTACTCTAGCAGCATTATCATCGAAAGCTAGCAATAGTATGATACTTAGTTAATTTCTTCAGACATCAGCAACATTATGAATACACTAGCAGTAGTATGACTTTGCCTAACAGCAGTATCATACTTAGTGTATTTTCCTCTAAGTACTCAGAGCAGTAGCATGAACTTCAAGCAGCAGTATCTTCAAAACCCAATAGACATAAATAAATGAAGTAATCTAATACTACTTCAAATTTGAATATTTATGTATCCTTGGAATGTCATGAATATATGAAGTGATAAGTTAACTTGAAATTACTATTGAAACCAAATTGTGGTGTTCATGATTACTTTAGTTATACATGTTTAAATTTTATTGTAAAGATATAAATATGAAGTCTTTTAATTGTTACAAGACTTATAATAAAGTAAGACGTTAACTTGTTATGTTTTTTTTAATTAAGACATATACAAGAAGTCATTGAGTTGATCAATGATTTATAACGTATATTGGGATTATAACAGTTTATGTCTTCTTGTTAAGACATGGACATGAAGTGACTTGGTCAAAAGGTACTTATGTTATATAGCATGCAATTGGCTTGGAAATTCTATTATACCATTAAGCTGACTTAGTTAGTGAATAGATAAGCCAAACGAAATATATTTATCTTACATATTGTAAGATTGTCTTACAATATTAATCCTAATGAAATACTAATGTTTATGGTACGTTCAGTTAGGAAAATCAAACTCTTGTTATATTGTTGTTATCAAACATTACACAATGGAAGGTATCAAACATTAAAGTTTACGGAATTCTTAAGAGCATAATCGTTATAGCCGACAAATCTTGAAATATTGGAAGGTATCAAACATTACACAATGGATATTAAAGTTTACGGAATTCTTAAGAGCATATTGTTGTTTGCATACAATGATGCTAATAAAATTGAGATGACACTCAATACTAGTCATGGTAGGATTTCATCCTTGTTAATGGCCATGTGTACTAGTTATGCTTAATTGTAAGCATAGTTGCATTATACATTAAAGAATTAGAATACTTTAAACTATAAAAGGTTTGATAGTTTAATTGTCATAAATTGGTAGTTGAGGATGTCACACATTTTATGAAATATTATGTGGCAATATCAAGGTAGTTAAATGCACACATACAAGAATTTCACTAATTGAATTATTGAAATAAGTATTCTCAAAATTCCGATAGATCAAAATTAGTTGATTTATGTCTTGTCGACAAGTATGATTGACATGACTTAGAAGCATAATTCATTAATAAGAATTATCATGCATTGATCTATTTTAGTATTTGGATAAGGGATGTTAAGCAATTATTATTTACAATGAATTAAAGTACTTGGTACGTTTGTTTTCATTAATAATAGATTGTATCATATATTTGCATGTTTAAATCCATGAATAACTTATGTTATTCTAAATTGTCCGTTGTCGATTAATGATATGGGAATATCATTAAATTAAGACAAATCTGAGTATTGGTAGAATATACTTGAAAGTATATTGATGCGTTGACATGCCAATTTCACATGATATTCAATGAATTGAATATAGGACTTATCCCAACTTCATGAGTTTACTTTATGGATCTTGTCATCAAGTAAATCATGTGTATATAGTTATCCTCAGACTTGAGATGCTAGATAACTGTCATGCATGTAGTGCATTTCTGTGATTTAATTTACCGCTATAACGTAACTGGTAGCTATAAGGATTGTTTTCAGGAGTGTTGCAAAGTGCATGAGTTATGCTCGTAGTCAAGATAGAATTTGTTCCTTCAAATTTGTTTGAAGTTTAATACTGCTGGGCCCCTCGTAGGGTTGGCAAGATGTTTGCGTGCGCACGCCCAAGATCTCCCCTGAATATGTTCAGAAGATTTGGTAATCTTGCTCAATCAGAAACAACGAGAAACAGAATGATTAATAAAGAATGACTAAGATCCATATCTTTATTAATGTAGTATTAGAAACAAAAGGATAAGTATGATGATAAATCATCAAGTGGTTTTTCCAGGAGACCACCACCCGAGTTGTAATAGGGACATTGGCGTGTTGCTAGACGCTAACCAATGTCATTACACTATTAATAGATTTCCAAGTGGGAGCTGTTAGAGTTAATGGAAAAAATATTAAACGTGTATGACTAGAATCGAACTCGGGACCATGGGATTGCGCACTTTACGTATGAATGATTAATGTAAATAATTAATATATATAACCGTTATGTATTTAATTATTTGAACACGAAATAACGACTAACGGACGTTAAGTAATTAACGGAATTGACTAACGACCGTTAGTGAATAAAGGAGGGACCATGGATGAAATTAGAAGGACAAGAAGGTTCTAGAATCCCCATGGGATGTCTAGGCCGATCGGTTTGGGGCTTCAAAGCCCAATCCATCTCTAATTTGTCTTCCAAGATTGTTTCACTATATATACAAGGCTTAGGGTTAGGGTTTTGGTACCTTGTACACTCTTGCTATAACCCTAACTTTTTCTTATCCTTCATTTCTTTGATTGCCGATCGAACCAACTCTTTGGAGGGGGGGGGGTGGATCCAAGTTTTATTAAACAAATAGTTTTGGTTTAATAATTGTGTTCTTTTGCTAGCACCAAACATTAATCGGTTATAGTACGTGTGTACAAAACCTTGGTAATTAACTTACTTTAGTTAATACCATCTTGGATTGAAAAACAAAACGGTAAGGGGTTTCTCAGTAATCCACTTGATTAATTAAAGAAGAAGATTTGAAGTATTGATCCTTGTTCTTGCTAGGATCGAAGGTACGTGTCTTTAATTTTTGGTTAATCTCTTATATGTTAAATATGATTCTTTGCTTCCGCTACGTGCTTTGGTGATGTGGAATTATTTATATAATTGTTATGGTATTTAAATTCAAAAGTTTTAACCCTTCCTGTTAACAATCATCAACCTTACATAGTACATCCTTCTAACAAAAATAAAACTAACAACTTCTATAAGCTCAAATCTTGTATAACATGTATACTAATCCGTATATGACTAGAATGCTTTTGAAAAACTTCACAAGTATAGACACCCTTCCAGTTATAACCAAAAGAAGAGTGTCTTATCAGATTCCTCACATGTGAACAGAATTTCCATCAGATTCCACAATGACTAAAAATAAAACCACAAAAGGAACCACAATTCCTAATCTCTGAAACAACAAACGATCAACCACACGATCACGCAAACAAAGAATTCAAAACTGAAAGAATCAAAATCAAGCGAGTGCGAAAAATAACAATTGTAAGAATAAGAATCCTAATCCCATAATCTACCCAAAACTCATAGGCTTGTGGCTTATTACATAATCAAACCTAAGTTCAGATAACATAACACTAACACCCATGTCTCGACACAGGAATGGAAGGTCACATCAGATGTCAGAACTACCACAAATCCAAACATAGTCTCCAATTACAATATCTCCTAAGTATTTTAGCTCTCTATATACACCCATGCCACGAAGAAAAGAGATGCGGTTGATGTAACAGATTAGTGCGCAGATGTTGATCACAAAGAAAAGATAACGGCATAAATGAGTACCAATAGTATAAACAAAACAATTTTTATTTTTCCAAAAACAAATCTACACCAGATTAACATGCTGCCACCAGAGTAATCAAAAAAACATGAGGCTTTGGCGACGAGCTAGGGGTTAGGATATTTTTTATCGAGTGCCTTACTAAAAAGAATATCCAAAGTGCTTACTCGGGGCAAAATCATATTATCACATATCAAAATGATATACTTGGATTTGCGACTCCAAGTGCATCCCAAAGCGGAAGGTGTGTATGGAGTATGGACGCTACATCACACAACCGCACAAAATTTCATATTATAACAATTCATAAACTACCAGATAACTTAAGGCTCTCCAGACAAGCATAATAAACAAAAGGGGAGACGGCGTGAGCCATCACACTCTCACGATAGTGTCATGCCATCGGTACCACAATGACATGCGTGTGGTAACAGAGTGTGATCACAAAATTTCATATTATAGTATGAGATTTGTGGTTTCTTTAACTTTTAGGATTAAACTTAAATTAGATAAATAATTAAGGGTGGTCTTGTGACATCTTAAAACAAATAGGGTTAATTATGCTATGTGCCTTTCAAATTTAGAAGTAAAGTGTGGGTTGAATTGGTCATCAAGATGTGCTTTACTGGACTCTCATATTAATCGGTATATACACGAGATTTCTGGCCAAACCCCTTATATATATCACGAACTCCCCATAATGTGTCATTTACACAAAAGAAAAATAAACTCTACAACAAGACTAGGCGGCAAGTTCAGGTTTTGGTCCGAGTTCCATTGTCAATTAAGGAGACGTGTTTGGCCAAAGTGAACTTTGATTCCGAGCATTTATCAGATGAGCTGCTTTGGGAATCAAGATATTAATTGAGACCGAGTAAGAGTAGACGCTTCCGCTGATATAAGGTAAATAAGAAGGTTTAACACTCCGAAAAGGCGGGGTGTTACAGTTGTCATCAGAGCAATAGGTTTAAGTGAATTAGGTGTTAGGAACCTAGTCTTAAACCTTGATTGAGTATTTAAGTTGCGAAAACATTCGATATTTAGTGCCTTCTAGGCTCATTAAAGATAAGGAGTAATAGTTGTATTTTGACATGGATTAGATGTCTTTATATAGATATATACCCAAATTGAAATGACGTCTTAATATGTATCTAGTAATAGTTAAATACATTGGCCTCTTAGATATCTTATGGACTTCAATTAAATGGCACAGAGAAATGGAAGGAAAGGGTGGTGGTGGTTCCAAGCTAAATCCAACAAAGAACCAAGATGTGCCTGTTACAAAAGGGGAACTAAGTAACGAGATCATAAGGATTATGTCAGAACACATGCCCACTATTCTGGCTAAAAGTCAAGAAAACTTTAGGACGACAGAAGAAGCTAAGAAAGTTGCAGAAGAGGCTGAGAAAAAGAAAAAGGCAAATGAAGATGCTGAGAAGAGGAGAAAAGCAATGGAAGATAAGAGAGCTGCATAGGAGCAAGAAAGGAAAAGAAAGGTTGAACAAGATAGGAAAAACGCAGAAGATGCTGAGAGACTAAGAAATGAAGAAGCTGAAGGATGGAGAAATGAAGAAGCTCAAAGAGACGGATGTAGCTACAAGTCCTTCTTAAACTGCAAACCGACCGAATTTCATGGAGATAGAGACCCTGTGATTGTCACCAACTGGTTAAAGGAGATAGAGGACATCTTTGAAATTAGTGAATGCTCACGTGGACAAAGGGTGAAGTATGCATCCCATTTGCTTAAAGGAGAAGCGCGACATTGGTGGAATATGATCAAGATTGCTCGTGGTAATAAAGCTGTGAGTACTATGACATGGGAACAATTTGAAGAGTTGGTCATGGAAAATTATTGTCCCCAAGGATTGATGGATAAGCTTGAGGAGGAATTCTTGAAACTACAACAGAATGATATGACAGTTCCGAAATACACGGCAAAGTTTAATGAAAAAGCAAGATTTGCGAAATACCAGGTAGCTACCGAGGAAAGAAGAATCAAACGATACATATGGGGTTTACGAGCAGGGATTAGGGGTCCAGTTCAACAAGCACGACCTGCAACTTTTCAAGAAGCGGTAGAGCTTGCTTTAATGGTAGAAAAGGAGAATAATCGACAACTAGAAGAAGGAGGAGACAACAAAAGAAAGAGAGAAACGGGATGATGATGTGAAAAAGATCAAAATCAGTGGTGGGAAAATGAAGAGTGTTGGGGAATATAAACCATGTACCATATGCAAAAAGACACACAAGGGGGAATGCTGGCATGAAAATTGTCGTAACTGCGGGAAGTCGAGGCACACGTCTAAGGAATGTAAAGCTGAGCCGGTTTGTTTCGAATGCAAGAGTCCGGGGCATAAGATTGTTGATTGTCCTGAAAGGAAGCTTCTGGAGCCACAAGAGAAAGCGGGATATAGCGGCAAGCGAGTGGAGTACAAGGATACTCAACCACGAAAGACAATGGGAAGAGTCTTTCAACTGACAGCTGAGAATGCTTGAGACACTCCGTATTAGCAAGAAGACATTAGTAGGACTTTCCGCTATTTCGCATTTTGATGTTTTAAACTCTAAGTTTCGTTCAGTTTCGTGAAAACTTATCTTCTATGTTGATTGCACGAAAACTATCATTGCATTTGAATTTCTAATAAAGCATAAGAGTTTTGAATGAGCAAGATGTTATCATAGTACCTACGTTTAATTATCTTAGACTAAATTTTGGGGACAAAATTTGTTTTTAAGGGGAGGAGAATTGTAATACCCGGAATTTTTATAGTATGAGATTTGTGGTTTCTTTAACTTTTAGGACTAAACTTAAATTAGATAAATATTTAAGGGTGGTCTTGTGACATCTTAAAAAAAATAGGGTTAATTATGCTATGTGCCTTTCAAATTTAGAAGTAAAGCGTAGGTTGAATTGGTCATCAAGCTGTGCTTTACTGGACTCTCATATTAATCGGTATATACACGAGATTTCTGGCCCAAACCCCCTTACATATATATCACGAACTCCCCATAATCATTCACACAAAAGAAAAATAAACCCTACAACAAGGCTAGGCGGCAACAGAAAGATTGAAGAGCTACTTTCAGGTTTTGGTCCGAGTTCCATTGTCAATTAAGGAGATGTGTTTGGCCAAAGTGAACTTTGATTCCGAGCATTTGTCAGATGAGCTGCTTTGGGAATCAAGATATTAATTGAGACCGAGTAAGAGTAGACGCTTCCGCTGATATAAGGTAAATAAGAGGGTTTAACACTCCGAAAAGGCGGGGTGTTACATAAGTCCTAGTTCAAATAGATCCAAAAGCGCTCGCATCAAAGTAATTCCACAAAGTTTTCCTCAAAAGTCATAATGAGAACAACGTATCATCGGTTACCATTAAAGTATATATATTTTCTCAATTTCTCAAATATAATCGCTGATACAAAAATGAATCAGATAGCACATGATGTCATAACATTACAGAATATCGCGAATATTCCTAATATAAGTATAATTTAGCATCGCTAAAGGAAGTAGCTAGGAAGTACGAACATCCATACAACCATGTTATAGATCAAGGAGCCGGAGAAATCCGTACCTGAATTGACTTCGAAACGATGCTAGGGCCGTAAGATCTCCGCGACGCTTTTTGTCAATCTATTTCAACAATTAAGCAATATTATATTAGAACTAAATATATCGCTACACTAACTCTAATGAACTGAACTCCCAAGCCTCCATCTTCACCTAATAAAAACATTTGGCCACCTAGATAACAATTTTCTATTAGTAATCTAGACACAAACTTTCCAGGACATCCAAAGAATCAAGGCGCCACATTATGCTTATATTTTTAGAAGCTAACTAAATGAAACTTGCATAGGTGTTTCTTTAAAGGGCCAAAAGGTATCAAATATATAATATTAAATATTCTTTATTTCCAATTATTAAGACATTGAACTTTATAGACTTGTTTTAAAATATCTTTAAAACCTAAAGGGTCTAACTGAAACTTTCAGATAGAGGAGACTAGGGGTGTTAACGATCCGAGCCGAGCCGAGTTTTAGGATATTCGAGCCAAGCTCGATTAACCATTACTCGGCTCGAGTTTGACTCGAGCTCGAATAAAGTTTCCAAATCTTGCTCGAACTCGAGCTTGAGTAACTATTTAGTGTTCGAGCTCGAGCTCGAAGCTTGTTTAGCTATTCAAAAAATTTATTTAACTACTCAAGCTCAAGTTTCTCGCTTGTAATCTTGAACACAAGGTCTTTTATTTCATAAGCTCGACAAAGCTTGTTTAGAAATACACAATGTTTAATAACATCTAAAGTTTGACTAACTTTCAAAATAGGGTGGGGGCTTTGATTATATAGATTTATTTTCTTTCAAAGTTTCCCTCTACAAGCAATGTGGGATAAGTTTACTAGTAAGCTATGTCCCTCTTATATTTTAATTTCTTTTGTTCTATTATTCTCTTCAAATTTATTTTCTTATTTTTCTCCAAGTATATAGTTACTAGAAAATGTCAAGAAATGTTTCATGCACAACCTGGGAAACAAGTCTCTTCGAAGGTTTTCATTGACATGGATATTATATGAAGTCGATTTAGACTTTTAGACAAAAGTACATTAAATTATATCCGCTAGCTAATATAGATATAAGACTTTTAACTTTGTAAACAATCTTTATGCAAATATTCATCAAGGGTTCAATATTCAACTTTAGCACAAAAGTAAAAGAAATACGACATCACAATATGGAAATTTATTTGGTACAAGTAATTCAACTAAAGTTTCTCCGTATATAATTCTGCAATAAAACTTATACTTTTGTTATAGGGTGTGGCAAAGTAAATGTAAACACTAAACAACTTTAGAGGAGACACTAAAATATGAACCGGGGCATTATACATAACTAGTCAAATCTATTCATTTTATTGGAACTAGTTGCCTCGCAAGAATTATGGATTTGGCATGTGTTTTTTGGTGTTTCCAGGCCAACATTTTAAATCAAACACATGAAGTCACTTTTATAGAATATATATACATATCATATAAAAAAATTGAGGCCCCTGGAATTTGGAGGCCCTGTGCGACAGCACATCTCGCACACCCTCATATACGGCTATGAGGAGCAACATCGTGATGATAATCCCGTACGAACGCATATAGGGTTGTGAGGCGTAGTTGGTGGTGTCGAACGAAAACATGTTTTGCTATGGGTATTGGGTAAACATGTTTGGTTTTAGGTATTATGGTTTTGGTAAGGTTGGTTTTCGTAAAAAAATGATTGTGGTCGGAAGTTGATTTGTTGGTTTGACGGTGGAGTACTTTTTAGCGTGAATGTTCCTTCCGATGTTGGGGGAGTGTTTCGGGTAGTGTTTCGTTGTTGACTTTTTGTGTTTCCGGAACTGTTTTGTTGAGACATTTTGTAATGTGAAGTTGAGAGTAGAGAGTATAGAATAGAGAGTATATAATGTGAAGTTGTGTTTAAAAATGTTGAAGTTTATGGGGTATTTATAGGTAATAAAATGATAGTGGGTAATTTTTTTTTAAAGATATGGTATCGGGCGGCCACACTTTCGCACACAAACCAATTCGATGAGATAGTTACCGTCCATCTTTGTTTTTCGCCTCTGTCACGCATGAGGTATGGCCAACCCAATAGTGGTATTTACGTTCGGTTTCATTCATTTATGTATTTGATAAAGAACTATTCAATAAATTGATTAATTATTTATGGAACACTTATGTAACATAATACAAATGTTAACTATATTCGATGAATAGTTATGAGTAACAATTTATTTGAGACATAACTACAATTAAATAAAAGAACATTCAACAATTCAATTAACATTAACAATTTAAGTGATACTTAGGGGCTGTTTACTTTCTGCTTAATGTCCTGTTTGATAACAAAACTGGATGGAAACAGGAAACTTTGGTGTTTCTTTTTAACTTATTGCAAAAGAGAATCCTTAATGTGAAAGGGGGCAAAATTTGATGCTGTTTCTATCCAGGACGTCTTAATACGAGTTTTTTCCCGAACTAGTGTAGGTGGAAAAAAAAAATTCGAAAAATTTAGAAAACTTCAAAAAAATTTATAAAAATTCAAAAAAATTTTAAAAATTCGAAAAATTTATAAAAAATCGAAAAATTTATGAAAATTCGAAAAAATTTATAAAAATTTTAAAAAAATTCGAAAAATTTATAAAAATTTATAAAAATTTAAAAAAATTTATAAAAATTCGAAAAATTGATAAAAAAATCAAAAAATTCGAAAATTTTATAAAAAATTTATAAAAATTCAAAAAATTTATAAAAATTCAAAAAATTCGAAAATTTTATAAAAATTTATAAAAATTCAAAAAAACTTATAAAAAATTTGAATTTTTTAAATTTTTTTTCGAATTTTTATAATTTTTTTGAATTTTTAAAAAATTATAAATTTTTATAAATTTTTTGAATTTTTTAAAAATTTTAATAAGTTTTTTCGAATTTTTATAATTTTTTATAAAATTTTTGAATTTTTTGAATTTTTATAATTTTTTTCGAATTTTCATAAATTTTTCGAATTTTTATAAATTTTTTCCACCTACACTAGTTCGGGAAAAAACTCGTATTAAGATGGTCAATTAAGCATAAAAAAGAAACAACATATATCCACACAGACACTAACTAGAAACAGGACACATATATCCACACAGACACTAACTAGAAACAGGAAAAAAAAGAAACAGCCCCTTAGCTCGAATGAAATAAGAAGAGAGAAAAAAAATCAAATAAAAAAAAAAACAAAAAAATATATTTCACTTCTCATCCCACATTGATGAGTGAAACAATAAGAAGGAGAAGAGTGGTGTATATAAACAAAGGATCAAGTTTCTTAGTGAATATTAACTTAAGTGTAGATCTTCTTTACTATTATTGAAGGTTAACTTATTATTAGTTTTGATTTTTTTTTTGAGCTATAATACTAGTAATATTTATATAAAATTTACAATCAAATATTTTAAACTACTATTTAGCTCGTTCGACTCGTTTAGTTCGAGTAGCTCGTTTGGCTCGTTCGACTCGAATAACTAAACGAGTTTTCGAACGAGCCGAGCTAAATATTAAATTTTAAAGCTCGGCTCGTGAAGATATTCGAGCTCTACATCTTGTTTGAGCTCGACTCGAGCTCGAAAATTATCAAGCTCGACTCGAGCTAAACGAGCTTGAGCTCGAGTAGCTCGTTAAAAGCTCGACTCATTAACACCCCTTAGAGGAGACCAATTGGTCATTTGGTCGTCTCCTACTCTACAAACATATCCATGTTCTGTTCTTTCTTTGTTTAACTCAACAGATGTTCAAGCCTTGATTCATATATAGCACCAAAACAAAAGAAGAGATTTTAATGTAAACTGGATTCAACCTACAGTCCTAAACTATGTTCCTTCTCTACTATGATTACTCTCATGATGTTTAATGTCGTTATCTAAGCTTGGTTTAGATACGATAAAAGCAACGAGATCTTAGTAATTCCATGTCAGGTTTCAAAACATATTTCCTATACTAATAGAATGCATACCTTAAATGAACTCGAAATTTATGGCATCTGATAATCTGCATTTCCTAACACAGCTCCTCCAAGTAATGATTATTCCATTGATGAACTGAAAGAAGATTAAGTTTTCGAAAGAGAAAAAATAATGAGCTTTGAATATTGCTATGATTGGAGAACGCGTTTTTGTTTCTGTTGATAAAAAAGGAAGTAGTGAAGAAGGTTCAAAGCTGCGTTAACCACACTATCGAGTTGCGTTAAAGGGCTGTGTTAACCCTTTAACGCAGCGTTAAACCTATTTTGAATAAAAAAAAAAATCACTTTTACCCCCTCAACAGATGTATAGCCGTTGCGTTTAAAATAAAAATAAAAAATCCTTTTACCCCCCTCAACGTATAAAAACGGCTAGTTTGCCTAAAAAAAATAAAAAAAATAAAAATTCAAAACAATTTTCCCACCACTATAAATACCTTATTAACACAACATTTTTTTCAACTTCCACCACTATAACTTGCAACCTCGTCACTAGATTTAATTGTATTTTCGTAATTTCCTTTATGTTGTAGTTTGCTTTGTGTCGTGTTTTTTTTTTTTTTTCATAATTTTTATTTTTTATTTTCGGTGTAACCTTTTTTTTTTTTTTTTTTTTTTTTTTTTTTTTTTAATTTTAATTTCGTATTGTAATATGTTAAGAATTAATGTTATGTTTTTTAATAAATGAAGTATTAGTTTTAGTTTAGGGGTTGAATTTGAAAATATTTGAGTTAAAGTTGAGTTAAGGTTGAGTTATGATAAGGGGTTGTTTTTTTTTAGTTAAAGGTGAAAAGGTTAAAGCTGATGTGGCGCTAACGTGGCAGTGGGAGAAACTTTAACACAAGGTTAACACACCCCATGCTCTAAGGGTGCGTTTGGTTTGTAAGTGGGATTGTATTGGTAGTTGGTGAGCCCAGAACAGGGTGAATATAATCAATGACCTAACTACGTACCAATGAATAGTTACCGGATATCACTTGGAATCGTGTTATCACTTTTCAAAGTAAACTATTCGACCCTATTGCCTGGGTATCACGAATATCTACTTGGGATAAGACCAAATGTTTGTTATTGAATTAGGCACAAATCAATAACCCTTGCGCATCCAAGTGTTTATGTTTTCTGTATATTCCCCCTCATGCATGATTTGATCTTCCTATTTATAGCAGAATACTCATATCTAGTCAAATGGAATTATGAGGATTAATCGGCCCATGCTGAAGCATCAGAAAATGAACCACTTATTGAACAAGAACCAATGCAGGAACCACTTGTGAGAAAAGTTGCACAATATCATTTGCAGCAAGCTAAAGAAAGGAAAAAAGCAGCAAAAGGTCAAGCATCAAGCAGTGCATCAACAGAAGCAGTTCAAAAGCCAATTATGGAAGAAGTTCAAAAGCCAATTATGGAAGAAATTCAGGAGCCAACACCGGTGTTCAGAAGGAGAGAATCAGAGAGGATAAAGCAACTGGATCAGTTATGGAAGAAGTTCAACAAGCCACCATCACCTAGACCAGGGTTAACTCCAGATGATACTATTTCATTAGACTAGACTTGACAGTTTGACTAAATATGGCTAGCCACTTGTGAGGCTATTTTGTAAATTTGCCATATGTAAACACTTGGTAACCCTTTAATGTAGTATGTCTATTTGCAGTATGTACATTGTATGTTTGTAAGACTTGTTATGTATGTTTATGGTAATGTGGAATTTCATTTTGGTATGTTTGTAAGACCAAGTTATGTATGTTTATGGTAATGTGGAATTTCATTTTGGCACATTGTATTTTGATTTGTAAAAGTCAAAGTCTATTTGCAGTATGTACATTGTCCCTTGCCCAAATTTGGTACATTGTAATTTGACTTCTAAAAGTCAAATAACACAGTTATGGTTTAAAGCATCTTTTGCACAATCTGCACAAAGTTATGGTCTAAAAGTCTGCACAATCTGCACAAATTACACAATTATGGTCTATAAGTCAAATTACACAGTTATGGTTTAAACCATCTAAAAGTCAAATTACACAGTCAAGGTCTCTTATCATTCAATTCCATTTAACACAATCTGCATAAAGTTACAAGTACATGAACCAGTTTACCAACCGAACATTGAATTGCATTTACTCTTGACTATCTTGACTAAAAAGGTCTTTAAATTGGTTTATGCATACACACAACCTACTCAACAAAACCTTGTTTTCACCCAAACTTTTACACAAGCTAGTCAACCATGACTTCCAATCCACCCATCATTGAAATTTCCTCAGATTCAACATCATCCGAGGAGCTCATGTCTCCCCAACCCCCATGGAACCTACCTTACAATTATTCAACATCAATGAACAAAAAGTCCAACTCTGAAGAATTTTCCTCTGAACTTAGCTCTTTGCCTAGCTGGATCTCAAGTTACCATTCAACTTCTGAGGATGATCAAGCTCTTTCAAAAGCTCCAAAAAAATGTACAAGGTCAGTCAACCCTCATGTTGAAACTCATTCTATTTCAATACCAGGTAAAAGGGAACAGGTTCTAGGGCTCTGCAATAAGCACATTTGGGAAGGAATCAAAGGAAGAGGGAAAAGAAGCATGCCAGACACAACAGGGAAAGGGAAGCAGATCATGGGGTAGCTTTTGAGGTTTAGTATGCAAGACTTAAGCTTTTGATGGTACTTGTAGTTGAAACTACTTTTCATCTTCTTGTAATGTAATAAAGTTAAATGCTACTTGTTGTTAAAACTGCTTTTCATCTTCTTACCTTCAAATAAGAATTGGCTATTACATTAACTAGTTCAAGTTGTATCTTCTTCCCACAATTAATTGGCTATTACAAAAAGAAAAAAATAAAAAAATTAGGTCAAACATCAAATTAGGGGGTTTGATGCGTGTGTTGTGTTTTTGCACAATCTTTTGATTCATGTTTGTGTTTGATGTGTGTTGTGTTTTTGCAAGTGAAAGCAGGTTTGTGTTTTTACTAAGTGTAAGAGACAACCCCAAATAAAAAGACATAATTACCCCTCAAGGTTTAGTCACTTAACCAAGAAAATGGTCAAACAGACGGAACATATGGTCAAGGGACTAAACCCGTTATGGGTCGCAAGTTTGGGGAGCAGATCCGTTAAAAAAATATGGGGACTAAAAGTGTTAAACCCAGGTGACCACAGGGACCATTTTGAAATCAACTCTAAAATATAAGTTGGTATAAATAAAATTATACGTATTATTTGTCAAATAAAAAAAAAGGAAAAACATATTTAAAAAGAAAAGAAAGAAAGTTAGTGGCTCACATGGGACATAGCAGACCTTTCATACGAATCCTCCCAACTCAAAGCGGAATGAATTTTTGATTCATTTTCATTCCATTACCTCAAAATTATTGTACTAATCAAATCTTTTAAAATAGCAATCCATTCCCACAGTTTAAATCCCTCATACCAAACAACACCCTATATTCGTGAGCCGTTGCAAATGCTATCAATTTTCCCAAAAAGCAATAATTTGAACCCTTTTATTAAAGATATAATGAATACCTGCAGATTTATCCAGTAATGTTTTTGCATTGATCTTGCAATAGGGAAGGATATAATCGACTTAAACATATAATAAGACAAAAGTGGGTATATGTGTTATTTTAAAGTTTTGTTGGGTAAATATGTAATTAGTCGAGTTATATTGAGGATATATGTAATTCTTTTTTATTTTTTTACTAGTATTTATTTTCCCTACAACTCTTCTTACTTGATTATAGAGTTGAGCATCGCAGACCCAAAACCGACCAAGACCGAGAGGACCGACCGAACCGAAGGACCAGCGGTCCGGTCTCGGTCCGGATTTTTTCCTTATTTCAGTCTCGGTCTGGTTCGGTCCGGTCCGGACCGGTCTTACGTAAAACCTGACTATTATGTCTTCTTGGACCAAACCGACCGAAGGACCGGACCGGACCAACTCGGGCTGGACCGAACACATTTGGTCCGGTCCTCGGTCTAAGGTTTTGAGCTAGTTTGGTCTCGGTCCGGTCCGGTCCGGTCAAGTTGATTAGAAACTCACATACCCCAAATACCTTAAGGTTTTATTGAACAATTATTGCTAAAATAAAATTCAATCAATAAATGTCCTCTGTAACACGAATAATGTATTAAGCGCCATAAGGTTTAGTGTATTGATAAAAGAATATAATGACACCATTACTTTGCGTGAAAAGCCGATGTGGTAAGAGAATCCCGCTGATGAACCACTTTCCTCCCCACCTGGATCTTGAACTACATTCCCCTCTCAAGAGAATTTAATATCAAGGAGTCAAATACACACACATCCTCTACGAGGTTAATTTCATCTATCGGGTTCACTTTGTTAATGTTTGCTGTACCTTTTTTTGTTTAACGTACTGAAAAATTCAAAATGCATAATACGTATCCATTCATATCTAGTTATTATTATTCTTTTAAGTAATTAGAACCTTATACTCTAGAAATTTACTTTGTGTACGGCCTTGTTCGCTAGAAGTTATGCAAATTAAACTTACAAATCATAAGTATGTCATTCTTGTACGCAGTTTGTTGTATACTGCGTTATATATCCACAACTATAACACATCCAAAAAATACATTCTTTTACCATAAACTCGTTGTTGTATTATAGTATCCATATTAGCAAGTATTACTAAGTCTAAGGGGTCATTGTGTAACTTTAGTTCTTATAGTCAAATAAGGAATGCATATGTCGGTTGCATGCAAACTCAATATATACCAACAGGGTGTCAAACGATAGCTTGGTCCGAGTATTCGTAAGTCACGGTTTCTCTTGTAGCAGCCGGTTTCAACTCATTAAAGGGTTGGTTTTCTTCCCCCCTCATCTCTACAATAAAGAGGTGAGGGGGGAGGGGTTATTGTACCGTTCATTCTTTTCCTTTGATCAATAAACATAATCGTTTGGATCATACGTGTGGGTTCTTCTTTAGTCGGGTTTCGGGTGTGCACGGGTGTGTCGATTTACTTTACGAGTTTGGTATTCCGCATAGTTTGCTTCCGGTTTGTTGACATAAGTTCAACAATTGGTATCTAGAGCTTTGGTTCGTAAACGCGGAAGCGAGGTCGATATCGTAAAGGGTTTTCCTGTTGGTCGATCGTTCGGCAGCAAGGGTTCTTGAGTTTTCGGGTTTTCGAAGCTTCAAGGTTGTCGAGATTTTGCTAGATTTTTGGGTTTACAAAAGTCGGTTTGCAAAGGTTATTTACATCGACAAGGTTTTGAGTTTCAAGCAAGAAGAAGAAGAAGGTATTCGTTTTTGGTTTTTTTTTTTTTGGCGGCTTGTTTTAACTACCAGAATACGAATACAACAATTAAAAGGTTTCAAGGTTTTCTTCTTTTCTTGTTACATGCCCAAGCACGTGATTGTCTTTCTTGGAACATGCATGTGAGGTATTAAAGTGTGTTTAATTGTTACATGCACATGGAGAAAGATATTGACTAAAGAAGTTTTTTTTTTTTAAATGAAACATTAATTTGTTGAAGGTTTATTCGACAAAGGTTTTCTAGGTTTAATAGTTTTCTTGTCGTGTTGCTTGGTAGCTTTGATCATAAGTTACGGGTTAGCATATAAAGTCGACAAAGGTGTATTCAAAGGCACACGGGTACTTTGTTTAGTTCGGTGTTGTGAGGTTTATATCACAAAGTTTTAAGAATAAACAAAGGGTCGTTGAAAAGAAAGTTCAAGACTTGTCGAGGTTGCAAGGTTTCTTAGGTTACAAGAAATTTGTTTTGCAAAAATAAAGTACGACAAGGGTTACTTCAAAAATCGTTGGGTACTTTCTTGATTCAAGGGTTGTCGATTTGTTGGATGGTTTGATTTCCAAGGTTCAATTTGTTGGATGGTTTGATTTGAGTAAGAAAGGGTATTTTTTGAAGGGTTTCTTGGTTTGATCGATTTCTAAGAAGGTTTAATCTTAGGGTTATATCGATAAAGCAAGAGTTTTTCACACACTAGTAACTTTGCTAGATTGTGGTTTTTGTGTAAGAAAATTCACAAAAGGGATCTTGTGTTTGGGTGATCGGGTCTTACGGGAGATCACCAAGGAGATGACTGCAGCGGGAATTTGGAAAAAGTTAGAGACTTTATACATGACAAAGTCTTTAGCTAATCGTTTGTACTTGAAGAAGAATCTATATACTTTTCACATGCATCCGGGTAAGAGTCGGTCTGAACATATTGATGAGTTTCATAAGCTGGTAGGTGACTTAGCGGCTATAGATGCTGCTATATCGGATGAGGATCAGGCATTATTATTACTCACATCTTTACCATCGTCTTACGATAATTTCGTGGATACTTTGCTATATGGTCGGGATACTTTGAAGCTAGAAGACGTGCTCGCGACACTTCATTCTAGGGAACTTCAGAAGATGACGGGAGCAAAGGTTGATGGTGGTGAAGGGTTGTTTGTGAGGGGGAAGTCTGATCAAAGTGATATGCAGCAGGGTAAAGGTAGTGCGTGGTCAAAGTCACAAGGAAGAAGCAGCAGACTCAAGTGTTATATATGTCGGTCTGAGGAGCATTTGAAGAGGGGTTGTCCCAGGTATAATCACAAGAAATCTCAAGGTTTTGTCAGGAATAAAGATCAAGTATCCGGTTATGGAGTTGATGGGTTTGACAATGCTGATGTTATGATGGCTATGAGTGTTGAAAAGTAATTAGACTGGATCATGGATTCAGGGGGCTCATACCATATGACATACAGGAGAGATTACTTGTTTGATTTTAAGGAGTATGACGGTGGCAATGTACTGCTGGGTGATGGCAGGGAATGCCGTGTACATGGGATGGGTAAGGTTCAAGTACAGATGAGGGATGGGTCTAGTTTTGTTTTGGACAACGTCTAGTATGTTCTGGAATTAAGGCAAAACTTGATATCTCTGGGTACTCTTGAAAAAGAGGGTTTTACCGTGAAGATGCAGTCGGGCAAGATCGTTATTAAGGGTTCACTGGTGGTTTTATCAGGAACAAGGAAGACTAATTGCGTATATACCCTGGACGGTCAGGCAGTGACCGGGAAGACATTGAAGGGTAGGAAGCAGTTAGGAGAATCTCAGACTGTAAGGAAGATCAGGAAGGTAATTTTCTTGTGTCTTGTAATCAGAGGTCTACACAACAATGTATGAAGAGTGGGGTCGCCAAACATTTGGGTGTTGCAGGGATACAGCAGCAGACTGGATTGGTTGTGAAGACGAATATGACACTCTTGGCTAAGGTACATTGTTTTCTGATTCAGTCTGGTCTGTCCAAGGTTTTTTGGGCAGAGGATACAACCATGTCTACATATCTCATGAATAGGTCGCCATCATCAGCGATTGGATTCAAGACGCCTATAGATATGTTAGGGTTTTTTGGTTGGCTTGCTAGTAATAAGAAAGGGATGCTTGAACCGGTTAAGGTCAAGTGCATATTCCTGGGATACCATAAAGGTATAGTGGGTAATAAGCTTTGGAGGTTTGATGACGTTACTTCAAAGGTAGTGCTTTACAGGAATATGGATTTCAATGAGAGTAAGGAATACAAGAAAACTCTCATTGGTTCTGGTGTAGGTACGGGTTCAGTGCAGGTGTTGCAGGGAGTTGAGTTTGAGGTGGAACCGCTTGGGGATCATACATTTGAGGTGGAATCTCAAGGGAATGTCTGTCAGCTAGCTGGTTCACATGAAGTACAAACTCAGGATTTAATAGACTATCATTCAGCACGTGATAGGGAGCAACACTCAACACGGGAACTATACAGGTATAGAGAAAACAGTAATGAGGATGCTTTTGCAGTTGCTGCAGTGGAGAAGATATACGCACACGAGTCATTGACTTTCAATAATACAGTTGCTTGTGAGGTGATTTCCAAGTGGAAGACTGGATTGAAAGAAGAAATGGATACTCGGTCAGATGTGTGTGTGTTCAGCAACGGTTGCAGTAAAACCCGAAAATCTAAAACATGCAAAATTACCAAATTACCCCTGAAAACTTGAAAATTAAAGTAAAGCTAAATTAAAGTTCCGAATCGATCCCAAACTTCTGGAAACGAACAAGATATGATACAAAATAATTTTGACGACTTCGATTAATATTTATACAAGTTGTGAGATGACCAAAATACCCTTGTGTATACCAAAAATTTAAATACATAATTATTATTAATTAAAAACCTTTTTAAACATAAAAGTAATTAAGGAAAATACATTTAATTTGGTGAATTGATCCTTGGGCCAATTAAGGCCGGTTCTTAGCATTTACCCCTCCCCAAAAATTCGTCCAAACACATTTATATCACCCCATAATTTTATTTCTTCCATAAAACCCTAATAAAACACCTAGCCGCCACTCTTAAAAATCCCACACACCACATCCGATTTTTAGAAATCAAAAACCCATTTTTCTGGAGTGCTTGATGATGCAAGGAAGGTGAGAAAAATAGCCACAAGGTCCTGGAGTCGATCGTGTGTTCGTGGTGATTTAATTGGGTCGAAAAGCTTGAACCGAACCAAAGAAATTCATAGCGTGTAAATCCATTGATCTATAATTTTTCTGGTAATTTTCCAGCCCTCTACTAATCATATATAATGTGGGAAAAATGATAAAAATGAGCCATGCACTATATATTAATCGTATGGAAAATTATGTGTTATAAACCCTAAAATCGAATTAAATCTATAAATCTTGTATACGAATTTTCTGGGCCAGGTTATTATTTTTCGTGGCTTCTATGATGATCATATAACATGACAAAAATGGTAGTTCGAATTGTTGAGGCCTAAAAACATGTATGTCGAATTTAAGATAAAACCGGATTTAAGAAATAAAAAGAGAAATTGTGGAAAAATTATTATACCAATCGATCTAGGGTTTTTGGTGGATGAAATCTGGAAATAAAAGTGATATAATGATTATACAATGATGGCCTAATGATTGGGATTGCTAGGGTTTGATTTTGTTAAGGTTTTATGCATACCGATTTGAAAATAATAAGTTAAGGGGGTGTTTTGTAATTATTAAAACTTGTGGGATATTTTTGTAATATTGTATGGACCTGGGAGAATGTGTAAAAATTATAACATGAGGGTCTTATTTGTAATTTTGGGAAGATATGGATTTAATTTGTAATATTAATGTCGAATTGAAAATAAATAAAAATGAGGGACTAAATATGTAATTTCTGGAAACTTGGTGCTGAATTGAGTAATAAATTATATTCGGGGGGTTATGTGTAATTTTGATAATTTAATGGCTTAATATGTAATTGTTAATAATTAAAGATTGAAATTGTAATTTAAAGGACTAAATATGTAACTTTGATAACTAGAGGGACCTATTGTGTAAATTATGGAAACTTGAAGGAACATTCGTGTAACATGCTAAAATAAGTACTCATGGTGTAAAATTGGTAAATTAAGGGTTTAATATGTAATTATAGTAAATTATATAATTCGAATTTGTAATTTAAAAAGTATAAGGACCAAATGTTTAATTTACCGAAACTTTGAGGGCTGTTTGTAACATAATTAAATTGAGGGTTATTTTCTGTAATTTGAAGGAATAAAAAGACTTGATGTGTAATATGAATCTTGTGAAGATTAATTTGTAAATTATATAAGTATAAGGTATAATTTGTAATTAATTAATTAAAAGGGGTGTAATTTGTAAATATTGGAAACTTGGAGGTTAAGTGTGTAATTCTGGAAAGTATAAGTGTTTGAATGGTAAAATGATGATAATTTTAATGTGGACCTTTAAACTTTGGTAAATTTACACTTATAACCCTGAACTATGAAAACTTGTCATAATTAACCCTGAACTTGTGTAACTTGTTAAAATGAATGTTACTTCCAGAATAAGCTAATTAAAGACTTGACTTGAATAATATTACTTGAATCTTGCTAAGTATGGAAACCTACTAATTATGGAAATCTGCTAAAAATAGAAAGTTACTAAAAATAGAAGTTACTTATAATGGGAAGATAACTGAACCCCTTTCGTATTTCTGTCTTCTACTCCTTTAGGTTCAAGGAAGGAGTGATCTTGATCCCTGTCAGCTACTCTTGTGTTTGTGCTTGCTATTTAAATAAGGTACAGATATTCTGCTCTTCTTGTAAAGAGCCTTCGTCTCATTTCTGATTCCTGATTCATTGTTATGTTTTCCCTTGTATTGTGAACCATAGTTTGACCTTTGCTTTAACCTTTGTCTTGAACCTTGTCATGAACCTGAACTTGAACCTTGATACACTTGATATGAACCATTTGAGTTGAACCTTCGACTTGAACCCTGCTATGACTCTTGACATGACTTATTGAACTCTGATAACCTGAATAATTAAGACCTTGAGTACTTGAAGGTTCATAGGATTTTACAACTACTTTTTTTTAGATATATATGAAGAGGTTTTTGAAATATTTCTTTAAAGGACTTTTATTATGAAACTGTTCTAAGAACCATATTATTAAAATCATGTTAAAAAGGATTTTCTTATAATAAACTATTATGAACCTTCCAGTATTTGACCTTTCTGATATGGACCTCCTGATAATGAACTCCTGCATTTATCTCCTGTCTTGAACCCTGATATGAACCCTGATATGATACCTGACATTGGATACCTGGACTTGAACCTTGATACACTTGATAGTATAACTGGATTGAGAAAACCTTTTTGATAAATTATGAAAATGTTTTAAGAAATTATTGGTAAGATTATCTTTATAGAAACCATTTTTAAATAACCTCTTTTATGAAACCTTTTAAAGAATACTTTTATGGAAAACGGTATTTAAGGATTTTGACACTTATGATATGAATCCTGATATGAACCCTGATATGAACCCTGTTATGACACCTGATACATGATACCGAGACTTGATACTTGACCCTCACCCACAGTTTGAGACTACGAGCCATCTACTAGGCATGAGGGTTTCATGTCCATGTCGGTGATGCACCGCCGGCATGACTAGTGTGTAGCCCTAGTGATTTGGTTACGCCGTCCCCGATCTTGACTTGATTTATTACGTAGAGGAAGAACCCTGTGGCCTGCGGGGGCGTATGGATGCATCCTAGACTTGTCTTGTTCTTGTTACTTGTATTACTTGGTGACTGGCGAGTGTGTGCGATACACGCCTTTCACACCCCTGGGAGCTAGCTACTCCACCCCTGGAGGTATCCCCTCACCCTGTACTTGGTATGTTGAGGTCACCCCTCCATACACCCTGATATGTGACTTGATATGGTTTGACTTTGAGATTGATTTTGAGTTTTGGGCTCGTAGTGGATTATTGTTTTCCTGAAACCTTGTAACCCTTTTGACCTGACACTTGACCTGACATTTGACCTGACTTGATTTCGACTTGGGCTAGTGGTGGGTTCTGGTTTCATTTGCACCTACCTTTGTAACCATTCTTAATTCCTGGTATGTCTGCATAACTCTTGTATTCCTTTTCTCGACTCTTGTTACTCCTGGTATTATTTCTTTTACTTTATATTTCCGTTACTACTGCTTTGTTTCCGTTATATCTGTTCACTGGGCTTTTTAAGCTCAGCCGCACGTTTTCTTTTCGTGTGCGGCAGGTTATAAGCAGGACGACGGGTTGGGTATGAGTGATGAGACTTTTGGACTTAGAAGACCTTGATAATCATTCTGAAGTAGAAGTCATTAGAAGGATTGCATTCGCAGACTTAGTATTTAGTTTTGTTTCATTCTTAACCTTATAATGTTAGTATTTCATTTGTAACCTTTGACATTTTATTGTATTACTATTGAAGTATGCTTTGTTTGATCTGATATGAAACCATTAACGTGACATCTTTACCCTTGTCGGGTTGGGGTGTTACAATTATGGTATCAGAGAGACAGGCTTCGATTTCGTAATACATTTACCCTTGACCTGTGTAAGTTTGGACCACTAAGTTTCCACTGTAGGCGCTCATAAGATGACCTGTAAGAATTGCTCTAGGATTTCCCTATAGGAGCTTAAGTTCTGACCGGTGAGGAATGGGTAGACTATAAGGCATTTGTTTAAGTATCTTTGCTTCCGCAATACTCTGATTCGTGCCTTACTTTTGGTTTAAGCCTGTTGAATCCCTCTTGGAGATTGAAAGCTTATGCCTTACACCTAAGATTTGAAACCTAATTAAGTTTTGAAACATTGAAACTTGCATATAAAATTCCTGACACTATTTAATCCTTACCTTCAGATTCCGACTCTGACCTCTGATCTTTGTTAATCATTTCGATGCCTCTTGGGCATTTTGAGAATCTCCATGGCGAGTAGTTTGGCTTTCCCTCTTGATTATGACATTTGTTTTTGTTGACCTCTGAGACTGTAGAAGTACTAGGTGGATGAAGGTAGATTGTTTTGCTTACGACTCGAGATAAAGTATGATCATCATGAAGGCATAATTATGTGGTGCTGGTATTATTAACGTGATAATACTTACACCATATAACGTGCCCTCATTGTGGCCATAGGATGTCTTGGGAAGTACCTAAGAAGTTTAGAACTTGATTCCCGATGGATTATCTGTGACTAGTGAGACCTTAGGTTCATTCTACCTATGCGTATACTCTGCCTTCGTTCGTCAAATATCTGGATTAGTTTGGACTCTTGTGTTGCATTCTGTTGACCTCAGTTATGAAACTTAAACTCCTTGAAGAGCTCTCTACTGTAGATACAATTAATTCGATTTGAAATTCTTGTTCGCATTCCGTATGAGTATTCCGTTCTCTTCTCCCTGCTTCCTGCAAATTTCGAGGACGAAATTTTTTGTTAGAGGGGAAGAGTTGTAAAACCCGAAAATCTAAAACATGCAAAATTACCAAATTACCCCTGAAAACTTTAAAATTAAAGTAAAGCTAAATTAAAGTTCCGAATCGATCCCAAACTTCTGGAAACGAACAAGATATGATACAAAATAATTTTGACGACTTCGATTAATATTTATACAAGTTGTGAGATGACCAAAATACCCTTGTGTATACCAAAAATTTAAATACATAATTATTATTAATTAAAAACCTTTTTAAACATAAAAGTAATTAAGGAAAATACATTTAATTTGGTGAATTGATCCTTGGGCCAATTAAGGCCGGTTCTTAGCATTTACCCCTCCCCAAAAATTCGTCCAAACACATTTATATCACCCCATAATTTTATTTCTTCCATAAAACCCTAATAAAACACCTAGCCGCCACTCTTAAAAATCCCACACACCACATCCGATTTTTAGAAATCAAAAACCCATTTTTCTGGAGTGCTTGATGATGCAAGGAAGGTGAGAAAAATAGCCACAAGGTCCTGGAGTCGATCGTGTGTTCGTGGTGATTTAATTGGGTCGAAAAGCTTGAACCGAACCAAAGAAATTCATAGCGTGTAAATCCATTGATCTATAATTTTTCTGGTAATTTTCCAGCCCTCTACTAATCATATATAATGTGGGAAAAATGATAAAAATGAGCCATGCACTATATATTAATCGTATGGAAAATTATGTGTTATAAACCCTAAAATCGAATTAAATCTATAAATCTTGTATACGAATTTTCTGGGCCAGGTTATTATTTTTCGTGGCTTCTATGATGATCATATAACATGACAAAAATGGTAGTTCGAATTGTTGAGGCCTAAAAACATGTATGTCGAATTTAAGATAAAACCGGATTTAAGAAATAAAAAGAGAAATTGTGGAAAAATTATTATACCAATCGATCTAGGGTTTTTGGTGGATGAAATCTGGAAATAAAAGTGATATAATGATTATACAATGATGGCCTAATGATTGGGATTGCTAGGGTTTGATTTTGTTAAGGTTTTATGCATACCGATTTGAAAATAATAAGTTAAGGGGGTGTTTTGTAATTATTAAAACTTGTGGGATATTTTTGTAATATTGTATGGACCTGGGAGAATGTGTAAAAATTATAACATGAGGGTCTTATTTGTAATTTTGGGAAGATATGGATTTAATTTGTAATATTAATGTCGTCGAAAAAATAAATAAAAATGAGGGACTAAATATGTAATTTCTGGAAACTTGGTGCTGAATTGAGTAATAAATTATATTCGGGGGGTTATGTGTAATTTTGATAATTTAATGGCTTAATATGTAATTGTTAATAATTAAAGATTGAAATTGTAATTTAAAGGACTAAATATGTAACTTTGATAACTAGAGGGACCTATTGTGTAAATTATGGAAACTTGAAGGAGCATTCGTGTAACATGCTAAAATAAGTACTCATGGTGTAAAATTGGTAAATTAAGGGTTTAATATGTAATTATAGTAAATTATATAATTCGAATTTGTAATTTAAAAAGTATAAGGACCAAATGTTTAATTTACCGAAACTTTGAGGGCTGTTTGTAACATAATTAAATTGAGGGTTATTTTCTGTAATTTGAAGGAATAAAAAGACTTGATGTGTAATATGAATCTTGTGAAGATTAATTTGTAAATTATATAAGTATAAGGTATAATTTGTAATTAATTAATTAAAAGGGGTGTAATTTGTAAATATTGGAAACTTGGAGGTTAAGTGTGTAATTCTGGAAAGTATAAGTGTTTGAATGGTAAAATGATGATAATTTTAATGTGGACCTTTAACTTTGGTAAATTTACACTTATAACCCTGAACTATGAAAACTTGTCATAATTAACCCTGAACTTGTGTAACTTGTTAAAATGAATGTTACTTCCAGAATAAGCTAATTAAAGACTTGACTTGAATAATATTACTTGAATCTTGCTAAGTATGGAAACCTACTAATTATGGAAATCTGCTAAAAATAGAAAGTTACTAAAAATAGAAGTTACTTATAATGGGAAGATAACTGAACCCCTTTCGTATTTCTGTCTTCTACTCCTTTAGGTTCAAGGAAGGAGTGATCTTGATCCCTGTCAGCTACTCTTGTGTTTGTGCTTGCTATTTAAATAAGGTACAGATATTCTGCTCTTCTTGTAAAGAGCCTTCGTCTCATTTCTGATTCCTGATTCATTGTTATGTTTTCCCTTGTATTGTGAACCATAGTTTGACCTTTGCTTTAACCTTTGTCTTGAACCTTGTCATGAACCTGAACTTGAACCTTGATACACTTGATATGAACCATTTGAGTTGAACCTTCGACTTGAACCCTGCTATGACTCTTGACATGACTTATTGAACTCTGATAACCTGAATAATTAAGACCTTGAGTACTTGAAGGTTCATAGAATTTTACAACTACTTTTTTTTAGATATATATGAAGAGGTTTTTGAAATATTTCTTTAAAGGACTTTTATTATGAAACTGTTCTAAGAACCATATTATTAAAATCATGTTAAAAAGGATTTTCTTATAATAAACTATTATGAACCTTCCAGTATTTGACCTTTCTGATATGGACCTCCTGATAATGAACTCCTGCATTTATCTCCTGTCTTGAACCCTGATATGAACCCTGATATGATACCTGACATTGGATACCTGGACTTGAACCTTGATACACTTGATAGTATAACTGGATTGAGAAAACCTTTTTGATAAATTATGAAAATGTTTTAAGAAATTATTGGTAAGATTATCTTTATAGAAACCATTTTTAAATAACCTCTTTTATGAAACCTTTTAAAGAATACTTTTATGGAAAACGGTATTTAAGGATTTTGACACTTATGATATGAATCCTGATATGAACCCTGATATGAACCCTGTTATGACACCTGATACATGATACCGAGACTTGATACTTGACCCTCACCACAGTTTGAGACTACGAGCCATCTACTAGGCATGAGGGTTTCATGTCCATGTCGGTGATGCACCGCCGGCATGACTAGTGTGTAGCCCTAGTGATTTGGTTACGCCGTCCCCGATCTTGACTTGATTTATTACGTAGAGGAAGAACCCTGTGGCCTGCGGGGGCGTATGGATGCATCCTAGACTTGTCTTGTTCTTGTTACTTGTATTACTTGGTGACTGGCGAGTGTGTGCGATACACGCCTTTCACACCCCTGGGAGCTAGCTACTCCACCCCTGGAGGTATCCCCTCACCCTGTACTTGGTATGCTGAGGTCACCCCTCCATACACCCTGATATGTGACTTGATATGGTTTGACTTTGAGATTGATTTTGAGTTTTGGGCTCGTAGTGGATTACTGTTTTCCCGAAACCTTGTAACCCTTTTGACCTGACACTTGACCTGACATTTGACCTGACTTGATTTCGACTTGGGCTAGTGGTGGGTTCTGGTTTCATTTGCACCTACCTTTGTAACCATTCTTAATTCCTGGTATGTCTGCATAACTCTTGTATTCCTTTTCCCGACTCTTGTTACTCCTGGTATTATTTCTTTTACTTTATATTTCCGTTACTACTGCTTTGTTTCCGTTATATCTGTTCACTGGGCTTTTTAAGCTCAGCCGCACGTTTTCTTTTCGTGTGCGGCAGGTTATAAGCAGGACGACGGGTTGGGTATGAGTGAAGAGACTTTTGGACTTAGAAGACCTTGATAATCATTCTGAAGTAGAAGTCATTAGAAGGATTGCATTCGCAGACTTAGTATTTAGTTTTGTTTCATTCTTAACCTTATAATGTTAGTATTTCATTTGTAACCTTTGACATTTTATTGTATTACTATTGAAGTATGCTTTGTTTGATCTGATATGAAACCATTAACGTGACATCTTTACCCTTGTCGGGTTGGGGTGTTACAAATGGATACTCGGTCAGATGTGTGTGTGCTCAGCAACGGTTGCAGGAAAAGCAGTGACGACAGACACAACTATTACTGGGAGTATACACCAGGTATGTTCATACATCTATTTCTCTATATGGATAGTATGGTATTTTCTTGCGGATGCAAGGCTGAGATCTTGGTTACCAAGGGTTTGCTGGTTGAAGCAAAAGGAAATATACTTGGTATGGAGATCATCAGGGATCAGAGTGGTAATACTCTGAGGGGGTCACAGTCCAGGTTTCACAACGGTAAGTTGGTACAGACTTTGTTGGAGGGACACTCCATACTGTCATTGGAGGGTAGTCTATCAGGGGACTGTGATGTGGAAAAGAATGGTAAGTGATCATATACATATGCGGTTGGAAGCCGGGAATATCAGATGGTCTGCACGAGACCTGACATAGCATCTGTAGATGTGGGTATGTTGGATAGGTCTGATCGTGGATTACAGACATACGTACAGGTTTTTGTGGATTTTGACTACGCTATGGGTAGATCGATCACTGTCATGGGTAGATCAATCACAAGGTACGGGTTTATGATACAAGGATGTGCAGGAAGCTCGGAAGCTATGATGCTGCACATGGAGGCTTTGTCAACAACTGAAGCGGCGTATATGACACTTACGGAGCCTGCAAAGGAGGCTATTTGGCGAAAGGGACTCTCGATAGAGTCAGGAGCTAAACTAATGTTAGTGGCGGTTGTTGTTACTAGTGCTTTAACGAAGGCGGTCCCTGGTCCGAGGTTCCAGTACAGGTTAAGCTGCTGTGTATCGGAGATGGCTAATATGATACTAAGGTGGAAATTGTTGTATTATAGTATCCATATTAGCAAGTATTACTAAGTCTAAGGGGTCATTGTGTAACTTTAGTTCTTATAGTCAAATAAGGAATGCATATGTTGGTTGCATGCAAACTCAATATATACCAACAGGGTGTCAAACGATAGCTTGGTCCGAGTATTCGTAAGTCACGGTTTCTCTTGTAGCAGCCGGTTTCAACTCATTAAAGGGTTGGTTTTCTTCCCCCCTCATCTCTACAATAAAGAGGTGAGGGGGGAGGGGTTATTGTACCGTTCATTCTTTTCCTTTGATCAATAAACATAATCGTTTGGATCATACGTGTGGGTTCTTCTTTAGTCGGGTTTCGGGTGTGCACGGGTGTGTCGATTTACTTTACGAGTTTGGTATTCCGCATACTTTGCTTCCGGTTTGTTGACATAAGTTCAACAAGTCTCTGACCAATTGTTGAACTTATGTCAACAAACCGGAATCAAACTATGCGGAATACCAAACTCGTAAAGTAAATCGACACACCCGTGCACACCCGAAACCCGACTAAAGAAGAACCCACACGTATGATCCAAACGATTATGTTTATTGATCAAAGGAAAAGAATGAACGGTACAATAACCCCTCCCCCCTCACCTCTTTATTGTAGAGATGAGGGGGGAAGAAAACCAACCCTTTAATGAGTTGAAACCGGCTGCTACAAGAGAAACCGTGACTTACGAATACTCGGACCAAGCTATCGTTTGACACCCTGTTGGTATATATTGAGTTTGCATGCAACCAGGGCCGGATTCGAGCATGTGCAAGGTGTGCGACGGCACAGGGCCTCCGAATTTTAGGGGCCCCAAGATTGAAACACTTCTGTCTTGTTTCTGTTTCAAATTTGATAAGAGACTGTTATTTACGTGATATACTTCAATTCCTGCTAAAAATTTGGTATAATCTATTAGTGTTTTAACTGAAATTAAAAAAGTTTCAGAACTGAAAAGATGGAGATCTGAAATAAATGGGAAGAAGAAGACGACTTAGGTCATTACTTATGACCACGTAAGTTGATCATATTTACACTTTTATCCTTCATTGTCTATTAAATATATAAATATGTGCAAACGGGTTAAATAAATGACAATTTTCACCCTTGGTTAATAAAAGTAATTACAAAATCTTCCAATACGCATTTGAAGTTTTGAACTAGAGGAATAACTTAAATATTGGTTAAAAATGTCATAATTGTATGTGTTTCACTGTTGTTTTATCTCAATACTTACAAAATATGTAGAGTGGTAAGCGTTCGTTTAACATCTATTCAAATATTTTTATTACGGAGGGCCCCAAAATTTATAAAATACGTCTACAGTGTTTATTTGGTAACTGTAGCACAGGGCCTCAAAAATCCATGAGACGGCCCTGCATGCAACCGACATATGCATTCCTTATTTGACTATAAGAACTAAAGTTACACAATGACCCCTTAGACTTAGTAATACTTGCTAATATGGATACTATAATACAACACTCGTTAACATCGCAAGAAAAGAGAAGCTCATATGAGTCAAATTATAATATCTTTTACATACGATGTCCAAATATGTTACACAAAAAATGGATATAGAAATGAAACGAGGGAGGAACAATGATATGATGAAGTGATGATCATTCTTTGTTCGATCTTAGATGAACACTCTCTGGCACTCTTGCATTTGTATGGACGATAAAAAGGACGCACAAGTCCATTAATTACCTTTGCTGCCACATCGTTATTATGCCTAAAAGAATTATTTCTTTTTCCATGTTGTGAATGCTCCAAAATGCTTTGAGATTTGACTGCTTTCCTCTGTTTTCTCCTGCAACGTATATAAACCTTAAGCACAAAACATTTCCAATTAACCAAAACAAAAATATATTCTAAATGAAAAGTTATACTAGATAGAAAGCACATACGAGAAAATGATTATGCATAACTCTAATAAGTTTGTGATTCATTAGATTCATCACATCCTCAACACACTAAGCTACTAAAGTAAAAACACAAATACTAAGGATGTTACATGGCATGACTGAACAGGTTATATTCAAATCTAGCTAATAGCATGAAATAGTTCGTTAGACTTTGAGGATAAATCTCTAATATACTTATAAGCACAAAAAATTGTAGCTTTGGGAAAATGCATATATATATGTGCTCACCATATTTATGCATTTATGCCATATTGTGTGTATGAGCAAAATATGGTTAGTTAGCAACCTTAAACAACTACATACAGATTTATTTATGCGTCTCATTGTTCGTTTTCATTCTCTTATCATCACATGCCTTATAAATTTCAAAATGCAGAGTCCAAATTTATACCTTTAAAGTTCGATAAATATACAAGAAACAACAAATAAGAAGGCATACCTCCTCATGTTATTCAGCATTCAGTTTAATGAGATGATCCGCATGAAGTTACCAATTTTATCTTCTTCTGCCAATTGTAGTTTCACATTGGGGATATTTATCCAAAGCAATGATGTTTCATAGTCACAAACCACTTCCAATGGACCCTTAACCGATGATGGCAGCTCATGTAGCCCCGTGCACCCCCTCATATAAATTGTTTGCAAAGAACCCAACTCACCAAATTCCACTGGCAACTCACTCAGATTTATACAGTCGGATATATCGATGATGCTTAATTTCTGGAGGTTTCTGACTGTCTTAGGTAATGCAACAAGATTTGAGCACGATGCTAGCCGCAAAACATCCAAATTTGGGAAGTTCCCGAATTCCTCGGAAAGTGAAGTAAGCTCGTGGCAATTAGTGATGCAGAGTTTTCTCAAGCGAAGTAGATTGCATAACATTACAGGAAATGTAACTAAATCATCACAAGAGTCGATATCCAACTCCAAAAGGCTTGGCAACTTGTTGGTGATTCCATCAGTACATTTGCTGAAACTGTTGCCTATTTTGCACATGATTAAGGAAAGTTTCTGCAAGTTTTTCAACTCAAGTATCGATGTACTAATAGAAGATATTGAAACATGATCCAACCTAATGCTAGTTAGGCTTGACAAATATAGAGGTGGGGGAAGGTTCTCAATCTCTGAGAAGTAATAACCATAGTTTGTGATGATTAGGACCTTTAACTTCTCTATGTATTTTATAAATCGTGGCAATGGATGCATCTTTGACAGGAAGTTCATTACAAGCACTTCCACTTTTGAGGCTTGCACGTCGTTCCATTTGACAGAGAAATTATTTTCATCTGTCATTAGTAGCATACATAATAGGATTTAAAGATTGATACGTATAAATTCTGAGTCTATACATCTTTAAACATTAGGGAAGCGAGTCAAACCTGTGGAAATTGATACGAGGCGTGCGTTGATAGCGTGTGGCACTTCAGTAAGATCTTTTCCATCTGGTTTTATAATCAGCCGCTCTCTTTCTTCTGCTGGTTCTTTACTGCTCAAACGAATAGCTAGTGTTCTCATCAAGTCATGTTGCCTAACAACTTTCTCCTCACAATAGTTGGCGATCACAGGTGAGTTTTTTCTGCAATTAAATGTAGAATGTAAGACCAAATAATAGCTTATTCTATAGACGTGCAGGTATGTTAGGAAATGGTATCAATTGTTTCTTAAAAAAAGATTAGGCTACCATCAATTTTTCTTGATAACTGTACTATAGATTCTACAAGATAAGAAAAAAAGGTAACTGATCCTCTAGCTTGCAGACCCACCGACCGGTCTTACAAACAAAATGGGAGGTTTAAATCTCGTAACCCCATGTTAAATACATAGTTGAGGTTGGTAAAGACTATACAAATTCGGAATAGAAATGGCATTGTTTAAACAATGTAATAAGGCTCTCAAACTGTTTGAAAAGTTCAATTTATTTCTTTACCACAGGGGACATCAGAAGTCAAGTACCTTATTGGCAGCAGGGTAGCTAGATTTTTGTAGGAGAGCTCAAAGAGTTGGTTTATGGTACCTAACCCCCCTTCATCATGCTTGTATAAATGGACCCACATGTCCATTAGCATTGTAGCCGCGATCTTCTGATCTTCAGGAAATAATCCTAAGTCCAAGTAGCATTGCTTGATTATGGATCTTTCCTCTAGCACATCTAAACTCCTTGATAGACAAAGCAACATATCCTTGTCTAAATCTAAAACAGATTGCTTCTCTTCAGACAATTTTTTCAACATGCCATGCCAACTTGAGATATTTGTACCCTTTAGCAAACCACCAATTACACTAAGGGTCAGTGGATGATTCTTGCAACACGCCACCAACTACAAAACGACATTCAGAGTGTGGTTAGCAATAATTTCTAAAAATTAAACAAAAAACAGCCCAAAAGAAAAGAAAAGTAGCAATATGTTTTGTCGAGACAGGAATATGAATCATGCAGAATTCAAGAGAAGGTTTCATGGCACCTGATCAACAAGACTATTTGGTATATCATCATTATGATCAAGTCCAAACTCCGAAAATGCCGAGTGACAAAATAGATTGTTGGCATCTTCATCGCTTAGAAGTTTCAATTGATATGTCTCGAATTGTGTAAAGGTGCTCCTAGACGTAACAAGAATCGTGTATCCACGTAACTTGAACTTGAAGCGCTTAATAATGGAATCAGACCATACATCATCCAGTACTAATAGTTTTTCAGATTCATTGTCACCCAAAAAACTCCCCCATTTTCTAATTGCATCATAATCGTTGACAAAATCGAGTTGCTGACCACTGTGATTGGCTTCAAGTAAATTTTTGATGACCATCTTTAAATTGGGTGTCTCTGAGATGGTAGCAAAGTAGATGCTTTTGAATTTTCCTGTATAAACAAGAGCACCATTATAAATAATGGAAAGATTTGAAAACGAGTATATGTTACGATACCAACTTCAAACTTCCTTAATAAGATGTAACATAACTACGAAGTGAGTACACAAAGTTTATACCCTCACAGATAAGTAACTTCAACTTACAACTGCAACAATTACCTTGGATCAAACAAATTTATTTAAGAATATATCACACATATTAGCAAATGTAGTTCATATTCGACAACCTACAACCCAAGAACACAGAAAGATAGAAGCTTTGCACAAGTAAGTACCCTAATCGATCCTTGATTAGTATTGAAAGAATGATGTACAAACCCCTTCCCCCCTCACCTCCTTTTATAGAGATGAGGGGGAAGGAAAAACCGACTCCAATATGGACTCATAGTCGGCTGTTACAAAGACACGGGTTGGGCTTGGGACACAAGCCAATCAACCGACTCATACATGGCTAATAGAGTTTAACACTAAGACCCCTAGACTTATTCATAAGCTAATATAGAGACTAATATTGTAACAATTTCCACCTTAGGCTTTATATTAGCCTACACCGACGCTCAGCAACTCCAAGCAATGCTGAAACTTAAGTCCAGGTACCACCTTCGTCAAGGCATCCGCAGCATTGTGTTCAGTACCCACCTTCAGAACTTCAACCGTCTTTGCTTCCAAGACCTCTCTGATAAAGTGATAACGCACATTGATGTGCTTAGTCCTTTCATGAAAAGCATGATTCCGCGATAAGTGAATCGCGCCTTGATTATCACAATTAACTGCCACAGTGTTAAGCTCCACGCCCAACTCTTCCAAGAGTCCCCTTAGCCAAATAGCTTCCTTCACAGCCTCCGTAAGGGCCATATACTCCGCCTCTGTAGTTGAAAGAGCCACCACGTGTTGTAGCGTTGCCTTCCAGCTTACAACACATCCCTGTACTAAAAACGCGTAACCTGTGATCGACCTACCTTTATCCGGATCCTTTGCGTAGTCTGAATCAACAAAACCTGTTACGTCCACATGGTTGCCATGATTTGTCCCAAACACCAAACCCACGTTTGCAGTACCCCGCAAATATTTCAAAATCCACTTCACTGCTTCCCAATGATTTTTACCTGGATTCGCCAAATATCTGCTAACAACACTTACTGCATACGCTATGTCTGGCCTCGTGCACACCATCAAGTACATTAAGCTCCCAACCGCATTTGAATACGGCACCTTACTCATCCTTTCAACATCACAATCCCTAACCGGACAATCCTTCAACGACAGCTTGAAGTGCCCACCCAATGGCATCTGAACCGATTTCCCATTGTCTATTCTAAAATTATTTAAAATCTTAGAAACATACCCGGATTGTGACACCCTCAGAATCTTGCGACTCCGATCCCTGATGATCTCCATACCAAGAATCTTCTTTGCTTCCCCGAGTTCTTTCATGTCAAACTCCTTATTAAGCAAAGACTTGATAGACCCAATCTCAGCCTTGCTTTTACAAGCAATCAGCATATCGTCTACATATAACAGTAGATAGATATACTCACCTGGTGCATAACTCCTGTAATATACGCAGCTGTCGTAACTGCTACGCTTAAACCCGTTGCTCAGCATGTACTCATCAAACCTCCTATACCATTGCCTAGGTGACTGCTTCAAACCATAAAGGGATTTCTTTAACAAACATACCTTGTTACCTTGTTCATATCCTGGTGGCTGCCTCATGTAGATCACTTCTTCAAGATTTCCATGTAAAAATGCCGTCTTTACATCAAGCTGCTCCAGCTCATAATCTCTACACGCAGTCAATGCAAGTATAACCCGGATAGATGTGTGTCGAACTACCGGAGAAAATACTTCATTGTAGTCAATACCTGCCCTCTGTGTGAATCCACGAGCCACCAACCTAGCCTTGTACCTAGGCTTTTGAACACGTTCAATCCCTTCCTTTATCTTGAACAGCCATTTGCAGCTCACCAGCTTTTGCCCAGCTGGATGATCTACTAACTCATAGGTCTTATTCTTTCTCAGAGAATCCATCTCTTCATCCATAGCAGCTTTCCACTTAGAACTGTCTTCACAAGCAACTGCCTCCTGATATGTCAATGGTTCATGAGTATCTTCTTCCTCTGCTGCAGCAAACGCGTAAGCAGCCATATTACTCTCATCCCGAAACCTCAAAGGTTTCGTTCTTGTCCTTGGCTCTCTATCCCGAACCAACTGATAATCTGTGAGATCCGGTGTTTGATCATGATCCTGATCCCCTGCATCTTCATCATTGCCATCTTCCTGATCATCTGTCTGATCTTCCTCAAGCGTATGATTATTTAACCTTTGCAGTTCCACCTCAACCTGTAATTCCTCAACAGACTTATCAGTACCTGCACCAGAATCCTTCAATGTGTCTTTGTACATGACACTTTCATTGAAGACCACGTTCCTGCTAGTGACTATTTTAGGTGATTCATTATCAAGCCTATATAGCCTGTACCCCTTCACACCTTCAGGATACCCCAAAAGAACGCATTTTACCGCTCTCGGCTCGAGCTTACCTTGTTTAACGTGTGAATATGCGACACAGCCGAAAATTCTCAACATCCCATAATCACTTGGATGTCCCGACCACATCTCCATAGGTGTCTTTTTCTCAATCGCTGTCGATGGTGACCTATTGATAAGATATGCGGCCGTACATGTCGCTTCCGCCCAGAAGGTCTTGGGCAATCCAGACTGAATTAATAAACAGCGTACCTTATCCATGAGAGTTCTATTCATCCGTTCTGCTAATCCATTCTGCTGCGGCGTCCCGGCAACTGTCAAATGTCTAGCAATCCCACTCTCTGTGCACAACTGTTCAAACTCCCGGTTACAGAACTCAAGACCATTATCTGTCCTAAGCTTCTTAACCGTCCTCCCGGTCTGATTTTCTACTAACTGCTTCCACTCTTTGAACTTTCCAAATGCTTCGTGTTTGAACCTGAGAATATAAACCCATACCCTCCTGGAATAATCATCAACAATAGATAAGAAGTACCTCTTACCTCCCAATGATTCCACCTGAGACGGACCCCATAAGTCTGAATGAACATAGTCTATCACTCCCTGAGTAGTGTGCCTTCCTACACCGAAACTGACTCGATGTGACTTTCCCAGAACACAATTCTCACAAAAATCGAGCTTACCTAGACTCTTCTTTCCAAACAGCTCCTGCTTTTCTAGCACCTGAAGTCCCGCCTCACTGATATGTCCCAGACTTTTGTGCCAAACCTGCGCAAGACTGTCTTTTTCTTCAACACTAGCATTAAGTTCACCCGCCACTGCATGGCCATCCAAAGAGTATACGCAATTATCCCTTCGGGTTCCAGATAAAATAACCCTGGAACCATTAATCACCTTGATTTTGCCCGACTGCATTTTTATGGTATATCCCTCTTTTTCAAGAGTTCCCAGCGATATCAAGTTTCTTTTCAATTCAGGAATATACCTGACATTGTGTAACACAAAACTTGACCCATCTTTCAGTTGTACCCTTACCTTGCCAATACCTCTGATCTTGCACTCCTTGTTGTCACCCAACAGTACCCTGCCCCCATCGCATTCCAGAAAATCAAAAAATAAATCTAACCTGGGTGTCATGTGGTATGAACCTCCTGAATCCATGATCCAATCTAGCAGAGCCTCTGCACTCATAACCATCATCACCTCAGAACCGTCATAAATCGAACCACTGGAGCTTGGCTGATCATCTTTCTTGACGAAACCATTTGACTTCTTGCGATTATTCTTTGGACAGTTTCTCTTCAAGTGCTCCTCAGATTGGCAAATATAGCACTTGAGTCTTCCACCTCGAGACTTCGATCTTGACTTTCCCCTAGACTGATGCGAATTCCTGCGATCAGTTCTTCCCCTCACGTATAACCCTTCACCATCATCCCCCTTCGCCTTGGATCTTTCTTTGATTTCCTTCGAATTCAGTGTGGCCATCACATCCTCCAAAGTCAAAGCTTCCCGTCCATAAAGCAAGGTATCCACAAAGTGTTCGTATGATGCTGGTAAAGAAGTGAGTAATAATAAAGCAAGATCTTCATCCTCGAATTTTACCTCAATATTTGCTAAATCAAGAACGATTTTGTTGAACTCATCTATATGCTCGGAAATCGTACGTCCAGCCGGCATGTAGAATGTATACAACTTCTTCTTCAGGAACAACTTGTTGGCCAAGGACTTTGTCATGTACAAAGTCTCAAGCTTGGACCAAACCCCCGCTGCAGTCGTCTCCCCGGTAACCTCTCTCAGAACCTTGTTACCTAAACACAAAATCATGGCACTGTGAGCTTTCTTGTTTAGCTCAGCTTTCGCTGTAGCATCCATATTTGCGGGTAAAACCTCCAGAGCTGCTTCACATCCATGTTGGATTAATAAAGCACGCATCTTGACTCTCCATAACCCGAAATCACCAGTTCCATCGAATTTCTCGATCTCAAACTTGGCTCCCGTCATTCTTTAATCCCTTTATTAATTTGCTAAACCTTGTGAAAAACCTCACAATCACAAACCAACAAAGTCCCTTGTGCAATACCCTTCAAATATAATAACCTTTTTGCTTTAAGAATAAAACAAAAATAATAATAATTGAATCTATAAAGTCTTGGACTTATCCTACCAAAACTTTAAAACAATATATTACGGAGTAATACTTTGAAGTATGTGGCAAAAAACAACAACCAGATCTACTGTTCACCTTCTTCTTTATCTGTCACCTTAAAAACGAATCGACCAGAAAAATTAGTCGATCTTCAATACACCGAAAACCAACCAAACCTCAAGTCTTCTATACCTTGTCGCAAACCCGGACAATCGAAGACCCAAGCACCCTTCTCTGTCGATATCAACCTGCTGCTCGTTCTTGTTGTTCTGAACCGAACTCAAGAACCCTTCAAGATGATCGAACCTAGCTCTTGTTAGTCTCCAACCGAGCTCTGATACCACTTGTAGTATTCGACAACCTACAACCCAAGAACTAAAAACGGAACCGATCGACTTCTCGAAGAATATTGACACACAACGATAGCAACAATAATGTGACAGAAAGATAGAAGCTTTGCACAAGTAAGTACCCTAATCGATCCTTGATTAGTATTGAAAGAATGATGTACAAACCCCTTCCCCCCTCACCTCCTTTTATAGAGATGAGGGGGAAGGAAAAACCGACTCCAATATGGACTCATAGTCGGTTGTTACAAAGACACGGGTTGGGCTTGGGACACAAGCCAATCAACCGACTCATACATGGCTAATAGAGTTTAACACTAAGACCCCTAGACTTATTCATAAGCTAATATAGAGACTAATATTGTAACAGCAAATACATTTCATCTTCCATAGCTAAGATCACAGTAAAAAAATGCCCCCTACCCGAAAGAATAAGAAGGCTTGTCTAGCTATGACTTTTGTCATCAATATATAATATGAATAACCATAGTTGCCGTAAGCATCAGTCATAATTTAATTGAAGTCATTTAGAGTTAATTAGCATCTAAAAAAATTAAAGGCAAACTCAGACACCCTAAACTATCCACACTATGCCAAAGGCCCTTTGGTACTAGTCGCAGAGAGATTATTCAGCTCTAATCAATTCGAATGTGTATATTTAAAAAAAACTCATTGAGCTTATTTTGAGTTGTCATATACTTATACAATAATCAAATATGACTATGTAATCAACTCCTACAAGTAGTCGGCATAACGGACATCTTAAGCAAAAGTATGATAAAGGGTAAAATTTGAATACCTTGAATATCAGGATCTCCACAAAGCTTAGTTACCAAAGTTGTCTTTCCATAACCTCCTCCTGCCGAAACAACAACAACAGAACAATCATCAACCACAGAATCCTTAAGCACCATCTTTTTCAGTTCCTTAGCTCGATCCTCAAATCCTATAACAAAACCATCAAGCACAGGAACTTTAGATAGCCAACCACTCGAACTCCCTTTATCCCCCATTCTCTGTTCCACATCTTTCACCACCACCAATGTTTCCTTTATATCCCTAATCATCACAAACTGAGCATCAATCTGACAGAATCTCAGCAACGACGCATTCAGTTTGTCTAACTTACACGCGTGCTTGTATTTCTTATAATAATTCCATTTTACACGCTCACATTTTCTAACAATAGCCTCGGCGCCTTTTATCTGAGCTATGAACATATCTTTCTCATGCTGTGGTCTATCTTGTTTTTCAATAAGTTTATCGATGTCATGGAAGAACGGTTTTATTCTAGTTAAGGTTTCTTGTATTTCAAGGAGGATAGACTTAAAGTGTGAGGTTTTCTTGATAACATATATTATGGCATCTGTTAATTTAGAAAGAACTTCCCCTACCCCAGCTCCTACCCCAGCTCCTATCAAAACTGCTGCAGCCATTGGTGAACAAGAACAACTTTAATTTCTGTAGAGAAAATGAAGCTAGGTTCAGATTGATATTGAAGTTGAAATTGTGATTGCTGAATAAGTTCCACGCGTTTGTTTAAAAGGAAAACTTATTGTGGAAAATAACAAGAAACTGCTTTATTTTATATTCTTTGCGTAATATCCAAGGAATAACGAGCAGTCAATTCTGCAAATGTGACCCACCATTTATTTGACACAAGTCATGGTTGAGCATATTTTCAATTTTGATTGAGCAAAAGTAAGCAAGTTGTATCACTATCGTCAATAGAGCAATCTCAGCAGCGCAACATCAATCAATCGAGCAATATCAAACCGGGTACTATTTTTTAAAAGTTTACACGTGTCAAGATTTTAAGTTGGTCGTGCATAGTACAAGTAAAGTGCGCGAAATTCATAACCTTTTTAGAACTTAAAAAAGGCCATTTTATTAAACTTTCTTTCAAAAATATTCTTTTTGGTAATTTTCCTTTTTTTTCTTTTCTTTCGGTTTATACTCTTGTTTTCTATATTCTAGATTATAATAAGTTAATAAGCTTATTCAAGTTCATAAATATTCTTTATCATCACTTGATTCTTACAATTTAATTTATAGGTTCTGGAAAAGATAGACCAAACAAAATAACAAAGCTTAAACAAATACAGTATCTCTTAAAAGTCAATGCCGGTCAATGCATAGTGAGAAAACAAATTAGTCGTCCCTAACTAATAAGTACTAGTAGTTGACTATTGTACTCCAATCAGGTTCTGAGCTCCATCGCATCAGTTTCATTTATTTTTTATGTTTTTTGGACGTATTAACCACTTTATTCCAATCAGGAACTATTCAAGTCTTCTATGAGTAGTAGTTTCCAAGTTTTTTTTTTTTTTTTTTTTTTTTTTTTTTTTTTTTTTTTTTTTTTTTTTTTATGTTAAAGATTTATTGGATTTAATAGATGAAGTTTTTTCTCAAGTTCACAGGTTTAAAATCACAGAATACAGAACACACAAATACTGGAATAAGCTCTCCAATTAACAAAAAAAAATAAGCTCAAAAACTTTGATGTGTTACACGCATCTACCACAAGCTCGGTAGGTCATGTATTTATAGAGATTGATACATGCTCACCCATCCTACTACAATTCGAATTCCACAAGATAATCCTAAACCGACTACAATTCTGGAATCCTAATCTGAGTACAACTATGACACTATGACTGACCCATTAGCTTGGTGTCGGTTCAACTGCCCATTGGCTCGGGTCAGTTAATTAGACCAATATTCACCCCCCTAATTTCTGACTCGAGATATGGAGGTCTTCGATTCCAAGTAGCTCTCTCATCTCCTTGAACTTAATTCTTGCAAGAGCTTTAGTTAGGATATCTGCACGCTGTAAATCACCTCTTATATATTCAACTCGTACTTGGCCTCTTTCAACACACACTCGGATAAAATGATAACGTGTATTTATATGTTTGCTTCTCCCGTGAAAAACTGGATTTTTCATAAGCGCGATAGCCTATTTGTTATCAACAAATAAGACCACCATTCTCTCCTCTATTCCGGTTATTTCACCCAACAATCCACGTAACCATATCCCTTGACACGCGGCTGAGGTTGCAGCCATGAACTCGGCTTCACAAGACGATAGAGCCACCGTGTTTTGCTTTTGTGAGCACCAAGTGATAGGTGATTTTCCTAGATAAAATACGTGCCCAGTTGTGCTTCGACCATCATCTTGGTCCATACCATAACTACTATCACTAAACCCCACCAACTGCTTGGTTTTCTCTTGGTTATATCGCACTCCAAAATTCAAACTACCTTGGATATACTGTAGTATTTGTTTCACAGCCGCCATATGTGATTCTTTTGGTTCTTGCATGTAACGACTAACCAAACCAACATAATAAGATAAGTCGGGTCGTATGTGTAGCAAATACCTTAGACAACCAACTCGTCGCCTATATAATGTTGCATCAACTGGTTTTCCTTCCTTATCCAAGCTTAACTTGACTCCAGGTTCTAATGGACATTGAGTAGGATTCGCTTCATGCATTCCAGCATCTTTTAATATCTTCAATGCATAGCCCACTTGACTTATTGAGATACTCGAATCCTCTTGCTTTACTTCTATGCCAAGATAATAGCTCAATTTTCCCAAATCACTCATCTCGAACCTCTCTTGCATTTGTTTCTTGAATTCACCAATTTCGCCAAGCTTCGAACCGGTTACCAAGAGATCATCTACATAGACCGCAATAATCAAGATTGACTTGTTTGTCTTCTTCACATACACTGCTTGTTCGTGTTGGCATCGTTTGAACGACATTTGCTTAAGTACTCTATCAAGTTTTGTATTCCACGCCCTCGGGGCTTGTTTAAGTCCATAGAGCGCCTTTTTTAACTTGTAGATTTTTCTTTCTTCTCCTTTCTTCACGAACCCCTCCGGTTGTGTAACAAACACTTGCTCTTCTAGTTCTCCATGTAGAAAAGCTGACTTTACATCCAGATGATGTAATTCCCACGCTTCTTTTGCGGCCAATGAGATCAATAAACGCACCGTTTCAATCCGTGCTACGGGCGCAAATACCTCGTCATAATCAACTCCTTCCTTTTGAACATAACCCTTTGCTACTACACGAGCTTTATATTTATTAATTGAGCCGTCCGGATTTTTCTTAATTTTAAACACCCACTTTAATCCAATGGGTTTAACATTAACCGGGGGCTCAACCAACTCCCATGTATCATTCTTCTTTATCGACTCAATCTCTTGCTTCATAGCAAACATCCACTCGCTTGAAACTTTTGCTTCTTGAAACGTTCTTGGTTCATCATCTTCTATTAGGTGCAGATTTTGATCTTCATTAACAGTTGAGGTTCTCGAACTGGACCCCAATATGAAGTCATTAAATCTGGTTGGCATAGTTGGAACCCTCGAAGAACGCCTCAAAGCTGATTGAGTTTCTGTCGCATAAGCTGGGTTAGGGTCATTCCCAGCTTCGGCTGGGTTTTCTTGTTCGTCAATGACCAGCTGTTCTTCATCATTCTCATGCTGATTTTCGGCCTCTTGATGATCCTCGACAGCCTCTACTTCTTCGGTCAGACCTGGGTTCACAAATCCACAACCCGTATCAATAGAACCGTGCCATTCTATGACAAACATACCTGGGTTTAGCTCGTGTGTTTCGCTTCCAGCAACATACTTCCAGCCAAGTTCCTCATTAAACTCCGCATCACGACATACCACAACCTTTTTTAGTCTTGGATTGAACAATCGAAAACCTTTTGATCCAGGCTCGTTTCCGATATAAATGAGTCGTGTTGACCTGTCGTCTAACTTGGGTAAATATGGCTTTGTTCCCGTTGCATACGCTACACATCCAAATACCCGCAAACCCTCCAAGTCAGGCTTCTTTCCTTTGAAAGCCTCGTATGGTGTTTGATTAACTAGAGCTCGAGTTGAAACTCTATTAATCAAAAACGTGGCGTGTCTAACTCCTTCAGCCCACATATAATTTGGTACGTCTCGTGCTTTCAAGATGCTTCTAGTCATTCTCATAAGAGTACGGTTTCGCCTCTCCACTACTCCATTCTGCTGCGGTGTGTAGGGAGTGGTTAGATGTCTTGTTATACCCTCGTCTTCATAGAACTTGGTAAATTCTTTTGAAGTGAATTCACCTCCTCTATCGGTCCTTAGGGTTATAATCTTCTTTCCCGCCTTCCTCTCGACTAGAGCTTTAAACTTCTTGAAATATTCAAATACCTCTCCTTTTTCTTTCAAGGCAAAAGTCCACATAAACCGTGAAAAATCATCAATTAAAACGAACACGTACCTATTTCCTGCTATGGATGGTGGAGAAATCGGTCCACATAGGTCAGCATGTATAAGTTGAAAAACATGTGTTGCCCTAAATTTTGCTGCTTTTGGAAACGCCTTCTTGGTTTGTTTTCCTACCAAGCAAGATTCACACAATTTGTTCTCTTGATGAATTATTGGCAAATTTTCAACCATGCCCTTCCTTGCCATTAATTCCATTGTCTCGAAATTAATGTGACCCATCCTAGCATGCCATAACCAAGCATCATCTTCCATCTTCACTTTAAGACACACCGGACTTCCGACTTGGAGCTTTATTTTGTAGAGCCTATTGCTCGTTCTAGGAACCTTCATCAGAAGCTTGCCTTCCGAGTCACGCATGGTGAGATAATTACCTCTCATCCGAATGTCACATCCGCCTTCGGTAGCTTGCCCAAGACTAATAATGTTGCTTTTTAGTTCGGGTAGGTAATATACTCCAGTGAATAATCGTTGCTCGCCCGTTTTCCCTTCAATGATTATCGAACCCTTCCCTTTTATCTCGATGTAGGAGTTATCACCAAACTTCACTCTGCCGGAGATATTCTCATTCAACTCTGAAAAGTATTTTCGGATCCCCGTCATGTGATTGCTTGCCCCATTATCTAGATACCAAGTGTCCTTCTCGTTTGGTTTAGTATTTAATTGGTTTGGGATAATCTTCTCTTCATTCAAGAATACGACTTCTTGAACACTCTTCATCATAAAAAGTGTCGGGTCATCATCATCCTCCTTTTTCAGAAGGTTTGCTTCATGCTTTTGCTTCTGTTCACGTCGTTCGGGGCAGTCAGAAGCAAAGTGACCATATTCATCACATCTGAAGCATTGAATCTTTGAAAGGTCTCGGCCTTTGTTCTTCTTTTGGTCCGTATTGTTCCTGGTGCTGCTTTGGTTTCCTTGGTTGTGGTTATTGGCTCGACCACTACCACGAGATTTGTTTTGACCTTTGCCGTTGCCACCAGTGGAGTTTCTTGCTCGACCTTTCTCAGCCTTGTTCTTATCTGATCTTTCAGCCCTTCCGAACATCAACTTGCCTTGATCTTCAGTAGTGGTGTCAACACCCTTCATTCTACCTTCGAATGCTTTCAATCTGCCAATAGCTTCTTGAAAAGACATAGTATTCAAATCAGCAAATTGTTCTATTGAGGCAACAATTGCAACAAACTTATCCGGTACGGATGCAAGCAGCTTCTTAACGAGTTTCTTGTCTTCATAAACTGTTCCCAAGCTGTTTACTTCAGTTACAATTTTGCCCATCCTGGCCGTGAAGTCATCAACTGATTCGTTTGGCTTCATCTTTAGGGCTTCAAATTCAGTCTGCAACCTTGCTTCTCGAACACGATCAACACCCACGTACCTGGTCTTTAAAGCTCCCCAGATTTCTTTGGCTGTGTTGAATTGTGATACTTGAAAAACAAGTTCCTCTGGAATCGCCTGGAAGAGTAAAGCTACTGCCATATGATCCTTCTTCTCTTCGACTGGTGTTTCATCCGTTGGTTCCAGCGCCTCAAGTATTCCATGGACTCGGAATACAACTTTAACTCTAATTGCCCAGATGTTATAATTTGTTGCTGTTAACATTGGACATTGAAGAGCAGCCTTGGTATCCTGGACAGTAGGTGGTCGACTGGATTCACCTTCCACCATCTTTCTCCGATGCCTTCTGCTGTAAGTTACAGGTGTGACTGGTTGTTCTCCTTCCAGCCCTTCGTTAGTGAACCTGGCTCTTGATAAAGAAAATAAGCTCAAAAACTTTGATGTGTTACACGCATCTACCACAAGCTCGGTAGGTCATGTATTTATGAGATTGATACATGCTCACCAATCCTACTCAAACTACAATTCGAATTCCACAAGATAATCCTAAACCGACTACAACTCTGGAATCCTAATCTGAGTACAACTATGACACTATGACCGACCCATTAGCTTGGTGTCGGTTCAACTGCCCATTGGCTCGGGTCAGTTAATTAGACCAACATTTTTCTCTTCATATTATTCAAAAAAGGGGATTTTTTTCAAATGTATGAGGTTTAACTGGGTTTTTCTCTGATCATTTTTAACATGGCTACCTCAAATGTGCATGGTGAGTTTTAATCCTAGAGCTCTTTTGAAGGGGTCAATTGACTCACCATTAGACTCAATGGCGTACAGAAAAATATTTTGGGCCTTCGCATAGTCATATGTATACGATAGAGATGAACGGTCACGATAAAGCAATAATATTACAAGCATGCTTGATGTCTCGAACTTGAAATTTAAAAACCGGGCATAATATTGACCACATGGATTTTTGAAAATCAAATATATGAACAATCAGAAGCTAGCATATTTGTGGAACAAGACTTACATAAACAGGTTTTATGAATAAAAGTCAATATACTTTTTGTTTAATTAAGATTTATTTTGATACTCATATAACCCATTGGCATTGATTATCATGCAAATACAAGTGGATATATATTATAGGGCAGTGTGCTTGTCGAGAATAAGGTTAGACTTTTAGTTTTCATAAGCAAATGGAAAGTAATATGCACATCACAAAATTAATTCAGTAATACACATGGTAAAATATCACATATACATATTTGTGGTATGCACATAACTTATTATGGTGTATATATCACCGCCCTATGCAAATACCCTTGAAGGTTTAGTTATTTACATTAATAGCCTCAACTTTGGGTGAGGTTTAAAAAAACACAGTACATTGGTTCGCCGTTCGTCACTTCGTTGCTCCCCTGCCCCTTTGAGAGCACGGTACAGGCGACGGATACCCGCCATTCGTAAAAAAAAAACACCATTGGCGTCGCCTTAGTGCCTTGTCGACGGCGCCATTGGTTCGCCGTTCGTCACTTCGTTGCTCCACCAGTGGAGCGTTTTTTTTTTTTTTTTTTTTTTTTTTTTTTTTTTTTTTTTTTTAGTGAGAGGGTATTTTGGTGGGGTTTTTGCGGGATCCACATACACTAATAACGTATACTACCTCCGTCCCAAAATAATTGTCTAGTTTGACTTTTCAGAGTAAAACTTGTTCAACTTTGACTTTAACTATTTTTGTGGGTGTTATATAATATTTTATGCAAAATATATAAATTGATTGTGTTTTAAGTGTATTTTTCGATGGTATAGTTTTTCATCAAGTATTATATAACAAAAAAAAAAAAAAAAAGAATTTAAAGTCAAAGTTGAACCAGTTTGACTCTGAAAAATCAAACTGAACACTTATTTTAGGACGGATGGAGTATTTGTTTTATTGCTAAGGATGGTACTTTAGTTATTAGTGTGTTAGAGGACACGGAGTGGTAGACTGGTTGCAAACGGGTTGGAGCAACCCGCTGGGGAACACCGTCGCCGACCTAGCAGGCTGCCCAACGGGTTGAAATCTGCTGGCTTGGCTACCAGCTGCTGGTTGCGTTATTTTGTTCCAAGAAATGACCGTTCAACGGTCAAAAAAACCCCAAACGCTCCCTATATTCAATATTTAGCAACGGCTAAAAAAAAAAAAAAATTCCCTCTTTATAAACCCATTTCTTTCACATATTTAACCACAAACAACTAAAATCTTCACCCCAAATACATCACTTTTATCACAAAATGGATTCATCTTCCTCCTCTTCTTCATATTGTGATCCGCCTTCTCTTTTCGACTCGTCAACGGGGAGCACTTTTAACTTTTTCCAAACGGTTTTAGACGCGTATCAAGACACCGGAAGCTCTACCGACACCCGTAGGTACATTGATCGGGAACGGGTCGAAGCTCACGAAACACTAATGCGTGACTATTTTGTTGAAGACTCGAAATTCGACGAGTCAGTTTTCCGTCATCGTTTTCGCATGAGCCAAAGGTTGTTTTTGAAGATTGTTGGTGATATTGAAGCTAGGTTCGAGTACTTTCAAGAAGGATACGACGCTCGGGGGAAAAAAGTTTCACGGCTTTACAGAAATGCACATCGGCGATCAAACAATTGGCGACGGGTGAACCTCCAGACGCGTACGATGAGTATTTATGCATGGCGGAAAGAACATCACGCGAGACCCTCGAGTATTTTTGTGATGCGGTCATTTTTTTATACGAAGCGGAGTTTTTACGTAAGCCAACATCTCACGATGTTGCTTTCATCACACAAGCACACGAAGAAAGACACCACATTCCAGAAATGCTTGGTTATCTTGATTGTACACACATCGAATGGGCGAGGTGTCCTAGATACTTAAAAGGGCAATACACGAGGGGTGATCATAAGGTGCCGACTATTATGATTGAGTGTGTCGCTTCTCACGACTTGTGGATTTGGCACTCGTATTTTGGTCCTGCTGGATCGAACAACGATGTGAACGTTTTGAATCAGTCGCCATTGTTTCAAAACGTGCGTAATGGATCCGCACCAGACACTTCATTTAGCGTAAATGGACGATATTACAAGCATGGGTACTACCTTACCGATGGAATCTATCCTAGGTGGGCTACGTTTGTTAAGGCATACCGGCATCCGGTCGAAGAGGACGAAAAGAAGTTCAAAAGACTCCAAGAGGCGGCAAGAAAGGATGTTGAGCGGGCCTTTGGTGTTCTCAAGGGGAAATGGAAGATTTTGGAGCGTCCCCTCCGGTTCACGACAAAACAGAAGATCGGGAAAGTCATCGCCACATGTACTATATTGCACAACATGATCATAAAAGACGACGGGAGGGCAATATCACAGGTTCGTATTATGGATCCACCTGCCCCTATAGCTTATAACCGGAATGTGCTGCGGGAGATACATGACGAAGAAGTCCATCATCGCCTCCGGTATGATCTGACAGCGCATATATCGGGTTTGGACTTAGCATACCTTGATGACCCAGCGGATCAGCCACCACCGATCGAGACATTGATTTAGGTGTCTTTATGTAGTATTTTATTTTCTAATGATGTCGTTTATGTAGTTTTTTTAATTATGTTTAGGTTTATGTAATGTTTATGTCGTTTATGTAGTTTTTTTTTTAGTTTATTTTAATTAAATGTTTAAGTTTTTTATTATAAATGTTTGATTAAATTAAATGAAAAAAAAATGTGAGGGTTGAAAAAGTGATGAATGCCTAAGAATTAAGTTGGGAGGGTTGGTTGAGAGGGTTGGAAGGGTAAAATGAGTTGGAGAGATGTTATTGGTGGAATTTGAGAGGGTTGAAATGTAGCACTACATGACTCCTTGTGCCCTTATTAAGATGGTGCTAAAGTGGCGCTAAAATAACACACCAATAAATGTATGACAAAAGATCAATATAGAACTCATATTTGTCATAGAACCAATCAATCAATCCTAGTCATTCATTTTTTTTTATCAAAATAAAAAAAATAAATTTTCACCATTTTTTTAAAAATTAAATATCTCGCAAACCGTTAATCGTTACGTGAAAAAAATTATACCATCGCGACGAGAATTAAATTATCTTTCTATAGATATGCATTGTTATATACTTTCGACGAATTTTTTTTTTTTCAAAATTTTCGCCCAGAAAAATCACATGTGATTCGTTAAAATCAAATCATATGTGATTTTTACGAATCACATGTGATTCGTAAGAATCATATGTGATTTGTAAAAATCAAATTATATGTGATTTTTACGAATCACATATGATTTTTCTAGGCGAAAATTTTAAAAAAAATCGTCGAAAGTATATAGAATTGCATATCTATAGAAAGATAATTTAATTCTCGTCGCGATGGTGTATTTTTTATAGCTTGAAGATTTACCGTTTGCAAGATATGTTATTTTTTAAAAAAAGGTGAAAAATGGTTTTTTATTAATTTAGATAAAAAATTGATGGCTATGATTGGTTAATTGGTTCTTTGACAAATATGAGTTATATATTGATCTCACCTTATAAATGTTATTGGTGTTGTGCTTCACCTAGCACTCTTATAAGTTCGCCCATGATTAAACTACTTTGCTGATGGTTTGAAAACGATTAATAAACTTTAGAATAAAATCATGACCATGGTTGTTATATCAATTGTAGGCAGCATTCTCAAACATGAATAAGACGTGCATGCATGTTTTCTTTTCTTTCTTATTTTTTTGTTTTTTGTTTTAGTTTTTGTTTTGCTAATCCAACATTAATGATAAAATCATATCTATACTATACAAAGCACGACTAACTTTTATTTAAAACTTAAAAAACTTAAAAATGAGTAATGTGATATACCTAAACTACCTTTTTAAATTTCAAATTCTTTTTTACATACTTTTAATTAAAAATGGTAAGAACATCTACCACTTTAATAGTTTAAATATTGTTTAATCCTTAAACTTTTATATTTTTTTGCTTTTAATTACAATGACTACAAATTGAACCCGCAAGGGTCACACAAAAACCAGAAGTTTGCAAATATAATTATTTGCCGCTATACACTGTCGTTTTGCACGAGTATTCGTCTAGTTTATCATTATACCCTCCTCAACATTTTTTTTGTCTATGTGGTATTTAAGGGTGCGTTTACTGTGCAAGTAAGAGACAATTACCAAAATTCGGTTAAGACTTAAGAGACATTAACGTGCATTATGATTCAGTATTTTGGTATCTTTTGGTGTTAACCCTTTTTATAATAGTCGGATCTAAGACACTGGCCAAGCAACTCGATTGGCTCAGTCGAAAATAAAATAAAATATGGTTATTTCCTAACAGGTCGGGCCTATACACAAAGACACTCGGGCCGCGTTTCTTTTTTCTTAGTGGGAAGGGAATTGTAGGCCCCACTCATATAATAATATTTGTTTTTGAAATTGAACCCACTAAATCCCTTACTTTGTCTGTACGAATAGAGGGAGAAATTTGCAATCTTCCACAGACAGACACACTAACAAACGTGGGGCCCATATACCTTTAGCTAAGAGAAAAAAAATAAACACCCCCTCTGTCTAGCTAATGGATCAGGTATGGTCTAGTAATCTGCGAACCATTTCTCTCTAATCACTCGAAAGAAAACATACACTACGTATTCCGGGGCTCCGCCCAGGGGCGGAGGGATAGTGTAATTAGGGGGGGCGGTGCCCTCAACAAATTGGGCAAAAAAAATTTTATATAGTGCAAAATTTTGGGTTTTACGGGAAAAAAGTTAAATTGCCCTCGGCCAAAAAATGAAACTGCCCTCAACGAAATTTTGGGATGCTGAAATTAGGCTATTTGGCAGTAATTAGGGTGTTTGGATGCTGAAATTAGGGTGTTTGGATGCTGAAATTAGGCTGTTCGGCTGTAATTAGGGTGTTTGGATGCTGAAATTAGGCTGTTTGGAAGCTGTTTTTAGTGGCTGATTTTGCTGCCTTTAGTGCAAAATTTTTTTGCCCCCCATATGCCAAAATCCTGGCTCCGCCCGTGGGTCTTTTGACGTGTTGTTACTAGTTTCTGCTACAGTTCAAGCTCGGGAAGATGGAACACGACTACTCTTCTCTCACGTCATTACCATCCCGGCAACATTATGTAGGAACGTTAAAAATTTGATGATTGAACAAAACGTAATATGGTTGGCATATTCACAAGCATCCATTCTTTTTACCTCACACTAGTTAACATCGTGACTAGTAGAAATGGTAACATTTGTCATATCAATATCTCTTATATACACCAGAATTTGACAACAAAAAAGAAAAATAAAATTTCAGCATTTGTCAATGTGTGGGGGTAATCGGGTATAAGTAGTTTGGCAAAACAGATTAACCTTGACTTTTGAATTTGTCAACAGTTAAATTACTCATACCACACTTGATAAATTTGGGACATCTAGATCTAGTTAACTTTGTTGTTAATTTACCTATATACAAATGATGTTCAATCGCTAGTCGATCTTGAATGAGCATTCAGTGACAAACTAGGATTTGATCATAAAAAGTGTCGTTTTCTAACCAGAGCTTACTTTTCGAAAATCTAAATTCCCCAAAAGGCCGTGGCACTTGACTGCTTCCAATGTTTTTAACCTGCCATGTCAACAATAAAGCAGAAATAATTTCAAACAAAGAAAATGGCAAAGCCTAAATAAAACTACCAAACTAACAAGCAATTTTCTAAAATAATATTTTTACTAAAATCACGGCATTGTTCCCCCTTTTAATATATATATGGACAGAACACACGTAAACGTACCAGGTAACAACTTATGCATATGTTCTCCCTTAACTAACTTGGTTGCTTGCATATCAACTAAGAGGGCTTCTGATTAGTGTTCGTTTTCTTTTCTTAGCATACATTAAATGTTTAACGAAACAGTATATATCCAATAAGACACTTTAAAAATAAAATAAATATTAAAGGAAACCACAATAAGAATGCATACCAGCTGATGTTAATCATGTTATGCAGTATTAAATCAGCATTAAGATGCGATGATCTTCATCAAGGTACCGAGTTTATCTTCCTCTACCTCTCGGAGTTTCACATCGGGGTGATTACTCCATAGCAGTGATATTTCTTTGTCACATATCACTTCCAGTGGACTTAAATTCTCAACTGATGATGGCAGCTCATCCAGCCCCATGCAACCTCTCATATGAATTGTTTGCAAACAACGCAACTCACCTATCTCCACTGGCAACTTTCTCAGATTTAAACAGTCGGATATATCGAGAATTTTTAATTTATCAAGGTTTTTGAATGATATAGGTAATGTTGTGAGATTTGAACATGACGCAAGGCGCAAAACTTCCAAATTTGTCAAGTTTCCAAATCCTTCCGAAAGTGAAGTCAGCTCATGGCAATTAGTGATGCTGAGTTTTGTAAGGTGAACTAAATTGCATAACATTACAGGAAACGTAATCAGATCATCACAGGAATCGATATCCAACTCCAAAAGGCTTGACAGCTTGTTACGGTTTACAACCGTCCGTTCATTGAAACTGTCGCCTATTTTGCACATGATCAATGACAATTTCTGCAAGTTTTCCAACTCGAGTATTGATGTAATAATCGAAGATATTGAAATATGATCCAATCTAATGGTAGTTAAACAAGATAAATGTTGTGCAGCAGGGAAGTTCTCAAGTTCTGAGAAGCGATATCCGTAGTTTGTGATGATTAGGACCTTTAATTTGTCCATTCTATGCATAAATTGTGGCAGGGGATGTGTCTTTGTCAAGAAGTTGCATACAAAAACTTCCACTCTAGGGACTTGTATGTTGTTCCATATCGAAGAATTTCTTTCGTCTGTCATTAGTGGCATGAATAATATGATTAAAATAATGGATAATTACATTAATTTCTAACTAAGGGGAAATGAGTCATACATACCTGTGGAAATTGACAATAAACGGGCGTTGACAGTCTCTGGTATTTGGGGAAGATCTGGTTCTCCTGGATTTATGATTAACCGCTCTCTGAGTTCTATTTGTTCTTTACTGCTCAACAGAATAGCTAGCGCTCTCAGCATATCGTGCTGCATAACAGATTCATCTTCACAATGGTAGGCAGTAGTAGGAACATGTTGCCTTTAGAAACAAATTAGAATAATAGGTAAATGTTTTGTGCAATCTAATACAAATTATAACCAAATGATAGTATATTCCTACCAGCTGTTAATTAAGGAGCATACGTACCTTATTGGAAACAAAGTTGCAAGGTTTCTGAAGGAGAGTTCCAAGAGGATCTTTTGGGTAGCTAATCCATCTTCATCGTGCTTGTATAAATGGACCCACATATCCATAAGCGCTGTAGCGGCTATCTTTTGATCTTCAGGAAATGATCCCAGGTCCATATAACATTGCTTGATTTCAGGCTTATCCTTAAACTGATGCAATGTTTTTTCTAGAGAATTTAATATAAGATCATACTGGTCCCAAACAGATTGCTTTCTTTTAGACAGTTCACTGAACAAGTGTTGCCATAGTGCAACTGGTTTCCCCTTTAGCGAACCACCAATCACTCTAAGGGCCAGCGGATGATTCTTGCAACACTTGACCAACTACATAAAATTAGGTGATATAAGTTGGTTAAGATATGAAAAAGTAAAAACAAAACGAATATTAAAAAAGTTGAAAATATGAAAATGGTTACGCAGAAAAAGATTTCACATACTCAACCTTCTGAACAAGATCGTTTCGTGCATCATTTGGGTCATGTTCATTTTCTGAAAAGGACGAGCGGCGGAAAAGTTTGGCAGCGTGTTGAGGGTCTAAAGGGTCCAGTTTATATGTTTTGAATTGCGTAAAGTTGGTCCTAGATGTGACAAGAATCCTGTATCCAGGTGACTTGAAACTGAAGCTCATTATGATGGAATCATTATATACATCATCCAGTACTAATAGTACTTCAGATTTATTTGCATTCAAAAAGCTCCCCCATTGATGGACTGCGTCTTCATCGCTACTGAAATCAAGCTGCAGACCCCCATGGTTCTTCTGAAGTAAATTTTTGATGATGACCCTTAAGTTGGGAGTGCTTGAGATGGTAACAAAGTAGATGTTCCTACCAAATTTTCCTGATTCAAGTAAAATCGCTATCATTAAATAGAGTTGATAAAAAGAATATGCTAAGTATTAAGATGTAGCTTAGAAACTGTTGTCCCAAAGTGTTCGGATCTTTGTGTGTGTGTAGAAATATGATTTGCAAACAAAGTAACTAAGATAACTTATTATTTCTTCTAACCATTGTATTGATACAAGTTCATAAGTATTTATAGGATCCGAATGGTTGTGTTCCAACCATCATGTCCATTCGAACAGGCATGACTCAAACGACATGACCCTTCGACAATTTACAGAAAATAACTAACATAACTAACTTAGCGGTTACAAAGTTTCTAATCTACACTTCTGGTCCTTCAAGTTTCCCTTCAAAGCAATATCGAGATTACTAACTTGGTTCACATTCTCCTCCTTAATCTTGATCGTTGCTTTGTCCAAGGTCTTGTACTTCGAGCATTTGTCTCATAGTTGCAAACTTGAGTCTTGGTAAAGCTTTCGTTAAGATGTCTGCTCTTTGTAGTTCTCCGCTAATGTGTTCTACTTTAATATGACCATTCTCTACGCATTCACGAATGAAATGATAGCGAATGTCTATATGCTTACTTCTTCCATGAAATACTGGGTTCTTCACAAGTGCTATTGCTGATACGTTGTCAACTTTAAGTGTTATCCTCTTTTCTTCTTGTCCAGTTAATTCACCAAGTAAACGTTTTAACCATAATGCTTGACATGCTGCTGCAGTAGCCGCCATGAATTCTGATTCACATGATGAGAGCGCCACTGTTGGTTGCTTTTGAGTACACCAGGTAATAGGTGACTCTCCAAAGTAAAATACGATTCCAGTAGTTCCTTTTCCTTGATCTGTGTTGATTCCATAACTACTGTCACTGTAACCTGTTATCTTGCAGCCGCCTTCTTCCTTATATATTATTCCAAGTTCCTTTGTTCCTTTCAGGTATCGGATTACTTGTTTTATTGCCTTCAGGTGATGATCCTTTGGGTCTTGCATAAATCTGCTGAGTAGTCCGACTGAGTAACTAAGATCTGGTCTTGTATGTAATAAGTATCTGAGGCTTCCAATTAAGCTTCGGTAGTAAGTTGCGTCAACTGTGTTTCCATCTTCCGCCTTGACCAACTTAGTGCCGGGATCCAATGGTATCTTCGTATCATTGCTATCCGTCATACTTGTTTCCTTTAAGATCTTGTTAATATACCATGTCTGCTTGATTGTAATCGCTCCTCCTGTCTGTGTAACTTCTATCCCAAGGTAATATGCTAGCAATCCTAGATCGCTCATTTCAAACTTTTCTTCCATCTGGGATTTAAACAAGTCTATTTCTTTCTTTGGAGTGCCTGTGATTATTAAGTCATCTACATATACTCCAACTATAAGTGTGGAATTCTTGCTCCTCTTCGTATAAACTGCTTGTTCGAGATTACACTTCTTGAAATCTAGTGACTTCAAAGTTTGATCAAGCTTCACGTTCCAAGCTCTTGGTGCTTGTCTTAAGCCATACAATGCTTTGGTTAGCTTGCATACTTTTCCTAGGTTTCCTTGCTGAATGAAACCTTCAGGTTGTACGACATAGACTTCTTCCTTTAAATCTCCATGTAAAAATGCTGATTTTACATCTAAATGATGTACTTGCCATCCATGATATGCTGCTAGTGCTAATATCAATCGAACTGTTTCTATTCTAGCAACTGGTGCAAACACCTCATCAAAGTCTATTCATTGTTTCACAGGACGATTGCCAACATGTCTTGATTGCAATAAGTGTTTGTAGTGTACCATGTTTGTGACTGTGTTTGGATGAAAGTGTTTGAGAAATAAACGAAGTATAATAACAACAATTGTTAACAGCAAAATATGACTTTATTGATAATATATGAGAATTAGTGTTGATATGTTTTCCTGAGGAAAACATATATATACATGTTTAAAAGTCACAACGCTTCCTAAACGACACATCTATCTACTTGGCAGTTATTTCCAACCGTTGCAACGTTTGGCAAATAACTGACATAACTAAACTAACTGTCATGTTTGTTTGGCGCCCATTTTGGCCCAAAACAACTTTTACAATTCGACACTTATTACAACAAATAATAATACATAAACTATAGTCTTAACATAAACTATATACTAAACGTTATATGCTTTCTTCTCCTTTGATTTAGATCATTACTTTGTCTACATCTCCTCCTTAATGATTTAAATCAAAGTTCCTTGAGTGTTTGCTTCCAATCTTCAAACAATGACTTCAAAGTCACTGCTTCTTCCACTGCTTGTTCCTTCTTCATTCTGTTCTTCATTTTCTTCATTTCTAACACCAAGCCGATTCATCCCTTGTCCTGCATATCCATCCATAACTGTTCTACCATCCAAGCCTCCTGGGTTCCTTTGTTCTGCAGTCCAACTGCTTTCACCCCTTTCAAATTGTGGCTTCTCTGTGGTCCATTGAATCTGAGCAGTATCATGGTATACTAGAACCAAGTCTATGAATTTTTTGAAACATTCTTTTATTGCTTCTCCTTCCTCAGTTGTTAGACCCTGCATCTGTGCAACAGTGCTCCATTTGCCACTTAATGTGACTGAAACATAGCCTCCAAGGCTATCTACCAATTTATGTAGAGCAAGCAGATCTATCTTAAACACTCCTATACTTGGTGGAATTTCATCTAAGTGATCATAATTCAAATATACCAAGTAAAACCATTTCAACATATCCACAAACTTCTTACTGAACACATCCCAGTTATTATACACTATGCTATCCTTTTTGAGTAAATTTATGAAAGATAAAAACGTGTTGAAGGAGTTTACTTTCAAAGCGTATAGTGTACCATTCCAACTTATAAAATCATCATCAATGTAGTCATGTGTGTCTTTTCTGTCACAACTCAATTCCTCCAAGCCTCTGACTAAAGAGCATTCTTCCTTTGGATCCAATGATTCGAAATAATCATCCAAGTATTTGTTGTGGTATGCAATTACATGCTTTGGCCCCCAACCTTGATCCAAGTTGTCCTTTTCTTGTGCTTCTTTCTTTCCAGTCATGGCTTCATCAAACATATACTTTATTTTGCATTTGTTGTTATCCACTTTCACCAAGTACCCTTGTTCTTCCAACAATTCATAACTTAAAATGTTTAGTGATACCTCTGGGGTATACTGAACATTTGGTACTATCAATTCTCCTTCATCTGTGTCAACAGTAACATCTCCAATTCCATATGAAAATATGAACTTTTTCTCTGTCTCCTCTTTTCCAATCATTTTGAATGAATACTTGATTCTCTTGAATAGTTTTCTTCTTGGACAAAGATGAAACTTATATTGGTTGCTGATGTACCACACTTCATTCCAAGTTTTCAAATTTGAACCCTCCAACATATAATCTCCAATTACATGAACAGTTTCTAGATATTTCACTTCTTCTTCAAGAATTTGTGATTTGATCACATCTTCTTGGTTTGATTCTGCAACTGCCAATTTCTTTCTATTTTCACATGCCCAAAAGGCATGTCCCTTTTCTTTGCAGATGTAACATTTGGCATTTCTTTCTTTCTTGGCTTTTTTCATTTCTTTCCTGGTTTTCTTTCTTTCTTCCTTTTGTTTCTCCTTCATCTTGGCATCATTATATGCTTCATTCTCCAAAACCTTTTTCACCAACATTTCTTTTGCTTTGGGTGAAATACTTTTCTTTCTACTGTTCCATTGATACAAACGATTTGGTGTTTCCCTGAGTAAGTATCTCCCAGAGTAGAAACCACCAATATTTTGTGATGTTGGCATATCCCATGGTCGAGAACCTTGGCTCTGATACCAAATGTTGTCCCAAAGTGTTCGGATCTTTGTGTGTGAGTAGAAATATGATTTGCAAACAAAGTAACTAAGATAACTTATTATTTCTTCTAACCATTGTATTGATACAAGTTCATAAGTATTTATAGGATCCGAATGGTTGTGTTCCAACCATCATGTCCATTCGAACAGGCATGACTCAAACGACATGACCCTTCGACAATTTACAGAAAATAACTAACATAACTAACTTAGCGGTTACAAAGTTTCTAATCTACACTTCTGGTCCTTCAAGTTTCCCTTCAAAGCAATATCGAGATTACTAACTTGGTTCACAGAAACCTCGTCTACTGGATCAACCAGTTTCATCAAGGAACATATCACACATGTTATAAAGTACAGAGGCTTAATGTAACAATAATACTCGTCTTTTAAGATAGTAAAACTATTCCTGTATAGGTAATAGCGTATTTCAGATTTTGTAGCAGCAAGAGGTTACATACATTGCAGCTATGATTGGTTTGATAAGATTGTATTTACATAATTTCTGAGAAATATACTTCATATTTTGTTGCTAAACGAAGTGATCAAATATCTGATCCAACATGAAATATGAATATAAACAGAACTGATTGAGAGAGTAAATGTATGCCTGATTTGAAAAAGAGACCCAGTGTGTGTAAGTTCTACATTGGCTTTAAAAAGGTGACCCGCTACTTCACAAACCAATATACTAATGCCTCACAATTGAATAACTGGGATATCATAAAGGACCTATGTTGGCATTTATTCGGCATAGAATTTTTTATTTATTTATTTTTTTTTATTTTTTTTTGGGTACCATGATTTCTGACCTTTTGGCCGAATAATTCACGGGGTTTGGACCACCGCCACACAGACTCAAACCAGGTAAAGCCCTCCCTTTTCAGGAGGTTGGCGTGGCCACTTAAGGTTGTTTGCACCTAGCTGGAATTGAACTTGAGACCTCACACATTTTAGAGTGATAGTCACAAGCTCTTTTGCCACTAGGCCACCCTTAAGTGGTTTTTATTCGGCATAGAATTTTCATCTATTTGAACAGTGTTGGAGATTTGCTAGAACATATTCTTTACAAAAAACTTTCGCACAATGATGTGACATGCACTTAAATCACTTATTCACTCTCTTTCTTTCCAAGTCTATCTTTTATAACAAATCATTTTGTTACACATCATTTTGTAAAATTCTTTTGTAATTTTTATGTGGTTATAGCATTTCTTTTATTTTAAATGGTCATAGAGTTGTGCCTAATAAGATCAACTTGGTAACAAAATTAAATTGCAAACTATAATGAGCAAAAGAAGCAATATGAATAAAAAAGGGTTAGAACTAAAACATTACAGCAATAAAAATTGATTTCGTTACCAATGTATGCATCAAAAAAAGGGCAAGATTTAAATACCTTCAATCTCAGGATCATGGCAGAGCATTTTGACTAAAGTAGTCTTCCCACAGCCTCCAGGAGCCGAAACAGCTACAACCGAACAATCATCATCAGTTGAATTATCAAGCACCATCCTCTTCAACTTATTAACTTGATCATCAAATCCGATAACAACACCATTAAGCAACGGAACACCAGACAACCAACTACTCGAACTTCCTCTCTCGATGACCTTCTTCAAATTTCTCACCTCCACCAATGTTTCCTTTACATCCCTACCCATTTGCAACTGAAGATGAAACTTTACAAACTTTGACAACGATTTGTTTAACTCGTCCAACTTATTCGCATGGCGATATCTTTTCCATATATTACATCTAATATTTTCACATTCCCGAATGATTATTTCTGCTTCGTTCATCAGATCAATGAACTGATTCGTTTCATCTCTACGGCGATCCAATTCTTCATTTAGTTTCTCCATATCATTGAATATCGGCCTCATACTTTCTATAGATTCTTTTATTTCGGTGAGTGTGGATTTAAAGTACCAGGTTTTCGCAAAAACTTCTAAGATGACATCTAATAATTTAGAAGCAGCCGCATCTAACATTTTTCCTCCAATAAATGATTCTTCCATTGATGAACTGAAAGATGTTCAATTAACTAGAGTTAGAATTGATGTTATGATTGGTTTTGTGTTGCAAAAGAAAGAGGGAAGAACTGAAGTAGATTTTTATTTTTAAAGTAGAAGAAAACAAACTGAAACTTGGTTGTCCTAAATTTGACTATGTCAATATCAATGAATTGGGTGTCTCAAGATGGAAAAAAAAGACCCAAGTGCTTAAAAACATTTTGAAAAATTACACAGTAAAAGTATGATATTTCTTATATCTTACTAGCTCAGAAGGTTTTAGGTCTGTGCAATCACAGCCGTATGATAATTTATCAGAATTTCTCCTAGTGATTTAACCAACCATTAATCTCTTTTTAACATTTCATTTGAAGCCTTCCTGTTAACAATAATCAACCTTACATAGTCCTTCTAACAAAAATAAAACTAACAACTTCTATAAGCTCAAATCTTGTATAAGATGTATACTATTAGTCTATTATACTTGTCATGCTAACTGTTACTTTACAGAAACTGTACAATATACTTCAACCCAAGCATAACTACACCCAACCGAATAAATTACAAGAATGCTTTTGAAAAACTTCACAAGTATAGACACCCTTCCCGTTATAACCAAAATGTCTTATCAGATTCCTCACATGTGAACAGAATTTCCATCAGATTCCACAAAGACTAAAAATAAAAGCAACAAAGGAACCACAATTCCTAATCCCTGAAACAACAAACGATCAACCACACAATCACGCAAAAAAAGAATTCGAAACTGAGAGAATCAAAATCAAACGAGTGCGAAAAATAACAATTGTAAGAATAAGAATCCTAATCCCATAATCTACCCAAAACTCATAGGCTTGTGGCTTATTACATAATCAAACCTAAGTTCAGATAACATAAGTCTAACACACATGTCTGGACGTAGAAATGGAAGGTCACATCAGATGTCAAAACCACCACAAATCCAAACATAGTCTCCAATTACAATATCTCCTAAGTATTTTAGCTCTCTATATACACCCATGCCATGAAGAAAAGAGATGCGGTTGATGTAACAGATTAGTGCGCAGATGTTGATCACAAAGAAAAGATAATGGCATAAATGAGTACCAATATTATAAACAAAACAATTTTTATTTTTCAAAAAACAAATCTACACCAATAGATCAACATGCTGCCACTAGAGTAATCAAAGAAATATGAGGCTTTGGCAACGAGCTAGGGGTTGGGATATTTTATACCGAGTGCCCTACTAAAAAGAATATCCAAAGTGCTTACTCGGGGTACCAAAATCTTATTATCACATATCAAAATGATATAGTTGGATTTGCGACTCCAAGTGCATCCCAAAGCGGAAGGTGTGTATGGAGTATGGACGCTACATCACACAACCGCACAAAATTTCATATTATAACAATTCATAAACTACCAGATAACTTAAGGCTCTCCAAACAAGCATAATAAACAAAAGGGGAGACGGCGTGAGCCATCACACTCTCACGATAGTGTCATGCCATTGGTGCCACAATGACATGCGTGTGGTAACAGAGTGTGATCACCGAGTATACCTATTCTCCTATCTAGTTCCACCAAAGGGATTATAAGGTTGCACAAGTGAACATAGAAACCAATTACCGGAGTGTGATCACCATGCATATAAGTCCTAGTTCAAATAGATCCAAAAGCGCTCGCATCAAAGTAATTCCACAAAGTTTTCCTCAAAAGTCATAATGAGAACAACGTATCATCGGTTACCATTAAAGTATATATATTTTCTCAATTTCTCAAATATAATCGCTGATACAAAAATGAATCAGATAGCATATGATGTCATAACATTACAGAATATCGCGAATATTCCTAATATAAGTATAATTTAGAATCGCTAAAGGAAGTAGCTAGGAAGTACGAACATCCATACAACCATGTTATAGATCAAGGAGCCGGAGAAATCCGTACCTGAATTGACTTCGAAACGATGCTAGGGCCGTAAGATCTCCGCGACGCTTTTTGTCAATCTATTTCAACAATTAAGTAATATTAGAACTAAATATATAGCTACACTAACTCTAATGAACTGAACTCCCAAGCCTCCATCTTCACCTAATAAAAACATTTGGCCACTTAGATAGCATTTTCTGTTAGTAATCTAGACACAAACTTTCCATGGCATCCAAAGAATCAAGGCGTCACATTATACTTATATTTTTAGAAGCTAACTAAATGAAACTTGCATAGGTGTTTCTTTAAAGGGCCAAAAAGTATCAAATATATAATATTAAATATTCTTTATTTCCAATTATTAAGACATTGAATTTTACAGACTTGTTTTAAAATATCTTTAAAACCTAAAGGGCCTAACTGAAACTTTCTGATAGAGGAGACCAATTGGTCATTTGGTCGTCTCCTACTCTACAAACATATCCATGTTCTGTTCTTTCTTTGTTTAACTCAACAGATGTTCAAGCCTTGATTCATATATAGCACCAAAACAAAAGAAGAGGTTTTAATGTAAACTGGATTCAACCTACAGTCCTAAACTATGTTCCTTCTCTACTATGATTACTCTCATGATGTTCAACGTCGTTATCTAAGCTTGGTTTAGATACGATAAAAGCAACGAGATCTTAGTAATTCCATGTCAGGTTTCAAAACATATTTCCTATAACACAAATAAAGAAAAAGTACTACTAATAGAATGCACACCTTAAATGAACTCGAAATTTATGGCATCTGATAATCTGCATTTCCTAACACAGCTCCTCCAAGTAATGATTATTCCATTGATGAACTGAAAGAAGATTAAGTTTTCGAAAGAGAAAAAATAATGAGCTTTGAATATTGCTATGATTGGAGAACGCGTTTTTGTTTCTGTTGATAAAAAAGGAAGTAGTGAAGAAGGTTCGTTATTTTTAAATTAGAGGGTAGGTATATAGCTTGTGGATGGTCCCAAGGGGCGTTTGGTTTGTAAGTGGGATTGTGTTGGTAGTTGGGGAGAATAACCCAGGGTGAATGTAATCATGTTATCACTTTTCAAAGTAAACTATTCGACCCTATTGCCTGGGTATCACGAATATCTACTTGGGATAAGACCAAATGTTTGTTATTGAATTAGGCACAAATCAATAACCCTTGCGCATCCAAGTATTTATGTTTTCTGTATATTCCCCCTCATGCATGATTTGATCTTCCTATTTATAGGAGAATACTCATAGCTAGTCAAATGAAATTATGAGGATTAATCGGCCCATTAATCGCCTCATAATTATCCTCATTATAGCCAATAGTGGTTACATGACCAATTAAACATGGTCATAAATGCAATTTTAACTGCCACTTGAATAGGTCAGAGTAGTTACATACTCATTCCAGTAGTACTAACTTAGTACTAGCAGTAGTAACTCTGCTCTAGCAGTACTAACTTAGTACTAGCAGTAGTAACTCTGCTCCAGCAGTACTAACTTAGTACTAGCAGTAGTAACTCTGCTCCAGCAGTACTAACTTAGTACTAGCAGTAGTAACTCTGTGAAGGATTGAACCTTCTGATGAGTTACTTCTAACCACTATTAGAGTCAGGGTAATCAGGGACTTAATGGGTGTACACTCTGTACCCCCAAACCCATTTCCAAGTATGATCATATCCTTCAATTGAACTAAATTTCCAACAATCCTCCCCAATTTAGTACAATTCCTTTTGCATGAAAATTAAACATTAAACAAAACAAGTGCATAAACGAAAATATCCTGAGGATTGAATTTCCATCTTAGTACATTACACATTTAAATATTCGAGAATCAAGGTGTTCTAAGAATTGAACCCTTCAACCCAGTTGAATACCTAAAGCTAAAATACACACAAGTTTTCAAACACTTGAACACTCTTGACACTAAATAAGCCATGTGTCCATATCCAATTCACAAATGTTGTAAGAGCCAAAAGTCCAAAGCTCCCTGAAGTGGCAAAACTTCAGCATTCACATAGGTGGTTCCTCTTTATTCATGCTCCTACTTAGCACTTTTTCAAAGAAATTAACCATTAAGAAGTAAAGACTTCATCCTCCTTTCCAGCAGGTTTCGAGCACAAGTGCACAACCTTGGGATGATTGTAAAACATGTGCTCCAGTCCACTGAATGTTCAACTTTCCACATTGAAATCAGCTCCTAAGTTTCCTCATGAGGGAGTTGGGTGTCTTAGGATTCAGTGACTAAGTTAGACCTTAAACCCATCCCTTTAGCAGACTTTATGACCAAGTCTCTAGCCAAACCCTTCGTCAAGTGATCAGCTAAATTTTGCTGAGATCTAACAAACTCTATAGATACCACCCCATTCATGATAAGCTCACGAATCATGCTATGCCTGACACCTAAGTGTCTAGACTTCCCATTGTACATCTGGCTATAAGCCTTTGCCAATGTAGCTGCACTATCACAACGGATAGAAATAGGTGTTATAGGTTTAGGCCACAATGGAATCTCAAGAAGCAAGTTTTTCAACCATTCAGCCTCTTTACCAGCAGCTGCTAAAGCCACAAATTCAGATTTCATTGTTGAACTGGTGATGCAAGTTTGCTTCTTGGATGCCCAAGAAATTGCACCTCCACCAAGCAGGAATACCCAGCTACTGGTAGACGAATTGTCTTCAGTGTTACTGATCCAACTTGCATCAGTGTATCCTTCTAATACTGAAGGATAACCAGTATATGAGAGACTGTAATCCATAGTTCTCTTCAAATACTTCAGTACCCTTTGAATTGCTTGCCAGTGCTGAGCACTAGGATTACTAGTATACCTGCTCAGTTTTCCCACTGCAAATGCAATATCAGGTCTTGTACAAGTCATGGCATACATTAGGCAGCCAATCACCCTAGAATACTCAAGTTGAGATACAGCCTTGCCAGTATTAGGCATCAGCTTCTCAGTTGTATCCATATGTGTACTCACCGGAGTACAATCAAAGTGGTTGAATTTCCTCAGTACCTTCTCAATATAATGAGACTGAGTGATAGAAATTCCCTTACTCTCATGTTTGATCCTTATACCAAGAATAACATTAGCCTCCCCCATGTCCTTCATGGAGAACCTTGATGACAAAAATTCCTTTGTCAGGTCAACCTGATTTTGGTCAATGCCAAAGATCAGCATGTCATCAACATATAGACAAATGATGACTCCTTTACCAGATTCATCAAATTTGCTATTTACACATTTGTCAGACTGATTAAGTAAATAACCACTAGACAAAACCACTTCACCAAATTTTTGATGCCATTGCTTAGGTGCCTGCTTCAGTCCATATAAGGACTTAATCAGTTTACACACCTTGTTTTCATTGCCAGGTAAGATGAAGCCCTGAGGTTGGTTCATATAAACCTCCTCATCCAATTCACCATTCAAGAAAGCTGTCTTCACATCCATCTGATGAATAATCAGATTATGAATTGATGCCAAAGCAATCAGCAATCTTATGGTACTGATACGAGCCACAGGGGCATAAGTATCAAAGTAGTCAATCCCTGACTTTTTTTTAAAATCCTGAATGACTAGTCTAGCCTTGAACTTTTCAATAGTTCCATCTACGTTCATTTTCTTTTTGAAAATCCATTTGCAACCCAAAGGTTTGCAACCAGGTGGTAGATCAGCCAACACCCAAGTGTTGTTGCCCATGATGGAGTCTATCTAATCATTTATTGCTTCTTTCCAGAAAGCAACATCCTGGGACTTCATTGCTTCATCAAATGTTTTGGGATCATCCTCAACATTAAAGCAATAGGAGTGTTGGTCAGAGACCTCATCCCTTGTACCTTCAATTACGTATAATTGAAACTCAGGTCCAAATGACTTTGGAGTCCTGATCCTTTCGCTCTTTCTGAGCTCAGGTTCAGGTTGTTGAACCACAACCTCATCAGGGACCTCATTAGAGACCTCAGATACACCAATGTCATTCGTTCCATTTGTAATCCTTTGACTTGGTTTAGGGACTGACGAGAACCCATTCTCATCAAAGATTGCATCCCTTTATTCAATTATTGATTTAATTGAAACAGACTCATTAGGTTCAATAACATAGAACCTGATCCTTTTGCTCTTTCTGAGCTCAGGTTCAGGTTGTTGAACCACAACCTCATCAGGGACCTCATTAGAGACTTCTGATACACCAATGTCATCAGTTTCATTTGTAATCCTTTGACTTGGTCTAGGGACTGATGAGAACCTATTCTCATCAAAGATTGTATCCCTTGATTCAATTATTGATTTAATTGAAACAGACTCATTAGGTTCAATAACATAGAACCTATATGCCTTGGAATGCTCAGCATATCCAACAAAGATGCATTCAATGCCTCTTTCACCCAAAGTTTTCAGCTTTGGATCAGGGAGTCTTACAACAGCCCTACAACCCCAAACCCTGATAAAGTTCAGGTTGGGTTTTCTTTTAGTCCAGAGTTCATAAGGGGTAACCTTGTTCCTTTTGTTAGGAACCCTATTTAATAAATAGCAAGCTGTTAACATAGCTTCACCCCAGAACCCTTGACTCAGTCCTGAATAGGACAACATGAAATTAACTATCTCCTTCAGTACCATGTTTTTCCTTTAAGAGATACCATTTTGCTGAGGAGTATAGGGAGCAGTCGTTTCATGGATTATACCAACAGACTGAAAGTACAAGGTATCCATGTACTCATCTCCCCTATCAGTCCTTAATCTTTTGATCAAGGACCCAAGTTGCAACTCAACTTCAGTTTTAAATACTTTGAATTTATCTAATGCTTCATCTTTAGTATGTAACAGATAGACGTAACAAAACCTAGAAGCATCATCAATAAATGTCACAAAGTACTTCTTATTCCCCAAAGAGGGAGTGGCATGCAAATCACACAGGTCACTGTGTATTAGCTCCAAGAGCTCAGTCTCACGTTTTACACCCTGAAAAGGTTTCTTAGTTATTTTGGTCAACATGCAAGTCTTACACTTTTCAGTGTCCATGTCAAATGCTGGGATTAACCCATCCTTAGACATATCTTGCATCCTTTTATAGTGTACATGGCCAAGTCTAGCATGCCAGAGGGTAGAGTCGTTTAGTTTAGAGGTTGACATAAAGGCTGAATTAACAATATCAGTGACAATATTAAGCCCAGACATTTGATTACACAAATAGCCAAAACCAATAAACACACCATGTTTAGACAAAACAAACTTATCAGATTCAATAACTTGTTTAAAACCATGATTATTCAAAACACTACTTGAAACCAAGTTTTTCCTTATATCATGAACATGAATAACATTAAACAAAGTTACAATCTTTCCAGAACTAAAACTAAGATCTACACAACCACGACCATGCACCAGGGCTGTTGACTCATTTTCCATGTGAAGAATAGAACCATCATTCAGTGACTCGTAAGTCTTGAACCAACGTCTATCTTTGCACACATGAACAGTTGCTCCAGAGTCAACCCACCACGCAACATCATCATCCAACACATAGTTAGATTCATATACATATGTAACATAATAAATATGAAAGGATTTATTAAACATATTCTGACCTTTAAGTGAGTTGGCAGAACCACCACTCCCTGAACCACTAGTGCCTGAACCATTGGCTTTACCACCAACCTTAACACCTTTGCAATCCCTTTTAATGTGACCAGTTTTGCCACATTTCCAACAAGTAGGTGTTGCCTTCTTGTTAGGGTCAGCCTTTGTGTTATCATGATGTTTACGTTTGCCCTTGTTGTCATTGTACCTGGTGGAGTTGTTATGTTCCACCATATTGACAACAGATGCACCAGTAGCATTGCTACTCTTTGGCTTGTCATTATCCTGTGCCCTGAGGGATTCCTCAATACGCAGATGATTGCCCAACTGAACAAGAGTCAGTTCTTCCTTCTTATGTTTCAAGGTATGCTTGAAATCTTTCCAAGAAGGAGGTAGTTTGTCAATGATACAAGAAACTGAAATAGCCTCATCCATGTTCATTTTATGTTGTGTAAACCTTCCAAGTATACCAAGAAGTTCATTGTATTGTTTCATAACTAGTCTTGAATCAGTCATTTTGTAATTTGTGAAATTACTTACAAGAAACTTCTTACTTGATGCATCCTCAGCCATATATTTGGCATCCAAGGAATCACATAGTTCTTTGGAAGATTCAACATTTTGATAAATATCAAAGAGAGAATCAGACATACCATTGAGGATTAAACCTCTGCAAATGTAATCATCATTCTCCCATTTTCTCCTCTTCCTCATTTGTTCCACAGTAGCATCATCACCATCATCAGGAATAGGAGTGCTCAGAACATACACCACACTCATGCTTGAAAGCAAGAAGTGCATCTTCTTCTGCCATCTCCTGAAGTCCACCCCTTCAAACTTATCAAGCTTGGCAAAGTTTGAAGCCATGTGTTTCATAGCAGCAGCAGCCATTGATTATCACAAAATAGTTTACTTTGATTGTTGGTAGTTGGTGAGCCCAGAACAGGGTGAAGATAATCAATGACCTAACTACGTACCAATGAATGGTTATCAGATATCACTTGGAATCGTGTTATCACTTTCCAAAGTAAACTATTCGACCCTATTGCCTGGGTATCACGAATATCTACTTGGGATAAGACCAAATGTTTGTTATTGAATTAGGCACAAATCAATAACCCTTGCGCATCCAAGTGTGTATGTTTTCTGTATATTCCCCCTCATGCATGATTTGATCTTCCTATTTATAGGAGAATACTTATAGCTAGTTAAATGAAATTATGAGGATTAATTGGCCCATTAATCGCCTCATTATTATCCCCATTATAGTCAATAGTGGTTACATGACCAATTAAACGTGATCATAAATGCAGTTTTAACTGCCACTTTAATAGGTCAGAGTAGTTACATACTCATTCCAGCAGTACTAACTTAGTACTAGCAGTAGTAACTCTGCTCCAGCAGTAATAACTTAGTACTAGCAGTAGTAACTCTATGAAGGATTGAACGTTCTGATGAGTTACTTCCAACCACTATCAGAGTCAGGGTAATCAAGGACTTAATGGGTGTACACTCCGTACCTCCAAACCCATTTCCATGTATGATCATATCCCTTAATTGAACTAAATTTCCAACATATTGGAATTGGATTCGGATTTAAGAAAAGTTTGAAAGAAAAGGAAGAAAAAGAAAATTAAAAAATAAATAAATTATATAATTGTTTATTTGTAAATTGAGATATTATATATTATTTTGAAAGTTAAAAAATAAAAAATAAAAAATATAATAAGTAAATATGTGATTGGGAAAAAAGAAAAACTAAAAAACTAAAATTTAATTGGTGGGATTTAACAAAAGACACTAGGGTAGCATGGAATGAGTCTTTCATTCTATACCTGTGGGTCCAGGAAAAAAAAGTGCACCAAACAAATTTTACGAAGTTTCTTTGAATCCAAACCTCCCTATACCCCTATACCAAATGGGCCCTAAATTTTACTATTTGACTATGTTATGAGGTGCGTCGGTATCGAAAAGGAAAAAAAATAATGAAAAGAGTTAACTACATTTTTGGTCCTAGTGGTTTGCTGGGCATTTCACTTTTGGTCTAATTTTCAAAAATTTTCAGATTCAGTCCGAAAGTGATACTTTCATTTCAGGTTTGGTCAATTTTGTTGTTGATTGTTAGTATGACCAGTTAAACAACATAAAAAGACTAAAATACCCTCATCTTAATAATAAAAATGATTGAAATACCCACCTTTCATTATTATAAGAGGTAATTCTCTATGTATCCCGGTCGCCCAAAGTCTTTACCTTTTTTAGACAAAAAAAAAGTAACTTCTCAAAATGCCCTAGGAGACTTAGGCGACTAAGAACCATACTCGCCACCAACCGAAAACCCAACCACCGTCGCCTAACTGTAGGGCACCGCCACTACTAGATTCTGGTGGTGGATTTGCGGTTTTTTGTGTATGTTTGTGTTTTTTTATGTGTTTTTCTTTACAAAGATTGATGTGTTTTTTATTTAATTTTGTTGAAAGATGATAATGATGTAGGCGGTTTCGGTTGGTTTTGTTGGTGGCTTAAAGTTGAAGATTATGATTTGTTTAAATTAGTGTTTTGTTAGTTAAAGTAAATTATGAAGGGTGAGAATGAAGACAAAGTGGAGGGACGTTGGGTGTAGATGGAGGGGACGGTGGGTGTGTTTGTGTGTAGGAAGATAAAGTGTGTTAGTGGTGGGTGGATGGGAGTAGATACACTTGTTTAGTTAATTAAAAAATTAGAAAGACAAAAATACCGTCCTACTTAACAGTCAAGCCAAGTCAAAGTAATGGTGCAGTAAAAAATGGATCAAACCCGGAACGAAAGTATCACTATTGGACTGAATCCGATTTTTTTTGAAAAATGGACCAAAAGTGAAATACCCAACAAACCACAAGGACCAAAAATGTAGATAACTCTTGTGAAAAATATGCCCAAAGCATTTTTCACATTGTTAATGATGCGTGGTTTTGCAACCTTACAACAGGTTTTACCTCTCGAGGGATCTCAAGAGGCTTACAACCCCACCAGGCAGTGTACCTGACCGATGTAGTATAGTGTAGTGGTAAGTACGGGGGATTGATCGTTCTCCACAGGGAATAGTGTTCGTTAGGTATGAAAGACTACTCTAATAGGTCTAAGGGTTGAGGAAGATTCTTTTTATGTTTTTATATTTTTTATGAAAGCAAGTAAAATCTCGGGTTTGAAAGAGTGGGCGGAATTAGTTGCTAGTCAACTAACCCAAATTACTACGAATGCAAATAAAATAAATAACTGAAAATAAAAAGTTGGTGAGAAACTTATGTGTAGAGAAATGTGTTCACTTAGATTTCCTTACTCCCTAACTATCTTTTACCGGTTGATTAGTGTGTATTAGTTGCGTGGATGACGGGTGTATTCCTTAATACCAATCGTGGGGTGGCGTACGTACTTCCCCAACTCTACAAGCTCCTACTTCACTCCTATGTCGAGCCGGCTAGGAAGCTCCTAACATGGGATCACTAGAATTTGCTTGTGCATTAAATACAACCATAAAAACCTTTAGTACGCATTTGGTTCATGTTTCTTAAGACGTTCAAGCAAGTTACCGAATAGGAAGTTAGCCAGTTTTCTTAAGCCTAACATAGATAAACAATCATCCAATACAACTAATAACACACTAATAACCAATAATCAATAGCTAGGTTTCATTAGATCTAAGCAAACACAAGATAAATCTAGCCTAACATGTTAAACAAAAGACAAGAACAAGATAGAATCAAACAACACATAGACATATTGAATGATTAATTGATAACTTATCTTTCAATGTAACATGGAAGATCTCAAGGCAAAAAGCCTTGAAAAAGATGCTAAAATCGTCTTAGGGTTTTCTCCCAAAAATTCCACACTAAGCTCTCTCCTCTAATGACAAAAAATTAGAAAACTATATATAGACTTTTGGATCTGACGGCGTCACGTTATGGAGTGTGACGCCGTCACCTCGCCGCTTCTAGGGTTCCCGGATGACCTTCTTGACGCCGTCCCTCTTTAGCTCTCCAAAATCCGTTCTGGCTTATCAAGGCTTGACGCCGTCAGACCTTGAACGTGACGCCGTCCCTCTTTGATTTAAGCCGTGACGCCCTTGATCAGGTTAAAGCGTGACGCCGTCAGAATTCACATGCTATTTTCACTGGCTTATCATGAGTAAATTTCACATCCACCTTTTCTTGCCAATCTATGACGCCGTCTAGAGTAAAATCTGACGCCGTCAAAGGTAACTTTTAGCCGATTTTTGAGACTTTGTCGTTTTCTTCACTTTTATGCTCCAAAAACGTCCAAAATGCCTCCTTTTCCAGATTTCTCCTCAAAAGTACCTAAAATGACAAAAGGAACGATTTAGGGCAATATTTGATCAAATAAATACGATTTAGGGCTTAAATGACCCCTTAAAAGCGGTACACTTTTCGCTTCATCAAATACCCTTACACTTGAGATTTGCTTGTCCTCAAGCAAATGCGCTTTTATTCTAATCAAAATACAGGTTAGGGGTCATTTAATGCAAACATAAAAGTAATTACAACAAATAATCGTTCCACTTTAATCATAATAAGCACGGAGATTATAAACTAGCACCTCACAAGTAGTGTTTAGATACTCACATCTCTCAAGTGTCATCAAAATAAATCTCATAAATGAAAACGGATAATATCTCTCACTACCTGTCATAGCAAATAGATTACCATAGGCTTGGGAAAGGATCGAAAACCTCCTCCACTAGGCGTAAGCACCAAAGATAAACTATCAAAGAGGGCTTTTACATGGGTTATAACGTTAGGTGTAGGGAAAAGGAAAACACGGTTTTGTTGGATAAAGGATATTTTACTGGTGGCGAGTTAAAGATCTTGATCAATTACATGTACTATACAATGTTGCTAAGCCAAGACTCGACTCGATCTTAAGCTAGAAACAAAATAACAAAAACATAAACATAAAATAAAACGGGATGGTAGTCCGTATGTTTTTTCTATTATTCTTTTTCTCATTTTTTTGTATTTTTCTTGATTTTTTCAATTTTTTCAAATTTTTTTTTTTTTTTTTTTTTTTTTTTTTTTTTTTTTTTCATACACTCTTGCCCTACCATCCAAAATAATACATCATAGGGGCATTGCATTCCCCTTACACTTGAATTTTTACATAACTTTACAATTAACTATTCTAATGACTCGAATTAAGATAATTGAAAAACTTGGAGTACTTTTAAAATATTTAGCACATATGGGGGTAATAATGTTGTTCTTCCCCATTACTCCATTACACTAGTACTTTACCCATGAGTCCCAATCGTCCCAAAACAATATGTACAAGGATATGACTCGACTTAGCAACCATGTAATCAACTAGATAATTAACTTGGGTTTAAACAAATGTTGTCACAATAATGCACTAAAAATGAGTGCATACAAGGTAGGCTAAGGCGATTTGGGTGTACATTTAAGTAGGGTGTAACAAATTCTCACTTTAAGTAATATGCTTAAAGGTCGAAACGAAAAGATAGGCTCTGAGGGGTGTACTAGGGGTATCGTGTACTAAAAATGAGTACAACGCAAAGGGGTGTGGGAGAATTACTTGACCAATGTAGCCGAAGTAATTATAACAAAAACACAGGTGTAAAACAATGGGTTAATCCTAATGCCTCTTATCATGTAGTAAATCTAACTACACGAATGTAGTCTCACTTGTGGCCTCGGAATGGTCCTAACGCAAGTTCTAGAATCTAAGTGCTACCGGTACACACATCATAGCATAAATGCTTTTCCTACCAATTCTAGGGGCGAACCTCACATATTTGGGGTGGAAAATTTTTTAGTGGTACGGTTTTTGTGCTAGTCATATAACTCCTATCCGTGAGACGCTCATTAAGATCAAAGTTTCACTCCTATATGTTGTAAAAAATTTTAAATTTGGCACTAAAATTACCTTAACAAGTATTTCTCTCAGTTTTATTACACATCTACTATTAAACAAACAAAAATCAAGCGTAATAGCATTCTCTAAAATCGTACTTTTACCCTCCCCTTACACTTAAGATGAACATTGTCCCCAATGTTCAAATAACAAGATGTAAAAGTAAAAAGTAAAAGAATGAAATCAAATACTCCCCTGATTCGCTCGGTGGATAATGAAGTTACACGGTTAAATCTTCTTCCAAAGTAATGTTGAAGCTCCATGACTAATGCATCGCCATAAGCTTGATTCAAAACATTTCCTTGTCCAAAATAACCTGTTAAACCTGAGAAAACAAACACGAAAACCTGCATAACATCGGCGGGATAAATCTATATATAAGGATATAATGCTTGTGGAATGATAACTTTGCAGATTCCTGGAGATTATAAGTTGGAGATTTTAATAAAAACTTTTTAAAAACAAAACTTTCAAAAATTTCTGAAAATTAAATCTGACGCCGTCAGGTTATAAACCCTGACGCCGTCAGAAATGACCTGACAAAAATTTTCATTTTAAGTTTCCGGAAAATTTCTGGAAAAACCTTTACCTTACTTCCTGGAAATCCTGCAAAACATCATTATGACTCGATACAAGCATTTGACTCAAACAAATACTAATATGTATGTTAATTTATTATTATTACGATTCATGTTCATTTGTGTTCTAATAAACCGATTTAGATTTCCCTTACACTTAACTTTTGCAAAATACCTTTATATGTAGTTAAGACGAAGTTAAAAACAAAATAAAGCATTTTCACAAATTACTTTTGAACATGAATCAATACTAATAAAAATTAAACACACATACGGAAACAAATAAAATCAAACAAACAAATAAATAAACACACAAAGCAAATAAATAAAATAAAGCTTGGGTTGCCTCCCAAGAAGCGCTTTTCTTTATTAACGAGTCTTGTAGCTAGACTCAAAGTCACGCTATCTAGTGTCGCTTATGCTCACGTACCCGAGTGTGAGCCATCTAATTGTTGCCTCATCTTTCTTGTATTCATCATTTAGCTCCAAACATCCATGATAATATCTCTTATTTTTCTCATGTGGATATTTGAGCCCCTTCCCCTTATCATTCTCACTTAACAAGTCGATAGGCATAATTCTATTGCAAGATTCAATGGGGTAGTTCTTAAACCTAGGATGTGCTCGGGGCATTTGATAAACAAAATCTTCATCCCCATCCGAGAATGTAATTAACCCGTCCACAAGTTTTTCGTCAAGGTTGGTCAACCTTTTGAAGGGTTCTCCAAAAATGACTTGGGTTAATTTGTCATCGATAAATTCTCCTAAGTTCTCCATAACCATAAAATCCACCAAATACACAAAACTTCCTACGAACACGTGTAGTGGCTTAATCCTAGCAACGATGTTATCACCTTGATATTCTAGCTCATCTACCATGATTTTATTATAATTAGCGCGAGAGATAATGTTCATAGGCAACGATGAGTTAAGATAAGCATAAAAATCATGATAACCAATCTTACACGGAAATTGCATGTTAAAGAGGCTATCCTTTTCGATCTTAGTCCTAGGGTCAACATACTTAAAGGGATCAATTTCCTCTTTTCCCCATTCCTCGTTAACTACTTTTCCATTACTGGCATCCTCATCGGAGTCTGAGTAGTAAAACGGACTAACATGGTCATTCTCATGGTCAGACTCCTCCATCTCAGAATTGTTATCAAAGTGGTGGTCGGGTGAAAGGTTGTTGTTTTCTATGATGGGGGCGGGAACGGGTAGTTGAAAGTTTGCACGGCGGAAAATACGAATAACAGGGATCAAATGATCAATGTTACTCATGAGGTGGGTGGAAGGAATCACAAACAAAAGTACAAAGAAATAAGATAGACTAAAGAAAAACCTAGAAAAATAAAATAAAAATCTCACTAGAAAGGAATCTAGTGAGTAGACCTAATAGAAATAACAATTCAACCTAAACAATAACTATTCCCCGGCAGCGGCGCCAAAAACTTGATGCGTGGTTTTACAACCTTACAACAGGTTTTACCTCTCGAGGGATCTCAAAAGGCTTACAACCCCACCAGGCAGTGTACCTGACCGATGTAGTATAGTGTAGTGGTAAGTACGGGGGATTGATCGTTCTCCACAGGGAATAGTGTTCGTTAGGTATGAAAGACTACTCTAATAGGTCTAAGGGTTGAGGAAGATTCTTTTTATGTTTTTATATTTTTTATGAAAGCAAGTAAAATCTCGGGTTTGAAAGAGTGGGCGGAATTAGTTGCTAGTCAACTAACCCAAATTACTACGAATGCAAATAAAATAAATAACTGAAAATAAAAAGTTGGTGAGAAACTTATGTGTAGAGAAATGTGTTCACTTAGATTTCCTTACTCCCTAACTATCTTTTACCGGTTGATTAGTGTGTATTAGTTGCGTGGATGACGGGTGTATTCCTTAATACCAATCGTGGGGTGGTGTACGTACTTCCCCAACTCTACAAGCTCCTACTTCACTCCTATGTCGAGCCGGCTAGGAAGCTCCTAACATGGGATCACTAGAATTCGCTTGTGCATTAAATACAACCATAAAAACCTTTAGTACGCATTTGGTTCATGTTTCTTAAGACGTTCAAGCAAGTTACCGAATAGGAAGTTAGCCAGTTTTCTTAAGCCTAACATAGATAAACAATCATCCAATACAACTAATAACACACTAATAACCAATAATCAATAGCTAGGTTTCATTAGATCTAAGCAAACACAAGATAAATCTAGCCTAACATGTTAAACAAAAGACAAGAACAAGATAGAATCAAACAACACATAGACATATTGAATGATTAATTGATAACTTATCTTTCAATGTAACATGGAAGATCTCAAGGCAAAAAGCCTTGAAAAAGATGCTAAAATCGTCTTAGGGTTTTCTCCCAAAAATTCCACACTAAGCTCTCTCCTCTAATGACAAAAAATTAGAAAACTATATATAGACTTTTGGATATGACGGCGTCACGTTATGGAGTGTGACGCCGTCACCTCGCCGCTTCTAGGGTTCCCGGATGACCTTCTTGACGCCGTCCCTCTTTAGCTCTCCAAAATCCGTTCTGGCTTATCAAGGCTTGACGCCGTCAGACCTTGAACGTGACGCCGTCCCTCTTTGATTTAAGCCGTGACGCCCTTGATCAGGTTAAAGCGTGACGCCGTCAGAATTCACATGCTATTTTCACTGGCTTATCATGAGTAAATTTCACATCCACCTTTTCTTGCCAAGCCATGACGCCGTCCAGAGTAAAATCTGACGCCGTCAAAGGTAACTTTTAGCCGATTTTTGAGACTTTGTCGTTTTCTTCACTTTTATGCTCCAAAAACGTCCAAAATGCCTCCTTTTCCAGATTTCTCCTCAAAAGTACCTAAAATGACAAAAGGAACGATTTAGGGCAATATTTGATCAAATAAATACGATTTAGGGCTTAAATGACCCCTTAAAAGCGGTACACTTTTCGCTTCATCAGTTAATGATGTTTTAAGCACATAATTATTAATTAATTATTAGTTTAATCGTTAAAGTTTTTTTAATGTATTTATTCTTAATTTTGTTTGAGTGTGTGAAAACGTAGAGGGGGGGTGAATACGTTTACCGTTTTAAAACTTAAAACTTGTTGTATCAAATTTCCACTTTGGCTAGTTCTAATATGAACACTGTCTGTTGTAGTTTATGTCTACCAAGTTGTCACACAAGTATTATCACATAATCACAACACAAGCAATCACATAATGCAAATATAAAAAGTAAAGAGATAAGTAAAAGAAAGCGCAAACCGAACACGATGATTTATAGTGGTTCGGTCACGGAGCTCCTCTCCGCCCTACTCCACTCCCCGAGTACCCAACTCGAGAGTTACTTCACTAGATCAACAAGCTCCCTTTCTTAGGCGGAGAAAACCTTTACACGTCGCTTACTTCCTTTTCCGGTACTAAGCTAAACACCGGGTTCTTTCACAAGGTAGAACCAACCTGACGTCGCCTAATTACTTTACCGACACTAAGCTAGATGTCGAGTTCTTTACACGGGTACAACCACTCCCGTCACTCTTTGTATTTTAAGGACTAAAATACTAACCTCACTCTACTGATCTAAATGATACAATGATGGTTACAACAATGATCCATGACATAAGTATATCATGGATATGAATGCCTACACTATATGAACTTCCATTGATCGGAAGCCTTCAATGTATGAAGATCACAAGCTCCCTAAACTTGTTGTGATGGATCTTCATGTATGCAACTAAGATCTTCTTGGTGGATCATGAAGTATGCTATGGATGATGTCTCATGATCTTGAGCTTGCTTCACAGGATCATTAACAATGTATGCTTACAACATAATGAAAGTTAGTAACATTATGATCATTATGTAATGGGTGATTAATGTATGAATCTACATGGTTTGCTACTGATCTAAGTGTGTGTAATGAGTGAGGGAATGTATGTTCTAGTTGGATGATCAATGTGTAAAACCATGGCTACTATTTATAGTAAAACTATGTGTAAAACCATGTACAAAACCATGTGCAAAACCATGTGTAAAACCATGTGTAAAACTAAAACCATGTGTACAACTAAAACCATGTGTAAGACTAAAACCATGTGTACAACTAAAACCATGTGCAAATCTAGTAGCTTAAAGATCTATACAAAATATTATCAAATCTTACTAAATCTTCCAAAATCAAATCTTATAAAATCTACCAAATCTTTCCAAAATATATTTCATATCTTTATAAGATTTTCTAATTAGGTATGCCATGATGTCATGTGTTAATATTAAAATATGTAAATGTATATATGTATGTAACATGTATCCTAGTGATCATGTAAAATAAGGTTCTAAGTAGAATGATTATCCTTTTTAAAATACTTAATTACCTAACCGTATTTTAAACATTCTAAATGGTTTGTTAAGGGTTTGATCATAATGCTACATAACAAACATGTACGAACCTGTGTTGTATCATACGAGGACTTGAGAGGTGTTGAATGTATGTTGAGACAAGATATGATTACAAGTAACTTGTACATTTTACGCTATGTATCAAGTTACATGTTTGTCATCAATCAAAACAAACGAGATTGCTTGCACTAGCAATCTCCCCAACGAGACTGCTTGCACTAACAATCTCCCCCTTTTTGATGATGACAAAATATGTAAACGTGATAGAAAGTAAAATGCAAAAAGTTACTTGTGTCCATAATTACTTACTTTATTCTTGTGTCAGTTTCTCCGTTTACACCTTTCTCCCTTTTCTCCTTGTGTTCGTAATTACTCACTTTCTCCGTTTACACCTTTCTCCCCCTTTTGTCGAAGCAAAAAGGGTGTGTCCTTGGAGTTAACTTAATTTCTCCCCGAAATGGCGAGCTTGCATCATCCCTAGTGAAGTTAAATAGACTACTCCAATCTCCTATGGTTGTTGCGTCTCCTAGGTTGTAAGCGGATCCATGGATCAAATTAAGACTCTTAACCTACATCAAGGTTAGTGGTGTGCAACATAAAAAGAATATATATGAAAAATGCATGATGAATGAAATGCAAATAGCCAACGATACACGTGGGTAATCTATGTTGGACTATGTAGACCTATCTCCTCCTTTTTGTCGAAACGAAAAGAAGATATGCGTAGCGGAATGTGGTAACCAATCCTTGGTGATTACTCCTCCTAGTTTAGAGTACCAAGTATGATAATGCAATGATAATGAGAACTTTAAGGCTCCCCCTAGGATAATACTCCCCCTAATTGGAGTGACAATGTTAAGATGTATGATCCTACAAAAAAAATAGTTAGAATATGATATCCTCCCCCTTGATCTATACTCCCCGTTGCTAGGGTACCAACGTATATGATCCAAGGATGAAGAATCCTACAAAATAAAGGTTAGTATAAAACAATATTTGTCCTTGGACAAGTATATGATATACACCAATGTGTGTATATGATGCATCCTAAAAACTACTTGACGAAAGCTCCCCTTGCTCTAGCGCGTCAAGATGAACCTACAAAACAAAAGATCAATGCACTAGAAGCTATGTCTTAAGTCATATACGACCAATGTGTATAGACGATGCAATATGAGTGCTAGACTGATAATCCTCCTGGTTTGAGATTGTCAAGAAGCACCTATAAAAAAAAAGGAATAGTAATCGAAGCAAACTTTATCCTATGATGAGTAAGCTATATACGATCGAGCGTATATGATGATGAACCTACAATGAAATGGTTAGTGCAATATATTTTATCTCAAAGAAAAATATTATGCAACATATCAATAATCTAATCACAAGCAACATACCAATTGTGATTGTCTAATCAAATAAAAATATGATTCAGCAATATCATATGATAAAATCCTACAAAACAATGCCTATGAGGAGGATATGAAGTGAAGTTAAAAAGCTTAAAGTGAGTGGTGTTAATATGATGTTGGTTTACAAGTGAATGATAACTTAATGGATGACTAAAGGTTGATGTAAGTAGGTTTTTCGCTAATCCATGGGATTGATGATTAGTGAAAGAAGTGATGGATGGTGGTGATTATAATGAATGCAATGAATTCAGAAACTCTAATGTATAGCAAATGATATAAGAGTATTTGAAAACGGTTACGGTTATGATATTATCATCTACCAAAGATGAATCGTGCCATAGTAAATGTTTGAATGAGAATGAGAGGAAGTGAAGACAATGATCACCTAGGAATAGAGATTCCATATGTAACAATTGGAAATACTAGATACCTATATGTGGATGAGAATGACATCATATGATGAGAGTGTTGGTTGGACAAACATGTTGAGAATGATGGTTCTGTTTGCACTGACAATGACATGCTTGATATGTAACAAGAATGAAAAAGGATGAGATCCTATAATGGTGTTCTAGACACTAAAGATGTTCTAGACAATTAAGTTGTGAGATTAAGATGAAAATCCTAGATTCGTTGATTACCTAAAGTTGTTTGGTTTCTGAATGCTTAAAAGCTGATCAGGTACCCGCGGATTTGGCGGAACCAAAATTTTGGTTCCGTCCTTCTTATTGAAGGGTTCCGTGGGACCAAAATCGATTAGGTCATGTTTTGTCGTTTTTGATCAAACGAAGGTTCATGCTAAGGTCTATTCACTTATAACTACTAATTTGGTTTCACTAATCCTAGTCAAATTCTAAGGAGACTTAATGTATCTCATTTAAGAGGTTTGTCAAACACATGATGTGTTTTTCTTTTAATGAGATATTGGTGCAGAGCTGTGATGTTGAGATAATAAGGTTAGAAACACTTTGTGATTTTGTGAACTGATTTAACTAAGTGATTTGAACCTACTTGTCGGTATTTGGGAATGTAAGAAACATGAGTACATGTTATTTAATGAAAAGACAATTATGTGAATGAATTTCTCTCCTCCTTAATTGGTGGACATTCAACATAATCTATGATGCATTAAATGAAGAATAAAGGTAAAGTATTTAGGATGTTGCAGATTAATGAAAGCGATGAGCTTAGCAATGTTTTAGTGGATATTGGTTAGCATACAAAGAACTTCATCCGTGAAGTTACGTAGCTCTTCTATATCAATGCGAGATGATCGCACGATGAGGCATGTGGTTTTCCTTATGGGAGATGTATTGTTTTAACTAAAAGATGATGGAGATATTGTTAGGTGAGCGGAAGCAACAATACGATTTGGAGAGAGGTATACTGAAAGATATCCAAACACAAATTTCAAACCTCTAAAACTTAATCCTATTAGCTTTTAAAGCTATATGCAAGAAAATGGATCCCATAAACATATTACTAATCTAAGTAGCAATAATGAGATAACAATTATGCAAAATAAGCATAACAAAGAGAAATAACTAATAGTTTGTTATCAGCCTACAAGACAAAAGTCTTAATGACAAAAGATGTGAATATCATATGACAACATCTTATAAAAATGAATAATCTACTAATAGACATAAAGATACCACATAGCATAAAGACAAATAATCATATTGCAAGATAGCATTGTTTTAGATACTACATTGTGAAATTGTTTTTAAGTTAGGCTTAGTCACTTAAGCATACTTACCCATTAATTAACACAATGATCTATGTATAAAATAAAATGACTTCTAAATGTTCATCATACCAAGACCACTTAGACAAAGTGCACATATGGCAAATAAATAGTGTGACAAAGAAGTGAGACTAAGATTCATGCAAACCATTATAACATTTAGGAGCATGTACCATTTAGACTATCCTACGAAAAAGCTCAATGATTGTCAACTAAAGACAAAGACTATCTAACACCATATAGTAAGTGTGAGTTAACAAGTAATACGTTAATCTTGCGAAATAGCATATGACAAAAGAATGAACATATCATACAAATCATACAGCATATAAGCATGCAGACAAAACATTTCTAAGGTTTACACATTTGACAATGATAACATCAAGATATCAAACAAATATCATGTAATCAATACACGTATATGTAATGCAAGTGATTTTTTTTTTAATAAACTAAAGAAAAATCACATCTACTTCTTGTTTGATTAATTATTCCTAAGACAAGATAATTCACCAATACATGACTTAATGAGACTCAACTATTTCTATAAAAACTAGTGTGATGAAGATGTCATGTTATACACGTAAATTTGACAAATATGTGTCGATGGATTTTAATCATTGTGTTTGGAATCTAAGATTGAATGATCTAAAGGGTGACATCCTTTAAGTTGAGTTTAAGTATGAGTTATGCAAGTGATCTAAGATCAAGACATGTGTTTGTGTGTGGTAACGGGATATGTCATGAAAGTTCTGAAGAAAGTTCTTTGGAACAAGAATCTAAATAAAGTTACTAACTTTAATAGGTCTTGTGTATGCTCCAGAGATGTGAATATGCACAAGGTTTGACCAAGGTTTAATGTACGCTTAAAAGGAAATAGATACGTATGGTATCTTTCAACAAGTAAGATTTAACTAGTGCTCAATAAGGAAGATAGTTCATAGAACTAGTGGATGTTTGTTTTAAGATTATTTGCCCAATGTGGTGTAATGAAATCTCTTGTAACATAACCGCTCATGTTGCAAGAAAATAATGATGCATAGGATATACATTATCCTTTTTAACAAGATGAAAAATAAACACATAATGTTTTTTCCGAAACATCATGTTTTCCTAAATGAAGATATGAACACAAAGTATTTGAATTGGATAGACTTATCCTAAATAAACTAGGTTTCAATAATATGATAACTAGACAAGATAAACTTACTTGAGTTTCTTTTGTATACTCCTCAAGATTGTTATTTGGGATGTATGAGATTGGCTTTGAGATTTCATTATAACATAAGTTGTTACAATGTTGATTCAAGATTTAATGAAACAAAGTATTACCAATACTTTGATGACTTGTGGTACTATTTAATGAATGTGAGCATTATGCTCATTTGATGGTGAAGTTCTAATTCTATAGGTGGCAAGGTATTGATGAGTTGATTCAACTTGCATTTGATTTGGTATGAGTGTTGGACTAAGGGCTTTTTGAGCAATGCACTCAATGGCGTGAATTATGGTGATGAAGGAGTTTGTTGAACTTTTGGGTTTCATGAATGTTGAAGATTACAAGAATGGATACTAATTCTTGTGTTTCACTAGCGGATGAAGTGTTTGGTTATGTTTGTGAAACTTAGGGGCTGAATGTGATGAAGACTAATTCTTATGGATAACGAGGATGAAGACAGACTCTTATGATCTATTGGTTGGTATAACTAGTGTGTGATGTGATCTAAGGCTTAGGGTATAAGACATATCACAGAAGTGAGTGTGATGGGATAATAGTGAAAGTACAAGTGTACTTAGGCGATAGGATAAGTGTTTTAACATACGTTGTTAAAATACTTGGGAGTTGATTGTTTTGGATATGACTTTTAATGACTACAATCGTAAGTCAAATTTACTTGAATATTTCGGATGAAATACTTTAAGTTGTCAATCCTACTTTGAGAAAAGAATAACAAGACTTGATAATTACATCTATAACCTAAGTGTGAGTTATGACTTGATGTAAATCGTCTTGAAGGATGACATGTTAACCAAGTGAGGTAACATACGTGAATACATACATGAGTTGGGTTTGTAATATGTGATATATTTTCAAACAGTGAGTCTGGATTAGTTTGGAAGTTGTCAATTTACAAATCAAGCTAATGGATAAGTAAAGGACAAGTGAATGCAGGGAATATGTGTAATGATCACAAATGATCAGTGGTCCATGGACCTCAAGAAACAAGTTTTCGGATTCCTTCCTTTATGGAGAAAGGTCTCTTGGATCCTTTTTGTGAAGTTTGAAGTTATGGTTAGAGATGATTTTCCTATAGGTGCAAGTGAAATGTTCTAATCCTAATATGAGTAAATCATCAGTGAAAAGAATCTTAGTGATGAGCGTGAGTGATCTTGAGTGAGGATCCTGATCTTTCTAATTTATAGACAGGGAGGATATTGGATTTGATGTGAATGAGTTTTGATCAATCTTATGGTTCTACGTAATTCTCAATCATCCAAATACACTTAATGATCAGTAGAATAAACCTAAAAAAAAACTAGAATCTATAATCTAAGGATTGGGATTAGTCTGGGAATTTTGAAAAGTTACTTTTGACACCCACGGATCCAATCGACAACAAAAGCGGAGCCAAAGTTTGGGAGCCGTGGAATCCGTGGGTTCTGGACTGGCGGATCCAACGATAACTCTTGGCGGATCCAAAATGAGGGATCCGTCGGATCCGTTGAACAAAAGTACTAAAAACAAACAGAGAGATATGCAAAATTCGCGTTTTTCGACCAAGACCTGAAAATTCTCCTGGAACATATCTATTAGCTAATATGTAATGCAAAACTACTAAAAATGTTTATTCTAACACATATACACACATAGTTTAATCCGATCATATTAACTTACCTTAAATGAGAGTTAGGCCAAACAGTGGCTTAAACCCGGAAACTTGATAACATCAAAGTGTTATCGTCCTGCATGATATGGTTAGTTCACATGAAGGTTTAACAACAAGATAATATCCTAAAGGCATAACAACTCAACACATCATTGTTTCAAATTGTTTGTACCAAACACTCTTTTTCAAAGATACTACATGTTTACTCATTATAACACTTGAGCAATTAAGTGAGAGTTTGTGCAAGTCAATACTTTTCAAGACATTTCACTTAATACACATTTCTAAGTAAGTTATGCAAGGTTTTCACATAATATAATCAAACAATAGTATCTAAGTCTAAAAGTAGAACATACACAGTTTATCAATGTATTACACAATATCTAGCAAATGTTCTATTATGCATAAAACAAGCAATTGATAAACAAGCAAGTAAGTATCATGGCAAGACACTTATGTATTACAAATAAACAAGTACAATCACACTTATCAAAAAGCATAGCACATATATGCAAATAATATAGAACAGTTAGCCACATAGCATAGCATAGATGAAAGTATACTTTTTGTCACTTTGCGTTTAAATATGACGATGTATGCCAAGCTTAATTTGTTTCCTTTATATTACCAAATTCTTTAGTTTCAAAAGAAATCATATTTATGAGCAAAGGATACCAATTTACATTGCTCGACTCAAAAGTTTAACTTACTGTGTCAAAATAAAACTTAACATTTTGAACAGGTTATAGTATTTGATTTGTTTTACCTACTTCAATTTAGATCTAGGCCATGAGACTATTTTTAAATGAAAATAGACTTAATTCCCTTCAAAATGATAGGTGGCGCGACTCCTACGGACTTACGGTTAATTAGTTATGAATTTTTGAAATTTGACAAAAACTGACTACTGCACCGACGGATCTGACGGATCCTTTTAGAGGGATCTGCCCTTTATGTGATTTGGATCCGCCGAGACCTGTGACAGATTATCCTAAACTCATATTTTGACATAGCGAAAGTGTGTGGGACTTGCTACACTTAATCTTAGGCATATATTACAAATATTAACAATATTTCTACCTGTGTGACTTATCTAAATATTACGGAGGTGATTTTTCAACTAACTTAATGATTATTCCAAACACTCCCTTCAAAATGGTATTTTTCGTAAATTAGTTCTGAGCACATAATTTGACACTCACAAATTCTTTTGAGAAATATTTTTCTTTTATTTTTCAAGAACACCTTCAAGCTTGTATACAAAGTGATATTTAACAACAAAATTTCAAAGTATACTTAGCGAAACATTTTTCATATTATGTTCTGCTTCAGAGGCAATTTGATACATGGATCTTACTCTATTTTAAAAACCATTTGTTTTGAAAATGAGAGCCAACCCGCTTTGATACCAATTGTGAAAACGTAGAGGGGGGGTGAATACGTTTACCGTTTTAAAACTTAAAACTTGTTGTATCAAATTTCCACTTTGGCTAGTTCTAATATGAACACTGTCTGTTGTAGTTTATGTCTACCAAGTTGTCACACAAGTATTATCACATAATCACAACACAAGCAATCACATAATGCAAATATAAAAAGTAAAGAGATAAGTAAAAGAAAGCGCAAACCGAACACGATGATTTATAGTGGTTCGGTCACGGAGCTCCTCTCCGCCCTACTCCACTCCCCGAGTACCCAACTCGAGAGTTACTTCACTAGATCAACAAGCTCCCTTTCTTAGGCGGAGAAAACCTTTACACGTCGCTTACTTCCTTTTCCGGTACTAAGCTAAACACCGGGTTCTTTCACAAGGTAGAACCAACCTGACGTCGCCTAATTACTTTACCGACACTAAGCTAGATGTCGAGTTCTTTACACGGGTACAACCACTCCCGTCACTCTTTGTATTTTAAGGACTAAAATACTAACCTCACTCTACTGATCTAAATGATACAATGATGGTTACAACAATGATCCATGACATAAGTATATCATGGATATGAATGCCTACACTATATGAACTTCCATTGATCGGAAGCCTTCAATGTATGAAGATCACAAGCTCCCTAAACTTGTTGTGATGGATCTTCATGTATGCAACTAAGATCTTCTTGGTGGATCATGAAGTATGCTATGGATGATGTCTCATGATCTTGAGCTTGCTTCACAGGATCATTAACAATGTATGCTTACAACATAATGAAAGTTAGTAACATTATGATCATTATGTAATGGGTGATTAATGTATGAATCTACATGGTTTGCTACTGATCTAAGTGTGTGTAATGAGTGAGGGAATGTATGTTCTAGTTGGATGATCAATGTGTAAAACCATGGCTACTATTTATAGTAAAACTATGTGTAAAACCATGTACAAAACCATGTGCAAAACCATGTGTAAAACCATGTGTAAAACTAAAACCATGTGTACAACTAAAACCATGTGTAAGACTAAAACCATGTGTACAACTAAAACCATGTGCAAATCTAGTAGCTTAAAGATCTATACAAAATATTATCAAATCTTACTAAATCTTCCAAAATCAAATCTTATAAAATCTACCAAATCTTTCCAAAATATATTTCATATCTTTATAAGATTTTCTAATTAGGTATGCCATGATGTCATGTGTTAATATTAAAATATGTAAATGTATATATGTATGTAACATGTATCCTAGTGATCATGTAAAATAAGGTTCTAAGTAGAATGATTATCCTTTTTAAAATACTTAATTACCTAACCGTATTTTAAACATTCTAAATGGTTTGTTAAGGGTTTGATCATAATGCTACATAACAAACATGTACGAACCTGTGTTGTATCATACGAGGACTTGAGAGGTGTTGAATGTATGTTGAGACACGATATGATTACATGTAACTTGTACATTTTACGCTATGTATCAAGTTACATGTTTGTCATCAATCAAAACAAACGAGATTGCTTGCACTAGCAATCTCCCCAACGAGACTGCTTGCACTAACATTTGTTTGAGTGTTTAGAGTTGTTTAAGCAAACCAACCTTTTAGAACAAGTTTGGATAGAAGGATTTGAAATTAGTGTGTGTAAAATGTGCGTGTGTTTGAGAGATAATTTATAAATCTTTTCTTGTATTGATATGAGAGTGTTATGAATTACATTCAATTTTTTTGTAAAACGAATTAACCATCTTTTATTTATATTTTCATAGGAGAGGTAGTTTGACTGCTTAAAAAATCTAGTCCCTACACTATATAAAGTGTAGAAGTTGATTATTTTTATATTTAACAATCTCTCCTTAAATGATCTACTCGAGAACTATCTAACAATCTTGTAATTTGTAAACTTTGTAGAAGAATCTCGATCTTTTTCGGCTTTCTTTCTAGTTGAAGTAGTTCTTCTTTGAAGTCTTTGAATTCTTTTCTTTGTCATCTTTGATTATTGTTGAAGAATTTCTTGTATCCAATTGCTTGAGCATTTGTAGAATCTTTCAAAGCTAATTTGAATCTTCATATAATAGCATTTGCTCAATTATATAACCATTTCTTGAATCGTTTCTTAAACATTTGTTGGAGCGTTGAATGATCTCTTTAAACAATGAAAATACTTTTGTATCCGCTCCTCCTTAAACTAAGAATCACTTTCAACTTGATCGTTTGTTTGATGTTGAATCACTACTTGATCTTTTAAACTTGATTTGTTTGATAACGTTGTAGTCATTGATAAGTTGTTGTTGATGATGATGCTGATTTTTTTTTGTTGAGATTGTTCATGTTGAAGTGGTGATCTTTGTTGAAATTTATTCAGAAAATACCGCTTCAAAACTTGTTGTTGTAGCCTCAATACAATTCAAATTCGAACATCTCATCAATCTTTCTTTTGACTTTCTATTTACCAAATGTTGATCTTGTCGACTTTGTTATCATCTTCAAACAAATTTGATTGCACATTTCTTGAAATTCGAAGAATCTTGATATTTCTTTGAAGTAAACATTTGTTTGAAGTGACCTTTCTTCGAATTAACGAATTCTTTATCCCAATTTCTTTCCATTATCACAAGTTTCTTCCCATGATTGTCAACCAAAATAATTTTTCCCCTTCATGATGATTATGATTCATCATGAGCATCATGAATACGTAAGCTCCGAGTTGATAATCATTAAAAGAATAACTACTTGGAATCCGTGAAGTAGTTAGTGAGTACCAAAATTTTTCTTGTAAACTAAACAATCTCCCTTTATAATCAAACATAGTACCCCAAAATAACCAATAATCTTTCCTAATCAACAACCTTGATCTTTATCATTCTCGTGAAGGTTGAAGTTTGATGATGATGTAAGACTTGTTGAAGTTGTAATGCTTGTTAAAGAGTTGTAATGCTTGTTAAAGGTAAAGATGGTGTTGTTTGTTGTCAAAGATGAATTTGGCACTATCAATAGCAAACAATCTTCCACACTGAATGCGTCGATTTAATCTATGTATCATGAGATGATGCTAAGGAACCATCGTCAGGTTGTTGCATATGACAATCAAATCAAAATCTCATGATGATGATGCAAAATATAATCATGAAGTAAGCATCAATCTTGTGAAATCCGGGTAAGACAACTATTCACCTGATTAAATCAAGGAATTGTTGTTTATGTTTTCGATAACAAATTCCAAAGAAACACTTAACTCCTAGATCACATTGATTATTAGTTAACACTTAAATTGAATCATAAAATAAAACAATTTAGTGGCCTACTTTCAGCGTTGGCATGATATTAGCACTGGTAGGATTTTATCATCGTGGAATACTATTTTAAATATCACTATGAATGTTCCGGTTATGTCACTTAGACTTGAGATATCACGATACTTGGTTTAAAAATGCATTTTGTGATTCGATGCGCTAATGTTCCCAAAGGCCATTGTGTGATGCGTGATACAAATGCGAGCATATTTTGGACGCGATGCGTTTAGTATTAAAAAAGTACGAAAATTAGTTATACATAATATATTCTACTAAGTACCAAGTAAATGAAATAAACTTACAAAATAAGTTTTATAAATTAGGCCAATAATCAATATGTAAAACAAATAAGTCGAAAGCAAAGCTTGAAATAAAACACTTAGCAAAACACAAGATATTATACTTTTGTTATTATGTTTGTTTTGGACGTCTTTCAACAAGTTTTATCTTTAAAACCCCATCAAAATATTCGGGTCTCTTTTATATGGTTTAATTTTGAAATAATGACCGAAATTCTAGATTGTGACAATTGTGATCATTGCTAGCATTACACAAATGCGGTAAATTGCGGTCTAAGGCGAACGCAATATGAGATGACCTTGCATTAGACATCATGATGCGAAATTTGAAATGCAATGCAATGTTGCATGCAATTTGTGCAATGATTCGCGCATTTGTAAACCATGATCCAAAGACATATCATAAAAACTTATACAAATTGTATTTATGATGTTTAATACAATTTGTATGTCTGTCTCCTAAGATATTTTTATTGAATATCAATTTGGCTCTAGACTAGATTTGTGCACTATTAGTAAGCAAGTACTGGAGCAAATTGTCCTTTGTTTCAATATTAGCAATCTCGGAGTGAGAAGTCGATAGAAAATGTGTTTGATCTCCGTGAAAATGAACAGTAACTTATTGAGAAGCACTTGAGTGGCTAGGAGGGGTTATGCGTTTGCATCACTAGGTCCATTATGTTTACTTCAATATGAGAAATCAACGTATGAAATCCGATAGATTATGTATTGAACCGGTGTTTATCCTAATGTAAGGAAAAGTTTTCAATTCTTTTAACCCTCATTACCAACTCCTCTTTTTCTTTTCTTTTAGCCTCTCAGTTTTCAACTCCGATCTTAGGCTTTTCTTTTCATTCTTTTCTTTTCAATCTTGTTCTTTTCTTTCTTTGAAAAATGATATATGTTAAACAACACCCCAAACTCTGTCACTTAAACCTAACTTTCCTTAATTGGAAGGAGGCTCCGAGGATGATCATTCTGGCTCTAGAAGATCATAGGAGTATTTATCAACATATGCCAAACTTTTTTTTGAATGAATATCTTTGATAAGCTCATGAAGTGAATAAAAAATGATTTACACATTCTTTCAAAATGTTTGAATATATCAAAAGGTTTGACATTTGTAAGTTTTGTTATCTTTGTAAAACACTCCCCCTAAACATATGTATAAATATTTTCAAATAATTTTGCATACGAATGAAAGTGAATACCAAATATTAAAAAAAAAAATTATTTACTTTTCAATTGAAATTCTGGAATCTCTCCTTCAAAAATAGCATGAAATCCGTTGAAGGATTAAAAGATAAGAGCTTTCATGAAAATCAATCATTTTTCAAACCATTGTTGCACATGTAAGTCTTTTCTTTGAGAACACTTAAAGTTTTTAAGCATTTTCATTTAAACGAAGATGGTTCCCTCAGTTTCTACAAGGCTCCTCTTGTGGAAAACGGTAGTTCTCAGCAGTTTGGTATTGATGTTGATGAGACTTTTAGTGCAATTGTTAAGCCGACAACCATTCGTATTGTTCTTAGTCTTGCAATCTCTCGACATTGGCCTGTTCATCAGCTTGATGTCAAGAATGCATTTATTCATGGTGCTTTATTTGAGACTGTTTATATGCATTAACCTTCTGGTTTTCGGGACTCTCGACGTCCTAATCATGTCTACCTTTTGTAGAGATTTGCATGTTTTACTCCACGTGTTGAATTTTATCCCAACCGTTGTGTTTCTCTTTTATTTATATAGATGTGTGGGTCTGAAATTGCTTACTTATTGTTATATGCATATGATATAGTTTTGACTGCCTCTTCTACGACAATGTTACCATTGTTGGTTCTGACATTGCTTACTATCTTAAAATGTTCATATAGGTCACTATACATTTTATTTATTTATTTAGATTATTATACTTTTGTTTAGTTTTAAAAGGGCCACTAGACTTTCAATTAGAAAACATTTAGGGCCCGTTTGGTTTAAGGGTATAGGTGGGTTTTGAATGAAAGTTTAGTTAAATCAATTATTTTGTACACTTTTGATACCATTGGTATGGTATTTGGAATAAAATTTTGAAAGCTACCTATTTTGGTGGGTTTCAATGAATCCAACCAATCAAATCTTTTTATTTTATTTGATGAATTTTTCTAGCCACATATTATTAATTCTTTTACTAACTTTTTACTTTTACTTTTTAATCCAACCAATCAAATTTTTTTACTTTTAAACATTTTTTTAATTTTCTCTCTCATCCTTTTCTTTCAGACCTTTCTTAAATCCGAATCTAATTCCAATCCCACTTACAAACCAAACGAGCCCATAAGTCACTAACGTGACACCTCATCTCTAAATCATTTCCATCTCATCATTTGAGTGCTGACTCATTTTCACATCTTCATGACTTCATATATTATTTTCAACACAATTTCTGTGATAAAACCATACATGGTCGTTACTTTTATTTCCAGGTTTCCTATGGTTAACAGCGTAATCGTTCAATCATTTTGATGCATTTGTCAAGTCTTAGTGACTTTATACACAAATACTGATTTGGATTTATCATTAGTCTTAATTGTTATTCACCAACACAATATAATCTTCTAACACCTCATAATATACTGTGTTGAAGCATAATTCCGCTAGGCAAGTCCGGACGGCTTCCACGTGCTGTCCATCCTCATTCCCGAGCCTTGAAGTGTGCTACAAACAAGAAAGAACCCGTTAGAAGGAGTCCCGAGGCCGGAGCCCCGAGACCACCCTCCGATGGTCAAGTCAGTCCACTACTATACGTATGGAGGGATATAAGTATGGAGGGATGAACCCTCTAATTAAGAGTAATTCTAGAGAGAGAAAGTAGAGAGAGAAAGGAGGTGTAGTGTGTGTATACAACCACCAAGGGTGGTGTATATATAGTACCTGAGTTACTGTAGATGATGTCATCATAGGGAACATGTCCGCTTAAAACCTGGGTGGTAGGTACACGTGCCCTTCATCCAGACGCGCCCTCCATCCAAGCCTTCCGTCCATATCTTCCATCATGCGCCTTCCATCCATGTCTTCCATCATGCGTCTTCCGTCCATGTCTTCCATCCTACGCCTTCCATCCATGTCCTCCATCCTGTGTCTTCCATCCATGTCTTCCATCCTGTGCCTTCCATCCATGCGCCTTCCATCCACGTGCCTTCCATCATGCGCCTTCCATCCATGTCTTCCATCCTGCGCCTTCCGTCCATGTCTTCCATCATGCGCCTTCCATCCATGTCTTCCATCCTGCGCCTTCCATCCACGTGCCTTCCATCCTGCACCTTCCATCCATGTGTTTTCCATCTTGTGTCTTGACGGGTAGGGTCTATCAGACCATATACGTCAACATGTCCCCCCAGTATTGCATTATTAGAAGAAGAATAATGATGTAATACTTAAAGTGTGCTTTTATAGTCCTTTAGCACGTACATAATCATGTCTCCCCAGTATAGTATCGTTGTATCCTTGATCAATGATGCTATACTCAAACATTGTATTGCATTTTCCACGTCCTTATTTATATATTTTTTCATAATTCCTTCCAAATGGTTATGGAGCATCCACAAGGTGCATTGTTTCCCAGAGGCTGAAAGCCGAAAGTCATACATGTCGTTTTCATAATCCCTTTGTTTCCTTTGCTGTTTACATAGCTCCGGAAGTACAAGCTTATATGTTAGAGACGCTTACTTTTTAGATCAGTTTTTGGCATATAGATATTGACTACGCGGAGTCACATAATAATTTATCTAGCTGAAAACACAACCATCTGGAGTAGACATCGACACACAGGCCGCTTTTAGTTTGTCTACAGAGTGTTTTTGCACCATCATTTTATTGATGACGGAGTGTTTTGCACCATTCGTTTATTGATGACGGAGTGTTTTGCACCATCATTTTATTGATGACTGAGTGTTTTGCACCATCCGTTTATTGATGACGGAGTATTTTGCACCATCCGTTTATTGATGACGGAGTGTTTTGCACCATCCGTTTATTGATGACAGAGTGTTTTGCACCATCCGTTTCTTGTAATTGTTATGCATGTGGAACCTCATACAGCTATTCCTGCACAATAAGACATAAAAGATCTTTTGCCCTTTCCCGTTAGATATGACAAACGAAATATTTTCATGTATCAATAGAAAAATTGGGTTAAAACCGAACCGTAACATAACCGATATGGGTATCATACCACTATTATCCCCCCAGTTTAACGGTGCTAATGTTTATTAGTATCGTTGAAATTAAATAAAACAAAGTATTAAACGATTAATAACAATTATTACCCATGCGTGTTTAAATATCAAACATGCGATGTTTATCGCCCTCATCGACCACGCTTTACGAAATCATCACCTTATGCTTGCCAGTCTTGTAGAATAAAACTTGAAAGCTTTTTTGCTTTCTCCCGTTAAATATGACAAACAAAATATTTCACTTGTATCAATACAACATTCGGGTCATGACTGAACCGTAACATAACCGATGAAGGTGCCATACCATTATACTCTCCCAGTTCAACGGTGCTATAGTTTGTTAGTATCGTTGAACTTAAATAAAACAAAGTATTAGATAACATAATCAGCAATTAATAACGACGTTATTCATGAATGTTAAATACCAAACACGTGGTGTTTCCTCATATTTGACAGCCGGATGTCAAGTATCGTAAATTCAACATTAATTCCCGAAAGTTTAATACACTGGCCGAATATATACATTTTTCTTGTTGGTAACAGCAAATAATTGTGGCCCGAAACATTATTATTATTTTTTTATTGATTTCCACGCAACCGAAGGCTCATAAATAACACGTCGGTACCAAGGATGAGAGATCGAATATAGGTTAATAAGTTTTTAACATTGTCGCTCCAAGATCGTATCTCACATGACGTCCAAAGAATTATTGAGTCGTTGGCCTGGTCTTTACGAAAGAGTTGTTGAACTTGAGCAAATAAAATTATTTTGTTTTTAGGTTCCATGACCAGATTACTACAATGTTTAATTTAATAATCATTTGTAAAATTTAGAGTAAGCTGGAAGATAAAATGTGAAACTGTAATTTTGACGCGTTTGATTTTGGGAGCCCCGTAAAATGTGAAACTGTAATTTTGACGCGTTTGATTTTGGGAGCCCCGTCTCCCTCGTATACGCCACCCATACCAGCGCCCATACAAAGCCGAACCGCATTAAAATTTCGGTTTAAACGTCACCATCAATTTTTAATGTATATAAAAATCTTATAGCTTTATATATTTAGTAAATATTTCATGGAGTTTGATGCTTTTAAAATAATCGTTTGTCATCACGACTAGGGCTTAGATTCGAGAGAGTGTAAAAGGTCTGCATATGTAAAGTTGTTGGCTTCTTGCATTGAAAATGATATAAAAAGGCTTATCATCACATCCCACACGTCATTGATTCTCTTCCCATCTCACCTAACTTTCTTTCTCCAAAAAATAAAACCAAAATCCATCTCTCTTATCTCTTTCTCAGCCATTACCACAAACCGGTCAACGACCTTTATTTGTGCTTTTATCATAACTTCGAAAATCTAAGTTTAAGTTAAACTACTGTTTGCAACAGTTACACCATGATGACGTATGGTCCGGGAAGGATATAAAGAAGGAGTCCAGGCTGGAGCAAGTCCCCTTCCGGGGTTGGAGCAAGTTCCTTCCGGGGCTGGAGCAAGTCCCCTTCCAGGGATGGAGCAAGTCCCCTTCTGGGGCTGGAGCAAGACCTTTCGGGAAGGACATAAGCAAGTCCCGTCTAAACTGTTTCCCGTCTAAACTATTTCCCGCCTAAATGTGTCGATATCGCGACCCGGGACCACTAGATAATGACAAGGAACCCTATCTATAAATAGGGTGCATTTACCACTCTCAAGGGTATGATCTCTCTCACTAAAACTCACACATACATCTTTACCATACTGACTTGACCGTCGGAGGGTGGCTCTGGGGCTTCGGCCTCGGGACCCCTTCTAACCGGTTTATTTCTTGTACTGCAGCAGACATCCAAGCTCGGGATGACGTGGGACGGCTCAATCTATCGTCAAGACTAGCCCGACGGATTTATGCTCCAACAAGTGGCGCCATCCGTGGGACGGCTCAATCTATCGTCAAGACTAGCCCGACGGATTTTTTCTCCAACAAGTGGCGCCATCCGTGGGACACAAACATAACTGCGTTCCAAAGTTGCTTTTACCAAATGAGCAATCAGGCAAAACATGCTTCGCGCTCTCTTAAAAAATGATTCCATAGATTTCTCCTCGAGAAAATGGTCTGTCTTGGTACTACTCAGGTCCAAATCTCTCCTGGGTTCCAAACCTCAACCAATGAAAAGAGAAAAGGAAAGGGTAAATGGGTTTGTAGCTGTTTTCGACTCCAACTGCATGGGTACATGAAATCTGCTGTTGTCCCCCTTGTTCCTTTTATTCTGATCACACCCTTTGTAAGTCTACAACTTTCATACTTTATTCGTCAGACTTCTGGTTCATGACACCTTAACATGATCTTATCATTAGTATTTTAAAGAAATATTTGAAACATGATTTGATTTCTTAAAGATCACAAACAATAAATATGGTTTGTATTGTTTTTGTGAAGTAAGTTTTTATTAAAACGTGGTGTTAAACACCCTTTGCATAGGATTCTATAAATAAAGTGTTGATTGGGCTTGGTCTTATGCACATGGTACAAGCTATTATTGCTTGGTCTTATCACTCTTCAAAATAAGAATACACAATACGACAAGAGTCTTGTACTGTGGGGTCTACATCCTTTATTATTGCATGGCCCACATCTCTTGTCTTCCCAATGCAATAATGCAAAAGTCAGACAACCTTTTCAGTGTTTGTCTTCCCAATACAATAATGCAAAAGTCAGACAACCTTTTCTGTCCTTTACTTTTATGGTCGCTGATCACTTCCGCCGCTCCCAGCTCTTAGGAGCTCGACCTCCGGTCACTCTATTATTGTCCGCCCCAAAGATGGACTCAAGATTGTTTAACAAGTGATTCGATTGGAACATTTTTCTGTCACATTTTTATGCCACATTTGGAACATTTTTTCATGATGATCCTTCTAGCATATATGTACCTAAGATTCTTGTTGGGCGTTTAGTTGCCGCGGATGTTCAAAATTTGCAAGTTTGACAACCGAATTTCGATCCTTCAGTATATCATTACTTGTCTATATTTGTGGTCAAACACTTTAACCTCTCGTATACCCGACCACACTTTGGAATTTGCCTCAATTTCCAACATCTTCCAAAAAAAAAAAAAAAAAACTTTTGTTCAATCATAACATTACTGTTAGACAAGCGTACTGGACAAAAACATGCCACTCAAAAGTAATCTGTGGCACTCCCACATACAACATCCGGCCAAAACTTACCAGTCTAAAACGAGTCGAGTGAACACTCATGAACTATGTACCCGACCAAGCGTCGCTGGAGAAATTTGATTCCACTTTCAGATGAAGTTACTGCTGCGCATACTTTCGATTTTAAGTCCGCAAACTGCAACACATTGTTCTTGATCAATGAATCTTTTATCACAACCATCGCTAGTAGCCCTTGAGCTCTAGTGCGAATAACCATCCATTACTTTGTTTGGTCCTCTACAAACAATCCCGGGCGGAAGGCCAATGATTACCCAACCTTTGACTATCCACCCTCTGGACATGGCGAGCACCCATCATGGCTGTTGACCCCCGGGCCACCAAACCATATAAATGCTAACCGCGGAACATACTTCGAAACACTTTAGCTCCGGACATTTATTGACACCTATCTGTTGCATAGTTGCATTTGACCTTTTAGGTTCGACCATCTTTTTCCTGAGTTTACCAGTCTTGACTCTGAAACTCCGAGCGGGAACGCCACATAAACCGCGGAACCAACCTCTAAGTACCGGAGGAAGTACTTGTCATTTTACACATTTATGATCAGGCACTTTAGCCTTCTTAATGTCTATAATTCCGTGCTCCGCCAATCCTGTTTTCGGATAACATCAATGACCACCACTAGCGGACGGCTCATCATTTCATAGACGAGCCTACCACTGCCGCCCTTCTTCAATAATCATGCGGATGTTTTTAAACTTCCACCACCTTTTCCGATGCTAATTATTTCCATGGACCTTTGAGCATCAGGACGTATAAACTTTGGACATCCGCGGCTAACAATGTTTGTTATTTCCCCTGGCCCAACCATGTCCATGAACTCCGGATGAAATATCTCCGGTCCGGTGCTCCGACTACCCTCTTGATTAACACCTCCTGGCAACACAACGCAAGGACCAATCGTTATTTCAAACATGAGCATAACCCCTGACATCTTCTCTAATGGTTCGCTGGATTTTTAATCCCAACCTTAGCCACCTTTACTGGTGCTAAGATCTGGACTTCGCCAATACCGGCGCTAATCTCCGGGCATTATTTTCTCAGCCGGGCGATACGCTTATTGGAACCTCCACTACCATGTCTATTGATGTTTTAACATACCCGTCGCTCACACTTTAAAATTGAAGCTCGTCAAGGGACGAACGAACCGTGACACCCGGTTACTTATAACTCGTTGGTCATTTTACTATTAAGTGGCTACAACTACCAAAACATGAACTGTGACTGCACTTTAATAATCTTTCTACCAGCAGCTCAAACTTCCGATTCTAAATCCGAACGAGCCATAACGCATTGTCGCCGGATAAGTGATTCTTTTGTTATCATAACCATTACTAGTGGCCTTTGAGCTCTAGTACGAATAACCATCCATCGCCTTGTCTGGTCCTCTAAAAATAGATCACCGTGGCTGTCGGTTCCTGAATACTATTAGACAACCCCGACCCACCAAGCCACATAGGATGCTACCCGCGGATCACACTTCGCAAAATGTTAGCTCCGGACAAAAGCACCACATTTGTCGTCGCACCGGTCGCAACGCGCTAGCTGCGGAACCATTATTAATATAGGCCCCGACCTCTACGGGCCACGGTCTCCATCATATCGGACCTTTTTCACAGCTTTGTCTTAAGAAAAGACTCCAACCCTATATGTCGTTGCAACGGTCGAAACCTTATTCAGTTGGTATGACAATGCGCTTGCTCATATTACGGAGTTTAAAACTCCTACTCCTTTCATCATTACATTGATATATGCATTTGTCATTGTTTAATGACTTAATGAAGGTGAAAGAGGAAGTTACACTAATATTATATACGCAAAGATATATGTCCACGTATTTCAAAGGAGTGCAGCACACTTGGAGGACTTGCCTCCACATAAATCAACATATGTGGCTTGGTAGGGGCATATTATTTTCAATTACTATATGTAATTTTATATTAACAAAGTGCGGAGTTAACTTTTGAGGTCCGCACATCGCATATAAACGAATATTTCGCATCTCATATCTAAAATACATATAACACATTTGTTAATATTTGGAATGAGATGGCACAATTTTTATAAAAGTTTTATGCTACTAATAAAACATAGTACCATTAAACTTGGGGGCTATAATGGTATGATAATACCATTAACTATATCTTATTGGATATTAACCCGACATTTATCATAACGCACATGTAGTACTATTTCATTATTAAAAACACATTATGATGCAAAAAGGATGAGCAACCTCATAATTAGCTCCGTGCTTGAAAGTAACATTTACTAAAAAGTACGAGGATGAGTAACCTTCGAATTAACTCAAGTACGTAAGAGGCATTGCAAGCCTGGTACCAGGAAGCGTAACCTTCTAATTAACTCAAGCGTATAAGTGGATTGCAAGCCCATCGCTAAAGACGAATTTTATATTCGCACAAAGACGAATTCTATATTCGCACCAAGACGAATACTATATTCGCACAAAGACGAATTCTATATTCGCACAAAGACGAATTCTATATTCGTATAAAGACGTAACTCAAGCGTAAAAGTGGATTGCAGGCCCATCACACAAAGACGAATTCAATATTCGCACCAAGACGAATTTAATATTCGCAAAAAGACGAATTCTATATCTACACAACTACGGAAGTACATTCTCCGGAAAATCTGAAGATGGATGTGATGTCCGCACTATTGTTACAAGCTGGTATAAGGTGGCTACACCTTTGCCCCTTTTCATCGCACAATGCATGGAGACCATCTCCATCTTCATAAACCTTTTTCATCATCTTCTACTAAGAGATGAACACGAAGGTATTCGGTTGATGCTAGTGTTACCCCGACTATAGAAATATCGTTCTTCTCACGGGGTCTTTACCGTTCAACACGGGAAAACAAGCATTCCAACACCGGAAGGAAAATGATGTCCATTAATAAAGTAGAGTCTAGCACGACATGGTCAGAACCATATCATACTAGACTGGGGGACATGATGACATACGGTCCGGGAAGGATATAAAGAAGGAGTCCAGGCTGGAGCAAGTCCCCTTCCGGGGCTGGAGCAAGTTCCTTCCGGGGCTGGAACAAGTCCCCTTCCGGGGATGGAGCAAGTCCCCTTCCGGGGCTGGAGCAAGACCTTCCGGGAAGGACATAAGCAAGTACCGTCTAAACTGTTTCCCGCCTAAACTGTTTCCGCCTAAACTATTTCTCGCCTAAATGTGTCGCTATCGCGACCCGGGACCACTAGATAACGACAAGGAACCCTATCTATAAATAGGGTGCATTTACCACTCTCAAGGGTATGATCTCTCTCACTAAAACTCACACATACGTCTTTACCATACTGACTTGACCGTCGGAGGGTGGCTCCGGGGCTTCGGCCTCGTGACCCCTTCTAACCGGTTTATTTCTTGTACTGCAGCAGACATCCAAGCTCGGGATGACGTGGGATGGCTCAATCTATCGTCAAGACTAGCCCGGCAGATTTATGCTCCAACAGTTACACCAGTTTGCGAAAGACTACCATCACAAATACCTCCTTTGACTTCCTTATTCTCTTGATTCTTGAGGTTTACTTTTTCCCCGAAAATGGTACATGAGAGACGAACCATAAGCAGAGAGGTGGAGAGTGTTGTAGTAGAATGGATCAAAGCGTAGGGTACCGGAGGTTATACGGACGCCGAAGATTGGGAGGAAGGTCTTCATGTTCCTAGTCATTGACCGAGCATCGGCATCGTTGATTGAAGCAAAAAGATGGACCAAAAGGTTGGAACTCACAAATGTTAAAACTCGAACAGTAGGGTTGCTACGACCGTATAACGAAATTAGAAGGCCGAATGGAGCTCTAGTAACCGAAGAATAAAAGATTGCTGATCGGAAGCCGGAGCACATGCATAAAATTCGATCATGGACCTATGTATTGGAGTTATGAGCAAACTAACTGGTGAACCTCCGAGGCTAGTTATTGCGGTCATAAATTTGATGTGTATAAGGTCATCCAACGGATTCTCAGAAAAGGCAGTAAAGTATTGATTGAACAAATATTTGCCAACCAAGCCTTCGATGGTGATCAAAGGAATAATGGGGTGTTGAGATTGCGCCAAGCTTGTTTTTAACCTGAAAATAAGAAATATGAAGACACTACGTTAAGTGATTGCGCAGGGGTTGGACCCTACGAACCACCTCCGGCGTGTGAGTAAGTATGTGTAATGGTGATGTAGGTAGTAAATTTAGAGAGTGAAGTTAACTTACTTAGTTTTTGGCCCGACTATGCTATTTATAGGGGAGAAATAGGACATAGTGGGCGGTTGCACATAGTTCGGAGATCATGGGGGCGTCCCATGGAAAGTGGTAACCGCTAGGGCTTTGTAGCCCACGATCTCTGTTTTGGAAGGAAAGCCAAGGGGTAGAGGAGACATGGGTTTGACCAGGTCAGGATGGTCCTTCGTGCTAGTCCCTTCGTCAGGAATACCCCGAAGGGCTTAGGGCTTCGATTGGCGGATTCCCACATGGTAACCAGTTCGCAGGCGAATGGTTTTACGCCAATGAAACGTGTTAAGGATATTAACTTGGGCCTCCGAAGAGAGGGCTTTCTACAGGCTCGAAGGAGAGTCCTTCTACCCGTTAGGAGGGTACATCATCAAGCCCCCCAGTCGAAAGTGATATATACGTACAAGCATATATTGCATTCGACTCTAATAAGAAACGTATACTCTATCCTGCCAATTTCAAAAACAAATAAAAGATAAAGCATCAAATTGAATTCCGCATTAAATGCGAAACCATCATTATCCGCCCACTTGCAAACCCTTAATTTCCATTTCTTCGGTAATCGTAAAACGTCATTTCAAATTTAGCATCCATTTGAAATCCGCTTAGATAGCAAAGAAAATGTACACGTGTTCGGTTATGATGAAAAAATATCATAAGTATTTAATCTTCGATACGGTAAACCCTAGAACACTTTTACCTCCGCCCAAAATATACACAACTCAGTGTCATTGTGCTTCCATTGGAATCTAAAAGGTAAAATTCTGCCATTTTTTCTTTGCTCTCCTTACTTTATTTATGAGTATGGCTGCAAAACGGATAATTAAAGAACAAACTTGCACCTTGTCGAAACAAGCATTGTCTGATTTTCTGAATGATTACCCCATACCCTCGGAACATAAAATCATGCTTCCCAGTAAAAAGCAAAGTATTTTTGATGCTCCAAAAGGGTTTGTAGGCTTGTATGTGCATGCGTTTACGCAATCAAACTTTAGGATTCCCATCCACCCTCTTATTTTGGAATTTTTGCAATATTACAAGGTGCACATTTCAAGGTTTAATCCATTCGGTTTAGCCAAGTTGACAACCTATATTGTAATGTGCAAAGCGTATGGTTTTGAGCCCTCATTGACTGTGCTTAGAGGCTTTGTTAATCTCTACCCTGGTGGAGATTGGGTAACTATTGCAAAAAGGAGTGAGTATGATGTCCCACACCTATTGACTAAACCTTTTTCGAATATTCAAAATTGGAAAGGTCAATTTTTTTATATTGAGAGCACCATCATACCCTCCAAGTACCCTAAGTTGTTGGCCGAAGGGAATAGGTTTGATGAGAAACGATACAATGACCCGTTACCTTATGAGGTGAGAAGTGACCTTATGTACCAACGTCTTGCACGTCATCCAGTGGACGTACAAACGTTTCCTGAGCCCATCTTATTCATGGCTGGCATTGCTAAAAGTTGGGAAGAGTCTCCATTGCTTCCTGAAATAATTTATGAAGGAAAAAGTATGTATAATTTCTTATTTCATAAATAAATAACTTACCTGCTGATATTCATCTCTTCTCCTTTGTCTGTGCAGAAATGGCTTTCCGTAATTTCGTTGTGGCTGGAGGTGCCAAGGAAGTTAGCTTTATGCCCAGGGATCCTCAGGATACTAGTTACGGAGTGGGATCTCCTTCCATCTCTGTCAATAATAATGATGTTGATGTCTCTCCACCCAAGCCTCTTGCTGTGCTCCCCCCAATCAAACCCCTTGGTACTGAGGAAGCCCCCAGCTAGTGGAGGATGTTGGTGACTCTGATGATACCCCTTCCGGAAGTGATCAGCTCAGGATCGTAGGGTCCTCCGGTATTGCTGATAGAGTTCGGACTAGAAAAGGTACCAGTGCAAAGGCTGCCCCTAAGAGGAAATTGAACATTCCTACTCCTACTTCCAGAACCACCAAGCAGAAAACAGAGAAATCTCGTGGGAAAACCATTATGTATGCTCCAGAGGGAATGGTTGATGAAGATGATATCTCAAGTAAGTGAAAGTTCCTCAAGTCTTCCTTCCTTTCCGTAATATTGTGTATTTGGCTTATATCGCTTTCTTCTCTTTTTTTCTTTTAGGTTTGCCAGATACGAAGGAACTGCCCAACGCTCTCTCCTGCCGCTTGCTTGTTGAGAATGTCACTCCTGCCTCATGGAGGAGTAAGATGAATGAGATGTCCATTGAGAAACTTTGCGATCTCAACGACAAAAGCTACATCCGGCAAGCAATGCTGGACAGCCATCTTAGCTTTCGCACCAGGGGGTTGCTTAACAAAGTCAAGGAAGCAAAGGAGGAGGTTGCTGCTGTTGTTGCCAGAGAGAAAGAAAGGGAAAAAAATTATGCTGAGTTGGAGAAGAGGTGTGACGAAGCCATGGAGAACTTTGAGAAACATCCAAGGTATGAGGCTCTTCGAGACAAGATTGATGGTCTTGAGAAACAGCTTAAAGAATCGCAGGCTGAGTGTGGTAGGTTAAAACTGGAGGAAGCTAAGGTCGTTGGTTATGAGAACCAGGTGAGTGCCCTGGAGTCTAAGTGTACTGGGTTGGAGACTGAGAGGTCCAGGCTAGTGGAACAGGATGCTAAGCATTGTCAAGAGGTTGATAGGTTGAAGCTCGAGTGCCAAAGTTTGAGAAAAGATAGGGTTGAGGTTGTATCGAAGGTTGTTCCCTACGTTGCTATGGAATTATATCATAGCGATGAGGTGGGAGAGGTTGTGGGTAAGCTGGTGAATGCAGCCATATTTCATGGCAAATGCACTACTTTAGAGGAGATTGCCGAAACCAAGAAACCAGTTGTGCTTTCGGAGGTGCCATACTATCGTCCGAATTCCGTTCGTGAGTATGATGAAGCTGGTAACGCATTCACCACGACAGTGTACCCCTTTCTTGCCAAAGCAACTAAAGATCCCTCAGCCTCCATCGAAGATCTCCTTTCTAAAAAACCCAAGAGCATACAGCCTCCGTCTCCAACTAAAAGAACCTTGTCTGAGAAACCCAAGTCTGCGACTCATCTGGAAGACCCGAACTCTTCTATCAACAAGTGAAGGCTGCCATGTTGGCAGTAATTTAGTCTGTAAGGGTGGCGTGTACCCTTTAAAACAATTTGGTTATGTTTAAAGGCTGGTGCCTTTCTTTAAGACAATTTATCATGCTTTTATCAGGCGTGTGCCTGTTTGAATAGTTTGTCTGGGCTTCGTCCCATAACTTTAAACAATTATCTCTTTTGATGATGGCTACGCCTGTGCGTAGTCTTTATGAATCTTAATTTGGAGGAATACTCTCCTTTTTTGATGCCATGCTTATCTTCTCTTACGCTCACTACAAGAACGTAAACATACAACCTAAGGTTATAACCTTATTGTGTGTATTTTGGACCAAGATTTTATGCAATCGTATAATTTGACTGCGACAGAGGGTCGCGACCCACTCCGTCTTTATCCTTAAGTTACAGAGGGCTTTTTTATACCCTAAGACTTTATAGGAAAGTTAATGTGAATTGTAATGGATGTTAATGTTATACAAGACATGTGCCTTGCTTCATCCTTCGACATTGAAACTTGTAAAGTACTTGGCTGAACAAATCTATGTTGTATAAAACGAAACAAGAGATTTTGAGGGAAACCTGTTATATCATTAAGTGGGTAGGGAGGATTACATCATTTGAAGAAATGAATACTAGACACCTACCATTAATGCTTCTTTCCCATGTGAGAAGACTTCGTTACATGAAATTGAAAACAACTAAGTGCTTTTTAAAGAAAGGTAAGTTCTTATATGTAAGACTTACGAGAGTTGGCGTTACATCTAAACTTGTTCAAGACATTTTTTGCTTCTGCCCTTCGAGCTTCTATGTCTTTTTGCCACATTAATTTTTCTTTGACGCCAGGCTCTTTTACTTGGTTTTGTTAGCTTTTATTCGAAGGACAACTTCCTATATGCCCTCAAGGCTTTGGGAAGTTTGTCTGCCCACTTATGCTGATATTGCCCTAGCTTCGTCTCGATTTCGGTGACAATATCCTTGTCAACACAAACGAACCTTTGCTTCACATTCAGGCTTTTGCAGAATGAAGGGAATACTCCTTCGACAAAGTGTGGCCCCTCATAAGAGGTGATAACTTGTGGGATTCCAAATCTGAAAATTATATGTTCCCACATCAATTCTTCCACATCTTTTCCTTTTGTAGATGCCAACGGCTTGGCCTCCACCCACTTGGTGAAATGATCTATGGCTATGACCAAGAATTGCACCCCTCCGAGAGCTAATGGTAGGGGTCCGATTATGCTGACTCCCCATTGATCGAAAGGCCTTACTGTCATGCTAGATGTCGCATCATACTCTAAGGGTTTCCGGGCTTTGGAGTGTGTCTGGCATACCCTGCATGTTCTGATTGCTTCCCTTGCGTCTTCTAGTACGGATGGCCAGTAATAACCCCATTTTGTTACCTTCGAGGCGATGGCCCTAGGGCTTGTGTGTCTTCCACAGAATTCTTCATGAGCGTTGTAGAGGATGTTCGAAGCCTGTTTTAATTCAACACAACGAAGCCAAGGAGATGAAAGACGCCTTTTATAGAGATTATTGCCTATGAGCCTGTACTGGGGACTTTTGACTATGATTCTTCGTGCCGACTTTGAATTATCGGGCAAAATGCCACTTATCAAGTATGTTTCTATTGGTGCTATCCAGCTGGAGCCTTCATCAAAGGTTTCACTTCGTGCAATTGACCTGGTGGCTAATACTTCCACTAAAACCTCGCTGGGTAGATGAGCGAAAGCAGTCGATGCTAGTTTGATTAGGGCCTCCGCCTTTTTGTTTTGGCTCATGTGGACATTTGTCACTTTGTGTCGTTCGAAACCTGAAGGAGCTTTTTAACTTCGTTCAAGTATTCCTTGATTATCGGCTGCCTTGCTCTGTAAGAACCCTTGATTTGACTAGTGACTGAAAGTGAGCCTACGAAGATGGAGAGGTCATGAACCTCCATGCCCTTAGCGAGTCGAAGACCAGCCAGCAAGGCTTCGTACTCTGTTTCATTTTTTGTGGCCTTGAATTCAAAACGTAGTGCATAACTGTGCTCCTTTCCCTCCGGATTAATTAGGATTAAACCTGTTCCGAAACCATCGGAGCTTGAGGCTCCGTCAGTGTATAATTTCCATCCCTCTGTTGCTGTTGGGGGAGTTTCTCCATCTTGGCTGTGTCCGGAAGGTGTTTCGTTGAGGACTTCTGCGGATGTCTGACTCTTGATGGAGCTTGGACTATCACGTTTTTTTAATGATCTTGGAGCTGGTAGATCAATCGCTGCTTTGAACTTCGAAGGGTTGGCTTTGACTCCTTGCTCTGTTGACTTAACGGGTTTGAACCCCTTGAGTCGATATTCCTTGTCGTAGAGCCTGTCATCAGTCATCGGTGCCTGAGGAGTCCTGGTGTTCCTAGAATGTGTCCCTTCGAGGACCTTCCCCTCGGCTTTGTATGGCTTCTTCAAGTCTGTTGTGGAACTATTTGGAGATCGCTTTTCGCCTACAACTCTTCGTTTTGCATGATGCTTTTTTGTGACGATATCTTCTTCGACATCCGTACTCCTAATAACATCATTCGGAGGTTTTTTAGAATCTTCCCTTTTTTTCTTGCTATCCTTCAGGCTGTGCTCAGAAAATACCGTCCCTATTCCGTTGGGTGTGTGAAATTTCACGGCTGCATTTATTGTGGAGACTCCTATACCCATCTTTTGCATGGCGGTCCTCCCTATCAACAAGTTGTAAGGAGAGTTGGACCTTACGATAGTAAACATGAGGGTTTCGGTCCTTGCGATCCTGCCTTCTCCGATTGTTATTTCCAGCGGAACTTCTCCTAGAGGCCACGAGCGTTCGCCAGAAAACCCTACTAAAGGCATCTTTGAGTCAACCCTTTGAGATCTGATCTCAGGCGACAGCTTTCGAAAGCAATGTTCATATATGACTTCGCAAGGGCTTCCGCAGTCCATGTAAGCTCCCCTTATTTCTTGGCTAAAGATTAGGACTCTGACAACCACCGGATCATTCGAAGGGATCCTGCCTGCGATAGGGGAAAACGTTATTTCCCTTATCTCGTTTGCTTCCGGCTCCGGTACTTTTCTTTTCGAAGTGGTTTCGCCCCGTTGTATCATTAGTATGGGGGCTTCGGTAGGGTTAGTATCCTTGGCCATTTGAGTGTCGGTCATCTTTTCTTTGCCTTTCTTGATTCCTTTTACCAGGTGCGCCAATTGCCCAGATCTTACAGCCTCTTCAATTTGTTTCTTTAGTTCCCTGCAACTGTTCGTATCATGGCCATTGTCTTCGTGGAAGTGACAGTACTTGCTGGTATCCCTGTTTTTGCCCTTACTTGTCATACGGGGAGGCGCTTCGAAGGCTTTGGCAGCCCTCTCCGTAGCAAGTATTTCCTTTGGAGACTTCGTTAGACTGCTTAACAAGCCATGGTTGGGGCCTTTGTTGTACGGAGAAAACCTATCTCTGTTCTTGCTCTTGTTCTTGGACCCTTCCCACGAAGAATGCTTCGAAAACTTGTTGTTGCTATCTTTATCTATTGGAGCCCCATTGGTGGACACCTCTTTTGATTCTATCCAAGTATACGTCTTTTTGGTCAACCCCTTGTAAGTGGTCGGAAGGTCAGTGGACAAGAATTCCACCAAACTCCGATTCCGAAGGCCATGTACGAAACCAGAAATGCGCTGATCTTCATGAAGACCCAAAATTTGCAACGTCTCATCGGTGTACCTAGTAACGAAGGCCCTGGTGCTTTCGTTATCTTTTTGTTTGATGTTGTGCACCGTTAAATGAGTCCTTGTGAACTTCTTTTGCTGACTGAAGTGTGACCGGAACTTGGCTTTGAGATCATCAAGGTTGACGATTCTACCGGGCTTTTGCCCATTCCACCAAATACGAGCAGAATCCCGTAGGGTGTATGTAAACATATGACAAGCCACCGGCATAACCCATTTTTTCATTTTGATAGCCCCTTCGAACAAGTGTAAGAAATTGTCCGGATCCCCCTTCCCATCATAAGTCCCGACATGTGAAGGCATTTTTAACCCATCAGGCAATGGGTGATCTTCTATCCATCTAACAAAAGGTGTAGCTGAACCCATAGGGTCTGAGTATAGACAATTATAAGGTGGTGCATACATGGGGACAGTATTGTATGGATTGCTGTTTGGGGGCATTCCTATAGGAGTCTGGCCTGGGTAGGACTGATAAGGTGTATTCATGGTAAACGGGTAACTGTTTCCCATGGCGTACGGAGGGTACGCCATAGGATGGCCGAAGGGCATGCTCCCATAATTTTGGGGGAAGCTTGGGTTATTAGGCTGTCCATTTACTGGAGGATATAAATTTTGAGGATAAGACTGAGTTTGGAACGAGGGGTACATACCATTGGGAGGAAGATTTCCTCCCATATTAATTGTAGACGGATTGCCTTCTACGCCTGATGCGTGAGAAGGCTGCAACGGAACCCCAGCCTCAGTTCTTCCAAGATGAGCTGCTAGCAAGGGAGGCAAAGTCACCCCCTTTCTTCCCTAAGCTGGCTCCTACCATTAGAGCCTTCAGTAACCGCCCCTTCTCTTCTTGTCGGAGCCCTCTCGGGGACTCCTTCGAAACCAACAGACCTTTTGCCTAGCCTTCGACCAATTTGAGATCCAATTCTTAAGGCCGATAGGGTTGGCCCTTGGGTCGGAGGCCTAGGCTCCATCTCCATTTCTTCATCATACTCATCACTCGAGTATTCCAACTCCCTTCGCACCTCAGCATTCCTGACTTGTCTGTTATGAGCCCTTAAAAGGGTTTCCAACACTTCGTGGTTGGCTTCGACAAAGGCTGGGCTAATGACAGGTTCTGGGTTGGCTGATGTCGAAGCATGATTGATGGTTGTGATTTCTGGGTGAGAACGTGTTGTGAAGGTGGAGGCGGTTATTGGGGGAAGGTTGTTAGGGTCGTCGGTTGGTATTGGTGTTAAGGTAGAGAAACCCGGTGGGGGTGTATCTTCTCTTCCTTGATCCATGCCGGAATAATAGTGAGATTAGTTGGTAGGTTATAAGCTCGGAATTAACGAGACCAATTGTAGCGGTCCCACGGATGGCGCCACTGATTGAACAAATATTTGCCAACCAAGCCTTCGATGGTGATCAAAGGAATAATGGGGTGTTGAGAGATTGCGCCAAGCTTGTTCTTAACCTGAAAATAAGAAATATGAAGACACTACATTAAGTGATTGCGCAGGGGTTGGACCCTGCGAACCACCTCCGGCGTGTGAGTAAGTATGTGTAATGGTAATGTAGGTAGTAAATTTAGAGAGTGAAGTTAACTTACTTAGTTTTTGGCCCGACTATGCTATTTATAGGGGAGAAATAGGACATAGTGGGCGGTTGCACATAGTTCAGAGATCATGGGGGCGTCCCATGGAAAGTGGTAACCGCTAGGGCTTTGTAGCCCACGATCTCTGTTTTGGCGGGAAAGCCAAGGGGTAGAGGAGACGTGGGTTTGACCAGGTCAGGATGGTCCTTCGTGCTAGTCCCTTCGTCAGGAATACCCCGAAGGGCTTAGGGCTTCGATTGGCGGATTCCCACATGGTAACCAGTTCGCAGGCGAATGGTTTTACGCCAATGAAACGTGTTAAGGATATTAACCTGGGCCTCCAAAGAGAGGGCTTTCTACAGGCTCGAAGGGGAGTCCTTCGACCCGTTAGGAGGGTACATCATCAGAAAAGGCAGTAAAGTATAAACCGCAACTCCCACGTTTACAAGTATTTGGTGATTAATTTTACCGAAGGGCCAGAGATTGGTCTTTAAACTTCAATTATATTTAAGATGGTATGTCAGAGGTCAAATAACCGAAGGACAAGCATCCACACGATGTATACCGAAGGCCCCAGACATCCCATGCTCGAAGCTTTAAAAATGAGAATGTGGCGATTCAAGCTCTAAGTTAAGATGATGAGTTGAGGTATAGATCCCGATGATGAGAGCATTGACACCTGGTACCCGCAAGGACCGGAGCTCATGAAGATTACCATTCTCGTTTATTGAGAACGGAGCAGCATATAACCGGGCGACCAAATGAGAAAATGTATGAATTCATGTCGTAAACCTTTGATGTTACGACCAACCTGGGGCATAAAAGTCAGAACCACCAAAACTTTATGACGATTAGCAACCGGGGCGCAAGAAAAAGGGGTCTTTTATTTTACCGATGAAAAATGTGAATTAGGAAGGAATTATCGTCCTTTAATTTAAATATATTAAATTATATTCGTGGCCCTTCGATTCTTCATAAGTCAATTTTTATGATGTATTATTAATAAATGTTTCACACATTAATAAGGACACTAGGCAATTAAATTCGAGAACTTACAGATGGACCATTGAATATATATTTAATATAGTGGATAAATTATAGCGGGTCTTATAGTTTATATTAATGACCGTTTTATTTTTGCCAAACAAATGAGTGAATGTACCTAACTCAAAAGTAAAATGAGTGAGTATTGAAAGGTTTTAAACCTAAATCATATTGGCCCAACTAGGCCCAAAACACATGATAAAAGAATAAAATAAAAAAAAAAAAAAAAAAATACATACTAAGCATTGGCCACTTAGTCCAATGGTTAGGCGTTGGCTTATTAACCTGGAGACTCAGGTTCGATTCTTGTCAAGACCCCTTTTTGCATATTATTTTCCAGCCACCACATGTCACTCCGGCATTTCTCTCTTGTGGTCCCACCTCAGCCTGCCCCTCATTCCGAAGGGCTGATGGAGGACATCATACCGAAGGGTAGATGGAAGGTTTTCTACCGAAGGGTAGATGAAAGGTTTATACCGAAAGGTAGGTAAATGGTTTATATCGAAGGGTAGATGAAAGGTCTATACCGAAGGGTAGATGAAAGGTTTAATACCGAACGATAGCCGGAAGGTTTCATATCGAAGGGTAGATGGAGGAACCAACATCGGAGGGGAACATCATTCCGAACGAGCCAATACCGGAGGAACGCATCTCGAATGACCTCATACATGACGTCCATACTAAAGTCCTTGAATGATAAAAGAACCACCTGTCATCGATGAAAGACCTTATACCGAACGAAGGATGCTGTACAAACCACCTCCGGGGTCATCCATCCTTTGGAAGGAGGGTAGACGATCCACCTCCGAAGGGACATACCGAACGGAGGATAAAGGCCCCGGAGGAAGCGAATTAGAAATGAGACCCATCATTCCTAGCTGTGGTAGAATGAATAACCGGTCCCACGGATGGCGCCATTTGTTGAAGCATAATTCCGCTAGGCAAGTCCGGACAGCTTCCACATGTTGTCCATCCTCATTCCCGAGCCTTGAAGTGTGCTACAAACAAGAAAGAACCCGTTAGAAGGAGTCCCGAGGCCAGAACCCCGGGACCACCCTCCGACGGTCAAGTCAGTCATCTACTATAAGTATGGAGGGATGAACCCTCTAATTAAGAGTAATTCTAGAGAGAGAAAGTAGATAGAGGTAGGAGGTGTAGTGTTTGTATACAACCACCAAGGGTGGTGTATATATAGTACCTGAGTTACTGTAGATGATGTCATCATAGGGAACATGTCCCCTTAAAACCTGGGTGGTAGGTACACGCGCCCTCCATCCAAGCCTTCCGTCCATATCTTCCATTCTGCGCCTTCCATCTATGTCTTCCATCCTGCGCCTTCCATCCATGTCTTCCATCATGCGGCTTCCATCCATGTCCTCCATCCTGTGCCTTCCATCCATGTCTTCCATTCTGCACCTTCCATCCATGTGCCTTCCATCCTGCGTCTTCCATCCACGTGCCTTCCATCCTGCGCCTTTCATCCATGTCTTCCATCCTGTGCCTTCCGTCCATGTCCTCCATCCTGTGCCTTCCATCCATGTCTTCCATCCTGCGCCTCCCGTCCATGTCCTCCATCATGTGCCTTCCATCCATGTCTTCCATCCTGCGCCTTCCATCCACGTGCCTTCCATCTTGCGCCTTCCATCCATGTGCCTTCCATCTTGTGTCTTGACGGGTAGGGTCTATCAGACCATATACGTCAACATCCTGCAATGCCATACAAGATTTAATAATCAATTAAAATCACTAACTATTATATATGGAAGAAACGCTAACAACCTCTTTAAATTTAGACATTGACTTTTATATAAGGAAGAACCCTAACAATGTTTTAAAAAACCAAAGCCCCCAATCTAGAGTTTGAACAGTGGCTTTTGACGGTGGTGTTGATAAATGGGGTCCAGTGGCATTTTATAGAATAATGGTGATGTTGTCGACATTAGTTCAAGTTGTGTTGGCCAGTAGTGTTAGTGGCGGTGTTGGACGACTGATGTGGTGGCGTTGTTGGTCGGGTTAATAGTGGTTGTAAATTAGCAGAAGACGTATGTAGATGATGGTTGTGGTATAGTGGTTATGGTGTTGCGTGGTTGATGTTTATGGTGATTGTGAAGATTGAGAGATGAGGGAAGAGTGGTGTTAAAAAGATGAAGTTTATGTGGGAAAAAAAATCTTTAAATCAATATTGTCAAAACAGTCAAGTAGATAAATAAAGACACATGAGGTACCACATCAGCAAATTTTTGCGACGTCAACAGGTCCAACTAGTAAATTTTGAGACAGTGACTCAATTAGACATTTTTGAAAGTAAAATTATGTGAATAAATAATAGAATCGTATAGTGACCTAAATGAATATTTTAGAAAAATATGATGACTTGGGAGGGCAAAAACCCGACTAATTTAGGGCCGCTCAATTCTTTTTGGGGATTTATGTAATTCATTCTCATGCAGGGGTGTTTTTGTCTCAACAGAAGTATGCTTCCGAGTTCTGATGTCCTTGAGCATGCACATATGCTCAATTGTAACCAGTGTCTCACTCCTGTTGACACTGAATCTAAGCTTCGTGTTGATGTGACCCAATCTCGGACCCTACTTTATATCACAGTCTTGCATGTGCTCTTCAGTACCTTACGTTTACTCGACCAAATATTTGATCCGTGCTAAAACGTATATATAAATATTATGCAACGACGGATACTCGTGAATAAATACAAATCACCCCTTTGTGAAAAAGGATACTTGCAAAAACTCACGTTCGTGTGTAGTGTGAAACTAGGCAAGTGATTACCCGGATCGTTTCCCAACGAGGTATGAATGGGCAAACTGTGGAAAGTTAGGATTAGAGTGACTGATGATTAGATATGAGATTTTGCTTTTTTGTATCTAATTAACAAATGAGAAACAAATATACAAAAGAAAATTAAACGCGAATTAATAAACTAAAAACGCGTAACGGGAAATCTAAAATGGGACGAAAAAGTGAATTCTATAAAATTAAAACATAAAAGTGTAAAATTACTTAAAACTTATTTTAAAACTAAAATTATATTTTTTTTATACTTTATATTTAATTATTATTAATTTATTTATTATTTAATTACTTTTTAAACTATTTTAATTTGTAATAAATACTAAATGAACAAAGAAAAATCTAAAAATTTTTCTATAAATATTATGAAGTGAAAAGAAGCTAAGAAAATTATAAAAATGAAAAGTGCTTAATTAAAAATTTAAAAAGATAAAATCTATTAAATAGAAACTATCACTTATTTTATATTTTATTTTTCTTAAGGTCTACAAAGATTATTATATTTTTCCTAGATTCTACTTAATAAAATAAAATTATGAAAATTAAAATTATATTTTTCTGATTATTATTCTATTTATTATGATTTAATTACTATTAGAAACTAATTAAAAAGATTAAAAATATTAAATGACTTAGGAAAAATCTGAAAAATTCAGGATAAGTCTAAAATATTATTTAAAAGCTAGGAAAATTAAAATCAAAAGTCTACTAAACCCTGATAAGCAGTTGGGCAAATAAGCTAAAAATAAGCTAATAAGCTCAAAACTTTACCAAAGGCTCAGAACAAGTTTAATATACTATAAGAAGCTTAAAACAACTTGAAAACACAAATAAGCACAATGAAATAAGCTGATAAGCAGATTGGCAGTTGCAAAACTAATACAGAAAACTCAGGAAAATGGCCAATTAGCAAGGTAGATTAAGCAATCAATAAGCTGATAAGTGAGAACTTTTATGGGGGCAAAAGATAGCTAGTACTATTGGGTATCCTAAAAACCAAAAAGCAGGGCCTCAGCTTATCTAGATAAGCCACAAATGAGTTGAGTTCAGCAGCTTTAGCAACTCAGTATACACTGAGTCTGCTGTGTGCAGAGTTGTGCAGAAGTGTGCACAAGTGTGCAAACCAATTCAACTCTTGTATATTTACTAAATGGTTCACAAAGGACTTAGAGAAGCAAAGAAAAAGGCCAAAATGAGGTCATGGCTTATTCTAGCTTGTTTGGCCTTTTTGAGGTCTGAAAAGTGCATAGGTAGGACAAAAGTGCTATTTCTAACTATATAACTTATATGGACTTAGAAACACCTTATTTGAACTATAAAAAGCTGGGTCAAAGTTGGGAATAAGGTAAATGTACAGTACATGCTATGTTTGACCTAGAAACTTGCTGAGCCAAACACCCCTTTATAGGGTCTGTTTTGGATTTTGCTATCAAACAGACTTTTAAAACTAGGTTTTTGAATTACAGAGGTTACTACTAAGTATAATAAGCTATATTAAATGACTTATACTGAAAATTAAGCAGGTTAATAAGCTAGCTTGTTTTTGGCTTTTTTTTTATGATTTTTAAGTAAATTTAAGTACATGCTAGATTTTAACTAATATTATAGATGAAATATGATTATAAACTAATATTAAGCTGAGAATTATAATAATAAGCTAATATTAAGCTATAGAACAGTAACCTTGAAATTTTGCAAAAATTTAGAAAATGCTTACAACTTAAAATGGGCTATAGGGATAGCAGGAACTAGAACAGAACAATCCCTAGCTTGTTAACATAAGCTAGAAAACCCAAATAAGCTTCCTGAACAGCTTGTACACTCCAGAACAGCTTATTGACCTCAGGTTGACTTTTTGTTGACTTTCTTCATATTTGAAATTCAGGACTGCTATTAACTATATAAGCTTACACTACTAGAAAAAAGGCCTTTAATGACGTGCATTGCGTGTCATAAAAGGGGTCAGATGACGCGCTTTTTGGTGTCATTGATCGACCCGTCATAAAGCTTTATGACACGCATTTCGCGCGTCATAAATTTATGACACGCTTTTATGACACTATTTTATGACCCATTTTTTGCGTGTCATGGTTCAAATTTAAAAAAAAAAAAATAATTTTTATAAAATTAATAATATCCCCACATTAAATAACAGATAATCTCATAATACAAATAAATACACAAATAGCAAAAAAGCGCATTTCATATATATCAAAACAATGCGTTTCATACAACTAGTTATTTTCAAATTCTAAAATTGTAGAAACATATATGGGTGATATACAGGTAAATGTGTAGAACATATATAGCTACATAATCACAGTAGTCAGAGTCATCAAGCTAAGGTTGATGTGGCAACCTTCTCTCAGCCTAGCACCATCGGCATTTGTCTGTGATGCTCTTTCGCTTCCAGCTAAATCTACAAAGTTCTGCACCACATGGCAGTTTATGGTTTTAGTTTGTTGTCTATCATATTATACTCCTCGGATTAGTATATACACTCAAATTTAAATGTTGAAACATACCAGACTTGAAACAAAGGATCTCACGCAGTCTGAAGTATCCCGGAGTGTGCTTTCTATTGTGCATCCGGTCTCTTTTAGTCCCGGTTCCGCTGGTAACACCAGTCACATGTAAGTTATAGAAAAAGTGATAATCAGTTTAACATCTAAAACATGGCTACTAAGTCCTATAATCTATTCGTATCTACAGAGTTGGACATAAATATCTGTGGCAACCACCAAGTTTACTTCAACTCTAACTGTTCAAATTAAAGTTCAAACGTCAACTAGACAACTCTCTTGTGGTGACATGTTCCATTAAACCCTATGACTGGAAATTAACAGCCAGAAAGTAAACTAACAAATATTACATAAGAGTGTGTACATCATGAGAGAAATAATTAGCTGATATAATCACCTGGGCATAAGAATACTTCTGCAAATCAACAAATATTTCACCACAAGAGTCCCTACAATCCACTGTGTAAAACGCAACTCGCTTTGACAACTTGCGACATTTCTCATTCATTGATTTCTGCAGCATTACGAAACAAAATGAACTGAGCTCATCTTGTAATAATACATACAACTTTTTACTAAATTATAATTTCTGCAGCATTACGAAACAATATGAATCAACTTACCTTCAGATACCCAATTAACCTCAGGAGTCTCTATCGTGGCTCCCGTCTTGTTCAGTGGTCCAGATTTAGATTCCGCTCGTCCATCAAACCCCTTCATCTACATCTCATAACAAATTTACGCATAAAACAAACAAAGCAATTATCCAAATCAGTATAAAGAAAAGAAAGATAGGTACCCAGCTCGGTGACTCAATGGCTGGTCCATCGTAGCCAATATGTAACACATGCTTAACATCCATAGGCTGCCCAATTTGTATTTCTGGTTCTTTTTTGTCATCTGCACCCACAAAAACCTTTTGTCATTTGCTTTGCTAATTCTACTATTATTAAGGATCATTTGTTACTTTTGAGTATAACATAGCTTGAGGAAAATAGTAATAACTAAACAAATTTCAAACTAATTTTATCAAGGCACTTCATAGACGTATAAACCATGACTTGTCCCATTTATTGATTCAAGTTGTGAACAACTTATTCCTCAAAATATGTCGAAACAGATCGAATAATGGTGTACTGCAATTGAAACAAAAGGCCAAAAGGACGAGTACCTGAATAGCGCGACGATACGTGAGGGAAAAGAAGGGGAGAGGAATGCAAAAGATATAATTAGTTAGATATAAAATCATATCGCTATCTTCATTTTGGAAGAGATCATTAACATTTACGGAGTATTATAATTCTTAAAGGTAGAAGAAGTGTCTTTTAAATAATAAACAACCACATGAAATTTAGCTTTGGCATTCTGTCACAATCAAGTTGCACCCTTTTAGCTAACTCGGACTACTGGTTGTCAAGCACAGCCACAAACCGAGTCAGCTTGGGATTGCATGATGTTGGTTAATGGTTATTATAACAATTAGATAAACAAGTTCAAATGAGATAAACGATTTTCACTGAAAATAATACTCATATTCATATTTTCAAGAAACACTTTCTATTCAATTTCACCCTTTAAAAAGCTGATAAAGTTCTATCAAAACACTTAAAGACCATTAAATGAACTTATTTTCACATCTCACATAAAACTATTCTTCTTGCTGCAATTTGCTTACTAGAACCACAAATAATAGTCATGTAACCAATAATACAATATCAAGTTATCAAGACAGTTTCAAAACATTTTCAAAACTTCTTACATGTTTATCAAAACATAGTAATAAATAAGAACATATCATTACCTTTTTAGCTTCATCCATAAGTAGAATCCGACCTGTCCAAGAATCCAAATTTAGTCGAACCAAGCGGTCTATATCAGCCAACAAATGATCCTTAATAATAGTAGAATTAGCAAAGCTCATAGTTAAAGAATGACCCACATTGGCGTACAAGCAAACATCATCAGCCTACTAACATTTTTAACAGCAACTAAAAGGAACCAACTGAATAAACATAAACGATGAAACTAGCAACTTATTTGAACTTTTTAGTCGCCAAATTAAAATGACCCACAGAAGTAGAGTCGAAAACATATAAACGCATAAAAAGGTCAAAGAATTATACCTGAATTTGTTGAGGTGACGTGTTGACTGTTAATAACTGTTTACCAATCTTTACAGAAATTTCCGGGACATGATCTATAAATAAAATCAATGGATCTACAAATAAAATGAATAGATCTATAAAAAAAAATTATAGATCGACAAAAAAATCTATACATCTACAAAAAAAGAACAAAAAAAACTATAAATAACGAAAAATATTATAGATCTACAAAAATAATGTTCAAAAATCATAGATATATCAAAATACCTCAAAACTTTAGGGTGGAGAGTTTCGGTGGTGTCGGTGGAGGTGGAGTCCGGTGGTGGTGCGCCGGATGGTGGTGGTGCGTCGGATGGTGGTGGTGCTGTCGGTGGTGGAGAGTTTATTGTGTGTGTTTTAGAGTGTGAATGAAATGAGTTAGGGTGAGAGTCGAATGGTGGAATCAAGACTTGGTCCGTGTTTTTTAAAAAATTTGAGATATGACACGAATTTTATGACACACAAAAATGCCTGTCGTCTGGCCTTCTGATTTTACAATTTATGACAGTTTTTTTATGACTTACACTTTTGCGTGTCATTATATTGTGTGTGTCATAAAAAGTGTGTCATTAAAGGCCCTTTTTCTAGTAGTGTTACAACAAGCTATGATAAGCTTGTATAAGCTTATAGCAGGGTTGTTTGAAGCTTTTGATGGTAATTAAAAAGGTCTGAGAGCTTATTCGATTCAACAGGTAACTTGAAACTTAAATTACTATGGAAACTGAGTTCAATACTGACAAAATAAGAACAATGAGACTTGAATTAACTTATATTGATAACTGATAACTTGAAATTACAAAGATAAATACTGAAAATGAAATACGATTAAGCTATGTTAACTACTTGCCAATTAAGGCTTACAAACATTTCTATTTATACTACAAATATTAGGGTTCTCTTTGTCTTTCATCTCTGAACAAATCCCAGCACTTGGTTGGTCTTGAAATCATCTCAGCCTTTGATTTTACTTTTGGCGCCAAAAATGAATATAGTGGGAAAAACCACTAGGACTAGTCTGAGGTGATGGGGAAGAGGCATTTAATGCCTCTTGGTTTGTTAGGTAAGGTGGAGTGTAGCAGAGGAGGGGGGCGGATGTGTCAGAGAGGCGGTGGAAATGGTGGTGGTATTGGTGAGTGGTTTGGCGGGTCAAGGTTTAGGAGAAGAAGGTTTGACTGAGGTCAAACCTTCTGGGTTAAATAAAAGGGTCGGGTTTGGTTTATTTATGGATTAGGCTTGTGGGCTGGGGTATGGATAATAGGATTGGGTTGGGTTTTAAGTAGCTGGGTTTTATTTAAGGATCCGGTTTGGTTTGTAGATATTTAAGCACAAGGACCAATTTTGTAATTTCTGAATTCTTGAAGGGTTGAAACTGTAATTTCACCAAAGTTATCAAAAGGGCTAAATTGTAACATGTGAATAGTACAAGGGTATTATTTGATAAATTATACTTTTTTTAAATACCGAGGACTAAATTTGCCAATTTTGAAACTTGAGGGGTAAAAGTTTCCATTTTTAGAAAACTTTCATCCAGGGACTAAAAGTGAACATGTTTGATATCCCAAGGACTAAAGTTGACTTTTCTTTCATTTTAAACCTTCAGGGACTAATTCTGCCAATTTGTGAAACTTCAGGGACTGAAAATGACAATTTTGTGAACTTTGCATGTTTTTCATTTGTTTTCAATCTTTTTGTTCCTGAATCATATAAAAACACATTTTATGATATTTTCTGTATTTTGAAGCATATCTGCATGTTTTTAAATGTTTTTGCAGTTTAAATGTGACAGAAATGATGAGTATTTAGACACTCATCAATCCCCCACACTAAACTATTGCTAGTCCCTAGCAATCTTTTATGAAGATTTAATGGATTTTATCTCTTTACCAAAAGCCATTACTTCTGGAGTAGCCAATGTTTTAGTATGTGATACTTTGGTACAATGATAACCAAATGATTTTGAGCAAACCATCAGCTGTCAACGGATTTGATTTGTCTTTACCAAAAGCCGTTTGCTTCTGGACTAGCCAACTCTTCACTATTAAAGATATGGTGAGTCGAATACCATACAATTTTTGGCAAATTGTAAGCCATAAACGGATTTGAGACATCTTTACCAAGAGCCGTTTGCTCTCGGATTAGCCAATCCTTATGTGGGTTAGACATGGCGGACTGATAACCATTTATTGCGTTCTAAGTGAGAAAAAATTTTAAAATTTTGGCTAAAATGGGGGTACTAGATGGTACATTTGATCAAATTCGCTAGAATTCCCCCCCACACTTAGAACTGAATATTGCCCTCAATATTCAAAGTACCGGTTGTTAAACCAACACTTAGAACGTGAAAAGGTAATACTAATAGCCATTTATTTTATACATACACACTTTTTTTTTTTTTTTTTTTTTTTTTTTTTTGACTTTATACAACAGCAGGGGCAACTCCCCCACACTAGGTGGTAGAACAGAGAAAGAAGACAGAGACACGGGTGAAAACCCATGTTTTGCTAATGTTTTTGTTCACCGAGTCACTAGCTTGACTCGACCCCCGCATTCATTGGTTCATGGGGAAAGTTTGAAGATCCGGGACAACCATGGGTGGTATGTCCTCTCCAAAGTAGTGTTTTAACCGATGGCCATTCACTTTAAAATTTGGACCGTCATTTTGAGATAACTCAACGGTACCATATGGATAAACCTTTGTAATAGTGAATGGACTAGACCAACGGGATTTGAGTTTGCCTGAGAAGATCTTTAATCTTGAATTGAAAAGAAGTACTCGATCACCAACGTTAAAAACGCGGTTCTTGATTTTAGAGTCATGAATCTTCTTTGTCTTTTCTTTATAGATCAAAGAGTTCTCGTAGGCTTGATCACGTAGTTCATTTAATTCATTCATTTGAACTTTACGGTGATCACCCGCAGTTTGGAGGTCAAAGTTAGCATGTTTCAAGGCCCAGTAGGCTTTGTGCTCTAATTCGATCGGAAGATGACATGCCTTTCCGTACACGAGCTTGTAAGGCGTACACCCGATGGGTGTTTTGTAAGCTGTACGAAAGGCCCATAATGCATCATCCAATTTATCCGACCAGGATGCACGATTTTCTCCTACAGTCCTTTCCAGGATTCTTTTAATACCACGATTTGAAACTTTCACTTGTCCACTTGTTTGTGGGTGATACGCGGTAGAAAGACGGTGAGTAATACCGTATTTAAGCATGACTTTTGCAAATTGTTCATTGCAAAAGTGCCTACCGCGATCACTTATAATAGCACGAGGAGTTCCAAACCGAGAAAAGAGTGATTTCAAAAATTTACAAACTACTCGGGCGTCGTTGGTGGGGAGAGCTTTCGCTTCGACCCATTTAGACAAATAATCGACAGCCACGAGTATATACTTGTTCCCTCGTGAAGACGGGAACGGGCCCATAAAGTCAATGCCCCAAACGTCAAAGATTTCACAAACTTGAACGACGTTTTGTGGCATTTCATCTCTTTGAGAGATCTTCCCGTGACGTTGACAAGAGTCACAAGATTTGACTAAGTCATGGGCATCACGGTAGATTGTAGGCCAATAGAAACCGGAATCAAACACCTTCTTGGCGGTGTAGTTGGCACCATGATGTCCCCCTGTGGGTCCATTGTGGCAAGCCTTAAGAATATCATCGGCCTCTTGGCCGTGAACACACCGCCGGATGACTTGATCCGCACATACTTTAAACAAGTAGGGGTCGTCCCAAAAGTAATGCTTCACATCTTTGAAGAATTTGTTCTTTTGTTGGGTCGACATCCCTTTCACTATGAAGTTACCCGCATGGTAATTTGCGAAGTCAGCAAACCATGGGGTAGTAGAATCTCCACGAAAAGCAACCGCATTGAGTGTCTCGAGAGGAAATGTTTCATTTATTTCCTTTTTCTCGAAAACATCTTGGTGTGGGTTCTCTAATCGGGATAGATGATCAGCAGCTAGGTTCTCAGCTCCTTTTTTATCACGTATAATGATATCAAATTCTTGCAGGAGGAGAACCCAATGGAGCAATCTCGGCTTTGCATCTTGTTTTGCAAAGAGATATTTGAGAGCCGAGTGATCCGTATACACTACACATTTCGTCAAGATTAAATATGGCCGAAACTTCTCAAATGCATACACCACGGCCAATAATTCTTTTTCTGTAGTGGTGTAATGAGTTTGAGCTTCAGTCATGGTTTTACTTGCGTAGTGGATAGGCTGAAAGTGTTTGGCTTTTCGTTGCCCCAGGACTGCACCGATAGCAAAATCACTTGCATCGCACATGAGCTCAAAGGGAAAATCCCAGTTGGGGGCAACCAGAATGGGTGCTTCAGTAAGCTTTTTCTTTAATGTTTCAAAAGCTTCGATGCACTCGGGTGAGAAGATAAAAGGAGCATCCTTTTCAAGAAGATGAGTCATAGGCCGGGCGATTTTAGAAAAATCTTGTATGAATCTACGATAGAAACCGGCATGACCCAGAAAACTCCTAATACCTTTGACGGTAATGGGATGAGGTAGTTTAGCAATGACATCAACTTTAGCTCTGTCAACCTCAATCCCGTTCTTTGATATCTTATGGCCGAGGACAATGCCCTCTTTGACCATAAAATGACTCTTCTCCCAATTTAGACAAAGATTGGTGTCTTCACACCATTTCAACATGTTTTCTAAATGGGAGAGACATGTTTTGAATGAATCCCCAATGACCGAGAAGTCATCCATAAAGACCTCCATAGTTTTCCCGATCATGTCGGAGAATATGGACATCATGCACCTTTGGAATGTGCCTGGAGCATTGCATAAGCCAAAAGGCATACGTTTATAAGCAAAGGTTCCATAGGGGCATGTAAAGGTGGTCTTTTCTTGATCTTGTGGATCAATGGGGATTTGAACGTAACCCGAGAAACCATCAAGGAAACAATAGTACTCGTTCCCTGCTAATCTCTCAAGCATTTGGTCCATAAAGGGTAGAGGAAAATGGTCTTTTCGGGTGGCATCATTTAACTTACGATAGTCAATGCAAACACGCCACCCCGTAACCAATCGAGTTGGGATCAACTCATTTTCATCATTTGTGACAACAGTTATGCTACCCTTTTTTGGAACACAGTGAATGGGACTAACCCAAGGACTATCAGAGATGGGATAAATCAATCCTGCATCAAGAAGTTTGAGAACCTCTTGTTTGATAACATCGTGGATTTTGGGATTCACCCTTCGCTGGTGTTGGACTGCTGGTTTAAAGTCATCCTCCATTAAAATCTTGTGAGTACAAAATTCAGGGTCGATACCCTTTATGTCGAAGAGTTTCCAAGCAATGGCTTGCTTGTGTGACTTCAAGACCTTTATTAGAGCAGTCTTTTCCTCATCACTTAAGTCTTTAGCAATAACGACGGGTAATTTATCATCACCCTCCAAAAATGCGTACTCAAGATGAGGTGGTAAGTCTTTGAGTTCGACCTTAGGAAATTCATCGTTTTTCTCAACTGATTTGATTTCCTCATTATGAAGTTCAACGGGAGGGAGTAGAGGAGAATTGTCCTGATTTAACAATTTCTCAAGAAGAAGAATATCTCTCTCCAGATCAATCTCAGCGTCATCAATTCCTTCCAGAAATGAATCACACTTGAGAAAAGCCTCGATCTCTTCCAAATTGAAATCACTTCCCTCAAACGGAGTGAGAGAAGGGGAAGAGTCGGAAATGATAGGCAGAGAAGATGTGGTGGGATTCCCACTCACAGAATTATGAGAATAACCAAGAAACTCTTGATAGTACTCCTCTGAAGCAACATCAATGACATCGATTCGGTTAACCGATTCAGAATCATAATTTGAGGAGTACCTCGAAGTTTGATCGAGGTTAAAGGTAACAGCTTCATTACCCACACGTAATGTGATTTCATGCTCAAATACATCAATGAGAGCATGGCCCGTTCTTAGGAATCCTCTTCCAAGAATGAGAGGAACCCTAGGATCAGCATCGAAATCGACAACCACAAAGTCAGCTGGAAAATGGAACTTTCCTACTTTCACAAATACATCCTCAGCAATGCCGCGTGGATGAGATATGGTACGATCTGCAAGCTCAAGAGTCATGCATGTAGGGGTAAGAGCCGGAAGAGAAAGTTTCTTCCATACTGAATGAGGCATCAGGTTGATGCTTGCACCAAGATCGGCCAAGGCATAGCATTCAACCATTCCCGGAAATACACAAGGTATTAGAAACTGTCCAGGATCTCCAAGCTTCTCGGGAAGCTTTTTCAAGATAACTGCTGAGCAGTTCTCATTTAATGGAGTTTTCGCCATTTCAAACAGTTTTTCCTTGTTGCTTAACAAGTGTTTGATTGTGGATGCAAATTTGGGCATCAGAATGATAGCATCCGCAAAGCTTATGTCAAAATGTAATTCTTTAAAGATTTGAAAGAATTTATCCATTTGTTGACTAGCCTTTTCGCGGAGCTTTTGCTCATGTAAACGTGATGGATAAGGAATAGAAGGTTTGGATTTAGGGTTTTCAACCGGGGTTTCATGCGATTCAAAGACAACTCCAGGTTTAGTCTTGGGTTTCGGGACAACTTGAGGTTGGACGTTGTCGGTACCTCCGTTAGGAAGTACATTGTCCTTAGTCACCTCAGGTTCACTTTCCACTACCTTGGTGGAAGAAGAAGAAGTGGTAGTAGGAATAGTGGGTCCATCATAAGCTTTACCACTGCGTGTGGTGACGGCCTTGAGTTCACCCTTTGGGTTGATAACAGTGTTACCAGGGAGACCTCCTGAGGTAGAAGGTGCATTGAGATGGTTCATGAGTCTGGCAAGCATATTCTTAACCTCGCTTTGAGAGTGATCAATTTTGTTTGAAAGCTCATTCTTTAGCTCAGTTCCTTGCTTGTATATTGAAGATTGAAATTCATTCTTCAAATTAGAGATCTGATTTTGCATTGCCTTCATTTTGGTCTCATTAAACTTGATGTAGTTATCAAGTTCATTTGAGAGAGGTCCCTGGTAATTAGGAGCTGAATACCCTTGATTACCCCTCTGGGGTGGGTATTGATTGTTTGGGGCATGAAATTGATTTTGCATGTTTTGCCCTCTTTGTTGATTAGGATTAATCCTATTTGGATTGTTGGGTGGAGGAAATCCGGGTGGTCTAAATTGATTGCTAGCACGGTGGTTTGGGTCCACTTGAGGACGGTATTGATTACCTCCTTGATTGGAAGTTCCGGCTATAGCATTAACATCAAATGTAGTGCCATCGGTGGCAGTACAATTATAGTAAGCGTGAGGACCACCACAAGTAACACAAACTTCTATCTTTTTGACTTCAGCAGTGTGAGAAGTTTGCGGAGCGGACTCTTTCTTTTGTGTGGAGAAAACCAAAGCTTGAATAGCCTTCGTGAGTTCAGCAAGCTGAGTATCAGTATTAGAAGAACTCACGGGAGATGAAGTGGAAGGACCAGCACTAGCCTGGGAATTATATGGCCTGGTTCGTGCAGTGCGGACCTTAGACTTATTTTCAATGAGTGCAATGGCTTCCTTAGTGGATTTGCTCAGAAAATTACCTCCAGCTGAGGCATTGAGAGAATCTTGGTCAGATGGGTTTAACCCATTGTAGAAAGTGTCCATTTGCATCAAATCGGTGAAACCGTGATGAGGACATTTGCGGAGCAATTCTTTGAAACGATCCCATGCCTCTCCAAATGGTTCATCAAACCTTTGAGAGAATTTCATGATTTCATTTTTAAGATGCGTGGTTTTAGAAGGAGGAAAGAATTCATTTACGAACTTTTGAACCAAATCTTCCCATGTTCCAATTGATCGAGGGGGTTGTTTATCAAGCCAAATCCAGGCTGCCCCATCGATGGAAAACGGGAAAAGAAGAAGTTTGATTGATTCCTCAGGGACATTTTTGCATTTGATGGTGGATGTGATTTTATTGAACCATCGAATGTGATCTTGAGGATCGTCCCTTTCAAAACCATAGAATTGACGCTGGGTTACCAGGTTTATCAACCCAGTCTTAAGCTCAAAATTCTCAGCCACGATGGCTGGAACAATAATGGCATCTCCATAACCCTCGGTGGGAGCTTGGAGAAGCTCATTCATAGGACGGTCTTCTTCCATGATGACAGTGGTTATGGGATCAGTACGTATCTCGGGTACGACTGATGGAGCAGAACGTCTACGACGTCTTCGAGGTATGTTTACAAGCTCACGGAAAGGGCTTGATGACCTAGAAGAACGAGTGCGCATGCACTTTTAGCAAAATTTTTCAATTAAATCAAGATCGAAGCAAAAACACAAGTGAACTTAAACCAACAATCAACAAGCGTACGGTAGCTCTCTAAAAGATAAACGCACATAGTGGCGGAGAAGCAAAGGTGGGCAATTAATGCTCCTTAAAAACCCGCTTCTTTTAGTTCGACAATTTAATGTCAAACTATCCTTAAACCTCCTTTATAGTTTGTTTATCAATCAGAGGTGAGCCGATATTCGCAAGTGATACAGAGGCAAGTTTTAAATCTGATGTTTGGGAATCTTATTATGATAATACCCAAGTTGAGGAATATTATATTAATTTTGCTTTTAATCTTTTATTTAACAATAAAACGGAAAATGTTTTTGGGTTTTTATTTTTTATATGATAATATGTATAGAAAAGAAAAATATTTTTGTATTTTATATGGTTTATGGGAAATAGGAACTTCACGAGGAAGGATCTCAAATCACTAATCGCTTAAACTTTAAACAATATTGTCGCAACACACCTCCCCGGCAGCGGCGCCAAAATTTGATCCGTGCTAAATGTACGTATAAATATTATGCAACAACGGATACTCGTGAATAAATACAAATCACCCCTTTGTGAAAAAGGATACTTGCAAAAACTCACGTTCGTGTGTAGTGTGAAACCAGGTAAGTGATTACCCGGATCGTTTCCCAACGAGGTATGAATGGGCAAACTGTGGAAAGTTAGGATTAGAGTGACTGATGATTAGATATGAGATTTTGCTTTTTTATATCTAATTAACAAATGAGAAACAAATATACAAGAGAAAATTAAACGCGAATTAATAAACTAAAAACGCGTAACGGGAAATCTAAAATGGGACGAAAAAGTGAATTCTATAAAATTAAAACCTAAAAGTGTAAAATTACTTAAAACTTATTTTAAAACTAAAATTATATTTTTTTATACTTTATATTTAATTATTATTAATTTATTTATTATTTAATTACTTTTTAAACTATTTTAATTTATAATAAATACTAAATGAACAAAGAAAAATCTAAAACTTTTTCTATAAATATTATGAAGTGAAAAGGAGCTAAGAAAATTATAAAAATGAAAAGTGCTTAATTAAAAATTTAAAAAGATAAAATCTTTTAAATAGAAACTATCACTTATTTTATATTTTATTTTTCTTAAGGTCTAAAAAGATTATTATATTTTTCCTAGATTCTACTTAATAAAATACAATTATAAAAATTAAAATTATATTTTTCTGATTATTATTCTATTTATTATGATTTAATTACTAATAGAAACTAATTAAAAAGATTAAAAATATTAAATGATTTAGGAAAAATCTGAAAAATTCAGGATAAGTCTAAAATATTATTTAAAAGCTAGGAAAATTAAAATCAAAAGTCTACTAAACCCTGATAAGCAGTTGGGCAGATAAGCAGTTGGGCAAATAAGCTAAAAATAAGCTAATAAGCTCAAAACTTTACCAAAGGCTCAGAACAAGTTTAATATACTATAAGAAGCTTAAAACAACTTGAAAACACAAATAAGCACAATGAAATAAGCTGATAAGCAGATTGGCAGTTGCAAGACTAATACAGAAAACTCAGGAAAATGGCCAATTAGCAAGGTAGATTAAGCAATCAATAAGCTGATAAGTGAGAACTTTTATGGGGGAAAAAGATAGCTAGTACTATTGGGTATCCTAAAAACCAAAAAGCAGGGCCTCAGCTTATCTAGATAAGCCACAAATGAGTTGAGTTCAGCAGCTTTAGCAACTCAGTATACACTGAGTCTGCTGTGTGCAGAGTTGTGCAGAAGTGTGCACAAGTGTGCAAACCAATTCAACTCTTGTATATTCACTAAATGGTTCACAAAGGACTCAGAGAAGCAAAGAAAAAGGCCAAAATGAGGTCATGGCTTATTCTAGCTTATTTGGCCTTTTTGAGGTCTGAAAAGTGCACAGGTAGGACAAAAGTGCTATTTCTAACTATATAACTTATATGGACTCAGAAACACCTTATTTGAACTATAAAAAGCTGGATCAAAGTTGGGAATAAGGTAAATGTACAGTACATGCTATGTTTGATCTAGAAACTTGCTGAGCCAAACACCCCTTCATAGGGTCTGTTTTGGATTTTGCTATGAAACAGACTTTTAAAACTAGGTTTTTGAATTACAGAGGTTACTACTAAGTATAATAAGCTATATTAAATGACTTTTACTGAAAATTAAGCAGGTTAATAAGCTAGCTTGTTTTTGGCTTTTTTTATGATTTTTAAGTAAATTTAAGTACATGCTAGATTTTAACTAATATTATAGATGAAATATGATTATAAACTAATATTAAGCTGAGAATTCTAATAATAAGCTAATATTAAGCTATAGAACAGTAACCTTGAAATTTTGCAAAAATTTAGAAAAAGCTTACAACTTAAAATGGGCTATAGGGATAGCAGGAACTAGAACAGAACAATCCCTAGCTTGTTAACACAAGCTAGAAAACCCAAATAAGCTTCCTGAACAGCTTATACACTCCAGAACAGCTTATTGACCTCAGGTTGACTTTTTGTTGACTTTCTTCATATTTGAAATTCAGGACTGCTATTAACTATATAAGCTTACAACAAGCTATGATAAGCTTGTATAAGCTTATAGCAGGGTTGTTTGAAGCTTTTGATGGTAATTAAAAAGGTCTGAGAGCTTATTCGATTCAACAGGTAACTTGAAACTTAAATTACTATGGAAACTGAGTTCAATACTGACAAAATAAGAACAATGAGACTTGAATTAACTTATATTGATAACTGATAACTTGAAATTACAAAGATAAATACTGAAAATGAAATACGATTAAGCTATGTTAACTACTTGCCAATTAAGGCTTACAAACGTTTCTATTTATACTACAAATATTAGGGTTCTCTTTGTCTTTCATCTCTGAACAAATCCCAGCACTTGGTTGGTCTTGAAATCATCTCAGCCTTTGATTTTACTTTTGGCGCCAAAAATGAATATAGTGGGAAAAACCACTAGGACTAGTCTGAGGTGATGGGGAAGAGGCATTTAATGCCTCTTGGTTTGTTAGGTAAGGTGGAGTGTAGCAGAGGAGGGGGTGGGTGTGTCAGAGAGGCGGTGGAAATGGTGGTGGTATTGGTGAGTGGTTTGGCGGGTCAAGGTTTAGGAGAAGAAGGTTTGACTGAGGTCAAACCTTCTGGGTTAAATAAAAGGGTCGGGTTTGGTTTATTTATGGATTGGGCTTGTGGGCTGGGGTATGGATAATAGGATTGGGTTGGGTTTTAAGTAGCTGGGTTTTATTTAAGGATCCGGTTTGGTTTGTAGATATTTAAGCACAAGGACCAATTTTGTAATTTCTGAATTCTTGAAGGGTTGAAACTGTAATTTCACCAAAGTTATCAAAAGGGCTAAATTGTAACATGTGAATAGTACAAGGGTTTTATTTGATAAATTATACTTTTTTTAAATACCCGAGGACTAAATTTGCCAATTTTGAAACTTAAGGGGTAAAAGTTGCCATTTTTAGAAAACTTTCATCCAGGGACTAAAAGTGAACATGTTTGATATCCCAAGGACTAAATTTGACTTTTCTTTTATTTTAAACCTTCAGGGACTAATTCTGCCAATTTGTGAAACTTCAGGGACTGAAAATGACAATTTTGTGAACTTTGCATGTTTTTCACTTGTTTTCAATCTGTTTGTTCCTGAATCATATAAAAACACATTTTATGATATTTTCTGTGTTTTGAAGCATATCTGCATGTTTTTAAATGTTTTTGCAGATAAAATGTGACAGAAATGATGAGTATTTAGACACTCATCAGTTTTCTCGACCAAATACTTCATATGCCATGCAACAGGTTTATTTGTTTATGCATAATCCGCGGGAGCCACACTTTACGACCCTCAAGCAGATTTTGCGCCATGTTCGGGTTACATTGGATTATGGTTTACATCTTTTCTTTGCATCGACATCATCCTTGGTTGCTTATTCGGATGCTGATTGGTCTGGTTGTCCTACCACTTGTAGGTCGACATCTGGTTATTGTGTCTTTCTTGGCAACAATTTTCTCTCCTGGTCTTCTAAGCATCAAATTACACTTTCTCGATTCGGTGTTGAGGCTGAGTATCAGGGTGATGTTTATGTCGTTGCGGAGACGTCCTGGTTGTGTAATTTGCTACGTGAGCTTCATATACCTTTATCTTCTGCTGCGATTGTTTATTGTGATAATGTGAGTGATTTTTATCTCTCCTCAAACCCCATGCAACATCAGTGCATAAAACATATTGGGATAAACATGCATCTTGTTCGGGATTTAGTTTTTGCCTGACGTGCGCATGTTTTGCATGTCCCTTCTCGTTATCGGTATGCGGATATTTTCTCCAAAGGTCTTCCTTCTGCTTGTTGAATTTCAAGATAATTTGAGTGTTCATTTCTCTCCCGCTCCAATGGCGTAGGCTATTGGTGGACTTATTTGTGTTAGGTGTGTGTTTATATTGTTTGAAAGCCCAAGCCCATGTATTATATTTATTCATTATATATTTTGGGATGTATTTAATCGATTCATCCATCAATAAAATCAATATCATGTTACATTAGCAAGATTTACTTAACAAAATATTGTATTGTAATTTTGTACTTATAGCATATGTATTTCCATGGATTGTTGCTAAGCATATTTTAGTTGAAGAGTGAGGGTTGCTAAGACAAATCATAAAAAATCTTTTCCGTTGCTTTTGAGGCCGGTTATTTTATATGAAAATATTTTAAAGATACCGCATGTAGTTTAGAGTCTAAACCTTTTCTTAATATTATTAATTAAACAAAATAAGACTTTGTCACTATAGTTATGCCGAATTCAACATTTAGTCTCCGTTAGCAAAACCCGTAAAGAGTTTTGCTAACAACAACCCAAAGGGTTGTGGTTAACAAGATGTATTTTATTTCATAGTCAAGAATGAATAATTATGATTGGTTGACAATTCCCAAAAAGGTGGGTACAATCCCGAAAAACATGGTAGCACAACAAATAATTAACTGTGATGGGATGATTCAAGTTCTTACAATGAATTGTATAGAAATCAAATTGTTAACCACAACAGTCGGGTTGTTAGCAAAACCTAGCTAAAAGTAATACAAGTCATCCTTATACTACTATTTTCGCATGCTAGACATCCCTTTTTTTGGGCTGATATAGCGTCAAAATTATCAAATAATGCATACCTCTATGCAGGGTATGTTTGCAGAGGTTAATGCAAGCCAGGGGTAACGGTCGCTACCCCTGAACTTTTACCCGGTAGTGGAATTTTTGGTGATTTTTTTACGTTTTTTGGCGATTTTGCTACCCCCTGAAACAAATTTTCGCTACCCCTAAACAAATTTTCGTATTTCGCTATGCCTGAACTTGGCTCCTAGTTCCGCCACTGCATCTATGCAACTTATGTTTGCAAAAAAAAAGGTAATGGAGAGAAAATATGTAATGGAGAGATGGTATGCAATGAAGAGTGATTGTACAATAAATTGCATGACCAGGTCTTCGATGATGATCAAAGGATATAGGGGGTGTTGAGGTTGCGCCAGCTTGTCTTTAACCTGAAATAAGAAATACTAAAACACTACGTTAAGTGATTGCGCAGGGATTGGACCCTGCGAACCACCTCCGGCGTGCGAGTAAGTATGTGATATGATAAGTTGGTAGTGAAATGAGAGAGTCAAGTTTGCATACCATGGTTCTCAGCCCGTCTAAGCTATTTATAGGGAAGGAAATAGGCCTTAGAGAGCTCTTGCATGAATATCGGAGATCATGGGGGCGTCCCATGATTTGTGGTAACCGCTAGGGCTTAACGACCCACTACCTCTTTCTTGGCGGGAAAGCTCAAGGAAAAAGGGGACGTGGGTATGACTAAGTCAAGGTGTTCTCCTTTCTAGTATCCTCGAAGGAGGTAACCCGAAGGGCTTAAGGCTTCGATTGGCGAGTTCCCAACTGGTAACCACTTCATAGATGAATGGTTTTACGCCAGTGAAGATGTTAGGAGGTTGACCTGGACCTTCGAGTAGAAGGCTTCGTACAGGCTCGAAGGGGTGTCCTTCGACCCGTTCGGAGGGTACATCATCAAGCCCCCCAGTCGAAAGTGATATATACGACCAAGGATATATTGCTTACGACTCTAGTTTCTACCTACACCCTCTCCCTTTCGTCACAAAGTCGTATGAAAAAAGAAGTGCTTAAAACTAACTGCGCAATAAATGCGCTTAATGATAATCCACCCACTTGCAACCTATGCCATAACGGCTAGAACTTCGGTAAACACCAAACGTCCATTCAAAATTTAAAAACCATTTGATGTCCGTATATGTGTCAAATTTGGATGGACACGTGGATGGTTGCGATAAAAACTACAAGGGGTATATAAACCCTTTATACCGTGAACCCTAATTTACTTTTTACCTTCCGCCCAAAATACACACACATCACTGTGCTTCGTGCTTCCTTTGAGTCGAAAGGTAATTCTCCGACACCAATCTTTCCTTTCTTGTTTTAATTGTTTAAATACAACATGAGTATGGCTGCTAAGCACATAATCAGGCAACAAAAATGCACGCTATCTAAAAAAGCCTTATCGGATTTTCTTGATGAATACCCCATTTCTAAGAAGTTTAAGGTGATGCTTCCGAGCAAAACCCAAAACATCTTTGATGCTCCCGAAGGGTATTTGGGGCTTTATGTTCATGCTTTCACCTAATTCAATTTTAGGATTCCAATCCACCCCTTAATTTTGGAGTTTTTACAATATTACCAAGTATACATCTCTAGGTTAAACCCATTTGGCTTAGCCAAACTTACCACCTACATTGTGATGTGCAAGGCTTACGGTTATGAGCCAACACTGACTGTGCTTAGGGGCTTTATTAACCTTTATCCTGGTGGTGATTGGATAACTTTGGCCAAAAGAAGTGAGCATGATGTGCCTTACTTGTTAACAAAACCTTTTTCAAACATAAGAAATTGGAAAGGGCAGTTTTTCTATGTTCAAAACACAATAATACCTCCAGAGTATCCAGCTTTATTGGATGAAGCATTCCAATTTGATGAAAAATGGTTTAATGACCCCTTGCCATACACCATAAGAAGGAGTCCCATCTATCAGCGTTCTGCACGCCACCCAATTGATGTCCAAACGTTTCCTGAGCCGATTCTCTACATGGCGGGTATAGTTGAAGCCTGAGATAATATGTGAAGGAAAAAGTATGTACATTCCCATTTCAATAAAATAAATAACTTATCTGCTGATATTTATCTTTCTTTTCTCTTTTTGTTGCAGAGATGGCGTTTAGGAACTTTGTCGTGTCTGGTGGTGCCAAAGAGGTCAGTTTCATCCCGAAGGACCCAAAGGATGTGAGTTATGGAGTAGGGTCTCCATCTGTATCTGTCAACAACAATGATGTAGATGCTCAAACAGTTGAGCCTATTGCAATAGCCCAACCTTCCAAACCTGTGAACACTGAGGAAGCTCCACAACTTGTAGAAAATGTTGTTGATTCTGATGATCCCCTCTCCGAGGGTGATCAGGTGATGGTCGTAGGGTCCTCCGGTATTGTAGATAGAGTGCGAAACAGGAAAGAAACCAGTGCAAAGTCTATGAAGGCCACTCCCAAGAGGAAGTTAGTCCTACCAACCCCTCCGACAAGAACCACAAGACAGAAAAGTTCTCATGTAAAGACATCCGTGCCCTCAACTTTAGAAGTTCCGGATGATGACATCCATGGTAAGTAAATGTCTTCTATACTTGATGATCCTGAATACACCATATAGCTAATTACTGTATCTTATGTAGGTTTTCCCAACACTAAAGAGCTTCCGAATGCCCTTGCATGTCATTAGTTCGTGGAGAAGGTGACTCCCGCCAGTTGGAGGGGAACTTTGGACAACATGTCCATGGAAGAATTGTGTAATCTGCATGATAAGAGCTACACGAGGCAGGTTGTGTTAGATAATCATCTCAATTCCCGAACAAGGGACCTGGTCCGCACAATGAAGGCTGTGAGAGAGAAGATGGATGCCATCTTGGCCAAGGAAAAGAGTCGGGATCTTAAGTATGCTGAGTTAGAAACAAAGTGTAAGGAGGCCATGGAGGATTTCGAGAAGAATCCCATCGTTCAAGACCTTCAAGCCAAAATTGATAGCCTCGAAGGGCAATTGAAGGAGGCCCAAGCAGAATGTGGGAGGTTAAGGCTGGAGGAAGCAAAGGTAGCTAGGTATAAATCGCAAGTTGCTACTCTTGAATCCAAATGTGCAGGTCTTGAAGCCGAGAGGGCTAAGCTTGAAGAATAGGAGATCAAGCTTCGTGAGGAGATAGATGGATTAAACCTCTGTTGCAAGAGCTTGAAGAAGGATAGAGCTGATGTGGTTTCAAAGGTTGTTCCATATATAGCAATGGAGTTATACCACAGTGATGAGGTGGGAGAGATAGTGGGAAAGCTGGTGAACGCTGCCATCTTTTACGAAAAATGTACGACATTGGAAGAGATTGTCGAGAACAAGAAGCCTGTGGTCTTGTCGGAAGTGCCCTACTACCATCCAACGTCAGAGCAAGAGTATAATGATGCTGGCAACGCGTACACTACAGCAGAGTACCCTTTTCTCACCGAAGCAACCAAGGACCCATCAGCACCAATTGAAGATCTCCTTTCCAAAAAACCTCAGAAGATTCAGCCTCCTTCTCCAACCAGAAAGACCCCATCTGTGAAGCCTTCATCTCCACCACATCAAGAGGATCTAATGTCCTCGAAGAATGCTTGAAGACTGCCATGTTGGCAGGAATTTGGCCCCAAGGGTGGCATGTACCCTTTAGACAATTTCTCATGATGCTTAATAGGCTGGTGCCTATTTGTTGAACAATTTACTTCTTTGCTTGCTGGGCTTCAGCCCGTATCTCAAACAATGTTTGGATCTTTGTGTTGGCTTTGACCATATATGAATGCCAGGTAGGGGACAATGTCCCACTTTTAATATCATGCTTATCTTCTCTTACGTTTATTTATAAACGTAAATATACAACCTAAGGTTATAACCTTATTGTGTGTATTTTGGACCAAGATTTTAGCAATCGTATAATTTGACTGCTGACAGAGGGTCGCGACCCACTCCGTCTTTATCCTTAAGATACAAAGGGCTTAGAATACCCTAAGACTTGTAGGAAAGTTAATGTGAATTATAATGGATGTTATATGTATACAAGACATGTGTCCTGAATCATCCTTCGACATTGAAACTTGTAAATTATTTGGCTGAACAAATCTTTGTTGTATAGCACGAAACAAGAGATTTGAGGGAAATGCGTTATATCATTAATTGGGTAGGGAGGATTACATCATTTTAAGAAATGAAAACTAAGACACCTACCATTAATGCTTCTTTCCCCAAATGAGAAGAATGCGATACATGAATTTAAAAACAAACTAAGTGTTTTGAAATGATGTAAGTTTTATATGTAAAACTTACGAAGGTTAGTACCATTCCAAGTCCTATCCATGACATCTCCGTCCAGCGTTTCGAGGTTGTAGGCTCCGTTGCCGTAGGCTTCCGATATGACGTAGGGTCCTTCCCATGTAGGCCCTAGCTTTCCTTCGAATTCAGCTTTGCTTGCGCTATTTAGCCGAAGGACATATTCACCTGGATTGAACGTGGAGGGTCGAACTCGGCTGTTGTAGTACTTTTCAAACTTTTGTTTATAGATAGCCTCTCTGATTGCGGCTATTTCCCTTCGTTCTTCAAGTAGATCAAGGTTTTCATGAAGCCTTTCTTCGTTTGTTTTTGCCTCAAAGTTCATAATACACTCTGTTTCAACGCTTATCTCTGAGGGTATAACAGCCTCCGTTCCATAAGTGAGGCTAAAAGGAGCCTCCCCATGGCTTGACTTAGGGTGCCTCCTATGCGCCCACAGAACTTGGGGTAGTTCGTCTACCCAACCATGATGGCTTCGTCCTAACCTCTTCTCGATTCCATTGACAATATCCCTGTTGGTGACTTCTACTTGTTCTTTACCCTGAGGATGGTACACAGAAGTGAACGACTGTTTGATCTTTAGGCCTTCGCAGAAAGTTGGGAACGCCCCTTCGGTGAACTGTTTCCCATTGTCGGAAATGATGATGTGAGGGACTCCAAATCGGCAGATTATGTGTTCCCACACAAACTTTTCCATATGCCTTCTTATTACTGATGCCAAAGGTTTGGCTTCGACCCATTTAGTGAAGTAATCTATGGCTACGACCAAGAACTTTACCCCTCCTGGAGCTACTGGTAGGGGTCCGACTATATCGATTCCCCACTGGCAGAAAGGCCACGCGAACGTTACGGAGGTCATGTCTTGCTTTGGCAGTCTTGGAACGTTGGAGTGGATCTGACATGCTTCACACTTTTGTATTATTTCAGTTGCGTCTCTATGCATTGACGGCCAATAATATTCTAGCTTCGTTATTTTTGAGACAACGGAGCGAGGACCTGCGTGCAAACCGCAGGATCTTTCATGAACCTCGTGGATGATGTTTGAAGCTTGCTTTGGTCCCACACAACGAAGCAATGGAGATAAGAAGGACCTCCTGTAGAGATTATCCCCAATGAGTCTATATTGGGGAGCCTTGATCCTGACCTTTCGTGCTAGCTTTGGATCTTCTGGCAGAATACCACTTATCAAGTACTCTCTTATCGGAGTCATCTAATTGGATCCTTCTTCAAGTATGATGTCAAATACTTCACTGCGTTTGATTGACCTTTCGGCCAACACTTCAACCAAGACCTCCTTTGTTAGGTGAGCAAATTCCATCGAAGCTAGCTTGCTTAATGCATCTGCCTTCTTGTTTTGGTTCCTGCGAAGATGCTCTATATTGTAGGACTCGAATCCATGTAGGAGTTCTTTAGCCTTTTCCAAATATTGCTTGATGGTGGGCTGCCTAGCCTCATAAAAGCCTTTGATTTGGTTTGCTACTAACTGTGAATCAACAAAAACGGAGAGATCACGAACCTCCATGTCCTTTGCAAGCCAGAGGCCAGCTAATAAAGCTTCATATTCAGCTTCGTTGTTTGTGGCTTCGAACTCGAAACGTAATGCATAAGTGTACTCCTTTCCCTCCGGACTAGTCAGTGTACAATTTCCACCCTTCATTTGTCTTTGAGGGTTTCTTCTTTGGGGTTTCTTTATCTTGACTGGGTTCGGAGGGTGTTTCGGCGAGGAAATCTGCAAGTATCTGACCCTTGACGGAATTTCGGCCCTTGTACTCTATGTCGTGCTCTCCCAGTTCAATAGCCCACTTGGCTACTCTACCTAACTTCTCAGGCTTCGACAATACCTGTTTAATTGGCTTGTCAATCAACACCGTGATGGGATGAGCTTTAATCCCTTGCTTTGTAAACAAATGTCCCAAAAATTATCCTTCTTCCATACCAAAAGAACATTTCTTCGGGTTAAGCTTCATGTTGATTGCCCTTAATTGATCAAAGGTTTCTTGAATGTCGGAGAGTAAGTCTTGTTCGGTCCTGCTCTTGATTACCATATCATCAACATAGGCTTCCAAGTTTCTTCCTATCTGCTTATTGAAGGCTTTGTCTACCAATCGCTGATAGGTTACCCCTGCGTTCTTCAGACCGAAGGGCATTTTCTTGTAACAATAAACGCCTTTTCCTGTGTAGAAGGTTGTCTTCTCTTCATCTTCCTCTGCCATTTGTATCTGATGATACCCTTTGTAGGCATCCAAAAAGCATTTCAAATGGAACCCCGAGAGGGATTCGACCTTCCAATCAATTTCTGGAAAAGGGTAGCAGTCCTTCGGGCAAGCTTTATTGATGTCGGTGAAGTCGACACACATACGCCACCCTCCGTCACTCTTTTTTACCATAACTGGATTCGCTACCCAGGTTTGGTATTTCACTTTTCTAAGTATTCCTGCTCGTACAAGTTCATCCACCTCTTTGCAAACGGCTGCGTTCCTTTCAGGTGCTAGGCTTCGTCGCTTTTGCTTAATTGGCTTAATGTGTTTGAACTCATTAAGCTTATGCTCTGTGCCGAAGGGCTTGCCATCGATCATAAGTGTCCTAGGAACCCCTGTCATGTCTGAGTATGTCCATGTAAAGACATCCTTGTTGGCTTTGAGTAGCTTCTCTAGGTCTGCCTTGAAGTTAGCAGGGAGTTGCTTTCCGATTACCACCATTTGTTCTAGATAGATGTCATTTACCACAATGCGCTCTTCAGCATCTTCACAACTTAGAATGACTTTCGGAGGCTCCTTAGGACTTTCTTTGATCTTCTTACCAATGTCTCCTGCCTTTCCCTGGTTGTAGCTGGAAAATACGGTTCCTATTCCATATGGTGTATGAAATTTTACCGCTGCGTGTATGGTGGAGACTACGATACCCATCTTCTGCATGGCGGTCCTTCCTATCAACAAATTGTAGGGAGAGTCAGACCTTACGATAGCAAAGGTGAGGGTTTCTATTCTTGCGAGCTTACCTTCTCCGATTGTTATCTAACGGCACTTCTCCCAGAGGCCACGAATGCTCGCCTAAGAATCCTACCAATGGTATCTTTGAATCAACCCGCTGCGACCTGATCGAAGGCTTGAGCTTTAGAAAACAGTGCTCATATATGATCTCGCAGGAGCTTCCACAGTCCATGTAGGCTCTGTTTACTTCCCGGTTGGAAATTAAGACTTTGATGACCACTGGGTCGTTTGAAGGGACTTGGCCTGTAATGGAGGGAAACGTTACTTCCCCTACCTCGTTTATCTCCTTCTCCATCACCTTTTTTTTTAAGCTGGCTTCGCCCCAATGAACCATGAGTATTGGGGCTTCGGGAGGAGTAGTGTCTTTGGCCAATTGAGTGTCGGACATTTTCTCCTTGCCCTTCTTTATGTCCTTCACCAAATGTGCCAACCGCCCGGACTTTACGGCTTCTTCTATCTGCTTCTTTAGTTCCCTGCAACTGTTCGTTTCATGGCCATAATCTTCGTGAAAGTGACAATACTTGGTTGTATCTCTATTTTTACCCTTGCTTGTCATGCAAGGGGGTGGTTCGAAAGCCTTAGCAACCCTCTCCGTTGCGAGTATTTCCTTCGGAGATTTAGTCAGGATTCCTAGCAAATCGTGGTTAGGACCTTTGTTGTACGGAAAGAACCTGTCTGATAACGCTCATTTTGTACATGTTTTAGTCGCGTTATTTCTATGTTTGTGCATTGTATTTGGTTGTATTTGTGAACATATTATGCTTAAAAGGTACAAAAGATGTATTCAGGTTCAGGTACAATCAAGTCCAAGTGAATAGCTAGAAAGATGAAAAAAAGTTGTTAAATCAAGAGCTTTTGCACAACGAAAGATTCTTCCCATAATAAAGGCCTCGAAAAGATCATCAAAGATCAAGTGTTAATGAAATGAATGAGAAGTTACATGCAAAGAATTATGGCTTGCTTCTTCAACCAAAAGTTCAAGAAATACATCTAAGGCTTAAGTTCAACCCAAGGTTCAATAATGCCATGCTAACCTTACTCCAAACCTTGGGCTGGAATCTGAACCTCAGGTTGAGACTTCAACCTTGGGTTGATACAATTGCTGGCACACTTAATGACTATCTTTAATGAACCAACTCTTCATATGGGTTGTCATTACACTTCATTTACTTCAAGTCCAGAATTTTTATGACACTTTGTGCTCAATTAATTTGCTTGGTGACCAAGGGGAGCCATTCTATTAATAAGGAAGCTTGGCCAAAAGAAAAGAGAGAACTATCAACTACTACATACTACTATTATTCATATAATCAATTTACTCTCTCAAAGGCTACAAGGAAGGAAAAACGCAGGAAAAGACAAGCTTACATTCATCATTCATCAATTCAATCGTTCAAGGAATCATTGTTGAATCATCTCATAAGTGTTCCTAATTCTTGTAATCATCATTACAACTTTTGTAAGACTTTTTAATCATGTTTTCAAGTGATAAAATTTCTGTGGTTATTTCTTTGTTTGCCATGAGTGGCTAAGTGCCTTGTGCACTTGCCTAGATGATGTTTGTTACATGAATCTTGATTGATTATGACTCTATGGTTCTAGTTCAATGAAAAGCTAATACTAAGATCGAATTGCACTTGTAAAAGTTTCTTCAACAAAAGAGTTGTCAAGTTTGGTTAATTGCTAATAGTGTAATGGGTTGAAAGAGACATTGTTAGTCAATTAGTTGTAAACCTTTGTCTATGAGGGTGTTACCTTATGTATTGACCATTTCATAAGTAACTTGGTTAAACTTAGAAAACTAATAAGTGTTGTCAATTACTTGTGAAACGAAAGCGAATCAAGTGATTGAGTTGTGTTAGTCTTGGTTGATCAAATCTTAATATTGTTTTTGTCATCTTAAAATCTTGACGAGGATTGGAAGTGTTGGAAACAATAGGATTAGTATACCAACTAATCAAGTTAGAACACCATCTAATTTATTGATCATAATCAAATGGAACCATTGTCATAATCATAATCGAGGGAATTGTGCAAAACTAGTCTAGGCAAGTGTAGTTTTAATATATTGAATTTACATCATCATTATTTGCTTGCTATTAGAATCGCTAAATAAGCATGATTTTATATTCAAAACTCACATCACAAAAACTAAACAAATCCTTGTGAACGACCTCGGCTTACCACATCATCTCTTACTACACACGGATGAGTATACTTGCTCGTATGTGTTTCGTTTGAATCATTGGTAGATCGTGTTATAAATTTATAACTTGCACTCGAAACGGGCACATCAAGTTTTTGGCGCCGCTGCCGGGGATTTGATCACCTTTTTTTGTGATGTTTTTGTTTATAATTTTCTTGTTTAGAACGTATTCTTTAATCTTAATTTTTTTTTTCTGCAAACCGACCGGTTCAAAACTGAACCGCGCGGCTCAAACTCCCGGTAAAACTAAAAAATTCCGAACCGCCCGGTTCATTTCCCAGCCGTCCCGGTTCAAAGTTTCTGTGACCCCTCAAAATCTAAGCCGACCGGTTCAAACTTGAACCGGCCCGGTTCAACTCTCGGTAAATTTAAAAAAAGGTTCAGCAGACCGGTTCAAATTTCAACCGTCTCGGTTCATCCTTTTCTGTGACCAGACCAAGCCTCAACTGCCCGGTTCAGCTTGAACCGCCTTTCACTGTTCATTAAAAAAAAATATATTTTAAGTTTTCTTTTTAGTTTTTAATCCTTTTCGATTGGCTCATTTTTATCGTGTATGACCACTCGCTCTTCAAGCGACGAATTGAGTACACCATTGTCTAACCCCGAAAGTTTATTTCGCAAAAAGAGAACCCCGTTCATTCCACCCGATCAAAGAATTCCAAAAACCGTTAACCCATCATTTGAAAACCTTTCCGAATTTCATCCAATCGTTAATCTTTTTCTCGAATTACCATTTCCAATGGCCGACGATCAACCTATGTGGGATACCAATAGGGTTGTAGCTCCTACACCCGCAGCCGCCATTGTTCCCGTTAATCTTGGAGATAACTTTACTATCAAAGGTCATCATCTTTCGATGATTAAAGACAACCAATTTGATGGTCGAGTTAAATCCAATCCACACAAACATATCGCCAATTTTCTTGAAATTTGTGACATGTTTCGTTATGGAACTACCAATGCAAATGCAATCCGCCTCAAACTCTTTCCATCGTCTCTCACCGGAGAAGCGAAAATTTGGTACAACGAATTAAGCCCCGGAGTAATCACAACTTGGGACCAAATGAGAGAAGCATTTGTTGGACGTTTCTTTCCACCGGCCATGTTTGATCGTCTCTTAGGTGAAATTTGTAGTTTTACTCAAAAGGAAGGAGAAAATCTTGTCGAAGCGTGGCTTCGAATGAAAAACATGCTCCGAAGTTGTCATGGGCATGGTTTGTCTCGTGGTAATATCATCCTAATCTTTTACCATGGTCTCGATGACACAACTCAAGGCATACTTGATGCCAGAGGAATTTTCCTTTATAAGACCCCTAATGAAGCTTACACTTTACTAGAAGACCGTGTACTTCTTAAGCTCGATTGGTCTAAGGATGCCAAAACCAAACCTCAACGAAAATCCGTTGCATTCGCCGAAGGAACGAATGAAAATTCCAAAATCATGGATATGATGAAAGATCTCACCTCTAAAATCGATTCTAAATTCCAAAGTATCCAAAAAGAAATCAAAGAAATGCGTGAAGGATGTACCCATTGTGGTGGAAATCACTCATCATCCGAGTGTGATGATAAACCCATGGGAGGTCCCGAAGCCGAAGCCAATTATGTTTATGGAGGATATCGAGGAGGAGGATATCGTGGAAACTACTACGGTAGAAATTCTAGAGATTGGCAAGATCGCCCACCAAGGGATGATAATCGTAGTTCCCAACCTCGTGATGATAACCATTCATCATCACAATCACGTGAAACGAAAAACGAAGAATCTGAATTCAAAAAAACCATGCGTGAGTTCGTGCATGCTCAAAAGCAAACGAATGAATTCATGAAAAATCAGTTCTTCATGCTCAAAAGCAAAGTCGAACAAGGTCAAAAGAATCATCAAGCTTCTATCCAAGATCTTGAAACCAAATTTGGTCGTCTTTCTGATCAACTTGCTGCAAGACCATCTGGTACTTTGCCAAGCAATACTCAAACCAACCCGAAACCATCATCATCTGGAACTTATCGTCCACCTCAAACGAGAAATGAGCATGTAAATGTTGTATATACTCGTAGTGGTCTATCTTATGATCCACCACTAAATCCAACCCAAACAACCACTATTGTTCATGATGATAGTGAGGATGAAGTAGAGGAAGAACCAAAAGATACAGAAACAAAAGATAACGAACCAATTCCTACACCAGTGGTTAAACCTACTCCACAGCTCAAAGCGTATAAACCAAGAATTCCATATCCTCAACGTTTGATGAAAGAAAAGATGGAAGAGCGATATGGCAAGTTCATTGACTTAATCAAAGAAGTTAGGATCAACGTTCCACTTGTGGATGTCCTAGCTGGTATGCCCAATTATGGGAAGTTTTTGAAAGAACTTGTGAGCAACAAAAGCAAAATGGAAAACATTTCCGCTACCTTCTTGAATGAAGATTGCTCAGCCATTATTGAAAATAAACTACCGAAAAAACTCGGTGATCCTGGAAGTTTTCTCATCCCATGTACTTTGGGAAATTCAATCACTTGTGATGCTTTAGCCGATCTCGGTGCGAGTATCAATCTTATGCCATACTCATTGTATGCGAAGCTTTCGATCGATACCCTGAAACCTACAAGAATGAGTATACGTTTAGCAAATCATATTATCCAATATCCTGTTGGAGTAGCTGAAAACATGCTTGTTCAAGTTGGGAAATTCGTTTTTCCTGTTGATTTTGTGATCTTCGAGATGGAGGAAGATAGCAAAGTTCCATTAATTCTAGGAAGACCTTTCCTAAACACAGTAGATGCTATCATTCGAGTGAAAAATAAAGAACTCAACCTTGGAGTTGGGGATGAAAGAATCTCTTTTTGAATTAATCAAGCCATGAAATATTCTCATGCAAATGATGACACTTGTTATAACATTGATGTTATCGATGAAATAACAGAGGAAACATTTGATGAGTTGCTTGATGAAAGAATTAAGACTCATAAAACATCTGGCAAATCAGTGATGAAGATCTCGACAGAGAATTCGCTGAATTTATGCAGATAGACACCGAAGAAATTTCTGAGGAAGAAAACACCAACTTTGAGGAGTTGGAATTCAATGATGATATGAGAATCAAAACCTCAATTGAAGATCCGCCAGTTGATCTCGTCTTGAAACCTCTTCCTGATCATCTGGAATATGCATTCTTGGAAGAAAACTCTCTTCTTCCAGTTGTCATATCTTCAGCACTCAAACCCGATGAAAAAGAACGTCTTGTTTCTATACTCAAAAAGCATAAAGAAGCTTTCGCTTGGAAAACTTCTGATATTCATGGAATAAGTCCAAATTTTTGCAAACACAAAATCAATATCGAAACCGATTCCAAACCCGTTGTTCAAAGACAACGAAGACTCAACCCAAACATGAAGGAAGTTGTTAAAAAGGAAATAATCAAACTTCTTGATGCTGGTATTATTTATCCCATTGAGGATAGTTCATGGGTGAGTCCTATTCACTGTGTTCCTAAAAAAGGAGGAACAACTGTAGTGACTAATGAACGTAATGAACTTGTTCCGACCAGAACCATAACTGGTTGGTGAGTGTGCATTGATTATCGCAAATTAAATGACGCCACCAGGAAGGATCATTTTCCTTTACCGTTCATGGATCAAATGTTGGAAAGACTTGCGGGGAACAAATTCTTTTGTTTTCTCGATGGATTTTTTGGTTATTTCCAAATTCCAATTGATCCAGCTGATCAAGAAAAGACCACATTCACGTGTCCTTTTGGCACATATTCGTATAGGCGTATGCCTTTCGGTCTTTATAACGCACCAGCAACATTTCAAAGATGCATGAATGCTATTTTCCAAGATATGCTTGAAACCTCCATGGAAGTTTTCATGGATGATTTCTCTGTATTTGGAGACTCATTCGAGTCATGCCTTTCCAATCTTGATAAAATGCTTGAAAGATGCAAAACCTCTCATCTCGTGCTAAATTGGGAAAAATGTCACTTTATGGTCACAGAAGGCATTGTGCTTGGTCACAAGATTTCAAGCAAAGGAATTAAAGTTGACAAAGCAAAAATAGATGCTATTGCTAAGTTACCACCCCCGACTAACGTCAAAGGCGTTAGGAGTTTCTTGGGGCATGCGGGATTTTACCGCAGATTCATCAAAGATTTTTCGAAGATATCTCGTCCTATGACGAAGCTTCTCGAGAAAGATTCAGTTTTTGATTTCAATGAAGAATGCATCAAGGCATTCGAAACACTCAAAAATAAGTTAACAAATGCACCGATTATTGTTTCACCAAATTGGTCGCTACCTTTTGACCTTATGTGTGATGCAAGCAATTTTGCTGTTGGAGCAGTACTAGGACAACGAGATGGAAAACATTTTTGTCCTATTTACTTTACTAGCAAAACCTTGAATAGCGCTCAACAAAACTACACGGTCACTGAAAAAGAACTTTTGGCTGTAGTTTTTGCATTTGACAAATTTCGTTCTTATCTCGTTTTGTCAAAAACAATTGTATTCACCGATCATTCAGCTCTTAAATATCTGTTTGCCAAACAAGATGCCAAACCACGTCTTATTCGATGGATTTTGTTGCTTCAAGAATTTGAAATAGAAATCAAAAATAAGAAAGGTGCGAAAAATATTGCAGCAGATCATTTATCTAGATTAGAAAATCCTAATTTAGAAGAACTCGGTGAAGACGAGATTGATGATAATTTTCCCGATGAAACTCTTATGGGAATTGAAGATGAAGAAGTTCCGTGGTTTGCAGATTATGCAAATTATTTAGCCGGAGGAGTATTACAAAAAGGTCTAACTCACACTGAGCGTAGTAAATTTTTCGCAAACCTGAAATACTATTTTTGGGATGAACCGTATCTATTTAAAATGTGTCCCGATGGGATAATTAGAAGATGCGTGTACGGTTCAGAGACCCGAAAAATTCTCGATGAATGTCATCACGGCCCAACTGGAGGACATTATGGTCCATCTACAACCGCGAAAAAAGTTTTTGATGCGGGATTTTATTGGCCAACAATTTTTAAAGAAGCACATACGCTTGTGAAAAATTGTGATGCTTGCCAGAAGACTGGTAGTCTTTCTCGTAGAGACGAAATGATACAAAAAAGCATACAAGTTTATGAAATCTTTGATATTTGGGGAATTGACTTCATGGGTCCATTTCCTAAATCTCATAAGTTCGAATACATCCTCGTTGCAATTGATTATGTTTCCAAATGGGCCAAAGCGGAGGCTTTACCCACAAATGATGCACGAGTAGTTGTAAATTTTCTAAAAAAGCTTTTTGCTCGATTCAGAATTCCAAAAGCTTTAATAAGTGACAGAGGAACTCACTTCTGTAACCGTCAAATGGAGAAAGTGATGAAACGATATGGAGTCCACCATCGTTTCTCAACAGCATATCACCCTCAAACCAGTGGTCAAGTTGAAAACACCAATAGAGCTTTGAAAAGAATACTTGAAAAAACAGTTAACGATAATCCTTTTGTTTGGTCAAGGAAACTCGATGATGCTCTATGGGCGTTTAGAATGGCATATAAAACTCCAATTGGTACAACTCCGTATAGACTTATATATGGAAAAACTTGTCATTTTCCATTTGAAATTGAACACCGCACCTACTGGGCATTAAGGCAATGTAATCCCGATCAAAAAATCGCTGGAGAAAAATGATTCTTGCAATTGCATGAACTCGATGAATTAAGACTCCAGGCGTATGAGAATTCCAAGTTGTACAAAGCTCGAACAAAAGCTTACCATGATAGAAAACTCAGAATCCAGAAAGAATTTAAAGCCGGAGACAAAGTTCTATTGTTCAATTCTAAGTACAAATTCAAAACTCCCAAGCTCAGAACCAAATGGTTTGGTCCATTCGTGGTAAAACATGGTTTTCCATCCGGATATGTTGAATTATATGACAAGCACGGTGGAACTTTCATTGTTAATGGACATCATATCAAACTATACCATGATGAGGAGCAATTGAATGAATTTTCAAGTGAGGAGATTCCACTTGAACTGCTCGATAAAAAGAAATACACTGCTATTCCATTTATGACACCTTTTCCAGCTGATTATAAAAAAGTAATACCATAGGCTGCGAAAACTGGTTACATCTGGGATGTTCTCCCTAGAACTTGTGATACCATAAAGTTACATGATAGTGATAAAACCGGAAAAGGAATAGTGAAAGGAAATGTGGTGTATATTCCAAAGAAGTTGGGAAAAAGTCCCAAAAATAAACCACAAAAGTAAGAAAGATTGAGTCGGGCTGATGACTCGTTAATAAATTTAGCGCTTCTCGGGAGGCAACCTGTGTGTTTTTAAATTGTTTATTTATTTTTATGCCCCAATGGTTTCACCGTAAGTGTGGGGGCCTAGCTAATATAAATAATGAAAATCCAAAAATATTTTGCATTTTTTGTATTTGTTTGAAGATTACTGCAGGTTAGGATGCTTGATCTTGAAGAAGTGGAATCATTCAATCTCAATATCTCATTTGGAGCTCGATCTAGATTCCAAGGCTCAGGCATTATCATTTCTTTTATGTTCCATTTCCTTTTTTTTTTTTTTTTTTTTTTTTTATGGTTCATCGTTTGAGGACAATGTCAAACTTAAGTGTTGGGGGAGGAAATAGGAAAATGAAACTGGATTTTATATTTTCTATATTTTTGAGCCTAGTTTTTAATTTGTTTGCCCATATAATCTAGTTGTTTTCGCACATTTAGGATAATCTATATTAGGATAACTAGATCAATCCACTGATAAAACATGTAATTTTTGAAAATTCGATATGTGTCCTGATTGACATTGCAATCCATTTTTAGGATTGATAACATTGCTAGCACAATTATAGCCCATTCCACTAAATTGTGAGGATTTGAGCCTATTCTTATATACCATACATCTTTTATGCTTGAATCTTTTTGCTATGAGTGTGCCGGTGATCTTATTTATTCTAGAACTTGTGCATGCAAATCATTACCAGACCGCAATGAGATCACCTCGTGTGATATAAGTGTATTCGTATGATAAGAGGCAACCTTAGGAATTAAACCAAATGGCCTTCCATTTTACATCTAATGATATATTAGTTAGCCACATCGGTTAGTTAACCACTCATATGAACCCATTTGTTAGCACTCAATTTTAGTGCTAGATACCATTAGTACACCCTCTGAGCCATCCTTTTCATTTTTGTTACACTAAAATATATATATATATATTTTACACTTTTAGCCTTAACCTTACCCATAGTCAAGTCTTGGTTGGTTACTAGCTACTTGGAAAGATGGTTGTTATGTGGAAATCCTTGAATGTTGAGAAAGTTGCGAACTCTATGATAATCTCATGAAAGATCTATTTGTATTATGATCGATGGTTGAAACATGTGGTTAAAAAAAAAGAAAAAAAGAGCAGAAATAATAAAATAAGTCATCGCAATTTTATGGTGACAAGAATAGCCAATGTGCTATGAAAGTATGATATCGATCAAGGATGGATTCTCAAATTATAAGGAAAGTGGTTGATGACTTGATGTAGCTAGTAGCAATTGGTTGTAGACTTTGACTATTTGTAGTGTTTTTATTTTAAACCAATTTCATAAATATATCCCATGTCTTATCCTTACCCTTTTGACTTTGTGAAAATTATCAAGTGTATTGACATGTAGTGACCATCCGATTTCTTGAGGAATTAGGAAACGTTGCTAGCGAGCTAGGGCGTGTTTTGGTGACCATCCGTTATGCAAGTAACGTTGTTAGCAAACCAAGGTACGACCTAGTGACCATCCGTTATCTGGTGATGCAATAATTCATTGTTAGCGAGCTATTATGTTTTGCATAAGATAGTTGCACATAAGTCTAATATAACCCTTACACCCTTTAAACCAAAGTCCTCTTAGATGTTTACACTTGGTGCTTACGCCACGTCGGTGGAGTTTTGTTTCTTGTACAAGCTTATGGTAATATTTAGATCATGACTGAGCAATGAGGGTTATTTTCTTAAATACTCACCTACTAAATAAATGAGTGTTGAGTGAATTATACTTCATTCCTTTTTCGTGAGGTGTTTTAACATGTTATCAAGCAATAGAATCATTAAGGTATTGTCAAACATCTCAACTTTTCACTTATTAAGCTTAAAAGGATGGATCTTATCTTGTACTCGTACTTGATGGATTTGCATTTCATTTTTTAGAATCATTCATTTATATCATGTGGATTTATTTCTAAAAGCTAGATTTGCTTGAGGGCAAGCAAAGTGTAAGTGTGGGGGATTTGATAACGCTCATTTTGTACATGTTTTAGTCGCGTTATTTCTATGTTTGTGCATTGTATTTGGTTGTATTTGTGAACATATTATGCTTAAAAGGTACAAAAGATGTATTCAGGTTCAGGTACAATCAAGTCCAAGTGAATAGCTAGAAAGATGAAGAAAAGTTGTTAAATCAAGAGCTTTTGCACAACGAAAGATTCTTCCCATAATAAAGGCCTCGGAAAGATCATCAAAGATCAAGTGTTGATGAAATGAATGAGAAGTACATGTAAAGAATTATGGCTTGCTTCTTCAACCAAAGGTTCAAGAAATACATCTAAGGCTTAAGTTCAACCCAAGGTTCAATAATGCCATGCCAACCTTACTCCAAACCTTGGGCTGGAATCTGAACCTTAGGTTGAGACTTCAACCTTGGGTTCATACAATTGCTGGCACACTTAATGACTATCTTTAATGAACTAACTCTTCATATGGGTTGTCATTACACTTCATTTACTTCAAGTCCAGAATTTTTATGACACTTTGTGCTCAAGTAATTTGATTGGTGACCAAGGGGAGCCATTCTATTAATAAGGAAGCTTGGCCAAAAGAAAAGAGAGAACTATCAACTACTACATACTACTATTATTCATATAATCAATTTACTCTCTCAAAGGCTACAAGGAAGGAAAAACGCAGGAAAAGACAAGCTTACATTCATCATTCATCAATTCAATCGTTCAAGGAATCATTGTAGAATCATCTCATAAGTGTTCCTAATTCTTGTAATCATCATTACAACTTTTCAAGACTTTTTAATCATGTTTTCAAGTGATAAATTTTCTATGGTTATTTCTTTGTTTGCCATGAGTGGCTAAGTACCGTGTGCACTTGCCTAGATGATGTTTGTTACATGAATCTTGATTGATTATGACTCTATGGTTCTAGTTCAATGAAAAGCTAATACTAAGATCGAATTGCACTTGTAAAAGTTTCTTCAACAAAAGAGTTGTCAAGTTTGGTTAATTGCTAATAGTGTTATGGGTTGAAAGAGACATTGTTAGTCAATTAGTTGTAAACCTTTGTCTATGAGGGTGTTACCTTATGTATTCACCATTTCATAAGTAACTTGGTTAAACTTAGAAAACTAATAAGTGTGGTTGTCAATTACTTGTGAAACGAAAGCGAATCAAGTGATTGAGTTGTGTTAGTCTTGGTTGATCAAATCTTAATATTGTTTTTGTCATCTTAAAATCTTGACGAGGATTGGAAGTGTTGGAAACAATAGGATTAGTATACCAACTAATCAAGTTAGAACACCATCTAATTTATTGATCATAATCAAATGGAACCATTGTCATAATCATAATCAAGGGAATTGTGCAAAACTAGTCTAGGCAAGTGTAGTTTTAATATATTGAATTTACATCATCATTATTTGCTTGCTATTAGAATCGCTAAATAAGCACGATTTTATATTCAAAACTCACATCACAAAAACTAAACAAATCCTTGTGAGCGACCTCGGCTTACCATATCAACTCTTACTACACACGGACGAGTATACTTGCTCGTATATGTTTCGTTTAAATCATTGGTAGATCGTGTTATAAATTTAAAACTTGCACTTGAAACGGGCACATCACTGTCCATGTTCTTGTTCTTGTTCTTTGATCCTTCCCACACAGAGTTCTTTGAGAACTTGCTGTGGTTTTCTCTATCGATCGGAGCACCATTAGTGGATACTTCCTTTGCTTCAATCCAAGTATACGTCTTTTCCATTAGCCACTTATTAGTTGTCGGAAGGTCAGTGGATAAGAATTCCACCAAGCTTCGATTTCGTAGGCCATGTAGGAAGCCAGAAATGCGCTGATCTTCATGTAGACCCAAGATCTGCATAGTTTCATCGGTGTACCTTGTGACGAAAGCCCTTGTGCTTTCGTTCTCCTTTTTTTTTTAATGTTGTGCACCGTTAGATGGGTCCTTGTAAACTTCTTTTGCTGACTGAAGTGTGATCGAAACTTAGCCTTTAGGTCATCGAGGTTGACAATACTGCCAGGCTTTTGTCCATTCCACCAAATACGGGTAGAATCTCGTAGGGTGTATGTAAACATGTGACAGGCTACAGGCATGACCCACTTTTGCATCTTAATGGCCCCTTCGAACAAATGTAGGAAATTATCCGGATCCCCCTTCCCATCATAAGTTCCAATGTGTGCAGGCATTTTCAACCCATCAGGCAATGGGTAGTCTTCTATCCACCTAACAAAGGGTGTAGCCGAACCCATAGGGTCTGAATATAGGCAATTAAAAGGTGGTGCATACATAGGGACAATATTGTATGGATTATGGTTTGGGGGTACTCCTATAGGAGTTTGGCTAGGGTAGGATTGGTAGGGTGCGTTCATGCCGAAAGGATAACCATTCCCCATGGCGTACGGAGGGTACACCGTAGGATGTCCGAAGGGTATGCTCACATAATGTTGAGGGAGGCTATGGTTATTAGACTGTCCAGTTACCGAGGGATACAAACCCTGAGGGTAAGACTGAGCTTGGAATGAGGGGTACATACCATTGGGAGGAAGGTTTCCTCCCATATTAATCGTAGACGGATTGCCTTCTATGCCTGATGCGTGAGAAGGCTGCAACGGAACCCCTGCTTCAGTCCTTCTAAGATGAGCTGCTAACAACGGAGGTAAATTCACCTCCGTCTCTTCCCTTCGTTGGCTTCTCCCATTGGAACCTTCGGCTGCCGCTCCTTCTCTCCTGGTCGGAGCCCTCTCCGGGACTACTTCAAACCCAACAGACCTTCTTCTCAGCCTTCGACCAACTGGTGACCCTATCCTTAGGGCCGAGTGTGTTGTTCCCTGTGCCAGAGGCCTAGGCTCCATTTCCATCTCTTCATCATAATCGTCACTTGAGTATTCCAACTCCCTTCGCATTTCAACATTCCGAACTTGTCTTTTGCGTGCCCTTAAGAGAGATTCCAATGCTTCGTAGTTAGCTTCGACGAAGGCTGGGCTAATGACAGGTTCTGGATTGGCTAATGTCGAAGCATGATGGTTAGGTGTTACTTCTGGGTGAGATCGTGTTGTGAACGTGGAAGCGGTAATTGGGTTAGGATCGTTGACTAGTATTGGCGCCAAGGTCGAGAAACCCGGTGGGGGAGTAATTTCTCTCCCTTGATCCATGCCGAATATATAGTGAATGTAGTTGGTTAGTTATAAGCTTGGAAATAACGAGACCAATTGTAGCGGTCCCACGGATGGCGCCACTGATTGTACAATAAATTGCACGACCAGGCCTTCGATGATGATCAAAGGATATAGGGGGTGTTGAGGTTGCGCCAAGCTTGTCTTTAACCTGAAATAAGAAATACTAAAACACTACGTTAAGTGATTGCGCAGGGGTTGGACCCTGCGAACCACCTCCGGCGTGCGAGTAAGTATGTGATATGATAAGTTGGTAGTGAAATGAGAGATTCAAGTTTGCATACCATGGTTCTCAGCCCGTCTAAGCTATTTATAGGGAAGGAAATAGGCCTTAGGGAGCTCTTGCACGAATATCGGAGATCATGGGGGCGTCCCATGATTTGTGGTAACCGCTAGGGCTTAACGACCCACTACCTCTTTCTTGACGGGAAAGCTCAAGGAAAAAGGGGACGTGGGTATGACCAAGTCAAGGTGTTCTCCTTTCTAGTATCCTCGAAGGAGGTACCCCGAAGGGCTTAAGGCTTCGATTGGCGAGTTCCCAACTGGTAACCACTTCATAGATGAATGGTTTTACGCCAGTGAAGATGTTAGGAGGTTGACCTGGACCTTCGAGTAGAAGGCTTCGTACAGGCTCGAAGGGGTGTCCTTCGACCCGTTCGGAGGGTACATTATTAAAGAAAAACTTTGGATGATTATTTATATGAAACAAACTATCGCACATATCGTATATACTATACGATATTCTACAACTCATTTTCCAGAAATCATTTGCATGTAGTATATATCATCATTCACCTCTTAACAACTAACTTTGCTAAAAGGATGCAAAGAGAGACTATACTTGACGATAACCCCTTTCAAGGTATATTGTCATCAATCTTGCAGGACTTCTAGATATATAAAAAAGTTGCAAAGAAACTGAGAAAACCATTAATTTAGGAAACGAAGCAGCGGGACAATAGATTAACGGAGTGTGGTGATAAAGACTTTTTTTTTTTGATAGAAAAGAAAAGATATCATTCCATATTAGACAAGATTACATCTTTAGACATCCATACATTAGCACAGCTCGGAACACTACCGTCTAACGTAAACTCATGAGGGCAACTCAACGCTAAAGAAGCTATACTATGAGCTACCCTATTTCCTTCCCTTTTAACAAAAGACCAATTACAGACATTAAAAGCCATTGACTTGGATAGTATATCTGAAAAAAGACTTGCAATTTGTAGCAGGGTTACTTTATTATGAAGCGATTTAACTAGACACAACGAGTCTGTCTCGAATATAACGTGAGAGTACCCCTTACAAATTGCACGTGTCATAGCCCAATGAACGGCTTTTGCTTCGGCTTCCAAGGGAGAACTTGCATAACATTCTAAACGACCACCTGAAAATAAGGCCTCACCCTTGTAGTCACGGGCTACAAAGCCTAAACCCGCCTTTCCAGATTCTTTTTGCTACGCAGCGTCACAGTTAATTTTTATGTGCCCGACATCTGGCCTTAACCACATACCTGCATGAATATTATGTACCCCACTGTTACCGCTAAGATTTATCTGGTTTGCCTTGTGATAGTCTGATAAAACCGATTTCGCAATAACTTCCACGTTCCCCTCCCTACCATTCAACTGGCCATGAAAATGTCTGTTTCTTCTCGTCCACAATCCCCACAATATCATCATGAATGTCTCCCATTCGGCTGGACAATTCTTCTCAAGAATTACCTCACAAAAATCTTGAAATGTGACAGCCCCTTGTGTATCATAAAAACAGCCGAAATTACAACGGTTCCATACATCCTTTGCTACCGAGCATTTGAACAAGGCATGTGCTAAATTTTCTGATGTCTCGCCACAATGAGTACAAGAAGATGTTGGATTCAACCCACGAGATTGTAGGTTGTCAATAGTAGGGACATAATTATTCCAGGCTCGCCACATAAATAATTTGACCTTACTTGGAACTCTCGCTTTCCATACCACACGCCAAAAGTCAATCAAGTTATCAGAGATAGTAGTAGTACGGACCATGTCTTCATCCGCTTCAAGTGCTAAGAAATAAGCAGATTTGCATGAAAATCGTCCACCTGGATTATTATGCCAATATAGAACATCATTCCTTGACTTATTTACAAAACAACATGCAATCTTGCTTGCAATATTATGCGGAAATAATGAATACAGAAGCTCATGATTCCAACCATCACCTTCAATATTTAATAAATCACGAACCTGATCAACTTCACAATTATTCGGTTTTGGACCCAATCTTCTGCAATCATCAACCCAAAAATCATTCCATACATTCACACTACGACCGTCACCGATATTCCACTTGCATCCTTTCCTAACAATATCTTTAACCGAAAGAAAACAACGCCAGATATAGCTTGGTCGGTATCCAATCTTGGCATCAAAGAAGTTCGATCTTGGGAAATAACGGGCCTTAAGAGTTCTAGCTGCCAAAGTTGTTGGGGATGTGATCAAGCGCCAAACTTGTTTTGCGAGAAGAGATTTATTAAACAGTCCCAAGTGACGGAATCCAAGACCTCCTCGAAACTTTGATACACACATCCTTTCCTACGTGCACCACCGAATTGGGTTTTGTTTAACCCCGTCACCCCACCAGTATGCGTTAAGAGCCTTGTGAATATCATCAATTAAGTTGCCTGGAAGTAAAAAGATATTCATAATATACATAGGCATCGCTTGCGCTACCGACTTAATAAGAACCTCTTTCCCCGCAATCGATAAAGTTTTCTCCTTCCATCCACCAAGTTTCTTTTTTATTTTATCCAGAATAGCTTGAAAAACTACCTTTTTAGATCTCCCAATAACTGAAGGCAATCCCAAATATTTATTCTGATGAACAACTTCACGAACATTTAAGCATTCAATTATACGAGCTCGAACCTGAATATCAACATTTGCACTAAAGGAAATCTCAGATTTTTCGTAATTAATTACCTGTCCAGAAGCTTGACAATATCGTGTAAGTATACTTTTCAACCTACAACTTTCCTCTACTGAAGATCTTGTAAAAAAGATGCTGTCATCAGCAAAGAAGAGATGAGATATTTCTGGTGCTCCCCGACAAACTTTAACTCCATGTATCTGACCTTCCGCAATAGATTTCCTTATCATAGATGATAGCACTTCTGCACACATAACAAAAATATAGGGCGATATGGGGTCTCCTTGGCGAAGACCTCTAGTTGGGGTCACATGACCTGAAACTTGCCCGTTAATATTAAAAGAGAAGGAAACCGAAGAAACACAGGCCATAATCAAATTAGAAAAATGAGATGGGAAGCCAAATTTATTGCCTTCCCTTTCGACTTCTAGACTGGTTCGTCGGTGGGACAGCGAGCCAAGATCTGACTCGTCAATCGGCGAATCCATGCCGCGTAACCTGGCAAAGGGGAAAGAGACGATGGCAACGCACCTGATTACTCTATGGAATGTAAAAATAAGGAACGCTTTGTGGGGAATGAAATATTGGAGTAGTTAAACAATATAGGGAATCTTGAGGTCAACGTGAATTATACGTTATACAATATATATAAAGATGGGAAATGTTGGGTGCCCAAAAAAATCTTCAATTGTAATTAGCAATGTCATTAGGGGCTTGATGTGTGGCTTATATTGATGGTTTTACTGTTTTGTACTGTTCAAACAACTGTTTTTTACTATTCATGCACTGTTCATTCGTAATTAGGGAAAAAAAATAAAAGTTTTGTGGCTGTCATTTGTTTTACAGTTTCGATTAAAAATACATCTAACTAAAACATAGAAGCTCCTCCAGATATCCAGAAACCCAGAAACTTCATCACAATGGCCCATCAAATCCAATCACACAATATTATTACCATCAAAAATACATCTCTCCCTAAACATAATCGAGTACCACAATGCCCCATCAAATCCAACACACAATCCCAACACAACCACAAAAACACAAACCATCACAACACCATACTCAACTCGCCGACTATATGTCTACTGCCAAAACTGAGGACAAACCAAACGGACCAAACCAATTATCAACTCAAACAAAAATATCAAAACTAATCCTAAACACGAAAACCCACGCCTCGCCGTGACTCACCATGAGTCGCGGCTTGGCTGTCGAGAAGCAAACAAAACAAACGGACCATAAACTGAGTCAACTCAGTCAACGAGAAGGGATGAGGGGGAGCGTTTCCACACGAGGGTTTTAACAAGTTTAACAACCATTTTTATTAATAAAACAATATTATTATTCGGTATAAAAAAAATACGAATTATAGTTTTATAAAAAAAATTATTATCACTATTTTTATAAATAAAACCACATATTATTCGGTTTAAATAAATAAATAAATAAATAAAGATTAATCAAATTATGGTTTGATAAATTTTAAAGAAAATAAAGAAATAAGGCGCGTGTAGGGGTTTTTACCGACAAGAAGATGAAGAGGAAGGTAGTGGTGGCTTGCGGTGATGGTGACAGTAGGTGGTGTGTCGCGTGGGTGGTGTTGTTGTGGGAGCCGTGAGCTCAAAGTTTCCAGAAATGAAGTAAATAAGCCGATCTAATGATTCGGCAAAGAAAAGGGTTCGCCGGAAAAATTTTCCGGCACGGTGGTCGCCGGAAGTTGGGAGAACCGGCGGTGTAGAGAGAGAGAGATAAGAGAGAGAGTGGAAAGAAATAAAATGAATTAAATTATTATTATTAGGGTTTATATACTTTTGAGGTAGGGTTTAAAATGAAAATATAAAAATGAGGGGTGGTTGTGTAAATATGGGGCGGAGGGGCTATAGTTGCCAAGTTGACTAATCTTTTGATGAAAACACATCGGAACCCATTTGACGTACCAAACGGACTCGAAAATTAACGAAACTTGCGCAATTGTTCACGAAATAATTTTTTCAATAAAAACGATTATAAACATGCAATATTTTCAAAAATCAATATTTTTGACAAATAGGGACAATATTCTTATATACTAAAACGTATCGTATCCTGACATTTTGAGCACAAGAAAAAAATATATGTACATTACCAAAAAACACGTTAAATTTTTTTTTACAAACCCGTACATACAAAACATAACTTTCTTACAAAACACCACGCCACACACACATATTTTAAAACCCATACATACAAAACATATAACACAAACTATGAACACAAAACGTCTTACAAAACACCCCGCTGCAACGCGCGGACTTCCCAGCTCGTTTAATATATAAGTGAAAGAAAATTCAAAAATATTTATCTGGAAAGTAAAATATCTTTTTTTTTGAATTGGTGGATATCGCAAAAGTATCACAAATGTTGTTTAGCTGACACAAAGTGTTACATGAAGCTTGCTGAATAGGGTTGGAAGCAGGGACGGACACAGGATTTTTGAAAGGTGTTGCACAATTGTCATTTGGGTTACTAAAGTTATACCATAAAAAATGAAAGTAGTAAAATAAAATTGTCGGGGTTGCCCATACCAAAAATCTACAGTTTTTAAATTTTTTTGCACTTCGTGACTTAAAATCAGGTGTAGCTCATGCCACATCTGGCACCAATGTAGGCCCGTCCCTGGTTGGAAGCAAAATTCAGTCTTCGCCATAACCTAAAAAAGTTGAATTAATCAGTCACCGAAATTTGTAAACGTTCGTATGTATCGTATGACATTGTTTGCTATATTGTTTCAATCGTATGTATCAATTTATATGGTTAGTTTGGAATTGTAGTTTCCAATATAAAAAGATGAGCAGTAGGAGAAATAAATAGTATTCTTAGTGTTTTTTATTTTGAAACATTATATATATATACTAAAGGGGGGGGGGGCTTCCCTCAAAAGTTAACCCAACATTTGGTTGTCCAACTCCTATTGGTTGGTACTTCTAAGTTGTACACATGGCGAGTATAGATTGGGTATGTAAATAAATTTTTTTGCAAACAATGTTTAGGCAACTGTGTTGCACTGTAGCAAAAAAAATAAATAAATAAATAAATAAAAAATACAAGCATTTTGTTGTCCAATGTAGCAACTATATATATATATATATATATATATATTTTTTTTTTTGTCCACTTCAGGCCTTCAACGTCCAGGTGGACTCTACTCCCGTTGTGATGGACTGTAGCATGTACAAAAAAAAATAATTTACGAACATTCTGCTGCCCACTGTAGTAGCTATATCTGGTATCCAGTGTTCAGGTGTTGTGATGCATTAAATGAGGGGTGCAATGGTTTTGTTTCCTTATGAATTTATCAAAGTTCTCTCATAGTTTTTGCCATTCAAAGATTAAACCAGAAAGTACTCCTCTTGCTTTTTGGTGTCTTCAATCTGCCATTACTCCCCAGAAAGTTCTACTCATTATCTTTGTTCTCCTGAATTTGCCATCACCCTACACACACAAGAAACAACTCTGTTCTCCTGAATTTGCCATCACCCTACACACACAAGAAACAGACTCAGGTGTGATCATCTTTGGGTTTTTTTTTTTCTTTTACTTGTGTAAATGTATTGTTCTGCATTCCCCCCCCCCCTCCCAGAGTCTTCTTTCCCTTTTTTGCTCTTTATTTTGTTGTTTTAATCTTTGTTTTGGTCTTATAACTGACCTGGTAATATGTGTCTGTACAGAACACCGGTTTTCAAGTACTTAGAAGGTTATATTGGCTGTTATTTAAAAGGTATCTCATGTATCCCTCACATTTGGGTCTATTCATGACAACATATAATCTTTTACATTTTACTACTTACCTATGCTATTTCTATTTACTAATGTGTTCTTTTCATTTAATTTATTTTATGCTCTGTAATATTCTATGCATAGCTACTATTTCATTCATTTGGTTTCTGCATCCTCAACTGTTATCCAGTTTCTGTTTATTTCCAGTATTTGTAAATACATATATAGAATGCCTCTAGCATCTAGAATAATAAAAGAATCACAACCTTTTAACCATTATCTGGATGACCTAAATACTAATCGGCCAGTTGATTTTAACCCAATGGCCTATATGATTAACAATCTAGAACATCAATTTGTTGGCCAAACTATCCATAAAGATGGGTTAACATTAAATGTGGACCAGCAACAACAAACCCCAGTTGATTTTAACCCAATGGCCTATATGATTGGCAACCAACAACATCCATTTGTTGGGCAAGCTATCTATGATCCGAAGAGAGTAAAAACTGCACACGAAGAGAGTAAAAACTGCACAAAACATACCTTTTGTTGTATCGCAATCATCTGTTCTAGGAGATGGTTCACCATTAAATGTGGACCTACAACAACAAACGGATAAGCCAGCACAAGATTTGTTAAAAAACAAAAGATAAAAAAAATGGCTGCCACGTCGGATACACTTATGCAAACAGAAAGGGAAAAAAATAGAGGTAATTTCAGTTAGTTATTTCATTTATAACAACTCATTTATAATAGAGTTAAGATACTTTGCATTAATGCAGATTCATTAATTTAAATTAGTTACTTCACTTTTTATAGTACCTCAATTAAGGTGCACCTAAAATTAGTTACATTAATTAATGCAGGTCCTTTCAAAAATAACATTCTATGCAAAGAATATAATTCTATGTACAATGTAAGAGGCACTGATCCTGTGCCATAATGTTTTGATGCCAATTTACAAAGTTGCTTTGTTCCTAATGACTTCCCAAATTATTACATCGGAAATAATCAAAGTCACCAGAACCAAAATGGCACCTTAGAGTTTCCTCAATGTCTAATAAGCAATTGTGTTCAAGGATATTTTGATATTAAAGGGAAAGGTCTACTTATAGAAAACCCAAGCAAGGATCAAAGATGTTGCCAATCATCAACTTCTGTTACTAATTATGGTAAGCTACTTTCTCCTATTACTTTTCGTGATCAATTTTATCTACAGTCTTATTTTAAGAATGAATATTCAACAACTTATTTTGTTATATTAATATTAATTGATAGTCAGAATGTGTGAAATGTAACTAATGCAGGTGCAGGCAAATCACAACCTCAAAAGAAGAGGAAACAAATAGTACCTAACTTAAGCTATTCAGCAAATGGCACAACATCCTCAAAATACCTTGATGACGTAGCTACTAATGGGACGGTTAATATCAACGGAATTAACTATATGATTACTAAGCAACAATATCCATTTGTAAGGCAGAGTATCCATGATGCAAACATAGTAGAAACTGAAAAAATCATACCTTCTGTTGTACTACAAACAATTGCTCCAGGAGATGGTTCACCATTAAATGTCGACCTACAACAAAAAACGGATAAGGCAGAACAATATTTGTCAACAAACAAAAGATAAAAAAAAATGATTGCCCCTTCGCATACACTTACACACACAAAGAAGGAAACAAATAAAGGTAATTTTAGTTAGTTACTTCATTTATAGTAAATCATTTATACAAGAGTTAAAATACCTTTTATTAATGCACCTTCATTAATTTCAGTTAGTTAGTTCATTATTTATGTTACTTCAATTATGGTACACCTAAAATTGCTTACATTAATGTAAGTTCTTTCAAGACTAATATTGTATGCAAAGAATATAATTCTATGTACAATATAAGAGCCAATGATTCTATGTCACAATCCTTTTCTGCCAATTTACAAAGTTGATGTGTTTGTAATGACTTTCCAAATTATTACATCAAAAATGATGAAACTCAGCAAAATGAAAATACCGGATTAAAGTTTGCTCAGTGTGTGACAAAAAATTGTCTTGTAGGATGTGTAGTTTGTTATATTATTACCCATTGATGCTAAGAATGTGTGAAATTCAACTGATGCAGGCATAAGCAAATCAGATACTCGAAAGAAGAAAAAACAGACATTACCTACCTCGCCTTTTTCAGCAAATGACGTAACATCCACACAATATGAAAACCACTCTACAGGAAAACAAGACTGCAATCAGGCAACAACAAGTACAAGTAAATCTTCATATATACTATTTTCTTAATAACAAAATCATGTTTTATACATTATTTTAACAGGAATCTATGATTGTCTATCAACACAAGCAAATCACATACTCAAAAGAAGAGGAAACAAACATTAGCTGAGTCAAACTTTTCACCAAATGGCGCAGCATCCTCACAGTATCAAAATCAGTCTACAGGAACACAAAGTTGGAACAATGCAACAACAAGTGGAGGTAAAGTATTCATATATACTCTTTTTCATGAATAAAACCATATTCCATGCATTATTTTAACAACAATGTATGATTCTCTGTCAAGCAACATGACGTAAAAGAAAATCTGGCATATCACTTTCCGTAAATGGTCAACCAATATTAAAATCCAAAAAAACATTGTCCCGCCACATCTTATAGAGAAGGTAAGTAACTTTAGTTGCAAATTATTCATATGTATAGTTTATAATGTTAACTGCTAAATTTAACCCTTTTATAACTTATATGATGCAGATGTATCCAATTTATACATTGACTTAGGTGACTGTGACCAAAGATGTGAGTACTGCAATGCATCCTTTTGGTATGGGGAGAGATTAAAAAGAAAAGGTGTGCATAGCAAAATAACATATCATCGGTGTTGTGGAGGAGGTCAGATATACTTTCAAAAAGAGTTAGAACCTCCACAATATTTGAAAGAGTTATTCAAAGATAAACATTTCCTGGATAACATACATGCATATAACCAAATGTTTAGTTTGACATCTTTTGGAGCAAGGATCGATGAATCAATAAACGATGAAAAAGGGCCGTACGTGTTCAGGATCTCAAGCCAAGTGTATCTCTGGATAGCTACACTATGCCCAAATGATAAAGATGACCCAAGATTTCTGCAACTCTATATTTATGATACACAAAATGAAGTAAAAACAGAATGAAACCTTTTACTCATGAAGGTCAGACTAATTTGAACCCTGAAATTGTTCAAAGATTGATAGAAATCCTAGCTGAGCACAATCAATTAGTTAAGATTTTCAGAACAGCTCGCGATAAATGTAGTGAAGCCAATGTGCCTGAGTTAAAGATCCAGCTATATAATGTCATTGGTGTTCGAGAGTACCAACTTCCTACTTCTGGAACTCTTGGAGCAATAGTATTTGAAGACGGTCCAAATAGTCAAACAGACTATGACGTCATCATATAATACAAAGACAGACGTCCTAAAAGAATCAACAAGCTTCATAGCTCATACATGTCTCTTCAGTTTCCTCTTCTATTTGTATACGGACAACCAGGTTACAATATCAAAATGCAACTGAATGGTATCAATGCACACATGAAAAGGAAAAAAAATATCTATGAACGAATATTACACATACCAACTGCACGAGCGCTTTGATGAATATGGTCAAGTATTTAGAAGTGGCAGATTATTCCAGCAATACGTTGTCTTAGTATATTGTGCCCTTGAGCAAGATAGGCTTGATTTCATACGTGCAAAGCAAAATAACATTAGAAGTGAATGTTTAGCAGGGATATGTGATGCAATGTCAAGAGGGGACCACTTCGGAGCTGAAATAAGGAAAAAAATTATTCTTCCAGCAAGCTTTACCGGTGGACCAAGATACATGTATAGCCATTATCTTGATGCACTGGCCATATGTCGTGATCTTGGAAACCCACAGTTCTTTATTACGTTTACATGCAATGTAAATTAGCCAGAGATAAAAAGGCGCATGCAAAAATACCCAGAACTTAGTCCATCAGACAAAGCTGATGTCGTAGATCGCGTGTTTGAGCAAAAGGCCGAAGATTTCATACGAGTGTTAAAAGAAAGCAACATATTTGGTCGCTCTACTGGAGGTACGTTGATGTGCCCGGTTCGGTGCAAGTTTTAAATTTATAAGGGGTGAATTACCGAATCTAATGAAAACACATACGAGCAAGTATACTCGTCCGTTGTAGAAAGATTTTGATGGTAAGTCGAGATCGTTCGCAGGGATTTGTGTAGTGAATCGAATTGTAAGTTAAAAGCAACTTTCTCAAACAAGTAGTAATGATATTATGAAAATTCAAATGATTAAAAACTACACTTGCTTAGACTAGTGTACTACAATTGACTAATATGATTGTGATAACTTTGGATAACATGTTGGTTGTGATAATTAGTTTTGGCACTAATCTATTGTTTCTACAAATTAAACCTTCGTCAAGATCTTGGTTTATAAAAACAAGCATTACGTTTAACCAATCAATTCAAGATCAATTCAAGGTTCATGAGTTGGTGTTCCTCAAACACAAAAACAATCTTTTGTTTTATCAACAAGCTTAGGAAATGGTCAATACAAAAGGTAACCGATTATAGACAAAAGGTCACAATTGAAAGTAAACTATTAACCTCTCGACCTTTAAATTGGTTTACAATCAATCCGTTTTGATAGACAAAAGCATTTTCATTACAATCACAATTAAGTTCCTTTGTTTAATAAAGAATAGTGGAAGACCACAATCATTCATTGACAAATGATTATAACTAGTGGAATAACAATAGTTCTTTCGACCCTTAAGATTACTAGCACTAGTTAAACTTGATTACCCAAATGTCACTATGAAACTTTATCACAATTGGTTCTTAGAATCGACTTGAAATTGGATTAAAACATGTTATCACAATCATATGCCAATCAATAAATAATACACATCATCTAAGCAAGTGCACAAAGGCACTAGCCGCTCATAGCAAACATAAATGCAAACTCAATACTTTGAACATTAGAAACCTTGATTGAAAGTCTTACAATGATTGGAAATAAGATTACAAGTGAAAGACAATGATTCCACAAGCAATGGAAATGGTGTATTCGACTTTCTTCCTTCTCCTGGACCTAAGGACGAATTTTCTGAGTATTTCTATGAATGGTTCTCTCCTCTAGCATACAAGCACTCCCCCTTTTCTAGAGATTGATTGGTATATATAAATACCAACAAATGGTTCAATAAATTGCTCTAACCAAGGGTCTAAGTGCATAAATGCTTCTCTTGCTCTCCAAGTAGTATTGAATAGGTTAGAATACTGAAAAGAAGGACCTAGAACCGAATTTGTAAAATCACAATCCTTAATGAAGAAGTTTTGGGTCAACAGCAACCTCCAACCGATCGGATAGAATGGTCTACCGATCGGTTGGTCTTCTCGGTAAATCCCAATTCTCTCCATCCGATTCGGTTGCGGGCGGCGACCGATCGGATGGCTACTGCTGGTGGACCTTTTTCTTGGACTTTTCTGAATGACTTGTTTCTCGGTCGTAGCTCTTGATTCTTTGATCTTTCCCTTCATCCTTAAGCTTATTAACTCGACTACTTGGACTTTATCTCATTGAAATACCTTACGGTGCGGGACTTGTCACAAGACTCACATGCAATCATATATAAATATTTCCTTCTTCCTCGATTTTGCATCTTTTTCATCCATTTTCCTGTTTTTGGCTACAAATGCTTTGCAAACACACTTTGGTACGATTTAGTAACAAAAGCATATAAATATAACCACAAAACATATATAAAACTACCAATAACGCTACTAAAAACATGTTAGATTTAGGCGTTATCAAATCCCCCACACTTGAACTTTGCTTGCCCTCAAGCAAATCTAGAAATAAAAACAATTATCCACATGGTATACACAAATGATTAGGAAAATGTGATGCAAATCTATCAAGCACGAGTACAAGCTAGATTCATCGTTTTAAGCTTTTATGGTTGAATCATCGAGATGTTTGACAATACCCAAATGATTTTCTTGCATGATACACATTACTAAACACCTCACGAAAGGAAAATGAAATATAATTCACTCAAACACTCATTTGTGTGATTGGAGGAGTATATAAGAGGAATGACACTCATTTTCTCAGTCATGATCTAAATATTACCATAGGCTTGTACAAGAAACAAAACTACACCAAAATGGTGTGAGCGCCAAGTATACATATCAAAGAGGGCTTTTATTCGGGTTTAAGGCTTAAGGGTAATAATGGACTAATGCGCCACTATCTCATGCAAAACATAATAGCTTGCTAACAACGAATTCATGCATTACCAAATAACGGATGGTCACTAGATTGTACCTTGGTTCGCTAACGACGTTACTTGCATAATGGATGGTCGCCAAAATACGCCCTAGATCGCTAACAACGTTAGTCAATTCCTCAAGAAATCGGATGGTCACTACATGTCCATACACTTAATAATTTCACAAAGTCAAAAAGGGTAGGATAAGGCATGGAATATATTTATGAAATTGGTTGAAAATAAAAACAAAATTTAGTCAAAGTCTATGAACCAAATGTTACTAGCTATTACAAACCACTTTCATGCCATTTTGCGAAAAAACTCCATACTTCCTTTATTCATACTTGATTCACTAGCCCATTTGCTTATTCTTGTCACCTTATAGTTGCGATGACTCTTCTTTTTTTTTCTTTTTCTGTCTTTTTTTTTTTTTTTTACTTGTCATCTTATAGTCGCGATGACCTTACTTGGATAACAACTTTCGGAGCTTACGCTTTCTTTGAACTTTCATGATTTCCAACTAACATCCATCTTGCCAAATAGCTAGCAACCAACCAAGACTTAACTATGGATAAGGCTAGGCTAAAAAGGGTGTAAAATCTTTTTGAATTTTTCTGGATTGTAATAAAGAAAAGATAGGCTCGGTGGGTGTAACTAGGGGTATCTAGCATTAAAGACAAATACTAACAAATGGGTCGATATGAGTGGTTAACTAGCCAATGTAGCTAGCTAATATAGCATTATATGAAAATGGAAGGCCATTTGGGTTAAATCCTAAGGTTGCCTCTTATCACGCATATACACTTATATCACAAATGAAATGTGATCTCACAACGTTCTCGTAATGATTTATAAGTACAAGTTCTAGAATAAATAAAATCACCGGCACACTCATAGCAAAAGATCTAAGCATAAAGGATGTATGCTATATATAGAACAGGCTCCAATCCTCACAATTTAGTAGAAAGGGCTATAATCTGTGCTAGCAAATGTTATCGATCCCAGAATGGATTGCAATATTAATCGGGACACATCTCAAATTTTCAAAATCACAGAATTTACCAGCGGATAAATCCAGTTATTCTAGTATATGATCTTTAAAATGACAAAAGACTAGATTACAAGGGCAAACAAAATTTAAAATTCAGCTCGAAACTTACAATCTATTCTTATTTTCCTATTCACCCCCCACACTTAAGTTAAGCATTGTCCTCAATGTGATAAACGACAAAGAATGAAATAGGGAAATAAGAGAATAAACCGTATTTTCTGCTCAAGAGGAGTCTTGATCCTAGCGTCCAAGCTTCGAAATCATTACCTGCAGTAATCTTAAAAACAAAAGAAATACACACGAGATATTCCTACGATTTATTTAAAGGTTAGTGATACACCCCCACTTAAGTTCAACTAAGCGATTTAGAAAAACTTTGGGATTTAATCACTAGAAAATAAAAATGAAAATAAAAATAGCAAACACACGGGTTGCCTCCCGAGAAGCGCTTGTTTTATTAACGAGTCATCAGCCGGACTCGAACTTCTCTCTCTTCATGTTGGTTCGATTTTAGACTTCTTCTTTGAAAATTTTGGAACGTACAGCACATTTCCAATCACTATTCCTTCTCCAGTTTCATCTATGTATTCCAACTTAACTTTCTCCCACGGTCTTGGAAGAACATCATAGATATAACCAGAATCCTCGGCCCACGGAGTGTTTTTCTTGAAATCGGCCGAGAAAGGTGACATAAATGTTATGGCTTCATATTCGGATTCAGGCGGAATCTCTTGAATAGAAACTTCATTCAATTGCTCCTTGTCATAGTATAACTTAATTCGGTGCCCATTAACAATGAAACTTCCACCATGTTTGTCATGCAATTCAACATATCCCGATGGAAATCCATGTTTCACTGTATACGGTCCGAACCATTTCGGTTTCAGCTTAGGAGCTTTGAACTTATACTTCATGTTAAAAAGCAGAACTTTGTCTCCAGCTTTGAATTCTTTTCTGATTCTTAGCTTCCTGTCATGATAAGCTTTTGTTCTTGCTTTGTAAAGTTTGGAGTTCTCATAAGCTTGTAGTCTAAGCTCATCGAGTTCATGCAATTGCAAAAATCTCTTTTCTCCAGCTACTTTGAGGTCTGGGTTACAGTTTCTTAGTGCCCAGTAAGCGCGATGTTTGATTTCGAACAGCAAATGACAAGTTTTTCCATACAACAATCTGTATGGTGTTGTACCAATTGGTGTTTTGTAAGCCGTGCGAAATGCCCACAGAGCATCATCTAGTTTTCTCGACCAAATGGCGGGATTGTCTTTAACCATTTTTTCGAGTATCCTTTTTAAGGCTCTGTTGGTATTTTCGACTTGACCACTGGTCTGTGGGTGATAAGCTGTAGCGAAACGATGATGAACTCCGTATCGCTTCATAATTTTCTCCATTTGTTTGTTACAGAAATGGGTTCCACGATCACTTATCAAAGCTTTAGGAATTCCATAACGAGCGAAAATCTTTTTGAGAAAATTAACAACTACTCGTGCATCATTGGTGGGTAGAGCTTCCGCTTCAGCCCATTTGGAAACGTAATCAATAGCAACGAGAATGTATTCGTATTTGTGGGATTTAGGAAATGGTCCCATGAAATCAATTCCCCAAATATCGAATAATTCACAGACTTGAATGCTCTTTTGTGGCATTTCATCTCTTCGAGAAAGACTACCGGATTTTTGGCAAGCATCACAATTCTTAACAAGAGTATGGGCTTCTTTAAAAATAGTCGGCCAATAGAATCCAACATCAAAGACTTTTTTAGCGGTGGTAGAAGGACCATAATGTCCCCCAGTTGGGCCATGATGACATTCATCGAGAATTCTTCTCGTTTCAGAACCATAAACACATCTTCTAATCATCCCATCGGGGCACATTTTGAAAAGATAGGGTTCTTCCCAATAATAATGTTTAAGATCCGAAAAGAATTTACTCCGTTGGGCATGAGTTAATCCTTTCTTTAGAATTCCTCCAACGAGATAACTTGCATAATCGGCAAACCATGGAATTTCGTTGTCATCAATTGTATCAACTGTCATGAGTGTTTCATCCGGAAAATAATCGTCAATCTCATCTTCTTTTAACTCTTCCAGATTTGGATTTTCTAAACGAGATAGATGATCAGCGGCTAGATTTTCTGCTCCTTTCTTATCTTTGATTTCAATATCGAATTCTTGGAGTAGTAAAATCCATCGGATGAGACGCGGTTTGGCATCTTGTTTCGCAAACAGATATTTTAACGCTGAATGATCGGTGAACACGATTGTTTTCGAAAGTACAAGGTATGATCTGAATTTATCGAAAGTGAAAACAACGGCTAACAATTCTTTCTCTGTAACTGTATAATTCTGTTGAGCATTGTTGAGTGTTTTGCTGGCAAAATATATAGGACAAAAATGTTTCTCTTCTCGTTGTCCTAACACAGCTCCAACAGCAAAATCGCTTGCGTCGCACATAAGCTCGAATGGTAGTGACCAATCAGGGGAAACCATAATGGGTGCACTAGTCAGTTGTGTTTTCAATGCTTCGAATGCTTTCATGCAGTCTGCATTAAAATCGAAAACAGAATCTTTTTCAAGAAGTTTCGTCATTGGACGAGATATTTTGGAAAAATCCTTAATGAAATGACGGTAAAAACCTGCATGTCCTAGGAAACTTCTAACGGCTTTAACATTAGTTGGGGGTGGTAATTTGGTTATGACATCGATCTTTGCTTTGTCAACCTCCATTCCTGCGCTGGAAATTTTGTGTCCTAACACAATTCCTTCAGTTACCATGAAATGACACTTCTCCCAGTTGAGAAAAAGATGTGCAGCTTTACATCTTTCAAGCATTTTATCGAGGTTAGAAAGGCAAGCTTCGAATGAGCTTTCGAAAACTGAAAAGTCATCCATGAAAACATCCATAGACGTTTCAAGCATATCTTGGAATATAGCAATCATACATCTTTGAAAAGTCGAGGGAGCATTACATAATCCAAAAGGCATACGCCTGTAAGCGTAAGTTCCAAAGGGACATGTGAATGTAGTCTTTTCTTGATCAGCCGGATCAATAGGAATTTGAAAATATCCTGAAAAACCATCGAGAAAACAAAAGTATTTGTTTCCTGCTAATCTCTCAAGCATTTTATCCATGAAAGGCAAAGGAAAATGATCTTTTCTGGTGGCTTTATTTAATTTTCTGTAATCAATACATACTCGCCATCCGGTGACAGTTCTAGTAGGAACTAATTCATTTCGTTCGTTGGTCACAACAGTCATTCCTCCTTTTTTCGGAACACAGTGAACAGGACTCACCCAAGGACTATCCTCGATGCGGTAAATTATACCGGCATCAAGAAGTTTGATGATTTCTTTTTTAACAACTTCTTTCATGTTGGGGTTGAGTCGACGTTGTCTTTCTACAACTGGTTCGACATCTTCTTCGAAATTGATTTTGTGTTTGCAAAAATCATGACTGATTCCTGGGATGTCAGAAGTTTTCCACGCAAAAGCTTCTTTATGCTTCTTAAGAACTGAGATCAGACATTCTTTCTCATAATCATTGAGCAACGAAGATATGACTACTAGAAGGAGTGAGTTGTCTTCCAAGTAAGCATATTCAAGATTTTTGGGAAGTGGTTTCAACTCAAGATCAGTCGGTGGTTCTTGAAGTGATGTTTTGATCCTCATTTGATCATTGAAACAGATTTCCCCAAAATCTTCTTCTATTATCTCTCCTTCTTCAACTTCTTCTTCTTCATCATCAATCTTTACTTCCATAAAATCAGCGAATTCTTTATCAAAAGTTGTTTCACTAATCTTCTCTGAAATAGTCATGAATGGATCAGAATCTTCAAGTAATGCATCCAATTCTTCCTCAGTGACTTCATCGATTACATCAATGTTAAAGCAAGTGTCATCACTGGAATGTGGATATTGCATTGCTTTATCGATTAAAAAGGTGATTCTATCTTCTCCAACTCCAAGATTGAGTTCTTTTCCTTTTACTTTGATGATCGCATCAGCGGTGTTTAGAAAAGGTCTTCCTAAAATAAGGGGTACTCTACTGTCTTCCTCCATTTCGAAAATCACAAAATCCACGGGAAAAATGAATTTACCTACTTGGACAAGCATATTCTCAGCAATACCAACAGGATATTGGTAAGTATGATTAGCTAGTCGGATACTCATCCTTGTGGGTTTCAAGGTGTTGATGGAAAGTTTTGTATACAGCGAATAGGGCATCAAATTGATACTCGCACCTAAGTCGGCTAAAGCATCGCATGTGATGTTGTTTCCTAATATGCATGGAATCAGAAAACTTCCGGGGTCTCCGAGTTTTTGTGGAATTTTGTTTTGAACAATAGCTGAACATTCTTCATTGAGAAAGGTAGCGGATATTTGCTCCAACTTGTTCTTGTTGTTAAGAAGTTCTTTCAAAAATTTCCCGTAATTGGGCATTCCGGCTAAAACATCAATGAGAGGTACATTAAGTCTAACTTCTTTGATTATTTCAACAAACTTCTTATAACGCTCCTCCATTCTTTCTTTCTTAAGGCTCTGAGGATATGGAATTTTTGGAGTGTATGCCTTAACTGGTGGTTTGGGTTTGGGTTTGGGTGGTGTTTTTGGTGTATTTTCCTTCTTGGATTCTTCATCTTCATCCTCACTATCGTAATTGATAGTTGTGGTGTTGTTTGGGTTGGGTGGTGGATCATAAGACAGGCCACTTCTTGTGAATACAGCATTGATATGCTCATTTCTGGTTGGTGGTGGACGATAAGTCTTATCGTTCGATGATGACGATGGTTTTGGGTTGGTTTGGGTGTTACTAGGCAACGAACCTGATGGTCGGGAAGAAATTTGATCAGAGAGTCTACCAAATTTGTTTTCAAGATCTTGGATAGACGCTTGATGATTTTTCTGACCTTGCTCAACTTTGGTCTTGAGATTGAAAAATTGATTCTTGACGAACTCGTTGGTTGATTTTTGAGCTGTGACGAATTCTCTCATCATTTTTTCAAAATCTGTTTCTTCAGGTTTCTTGTCGGAATTTTGTGAAGTTTGGTTCTCTACTTTTGGTTGGGACTCATGGTTGTTATCCCTTTGTCGGCGATCTTGCCAACTAGCAGAGTTTCGTCCGTAATAATTTCCACGATATCCTCCTCCACGGTATCCTCCTTGGATGTAATTAGCTTCTCCTTCTTTTGGTTGATCCATAGGTTGATCATCGCATTCTGATGATGGGTGGTTACCTCCACAGTTGTTACAACCATCTCGCATTTCTTTCATCTCTCCTCTAAGATCTTTGTATTGCGAATCGATTTTGGAAACCAAGGTTTCCATTTTCTCCATGAGTTTAGATGAATTAGAACTTTCGGCAAAAGCAACGGTTTTTCTTAAGGGTTTTGTCTTGGCATCTTTTGACCAGTCGAGTTTGAGAAGAACTCGGTCTTCAAGCAATTGGTATGCCTGGTTAGGAGTCTTATAAAGAAAAATTCCTCCAGCATCGAGAATTTCTTGAGATGTTTCATCAAGTCCATGGTAAAAGATTTGGATAATGGTTCCTCGTCCTAAACCATGTCCATGACAACTTCGAAGTAAATCCTTCATACGAAGCCAGGCTTCGACGAGTGATTCGTTAGGGTTTTGTGTGAAAGCACGAATTTCTCCCATGAGTCGATCAAACATTGCAGGTGGAAAGAATCGGCTTACAAAAGCTTGCCTCATCTCCTCCCAAGTAGTGATGATTCCTGGTGTTAATTCGTTATACCACACTTTTGCATCTCCAGCAAGTGATGACGGGAAAAGTTTGAGTTTAATGGCATCCATATTTGTATCACCGTATCGGAACATGCCACAAATTTCAATGAATTCAGCAACGTGTTTGTGAGGATCGGCCCTCGAACGGCCATCGAATTGACGGTCTTTGATCATAGAAAGATGGTGACCTTTCACGGTGAAATTGTCACCTAAGTTGACAGCAACAATAGCAGCTCCAGGAGTGGGTGCTACGGCTCGGTTTGCTTCCCACATGGGTCTATCGTCAGCCATGGGAAAAGGTTGATCAGTGAATGGGTTATAAACGACTTTGGCTTCAAAAAGGTTATCAAAAGTTGGGTTTGGTACTCTTGGCACACGGTTGGCTAATGGAACAAAGGGTATTCTTCTTCTTCTTCTAGATCTTGTTCGAATCAAACTTTCAGGATCGAAAAGTGGTGGAATTGGTTCTACTCCAGTTGATCGAGTGTTCATACAATTCCCCAGAGAATCGAGGCAATTTCTAAACAAACGAATGAAGAATGAAAACAATTTGAAAAGAACAGAATCGTCCAACCGATCGGATAGAATGGTCTACCGATCGGATAGATCTCTCGGTAAATTTGGGTTTGAAGGATCCGGTCGGATGGAAGTGTCCGCCGATCGGATGGTTCTCTCGGTAAATGAAAATTTTGGAAAACCGATCGGATGGATGAACAACCGATCGGATGGGCAGCTCGGTAAGACTTTTTTTTTAACGAAAACTAACTATGTGAGAAATGGACTAAAACTTACAGAAACACGATCAAAATCCCCGGCAGCGGCGCCAAAAACTTGATGTGCCCGGTTCGGTGCAAGTTTTAAATTTATAAGGGGTGAATTACCGAATCTAATGACAACACATACGAGCAAGTATACTCGTCCGTTGTAGCAAGATTTTGATGGTAAGTCGGGATCGTTCGCAGGGATTTGTGTAGTGAATCGAATTGTAAGTTAAAAGCAACTTTCTCAAACAAGTAGTAATGATATTATGAAAATTCAAATGATTAAAAACTACACTTGCTTAGACTAGTGTACTACAATTGACTAATATGATTGTGATAACTTTGGATAACATGTTGGTTGTGATAATTAGTTTTGGCACTAATCTATTGTTTCTACAAATTAAACCTTCGTCAAGATCTTGGTTTATAAAAACAAGCATTACGTTTAACCAATCAATTCAAGATCAATTCAAGGTTCATGAGTTGGTGTTCCTCAAACACAAAAACAATCTTTTGTTTTATCAAACAAGCTTAGGAAATGGTCAATACAAAAGGTAACCGATTATAGACAAAAGGTCACAATTGAAAGTAAACTATTAATCTCTCGACCTTTAAATTGGTTTACAATCAATCCGTTTTGATAGACAAAAGCATTTTCATTACAATCACAATTAAGTTCCTTTGTTTAATCAAGAATAGTGGAAGACAACAATCATTCATAGACAAATGATTATAACTAGTGGAATAACAATAGTTCTTTCGACCCTTAAGATTACTAGCACTAGTTAAACTTGATTACCCAAATGTCACTATGAAACTTTATCACAATTGGTTCTTAGAATCGACTTGAAATTGGATTAAAACATGTTATCACAATCATATGCCAATCAATAAATAATACACATCATCTAAGCAAGTGCACAAAGGCACTAGCCGCTCATAGCAAACATAAATGCAAACTCAATACTTTGAACATTAGAAACCATGATTGAAAGTCTTACAATGATTGGAAATAAGATTACAAGTGAAAGACAATGATTCCACAAGCAATGGAAATGGTGTATTCGACTTTCTTCCTTCTCCTGGACCTAAGGACGAATTTTCTGAGTATTTCTATGAATGGTTCTCTCCTCTAGCATACAAGCACTCCCCCTTTTCTAGAGATTGATTGGTATATATAAATACCCAACAAATGGTTCAATAAATTGCTCTAACCAAGGGTCTAAGTGCATAAATGCTTCTCTTGCTCTCCAAGTAGAATTGAATAGGTTAGAATACTGAAAAGAAGGACCTAGAACCGGATTTGTAAAGTCACAAACCTTAATAAAGAAGTTTTGGGTCAACAGCAACCTCCAACCGATCGGATAAAATGGTCTACCGATCGGTTGGTCTTCTCGGTAAATCCCAATTCTCTCAATCCGATTCGGTTGCGGGCGGCGACCGATCGGATGGCTACTGCTGGTGGACCTTTTTCTTGGACTTTTCCGAATGACTTGTTTCTCGGTCGTAGCTCTTGATTCTTTGATTTTTCCCTTTATCCTTAAGCTTATTAACTCGACTACTTGGACTTTATCTCATTGAAATACCTTACGGTGCGGGACTTGTCACAAGACTCACATGCAATCATAAATATTTCCTTCTTCCTCGATTTTGCATCTTTTTCATCCATTTTCCTGTTTTTGGCTACAAATGCTTTGCAAACACACTTTGGTACGATTTAGTAACAAAAGAATATAAATATAACCACAAAACATATATAAAACTACCAATAACGCTACTAAAAACATGTTAGATTTAGGCGTTATCATACGTTATCACTTTAAATATACTTTCTTTCTTTTTTTTTTCTTTTTTTTAATGCCTAATTACTCATACATATGCATATTTAAAAAAATAATTTCCAATTTTTTTCCTTGCAGTTCTTTATACGATAGAATTCCAGAAACGTGGCCTTCCACACTCCCACACACTTTTATGGATTGATTCTAAGGACAAAATACAGGCCCCCGAAGAAGTAGACAAGCTTATTTCGGCCGAATTACCTGATAAAGAATCTGATCCTCAAGCTTATAGAGTTGTCGCCGACCTCATGATGCATGGCCCATGTGGCAACGCTAAACCATCAGCTCCATGTATGCAAGAAGGTAACTGCACAAAAAATTTCTTAAAAAAATATAACAACAATACATTTTTTGATAAAGATGGCCATGTACATTACAGAAGAAGAAACACACCAGCTTATGTCATGAAGGGTGAATTCAGATTATATAATACCTATGTCGTTCCCTATAATCGGCTGCTCTGTCTCATGTTTCACGCACACATAAACGTTGAATATTGTGGCTGGAGTATGTTGATAAAATATCTTTTCAATTATATCTCAAAAGGAACAGATCGGATTGCAGCTCGAATCACAAGACCCATTGGCGATCCAGGTACGTCATCATCTGCGCCTAAAATAGAAATTGATGAAATCAAGAATTTTATTAACGGCCGTTTTATCTGTCCACATGAAGCGTTCTAGAGAATTCTCAAATTTCCAATCCCCTATAGGGAGCCGCCGGTTCAGATCCTTGCAGTTCTCCTCAAAGATATGCAGACGGTTACCTTTCGTGATAAAGAACCTTTGGGATAGTATGAATCGATACACTGTAAGGTGGTTAGACCTTTGTTGCTTTGTGTATGTGATAAGTTGAGTTAATATGATCAACTACGCGGAATTTACTTAATCACACTTAGAAGGTTATTTGAGTTATGGAAATGGAACAGTTATGCTTGTGTATTTTGAACAAAGAACATGCAATTTTATCACCAAAACGATTCAATATTATTCAAGATAATACGAGTGATCTTCACTATCACTAGGGTTACAAAGACCTTGAATCTTATGATTTTTTTTATTTTATTTTTATTTTTTTTATTTTCTTTTATGACTTGTGATATTTGTGTTATGTTCTTGAGAGTTATTTTCTAAGCACTAAAAATAATTCACACACTCTTTTATGTCATTTCTAAGATCTTTCTTTTATAACACAAGAAAGATCATTACAATATTGTCAAGTCTAATCGAACGCTTGCTTTGAGAGTGTCAGTCATTAAGATACAACATGTATCTATGTTTACAACTTGTTCTATGAATATAACATAATGACTGATCACATGGGGTAAGATATTATCTACCGTATATTGTTGACTTTAATACACATAATATCTTTTCATACTTATCCACTCAGCAGCAGAAAGTTCTTTACCAGCAAAAATGATAACGCTAGCAGCAGAATCATTCAGCAGCAGAATGTTAACGCTAGCAGCAGAATGTTTAACGCTAGCAGCAGAATCAAATGCTCCAGCAGAAACCGATAACGCTAGCAGCAGAATCCGATATTAAACTTCTTGAATATTTAATTCCCAACAATCCTCCCCTAAACATGTGAATCCATTTCAACATGTTTCTGAATTAAATTATGGATTGTGAAGATCTTTCAAACACTTCTGTTCTTCAAGATTAAATATCTTTCTTCAGTAACTCATTTGCTTTATGTTCTTTGACTTTAACAATATCAAAACACATCTTCAGGCTTCAAATATTGACCTAAAAGATGGTGCAATTTCCTTGGATGGAGGAATTATAAGAGGCAATGATGTTGTGTATCTTGGATGCTTGTTTCAACAAGTGAAATCATCTATCAGCATACCTTTGCAAATTATGAACAAACGTGGTGAACTGAAATTGAAACTTTTCTTCGTTTGACCTAGATAGAACTTTCTTCTTTGGAATGCTTCATCCCTTCTGAATATATATAATAAGCTCTGTTCTTGTCATTTTCAACCTCCATGTCATCATCTTGTATGCTCTTGTCTTTTCCTCCCTTTCATTGGTTAATCTTCCTTCTTTGGATTTTTATTTCCTCCCCTGAGATGCAAATAACATTTTATCCTCCCCTGTTTGGAAGATCTCTCACTATGAACCAAAATATTTCTCTCCATCATCTGAGCTATCCATCATAACATGTTATCAGACAATGTTGTACATGTTGCCATCAATTCCTTAAGAGTTTAATTTGCTGCCCTCATCACTTCTAGGTTTGTTAACTCCTATGAGAGGTAATTCATGGGGCATTTGACTCATGGTCCATCATTTGATGGTTTTTGTGAGTCTCTTTTAAAATCCTTTTAAGAAACTTTTGCCTTAGCAGTATGTACTTGATTTTATTATGAAAAACCATACTGCTTTCAACCATTTTGAAGAAATTAAGTTTATAACAGACACTTAATCAAAATTTCGGTTTAAAGCAACCTCTGGTTGTGTGAGAACCAATGTTTTTTAGTTATAAATAACTGCCTGTGTAAAGATAAACCTATTCAAAAGGCTTTCTTGACAGGGTTTCCAGCTCATAGCAACTGTTGCCTTTAACACAAGTGTTAGATTCACTTTTACTAGCTGTTCTTTCTATCAGATGTCCTTAGACTTGCTCATTATACTTAAAAGTATAAAATGATAGAAAGTGAGTTGAGTCAGTTACTTTCTGACCAACTAAGTCATCAATTCAATGTGAAATTTCATAATCAGGTTTCAAGAAAGAAGTTTTAAGGAGGTTTGAAATTCCCAAACTCTTTCTATCATAAACCTATTATGTCAGCAACTAGTATTATCATTCTGCTGCTTCCATTTCACTTGAAACATCCTTTGTGTTTATTTGTTCATACATGAAATTGTTAGTCTAAAACCAAAAGAACAATGTACAAAGTACTTGTCTTGTATTAGAATAATAATAGGACTAACTGTATGAATAACACAATTTAAATTTGTACTAGCAGCACAAACTTTTGTAATAGCAGTAGTATCTTTTAAAGCCAGCAGCACAAACAAAAATTTATTTACAAAAACACAAAGTTTAAAATCATTGAGGATTAAGCATTCCAATACTTGCTACCAAGTACTGAAACCTTCCAACATCAAAAGCTTTTGTTAGCAGATCTGCAAAGTTGTATTCTGAAGCAATTTTAAGAACTTGAATTAATCTTTTCTCATTGCAGTCTCTTATAAAGTGTTGTCTAATTTCAATGTGTTTTGTTTTAGAATGTTGCACTGGATTTTTAATTATGCAAATAGTACTACTATTATCAATATGAATAACAGTGTTCATGAAATTGTACCCATAGTCAAGAAGTTGGTTTTGAAGCCATAGGACTTGAGCACAGCAACTTGCAGCAGCTACATATTCAGCTTCAGTTGTTGAAGTAGCCACAGTTGTTTGCTTCTTACACTGCCATGAGATAAGTCTACACCCAAGGAATTGACATCCTCAAGTTGTTGACTTTCTGTCCAAGCTAGCACCAGCATAATCACTATCCGAAAATGCTACCAAGTCAAAAGGTGACTCTCTAGAATACCATAGACCCAACTTAGGTTGACCCTTGAGATATCTAAAAATTCTCTTGACTGCTGTTAAATGAGAAACCTTTGGAGTTACTTGAAATCTTGCACAAGCACAAACAGAGAACATGATGTCAGGTCTTGATGATGTGAGATACATCAAAGATCCTATCATAGATCTGTAAGTGTGTACATCTACATTTTCTCCATCTAAGTCTTTTGGAAGAGGCTTCTCAGAGTCCATTGGTGTGCTTGCCATTTTTGAATTAGCAAAGTTGAACTTCCTTAGTATCTCAGCAACATATTTATCTTGACTAATAAATATGCCTTCATATGACTGTTTAACTTGCAAACCCAAAAAGAATGTAAGTTCCCCCATGGAACTCATCTGAAACTTATCATGCATAAGCTTCTCGAACTCCAAACACATCTCCTTCCTTGTAGACCCAAAGATAATGTCATCCACGTACACCTGCACTAACAGAAGATCCTTCTTGTGCTGTTTGATGAAAAGTGTTTGATCAATCTTTCCTCTTTGAAATCCATTTTTTTAAATAGGAAGCCAGTGTTTCATACCAAGCTCTAGGTGCCTGATGAAGGCCATAAAGAGCCTTAACAACTCTGTACACTTTGTCTGGATGGTCAGGATCAATGAAACCTGGAGGTTGTGAGACATAAACCTCTTCTTCAATAGTACCATATAAAAATGCACTCTTGACATCCATTTGATAAACTGTGAAGCCTAAAAATGAAGCATAAGCTAAGAAAAGCCTAATTGCCTCAAGTCTTGCTACTGGAGAAAAAACCTCATCATAGTCTATACCTTCTTGTTGTGTGTACCCTTGGGATACTAATCTAGCCTTATTCCTAATCACTATTCCCCTTTCATCCCTTCTATTCTTGAAAACCCATCTAGTACCAATTACCTTTTCATCTTTAGGTAAATCAACTAGCACCCATACCTTCTGAATCTTGAACTGAAGAAGCTCCTCTTGCATAGCTTTTACCCAACTTGAATCATCTAAGGCTTTTCTTCTTGTTCTTTGGTTCATCTTGTGAGAGAAAACATACAAACAAGAAAGAGTTTGAAAACTCATGCTGCTTTGAAGCATAAAGGGCATCAAGAAGCCCTTGTTGGTCTGAATACATCAGTTGTTGTCTTGTCTTCACACCTGATTGTACATCTCCAATCACATTGTCTAGGGAGTGGACTTTATGAATCCTTGTGTGTGGGGTTGAAGGAACTTGATAGTTAGGTGTGATATTGCTCAAATCCACCTCATTATCTGAGAAATCTGCTTCATTTGAGTCTGAAGGGCCAGCAGTAGAATCATTTGGCCTAGCAGCAGATAAATTAAGCCTAGCAGTAGAATGCTCTGTCTCAGGAGCACTATCATCAGCAGAAACATTTTGTTGTTCCTTTGTTCCATCTTCCTTGTATTCACTTTCAACATCCTCTTTAGCTTTACCAGAAGAAGATTCATCATTTGTTGAAGTTGAAGCCACACTGGTACTTATTGGCATCCAAATATGATCTTGATTTGTCTCCTTGTCTAACCCTGCCTCATTTGTTGTTTGTGAACCTGAAAAATCATTAGTTTCTGCAACAACAGACACATAATTCATATAATGGGTTAATGACTCTAGATCAAATAGCCAATTCGGACCTTCACCTACTACATTGGATTTATGCTCTAAAAATTCCACATGTAGGTTTTCCTCTACTTTCTTAGTTCTTAAGTTGTATACTCTAAATGCTTTACTATTGAGAGAATATCCAACTAAGAAACCTTCATCTGCTTTGCCATCAAATTTTCCAAGATGGTCTAAGGTATTGAGAATTGTCACATTACATCCAAAAGGTCTAAGAAATCCTATTGTAGGAGTTCTACCTCTAAAAAGCTCATAGGATGTCTTATTGTGAGGCTTAACAACTAAAACTCTATTCTGGACATAGCAAGTAGTGTTGACTGCTTCAGCCCAAAAAGTTATAGGTAGCTTAGAATCAGCTAACATAGTTCTAGCAGCTTCTATTAGTGTTCTATTTTTCCTTTCAGCAACTCCATTCTGTTGTGGAGTTCTAGCAACACTAAATTCTCTACTAATACCCTTTTCTTTGCAGAATTCATCCATAACTCTATTTTTGAACTCAGTCCCATTATCACATCTAATGACTTTTACTCTTTTGTCTACTAGGTTTTCTATCTCAGTAATGAAAGTCTTAAGGATGCTAGGTGTTTCATCCTTAGTAGCTAAAAAGAAAACCCATGTAAATCTACTATAGTCATCAGTAATAACTAGACAATATCTCTTATGTTGCATACTTCTAACATTTGTAGGACCAAACAAGTCCATATGAAGCATAAACAATGATTGATTAATAGAGTTAAAAATCTTGGGCTTACAAGTGGCTTTGTGTTGTTTGCCTTTAAGACAAGCAATGCATGTTTGATCATTTTCAAATCGTTTTTTAGGTAAACCTCTTACCAAACCATTCTTAACAATCTGATTTATGGTTTTGAAATTAATATGACCAAGCCTCCTATGCCATAACATTGATTCATCCAATGTGGCCTTTGCAACAAGACAAGTTAAATCCGTTTTAGGAACAATGTTCTTCATGTCTACACTGTCCATATTGCCCTTTCTAGGAATTTTAAGAAGCACTTGACTTTCATCAGGCATCTTAAAATCAGGAGAAAGTACAAGACATTCAGTGTCACAGAAAAGAACTTTGTTCTTTTTGTCACACATTTGTGAGACACTAAAAATATTATAATTTAGCACTTGTACATAGTACACATCTTCAAAATCTAAATTTCCAGTTTTAATTGTACCTTTACCGGAAATTTTGCCACCAGTACCTCCTCCAAAGGTAACATAGCCTCCATCTATTGGTTGAAAATCTGAGAGATAAGACTTGTTGCCTGTCATGTGCCTTGAACATCCACTATCTGAGTATCCTTGATCCTCTTGTTTATCAATTGAATGTTCCTGCACAGAAATGAGAAGTATTAGTTTCTTTTGGGGACCTAAGCCATTACTGACTTGGATCTGCCTCTTGCATCAATGAAATTTAATCTCTTAAGAACAGTTGATGCAACATTGGATTTAAGAATCCAACATGCTGAGGCCTTAATAGCATTTGCCCTGTTTTCCCTAGCAGCAGAATGAATTACATGCTTAGCAGCAGAAACTGCTAACTTTGTAATTGTTCCTTTAATTTTCCAAACTTGTTTTTGGACCACTGCTTTTGTTTTAATGGGCCTTTGAACAGTCTTTGATGCATTTGTATAAAAATATTTTGCATTTTTAACTATTGGTCTTGGGTTAACAGTTATGTATGGTCTAGCAGCAGAAACTGCTTTGGTAACTGCTCTGGGTTTTGTTCTCTTAGACGTAGATTGAAAGTGAGTTTGAGGAGTTTGCCTTTTGAAATTCACCCTATTGTTTTCATACCCAGATACCCATTTGTTACAGAAAGCTGCAAGATGATCAAAACTACCACATGTGTAACAAGCTTTATTATAAAAGAAAAAGTCATCACCTAATTGGTTAGACTTGAGGCCATTCCAATTTCTTTGGTTACCTCTGAACTTGCTAGTGAATCTATATTGTTCACAATATTTAATTGGTTGCCTAACATGTTTAATGTTTGTTCTAGGCTGAACAGTATCCTTTTTGATCACTTTAGGAACCCTTGTTCCTGCTTTCTTAACTACTTCAGGTTTAGACATAACCTGTTCATCTTCTTCATCATCAGATACCCAGTCTTCAATGACTACTTTATCTGATCTTCTATCAGAGGACACCTTGTCCTCAAAAAGTGAAGTTTTACTTAAACTTTCACTTACTTTCTTAGGTTCATCAACAACTAGCTTTGTTTTTTGCTGTACACCATATTGTAGCTCAGGTTGTTGAAATTCAGGGACACCTGAATTTTCTAGGTCAATCCCTGGGGGTTTAGGGATACCTCTGTATGGAGGTGGGACACTCTTATATCCTATTCCTGACTTAGCTCTATTAATCACTTGACATTCTATCATGTTGGTCACACCTCTAGAAGCATGTTCTAGTGTCTGTGTAGTCAAGTGAATGTTTCTATTTTCCTTTTTGACCCTATCAAAAGCCTCTCTTAAAAGCTTAATTTCAGCATCTTTAAAGAATATGTCCTTTCTTAGGAGAGCTTTGTCATCAGAAAAAGCAAGTTCATTTTCTTTGTAGTATAAGATCTGCTTTTCTGTTGATTCTAAACCACACTTATAATTAATTTAGTTTTGATGAGTTTTGCTTAGCTCTTTCTTTTGTTCATCATAATGTTTGATTAAAGTTTGTAATTCTTTAAGAGCAGTACAAGCATTTGAACAAGCTTTATGAGTTTGTACCTCAGTAGTAGAAAAAGCCATGAGTCCCATCTGTGAAGAATCTTCTTCTTCATCAGCCATGAAACTCCAATCAAAACCTAGCCCATCAATAGCTACCATAGCCTTTGAGTTTGGCTCAGAAACCTCCCTTGTTTTGGATGTGCTTCCAAAACCTTTGTTCTTGCTATCTTGCTGCCTTGGCCTTCTACAATCTCTTGAGAAGTGACCCATCATATGACAGTTATAGCACTCTATCTTTGACTTATCAAAACCAGCAGTATCATTATTGCTGATTAAGAGCTTCTTCCCCGTCCTTTGATAGAACTTCTTGGCTCTCATGCTAAGAAGAGAAATTTGCCATTTTAGGTCCATTTCCTCCAGATCATCATCATTGATCTCTTGAAGGTCTTCATAGGTGAGCATGGACCCATTATTTTGACTTGTAAGAAATGCACAACAAGTCTTTTCATCCAAAATACCCATGGTATTGCTTGATGAACTAGCAGCACCAACACCATCAACAACTTTCACCTCTTCACTTGATTTTGAGGTACTAGGAGTTGACATAAAAGCCATGTTCCCAGTATTAGAACTAGTACCTCCATTCTTCTTCAAATCTTGCTCCACAATCTTAAAGTTGCTATACAAATCTATCAGCTCCATTGTATAAAGGTCTGGCTTATTCTTCCAGACAACAACATGCATAGCCCACTCTTCTGGTAAGCTTTTCAGAAATTTTGAGTTCAAATCTTCTTGAGGTATTTCAACCCCAAGAATAGCAAGTTGGCTCACAATATTCTGAAGCCTATTAAACATATGGTCAAGAGATTCATTGTATGTAGAGGAGAAGTTTTCAAACTGCTGCTTGAGCAGTGTCTTGTGGGTTTTCTTGGTGGCTTCATTTCCACCATATCTGGCAATAATAGCTTCAAATAATGACTTGGCATCTTTGAACTTGCTGAAGTTTAGAAGTTGATCATTGGGAATGGTCATCATCAGCATGCTTCTTGCCTTTAAGTCATTTTTCTTCTTTATTCTATCTTCTGCAGATGTTGGCTTTGTTTGCAGAGATGTCACCACTTTGCCGTCCGCTGTTGATGAAATGGTTGTAGGCTGGTAAGAGTTTCCATCTTCAATGATTTCCCAAAGTGCATAGTCTTGCACTTGGAAATATTGCTCTATCCTCAGCTTCCACATCTCAAACTCATTCTGTTTGAGCATGGGTATTTTTGCAGCAACATTGGTCTGAATAGATTCAACGTCCATTTCTTTTTCTTCTTCTTCTAAATCAACTATATCAACCTGACGCTCTGATACAAATTGATAGTATGAATCGATACACTATAAGGTGGTTAGACCTTTGTTGCTTTGTGTATGAGATAAGTTGAGTTAATATGATCAAGTACGTGGAATTTACTTAATCACACTTAGAAGGTTATTTGAGTTATGGAAATGGAACAGTTATGCTTGTGTATTTTGAACAAAGAAAATGCAATGTTATCACCAAAACGATTCAATATTATTCAAGATAATACGAGTGATCTTCACTATCACTAGGGTTACAAAGACCTTGAATCTTATGTTTTTTTTTTCTTATGACTTGTGATATTTGTGTTATGTTCTTGAGAGTTATTTTCTAAGCACTAAAAATAATTCACACACTCTTTTATGTCATTTCTAAGATCTTTCTTTTATAACACAAGAAAGATCTTTACAATATTTTCAAGTCTAATCGAACGCTTGCTTTGAGAGTGTCAGTCATTAAGATACAACATGTATCTATGTTTACAACTTGTTCTATGAATATAACATAATGACTGATCACATGGGGTAAGATATTATCTACCGTATATTGTTGACTTTAATACACATAATATCTTTTCATACTTATCCACTCAGCAGCAGAAAGTTCTTTACCAGCAGAAATGATAACGCTAGCAGCAGAATCATTCATCAGCAGAATGTTAACGCTAGCAGCAGAATCAAATGCTCCAGCAGAAACCGATAACGCTAGCAGCAGAATCCGATATTTAAACTTCTTGAATATTTAATTCCCAACACTTTGGGATATGTATTATCGGACGACGTCAGAAAGCTAACAACACTAACAGAGTGGTTCACATATAATCAGTTGTACGAGGATGGCAGGCATCTGACATATTTAGATTTCATTTCTGAATTTGTTTGGTACGAAAGTTCAAAGAAATGGAGGCGTAGACAGCATAAAAGCGAGTATGCAATTGGTCGTCTCGCTTATGTCCATCCAGGTGCAAGGGAGTTGTTTTACTTCCAGATGTTGCTTGCGCATCAAAAAGGTTGTACATCATTTGTCGACGTTCGCACTGTGAATAAAAAAATCTTCCCGAAATTTCGTGCAGCATGTCGGGCTTTGGGCCTAGATGGTGACAAGGAATGCGATACAGCACTTCAAGAAGCAGCATTGTCAGCAACGGCTTCAGAACTCCGCACACCTTTTTGCACACATTCTAATCTACGGTGAAGTTGCAGATCCGGTACAGCTATGGGAAAGACACTGGCGTATTATGGCAGATGATATACCAAGAAAAGCTTCACACATGTCTCATGTTAGAAACCTACATGTCAATGATCCAGAGATGAAAGACTTCATCATCTATGAAATAGAAATGATTTTGAACGGTTGTTCAAGATCAGTCCAGGAATTCGGTTTATCATTGCCTCCGCGCCATTTGCTCGCTGATCTTGAAAATAGGTTACTGATGGAAGAAAAGAATTACAACCAGCCAGAATTAAAAGTAGAAACAGCCATTTGTGTTGGGAAATTAAATGGTGATCAGAAAGCAATTTAGGATCTTATAATTTCTGCATCAAATAATAACAATCAGGAACTGGTATTTGTATATGGGCATGGTGGAAGAGGGAAAACCTTTCTATGGAAAACAATAATCAATAAGTTACGTTCAGAAGAAAAAATTGTACTTGCCGTTGCATCTTCAGGAATTGCATCGTTGCTACTACCATGTGGAAGAACAGCACACTCAAGATTTAAATTGCCGTTAGAATTAACAGAAGAATCAATGTGTAGCATAAAGAAAAACACCTTGATGGCGAAGTTATTAAAAGAAACTGAATTGATAGTGTGGGATGAAGCACCGATGAATGACCGTCGATGTTTTGAAGCACTTGACAGAACCCTAAAAGATATCCTCGATAATTCTGAACAATTGTTTGGTGGAAAAACAATCATGTTAGGCGGCGATTTTAGGCAAACACTTCCTGTTAAAAAAAAGGCCTCGAAGTCAGAGATAATTGGCTCATCAATAGCTCAATCATACCTCTGGTCACTGATGAGTGTCTAAATACTCATCATTTTTACCTAATCTGAGTTGCCAAAACATCCAAAAACTCTCAGAAATGCATCAAAATACTGAAATTATCCCAGAATTGTGTTTTATATGTTTCAGATGCAAAATATTTAAAAACAGATAAAAAACGAACAAAGTTTGCATAATTGGCAGTTTCAGTCCCTCAACTTTCAAAAGTTGTCAAAGCTAGTCCCTGGTTGTTCTAATAACAGGAAAAGTCATCAAAGGTCCTTTAAGAATCATAAAATTACATAATAAGTCCTTTGGTGCAAAGTTTCATAAAATTACAAGTTTAGTCCCTCAACTTTGAAAAATGTCAAAAATGGTCCTTAAGGTTTTTAAAATTGGAAAATTATCAAATTTAATCCTTGTACTATTGAAACTTGGCAATATTAATCCTTTTGATAACCTTTGGAAAGTTGTCATTTTCAGTCCCTCAAAAATCCAAAATTACAAAATGGTCCTTGTGCTTATTTCTAAAAAACCAAATCCGGATCCTAAATTAAAAAAAACCCAACACCCTATTAAACTAAACCCAACCCATCCTAATTATCTAAACCCAGCCCAACCAAGCCCAATCCTTTATTAATACAACCCGACCCAACCCGGCCTGGTATTTAAAACCAGAGTTTGACTCTGGTCAAACTCCCTTCTTCCTCACAACCCCGCCAAACCACCCTCACCCATAGTATCTCTGCAAAACCACCCCCCCATCCAATCCCACTCACCTAACAATGCCAAAAGCTTTAAAAGCTTCTTCTCCACCTCTCCAAATGCATTTAATGCTATTAACCTGCTCAAATCCACTATATCTAATTTTGGCGCCAAAATGATGAATCAATGGCTGAGATCGATTTGGAGCAATTCAAGGGTGCAGAAGAGATCAGAGATGTCGACTTAGGGTTTCCCAGTTGTATTTTGTATAAATAGAACAATGTAATAGGAAATTCGTAGTAGTTAATTTTTTACTTAAATCGTTTTTAATTAATTGTCATTTCCTTATTGTAATTTTCATTCCAGTCATCAATATAGTCACTTTACAGTTTATTTGATCTCTTTTTAATATATCTTGTCTTTATTTTCAGTCACTTTACAATCTCATGCTTTACTGTGATTCGAATTAATTTAAATGTTGTTTGGAAATACTTATTATCTGTTTACATAAGCTCATATAAGCTAATTATAGCTTACTGTGAGCTTATGTTAGTGTAATCCTGTTCTATTTCAAGAAATCAATAAAAGTCAACAAAAGTCAAAACTGAGGCCAAGAAGCTTTTCTGAGTGGACAAGCTAATTCAGGAAGCTTTTTGTGGTTTTCTAGCTTGTTTTTAACAAGCTAGATGGTTCTGTTCTGTGCATGCTATTCCTATAGCCACTCTCTCAGTTGTAAGCTTTTGATCCAAATTAGCTTATTTTACCATTTCACTGTATAAGTGCTTATTTATAGCTTACTATCATTAATTTGTGCTTATTGTTAGTTTCTAATTGTATTTCATCAATATTGTCAGTATCAATTAGCTTGTTTCATTTCTTTTCTTAAAAACTTAAAAAAAATCCAAAAATAGCAAATCTAGCATAGCTTATTCTATTGCTTAATTTTGTTTTGAAAGTTGCTTATCATAGTTCTTATAAGTTGTTTATTCAATAAAAGTCAGCAATCATTGGTCAAATAACTTAGTTCCTTTGAAAATTCACATCAGGCAACTTAGAAAGGAGTGTTTGGTTTAGTAGTCAAACCAGGTCAAACCTTGGTTTTACTGTACATTGACCATTTCCCCAACTTTGTTCAAGCTTATTTTGACCATTATAAGTTGTTTTAAGGATTTAATAAGTCATTTCAATAAAAAGTCCACATTTGAATGCCCTGTGCAATTTTTAGACTTTGAAAAGCTCATACAAGCCATTAATAGTCACAAGCTCTTTTGGCCTTTGTTTTTGGTTCCTCTGAGTTCCATTTGGTCCAATTAGAGTATCCCCAAAAGTTGGTTAAAGTTGCTTTGGTGTTGTGCTTGTCTGCACAAAATCTGCACAACAGCAGACTGAGTGCTTTTTGGCTGCTGATCTAAGCCACTTTGTGGCTTATCCACATAAGCTCATGCCCTGTTCTTTGTGTTTTTCAATAGCCCACAATGCTAGCTTACTTTTTCCCCCATAATATTGCATCTCAGTGCTTATTTAGACTGCTTAAATTGCCTTTAAAGTTGGCCAATTTCTGAGTTTTCTGTTTGAGTTTCACAACTGCATAGGTTCTTATCTTGTTAATCTCTTGTGCTTATTTGTATTTTCCAGTTGTTTTAAGCTTATTTAAGTGTATTAAACCTGTCCTAAGCATTTGGTTGAGTTTTGTGCTTATTAGCTTATTTCTAGCTTATTTGCTTATTGCTTATCTGCCCAAATCAGCTCTCCAGGCTTATTGAACTTCTGCTTTTATTTTTCATAGCTTTTAAATATTATTTTTGACCTATCCTGAATTTTTCAGATTTTTCCTAAGTCATTTAATATTTTTAATCTTTTTTATTAGTTTCTATTAGTAATAAAATCATAATAAATAGAAAAATAATCAGAAAAATATAAATCCAATTTTCATAATTTTCTTTTGTCATTTATAATCTAGGAAAAATATAAATATATTTTTAGTCCTTAAGAAAAACCAAAAATAGAAATATAGTGATAGCTTCTATTTAATAGAATTTATCTTTTTAAATTTTAATTAAGTAATTTTCATTTTTATAATTTTCTTAGCTTTTTCTCATCTTATAATATTTTTAGAAAAAGTTTTAGAATTTTCTTTGTTCATTTAGTATTTTTCATAAATTTAAATAATTTAATAAGTAAATTAAATAATAAATAATTAATAATAATTAAATAAAAAATATAAAAAAAATATAATTTAAGTTTTTAAATAAGTTTTAAGTCATTTTACATTTTTAGGTTTTAATTTCATAAATTTTACTTTTTAGTCCCATTTTAGATTTTTCGTTGCGCGTTTTTAGGTTAATTAATTCGCGTTTAATTTTATTGTGCATATCTGTTTTAATTTGTTATTTAGAATTGTTAAAAAGCAAAATCAAAAGCAATCTAAATCATCAATCACTCTAATCCAAAGCTTTTCACAGTTGCCCATTCACATCTCGTTGGGAAACGATCTGGGTGATCACTTGCCTGGTTTCACACTACACACGAGTATTCGTTCTGAGACTGTTTATATTTATATATACGTTTTCAGACGGATCAAATTTTGGCGCCGCTGCCGGGGAGGTGTGCTGCGACAGTTGTATAAGTTTTAGCGATTAGTGATTCGAGATCCTTCTCCCAAGAAGTTCCTATTTCTCAAAAACAATATAAAATACAAAGATATTTTTCTTTTCTTTTCTATATATATTATTATTATTAATATTATCATATAAAAATTAAAAACCCAAAAATATTTTCCGTTTTCTTTAAATAATAACAAATAAAATATTACCATCGAGAACCAAGACTGAGTACTACCTAACTGGGGGTACGGCCATAATAAGTTCCCAAACCTAAGATAAAAACTTGCCTTTGTATCACTTGCGAATATCGGCTCACCTTTGATTGATAAACAAACTATAACGGAGGTTTAAGGATAGTCTGACATTAAATTGTCGGACTGAAAGAAGCGGGTTTTTAAGGAGCATTAAGTTGCCCACCTTTGCTTCTCCGCCACTCTGTGCGTTTATCTTTTAGAGAGCTACCGTACGCTTGTTGATTATTGGTTTAAGTTCACTTGTGTTTTTTCTCGATCTTGATTTTAATTGAAAATTTTTGCTAAGTGCATGCGCACTCGTTCTTCTAGGTCATCAAGCCCTTTTCGTGAGCTTGGAAAAATACCTCGAAGACGTCGTAGACGTTCTGCTCCATCAGTCGTACCCGAGATACGGACTGATCCCGAAACCCCTATCATCATGGCAGAAGACCGCCCTATGAATGAGCTTCTCCAAGCTCCCACCACTGGTTATGGAGATGCCATTATTGTTCCAGCCATCGTGGCTGAGAATTTTGAGCTTAAAACTGGGTTGATAAACCTTGTAACATCGCGTCAATTCTATGGTTTTGAGAGGGACGATCCTCAAGATCACATTAGATGGTTCAATAAAATCACATCTACCATCAAATGCAAAAGTGTCCCTGAGGAATCAATAAAACTTCTTCTTTTCCCGTTTTCCATCGAAGGGGCAGCCCGAATTTGGCTTGACAAACAACCCCCTCGATCGATAACAACATGGGAAGATTTGGTTCAGAAATTCGTGAATGAATTCTTTCCTCCGTCTAAAACCACGTATCTAAAAAATGAAATCATGAAATTCTCTCAAAGGTTTGATGAACCATTCGGAGAAGCATGGGAGCGTTTCAAAGAATTGCTCCGCAAATGTCCTCATCACGGTTTCACCGATTTGATGCAAATGGACACTTTCTACAATGGGTTAAACCCATCTGACCAAGATTCTCTTAATGCCTCAGCTGGAGGTAATTTTCTGAGCAAATCCACTAAGGAAGCCATTGCTCTCATTGAAAATAAGTCAAAGGTCCGCACTGCACGAGCCAGACCATATAATTCTCAGGCTAGTGTTGGTCCTTCTACTTCATCTCCCGTGAGTCAGTCTAGTACTGATACTCAGCTTGCTGAACTCACGAAGGTTATTCAAGCTTTGGTTTTCTCCACACAAAAGAAAGAGTCCGCTCCGCAAACTTCTCACACTGCTGAAATAAAAAAGGTAGAAGTTTGTGTTACTTGTGGTGGCCCTCACGCTTACTACAATTGTACTGCCACCGATGGCAATGCATTTGAAGTCAAAGCTTTAGCCGGATCTTCCAATCAAGGAGGTGGTCAATACCATCCTCAAGTGGAAACAAATTACCGTGCTAGCAATCAACATGGACCACCCGGCTTTCCTTCTCCTAATAATCCAAATAGGAATAATCCTAATCAGCAAAGAGGGCAAAACACGCAGAATCAATATCATGCCCCGAACAATCAATACCCACCCCAAAGGGGTAATCAAGGGTATTCAGCTCCTAATTCCCTAAGACCTCTCTCGAGTGAGCTTGATAGCTACATCAAGGTTAATGAGACCAATATGAAGGCAATGCAAAATCAAATCTCTAATTTGAAGAATGAATTTCAGTCCTCAATACACAAGCAAGGAACTGAGCTTTCAAATAAAATCGATCATTCTCAAAGCGAAGTTAAAAATATGTTTGCCAGTCTCATGGACCATCTTAACCCACCTTCTACCTCGGGAGGTCTTCCAAGTAACACTGTTGTCAACCCAAGGGGTGAACTCAAAGCTGTCACTACACATAGTGGTAAAGCTTATGATGGACTCAAGGTGATAAAGGACCCGGTACTTCCCACTAACAATGGAAGTACTAAATACGTCCAACCTTCGGTCATCCAAAATTCTACACCCCCAATTGCTCCTCAACCGTCAAGAATAGATTCAACTCTATCACGATTTACGGTTAAAAGTTTGTCAACCAAACTTAGTGAGCAAAGATCAGCCAGATATTATTCCGAGATGCTCAATGCTGTTCCTGTCAGTGTGCTTGATGATGACAGTGATGATAACGAAGATACCACTTTCGTCAAAGCTATCACCACTAGGAGTGGTGCTGCTTATGAGGGGCCAGCTGGCCCTATTCCTCCTCCGTTGTTTGAAATGGAGAAAGAGACAGAGGATACAATGGACAAACAAAGTACAGCACATGTCTATCCTCCGGTTGTCCCGAAAAAATCCAAACCAGGAGTTGTCTTTGAATCTGTTAAGACTCCTGAAGTGGTTGTCCCTAAATCCAAACCTCATATTCCTTACCCATCGCGCTTAAATGAGCAAAAGCTCCGTGATAAGGCTAGTCAACAAAATGATAAATTCTATCAAATCTTTAAAGAATTACATTTTGACATAAGCTTTGCGGATGCTACCATTCTGATGCCCAAGTTTGCATCAGCAATCAAACACTTGTTAAGCAACAAGGAAAAGCTGATTGAAATGGCTAAAACTCCGTTAAATGAGAACTGCTCAGCGGTTATCTTAAAAAAGCTTCCGGAGAAGCTTGGAGATCCTGGAAAGTTTCTACTACCTTGTGTATTTCCGGGAATGGTTGAATGCTATGCCTTAGCTGATCTAGGTACAAGCATCAACCTGATGCCTCATTCAGTATGGAAGAAACTTTCTCTTCCTGCTCTTACTCCTACCTGCATGACTCTTGAGCTTGCAGATCGAACCATATCTCATCCTTGCGGCATTGCCGAAGATGTGTTTGTGAAAGTAGGTAAGTTCCATTTTCCAGCTGACTTTGTGGTTGTTGAATTCGACGCAGACCAAAAAGTTCCTCTGATTCTTGGAAGAGGATTCCTAAAAACGGGCCATGCTCTTATTGATGTATTTAAGCATGAGATCACTTTGCGTGTGGATAAGGAAGCTGTTACCTTTAACCATGATCAAACATCGAGGTACTCCTCAAATTTTGATTCTGCTTCGGTTAACCGAATCGATGTCATTGACATTACTTCAAAGGAGTACTCTCAAGAAAATCTTGGTTATTTTCATAATTCTGTGAGTGGGAATCCCACCACATCTTCTCAACTTATCATAGCCGACTCTTCCCCTTCTCTCACTACGGTTGAGGGAAGTGATCCCTTTTGGGATGAAGTCGATGCTTTTCTCGCTCTAGATAGTTCACCTCCGCATGAGGTTGATGATAACTATCTTGATCCTGAGGGGGATATTCTTTTTCTGGAAAATTTGTTAAACGAAGATTCATCTTCCCCTCTTCCACCAAAACAACTTCATAATGAGGAAACCAAGTCAGTTGAAAAAACTGATAAATTTCCTGAGATCAAGTTTAAGGACTTGCCTCCTCCACTTGCAATTCTTGAGGAGGAAGTTCTTATCTTAATTGTTGTTCAGATCTCTCTTCTTCCCTTCACCTACCCGGTGATTTCCCCTATCTTTCACTCATTCGGGAGTGAGGATATTACTTTTGACCCCGACATTGTCCATCTAACATTGGTTTAAATGCCGGATTTATCTCATCGGTGTGGAACTTTCATGTACTTCAATGTGTATACAAACATCTTGAATGAAAATCCGATGGAGATGGTCTCTTCCACTTACTTCCCCATAGACTTTTAAATTGCTTTTTCTCCCGGGCTATTCAGGAACCCTTTGTTACGATTGACCGTTCACAAGCGGTTAGCTTGCGTGATAAACCTGACTGTTCGGGAGGAATCAACTCAATTCGGGGTCGAGTCAAGCTAGCGACTCGAGAATCAAAAACAGTAGCATATATATGGGTTTTCACCCATGTTTCACCTAAGTGTGGGGGAGATGCCCCACATGCTGTAAATATGTACAGTCAAAAAAATAAAAAATAAAAAAAAAAGTGTATATATATAAAATAATGGCTATAAGTATTTCCCTTTCACGTTCTAAGTGTTGGTTTAACAACCGGTTCTTTGAATATTGAGGGCAATATTCAGTTCTAAGTGTGGGGGGGAATTCTTGCGAATTTGATTAAATGTACCATCTAGTACCCCCATTTTAGCCAAAATTTTAAAATTTTTTCTCACTTAGAACGCAATAAATGGTTATCAGTCCGCCATGTCTAACACACATAAGGATTGGCTAATCCAGGAGCAAACGGCTCTTGGTAAAGATATATCAAATCCGTTTATGGCTTACAATTTGCCGAAAATTGTATGGTATTCGACTCACCATATCTTCATAAGTGAAGAGTTGGCTAGCCCGCAAGGTTATGGCTTGTGGTTAAGGCAGTGAAAATCCATGATTGGTAATCAGCTCACCAAAGATAATATTGATAATTTATCTAAGAATTGGCTAGTCCAGAAGCAAACGGCTTTTGGTAAAGACAAATCAAAACCGTTGACAGCTGATGGTTTGCTCAAAATCATTTGGTTATCATTGTACCAAAGTATCACATACTAAAACATTGGCTACTCCAGAAGTGATGGCTTTTGGTAAAGAGAAAAATCCATTAAAACTTCATAAAAGATTGCTAGGGACTAGCAATAGTTTAGTGTGGGGGATTGATGAGTGTCTAAATACTCATCATTTTTACCTAATCTGAGCTGCCAAAACATCCAAAAACTCTCAGAAATGCATCAAAATACTGAAATTATCCCAGAATTGTGTTTTATATGTTTCAGATGCAAAATATTTAAAAACAGATAAAAAACGAACAAAGTTTGCATAATTGGCAGTTTCAGTCCCTCAACTTTCAAAAGTTGTCAAAGCTAGTCCCTGGTTGTTCTAATAACAGGAAAAGTCATCAAAGGTCCTTTAAGAATCATAAAATTACATAATAAGTCCTTTGGTGCAAAGTTTCATAAAATTACAAGTTTAGTCCCTCAACTTTGAAAAATGTCAAAAATGGTCCTTAAGGTTTTTAAAATTGGAAAATTATCAAATTTAATCCTTGTACTATTGAAACTTGGCAATATTAATCCTTTTGATAACCTTTGGAAAGTTGTCATTTTCAGTCCCTCAAAAATCCAAAATTACAAAATGGTCCTTGTGCTTATTTCTAAAAAACCAAATCCGGATCCTAAATTAATAAAAACCCAACACCCTATTAAACTAAACCCAACCCATCCTAATTATCTAAACCCAGCCCAACCAAGCCCAATCCTTTATTAATACAACCCGACCCAACCCGGCCTGGTATTTAAAACCAGAGTTTGACTCTGGTCAAACTCCCTTCTTCCTCACAACCCCGCCAAACCACCCTCACCCATAGTATCTCTGCAAAACCACCCCCCATCCAATCCCACTCACCTAACAATGCCAAAAGCTTTAAAAGCTTCTTCTCCACCTCTCCAAATGCATTTAATGCTATTAACCTGCTCAAATCCACTATATCTAATTTTGGCGCCAAAATGATGAATCAATGGCTGAGATCGATTTGGAGCAATTCAAGGGTGCAGAAGAGATCAAAGATGTCGACTTAGGGTTTCCCAGTTGTATTTTGTATAAATAGAACAATGTAATAGGAAATTCGTAGTAGTTAATTTTTACTTAAAATCGTTTTTAATTAATTGTCATTTCCTTATTGTAATTTTCATTCCAGTCATCAATATAGTCACTTTACAGTTTATTTGATCTCTTTTTAATATATCTTCTCTTTATTTTCAGTCACTTTACAATCTCATGCTTTACTGTGATTCGAATTAATTTAAATGTTGTTTGGAAATACTTATTATCTGTTTACATAAGCTCATATAAGCTAATTATAGCTTACTGTGAGCTTATGTTAGTGTAATCCTGTTCTATTTCAAGAAATCAATAAAAGTCAACAAAAGTCAAAACTGAGGCCAAGAAGCTTTTCTGGGTGGACAAGCTAATTCAGGAAGCTTTTTGTGGTTTTCTAGCTTGTTTTTAACAAGCTAGATGGTTCTGTTCTGTGCATGCTATTCCTATAGCCACTCTCTCAGTTGTAAGCTTTTGATCCAAATTAGCTTATTTTACCATTTCACTGTATAAGTGCTTATTTATAGCTTACTATCATTAATTTGTGCTTATTGTTAGTTTCTAATTGTATTTCATCAATATTGTCAATATCAATTAGCTTGTTTCATTTCTTTTCTTAAAAACTTAAAAAAATCCAAAAATAGCAAATCTAGCATAGCTTATTCTATTGCTTAATTTTGTTTTGAAAGTTGCTTATCATAGTTCTTATAAGTTTTTTATTCAATAAAAGTCAGCAATCATTGGTCAAATAACTTAGTTCCTTTGAAAATTCACATCAGGCAACTTAGAAAGGAGTGTTTGGTTTAGTAGTCAAACCAGGTCAAACCTTGGTTTTACTGTACATTGACCATTTCCCCAACTTTGTTCAAGCTTATTTTGACCATTATAAGTTTTTTTAAGGATTTAATAAGTCATTTCAGTAAAAAGTCCACATTTGAATGCCCTATGCAATTTTTAGACTTTAAAAAGCTCATACAAGCCATTAATAGTCACAAGCTCTTTTGGCCTTTGTTTTTGGTTCCTCTGAGTTCCATTTGGTCCAATTAGAGTATCCCCAAAAGTTGGTTAAAGTTGCTTTGGTGTTGTGCTTGTCTGCACAAAATCTGCACAACAGCAGACTGAGTGCTTTTTGGCTGCTGATCTAAGCCACTTTGTGGCTTATCCACATAAGCTCATGCCCTGTTCTTTGTGTTTTTCAATAGCCCACAATGCTAGCTTACTTTTGCCCCCATAATATTGCATCTCAGTGCTTATTTAGACTGCTTAAATTGCCTTTAAAGTTGGCCAATTTCTGAGTTTTCTGTTTGAGTTTCACAACTGCATAGGTTCTTATCTTGTTAATCTCTTGTGGTTATTTGTATTTTCCAGTTGTTTTAAGCTTATTTAAGTGTATTAAACCTGTCCTAAGCATTTGGTTGAGTTTTGTGCTTATTAGCTTATTTCTAGCTTATTTGCTTATTGCTTATCTGCCCAAATCAGCTCTCCAGGCTTATTGAACTTCTGCTTTTATTTTTCATAGCTTTTAAATATTATTTTTGACTTATCCTGAATTTTTCAGATTTTTCCTAAGTCATTTAATATTTTTAATCTTTTTTATTAGTTTCTATTAGTAATAAAATCATAATAAATAGAAAAATAATCAGAAAAATATAAATCCAATTTTCATAATTTTCTTTTGTCATTTATAATCTAGGAAAAATATAAATATATTTTTAGTCCTTAAGAAAAACCAAAAATAGAAATATAGTGATAGCTTCTATTTAATAGAATTTATCTTTTTAAATTTTAATTAAGTAATTTTCATTTTTATAATTTTCTTAGCTTTTTCTCATCTTATAATATTTTTAGAAAAAGTTTTAGAATTTTCTTTGTTCATTTAGTATTTTTCATAAATTTAAATAGTTTAATAAGTAAATTAAATAATAAATAATTAATAATAATTAAATAAAAAATATAAAAAAATATAATTTAAGTTTTTAAATAAGTTTTAAGTCATTTTACATTTTTAGGTTTTAATTTCATAAATTTTACTTTTTAGTCCCATTTTAGATTTTTCGTTGCGCGTTTTTAGGTTAATTAATTCGCGTTTAATTTTATTGTGCATATCTGTTTTAATTTGTTATTTAGAATTGTTAAAAAGCAAAATCAAAAGCAATCTAAATCATCAATCACTCTAATCCAAAGCTTTTCACAGTTGCCCATTCACATCTCGTTGGGAAACGATCCGGGTGATCACTTGCCTGGTTTCACACTACACACGAGTATTCGTTCTGAGACTGTTTATATTTATATATACGTTTTCAGACGGATCAAATTTTGGCGCCGCTGCCGGGGAGGTGTGCTGCGACAGTTGTATAAGTTTTAGCGATTAGTGATTCGAGATCCTTCTCCCAAGAAGTTCCTATTTCTCAAAAACAATATAAAATACAAAAATATTTTTCTTTTCTTTTCTATATATATTATTATTATTAATATTATCATATAAAAATTAAAAACCCAAAAATATTTTCCGTTTTCTTTAAATAATAACAAATAAAATATTACCATCGAGAACCAAGACTGAGTACTACCTAACTGGGGGTACGGCCATAATAAGTTCCCAAACCTAAGATAAAAACTTACCTTTGTATCACTTGCGAATATCGGCTCACCTTTGATTGATAAACAAACTATAACGGAGGTTTAAGGATAGTCTGACATTAAATTGTCGGACTGAAAGAAGCGGGTTTTTAAGGAGCATTAAGTTGCCCACCTTTGCTTCTCCGCCACTCTGTGCGTTTATCTTTTAGAGAGCTACCGTACGCTTGTTGATTATTGGTTTAAGTTCACTTGTGTTTTTTCTCGATCTTGATTTTAATTGAAAAATTTTGCTAAGTGCATGCGCACTCGTTCTTCTAGGTCATCAAGCCCTCTTCGTGAGCTTGGAAAAATACCTCGAAGACGTCGTAGACGTTCTGCTCCATCAGTCGTACCCGAGATACGGACTGATCCCAAAACCCCTATCATCATGGCAGAAGACCGCCCTATGAATGAGCTTCTCCAAGCTCCCACCACTGGTTATGGAGATGCCATTATTGTTCCAGCCATCGTGGCTGAGAATTTTGAGCTGAAAACTGGGTTGATAAACCTTGTAACATCGCGTCAATTCTATGGTTTTGAGAGGGACGATCCTCAAGATCACATTAGATGGTTCAATAAAATCACATCTACCATCAAATGCAAAAGTGTCCCTGAGGAATCAATAAAACTTCTTCTTTTCCCGTTTTCCATCGAAGGGGCAGCCCGAATTTGGCTTGACAAACAACCCCCTCGATCGATAACAACATGGGAAGATTTGGTTCAGAAATTCGTGAATGAATTCTTTCCTCCGTCTAAAACCACGTATCTAAAAAATGAAATCATGAAATTCTCTCAAAGGTTTGATGAACCATTCGGAGAAGCATGGGAGCGTTTCAAAGAATTGCTCCGCAAATGTCCTCATCACGGTTTCACCGATTTGATGCAAATGGACACTTTCTACAATGGGTTAAACCCATCTGACCAAGATTCTCTTAATGCCTCAGCTGGAGGTAATTTTCTGAGCAAATCCACTAAGGAAGCCATTGCTCTCATTGAAAATAAGTCAAAGGTCCGCACTGCACGAGCCAGACCATATAATTCTCAGGCTAGTGTTGGTCCTTCTACTTCATCTCCCGTGAGTCAGTCTAGTACTGATACTCAGCTTGCTGAACTCACGAAGGTTATTCAAGCTTTGGTTTTCTCCACACAAAAGAAAGAGTCCGCTCCGCAAACTTCTCACACTGCTGAAATAAAAAAGGTAGAAGTTTGTGTTACTTGTGGTGGCCCTCACGCTTACTACAATTGTACTGCCACCGATGGCAATGCATTTGAAGTCAAAGCTTTAGCCAGATCTTCCAATCAAGGAGGTGGTCAATACCATCCTCAAGTGGAAACAAATTACCGTGCTAGCAATCAACATGGACCACCCGGCTTTCCTTCTCCTAATAATCCAAATAGGAATAATCCTAATCAGCAAAGAGGGCAAAACACGCAGAATCAATATCATGCCCCGAACAATCAATACCCACCCCAAAGGGGTAATCAAGGGTATTCAGCTCCTAATTCCCTAAGACCTCTCTCGAGTGAGCTTGATAGCTACATCAAGGTTAATGAGACCAATATGAAGGCAATGCAAAATCAAATCTCTAATTTGAAGAATGAATTTCAGTCCTCAATACACAAGCAAGGAACTGAGCTTTCAAATAAAATCGATCATTCTCAAAGCGAAGTTAAAAATATGTTTGCCAGTCTCATGGACCATCTTAATCCACCTTCTACCTCGGGAGGTCTTCCAAGTAACACTGTTGTCAACCCAAGGGGTGAACTCAAAGCTGTCACTACACATAGTGGTAAAGCTTATGATGGACTCAAGGTGATAAAGGACCCGGTACTTCCCACTAACAATGGAAGTACTAAATACGTCCAACCTTCGGTCATCCAAAATTCTACACCCCCAATTGCTCCTCAACCGTCAAGAATAGATTCAACTCTATCACGATTTACGGTTAAAAGTTTGTCAACCAAACTTAGTGAGCAAAGATCAGCCAGATATTATTCCGAGATGCTCAATGCTGTTCCTGTCAGTGTGCTTGATGATGACAGTGATGATAACGAAGATACCACTTTCGTCAAAGCTATCACCACTAGGAGTGGTGCTGCTTATGAGGGGCCAGCTGGCCCTATTCCTCCTCGTTGTTTGAAATGGAGAAAGAGACAGAGGATACAATGGACAAACAAAGTACAGCACATGTCTATCCTCCGGTTGTCCCGAAAAAATCCAAACCAGGAGTTGTCTTTGAATCTGTTAAGACTCCTGAAGTGGTTGTCCCTAAACCCAAACCTCATATTCCTTACCCATCGCGCTTAAATGAGCAAAAGCTCCGTGATAAGGCTAGTCAACAAAATGATAAATTCTATCAAATCTTTAAAGAATTACATTTTGACATAAGCTTTGCGGATGCTACCATTCTGATGCCCAAGTTTGCATCAGCAATCAAACACTTGTTAAGCAACAAGGAAAAGCTGATTGAAATGGCTAAAACTCCGTTAAATGAGAACTGCTCAGCGGTTATCTTAAAAAAGCTTCCGGAGAAGCTTGGAGATCCTGGAAAGTTTCTACTACCTTGTGTATTTCCGGGAATGGTTGAATGCTATGCCTTAGCTGATCTAGGTGCAAGCATCAACCTGATGCCTCATTCAGTATGGAAGAAACTTTCTCTTCCTGCTCTTACTCCTACCTGCATGACTCTTGAGCTTGCAGATCGAACCATATCTCATCCTTGCGGCATTGCCGAAGATGTGTTTGTGAAAGTAGGTAAGTTCCATTTTCCAGCTGACTTTGTGGTTGTTGAATTCGACGCAGACCAAAAAGTTCCTCTGATTCTTGGAAGAGGATTCCTAAAAACGGGCCATGCTCTTATTGATGTATTTAAGCATGAGATCACTTTGCGTGTGGATAAGGAAGCTGTTACCTTTAACCATGATCAAACATCGAGGTACTCCTCAAATTTTGATTCTGCTTCGGTTAACCGAATCGATGTCATTGACATTACTTCAAAGGAGTACTCTCAAGAAAATCTTGGTTATTTTCATAATTCTGTGAGTGGGAATCCCACCACATCTTCTCAACTTATCATAGCCGACTCTTCCCCTTCTCTCACTACGGTTGAGGGAAGTGATCCCTTTTGGGATGAAGTCGATGCTTTTCTCGCTCTAGATAGTTCACCTCCGCATGAGGTTGATGATAACTATCTTGATCCTGAGGGGGATATTCTTTTTCTGGAAAATTTGTTAAACGAAGATTCATCTTCCCCTCTTCCACCAAAACAACTTCATAATGAGGAAACCAAGTCAGTTGAAAAAACTGATAAATTTCCTGAGATCAAGTTTAAGGACTTGCCTCCTCCACTTGCAATTCTTGAGGAGGAAGTTCTTGTCTTAATTGCTATTCAGATCTCTCTTCTTCCCTTCACCTACCCGGTGATTTCCCCTATCTTTCACTCATTCGGGAGTGAGGATATTACTTTTGACCCCGGCATTGTCCATCTAACATTGGTTTAAATGCCGGATTTATCTCATCGGTGTGGAACTTTCATGTACTTCAATGTGTATACAAACATCTTGAATGAAAATCCGATGGAGATGGTCTCTTCCACTTACTTCCCCATAGACTTTTAAATTGCTTTTTCTCCCGGGCTATTCAGGAACCCTTTGTTACGGTTGACCGTTCACAAGCGGTTAGCTTGCGTGATAAACCTGACTGTTCGGGAGGAATCAACTCAATTCGGGGTCGAGTCAAGCTAGCGACTCGGGAATCAAAAACAGTAGCATATATATGGGTTTTCACCCATGTTTCACCTAAGTGTGGGGGAGATGCCCCACATGTTGTAAATATGTACAGTCCAAAAAAAAAAAAAAAAAAAAAAAAAGTGTATATATATAAAATAATGGCTATAAGTATTTCCCTTTCACGTTCTAAGTGTTGGTTTAACAACCGGTTCTTTGAATATTGAGGGCAATATTCAGTTCTAAGTGTGGGGGGGAATTCTTGCGAATTTGATTAAATGTACCATCTAGTACCCCCATTTTAGCCAAAATTTTAAAATTTTTTCTCACTTAGAACGCAATAAATGGTTATCAGTCCGCCATGTCTAACACACATAAGGATTGGCTAATCCAGGAGCAAACGGCTCTTGGTAAAGATATATCAAATCCGTTTATGGCTTACAATTTGCCGAAAATTGTATGGTATTCGACTCACCATATCTTCATAAGTGAAGAGTTGGCTAGCCCGCAAGGTTATGGCTTGTGGTTAAGGCAGTGAAAATCCATGATTGGTAATCAGCTCACCAAAGATAATATTGATAATTTATCTAAGAATTGGCTAGTCCAGAAGCAAACGGCTTTTGGTAAAGACAAATCAAAACCGTTGACAGCTGATGGTTTGCTCAAAATCATTTGGTTATCATTGTACCAAAGTATCACATACTAAAACATTGGCTACTCCAGAAGTGATGGCTTTTGGTAAAGAGAAAAATCCATTAAAACTTCATAAAAGATTGCTAGGGACTAGCAATAGTTTAGTGTGGGGGATTGATGAGTGTCTAAATACTCATCATTTTTACCTAATCTGAGCTGCCAAAACATCCAAAAACTCTCAGAAATGCATCAAAATACTGAAATTATCCCAGAATTGTGTTTTATATGTTTCAGATGCAAAATATTTAAAAACAGATAAAAAACGAACAAAGTTTGCATAATTGGCAGTTTCAGTCCCTCAACTTTCAAAAGTTGTCAAAGCTAGTCCCTGGTTGTTCTAATAACAGGAAAAGTCATCAAAGGTCCTTTAAGAATCATAAAATTACATAATAAGTCCTTTGGTGCAAAGTTTCATAAAATTACAAGTTTAGTCCCTCAACTTTGAAAAATGTCAAAAATGGTCCTTAAGGTTTTTAAAATTGGAAAATTATCAAATTTAATCCTTGTACTATTGAAACTTGGCAATATTAATCCTTTTGATAACCTTTGGAAAGTTGTCATTTTCAGTCCCTCAAAAATCCAAAATTACAAAATGGTCCTTGTGCTTATTTCTAAAAAACCAAATCCGGATCCTAAATTAATAAAAACCCAACACCCTATTAAACTAAACCCAACCCATCCTAATTATCTAAACCCAGCCCAACCAAGCCCAATCCTTTATTAATACAACCCGACCCAACCCGGCCTGGTATTTAAAACCAGAGTTTGACTCTGGTCAAACTCCCTTCTTCCTCACAACCCCGCCAAACCACCCTCACCCATAGTATCTCTGCAAAACCACCCCCCATCCAATCCCACTCACCTAACAATGCCAAAAGCTTTAAAAGCTTCTTCTCCACCTCTCCAAATGCATTTAATGCTATTAACCTGCTCAAATCCACTATATCTAATTTTGGCGCCAAAATGATGAATCAATGGCTGAGATCGATTTGGAGCAATTCAAGGGTGCAGAAGAGATCAAGATGTCGACTTAGGGTTTCCCAGTTGTATTTTGTATAAATAGAACAATGTAATAGGAAATTCGTAGTAGTTAATTTTTACTTAAAATCGTTTTTAATTAATTGTCATTTCCTTATTGTAATTTTCATTCCAGTCATCAATATAGTCACTTTACAGTTTATTTGATCTCTTTTTAATATATCTTGTCTTTATTTTCAGTCACTTTACAATTTCATGCTTTACTGTGATTCGAATTAATTTAAATGTTGTTTGGAAATACTTATTATCTGTTTACATAAGCTCATATAAGCTAATTATAGCTTACTGTGAGCTTATGTTAGTGTAATCCTGTTCTATTTCAAGAAATCAATAAAAGTCAACAAAAGTCAAAACTGAGGCCAAGAAGCTTTTCTGGGTGGACAAGCTAATTCAGGAAGCTTTTTGTGGTTTTCTAGATTGTTTTTAACAAGCTAGATGGTTCTGTTCTGTGCATGCTATTCCTATAGCCACTCTCTCAGTTGTAAGCTTTTGATCCAAATTAGCTTATTTTACCATTTCACTGTATAAATGCTTATTTATAGCTTACTATCATTAATTTGTGCTTATTGTTAGTTTCTAATTGTATTTCATCAATATTGTCAGTATCAATTAGCTTGTTTCATTTCTTTTCTTAAAAACTTAAAAAAATCCAAAAATAGCAAATCTAGCATAGCTTATTCTATTGCTTAATTTTGTTTTGAAAGTTGCTTATCATAGTTCTTATAAGTTTGTTTATTCATAAAAGTCAGCAATCATTGGTCAAATAACTTAGTTCCTTTGAAAATTCACATCAGGCAACTTAGAAAGGAGTGTTTGGTTTAGTAGTCAAACCAGGTCAAACCTTGGTTTTACTGTACATTGACCATTTCCCCAACTTTGTTCAAGCTTATTTTGACCATTATAAGTTGTTTTAAGGATTTAATAAGTCATTTCAATAAAAAGTCCACATTTGAATGCCCTATGCAATTTTTAGACTTTGAAAAGCTCATACAAGCCATTAATAGTCACAAGCTCTTTTGGCCTTTGTTTTTGGTTCCTCTGAGTTCCATTTGGTCCAATTAGAGTATCCCCAAAAGTTGGTTAAAGTTGCTTTGGTGTTGTGCTTGTCTGCACAAAATCTGCACAACAGCAGACTGAGTGCTTTTTGGCTGCTGATCTAAGCCACTTTGTGGCTTATCCACATAAGCTCATGCCCTGTTCTTTGTGTTTTTCAATAGCCCACAATGCTAGCTTACTTTTGCCCCCATAATATTGCATCTCAGTGCTTATTTAGACTGCTTAAATTGCCTTTAAAGTTGGCCAATTTCTGAGTTTTCTGTTTGAGTTTCACAACTGCATAGGTTCTTATCTTGTTAATATCTTGTGCTTATTTGTATTTTCCAGTTGTTTTAAGTTTATTTAAGTGTATTAAACCTGTCCTAAGCATTTGGTTGAGTTTTGTGCTTATTAGCTTATTTCTAGCTTATTTGCTTATAGCTTATCTGCCCAAATCAGCTCTCCAGGATTATTGAACTTCTGCTTTTATTTTTCATAGCTTTTAAATATTATTTTTGACTTATCCTGAATTTTTCAGATTTTTCCTAAGTCATTTAATATTTTTAATCTTTTTTATTAGTTTCTATTAGTAATAAAATCATAATAAATAGAAAAATAATCAGAAAAATATAAATCCAATTTTCATAATTTTCTTTTGTCATTTATAATCCAGGAAAAATATAAATATATTTTTAGTCCTTAAGAAAATCCAAAAATAGAAATATAGTGATAGCTTCTATTTAATAGAATTTATCTTTTTAAATTTTAATTAAGTAATTTTCATTTTTATAATTTTCTTAGCTTTTTCTCATCTTATAATATTTTTAGAAAAAGTTTTAGAATTTTCTTTGTTCATTTAGTATTTTTCATAAATTTAAATAGTTTAATAAGTAAATTAAATAATAAATAATTAATAATAATTAAATAAAAAATATAAAAAAAATATAATTTAAGTTTTTAAATAAGTTTTAAGTCATTTTACATTTTTAGGTTTTAATTTCATAAATTTTACTTTTTAGTCCCATTTTAGATTTTTCGTTGCGCGTTTTTAGGTTAATTAATTCGCGTTTAATTTTATTGTGCATATCTGTTTTAATTTGTTATTTAGAATTGTTAAAAAGTAAAATCAAAAGCAATCTAAATCATCAATCACTCTAATCCAAAGCTTTTCACAGTTGCCCATTCACATCTCGTTGGGAAACGATCCGGGTGATCACTTGCCTGGTTTCACACTACACACGAGTATTCGTTCTGAGACTGTTATATTTATATATACGTTTTCAGACGGATCAAATTTTGGCGCCGCTGCCGGGGAGGTGTGCTGCGACAGTTGTATAAGTTTTAGCGATTAGTGATTCGAGATCCTTCTCCCAAGAAGTTCCTATTTCTCAAAAACAATATAAAATACAAAGATATTTTTCTTTTCTTTTCTATATATATTATTATTATTAATATTATCATATAAAAATTAAAAACCCAAAAATATTTTCCGTTTTCTTTAAATAATAACAAATAAAATATTACCATCGAGAACCAAGACTGAATACTACCTAACTGGGGGTACGGCCATAATAAGTTCCCAAACCTAAGATAAAAACTTGCCTTTGTATCACTTGCGAATATCGGCTCACCTTTGATTGATAAACAAACTATAACGGAGGTTTAAGGATAGTCTGACATTAAATTGTCGGACTGAAAGAAGCGGGTTTTTAAGGAGCATTAAGTTGCCCACCTTTGCTTCTCCGCCACTCTGTGCGTTTATCTTTTAGAGAGCTACCGTACGCTTGTTGATTATTGGTTTAAGTTCACTTGTGTTTTTTCTCGATCTTGATTTTAATTGAAAATTTTGCTAAGTGCATGCGCACTCGTTCTTCTAGGTCATCAAGCCCTTTTCGTGAGCTTGGAAAAATACCTCGAAGACGTCGTAGACGTTCTGCTCCATCAGTCGTACCCGAGATACGGACTGATCCCGAAACCCCTATCATCATGGCAGAAGACCGCCCTATGAATGAGCTTCTCCAAGCTCCCACCACTGGTTATGGAGATGCCATTATTGTTCCAGCCATCGTGGCTGAGAATTTTGAGCTGAAAACTGGGTTGATAAACCTTGTAACATCGCGTCAATTCTATGGTTTTGAGAGGGACGATCCTCAAGATCACATTAAATGGTTCAATAAAATCACATCTACCATCAAATGCAAAAGTGTCCCTGAGGAATCAATAAAACTTCTTCTTTTCCCGTTTTCCATCGAAGGGGCAGCCCGAATTTGGCTTGACAAACAACCCCCTCGATCGATAACAACATGGGAAGATTTGGTTCAGAAATTCGTGAATGAATTCTTTCCTCCGTCTAAAACCACGTATCTAAAAAATGAAATCATGAAATTCTCTCAAAGGTTTGATGAACCATTTGGAGAAGCATGGGAGCGTTTCAAAGAATTGCTCCGCAAATGTCCTCATCACGGTTTCACCGATTTGATGCAAATGGACACTTTCTACAATGGGTTAAACCCATCTGACCAAGATTCTCTTAATGCCTCAGCTGGAGGTAATTTTCTGAGCAAATCCACTAAGGAAGCCATTGCTCTCATTGAAAATAAGTCAAAGGTCCGCACTGCACGAGCCAGACCATATAATTCTCAGGCTAGTGCTGGTCCTTCTACTTCATCTCCCGTGAGTCAGTCTAGTACTGATACTCAGCTTGCTGAACTCACGAAGGTTATTCAAGCTTTGGTTTTCTCCACACAAAAGAAAGAGTCCGCTCCGCAAACTTCTCACACTGCTGAAATAAAAAAGGTAGAAGTTTGTGTTACTTGTGGTGGCCCTCACGCTTACTACAATTGTACTGCCACCGATGGCAATGCATTTGAAGTCAAAGCTTTAGCCGGATCTTCCAATCAAGGAGGTGGTCAATACCATCCTCAAGTGGAAACAAATTACCGTGCTAGCAATCAACATGGACCACCCGGCTTTCCTTCTCCTAATAATCCAAATAGGAATAATCCTAATCAGCAAAGAGGGCAAAACACGCAGAATCAATATCATGCCCCGAACAATCAATACCCACCCCAAAGGGGTAATCAAGGGTATTCAGCTCCTAATTCCCTAAGACCTCTCTCGAGTGAGCTTGATAGCTACATCAAGGTTAATGAGACCAATATGAAGGCAATGCAAAATCAAATCTCTAATTTGAAGAATGAATTTCAGTCCTCAATACACAAGCAAGGAACTGAGCTTTCAAATAAAATCGATCATTCTCAAAGCGAAGTTAAAAATATGTTTGCCAGTCTCATGGACCATCTTAACCCACCTTCTACCTCGGGAGGTCTTCCAAGTAACACTGTTGTCAACCCAAGGGGTGAACTCAAAGCTGTCACTACACATAGTGGTAAAGCTTATGATGGACTCAAGGTGATAAAGGACCCGGTACTTCCCACTAACAATGGAAGTACTAAATACGTCCAACCTTCGGTCATCCAAAATTCTACACCCCCAATTGCTCCTCAACCGTCAAGAATAGATTCAACTCTATCACGATTTACGGTTAAAAGTTTGTCAACCAAACTTAGTGAGCAAAGATCAGCCAGATATTATTCCGAGATGCTCAATGCTGTTCCTGTCAGTGTGCTTGATGATGACAGTGATGATAACGAAGATACCACTTTCGTCAAAGCTATCACCACTAGGAGTGGTGCTGCTTATGAGGGGCCAGCTGGCCCTATTCCTCCTCCGTTGTTTGAAATGGAGAAAGAGACAGAGGATACAATGGACAAACAAAGTACAGCACATGTCTATCCTCCGGTTGTCCCGAAAAAATCCAAACCAGGAGTTGTCTTTGAATCTGTTAAGACTCCTGAAGTGGTTGTCCCTAAACCCAAACCTCATATTCCTTACCCATCGCGCTTAAATGAGCAAAAGCTCCGTGATAAGGCTAGTCAACAAAATGATAAATTCTATCAAATCTTTAAAGAATTACATTTTGACATAAGCTTTGCGGATGCTACCATTCTGATGCCCAAGTTTGCATCAGCAATCAAACACTTGTTAAGCAACAAGGAAAAGCTGATTGAAATGGCTAAAACTCCGTTAAATGAGAACTGCTCAGCGGTTATCTTAAAAAAGCTTCCGGAGAAGCTTGGAGATCCTGGAAAGTTTCTACTACCTTGTGTATTTCCGGGAATGGTTGAATGCTATGCCTTAGCTGATCTAGGTGCAAGCATCAACCTGATGCCTCATTCAGTATGGAAGAAACTTTCTCTTCCTGCTCTTACTCCTACCTGCATGACTCTTGAGCTTGCAGATCGAACCATATCTCATCCTTGCGGCATTGCCGAAGATGTGTTTGTGAAAGTAGGTAAGTTCCATTTTCCAGCTGACTTTGTGGTTGTTGAATTCGACGCAGACCAAAAAGTTCCTCTGATTCTTGGAAGAGGATTCCTAAAAACGGGCCATGCTCTTATTGATGTATTTAAGCATGAGATCACTTTGCGTGTGGATAAGGAAGCTGTTACCTTTAACCATGATCAAACATCGAGGTACTCCTCAAATTTTGATTCTGCTTCGGTTAACCGAATCGATGTCATTGACATTACTTCAAAGGAGTACTCTCAAGAAAATCTTGGTTATTTTCATAATTCTGTGAGTGGGAATCCCACCACATCTTCTCAACTTATCATAGCCGACTCTTCCCCTTCTCTCACTACGGTTGAGGGAAGTGATCCCTTTTGGGATGAAGTCGATGCTTTTCTCGCTCTAGATAGTTCACCTCCGCATGAGGTTGATGATAACTATCTTGATCCTGAGGGGGATATTCTTTTTCTGGAAAATTTGTTAAACGAAGATTCATCTTCCCCTCTTCCACCAAAACAACTTCATAATGAGGAAACCAAGTCAGTTGAAAAAACTGATAAATTTCCTGAGATCAAGTTTAAGGACTTGCCTCCTCCACTTGCAATTCTTGAGGAGGAAGTTCTTATCTTAATTGTTGTTCAGATCTCTCTTCTTCCCTTCACCTACCCGGTGATTTCCCCTATCTTTCACTCATTCGGGAGTGAGGATATTACTTTTGACCCCGACATTGTCCATCTAACATTGGTTTAAATGCCGGATTTATCTCATCGGTGTGGAACTTTCATGTACTTCAATGTGTATACAAACATCTTGAATGAAAATCCGATGGAGATGGTCTCTTCCACTTACTTCCCCATAGACTTTTAAATTGCTTTTTCTCCCGGGCTATTCAGGAACCCTTTGTTACGGTTGACCGTTCACAAGCGGTTAGCTTGCGTGATAAACCTGACTGTTCGGGAGGAATCAACTCAATTCGGGGTCGAGTCAAGCTAGCGACTCGGGAATCAAAAACAGTAGTACATATATGGGTTTTCACCCATGTTTCACCTAAGTGTGGGGGAGATGCCCCACATGTTGTAAATATGTACAGTCCAAAAAAAAAAAAAAAAAAAAAAAAGAAAAAAAAAGTGTATATATATAAAATAATGGCTATAAGTATTTCCCTTTCACGTTCTAAGTGTTGGTTTAACAACCGGTTCTTTGAATATTGAGGGCAATATTCAGTTCTAAGTGTGGGGGGGAATTCTTGCGAATTTGATTAAATGTACCATCTAGTACCCCCATTTTAGCCAAAATTTTAAAATTTTTTCTCACTTAGAACGCAATAAATGGTTATCAGTCCGCCATGTCTAACACACATAAGGATTGGCTAATCCAGGAGCAAACGGCTCTTGGTAAAGATATATCAAATCCGTTTATGGCTTACAATTTGCCGAAAATTGTATGGTATTCGACTCACCATATCTTCATAAGTGAAGAGTTGGCTAGCCCGCAAGGTTATGGCTTGTGGTTAAGGCAGTGAAAATCCATGATTGGTAATCAGCTCACCAAAGATAATATTGATAATTTATCTAAGAATTGGCTAGTCCAGAAGCAAACGGCTTTTGGTAAAGACAAATCAAAACCGTTGACAGCTGATGGTTTGCTCAAAATCATTTGGTTATCATTGTACCAAAGTATCACATACTAAAACATTGGCTACTCCAGAAGTGATGGCTTTTGGTAAAGAGAAAAATCCATTAAAACTTCATAAAAGATTGCTAGGGACTAGCAATAGTTTAGTGTGGGGGATTGATGAGTGTCTAAATACTCATCATTTTTACCTAATCTGAGCTGCCAAAACATCCAAAAACTCTCAGAAATGCATCAAAATACTGAAATTATCCCAGAATTGTGTTTTATATGTTTCAGATGCAAAATATTTAAAAACAGATAAAAAACGAACAAAGTTTGCATAATTGGCAGTTTCAGTCCCTCAACTTTCAAAAGTTGTCAAAGCTAGTCCCTGGTTGTTCTAATAACAGGAAAAGTCATCAAAGGTCCTTTAAGAATCATAAAATTACATAATAAGTCCTTTGGTGCAAAGTTTCATAAAATTACAAGTTTAGTCCCTCAACTTTGAAAAATGTCAAAAATGGTCCTTAAGGTTTTTAAAATTGGAAAATTATCAAATTTAATCCTTGTACTATTGAAACTTGGCAATATTAATCCTTTTGATAACCTTTGGAAAGTTGTCATTTTCAGTCCCTCAAAAATCCAAAATTACAAAATGGTCCTTGTGCTTATTTCTAAAAAACCATATCCGGATCCTAAATTAATAAAAACCCAACACCCTATTAAACTAAACCCAACCCATCCTAATTATCTAAACCCAGCCCAACCAAGCCCAATCCTTTATTAATACAACCCGACCCAACCCGGCCTGGTATTTAAAACTAGAGTTTGACTCTGGTTAAACTCCCTTCTTCCTCACAACCCCGCCAAACCACCCTCACCCATAGTATCTCTGCAAAACCACCCCCCCATCCAATCCCACTCACATAACAATGCCAAAAGCTTTAAAAGCTTCTTCTCCACCTCTCCAAATGCATTTAATGCTATTAACCTGCTCAAATCCACTATATCTAATTTTGGCGCCGAAATGATGAATCAATGGCTGAGATCGATTTGGAGCAATTCAAGGGTGCAGAAGAGATCAGAGATGTCGACTTAGGGTTTCCCAGTTGTATTTTGTATAAATAGAACAATGTAATAGGAAATTCGTAGTAGTTAATTTTTACTTAAAATCGTTTTTAATTAATTGTCATTTCCTTATTGTAATTTTCATTCCAGTCATCAATATAGTCACTTTACAGTTTATTTGATCTCTTTTTAATATATCTTGTCTTTATTTTCAGTCACTTTACAATCTCATGCTTTACTGTGATTCGAATTAATTTAAATGCTGTTTGGAAATACTTATTATCTGTTTACATAAGCTCATATAAGCTAATTATAGCTTACTGTGAGCTTATGTTAGTGTAATCCTGTTCTATTTCAAGAAATCAATAAAAGTCAACAAAAGTCAAAACTGAGGCCAAGAAGCTTTTCTGGGTGGACAAGCTAATTCAGGAAGCTTTTTGTGGTTTTCTAGCTTGTTTTTAACAAGCTAGATGGTTCTGTTCTGTGCATGCTATTCCTATAGCCACTCTCTCAGTTGTAAGCTTTTGATCCAAATTAGCTTATTTTACCATTTCACTGTATAAGTGCTTATTTATAGCTTACTATCATTAATTTGTGCTTATTGTTAGTTTCTAATTGTATTTCATCAATATTGTCAGTATCAATTAACTTGTTTCATTTCTTTTCTTAAAAACTTAAAAAAATCCAAAAATAGCAAATCTAGCATAGCTTATTCTATTGCTTAATTTTGTTTTGAAAGTTGCTTATCATAGTTCTTATAAGTTTTTTATTCAATAAAAGTCAGCAATCATTGGTCAAATAACTTAGTTCCTTTGAAAATTCACATCAGACAACTTAGAAAGGAGTGTTTGGTTTAGTAGTCAAACCAGGTCAAACCTTGGTTTTACTGTACATTGACCATTTCCCCAACTTTGTTCAAGCTTATTTTGACCATTATAAGTTGTTTTAAGGATTTAATAAGTCATTTCAATAAAAAGTCCACATTTGAATGCCCTATGCAATTTTTAGACTTTGAAAAGCTCATACAAGCCATTAATAGTCACAAGCTCTTTTGGCCTTTGTTTTTGGTTCCTCTGAGTTCCATTTGGTCCAATTAGAGTATCCCCAAAAGTTGGTTAAAGTTGCTTTGGTGTTGTGCTTGTCTGCACAAAATCTGCACAACAGCAGACTGAGTGCTTTTTGGCTGCTGATCTAAGCCACTTTGTGGCTTATCCACATAAGCTCATTCCCTGTTCTTTGTGTTTTTCAATAGCCCACAATGCTAGCTTACTTTTGCCCCCATAATATTGCATCTCAGTGCTTATTTAGACTGCTTAAATTGCCTTTAAAGTTGGCCAATTTCTGAGTTTTCTGTTTGAGTTTCACAACTGCATAGGTTCTTATCTTGTTAATCTCTTGTGCTTATTTGTATTTTCCAGTTGTTTTAAGCTTATTTAAGTGTATTAAACCTGTCCTAAGCATTTGGTTGAGTTTTGTGCTTATTAGCTTATTTCTAGCTTATTTGCTTATTGCTTATTTGCCCAAATCAGCTCTCCAGGCTTATTGAACTTCTGCTTTTATTTTTCATAGCTTTTAAATATTATTTTTGACTTATCCTGAATTTTTCAGATTTTTCCTAAGTCATTTAATATTTTTAATCTTTTTTATTAGTTTCTATTAGTAATAAAATCATAATGAATAGAAAAATAATCAGAAAAATATAAATCCAATTTTCATAATTTTCTTTTGTCATTTATAATCTAGGAAAAATATAAATATATTTTTAGTCCTTAAGAAAAACCAAAAATAGAAATATAGTGATAGCTTCTATTTAATAGAATTTATCTTTTTAAATTTTAATTAAGTAATTTTCATTTTTATAATTTTCTTAGCTTTTTATCATCTTATAATATTTTTAGAAAAAGTTTTAGAATTTTCTTTGTTCATTTAGTATTTTTCATAAATTTAAATAGTTTAATAAGTAAATTAAATAATAAATAATTAATAATAATTAAATAAAAAATATAAAAAAATATAATTTAAGTTTTTAAATAAGTTTTAAGTCATTTTACATTTTTAGGTTTTAATTTCATAAATTTTACTTTTTAGTCCCATTTTAGATTTTTCGTTGCGCGTTTTTAGGTTAATTAATTCGCGTTTAATTTTATTGTGCATATCTGTTTTAATTTGTTATTTAGAATTGTTAAAAAGCAAAATCAAAAGCAATCTAAATCATCAATCACTCTAATCCAAAGCTTTTCACAGTTGCCCATTCACATCTCGTTGGGAAACGATCCGGGTGATCACTTGCCTGGTTTCACACTACACACGAGTATTCGTTCTGAGACTGTTTATATTTATATATACGTTTTCAGACGGATCAGTCACACTTCAAAGTCTTCAAATTTAAACAAAACATGAGGCTGCAACAAAATAACCTGGATGAAGTTGAAAGAAACAAAATCCATGAATTCTCTTCATGGCTGCTAGATATAGGTGCTGGTAAAATTGGAGAACCTGATGAAGCGGACCCACAAGATTCCTCTTGGGTTAGAATTCCTAGCGAATATCAAACACTAGACGAAGAAAATGGCATAGAACGACTCATCAATTTCATTTATGATAAAGATACAATAGAGAAGCCGACGACATATCTGTTACAGGAAAAAGCAATAGTATGCCCAAAAAATGAGACTGCTGATGTTATAAACGAGAAAGTCCTGTCATTGGTCAAAGGAGAGGTTACAAATTATATAAGTTCTGATGAGGCAATTCCAATAGGAAGAGAAGGTGCTGCAACTGAAATGCTGTACCCACCGGAGTATCTAAACACTCTCAAGTTCCCAGGTTTACCACCAAATACGCTTTACTTAAAAATTGGAGCTCCAATAATGCTGCTACGAAACGTTAACTTAGGAGGCGGTCTTTGCAATGGGACACGAATGATAGTAAAGAATCTCATGTCAAAATTAATCGAGGCATAAATTATTACAGGCACAAGAATTGGAGAAAAAGTCTACATCCCAAGAATCCCTTTGCCACACAAAGATCCAAACTACCCCTTCATTTTCAAAAGAAAACAGTTCCCGGTTAAAGTTTGCTATGCGATGACAATCAACAAAAGTCAGGGGCAGTCTCTAAACAAAATTGGCATCTATCTTCCGCAACCAATATTTGGTCATGGGCAATTATATGTTGCCTTATCATGAGCAACATCACCACATGGTTTAAAAATCCTTATGAAAACAGACCCTGAACACCCTCCAAATACAACAAAAAATATAGTGTATAAAGATTTTTTAAAAACAATTTCTCAAATCGATGTCCATAATATTTTATTGCATATAAAAAAATTCATTTTACAGTTTCATTAACATATAAACAATTATCGTTAACCATACATTGTTTCTTAACCTAAACATCTTTTCTTAACTTACATTTTATACATGTGCAGGATGACAACAACTAATATCAGAGATCTAAAACCAACAGATAGGGACAAGATCATAGAAGCAAAAATATACCGAGCATGGATACATCGGGACCCACCGGACACAACAGACAAAGGTTTTCGTGCAATTCTATTAGACAAACAAGTATCTTATACATGGCATAAGAAATCGACAAAAAAAGATATATACAAATATCTATTAAATAATACTTTTATACAAACAGGGAGATGCAATACAAGCAAATATGGAAGCAAGTGAAATTAGCCACTTTACCTCAATTGTTGTGCCTGGAAAGACATACCGCATATCAGGATTCACATGTATTCCGACAGAGAATTGGCAGCAGACGCTACAAAACAAAACATCACTGTCATTCACCAGATTCACAAAGTTCGATGATATAGAGAATACTGGATTTCCAAATCATTACTTAGATTTCATCTCTTATAACCAGCTACCTGGCAGAGTGGTAGATCCAAACGACAAAGCAAAAAGACCTCATCCAGTCCTCACAGGTAATAGTAATCACACTCAAATATACACTTATATATGCAACAAATTTATAAAAAAAAAATTCTTTTCCTTAATTTAACAGACTATATAGGATGCTACATGCGGTCTACTGAAACAGAAAAAATTGGCAACCCAAATAGAAACCAGGTGAGGCATTGCAAAATTGAGATCCAAAACTTAAAGTAAGTATCGTAAAGTAAATTTTATACCTTTTATAGAGTCATAAACCGAGTGGCATCATAATCCTTTTCATTTTTTCCTTACAATAGCCGTAACTCAGTTGAGTTAACATTGTGGGGCAACCTTGCTGAGACATTTTAACAAAGATGCTATTGATGCAATGGAAAAACCTGTCATAATAGTTGTTAGCTCCTGCAGAGTTTCACGATTTAGGAACAGATTACAACTTTCGGCAACACCAGCCACATACTACTACATAGATCCAAACATCCCAGAACTTGAGCAATATAAATCAGAGTAAGATGTCCATTATACTTTTTAGTGAAATATAATTTATGTACTACCTTATATATTAATAGCAGTCTATATGTTTAACAGGTACAGAGTTGTATTTAACCTCATCCCACCATTATAAGTTGTTAGGCAACCATTGAAAGACAATGAACAAGAAAAATTCCGAAACAGGTTCCCTCTTGCAATTCTTATGGCACAACCTCCACACGCTTATGCAGTAAGTTCTAATCAAATCCACCATATAGTTTCCCTCTTTTAAAAAACTTAAACTTAAAAAACTGATATAAAACACAGGGAATTCGCTTTACCTGTGAAGGAACCATAACAAGCCTCAACACATCACGAGAATGGTACTATAAATCCTGCACCAATTGTTCCGTAAAAGTTGACAAGAATGGAGACGCTTATGAATGCAGGATCCATGGGTCAGTCCTATCTCCAGCAAACATGTAACAATTTAGTTAGCAAAAAGGTTAAATGCTTACACTGAACTAACACAATTAATTTAAATAAGCATATACAATTTCAAAGCATACATCACAGACACAGCAATGATGACATTTTTCACACCCAAAGCAAATGACATAGTTGGCACTGACTGCGACTCATTAGTTGCATCACTAGAAAACCCAGACCCCAAACAATTCCCAGAACAAATAAAAGCAATTATTGGAAAAACACACATTTTCCAGTTTCACTATAACACAACTGCCAAACAAGGACCACCAGATTTTATTTTCAATGAAATCTTAGACAAACCCGAGACACCAAAATAGCTAGAAGCAACAGCATCAGGTACAAACAATAATAAAAACAACATAATGTATAATCCACTTAGGAAACATATCATATCTAAACACTTTCTTATTTCTTTGTACCAGGATCAACTTCAGAAGCCCAGCAATATGAACCTATTGAATATGCAAAAAACACCGAACCGCCGTTGGCTGTCATTGGCGGCATTGTTACACCAACCGAACCAACCATTACGGAAACACCAGAAAGAACAGCAACACAACAAGAACATTCAGAAGGTAATGCTCTTTTCGGATTTTCCACATAGTTTCATAAAATATTAGATACAGTAAAAGAAAGAAAAAAAATAGCAAGCCCTTACTAGTTAACAAAATGCTGACAAATCATTAATTTTTTTCCTAAATCCTAATTTGAATTTTTCTTTGCTACTGCAGAAATGGCAACACCACCATCTGCATACACAGGTATGCAAACCAGATCGAAAACAGAAGCGAGCTCCGAAAACACTCGCAAAACAACCAAACGACCACTGTAACAGAGGAACCATCAGACAGGAAAAGAAAGAAAACTTAATATGCACAATATTGCAATGACTCATGCTTTTGCTGACTGCTACGGCCTACTAAAGTGCAGTCTAAAAACAACCACCTATGTAAATATCTATCAATACTACTAATTATCCTGTACAATAACTTATGTAAATATATGCAAGTACTAGCACCGGTTATGCGCACCTACTTTTTCCATCAAGCAGATGTATAACACTCTATTTTGTATAACCACTATGAACAATCATGTACACAAACCTATCCTATTCAGTGGTTATTACAATCTATATTTGTTGCGCCAATTTGTTTAACAACATTCTCTTTAAAAAACATATAATAACAAAACCACAAACCATATCTTACAAACATGAAAACAAAAATTACACCACACTATAACAACAGATCATGAAACTTAACAACCAACCACAACAAAATAAGCTAATGCAGTATTACAACCATTTATACATGACAATTCTCCAAAAAAGGAACTTTCAAAAACAGAGACTTAAACAAAAGTTCACATGTGATAAGAGTTTCGATGGCTGTTCTTACTTATTTATCTATTCTTCAATTCTGAAACAACTATACTAATAGTTAATCATTTAACTATTCTTAACTTTTCATTAACAATATGAAATTTGCACATTCAAATATCAAATGTTTTACGTAGTTATAATAAAAATGATTAAATTTTCACTTCAGTAACAATAGCTCATCAAAAAAACAATCAGGTGCCTTCTTCTTCTGTCATCAACTAAAAGTTCAGCTATACTCCTTAAAAATTGTATATTGGTTAATACTACAACTCATGTACACAAACCTATCCTATTCAGTGGTTATTACAATCTATATTTGTTGCGCCAGTTTATTTAACAACATTCTCTTTAAAAAACATATAATAACAAAACCACAAACCATATCTTACAAACATGAAAACAAAAATTACACCACACTATAACAACAGATCATGAAACTTAACAACCAACCACAACAAAATAAGCTAATGCAGTATTACAACCATTTATACATGACAATTCTCCAAAAAAGGAACTTTCAAAAACAGAGACTTAAACAAAAGTTCACATGTGATAAGAGTTTCGATGGCTGTTCTTACTTATTTATCTATTCTTCAATTCTGAAACAACTATACTAATAGTTAATCATTTAACTATTCTTAACTTTTCATTAACAATATGAAATTTGCACATTCAAATATCCAATGTTTTACGTAGTTATAATAAAAATGATTAAATTTTCACTTCAGTAACAATAGCTCATCAAAAAAACAATCAGGTGCCTTCTTCTTCTGTCATCAACTAAAAGTTCAGCTATACTCCTTAAAAATTGTATATTGGTTAATACTACAACTCCTCGCAAAATGCAACAACTCCTTAGCTCATAAATAATCAATCAACCATATTCACTCTAAACCTATATATCAATACCAACATTGCAACATCAAAATAGATTAACCACAATTAATACAGCTAATACTTTGACACAATATAACACTTCACCATATAAACAAATAATCTTACACAACAGAATGACATAAAAACTTATACTTTTATTCATATTTACACATCCATTCAACAAATTCCAGCTACACTGAAACTTTGTTACAGTCAAAATACATACCATTAATTAACTACAACTTTCCAACACAAACAAAGTTCCGGTGAATACATACCATTAACTACCTACAACTTCCCAACACAAAAAAATTCCAGCTACACCGGAACTTTGTTATAGTCAAAATACATACCATTAACTAACTACAACTTCCCAACACGCCTACATCCAAACCTAACCTTTTTACCAAACAAACTAACACAAAAGATTGCTGCACTTCAACAGATTTACCCATACAAACCACTCAGAGACAAACAAACTTATTTTAATTTCCTAATTTTCTTGATTATTCTGGATTTCTCACCAACACGTAAAGCAGCAGCATGACTCATCTGGATCAAATGGCCAATTTCAGCAAAATCCTCTTGCTCCGCATCCTTCAAATCTGCAAGACACTCATCCAGAACAGCCTCCCTCATAAACTTCTTCAGCTCAACAATTATTTCATGCCTATGTTCAACCCTAGCATGTATCTCTTCAATCATTTCATTATAGGTTTTTTGATCACCCTCATATGCCTTCTCCCGCGAAAAAATAGTATGAAGAACCCTATCAATTCGTCGGTCACCAATTTGATGCGCAATTTCTAAACATTTTGGAAACGTAGGAGCCATATCGTTAATTCTTATTAGGGTTTCATTAAATCTATACGGGAAACAGAAACCCTTGTACACCCTATATACCCAAATGTATCGAACAAAAAAAAAGAGCCCCTACAACTTAGACCGTAAAAACAAAATAATGGCCCAATAAGGAAATATATATATATATATATATATATATATATATATATATATATATATATATATATATATATATATATATAGTGTAGAGTTATTTTCAGAACCATAAAAAGGTCGAGAACTGCAAGAACCAATCTGAGCCATTTATTTTTTGATCAATGGCCAAAAATATTGGTGGCATAATAGTAATAAATTTAAATATCAAGTTACATTTTAAAAAGGATGGAAGGGCATTTACGTAACTTTGTATCACTCTAAAAAAATGCATTATTAATCTACATCTCTTCAATTTTTTAACCTAGTAACTGCCTCCTCTCATTAACAAAAATGTCAGCCGCCACCCCTAACATCATCTATTAGTTTTCTCCTGCGATTCTTCCATCCTCAAAATGACGATCAAAAACCAGAAGATGGTGTTATCCTTAATCTTTTCGAATCAGATCCATCACATGCTTACTTTTTTCATCTCCTCCCATCTTTTAACCGACGAACGGCCCACTACCATCCACAGATCCAAAAATCGTCCTCTTGTAAACGTCATATTTGAATCCGCCCTTGATTTATTGGCTGGAATGAGATGCCCTACTTTTTCACCCTTCTTGTTCTTTTTTTCAAGATCGAACTTCTGAAGAAATAAACGTTTTCCATCTGTCTTTTATTTATAGAATTACAATTGATAAATCTGATGAAGACTACTCAATAAATAAAAAAGATGGAGGCCCGTGGTAGATTTTATTTTTATCGAGGTATGATATTCCATTCTTAGGCAATTTGTTATTTTATCTTCAAAAAATTGATAGTGTTAAATTGCAACATCAACTATAATTCTTAGGCAATATGTATGATTAAAAAAATGGATATGTACGATTAAATTGCATCATCAATTGTAATTGATAGTGTTGTTAAATTGATAGTGTCAAAAAAGTGATATTCTATTCTTAGGCGATATGTATGATTAAAAAATGGTATTATATGTTAAAATGCAGTATCTGTTGTTTGATTTGAATGTGGCCAATACTGGCCATTAAGCATGTTTAAAGAAAAATAATACTAGTAATTAAAAGGATGGCACTCTAATTAATTTGACGTGAAGCTTCACCCATTACCAAATAGATGTTAAAATGGTGTGCATATGTATTTAATCAATGAAAATGGTGTGCATATGTATTTTAAGCTTTAGTCAATGAAAATGGTGTGCATATGTATTTAATCAATGAAAATGGTGTGCATATATGTTTTAATATAATTATTTGTATGTGTTTAAATGGAATGGTGCATATTTAATCAATGAAAATGGTGTGCATATGTATTTTAAGTTTGATATAGAATCAAGAAAAGATGTATGCATATATGTTTTAAATTGCGCAAACCTGATGATATTTGTTTGAATATACTTGTAGATTTGTTGAAGACGATGATGAAATTCAAGAGGATAAAAATACATGTACATGGCTCAACACTACGAGTATATGTTGAATAAAGATGATGAAAATACATGTGCATGGTAGGCTACGTGTACCAAGTGAACTAAGACGATGAAAATACATGTGCATGGTTCAAGAATACGCCTACCTAGTGAACAAAGACAATGAAAATATATATGCATGGTTCAAGATTACGCATACCTAGTGAACAAAGACGATGCAAATATAAGTGCATATTTAAGTCTGAGGCTAATATTGTATAAAATGATGGTTGCACATGTATATAATTAGCAATATATAGAGTATTTTCTTTTTTCTGAAGAAGAATATTGTACATTTTTTTTCTCATTCCATGCATATAGAACATTACGTCTTGAATATATAAAATCTAACATGAAGACAATTCATAATAATTGTGCTTGCAATACATTATAAGCCATACACATACGCACACCTAAATTTTGCCAAAAAAAACACATACGCACCTTATTTTTTGAAACAGTACATGCTGGAAAAAATAAATTATTAAAAAAAAAAATTAAATTCCTAAAATTTAGGAACTAAAAAAAACGTTTTTATTAGAAAAATCAAAAAGAAAATAAAAATGTAATTTTACCATTATACCTTTTTGAATTAAATAATAAAAATAAATATCTAAAAAAATCTGATTGATTGATGCTGGTTCTCGCAGTTCTCGACCTTTTCTTGATTTTGAAAAGAACCCTACCCTATATATATATATATATATATATATATATATATATATATATATATATATATATATATATATATATATATAGTGAGACTTTCTTGTGAGAACCATCTTATCTGCGAGAACTGACAGAACCACAAAAAACATACATGCACGCCTTCAATAATTGTATTTTTGCACATATGTTCTAAAAACAACATATATGTTTTTTTTTAAAAACATGGTTGTTCTAAAGAATTTGATAAGAAATTGGAAATACAAAATTTTTCTTTGAAGGTGTGCATGTATGTTCTTATAGGGCGTGCAATGACAATATTGCAGCCGTGTGTAAGGTTTTTGTGAAAAAAAATGATGAGTTCATGATGATATTGAAGAACATAGGTGGATACTTACGATTATTAATGATTTGCATGTATTTTTATTTTATTTTAAAAGGCGTGCATGTATGTTTTTGATGGTTCTGTCAGTTATCGCAGATAAGATAGTTTTCGCAAGAAAGTCTCCCTATATATATATATATATATATATATATATATATATATATATATATATATATATATAAGCCCAAATTACACAAAATAAAATAACAAAAAACAAACAAAACACAAAAAAGAAAAAAAACCAATAACAAATGACTCATTTTGTCACAAAATTTAACACGTTTATAAAAACAAAGAAACAAAACATCCAAAAAACACTACTACAACATTTTTAAAACTTAAAAAAATACATTGAAATCCTATTAAAAACACACAAATAGATAACAGAACAATGTTGCAAAATAACATAAACCTACAACGCGCAAAACACAAACCGTACCACAAACAATACATATCTACACACTCCCGCAGCAACGCGCGGGTTACCAAAAAAGAAGATTTTATTTGAGAGAGTGTATCGTGAAGGACATTTCATCAAACATTGAATATCTTAAAAAATGTAAAACACGATAGCAATTTGAGAATCTAACGACGTGAAGGCTGATCTCCGACACAATCCCATATACGAAATCCAATATATTGGTTGATTTAATGATGGATTTCCAGAAGAGAAGATTTCAAATGCTGGCGTTTGTTGTTGGCTATATGTCCCTCAGTTTCATTGGTACGTACATAATTTTTAGTCATTCTCATGTAATTTTTCTTACTTTTTCAATAATTTAAATATTTATATCCTTCCAAATTATCGTTAATTGTCACATTTTTTTGAGGAATTTTTGGAGAACAATCTTGTGATGTTTCTAATAATTAAATTGTGGGACTGTCCGATCCATTTCCTTATTTTAGTTATTTAAATTATTTATGTTGTTAATTGGGTCAATTATTTGTTAGTGAAATTGGTTCTTGAACGATTGTGATGATTAAGCACATAAGAAGTTATAAGAGCACTAATCCCGAATGAATAACATATATATGTATTGGCGCTCTAGCAGCAGATCTCGCTTCCTGCTAGCAATAATTCATGGGGAAACAATTCTTCGATCTGTTTGTGCATGTGTATGTGCATGTAGATTTACAATTCTTTTTAAGGAGTTAACCTGTTACTATTTTTTATTGTGAATCATCTGTCAACTGGATGAAGTATACCGAACTTTAAGGCATGACTATATTTTAGACATAAGCTAATAATCATATCTGACGAATATGCATCGTGAAACAAAGCACCGTAACATTGATGTTTAAAGTCATGACCGTTTGTTCAATTCATGCAACAATGTGATGAGGTATGGCAAAACAAATATTAACAACCAAGAGTACGTGTCAAACCAGTTAAAGACTTGAACATGAGAAATCCAAAAATGAATACACAAAAGCACCGATGAGACCTGAATTAAATAGCTTGAGCGGGCAGCTAAAATTTTGTTATATAATCTTGCTTTGTTTCTTATGCGCATTTGATTTCCTTGTGGAGTTCATAGAAAATAAGTACATTTGAGGTGAAGGGCATAAAAAGGCCTCCTAAGATAGCCCATTATGTATAGAAGCGGTCACTGTAATAATATCTCATTTTTATTTAAATTAATGTTTAACCATCAAAACTATTTGATAACACAAGAACATGCCATTCGGAAGGACTAATCACATAGTTTGTTTGTCTGTATATAATCCATGTATGCATCTCATTCCCTGGTTTCATGGAGTTAGTGACGAGTAGTAAATAGCTTACGCTTTGTCTGAATTTGTTCTGCATATTTTCAATATTTGGCTTACTGGACTACTGGTAATATGGTCCATACATTATTTTATTGCTAAACGATTATAACACATGCCTAAATGAGAAGACCGGCTTAATGATACACTATTTAATATACACCTTCAAATATTACAGTGATTATTGCATATATTTTCACTCCAAATCATAATCTGTTCGATTATAATTAATGCAGATTAAGTTTTCTACATAAAGGCATGTACAAAACCTTTCAATTGTTGTCGTAAAACATTGTTTCTCACTCGCTTTTCCCTTCTTTTTCTAGCTGGATTATGTAGAGATATGGTTGGACAAACAGCTTCATCTCAAATTGGAAAGTTTAGCATCTTTGACTGTTTCGATGGTGGTTCTGGAACATTAGTATGTGGTGTAAAAGAGGGTGTAAAGTTATACACCAACAACATCAGGACAGTTCATGTTGAGCTGGCAAGAAATAAAGCAATCGAATCCGCAATTGCTGATGCGCTCTCACAAGGTATTGAAAGCAAAGCTGCAGCCAAACAAGCCCAGAAAGCTGGAGCCAAAGCTGCCAAAGTAGCAAATAAGAATGCCAATCGTATCTTAGGACCTATCGTTTCTTCTGGATTTGATCTTATCGAAGTCATGTATTATGAAGGAACTGTGACCGAAGGGGTTTCAAGGGGTGCAGGGACATTGTTTGGGACATATTTTGTTGGGTTTCTAGGAGAGGAAAAATTTGGAAAAATTGGATATTTGGTTGGAAGTACTTTGGGTAGTTGGATTGGAGGAAAAATCGGGCTTATGACATATGATGTTGCTAACGCTTTACATTTCTTGCTTAACATGGGTCGAGTGGAGTAACATGTGTACACCTATAGGATAAAGAGACTACTTACTTCTAAGAAAAGTATGAAGGGTTTATATGTATTCATACATTTCCGCTACTCCTGCAGAAGTTAACATCGAATTGACATACTTATTGATCCACTGAATAATATTGATGAAGTAAATGCAGTTGTCGGTTTTGGTGATTCTTTTTTGTTCAAATTACTTTACATTTTGACCAAAAGTACATATAGACTGATTCATTGGACTCCATTTAATTATACAAACTTGAACTTATTAATCGTTTAACGTTTCTTGGTGATTTTGACTTTCCATAACTATGATGAATCTTGATAATGTCAGTTTTATTGTTTTTTCTTCAACACAAGAGATGGCTAAAATATAACGCTTCCAATCAGTTGCAAACATGTCGAGCTTTTATCAAGCTACGATTTGGTCTCAGTCAAGCCTTATAAATGATGTTTTGAGATCGTGCTTACAAAGCAATCTCAAAATATATAAAGATCCGAGCTCGAGCTTATAAATGATGTTCTATGTATATTTAAATATCTATATTATACATATAGATACTAAGATTATTTGGAATATGTAAATGATGTTATATTAGATACTAGATATAATGCCCGCGCACGCGCGGGGTTTTTTCTAATCATTTTAATAAATTATTATTTTTAATTTCGGGTTTTAATTATTATAACAGGACCTTCAAAACCATTGTACTTTGATTTAGGTATTGAATTATGGTTATTTACGAATGTAGTGGGTTTTAATATTAATTAGATTTGGAGGAGATGTTCTTGCGTCAATGATTGTGCGTGAATGAATGATAAGAGATCGAGTTTGATTGATGGAGGAGGAATTTGGGAATGTTGGGACTTCAAATATTTAGTGGGAATGATACTGAATTTTTAAGTTTCAGCCCAAATCTTTGAAAAACTTGCTCCACCGTTTTCAAGTTTTAATTTTTTATATTTTGACACATATATTTTTGTAAGTTTTTATTGAATGATTACAAATCACATTTTTTTTTTTTTTTGTAGAATATGGATAAATTTAGAAGTATTTAGGCTTTTCTTATTTAATATTTAAGAAAATAATAATAATAATAATTTGATTATTACTTAATAAGGTATGATTTGATTTTTTTGAAATGTAAAAGTCCCCACTAGGGGTTTTGTTTTATTATATAAAAGATTTTGTTTTTTAGATTTAGACTTCTTAGAAATGGTTTTGGAATTATAGCTAAGTTTGTTGTAATTTTCATATACATGTTTTTTTTTTTATAAAATAAGTTTGCTTACTGTACATAATTAAGTATTGGAGCTATTCAAAGCGAACATCAATCCAATCTTATATCATCCTCGAGCCGAGCTTGTCCCTACATCATGAAACACGTGAGCTTTCGAGCCGACTTTATATAGATCAGCTCGTTTGTAACCCTACCCATAATATAGAAAGATTCAACAGTTGAACAAATACTAGTTACATAAAAGCACTCATTGATTGAGGCTTGACAACATCAGCTAGTCTTAAATACTTCGTATCATATTTTAGATATGCGGTGATTAACTTACGCAACCGCGGACCGTCATACCTAACAGATCATGCAGCAGTATTATAAAAAGAGATGTAATTGGTGATTAGTGGTGATAGAAAGTAACAGTAGTGATGGGATATTAACAGTTGTTGGTGCTTGTGATAAGCTAGAAAAAACATAAGCTGTTAGTGATATAATGTAAAGAAAGTTACTTCTGATTACGTGGGGGTTAAGTTTTCGGTTTTTAGCCAACTGATTATTGTTGTGACCAAAATTTTGTCACATCTAAACAAAACTTAATATCTTTTGATATCAGTGTCTAATGCAGACTTAATCCCCATTTGAACATAAAGCATGGTTCAAAAGAGAAAGAAAACTTCTTATAATTTCACTATCGTGTTTTATTGTATTGTGTTTGTTCGAAAGAAATAAACATTACAAACTCTGTATCTTCTTACAATCTGTAAAAAAATTAATTGAGAGTGTTTTACATCATTATGTTTTGAACTTTTACTCAAGATTGTTTTCTTTCATAACCTGTCTTATAATATAGGGCATCATTTGACATATTTTAAAATTATCTTCTAACATTTTTAATGACTATTTAATTAATTGTTGAGATTAGTTGCCATGTCTAAAAGATGGAGTAGTTACTAATCAAAACAATTAAGTGTATGAATGGTCATACTTATATTGCTACCTGATCCTTGAGGTTAGTTTTCATCCTGAAGAGTCTACTAACTCAAAACGATTAAATGCACGAAGGGTCATACTTATGACTACCTAAATGTAAGCTTTTTTTTTCTTTTTCTTTTTAATTTTTTCTTTGTAATGCAAAAGCAATGACACATAGATTGAAAGACAGAAGTTTGATATAAATCTGCAACAACTAGCGTGTATCGTTCTACTTGTTTGCACTATTTATTGAAAAAGGTTTAAATGGTGTTTGTATTACGTATGTGCATTATGAGTTTTACTAGTTATAAAATTTAAGATATTTAAACTTCCTTTAGATTGGATGTAATAGGGGAGCTTCCCCCTTAGCGTGTGGTAAGTCAATACAACATGCCCGTACAAATTTTGCATACTTGTACATGTTAGAGTTAATGGAAAAATATTAATCGTGTATGTCTAGATTCGAACACGGGACCGAGGGATTGCACACTTTACGTATGAATGATCAAGTAAATAATTAATATGTATAATTATTGTATGTATTAATTATTTGGACACGAAATGATAACTAACAGACGTTAAGTAATTAACGGAACTGACTAACGACCGTTAGAGAATAAAGGAAGGACCGTTAGTAAAATTTGGGGATTAGAATGATCTAGAATTCCTATATTTGGGACTAAATCCGATCGGCATATAGGGATTAAAACCCTAATCACCTAGCTTGTCCTCTAAGTATAGTTTTCACTATAAATACAAACCTATGGGTTATTGTTTCTTTACCTTGTGCATTGCTATAACCCTAAAAGTTTGTGTTTTCTCTTCTCTTGTTCTAAAACCGGTCGACACCCTCCTTTGGTGGTCGATCCATAAAGTTTTTGTGAAACAAAAATTGTTTTGGTTTTACGTGTTCATTCACTAGCATCAATACTTGATTGGTTATAGTACGTGTGTACAAGAGTTCGGTAATTACTTACTATAGTAATTCATCTTGGATTGTGAAACAAAAAGGTAAGGGGTTTCACGTTAATCCTATTTATTGATCAAGTGAGGTGAAGAGAAGATCGATCATTGTTCTTGCTAGGATCTTGAGGTATGTAACTATTTATTATTCGGTAATTCTTTATACATGTTAAATCAAAGATCTTGCTTCCGCTATACGTGCTTTGATGTGTTTATTTATTTAGATGATAGTCATGCTATTTAAATTCCAACAGTGGCATCACGAGCCAATTTAACATGTAATTGTAATTACCTAAACGCATAATAAAAATCAATTCCTGATTTGAACATACATGTTAAGTCGATTTTTTAGGGTTTGTTTTAACATACTAATAAAAAATCGAAAAAGAATTTAGGGTTAGGGTTTCGACTCTATTTTAACTAAGTAATTAGTTTTGTAACCCTAAATTAGGACATGTTGTGTTTATGTGTTTATTTGAGTAATAAGGGTTACGTTCCTGGTTAATCCATGATTCTTCATGCAAGGAATCATGGATTAGTGTTTCTTTTTTGTGCTACATGATTTAGATAAATCTAAAATTAGGGAAGACCTAATTAATTATATTAATGAATCGGTTATGTGCTACGTGGTATATAATTATTAAAACTTACGCGGCCAAGTAATTGGTGTCTGTGGTCCATTGGGTACAATGCGCTCGAAAACCAATGGGAGCTTTAGTAATTATATACATAAATATTCACATAGAGATTATTAATAGGATTTATCAAAAGGTTTGCATGTGGCTATATGATTTAATTGTTAAGATCATATATGTGTTATTATGTGTTTGTTTATTTTTTTGTTAAATTACTTGATCTTTTTTGTTTAAATTATCTTGAATTGTAAGCAAAAAGAGGGTAATTTTTTGTATAAAAAATAAATGAACCTAATAACTATGAAACCTTTTGTGGTAAATTATTTATTGCCAAGTCTTATGTGCCGACAGTGCTTCGCTTCGCACGGTAATTTGCTCCCTGGCGAGACTAGCAATTTAATAATTTACGACATAAATTTTTAAGCTTTAAAAATCTTAAACTTTTAATTGATTGATGCAACTGTACATAATGGTCGAAGCGGCGGACCTAATTTTGACAAACTATAAAGTGGGTATAAGGTTGGTTTCGCATTAAATTGTGGCCTTAAAGAGACTCCATTCTGTCTCTCTACTCGTCTGTGCATCAAATTAGACTTACCAAGTACAACCATTATACATGTACGAAACATCTTAAGGCAAAGTTGTAAGTTTCTCAACGCCATCAATTAAAACTTTGTTGATTTAAGTTTACGAAAGAGTAAAAGGTTTTTTACATGAAACATATGATACAAGATGAATGCATGACATCTTTGTAAATATTTTTTGATTACACACATCAAAAATTAATACCCTTAAAATTTAAGTTATATGCCACCCAATGAAACGGAAACACCTGAGATTACATGCCTTCATCACTAGCATCCTCAGCTGATGTGATGATCAAAGGATGGGAATCAAAGGGTAAATTGAGTACTTTCATTACTAGCTGTTGGAGAATGCTCTTGTCATAATAACTAATTATATGGCTAGACATATGTGAGCCTATGGGGTCACACACTTATACACAGAGACATCATTTTATAGATTGTAATTATCGTATTTACAATATATAAACGGCTATGTAACTTGGGATCTATAACAGGCCATCAAATACTAAGTTAGACTTAGTGTTTTTGGATTGGACCAACAATGGGCAAGCCCATTGAAGGCCCATATAGTGGCCGGCCTTAAGAGAGAGTAGGAGAGGCTTATTGTGTTAGATGGAGGTGCTAAGTGTAACTAAATATTGATAAGTTCAATTTAATATTGAATGAATCAATTATCTAATTAACTTACCACTATCAAAGGAGAAATTATCTCCCTCCCTCCTCCTACCTCACGGCATAAACACAAGACCCATCTAGGGTTTTGTTTTGAATCTCATCTTGTACAATTCATAGTGTATGTATTGTTATTTGATTGTTACGAGGTCATGACTAGCATCGGGTGGTGATCGATGACGTGTAGTGTGGATACACATAGAGGTGATCTACTTTGGTCACTTGGGTTTCATACACAAATCGTGGGTATAGTTGTGTTGGTGACATCCGGATCACGCTACAAAGGTATAACTTATGTGTTATTTTATTTGATTGATCATATGGCACTATGGATCCGTTGTTGGTGATGTTTATCCGCTGCGTTTATATGTTTAATATATTTATTTATTTCATACATCACCTATAGTGGTATCACGAGCCATCATATGTTGTCATATGATCATCTTGTATGCGTAAAAATGGCTAAAAACGTGTGTTTTTAATGGATTTAAGAGAATGATTTTAAAACAGCCCACAAGGCTTATTTTATGAATATAAGTCGACCTAAATGAGGTCTTAAGATCTGGACTTTTTGATCCTATGGCCATTTGTTATGCATACGTTGATTGTTTACTTGATCGGTACCCGTAAAATGGCTTAAAAACGTGTTTTTTAAGAGATTTTTAACCCGATTTCAAATCAGCCCATGAGGCTTATTTTTCTGTGGTAAAATGGTGTTAAGAAGGTCCTAATATCAGTGGGTTATGAGTCTATGGCCATTTGTCACGCGTACCATTCGGGGTTTTAATTCTTGTTAATTATTTCTTCGATTCGTTGGCTAACAATTTAATTCTTGTTATTTATTTTGTTATCCATGGAAAATACATGCATGTTTGTCCATGGAGTTAGCCAACACCTTGTCATGATCATAATTTTAATGTATTATTATGTATATATGCAAAGCCGATGAAAACCTAGACCACTTGTGCATTGTGATGTTGTGATTGTTGGTTGTTTTTCTCGTTTTGGGGTTTGCCATTGTTTCGGCACTTTTGTAATGTATTTCATTTTGGTTTTGCCATTGTTTGGGCATTTTTACAGTAGATAAAAAGTATATTAGATGTATTTTACTTTATATATATTGTAACCGAAAGCTTGGAAGCAAATGGCGAAAGAATGAAGAGTTGTAGACCGAAAGTAGCTGCTGGACACCTGTTGGGAAAACGTGATTTCCCGCTGATTGGTAAGGTATTTTTCACTAAATTTTCTGGTGCAGGTCCACAAGACATAGGGCTACAACTTTGTCAACTGGGCCGAAGCATGAGGAGGTCGTCTTCAATGACTTCTGGGCCTCGCAAAACAGAAAAACTGGGCTGGCAGATTCATAGTTTCATGTGCATTATGGGCCTTTACTTGCCCAATATTGTCTTGGGGCAAGTGGGAGCCCTCCGTGTGGTTGTGCTATATGTCCCTAGTTGACTCTTGGTTCTTGTGATGGCTCACAAGACCAAGCATAGGATTTTCATCGGTTGAGGCTTTGCATATTGTGGTTGTATGTTTGTTTGGTTGTTTCATGTGTGTTGTGACTACATGGAAACCGGAAATTGTTTTCTTAAAACTTGAAACGGAACATAAACCATTTTGAACTAAGTCTTATGATTTAGTTCAACTAAGTTTAAATATGATTTGAAACTTAAAATCATTGTTTTTCTAAATAACACTTAAACAAGTTAAGTTGTTTATTTATTTATTTGTTGCATTGTCCAAACTTATAATCCACTTAGGATTTATATTAGTCTTGAAAATGGACAACTTGACACACATAAATTAAAACAATGATTAGACTTAAGTTAAGAAAAGTTTTTTAACTTGTGCTACGAAGAATGAATGCATGCTTCTTTCGTACACGTTTTTGATCCACATCAAAACTATTTACCCGTCAAAATTTAAGTCACGCCGTCCAATTATGAGAACACTTGCAATTACCTTTTAGCATCTGGTCAGACCTAGGCTGAATTGTAACCCAAGGTGACTATTCTCCATGGTCAGACCTAGGATTATTCTCACAGTTATCAAATTGGATGACTTAATCGAGTAGTGTGGTCAGACCCTTACCCGAGGCAAAGATGGGACTAAACATGCCTACATGACACTCGTTGTTTGACACTAGATGCCATGAGTCCCATAAAGATCTAAGAGTTGTACATGTAATACAATTGGTGATCGTCGCCTACCTATTGAATCCACCATTTCTAGTAGATCAACTGCATTAATGGTCGAACCTCAATGAGGATCTTAGCCTTTTCGTAAATTAATTGTTTTAAATTATAAACATGGGGTAGTTAATTTTAAAAAGGATTAATTATCGAAAATAATAAAATTGAACTTTGTAAATTCAATTAATGCAACGCAAACCGTAAACAAGAGTTTGTTCTTTTCTTGTTAAAAGGACGAACTAAGTCATTCTTTCCTTGTAAGAAAGAGACTTATTCCTATCCTTTTTCTTCATGAGAAAAAGCCTTAATAGGAATATTTGAATTTCCCTAATTCTAATTAAACTCAAATAATACCTACTCTAGAAATCGTGATGTCTTGTAAAAGTCAAAACGGTTAAGTATGGTTACACATCTTATTCCTTCAAGGTTGTTTTATAACCCTAGTTTCGGTTTTGAAACATTGAAGAAATATAATGTAACACCCCAACCCGACAAGGGTAAAGATGTCACAATGATGGTTTCATATCAGAACAAACACAAGCATAAGACATACATAATACAATAGAATTTCAATAGTTACAATGTAAATTCCGAAAGTACAAGGTTACAATACAAAAGTTTCTAAGTCTAATTAAAGGTTCTTCTAGTCATCTTTAATAGCTAGTAAGATCTTCTAAGTCCAAAGTACTCTCCACTCATACCCAGCTTTCAAACTAAAACCTGCCGCAGGAAAAGAAATGCGGCTGAGCTACGAAAGCTCAGTGAACAGATATAACGGAAACAAAGCAGTAGTACAGGATAATGAAATATAACTGTAGTAAAGGTTATCAAGAGTAAGGTATAGGAATAAGGTAAAGGACAGATGTAAAGTAAAGTGTAAAAGGTAAGGTAAACGTAAAGGTAAAGGCAAAACAGCAATCCTCTACGAGCCCAGAACAAATCATATCAAGTAAACAAGTATACATGTATACGGAGGGGTGACCTCGGTATGCCAAGTATAATATGAGGGGATACCTCCAAGGGTTGGAGTTGCAAGCTCCCAAGAGATGAAAGACGTGTACCGCACACACCCATCAGTCATCTAATATAACAAGTAATATAATCAACAAGTCAAGTCAAGTACATATCTAGGATGCATCCATACGCCCCTGTAGGCTGCCACAATGTCTTCATCTACATGCAAGTCAAATATCAAGTCAATGGCAGGGACGGGATAGGTCATCACTTTCCTACCCAAAAGTCAAGTCATTGGTGCATCAATGACAAGGACATGAAACCCTCATGCCTAGTATGGCTCGTAGTCTCAAACTGTGGGTCAAGGTCAAGTATCAAGTATCAAGGGTTCAAGTATCAAGTTTCAAGTTTCATGTTTCAAATTCAAGTTCAGGTTTTATCAATGGGTTCAAGTCAAGTCATATATCAAGGGTTTCATATCAATGTATCAAGGTTCAAGTCAAATGGTCAAGACAAGAGATCGTAGCAAATGTTCATAGTAAAGGTTCAATCTAAAAGTTCATTTGAAAACAATCCTTTTAAAATAGTTTTTCATTAAAGAATCTTTTAAAATGGTTTTTCATAACGATAGTATTTTAAAATGGTTTTCATAAAATAGTCCTTAAAATAGTTTTCAATAAGATAGTTTTAAAAATGGTTTTCTTAAGACATTTTCATAAACGGATAAAAAGGTTTTCTCATCCAATTACAATATCAAACATATTAGGGTTCAAGTCAAGGTTTTATGGCAAGGTTCATATCAAAGTTCATAGTGGTTCAAGGCAAAGATCAAGGCAAGGGTTCAAAACAAAGGTTCAAATCTAAGGTTCACAAAACAAGGGTACATAGCAATGGTTTGGGGAATCCTAAACGAATCAAAACCCGAGATCAAGAGAACGAAGGCACCTTATTAAAAAGGGCAGAATATCTGTACCTTATACCGCAAGTGAAAACACAATATAAATGTAAAAATCAGAAGCAAACTCCTTCTTCATCGAATCTACACGAGTTCATGATCGTCTTATCAATAACTTATTTTAAATCAGATTACTTATTTTAGTCGGCTTTCGATTTTTAGTAACTTTTCAAATTGAGTAACTTTATACTTTAGGGTTATAAATGGCAATTAAATAAACTTTAAGGTTTAATCCAACCACTATGACAATTTCCAAAGTTTAAGGTTTATTTATGACATTTATCAAAGATGAGGGTTTAAATGTGTAAACTATTAAAGTTTAAGGTTTAAGGCGTAATTAATTCAAATAATGACTAACTTAGGTTTAGGACTAGTTTTAATTAGTATAGCAATTATAACTCGTTTCATGAAATCTCGAAACAAACCGACCTACACCACCTCGCACATCTTGAACACACACATACGCATTCACATCCCCGTTCACTCACACACACTTACAAGTACATGCATTACTATGGATTTGTTATGCTATATCCATGTCTCAATTTAATTATAGTACGCAGTATATGTCAAGATACAATAGTATGTTGTAGCTTTATTGCTCTTTACATTGGAGTAAATATAATTAATGAATACGTCGAATAATATGCCATTTATGTTTTACAACAGACATAATAGTTCCAGGCATGTTGCTCTTCTTTGTTTTTATTTGAATATTAAGTATAATAGGTTCATGGACTGATTTTTATTTAGTAATCATGCACTCAATATTTACGAAGGACGTGAATCGAAGGGTATACCTCTAAGACAGTCGAGATGAGGCTGGGATCGAAATTGAACCCAAACGATCAACGAACTTGATCGACACTCGAACACGAACTTGACCCTCCAACGTACGAGACCGAAACAAACTGTCCGCCACGAACCAAACTTTGTAGCGTGAAAAGAAGAATCAAAAGCAAGAGGTCGAACACCAAGCAAAATCACAGCCAATTAAACCCTAGCAGAAACACTTCGAACAACCTCTAAAAACCTTTGATCAAACACCACCTTGAACCAGGAGCAAAGCACGTCTAACACACCACGTAGAGACCACAACGAACCTCTTTTGTTGCTGTGATTTGAACCGAACAGGAATGAAGAAGAATAGCAGCAGTCGACAGAAGAAGATGAGTAGGAGTCGACAGTTTTGGTTTTAGGGTTTTTAAAGTGAGGCAAAAGAAAAAGTTCGGTATATATAAAAGATGGGAACCGACTCTTGGTGTTTGAGGCAAATAAGGAATGGATCAAGTTTTTATAGAATTGTGATAACTCTCAAATTTTATGCTTGCATCTGTAGTATATATTTTGGTTTATGGCCCTGGCTGTAACACCCCAACCCGACAAGGGTAAAGGTGTCACGCAAATGGTTTCATATCAGATATAACAAAGCATACATTCAAAAGTAATACAAAGATTCTCAAGGGTTACAAAGGGAATACTGAAATTTCCAGGTTACAAAAACGGATACAATTTCTAACAATAAAATAACTTCTAATCATCTCTAGGCCAAAATAACTGTCAAGCCTTCTAGGTCCCAAGAGTCTCTTCACCCATACCCATCTTCCATCTAAAACCTGCCGCACACGAAAAGAAAACGTGCGGCTGAGCTTACAAAGCCCAGTGAACAGATATATAATAAACGGAAACGAAAGTAAACGGAAATAGTCAGATGTAGCATAATGAATGAGACATAAATAAGGTACAAGAGTAAAGGTTTAGGATAGTTATCCACCACGAGCCCAGAAACTCAAAGTCATAATCTCAAAGTCACATCTCAAAATCATAGTCTCACAATCAGAGGGGGTACCTCTCAGGCAACCAGATAATATGAGGGGTGGCCTCATGTATCAATGGGTGGAGTAGCTAGCTCCCAGAAATGTGAAAGGCGTGTAATGCACACAAGCACCAGTCACCTCAAAGTCATGCTCAAAGTCATAGTTAAATCCACTAAACATACATGCCTAGGATTGCAATCCATACGCCCCCACTCAAAGTCAATCTCAAAGTCATACTCAAAATCATAGTAGCCATGGCAGATAATATAAAAGGGGACGGCGTGAGAAATCACTCCCCCACACAGGAGTCATGCCAGTGGTGCATCACAGACATGGCCAGGTTACCTTCCTGGCTAGGAAACAAAAAGGTGGCTCGGGTATCAAACTAAGAGTCATATCTCAAGGTCATCTCAAAGTCATATATCAGAAATGCATCTCAACGTCATATCAAAAGGTTCATACACAAGGAAACATAGAAATGGCCTGGGAAATCTTAACTGAATCATAACTCATAATCATAATCAAGGTTCATCTCAAAAGTTCATTTTAAAACTTCCATCAAAGTCCATTTTAAACAATCCTTTATTTGTGCCTGTAATAAAACGATTCTTTAAAGAAATTTTCATAAAATATTCTTTCAAAACGGTTTTTCATAAAAATTAGTCTTCCAAAATAGCCTTCATAAAAGTTAGTAACATTTATATAAAATAGTTTTGCCTCATTTATAAACACCCTTTCAAAATAGTTTTTTCCTCAAAACATTTTCAAGATATAATTAGAAAAGGTTTACATAGCATAGCTTCGATTCAGAATTCATATCAAATGGAACTCAACTGGGGAGGTTCAAGCAAAGGGAAATCATAGCAATCGAATCAGAAACTAATGGATTCAGAATACGAGCGAGATCATGAGAAACCTTAAAAGAAAGGTCAGAATATCTGTACCTTATGACGAAAGCACAAACAGAAACAGAGCACAGAAATGGAAACGGCTCAGAATCTTTCCTTCTTCACACCTAAAGGAATATGGAAGAGTATTACTATAGGTTTACTCTAACTTTCCAATTTAGTAGCTTTTCATTTTTAATAGGTTTCCATAGTTGGTAAGTTTCCAAAATTAGTAAGTTTCTTCTTTTAGAAAATTGGATCAACATACTTAGTTAAATCATTATTACTGAAGTTAAGGTCTCCTTTATTACATTTACATAATAGGTCCTTAAGAATTCACAAATCACACTTTTCACCCTTTAGTTTCAAAAGTTACACTTTAACCCTTCAATTGTTCATAGTTATACTTTAGCCCCTTTATTTATCAAAGTTTCACAATGGCCACTCATTTTATCATATTATATGAATGTATCCTCAATTTTACAGAATTTACACAATAGGTCCCTCTAGTTTACAAAGTTACATATTTAGTCCTTAATTTTACAATTTCAATTTTATCTTATTAATAATTACATAATAGCCCATTAAATCACCAAATTAACACATAACCCCTTGAATATATCATTTTACTCAAAACAGCACTAACTTTCCAGAATTTACAAGTTTAGTCCCTCCATTTAATTATTTTACAATTCGAAACATAATAAAACCCTAAAAACATTTTAATCCTTTAAAATTCAAAAATGACACTAGACCCCCTCCTCTTATATTTTATACAGCAAGTACATGTCCCAAAATAAGTTTTAAAAATGACCCAAGAGTTTTAAAAGTTACAAAACACCCCCTAACATTTAAATTCAAATCGCATAACATTTTTATTAACCAAAACTCTAGCCCTAAAAATACCAATCATTACTAAATCATCATTTAATCATTATAACATCATTTATCATCCAAAATCAAGCCCTAATTTATAAACCCTAATTCGAATTACATTATATTTTCTTTTTCTTTTAATTTCCTTTAAATCGGTAAATTAGGTAAATCCACAAATAATTCGATTAGGCCCCAATAATTCGAAGTAACATTTTTCCCAGATTTTTATGATCATGTAGAGTCCAAATAAAATAAATAAGGAGCCTCAAAAATTCGGATAGAATTATTTATGTTTTATACACGTTTTTAAGATTTAATTCACAAATATTATAATAAGCATGCATGGATCGACTTATACATTTTATTTGATGTTCTTAACATATATAGGGTCTGAGAAAAATACCAAATCCAGATTTGAACGTGTGGAATGAGGTGTACGAATTCTTTTGTACGCGATTAGCCAAAATGGGTCAAAAATCACCACGACTTCAAAAACGATCTAAAAATCATGAAACCAATTTTCACAGGTCACATATGATGTGAGGAACACAAGAAAAATAAGAAACGAATTTTTAGGAGGTCGCAAGAATTAATTCGATCCATACCTTATTTCGTTCTAGCGACAAAGAAATAATTCACCAAGATCGGACCAAGCTTCAAATAATTCGAATGGTATTTTTCCTAGCTCCTTTGGATGATGATCAATCACAGAAAAATGGTCTAGGGATTTTAGGGTGTCGATTGGAGGCTATGTGAATTTCTTGTGTGTGTTTATTCTAATCGGTATTAGGGTTAGGAAAAGAAGTGATAAGGGTTGATTTAAAAATGGTTAAACCGAGTCAAGGGGGGGAGAGGATGACCAGGAATTAAATTAAATTGATTGGCCATGATGATGATTTATTATTTCCTTATTTACACATTTTTAATTCATTTTAAATACATAATATTATCTTATAAATTCATTCGGCCAACTAGGGGCATTCTGGTAATTTTGTAGCTTGTATAAATGTTAAATGAAGTTGTTAAAATTATTTGGGATTATAACTTATGCATTGCCAGAAGTTTGGGATTTATTGGATACTTTATAAGCTTTAAATAAATTTTTAAACTTGTAGGGGCAATTTGGTAATTTTACATGTTTTCAGATTTTAGGGTTTTACAACTCTTCCCCTCTAAAAAAAATTTTCGTCCTCGAAAATTGAAGTCGCAAGGTTAAACGAAGTCGTAGCAAGTCGCAAAGGATCGTCACAAACCTTCTCACACTCGATTAGGTTCTTCCAAAAAGATATTCAGACCAAATAGTTTCTCCTGACCCGAATCAAAATGAGGTAGATTCAAAAATTTCTCAGAAGGGAACATAATAAGTTGATTTCTGATCAAAAGGTCCATGCAACATAAAATGAATGATAGGCGAATCTTCTAGAATGCTCATATGGAATACGAACAAGATTTCAAATCAATTTAACTGTTTCAACAGTAGAGAGCCCTACGAAGAGTTTAAGATTTATAACTGAGGTCAACAGAATGCAAAATGAGAGTTCAACTCAATCAGATATCTAATGAACGAAAGCAGAGTATACGCATAGGTAGAATGAACCTAAAGTCTCACTAATCATGGATAACCAACGGAGATCAGATTCTAACTTCTTAGGTACTCCCCCAAGACATCCTATGGCCACAATGAGTGCACGTTATATGGTGTAAGTATTATCACGTTGATCAGGCGTCATAATACTAGCACCACATAAGTATGCCTTCATGATGATCATACTTTATCTCGAGTCGTAAACAAAACCACCTATCTTAATCCACCTAGTACTTCTATAGTCTCAGAGGTCAACCAAAATCGAATGCCATAGTCAAGAGGGAAAACGAAACTATTCGCAAGAGTATCAAAGCTCCAGATTGCCTGACAGAAGTGAGGTACGCCGTCACAAGCGTCATATCTTCAACAATTTGCCAAAATCTCTCAAAACAAAGCCATCACCAAACATACGAAAATAAATACGAACCGAAATACTTCTAGGGAACTTAAATCATAAGAGAATCTTATTACTTCATCACGAAACTTAAAAGATTCAACGGAAATGAAATTTAGTTGTCAAGAACTTCGGCCTTAATCAAATCTTCCAAACATGAAAGGTCTGTTTCAAAGATCCACTCATTCAACATCTCCAATCTCTCCAAGTCCGGTTAATCTGTCTTCGTCTGTCCATCAATCGAGAAGTGAAACCAAGATCGGAAACTTGTGTCTGGTTCATCGAGCCTCCTGCAGTTCTTATTGGAATGATGGAGTGTTGTGGATTTCTGGCACGATCTTTAAATCTCTTCATCATCCAGTCTGCTTCCGCTCTCAATTCATCTTAGTACAACCAAGATGAATAGGGAAGTGAGACTGTACGTTTTCATCAGCTCCAGGTTCGCCGTCTTGACTAAACTTCTTCTTCTGCATCGCCAACACTTCTGTCTTGAAAAGGAATGTCTTCACTCTTCAGGGTAGTCTCCGTTGTTGTTAACTCCAGATCAGGCAAAGAACACCGTTGTCTCAACAATATCCAACTCCCAAATTGCACAAGTGATCATCAAATTTCTAGCAAGGTGCAAAATAGTCTCCATGCTCTTCCCTTTTTGTTTCAAATGCACAGGTATGGTTCGACAGACGTCTTTGCTAGATGCCCAGACAATCACGTCAAATCTTACTTTCTACTCTGGTGCAAAACTTGGTGGTCCATCAGGAATCAATTTCAAAAGTCCAGGATGCTAAACAATGTTCAATACAATGCTCATGTTCAGAGAGTTCAAGCGCCAAAAGCTTCTAAGATAAGGTTTAGTCGTTGAAATACGAAATGGTTTCTAGGAAAACTTCAGTACTCGAAACAACATATCTTTAAGGGATGTCAAAACAAATGTGGAAAGTTGAAGTTCTGGCTTATATACTGAGATGAGTTCTAACAGATTTACAAAGGTGAAGCACACATCGCACAAAATTTATTTCAATCATTTCTCAAATCTTATTCGGAAAAATTCTCAAAATCCAACGGAAGTACGCGAAACGTTAATGCCATAAGAAATTCAAGATAAAATTCTAAACAATACAGTTACTAGACTCTTAACTTCATACTTAGGTTGGTTTACTTGCAGTAGATTCCAAGTCTGAATCCTTCTCCTCTTCCTCGCTGATCCATCCGTTCCGGTTCCCTTCTGGCTGGGGAAGTGGCTGGCTTGCGAAACCCCCATAAGTGTATCTTCCTTCATCTTCTATGCGGTCCACAAATCCGTACAAATTTCGAGGTTCAACTCGTACCACTCCTCCTTCTTCTGAAAACCTGGGGCCTCTTCCCTGGTATCTAGTTACAACGTCCTCTTCATCTGTTATTTCTGCCACGTGCACCTGCTCTTCCGTCTCACTTATATTCATGATGGTCCTCCTTTCTTCGATCCGGCCCGGCCACATCCTAGTGGGGATCAATATCCTCTTGGCAATCCTCCTCAATTTTCCGTTCCTCTTCCGGCCGATGGCGAACCTAGTTGTCCAACGATATCTGAGGCGTGCTGGAGGTGCCATGCTGAAAATGACATAAACGATACTAGGTATTAGAATTCGGTAGTGTCAAAATTTACTCGAAACTCCAGAAACTCACGTAAAATATCATCGAACGAGCGATCGGTCAAAATTATTCCTTCAATCAAGCAGATCGGCAACGTAAATCTTATTATTCGGAAATGAGATGAGAATATCCTTATACTCGTAGTTATGAACTACAAAACTTCTCGCAAGAACATGGATGGTTGGAACAAACTCAAATAGGGTCAGGAGATTCATTGTTACTTATCAAAACAAAAGACAAATAACAAAACATATCCAGTACGTCATCGCCATGGAGGTTCTCGGAATGCCTGAAGAGGCGTCAAAGTGATTAACAAAAGAATCAGAGGCAACTGAGAGGCTTTATCAAAATGACTATCAAAAGGGATCTGAAGATAAGGATCAAATAGTGTCTGCCAATAATTATGAAATTTCTGATTGCCTTCCAAATTTTATCAGGTTCAAATCTAGGTGGTGCAAAGCATAAGCTTTTGATTTCCAAAAGAGATATCAACCGATTCTAACCAGAAGCAAGGCACGAATCAGAGTAATGCGGAAGCAATGATACTCACACAGATGTCTTAGTCTACCCATTCCTCACTTAGGTTCCTATAGGGAGATCCTAAAGCAATTTCTCAAAGGTTGTCCTACGAGCGCCTACAGGGAAAACTTAGTGGTCCTAACTTACACAGGCCAAGGGTAAATGTATTACGAATCGCAGCCTGTCGCTCTGAAACCATAAATTGTAACACCCCAACCCGACAAGGGTAAAGGTGTCACGCAAATGGTTTCATATCAGATATAACAAAGCATACATTCAAAAGTAATACAAAGATTCTCAAGGGTTACAAAGGGAATACTGAAATTTCCAGGTTACAAAAACGGATACAATTTCTAACAATAAAATAACTTCTAATCATCTCTAGGCCAAAATAACTGTCAAGCCTTCTAGGTCCCAAGAGTCTCTTCACCCATACCCATCTTCCATCTAAAACCTGCCGCACACGAAAAGAAAACGTGCGGCTGAGCTTACAAAGCCCAGTGAACAGATATATAATAAACGGAAACGAAAGTAAACGGAAATAATCAGATGTAGCATAATGAATGAGACATAAATAAGGTACAAGAGTAAAGGTTTAGGATAGTTATCCACCACGAGCCCAGAAACTCAAAGTCATAATCTCAAAGTCACATCTCAAAATCATAGTCTCACAATCAGAGGGGGTACCTCTCAGGCAACTAGATAATATGAGGGGTGGCCTCATGTATCAATGGGTGGAGTAGCTAGCTCCCAGAAATGTGAAAGGCGTGTAATGCACACAAGCACCAGTCACCTCAAAGTCATGCTCAAAGTCATAGTTAAATCCACTAAACATACATGCCTAGGATTGCAATCCATACGCCCCCACTCAAAGTCAATCTCAAAGTCATACTCAAAATCATAGTAGCCATGGCAGATAATATAAAAGGGGACGGCGTGAGAAATCACTCCCCCACACAGGAGTCATGCCAGTGGTGCATCACAGACATGGCCAGGTTACCTTCCTGGCTAGGAAACAAAAAGGTGGCTCGGGTATCAAACTAAGAGTCATATCTCAAGGTCATCTCAAAGTCATATATCAGAAATGCATCTCAACGTCATATCAAAAGGTTCATACACAAGGAAACATAGAAATGGCCTGGGAAATCTTAACTGAATCATAACTCATAATCATAATCAAGGTTCATCTCAAAAGTTCATTTTAAAACTTCCATCAAAGTCCATTTTAAACAATCCTTTATTTGTGCCTGTAATAAAACGATTCTTTAAAGAAATTTTCATAAAATATTCTTTCAAAACGGTTTTTCATAAAAATTAGTCTTCCAAAATAGCCTTCATAAAAGTTAGTAACATTTATATAAAATAGTTTTGCCTCATTTATAAACACCCTTTCAAAATAGTTTTTCCTCAAAACATTTTCAAGATATAATTAGAAAAGGTTTACATAGCATAGCTTCGATTCAGAATTCATATCAAATGGAACTCAACTGGGGAGGTTCAAGCAAAGGGAAATCATAGCAATCGAATCAGAAACTAATGGATTCAGAATACGAGCGAGATCATGAGAAACCTTAAAAGAAAGGTCAGAATATCTGTACCTTATGACGAAAGCACAAACAGAAACAGAGCACAGAAATGGAAACGGCTCAGAATCTTTCCTTCTTCACACCTAAAGGAATATGGAAGAGTATTACTATAGGTTTACTCTAACTTTCCAATTTAGTAGCTTTTCATTTTTAATAGGTTTCCATAGTTGGTAAGTTTCCAAAATTAGTAAGTTTCTTCTTTTAGAAAGTTGGATTAACATACTTAGTTAAATCATTATTACTGAAGTTAAGGTCTCCTTTATTACATTTACATAATAGGTCCTTAAGAATTCACAAATCACACTTTTCACCCTTTAGTTTCAAAAGTTACACTTTAACCCTTCAATTGTTCATAGTTATACTTTAGCCCCTTTATTTATCAAAGTTTCACAATGGCCACTCATTTTATCATATTATATGAATGTATCCTCAATTTTACAGAATTTACACAATAGGTCCCTCTAGTTTACAAAGTTACATATTTAGTCCTTAATTTTACAATTTCAATTTTATCTTATTAATAATTACATAATAGCCCATTAAATCACCAAATTAACACATAACCCCTTGAATATATCATTTTACTCAAAACAGCACTAACTTTCCAGAATTTACAAGTTTAGTCCCTCCATTTAATTATTTTACAATTCGAAACATAATAAAACCCTAAAAACATTTTAATCCTTTAAAATACAAAAATGACACTAGACCCCCTCCTCTTATATTTTATATAGCAAGTACATGTCCCAAAATAAGTTTTAAAAATGACCCAAGAGTTTTAAAAGTTACAAAACACCCCCTAACATTTAAATTCAAATCGCATAACATTTTTATTAACCAAAACTCTAGCCCTAAAAATACCAATCATTACTAAATCATCATTTAATCATTATAACATCATTTATCATCCAAAATCAAGCCCTAATTTATAAACCCTAATTCGAATTACATTATATTTTCTTTTTCTTTTAATTTCCTTTAAATCGGTAAATTAGGTAAATCCACAAATAATTCGATTAGGCCCCAATAATTCGAAGTAACATTTTTACCAGATTTTTATGATCATGTAGAGTCCAAATAAAATAAATAAGGAGCCTCAAAAATTCGGATTGAATTATTTATGTTTTATACACGTTTTTAAGATTTAATTCACAAATATTATAATAAGCATGCATGGATCGACTTATACATTTTATTTGATGTTCTTAACATATATAGGGTCTGAGAAAAATACCAAATCCAGATTTGAACGTGTGGAATGAGGTGTACGAATTCTTTTGTACGCGATTAGCCAAAACGGGTCAAAAATCACCACGACTTCAAAAACGATCTAAAAATCATGAAACCAATTTTCACAGGTCACATATGATGTGAGGAACACAAGAAAAATAAGAAACGTATTTTTAGGAGGTCGCAAGAATTAATTCGATCCATACCTTATTTCGTTCTAGCGACAAAGAAATAATTCACCAAGATCGGACCAAGCTTCAAATAATTCGAATGGTATTTTTCCTAGCTCCTTTGGATGATGATCAATCACAGAAAAATGGTCTAGGGATTTTAGGGTGTCGATTGGAGGCTATGTGAATTTCTTGTGTGTGTTTATTCTAATCGGTATTAGGGTTAGGAAAAGAAGTGATATGGGTTGATTTAAAAATGGTTAAACCGAGTCAAGGGGGGGAGAGGATGACCAGGAATTAAATTAAATTGATTGGCCATGATGATGATTTATTATTTCCTTATTTACACATTTTTAATTCATTTTAAATACATAATATTATCTTATAAATTCATTCGGCCAACTAGGGGCATTCTGGTAATTTTGTAGCTTGTATAAATGTTAAATGAAGTTGTTAAAATTATTTGGGATTATAACTTATGCATTGCCAGAAGTTTGGGATTTATTGGATACTTTATAAGCTTTAAATAAATTTTTAAACTTGTAGGGGCAATTTGGTAATTTTACATGTTTTCAGATTTTAGGGTTTTACACTGGCGTTTGAAATAAATTGCGAACCTAGAATAACATTATTGTTTTTGCATTTATGTTACTTGAATGAGTGATAAATTGTAGAACTTAATTAGATTGATATATGGATGAGATTATATTATTAGAAAAAGAAGAATGAAACTGAGATCAATAGATGACACATATTCTTAATGCGTGAAGAATTTTTGAAGTAGTTTAATACACGTGATGAAACTTGGGCTTAATGCAACACAATGCTAGCCGAAAATTATTGATATGGGGTTATGATATTTTGTTGCTAATTTAAGTTGATTTAGAGAACATTTTTTTTTGTAATTTATTAAACTTATAGGATATTTTGTAAAATGTATTTGACCAGAAATAATTTGAATAAAAAAAATTATAGGGGTATTTTGGTCATTTCAAGTTATGCAAATTTTCGGGTTTTACAACTCTTCCCCTCTAAAAAAAAATTTTCGTCCTCGAAAATTGAAGTCGCAAAGTTAGACGAAGTCGTAGCAAATCGCAAGAGATCGTCGCCAACATTCTCACGCTCGGAGAGGTTCTTCCAAAAAGAAAGCTCATATGGAAATACGAACAAGATTTCATATCGAATTAACTGTATCAACAGTAGAGAGCTCTACAAGAGTTCAAGATTTATAACTGAAATCAACAGAACGCAAAACGAGAGTCTAAACTTGTCCAGACATCTAATGAACAAGGGCAGAGTATACGAACATGTAGGATGAACCTAAAGTCTCACTAATCACGGATAATCCAACGGAGATCAAATTCTAAACTTCTTAGGTACTTCCCAAGATATCCTATGGCCACAATGAGGGTACGTTATATGGTGTAAGTATTATCACGTTCATAATACCAGCACCACATAAATATGCCTTCATGATGATCATACTTTATCTCAAGTCGTAACAACAACCTATCTTAATCCACCTAGTATTTCTACAGTCTCAGAGGTCAACAAAAGCAAATGTCATAGCAAGGCACGAATCAGAGTAATGCGGAAACACTAATACTTAAATGCCTTATAGTCTACCAATTCCTCACCGGTCAAAACTTAAGTTCATATCAGTGAATCCTAAAGCAAGTCCTCAAGGTGTTCTGTCACACCCCCAAATTCGGGTCCAGCGGAAGACTACGTGTCGCTGGGGTGTAACTCAATTGGTATCACAACACAAGTGCAAAGAACGGTTTTTATTTCATTCATTTAGAATAACATTGTTTACCAAAAATGTTATATTACATTGTTAAAAGTGATGCGGAATTAGGCCCTTAAAATATAGTTTGAAACGGTCCCTGTATAAATATCAGAGTCTTCTATGACCATGCCATGCCCTGCCAAAGCCTCCAGTGGCGTGCCTTTGCTAAATACCTGAAAATACATGCTAAAACGTCAACACGAGGTTGGTGAGTTCATAGAGTTGTTTGTAAAATGTAATGCCTTTGAATAATGATTTCCCAGCAAAGGCATTGTAAATCCACTCAGTCCCAAGCCTTGGCCATAACAAGACTTGCAACCTGTGTGTTTACAACCCACTGCCAAATGAGTTTTGGTTTGGTGAATAAAAGTAATATGTGGACCACAAGATTCACAGTACATTTGGTTGATCAATACATTCGATGATGTGACCAATTCATTCGGTTGTGTGACCAGTTCATTCGTCATGTGACCCGTTCATTCGGTCATAATACCCGTACATTCGGTTATGTGACCCATTCATTTTGTCATGTATGTACATAGTAGTGGAGCCGGTTCATTCGGTTAAGTATGCATAATGTTTGAAGTACTTGTGTCCATGAGTGATAAGAATTTAGTGCAATACTAGTGAATACATTCGGATGAATAACAAATTCATAAGTGGAGCAAGTAATGCTTTGATGAAACAAGTGGCATAATCAAGTAAATCATGTATACATTTGGATGAAAATGAGCATGTATTCTCCCCCAAAACAGTTATTCAAAACGTACGAAAGTAGGGGCTATGAAACTCACCTGGTATGATAGCTACGATGACAAAAGTGAATACACTGAAATGAGGCACGATCTCTAACCGCGACCTAATATGAATGATGGAATCTAATGTAAGAAATGAGATGATGCTGCACATGCAAATACGTATGTTATCGATACCACTTGATGATTTTGGAAAATAACGTTTATCGTCGAAAAATACATTTTTGACGTCTCGTTAAGTTAATAAACACTTTTCGTGTAAATAGGTTGAAACGGTACTCCACGATCCTTGTTTGGTGTTATATTGGTTAATATAATGTTTTCGTCGCAAAATAACTCTTTTTACAACTCGTGAAAATATGCCAAAACGGCCTCGTAAAACTAGTCGTGAAATATAGCTCGATAAGTGTTAGTGACAAAACTCGATGTTTTTGTAAACCTTGTAACAATATCTAAATATCGTTATATTCAACTTTTGACCAATTATGTCTCGATCAATTAGATAATCGGCTATCAACTTAGTGACTTGTAAAAATACTAGTTTTCATACTTAAAACACTTTATAAAAGTGGGCTGTCAAAATAAGTGATGAATTGTCGGGCTTTAAACGTGTATATCTCGGTCGTTATAAGCTCGTTTTCTACGTTCTTTATATCCACGGTTTCGTATAAATATAAACTAACATATTTTCAATGGCTCGGCTCATCTAGATCACGGCTAACGACTCGTTTTGCCCCTTAAAGTTCGGCAATCAGCAACAGTTTTTCTGAAAAATATAGTTTTCGTCGCGTAACTTAAATAATTCATAACTTCTTCGTTATAAGTCGGATTTTAGTGATTCCGGCGCCCACGGTTTCGTTTTTGAAAGTACTTTCTGAATATTTAGACCAAAATAGTTCAAAAATTACTGAGGTTTCCAGATCTGCCGTTTATGGACAGACCCTCATCTATAATGTTTAAAAATCCATTTTTAAAGTTCTAAACTTACTCAAATCTCTTCAAATCAACTCCACAAGTTCGCAAATCCTACCATACACCTTCTTAGGGTGTCATGGGGTCCTAAACATCACCAACCATGGTGGGTTTCAAGGGAATAAGCATAGGATAATCAAAACCCATTTTTATGTAATAAAAACCTAATAAAGTGGTATGGATCATACATACTTGCATGTTTTGTTACTAGATCATGAAAATACATCAAGTAAATGTTTAAAAGAGTAGGAAAATGATGGGTAACTTACTTGTGATGATTATTGAAAGTTGGTGATGAAAACCCTATAAATCTTTGTGGTTTTTATTCCAAAACCCTAACTAGATTACTACTAGGACTTGATTAAGCTCTTGATCTTGAAAAATTAGTGATTTCTTCTTGTTGTTCTAGTCTTGGCCGAATATAGAGAGAAGGAAAAAGTTGAGAGAGTTTGCTAGTTATCTTGAAGAGTAGATTGGAAGAATGAGAAAAAATGAAAGTATATAAGTGTAGATATTGTTAGGTAGAGAATTTAATGTGCATGTGCTAATTGGGGGGGGGGGGGGGCCTTGGCGTGAAATAGGGAGAGGGTGGAAGATTTGTGGGCTAGTTAATGATGGTGTCCAATTGTACAAGTATTAGCTAGTTTAAATTATATATTGAGTGTTATCGGGTACCGAGTTATCTTGAAATAAATCGTGATGAGGTGAAATAAAATATGACGATCTTGTAAAAATTATGAAATTGTATTCCTGATGAGAATCGGGTGTTAAAATAATTATCGAGTTGAAAATTCGCAAACCGACGCTGTTATAGGCGTTTTCCGGAAAATATAGCAAATGGTTTTAAAACACCGGGTAAATTAATAATATAATTTTTATATCATTATAATAAGTATGAAAATATGTTAGGATCATTGTCGGGAGTATCGGGTATATTGTTAGTAGTAAAAACTGAGTGGTAACGTTAATTACAAATTAAGCATACGTAAATAGAAATAATGCATATCCGTGCATGACCTAGGATACTGATGATGTTACTGATGGTATGTAGACTACTTCTAGTCTATATGACTGGTCCTTAATGATGATGCATGAATATGCCGCTAAACCTCACCGGTTACGCGTATTTGAAGACCCGTAAACCCAGTTTACGAAGTAATGAACGATAACCATGAATAGTGAATTCTTCCGGGAATGAATAGTGTCATGTGAATAGTAAAATTTTTGAACGCTTCTCAGAATCTCAAATTGACTCCGAAAATGATGAATAGTAAAATAATGAATAGTGATCGGTGAATAGTAATTGATGAATAGTAATTTCCCGAGATGAATAGTGAATATGGAAAATATCCTGAAAATGCGGGTTGTGACAGTCTCCACCCGTTAAAGGAATTCAGTCCCTGAATTCCGTTAGCGTTGGTCTCTGGAGGGTACTCGGTGAAGAGACGTGGGTATATGAGTCACTTTGCGGTTATAAAACACAGAACATTCATTAGATCGGAATCGTAATAGTACATGAAGTTCGTACGATAGAACACAAAGTGGACACAAAAGAAATGCAACACTAGAGGGTTTACGCTTCCGTTAAAATAGATAAGGCAGAAGTTCTCTTCTTAACCATTGTCATTGTTGTTGTTGTCCTGACGAGCCTCGCACTTCAACGAACTCTTCCTCCATTCTGGTTTCTCAGCTCTGGACATTCACTCTTGAAGTGTCCAATTACTCCACACTCATGGCAGGTTACCGTGACTTTCTGATGCATTACGAGGGTGGGAGCCTTGCAATCCTTGGCTTTGTGTCCGACCTTTTGGCAGTTTCCACATTGAGTGGGGCAAGGTCCCTTGTGGTGAAACCGGCACTTGTGGCACTTGGGCAAAGTCCCGGCATATCCTTTCCTTTTACTTGGTCCTGCAACGTAGGCCTTAACCATTTCATGTCCTTTGTTTGGCTGCCATACTTGATCGTCTCGTTGGTTGTCATCCCTTTTCCTCTTGTTTTCGTTGTTGTTGTGGTTGTTGTTGTTGACAGTAGTTTCTTGCTTCACTACTTGAGCCATAAGCTTTTGAGACATTCTGATAGCCTCGTCCAGTGTGTGTGGTTCAGAGGAAATCACATCTCCTTGGATGTTGTGAGGTAGTCCACCAGTGAAATTTTCTAGCAGCTTTTCATTATCTGGAACCATAGTTGGACATAGCACAGCCAATTCTTGAAATCTCCTGATGTATGTTTCGATATCATTACCTGTTGTCACTAGCTCGTAAAACTCTGTTTCCAGCTTCTTTATTTCAGTGCGTGGACAGAACTTCTTAGTCAGCAACTTCTTGAATTCATCCCACGTAAGCTTGTGAGCATTTTCCATTCCCACGGGTTTTGCATAAGAATTCCACCACGACATAGCTTCCTCAACAAGTGTACTAGCAGCAAACTTTACCTTGTACTCCTCTGGACAGTTACATAGAAGAAACACAGATTCTATCCCTTCATACCAACGGATCATAGCAGTGGCTCCTTCAGTGCCCTTGAATTTTGGGGGATCTCCACTCTTAAAGTCCTTGTATGTACATTTACGACCATTAGTACCATTAGCAGCCATTCCGGCAACTCCTGCGGTTTCTGCCCGAGAAGTGGCTTCAGCAGCCCGTGCAGCTACGGCCTCCCTTTCAACTACTAGTGCTGCCTCTATACTATCCGCAACAAGCTTCCGAATAGCAGCTGGTGTCATAGTTGAAGTAGCTTTCTTTTGCGGCATAACTCTTCAAAACAAGAAAAGAAGGGTGAAACGTAAATAAGACGTTTCCTAGAAGTAGATGTTCTGAGTGGCTTGTCATAAAATGAAAACTTGAAGTCGTTATGATTAGTTGACATGCTTCTAGGCGGTGGTTCACGAGGGAAATGAAGGCATGAATGTTCTATAATCTTGGTTAGGAGGTTGGATTCATCCCTATAAATGTTTCTTGGTGAGCATTCGTACCATAACGGATCTTGTAATTCGGTCAAGCCAATACTCTCTAGATGATAGAAGTTCGGCGATCAGGCCAGTGATAGCGGTTCGGATGGTTTAGTGATACTTTGAGATTTCTGTTGAGTTTTGAATGGTCTTAATGTACCGAGGGATCCTCCTCATAGATGGTATGGAAAGCCTTTCCTAAGAAGGTCTTTGATAATATCCACTTATTAACATTGGGAGTAGGGAGTGATGAGTAACCTAGGAATCCATAGAGTGTCGTCTAATCCTTGTATATGGGACTGGGGAAAGGAAATGATGGTGATGGTGAGAAGGGAAACGACTGTAACAACCGCTATATGACCAATGGTGAGGAAGACAAATAACAATGATGAGGAATTCACATAACAATGATGAAAGAGAGTACGGTGATGTAAAAGTATGGTGCATAATGGGAACGTCCCTGAGATGCAATGATTTATCGGCGCACTTCCAATCAGTGGTAACCGAAGTGGTGTAGGTGCGTAATGTTCTTGCAACGTTTGAGTACGCACACCTGAATGAAACATTTGGAAGTTGGGTAGAGAATTGATCTGGACAAAATTTTATTATAACCATTCTCAGTATTGCAAAATTCATCTCTGAGTCGGATATAGGTGGTCAGCCTATGTCCCACTATCCCGGGTCGAATATAGATGACCAGTCTATATTCTACCGAGGTTCCATGAATTTTGAAATACTCAGCTCAGTCATACTAATACTATGTCCTTCACATATGAAAAGATGTTCTGAAAGACTAATGTAAATGACCAATCTCGAGGTCGAATAATGAAACTACGCAAGGAAAAAGGCGTAACAATGAAACACATATGATATGTAAGCATACTAATAGGGAAGGCAATTAAGGTAATCAACTAGAATAAGTGAGTGTAATCTATCTGATAATGAGATACAAATCTCATCAATTATGTCAGCAACAAGCCACAAATGAGGCATCAGCTTGGCAGGCAGGCACGTGGCGGTCATAGGATTAAGTTTTCGTGAAAGTAGCTATAGTCTAGGTTTTAAAAACACTCAGTTCTCTATAACCGAGGCTCTGATACCAATCTGTCACACCCCCAAATTCGGGTCCAGCGGAAGACTACGTGTCGCTGGGGTGTAACTCAATTGGTATCACAACACAAGTGCAAAGAACGGTTTTTATTTCATTCATTTAGAATAACATTGTTTACCAAAAATGTTATATTACATTGTTAAAAGTGATGCGGAATTAGGCCCTTAAAATATAGTTTGAAACGGTCCCTGTATAAATATCAGAGTCTTCTATGACCATACCATGCCCTGCCAAAGCCTCCAGTGGCGTGCCTTTGCTAAATACCTGAAAATACATGCTAAAACGTCAACACGAGGTTGGTGAGTTCATAGAGTTGTTTGTAAAATGTAATGCCTTTGAATAATGATTTCCCAGCAAAGGCATTGTAAATCCACTCAGTCCCAAGCCTTGGCCATAACAAGACTTGCAACCTGTGTGTTTACAACCCACTGCCAAATGAGTTTTGGTTTGGTGAATAAAAGTAATATGTGGACCACAAGATTCACAGTACATTTGGTTGATCAATACATTCGATGATGTGACCAATTCATTCGGTTGTGTGACCAGTTCATTCGTCATGTGACCCGTTCATTCGGTCATAATACCCGTACATTCGGTTATGTGACCCATTCATTTTGTCATGTATGTACATAGTAGTGGAGCCGGTTCATTCGGTTAAGTATGCATAATGTTTGAAGTACTTGTGTCCATGAGTGATAAGAATTTAGTGCAATACTAGTGAATACATTCGGATGAATAACAAATTCATAAGTGGAGCAAGTAATGCTTTGATGAAACAAGTGGCATAATCAAGTAAATCATGTATACATTTGGATGAAAATGAGCATGTATTCTCCCCCAAAACAGTTATTCAAAACGTACGAAAGTAGGGGCTATGAAACTCACCTGGTATGATAGCTACGATGACAAAAGTGAATACACTGAAATGAGGCACGATCTCTAACCGCGACCTAATATGAATGATGGAATCTAATGTAAGAAATGAGATGATGCTGCACATGCAAATACGTATGTTATCGATACCACTTGATGATTTTGGAAAATAACGTTTATCGTCGAAAAATACATTTTTGACGTCTCGTTAAGTTAATAAACACTTTTCGTGTAAATAGGTTGAAACGGTACTCCACGATCCTTGTTTGGTGTTATATTGGTTAATATAATGTTTTCGTCGCAAAATAACTCTTTTTACAACTCGTGAAAATATGCCAAAACGGCCTCGTAAAACTAGTTGTGAAATATAGCTCGATAAGTGTTAGTGACAAAACTCGATGTTTTTGTAAACCTTGTAACAATATCTAAATATCGTTATATTCAACTTTTGACCAATTATGTCTCGATCAATTAGATAATCGGCTATCAACTTAGTGACTTGTAAAAATACTAGTTTTCATACTTAAAACACTTTATAAAAGTGGGCTGTCAAAATAAGTGATGAATTGTCGGGCTTTAAACGTGTATATCTCGGTCGTTATAAGCTCGTTTTCTACGTTCTTTATATCCACGGTTTCGTATAAATATAAACTAACATATTTTCAATGGCTCGGCTCATCTAGATCACGGCTAACGACTCGTTTTGCCCCTTAAAGTTCGGCAATCAGCAACAGTTTTTCTGAAAAATATAGTTTTCGTCGCGTAACTTAAATAATTCATAACTTCTTCGTTATAAGTCGGATTTTAGTGATTCCGGCGCCCACGGTTTCGTTTTTGAAAGTACTTTCTGAATATTTAGACCAAAATAGTTCAAAAATTACTGAGGTTTCCAGATCTGCCGTTTATGGACAGACCCTCATCTATAATGTTTAAAAATCCATTTTTAAAGTTCTAAACTTACTCAAATCTCTTCAAATCAACTCCACAAGTTCGCAAATCCTACCATACACCTTCTTAGGGTGTCATGGGGTCCTAAACATCACCAACCATGGTGGGTTTCAAGGGAATAAGCATAGGATAATCAAAACCCATTTTTATGTAATAAAAACCTAATAAAGTGGTATGGATCATACATACTTGCATGTTTTGTTACTAGATCATGAAAATACATCAAGTAAATGTTTAAAAGAGTAGGAAAATGATGGGTAACTTACTTGTGATGATTATTGAAAGTTGGTGATGAAAACCCTATAAATCTTTGTGGTTTTTATTCCAAAACCCTAACTAGATTACTACTAGGACTTGATTAAGCTCTTGATCTTGAAAAATTAGTGATTTCTTCTTGTTGTTCTAGTCTTGGCCGAATATAGAGAGAAGGAAAAAGTTGAGAGAGTTTGCTAGTTATCTTGAAGAGTAGATTGGAAGAATGAGAAAAAATGAAAGTATATAAGTGTAGATATTGTTAGGTAGAGAATTTAATGTGCATGTGCTAATTGGGGGGGGGGGGGGGGGGGCCTTGGCGTGAAATAGGGAGAGGGTGGAAGATTTGTGGGCTAGTTAATGATGGTGTCCAATTGTACAAGTATTAGCTAGTTTAAATTATATATTGAGTGTTATCGGGTACCGAGTTATCTTGAAATAAATCGTGATGAGGTGAAATAAAATATGACGATCTTGTAAAAATTATGAAATTGTATTCCTGATGAGAATCGGGTGTTAAAATAATTATCGAGTTGAAAATTCGCAAACCGACGCTGTTATAGGCGTTTTCCGGAAAATATAGCAAATGGTTTTAAAACACCGGGTAAATTAATAATATAATTTTTATATCATTATAATAAGTATGAAAATATGTTAGGATCATTGTCGGGAGTATCGGGTATATTGTTAGTAGTAAAAACTGAGTGGTAACGTTAATTACAAATTAAGCATACGTAAATAGAAATAATGCATATCCGTGCATGACCTAGGATACTGATGATGTTACTGATGGTATGTAGACTACTTCTAGTCTATATGACTGGTCCTTAATGATGATGCATGAATATGCCGCTAAACCTCACCGGTTACGCGTATTTGAAGACCCGTAAACCCAGTTTACGAAGTAATGAACGATAACCATGAATAGTGAATTCTTCCGGGAATGAATAGTGTCATGTGAATAGTAAAATTTCTGAACGCTTCTCAGAATCTCAAATTGACTCCGAAAACGATGAATAGTAAAATAATGAATAGTGATCGGTGAATAGTAATTGATGAATAGTAATTTCCCGAGATGAATAGTAAATATGGAAAATATCTTGAAAATGCGGGTTGTGACATGTTCTCCTATGTTCCTATAGTGAAAGCCTAATGGTCCTAAACGCACAGGACAGGGTAAATGTAATACAAGACGTCAGCCTGTCTCTGATACCATAAATTGTAACACCCCAACCCGACAAGGGTAAAGATGTCACAATGATGGTTTCATATCAGAACAAACACAAGCATAAGACATACATAATACAATAGAATTTCAATGGTTACAATGTAAATTCCGAAAGTACAAGGTTACAATACAAAAGTTTCTAAGTCTAATTAAAGGTTCTTCTAGTCATCTTCAATAGCTAGTAAGGTCTTCTAAGTCCAAAGTACTCTCCACTCATACCCAGCTTCCAAACTAAAACCTGCCGCAGGAAAAGAAATGCGGCTGAGCTACGAAAGCTCAGTGAACAGATATAACGAAAACAAAGCAGTAGTACAGGATAATGAAATATAACTGTAGTAAAGGTTATCAAGAGTAAGGTATAGGAATAAGGTAAAGGATAGATGTAAAGTAAAGTGTAAAAGGTAAGGTAAACGTAAAGGTAAAGGCAAAACAGCAATCCTCTACGAGCCCAGAACAAATCATATCAAGTAAACAAGTATACATGTATACGGAGGGGTGACCTCGGTATGCCAAGTATAATATGAGGGGATACCTCCAAGGGTTGGAGTTGCAAGCTCCCAAGAGATGAAAGACGTGTACCGCACACACCCATCAGTCATCTAATATAACAAGTAATATAATCAACAAGTCAAGTCAAGTACATATCTAGGATGCATCCATACGCCCCTGTAGGCTGCCACAATGTCTTCATCTACGTGTACAAGTCAAATATCAAGTCAATGGCAGGGACGGGATAGGTCATCACTTTCCTACCCAAAAGTAAAGTCATTAGTGCATCAATGACAAGGACATGAAACCCTCATGCCTAGTATGGCTCGTAATCTCAAACTTTGGGTCAAGGTCAAGTATCAAGTATCAAGGGTTCAAGTATCAAGTTTCAAGTTTCATGTTTCAAATTCAAGTTCAGGTTTTATCAATGGGTTCAAGTCAAGTCATATATCAAGGGTTTCATATCAATGTATCAAGGTTCAAGTCAAATGGTCAAGACAAGAGATCGTAGCAAATGTTCATAGTAAAGGTTCAATCTAAAAGTTCATTTGAAAACAATCCTTTTAAAATAGTTTTTCATTAAAGAATCTTTTGAAATGGTTTTTCATAACGATAGTATTTTAAAATGGTTTTCATAAAATAGTCCTTAAAATAGTTTTCAATAAGATAGTTTTAAAAATGGTTTTCTTAAGACATTTTCATAAACGAATAAAAAGGTTTTCTCATCCAATTACATTATCAAACATATTAGGGTTCAAGTCAAGGTTTTATGGCAAGGTTCATATCAAGGTTCATAGTGGTTCAAGGCAAAGATCAAGGCAAGGGTTCAAAACAAAGGTTCAAATCTAAGGTTCACAAAACAAAGGTACATAGCAATGGTTTGGGGAATCCTAAACGAATCAAAACCCGAGATCAAGAGAACGAAGGCACCTTATTAAAAAGGGCAGAATATCTGTACCTTATACCGCAAGTGAAAACACAATAGAAACGTAAAAATCGGAAGCAAACTCCTTCTTCATCGAATCTACACGAGTTCATGATCGTCTTATCAATAACTTATTTTAAATCAGATTACTTATTTTAGTCGGCTTTCCATTTTTAGTAACTTTTCAAATTGAGTAACTTTATACTTTAGGGTTATAAATGGCAATTAAATAAACTTTAAGGTTTAATCCAACCACTATGACAATTTCCAAAGTTTAAGGTTTATTTATGACATTTATCAAAGATGAGGGTTTAAATGTGTAAACTATTAAAGTTTAAGGTTTAAGGCATAATTAATTCAAATAAAGACTAACTTAGGTTTAGGACTAGTTTTAATTAGTATAGCAATTATAACTCGTTTCATGAAATCTCGAAACAAACCGGCCTACACCACCTCGCACATCTTGAACACACACATACGCATTCACATCCCCGTTCACTCACAAACACTTACAAGTACATGCATTACTATGGATTTGCTATGCTATATCCATGTATCAATTTAATTACAGTACGCAGTATATGTCAAGATACAATAGTATGTAGTAGCTTTATTGCTCTTTACATAGGAGTAAATATAATTAATGAATACGTCGAATAATATGCCATTTATGTTTTACAACAGACATAATAGTTCCAGGCATGTTGCTCTTCTTTGTTTTTATTTGAATATTAAGTATAATAGGTTCATGGACTGATTTTTATTTAGTAATCATGCACTCAATATTTACAAAGGACGGGAATCGAAGGGTATACCTCTAAGACAGTCGAGATGAGGCTGGTATCGAAATTGAACCCGAACGATCAACGAACTTGATCGACACTCGAACACGAACTTGACCCTCCAACGTACGAGACTGAAACAAACTGTCCGCCACGAACCAAACTTTGTAGCGTGAAAAGAAGAATCAAAAGCAAGAGGTCGAACACCAAGCAAAATCACAGCCAATTAAACCCTAGCAGAAACACTTCGAACAGCCTCTAAAAACCTTTGATCGAACACCACCTTGAACCAGGAGCAAAGCACGTCTAACACACCCGTAGAGACCACAACGAACCTCTTTTGTTGCTGTGATTTGAACCGAACAGGAATGAAGAAGAATAGCAGCAGTCGACAGAAGAAGATGAGCAGGAGTCGACAGTTTTGGTTTTAGGGTTTTTAAAGTGAGGCAAAAGAAAAAGTTCGGTATATATAAAAGATGGGAACCGACTCTTGGTGTTTGAGGCAAATAAGGAATGGATCAAGTTTTTATGGAATTGTGATAACTCTCAAATTTTATGCTTGCATCTGTAGTATATATTTTGGTTTATGGCCCCGGCGTTTGAAATAAATTGCAAACCTAGAATAACATTATTGTTTTTGCATTTATGTTACTTGAATGAGTGATAAATTGTAGAACTTAATTAGATTGATATATGGATGAGATTATATTATTAGAAAAAGAAGAATGAAACTGAGATCAATAGATGACACATATTCTTAATGCGTGAAGAATTTTTGAAGTAGTTTAATACACGTGATGAAACTTGGGCTTAATGCAACACAATGCTAGCCGAGAATTATTGATATGGGGTTATGATATTTTGTTGCTAATTTAAGTTGATTTAGAGAACATTTGTTTTGTAATTTATTAAACTTATGGGATATTTTTGTAAAATGTATTTGACTAGAAATAATTTGAATAAAAAAAATTATAGGGGTATTTTGGTCATTTCAAGTTATGCAAATTTTTGGGTTTTACATATAAGATATTTGGACAACCAAGAACACGTGCACTTGACTTGACCTCTCTGGTCAGACCTTAGGGCCATTTCAACCCATGGCGAATTTTGCTCATTGGTCAGACCTTTGGCGATATTTGCATGTTCTTGCTTGGTCGACCTTTTTCGTACTAGCTACCATTCTAAAATGAGTTTAAATAATTAGAAGACGGAAATATCAATAAACCGCAAAATGGTAAAGGAAATTACTAGCATGATTACCTAGCAGTTTGTCATAACCCAATAAACCCACTATGGTCCTACATACCCTTGTGGTGAAGTAGACCAATTATGGAGGAAATGCATGCCTATTTTCAAGTTAAAATAGCAATGATGGCTAGCCCATCATCTATATGTTAGAACTTGATGCATTTTCTTGAATACCTAAGTACATGTTTACTAGTCAAAGTGACTCACATTAGCAATAATGTGTAGATATTCAAAGAAAGATGGAAAGTATCTAATCGCCACTCACTCTCCACTGGTGACGTAACACATTAAAATGTTGTCTAATCCAGTGGGAGCTACGTGATTATATTACTGGTGACGTAACACATGTAATGTTGTCTAATCCAGTGGGAGCTGTAAGCTTTATTACTTGCAAGTTGCCCATCTTATTTCCAGATTGTCTTGAAATAATACATTACTTTCCACGTGTTAAGCATCATAGTTTATATAAGAACCATTGCATAAGTTTTATATGATAACTTGTCGCGTTCCTGATGTTGCTTCCTGAAATGTTATCTATAAAATTGTTATGCATGATTCATTATTAAAACGATAAAGTTCTACATATCTATATTTTGATTTTGACTAAAAATCATATGTTATCTTAGACATTGTTGTATGCATGCTCTCACGATGTTGTGCCATGCACAAGTGGGAGAAATCTTAATTGTGTGCAAGGTACAACATATAACAATATGACTAATAGTTTTTCTTGACTGCAAGGTAAGAAACTAAAATTCTACTAGGACTTCTACACATAAAATGTAGGTTGCCCTAATTAGAACAAATATCAAGATAACATGAAAAGCTACTTCAACATATTCACTGAATTGTTTAGTAAATATGATTATGTCTTCTTGTAAAGTCATAATCATGAAGTATGAAATTAACTTGAAATTACTATTGAGTCCAAGTGTCGGCGCTCGTAATTACTTTAGTTGAATATGCTTAGGTCTCTTGTAAAGACACAAACATCAATTTAGTTAATTGTTGAAAGACAAATAACGTAAAGTAAGACGTTGATTTGTTATGTCTTCTTGTTAAGACATGCACACTTACGACGTATAATATTAAATGTTTGTGTTTTCTAGTCAAAACATACACATGAAATAAAGTATGCAATAGGCTAAAATTACTATTGATGCCATCTTGTTTGACTTGGTTGGCAGATATGTAAGCCAAAAGGTATAAGTTCATCTAATGAGTTGTGTGATAGTCTCACAACATCAGTCCTCATGGAATACCACAACTTTATGGTATGTCCATCATGGAAAATCAAACACTATTGATATTGTTTGATCTTTGATGACTTAAACTGTTTTACCTCCAAAGCTATCAAGGGTAGAAATTGGGTGTGCCATGTGTACACTCAATATGATTCCAACCCAGAAGGAATTTAAGACACCATTGTATTATGGCATGGGATGAATCCTATTATGTCTTAATTGAAGTTCTTAATTTGTTAACTACTTAAGAGTAAATAATTAACAAACTAGAGTCAAGAACTAACGGTGTATTTTGGATGTTCCACTTGAAAACAATTTATTGTTACTCAAGATGCTGAGTATCTAGAGATTAGTCTCTACATACAAAAGCAAGTGGGAGTACCTTTAGACCTTGAAGTTATTCAAGAACTAAATACACAACCTTTTGAGTACACTTGCTAATGTCATACTATGGTTGAACATGCATATGTTAAACCATAGATTGATATCTCTCATTCATAAATCCGCAAGGATTCCTCTTGCACCTAAATGATATAGTTTTTATATCAATGCTAAGAGATATAAGTTAGAGGATCATAGTGAACCTGCTAACTACAGAGATGTATTTTCAGATCTTGAATCTGATGAATAGCTCAAAACTATGAATGTTAAGATTCAGTCCTTGAAAGACAATCACTCTTGGAGCTTGATTGATCTCTTACTAATCAGTTAGACTGTGAGGTTAAGAATGAGTTTCTTGATGAGAAGACTCAAAAGGACAAACTTGTACACACATTTAATGCACGTGTAGTAAAAGGAGTTTACTCGTACTCAAGAAATTGACTATGATTAAAATCTTCCTAGCTGCAAACATTAAATGTATAAAGATGATTAAAATTGTCATACCTGTCTTCATGGAAATGAAATATGACAATAGAAGTTCGAAACACCTTTCTTGTTGATTACCTTTGCGAGGACGATGAGTAATCAAAAGGGTTTATGAATCCATATAATCTTTTTTATGTATACAAGATACAAAGATCCAAGTGTGGATTAGATCATGCATCTAGGAGCTGAGATCTTAAGTTAATTATAAAATCATTAATTTGATTTTTATTAAATAAGATTACTCCTGAGTACACTGAGAGCAAGTAGGAGAACTGTATTTATTTTATTAAATCTCATATGTCGTTAACATATTAGAAACAATATTCCATCTAAGCTAGACTTTAATCCTTAGTTTGGAATGAAGTTTCTCTTAAGGGATTTAGAAAATAAAACATACAACCTTGTTAAAATATGTTTATTAGAATAAACATAAACGGTTATTAAGTCTAAACACAATATGACACGTTATTGAGAGGAGTCTCAATGATCAATCTCACTTGATGAGATTGAACACATGAGTGGAAATCTTAAGTTCAACTAAAGGATTCATCATGTAAGTCATATTACGCATTGGGCTATGTTTATCATTTGCATGAATGCAAGATGAGTTGATAACAAATATCTAAGTGAACGTCATTAGATAATTGTTAAACGAACATTATAATGGACCTACGAAGTACCAAAGATATGTTCAAACGTTTACGGATATTGAAGGAGCTCTGTTTTGTTTGCATACGTGGATGCTTATTTAACTGAGATGATACTCAATCCTAGTCTTGGTAGGATGTCATCATGAATGATGACATTGCTAACTAGATGTGCTCAACTGAGAGCATTAATGCGTTATACATTAAAAGAATAAGAATACTTTATAGTTTGAGAAACTATTCAGATGACTATCTAAAGTAGGTGTTTGTTGGCTTCAAACACCCTATGGAATGTATTGTTGCGATACTCGTCTTGTACTTGAATGCATACATACAAAGGACAATCATCATTTAAACCTTTTATGAGTTTTAAAATAAGTATTCTCAAAGTTTACTCAGATGACTACTTGTTGTCTTGTACAACATGATTCGATCATGGTGGGAACATCGGATCCCGACCTATGAGTAGTCTTATGCATATCTGTTTTTAGTATTTGGATAATGGAACTGTAAGCAGTCGTATTATACAATGAATTGATATACCGGGTATGATCGTCTTCATTTATACTACTGTGTTCTATATTTGCATGTTTAATCCATGAATAATTTATTTATTCTAAAATTATCCATTGTCGGTTGACGATACGGGAGTATCATCAAATTAAGACTAATGTGAGCGTGTTGGTGATTTATTTACCACACTCACATGTTGTTCATTGGGATGAACATTGGATTGACCCAACCTACGAGTATTCACTACATGGATCGTCGTCAATAGTGAATCTCGCAAGAGGTTATGTCTCTTATCCTCAGACTTGAGATGCAAGCAGGTCTTGCATATGTGGAATTTCATTCCTTGATATGGTTAAACGCTGTCCTGAATAAGGTAGTTATAAAGGCCATTTTCAGGAGTGATATGAAGCATGTGAATGACACGCGTAGTCAAAATGGGATTTGTTCCTCCACTTGCTTTGGAGTTAGATACTATTGGGCCCCTCGATGATTTGAACAGATGTTTGTATGGCCATACCCAACTGGGATTAAGATGAATCTTAAATCCACTTGGTAATCTAGTTCAATATCTATATCGAGAAACATAATAGTTGAACTATTAGAATGACTTTTGATCCATGTCTAATGTTCAACACGGTATCTGAAACAAAAGGATAGATGACATATAAACCATCTGAAATGAGACGTTTAAGAAACTACCCTCACATATTTCTAGGGGCATTGGCGTGTTGCTAGACGCTAACCATTGCTTGTATAATTACTTGATTATTATGACGTCGCAAGTGGGAGCTGTTGGAGAATGCTCTTGTCATAATAACTAATTATATGGCTAGACATATGTGAGCCTATGGGGTCACACACTTATACACAGAGACATCATTTTATAGATTGTAATTATCGTATTTACAATATATAAACGGCTATGTAACTTGGGATCTATAACAGGCCATCAAATACTAAGTTAGACTCAGTGTTTTTGGATTGGACCAACAATGGGCAAGCCCATTGAAGGCCCATATAGTGGCCGGCCTTAAGAGAGAGTAGGAGAGGCTTATTGTGTTAGATGGAGGTGCTAAGTGTAACTAAATATTGATAAGTTCAATTTAATATTGAATGAATCAATTATCTAATTAACTTACCACTATCAAAGGAGAAATTATCTCCCTCCCTCCTCCTACCTCACGGCATAAACACAAGACCCATCTAGGGTTTTGTTTTGAATCTCATCTTGTACAATTCATAGTGTATGTATTGTTATTTGATTGTTACGAGGTCATGACTAGCATCGGGTGGTGATCGATGACGTGTAGTGTGGATACACATAGAGGTGATCTACTTTGGTCACTTGGGTTTCATACACAAATCGTGGGTATAGTTGTGTTGGTGACATCCGAATCACGCTACAAAGGTATAACTTATGTGTTATTTTATTTGATTGATCATATGGCACTATGGATCCATTGTTGGTGATGTTTATCCGCTGCGTTTATATGTTTAATATATTATTTATTTCATACATCCCCTATACTAGCAGCCTCAGCTGATGTGATGAAACTATGTCAATTTGCAGTTTCTTAAGTTGTTTAACTTAATTGAGTACCTTCATTACTAGCAACTTAAGCTGATGTAATGAAGCTATGTCAAGGCATAAGAATTGGGATAAAACATGCTTACATTTGCAACTGTGGTTGGCAAAATATGTAAATCCCATGATTCTAGGAGTTGCAATTGGATATTGGCAATTGAGTTTGACTCGTACCTTATTGAGTACTTTCATTGCTAGCAGCCTCAGCTGATGTGATGAAACTATGTCAATTTGGATCCTAGTTTTCAGTGAAAATTAAATGGTTAAATTTTAATTTACCATGGGTGTTTAATTTTCTTGAAAAATTAATTATCGAAAGTACTAACTTTTGAACTTATTTCTGTAGAAATGGCCCAACCCGACAACACTAACATGAACAACATGAGTTCTGCTTTCAAGTCTATGATTGAAAGAGAAAAGTTGACTGGGACAAAGAATTTCAATGATTGGTACCGTTCTTTGAGGATTGTTCTTAGAATGGCCAAAAGATTTGAATATCTTAGTAAGCCTCTTCCTACAGCTCCTGCTGGTACTGCATCTAATGCAGAACATGAAGAGTATAACATTGATTATGAGAAGCACAATGATGTGGCTTGTCTTATGTTATCTGGGATGGACACTCAATTGCAAAAGCAATTTGAGAACTATGGTCCCATGGACATGATCAATGAGCTCAAACGTATGTTTGAGAAACCACCTATGGCAGAGTTATATGACTTGCTTGATTCTCTGCATAAGTGTAAGCAGGATGCTAGTAAACCCGTGAGTGCCCACGTATTGGAAATGAAAGGTTATTTGGACCAATTGGATGCACTCGGATGTGGTTACGTGCAAGATGTACAAGTTGGCCTCATCAATCGATCCCTTAACGAGGAGTTGTTTGGTGATTTTGTGCGCAACTTCAATATGCATTGCACGGGGAAGACAATAAGTGATTTACATGCAATGCTTATTGACTTTGAGAAAGGATTGTCAAAGAAGGCACCTACACCTTTTGTAATGGCAATTCAAAGTGGTAGGATTACTAAGCCCAACAAACCGCAACGCGCGAACAAGAAGGGGAAAGGTAAAGCTGACAAGGGCAAACAGGTTGTGACCTATCAGCAAGAGCCTAAGAAGCAGAATCCTCCTAAGAAGAAGGATCAAACCAAGAAGGGTTTACCTGCTTGTCACCACTGCAACACTCCTGGACACTTGAAGAGGAATTGCCCATTGCTGCTAGAGGACTGTCGTTTGAATAAAATAAGAAGGCTGTGAATGTCGCGAGCACTTCAGGTATTTTTATGATTGAATTATTTTCTTTTCCTCGTAAGCATAATGCCTGGGTCTATGACATTGGATGTGGTACTCATATTTGTAACACATCGCAGGGGCTTAGAGGAGCAAAGAAGCTGGGCTATGGAGAAAGCTACTTGTACGTGGGCAATGGCATACGTGCAACAGTTGAAGCCATAGGGACATTCGATTTAGTCTTACCTTCGGGTTTAATACTAGTTTTAAATAATTGTCATTATGCACCATCTAGTATTAGAGGTGTTGTTTCAGTTTCTTTGTTAAAGGATAATGGTTTTGTTCACACATTTAATGATAATGGAATTTCGGTTTCTTTAAACAAAGATTTTTACTTTAATGCAATTCCAATATATGGTGTGTTTGAAATTGACATGGAGAATCATGTGTCCAATGGAAATAATTCTATGTATGGCATTAACAATAAGAAAATCAAGTCTAACTTGGATTCGTCTTATCTTTGGCACTGTCGTCTTGCTCATATTGGCAAGAAACGCATGGAAAAGCTGCAACATGATGGGCTTTTGCAAAATATCAATGATGATTCATTTGATAAATGCGAATCTTGCATATTTGGGAAGATGACAAGGAAACCTTTTTCACATCAACTGGAAAGGGATACGGATCTACTTGGAATAATACACACTGATGTGTGTGGTCCACTTAGACATGTGTCAAAACGCGGTGCTTCCTACTTCTTAACCTTTACGGATGACTATAGTCTTTATGGTTGTGTTTATTTACTTAAACATAAACATGAAGTCTTTAAGACATTCAAGGTTTTTAAATGTGAAGTAGAATTACAACTCGGTAAGAAGATTAAGGCTCTTCGATCCGATAGAGGTGGTGAGTATTTAAGCCAAGAGTTTAAAGATTATCTAGCTGAGTGTGGAATTGTCCAGCAACTCACATATCCTTATACTCCACAGCAAAATGGTGTATCTGAAAGGAGAAATCGTACAATACTTGACATGGTACGATCTATGTTTAATTTGACAACTCTTCCCTTATCCTTTTGGGACAATGCACTTGAAAGTGTTGTTCGCATATTGAATATGGTTCCGAATAAGAAGGTTGATAAGACTCCATATGAATTATGGACTGTAAAAGCTCCCAACTTGTCTTACTTAAAGGTCTGGGGTTGTGAGGCATTTGTTAAACGTGACTCACCAGATAAACTCCAACAAAGATCTGTTAAGTGTATCTTCGTAGGATACCCTAAGGAAACAAGGGGTTACTACTTTTACTTTCCACCAGAGAATAAAGTCATTGTGGCTAGGTATAGAGATTTCCTTGAGGAAAATCTTATATCTCAAGAATTCAGTGGGAGAGTTTATGATCTTGAAAGTGATCAAGAAGATACGCCACCTTCTGAAAACACTAGCACACTTCCTGTGGAACCTGAAAGTTTAGGTCCTCCACCTGAAGTAGAAGTGGTTCCCATTCACAGATCTGCAAGAACTGTGAAAGCACCTGAGCGTCTATGTCTTAACGTAGAGTGCAAGGAAACTATACTAGGGGATCTTGATGAACCTACTAGTTATAGGGCTGCCATTAATAGTCCTGAAAAGGATAAATGGCAGGTTGCTATGAATGGGGAAATGCAATCCATGAGAGACAATGAAGTCTGGATTGAAGTAGACCTTCCTCCCAATGCTAAGGTTGTTGGGAGTAAGTGGCTCTTCAAGAAGAAAACGGACATGGATGGCAATGTACACACCTATAAAGCTCGTTTGGTGGCTAAAGGCTTTACCCAAACATATGGTGTTGACTATGAGGAGACCTTTTCTCCTGTAGCTAACATTAGAGCTATTAGGATTCTCATAGCCATAGCTGCACACTATGATTATGAGATTTGGCAAATGGATGTCAAAACCACCTTCTTGAATGGTCGCCTAGATGTAGATATCTATATGGCGCAGCCTGAGGGGTTTGTGAATCCATAATTTCCTGACCGTGTATGCAAACTTCAAAGATCCATTTATGGATTGAAGCAAGCATCACGTCAATGGAATAAAAGATTTGATGAAGAAATCAAAAGGTTTGGATTTACTCAAAATCTTGATGAGCCATGTGTATACCACAAAGCTAGTGGGGGTGATGTTATTTTCCTAGTTCTATATGTTGATGACATATTGATCATGGGTAAAAAACATTCCTAGTTTACATGAGGTGAAAGCCTATCTTGGGAAGTGTTTTTCCATGAAAGATCTAGGAGAAGCAGCATACATTTTAGGAATCAAGATCTACAGAGATAGATCAAGGCGGTTGATTCGTTTAAGCCAAAGTGCTTACATTGACAAGATATTGAAGAGATTCAATATGCAAAATTCCAAGAAGGGATTTTTGCCAATGCAATTAGAACATGGCTTGAGTAGCAAAGCTTGTGCTTCAACACCTGAAGAGGTGGAACGCATGAAGAGAATCCCTTATGCTTCGGCTGTGGGATCGATTATGTATGCGGTGCGATGTACAAGGCCCGATGTGGCATTTGCTCAGAACATTACCAGTCGTTATCAGCAGAACCCAGGTGAACTCCACTGGACTGCTGTGAAACATATTCTCAAGTATTTAAGATCTACGAGAGAAATGTTTTTAGTGTACGGGGGAAATCCAGAAGCAGAACTGTGTGTTACAGGTTACTGCGATGCATCCTGGAAGTGTGATAAAGATGATACGAAGTCTCAGACGGGTTATGTCTTTGTCATCAATGGAGGTGCTGTGGATTGGAAGAGCAAGAAGCAGAGTACTATAGCGATGTCTGGATTAGGAAGTTCGTTTCAGGGCTTGGAGTTATGCCCTCAATCGAAAGACCTATAAAAATGTATTGTGACAACTCAGCCGCAATTACATTTGCTAATGAGCCTGGAATCATGAAGGGCACCAGACATTTCCCGATCCGGTACCACTATGTTAGAGAACAAGTGGAGATAGGCGAGATCGAATTACTCAAAGTTCACACAGATGACAACTTAGCAGATCCATTAACGAAGGCTCTACCTGGTGGAAAGCTTAAACAACTTTCTGAAGGCATAGGACTTCGTTTAGCTGATAGTTTCATGCATATCTGTGATTAGTATTTGGATAATGGGATGTTGTAAAACAGTTATTATTTTAATGAAATAGAATAAAGTGTTATGTTTATTTATCATTTTCTTAATAATATATCCTATATTTGCATGTTTAAATCCGTGAATATATTTATATATTCTAAACTGTCCGTTGTCGGTTAATGATATGGGAATATCATTAAATTAAGACAAACCTGAGTATTGGTAGAATATACTTGAAAGTATATTGTTGCATTGGCATACCAATTTCACGTGATATTCAATGATTTGAATATAGGACTTATCCTGACTTCATGAGTTTACTTTATTGATCTTGTCATTAAGTAAATCATGTGTATATAGTTATCCTCAAACTTGAGATACCAGATAACTGTCACGCATGTAGTGCATTTCTGTAATTCAATTTAACGCTATACGTAACTGGTAGCTATAAGGATTGTTTTCGGAAGTGTTGCGAAGTGCATGAGTTATGCTCGTAGTCAAGATAGAATTTGTTCCTTCAAATTTATTTGAAGTTTAATACTGCTGGGCCCCTCGTGGGATTAATAAGATGTTTGTGTGGCCGCACCCAAAGTCTCCCCTGAATGATTCAGAAGATTTGGTAATCTTATTTAATCAAAAACAACGAGAAACAGAATTATTAATAAAGAATGACTTAGATCCATATCTTTATTAATGTGGTATTAGAAACAAAATGATAAGTATGATGATTTATCATCAAATGGTTTTTCCAGGAGACCACCACCCGAGTTGTACTAGGGGCATTGGCGTGTTGCTAGACGCTAACCAATGTCATTACACTTTTAATAGATTTCCAAGTGGGAGCTGTTAGAGTTAATGGAAAAATATTAATCCTGTATGTCTAGATTCGAACACGGGACCGAGGGATTGCACACTTTACGTATGAATGATCAAGTAAATAATTAATATGTATAATTATTGTATGTATTAATTATTTGGACACGAAATGATAACTAACGGACGTTAAGTAATTAACGGAATTGACTAACGACCGTTAGGGAATAAAGGAAGGACCGTTAGTGAAATTTGGGGATTAGAAGGATCTAGAATTCCCATATTTGGGACTAAATCCGATCGGCATATAGGGATTAAAACCCTAATCGCCTAGCTTGTCCTCCAAGTATAGTTTTCACTATAAATACAAACCTATGGTTTATTATTTCTTTACCTTGTGCATTGCTATAACCCTAAAAGTTTGTGTTTTCTCTTCTCTTGTTCTAAAACCGGTCGACACCCTCCTTTGGTGGTCGATCCATAAAGTTTTTGTGAAAAAAAATTGTTTTGATTTTACGTGTTCATTTACTAGCATCAATACTTGATTGGTTATAGTACGTGTGTACAAGAGTTCGGTAATTACTTACTACAGTATGATGCGTGGTTTTGCGATCTTACAACAGGTTTTACCTCTCGAGGGAATCTCAAGAGGCTTGCAATCCCCACCAGGCAGTGTACCTGACCGATGTAGTATAGTGAAGCGGCAAGTACCGGGGGATTGATCGTTCTCTAGGGGAATAGTGTCGTTAGGATTGAAAAACTACTCTAATAGGTCTAAGGGTGAGGGAAGATTCTTTTTGTATTTTTATATTTTTTTATAAAAGCAAGTAAAATATCGGGTTTGAAAGAGTGGGCGGAATTAGTTGCTAGTCAACTAACCCAAATAACTACAAATGCAAATAAAATAAAATAACTGAAAATGAAAAGGTTGTGAAACTTATATGGGGAGAAATGTGTTTACTTAAATTTCCTTACTCCCTAACTATCTTTTACCGGTTGATTGGTGTGTATTAATTGCGTGGATGACGGGTGTATTCCTTAATACCAATCGCGGGGTGGCGTACGTACTTCCCCAACTCTACAAGCTCCTACTTCACTCCTATGTCGAGCCGGCTAGGAAGCTCCTAACATGGGATCACTATAATTCGCTCATGCATTAAATACAACCATAAAAACCTTAGTACGCATTGGTTCATGTTTCTTAAGACGTTCAAGCAAGTTACCGAATAGGAGGTTAGCCAGTTTTCTTAAGCCTAACATCGATAAACAATCATCCAATACAATTAATAACACACTAATAACCGATAATCAATAGTTAGGTTTCATTAGATCTAAGCAAACACAAGATAAATCTAGCCTAGCATGTTAATTAAAAGACAAGAACAAGATATAATCAAACAACACATAGACATATTGATTGATTAAATGATTACTTATCTTCAATTAAACATGGGAGATCCAAGGGTATGAAAACCCTTAAAAAATGGCAGAAATTCGTCTTAGGGTTTCTCCTCACAAAGTTGCACACCAATGACAAAAAATTGCAAAACTATATATAGAACTTAGTGGCTGACGGCGTCACGTTATAGATCTTGACGCCGTCACCTCGCCGTGTCTAGGGTTCTAGGATGGTCTTCCTGACGCCATCCCTCTTTAGTCCTCCAAAATCCTCCCTGGCTTATCAAGGCTTGACGCCGTCAGAATAAAGCTTGACGCCGTCTCTCTTTAGCTTAAACCGTGACGACCTTGATCACTTTAAAGGGTGACGCCGTCAGATTTCCTTTGTAAAACTCCCTGGCTTATCATGTGTATTTTTCATATCCACCTCTTTTGCCCAGCCGTGACGCCGTCAAGAGCAATACTTGACGCCGTCAAGTGTACTTTTCCAGCAGCTTTGGAGACTTTGTCGTTTTCTTCACTTTTATGCTCCAAAAACGTCCAAAATGCTTCCTTTTCCAGATTTCTTCTCCAAAGTACCTAAAATGACAAAAGGAACGATTTAGGGCAATATTTGATCAAATAAATACGATTTGGGGCTTAAATGACCCCCTAAAAGCGGTACACTTTTCGCTTCATCACAGTAATTCATCTTGGATTGTGAAACAAAAAGGTAAGGGGTTTCACGTTAATCCTATTTATTGATCAAGTGAAGTGAAGAGAAGATCGATCCTTGTTCTTGCTAGGATCTTGAGGTATGTAACTATTTATTATTCGGTAATTCTTTATACGTGTTAAATCAAAGATCTTGCTTCCGCTATACGTGCTTTGATGTGTTTATTTATTTAGATAATAGTCATGCTATTTAAATTCCAACAACTTGTACAGACGTTATATATGTTTATGGATTCGGAGGATCTATAACCGTAGGGTGAAGTGTGATATGGGGACGTTCTTTGTAAGAGATGTTTATGTGATAGGGTGTTGGGTCATCAACTAACCCAAATGTCACTAACAAAGATTTGAACATAAATTAGTCCAGACACTCACTGACAAAACATCAAGTGATCATCTAAGTCACCGATGGTCAGTGAGAATGTCTCTCCCTGATAAAGAGATGTAGCTCAGATAGCATTCTTTAAAGAGTTGGCAAAGACCAACTGAAGAAGCGCTTTACTCAACTGATGCAGTCTCAGTGAGTAAGGTACTTGAGCAAACATCAAGGACACTGAGATCTGACAAATGTCTCTATATCCCTGATGGCCTTTCTCTCATTGACAATGACCACCTCACCAACCTTCAAATCTAACTGATCAAGAATTTATGACTCATCAACATGACTCCCTGAAACAAGGATCAAGAATCAGAGACACCAAAGAATCTGGGATGAACTGATTAAAGAAGACAAACTCACTGAACGTCAACAGCAGAAGTTCATGCCTTAGATATTGTCAAAGAGTTCTTACAAACTTACTAAGTGCTCATCAGCCAGTATGTACAAAGAACTCTAGCTCAAAATAGCAGGGGATCATCAAGGGCAGGAATACCTTCATGATCTATCAGCTCTCTGATAAAAGACCAAGAAGGTTAGGTGAAGACTATAGAGTTTAAGCGGGAAAACTCTTGGGAAGATAAACTTTGTTCCTTCCCAAGACACAAAAGAAGCTCATGGGAACCCGGTGCTATCAACTCCGGTAAACCAAAAGGACATCAAGGATAGATTTCTAGGCACGTGCCTATCTACAAACAGTTGGCAAGATCACTATTCCAACGTAAAGCAACAGTAACCTCACCGCTATATAAACCCATTCCAACCAAAGCAGAATGTACGCATTCAACGAGAGTAAGAAGTGAGGATACCACAACATAGTTAGAGTGTTAGAATCCTAAACACACTTAGAACCCAAGCTTAGCTTGCTTCTAAGTGTCTCTTAATTTGTCTCTCATCGGGGATAGCCGTCTGCAACTATCCTCATTGAAAAGCCAAGCAAGTCATTAGTGTATCTAAGTAGGTTCTTGAGTAACCTTGTAATTTCGCTTATCATGAATCATAAACTCGTTATACTTTTCATGTCCAAACGGCACGTGTTTGTGTTTATTTCGTTAATTCATGAGTTTCTCAAGTTAAACCGGACCAACATAGGGTTCTTATGGTATTCATAATGTTGTTTTAGGTATTGTTAGCCTCGGGTGTTACTTTAGATTGTGCTTCAAGTTATGTTTAGTTCTAGAGGTTGTTAACTTCGAGGCAACCTTCTAGTAATCTGCTAAGAGAAGCTGATGCGGATTATTGTAACCCTCAACGAGTTTTACAATCCTCCTAGGCAGTGTACCTAACCGTTATAGTGTAGTATAGGTAAGATCCGGGGGATTGATCATTCTCTAGGGGAATAATGTCGTTAGGTCAAGATGTATGTCGAGATAGGTCTAAAGGTGAGGGATGATTCTTTTTGCACTACTACAAAAAGTGACATAGAGCCTGGTTGAAAAGGGGCATAAAGCCCGATTTTGGTGACGGGCACAAAGGATTAGAGACTCTATGTGAAACGCAAATAGAGCCTGGTTTTAAAAATGGGCTCTATTACCTGTTATAGAGCCCAATTTTCTATCAAAGAACATGGCTCTATGTGAAAAAAATAAAATAATAGTAATTACAGCCATGAAATCAAATTCCTTTTGGCCAAATGAACATTGTATTGATTCAAATAAGAAAAGATTCACTGATATAACAACTTACTTTCTATTGATACATTGAGATTAATCTTGCGACTATTCTTGCAAACAACACATTTCAAAAAGCTACAAGCTACCTTAATTGACTACTGGAACGAAAAATGAAAGTAAAAAATCCACCATTGACGTTACTGTGAAGTCTCGTTATTATGCATTTCTTTTGAGTAACTTGACCAAATTAGATGGGGTTTGATGAAGTTGATGACATCCCAAATGTCTTTGCCCATAATAAGTCTTGACTTTGCCCGTCATCGTACACACTCTAAACCACAGAAGTAACTAGCTAAACACCACATCAACCACCTGAAGAAACTAAAACAAATATAATTTACCTTTTGTTGCGAGGTTCAAACCGCGGAGAGAATATTAAAAATACAATACAGTAACTTACAAGTATAAAGTATCAATTATGGCCTTGAACCATTCTTTAGTAGTGATATGAACTGATTGAAAAGAAACAATTGGATGAGATGAATAACCCATCAAGGGTACTGAATATTAAGAAATAGTAATATGAATCTGAATGTGTTGTTGTGGAAATAAAATGCAGAAATACATGATGAAACAAAACCCCTTTATTTTGTCAAATGAAATAATCCTAATAAAAAAAATTATCAGTAATTACATACCAGAATCACATTATGTATTCACCAACATTCATAGATGGTCATGTTCATGGTGCAGCAATTGCAAACAATTTCAGTTCTCTGGATGTTTCAAAGTTCAAACATAAAAGGTAAGCCAATAAAACTATGCACCATGTACACAACAAATGCCTAGAAAGGAATATAAGTGAAGTAACACTTGATAGGTTACTGAATACTGGTAAGGCTATAACAACCATGAGCATAACTGAATTTCATTAAATATAACTTTTATAAAAAATCTTAAGACAGAGAACGGGCGAGTAAGTGGACTTCTAAATATGCGCTTTCAGAATGATAAATATATGTTTATTGCTACTATAATTTATAAATGTATAAACTCCAGGAACACTTCCGTTACAAACAGTACATTCACTTCATTGGTACCATGCTTTAAGTCAGTTACATAACTCGCCACAAACATACATTCATTTCATCGGTAAAATTCAAAGTGATCAAATAGGTTACCTATAGTGAACATGTGCATATCTAAATTTCAGAAGTTCAGCTTGCTGCAACAAGCAATTGATACAACTCGTAAAAGTTAAAAAACCTAACATTAGCATCAACATTTCTACTTTACACATACACAGGCTTTACCTTATCTAAATGAAAGACTAAAAAAACAGAAGCATACCACAATCATCATCATTGTCAGTATACCAATACGACAACGACGTTGAAGCAATCCCATTCTCCACCTACTCAGATGACCGCCATTCCGCCAACGCCTCACTAGACCGCCCATTCGACATTCCATCTAACGATCTTCCAATCCCGAATCCTCACTCGAACTCCCCGCCATTTGACGCTATAAAAGCTTCCCCATTAGACAAACAAAATCTTCATTAGTGACCTAAAACATCAAATTAGAAGTACAAACAATAGACGAAATTAATGAAATAAAAATCACAGCAGTTCCCCAAATCCATTTATATGAACCCTGATTCCAAAAAATAAAAATCAACCAAACACGAAACTGAGTCATGAATACATCAAATTGATAATTAAATTGAACAAATAATGTGAGATGGTGAATCGCGAGGGGTATGTGATTTGCAAGGATATGACTGAGGACTAGTGTTGTGACTAGCAAGGGTCGATTACAGAAATTGGATTTGGCTTAGTTGATGACAAAATGGAGAGATTATGTGAGATGAGATGAAGAGGATAAGGGTACGTAGAAAACAAATAGAGGGAGTGAGGGATAATGAAAATGTGAATTTGATTTTTGGGGAAAATTTTGAGCGGGACTAATGAAAATGTTTAAGGTGGGTAAAGGAATATAACCCAGTTTTGCATACGAAAATAGGGCTATAATGGTTTAGCACATAAAGCCCGGTTTTGTAATAGGGAACATGGCTCTATATTAGTAACTGAGCCCGGTTTTTTCGAAGAAAACATGGCTCTATCATTTTACAACATAAAGCCTGGTTCAAGAAAACAAAACATGGCCCTATACCCCTTTTCCAAATGTGGGTTTCTTTTAGAGCCCCTTTTTCACTAAAACCGGGCTCTATTAAGGGGGCTCTATTCACAAATCTCTAGTAGTGTTGTATTTTTATATTTTATGAAAAGCAAGTAAAAATCTCGGGTTTTGAAAGAGTGGACGGAATTAGTTACTAATTAACAAACCCAAAACTATAATCAAACTAAATTAAACTACTATGCGAGAAAAGTAGATTGGTGGTAACTCTTAAGATAAGAAAAGCGTGTTCACGTAGATTTCCTTAGTCCCTAGTTATCTCCTACTGATTTGTCTAATTGTCACGTCCTTGTTTTAATTGAAGCGTTGTATTCCTTAATATTGGATGTGGAGAGGTGTAGAAGTCCCCAACTCTATGAACATTAGTCTCCCCTAAATCCCTTAAAGTGTATTAAGTTTTCTAGGATCTACAAGCCGCATTTCACGCAATAAATACAACGAGAAAAACCAATAGTGCACTCTACGGTTGCGTTTAGTATGACGTTCAAGCTAACACATATAAGAAAATAGCCAGTTTTCCTACTCCTAACGCGAGGCAATCAATTAAACAAGAGACAAAAAATTAATGATCAATAACTAAGTTTTATTAGATCTAAGCAAACACTAATAAATCTAAGCTAGCATGTTAAAGTAAAGAAAATATAAACAAGTAATCAAACAACACATAGACATATTGAATGATTAAAAGGATAACTTATCTTCAATGACACATGTGTTTTGGGGGCTGTAAAACCCTTACAAAAGCTGAGAAAATCGTTCTTAAAACCCTACTCCAAGATGTTACACGAATTATGAAAAACATGCGAAAGTATATATAGATTTACAACTCTGACGGCGTCACCTTATAGGTTGTGACGCTGTCAGCTCGCAGCCATTAGGGTTTCGTCTTGTGCAAGTCGCCGTTCTGATGGCGTCGCTTTGGATCTCTGACGCCGTCATTTGATGTCTGACGCCGTCCCTTAGAAAATCATCTGGGCCATCTTTTGTTAACTTTGTAGGTGAATCTCAACTTCAAATTACACCTGACGCCGTTAGGTTATAAGTCTTCAGAATTCATCTGAGGCGTCGTTTGTTAATTTTCCACCAAAAATCCATCTTCAGTAACAAGTGACGACATCACTTTGTAGAGTGTGACGCCGTCAGACTCCCTTATCTGATAGAATTTTGCGACTTCGTCATTTTCTTTACTTTTTCGTCCAAATAAGCCATAAAAGTGCCGATTTCCAGATTTTTCGTCCCAAGTACCTAAAATGCAATAAGAAACGATTTAGGGCAATATTTGATCATATTAATACGATTTTGGGCTTAAATGACCCCTTAAAAAGGTAACAAATAAATCCTTATAAAATATCCCTACACTTGGGATTTGTTTGTCCTCAAGCAAATATGTTTTTATCCTAATAAATTTACAAGTTAGGGGGCATCTAACATTAATATAAAAGTAATTACAACATACAATCGTTCTACGTTAGTCAAAATAAGCACGGAAATTATATACAAGCACCTCACATTAAGTGTTTGGATTCTCACATCTCTCGGGTGTATAAAGTTATATAACATGTATGGAAACGGGAAAATAAAACACTCTCTACCTGTCATAGCACGTAGATTACCATAGGCTTGGAAATGGGTCAAACCTCCACCACTTTGGCGTAAGCTCCTTGGATAAACTATCAAAGAGGTCTTTTAAGGGTTGTAACGTTAGGTGTAAAGGTATGGAAAAACACGGTTTTGTTGGATATAGGGAATTTTACTGGTGGCAAGTCAATCATCTTAGTTAATTACATGTACAATGAGGCGTTACTAAGCAAAGACTCGACTCGACTCGCTAACTACTAACTCTTTTTGTATTTTTCTTGACACTATTTTGACTTAAACAAAAATAAAATAAACGGGAAGGTAGTCCGTATGTTTTTGTCTTTCTTCCTTTTTTTTGTTTTTTTTTGTTTTTATATTTTTTCATTTTTTTTATACACTCTTGCCCTACCATCCAAAATGTTAGGTCACCATATTGTAAACACACAAGTACATATATGAGAGAAATAGATAAAGAAATAGAAGTGGTCAATTTACTCAATATGAGAAGTAATATGACAATAGTTTCACTAGCATATGAAATAAACCAACAAGATAAATGTATGATACAAGTAGTATTTATAGGGAAGGAAGCTAGGGCAACACACCTTCTTCCTTCCTTTCACGAAATGGGCCTAAGACGTAGGCTCATGGGCTTACTTCATAAGCCTACTAATTTAAACTAACATATAAGCCTTATAAATATGCAACCTATTACATAATTGAATGACCAACACTTGATAATAATAAAACGTATTCCCAACACAAAATAATACATCATTACAAAAGGAATTCTTACAACCTCCTTACACTTGAACTCTTACATACTTTACAGATAACTAACTAATGACCCGAATTAAGAGGATCAAAACACGTGGAGTACTTTAAACATTAATGTACATATGGGGGTAATAACATTGAATTTCTTCCCCATTACTCCATAATAACTAGTACTTTACCCATGAGTCTCAATCGTCCCAAAACTGTATTTACAAGATATGACTCGACTTAGCAACCATGTAATCAACCAGAAAATTAACAAAGGGTTTAACACATAAGTTGTAACAATAATGCACTAAAGATGAGTGCATACAAGGTAGGCTAAGGCGATTTGGGTGTACATTTGGGGGTGGATTGTAAACAATGTTCTTCATTAATATTTCAAAATCCTCCGAAATATCACGAGAACCGCGAAAAAGAGAGGCTCTGAGGGGTGTACAAGGGGTATCATGTACTAAAAATGAGTACATCGCAAGGGTGTGGGAAAATTACTTGACCAATGAAGCCAACGTAATTATAAAACAGGTTTAAAACAAGGGTTATCCTAGTGCCTCTTATCATTTAGTCAATCCCAACTACACGAATGTAGTCTCACTAGCGATCTCAGGATGCATCACAAACGCAAGTTCTAGAATCTATATACTACCGGTACACTTATAAGCATTAAAGGTGAATGCTCTTTCCTATCGATCTAAAGGCGAACCTCACATTTTTGGTGTGGAAATATTTTGAGTGGAAGGATTTTTGTGCTAGCTATATAATTCCTATCCATAAGACGCTTATTAAAACTAAGGTTTCACTCCTATATTTTGTAAAAAAAATTAAATTTGGGGCGAAAATCACCCTAACAAGTATCTCTTTAAGTTTATTACACATTTACTCTAACACAAAACAAAATCAAGCGAAGTTATAGTTTCTAAGGTATCCCATTTTACCCTCCATACACTTAAATTGAACATTGTCCCCGATATTCTTCAAAAGTATCAAAGTTATGATAAAGGGAAAAATAAAATAGATGAAAGAAACTAATACTCCCCTGATTTGGTCGGCATGAACGATGTGAAATATGGTTAAATCCTCCTCCAAGAAAATAAACTTTAATACATGTACATCATACTTCATCTTTTATCGTTTTGTCCAATATAACCTGTAATTCACTAAGAAAACGAAACATAAAACCTCACATAAAATCGGCGGTAAACACTATATATATCAAAACAAAATCCTAGAAAGCGAATAAGATATAATGCTTGTAAAAATAAATGTTTACAGAATCTTAGAAATTTAAAAATTCTGGAAATTTTCAAAAATTAAGTTCCAGCAGAAATTTTTTTTTTTGGAAAACTGTTGCTACAGTGCCTGACGCTGTCAGGTTGTAAATCCTCAGGATTCACCTGACAGTATTTTTACGTTTGTTTCTGGAAAATTTCTGGAAAAATCTAATAATTAAAATCTGGAAATTCTGCAAAATATTCGTTGTGACTCGATACAAGCATTTTACTCTAACAAACACACGAATATATGCTAATCATTCATTGTTAACTTTCATGTTCGAATTCATTCTTTATAACAAATATGATATTCCCTACACTTATCTTTTTGTAAAATACCTTTATATGTAATTAAGACGATGTTAAAAACAAAATAAAGCATTTTCACAAACTTATTCGGAACATGAAAGATAAACAATAAAGATTGAGCATATATATGAAATCAAACAAAATAAAAACAAGCAAACAATTAAAAAACTTGGGTTGCCTCCCAAGAAGCGCTTTTCTTTATTAACGAGTCTTGTAGCTAGACTCAAAGTCATGGCCTACCCCAGATACTTAGGTTCCTCCTCGAGGATGTCATTCGGATCAAACTTATCTTTTAGTTTTCTCTTAGTAGGCTTGGTTTGGTATGACTTTTCAAACTTCTCTCCATCGGGATCTATTATGGTCATCCTAATGTGCCACAACCCATCTTCTTCTTTGGGTGGCTTTTTCCAATCCCATTTACCATCCTCGCCCTCCGATTCCCAATTATTCATTCTAAGATTGATAGGTAAAACTCCTAGGAACTCAAGCATCATTCTAAACACTAGAGGGTCCTCAAAAGGATCAATCTCGGTATCCCTAGCTAACTTTGTTACATAGAAGGTACATTCTTCACATATTCGTCTTCTAAAAAAATGTGAGTTAAGGTCCTATAAATCATTGATCTAGTCGGGGGCCATATCTTGATGGTTTTCTATCTCTAACAAGCCAATCGGGCATTTTTCCCTCTTTCTTATCATACTCATGCTTTTGGACATCATAAACCGACCTAGTCTCATCTTCTCCAACCGTTATCTTAGCCATCTTACAATCTATTATTGCACTAGCGGTTGCTAAGAATCCTCTTCAAACAAGCAATGGGCACTTAAGGTCATTCAAAATATGTAAGACATGAAAATCCGCCAATATAGTCAATCTATATATGTGCACAACCATGTCTTTAAGTATCCCAACTGGATAAGCTACACTTCCATCCACCAATCCTATAACCGATTTTGTTGCTTCAAGTCTTCCTAAGTTGAGGCTCCTATAAAGGGACAATGAAATTATATTGATGCATGATCCTAAGTAGGCTAAGGTATCGTAGGCCTTGGAGTTCCCGATCCTACATGGTAGAACAAACAAGCCCGGATCATCTGACTTCCAGATGTTTTGTCCCAAGTACCTAAAATGAAAAAAGAAATGATTTAGGGAAATATTTGTTCATATTAATACGATTTTGGGCTTAAATGACCCCTTAAAAGGTACCAAATAAATCCTTATCAGAAGCAAACCTTTAGCCTCGCCACGGGAACCCGCCCGTGACCATGCTCTGATGTGAGAGTAAGAACTGAGTGATAATGTGTTAAATGGTGTAGTAATTGCTCACATTCAACGCTTACCAAATTGTTGGGTTTTAGAGTTGCTGCTGCTTGTTTGGTTAAGACTGTTGATGGGAAATGCTCTAAGTTATTACTGCTGCTGGTTAAAATGGTTACAACTGCTTGGGTATTTTACTACTGCTAGTATTGCTGAAGACGTTCAAGAAAATACACCAAGTTGTTACTACTGCTAGACAACAAGTTACAACTGCTAGTTCAGAGTTACAACTGCTTCAGAGTTACAATTGCTGCTGAACTTGAAATAAAATACTCTAAGTGTTTAGTGCTGCTAGAAGAAAAGTTAGTACTGCTAGTGCAAACTTACTACTGCTGGAGAGTTAAGACTGCTAGAGTTAGTGATACAACTGCTAGAGTGTATAGTTAGTACTGCTTATGAGATAAACATGTATAGTCGGTTAGATAAATATAGAAAAGATTCTTTTAAGATTTATCTTGTATAGCAAGAAATTGTAAGCCGACTAGGATTCCTTAGTCTATAAAAGGAGGTCCTAGGGCATAGAGATAGATATATGATTCATACGTAATTCTTTAGAAAACTTCAAGGTTGTAAACCCTGATACTTTAGAGTATTCGTATTATTAATAATATTGAAGTGATTTGTTTTATATTGTTTGTTAAGTTCTTCTTAAGATTAAAGTTTAGATTCCGCATAAACTTTAATACAATCAAAGACAGTTTCTACATAAGTTGTATTGGATTTATTCAATATTACTTAACCTTTACAAGCTAAGGGAATTCAATCGAGTAGTCAACAGGGATCAACAAGTGGTATCAGAGTTTGTGATCTATAAGCTGTGAATCAAGAAGAACCTGTTAAAACTTATCTTACTGAAGACATGGAGTCAGAATCTACTCGCATGACTACTGCATCAAAGGTGCCCATGCTCAAGTCTGGAGAGTATGAGCTATGGAGAATGAAAATAGAGCAGTATATTCAGATGGTTGATTATTCTATGTGGGAGGTCATAGAGACTTGAAATCAACTACCTAAAACTGAAACTTCTGCTGATGGTGTTATTATTACTTTACCTATCAAAACTGATGAAGATAAGGCACAAAGAAGGCTGGAAGTAAAGGCAAGAAGCACTCTTATGATGGGGATTCCTAATGACCATCAGTTGACTTTTAACCACATCAAAGATGCTAAATTGTTGCTAAAAGCAATTGAGAAAAGGTTTGGAGGGAATGTTGCTACCAAGAAGACCAGGAAGAACCTCTTGAAGCAACAACATGAAAATTTTGCTGCTCCAGTTTCTGAGAATCTTGATCAGACTTTTGACAAACTTCAGAAACTTATCAGTCAACTAGCACTTGTGGAAGTCTCATTTTCTCAAGAAGATATAAATCAAAAGTTTCTGAGAAGCTTGTCACCAGACTGGAATACACACATTGTGGTATGGAGAAACAAGGCTAATCTTGATACCATGAGTTTAGATGAGCTGTATAACAATCTTAAAGTTTATGAACCTGAAGTCAAAGGGTCATCTAGCCCATCATCAAGCACACAAAACTTAGCTTTTGTGTCCTCCTCCAATAACAGTTCTAGTAGTACTAATGAAGTAGTTAATACTGCTCATGGAGTTAATACTGCTGGCACAAAAGTTAATGTTGTTGGGTCTACAACCCTTGATAACTTGAGTGATGTTGTTATCTATGCTTTCTTGGCTGGTTAATCTACTAGTCCTCAGATTATGCATGATGATTTGGAACAGATCCATAAAAATGATCTTGAAGAGATGGACTTGAAGTGGTAGATGGAAATGTTGATAATGAGGGCAAGAAGATTTTTGAAGAAACCTGGAAGAAACCTCAAGGTTAATGAGCAGGATAACTTGGGCTTTGATAAATCCAAGATTGAATGCTACAACTGTCAGAGGAAGGGACATTTTGCAAGAGAATGCAGGGCACCAAGGAGTCAAGAATACAAGACTCTCGAGAGCTCAAGGAAAGCTGAGGAACCTAAGACTTCTACAGCTTTGTTTTTTTGTGATGGTTTAGGAGGATACGTCTGGAGTGACCATGCAGCTGAAGGACCAAACTTTGCACTTATGGCCTACTTTTCTTCATCAAGTTCTGATTCTGAGGTATCTAATGATTCTGGTTGTTCATTTAAATCTTGTTTAGATACTATTGAGGAACTTAAGGCTAGGAATGAAAAGCTAATAGAAGAAGTAAAGATGTTAAAGTTAGATAATTTAGGCTATAAGGTAGGCTTAAAATCTGTTGAGGAAAGGCTTGATTTTTTTAAACAAAATGAGCCAGAGTATGTAAAGAAAGTTAATTTACTTGAAGGTAAGCTTTTTGTTAAAGAGCATGAAAATAAAAGACTTACTAAAAGGTTAGAAAAGGCTCAAAAAGAAAAAGATGCAGCTTATCAGGAGAAAGAAAAACATCAAGTTAAGGTAAATAAGCTTGAATTTGCATATGAAAGTGTCAATAAGACAATTGAGTGCCAATTAATGAGGAGAGGTAGTGGTATAGGTTGTAATGAAGTTCCCCCTCAATAACAAGAAAGTATGTACCTCCTATACCTGAATTGTCTTGTTTAGGTGAGTCTAATGCTAAGCCTTTAGGAGAAAATAGTAAGTCTAATGAGGAGAAACCTAAGGCTGAAAAGACATATTCTGATGCACCTATCATTGAAGATTGGGTGTCTGATGATGATGAGGAACAGGTGAAGACTAAACCTAAGGTTGAAAGTGTAACAGTTAAACCTAGTGTTGAACAGATTAAATTTTTCAAACCTAGTTTTGGTAATAAGGTGTCTAGGAAAATTGTTGAATACACTAAGCAACCTAGGGAGAACACTAACAGGCCTAGAGTTAACTAGAGGAATTGGAATGGAATGATATCTCAAAGGTTAGGAAGTGACTTTGAGATGTTCAATAAGGCTTGTTATCATTGTGGTAGTTTTGAGCACTTACAGGACAATTGTTTTTACAATCAAAAGCCTGTGTGGAACTATGCTAGAAGGGTGAATCATAAAAGTTTTTCTAAAAATGCTTACCCACATGCTAAAAGAAACATGGTTCCAACAGAAGTACAAATGAGATCTGGTTTAGTATCAGTTAAAACTGCCAAACAAAATATTTCTAAACCAGCAGTAGTAACTAATACTGCTAGATCAGTTAGTACTGCTAACTCAAAAGGAACTATGAATGATGCTAAAAAATTGTCAAAGTTTTCAAACAAAGCACATTCCACTGTAAAGAGGTCCATTCAAAAGAATACAGTAATTAGTGCTGCTAAGGCAAAAGCAGTAGTTTCTATTGCTAAGCCAAAAGCAATAATTGATACTGTGTTGGGAAATTATTTTTATGCTGTTAAGGCCTCAGTTTGTTGGGTCTGGAAACCAAAAGGTAAAGTTTTCAATCATGGTTCCAGAAACAACAGTGCATCCATAGTTTTAAAAAGGTATGATTATGTAGATGCATAAGGCATATCCAAGTCAGTATTGGATTGGGTCCCAAAATGAACTAATTTTCTTACTTTATGTGCAGGGCAATCCGCAGGTGGAATTAGAAGATAAAGGAGTACTTGATAGTGGATGCTCAAGGCACATGATTGGAAACATGTCCTATCTTGAAGATTTTGAAGCAATTGATGGAGTATATGTTGCTTTTGGGAGCAATCCCAAAGGAGAGAAAATCACTGGCAAAGTGACTATGCTGGAGCTAGCTTGGATAGAAAATCAACAATAGGAGGTTGACAGTTTTTGGGGTGCAGGTTAATTTCATAGCAGTGCAAGAAACAAACTGTGGTTGCAAATTCCACAACTGAAGCTGAGTATGTGGCTGCTTCAAGTTGTTGTGGATAAGTGCTCTGGATTCAGAATCAATTGCTGGATTATAGGTACAATTTTATGCATACTCAAATATATATTGATAATAGCAGTACTATGTGCATTATTAAAAATCTTGTTTATCACTAAAAAACAAAACATATTGAGATAAAACATCATTTTATAAGAGATTGTTATGAAAAGAAGTTAATTCAAATTGTTAAAATTCATACTGATAATAATGTTGTAAATTTGCTCACAAAAGCTTTTGATGTGGGTAGATTTCAATTTTTGGTTGTCAGTATTGGAATGATAAATCTTTGAAAATTCTTATCTCTTTGTGTTTTTGTAAAGTTTTGAAAGGATTAATACTGTTATTAGGTCAATAACTTTGTTTCTGCTGCTAAGTATACTTAGTGTTGCTAGTGTACTTAAAACTGTTGTGTTAATGCTGCTAATTATACTTAGAACTGCTAGTTATACTTAGAACTGCTAGTTTTTCTGAACAACTGCTAAGTATAATTAGATGATGTAAAATGTTATTGCTTGTGTTTTTCTTGGTTTTGGACTAACGTTTGCAGGATAAGCAAGCAATATGATTTGTGGAAAACTAGAAGGGGGGGTTGAATTGTTTTACGTCTTTTTAATTTTATTTTGAAAACTTTGTTTACTTTTAAAAACTTAGATTCGAATTTATGTGAACTCAACTCTTGAACAATATGAACAAATATAAGTAAATCTAAATAAACAATGCAAGTAAAGTAATGAAATGAAATGAAAGATAGAGATGGAAAGATCTAACCGCGAGACAAAAGATTTATAGTGGTTCGGCTACAAGGACACCTTCCTTGCCCTACTCCACTCCCCGAGCACCTAACTCGAGAGTTTTCTTCACTATGTCAACAAGCTCCCTTATGGCGGAGAAAACCTTACACAACTTTTGCTTACACCGGTTTAACGACACAAAGCTAGATGTCGGGTTCTAATCGTAGCTAGAACCAATCTCAAAACTTCTACACAACTTCTTCACAACTAATTCACAACGGCTTCACGACTTCTTCACAACTTCTTCACGACTTCTTCACAACTTCTTCACAACTTATTCACAACGGCTTCACGACTTCTTCACAACTTCTTCACGACCTCTTCACAACTTCTTCACACCGGCTTCACAACTACCTCACAACCTAGCACTACTTATGTACTCTTCTACTTCTTTACACCTTCACTACTTACACACCTTAACTTCTTCACAACTTCACTACTTACACACTAATCTAGCCTAAGCAATTATGCTCACACCTATCTAACAAATATACACAACTTATACAAAAATGAATGAATGATTATACAAACAACTTAGGTAGCAAGATGATACTAAGTTGCAATACTTCTTCTCTAGTTGTTGAAGGAGTATTCTTCTTTTGCACTTGAATGGTAGAAGCTTGGATCACATGGAAACCAATGCTTAAGAATATATGATCAAAGGATTTAGAAAGGATTTGGAAGGATAAGAAGAGATTTAGAACATAAGGTTTTGGGGTGCAAAAGGTGAGGAAAAAGTCCAGGGAAAGTCCAGTATTTATAGGCAAATCTGGACGGCTGGAGGAGCGGGGCGGTCCCCTTAAAATTAAGGGGGCCGCCTTGTATATTTAAGGGGGCCGCCCATCTGACCGTTGCCCAGATTTGTCTTTTTATGGGGAAGGTTTTTCTGGAACATTTTTATCATTTTTGGTTGAAAATTTGAATTCATAATTTTATAAAAGATTAAACATTTTTATTTAATACCAAAAATGATTTTCTAAAAGATATAAAATGTTTTGGGTCATTTTATAAAAATCTAGTGATTAAGAAAATGTTCCTTTGATCATATAATGCATTAAGCATTTGTTTATTCATAACTTAAGTGATTAAGTTGTAGAAATGAATATTTCCAACTAAATACTTGTTTACTTAATAAGTTTATGTTTGATGAGTTTACATTTTGTGATCATCAAAACATAGAGATATGAATAAGTATTGATAATGTTTTTAGGCATTATTTATATCAACAATCTCCCCATTTTTGATGATTACAAAACTTAAACTCATTAAATCCAAAACATTATTTTGGGACAAGTATTTAGTGAGTTTATATTCACTTCTCCCCCTTTTTGTAGAATCAAAAAGGTTATGCCGACAAATTTCAGATACGAAATTTGTCAGGGTGAAAACTCCCCCTTGATGTGTGCTCCCCCTCGTTTGAGGGCACCAAGGAATCGAGATATGGAATACTTGCAAGAAAAATATTAGAAGCACAAGCATACATAGCAAAATATGGAATAAAAACAACAATCATGGCAGACATTAATTAGTATGCTTGAAACATACTAATTAATGGGAAGAAACAACAATCATGGCAAAAAAATATTAAGAACATATAGCAAGACATTAATTAGTATGCTTGAAACATATAACAAGAAAAAGGTCTTAAATTGCCAAAGAGAGCTTTCTGAGTTGATTGCGACACGAAAGCTTGGAAAATAAGCATACAGTTATGCTTAGATGGTTGATGGTAGAGTGTTTGGAATGGAATTGGTTGAGTGAGGGTAAGGATGTTAGATTAATAGTGGTATATTTTTGGAGGTGGAGAGTTTGGAGCGGAAATCATGTGAATAGTATTTAGTTATTTGATGGTGAGGGAAATGGAGCGGATGGAGTGGATCTAACGATGTTATATCGGTTTAGAGAATGAATAGGATGAGGACGAGTGAGTAGATATTTGATCCAAGAAATATCTTTACTCAAGTGGAGATGTTGGATGAGATCTAGTAAGAAGATACTCAATACAAGTGAAATGTTTATTTAAGGCAATGATTTGTTTTTGGAGAAGGACACAACAAGGACAATAGTTGACATAATTATCAACTTGATTCAAATTGTGTGGGTGAGGTGAGCAATTTGAGTAGGATGAGGATGGAGGTTGGCCCTTGTTGCAAGGTGCATAGCAAGGAGATCACTACGGTCATGGATTTGGTTGGGAATGTGGATTTGGTCATTTGGTGGAAGTGGAAGAAATTGGGGTGTGTAGTTGGAAGTAAAGTTGGATGTTTGACCAATATGATGAGGGTTTTGAAAGGTTTCAATGAGGTTGGTTTAAGGTTGAGATGTGTAGTTTGAAACGAAGGTGGAGGTTGAGGTTATTTTGTGATGAAGGAGGACTAGAAGGGAGTTGATCCAATTGAGCAAGGTGTAAGGCAAGAAGAGCACACAGCTCATGGGCTTCTTTAAGTTCTTCAATGAACTTCAAGTGTTTGTGTTTGGAAGAAGGTGATGATGGTGGAGTGTGGTTGTTATGATGGATGAATGAACACTAATGATGGAAAAGGGCTATTTATAGTGTAAGAATGGTGTGGTTTAGGAAGGTAAATTTTGGAGGGTGGTTTAGAAAGGTGATGATGGTTGAGTATAGTTGTTATCTGGGATGGATGTTTGAACATGTAATATAGGAGTAACATGTGAGTTGGTAGGAGGTGGTGGTGATACTCTTGGTGGTGGAGACATTTGTGAGCTTGGGTAATTATGAGTGGATGAGGATGGAGATATGGAAGAAGGGGATATTCTAAGAGTGGTGAGTGTTTTTGATGCGTGGTTTTGCAACCTTACAACAGGTTTTACCTCTCGAGGGATCTCAAGAGGCTTACAACCCCACCAGGCAGTGTACCTGACCGATGTAGTATAGTGTAGTGGTAAGTACGGGGGATTGATCGTTCTCCACAGGGAATAGTGTTCGTTAGGTATGAAAAACTACTCTAATAGGTCTAAGGGTGAGAGAAGATTCTTTTTATGTTTTTATAATTTTTTGAAAGCAAGTAAAATCTCGGGTTTGAAAGAGTGGGCGGAATTAGTTGCTAATCAACTAACCCAAATTACTACGAATGCAAATAAAATAAAATAATAGAAAATGAAAATGTGGTAAAACTTATATGTAGAGAAATGTGTTTACTTAGATTTCCTTACTCCCTAACTATCTTTTACCGGTTGATTAGTGTGTATTAATTGCGTGGATGACGGGTGTATTCCTTAATACCAATCGTGGGGTGGCGTACGTACTTCCCCAACTCTACAAGCTCCTACTTCACTCCTATGTCGAGCCGGTGTTGGGTATGCTTCTCGCACCAAAATGTGACAACATATTTGTGATTACATTAGTTATCTTGTTAGGCATAAACACAAGGACTAGAACCGTCAATATTGTAAAGTCTTGTGTTTGGCCCTATAAATACACCTCCTAGACTTCACTAGGAGGGTTGAAGCTTTATGTGTTTTTCCCTTTCACTATCAATAATAAGAAAACCAGGTTTCCACTTCTCTCTCTACACTTTCTCTCTCTAAAACTCTTAACCATGGAGATGATGATCTTTCATCATCCAAGGCCTCCCGATTCACAATAGATCAACCAAAACACGATCCATCAATTGGTATCGGAAGCCACGGTATTAGTTTTGGTTGTTTTTTGAGTGATTTATTCTTGTCAAAATTCGTATTTTTATGTGTGGATCTGATTTTTTTTTTAATTGTTGCAACTGTGATAATACTTTTATTTTCATAGTTCAATAACAATTTTTGAATGTATCTGGTCCACATCTCTGTCCATATTCAGTCCAGTGAACAACTTTTTATCATTTTTCTTTTGTGACTAAATGGATTATTCCCGTGAAGATACTAATGTTAATATGCTGGTCATTAAAATGGTTCAAAGGTGGTCGGATATATATGGTCAGTTTTTTATGGTCAACTTGGTCGTCGGAAAACTGGTAATATGAACTCGCCGGAAAAGTCATCGGAAAAATCGCCGGAAAATTCATCGGAAAGGTTTTTCTCGCAATTGCTTGTAAAGCATTTGCGAGAAACCCTTTTTTCTCGCAATTCATCAGAATCTTCGGAATTGGTACTCGGTGTTTCCTTCTTTGTAAAAGTTTGTGAAACTACCTCGACTTGGTTGTATTCTCATCTTTTGGATAAAAGTTTGAGAACGTGATCGAAATTGCGATAATGCTTTTCGAAAATGGTTTTTTGCAATTCATTTTTCGAAAATGCGTTTCGCAATTGCTTTTCACAAACGCGAGGTTTTCTCGCATTTGCAAGTTTTCTCGCAAATGCAAGTTTTCTCGCAATTGCAAGTTTTCTCGCATTTGCCGGGTCAACAGGTCAACGGGTCAAACCTTTTCGCAATTGCCGGTCAACGGACATATCAGGTCAACGGTCAAACCATTTATCGCAAATTAAAAGAAATAAAAAGGACGGAAATGAAGCAGATGCCAGTTGATTATCTCACCACCAACATCAAAAAAAATCCACAACTATTCTAAACCCTCCTCATCCTTCTAACAACACGACTCGAACAATAATTAAAACAAGATCTCAGATTTGTCTTTCGTGTTTCAATAGATTCGTAGACAACAAAGGTTAAACACACGAAATGACTCTCATCACCAATCTATATATTGAAGCTTTGCTTCTTTTCATATACGAATTTAAAGAAGAAAATAACAACTTTCATGTTATCATCTATCTTTGATTCGCTCATGACCAAACAACAAAATGAAACTGAAATCATTAATTAAACCTACCTTAGACCTCCTTCACGAGACCTTGATGCCTCGTATTGTGCTCGACCGACTTTTATTTAACCATGGAAGACGTTGAGTGTTCGTCTGGGGTATGGGTGGTTGCGATTGTTGTTTGTATGATGGAGGTATATGCTTGATTCTTGATTGTGATAAGCTGAGAAGAAATGGATTTATTATTGTGATGAGTTTTGATCTGTTTTGGAGAGTGGTAGGCGCATAAGTTAAGTGATTAGGGTTGAGATATTGTGTTATTGCTATCTTTTAATACCCGGTTGATTAGGGTTATTGCTAACCTGTTTTGGACCAGGTTATAGTTGGGTTGGATGAATTTTGTGTCTTGTGGATTGGACCCGAATTTTCATTGGGCTTTAAATGTTTATCATAAATAGAGTGGGCTTGTACTTGATCAGAAACTACGAATGGACTTCAAAAATGTTTTTAATGCTACCAGTTGTTGCGTCATCAAATGTCATACGCATTTGTTGAATGAAAATTTTTCTAGACAATAATTGTTAGTATTGAGAATAGTATTGTTTTTGGTCTAACAAATTTTCACGGGGATACGATTTTTGACAAGATCGGGATAAAACCATTATCATAGTTCACCTTAACCGTCAAAAGGCTAGTGTTGAGTATTGAACCGCAAGATGTGACTACGGGGATAATTCTTTATTATTTATTTGAAGTTGAAGTGGAATATCACGGGTGCGTGTACTTAGTATCTTGAAGATATCGGGGTTGGTTGGATGCATGATTCTTCGAGATCCTTGTTCGAGCTTATAACCTTCAAAATGATTAAGACTTGAGTTATCTCGTTATACCTGATGTAAGGAGTTACGTTGTTGTGCTCACAGTGTATAGCCATCACTTTAAAGGAGTTACGTTGTAGTGCTCAAGTGTCACACAAAGATGTGGATAATTCAAGATGAGTTCATATACAGAAAAGGGTGGTTGGATGGGTATATGAAACGACCTATGCTTAAAGGAGTTACGTTGTAGTGCTCAGTATAGGTACTTAGTCAGACAATAGTGCAAGCTTAAGTCACAAGTTCGGGTTATTTTACTTCAGTCTCAAGTTCGTAATACTGGGTTTTCTCCATCAGTGGTCACTACAAACAGCCGTCAGAATGATAATGGGGTCGGTAAAGAGTTAGATGAGAAGAGTATAGAAGAGTAGAGATTTTATCAGCAATTGATTCTCACGGGCTATCTTTTGTACTTCACACATCTTCGACAAATTGGACATACAGGGTGTACGCTGCCTCCGTTTCCATCGTAACCATAGTGTGTATGCTTCCGATTCCGCGAAGACATCGTGGGGGAAGAGAGAGTAGATGTGCTTTGACTTTCTATGACTTTCTTTGCATTTTTTGCGAAAACACTCTTTTTCCAGATGGATCTGCATTCAGGGGGAAGAAATGTGCACATCGGGGACGCATAACAGACTCACGAGATCGAGCTTACAATTTTATTACTACCGGAAGACGTCCGCAGAGATGATCAGTGGTTCAGTTTTGTGATTTTGGTGTAATCGTTTCAACTTTCGCAGGGTGTGATGTGCGAAGTAGCCTACTTATGTGAGAAGATCTTGCTAATTTATTGCATGTTCCCCCTGAACGGGACTTCCGCATTGAGCATAATCGTTACTCAGTACTAGTCAGATTTGCGTGGTGTGGTTTACGATGTCATCTACAAATTCCGCTGCGTACTTTCAACCTTCAAAAGTTAGAAGACGTGTTAACTACATCAAAGTTTCGAATCTGCTGAAGACGGTTGTCAGTATGGGGGGAAGCTGATTCAGAAACTTCGCCAAAAGGAAGTGTACGAAGAAGCCGTTAAAGACATGCAGCATGAATTGGGGGGAAGTTAATCCAGTTCATGTATATTACATCATGTGACTACGAGTAAAGAAAAGTTCTCAAGCCGAGGTACAAGATAAAGACAAAGAGCGTCAACTGTAATCATCCTCAGCACATGAAGAGCTTATGAAGACCTTTCTTTATTTATATTTTTACTTGTAGGATATGATGTAAGTAATCCCATATGTTGCCACATTGGGGGAAGATTGTTGGGTATGCTTCTCGCACCAAAATGTGACAACATATTTGTGATTACATTAGTTATCTTGTTAGGCACAAACACAAGGACTAGAACCGTCAATATTGTAAAGTCTTGTGTTTGGCCCTATAAATACACCTCCTAGACTTCACTAGGAGGGTTGAAGCTTTATGTGTTTTTCCCTTTCACTATCAATAATAAGAAAACCAGGTTTCCACTTCTCTCTCTACACTTTCTCTCTCTAAAACTCTTAACCATGGAGATGATGATCTTTCATCATCCAAGGCCTCCCGATTCACAATAGATCAACCAAAACACGATCCATCAGCCGGCTAGGAAGCTCCTAACATGGGATCACTAGAATTCGCTTGTGCATTAAATACAACCATAAAAACCTTTAGTACGCATTGGTTCATGTTTCTTAAGACGTTCAAGCAAGTTACCGAATAGGAAGTTAGCCAGTTTTCTTAAGCCTAACATAGATGAACAATCATCCAATACAACTAATAACACACCAATAACCAATAATCAATAGCTAGGTTTCATTAGATCTAAGCAAACACAAGATAAATCTAGCCTAGCATGTTAAACAAAAGACAAGAACAAGATAGAATCAAACAACACATGGACATATTGAATGATTAATTGATAACTTATCTTCAATGTAACATGGAAGATCTCAAGGCAAAAAGCCTTGAAAAAGCTGCTAAAATCGTCTTAGGGTTTTCACACACAAAGTTCCCCAATAAGTTCCACACTAATGACAAAAAATTGCAAAACTATATATAGACTTTCAGATCTGACGGCGTCACGTTATGGAGTGTGACGCCGTCACCTCGCCGCTTTTAGGGTTCCCGGATGGCCTTCTTGACGCCGTCCCTCTTTAGCTCTCCAAAATCCGTTCTGGCTTATCAAGGCTTGACGCCGTCAGACTTAGGGGTGACGCCGTCCCTCTTTAAATTAAGCCGTGACGACCTTGATCACATTAAAGCGTGACGCCGTCAGAATTCCATGCAAATTTCTCTGGCTTATCATGAGTAATTTTCACATCCACCACTTTTGCCAAGCCATGACGCCGTCCAGAACAAATCCTGACGCCGTCAAAGGTAATTTCCAGCACAATTTTGAGACTTTGTCGTTTTCTTCACTTTTATGCTCCAAAAACGTCCAAAATGCCTCCTTTTCCAGATTTCTCCTCAAAAGTACCTAAAATGACAAAAGGAACGATTTAGGGCAATATTTGATCAAATAAATACGATTTAGGGCTTAAATGACCCCTTAAAAGCGGTACACTTTTCGCTTCATCAAATACCTTTACACTTGAGATTTGCTTGTCCTCAAGCAAATGCGCTTTTATTCTAATCAAAATACAAATTAGGGGTCATTTAATGCTAACATAAAAGTAATTACAAAAAATATTCGTTCCACTTTAATCATAATAAGCATGGAGATTACAAACTAGCACCTCACAAGTAGTGTTTAGATACTCACATCTCTCAAGTGTCATCAAAATAAATCTCATAAATGAAAATGGATAATATCTCTCACTACCTGTCATAGCAAATAGATTACCATAGGCTTGGGAAAGGATCAAAAACCTCCTCCACTAGGCGTAAGCACCTAAGATAAACTATCAAAGAGGGCTTTTAAATGGGTTATAACGTTAGGTGTAGGGAAAAGGAAAACACGGTTTTGCTGGATAAAGGATATTTTACAGGTGGCGAGTTAAAGATCTTGATTAATTACATGTACTATACAATGTTGCTAAGCCAAGACTCGACTCGATCTTAAGCTAATGAAAGAAAATAACAAAAACAAAAAATAAACATAAAATGAAAGGGGATGGTAGTCCGTATGTTTTTTTCTACTTTTCTTTTTCTTATTTTTTTGTATTTTTCTTGATTTTTTCGATTTTTTTTTTTTTTTTTTTTTTTTTTTTTTTTTTTTTTTTTTTTTGCATGCACTTTTGCCCTACCATCCAAAATAATACATCATAGGGGCATTGCATTCCCCTTACACTTGAACTTTTACATAACTTTACAAATTACTATTCTAATGACTCGAATTAAGATAATTAAAACACTTGGAGTACTTTTAAAATATTTAGCACATATGGGGGTAATAAATGATGTTCTTCCCCATTACTCCATTACACTAGTACTTTACCCATGAGTCCCAATCGTCCCAAAACAATATGTACAAGGATATGACTCGACTTAGCAACCATGTAATCAATTAGATAATTAACTTGGGTTTAAACAAATGTTGTTACAATAATGCACTAAAGATGAGTGCATACAAGGTAGGCTAAGGCGATTTGGGTGTACATTTAAGTGGGGTGTAACAAATTCTTCCTTTAAGTAAAATGCTTAAAGGTCGAAACGAAAAGATAGGCTCTGAGGGGTGTACTAGGGGTATCGTGTACTAAAAATGAGTACAACGCAAAGGGTGTGGGAGAATTACTTGACCAATGTAGCCAACGTAATTATAACAAAAATACAGGTGTAAAACAGTGGGTTAATCCTAATGCCTCTTATCATGTAGTAAATCTAACTACACGAATGTAGTCTCACTTGTGGCCTTGGAATGGTCCTAACGCAAGTTCTAGAATCTAAGTGCTACCGGTACACACATCATAGCATAAATGCTTTTCCTACCAATTCTAGGGGCGAACCTCACATATTTGGGGGTGGAAAATTTTTTAGTGGTACGGTTTTTGTGCTAGTCATATAATTCCTATCCATGAGACGCTTATTAGAACTAAAGTTTCACTCCTAAATGTTGTAAAAAATTTTAAATTTGGCACTAAAATTGCCCTAACAAGTATTTCTCTCAGTTTTATTACACATCTACCATTAAACAAACAAAAATCAAGTGCAATTGCATTCTCTAAAGTATCGTACTTTTACCCCCCCTTACACTTAAGATGAACATTGTCCCCAATGTTCAAATAACAAGATGTAAAAGCATAAAGTAAAAGAATGAAATCAAATACTCCCCTGATTCGCTCGGTGGATAATGAAGTAACATGGTTAAATCTTCTTCCAAGGTAATGTAAAAGCTCCAAGACTAATGCATCACCAAAAGCTTGATCCAACAAACATTTCCTTGTCCAAAATAACCTGTTAAACCTGAGAAAACAAACACGAAAACCTGCATAACATCGGCGGGATAAAATCTATATATAAGGATATAATGCTTGTGGAATGATAATTTTGCAGATTCCTGGAGATTATAAGTTAGAGATTTAATAAAAACTTTTTATGAAAACAAAACTTTCAAAAATTTTCAGAAAATTAAACCTGACGCCGTCAGAAATGATCTGACAGAATTCTCATGTTACGTTTCCGGAAAATTTTTGGAAAAACCTATACCTTACTTCCTGGAAATCCTGCAAAACATCATTATGACTCGATACAAGCATTTGACTCAAACAAATACTAATATGTATGTTCATTTATTACTATTACGATTCATGTTCATTTGTGTTCTAATAAACCGATTTAGATTTCCCTTACACTTAACTTTTGCAAAATACCTTTATATGTAGTTAAGACGAAGTTAAAAACAAGATAAAGCATTTTCACAAATTAGTTTTTAACATGAATCAATAATAATAAAACTTAAACACACATACGGAAACAAATAAAATCAAACAAACAAATAAATAAACACACAAAGCAAATAAAACTTGGGTTGCCTCCCAAGAAGCGCTTTTCTTTATTAACGAGTCTTGTAGCTAGACTCAAAGTCACGCTACCCTATGTAAGTAAGCTCGTCATCGAGGACGTCTTTAGGGTTAAGCTTGGATTGAAGTTTTCTATTGGTCCGCTTAGTACGATATATCTTTTCAAACTTCTCTCCATCTGGGTCATACAATGTCATCTTAATATGCCATGACCCATCTCCATCTTTGGGTGGTTTGTCCCAATCCCACTTATGATCATCGTTCTCACAATTCCACTTATTCATCCCTAGGTTAATTGGCAAAACTCCTAGGAAATCAATCATCTTCCTAAAAACTAGAGGGTCTTCAAATGGATCCAATTCGGTGTCCCTAGCCAAGAGTTGCTCTACCGTATGTGTTCGGTTCACAAAGTCCTCTTCTAGGTAAAATGGGCGTTGGGGTCCTATGAAGTCTCTATTGATCCAAGGTCCATATCTAGATGGTCTCCTATTTGATTCTAACCAATGGGGTGTCGGTTCCTCACTAGTATCATAGGCATGTTTCTTAACATCATAGACTGACCAAGTATCTCCTTCTCCTACCGCTATCTTGGATTCCTTACAATCAATCATAGCACTAGCGGTTGCCAAAAATCCTCTACCAATCAACAAGGGGCATGTAGGGTCGCTAACCATATCAAGGACGTGGAAATCGGCTAAAATGGTTAGTTTTCCAATGTGTACTAACACGTCCTTAACTACTCCAACCGGGTAAGCAACACTTCCATCCGCTAAGCCTATTATCACCTCGGTTTCTTCAAGTTTTCCTAGTTTTAAAGAGGTGTAGAGAGGTAACGGAAGTAGGTTAAGGCTTGATCCAAGATCGGCTAATGTGTCATAAGCCTCCGAATTACCGATCTTGCAAGGTAGAACAAATAAGCCCGGATCATCTAATTTCTTAGGTAGTTTGTTTTGAACAAAGGCGGTCCCTTTTTCGCCTAACTTGAGCTTCTTCTCATCCAACACATCAATAACCGGACTTTCAAGGTGGAGCTCCTTGAGTTCTTCGTCAAGGTTTTGAGTGGGAGGTGTTTCAACTATGTTGTTGACCAATTTGGATGTCATAACTTCTTGGTCATTTAGAATGACTTGGGTTTGTTTGAAACACGTGCTCATGGAATTGACCGAATAATATTGTGGACAAGAACTAGGAGACGAAACCGACGAGATGGCGTTGACGTTTAGTTTCGGGTTCTTGACCGTGTTGCTAGGGAGTGCTCCCATTTCTCGGTCATTGAGGGCTTTCAACAAAGTGTCAATCTTATTGGTCACCTCGCTTTGTTTTTGTTTGAAATTAGCTTCAAACTTGGCTAAACGAGCTTCTTGAGATGCCATAAATTGGGACATCAATCCTTCAAAGTTATTGGTACTACCATTGCCGGAAGGATTGTTGTTGAAAGTACGGTTCGAGTTGGAACCGCTTGATTGGAAACGATTAGGTGGGTTGGAAGAATTGGTTTGTTGTGTGTTTTGGTTTTGTTTCCACCTAAGGTTTAGGTGATTTTTCCATGAGGGGTTGTATGTATCACCGTAGGGGTTTGGCTCAGGTTTGAAAGTATACCACTTGTCTCCCGCTCCGTCGGTACGCGAGGATGCGTAGTCCGCAAAAGCTTGTTCGGGGAGTTCCATGCAATCATGAGTGTCGTGGGGACCACTACATAATTCACATGAAGAAGTGATTTTGTTCACTTGGCTTGAAGGTTTAGGAGCCTCGTAGGATTTCATGAGAAACTTGACTTGGTCTTCAAGTTCTATGATCCTACGGTCGGAAGTGCTTGAATTGTTCGAAGGCAAAGATATTGCCTTGACCGTTTTATTCAAATCACGGGGGTCATTCCAACTTTCGTTGTCATAAAGAGCAAGATCCTCTAGGAGAGCCCATGATTGTTCCGCACTTAGATCATGTAGCTTACCACCAGCCGCTTGGTCAATGGTTTGCCTCGTGGAGAGATTGACATGGTCATAGAAGATTTGGACTTGGAGCCAAAGTTCTAAGCCATGGTGAGGGACTTTTTGGAGTAAGTCCTTGAATCGAGTCCATGCCTCGTAGAGGGTTTCGCCTTGACGTTGTTGGAACATCAAGATATCATTCCTTAGCTTGGTAGTTCTTCCCGGTGGGAAAAACTGAGCAAGGAAACGAGTGGTGAGATCATCCCAAGAGGTGATGGATCCTGCGGGTTGACGCTCTAGCCATTGACTAGCTTGGTCCCGCAGAGAGAATTGAAAGAGACGCAATCGGGTCGTCTCTCGAGTGGCAACATCAAGGTCTATAGAATCAACGATTTTGAGAAAGTCCTTGAGATGTTGATTAGGATCTTCAGAACGAAGTCCATGGAATGCGCATCCGCTTTGCACCAACCGGATGGTGTCGGATCGCAAGGGAGTGACATTGGCTCCTTGAGTGAGCTCAATGGTGTTTCGATAGCCATGGTGGCTAGGACGGGAGTACTCTCCTAAAGTACGGGCTCTAGGAGGTGGTGGGTTGTTGGGATCAAGGATATTACCATCTTCCATGATGTCGAATGGTAATGGTTACGAACAAAGAAACGAAGAAAATAGATAGACTAAAGAAAACCTAGAAAAATAAAATAAAAATCTCACTAGAAAGGAATCTAGTGAGTAGACCTATAAAATAAAAAATTCAACCTAAACAATAACTATTCCCCGGCAGCGGCGCCAAAAACTTGATGCGTGGTTTTGCAACCTTACAACAGGTTTTACCTCTCGAGGGATCTCAAGAGGCTTACAACCCCACCAGGCAGTGTACCTGACCGATGTAGTATAGTGTAGTGGTAAGTACGGGGGATTGATCGTTCTCCACAGGGAATAGTGTTTGTTAGGTATGAAAAACTACTCTAATAGGTCTAAGGGTGAGAGAAGATTCTTTTTATGTTTTTATAATTTTTTGAAAGCAAGTAAAATCTCGGGTTTGAAAGAGTGGGTGGAATTAGTTGCTAATCAACTAACCCAAATTACTACGAATGCAAATAAAATAAAATAACAGAAAATGAAAATGTGGTAAAACTTATATGTAGAGAAATGTGTTTACTTAGATTTCCTTACTCCCTAACTATCTTTTACCGGTTGATTAGTGTGTATTAATTGCGTGGATGACGGGTGTATTCCTTAATACCAATCGTGGGGTGGCGTACGTACTTCCCCAACTCTACAAGCTCCTACTTCACTCCTATGTCGAGCCGGCTAGGAAGCTCCTAACATGGGATCACTAGAATTCGCTTGTGCATTAAATACAACCATAAAAACCTTTAGTACGCATTGGTTCATGTTTCTTAAGACGTTCAAGCAAGTTACCGAATAGGAAGTTAGCCAGTTTTCTTAAGCCTAACATAGATGAACAATCATCCAATACAACTAATAACACACCAATAACCAATAATCAATAGCTAGGTTTCATTAGATCTAAGCAAACACAAGATAAATCTAGCCTAGCATGTTAAACAAAAGACAAGAACAAGATAGAATCAAACAACACATAGACATATTGAATGATTAATTGATAACTTATCTTCAATGTAACATGGAAGATCTCAAGGCAAAAAGCCTTGAAAAAGCTGCTAAAATCGTCTTAGGGTTTTCACACACAAAGTTCCCCAATAAGTTCCACACTAATGACAAAAAATTGCAAAACTATATATAGACTTTCAGATCTGACGGCGTCACGTTATGGAGTGTGACGCCGTCACCTCGCCGCTTTTAGGGTTCCCGGATGGCCTTCTTGACGCCGTCCCTCTTTAGCTCTCCAAAATCCGTTCTGGCTTATCAAGGCTTGACGCCGTCAGACTTAGGGGTGACGTCGTCCCTCTTTAAATTAAGCCGTGACGACCTTGATCACATTAAAGCGTGACGCCGTCAGAATTCCATGCAAATTTCTCTGGCTTATCATGAGTAATTTTCACATCCACCACTTTTGCCAAGCCATGACGCCGTCCAGAACAAATCCTGACGCCGTCAAAGGTAATTTCCAGCACAATTTTGAGACTTTGTCGTTTTCTTCACTTTTATGCTCCAAAAACGTCCAAAATGCCTCCTTTTCCAGATTTCTCCTCAAAAGTACCTAAAATGACAAAAGGAACGATTTAGGGCAATATTTGATCAAATAAATACGATTTAGGGCTTAAATGACCCCTTAAAAGCGGTACACTTTTCGCTTCATCAGTTTTGGATGGTACATTGGTAGGTTGAATAAGATGTGAGGTGTTGTGAATGAGATTGGAATAATTGTTTGGGGATTGATCATGCTCTTCATATGAATCATATGGAAGAGATGAATGAGTATTTTTGGGAGTAAAGATGGGTGATTGGTTATTATGATGAGGTTTGTGAAAGGGTTCATTGGAATGAGCTTGAGGATTGGGAGTATAGTTGGGAACAAATGTAGGTAGAGGTGTTGGTTGTTTAGCCACATCATTTATTGAGATGGACTTGTTTCGGGGGTTAGGTTTTCTTCTCCAAACGGGTTTTTCGGTCATCCTTGCTAACCTTGAGGTTTTTGGCTTTGGTTTGATGGGAGATGGTATGATGAGATGATGGAAGATTATGAGGAATGAGAGTGTTTATAGTGTAGAGATGATGGGATTAAGGAATGGATAGAATTTGTTGGATGGATTGGAAGTGAATTTTGGGAAGTGTAGGATGAAATGGGGAAAAAAAAGAAAAAGGGAACAGCACCTTCGACCATCAGATGGCCGGTCCCCTTAATTAAGGGGCCGGTCCCCTTAAACATTAAGGGGGCCGCCTTATGATTTAAGGGGGCCGCCCATCTGGTGGTTTCCAGATTACTAGAAATGGGTTTTTGGCAGAAAATTGTAGAAAGGGTTGTGTTTTTGGGTTTAGTTTCAAGCAATTCCAACTCTTTGAGGCAATTAAGCTTGTAATAGATATATATGCAAAACATGTTAATTAAAGAGATTAAGCAAACAAGTAATTTCATCTAGCATGTAAACATACTCATCAAGCAAGTAATATATATGGACTAGGAAACAATAAACTACACCAAGTATTTTCTTAATTATATGTAAGTGGGAAGATTAATGAACTATTTGAGGGATCCTAATGTGTGCCTATGTGCAATAAATGGGAACTTAAGATAGCATGGACTTATAGACTTGTTACAAATAAAATCTTAATAGACAAACCATGGTCCACTTGATTTGACTTAGTTCACTTATAAATGTCATGTACATAAATATAGATGACAAATATGAGATCACCATGCATGAAAAAAAATGTTTTTAGCATTATTCAACAATGTTTGAAAGCGGGTTTTTATGTAGATGTTAAAGTTATTTGAATAGAATAGATTGGGTTTTATTTCAAAATGTGTTTTAATGAAGAATGGGTAAGAAAAAGAATTCCCAATCTTTGACTTTGATCGAAACAGAATTATGGACATAGATTAAGAAGAAAAATGAGATAGTAAAATGTGTTAATAGAAAAGTGAAATAGTCATCAAAAAATCATTTTTCCAAAATGTGAAGTTTCTGTATATTTTTAAAGATACTAGATTTTTGACAACAAATACCATTAATCCTAGATTTTTTTTTAAAAAAAAAATGGTTGTTAAAGATCTCATGCTCAAGGGAATTGGTTAAGGCTATTGTCACATGCTACCCTTTTCTACATATCCTATGGTCATAAGGAAGTGATGACGAAATTCTATATGTTTGACGCGAGAGTGTTGAATGGGATATAACCTAACATCTATAGCTCCTTTGTTGTCGCACACTTATCTAACTTGATGCCATATTCTACGAGAGCTTGTTTCATCCATAGTTTTCTAAAGCGAGAAATCTAATCTTACTTCTATGTTAATGATTAATCCACTTAACTCATTTCACTTCATCACCATGAGTTTTCTAATAGTGGACATAGAAGATTTCCATTTTAAATTTGAGAAGGCTAAATGAGTTCGACAGTGAATACTTCATTTAATACTTAGGGGGCTAACTAAAGGGTTTCTATTTTATTAAATCATAAAACGGATATAGCTAAAAGTGTGAATGCAATGCAACCTATCAAACTAAGCATATCCTAAGGCAATGATTAATGAGACTATATGTATGAAGTAACTACTCATGAAATTTAAAGAGAGAACGTACCTTATGTCCAGCTTTTCTTCAAATACTTCAAGGTGATATATTGACTTATAGAAGCCAATCATAGATGAGTTTCCGAATAATTCAATGAGTGACGATTCAGCTACTTGGTCCCCATTGTCTCATTTGTCCAAAATTGTTTGAACCAAACATGGTTTGCATTTGCATGTATGGTGAAAGTATTCCCCAAGGGTTGAAACTTGGTTGAAGTGTATAATTCCACATTGGGTGATTATTATTATTAGGAAAGTTTTGTCTACCTTGATTTCTTCTAGATTGAGGGGTTTTAGACCGAGGATGAGGATTATTTGGTCTATTTGGAGGTGGAGTTTTAGATCTTAATTTTGGTTTAGAAAATCCGGTTTTTGGCTTTTAATAGTGGTTTATAAAAACTTTTTACTTCCTCATCACTCGCAATAGGTATTTTTCTATCTTTTATAAGTATATACTTAGGTTTTGACTCTAATGGTTTTTGTTTACTAGATTGACATTCAAACTTTACATTTTTATTTTCACTAGTTGAAACATTATTTGAGTTGAATCCTAGACCTGTTTTATCTCCCGAAGTTCCTTGACCACTTATTATTTTCTTAAGTGAGTTACTAATATTTTTAAACTTGTCAAGTTTGGAAATTTCATCTTTAAGTTTTTCGTTTTCATTTTTGACCTCTAGACATGTTTTACATTCTATAAAAACTTCTTTTCCTTTTTCTAAATGTTGTAGTTTAATTTTTAATTCGAGTACTTCATTTTCTAATCGATTATTAATATGTTTTAGTGATTTATTTTTAGCCATGACTTTTTGACCTAATTTGCATAACCTATTATATTCATTATCTAGGTCTTTTTCATCTAATGATTGATTTTTGTCACTAAAGTATTTGGTTTCGAAAAGTACCTCATTTGATGTCTTTGCCATAAGACATTTTTGGTCATTTTCTTTGTCCGCTTCGCCTTTGTCGCTATCACTCCATGCTCCACTAACAAAGGCGTTTTGGTAATCATAACCCGGTGGCTTTGGACATTTGCCAATGAGATGGTTTGGGCTTCCACATCTAAAGCACTTTCTTTTCCCATAGTTATCATTCCTATTTCTTTGAAGCGATCTTCTTTCATCTCGTGGTTGTCTTGTGAATCTTCCTCGTCTCTTTAGAAATTTCTTGAACTCTTTTACGGCCATAGTATATTCTTCGTTATCACTCTCGGAGGTTGAGCTATCCTCTTCACTAGATTCCTTCCTAGCTTTTAATGCAATTGACTTGCTTTTCTCTCTTTTTTCTTTGACCATCTCAGAGTCTTTCTTTATTATTGCTTTGTAGACTTTCAAGTTGCCGATCAACTCGTCAAGTTGAAGAGTTGACAAGTTCTTCGATTCTTCAATCGCCGTAACCTTAGCCTACCATTTTGGATGAAGAGCCCTAAGAAATTTTCTAACAAAATTCTTACTAGAAAAATTCTCATCAAGTGCTTTTAAACTTGTGATGATAGTGTTAAACCTAGCAAAAGCATTATCTATTAATTTCTCTTCCGGAATCGTAAATTGTACATATTTTTGAACAAGAAGATCTATTTTATTATCTTTGACTTGACTATTACCTTGGTAAGTTATTAGTAAGGAGTTCCAAATTTCTTTTGCGGTTTCACACATAAAGATCCTTTCGTATTCTTTACGTGGTAACGCATTATAAATAACCATTTTTGCCTCATTATTTTTAGCTAGTTTCTTTTTCAAATCATCATTTTGTTCTTCAAAAGGTACAATTTCATCTCTTTTAGTTAAAGGATTATTTTGAATAGGGGGAAAATCACCATAGGTAATAACATGCCAAAGATCAAGATCTTTTGATTTCACATAAGTTTCGAATCTATTTTTCCAATAAAGAAAACCATCAATTTCAAATAGTGGTGGTCTTTGCATAGATTGCCCTTCTAAATATTTTTCCAATTCCATAGATCGATTCAAGTTTTAAAATACAGTTTATTTTAAAAATCTTGTTTGACGTGGCTCTTGATACCAATTGTGGAAAACTAGAAGGGGGTGTTGAATAATTTTACGTCTTTTTAATTTTATTTTGAAAACTTTGTTTACTTTTAAAAACCTAGATTCGAATTTATGTGAACTCAACTCTCGAACAATATGAACAAATATAAGTAAATCTAAATAAACAATGCAAGTAAAGTAATGAAATGAAATGAAAGATAGAGATGGAAAGATCTAACCGCGAGACAAAAGATTTATAGTGGTTCGGCTACAAGGACACCTTCCTTGCCATACTCCACTCCCCGTGCACCTAACTCCAGAGTTTTCTTAACTATGTCAACAAGCTCCCTTATGGCGGAGAAAACCTTACACAACTTTTGCTTACACCGGTTTAACGACACAAAGCTAGATGTCGGGTTCTAATCGTAGCTAGAACCAATCCCACAACTTCTACACAACTTCTTCACAACTAATTCACAACGGCTTCACGACTTCTTCACAACTTCTTCACGATTTCTTCACAACTTCTTCACAACTTATTCACAATGGCTTCACGACTTCTTCACAACTTCTTCACGACTTCTTCACAACTTCTTCACACCGGCTTCACAACTACCTCACAACCTAGCACTACTTATGTACTCTTCTACTTCTTTACACCTTCACTACTTACACACCTTAACTTCTTCACAACTTCACTACTTACACACTAATCTAGCCTAAGCAATTATGCTCACACCTATCTAACAAATATACACAACTTATACAAAAATGAATGAATGATTATACAAACAACTTAGGTAGCAAGATGATACTAAGTTGCAATACTTCTTCTCTAGTTGTTGAAGGAGTATTCTTCTTTTGCAATTGAATGGTAGAAGCTTGGATCACTTGGAAACCAATGCTTAAGAATATATAATCAAAGGATTTAGAAAGGATTTGGAAGGATAAGAAGAGATTTAGAACAGAAGGTTTTGGGGTGCAAAAGGTGAGGAAAAAGTCCAGGGAAAGTCCAGTATTTATAGGCAAATCTGGACAGCTGGAGGAGCGGGGCAGTCCCCTTAAATAGGGGGGCGGTCCCCTTAAAATTAAGGGGGCCGCCTTGTATATTTAAGGGGGGCGCCCATCTGACCGTTGCCCAGATTTGTCTTTTTGTGGGGAAGGTTTTTCTGGAACATTTTTACCATTTTTGGTTGAAAATTTGAATTCATAATTTTATAAAAGATTAAACATTTTTATTTAATACCAAAATTGATTTTCTAAAAGATATAAAATGTTTTGGGTCATTTTATAAAAAATCTAGTGATTAAGAAAATGTTCCTTTGATCCTATAATGCATTAAGCATTTGTTCATTCATACCTTAAGTGATTAAGTTGTAGAAATGAATATTTTCAACTAAATACTTGTTTACTTAATAAGTTAATGTTTGACGAGTTTACATTTTGTGATCATCAAAACATAAAGATATGAATAAGTATTGATAATGTTTTTAGGCATTATTTATATCAACATGATTGGTATTGATGGTGTGTGAGAAGCAAAGTGGTGATTTGTTTGCTGTGGTGCATCTGATTAATGATAGAATAGATTTGGAATCTCTTGAAAAAGGGTTACACCTGAGTTAGGAAGTTCTTTAAAGTCTTTTCTTGAAATCAATCTAATTTGAACATGATTTGATGGCATAGTTAGTCAGATAGTAACTGCACTAACTCACTCTTTACCATTTTATACTTTTATTAGTATAATGAGTTAGTCTAAGGACATTTGGTATTGAGAACAGCGAGCAAAAGTGAATCTAATGCATTTGTATTAGAGACAACACCTGCCACGAGCTGAAAACCCTGTCAAGAAGGCTCTTTTAATGAGTTTATCTGATCACAGGCAGTATTTATACTGATATTAATGGTTCTTACACAACCAGAGGTTAAATGCAACCGAAACTGATTGAGTGTCTTCCTTAACACTTAATCCCTTCAAAATATTTGAGTGCAGTATTATTTTTAAAGATATTGGGAAAGTACTGCTGGGCAAATTTTTATTTGGTTAAAAGTTAGTGCTGCTAAGCATAAACTTAGTGCTGCTAAGTCTAACTTAGTACTGCTAGGGTTGAGAGTGCAGGGTATGTTTTTTTGTAAATTTTTACTTAAAGGGTATAAATCCCCAATTGCGTCACACAATTAGTTTCATGCGCACATAATTCACTCTCATTCAAGCCCTAATTAAGTTTTTATCATCAAATCGAAAAACCCCCAAATCAAATCATCATGTCGCACCTAACTTTTACCGAACCACACAATAATGTTGCATTTTTAGAAAAATCCAATGAGTCTGTAGATTTTACTGAAATCATTGATTTCCTTAATGCAAGCTATATCAAGTTTGCTTTAACAGTAAAACCTACTATATATATTTCCAACATTATACAGTTTTGGTCGTCTACTAAGATCGAAACTCATAATGGGGAAGTACAAATTCATGCCCTTGTAGACGGGCAGAAGATCCTCATTACAGAGGCATCTATTAGAAGATATCTTCTTCTAGGAGATGCTAATGGAATTGAGAGTCTTCCAAATGCTACAATTTTTGAAAAACTTTCACTGATGGGATATGAGAGAAAAACTGATGCTTTAAAATTTTACAAAGGAAACTTCTCTCGTCAGTGGAAATTCTTAATCCATACTGTCTTAGTGTGTCTAAGTCTAAAGACCAATGGTTGGAATGAATTTAGTAGTAATTTAGCATCTGCTATAATTTGTTTGCCTGAAAATGATCAAAGATTTAATTTTTCCAAACTAATTTTTGATAGTATGGTTAAGAACTTGGATAGTTCTTCAAGTAAATATTTTATCTATTCAAGGTTTTTACAACTATTTTTGGACAATCAGTTTGTAAATAAGAAAAGTCATAAAAGAATTTATCCCACTCCCTCTCTTACTAAAAAGGTTTTTACTAATATGATGAGGGATGGAAAAGATTTTTCTGGGACAGTTACACCATTGTTTTCTACAATGTCAGAACTTGCTCAACAAACTCAGGGTGAAGGTTCAGCAATCCCAGCTGTTACCCATCACACACCCACACTTTTGAAAACATCCTCACAACAACCAAAAAAGACATATAAATGTAGGACTCACTCAAAGAACACTGAGCTACCTCAGGCTAGTGGTTCTACTCACAATGTTGCAGATGAGGCTGTTACTGGTGTGGAGAGTGACATGTTGGTAAGGGCTGCCACTACTGTGACTAGCTAAGAAGCAGCACAGGCCAGTGGCAACATAAATAAGACCCAAACCAAGACAACTTCTAATGAGTCAGGTCCTCATGGAACTGATTCAGGTGAAGGACCCAGTCACATGGAAAATATGAGGAGGTTCAGATGTTCAACCTAGGGTTGAGCCTGAGCTTAATATTTCCAATGATCCACCTCTCGGGCTAGGGTAACACAAGCCGAAGTGGTGAGAATAGAATTGAACTTATTAATGAATTGATGGACACTTGTACCAAACTGTCTGCACAGGTTCTTGATCTACAAAACCTAACTGCTTCTCAAGGTGGTGAAATCAAAGCTAGTAATGCTGAAATCAAAGCTTTAAAGAGAAGGGTTAGATACTTGGAAGGCATCAAAAGATCAAGAACTCCAAAATCTAAAAGAGTATCTAAGGTGGGCACAACTCAAAAGGTTAGATCTTCTGAAGCTATTAGTTTGGAGAAGGATGCTCCCAAACAGGGGAGGAATGAAAGCAAAGCTTCTGGGGAGGCTAAGGATGTTGAGGGTGCTAGTGCAGAGAGCGAAGAAATGGAATTTGTGGTTGCTGATAATCAGGGGAAATAAGTGGTGATTGATAGTTATGTAGCTAAGGTGGATAGTGTTGCTGGTAAAGATGATATTGCTGCTAGTGAGCAACTTACTACTGCTAGTGCAAAAGATACTACTGCTACACCAGGAGTTACTGCTGCTAATGAAGAAAAGGTTTCTACTGCTAAGGTTATGGATGATGAGAGCATTCTGGCTCATGCACTAACAGAACTGAAGACATCCCAGCCAAAAACCAAAGGTGTTGTAATAAAAGAATCATCTTCTAAACCACAAGCTACACAATCAACTCCACAAGTCAAAGGCAAAGGAATACTTATTGAAGAGCCTATGGAGAAACCACTTTCTAAAGAAAAGCAAATGCAACTTGATGCTAAGGTTGCAGAGATGTTTGCAGCTGATTTTGAAGAAAAGAATAAGAAAATTTTGGAACTGAGAAGAATTGATGCTGAGAAGGATGCTAAAAATGCAGAATTGATTGCTGCATGGGATGAAGAAAGAGCTCAAGTTGATGCTGATTGGGAACTTGCTCAGAAACTTTAACAAGAAGAGCAAGATCAGTATTCAGTTGATGAAAGAGCTAGAATGTTGAAAGAACTTATAGATGCAAGGAAAAAGTTCTATGCAGCACAAAGGTTAGCAGCAAAGAAGAACAAGCCACCCACCAAAGCACAAAGAAGATCTTTCATGTGTGCATATCTCAAGAATATGGATAATTGGCAACAAAAGAAGTTATCATAGTTTAATGATAGCAGAATTGAAGAACTATATAACATTGCCAAGAGAAAGATTGAGGTGAAGGGCACTGATGAAAAGAAAAAAGAAAGCTCCAGTTCAAAAAGAGTAGGAGGAAAGTTAGAAAAGAAAAGCAGTAAAAAGAAGAAATCTGAGCATAAGACAAAGCAAGAGCAGTGTGAAGAGCAAGAGCAGAGTGAGCAAGCTGAAGTTGATAATGATGTAGAAAATACGCAAGCTCACACAGAACTTGAATTAGTAACTGAAGAAGAAGCCATGGATGCAGAGCCTCTAAGTGTCAAACAACCAATTGTTGATTTCAAGTCAGGATTACATGGGAAGACAGCATATTGGGATATCAAGAGGCCAGGTGGTTCATCTGTGAGATTTGTTAGCTTTATACAAATGATTCATCACTTTGATAGAGAAGCTATGGTGACTTTATGGAGGTTATACAAAGACAAGTTTGGTTATGATAGACCATAACAAATTTATGATAGAGTCATCTGGGAATATTTGAAAGTGATGTTTAAACCACATCATGAGGATGAGGTATGGAGAAAACTAAGGGACAACACAGTTCTACAATGGAAATATTATCAAAGTTGTGGAGTTCATGCTTTGGATGCACATCGGGTAACAATCTACATGCTTGTAGAAAAGGACTATCCTTTACAATATCAGAAGGATATTGTACATCAGATGCTATATGGGAAGAGAAGACTCCAACTCCAGCATCCTTATGATGAAATGGCATATCAACTGCTCAAAAACATGGAAAAGTATCTAGGACCCATGGACAAGAAATAGAATTAATTGTTTGGAAGCATCCTCTTAGTGTTTGTTCAAGCTTAGATAGAAACTTGATGATTTTGGGAGAAAATATCAAGTTTAGGGGAGGATTGTTGGGTTTTAGAGTTGCTGCTGCTTGTTTGGTTAAGACTGCTGATGGGAAATGCTCTAAGTTATTGCTGCTGCTGGATAAAATGGTTACAACTGCTTGTGTATTTTACTACTGCTAGTGTTGCTGAAGATGTTCAAGAAAATACACCAAGTGGTTACTACTGCTAGACAACAAGTTACAACTGCTAGTTCAGAGTTACAACTGCTTCAGAGTTACAACTGTTGCTGAACTTGAAAGAAAATACTCTAAGTGTTTAGTGCTGCTAGCAGAAAAGTTAGTACTGCTAGTACAAACTTACTACTGCTGAAGAGTTAAGACCGCTAGAGTTAGTGATACAACTGCTAGAGTGTATAGTTAGTACTGCTTATGAGATAAACATGTATAGTCGGTTAGATAAATATAAAAAGATTCTTTTAAGATTTATCTTGTATAGCAAGAAATTGTAAGCCGACTAGGACTCTTTAGTCTATAAAAGGAGGTCCTAGGGCATAGAGATAGATACATGATTCATATGTGATTCTTTAGAAAACTTCAAGGTTGTAAACCCTAATACTTTAGAGTATTCATATTATTAATAATATTGAAGTGATTTGTTTGATATTGTTTGTTAAGTTCTTCTTAAGATTAAAGTTTAGATTCCGCATAAATTTTAATACATTCAAAGACAGTTTCTACATAAGTTGTATTGGAGTTATTCAATATTACTTAACCTTTACAAGCTAAGGGAATTTGATCAAGTAGTCAACTGGGATCAACAAGATGAAACTACAAGGACTTGAAAGATAAAGAATATAAGTTAGGAAGATTTGTTTCCTAATAAAGTTAGGAGTCTTTGTAAACCTTAATATCTATCTATATAAAGAGATTAAGGGCGTGAGTTTTTAATGTGTATTTCAGTTATGTGTTAGGAAAAACACCACCGATTCCACCACTTGGGATCGGTTCAACACTGCAAGATCAATATTATTGATCCTTGTTATAGTTAGGTAACACATTCTATTGTGATCGAATAGAATTGTAGTGTGTATTTGTAAAACCTTGTTAATAACAAAGTGTTTTGATTATTCTGCTATGCATATTGTTTATCATTGTTATTACATATCCTAGTTGAGTCTAAACGATTCTTATCAATTGGTATTAGAGCCTGGGGGCTCTTGATCTAGGATCTACAGGGTTTTATTACTCGAAGAAAGAAGAAAAAAAATCGACTTTGAGTTTTATTTTCGTAGTTTTCTGCAGTGCTGTTTTTAAAAGGCGATATCTCATTTGTTAAAGGTTGGATCTTAACAAAAATTTTATTGAAGGTTCTATATACATCAAGGCATATTCTCACTGGAGGGATCTTCAATCTAAGCTTTCAATTAAAAGATATAAATTTTTTTAAAGTTTGCTGCAGAAACATTGAAGTTGGTCGAATTTTTATGGTTTCTTTCTTAGGGTTTTGATTTAATTGATTTCCTTATTCTATCATTTCAAATCATTATGGAATTCGGTTATACAGTGTTTAATGTTTATACTTCATGCCTTAATACATTAAGGATGAGACATGTGCATACCCTAATTAGCATGATGATTTCAGTTTAAGAGGTGCAAAGGAAACCCTAAGTCTGCGTTAATACTGCCAGTTGCTGCTACTGTACGCTCTTTTCTGTTGCTGGTGGGACATTTATGTTGTGGTAATAGGATGCAAGAGAGAGAGAGTCAAGGCTCATGAATGATGTTGGAGCTGCTTCGAAGCTTGTATCTACTCAGCAGGATCATGAAACTATTCCAAACACATAGGTTATTCAGGTTTCTCTTACTGGAAGAAGATCTACACATGGTTACTGCTGAGGTACTTTGATTCAAAATTTATGCTGTTAGTTTATACTGATGCGATTCGTAAGAGACAAAAACCCTAACTCGGATGCTGGTTATAATGGTGAGGCGTTGATTTGTGGCTGATTCAGATTGCGAATGTGTTTTAGAAACTCTAATCGTTGGGAATAGTTGTTGTTTGTGCATGTGTGAAAAGGGAAATTATTATCTGATAGGTGTTGTTGAATGTTTATGTTGTTCGAAGAAATTTTATGCTTATGATTTATGGCAGTCTTGGTTTTTGGTTACTAATGATGGAGTTTGTGTTGCTCAATTGGCTGGAAGAAGTAGGAACTCTCCTACAAATGTGAATAATGCACAAGTTACAAACCCTAATTTATCATTAAAAGATTACTACTGCTTATTGTTCATTAATGCTGCTTCAGATAATACTGTTCTTACAAGTTAAAGCTGCTTGTGCAATCTTTATGCTGCTTGATTGTTGAAGGTTAATGCTGCTAGTAGCATCCAGGTTACTACTGCTCGTGGTCTAAATTAATGCTGCTCAAATTAAACTTACTGCTGCTAGTTGTGGTTACTGCTGCTTGTTAGTTTTAACTGCTGCTCGTTGACAATCATTAGGCTGCTATTAATTGTTAAAACTGCTGGTTATTTTTCGTGTTGAAGTGCTGAGATGAAGGTCCGTGGTTGGTGAAAAAGGGTGTTTATGTACATTAGGGTTGTCCAAAAACCCTAGGTTTATTAATCTGTGATTAGTTCTACTTAGATTTGCATATGCTACTACATTGGATAGCGTGCTAAGGCTGATTTGGAACTTGATACTTGTTACTACTGCCAACACATGGTTATTACTGTCAAGTACATGGATTTCGTTCTCATATGGTTGGGTATGGAGATGTTGGACAACACACGAAGAAGTTTGATTTTGTTTTAAATGTTCTTCAATGTTTAAAAGGCTCGTATTTGTTCTAATTAGATTAATTGGTTACGAAGATGGTTGGTTATCACTTATTTGACGATGAAGTGGAATTACTTGGATGCGTGTTCTTATCATATCTTAAACGGCTTACAACGTTTAAAGATAACTTGTTCGTGCTTTAATGTTGTGACAATGACTTGTCAAATCTAGCAATAGGGATTTGCTATCACTTAAAGGAGTTACATTGTAGTGCTCAGTGTCTCATAGAAAGATGAGGATTTTGTCAAGAGTTTGCAGTCTACTTATATATTTGGTTTTTAGTATAAGTTCAAAGTCACGTGGAGAGTACAAGACATAAGACACAAGTTTGGGTTATTCTACTTCTACATCAAGTTTGTAATACTTAGTTTTCTTCATCAGTGATCATTACATCGAGCTTACAGAATTAAAGATTCAAGAAATGGTTAACATATGGGTTTCAGGGGAAGCTTAATGTTAAAATGTTTAACCATTTACATGCACCATTTAAGGGGAAGGTTTTAACAACTGTAAGTCGTTATTACTACTGATGGTTTAAGTTTCTATTGTCTTGGATTCATTATTAGTGCGGAAAACTTCATGGAGGGTAATTCAAGATATTAGAATGCTGAATTGGAAGTGTGATATTGGTTCGTGGTTTTCAAGATCAAAGTTGCATTTACTTAGCGTCTCCTAGTGGATAATGACAAAAAGGGGAAGAAGTATTTACATGTTTTGCAACTTGAAGATCCTTGGTGGTCCATGTTATTTTAAGTTCACGGAAGACAGATTGTTTCATTCATGGAAGATCAAGACTAAGGTTTTGTAATTATCAACTAGGGGAAGATATATATAATAACAAAGATAAACAATATGCACAGCGTCAAAACACTTTGTTATTAACAAGGTTTTACAAATACACACTACAATTCTATTCGATCACAATAGAACGTGTTACCTAACTATAACAAGGATCAATAATATTGATCTTGCAGTGTTGAACCGATCCCAAGTGGTGGAATCGGTGGTGTTTTCCTAACACATGACTGAAACACACATTAAAAACTCACGCCCTTAATCTCTTTATATAGATAGATATTAGGGTTTACAAAGACTCCTAACTTTATTAGGAAACAAATCTTCCTAACTTTTATTCTTTATCTTTCAAGTCCTTGTAGTTTCATCTTGCTTCATTCTTCTTTTATTGTTTTGTATTTATCAACTCAAATATAAATCCCAACACAAATGAAATGTGTTAAATGGTGTAGTAATTGCCATGACGTGAGAGTAAGAATTGAGGATAACTTCTATTATTCATTCAATATTTATACCAACTATGAGAGTATGATACCCTAATCCTAATGGGCCATAAGCCCACAGACAGGCTTAGACTAGCAACCATATCCTCTAATACTTCCCCTTAATCCGAGAGACGATATAAAAAGCTCGAATTGGATTGGAATACTAAATAAACATTAAAGGAAACTAAACTAAAAGAAAAAAAATTATGGCAATGAAAGCAGTAATTTGTTTATGAAGAAATAAGGCATCAAGCGGAAGCAATTCTTCAAGTATAAAAAGCAAATAAAAGCAGTAGCAAAAGCAAATAGTAAATTTGTCAATAAAGATATTCGACAGCAAGCGAAGAATAATCTTCGTCATGCAACAATAGCAACATCAACAACAGAAGCATAAACAAAACAACAAAAGCGAAAGCAAAGCGTAGAAAATTATTTTTTGTGACGGTTGGCATGCCTGATGGCTGACGAAGGTGATCTTCGTTGGGTTTTGTGCAAAATTCAAAAACGAAGAGATTGGTTTTGATAGCGTTAGTTAACACCAAACGGGTTCAAAAGTTATGACCAAAACAATATGTGAGTAGAGTTTTGGCCGAAATTTGCATATTTTTGTTTTAATAGAGAAAGATAAATGGTGGCGACTAGGGTTTGTTGAATGGCTTAGAGCCAGCAGCTCATCGCGGCTGATTAGGCGCACATGATACCATGGATCTAGTTGTTTCAAAATCGGGTAATTTATCATGATGACGAACAACACGAGCTATGTGAGAGAACTTCTTACCATAGCGATTCATTTTGTTCTTTATGTTTTGAAAATAGTCCGAGACTTTTTGGTTACTTGGACGCATGTTCCGTATCTCATAAAACCCTATAATGAAAAATGTTTGGTTTATAGGGCTTTTGGAAGCAATGGGAAAAAACAAAGGTGGTGCCATCCCTGAATCATCGTAGGATGCCTTCTACTATTCATTCAATATGTATACTTAAAATGAGATTATGAAACCCTAATTCTAATGGACTCTAAGCGTACAAATGGGCTTGGACTAACAATCCTATCATCTAATATTTATAGGAAAATGATTGGGAGGCTTAATTATGTGTCTAAATTCATGCCTAAACATGTGTGGCATGTTCCTTATGGTTTGTGAAAAAAGTGGGTCTTCTGACTGCAGCATGATGCCATATAGGCTTAGGCATGAATTTAGGCACATAATTTAGGCCTCCCAATCAAGACTCATATTTATAATACTCTTCGACACACCCTTTTACCTGTCAGTTCTTGCTTCAGACTTGCCTTTTGTATGTTACATGAGTTCCCTCAGTCAACACAAAAGTGTTGGACCAGACGTTATGTTCCAGTGCCGTATGTCTTATTGTGATGCTTCCTATATTCTAATGCTTTCGGAACTCATAGGGCCTACCCAAAATCAGTATCTCCGGAGGACCGTTATAGTATCTGGAAAACTGTTGTTGTTGTAGGTGGATCGGGTTCGGGGTCGAACCATCGACACATCGTCACACCATTACAACCACCACGCGTGGTGCTTGGATTTTGGGTGCGGTTTGGTGGTCTGTTTAACCGAACCGTTTGCACAAGTGAAAAGTTTTTTTTTTTTCTTTTTTTTTTTTTTTTTTTTTTTTTTTTTTTTTTTTTTGCGCGAGATCTATGTGATAATTGTTTATGTGTGTTTCTTGTATTGATGGTGAAGAAAGAAAATGAAAAAGGCGGATGGGTGCGATTTTTTTTTATTAAATCTGTAAATGTGAACTTTTTAATACTATTTGTTTTAAAAAAGATATTTAAAATGTGTAAATGTGTGCTTTTATTAGAACGAGGTGGGCAGCGGGCCGCCGCGTTGTGGCGGGGCATTGTTTGAAGTTGCTGATTTGGCTTTAAGATATACATGGTTCGAGTTTTGCTTATAAAATTATGCACGAAGTATCTGTAACAAATATACAAACAACATACAAAAAAGTACTAGAAGCTGGAATTTGTACCTGGTTATTGATGCGGCGCGTTTTTGGCAGCATGTTATTTATGCGCATACATCACAATGTCGTATATGTAAATCTTAGGTAATCACAGATAAAACATAACTGTAACATAACCTTTACAATAGGTATAACATTTTAGTGAAGCTACATGTCAACGTTCAACAAAAGGGATCCTAATACGTTAGCAGAATTGTGTAGCGTACTGACGCTACATATGTTTTTTGTATTACACACGACAACTGCGTAGCTATACTGTCATATTATGCTAACCTGTACAGAAAAGTCGTCCGTAGGTATTATTCTTGCTTAGCCCTTTTTGGGGTCGTGTCTGGTTGTTGTGGCGTGTTCTCCTTTAGTAGCTGTCTACGTACGGAAGTCCTCATTTCTTGGGTCTTCGTAACAATTTTTGGTTCGGTTTCGTAGTATTCTCCAGTAACTGAAGCCGACACTTGTAGGATATCCTGTGTAGGAGGTGTGTTTGCTAGGTTTTCTGCCATTTCAGGTTCTTCTGGTGTATCTTGTTTTTGGTTTCGGGGCCTGTTAACAGGAGAACCTGATTCTGTACCTGTGTGCCTGTTATGTTGCTTGAACCTTCCAGTTCGGCTGCTGTAAGTAAGTGTGGGCCGGTTTCCATAACTGTGTCGAGTATGTAGTCCATCTTTTCTTTTGTAGATTCGGTCGAAAAATGCAGTTGAAATGGATGAGTTGTGCCTTCCAAGGCAGTTATAATAGGTGGCAGTGTATAGATATCTGTATGACCTTGTTCCGATACAACTTTATTGCACTCCGTTACCATTGAATGTGCCTCGTTACTGAAGCATGTTAATGGTAGCGTGTCGGTTTCGTCACTAATTAGCACTTGGAAACAATAACTGTAAACAGTAAAGAACAACCTTTAGAATGTCAATGTGTACACGCGATGTTTTATGAATTGGGACTTGTGTGTGTTCATTATAGTTCCGTCGTTATTACTTGTACATGTAATCGTTTGGTTCTCCGGGAGCAGGTTGCTGGCAATGCGCGTGAGGGAAATTGTTGAAAATCTTTTGCTTGCAATCCCGACATTGGCGGAAGTACCAACCTCTTCTGGTAGCAATTCCTGTGATCGTCGCGATGACTGTAAATCTCACATTCTGCAAAAGTTAAGAAATGTTTAGTGTTTATATTGCTGAGAATTAAGCTTAAGCAGTTAAGACTGTTGGAGGTAACAGTTAGGACTGTTGAAGATTGAAGTTAAGACTGCTGAGTGAAGAAGTTAAGACTGCTGAGAGAAGAGTTAAGACGGTTTATGATTTATGTAAAGTAGATATTTATGGAAAATATATTGTGTATATCGTATAAGAATAGATTGATAGTTATCTTGTACAGGAATCCTTAGTCTATAAAAGGATTGCCTAGGTTAAGGTTTAGATATACGATAGATACAGAGAGAAGTGAGTTCATACGTATTAGAAAGATTTAAGGTTGTAAACCCTAGTGATAGGAAGATCACTCGTATTATTTGCTAATAATATTGAATCGTTGGAAGTTATTATTCTGTGTTCTTTGTTTCATTCAATTCATACAAAACATATAAGGTCTTCTAAGTGCTAGCTAGTAAATTCCGCGTGCTAGACTAAGTTGTGGAAAACTAGAAGGGGGGTTGAATAGTTTTACGTCTTTTTAATTTATGAAAACTTTTGTTTACTTTTTAAAACTTCGATTCTATCTTATGTGAATTCAACTCTTGATCAATATGAACATATATAAGAAAATATAGATAAGTAATGCAAGTAAGGTAAATATAATGAAATAAGAGAGAGAGATGGAAAGATCAAACCACAACACGGAGATTTATAGTGTTCGGCTACAAGGACACCTTCCTTGCCCTACTCCACTCCTCGAGTCACCTACTCGAGAGTTTTCTTCACTATGTCAACAAACTCCCTTATGGCAGAGAAACCTTACACAACTTTAGCTTACACCGGCTTAACGACACAAAGCTAGATGTCGAGTCCTAATCGTAGCTAGAACCAATCTCACAACTTATACACAACTTCTACACGACTTTATCACGACTTCTTCACGACTTCTTCACAACGGCTTCACGACTTCTTCACGACTGCTTCACGACTACTTCTTCACAACTACTTATTCACAACTACTTCACAACAAATTTACAACACTACTACGTAGTTACACTTAGATCTACTTATCACAACTACACAACACTTTACACAACAACACAATTGAATGAGATAAGTAATAACACTTCTTCACTAGTTGAAGTAGAGTTCTTCTTTTGCACTTTTGGTGGTGGAAGCTTGGATCACTTAGAAACCAATGCTTAAGAAAATATGATCAAAGGATTTACAATGTTTAGAATGAATTTAGAACAGAAAGTTTTAGTGTGCAAAAGGTGAGTAAAAGTCCAGGAGAAGACTGGTATTTATAGGAAAAAAATTGGACAGCTGGAGGTCTACTGGAGCGGGGGCGGTCCCCTTAAATAGGGGGCGGTCCCCTTAATAATTAAGGGGGCCGCCTAGTAAAATTAAGGGGGCCGCCCCTTCTGTCCGTTGGCCAATTTTGTCCTTTTGTGGGGAAGGTTTTTCTGGAACATTTTAACTGATTTTGGTTAAAAATTTGAATTCATATTTTTATAAAAGATTAGACATTTTTATTTAATACCAAAAATGTTTTTCAAAAATATATAAAATGTTTTTGATGTTTTATAAAAAATCTAGTTATTAAGAAAATGTTCCTTTGATCATATAATGCATTAAGCATTAGTTCATTCATACCTTAAGTGATTTGAGTTGTAGAAATAGATATTTACAACTAAATACTTGTTTACGTCATAATTTTCCGATTAATGATTTTACATTTTGTGATTATCAAAACGTAGAGATATCGAAAAATATTAATAACGTGTTTAGGCATTATTTATATCAACAATCTCCCCCTTTTTGATGATTACAAAATCTAAACTCATTAAATCTAAAAATTAGTTTTTAGACAAGTATTTAGTGAGTTTACATCTATTTCTCCCCCTTTTTGTAGAATCAAAAAGGTTAAGCCGACAAGTTTTAGTAACTAAATTTGTCGGGACGAAAACTACCCCTTGATGTGTACTCCCCCTCGTTTGGGGGCACCAAGGAAACGAGCTATGGAACGCTTGCAAAAAAAATGTTAGAAGCACAAGTATATGTAACAACAATAAGCAAGCATATAGAATAAGATCATTCAAATAAAGGTGTTGTGGATAAGTGCACAACCAAAAGATTACAACATGAAGCATGCAAGCATACAAACAAAAACTACTAATGAAACTACATAATCATCTTAGAGGTACATGGTCTTCCATGGAGCTTGCTTGCAAGAAGGGTTTGAAAAATTATTTTTAAGCATTGCATATGCTTAATTGGGTGAAAATGGAGGTGGTGGTGGTGTAGTGGGTGAAGGAGGTGGAGGAGGTGGTGGTTGTGGGTTGGCAATCATGTGTTCAAGAGATGAAAACATGTAGTGTATCTCATCTCTAAGACCAAAGATTAAGGTCCGGTTATGGACGCAACAAAGACAATTATCACCATGGGCTTCAAGCATTGCCCAAGCTATAGGCAAGAATGATGGTGGGGTTGGTGATGGTGAAAAGTGAGCATCAAGAGGTGTGATGGGTGATAGGGAAATGGCAAGTTAGGTGTATGAAGGTTCTTGAGTGGATGGTGGTGATGATGCTCTTGGTGATGATGTTAGGTGAGTGTGGATGTAGTCATTTATGGATGAGGTGGATGGAATGGAGGAAGATGAAGCTCCATGGGTGGATGGTGTTTTTTATGGTGCATTTGGTGCACTTGGGGATGAATTTTGAGGTGGTGGTGATGGAGTTTTGATGTCATCTTGGGTTAGGTCAATGAAAGGTTGTTTTGGTGGTATGATAACAAGTCTTTGTTTCCTTGAAGTCTTAGAGATGAAGGATTTTGGTGATAGCATTGTGGATGAAAAATGGGTGTTTGATGAAGGTGATGGTTGATGAAGTGAAAGGTAATTGTAAGGAGGGTTTTATATTGTGAAAATGTGGTTGATTTAGGCAAATTATGGAGGTATTGTGGTAATATTCCAAGTCCAGTTCGTGCATTAAGGGTAATGGTAGCTGGGGCTAGGTAAAAGTGGTCACAAGATGCAAAAGGAAACAGTAAAATTTACTGTCCAGATGGCCGGTCCCCTTAATTGTTGGGCGGCCCCCTTAAAAATTAAGGGGACCGCCTAAGGAATTAAGGGGGCCGCCCATCTGGTGATTTCCCAAGCGACCAAATTTGAAAAATTTCCAGAAAAAGGTTATTTTTAAGGTGTCTTATCAGCAAGTTCCATTTAGATCATGTACATCAAGAATGATTAAATATTATCAATTGCACATTTAAAACAATATCATAAAACAATTATATTAGAAGCATAGTCATATAATTTCAAATAAACTAGTAGCTAGGTTCTAATAAGTTTATCAACTAACAAGATAAAAGTCATAGCAAGCAAGTGTCAATATAATAGTACTACATATAAGTGTCTAATAAAAATCAACTAAACATTCATCAAATATGTTTATTTCTTCTTTTTCCCAAACAACTTTCCAAGTGACTTTCCAATGGACTTGAAGCCGCCTCGTACTTCATGGTGCATCTGCCGTTGTGAGTTGAGCATCTCGGTTTGCCTTTCGAAGAGTAGTTCTTCTGTCATTTCGGCATGAGGAGGAACTTGATACTCGGTGTAATCAAGATCCGGGAGATTTTCAACGAAAGTCCTTGGTGATGGGGTACTAGCACGTGATGTGCCTTCCTCCGCATCATCATCATCATCATCATCACCTTGATGAGACGTGGAACCACGAGGTGGAAACGAGACTGACTTACGAGATTTACCCTTGTCACTACGGGGGCGACGGGTACGGACTTGAGCAAGTGGATTGAGGGTTGGTTGAACAGACTCATAAATTGGACTCCAAAGATGTGGATAGTGTACCATGACATGATTGTAGAGATGAGTGAGAAACATACCATATGGTAGATTTGCATTATGAGTGTTTTTGGCAGACATGATACGGTAGACAAAGAGATATGCCAAATTGTACGGTTGTTCAGCAACGATACAATACAACATGTGGACTATGCTTGCCGCGACGTGATCACGATGACCACTGGTACCGAACGCATTCTCACGAATGAGTTCTTCCCAACTCTTCATGTCGCGGCGTAGATCTTTGAGAAGGATTTGGTTTTCAGAGATTTCAACATCTTTTGACTTGATCTTTCGACTAGTCGTACCACGAGCTAGCCCAAGATATTGACAAATCTCTTCAGGAGATGGAATCTCGGAGTAGTAAGGACCCTCTTGAGGTCGATTAAGCTCAAGAGAAGAAAGGTCCCACTCATTTGAGAAGACAGCTTGACCGGAGGAGGGAATTCCTAGAATTTGCCCGAATTGAGCAAGAGTAAGAGTGATGAGTTGGTGTTGAATCATGAAGGATATGAGGATAGTGCCAAAGGGATCGGTTTGCAATACCACTTGACTATAGAAGTCAAGGACAAAGCGCGGAATGATTGGCTCATTAATTCTGTAGAGACAATCAAGACTTACGTTGGAAAACATACGTTCTATGTAGTCGGATTCATAGAACGATGGATGGACAATTCTCCCCTCATGAATGTTTCTATCCTCAATGTGACGATAGAGACAAGCAACAGAGGGAGCTATCCCTGGAATAGCGGAAACCTTTGGAATGTATGATTTTGATCTTGAGACATCGCCAACTGTCACTTTGGGCATTTTCACCTATACAGGATGGCAACAAACAAACAAAATAAGAAAATGACATGCATATATTAAATATGCTACTTATGTGGAACGTAAACATACTTCGACTCTAAAACTTAAATCCTAAGAAGTAGTTTACAATGTTCCTTAGTTTTAATTTTTAACTCGCTTGAAATGTATTTTATGATGTTAAAGAATAGTTATAGGGACATTTTGACAAGAAATCAACAATATCCTAACGTTCTTTTATACGTCATAAGCTACCTTGAAATGTGGCTAGACAAACATTGGATTGTATATCTAGCTATTTCTTACGAGTGTTTATGTTAAGTAACTTAGATTTTGACTCAAAAATTTCTTTCAAAATGTTGTGCCAAACGCTCCTTTAAATAAGAAAATAACTAGTAAAATTTCAATATACATATGAATTATGTATCTTGATGACTTAAAACAACTAATTGCATGTTTATAAACTTGACAAGTAGTTATGAACTTAATTTTGATGATTCTAGCTCCTAATCCAAACACTCTCTTATATTTAACAAAAACATTTTTTATGATTCGAAAAATATATTTTTAGGATTTGTGAGTTGTAATAAACCAATGTGATTGGTTTTAACATGTGTTTATGGCATAATTCAACAATATGATTAGTTTTGAAAAGGAGTGATTAGTTTGACATAATGGTTTTTTTTTTTTTTTTTTAATTACTTAGTTTCTAGGTTGTTTAAGCATTCAAATCCTATGGGGAGCATTTGATTACAACATTCTTAGACTTAATTTCAATAAAAATTTAAGTTTGGAAAAGTTTAGCAAAAGACCTAATTAAGATTAGACTCAAAATTGAATGAAATTAGATGAAATGTATAATGAAAAACTTACTAAACGTGTTGCTAATCGATGTATAGATGTTTGCCCTTTGTGAAATTGACTTGAAGAGGTGATTTGATGATGGATTTGTGATGGCAGTTCGTATACAGCAGAGTGGGAGTGAAGTGAGTTTTGAAAAATGGGGTGTTTGGCAAAGTTTTCAAGGAGAAAATTCGTTTTGGCAGCAACAGTAGGCCGGCCCCCTTAAACATTAAGGGGACCGCCCCCGTTTACTAGCCGGTCCCCTTAAACATTAAGGGGGCCGCCTGCCAAATTTTAGAATTTCTTGATTTTTGTTTCTGACGGCAAAATATTTATATGTATATATTTATAATATATCAAAAATATGTTTATTGGCACGAAGAAGGAATACTTGACACATTTTATTAACATTATGTTAATAAACTTAATCTTGATAATTTTGGACAAAATGCTCAAGACGTCAAGTCGACAGGAGGTTTAAGGATTGGGAAGAAATGTGCGTATGTATATATATATATATATATATATATATATATATATATATATATATATATATATATATATATATATATATATATATATATACATTATATATATATATATATATATATATATATATATATATATATATATATATTAGTATTATGTGTAAGTGTGGGATGTTGAGTAGATTTTGAGGAATGATAAGGTAATGACGGAGATAGGTGCTGGCGGTGACGGGAGTTTGTTTCATCCATAGTTTATTTGACTCGACGGTCAAAGAGCTACTTCTACGTTAATCCACTTAACTCACTTCTCTTCATCACCATGAGTTATGTAACAGTGGACACGGAAGATTTTCGTGTTGAACGTTAGAGTTCAAAAGAGGCAAAGGGGGAAGAAAAGGTTCGAGGACGAACAATTTCTTTTAGTTCTAGATAGTCAACAAATGACGTATCTAGGTTATGTGCGTATATATTTATATGTATATATATATATATATATATATATATAGTATGTATAAATAGTAGTATAGGTATATATAAGTATATATGTATAAGGAAAAATCTACTAACTAACATACTAAGCATAAAAGATTAATGGGGCATGCAATTGGCTAGTTCATTTATCTACGCATATAATGGTGAGCATGAAAGAGTGGCGTACCTTTTGGTCTTCAACATGTGGTCTTCAAGTTCTTCAAAGCGTATTAACTTATAAAAGTCAATTACGAAAGAGAAAACGCCTTTCCCGATGAGTATGCAATCTAGCCACTTGGTCCCCATGATCTCATTTGTCCAAAGTTGTTTGGCCCAAACATGGTTTGCAATTGACTCGGATGCATATATGGTGGAAGTATTCCCCAAGGATTGTAGCTTGGTGGATTTGGGTAATTCCACATTGGGTAACTATTATTATGACGGTTTGGTATATTTTGGTTTCTATTAGGTTGAGGAGTTTTAGGCCGAGGGTGAGGACTGGGTGGTCTTCTAGGTGGAGGTGTTTTTGACCTTAATCTTGGTTTCGAGTATTTTACTTCATTTTTTAAGGATGGTTTATAAAAGGTTTTTACTTCCTCATCACTAGCTATAGGTATTTTTCTATCTTTTATAAGTATATACTTAGGTTTTGACTCTAAAGGTTTTTGCTCACTAGTTTCACATTCAAACTTCACATTTTTGGTTTGACTATTTGAATCCTTAGTTGAATTAAATCCTAATCCGGTTTTATCACTTGATACTCTTTGAATACTTATTATTTCCCTAAGAGAATTACTACTATTTTCGAATTTGTTAAGCCTACAAATTTCCTCCTTAAGTATTTCATTTTCATTTTTTGTTTCTTGACATGTTTTACATTCAAGAATTTCTTTTCCCTTTTCTAAGTTATGTAGTTTAATTTTTAATTCTAGTATTTCTTTTTCTAATTGATTATTTATGTGTTTTAGTGATTTATTTTTAGTCATTACTTTTTGGCCTAATATACATAACCTATTATATTCGTTATCTAGGTCTTTTTCATCTAATGATAAATTTTCATCACTAAAGTATTCGGTTTCGGAACGTACCTCACTTGATGTCTTAGCCATAAGACACTTCTCCTCTTTTGTGGTTTCTTTCTCGTCTTCTTCACTGTCACTCCATGCTCCTCCAATGAACGCCTTTTGGTTTTGCTCCTTTGACATCATAGGGCATCTTCCAATGAGATGATTTGGATCACCGCATTTGAAGCACTTCCTCTCGCTCTTGCTACCTTTGTCGTCTTTGTTTCTTTGGAGTGTTTTCCTTTCGTCATGTGGTTGTCTAACGAATCTTCCTCGTCTTTTGAAAAACTTCTTGAAGTCTCTTACGGCCATGGCATATTCTTCATCATCACTTTCGGAGGTTGAGCTATCCTCGTCACTTGATGCTTTCCTAGCTTTCAACGCGATTGACTTGCTTTGCTCTTTCTTTCCTTTGACCATCTCGAAGTCTTTCTTGATTATTGCTTCGTAGACTTTCAAGTTGCCAATCAACTCGTCAAGTTGAAGAGTTGACAAGTTCTTTGATTCTTCAATCGCCGTAACTTTAGCCCGCCACTTTGGATGAAGAGCCCTAAGAAATTTCCTGACAAAATTCTTACTAGAAAAACTCTCATCAAGTGCCTTTAAACTTGTGATGATTGTGTTAAACCTAGCAAATGCATTATCAATTGATTCCTCTTCCGGAATCGTGAATTGTTTATATTGTTGAACAAGAAGATCTATTTTATTATCTTTGACTTGACTATTATCTTGGTGAGTTATTAGTAAAGAGTTCCAAATTTCTTTTGCGGTTTCGCACATAAAGATTCTTTCATATTCTTTACGTGGTAGCGCATTATAAGTAACCATTTTAGCCTCATTATTTTTAGAAAGTTTTCTTTTTAAATCATCACTTTGTTTTTCAAAAGGTACAATTTCATCCTTTTTAGTTTCAAGATTATGTTGAATAGGTAAAAAATCACCATTAGTAATAACATGCCAAAGATCTAGATCTTTTGACTTCACATAAGTTTCGAATCGATTTTTCCAATATAAAAATCCATCACTTTCAAATAGTGGTGGTCTTTGCATAGATTGCCCTTCTAAATATTTTTCAGATTCCATAGATCGTTTCAAGTTTTAAAATACAGTTAATTTTAAAAATCTTGTTTGACGTGGCTCTTGATACCAATTGTGGAAAACTAGAAGGGGGGTTGAATAGTTTTACGTCTTTTTAATTTATGAAAACTTTTGTTTACTTTTTAAAACTTCGATTCTATCTTATGTGAATTCAACTCTTGATCAATATGAACATATATATGCAAATATAGATAAGTAATGCAAGTAAGGTAAATATAATGAAATAAGAGAGAGAGATGGAAAGATCATACCATAACACAGAGATTTATAGTGGTTCGGTTACAAGGACACCTTCCTTGCCCTACTCCACTCCTCGAGTCACCTACTCGAGAGTTTTCTTCACTATGTCAACAAACTCCCTTATGGCAGAGAAACCTTACACAACTTTAGCTTACACCGGCTTAACGACACAAAGCTAGATGTCGAGTCCTAATCGTAGCTAGAACCAATCTCACAACTTATACACAACTTCTACACAACTTTATCACGACTTCTTCACGACTTCTTCACAACGGCTTCACGACTTCTTCACGACTTCTTCTTCACGACTACTTCACGACTACTTCTTCACAACTACTTATTCACAACTACTTCACAACAAATTTACAACACTACTACGTAGTTACACTTAGATCTACTTATCACAACTACACAACACTTTACACAACAACACAATTGAATGAGGTAACTAATAACACTTCTTCACTAGTTGAAGTAGAGTTCTTCTTTTGCACTTTTGGTGGTGGAAGCTTGGATCACTTAGAAACCAATGCTTAAGAAAATATGATCAAAGGATTTACAATGTTTAGAATGAATTTAGAACAGAAAGTTTTAGTGTGCAAAAGGTGAGTAAAAGTCCAAGAGAAGACTGGTATTTATAGGAAAAAAATTGGACAGCTGGAAGTCTACTGGAGCGGGGGCGGTCCCCTTAAATAGGGGACGGTCCCCTTAATAATTAAGGGGGCCGCCTAGTAAAATTAAGGGGGCCGCCCCTTCTGTCCGTTGGCCAATTTTGTCCTTTTGTGGGGAAGGTTTTTCTGGAACATTTTAATTGATTTGGTTAAAAATTTGAATTCATATTTTTATAAAGGGATAATTACTAAAATAGCCCGATTGCCCAAGTGCTAAGAGTATCTAGCCCGCTCACAGAAAATTCCCCCCTTAGCCCAGGGCAACTGATCCGACGGACCACAGGACGCCACGTCACCGACCAAAGTATATATACAACTGTTGATACGGTGTATAAGGGATGTATTGTATTTTGGGCAACTTTTGAATTTTGGGCAACAAATACATGAACAAAAGGATATTTTGGTCATTTTACTCCTATATTCAACTCATATAAGCCATCTGATCTCACAACCCTTCACAACATTCAAATCATATAAACCATCTCACCACCCGCGCCACCACCATCCGACGCCACCACCACCTGACGCCACCATCCTTTGGAAAACAGACCCCAAGTGTTGGATGTGGCAGGTTAACAACCCTGCTAGTGGTGACGTTATAGCTTCAGTTACGCGCATGGGTGAGTTCATTTTCATTCTAACTTATTCATTTCCAGATTAAATGATTTACTTACAAATTGAGTTGTTCGTATTTAGGGGTGTTTGGGATTGTGTATGGAAACTACTTATTGTGTTTTACAGAGTAACTTTTAACAAAACAAAAATAGAAGTTGTTTCAATAACACAATTCCAAACACCCTTTACTAATGCCCTCTCGTTCTTGAATATGTGAATACACGAAGATGTAAAAATACATTAGTAGTTTATGCTATACTTTATACCCTTGGAAAATGCACATATACCTTTTAGCTTACCGAAAGGAATGTAAACATCATTGAGAATGTAAATACTTGTATGCATTAGTACACTTATTTTTTTTTTAAAGTGAATAAAAATATGGTTAAATTTGGCCTATAGTGATTGCAGTTGTTCAACACGGAGTATTTCATTCTAACGGCTCCAAGCCTCCAATGTCTAAACTACAAAATGTAGCAAAAAAGACCCAAACTTAGCCTAGAGTGGTTATTAATTTTCACAGCTGGTAATTTCACTTGGTTGGTTGCAAATTCATTATCCAGGCTTAGTATGATTATAAAGTGAATTATCATTTTGACACGTTTTAACATAGCTCATTTTGATCCATTACCCAACCCGCCCAATTGTACCTTGACATGAATGAAACCATTTCTAATCTCACAAAGAATTCTGGAAGCTAAAATTCATTTGCTTATATTTACAGGGTTCCATCAGTGTCGATGGGGTTACAAAGATGTTCAGGATCTTGAGGGTGTCGTTGCTGGCTATGCAAAAGCCAATATCCCCCTAGAGGTTATGTGGACCGATATAGACTATATGGATGCTTACAAAGATTTCATATTAGACCCCATCAACTTCCCTTTAGCAAAAATGTCAGCATTTGTTCAAAATCTTCACCAAAATGGTCAGAAATACGTGCTCATATTAGATCCAGGTAACACAACCATCTGTTAGACATTATTTCAAGTAAAGTATTTTGGAGTTTGGACTAATGGAAGAATAAAACTAACTGTTGTTATGATTAGGTATCAGTGTGAACACGACATACGCGACATACATAAGAGGACTACAAGCGGATATCTATATAAAGCGTGACGGTATACCTTATTTAGGGAAAGTTTGGCCCGGTAATGTTTATTTCCCAGATTTTTTAAATCCAAAAGGAGAATTATTTTGGGGCGACGAGATCAACAGATTTCGTGATCTTCTACCCTTTGATGGCATTTGGCTCGACATGAACGAAGAATCTAATTTCATATCATCTCCTCCATCTCCCTCTTCTAAACTTGATAACCCTCCTTACAAGATTAACAATTCGGGAATCCAAATGCCTATTAATAATGGAACTGTGCCTGCTAGTGCTTTGCATTGCGGGAATATCACTGCTTATGATGCACATAACTTGTATGGATTTTTGGAAGCTAAGGCAACAAATGATGCATTGGTTAAAATAACAAGTAAACGTCCATTTATACTTTCTAGATTGACGTTTGTGGGGTCTGGGAGATATACAGCACCCTGCTAGTGGTGACGTTATAGCTTCAGTTACGCGCATGGGTGATAGGGAAACAAAAGATGCAATTGGTTCAGCATATGATGCTTTTACCCGTATGGATCCTCAAATTCTTCACCGTTTATTACATGAAGTCACTGTGATTAATTTGCTATCATCATTTTCGTTGCAATTGCTTTTTAATTGATCAATTTATTAATTGATCATTTGTTGCAGATTGGAGCAAGCTTACTGCTTCTGACAGGAGTAGTCACCTCCGTAACTGGTAGTAAATGTCGATATTAATGTTATTTTTGTTTATTAATTATATAATGCTTGGTTACTCTTGTTATACATGGTTGAAAGATGGCTGATCATTCAGTTAACATATGATTGAAGGTATAACTTACTGATTAAACATAAAGAAGGCATATTGATTTGGAATATTCATGTTTTCGAGGTCAAGTTTACATTTTCCTTTTCTTAAAATTTTCAGGTTACGTATGGGGCTACTTTCATAGAGTACTTTGCAGAGGAGGCAAAACGTGTTTATGGTGATATAATACCCTCGCCTTTGCCTGATCGTCGGCTTTTTGTTTTAAAGCAGGTTCCATATGTTTATGTGATTTATTTTTTCCAATGTTTTCTCAAGTCCTTCATGAATTTGCAGCCTGTTGGTGTGGTTGCTGCCATCACTCCATGGAATTTCCCTTTAGCAATGATCACTAGGAAGGTGAGACGCCATTAACTAACATCAGAATTGTGCATCATTACGATGTTCTCTTGTAGCTGTTGGCAGTAATTCACAAAGACTTTGCATATTGGTGGTTGTATCAGGTTGGACCAGCTCTTGCATGTGGGTGTACTGTGGTCATATGGTTCCTATGGATCAACCCAAGGCTGCTCTGGAGATGCTAAAGAGGTGGATGGATGGCTCACTTTCCGAAACTCCAAGAGGGCCTAAATCTCTGGTTTCTTCCATGTAACATGTAGCGACAATGTGCATGGTCCCTTTGTTTGTAAATAAGGCGGGATAACTTTCCTCGGAACTTTATATGCTTTAGCTAAACCTAGTTGCATCATAAGAGTAGAACACACAAACCATCTTTTAGCTGGTTTCATATTCTGTGAATTGCAAATGTTCTAGACTCAATCATGGATCCATGTGCCTGCAGTTTATTTGTTGCTATCATCTCATATTCCATGTTATTGGAAAGTCTTAGCTTGGATTTTGTATCAGTTGCTCAAGAAACAAGCTGGATGATATTATGGTTTTAATACCAAATCTAAATTTGTGTCTCGAGAATGTCATCACCAAGTAAGGATACAAGGCACTAATTATCTAATAAGCAGCATGGTGACCAGCTAATTACTTTGCAGATGATTTCCTATTGCTGCTGAGCTATAGAGATTGCTGCTGCAAGTTAAAGATGTTGCTGCTGGTTACTTACTGATGCTGCTGCTTCAATCCTCTACCTCTAGACTTCCAAGATCTATCAAGAAACTTGCACTTAACCTAGTCAAATGCAAGTTTAGGGGAGGATCGTTAGGAATTTTTGATTTTATGTAATAAAGTCATTGCTGCTGGTAGTATTTAGTGGTTCCTGCTGGCAGTGTTAGTTGCTGCTGATGTTGGTTTCTGCTGGTAGCTTTGATTGTTGCTGTAAAATCAAAATAGAGTATGAGAATCAGAAGAAAAAACCAAAAAAAAGAGAGGTAAGTTTGAAAGATAGAAGAACAAAGAGAAATGTATCATATAATAGTTAAGATGAATGAGAACATCTGGTTTGTGGTCAGGTCTTGTTTGTAACTATTGTACCCTTTTTACCATCTTATAATTTGGAAATGAGATCATATGTATTTTGATCGGCTTTTTGGCTATCTGGTTGTCGGTTGTTTGTTTAAGCGGAATACAACAGTTGGTGTGTCATTTTGCTGGCATGTCAGAGGCACAATCGAGCTTATTGTAGAGAATGTTTTTGCGGTAGATGCGTTTAGTTGAGAGAATGACACTTGTTGGTCAAAAATACAAAAGTTGCCCAAAAATACAAACGTTTCCCCAAAAAAATTCAAAAGTTGCTCCAAAAAATACAAACGTTGCCCAAAAATATACAAAAGTTGCCCAAAAAATACACAAGTTGCCCAAACAATACAAAAGTTGTCCCAAAAATACAAACGTTGCCAAAAAAAATACAAAAGTTGCCCAAATAATACAAACGTTGCCCAAAAAATACACAAGTTGCCCAAACAATATATAAGTTATCCCAAAAAATACACAAGTTGCCCAAAAAGTACAATTAGTTGCCCAAAATGATGACCCCGGGTGCCTTTTTTTTCTTTTTTTTTTAACTAAATAAATATAAAATAAAGAAAGATTCATCACATAAACACAAATGTAAAACCACAAACACTAAGAAATGATGAATAACACAGCTTTTCGTATAGTTAGCACACATTTAAAGCTTTGTTAAAGTCCTCCCATTCACAGGTTCCATATATTATAATCCATGAACATAGAGTCGTCAAAAATCTACACAATCTTTGCACCTTATATATTTAATACTATTTTGAGATAGCATTTTGTTCAAGAAAATGTGTCTTCCCAATCTCCAATGGCCACATCGTCTTCTTCCAAATTGACCAACTCCAAGAAATGTAAATGTCGTGGGGTTCCTAGCAATATTGAAGACCAAGTAAACATGAGAAAAATGCTTCCTCTCACTTTAAGAAAAGAAACATGGCAGAAAATTGGCTAATAAAAAGGGCCGTTTGTATGTGCACATAAAAATGACTATTGCTGTATTGCAACTTAAAAGGTAATTTTATATTTATCTCAGCAATCAGATTTCTTACACCCTCTAAAATGGCTTTAGTTTAAGTGCTAATTGCTTATATCATTATATTAAAATTTAGATAATGATAACGATAGCACAATCTGAAAACCTCCACAGATAACAGTTCATAGAAGATATTTAAGCTAAATCAAAAAACGAGTCAGCATTTTATCCTATTTGGCACGCTAACAGTTCACAGAAGATATTTAAGTTTATAATTTTTTAGACAAGATGTGCTTCAATTCTACCCACCCACCCATTTTCCACCTCTGATAGTAGGAGGAATAATCGATTGAGTACAGCATACCTTGAGGAAACTGAGTGGACCATAGCTCTTAAGTAAGCCTGCTTCAGATCCATCTACTTCGAAGGGAGCTTCAAACAATGCATTGAACTGTTCCTTACCATTCCATTCCATAGCATGAACCCATCTCGAATTACCTATTCTCCCAAAAAATTTACAAGCAAAAATAAATAAAAATCACAATATAAAATTTAAAGTAAACTAGTTGGGCACCGGACCGCCGCGTTGCGGCGGGGCGTTGTTTCACGTCGCCGATCATTGCACGGTATTTTTTTTAAGTAGAAAGTGGGCCGGTGAAGAGAATGAATTTCATAATAATAATACTAACAAATACAATAGCTAAAATTTATTAAACTTCTTTTCTCATACTAAGAAATTTTCATTACTTCACATATAGTGATGTGCGGTTCAAAATTTTTTACAATCCGTTAACCTCAATACAATGAAAAAAGAAGATACCTGAACTAACCTGCAAATTATGCAAATCTGATTTCTGAAAATGACAAACTTGATCATGAAAAAGGCGTGATGGTTCTATATAGGAGTAATGTTGCTGAGAGCTTGGAAAAGAATAGTGTAACTGTTTTCGCATAGCTTTTGTGTCTTCAATGTATTAAGATGTTGTGTAGATTACCTGAAGACATTGGTTTTGCTGCAGCAGCTTGGTTTTGGCGCTAACTACTGCCTATGTGTGGGTTGTTATCTGAGCACTGACAACACCAACATGTAATAAATGTAAGGAGTAATGCTGGAAATGGGTAGCAGCAAAGACAGTTATAGGAAGTAAACAAAACACGCGCCTTGAGACAACAGATTAGCCGATTGACCAGCAGAAAGCGGGGGTCAGTAAGGCTGGGCATGTGTATCCGGCAGGTCTGCTGCAAAGACAGAGGAAACAGTGATCTGCAAACAGGGTTACCGACAAAAATAAAGTAACTAAAAAAGCATAATGGGCACATCAAACCATCTAGAAATGTGTCATGATGACTGTTTCAAATATGTAAATAACTTCAACTTTACAAATGCAGTACATACCATGCGGCGAGGCCCACTGTTCTTGTTGATCTTATAATCATAAGGCAAGAGAGTAGAAGGTCCATGTTAAAAGCATCTGAAAACGCATCACAACACAGTATTTTGCAAGTTTCATGTTTGTGAAAACTTTACTCTTCAGAAAATGAAGATAACTAACCTGGGTTATCAAAATTGTGCTCTTGGGGATTTGCAGATTGCTCATCGTTCAAAGAATGATAAAACGAATCCTACAATATGCATACATAGTTAAACATGATCAGAAATTCCCTGTTAATAATGATGTAGTGTGTATAATATATATCCTAGAAGCATACGCTTCTATTGAAGTTAACCATGCCAGAATAAATTTATACTTCTATATGGTGTAAAACATAACAATGAAATGGAATCACTGGCATTCAAAAATGCATTCTAATCAGCTAATAATGTCCTCGGGAATCCTAAACTTGAGTTGCTAAAACTCCTATTTGGCCCTATCACAGCGAACAATGACTTCAATAAATGGTGTTAATCTTACAGTATTGCAAAACCGCTATCTCTAACACTATAGGCTCCCAGAAAAGTCTCTTTCAAACGTCGTCATCCAAACAGAAAATCACATTATTCGACTATAGCTTGTAAAAGTAAAATATGCTAATAAATAAGTTAAAGCAATCAAACAAAACAAAGACGCAGTCTTACTTGATTAATAAGTACAACCCTTCGATCATGTAGCCGTGACATGATCACATTGCAAACAGTCGTCTTTCCAGATGCCGTTCCACCAGCAACACCTAAATTTGCATTTCATAAAACTTGCATCATAAATACGGCACAAACACAAACACCACATTTCCGCTTCCCGAATTAATAGCAAAACCTTACCAATAATGAATGGCACATTATTTCTGATTTCTGCAGTCGTCTGATCATCTTTTTATCCGATTTCGCAACAACCTTACCATCCATTACTAATTATTCATGTTCTTGACTGCTATTGCAAATGGGCGTATGGCCTTATTTAACTTCTATTCACGTTTTTTTTTTTTTTTTTTTTTTTTTTTAGCATAGACAGAGTAGTAATTGGTTAAATAAGCCTATTAGCACAAAAGATTCTCCATAAATGAACTCATTTACAAATTAGTTAAATGACACATTCGTACCACCTAATTCCCATGCCAATCTGTTAACAACTAAACACCCATCAATAAACAATCATTATTCTTCCCTAAAATGATTTGTGATTTTCGAAACAGGAGACATCAGGTTGTTTAACAACATATGTCACTGTAATGCAAAACATGAAAACACAGGTCCCAAATAGCTACTACAACCCACCTCAAAACATTAAAACACAGGTCCCAAAGGCGCCCTTGTTCAAAGATGGTGTTTGGTAGAGTACTAGTTATTATCTTGGTGGTGGTTAGTCTCGGTGGTAGGGTTCTGTGGTGGAGGGTTACGGCGGTGGAGGGTTACGGCGGCGGTGGAGGGTTACGACGATGGTGGGGATTCGGTGGTGATGGGGTTTCGGCTATGGAGGGATTCCGGTCTGAAATGGATATGTGTTTGTGTGTTTGTGTTATAAAGATAGAGAGGTATAGATAAACAGTGTATAATATGTAAAATGACTAAAAAAACCATCTGTAAAATATATGGTTGCCCATCAACTAAAAGTTGCCCAATGTACAATACGTGAATATACGGTTGCCCTTGGGCTAAGGGGGGAATTTTTTGAGATCGGGACAGATACTCTTAGCACTTGGGCAATCGGGCTATTTTAGTAATTATCCCTTTTATAAAAGATTAAACATTTTTATTTAATGCCAAAAATGTTTTTCAAAAATATATAAAATGTTTTTGATATTTTATAAAAAATCTAGTTATTAAGAAAATGTTCCTTTGATCATATAATGCATTAAGCATTAGTTCATTCATACCTTAAGTGATTTGAGTTGTAGAAATAGATATTTACAACTAAATACTTGTTTACGTCATAATTTTCCGATTAATGATTTTACATTTTGTGATTATCAAAACGTAGAGATATCGAAAAATATTAATAACGTGTTTAGGCATTATTTATATCAACATAAGTATAATTCTTTGTATCACATCTAACACAAGGAGTGTGTGTAGATCCGTCAAGTGGTGTCAGAGACAGGTTGCTGATACATAGATTTAGAAAATCCGAGAAGAACAAAGATGGACATGGAAACAACACCATCCACAACCAACATTGCTGCTAAGCTTCCTATGCTTAAACCTAATGAGTTCGACATGTGGAGACTTCGTATTGAGCAGTTTTTCCAAGTGCAAGACTATGCACTATGGGAGATCATTGAAGATGGAAACTCTTTTACCCCTGTTGAAACAACAACTGTTGTTGAAGGTAAATCTGAGACTACAGTGCAGACAAAGCCAACCACTAATAAAGAGAAGGCAAGGTACAAGAATGATATTAAGGCTAGAAGTTTGCTTCTAATGTCTATTCCCAATGATCAGTTGCTGAATTTTAGTAAGTTCAAGTGTGCTAAATCTCTTTTCGAAGCTATTGTTGCAAGATATGGTGGGAATGAAGCCACCAAGAAAACTCAGAAGACCCTTCTCAAGAATCAGTTTGAGAACTTTACTGCAACAAGTAATGAGTCGTTGGATCATATGTTCAATAGGCTTCAAAATTTGGTGAGTCAATTGGCTGTTTTAGGGATTGAGATGCCTCAGGAAGATCTCAACTCAAAGTTTCTGAGAAGTCTACCTTCTGAATGGGCTATGCATGTGGTAGTATGGAAAAACAAGCCTGATATAGATTCCATGAGCTTAATGGATCTATATAGCAACTTCAAGATAGTTGAACATGAGATTAAGAAGTCTGCTGGATCAAGCTCAAGCTCAGGGAATTTGGCCTTTGTATCAACTCCCAGTTCCTCAAGTCCAGATGAAGAAGTGCAAGTTGCTGGAGCAGTTGGAACTGCTAGTGCAAATCTTGGTACTGCTAGCACCTCAAGCAGTACTAGTGGACTTTTGAATGATGATACTTATTGTGCTTTCCTGACTACTCAGCACAATGGAAGTATGTTGACTCATTCAGATCTTCAAGAGATTGATGAAGATGATATTGAAGAGATGGATATTAAGTGGCAGCTCTCTCTTCTCAGTTTGAGAACTAGAAGATTATTGAAGAAGACTGGCAAGAAGATTGTCATAAACAGTAATGATGTTGCAGGGTATGACAAATCCAAGATTGAGTGCTACAATTGCCACAAGAAAGGTCATTACTCAAGGGTGTGCAGATTGCCAAGTCAACAAGATGGAAAGACTAGAGCATATGGAAACAAGTCAAGAGTTGTGGAGGTTACTGATTCAAGCTCGAAAGCCATGGTTGCTATTGATGGCTGAGGATTTGACTGGAGCTATATTGCAGAGGAGAAAGCAGAAGCATCTACAGAGGTTGCTCTCATGGCATTTTCTGATTCTGAGGTACAAGTTTCAAAATGTTCTAAATCTTGTGAATCTTTAAAAGAATTAGAAACACTTAAAACAAGATATGAGAGTCAGTGGAAATAATTAAAGGAAACTGCTTTTAGCTTAGCAAATCATAAGAGAGCTTTAGCTGTGTTAGAAGAGAAAATTATTCATTATCAAAACAATGAGTCTAAGTTTTCTGATGATATGATTATTGTGAAGAGAGACTTAATGTTTAGAGAGAATGAAATCACTGTTTTAAAACATGAGCTAGAACAGGTTAAGAAAGCTAAGGAGAACATACAGATGAGTGTAGACACACTAGAATACTGATGCGTGCGTGCGTATGCACTAATTTATACCCACGGTAAGTCGTTGTGGTTTTAGCAGTATTCAAGTTTTAAATTTATATTTAGCCGACTTATCAATAACACACACACTTTAACGAGCAGTGTACCCGGTCAGTATGAATATAATGGTAAGTAGAGTGTCGATCACTAAGAGTGGAACGTATTATCTAGTTATTCTAATCAGTATTTTAATATATTAAGTTAGCTATACAACCTATTCTAACGCAAGGGGGTTCAGCCTGAGAGACTGGCACGGTTTGGTTGCAATTAAATAATAAACTAAACTAATAGGCACGAATCAGCGAATAGCACACACGTACACAGATAAATACTCGAGACAATAAGAAGACCTGTCCTGATAGTTAAGTAGCTTGTCACTTGTTTTATTGCTAGTTTTATATGAAGTGTATGTAATTAATCCTTTCTCGTTGGCTCTAATCTTATCGGCGAGTAAACCCTTAATGATTACTTATGACTATCCTATTTATCTTTCTTCCTACTTTTCTACAGACGATAGAATGCATAGGCGATCTAATAAATAGGCGAGGGCAGAGGCATGGCGACCCGATCAACGCTCAGCTAGACACAGAGGTTATCAATGCACTAATAAAAGTCACCAAAGACATCAACATATAAACTTTAATTGATGGGAAAGCAGTTTTAAGGGAGTGCAACCTTTCCGTTGTCACATTACACAAGCCACCAATCCTGATGAATTAAAGTTTACTAATACAATAAAACAAAACTACTTAATGAATTAAATACATGCAGGACCTTCTTACAGCTCTTGTATCTTCGTTCAAGGTGTGTCTTGTGCTGCTACTTCGACTGAATTCGGCCTTAGGTTTCTGTGGTCTTCGGTCTTCTAAAACTAGGGCTCTTGAAATTCGTCTGGTCTTGGTGTATTTATAGTTTCTGTCTGAGGGTTAGATGCGGCGCATCTAATAAGTAGATGCGGCGCATTGACTTAACTTCGCGTGGGGTCCAAGATTAATATATTCAGGAATATTCGTACACCGCCAGAAGATGCGGCGTAACTCCATTCTTAGATGCGGCGCATGTCCTTTGCCGTCTTGGATAATATCTTGTGAAATCTTGATAGTGATGCGCCGTATGTAATAAGTGAGATGCGGCGTATCTGGAGCAGAATGTCTTGATCTTGTACATTTCAGTAGACTCTTAACTTCTTGCTTGTTTTGCTCCATAATTAGTCCAAAATCGCCAAGTTTCACATAATACTTGTTTTTACCTGAGAATTACAAAAGTAAACATTAACGTATCAATTCTCACAGATAATATAATAAAACAAGTCAAATAAATAGGATAAATGATGGTAATAAAATGTACTTATTTGAGTTCATCAAATATCCCCCCACTTGAACTTTACTTGTCCCCAAGTAAACCTTAGAATTAATCTTATGAAAATGTATCCTAAAAGATATTAGGATTTATTTTTATATTTAAGCATGTATTCATTTTTGTCATAATTACACAACCAAACACTTAACGAATTAGAAGTAAAATAAAATATTTTGATAAAAGCAAATCTAATCGTTTAACTGTCCAGTCGTGACGAATATTCTATCATAAGCTTGGCAAGTATACACATCTCCCCCACTAAAGCCAAGGAATAACAAGTCTAAAGCGGTAAAAAGGGTTTGTAGGTTAAGGGTTTATCATTCTCCTTAATCTCTATCGATCTCAAATTCCAGAAAAGGCGACAAAATCACAAATACATGATCGAATCCACGAACACGATACTTGCAATTGCTCAAATCCTTAACTCGAATAGGCTAAAGATAGGACCAAGTAATCTTCACCAATAATATTATATCAAAAAGGGTGACAAAATCATAAATACATAGCCGAATCCATGACTACGATACTTAAGATTGCTCAAATCCCTAATCTCAATAAATCAAAGGTTTGGATAAAGAATAATATAGGGTATGGATAATATTTGAGATACAAATTGGTGTAAAATGAAAAATAAAGAAAACAGATAAATTAAAATCCTAAGTGTGGTTAATCACTATCCCAACCATCCCATGAATAAGACTCATATCAAAGAATAACTCACGCTTTAACACTTGAAACACACGCTTTAGGTAGACACGAATTATACTTAACAAGATCTCAATCAAGGAATAACCTTTAGTTGGCGTTCCCATAAGGGCCAACCCCCATTCAATCCATAAATATAATATACAACAACTAGTGGTGATATCGACCACTTAATACAAAACTTTACATAAGTTGGTTAAAATAAACATCCAACTTTTCCTTTTTCTTTTTCTTTTCTCATTTTTTCGAATTTTTTTTTTATTTTTTTTTTATTATTTTTTTTTTAACTTGAAACATAAACATAGATGTGTATAATGATAACTCTGGATAATTTTTCCATACTTTTCATACTTTCAGAAATAACGGTAATAGTGAAAGTAGTAAACACACGAAAAATAAACTCAAAGATATACAATATTTACTTTCACTCCAATTGCATTGTGCAATTTCCTGACCTAACCATAGATAATGAATTACGCACGCGAACACAGGTAATGTAAGGAAACACACTTTGCCTAAAGCAATTAACCAACCACGGATTTTAATCTACAGGGTAGGCTAAGGTATAAGGGTGTAACGAAACATTATAACAAAGGTGTAAGAAACGAAAGGAATGGCTCTGAGTGTTTTTCTAGGGGTATCTTACTCTAAAAATGAGAGTAACAAAAGGTTTATACGGGGGTTAACTAACCAGTGTAGTTAGCTAATAACACATAACATATAAAGGCTATTTGGGTGTAATCCTAGAAATTTACCAATTTAGACAAGTCATTCCAATTATATAAATAATACTTATTATGGTGGTCTCGAATAGTATACAAGCCAAGTTCTAAAGTTTACAAGTCACCGGCACACTCATAGATTTGTGAATTTTGAAAAATCACAATTTTTGAAAATAACGTCATGTGTGCAGCTATGCAACTTAGACTTTAAACAAAAACATGCTAAAAATTTTAAATTTTGATATTTTAAGCATATTTTGAAAAGTTTAGGACAAGTAAGTGTTCTAATTCTCCAATCCCCCCACTTAAGTTAAACAACGTCCTCGTTGTTTGTATCAAAGGTTAAAAACTGGAAAATAAAAGAATTAGAACAGAAAAACTCCCCTGAGATTTGCTCGGTATGATCCTCCATTTGTATAAGAGCAAAAATCATCTTTCTTGTGGATTAGAACGTTTAAGCTTCATAATTGATGTATCCACAGGAAATGCAGGAATCTATAATACCACCAAGGCTTTAAAACACACCTAAGTTAAGAAAGGTTCAAACTTGCATAATACATTAGTAGTTAGTAAAAATAAAACATAAAAATTAAAATGAAAATCATCAGGTCAGTCGATGCGCCGTATCTTATGGAAGAAGATACGTCGTATCGAGCCTGGAATAAATACGAATCAGAATAAAAGATGCGTCGCATCCTTAACCAGGGATGCGCCGCATTAAATAAACTGACAAAAAGTTTTAAAGTTCGAAAATAAAAATGCAGAAAAATAAAGTAAGATATGACCAGTGCAGGAGATGCGTCGCATCTCAGGATTGAGATGCGCCGTATCCTCTGCGGGCCTGACTGACTCGACACAGAACAGAATAGTAAAAATTCTCCGGGTTGTCTCCCGGTAAGCACTTGTCTTTATTCCAGAGTCTTCAAGTTAGACTCACGTTCAGCTCTTTAATATCGATCATTGAAGGAGTCGGAAGCATCGCGCTCCCTCATCGCCAATTCAGTAATATTGAACACTCCTTGCTCGTCCTTAATTTCCACGCCATTCTTCTTTAATATCTGTATAAACAAAGTTCTGTCCCTTTCGGGCAGAGATGACAAAATGATAGACGGGAAATTCTTATTATCATATAGGCATAAATAAGCAAGGTGGGGTGGTAGTTCAATAAACACATCATTATTCAAATTCGTATGCTCAACTATTCTCCTACGTTTGTTAATCACTACGCAATCATACCACTCATCATCAGAATCATCAATAATATCGCGCCTAAGCTCGGTAGGTACATTAAGGTCAATAAATTCCTCAAAGTTCTCATGATTAGGATTAGTTGAGTTGTTTTGAATCAATGTTTCTCCCATAAGCCTAGCTTCAAGATCAAGGTCCATACGTTCTCTTAATCCTAGCACATAAACGCCTCTAATTATGCTTTTAACAGGATCTTGGCACTTATAGACTAGTTTATTATTCCCTACCCTTAATGAGATTTTTCTTTTAAACACATCAATCTTAGCATGGGCAGTAGACAAGAAAGGTCTTCCAAGGATTAAAGGAATCTTAACATCCTCGGGCATATCTAATATAACAAAGTCTACAGGGAAAACAAACTTCTCAATCTTAACTAGCACATTATTAGCAATCCCTTCAGGTCGTTTTACCGTTTTATCAGCCAATTCAATAAGCAACTTAGTTGGTGCTAATTTTCCTAGACCTAGGGTAGTGAATGTCTTAAGGGGCATTACACTAACACTAGCTCCTAAGTCAACTAACACACTATTGAAAGATATATCATTAATTGAACAAGGTAAAGTAAAACTTCCTGGGTCCTTTTATTTACGAGGCAAGGCATGTAATTCGGTTGCAGAGCTCTCTTCTTTCATTGTAGCCTTGATCTCCTCTTCAATCTTCTTCTTCTCTTTTAGTAGTCTCCTTAAACTGATTGAAGAATTAAAAAAAAATTCGGGTCTTGCACCATGATCACCATTCATCAGTCTTCTAGGAAAAGGAATGTTAGGAGTGACTTCTTCAGTGGTGCTTATGGTCTTGACATGATCTCTTGGGTTGGTTTCAGTTGAGCTAGGTAAACTTCCGTATCCCCTTTCTTGAAGAACTTTGCTCATTTGTCCAATTTGTTGTTCCAATGCTTTGATCGAAGCTCCTTGATTTCTTGTAATAGTGTCCGTTGAAGCTCGGATTTCTTTGATCATAGCAGTATTCTCCTCATGTCTTTTAGCAGCATCGGCCATAATTTGCTTTAAAGTGTCATCTAAAGTCTGCCTCCTTTCTTGATAAGCGGTATTAAAGTTGTTCTTTTGATAGAATCCTGGAGTAGCTTCCCTAAATCTTCCTGAAGGTTGGAATGGTTGTCCAAATTGTGTTAGTATGCTTCTTCAAACGTCTCACTTTCATTCTTATTCGGGCAATCCTTAGTGTAGTGAGGTCCTTCGCATTTTTCACATCCAACTTGGGCAGCATACACTTTTTCATCACGCTTCTTCATCTCTCTACTAATTTTATCCAATTGAGCTTGAATTGCAGCAAACCCGTCAAAATTAGTGCTGCTCTTAGATCTAGTAGAGGTTCCATCGTGCCATTTTTGAGAATGATCAGCAGCTTCTTGGATAGCTTTCCTAGCATTGGCTGCACTCATTTGAGGCACAGCTCCCTTAGCATTCAAAATTTGTCTAGTAGGCACGTCCAATCCTTGATAAAACAATATTATCTCTTGCATTGGGGTTAGATAGTGTTGAGGACATTTTACCAGTAAATCTTTAAACCGTTCCCAAGCTTGATAAAGAGTTTCATCAGGCTCTTGCTTGAAACTGTTGATAGCCTCCATCTTTTTAGCAGTCTTAGCAGGTGGACAATATCATTTCAGGAATTTGCTCTTCAAATCTTCCCACGTTGTGATTGAACTAGCAGGTTCATTCCTTAGCCACTTATTAGCAGCTCCTTTAATTGAAATTGGAAAGATTCTAAGCATAAGTTGATCGTCAGTGACTCCTTCTGTAGTAAACAAATCTGCAATCTCCAGGACCTTTTCAACATGTTCATTAGCATCTTCATGTTCTGTCCCACTGAAAGCATTTTCTCTTAGCTCCTTGAGAAACTGACCCTTCAACTCAAACTTTGACTTTTCATCAAACTTTGGTCTAGCAACTCCTGAACTGTAATCAGCACGGGTACTGTTCATGTATTCCTCCATAGTTGTGTTTTCGCCCATTGTTTCTGATTCTTCTTCCTCTTTCTCTTCAGAAAAATAATCAAGCTCGAATGAACTTGAAATATCAAAGCTTTTTGTGTTGAAAAGCCTTTTAAGCGAATGAAAGGCTCGTTCAGGATCGTCGAAAGGTGTAATCAAGTTCTTCGTAGAACTCCTGGTCATGCACTTCCTGAAACTATCACAAAAGCATCAGTAGGGTATGTTCAAGAAAGTAATAAATCAGAAAATCAACAACGAAAACGGAATACGAAAAATTAAAGTTACTGATATCTGCAGACGATGCGCCGTATCCAAAAAGTTGGATACGCCGTATCTTATAATCGTTAAAATCTAATCAGACTTTATTCAGAAAATAGATACGCCGCTTATAAATTTAGAATGCGCCGTATCAGTTTTAATTATCAAAAATCGATATTTATTTAAAATTAAATGCGTCGTATTAACAAAAGTTAATGCGCCGTATTTTCGTTACGTTTCAAAATACAAGATTTTTGATTCGGAATGATGCGCCGTATCGATAGAAATCGATGCGTCGTATCTGTTTAATAATTCGAAAACTGTTTTTAATTAAAATAATAAATACGCCGTATCTGTAAAAACAGATGCGCCGTATGACGTTAACGTTTAGAAAAATTTCTTATTAAAAACAGGATACGCCGTATCTTGGGGAAAGATGCGTCGTATCGAATTAATTAAACGCGTTGTATTTTATAAAAATTAAACGCAATACGCCGTATCTATGAAAATAGATGCGCCGTATCGTTTGAATTAGCTCAGTACAACGATAGCAGAATACAGAAAATACGAAAAATAAAAACAAAAATAAAAACAAACGAAAAGAAACAAAAATAAAAGAAAACAAATAACACACAAAACAGAAAATATGCAAAATAATACAATGAATGCAATTTAACCTAATATACAACAGAGTTAGCGGTTAGAATCTAAAAATTAAAAAGAAAAACCTAATTAAAATACTAATCAAATTAACAGATGCGTGCGTGCGTATGCTCTAATTTATACCCACGGTATGTCGTTGTGGTTTTAGCAGTATTCAAGTTTTAAATTTATATTTAGCCGACTTATCAATAACACACACACTTTAACGAGCAGTGTACCCGGTCAGTATGAATATAATGGTAAGTAGAGTGTCGATCACTAAGAGTGGAACGTATTATCTAGTTATTCTAATCAGTATTTTAATATATTAAGTTAGCTATACAACCTAATCTAACGCAAGGGGGTTCAGCCTGAGAGACTGGCACGGTTTGGTTGCAATTAAATAATAAACTAAACCAATAGGCACGAATCAGCGAATAGCACACACGTACACAGATAAATACTCGAGACAATAAGAAGACCTGTCCTGATAGTTAAGTAGCTTGTCACTTGTTTTATTGCTAGTTTTATATGAAGTGTATAGTTCGATGCAACGCACCGTAATTAATCCTTTCTCGTTGGTTCTAATCTTATCGGCGAGTAAACCCTTAATGATTACTTATGACTATCCTATTTATCTTTCTTCCTACTTTTCTACAGACGATAGAATGCATAGGCGATCTAATAAATAGGCGAGGGCAGAGGCATGGCGACCCGATCAACGCTCAGCTAGACACAGAGGTTATCAATGCACTAATAAAAGTCACCAAAGACATCAACATATAAACTTTAATTGATGGGAAAGCAGTTTTAAGGGAGTGCAACCTTTCCGTTGTCACATTACACAAGCCACCAATCCTGATGAATTAAAGTTTACTAATACAATAAAACAAAACTACTTAATGAATTAAATACATGCAGGACCTTCTTACAGCTCTTGTATCTTCGTTCAAGGTGTGTCTTGTGCTGCTACTTCGACTGAATTCGGCCTTAGGTTTCTGTGGTCTTCGGTCTTCTAAAACTAGGGCTCTTGAAATTCGTCTGGTCTTGGGGTATTTATAGTTTCTGTCTGAGGGTTAGATGCGGCGCATCTAATAAGTAGATGCGGCGCATTGACTTAACTTCGCGTGGGGTCCAAGATTAATATATTCAGGAATATTCGTACACCGCCAGAAGATGCGGCGTAACTCCATTCTTAGATGCGGCGCATGTCCTTTGCCGTCTTGGATAATATCTTGTGAAATCTTGATAGTGATGCGCCGTATGTAATAAGTGAGATGCGGCGTATCTGGAGCAGAATGTCTTGATCTTGTACATTTCAGTAGACTCTTAACTTCTTGCTTGTTTTGCTCCATAATTAGTCCAAAATCGCCAAGTTTCACATAATACTTGTTTTTACCTGAGAATTACAAAAGTAAACATTAACGTATCAATTCTCACAGATAATATAATAAAACAAGTCAAATAAATAGGATAAATGACGGTAATAAAATGTACTTATTTGAGTTCATCAAATACACATCAAAAGGTGTTCAAAAGATAATTGAGAGTTAGATCCAAAATAAAGCTAAGTCAGGCCTAGGATATAATTCAGTTCCACCTCCTTATAGAGGAATTCCATCACCTAAAGGTATAGACTTAGAACATACAGGACTCCCTGAATTTCAATTACCTGAACTTAACTATGGTCCTCAACCCAAGAAAGATGTAGTTGATATACCTGTGTTTGTTAGTGCAAGTGATAAATCACTATCTGAGGAAAAAGTGTCTTCTGATAGGTCCTCACCTAAGGACTCAGATGCTCCAACAATTGAGGAATGGACTTCTGATGATGAGGATGATCAGGCTGTGGTTAAGCCTGTTGGTGCTAAAGTGGAGGAACCAAAAGTTCCAAAGATGATTAAACCTGAGATTGTTAGGTCTAGTTCAAATGCCAAACCATTTAGACCAACAGTTAGGTATGCAGAGATGTATAGGACCATAAACAAGCCAAGAGGTAACAAGAGGAATTAATATGACCTCAAATCCCACCAATTAGGAAAGGATTTTGTTTGCTATAGGAAAGCTTGTTACTCTTGTGGTAGCTTTGATCATCTTGCAGCTTTTTGTGATAAGTATGTTAGAGGGTATTCAAACAAGAGCATGTGTCTAGAGAGATCTAAAACTCCTCCTAGGAATGACAAGATGATACCCATATCAGTTCTTTTGAGGTCTGGACCTAGAGCAGTTCCAACTGCTAGACCAGCAGTTCCAACTGTCAGACCTATGAGACAGATTCACCCAAGGCCACCAGTTCAAGGTGCAAAAATGTTTTCCAAATCAGCACCAAAAACTGTTAATAGACCCTTTCATCAGAAAGCAGTGGTGAAAAACCAAGTTTAGAAACCTAAGGTAACAACTGCCAAGCCAGCAGTTCCAACTGCTAGCAGGGTAATTGGTACTGGTGTGAATAAAAACACTGCTAAGGGAAACATGGGTAATGGTGTGAATGCTTCAACATGTTGGGTATGAAGACCAATTCAACCTAATGGTGCTAAGACTGTTTTGAAAAGAATGAATTATGTTGATGCTAGAGGAAAGCCTAAGTCTGTTTTGGCTTGGGTTCGACAAGAAAACAAATTTTTCTTGAAATATGCATTGTTAGTCATATGCTTGTATTTGGTTTCTTTGTTTTTGGACTAACAATTGCAGGATTGGAGAGAAAACACCAAGGGATTATGAATGCTTGATGTTTTGGACTAAATGGTGTTCTGGAGATTAGTATGTGATTCTTGCATACAACAAATGGTAATTGGTTCACCATGTCTTATCCACATAAGAACCAACTAGTCCAGAGCAAACGGTTTCTGGTAAAGACTAATCAAATCCGTTTATGGTTGACAATTTACCAAAAATTGTATGGTTATCAGCTCACCATATCTAAATGTGAAGAGTTGGCTAGTCCAAAGCAAACGGCTATTGGTAAAGACATATCAAATCCGTTGATAGCTGATAGTTTGCTAAAAACTATGTATGAGCCATGTTATTTTAAATTTTTTTTCAACAGTTGAGACGGTTAGTACAAAATATTGGTACGGTTCAACTAGCCGTTATGACTGACGTGTCGGTAATTAATTTTGGAGTAAAAACTAGCCGTTGGCGGTTTGTTGCGATTTTTACTGGATGAATTACGGATTTCGAGGGATCCTCTTATAGATATTTTAACTTTTATTTTATTATATCCTTATACTAAAATAACTAGTTACCATATTCTTTAAGTCGGTCAACTTGAAACCCTAACTCTCTCCATAAACTCTCAATATTACTTTCATCTTCTATCTTTTCACTCACCATTATTACTATTCACGGCTGTTAACTAACATTTTCTACTAAGAATGGCAAGATTGGATTTTGTTAAACGTCACAACCAGGTTGCGTTTTTAGAGAGAACAGAGCAAGGAGATGGGCCAAAATTTTATGAGATTGTGGATTTTCTCAATCACTCTCACATAAGGTATGCTCTAACTGTTTCTCCTACTCTTTATGTTTCGCACATCACACAGTTCTGGCAGAATTCATCTATCTTGACAAGTGATGCTGGAAACTTAGAAATTCATACTAAAGTAGATGGCATTAAGTTTGTTGTTACCGAGTCTATACTTAGGAGACATCTTAAATTAAATGACTCAGATGGTATCCACACTATGCTAAATACTGAAATTTGGGAAGAACTTGAAAAAATGGGGTATAATACATCTGAACATAATTTGACTTTTCAAAAGGCATGTTTTTCACCCCAATGGAGATTTTTGATACATACTCTTCTGTGTTGTTTAAGTAATAAAAAGACTGCTTTGGAACAATTCAGTAGCAATATTGCTATTGCTCTCATTTGGTTGTCTACAAACAGGATTTTTAATTTTTCAAAATATATTTTTGAGGGTATGGCATCAAATGTTGATAGTAAAACAAAGTTTTTAATGTATCCCAGGTTTGTTCAAACAATTTTAAATAAAAAGAAAAACCTGCTTACACAACCAACTGAAATTTTTGATATGCCTAGTCTACAATCAAAGGTTTTTCAAAATATGACTATGGCTAGTAAACTTTTTCAAGGGGAACCAGTTCCATTATTTCCTCAAATGATTCAAACTGAGTTGGGTGAAGGTTCAGCAGTTCCAACTGATCCCCATCACACATCCACTCAAGTATTTGAAACAACCCAACAACCACCTATCACTTATAGGAGATGGTCTAAACCTAGTCTAACTAGGGTTGTGACTGAATCCTTGCCCAAAGATTTACCTCTCATAGCAGGTAATACAGCTAGAAGTGATGAGGGTAGTTCTTCACAAACTGAATTGACGACTTTATGTACCAAGTTAGTTAACAAGGTTGATACTTTGGAGAAGGAGCTAAAGCAAACCAAGGAGGAATTCAAGGCTCATAAGGAGACTTTTGCCAAAGTTTATACCAAGCTAACAAAAAGGGTGAAGAAGCTTGAAGAACAGTTGAAGAAGAAAAGGGCAAGAGTGGTATTGGATGATGACTCTGATGATGATGATTCAGATGGCTCTGAAGGGGATGATGAAAATTCTTCCAAACAGGGGAGGAAATCTGGTAAAGAGAGGAAATTTGAAGATAAGGATAGATCAGCATCTCAGGGGAGGTATGAAGAAGGTTCTGAACAAGATCAAGGTTTTGATATTGGTTCAGGTTCTGGTAATGTTCATGAAGAAACAACTGAGACATATCAAGCAGTTCCTAATGAAGAAGCAGTTCAAACTGCTGAGTCAGAGCAAGAGATAGAGCAAGTAACAGTTCAAACTGCGGAGTCAGAACAACAAGCAGTTCCAACTGAAGAAATTTCTGATGAACAAGTTTATGAAAGGAGAAGAGCAGATAAAGGAAAGAATCCTATGACATCTGAAGAAGTGGCTGCTGTTCAAGAACTTGAAAGGCTTAAAAGGTTGAAACCAAAAACTAAAGAACAGATAGATCATGATGCAGAGGTTGCAAGGCAAATGTTAGAAGAAGATTTGGCTGATAAGGAAGCTGAAAAGGAAGCTAAACAAGCTCAGATGGATCATGATGAAGAATTTGCAAGGAAATTGGCTGCTGATGATATAAGGAATATAGCTGAATTCATGGAAAGAAAAAGATCAAATGAAGTAGATCAAGAAGAATTCAATGAACAGTTGCAATATTTTCTGGATTCTAATGTGATGGTAAGAGCACAAGCTTCTATGGTTCTTAAAGATCAAGAGTTAAATGAAGATGAGAAGACAGAGGAGCTTAAGGAATTTATACTCAAGAAGAATGGAGTTGCAACATGGTATGATCTGATTCATAGAATAAGAGAAAGACAGAAGTCAGGGTACAAGACTAAGTTACCAACAAAGAGGGAACTTGTTGAGGATATGAAGCATTATTTGAAGAACTCAGCAAATTACTCAATGAAAGATTTCAAGGGAAAGTCTTATGCTATCATTGAAAAAGAATTCTGTGAAACTTATGCTATTTTGAATTCTCCAAGAAGAAGTATCAAAACAGGTAAGAAGAGGGAAGCAGAATCTATGGAATCAGAAGTTGCTAAGAAACAAAAGTCTGATGAAGAAGGATTAACTGATGAGAAGATCAAAAGCATGATGGTGATTATTTGTTAGGAATATAAATATTCAGATGAAGGCTCGGTCACCCCGAGCATCTATTTAGCATCTACATAGCTCGTAGGCTTATTTATATTAGCTTAGCAATATTAGTGTTAGTATTATTAATTTAGTCGTATTTATATTTGTGGAGTGGGTCGGGGCTTTCCCCACTGTCAGCTCACTCCACAGCCCACTAGGGGCATAATATTAGTAAGTATAAATACCCCTTCCCACACTTGGGAAGGGTTGGAACTTCACTTCATTCTAATCTAATACACACATAGTTCTTTCTCTCTCTAGAAGTTCCCACTTTCTCTCTCTAGTTCTTGTTCATTCGATCTTAACTAAAGCCTCAATCAAGTGTTTCTTGCATTGTGAATACCCTACAATTGGTATCAAGAGCCATGGTTAGGTCCATGAGAGTTGGTATTCACGGATTTGTTTAATTTTTGAGGTTTTTGTGTTCGAATTGACAAGTAACAAAAAATTCATTTTGTGCATTATTTAGTGATTAGAAGTTGTTATACCTTGTACTTTCTAGCTTAGGAACAGTATAAGAGTGGTATTTGATGCTTGGATTCACATATCTAAGAATTGTGTGGTGATTTTGGGGTAATTCGTGGGTGTTTGTTGTAGTGTTCTTCGCAGCGGTTTGTGTACTTGGGACAAGTTCTTGGACTCGGTTTGTGTCACTTCGAAGATACGGTTTGTTTGATTACTAGTTTAGGCAAAAAGACAAAAAGCAGTGAAAGCGACGTGCTTGGGAGTTTGTGTCTACACGGTTTGTCCCTGCAGCGTGTACTCGGTTTGTGTCTACTCGACTTGTCCCTCCAGCGTGTACTCGGTTTGTGTAGACGCGATTTGTCTCTGAGGAGTCTACTCGGTTTGTGTCTACTCGATTTGTCCCTCCAGCGTGTACTCGGTTTGTGTAGACGCGATTTGTCTCTGAGGAGTCTACTCGGTTTGTGTCTACTCGATTTGTCCCTCCAGCGTGTACTCGGTTTGTGTAGACGCGGTTTGTCTCTGAGGAGTCTATTCGGTTTGTGTCTACTCGGTTTGTCTCTGCGGCGTGGATGCGGTTTGTCTAGGCGGTTTGTATCCACAGAGGTGCTATTTGTCCGTGGGGGTTTGACCAAAGTTGACTTTTTACGTCAAAACTTCAAACGGCCATAACTTTTGAACCGTAACTCCGTTTTCAGCGAAACACCTGTCAAAACGACCGTGAGACCGAGGAGAAGGACACGTTGAATTAATGTATTCATTCAACCCAACTTTCGAAGCCTGAAATCGCTCCAGAATGAAGTTATTGAGTTTCTAAGTTTTTCAGACCAAAATTTTGCCATAATAACTTGCAACAACCATACCAATCAGATCAACAAGTCTACCAGACCTTCATCATAACACATATCAAGCATCATTCCATGGTTTATTCTTGATTTTGTAAAACCCCGCGAAAGAATCTATTTCTCGGTTTAAATCATAGAATTGTAAAATCCCGTGCACGTTAATATCATGTCAAATACTTCAGATTCTGCTATATCAGAGATACTCAGATTGTACAACATGGGTGACAAACAAAAGATTCCCAAAGATGTTCGACAGATAAACGTGTTTGACTATGTTGGTGCCAATAGAGACTTTGTGTGCCCGAATTCTCAAGAGAAAGAGCTTCATCAGCCACAGACAAACGTTGTTGAGTCAGATACTGTTAGGAACAACGTGCAACATGAGAAACACAACGAAGCGTCGGCTGAACCTAATGGGGTATCTTCTGTCATTAATAATGATAATGTGTTGCATGAACAAAAGATTCTCGACAAAGTACAACAGACAAACGTTGTTAAGTCAGATATTGCTAATATGGGAAATAGCAATGTTTTCCCATATGAACAATATGTGAATCACAACGAAGCGTCTGTTGTACATAGTTGTGCATCTTCTGTTCTAAATGATGATTATGTGCTGCATGAGAACACTGTATTTGTCCCTGATGATAACTTGATCACTAGACTAAACATTTATAAAGAACAAGTGGCTATGTATGAACAGCGTGCTAAGTTTGAGCTTAATGAACGTGAGCAGAAATTAGAAGGTCAAATGAGTACACTTATTAAAGAGTCTAGAGTAAGAGAAGAAACATTAAAATTAGAGTTGAGTTCTTTGAAAAGTCAGCTAGAACAGTCTGTCAAACAGAAACAGGAAGTTCAAAAGTGTATAACTACACTTAAGCTAGAATTCAAACAAAAAGAAACAACACTTTTAAATGATTTCTCTAGACTCAAGACGTTAAAAAATAAGCTTGAAGATAAGTTGTACAAACAAGACCAAACCAGACAGACTGCCCAAATGATGTATAAGCACAGAAAGTTAAGTGACAAGCATAGTGAAAGCAATGTAGGTAAATCTAAATTAGCTATTCATGAGATTGCTAAGATAGCCCAACCTGCATTAAATGATTCTAATGTGATGTTTATGCCTAATCATGACCCGCCTGAGCATATCTACACAGAAGAAGAGGATGAGTTAAGTGAGAGAACAAGGGTTAGAATGAATGAGAAAATGAGGGATCCCGAGTGCATAGTCAGACGAATAATAATCAAACCCCATGACTATAGTGAGGAAAATCGTTTGACTGTGTTTGCTCCTCAAAAGAAGTTAACACCTGAACAGATATTCTGGAAACAAGATAATGAAAAACTTAAGGAAGAAAAACTTAAGGCCAACACCCCTCTCATTAGAAAAGTTGCGTCCATAACGGTGTATCCTCCCAATACACCTAGGAATTTGGTGCCTTTGTCTCTTCCCACTGAAAGCAAAACCTTTATTAGCTTATATGTGCTTTGGCAACTGTTTGCTGATTTCGATAAAACATGTAAGAAGAGAATCACACCAACCGGTATTACTGAGGGGGGAAGGTGTTTTGAACATGCTAAAAGGTGTTACTTAACTGAGGTCATGCCATTCTTTAAACTACTTAAAGAACACTTTGAAGGGTTTCAAACTGCCCTTAAAGCCGAAATAAAAGAAATGAAAGTAGTGTTTAAAGATATGGAAAATGAGGTGAATGAATATGCAATAGAACTTAAGAGTCGAGAGATTGAAAGAAAAAACATACTCATTACTAACGACAACTTGATTGCTAAGTGTATTGCACAAGATGTATTTTACACTGTCACTGATTCTGCATTGTCTGCTTGTCAATTTAATGAGTATGCTATTGCGTTAAATGTCACCCAGAATCGTGTTGTTGAGCTTGAGGGGGAGAATTTAAAATTGCTTGAAAAAATTCAAAATGATGACCATGATAATATGGTTAAACGTTTTTCAAAATTAGAAGTTGAATATCTTAATTTGCAATTGAAACATCAACATTTAAATGAAAAACATAAAATATCAAATGACAAGACATCCTTGGATGCTCCTGAATTTGATACTTATTTTGAATTAAGCAAACGAGATGAGACAATTCAAGCTCACACGAACACGATTCGACTGTTGAAGGCCCAAGTTGCCCAATTGAAATCCAACAAATGTGAGGTGTATGGCACCAATAAACCTTCGTCTTCAGATTCTCAGAATTTTCAATATCAAAACACCATAAATAAGTTACATCATGAAAATGAGTGTTATCGAGAAGAAAATTCAAAGGTCAAACAACATTTCAAAGAGTTATATGATTCTATTAAAGTTACAAGAAACAATCACAATGATCAAATAACCTCTTTGTTAAATGAAATTGAGAATCTTAAGACTCAGGTGAAAGGAAAAATGCCATGTACCACTTGTAATTGTGTTGCATCAAAGGTCTCTGCTTGTAAAATGTACGATGTTGATGTGAGGCCTATTCCATTTCCCATGAGAAACAATAGACCTGTCCATCAAATGTACCTCTGTCACCTTAGGGATGGACTTGACACTCTTCGTGAGGTTGTAGAAGAGGACAGAATAGGAAAACCACTCGATAAGGCAGTAGGTTATGCCTGCGTCCTCACAAAAAGGATCCAGGAACAGTTAGAATATGCCATTGGCACGGGCCCTAAGTCTCACAACCAAAGAGATAGAATAGTTGCATCGTCATCCACAATTAAGAACAAGCAGGTAACCTTTGAGGTATCTTTGGAAACTTCAGATCCCAACACATCAAAACATGTTCAGCAACTAGAAGTGAAGAAGACTAAGATTCCCATCAGTCCTTCTACAGGAGTTAATAGTGACACTAAAGCTAGCGAGTCAAAACCTAGGAGAAACATAAAGAATTCTAGGACTTCACCAGCTAAAAGTGTTCCTAAAAGGAAAGTAGAAGACCACATGAGAAACAACAAGTCAGATTTGAACAAAAGGAATCATAATTCGAATCCAAATTCACTTTGCAAAACATGTAATGAATGCATAATTTCGTGTAATCATGATAAATGTGTAAAGAAATTTCTGAAGTCGTCCAACAAACCCCCAGTTAGGAAAGTTTGGAGAGCTAGACAAATTAAGCAATCTTGGAAACCTACAGGGAAAATGTTTACCAATGTGGGCTTTCAGTGGAAGCCCACGGGCCGAACATTCACACTAGGGGAACATTGCCCTTTAACAAGGATTACAATTCCTAGAGTAGTGCCTGTTAAGGAATGGAAGCCTACTGGTAGAGTTATCCCTTTAGATACACAATGTCCCTTAACTAGGTCCATTGCATCTACTAGTGTTGCCCCTATTGTTAAAACCAACGCACCTATGGTTTCAGCAGCCCCAAAGATTGTTTGCACTAACCAACTGGAACCCAACCTAAATTGGGGATCCGGCTCTCCAAATTCTCTTGTTTCGTCTGTTTTCAAATGCAGGTCGTACGGATCGTCCTTTAACATTTGGACACAGGCTGCTCACAACATATGAGGGGAATCATGATGACGTCTGTTCAAATCAGTTCAGGCCTCGTTCTTCAATGACTATGACGTTTGAACAATGTAGTTCAAGCCTCGGGTCTCAATGTCATCATTATGGCGTCTGCTGACATCTCTTCAGGCCCCGTTCATCAAAGAAAAGAAAGGCGTACGCTTGAGTGCGCTTTATCTTCGGAAGAAGAGGAATCTTCTTATTTATGACCATTCTCATCAAGCTTCATGTTCTTCAAATACTCATTTAGTCACCAAAGGGGATAAAAGTACATCGGAGTATATTCTTATTCACCTGCTCTATCAAAAATGGCAGTTAGTCGTCATGTGCAATTTTTGAGGGGGAGAAAGGTGAATAAACTACATGGTGATTGAGATTTGAGAAGTGGTCATACGACTCTCCATGTTTCTGACTTTTCTCATATAAAGGCTTCATACTTGCTCCATGCTCATTCAGATATCAAGTGGATCTACTTCCATCCGATTGGACGTTTATTCACTCAATCAAAAATAGCATCCTCGTATGCAATCTTTGAGGGGGAGAAGTGTGAACAGTGGACCAACCTCATATGCACTTGTTCAATCAAAGATGGCATCCTCGTATGCAATCTTTGAGGGGGAGATGTGTGAACAAGTGATTCGATGTACATTTGGTTGTTGGTTCACTCACTTGAGCTGGGCATCTAATTGTGACCATGGAGTTGATTAGGTATCACTTATTCGAGATTGAAGTTGACTTCCTCAAAGGCGTGATCTTATCCTATCTTGAAGTCGGGGTTGGTTGGATGCATGACTTTCTATGATAACTTGCTCGTGCTTAAGATTTAAGTTGAAGTCTTAGGTTATCTAGTTACCAGTAGTCGGGGTAACTATCACTTAAAGGAGTTATGTTGTAGTACTCAGTGTCACACGCCGATGTCGTTGTGGATAATCGTAAGAGGTGTTAATGTCTCATACCTTGGTTGGGTATTGAGTACTTAGAGATTTGCTTGGAGCAATAATTCTCTACACCTTTCTTCCAACATTAGTGCAAGCGTAAGTCACAAGAATGGGGAATTCTATCTTCAGGCTCAAGTTTGGTATATCGGGTTTGCTCCATCAGTTATCTCATCATAAGGCCTACTTGAGGGTTGATAAAGATAGTCAGAGACGGTTTCGGCAGCGGTTAATTCTCACTTGATCTACTTGAGCCTAAGTTGTTCTTCTCACAAGATTTCAAGAATATGTTAGTAAAATGTGTTGCTGATTATGAGGTATCAAAACCAGCAAGGGGGAAGGAGACATACATCTGAATGCACAATAAGTACACATGATGCGCTTTATACTTCTTCTCAATTGAAGATTATTTCGGGAAGACAAATGTCATAACCGTAGAGAAAATCAGTGTTCTAACTCGTTCTTTCTGGTGTGTCATTCCAACTAAGTGTGGGAAGAGAATGTCAGTTTCTGATGATAAAAGAGGTACACAATTGTATGATGGTTCCTATGGTTAGTCGGTATCCTACTGAAGGAAATGTGTACATCCGGTACTCAGTAGCTATTATGGTACTGTCTTGGTGTTATCATGTCGACTACATACGGGATAAATTGCTTACACTCGGGACTTAGCTGAATTTGGTGTAACAATTCTCATCTGCAATGTCTTGAAAGGAGATAAGGGGATTTTCGGGTCTTAATTGATCTTGATGATGCATTGTCGACTTCATTAATGGGATTGAGTGTGTACTTCGGGTTTTTGGGCTTCATATATCGAGACTGGCTGCATCTCTTCAACTACTTGGGGGAAAGTGGTCTCTGGATACTTTTGGTAGGCATTTCTTCAGTATTCAGCGGGAAGAAATGTGAGAAGAATTATTCAAATGTGAGATGATTCTTTGCTGATCTATTTGAGGATCCCCGAACGGAGAATCACGATGATTATTCTTAAAAGGGAGCAGCAATACTTAATGTGGTTTGCTACGGTTTCCGCTGTACGCTTACCTTATGTAAGCTTGAAAGAGAGCTTAGAATCTGCTCAGTATGAAGATTGTCGGTTTGGGGGGAAGCTATCAAAGCTGTACATTGGGAAGGCTCAAGTTCCGTCGTCTGTTCAGGAGCCTCGAAAGCTTTGGTGGTGAAAGTTTAAGAGATGATTGACCACAGATTTCTACAACATATTGAACGTATCCTCATTTTGGTATTCATTTCATCATCGTCTTAAACTGAATAATATAGTTTGTACATATCTTAAAACATACTGTAAATAGAAAATTATAGAACCAGAAAATTGTATATAGAAAAATATTAAAACCAAGAAAAACCATAAAAATTAAAAAAAAAAAAAAAAAAAAAATAGTTTCACCTAGGCATGTCTTCTGTTTATCGATAACATTTACGGACTTAGAAATGTCATTCAATAATGGCACGGGTCTTTAAATGAAGCTCGAGCAGAAGTTATACTAATTATTAAAACATGTCTAAATGGCTTGCTATTACTTTAGATAGCAACCCGCGCTTCATATTGGGGAAAGCACGTCGCCAAAAAGACGGCTGTTCCTCCAACTGGGTGATGTTCACCTGGGCATGGATTACTTCATATCCATGTTTCCTGATTTGATGTACGTTTCAGTGCATCATTTCTTGTAAAAGAAGAGAAATCTTCTTAGTATAACAAATAGTTTTCATTCTATGATTCTTCTGAAAATTATTTGTGAGACACTTGGTGAATATGTGTTGTATGAAATTTGTTTATACTTGGATTATGCATAAAAATTTGTCACTCAATCAACGACCACAAATCTTTAACTTGAATATGGGTCATTTATTAAGGGGGAGAGTGAATTCAAATTTTATATCATCAAACGGGTTTCTTGATTAATTCATGACTCTTAGAAAAGGTTTTGCAGTTAATGGGGTATTAGTTGAAGAGGATATTGCTTAAATATATCAAATGACCAAGTGTGTTAGTTGCTAGAAAGTTTAGGACATTATGTGCAATTTGCTTGTAGTATCCTAGCTTCATATAACTAGAAGGTTCATTTGTATCTCTTTGGAATCCTCGTTTAATCCCCTAGATACATCAAAACTCAAAATCTGAAAGAAGTTAGAAAACCCGATGTGTTTGATGTTCTTGAATGCTCCACTGACATTTGTATGAACTAAGTGAATGAGTTTCAAATGTTGTTTGTCTCTGCTGCTTAATTGTTGTTGATATTGTGCATATGTTCTCAGGATTCGCTTAGGTAGATTGCTATTATGTTAGAATCATGTTCCTAAGATCCTGAATTAAATATTGAAATATGTGTGAATTGCCATGTTCATGATTGCTAATTGCTTTTCATGCTAGATAGTAGTTTGACGTATTTCCTGACTGTGGTTTGATTATAAGATGAACTTGGTATTATAATGTGGCAAGCTGCTGAAGGGTAGCTATTAAGGAATAGTGTATCTGTATGTATGTATATCTGTGTTGATATTCTTATGCAGATTCCATGGCCAAAATGAATGTGCCAGTTCCTATTCTAACCATTTGATCAAACGTTCAAACTTTATTGATTGGCTCGGAATTCACCACAACAACAACGTCGGCAACAAAAACAACAACAACACTGTCATCACCACCACCACCTTCAGTGAAACAAAGCAATACTTGTTCCGATCTCGCCAAGTGGGGATCTACAATACTTGGACGTTCTTGTTGGTGGATGGATAATCGATGTTGACCAATGACTCCTTTAGAGATGCGGATGATCACATCATCTGTGCAAAAAGGTCAATATCATTCGTGTCATTAACAATCACTTTGTGCAAAATTAGAAGCAGTAAATCTCCCTCTTAGATTAAGGGGGAGCATAGTATGTTCCATTATCAGAAAACATTAAATCGGACACATTTTCTCTCACATTTTTCTAACTTATTTAAATCAATTGGGATCACAAATCTCAAATGGTTTGAAATTTTTGATCGGGGGAGAGAATGTGATTTAAATATGAAATCTGATAAAATGTGATGATTTGAACATATATGTAAGCTCTCCCGTATGTGTTAAACCATTTTATATATCAATGCACATATTGAGGGGGAGCAAAATGTTTTGGATGTGAAAGTAAGCTCTCCAGTAAGTGCTAAACTCTTTTGTATACCAATGCACTTATTGAGGGGGAGCAAAGGATTTGGCATGCATCTTATGTGAGCAAGGCTCAGACTTCACCAATGAATTGACGATAGCTAAAGTCAGTAGTCGAAAGGACATGTCCTGGACGGGTAATAATTTCAAGCCAGTTTATCTGGTGATGTAAGCGTGTCTCGCAAAGGACGTGTCTGAGTAGAATGTACCGATTTCGAGCGACTTTCCTTGAATGTGATCTGGACGGGTAATAATTTCAAGCTAGTTTACTAGTGATGTAAGCGTGTCTCGCGATGATCATGTTCTTGGAAAATCAATCAATTCAAAAAGTGCGAACTCTACCTAACATGTGCAAATTTATAAAACAATTATTCGAGCACATGTTGAGGGGGAGCATTTGAAAAATATAAAACTCTCAAGTGTTAGCAAAAATGTGTTTCAGAATTATGAACACTTTGAGAGATTTTTCAAAGATTTGGTTTGGCAATCGTGGAAGTACACCAAAGACCGACCATTTTAATTAATGTATGGAGTTATAAGGATGGTTAGGTTAGGCTCAAGTTCCCACGATCCCGCCAGAGCCGGAGGGATCTACCCAGGGACAATCCACTAGTTAGTGTAGAAGTCCTTAGGTATGATTAAAAAAGGAGAAAAGTGGATAAGGGAAAAGTGCCGACTGAGATGGAGCTAGTACTGGAACAAACCCAACAAGGTGCTAGTTATGAAATCTCGGTAAGCACTGAAGGGGTTGAAGAATGAAAAAGAATTGTAAAGATAAAGGGTGAAAAGAAATAGCCCTCCTTACAACCTAGGCAGAAACCGGGTCAATATATATGCTGTCAGAATCACATAGTTGATTGCTGGCATTGAAGACAAAGTATCATGGACCCAGTGATACGCTGCACAACCCTCCCTAGCCACTCAAGGTCCCTCAAAGGATTCTTGTTTCAATTGTCACGGAGTTCAATACATTCCTATCGTCTCTCTCACTCCGAGTCGGATGATATTGAAAAGGTGGCAGTCCTCTCCAGCCTCCGATCACCAAATCAAAATGCACAATAGAGTCTAGAGCCACGAGATGCATAATAAGATCTCATAGGAACACGTATTATTTCTACACTGGGTGTTCAACATTAAGGACACCAGTTGTAAACTTATGAGTCCTTCGCAGATCTTAGCAATCTGCCAGAACATTTATGAGAGAATTTACGAATGTAATTCTCAATGATTGAATGGAAATTCCTGCCAGGGTCAACATCAAGCAGCCCTGAAAGCAGGTCACTTCGGTAATTCTTTATGGATTACGCTTAGTGGTCACGGTGGTTTCTAACGGTCTACAGTCGTGGAGTGATCTCCAGCGACTCACCTAATCGTTGATGTGCTACGGTTCGATCTTAAAAAGCCCTCTGTGGGTTTTCGATTAGGAACGGTCTTGGTAAGGATTAGAGAGAGTTTTCACACTATGCTGTTAACGATCTCGAAGTCCGAACCTGTAAGTACCGGTCGATTTGTTGCTAACTGTCGTATGCAGGAACTTCTGGCGATTGTAGCTGTGGAATGCTGTAGCTGGTTGCTGTTGTAGCTGGTTGCAGAAAAGATGCCAATCCTCTACCACATGTTCACACTACATCATCATTGTTATTCAACAAAGTCATGATCAACCAAAAAGACCTTCAACACGGCTTCTGCAAACTCTGATGCTAAAGATCATGACACCAAATAGTGTGAGCATGTCGGCTTGAAGATTATCACATCACAAGGAAACATACTGCTGAAAGATGAATTGGAAACAAATGTTGGATGATAAAGTCGAAGAATACTCAGAGATCATCCAAGACAAAAGATCATTCATCAAAAGTTCGCTGCTGAATGCACAATGTTTCAAGACAATGAAGAATCAAAGACTACGAGCTATAAAGACAAGTTCAGAAGAAAGAATGCTAGAATTCAATTTATTATTTCCGGGGTGACCTCCCTTAGGGGGAGATTGTTAGGAATATAAATATTCAGATGAAGGCTCGGTCACCCCGAGCATCTATTTAGCATCTACATAGCTCGTAGGCTTATTTATATTAGCTTAGCAATATTAGTATTAGTATTATTAATTTAGTCGTATTTATATTTGTGGAGTGGGTCGGGGCTTTCCCCACTGTCAGCTCACTCCACAGCCCACTAGGGGCATAATATTAGTAAGTATAAATACCCCTTCCCACACTTGGGAAGGGTTGGAACTTCACTTCATTCTAATCTAATATACACATAGTTCTTTCTCTCTCTAGAAGTTCCCACTTTCTCTCTCTAGTTCTTGTTCATTCGATCTAAACTAAAGCCTCAATCAAGTGTTTCTTGCATTGTGAATACCCTACATTACCCAATCATTCCAGAGTATTCTTACATTAAACCTTTGCAGGTCAAACATCCAATAATTGACTGGGAACTGTTTACTGATGGTAGGATGAAGGGATGGAAGATTATTAGACATGTAGATATTTCTGAAAGATATAAGTTGTTTGAGGATTTACTTAAAGGCTTTGACAGAGAAGATCTAAATCAACTTTGGAGTTTAGTGAAAGAGAAGTTCAGAGATATTGATCCAGTTGAAGATAAAGACAAAAAACTATGGGTTCAATTGAAGAGACTATATGAACCAGATGGTGGAGAATCGATTTGGAGATTTCAAGCTCAAGTCAAGGATATTTCTTGGAAGTTATTTGGTACATGTGGAGTACACAGAGTATCTACAAAGGAAGGAATAGAGATATATATGCTGGTTGAAAAATACTATCCACTCAGACCAGGTGTTTTGACAATGCTGGTATTTACTAAACTAGAAGCTAATGAAGAATCTGAGATGGCTAATATGCTGGTAAAGAAGATGTTCAACCTTGCACAAGAAGTAAAAGCTAGATCTAAGAGATTTGCTTGATGGGTATTTGAAAGAATTTTCAGCATTAAGAAGAAGAAGCTTAATTTGAAGAAACTTAATGATTGGATAGAAATCATAAGTTTAGGGGAGGATTGTTAGGAATTAAGCTTAAGCAGTTAAGACTGTTGGAGGTAACAGTTAGGACTGTTGAAGATTGAAGTTAAGACTGCTGAATGAAGAAGTTAAGACTGCTGAGAGAAGAGTTAAGACGGTTTATGATTTATGTAAAGTAGATAATTATGGAAAATATATTGTGTATATCGTATAAGAATAGATTGATAGTTATCTTGTACAGGAATCCTTAGTCTATAAAAGGATTGCCTAGGTTAAGGTTTAGATATACGATAGATACAGAGAGAAGTGAGTTCATACGTATTAGAAAGATTCAAGGTTGTAAACCCTAGTAATAGGAAGATCACTCGTATTATTTGCTAATAATATTGAATCGTTGGAAGTTATTATTCTGTGTTCTTTGTTTCATTCAATTCATACAAAACACATAAGGTCTTCTAAGTGCTAGCTAGTAAATTCCGCGTGCTAGACTAAGTATAATTCTTCGTATCACATCTAACACAAGGAGTGTGAGTAGATCCGGTCAGTAAGTGTCTCCTGTTTACCAACTGACTCTGTGGATCTTCGCGGACCGATTTGTCAACTATAACACCATTTCGTAGCTTTTCTTGTTCTATGTTATCATATATGTGTGTCCGCACGTTTTGTATCACCGGGGGGGGGGGGGGGGTGGGGGGTTAAGCAGTTGATCATACCTGTGTATGTGTGTTTCTTTAGTTTCACTGTGCTAGAGGCTGCGAATTTTATGTTTTCTTAGTTAGGTAACAACTTACATACTGAGTATGTAATTTGTTTCTGGAATATTTGGATTGAAATATTAGTAAGTTGCGGGGCTGTTTGAAAGCTCCAACCCTGTAGATTATATACCACATTAAAAAATATATTTTCTACCCGTTTTTGGTGTCTGTTTATGTTGATGAAATTACCTCCGTATGTCTTAACCCAACATGAACTAACGGCCATTATCGTTGGTTTCGCGGCGTCTTCGTATACGTCAGTGTTGAAGGTCCTAGCTTTTTAGTTCCAGAGCATGAATCTGACTGTATTGCCTCTGCTTTTGGAAATAGAGTGTTATTTGTTTATTGTTGTAAGTTACATATATCTGGGATGTGATAATAAGACTTACTCCAGGTTTCGGAGCATTATATCTCGCCACGCTATCTTCTTTCGGGTTGCGTTTCCAACATCACGTACGTCTCCAATGTTTAGGATACATCCGATATAATCTGTAAATGGAATATGTGCAGTTAAAACGGAAAACGTGTGTGTATCAGTAATGTTAGCGACATGTACCTGTTAATATTACGTCATTATTGTTTGCACCTGTAGCCAGTTCATTGTATGCAGCGAAGTTAAAATGGTGTGCCGGGAAGCTGGTTCCAGAAAATGGTTTGCACGTCAGTTAGCCTTCCTAGTATCAATGTAAGGCGATTAGGCAATGTCTGCATCCATGTTTTCGTCTCCATTAACCCAAAACCGGTAATTGTGTATGTACCATTTATCTGGAGTGTATTATCAAAACAGATTCTGTTAGGATTTTCTGCGTTTGTTTGTATTGCCCCACCGTATAAGATGTTATGTCAGTACAACGAATTATTTTAAGTGTGCATGTATACATTCTAATGTTTGGTGCACTGATGTCGTACCTGTTGGTCTAGTAGTATCAAGCAAAGTGTTGACTGCCTTGCCCCTCTGACGGCTGTGATTGTCCACTTACGGTAGACCTTTACGTGTATGGCTTTGCCAATGTCTGATGGTCTGATATTTCCAACACTGACGCTTTCAAGGTCCGTCATTGGTCTTTTCCCCACAGATTTTGCAACAGCAGCCAATGCAACACTATTCGACATGTTCCTACAGGACAACCAACAGATCATATCAGTTAGTATACATATAGAGATCAATTTAAAAATATATGTTTATAGGTATGTAGAGTATGTAGCTCGTGAACTCTATGCGAGTAACAAACAGAATACTATTCTTTTATACTGATAGGCATCCTAACATACGTTTACCTTAACGCGGGAAATATATTGGTACTACATGGGAATAGATATATGGGTGGCTTTCCTGTCAATAAGCATGAACATCACAGGCGCGCATCAGGACTCTTAAAGATAGATATCAGAGGCACGGTTCAGGTCTTTTAACGTATCTGAAAACACACGACAGTGGGCAATATACGGAAACCACGCGTGCGGTGTCTGATACTATGATCCTATGATGAGACATGCATACAACGAAAAAGCATTTTGCAGCATATATTGTTAACAGAAAATAACAGAACCAGGATAAAGATTGTTTGTTGTTTTGTTAACTGTAACTGAAATGGGGATGCCACTAATATGGGACACGAATTGTGGCATGTATAAGCGAATTAAAGGGAATTCAACTGCTTATTTCGGTGATGGTACTATATTGGTAACACTATTAGAATCTTGTTGACACAGACTAAGCAAACATGCAGTTCAAGAGGGGTAGAAAGGTGTGTGTCTTGTACTAAAGCGGCATCCAGAAGCAACGTCAGTACAATATCATTAAAAGGAAATATTCCAAAGCTATGATTATGAATAGAAAACATAAGACAACAGGCTGTAGCTGGTAGGTTTGTTATAAACAAAACCTGGACTACAACAATTTTTTCTAAGAAGTCTCTGTACACAATGTTTTTTGTTGTATTTGACGGTCTGCTAGGCTGGTCCTTGATGAGGATCTTCAATCCTTTAGGAGATGTGGCTCTAGAAAGTGCAACATACAACTGGCCATGACCAAATATGGATTCTGGTAAGTAGATGCCAATTTTGTTGAGTGATTGACCCTGGCTCTTATTGATGGTCATTGCGTAGCAAACCTTGACTGGAAACTGCTTCCGTTTGAATATGAATGGTAGCTTTTCTTCTCTGTTCATTAACAGGATTCGCGGAAGGAACACTTTCTGCAACATTCTGGTACCGGTTATGATTCTGGCTTTGAGTACCCTCGCTAGCATCTGAGTGACTATCATACGTGTGCCATTACAAAGGCCCCCTGCCAAATTAAGGTTCCTGAGCAGCATGACCGGGGCGCTAATTTTAAGTTCAAGTCTATGCAGAGGTATTCCGGCAAAAGAAATTGTATTTAGGTACTCATATGGGTATAGTAATTCTGTCGCTCCCCCGTCGTTTTCGCGTGGTATAGCTTCATCGTTGCTTGAATAAATGCGGCTGGTAGCCTGAAGCATCTGCAACACCTCTGAATTTATAGTGTCTGTAGTCTCATTTTTGGGACAAACGATTGCTCGCTCTTGCAAGGCTTCGACAGTCGGTGCCTGCAGTATGGTATATGCAACCACGAAGTGTTCTCGGGGTCTGCATTGTCTTGTTCACCGATGTTACCGTTGCCCACGTCCAGCAACCACTGTGAAAATGCTAGACTATCGCGTTGTTGCTGATCAGAGGCTGTTGTTTGCCTTAGACGCATATTCTCTTTTAAGATACAGACCGAAAAATGCGGCCATAAGTAGGATTCAGTAATGCAAGATCCAATAATTTGTTGTTTTATAGCGTTTTTCTTCACGGGCAGCGTCTGCCTGAAGTCGCCACCAAGGATAACAGACTTGTTACCGAAAAGATGGTTCGGGGCGTCTTGCAGATCCCGAAGCGTACGATCAAGAGTTTCAAAGCATCTGCGGTCGTTCATGGGAGCCTCGTCCCAAATAATAACATCAGTTTGAGTTAACAAATTTGCCAACTGGGTGTGCTTCTTTACGATACACAAAGATTAGTTTGTCAATTCAAGCGGCAACTTAAATCTTGAGTGAGTCGTGCGCCCTGATGAGAGCAAAAGTGACGCGATCCCAGATGAAGCAACAGCCAATGCAATTTTTCGGTCTGCCCTCAGTGCATATATTATACTTTTCCAGAGGAAAGTCTTTCCGGTACCCCCGTGGCCGTACACAAATATGAGTTCCTGCTTATTACTTGAGACTAAACCTGTTATCAAATAGAAAATCGCCCGCTGTTCGGTATTCAGGTTTGGCACTAAACGGTCCCTTTCTGTTGCCATGAAAGAAGGGTCATAGCTCCTCTCTTTCATAACCGTTCTGTTCCGTAATATTTGAAGCAACCGCGGTGGAGGCAGCTGCATATCGAACTCTGTAACCGACCTCCCATAAAATTTGAACATACCTTCCAGCTCATACTGAATTCTACCTTGCAATTCTGCGTCGGTCAGGTGAATCTCCAGCACGTGTAATAGGTGAGACAAAATTCTCGGTATATCGTCACTCATAAGTCACCAATGTGTGTCCCATAGCAAAACTGGGTTAGCAACATCACAATATATAAGTATCTGACAGAACAGTGATCGTATTTCTGCAGCTGTACCTGTTAAAGCAGCCTCTACCAAAGCCAACGACCATTCACCGTCGTTTTCCAATAATCCCATTGCCTCACACGCTGCCCGGTTCATAGGATACACATGACCATCCACTATACGGATACCGGGAAAGGACACGCAACCTTTCTGATGGCATAACAGTAACCGTTGGTAGAACAAATCACCGGCACTCGGGTGCACGTATGTTAACCTGCCAATGGATGGTTTGTTTGTATTTCGCCTCGGTGACCAAAACTTTCGAGGGCTATTCCAAACGAATTTAGTAGGGAAATCCAAGTATGTCAGGTGTCGGCCAGTGTAGAATGGGCATTAAAATTGAGCCACTCAGTAAGAGTCATCTTTTTGTTAGTTGGGATTGTTAATGATGGACTGCAGCCTTTCATTCCTTCTGAAAGTAATACGTTGCATGTTTTCGAGATGAACAGCAAGTATCTGAACTGGCGGATCTCTACTATGAATATCAAAATCGAGTATCCTCCAACACGCCTCGTATGGACCTACGTATCTGGCATCTAAGTAATTTTTTATCTCGTCGACCCTTATTGGTGGATTTGTGCTCGTTGAAGCTGGTTCACCAATGCTTCTGGTAATTTGTGTGACAATACGGTCCGTCCCTTTAGAAATATACTTAAAGAGGTATTTGACCAGCATTGTCCACTCACAATACTCGATGTTTATGTGTGCATAAAAGTGCATCAGCAATGCCCTGTTATACGGCACAACATACGCGTTGTCTAACTCAACATTGTGCCTTGTCGTGAAGGCACCTGTAGGTCTCCTCTGATAATGTACGTATCCCTTTTTTTCAATTGTTTTAGCGTTGCAGTACTATTTAGGGAAGCCTTTTGTGCACGTGTCAGTGTTCTTCATACAGGCTGCTGAGCTATTCACCAAACCGCAAGGCCCGTGCATCATCAGTTCTGTAACAACACGATAGGCCTGTGAATCAGATTGCGCATCAGGCAATTCAACGAATATATACTGGTCTATATCCTCATTTCTATGAACCCTTGAATGATCTTCTATCCACAACAGCAGATGATAATGTGGCACCCCCCGTTTTTGAAACTCTACTGTGTATAAAACTGTGGAAACAAATACAGCAATTGTTGGACTAAATAGTACATGGAACATGCATTGGCAAATACATACGGAAAGTAGTAAGTACCTGCTGCGACTGATCCAAAAGGCCTTCCGTCACATAGGCATGTAATTAGGTGATGTATCTTCTGTTCAAAAACCCGATCAATAGCGTCTGGCCTGTCTGCAACAGTTATGTCTGGAAACTGTTGCATAAAATTTTCAATCTCAGGCCATCTGACATTACATGTAAATGTAATGAAAAAGGAAGGGTTTCCATGAACATGGCATATTGCAAGAGCGTCTAAATAATGGGAATACATATAACGTGGGCCACCAGTAAAAGATGACGGTAGTATAGTCCGCATCCCCACGTCTGACCCGTCCCGATCACCACGCACGATGGCATCATATAACCCAGAAAGATACTCGTTCCTTATATCATCTTGGTGATCACAGACAAAATCCAACTGATACTGCTCCACGGCACAATAAGCTGTAACAACATACTGTTGAAATAGCCGACCGGCCCTCGTTAACAGACTATATTCCTGAAACCGTTCATGTAGCTGATACGCATAGTACATCTTCATAGATAGCTTGCGGTCTTCATACAATGCCTGACAGGTGATATCCCAAAGGCATAAACCAAGATGAAATCCTTCTTCACCAAAAAGAAACAACAATGGGAACTGCAAGGACATATAGCATGGGTGAAGTTTGTTTACACGTTCCGGGTGTCCTGAACGCCGCTCAATAACCATATCGTACTCAGTACCCGTATCCGGACCTCCCTCGTAGACTATAGCCCCAATCGCATCACCTGACGGTAATTCGTACTGGCGTGATCCCGCAACACCAAACAACTTGATTTTGAATTCTGGAACATCAACCTATGCAATCTTGTCCCTAGCAGTTCTGAATACCTGAACCGATACATTGCACTCGTCCAACAGATGAATAAGATTCTCAACAATGTCAGCGCGTAGCGGATTACGACCACCCTGAAAATGTTGCATCCGATTCGCGACCTCATTCTGGGTATCAAAAATATACAGCTGCAAGAACCTCGGTTCACTTTCATCAGCCGGGCAAAGGCAACCTATATAATGATAAATCTGGCCCGATACTTTAAACACGTACGGACCATTACCCCTGTTGATCGTGTCATCTACCTGAGCACCTAAAGATGTCATAGCGAACATTGAGTTATAAGCTCGTATATTCTCCATGAAGTGGCGGTGTGTAAGCAGCTGCTTTATGTAATCAGGGTACTCCGGCTGACCCCGTAGTAACACCTTCCCACCCATACAACATTTATGGTACTCCGGAGACAATCTGCTTCCATGTTTCATCCTTTCTTCAAACCAAAATAATGCCCTGCAATGTGTACAAATTCTGTTACATGGGCCTAAAGACAGGTACATGTCCGGAGGTCCTGCAATGAGGGCAAATAAAATGAAGGTCAATGTGCCTGCATACGGTAACAGAAAATGATGTAAACAAAGTCGTTCATGTCCACATAACAGTACGAATGTAGTCGTCAAAGAAAGTGCGTAAGCACTAATAATGAATAGGCAACAGTTGTACCTACTTGTGCGCGTGTCCGCCTGCCATAGCGTGGGATCGCGTTGTTGGTTCGAGCACATTCCGAATTTCTGTGCGGGATAGCAGGCGTGGGTGAACTCGTCGAATCAAATGCAGGGACATCAACCGGCGCTGTAAAAGTTCCAATTAAGTAGTATCAGTAGCCGAAGAATGTAAAACCAAAGAATAAGATCCCGCAACAATGGGCAATAAATATTCAACATACATTCATAAGAAGGCGCGGCCGCATGAGAACTGGAATGAGAAGCGTCTGTTGTCACTTAAAAAATAGTGGTAGTGTCAGGATTCGGCAAAAGGAACCCAAAAAAAAGGCACTATAACTGGGGCTGCCACAACTTACATTGGTGAGTGCCTGGACGTGCGACATTGGATAGTAGTTGCACAACAATTTAAATGAGTAGCCTCCAGACCAGATGCAAGAACTTGAGTATTTGTGGCTGTAATAACAACAACATAGAATAAATTAGTGCAGTTGCATATGGCTGATCCGAATTGAAAACGAAAGCCTAACCATAAAGTATAGGATGCTGCTCTGGTCCTTGTTCAGTTGGTTCATTTGGCACAAAACTACTCGAAGCAGCAATATCCATAGTACAGGAACCTGTAAACGAAGACGACACACGATACATGATGAACGCAAACAACACAGAGCTATCATAAAGTGCAGTAACATAGTATGTAAGAGTACCTTCAACCTCATATACTCGTATGTCATCGACCTTCCTTTTTCCCTTCCCAGTAACAGACGCGTCTACTAAGCAACTTTCATATACTTTCTTATCTATTTTAACACGAAATATCGATGCTTTAACTCTCAAAGGTCAAAAATTATGTTTTCGTACCAATCAAGCATTAACTTCATATTCAGCTATACATAAAGTGATCACTTTTACTCATCCAAAGTTAAAAACGTATTGCTTGTATATAAAAATTCTTCCTAATCAAAAGCTGACTCGTTTATGATTAACATATTAAAAGAAAAAGAAGCCAAAGATGCCCTTTTATGACATGTAACGAGGAAGGCTTCGAGCCGCCACGTTGCGGCGGGGCGGCAATTATTCGTTCCTATGTGTACGTGATCTGGTAAATGATAGAGTGCCGATTATTCATTCATATGTGTATGTGGTCCATCAGGTTTTCGTTTTACTTGAAAAAGAGGAGCATAATGGTTTTTTAGTATTAGAGGCGTTGTTGTGGTATTATCATCGGTCGATGTGTACGTACATTGTATAAAGTTAGAGCAATATTGTTGTAGTATATAACATCGAACTTTAAAGTAAACAATTGTTAGAGGTAGTTTTGTGTGAATAAGTTGACATATATCAATTTGAATGATCGGTGAAGTGTGAATAAGTTGGCACATATCTACCTCCTTTTCGAATAATCTTACATGTGTATGTTTTGGTTTATGCCAATATTTTTCTCATTTAAGTGTCAAACTTTTGGGTTATTTAAGTAACCTCGCCCATATTTGGGGGGTGTATTCTGTCTTTTATTTTATTCTATTTTTCCCGTCTTTTATTTTTTATGTATATTTATTTTTCTTCTGGTTGTAACCGACTGAAAAGCACCGTCTCTATTTTTGGATCTATGCACCATGGCGAATCGTTTTCCTGCGTGTGCTCGGCTGTCTAGGGATACTGGTTCTAATTCCGTTGAAAAGATGTTGGATCATCTTGTTATGCAAGAAAGAGAGGCGAATATGTACGGTGTCTGGTACTATAAAAGGATGATTATCTGGTACTATAAAAGGATGATTAGCATCATCACTAATCGAATGGGTAACAGGAGCCAAATTCTTAAGGAATTTGAAAGGCTTGGGAAAAGAGATGCGTTCAATAAGATAGTTCATGTATTTAGGCAGGCGGAGGAAGACGATATCGAGGAAATTGAGTATCTAAATGTAATGGTACGGGCCGCTAAGCGCCGTGGAGCTGCGAAGGTTAGAATGATGATGCGTCTTGATATGTGAATGTTTAGTACCTATGAAAGGAGGTTTCGGTTGTTGTGTCTGTAAGTGGTCTGTTAGTATTAGGGTTTGGTAGTCTTTGTATATTATTAACAAAGATGTGTATCATATGGGTTTCTTAGAAAGACTTTGTACTTGTCTGTAGTAGGTGTCGTAGCACTTTTTAACGATGATATTATATGTAATCATCGTTGTTTACTGATAATGGAAAGTTTCTAACAAAAGTGGTTATTCCTTTTGTTGTTCCTTTAATTTTCAATTGGTATTGTTATTGGTATGTGAATGGTTTTGTTCAATCAATTTGTAGCTGCAAGTTGGTCTGTTTCATACATTTTTTTAGCCTTTGTCAGTGTTTCTATTTTGGCTTGTTAACGTTTTTAGTAAGTTTGTAATTGTAATCTTTTGACTTTCAATGTGTTGTCTTTTGTAAACTGTGGCAAGGTTTGTGGTGAAGGATTTTAGTATACCTTTTTTTTTTGTTAACATGACCTTTGTCAGTTTTGGTTCCCAAGTAGTGCAGTTGAATTTTCACCTCAAACAGTAATCTATCACTATTTTCTTGGTAAAGCTGTTGTTACTATTTCTCTTGGATAGAACATCTTCATTTTTAACCACTTCTTTATTTGTGCTTTGGTTATTTAAACTTATCACCTGTTCTGATTTTGTATCATTCACTTTTTGGAATTTTAGTTTTTGTTTACTTAATGGCTGGGCTGTTGTTGCTTCTTGAATTGTCTTTTTCGGCGAACTCATCTTCTTTTACGGACATGATGCGCCTGTGCTTTGACAGGGACGTTGGTGAAGAGCGGGCTTGGCAAGGTTTTTTGCGCATTTGGTGTGCACATGTTGGTGAGTAGGTAGCCTATCTAGATAGTGTCCTTCATGAACTTGAGTCATGTAGCAATGATATATCTGTAGCGCAATCAGTCATGGAGTTAAGGTTGGGCGATGATGTTCTTGTAGCTTATTCCATCATGTATCTAAGAGCTATCCGGAACTTTGAGGCTGAAAAGTTGTCCAACCTGCAAGCATTGTTTGCAGCCTCCGAAGCTCACCTGTGCCATAGGAGACGTTTCGTTAGTCGGTTTGGTGGTCTCTGATTGCTATAATGGCCTGCTGTTATCTTGGGATAGTGTTTGAAGTTTCTATGTGTTGTTCTTTGGTGGTTGAATAAGTAGACCATATTAACTTTTGTTGTAATGGCTGTTTAAATATTTCTTATAAACCTTTTAGCATCACTGTCGTTAGATATTAGTGTGACTGTAACTGTTTCTTGATGTGATTTTTCCTTTTGTTGTTCCTTTAATTATCTTTTGGTGTTGTTATCAGTATGCCGATGCTCTTGTATTTTCAATTGGAGAAGTTGGTTTGCAGCATTTGTATTGTATCAAGTGTATTGTTGAATGGAATGTTTCTGTATTAAATTCTGTTTGTGGAGAGGGTTTTGTTCATTTAATTTTTTGCTGCAAGTAGTTCTCTTTTGTGAAGTTTTTTATCCATTGTCACTGTCTCTGTGATGTTGCATCGACCTATTGTTGGTATCTGAGCTTTCAATTGCAAGTGGGTGGATAGTGATCTAAAGGGTTACTATTGCGCAAGTATGTCTTTTTCATGAACTTTTTTAGCTAATGTCATTGTTTCAGTGATGTTGGATGAAGCCAGTTTTGGTAACTGAGCCATTGTCAGTTTGTAGCTGCAAGTAGGTCTCCATCATGAATTTTTTTAGCCATTGTCACTGTTTCTATGATGTTGTATCGACCCAGTGTTGGAAACTGAGTTTAGCCATTTTCATTGTTTATGTGAATGATGGTGAATAAGAGGCTGAGCTACAATAGAAGATGTGGCATTTTCAGATTGTGAATAAGAAGGAGCGGTTTCTTTGGATATTCACTTGGTGGGGATTACCGGTTACGTTCTTCTCGTCCTATCAAGATTGGTTATTTTGGATGGACTCACTCAAGATAAGGAAAGTGGTAAAGGAATACTTGGAAGCTACGTTCTTGATTGTTCTTGATTACTTGGTGGCACATTTGTAATTTTCGCAATGAGTCGATATTTTCCTCTAACATTCCTTGGAAGGCGTTGCTTTTTGATAATATCGTTAGTCAAGCTTTTGTTTGGTGTAATTCTAGAACTAAGAAAAACATTAGTTGGATTGGTTGGCTTCAAAGTCCTTTCTTAGCTATTATGTAATTTCGTTTTTATTCTAGCTTCTTGCTAGTTTGTTTGTTTGTTTTTTTTTTAATAAAGTTGCCGTTCAAAAAAAAAAGAAGGAGCGGTTTCTAAGTGAATAGATGGGAGGAGATGAGAATAGACGGTGGTTGAGACACTCAATATGCCATGGACAGTGGTTGACTGTCTAAACATATCAAACACAATTCGTAGCACCAAAACGTAGCACAATAACTATATATGTTGCTAGTCACAATAACTAAAAAAGAAATTGTGTGGAGACTATATAATTAATTAATAATAGATATACCAGTGAAAGATACGTGGGAGCAAATCCATGACACTTTCGTCAAAGTAACCAAATAAGATCAAAAGGTTATTGGATGTTTAGATCGGTGGAGTAGAAGAAAAGAAAAGAAAAAAAAAAAAAAGCAAATCGTTATGCTTTGGGATGAAGAATTGTTGACGGCAAAAAGAATTGGTTTGCAGAGAGAGGTTTGGAAACGATGGTGGTGTTTTTAGGCTTTTAGAGGATCGGTATTACCTTCTAATATGTATGTTTACATTGAAACTGTCTTTGCTTTAACTTTATTAATCACCAATATTTATAGAGTACAATAAACCCTAATGTATCCTAAGCTCACAGATCGGGCTTGGGCTTATATCGGCTAATAGTTTTAACTTTTCATATTCTCGCATAACATGTCTTATAGGACGGTTTTCAATCAAACAAACCTAATTCCTAAGAAGCCGATATGTTAGCATTTGGAAACGGCCACAACAATAAGCGATTGATCATGATTTTGATAATGGACGTGTACGGAAAGGTGCTTATAATTATGTAACCTATTACACCAACTTATTCATTTCAACAAACAAATATTATAACAATGATCTGCATTGTTTTCCAAAACATTAATTATTTATAAGACCAAACTATACTTATAAAACAAAAATTTCTGATATATGTTATAGAGATTAACCGCACATCTCATGTATAATCGACATTATATTCCATATTATTATGTGGTTAATTGCTTTCGATTTAGAACTAAATTTCAACCATGCCATCTTTTTTTTTTTGGTAACCATGATTTCCGACCTTTTGTCTGACTAATCCACGAGTTCTGAACCCACCGCCAAACATACTCAAACCAGGTAAGGCCTCCCTTTTCAGAAGGTTGGCGTGGCCGCTTAAAGTTGTTTGCACCTAGTTGGAATTAAACTTGAAACCTCACACATTTTAGAGTGATAGTCACAAGCCCTTTTGCCACTAGGGTGCCCTTAAGTGGTTCTCATGCCTTTTGGTTTACGTACATATATACACATGCATGCAAAAATACACACATATATATAAACTTGGAAAAGATTGAATCATTTTTAAGATCTGGAGATTGTGCGCTGGTCTATATATGCTTAATCCTGTTGACTCTCTATTATAGTGTGTGGAAAACTAGAAGGGGGGGTTGAATAGTTTTACCGGTTTTTAAGCTCTTTTGAAAACTTCTTACAAGTCTACTTATTGAAAAGTTTGATTCGAATCTTATGTGTAATCAATCAACACCAATATGAACTACACACTAAACTAACTAATAATAAGTAAAGTAAGTAAAGAGAAGAGTTGGAAAGATCAAACCGGGACAAAGGATTTATAGTGGTTCGGCTACGAAGCACCTCTTCGCCCTACTCCACTCCCCGAGTACCACACTCGAGAGTTTCAAGCACTATGTCAACAACCTCCCTTAAGGCGGAGAAAACCGTACACGTCGCTTATCCTATTTCCGACACTAAGCTAGATGTCGAGTGCTAATCTTAGCTAGCACCAATCTACCACGATCCACTTGATCACACACACTAGCCCAATGGCTTCAAGAGATCACCAAGATCTCAACACGATCACAATGATCAACTCTCACTTCACTCAACCTATTCTATCTACTCTAGATCCTTTGATCAATCACACAAGCCCAATGGCTTCAAGAGATGTTCACTATCTCTTATAAGATTACAATGATCTTCACTCACACTCTCACAAAAGAAAAATGATCTTGATGTATGCTATGATACAATCAAGTATGTAACAAATGTTACAATAAACCTAACAACTATAACTCTTGTATCTTCTTGGATACTTTGAGCTCTTCTCTTGCACTTGAAGAGGAATGATAACACTTTGTGTATTCTTGGATACTTTGTGTTCTTCTCTTGCTATTGAAGAGGAATGAAGAGGATCACTTGATGGGATGATAGGATCACTCTTGAACAAAAGAAAAACTAATCTAAATGATCAAAGAAAGAAAGTGTGAAGAGGGTTTTGAACTCAGAAAGTTCTGTATGAAAAAGGATACCTAAAAACTGTGAATAGGGCTGGTATTTATAGGCAGAAAAAATCTGGCTGTTACAGGAGGACGGCTCCACTAAATCACCCACGGCTCCACTAAATTTAGTGGAACCGTGGAGCCGTCCCAGACAAAGACGCTCCAATTTTTGTCTTTTCTGGTGAAAACTTATTTGGGGAAGTTTGGAGCTGATTTGGGGGGGGGGGGGGGGGGGGGGGAAATAGCTGTTATGTAATTTAAACTTATTTTTCCATTAAAACATTTCTTAAATATTCAAAAATAATTTGTCATGTATATTTTTGAAAAAATGTTTTGTCATATTAAAATGTGAAGTCTTAAAACCAAAATTTACTTCTTTGATCATTTGTCAAGTTTGTAAATTTGTTCTAGAGTGGTTTGCGTAGAAACGGGATCTTCCGATTAAAAACTTGTTTACGTTAATTTTAACGTAACGTGATTTCACATTTTGTCATCCTCAAAACGTGAAGTAATCGAAAGATATAAATAACATTTTTAGAACATTATTTGCATCAACAATCTCCCCCTTTTTGATGATGACAAAACATAAACTCATTTTATGTTAAAATTAGTTTTAACAAGTTTTTAATGAGTTTACTCCCATTTCTCCCCCTTTTTGTCGAAGCAAAAAGGTTGTAAGGCTCTCCCTTGATGTATACTCCCCCTCATTTGGAGAACACCAAGGAATCGAACAATGATTCGTGCTACAAAACAAAGTTAGAAGACATATATACAATATCTAACAAGTAGCACTTAAGACAAATATCTAAGCATTAAAGAAAATAACCAAGTAGCCAAGCCTCACAAAATGATAAGATAACCATAGAAAAGAGAACATTCATTCATAAAACAAGTGTCATATATAGGTATGACTATATGATGAAGATAACAAGAGACAATTAGAAGCATAAATCCCTAATGACTAGAGGCAAGCTTCATTTTCAAGAGGGTTCCTAATGATTTATTAGTGAAAAACTAAACATGAACATATCTAGTTTTGTTGGCTAGGAAGTGGTGGAGATGGTGTCATCATTTGGGGTGGTGGTGGTGTTAAGAGGTGTTCCACATAGGAGAACATGAAGTGAATTTCATCTCTCAAGGAGAAGATGAGGTTACGGTTGTGGAGGTAACATAGGCAATTGGCACTATGTAGATCAAAGGGATGGGGTTGGATGGGTTGTGTCATGATAGGGGAAGGAGGTGGTGGTAAGTTTGTTTGTGATTGAGTTGGCATGTTATAGTCCAATGGAGTTATGGGGGATAGTGTGTACTCCATTGATGATGTGGTGTTGAAAGATGATGAAGATATTGTGTAGGAAGATGATGTTTTGGAGGGTGCATTAGGTGGTGATGGTGATTTGGGAGTGGCTTGGGAAGGTGGTGTCATTGCTTCATCATCTTTTGTAAGATCCACAAAGAGTGGTCTTGTTGGTGGTTTTACGGTTATTCTAGGTTTCTTTGAGATGTGAGTGGTGGATCCTTGTGTGGAGGACATGGTGTGTGTGTGATGAGAGGTTGAAGATGAAGTGCAAGATAAACTTGCAAGGGTGAAGCCTTATATAGGCAAGATGGATGAAATTTGAATTAAAGTGGATGGGAGTGTCCTATGGTGTAGCAAGGGAATCTTAGGGTGTGTGTGATGTTGTAAGATTTGCAGGTTTGAGGTTAGGGTTGCAGGGATTGTAGGAGGAACAAATGAAAATTCTTGAAATAGGTGCACGGTACCACTAAATATCACACGGTACCGTTAAATTTAACGGTACCGTGGCCTATTAACGGTACCGTGACACTGTAGTCACGAATTTTCCAGTTCAGGCAAGTTCTGGGCAGCTAGTGGAATGTTTTCTAGGGGAACTAGTTCCTGGAAATGATAGTGCCTAAAGTCACTAAAGATTTATTTGCCTAATATGTCCCATATTAAGCTATATCTAGCACATAAAGGTTATCATGTAGATTGCCAAGATAAGCATAAGCATGCAAGCGTAAAGGACAAGATAAACTATCATCCAAATAGAATATTCATGCAAGGTGAAGGATTTAATGTTAAGCATGCAAGATAATTAAGAGTATTAATTCCTAATATGATCTATTAAGAATAAACCCTAATAAGAGATATAAATCTTTTCATAACTATTTATGGCTTGAGCATTCTCCTGTTCTTGTCACATTCTCGTCTTGAACAAGCATCTCATTCTCATGATTAGGATCATCAAAGGGTGCATAGTGGGTGGAGGATTCGGAAATGAGAATGGATGAGACATATGACTCAGTTATGGGTTTCATGACGGGTGTGAAAAGTGAGTATTGAGGACCATGAAGGTAAGGGTGAAAGGTTATGAAGTGGTGATAGAGACGGGTTAGGAACATCCCATAGGGTATCAATTTATTTTTGTTTCCCTTGAGATGTAAAATTCGCTTAGCGAAGAAGTAGGCGAGATTGTATGGTTGTTGGGTTAGGAGACAGTAAATCATATGAGCACAACACGCCGGAAGTTGCTCACGATTTTTTGTTAGACTTAGAACATTTTCTCGCAGGATGACTGCCCAAGAAAGTTGTTCATGATAGACCTCATCCAGACGGATTTTTGTTGGATTTGGGTAAGAGGAGGAGTACTTGTGATTACGAATGAGTTTGGTAAGTTCGGTTGGAGAGGGTATGTAGGAGCAATATGGACTATCCTCTTCACGATAGTTGAAGAGGGACTCAAGACACCAATCTTCAGTATAGGCACATTGCCCATGATTGGGAATACGAAGGATTTGAGCGAATTGCTCAAGGGTTAAGACAAATTTGAAACTTTGGATCCAAAACCAAAGTGACAAAGATTGATCCTCGTTACGTACGAGTTTGACTTTTCGAAAGAACTCCAATACAAAACGAGGACAAATGTGCTCGTTGATGTGGAGTAAACAATCAAATCCTATAGCTCTAAATGAAGTGTTGATGTCCCGATGATAGATTAGGGATGGATCAACGACACAACCTTCATGAAACCGACGGGTTTCAAGATTGACATAGGCACGAATGTGGTTACCGGGTGTTCTGGGTTCACGAGAAATTTCAGGTGTGTAGGTATCGGTTAGAAGATGATCAAAATCATATTCATGAGACATTTTTGTTTCCTATAAGAAAATTTTTAAGAAAAATTAGAGCTAAGAACAGTTGCATTACATACACATGTCTAGTGTGTGCCTATATGCAAACTATGTGGAGGTGCGGTAATCTCGACTCAAAAGAAAATAATGAGATTACCCAAACACTCCTAATTTTACTTTTACTCAAACAAATATATCAAAAAATACATATTGATTACGTAATTCGATCAATATTCATGAGATCATGTATGCATGAGAAAACGTTTTTAGTTTGCATCAACAATGCATGAAAAATGTTTCATGATCCTAGTTTCGTGAGATTCTTGAAAACCATGGAATTGGGGTGTTTGGTGACTTCAATGTTTTAGCACCAAAGATTTTGAAATATTTTAGTGTTGATGACTTCTAATTGAAAGTTTCCTAGTAAAAATTAAAAGACCCCAATTCAATTTTCATTAATGAACAAACCCTAGACTCAAAATTAGAGAAAATTAGAGTAAGAAAACTTACAATTAGTGTTGAAAAAGTGGAAATGATTGAGAATCTTGAAAGACAATGTCTTGAATATGATCTTGAAGGGGTGTGATTGAGTTTTGGGTTGTGAGGTAAGGTTATGACAGCAGTTGCAGAAGTAGATAGGTTTTGAAATGAGTAGTGTGGGAAAAAGGGGACTGAAATACGGAATGTGCCAGATACACGGTTCCACGGTACCGTTAAATTTAACGGTGCCATGCCACATTTAGTGGAGCCGTGATCTGCTGGGATGGTTTTCTGTCCCATTTTGATTTTTGACGAATGAGTCTCGCTGTTTTAGTGAGACTTTTTGACACAAGGAAAGAATTTATACCTAATAAGTTCTTTTGACGAGGGGAACCTAAACTAGACGAAACGAGACACACGAGATGACTTCAAGAGTCATGAGATTTATGGAATATGTTCCATCATTCCTAGACCAAGACGGAGGTAGTTAAAGGATTCTCGTTTGAGAGGTTTTGTTAAGATGTCTGCGATATTGTCCTGAGAAGGAACTTTCTCAATAGAAATATTTCCTTTCTGAACATTATCGCGAAGGAAGTGGTGGCGAATTTCGATGTGTTTAGTACGGGAGTGTTGAACGGGGTTTTTGCTCAAGTCAATAGCACCTTTATTATCGCACATAATTGGGACGTCATCTAGATGGATGTCATAATCTATAAGGGCTTGTTTCATCCATAGTGCTTGTTGACATGCCTTTCCGGCGCTTACGTACTCGGCTTCAGTCGTGGAGATAGCAAGAGCCGTTTGTTTCTTGGAGAACCAAGAAGTTAGACAACAACCCATGAAGGTACAAACGCCACTCGTACTCTTTCGATCCACATAATCTCCCGCATGATCAGAGTCGGCATAGACAACAGTTTCTACACCGGTCCCCTTGGGATAAAATAATCCCAAGTGTATAGTGCCTTGAATGTATCAGAAGATACGCTTAACCACTTTAAGGTGAGAGGTTTTGGGATCCTCTTGGAAGCGAGCACAAAGGCAGACACTAAACATGATATCGGGCCTACTTGCCGTGAGGTATAGTAAACTTCCTATCATACCTCTATACTTAGTGCTATCCACGGACTCACATTCTTCATCTTTCATGAGTTTTATTTTCGTGGACATGGGAGTTTTCATGGGCTTAGACTCTTCTAAACTAAACTTCTTAAGCATTTCCTTACTATACTTAGATTGGTTAAAGAAGATACCATCTTCCATTTGTTTAATTTGTAAACCAAGGAAGAAATTTAATTCGCCCATCATGCTCATCTCAAACTCGCCGGGCATGATTTTAGAGAAATCATCGCACAATTCTGGACAAGTTGAGCCAAATATGATGTCGTCAACATATATTTGAACAATGATGAGATGTGAATTATGTTTCTTTTTGAAAAGCGTGTTATCTACCACTCCCATGGTATATTCATGTTCTATCAAGAATGCTTTTAGTCTGTCGTACTGATGAAGCGAAAAGTGTACCGCTTTTAGGGGGTCATTTAAGCCTTAAATCGTATTTATTTGATCAAATATTGCCCTAAATCGTTCCTTTTGTCATTTTAGGTACTTTTGAGGAGAAATCTGGAAAAGGAGGCATTTTGGACGTTTTTGGAGCATTAAAGTGAAGAAAACGGCAAAGTCTCAAAAATCGGCTCAAAGTCACCTTTGACGGCGTCACATCTTACCTCAGACGGCGTCATGCATTGGCAAGAAAAGTTGGACGTGAAATTTACTCATGACGGGCCAGTGAAAATAGCATGTGAATTCTGACGGCGTCACGCTTTAACTTGATCGAGGGCGTCACGGCTTAAATCATAAGGGGATGGCGTCACGTTATAGGTTCGACGGCGTCAAGCCTTGATAAGCCAGAATGGATTTTTGAAGAGCTAAAGAGGGACGGCGTCAAGATGGTCATCCGGGAACCCTAAAAGCGGCGAGGTGACGGCGTCACAATCCATAAGGTGACGCCGTCAGATGTCAAAGTCTATATATAGTTTTCTAATTTTTTGTCATTAGGGAGAGCTTAGTGTGTGGAATTTTGGGATAAAACCCTAAGACGATTTTAGCTACTTTTTCAGGGCTTTTTGCCTTGAGATCTTCCATGTTTCATTGAAAGATAAGTTATCAATTAATCATTCAATATGTCTATGTGTTGTTTGATTCTATCTTATTCTTGTCTTTTATTTAACATGTTAGGCTAAATTTATCTTGTGTTTGCTTAGATCTAATGAAACCTAGCTATTGATTATTGGTTATTAGTGTGTTGTTAGTTGTATTGGATGATTGTTTATCTATGTTAGGCTTAAGAAAACTGGCTAACTTCCTATTCGGTAACTTGCTTGAACGTCTTAAGAAACATGAACCAAATGCGTACTAAAGGTTTTTATGGTTGTATTTAATGCACAAGCGAATTCTAGTGATCCCATGTTAGGAGCTTCCTAGCCGGCTCGACATAGGAGTGAAGTAGGAGCTTGTAGAGTTGGGGAAGTAAGTACGCCACCCCACGAATGGTATTAAGGAATACACCCGTCATCCACGCGACTAATACACACTAATTAACCGGTAAAAGATAGTTAGGGAGTAAGGAAATCTAAGTAAACACATTTCTCTACACATAAGTTTCTCACCACATTTTCATTTTTTGTTATTTTATTTTATTTGCATTCGTAGTAATTTGGGTTAGTTGACTAGCAACTAATTCCGCCCACTCTTTCAAACCCGAGATTTTACTTGCTTTCATAAAATATAAAAACATAAAAAGAATCTTCCTCAACCCTTAGACCTAATTAGAGTAGCCTTTCACACCTAACGAACACTATTCCCTGTGGAGAACGATCAATCCCCCGTACTTACCACTACACTATACTACATCGGTCAGGTACACTGCCTGGTGGGGTTGTAAGCCTCTTGAGATCCCTCGAGAGGTAAAACCTGTTGTAAGGTTGCAAAACCCACGCATCAAGTTTTTGGCGCCGCTGCCGGGGAATAGTTATTGTTTAGGTTGAATTTTTATTTCTATTAGGTCTACTCACTAGATTCCTTTCTAGTGAGATTTTTATTTTATTTTTCTAGGTTTTCTTTAGTCTATCTATTTTCTTCGTGTCTTTGTTCGTAACCATTACCGTCCGACATCATGGAAGATGGTAATATCCTTAACCCCCACAACCCACCACCACAACAACCACCACCTCCTAGAGCCCGTACTTTAGGAGAGTATTCCCGTCCTAGCCACCACGGCTATCGAAACACCATTGAGCTCACTCAAGGAGCCAATATCACACCCTTGCGATCCGACACCATCCGGTTGGTGCAAAGCGGATGCGCATTCCATGGACTTCGTTCTGAAGATCCTAATCAACATCTCAAGGACTTTCTTAAAATCGTTGATTCTATAGACCTTGATGTAGCCACTCGAGAGACGACCCGATTGCGTCTCTTCCAATTCTCTCTGCGGGACCAAGCTAGTCAGTGGCTAGAACGTCAACCCGCAGGATCCATTACCTCTTGGGATGATCTCACCACTCGTTTCCTTGCTCAGTTTTTCCCACCGGGAAGAACTACCAAGCTAAGGAATGATATCTTGATGTTCCAACAACGTCAAGGCGAAACTCTCTACGAGGCATGGACTCGATTCAAGGACTTACTCCAAAAAGTCCCTCACCATGGCATAGAACTTTGGCTCCAAGTCCAAATCTTCTATGACCATATCAATCTCTCCACAAGGCAAACCATTGACCAATCGGCCGGTGTCAAGCTACGTGATCTAAGTGCGGAACAATCATGGGCTCTCCTAGAGGATCTTGCTCTTTATGACAACGAAAGTTGGAGTGATCCCCGTGATTTGAATAAAACGGTCAAGGCAATATCTTTGCCTTTGAACAATTCAAGCACTTCCGACCGTAGGATCATAGAACTTGAAGACCAAGTCAAGTTTCTCATGAAATCCTACGAGGCTCCTAAACCTTCAAGCCAAGTGAACAAAATCACTTCTTCATGTGAGTTATGTAGTGGTCCCCACGACACTCGTGATTGCATGGAACTCCCCGAACAAGCTTTTGTGGACTACGCATCATCGCGTACCGACGGAGCGGGAGACAAGTGGTACACTTTCAAACCCGAGCCAAACCATTACGGTGATTCATACAACCCCTCATGGAAAAATCACCCGAACCTTAGGTGGAAACAAAACCAAAACACGCAACAAACAAATTCTTCCAACCCACCTAATCGTTTCCAATCAAGCGGTTCCAACTCGAGCCGTACTTTCAACAACAATCCTTCCGGCAAAGGTAGTACCGATAACTTTGAAGGATTGATGTCTCAATTTATGGCATCTCAAGAAGCTCGTTTAGCCAAGTTTGAATCCGAATTCAATCAACAACAAACGGAGATGACCAATAAAATTGACAACTTGTTGAAAGCTCTCCATAACCAAGTGTTATCACCTCCACATAAGGACGCTAGGAACACAAATAGCGGACCCCAAGTAAAAGACCCCTCTTCATCCAAACACGTCCACTTTGTCAACATTGTCACTATTAAACCAATTGATAGGAATGAGGATAATAGTGAACCTAAGGATGAGGATAAGAAAGTCGAGGTTGATAAGGAAGTTAGGACAAGTGAGATTGAAGAAGTAGATGATGATGAGGACTACTTCAATAGGCTACCCACTAAGGAAGAGCGCGCATATCATACAAACTTATTCGATGACCCCGAGACACCATACTTCCTAGGTAAACCAATCATTGAAATAGGCGACCCTTCTAATCTCAACATACCATGCAACATCGGACATCTACATGTGTGGAAAGCTTACATCGACCTTAGATCGCCCATAAACATCATGACTAGAGCCCACTACAACTTGATAATGAAAAATCAACTTGGGTATAGGATGTTCCCTGACAAGGGTTGGATGAGTAACTTCACGGGAAGAGTTAAGGGATTACCGGTTTATGTAGGAAACTTCACCTATGTCACCGACTTTGTAATTGTAGAAGATATCCGTCCAATAGTCGATGCATCCTTGACTCAAGTGGTTTTTGGAAAACCATTTGTTGAGGTCTCTAGAATGACTTATGAACCTTCCTTAGGGATAGTTAGATTTAAGGATGAGACCGATGAAGTAAGCTACCAAATGCCATATAAGATAGAACAATTCCAACACTTGTCAAATGTTGAGAAGGAGCTTAAACAAGCGGTCTACTATAGGAATGATAAGGATAGAAGTAAAGGAGTAGACTATGTTATGGAAAGGATATTCGGTTTCTACAAGGATTGTTTGAAATTAGGACCGGAATATAAAACCGGGAAGGAGAATGGCCTAGGAACCGTGACCGATGATGGAGTCACGTAATGTACGTGACTTAGAGTCTAGCTACAAGACTCGTTAATAAAGAAAAGCGCTTCTTGGGAGGCAACCCAAGCTTTATTTGTTTTATTTGCTTTGTGTGTTTATTTATTTGTTTGTTTGATTTTATTTGTTTCCGTATGTGTGTTTAATTTTTATTAGTATTGATTCATGTTCAAAAGTAATTTGTGAAAATGCTTTATGTTGTTTTTAACTTCGTCTTAACTACATATAAAGGTATTTTGCAAAAGATAAGTGTAAGGGAAATCTAAATCGGTTTATTAGAACACAAATGAACATGAATCATAATAATAATAAGTTAGCATACATATTCGTGTTTGTTTGAGTCAAATGCTTGTATCGAGTCATAATGATGTTTTGCAGGATTTCCAGGAAGTAAGGTAAAGGTTTTTCCAGAAATTTTCCGGAAACTTAAAATGAAAATTTTTGTCAGGTCATTTCTGACGGCGTCAGGGGTTATAACCTGACGGCGTCAGATTTAATTTCCAGAAATTTTTGAAAATTTTGTTTTCATAAAAAGTTTTTATTAAAATCTCCAACTTATAATCTCCAGGAATCTGCAAAGTTATCATTCCACAAGCATTATATCCTTATATATAGATTTTTCCCGCCGATGTTATGCAGGTTTTCGTGTTTGTTTTCTCAGGTTTAACAGGTTATTTTGGACAAGGAAATGTTGTGAATCAAGCTTATGGCGATGCATTAGTCATGGAGTTTCAACATTCTCTTTGAAGGAAGATTTAACCGTGTAATTTCATTATCCACCGAGCGAATCAGGGGAGTATTTGATTTCATTCTTTTACTTTTTGCTTTTACATCTTGTTATTTGAACATTGGGGACAATGTTCATCTTAAGTGTAAGGGGAGGGTAAAAGTACGATTTTAGAAAATGCTATTACGCTTGATTTTTGTTTGTTTAATAGTAGATGTGTAATAAAACTGAGAGAAATACTTGTTAAGGTAATTTTAGTGCCAAATTTAAAATTTTTTACAACATATAGGAGTGAAACATTGATCTTAATGAGCGTCTCACGGATAGGAGTTATATGACTAGCACAAAAACCGTACCACTAAAAAATTTTCCACCCCAAATATGTGAGGTTCGCCCCTAGAATTGGTAGGAAAAGCATTTATGCTATGATGTGTGTACCGGTAGTACTTAGATTCTAGAACTTGCGTTAGGACCATTCCGAGGCCACAAGTGAGACTACATTCGTGTAGTTAGATTTACTACATGATAAGAGGCATTAGGATTAACCCATTGTTTTACACCTGTGTTTTTGTTATGATTACATTGGCTACATTAGTCAAGTAATTCTCCCACACCCTTTGCGTTGTACTCATTTTTAGTACACGATACCCCTAGTACACCCCTCAGAGCCTATCTTTTCGTTTCGACCTTTAAGCATTTTACTTAAAGGAAGAATTTGTTTACACCCCACTTAAATGTACACCCAAATCGCCTTAGCCTACCTTGTATGCACTCATTTTTAGTGCATTATTGTTACAACATTTGTTTAAACCCAAGTTAATTATCTAGTTGATTACATGGTTGCTAAGTCGAGTCATATCCTTGTACATATTGTTTTGGGACGATTGGGACTCATGGGTAAAGTACTAGTGTAATGGAGTAATGGGGAAGAACATCATTTATTACCCCCATATGTGCTAAATGTTTTAAAAGTACTCCAAGTTTTTCAATTATCTTAATTCGAGTCATTAGAATAGTTATTTGTAAAGTTATGTAAAAATTCAAGTGTAAGGGGAATGCAATGCCCCTGTGATGTATTATTTTGGATGGTAGGGCAAGAGTGTATGAAAAAAAAAAAAAAAAAAAAAAAAAAAAAAAAAAAAAAAAAAAAAAAAAAAAGAGAAAAATACAAAAAAATGAGAAAATGAAAAATAGAAAAAAACATACGGACTACCATCCCGTTTCATTTTATGTTTATTTTTATGTTTTTGTTATTTTGTTATTTTGTTTCTAGCTTAAGATCGAGTCTAGTCTTGGCTTAGCAACGTTGTATAGTACATGTAATTGATCAAGATCTTTAACTCGCCACCAGTAAAATATCCCTTATCCAACAAAACCGTGTTTTCCTTTTCCCTACACCTAACGTTATAACCCATTTAAAAGCCCTCTTTGATAGTTTATCTTAGGTGCTTACGCCTAGTGGAGGAGGTTTTCGATCCTTTCCCAAGCCTATGGTAATCTATTTGCTATGACAGGTAGTGAGAGATATTATCCGTTTTCATTTATGAGATTTATTTTGATGACACTTGAGAGATGTGAGTATCTAAACACTACTTGTGAGGTGCTAGTTTGTAATCTCCGTGCTTATTATGATTGAAGTGGAACGAATATTTGTTGTAATTACTTTTATGTTAGCATTAAATGACCCCTAACTTGTATTTTGATTAGAATAAAAGCACATTTGCTTGAGGACAAGCAAATCTCAAGTGTAAGGGTATTTGATGAAGCGAAAAGTGTACCGCTTTTAGGGGGTCATTTAAGCCTTAAATCGTATTTATTTGATCAAATATTGCCCTAAATCGTTCCTTTTGTCATTTTAGGTACTTTTGAGGAGAAATCTGGAAAAGGAGGCATTTTGGACGTTTTTGGAGCATTAAAGTGAAGAAAACGGCAAAGTCTCAAAAATCGGCTCAAAGTCACCTTTGACGGCGTCACATCTTACCCCAGACGGCGTCATGCATTGGCAAGAAAAGTTGGACGTGAAATTTACTCATGACGGGCCAGTGAAAATAGCATGTGAATTCTGACGGTGTCACGCTTTAACTTGATCGAGGGCGTCACGGCTTAAATCATAAGGGGACGGCGTCACGTTATAGGTTCGACGGCGTCAAGCCTTGATAAGCCAGAATGGATTTTTGAAGAGCTAAAGAGGGACGGCGTCAAGATGGTCATCCGGGAACCCTAAAAGCGGCTAGGTGACGGCGTCACAATCCATAAGGTGACGCCGTCAGATGTCAAAGTCTATATATAGTTTTCTAATTTTTTGTCATTAGGGAGAGCTTAGTGTGTGGAATTTTGGGATAAAACCCTAAGACGATTTTAGCTACTTTTTCAGGGCTTTTTGCCTTGAGATCTTCCATGTTTCATTGAAAGATAAGTTATCAATTAATCATTCAATATGTCTATGTGTTGTTTGATTCTATCTTATTCTTGTCTTTTGTTTAACATGTTAGGCTAAATTTATCTTGTGTTTGCTTAGATCTAATGAAACCTAGCTATTGATTATTGGTTATTAGTGTGTTGTTAGTTGTATTGGATGATTGTTTATCTATGTTAGGCTTAAGAAAACTGGCTAACTTCCTATTCGGTAACTTGCTTGAACGTCTTAAGAAACATGAACCAAATGCGTACTAAAGGTTTTTATGGTTGTATTTAATGCACAAGCGAATTCTAGTGATCCCATGTTAGGAGCTTCCTAGCCGGCTCGACATAGGAGTGAAGTAGGAGCTTGTAGAGTTGGGGAAGTAAGTACGCCACCCCACGAATGGTATTAAGGAATACACCCGTCATCCACGCGACTAATACACACTAATTAACCGGTAAAAGATAGTTAGGGAGTAAGGAAATCTAAGTAAACACATTTCTCTACACATAAGTTTCTCCCCACATTTTCATTTTTTGTTATTTTATTTTATTTGCATTCGTAGTAATTTGGGTTAGTTGACTAGCAACTAATTCCGCCCACTCTTTCAAACCCGAGATTTTACTTGCTTTCATAAAATATAAAAACATAAAAAGAATCTTCCTCAACCCTTAGACCTAATTAGAGTAGCCTTTCACACCTAACGAACACTATTCCCTGTGGAGAACGATCAATCCCCCGTACTTACCACTACACTATACTACATCGGTCAGGTACACTGCCTGGTGGGGTTGTAAGCCTCTTGAGATCCCTCGAGAGGTAAAACCTGTTGTAAGGTTGCAAAACCCACGCATCAAGAATGCTTTTAGTCTGTCGTACCAAGCTTTTGGAGCTTGTTTGAGACCATATAAAGCTTTCTTGAGTTTATAAACATGATTCGGTTTCTCGAAATCAACGAATCCCGGAGGTTGTGCAACGTATACCTCCTCATTGATATAACCATTTAAGAATGCACTTTTCACATCCATTTGGTACAATTTAAAGTCAAAGGTACATGCATAGTCAAGGAGTATCCTAATGGATTCTAATCTAGCTACGGGTGCATAAGTTTCATCATAGTCTATTCCCTCTTGTTGGTTATAGCCTTGTGCTACCAACCTTGCCTTATTCCTAGTTACGACGCCATTTTCGTCGAGCTTATTCCTAAACACCCACTTAGTTCCTATGATTGTTTGATTCTTAGGTGCAGGTACTAAATCCCAAACTTGGTTTGCGGTGAATTGATTAAGTTCTTCTTGCATGGCAACCACCCAACTTTCATCCTTAATCGCTTCACTTACATTCTTAGGTTCTACGGTTGATGTAAAACAAAAAAATTACTTTTGTTTTGGGCTTGTGACCTAAGGGTTCTTTGGTTTAGGTTTCCTATGACATTTTTAATAGGATGGTTCTTGGATTCCTTAATGTTGACAACTTCGTCAACTTCAACTATTTCATCCTCAATGTCATCTTCTAAAGGTTTCTTGCCATTGACCTTAATGGCTTCATCCTCATCTAAGTCATCATCCACCAAGGGTGATGTCTTAGTTGGTGGAGGACTTTCATCGAATGTTACGTTGAGTGATTCTTCGACTTTCATGGTTTCTTTGTTTAGGACTACATAGGCTTTACTACTTTGGGAATAACCTAGGAAAACACCTTCGTAAGACTTTGGGTCAAACTTGGTGAGGTAGTATTTAGTGTTAAGTATGAAGCACTTGCTTCCAAACACTCTAAAGTAATCAAGAGTAGGTTTTCTACCTTTCATGATTTCATATTGGGTTTTTCCTAAGATAGGTCTAATTAGAATCCTATTAAGAATATAAGTTGAGGTGTTCACCGCATTAAACCAAAACTTTTGCGGAATTGATTGTTCATTCAACATCGTTCTACTCATTTCTTGTAGAGTACGATTTTTCCGCTCAACTACCCCATTTGATTGTGGAGTGCGTGGAGCTGAGAAAATGTGTGTAATACCATTAGCATCACAATATGCTCCAAATTGCACTTCATTATCAAATTCCCGACCATGATCCGTCCTAATGGAAACTATTGTACATCCTAGTATATTTTGAACTTTCTTACTAAAGACCTCGAATTCTTCAAAGGCTTGTGTCTTATTCTTAAGAAATCTAGTCCAAGTGTACCTTGAGTAGTCATCAACTATCACTAAAGTATAGTAGTTTCCTCCGTAGCTCCGTACGGCGGATGGACCAAATAAGTCCATGTGAAGTAGTTCTAGGCACCTAGAGGTCGAGACCATATTCTTAGCTTTGTGACTAGAATGAGCTTGTTTTCCAACTTTACAAGCGTCACAAAAATATTTATCAAACTTAATCTTAGGTAGGTTTCTAACTAGTTCCTTAGACGCCAATGATTGTATCAATCGCATATTGGCGTGACCTAACCTCCTATGCCATAGAGTGGAATTATCATCTATGGTTGTTAAGCATATCCTATCCTGAGGCTTATTTCCTATTTTCATGACAAATAAGCCATTTCTCCTAACTCCTTTGCCTATGGTTTTACCATCCTTAATGATCTCACTACCCTCTTCGGAGAATATAACTCTACATTTATTATCTACCATTTGACTAATGCTAAGTAAGTTAAATCCTAGGTTGTCTACATGCTCTACAGTTTTAATAGTGAGGGAGTTTTGAGTGATCGTACCTTTGCCAATAATGTTGCCCTTAAGTTTGCTACCGAAAGTGACATTACCTCCGTTGTATGCTTTGTATGATGAGAAAAGACTTCGATTACCCATCATATGATTTTTGCATCCACTATCCTTGACCCATTCGTCAGGCTCCAAGTCGATTCCTAAGCATATCTATTGAATAAGACAAACATTCAAAGATTTGGTCCCCAATATCTCATGGGTCCAAATTTATTAGCATTAAACATCCCATGCATTATTTGCATTTGGTTGGGATGTTGGAACGGAGGACAAATTTCCCATGGTAAGTAACTTTGTAGATGACGGTCATTCCAAGTTACGGGATGGTTACTTGGATAACTTTGTCTTCTAGAGTTACGTCTCGGTAGAGGAGTTCTTGACCGAGGTTTAGGGGAATTTGTTTTTCTAGGTGGAGGTGTCTTAGACCTAGCATCGGGTTTTACAAAGTTATGTCTGGGGGTTGATAACGACTTGTAAAATCTTTTGGCTTCCTTTATACTAGCAACAGATACCTTGGTACCATTTACAACTATGTGACTTGGTTTAGAACTTGACTTATTTTTCAAATCAGACTCAGTTCTGTCTTCAGCAGCACACGGTACCACGGTACCACTAACTTTAATGGTGTCGTGTGTACATTTAGTGGTGTCGTCTGATGTTTTGACAGAATTTGTGGGTTTGACAGATTCTACCTTTTCTGTTTTACTTGTTGAACCATTATCTGTTTCTTTTTCAAACCTACTGATCCTAAATACATTTTCTTTGAGTTTTTCGTTTTCTACTCGAAGGCTTATGCATGACTTGCATTCTACATCTACTTCTTTATTTTTCTCAAGTCTTTTGACTTGATTCTTTAGTTCTAACACTTGCATTTCAAGTTCATGTAATTTCAATTTTAGTGATTTGTTTCTACCTAAAATTTTGGAACTAACTTTGCATAGTTTATTATATTCGTCATTTAGTGTGTTCTCATTTATTGACGAATTATCATCAAGATAATCAGGATAGTCGTAACGTACCTCATGAGAAGCTTGAGCCATTAGGCATGTTTCGTCCTTGGGCTTCTTCTCTTCTTCTTCACCGCTATCACTCCAAGAGCCTCCTATGAAAGCTCGTTGGTTGTTGGATTTCGGTAATTTGGGACATTCTCCTATGAGATGATTAGGATCTCCGCATCTAAAGCATCTCCTATCACTTGTCCCATTCTTTTCAACTCGGTTCTTTTGTGATGTATTCTTTTCATCACGAGGTTGCCTAACGAACCTACCTCTTCTCCTAAAGAACTTCTTAAAGTCCCTAACCGCTAATGCATATTCTTCATCTTCACTATCGGAACTCGAACATTCCTCATCACTAGACTCCTTCTTGGCCTTTAATGCTAGAGATATAACTCATTCACTTTTGCCTCTAACTATATCGGAGTCTTTCTTGATTATCATCTCGTGAACTTTCAAGTTTCCTATTAGTTCATCGAGTGACAATCTCGCCAAGTCCTTTGACTCTTCAATGGCGGTGACCTTTGCTCTCCATTTAGTATGTAGAGCCCTAAGAAACTTCCTAACATAATTCTTGCTAGAGTAACCTTCATCAAGAGCTTTAAGACTAGTGATAATAGTATTAAATCTAGCAAAAGCATTATCTGTTAACTCATCTTGCGAAATGGAAAATTGTTCATATTGTTGAACAAGAAGATCAATCTTGTTCTCTTTGACTTGATTATTACCTTAGTGAGTGACTAACAAAGTTTTCCAAATATCTTTTGCCGTATTACACATGAAAATTCTTTCAAATTCCTTTTTAGGCAAAGCATTGTAAATCATCATTTTAGCCTCATTATTTTTGGCTAGTTTTCTTTTAAGTTCATACTTTTAAGTTCATCACTTTGTTTATCATAAGAAACTATTTCATCCTTTTTAGTTTCCGGATTCATTTGAATCGGTTTAAAGTCACCCTCGGTAATAACATGCCAAAGATCAATGTCTTTTGATTTCACATACGTTTCGAATCTTGTTTTCCAATAAATAAAACAATCGGTTTTGAAAAGTGGTGGTCTTTGCATAGATTGCCCTTCTAGATATTTGTCGGAATCCATTGATCGATTCAAGTTTTAAAATACAATATACTTTAAAATCTTGACTGACGTGGCTTCTGATACCAATTGTGGAAAACTAGAAGGGGGGGTTGAATAGTTTTACCGGTTTTTAAGCTCTTTTGAAAACTTCTTAAAAGTCTACTTATTGAAAACTTTGATTCGAATCTTATGTGTAATCAATCAACACCAATATGAACTACACACTAAACTAACTAATAATAAGTAAAGTAAGTAAAGAGAAGAGTTGGAAAGATCAAACCGGGACAAAGGATTTATAGTGGTTCGGCTACGAAGCACCTCTTCGCCCTACTCCACTCCCCGAGTACCACACTCGAGAGTTTCAAGCACTATGTCAACAACCTCCCTTAAGGCGGAGAAAACCGTACACGTCGCTTATCCTATTTCCGACACTAAGCTAGATGTCGAGTGCTAATCTTAGCTAGCACCAATCTACCACGATCCACTTGATCACACACACTAGCCCAATGGCTTCAAGAGATCACCAATATCTCAACACGATCACAATGATCAACTCTCACTTCACTCAACCTATTCTATCTACTCTAGATCCTTTGATCAATCACACAAGCCCAATGGCTTCAAGAGATGTTCACTATCTCTTATAAGATCACAATGATCTTCACTCACACTCTCACAAAAGAAAAATGATCTTGATGTATGCTATGATACAATCAAGTATGTAACAAATGTTACAATAAACCTAACAACTATAACTCTTGTATCTTCTTGGATACTTTGAGCTCTTCTCTTGCACTTGAAGAGGAATGATAACACTTTGTATCTTCTTGGATACTTTGTGTTCTTCTCTTGCTATTGAAGAGGAATGAAGAGGATCACTTGATGGGATGATAGGATCACTCTTGAACAAAAGAAAAACTAATCTAAATGATCAAAGAAAGAAAGTGTGAAGAGGGTTTTGAACTCAAAAAGTTCTGTGTGAAAAAGGATACCCAAAAACTGTGAATAGGGCTGGTATTTATAGGCAGAAAAAATCTGGCCGTTACAGAGGGACGGCTCCACTAAATCACCCACGGCTCCACTAAATTTAGTGGAACCGTGGAGCCGTCCCAGACAAAGACGCTCCAATTTTTGTCTTTTCTGGTGAAAACTTATTTGGGGAAGTTTGGAGTTGATTTTGGGGGGAAAAATAGCTGTTATGTAATTTAAACTTATTTTTCCATTAAAACATTTCTTAAATATTCAAAAATAATTTGTCATGTATATTTTTGAAAAAATGTTTTGTCACATTAAAATGTGAAGTCTTAAAACCAAAATTTACTTCTTTGATCATTTGTCAAGTTTGTAAATTTGTTCTAGAGTGGTTTGCGTAGAAACGGGATCTTCCGATTAAAAACTTGTTTACGTTAATTTTAACGTAACGTGATTTCACATTTTGTCATCCTCAAAACGTGAAGTAATCAAAAGATATAAATAACGTTTTTAGAACATTATTTGCATCAACATAGTATTACACTGCATTAGTGCTTTTATAACGAATTTTTGAAAATGTGAAACGCATGTTTATGATTTTTCTTCAAAGAAAATTAACCCAAAGAATATATCAACGAGCTTAGACGAAACTTTTGACATACGTATGGTTTTTAGATTAAAGTAACACGTACGTAACCCAAGATTCGATCTATCTAACATTTGAAAATGTGGTTTCTATATTTGGATAATTAGTGCTCTTAGGAAATCATCATTTTTGACTATATTGATACTTAATTAGTTACTTACTGTCAAATACAAAAAAGTCATCACTTGCGTAGACTGTCTCAAATTCAAATGGCATTCGAACCATATTAAAGTATTAAGTTTTTTTTTACCTTTGGTCTAAAACAGTTTATGCATTTTCGAGAAGCCTGTTGTTTTTGTTGTCCCCAAAGACCATCGAGTACATGCCACTTTCAGCATGAAATTAAGCTCCAAAAACGTGTTGGTATTCAGAAAGCCATGTATGTTTTATTGTGTTACGTAAGATTTGAAATGTCATAGTTATGAGTTGTGAACGTTACAAATATATAAATTGATGGTCTTCTAAATAACATGAATTAGTCAGTATAAGTTCACGACTGACCAACTGAAAATGGCTGGCTGGCCGGCCGAAGCCCGAACGGTACGTACTGCATGTCATCTCCATGTGTCTACTCATAACCCAACGTATTCCATACAATGAAACAAAGCTAATAACATTACTCAGCTTTTTTTACATATAACATAACACGCGTACTGCTTAATTATCAAATCTCTAGTTTATGATGAACATGGAAAACATTTTCATTTTAGGTCACACGCGAAAATCACGGTGAACTTAGGACAAAAGTTTCTGAACAATATATTATATTGGTCTAGCGATGACAGAAATTGCGCACCTAAGTTTTAAGTTAGAAATTATGTTGCTTGAAGCAAATGACAATGACTAAAACTAACATATATAATATCATTTTATAATCTAACAATTTTCTTTAGTCTACTCTCACAAAATCAACTTCGGCCAAACTTCTTCAATTCAAAGAATCTATCAACTTCGGCCAAACAGTCTTATTCTCTGTAGGAATGTTTGTTTAGCCTTCTTGGGCTGAGTTGTGGGAGTCACCCTCAGCCATTGTACTTAACTGTTCTTTTGGAGTAAGTTTAACGAGAGTAAGTTGCATCCAAAACAGTGGAAGCATTGTAATACTCAAAAATTGGGACACAAACACCCACCAAACTGATATTAGCAGTGACACAATAGTGTTCGACCAAAAAAAAGGATTTGTATTCGAAGCAACCGGTAGAGAAGCTGGAGAGGCGGCAATTCCATAAAAGATTCGAGAAGAAGATAAGTATCAAAATAGAAGCGGTACCTTTACTAATACCCAACAAGTAAAAAAATGAAAAAAAAAAATGTTACGGGCTAAAATCACGGGCCGGACAAACCAAACGGACTGGGCTTGGAAGCTGAAGATGACGTGAGATGGCGTCAGTTGACGCTCTATTAGTATATATAGTAATATTATAAAAACTTCCATCAAAGAGAAAATGTCGAAACTTTAATATAACGAGATGGGCGACGATCCGCCGCGTTGCGGCAGGGCGTTGTTCATGTCGTTGATTATTGCACAGTATTTTTTGTTATACTATAGATGCTGCATGCATAAGTAAACTACCACGGTATTTATATCTTAAGCTGAAAAATGTATACATTAGTAAAGTTGATGCATATACTACAAATGTGGGAAACGTGCGACTACAAAATTTAGACCAACGTTAACACTAAGGGTGCTCACGGTCTAAAAACCGGACCGTTTAAAAGCACACACCAAATTTACAGCAACATCTTGTAACGTCTTACTGCATATTTTTTTGGCGAGATCCTCATGGCTGCTATTTTGGGGTTCTGCACTTTGTTATGAGGAGTTCGTCACTAGTTACTCTGTACTCTATATCATCAAACAAACACGGATGATTACTATTTACTATCACATGCTTACATAAGAAACACAAATGAGCTTAATCAACACAATAGGCAGCATGTTCAACAGAAAAACAACACAATACAAATACCGAAACAAAACCTACTTAACATCTGCTCAGACACGATCCTATTCCACAAAACAACAAAGACTATATATCATAAAACATTGAAACGTAAACATCAACAAACCTTCTATTACCAGTGATACCACACCGTTAACAGAAAACAGCAAAGCAGTTCCAAAGAACGAAAGGTCGGCACCTACAGCAGAGAGCCACAAAGAAGATAACTATGAAATGTGGTTTTTTGATAAGAATGAGAAAGAGGCGGTAAGGATCCCTATTCATTCACAATTTAATCATATGTAAATGGGAAATACGATAATCAACGAATAAGATAACAAAGGGTCTAAAGTAAATACATACACAATGAACACATTCAAATGCAGATATCATTGCATCAATATGGCCTGGTGTTATTCGTTGTATTTCTAAGTACGTATGACTTAAAGGCTATGTACTCATTTGGTGGCCCTGCAAAATAGTGGAAAAGAGCGGCCATGCAAAATAGAGGAAAACAGCTTACGTAAGTATGAGGTGGATCTCCATTTACCAATGCGGTTTCCACAGTCCAGCTAATGGGAGTGCATCAAACTAACCTGCACGAACCAATGCCTGCTGATGAGGCGTTCCTGCTACTGATGGTGGAATGTTTTGGTGTCTGTTTCGTTGTTCCTCTGAATGGTTGTCACCTGTCGGTAAGACACACGGAGTAGGCATACCTGAGACACGAATAACGTGCGAACGCCACTGTTAGCACAATAACACCCAAACAGACAACTAATTGGAACATATACAGCCAGCAGTAAATACAGTTGGTAATTATTTTCGTTGCTAAATGAAATAAGAAGTGCAACGGGGAATGGGAACGGTAGCAAACATAAATTCCTAACCTTGACTGTCATTTGCGGCCGAGAATGGTTGCGTGTTGTCACCTGTCAAAGGCACAGCATTTGAAGATGAAGGAACCGCTGTATATGTGGCTGCTGTCGTTCCAGTCTTTGGCATGAACTTGTGCAGACACAACGGGAACTGATGACCATGGCGTCCGTGAGGTGTGTAGGAACTTGGTTGCAGTTGAAAGTGATCGGCACCTAATATACAAACGCGAACATACAGAAAGTTGTGAGTGATATTAAATGTAATACGTTGATCATCGATAACAACCTAAGAGTACCTTCCATGGGTCTTTTGCCTTTATTGCAATTGTTGTGCGTGGTACATAGCAACCAACAGGAACCGTAGGGATATTCCGTATAGCAGGTCCAACCTGAATTGTTTCCGAACCAACGTCGTCCGTGGTGAGGTGAATGGTTCCTGTTGGAAAGTCCGGTACCAACGGTACACGACATACGGCTGCACATAATAGTATAATTCAATACATGAAACAACTTGTAGGACATATTGATCTAAAAGAGTAAGTGATGAAAAGACATGTGATAATAAAAAAGAACATTAATGTTAACCTTTGGATGAAAATAATGGAGAAGGTTGTTGCGCCATAGGCTCTTGAGCTGGCACAGAATAGACGACTCCCATCTCCACGCGAGGCTATTTCGTCTGAACCTGATGCGTGGTTTTGCCACCTTACAACAGGTTTTTACCTCTCGAGGGATCTCAAGAGGCTTACAACCCCACCAGGCAGTGTACCTGACCGATGTAGTATAGTGTAGTGGTAAGTACGGGGGATTGATCGTTCTCCATAGGGAATAGTGTTCGTTAGGTATGAAAAACTACTCTAATAGGTCTAAGGGTGAGAGAAGATTCTTTTTATGTTTTTTTATAATTTTATGAAAGCAAGTAAAATCTCGGGTTTGAAAGAGTGGGCGGAATTAGTTGCTAGTCAACTAACCCAAGTTACTACAAATGCAAATAAAATAAAATAACTGAAAATGAAAAGGTGGTAAAACTTATGTGGAGAGAAATGTGTTTACTTAGATTTCCTTACTCCCTAACTATCTTTTACCGGTTGATTAGTGTGTATTAATTGCGTGGATGACGGGTGTATTCCTTAATACCAATCGTGGGGTGGCGTACGTACTTCCCCAACTCTACAAGCTCCTACTTCACTCCTATGTCGAGCCGGCTAGGAAGCTCCTAACATGGGATCACTAGAATTCGCTTGTGCATTAAATACAACCATAAAAACCTTTAGTACGCATTGGTTCATGTTTCTTAAGACGTTCAAGCAAGTTACCGAATAGGAAGTTAGCCAGTTTTCTTAAGCCTAACATAGATGAACAATCATCCAATACAACTAATAACACACCAATAACCAATAATCAATAGCTAGGTTTCATTAGATCTAAGCAAACACAAGATAAATCTAGCCTAGCATGTTAAACAAAAGACAAGAACAAGATAGAATCAAACAACACATAGACATATTGAATGATTAATTGATAACTTATCTTCAATGTAACATGGAAGATCTCAAGGCAAAAAGCCTTGAAAAAGCTGCTAAAATCGTCTTAGGGTTTTCACACACAAAGTTCCCCAATAAGTTCCACACTAATGACAAAAAATTGCAAAACTATATATAGACTTTCAGATCTGACGGCGTCACGTTATGGAGTGTGACGCCGTCACCTCGCCGCTTTTAGGGTTCCCGGATGGCCTTCTTGACGCCGTCCCTCTTTAGCTCTCCAAAATCCGTTCTGGCTTATCAAGGCTTGACGCCGTCAGATAATGGCTTGACGCCGTCCCTCTTTAAATTAAGCCGTGACGACCTTGATCAGATTAAAGTGTGACGCCGTCAGAATTCCATGCAAATTTCTCTGGCTTATCATGAGTAATTTTCACATCCACCACTTTTGCCAAGCCATGACGCCGTCCAGAACAAATCCTGACGCCGTCAAAGGTAATTTCCAGCATAATTTTGAGACTTTGTCGTTTTCTTCACTTTTATGCTCCAAAAACGTCCAAAATGCCTCCTTTTCCAGATTTCTCCTCAAAAGTACCTAAAATGACAAAAGGAACGATTTAGGGCAATATTTGATCAAATAAATACGATTTAGGGCTTAAATGACCCCTTAAAAGCGGTACACTTTTCGCTTCATCAAATACCCTTACACTTGAGATTTGCTTGTCCTCAAGCAAATGCGCTTTTATTCTAATCAAAATACAAGTTAGGGGTCATTTAATGCTAACATAAAAGTAATTACAACAAATATTCGTTCCACTTTAATCATAATAAGCACAGAGATTACAAACTAGCACCTCACAAGTAGTGTTTAGATACTCACATCTCTCAAGTGTCATCAAAATAAATCTCATAAATGAAAACGGATAATATCTCTCACTACCTGTCATAGCAAATAGATTACCATAGGCTTGGGAAAGGATCAAAAACCTCCTCCACTAGGCGTAAGCACCTAAGATAAACTATCAAAGAGGGCTTTTAAATGGGTTATAACGTTAGGTGTAGGGAAAAGGAAAACACGGTTTTGCTGGATAAAGGATATTTTACTGGTGGCGAGTTAAAGATCTTGATTAATTACATGTACTATACAATGTTGCTAAGCCAAGACTCGACTCGATCTTAAGCTAATGAAAGAAAATAACAAAAACATAAAATAAACATAAAATGAAACGGGATGGTAGTCCGTATGTTTTTTTCTACTTTTCTTTTTCTTTTCTTTTTTTTTTTTTTTTTTTTTTTTTTTTTTTTGCATACACTTTTGCCCTACCATCCAAAATAATACATCATAGGGGCATTGCATTCCCCTTACACTTGAACTTTTACATAACTTTACAAATTACTATTCTAATGACTCGAATTAAGATAATTAAAACACTTTGAGTACTTTTAAAATATTTAGCACATATGGGGGTAATAAATGATGTTCTTCCCCATTACTCCATTACACTAGTACTTTACCCATGAGTCCCAATCGTCCCAAAACAATATGTACAAGGATATGACTCGACTTAGCAACCATGTAATCAATTAGATAATTAACTTGGGTTTAAACAAATGTTGTCACAATAATGCACTAAAGATGAGTGCATACAAGGTAGGCTAAGGCGATTTGGGTGTACATTTAAGTGGGGTGTAACAAATTCTTCCTTTAAGTAAAATGCTTAAAGGTCGAAACGAAAAGATATGCTCTGAGGGGTGTACTAGGGGTATCGTGTACTAAAAATGAGTACAACGCAAAGGGTGTGGGAGAATTACTTGACCAATGTAGCCAATGTAATTATAACAAAAACACAGGTGTAAAACAATGGGTTAATCCTAATACCTCTTATCATGTAGTAAATTTAACTACACGAATGTAGTCTCACTTGTGGCCTTGGAATGGTCCTAACGCAAGTTCTAGAATCTAAGTGCTACGGTACACACATCATAGCATAAATGCTTTTCCTACCAATTCTAGGGGCGAACCTCACATATTTGGGGGTGGAAAATTTTTTTTAGTGGTACGGTTTTTGTGCTAGTCATATAATTCCTATCAATGAGACGCTCATTAAGATCAAAGTTTCACTCCTAAATGTTGTAAAAAAAATTTAAATTTGGCACTAAAATTGCCCTAACAGGTATTTCTCTCAGTTTTATTACACATCTATTATTAAACAAACAAAAATCAAGCGTAATAGCATTCTCTAATCGTACTTTTACCCCCCCCCCCCCTTACACTTAAGATGAACATTGTCCCCAATGTTCAAATAACAAGATGTAAAAGTATAAAGTAAAAGAATGAAATCAAATACTCCCCTGATTCGCTCGGTGGATAATGAAGTAACACGGTTAGATCTTCTTCCAAGGTAATGTTGAAGCTCCATGACTAATGCATCGCCAAAAGCTTGATTCCACATACATTTCCTTGTCCAAAATAACCTGTTAAACCTGAGAAAACAAACACGAAAACCTGCATAACATCGGCGGGATAAATCTATATATAAGGATATAATGCTTGTGGAATGATTATTTTGCAGATTCCTGGAGATTATAAGTTAGAGATTTAATAAAAACTTTTTATGAAAACAAAACTTTAAAAAAAAATTTCAGAAAATTAAACCTGACGCCGTCATGTTGTAAAGCCTGACGCCGTCAGAAATGATCTGACAGAATTCTCATGTTACGTTTCCGGAAAATTTTTGGAAAAACCTATACCTTACTTCCTGGAATTCCTGCAAAACATCATTATGACTCGATACAAGCATTTGACTCAAACAAACACTAATATGTATGTTAATTTAATATTATTACGATTCATGTTCATTTGTGTTCTAATAAACCGATTTAGATTTCCCTTACACTTAACTTTTGCAAAATACCTTTATATGTAGTTAAGACGAAGTTAAAAACAAGATAAAGCATTTTCACAAATTAGTTTTTAACATGAATCAATAATAATAAAACTTAAACACACATACAGAAACAAATAAAATCAAACAAACAAATAAATAAACACACAAAGCAAATAAAACTTGGGTTACCTCCCAAGAAGCGCTTTTCTTTATTAATGAGTCTTGTAGCTAGACTCAAAGTCACGTACATTACGTGACTCCATCATTGGTCACGGTTTCTAGGTCATCCTCATGTTCGGTTCTAAATTCCGGCCCTAATTTCAAACAATCCTTGTAGAAACCGAATATCCTTCCCATAACATAGTCTACTCCTTTACTTCTATCTCTATCATTCCTATAGTAGACTGCTTGCTTAAGCTCCTTCTCAACATTTGACAAGTGTTGGAATTGTTCTATCTTATATGGCATTTGGTAGTTTACCTCATCGGTCTCATCCTTTAATCTAACTATCCCTAAGGAAGGTTCATAAGTCATTCTAGAGACCTCAACAAATGGTTTTCCAAAAACCACTTGAGTTAAGGATGCATCGACTATTGGGCGGATATCTTCTACAATTACAAAGTCGGTGACATAGGTGAAGTTTCCTACATAAACCAGTAATCCCTTAACTCTTCCCGTGAAGTTACTCATCCAACCCTTGTCAGGGAACATCCTATACCCAAGTTGATTTTTCATTATCAAGTTGTAGTGGGCTCTAGTCATGATGTTTATGGGTGATCTAAGGTCGATGTAGGCTTTCCACACATGCAAATGTCCGATGTTGCATGGTATGTTGAGATTAGAAGGGTCGCCTATTTCTATGATTGGTCTACCTAGGAAGTATGGTGTCTCGGGGTCATCGAATAAGTTAGTATGATATGCGCGCTCTTCCTTAGTGGGTAGCCTATTGAAGTAGTCCTAATCATCATCTACTTCTTCAATCTCACTTGTCCTAACTTCCTTATCAACCTCGACTTTCTTAACCTCATCCTCAGGTTCACTATTATCCTCATTCCTATCAATTGGTTTGATAGTGACAATGTTGACGAAGTGGACGTGTTTGGATGAAGAGGGGTCTTTTACTTGGGGTCCGCTATTTATGTTCCTAGCGTCCTTATGTGGAGGTGATAACACTTGGTTATTGAGAGCTTTCAATAAGTTTTCAATTTTATTGGTCATCTCCATTTGTTGTTGATTGAATTTGGATTCAAACTTAGCTATACGCGCTTCTTGAGATGCCATAAATTGGGACATCAATCCTTCAAAGTTATTGGTACTACCATAATTGTTGGAAGGATTGTTATTGAAAGTACGGTTCGAGTTGGAACCGCTTGATTGGAAACGATTAGGTGGGTTGGAGGAATTGGTTTGTTGTGTGTTTTGGTTTTGTTTCCACCTAAGGTTCGGGTGATTTTTCCATGAGGGGTTGTATGTATCACCGTAGGGGTTTGGCTCGGGTTTGAAAGTGTACCACTTGTCTCCCGCTCCGTCGGTACGCGAGGATGCGTAGTCCGCAAAAGCTTGTTCGGGGAGTTCCATGCAATCATGAGTGTCGTGGGGACCACTACATAATTCACATGAAGAAGTGATTTTGTTCACTTGGCTTGAAGGTTTAGGAGCCTCGTAGGATTTCATGAGAAACTTGACTTGGTCTTCAAGTTCTATGATCCTACGGTCGGAAGTGCTTGAATTGTTCGAAGGCAAAGATATTGCCTTGACCGTTTTATTCAAATCACGGGGGTCATTCCAACTTTAGTTGTCATAAAGAGCAAGATCCTCTAGGAGAGCCCATGATTGTTCCGCACTTAGATCACGTAGCTTACCACCGGCCGATTGGTCAATGGTTTGCCTTGTGTAGAGATTGATATGGTCATAGAAGATTTGGATTTGGAGCCAAAGTTCTATGCCATGGTGAGGGACTTTTTGGAGTAAGTCCTTGAATCGAGTCCATGCCTCGTAGAGGGTTTCGCCTTGACGTTGTTGGAACATCAAGATATCATTCCTTAGCTTGGTAGTTCTTCCCGGTGGGAAAAACTGAGCAAGGAAACGAGTGGTGAGATCATCCCAAGAGGTGATGGATCCTGCGGGTTGACGCTCTAGCCATTGACTAGCTTGGTCCCGCAGAGAGAATTGAAAGAGACGCAATCGGGTCGTCTCTCGAGTGGCTGCACATAATAGCATAATTCAATACAGGAAACAACTTGTAGGACATATTGATCTAAAAGAGTAAGTGATGAAAACACATGTGATAATAAAAAAGAACATTAATGGTAACCTTTGAATGAAAATAATGGAGAAGGCTGTTGCGCCATAGGCTCTTGAGCTGGCACAGAACAGACAACTCCCATCTCCACGCGAGGCTATTCCGTCTGAACCTGATGCGTGGTTTTGCAACCTTACAACAGGTTTTACCTCTCGAGGGATCTCAAGAGGCTTACAACCCCACCAGGCAGTGTACCTGACCGATGTAGTATAGTGTAGTGGTAAGTACGGGGGATTGATCGTTCTCCACAGGGAATAGTGTTCGTTAGGTATGAAAAACTACTCTAATAGGTCTAAGGGTGAGAGAAGATTCTTTTTATGTTTTTTTATAATTTTATGAAAGCAAGTAAAATCTCGGGTTTGAAAGAGTGGGCGGAATTAGTTGCTAGTCAACTAACCCAAGTTACTACAAATGCAAATAAAATAAAATAACTGAAAATGAAAAGGTGGTAAAACTTATGTGGAGAGAAATGTGTTTACTTAGATTTCCTTACTCCCTAACTATCTTTTACCGGTTGATTAGTGTGTATTAATTGCGTGGATGACGGGTGTATTCCTTAATACCAATCGTGGGGTGGCGTACGTACTTCCCCAACTCTACAAGCTCCTACTTCACTCCTATGTCGAGCCGGCTAGGAAGCTCCTAACATGGGATCACTAGAATTCGCTTGTGCATTAAATACAACCATAAAAACCTTTAGTACGCATTGGTTCATGTTTCTTAAGACGTTCAAGCAAGTTACCGAATAGGAAGTTAGCCAGTTTTCTTAAGCCTAACATAGATGAACAATCATCCAATACAACTAATAACACACCAATAACCAATAATCAATAGCTAGGTTTCATTAGATCTAAGCAAACACAAGATAAATCTAGCCTATCATGTTAAACAAAAGACAAGAACAAGATAGAATCAAACAACACATAGACATATTGAATGATTAATTGATAACTTATCTTCAATGTAACATGGAAGATCTCAAGGCAAAAAGCCTTGAAAAAGCTGCTAAAATCGTCTTAGGGTTTTCACACACAAAGTTCCCCAATAAGTTCCACACTAATGACAAAAAATTGCAAAACTATATATAGACTTTCAGATCTGACGGCGTCACGTTATGGAGTGTGACGCCGTCACCTCGCCGCTTTTAGGGTTCCCGGATGGCCTTCTTGACGCCGTCCCTCTTTAGCTCTCCAAAATCCGTTCTGGCTTATCAAGGCTTGACGCCGTTAGATAATGGCTTGACGCCGTCCCTCTTTAAATTAAGCCGTGACGACCTTGATCAGATTAAAGTGTGACGCCGTCAGAATTCCATGCAAATTTCTCTGGCTTATCATGAGTAATTTTCACATCCACCACTTTTGCCAAGCCATGACGCCATCCAGAACAAATCCTGACGCCGTCAAAGGTAATTTCCAGCACAATTTTGAGACTTTGTCGTTTTCTTCACTTTTATGCTCCAAAAACGTCCAAAATGCCTCCTTTTCCAGATTTCTCCTCAAAAGTACCTAAAATGACAAAAGGAACGATTTAGGGCAATATTTGATCAAATAAATACGATTTAGGGCTTAAATGACCCCTTAAAAGCGGTACACTTTTCGCTTCATCAGAACCGGCCACCAGGCGCTCGTAGGTTGAATATACCTGCTGTCTAGAAAGTTGCAGACACAATGACACATCAACCAAAAGCGATCAACAGTAACATATACAATTATAATATGTACCTCGTAACAAATAAGGCGGTGGTTTTTCATCGAGTTTTCCACACATGCATGATTATCACGCAGCTTTATATCATAGCAAGATCCTGTGTTGACACAAACAAAAATAGTCTAGATTCAAGCGTGTTACGTGTTGTAGCAGTATAGCAAGACACACGACAATAGCAGAACTGTATTCAGCGCAATGCAATACAAACAAAAAATGCAGATACTTTTACTGACTTAGCAAATATATTACTATATATCCAATCGAAAATGTCACACTAAACAAAACTTATTGTACATATATGATAGGTCTTAAATTATAAATCAGATCAGCCAGTAATAACCACCAGAAGTCTATAAAAAACGTGATCATAATCTTTTTTGAAAATAAGCCACCGATAAGGTTTGTTCATTTCCATGTTGTCATATTAGATTCATCATAAGTCCATCCTAAACTCCTAAGGTTCAAAGAAACACAAACTTCAAAAAGATTATGATATTGGGTGACATGTACAATTAGTTTATAAGTTGAATATAGTATAGATTGTGATTAACTAAGTATGCCCTTATCACCGATCTTTTTTTTGTCAAAAAGGTACAAAGCAAAAAAACATCAGTAACAAAATGAGGTTGATTATGCAACATGACCACATAAAATGATGGAAAAAGCAAGAAAGGACCATGAGAGTGTGACACTACATACCAAACTTTTCGCAGTGGAAGAACTTCTCACGACCTCCAATTCTGCAATGATAAATATTCTATCATCGACCAATTTTAAAGAATTACAATATATAATTTCATAAATATCACTATTCTTAACACTAACCTACGTATTCCACAGTTATTGCAATGAAACTGCTCCTTTGAAATCTGAATCACAACATAACAGGAAGTTAATGTAGTTCTCAAAACTTACGATATGAAGCAAATGAAATGTAAAGTGTGTTTACATCATCTTCGTAGAAGTTGCAAATATCACAAAACTATTCCCCCATTTTAACTCCGCATTTAGTACATATCTGAGCAACCTATCATATCAACATGTAAAGTTGCAACTACATCAACTAAATAAGCAATCAAGCATATATCAGATCGCCTTTTTAAACTTAAGGAAACAAAGCAATATAAATATTTAATAAAATATAGAGATTTTCTATATATACCTGAAAAAGCAGGAGATTGCTTCTTCAGCTTTCATATGTGAGAGGAACCGAAGCAATTCACCGTTCGTAGCCACGGGTCATAATTTGCTCCGTCATGGCTGCAAACCCAATGATTTGCCCCGCCATGATGCGGACGATCACAGCTTCAGTCGAACCTGTTGAGCGCCTCAAAATTCTTATTAAGAGCAAAGTAGTACTGGCTACCGTCATGAAACCTGACTAACGATCCGGCGACGGCTGCAACCACAGCTCTGGTAAAGCCCCCCTGCCAAGATACCGGCATAGGTAAATTAAACCAAGAACAGTACAAATGCAACCATCATTGTATCCTACAAAAGCAACACATAATTGAAGCGTAAGATCCACAATTCTTGCTAGACTGCTATTCACTACATTCAGCTATCAAGAGCTTATTGACAAACTAATGATAAGCTATTTTCAATTGTATACCTTCATACTTATCATACTAAAAACAACCATCCTGACGACATCACCCAATATTGTGGTTTAAGAGTTTAATATATAATTGTTTTTTTACCAATAGCTTCTAACATTTTTTTTTAAAAAAAATATATATAAAGCTCTTAAACCACCATAGACAGTTAAAGACAACCAAACCTGCAGATGTTTTATGGTTGATTTAACATCTAAAAATGCACATAAACGGTAATCTTCAGTTTCTACTAAGCTGCAATCCTCTATATATCCAGAATCAGGGCGTCAATTTCCATGTTTACCATATTCCGTATCAGTGAAAAGTAACCTCTCTGCAAACAATTAGCAAACAAAAACTAACCTGATATCCATATATATCAACTGCATTAACCTAAGCGCCTTTTTCAAGCAAAAGATATGCAACCTGAATGACTCCCTTAACAACACTCCAGTGCAATGTTGTTTGGTCGGTAAGATCCACTACCTTTACATTCGATCCATGCTGCAATATAATTTAAATTAAGTAAATACCACATAACCTTTCCCATAGTAAAAATGTACATTATAACTTATCTTACAGAGTGTACCGAAGCATATTAGCTATACTTACAGGTGGAGCCACCCTTGTTTCTCCATTGTGCGGAGTCCCATTTTTTGGAGTTCTCTGCAAGTTCATCAAAAAACATATTAGGATCTAAGAACATGTCTACGCGAACTTAGGAAAAACCTGCCAGGACCCCTGGATACACTATAAGGTGGTTAAACCTTGTCAACTTTGTGTATATGATAAGTTGTGTTAATGTGATTAAGTGCGCGGAATTCACTCAAACACACTTAGAAGGTTGTGTATGTTATGGAAATGGAATTGTTATGTTTGTTAGTTAGCAATGAACACATAAAGATTATCACCAAACGATTCAATATTATTAATGATAATAATACGAGTGATCTTGAAATATCACTAGGGTTACAACCTTGAATCTTAAGTTTTTACAACTTGTGATGTTTTGTGTTTATTCTAAGTCTTAACAGTTATGAGAGATTCTAAAATAATAACACACTTAGACACTTTACATCTACTTGACTAAGATCTTCTTTTATAGTCCAAGAAGATCTTTACATACTGCTTAAAGTCTAGCCGACTTACTTGGTTAACTTATCTTGAGTGTGTCAGTACATAAGATACAACATGTATCTGTGTACACAACTTGTTAACTAAGCACATGGGGTAAGATATTATCTACCGTATATTTTTGACCAAAATACAAATAATATCTTTTCAATCTTATCCACTCAGCAGCAGAATGTTCACTAGCAGCAGCAATGAGTTATCGCTAGCAGCAGGAACAAGTATAATAGCAGCAGGATCAACAGCAGCAGAATGCTAAGCCTAGCAGCAGAATCATTTATCGCTAGCAGCAGAATCAAATGTTCTAGCAGCAAGAACAACATTAACAGCAGGAACCAAATGCACTAGCAGCAGAATCACACTTAGAGTATTTCTTTGATTAGAACCCGATATTTAACTTCTTGAATATTTAATTCCCAACAATCCTCCCCTAAACATGTGAATCCATTTCAACATGTTTCTGAATTAAATCATGGATTGTGAAGATCTTTCAAACACTTCTGTTCTTCAAGATTGAATATCTTCTCAGTAATTCATCTGCTTTGTTCTTTGACTTTAACAATATCAACACATTGCTCCAATCTTGGACTAAAAGATGGTGCAATTTCCTTGGATGGAGGAATTATAAGAGGCAATGATGTTGTGTATCTTGGATGCTTGTTTCAACAAGTGAAATCATCTATCAGCATGCCTTTGCAAGTGAAATTGAAACTTTTCTTCGTTTGACCTAGATAGAACTTTCTCCTTTGGAATGTTCTTGTCATTTTCAACCTCCATGTCATCATCTTGTATGCTCTTGTCTTCTCTTTCCTTTTATTGGATTATCTTCCTTTTTCTGGGCTATTATTTCCTCCCCTGAGATTGTTACCTCCCCTGAGATACAAATAACTTTTGTTTCCTCCCCTTGTTTGGAAGATCTCACTATGTACCAAAATATATCTTTCCTTATCATCTTATCCATCATTTAGAACTTGTTGTCAGACAATATTGTACATGAAGCCATCAATTCCTTAAGAGTTTAAGTTACTGCCCTCATCACTTCTAGGTGTGTTAACTCCTATGAGAGGTGATTCATTGGACATTTGATTCATGATCCATCAATGGATGGTTTTTGTGAATCTCTTGAAAATCCTTGTTTAAAAAATTATTTGACTCGGCAGTATGTTCATGATTTTAGAATTGAAAAATCATACTGCTTTCAACCATTTTGAAGGGATCAAGTGTATAACAGACACTTAATCAAAATTTCTGTTTAAAGCAACCTTTGGTTGTGTGAGAACCAATGTTTTTCAGTTATAAATAACTGCCTGTGTAAAGATAAACCTATTCAAAAGGCTTTCTTGACAGGGTTTCCAGCTCATAGTAATTGTTACCTCTAACACAAGTGTTAGATTCACTTTTACTAGCTGTTCTTTCTATCAGATATCCTCAGACTTGCACATTATACTTAAAAGTATAAAATGATAGAAAGTGAGTTGCATCAGTTACTATCTGATCAACTAAGTCATCAATTCAATGTGAAATATCATAACTAGGTTTCAAGAAAGTAGTTTTAAGGAGTTTTAAATTCCCAAACTCAGTCCATCATAAACCTATTATGGCAGCAGCCAATATCAGCATTGTGTTGCTTCTATTTCACTTGAAATTTCCTTTGTGTTCACATATTCATACCTGAAATTGTTAGTCTAAAACCAAAAGAACAAAGTACAAAGTACTTGTCTTGCATTAGAATAATCATAAGACCAACTGTATGAATAACACATCTTAAATTTGTACTAACAGCACAAACTTTTTGTAATAACAGCAGTATTAGATAAATCCAGCAGCAGTAACAAAAATTTATTTACAAAAACACATTATATTGAAAATTCAAAGATTTAGCATTCCAATACTTGCTACCAAGTACTGAAACCTTGAAACATCAAAAGCTTTTGTTAGCAGATCTGCAAAGTTATGTTCTGAAGCAATTTTAAGAACTTGAATTAACCTTTTCTCATTGCAGTCTCTTATAAAGTGATGTCTAATTTCAATGTGTTTTGTTTTAGAATGTTGCACTGGATTTTTAATAATACAAATTGTACTACTATTATCAATATGAATAACAGTGTTTAAGAAATTGTACCCATAATCAAGAAGTTGGTTTTGAAGCCATAGAACTTGACTAGAGCAACTTGTAGCAACTATATATTCAGCTTCAATTGTTGAATTTGCCACACTTGTTTGCTTCTTACACTGCCATGAGACAAGTCTACACCCAAGGAATTGACATCCTCCAATTGTTGACTTTCTGTCCAAGCTAGCACCAGCATAATCACTATCCGAATATGCTACCAAGTCAAAAGGAGATTCTCTAGAATACCATATACCCAACCTTGGTTGACCTTTGAGATATCTAAAAATTCTCTTGACTGCAGTTAAATGAGAAACCTTTGGAGTAACTTGAAATCTTGCACAAACACAAACAGGGAACATGATATCAGGTCTAGATGATGTAAGGTACATCAAAGAGCCTATCATTGATCTGTAAGTGTGTACATCTACACTCTCTCCATCTTCATCTTTCAGAAGGTGCTTCTCAGAGTCCATTGGTGTGCATGCTATTTTTGAATCAGCAAATTGAAATTTTCTAAGTATCTCTGCAACATATTTGTCTTGACTAATAAATATGCCTTCAGATGATTGCTTAACTTGCAAACCCAAAAAGAATGTAAGTTCCCCTATGGAACTCATCTGAAACTTATCTTTCATAAGCTTCTCAAATTCTAAACACATATCTTTCCTAGTAGATCCAAAGATAATGTCATCCACATACACCTTTACTAACAGAAGATCCTTCTTGTGCTGTTTGATGAAAAGTGTCTGATCAATCTTTCCTCTTTGAAATCCATTTTCTAATAGGTAGGAAGCTAGTGTTGCATACCAAGCTCTTGGTGCCTGATGAAGGCCATATAGAGCTTTCACTACTCTGTACACTTTGTTTGGATGTAATGGGTCAATGAAGCCTGGAGGTTGTGAAACATACACCTCTTCTTCAATTTTACCATATAAAAATGCACTCTTGACGTCCATTTGGTAGACTGTGAAGCCTAAAAATGAAGCATAAGCTAAGAAAAGCCTAATTGCCTCAATTCTTGCTACAGGAGCATAAACCTCATCATAGTCTATTCCTTCTTCTTGTGTGTACCCTTGCGCTACTAATCTAGCCTTATTCTTAATCACTATTCCTCTTTCATCCATTTTGTTCTTAAAAACCCATCTAGTGCCAATTACCTTCACACCTGTAGGTAAATCAACTAGCACCCATACCTTCTGAATCTTGAACTGAAGAAGCTCTTCTTGCATAGCCTCTAACCAGCTTGAATCATCTAGGGCTTTCAAAATGGTCTTTGGTTCAGCTTGTGAGAGAAAACATACAAACAAGCAAGAGTTTGAAAGCTCATGCTGTTTTGAAGCATAAAGGGCATCAAGAAGCCCTTGTTGGTCTGAATTCATCAATTGATGTCTTGTCTTCACACCTGATTGTACATCTCCAATCACATTATCTAGGGAGTGAACTTTGTGAATTCTTGTTTGTGGAGTAGAAGGAACTTGATAATTTGATGGAAGATTGTTGAAATCCACCTCATTATCTGAGAATTCTGCTTCTTTTGTTTCTGAAGGGCCAGCAGTAGAGTCAGATGGCCGAACAGCAGAATCAGTAAGATTAGCAGTAGAATCACCAGCAGAAACAGATACACTACCAGCAGCAACAGAAATGCTACCAGCAGAAACATTTTTTTGTTCCTGAGTTCCATCTTCTTTGCTTTCATCTTCAACACCTTCTTTAGCTTTGCCAGAAGAAGATTCATCAGTTGTTGAAGTTGATTCCACAATTGTACTTGACCATATTGGCATTATCACATCATTTTGATCTTTCTCTAACTCTGCCTCATTTGTTGTATTAGAACCTGCAAAATCATTAGTTTCTGCAACAAAAGGCACATAATTCATTGAATTTGTTAGATACTCTAGATAAAATAACCATTTTGGTCCTTGACCTTCTACATTGGATTTGTTTTCTAAAAACTCCACATGTAGATTTTCCTCTACAATTTCTGTTCTTGTGTTGTAAACTCTAAATGCTTTGCTATGAAGAGAATATCCAACAAAGAATCCTTCATCTGCTTTACCATCAAATTTTCCTAAATGGTCTAAGGTATTGAGAATTGTCACATGACATCCAAAAGGTCTAAGAAATCCTATTGCAGGAGTTCTACCTCTAAAAAGTTCATATGATGTCTTATTGTGAGGTTGCACAACTAAAACTCTATTTTGAACATAGCAAGCAGTGTTGACTGCTTCAGCCCAAAAGGTTATTGGTAGCTTAGAATCAGCTAACATTGTTCTAGCAGCTTCAATTAGTGTTCTATTCTTTCTTTCAGCTACTCCATTCTGTTGTGGAGCTCTAGCAACACTAAATTCTCTTCTAATACACTACTAGAAAAATAGCCTTTAATGACTCCTAAATTATGACACACACATTTTATTGACAAGCAAAAGTGTGAGTCATAAAAAAACTGTCATAACTTGTACAATTTGAAGGACTTATGACACGCAATTATTAGAGTCATAAAAAAATGTACTGGAACACGGGATACACTTTCTTTCCGTGTCATCCCTAAGTGTCGTCTTATTCTTTTTGTTTCCCGCTATTGACAAAAGCTTATTTCCCCCCCCCCCCCAAAAAAAAACCTAAGTCCTTCAAAATCCCCAAAAAAAAACCCCAATTATAAGTTTACTAGGGTTAGCTATTCTTCTCTCCCAATCCAGCCGCCCACCTTCACCACATTTTTCCGGCCATATTTCTCTGGCATCTCCACCATCTCCGGCGACCTCATCACAGCCGTCATTAAACACCATCAACCTCTCACCATCACAACCCCTCGCCTCTTCTCTCTTTCTTGAAGATGCCGGCCATATTTCTCCGGCATCTCCACCATCTCTGTTTTTATTGAAGATAAGTATAGATCGAAGATGGCTTCAGATCGAGTCACCACGCCATCATACTGCCGTCATCACCCTCTCCGTCTTTTTCTATTTTGTTCGTCCTTGTGGTATAGTGAAATCAGTACATTTCTTTTATTAATTACTAACCGATTTTATTTATTGTTACTAGTGTTTTCGTGGATTCAAATGAGTTAAAACATACTGATAACAAGATTTAAAAACGTGTTTTGAAACCGATTCGTGTGGTAAGAAAAAACTGGTTATGGTGTTACTCGAATTCTTTTGGTCACTTGTTATGCGATGAACCCATAAGGGTTCGGATTTGAAGTTGTTTGCCGCTTGCATTTCGATAGATTGAGGTGTTAGTAGTAAGTTTGGTTACGGGTCGAGTCTTTTTTTTTGTGTCGGTTCGGTTAGCAAGACACCACATAGGTGTTGTAGTCATTTACAGTGAGATTGGAACAATTATTTGGGTGGAGTCATGACTGTTTGGTCCGTTTGATTTGTTGCCTTTCGACAAGGGTTCTAGCCGAGACCCCTTGGTCTCGGCGTGGTAAGTTTATTTTTATTGTTGTTATTGTGATAAGGTTGGACATGGATTCGGATTGGTTGATTGTGGTTATAACAACAAAAATCAGGGTGTGTTTGTTGAGCTTATTTACCAGTTATCGCAGCCCACTCCATTAGGGTGCGTTTTTGCTTCTGTTAAACTGTCAACGAAGAGGGTGTGGGTTGGTGTGTGTTTCGACCAAGCGTAGCAGCCAAAAGGGTGTTTGTTTGGTCCTAATTCTTGGCTAAGAACAGCCCAACGAGGGGTGTTGTTGGCTGAGAAACCAGCCCCAATCGAGGGCGATCGTTGGCTGCAACAACAGCCCCAAGTGGGGTGCGTTGCTGCTGTTTTTACTGCACAACAGGGGGTGTTAAATTGCTGCAACACAGCCCAATAGGGGGTGTTTGTGGCTGCAAAATAGCCCCAACGGGGGGTGTTTGGTCGTCGTTTTATAGGCCAACATGAGGTGTATTTATCTACTGATTTTGTGCATAAATAGAGGTACATTTATTTGGGTATTTGCTGCTGAAAATCAGCATGTTTAAGTGTTTATTTGTTGAAACGCAGCCCCCAAAACGGGTGTTTGGATCTGCATATTGTCCGCCCAACATGGGCGTTTGTACCCACTTATTTTAGCCCCAACATGGGTGCGTTTACTTGCTTAATTTATGCACACAAGGGGTGCGTTAATTACTAGAACAACCCTATATAAGTTGTTTGACATAGTTTGGTTTTTGCTTTGTTGTAGAAGACATTGGGTGTTGGGCGTGCTAAACATGAAAACATCTACTTGCTATTATCTTCATTCCCTAAAGACTAGCAGCGTCAACTTGCAGTTTAATCAAATAGATGATGCGTAAGTAATAAATTTATCTTATCTTTAAGCATCTTATATCCGTAAATACTTGCAGCGTCAACTTGCAGTTTAACCAACCAGTTTTGCCACCTCTATCTGACTTTAAGTAAAGGCAATTTATCTGCAATGACTTAAATTTTCACCTGGGGCTGTCTTATTAAGGTAAAATGAGGTCCCTGCTAGTTATAGAAAACAGGAACACTCATATATAGTTTTATATATGCTTAATTGCTTGTCTAGCTTCATTTTGATACAATCGGTCTTTTGTCTTGATATATGAGCTGCAGACTATGATGAAGCTCTATGTCAACAAATAAAAGTTTAGTTTTTCAACCCCAATTTCGTGTTTTCTTGTGTAGTGTCCGTTGCAGCCCGGATCCACTGAATGTGGTTATTATGTGTTAAAGTTTACGAAGGAGATAGTTGAGAAAGGAGTTCAAGTACTTGAATATGACAATGTAAGTCTATATAGCATCCCAATCAGTGGGAATTCCTTCCATTATTCCAGCCTTCTGTTTTTTTTATAATATATATGCATGTCTGGAATGGGAATTCCTTTCATTATTCGAGCCTTCTGTTTTTTTTTTAAATATATATGCATGTCTCCTTTTTAATCATGTATTGTATTTGTAAATATATATATATGTCTCCTTTTTAATCATGTATTGTATTTGTCAGATCGGGGAAGGTAACAAAGAATACACGGATGATGATTTGGATGAAATTCGTGAAGAATGGGCAAATTATGTTGCAAACTTCATTTTCCGGGCTTGATAACTATGTAATTTAGCGGTTTATGAATGTAATTAACTTATGGTTAATTTTAGATTTGGATGATTTAGCGGTTTATGACAATTTTAGAATTGTAGTTGTATGAAACGCATTGTTTTGATATATATGAAATGCGTTTTTTTTTTTTTTTTTTTGTTGCTATTTGTGTATTTTTTTTGTGTTATGACATTACTGTTATTTAATGTCTGGAAATTAATAATTTTATAAAAATTAAAAAAAAAATGAATTTGACACGCAAAATAGGGGTCATAAATCATAAAATGTTTGTCGTAAAAGGAAGTCATAAACGCGTGTCATAAATTCATGACGCGCCCAAGGCGTGTCATATTGCTTTATGATAGGTGGATCAATGACACCAAAAGGCGTGTCATCTGACCCCTTTAATGACACCAAATCGGCGTCATTAAAGGCATTTTTTCTAGTAGTGATACCTTTTTGTTTGTAGAAGTCATCCATAATTCTATTCTTAAACTCTGTCCCATTATCACATCTAATGACTTTTACTTTCTTGCTTACTTGGTTTTCTATCTGTGTAATGAAATCCTTAAGGATGCTTGATGTCTCATCCTTAGTAGCTAAAAAGAAAACCCATGTAAATCTGCTATAGTCATCAGTTATAACAAGACAATATCTCTTATGCATTATGATCATTACTGAAACAGGTCCAAATAAGTCCATATGTAGCATAAACAAAGATTGATTGATAGAGTTAAAAATCTTGGGCTTACAAGTGGCTTTGTGTTGTTTGCCTTTTAGACAAGCAATGCATGTTTGATCATTTTCAAATCTTTTGTGAGGTAAACCTCTTACCAAACCATTCTTAACAATTTTATTTATGGTTTTGAAGTTAATATGACCAAGCCTTCTATGCCATTTCATTGATTCATCCAATGTGGCCTTTGCAACAAGACAAGTTAAATTCTTTTTAGGAACAATGTTCTTCATGTCTACACTGTACATATTGCCCTTTCTAGGAATTCTAAGAAGTACTTGACTTTCATCAGGCATCTTAAAATCAGGAGAAAGTACAAGACATTCAGTCTCACAGAAAAGAACATTATTCTTTTTGTCACACATTTGTGAGACACTAAAAAGATTATAATTTAGCTCTTTTACATAGAACACATCTTCAAAATCAAAATTTCCGGTTTTGATTGTACCTTTACCAGAAATTTTGCCACGAACACCCCCTCCAAAGGTAACATATCCTCCATTGAATGATTGAAAATCTAAAAGATAAGACATGTTGCCTGTCATGTGCCTTGAACATCCACTATCTGAGAATCCTTGATCTTCTTGATGATCAATTGAATGTTCCTGCACACAAAAAAGAGTGTTAGTTTCTTTTGGGGATCCAAGCCATTACTGACTTGGATCTGCCTCTTGCATCAATGTAATTTAATCTTTTAAGGATAGTTGATGCAATATTGGATTTAAGAATCCAACATGCTGAGGCCTTAACAGCATTTGCCCTGTTTCCCTTAGCAGCAGGAACTGATTTCTTAGCAGCAGAACTGCTAGCTTTTTAGTTCTACCCTTTGGTTTCCAAACTTGTTTTTGGACCACTGCCTTTGTTTGAATGGGCCTTAGAACAGTTGTTGGTGCATGTTTGAAAGTTGTTTTTGCACCCTTAGCTGTTGATTTTGGGTTAATAGTCATAAATGGTCGAGCAGCAGAATGAACTTGTTTAGCAGCAGGAACCATATGTCTAGCAGCAGGATCTGAGTTTGAGCCAGACTTGTTTTTTACTACTCTGGGGTTTGTTTTCTTAGAACTCAAGTGAAAGTGAGATTTAGGTGTTTGCCTTTTGTGGTTCACTCTATGGTTTTCATACCCAGATACCCATTGGTTGCAGAAAGCTGCAAGATGGTCAAAACTACGACATGTGTAACAAGCTTTGTTATAAAAAGCAAAGTCATCACCTAATTGGTTAGACTTGAGGTTGTTCCAATTCCTTTGGTTACCTCTGGGCTTGTTGGTGGTTCTATATTGTTTACAATATCTAACTGGTTGCCTAACATGTTTAACATTGTTCTTAGGCCTGTTAGTATTATGATTGACTATCTTAGGAACACTTGTTCCAACTTTCTTAACCACTTCAGGTTTAGACCTAACCTGTTCATCTTCATCATCACTATCAGTTGTACAATCCTCAACAACTATAGCATCTCCTTTCTTAACAAAGGACACCTTGTCCTGATAAAGTAAAGTTTTATCTAAACTTTTACTTATCTTTTCTACCTTAAGGCTCTTACTAGCCTTAGAACCATATTCCATGATTGGTTCTTGAAACTCAGCTAAACCTGTGTGTGCTAGGTCAACACCTGGAGGTGAATGAACACCTCTGTATGGTGGAGGGACAGATTTATAACCTAAACCTGAATTAGCTTTATCAATTACTTGAGCTTCCCAAATTTTATTCATTCCTTCTGAGGCATGAGCTAAAGCATCTATAGTTATCTTAACATTTTCAGTTTTATTATTTGCTTCAGCTAACTGTTTACTTTGATCACTAAGTAATTCATCTCTAAATGCTATTCCTCTTTTTAAAGCATTTAAGTCATCAGTAAACGTAGATTCATTCTTTTGAAAATGTTGGATTTGTTTTTCTAGAACTCCTACACATCTCTTATGATTAGCTAAATTATGAAGGGCATCAATTAACTCTTCTCTAAAAGCATCAAATCTCTTTTTAATGTCTTCATAATTTTTAAGATTAGGACATGAATTAGTACAAGTAGGAATGGCATCTACCTCTGAATCAGAAGAGGCAATTAGAGCAAATTCATTGGCCATAAGAGCAGCATTTGGTGGTGCTTCCTCTTCAACAGCCATAGAGCTCCAATCATATCCAATACCATCAATAGCCAGCATAGCCTTTGGCTCTTCCACCAGTACTTCCTTCTTCCTCTCTTGCTTATACCATGTGTTCCTATTATCCTGCTTCCTTGGGCTTCTACATTCTTTAGCAAAGTGTCCCAACCTATGACAGTTAAAACATTCCACTTTCTTCTTATCAAACCCAGCAGTATCATTACCATTTATGGTAATTTGCTTTCCAGTTTTTTGCCAAAACTTCTTAGCCCTCATGCTAAGTAAAGCAACTTGCCACTTAATATCCATCTCTTCCAAATCATCACCATCTACCTGTTCAAGGTCTTCATGATTTAGAGGAGAACCACTAGATTGACTGGTTATAAAGGCATAAAATGTTGGATCTCCAAGTCCAGCAACATCCTTTTGTAAACTAGCAGAAGGACCACCATAAGTAGCATTAGAAACACTTTCAACTTCATCTACCTCTTCTGAATGACTAACACTGGGAGTTGACAAAAGTGCCACATTTCCAGAACTAGTACCATGATTTCTACCCCTCTTTAGACTTTGTTCAACAATTTTAAAGTTGTTGAACAAATCATTAAGTTTTATTGTTTCAATTTCTGGTTTGTTCATCCAGACAATAACATGAGTATGGAATTCATCAGGTAGACTTTTCAAGAACTTCATGTTGAGATCTTCCTTCTCTGTCTCAACACCCAACACAGCTAACTGACTGACAAGCTTGTGTAATCTTGAAAACAGCTTATCAAGAGACTCATTACTAAAAGCAGTAAAGTTTTCAAATTGTTGCTTTAGCAATGTCTTCTGTGTCTTTTTGGTAGTTTCATTACCACCAAACCATGCACAAATCTCTTCAAAAAGAGTTTTTGCATCAAGATATTTGCTAAAAGATAGCATCTGCTCACCAGGAATGGTCATAAGCAACAAGTTTCTTGCTTTCTGATCATTTCTTTTTTGTATCTTTTCTTCATTTGAAACTGGTCCAGTATTTCTTTTTCTAACTGTTTTCCCTTCAACAAGAACATCTGAATAGCCTAGAGTGAAGGAATCACCATACTGAATTATATCCCAAAGAGCATAATCTTGAACCATAAAATATTGCTCAACTCTCATCCTCCATAACTCAAACTCATTCTGTTTGATCATGGGCAACTTTGCAGCAACATTGGTTTGAACATCTTGTACATCCATTTCTGATTCTTCTAAAAACAACAATATCAGCCTTGCTCTGATACCACTTTCCAGGACCCCTGGATTCACTATAAGGTGGTTAAACCTTGTCAACTTTGTGTATATGATATGTTGTGTTAATGTGATTAAGTGCGCGGAATTCACTCAAACACACTTAGAAGGTTGTGTATGTTATGGAAATGGAATGGTTATGTTTGTTAGTTAGCAATGAACACATAAAGATTATCACCAAACGATTCAATATTATTAATGATAATAATACGAGTGATCTTGAAATATCACTAGGGTTACAACCTTGAATCTTAAGTTTTTACAACTTGTGATGTTTTGTGTTTATTCTAAGTCTTAACAGTTATGAGAGATTCTAAAATAATAACACACTTAGACACTTTACATCTACTTGACTAAGATCTTCTTTTATAGTCCAAGAAGATCTTTACATATTGCTTAAAGTCTAGCCGACTTACTTGGTTAACTTATCTTGAGTGTGTCAGTACATAAGATACAACATGTATCTGTGTACACAACTTGTTAACTAAGCACATGGGGTAAGATATTATCTACCGTATATTGTTGACCAAAATACAAATAATATCTTTTCAATCTTATCCACTCAGCAGCAGAATGTTCACTAGCAGCAGCAATGAGTTATCGCTAGCAGCAGGAACAAGTATAATAGCATCAGGATCAACAGCAGCAGAATGCTAAGCCTAGCAGCAGAATCATTTATCGCTAGCAGCAGAATCAAATGTTCTAGCAGCAGGAACAACATTAACAGCAGGAACCAAATGCACTAGCAGCAGAATCACACTTAGAGTATTTCTTTGATTAGAACCTGATATTTAACTTCTTGAATATTTAATTCCCAACAAAACCATTTTCTTATAGTACGATATAAGTTAAATCCGAACTTAGGAAAAAACAGAACTCGCCAAATAAATGGGTTTATAGACAACCTTTTCCAAGTAATCAAAACATAGAAACCGAAACCCCTAATTTTTTGTTAACAGTTTCAGTAAATATTTTTGTCGGAAAATGTATTATGGAAAACACCTGTATTCGTCTTGTTCCATCGTTAGTAACTTTAAGGATTACAACTTCCCTTCCTGAATTAAGCAATATATGGCCATTTCGAATGATTAGTTCGGCAGGAATCTTACCATGTTCTATAACGGGAAACTTTTCAAGTGAAGGGACTGCAGAAGCAAGAAATACCAATTAGCGTCATCAAAGAAAAAATAAAAGGTATCTAAGATATCTAATAAGCAAGGGCACAGCTGTTACATAGCTTTTGATATCGGCACATTAGCCCTCTTGAAACCGCTGGTTTCTGCTACAATGCTCAACAGCAATCACAATGGTTGGTGCAAGATTCTTTGGGAATACCTGCAGCCAGGTTGAAAAAACTCGTGATCATAAGCACTTCAGAACTTAGTAAAATATTTTTTAAACATTCAAATTACACCAGAAACACCTATAGATTCAACATCAGATACATTTGAAAAACATGTTTTTAACAATAACGTACTAAGAGGGTGTTCATAGTTGCTTATTTTTTCTACTTATTTTGGAGCGAAACTGCTTATAAGGCTTGTCTTACTCTTTCGTGCATTTTTTATCTTTTCGTCACATTCTTGCACATAATAAGCAAATCCAAACACTAATTCCTAAACTACTTATCTCTATGTCACTTTTCTACTTATAAGCGCATAAACTAAACATCGTATACATAAAGAAAACATTTTTACATCTTAATTCAGTTAAGAAAACCTGTTACTACGGAAATGACACAAAAGGAGAATCCCTAGGCAATTTCTTGAACACAACTTGCAACCTGAAAATTATAAGAAAATAATCAAACCATAGATAGATTAGTCATAAAAAAAATCCTTTAAACACATAATCAAAATGTAAAAACTCAAAAAAAACCCAATCAATTTTCTTTAAGGTCGGATAAAAAAAAAAACGACGACTATACCACTGTCGTTATTTTGACCACCTGTAAACCGCCGCTGTTTATCATCAAAAACCCACAAATCATATCAATAATCAACACAAAAAAACCAAGAAACTCCAACAACAATCAGACCACATACCTTTTTTATTTGCGTAGCTGTCTTCTACTACCCCGATCATGACCCAAATCAAGAGCACCTCTACGACATAATTTTTATCACTGTTCGAAGATCGAGAAGCTTCAGTATAACACCAAAAATGGATCAGCTTCAAATGGACAGCACCAGTAAGAGTATAGATGGATTAAGGTGCGAAGATCTGGAAGTGTGTGTATACCGACATTGACTATTGGTGTGCAAAGATCTGGAAGTGTGTGTATCCAGAAGCGTATGGAACATGTTACAGCTAATACCCGTGTTTGGGCTAAAAAGAAGGCAAGTGGGCTGGAAAAAAAACGCGAGAGTCCAAAACGACAGTACTGTAGTCGTTTTCAAACGCTCTATTATATTATATATAATATGTCTAATGCTATCATTGAAGCAATTATGGGAACCATCACTTCTATCCTTGAAGACCCAAAAATGTTTCTCGTTCTCCTGTAGTTCGCAGGTTTTGATCAATGTCCCCTCTAAGGTCAATGGACTAATACTCCGAATCAAGCTTGTATTGTCTTTTTTGAACTTCCTTTCTTTTAGCATCTTGCTAATTTTATGTATTTGGTTTGTAGTCAACAAAATCATGTGACAAATTTTATTTGGGCAAATGTTAAAAAAATGCATCGAACTTGACACTTTTTATCATTGTATGGTGCCAACTTTTTTTTGTCTCATTGTATCCATAAATTTTTGATTTCGTGTCATTGTGGGTACTATGTCCACTTTGTCATATGCCATCGTGTCCATTGTGACACCTAAGCTGCCGTCGTGTCAAGGCCAACTATTTTTTTTTCATTGTATGCATCGAACTTGACATTTTTTGTTACTGTATGTATCCACGTCAGCTAAATGTCACATCATTAGTCCTTTATACTAACGGCCATTAGTAAATAACTTACAATCCGTTTTCCTACGTTTTCGTCCAATTTCATACGTTTTCGTCTGTTTTTTTACGTTGTCGTCTGTTTTTACACGTTTTCGTCCGTTTTCTAACGTTTTCATCCGTTTTTATACGTTTTCTTATGTTTTTACACATTTTCGTCCGTTTTCTTACGTTTTCGTCAGTTTTTACACGTTTTTGTCCGTTTTTACACATTTTCATTCGTTTTTTACACGTTTTTGTCTGTTTTTACACGTTTTCTTACGTTTTTACACGTTTTCGTCCGTTTTTGCACGTTTTTATACATTTTCGTCCATTTTTACACGTTTTTACACGGTTTCGTCCGTTTTCGTCAGTTTTACACGTTTTTGTCCGTTTTTACACGTTTTCGTCCGTTTTTACACGTTTTCATACGTTTTTATATGTTTTCGTCAAATTTTTTCATTCTGTCCGTTTTCTTACGTTTTTATCAGTTTTTACATGTTTTTGTTCGTTTTTGTCCGTTTTTATACGTTTTCGCCCATATTCGTCCATTTTTATACGTTTTCGTCCGTATTAAAACACAAAAACATAGACGAAAATGGGCGAAAACGTATAAAAACGATCGAAAACGTGTAAAAACGGATGAAAACGTATAAAAACGGACAAAAACGTGTAAAAACGGATGAAAACGTAAGAAAACGGACGAAATGAAAAAAAACGTACGAAAACGTGTAAAAACCGATGAAAACGTATAACGTGTAAAAACCAAAGATAACGTAAGAAAACGGACGAAAACGTGTAAAAACCGACGAAAACGTGTAAACGGACGAAAACGTATAACGTGTAAGAAAACGGACGAAAACGTAAGAAAACGGACGAAAACGTATAACGTGTAAAAACCGACGAAAACGTGTAAGAACCGACGAAAACGTATAAAAACGTATAAAAAGGACGAAAACGTATAAAAACGGACGAAAAAACGTGTAAAAACGGACGAAAACATATAAAACATATAAAAATGGATGAAAATGGGCGAAAACGTATAAAAACGATCGAAAACGTGTAAAAACGGACGAAAACATACAAAAACGGACAAAAACGTTTAAAAACGGACGAAAACGGACAAAAACGTGTAAAAACGGACGAGAATGTGTAAAACAGACGATAATGTAAAAAAAGGGACGAAAACGTATGTTAATGGACGAAAACGTATGAAAATGGACGAAAACGTAGGAAAACGGAATTGTAAGTTATTTACTAACGGCCGTTAGTATAAATGACTAATGATGCGACGTTTAGCTGACGTGGATACATACAATAACAGAAAATGTCAAGTTCGATGCATACAATGAAAAAAAATTAGTTGGCTTTAACACGCTGGCAGCTTAGGTGTCACAATGGACACGCTGGCATATGACAAGGTGGACATAGTACCCACAATGACACAAAATCAAAAGTTTATATATACAATGAGACCACAAAAAGTTGGCACCATACAATGATAAAAAGTGTCAAATTTGATGCATTTTTTTAGCATTTGCCTATTTTATTTTCAATATAATTAGGTTTTTTTTTTTTTTTTTTTTTTTTTTAGGTTTTTTTTATAATAACATAATTAGTTTAGGATTAGAATATTAAAACGAAAATACTTTACATCTCCCGTTGTCGTGTCGTCACATTATTTATAAAGTGATATATACTTTTTGCTGTTCATAATTTAAAAAGAGAAGTCTGGGATGTCAACATATTTCAACATTGAGCTTTTCAATGATGGGTGATTTTCAAACGAAACCATTATAAATCAATACTTTATGTGTAAAGGGTGTTTAGCATAATAAAAGAACACTAATGTTTAGCCTAATAAGAATCCAATTGGTGCACCCATTATTTAAAAAATCTAAATTGTACACACAAAACTAGTGATAGTTTAGCATGTCATTTTGAGAGCGTTTTGGCTGTTTCTGTGCGTATGCATGTGAGTATGTCATGTTTGTATTCATAGATAGATCGGGTAGCGAATGTGTGCTATTTTTTTTTTTTTTACCTTTTTATTATTATTATTTTTAATGGCCTTCAAACTAAAAGTAACTAAATTCAATTGCAAATTGAAAAGGGCTAGTGTCATTTATTAAACTAGAAGAATATCCGCCCAAAAATATCCGCTCAAAGCGATTGTGTATAGTGGAAAATAAGTATATTTGCGAACTTGTGTTTTTGGGTGACCTTGATCAACTTACGAGTTAAATATGTAGTCATTGGGAGGAAAAAAAATTATGAGTTACAAACGAAAAATGATAAAAGTTTGAGGATTAAATAATATTTAAAATATTAATTTAGTAGTGTATATTGTTATCATTTTTAATCAAGAATATTTTAGTAATTGAATTTTTTTAAATGAGGTAAATGATTTATAAATAGTATAGATAACATATAAGTACAAAACGAATCACACGCATTATTCATTAACTACCAAATCCGATGCACAAAGGAATGCTTTTTTTTTTGTATATTTTTTTACCGAAAGGTATAAAGATCAAACCACCACTTTTTCATCTTTCTATATTTTAGTCACACTTTATCATTTACACTCCTATCATATCAAAAATACTTTATCCAGTTTTCCAGATTACACATATCTATTTGTCTTATAATTAAATACATAAATACATTTACGTTATACTAATAATTTTTGGGTTAATACATTCGGAGGTTACTAAAGTTTGCCAAAAATTTGAAAAAAGTTACTAAAGTTTTTTTTGGTTGAATTAGCTTACTATAGTTTCCCACTTGGTCGTTTTTCCTCTAGCCAAGTTTTTTTCACTAGTTTCCCAGTTCTTTTATTGAATTTTTGGGAAACTATAGTAACTTAATTCAAATTTTTGGGAAACTATAGTAACTTAATTCAAATTTTTGGCAAACTACAGTAACCTAATTCAACAAAAAAAAACTTTAGTAACTTTTTTCAAATTTTTGGCAAACTTTAGTAACCTCCCCCATAATTTTTTCATTACATGTCTAAAAGCATAACTTTATTAACTCGTTATATTTAAAGTGCATACGATTAATGAAAATAATGTTTACTTAATATTAAAATCAAAATGTTACAATTTATTACTTATATTATTTGATCGTTTTATATGCAATATTTTTATAGCATCTCGAATGCAATGGAATTTATCAAGTCCATACCATTAACACATTAATTATCTTTTTATAAAATACTACTCGTATAAACTTACTCTTCCAATGCTAAGAACTTCATCAAATTTATAAAAATCACCATTGACATTTTTTGCATCATGTAATCGGTTAATGTTGTAATTGGACCCACTGAATTTTTTTTACAAATCTTCATTGGAGATGCTCATCTATAGTTGAGAATATAATATCAAATGATGTGACACAAAAAAAGTCTTTACTTTATACAATTAATTTCAGATTTTTGTTGTTTATGTAAAAAATTTGTAATGTATGAAATTTGAGAAATCTAAATTATTTTGTAATACAATGAAGATAACACTAGCAAATTAAAAAAAACGGACCGATTCAAATAAAAAACCAGGATTCGAAAACTAATTGTCACATTTTAGATACTAATACAAAGTAAACAACAAGATAAAAACTTACATTTAATAAGTAAATTGAAAGACTCAAATTGAGCATACATGATTAAAAATCAATCATGTTTTCGGTATTGTTCTTGTTGTTATAATTGTTATTCGATTTATTTGATACTTAAATCGTCATTTAAAAAGTGAAACCTACACTCGAGCTTAATTAGGTTTCGAATGTACTTGGAAAAAACCTTAACTTGGATTATTTTTTTCTAACGTCCAACCAAACTAATGTTTTATTGTACTATATATACACTTATGAACCACAAAATAATGTTCATAAGCTTTATTAATGGCTTACATACAAAGTCTTTAACTTTAACCCAAAGTTAAACTGAAAAATATAGGGTTGAGAGTCAAAACTTAAAAGTGAAACTTGAAATATTGCATTCATATGTCATGATACAGGTATAAATTAATATGTATCATAACACTTCAATAAGTACTAAAAGGTTTAATTTCACATAATTAATCATAATTACATTCATATCACTTATAACAGTTGCAACGTGCGGATTTTATATTCCTCTATATATGAAATCAGCCCAAAAGAAGAAAATTAATCTATATATTTAGCAAACAAAGCTATTAACTAAATTTTAGGGCTTCAAAATAACTCTCAGAAATGTTAGATAATAAAGGCCTATTGGCCCGACACGATGGTTTAGGCACGTTTAGCATTTAGGGTTTAGGTCTATTAAATTTCTATTTATTGCTATGTAAGTTCAGGTGTTCATTGAATCTGATAATACAATTTTCATTTTCCCTCTGATTTCTACATGGTATCAGAACTACTATCTTGATCACATATCGAATTTTAAAGTTGGTTCTTGGTTGCTGCTAAACCTTACCAAGGTCAAAGGAAAAAAAGAGACAAGAAAATCCAGTAACCACAATATTTGATCGAGAAGGCAGTTCGGTAATCCAAAAGCATGTTTGATTGGCCAAATCTCATTGGATCTTATAATTAAAGTATGAGCACATGATTTTTTGATTAGTAAAAGAAAGTTTGTGGGTCTATTGTTAATTTTGAACAACATGAGATTTTGAGTTGTATTATGCTCCCTGTTCGTACTTAGTATCATGGTTACGATTGGAAGAAACTATATGAGATTAATTATTTGAATTTTGGTTATGTTTGGCATACTAGTTTTTAGAGGTTTGTTTGAAGTTGAAGGTATGGTGGTTCCGTTCATAGTAGTACTGGTATTTGCATCAGTTATGTGTAGCATCTCGGCATCAACAACATGTTTTGGTTCTTCCTGGTTTTGACCTAACTGCATTTTGTTACTTTTGGCTTTGCATCTGTCTGATTTCATCTGATTTAGTTTGGTTCTGCATATTTCTGAATTCTACCCTGAATATGGTTCTGTTATGATTCTCTATGTGTCTGGTTCTGTCTGCTTGAATCTGCTCTCTCTGCACTTGTCAACCTGAAATAGGGCTGAGCACAAAACCGAGAAAACCGATCCGAACCGGAAACCAAGTCGAACCGGACCGAACCGACCATATTCGGTTCTATATATTAACGGTTTTCGGTTTCGGTTTGGTTTGACCCAAAACCGACAAAAAACACACCTAAACCATATAAACCGAACGAACCGACACAAAACCGAACCGAACCGACCATATTCGGTTCGGTTTCGGTGCTATATATTAGTGGTTTTCGGTCTCGGGTCGGTTTGGTTTTCGTCGGTTCGGTTCAGTTTTGAAACGATGCTCAGCCCTACCTGATTCTGCTATGTTTGCACATGTCTGCCTGAATCTGCTCTGCATCTGCCTGTCTAAATCTGCATCTGTCAGTCTCAATCTGCTCTGTCTGCCTAAATCTACTCTCGTCTATCTCCGTAATTATGTTGCTCTGCTCTGATTTTGGTTTTGCAATGACTTTGATCCTTCTGCTTTAGATATGACTATTGTCGCCTTATTACATTTTGGATTGCATCAGATTGAGACTCCGTCTAGCAATGAGTTTGCACTATAGGACACTCCGCTTTTCATTTTTTTTCAGTTTTAATTTATCATCAGTTTGACAAACTCTCAATGTTTATCGCTGCAGAATTGCGAGTTTGATAGAGGATGTTAGATAATAAAGGTCTATCGGCCCAACACGATGTTTTAGGCATGTTTAGCATTTAGGGTTTAGGTCTGTTTAGTTTCTATTTATTGTTATGTAACTTCAGTTGTTCATTGAATCTGATAATATAATTGTCATTTTCCCTCTGATCACTACAAGAAAAGGGGGGTTTTTAGGACCTTTCTGTAGGACCATTTTTTGAATGGGGTCCCAAAAAACGTTTTATAGGACCAATTAAATTTTGAGTCATATTATAGTGCCTTTACATAGGACACTTTATGCGTGGATCCTATGAAGCTAATTTACATGACACTTTTTTAGTATGGTTTCATTATGATATAACATAATAGGACATTTGATATAAAGGTCTTATTATATTACTTCTTATAGGACGCTTCTTTAGTATGGTCTCATTATGATATAACATAATAGGACATTTCATATAAATGTCCTATCAAATTACATCTTATAGGACGCTTCTTCGTTTGGTCTTATTAGATTATAATTCAATATGACACTTAGTATATGGGTCCTATCAGATCTAATTTTATAAGACGCTTATTCAGCTAGGTATTATTATCATTTAACATAAAAGGTATTTGAACACACAATCTTTACAACTCAATGTTTTACTTGTTGCTTATTTTATGTGTGTTAATAAGTTTATGGTCACATATGTTCTATGAGAAATATACATATGTATGAACCTCTTGGACCATGCCCCTCAATATGGTCCATCAAATTATGTTGCATCAGTTTATTTTATTAAACTCACTTGGCTGGATGTCTTGGATTTTTGCAAAAGTCAAACAATAATTAGCCTTAACGAGTGAGTGTATCCGCGCGTTGCGGCGGGTTTTTTTTGGTAAATATTTTATAGGTTAAAAAGTTTTTTTTTTCTTTTTTTTTTTATTACCGTAAGGGACTAATTTTAAAATTGATATATAAATCGAGGGACTATTGTTGTTAAAAATTTGTACTTAAACATTCCTTGAGGTGCCATTAAAGACTAACGTTGCAATGAATCAATAAACTCAGGGACCAAAAAATAAAATTAGAAAAGAAAAAAAAAAGAAAAAAATTTGTTGCGCGAGCACTGTTACTGTAGCCGCACTGTGTTACTATTCATCGTGCACTCTTTTATTGTGCGGTACTATTTTACTATTCATCGATATTGTAGCTTGTAATTAACTCCTCCAACCAATAGAATTTTGCCACTTGTCCCGACGAACCAATAGGAGGCCGAATTAGATTGTTAACCACTCTTTAATGATCTTGCTGTGAACCCCGCTCCCCAGTGAGTTTTAGTATATATATATATATATATATATATATATAATTTATACTATTATATAAATCATTTAAGTTGTGGTGTCTATAAATAATTATGATAAGGAGATCCAATCATATAGTGACATGTGTCACTTCTCAATTAAAATATCATCATTATTTTTAAATTGAAATATCTTTTTATCTATTTATTATTTTATGATCTAATTTCACCATATTTTCTAAAATTTTGTTCTCTTTAATTCAATGTCCATTTTGATAATGTATAGGGCAGAATCTTCCCTATGGAAGCAAGTAATACTTTGGCCGTTCACAGAATGTGAGTCTCAGCCGAGACGGAGCATTTGAAGGAAACAAATTCGGACGAGGAATAAAGTGAATCTGAAACCGGAAGGTAAGACCGACGACCAAGACAAATACATAAGCCTTAACCAAGAACTCCTTCACCACGTCCCCCTAAAAATGAGTAAGCTCCAAGTCACGAATCACATGATTTACTCGGAGAAGAAAAGAATATATTATGGGAAAGGAGTGCGGACCAAATATTTCCATATATTGTTAAAAATACCGGGCCCAACGACAACTCCCAAAGGTAGATGAAAGCCACATGTGCAAACAAGATAGCTCGGATATCAAGGGTTAAGGTACCAGGCTCGAGGCAGTCACGCTATTGTCCGCTAGACATTAGCGAAATCCGTTACCCGTGATCCGGGGAAAACGACAAAACCCTTGCACTATAAATATCAAGCGCTAAATCATTTAAACTCAGGTTTTTGTCATATACACTTGAAGTATACTCTCTAAACTCTTTATTCCTCACAAACATGGGTTATGCTACACAAAAGTTACTAAAGTATACCAGAAATTTGTCCTAAGGAAATATAGTTTCATTTCGTTCAACCAGTTTACCCATGTATACGGGTTGGTTAAATATGTTACTGAACTTTGTAAATGATGATATTGGTTACTTTTTTAGTACAAAAAGGTCCTTGCCGTATACATGGGTAACCTGGTTGAATGAAATGAAACTATATTTCCTTAGGACAAATTTCTGGTAAACTTTAGAAAGTTTTGTATACAATAACCCTCACAAACATATACTTACTTTCACACATGAGGTTAATCATGGGATTCCTCTCTCACGGTGAGACTAATGGTGCTTTTTCTTAGCAAATACATACTCGTGAATCCCAACCATCCTCAAGAAACAAGTGGTGTCTCTTAGTCGATTGTTGGTAGTAAAATAATAATGCTAAAATCTGTATTATCAAGTGGCGCCATCTGTGGGACCCAAACACAATTGCTTCCTAAGAACATGAAAAATGCAAGGTCAAGAATGCCACATGGATTACAATCCAGGAGTGTATTCTCAAGACTGGTCCCAGGTCCCGCAACTCACATGGAAAGTGGGCCAGATCCTCATCACCAGTTTTTCTCGGTCCGAAAGTGTCTTCTCCCATTCAGGAACCAAAAGACAAGAACACCGAAGGAGGGAAGCACGAAACATTGATTAATCGTGAGCTTTATACTCAAACATTGATTAGGTTTGCCTATAAACATATTTTTTATTTTAAAAATTTTCAAACAAGTCAAGTCAGAGCTAAAATCTAACATTTGGAATAACTATCAAGCCTCGCGTTAAAAATATATCCCAAGATTTGTTTTTAATATTACCTAATCTTTTTCATTTTTTTTTCTTTTTTAGGTATTCATCCCAATCCACATCCATATTTCAATCCCAATTTATTAAACTATAACTCGTATGATGTTGTTGTCATCTCGAATGATGGCGAAGACTTATTAATGTCAATTGATAAACATAACACGTAACCACAATATCTCTATAACTATTTGTTGCTATAAAATCTCGTCGCAATGCACGGATACAAATTTAGTTTAGACATGTATTAGTATGTTGAGTTTGAAAAATGTGACAGGGTCAACATAAGGGCTTATAATGTAAATTACAATACTTAGTAACTCACCAAAATTGGGGGGAATATCAACCCGCCAATTAAATTAGGGAAATTAGAACCTGCTCTTCTAAGAGCATACTGATTTTTGGCGCTGCGAAATTCAAGCTCCACGTTCTTCATACCCCTTTATTTTATCTAAGGAAAAATGATTTGTATGCCTAAAATCTAGACCTAAAATTAAACCTAAAGATGTGAATAAAAAACGGTTTGGGGTCCAGAAGTTGAACCTCATATTGAAGCTAGGGTTTCACTTTGTCTTCAAAATTCGAAGGTAAACTTTTCTTTTTCGAGTTTATATTCTTAGTATAACCTTGTTTACTTTGTAATCTTTGTCAATTTGTTATGAATTGAGTTCATCAGGCATGTGAATTTGTGTTGGTGTGTGAAATTGAATTAAAGAATTATTGTTTGATTGGTATTACTACTAGTAGTAATCTCAATTACTAGTAGTAATCTCAGTAATTGTATTTGTAAGTTTCGTTATATGCACAAATGAAATGTTTTGAATTGACATCTAACATCTATATAACCCATTGTCGTATAAGTAATCCGAATTATTAGTTTATATTTTGGTACAGTAAAGGGACAAGTCATATTAATTAGAATTTAAATCATGGTATTAATTAGCTTCACTGTATGCTACAACCAAATTTGGTATAGAACAAAACAATATCCTTAATAGATGTCACAATATCTCATGATACCCTCTGTTGTTACCAGCCCTTGGAACAAAAACAACTTCACTATATGCTTATGCTACAACCATTTGAACCAATTGTTACCAATCCTTGCCGACTCGGGTATATACCCTCTTTACCAGCCCTTTGAAGAAAATCTCTCATGTGACCCGCACTAATAAATATCTTCTAAGTGTTCTTCATTTACTCGTTTTTTGTTGATAAATTTGTTTGTATTGTTATACCTTCTCTCTTGATGGTGTTTTTTGGTAGCTTGGTGTTGCCTAATGTGGAGTTAAACATTGGCTTCATGTTTGGTGACAGTAAGTTACTAGTGGGATGATCGCTTTACACTTCTCATGTTAGTGTGTTTGAAGTTGTCATATGCGATCGAGCAAGTAGGGTCATTTCTTGTTTTCATTTAGCCCTTATGAGTTAGTGTCGAGGCCTTGTAAATTTTTCCTTGTATTTTGTCTTGTGTGCCTTTTTTTCTGGAAAAAAAGTTACTAATGTTTTGTTGTCTTTTCATCTGTATGTTATAACTTAGGAATGCCGTCAAGGAGGTCTAATGGAGTTAGCACAAGAGGTCGTAACAATAGCCAACAAGTTGAAGTTGTGATTGAAGTAGGATCTGACCAACCTAACAATGCTCAAGGTATGCAGTTTTTATGCTTGTTTAATTGGTTCACTATAGTTCCTTAGGTTGTTGACAAATTTTTAATTTCAAGTTCTGTTTACTCTTTGCAGTTCCAGGGAATGCGCGGAAAAGAGTTAAGACCAACTCATATGCCAAAAGTTTGGACCATAACTGAAGAGGATCGTATTAGTGTTCACTTTAATGAATATGGGCAACCCGTTGACAAGAAAGCAACCAGCACGTTGACCCATTTCATAGGATCGCTTGCAAGGAGTGGAAAGTATTGCAAGCTTCACAAACCATGGAATAAAGTTAAGGATGCCAAGAAACAAATCTTGCTAGACACTGTGAATGTATGTCAGAAATAATTACATATTAAACTGATTAAGATAAATATTTCTTCATGTGACCACATTTTTTTTTCAGGACAAATTTGATCTCCCCCCAGGTTCTGATGACTGGGTTTTTAAATCTTTTGGGAGGAAAGTGAAAAATTTGAGGGCAAGAGTTAAAAAGGACTACTATGATCTGACTTTGCCATTTCATGAACAAATTACCTTCAAGCCAAAACGAGTGCTCGCGTCTCAGTGGAAGAGACTCGTCAAGTCTTGGAATAAAGGAAAATCTAAGGTATGGAATAATTTTTGAGCTTCAATAATAAATGTTGATTTTTGGTTAAACTCATTTTTTTTTACTTCAGCGACTAAGTGACAAAAATAAGGCCATACATTTGTCCATACATTTGTACAATGTTGTAGGGGTGAGCATCGGGACGAATCCCGACCCGTCCCGACCCGTCCCGACTAATCCCGATACCGACTACGGGGAAAAACCCAAACCGACTCCCTACCCGATAATGGTCCCGACTCGTCCCGAATCCCGATAATGGTCCCGAATCGTCCCGAATCTTGATTTTGGCTGTGTTTTCTCGGGACCGTCCCGACTCCCGACCCGTCCCGAATCCCGATTACCAGGAAAACGCAAACCGACTCCCGACCCGATTACAGTCGGATCGGTATCGGGAAGGGAGTCGGGTGTCGGGATCGGGACGGGGAGTCGGGTGTCGGTCGGGATTGCTCACCCCTACAATGTTGTCATCAAGGATAAACTCTTGCAGATTGCATCTACAGATGCTGCTTCTGTTGATGTTGTTTTGATCTTGTTGAGCATATGTACTTTTTTTTTGGGCTATTGGGAATTAACACTTGTTTGCATATATACTCTTTTTTGGTTGTTGAAACAGGTAATCTTGGGACGTGAACCAACTAGAAAGGAGCTGTTTCGTGCTTGCTTTTCTAAAGACGGGATTACACAAAATGTAGAAGCTGCAAATGCCATTGTATGTACTACATCTATATGTTCATATATCTTGAATTATTATCATTTCTTGCAAGTTAAGTAGTTTTAAGGTATCATATTTAACATATTTGGTACTTTTTATCAGGAACAAATGGAAGAATTGACTTCTCAACTTTTAGAACATGAATTGGATGAGCCCAGACCTCAAGATATATATTCTAAAGTAATAGGTAACAATAAGAATGGAACCGCAGAGATGTATGGGCTAGGTGTTCGCGCTTCTGATGTTTGGGGTGTGGTTCCAAGTTGTTCTGCTCGTCGTAGAGATAAGCTACAGTGGAAGTCTACTTCTGAATGACTAAGTGCTGAATTGGCTCGGTTTAAAGCAAGGGAAGCACAAAGGCGAGGGTCGAGTGATAATGATTCTAATGGTACGAATGTTCCCCATACATCACCACAGGGCCTCATTGTTTGCCAATGAACCTCAACCTTTACGAGTATGTGTTTATGTTAATGAAAATTTTGCGCTCTTACTAGTTAAACTATGACACCTATTTATGCAAATTATAATTGTAGGTTGGACTTCAAGTTTACCTTAAGAGCATTTCGAACTCTGAGATTGTAGCAAAGGGATGGATAAGGAGTTTGGATCCGGATGCGGTAGTTGGGAGTGAAGAGATTGGACCAAATTGGAGCGAGGTAAATGTTCAGGTTGCTATAAAAAAAGATGAATATTTGGTGAGGAAGTATGGATTGTTTATTACAGTTCAAGATGCTATTGGCGCACCAGTTGCTTGGCCTTGCTCTCTTGTTTCGGTATGCTACCATGTTATACTTGTTATTATATGACCTATTATTTAGACTAAACTTTATTACACTGTATTAAATATGAGTTGCTTATTTGTAGGTGGTGAGTGAGGAAGATGGATGATGGATGATGGCTTAAAGGACCAGTTTCTAGTTTTCCTTTGGTTACATATGCTACTGCTTTGTTTTTCCTTATTTTCAGTTATTGTCTCCTAATGGCTCAAGACTATCTCTACTTGTTCATGCTACTTTTATTTCCTCGTATTTATGTTGAATTTTGTAAGACTTTAATCTTTGGATGTTATAATAACTTGGTTGAAAACTTCTCTTATGGAAATGAAATGTTTTCTTAATTGAATTGTATTCCTTCTGGGTACTTGCTTCAAATTTAGTTTAGTTGATTGTTTTGTGTTTTTGTTTTTGAATTAAGTAGTGTTAAATATGTTGCATAGATACAAAGTGTTTTATGATGTCACTTATTAGGACAATAATGCTACGTACTAAACATGGGACAAAATGTCTTTTATTATATTAAATTTGGTCCTAACAAAGCAGTTATGTATTAGGACGATTTTCTTAGTACTAAAATAAGACTTTATTCACTAAGTTTTCGTCCTATGAAAATGTGTGTTAGGACTCGTGAAAGTGTCTCAAAATATAACAAATGGGTAAGCACATATTAGAACACCAGATAGCATCCTATAATGCGGTCTATTAGGACAACATTTTGGTCGCATAAACATTTTTATGGGACCAAAGAATTAGTGTTAAAAGGTTCAAGTTTATTAGGACATTAATAAATGTCCTAAATATCTATTACAACCCCTTCCTATGGGACACTTTTATATTGGTCCTATTAGGTTAAAGGTCCTATAAACTAATTTTATAGGACACTAATAGGCGTCCTATAAGCCCCGTTTTCTTGTAGTGTTTTCCCTCCGATTTCTATAAGAAAGATGTTGACATCCAGAAATACGGCAATCTAACTAAACAAGTTAACTTTACAATTTAAGAATGGGTTAATGACATCTAATAGTAACGAACTTTCTCAAATGTTCACATACCAGTTATGAACCAAATAAAATATCACAATACCCATCAAACTTTCAAATTTTAGCTCGATATCATACTTTTGCTTACGTGGCATGACCGGCAACCGGCTACACCGGTTAAATTGCATATGTGGATTTTTTTAATTTACTTTTTAAGTTAATTACGTGAAATTAGCTGTTTCAAAATACCCATCAAACTTTGCTAGATGTTCACTTATCAGACATGAACCAAATCTGACGTGGAACATAACGGTACAAATTTATGACGTAGCATGTACATTTGTCGATGACGTGGATTTTGGAGGCGAAAAACGGGTTTTTTTTTATATCAACACAAAACAAACAAAGTTTGATTGATATTATGGTATTTTATTGAGTTTATAACTGATATATAAACATTTGAGAAAGTTCGTTGCTATTATATATCATTAACCCTTTAAGAATCAATGAGTCAAACAACATGAAAAACGGATACACTTTTTTACAAAATCTTTCTACTTGTACCCATATTCATGTAACCGTGACATTTGAAACAATTGACCGTAGGATAAGAAAAAAGTAAATCGATTGATAAACACAAGTCACATTTAGTGAGTAGAATACTAATATAAGAGAATTTAACATTTTCGTATTTCTCACTGGCATAAGCTCAATCTCTAATGCCACCTTACTTAATTAAAATAAGTTTGCAAAAATCGTCATTGTGGTTTGGCCAAATTGCACGTTTGGTCCCTGTGATTCATTAAGTGCAAAAATGGTTCGGATTTGGCACTATTTGATGCACTTTTAGTCCCCCATGTTAACCGGAGTTAAGTGAGTTCCGTTAGCACTTACACGTTAGCCCTTAAGGCTAACAATCGTTTCAGCGCCCGTCCTTTACACTAACGGCCAAACCACAAGGACTATTTTTGCAATTTACTCTTTTTTTTTTCGATTTTTTTTTGAAAAACATTTTTCGTATATAAAAGGTTTTTCGTACATAAAAACATATAAAAAGTATATAAAAAGGTTTTTCGTATATAAAAAATGTTTTTTGTATATAAAACTTTTTTTTTTATATAAAACTTTTTTTATATAAAAATATTTTTATATAAAAAAGTTTTTATATAAAAATGTTTTTTATATAAAAAGTTTTTATATAAAAATGTTTTTTATATAAAAATAAAAAAGTTTTTATATAAAAATGTTTTTTTATATAAAAACGTTTTATATAAAAAACTTTTTTCATATATAAAAACTTTTTTATAATTTTTTTTTATATAAAAAACTTTTTTCATATATAAAATTTTTTTTATCAACTTTTTTTTATATAAAAAACTTTTTTCGTATATATTTGTTATATAAAAAAGTTTTATATAAAAACTTTTTTCGGACGAAAAAAATTTTCAAAAAAAAAAAATGGAAAAAAAAAGTGTAAATTGCAAAAATAGTCCTTGTAATTTGGCCGTTAGTTTAAAGGACGGGCGCTGCAACGATTGTTAGACTTAAGGGCTAACGTGTAAGTGCTAACGGAACTCACTTAACGCAGGTTAATATAAGGGATCAAAAGTGCATGAAACAATGCCAAATCCGGACCATTTTTGCACTTAATGAATCACAGGGATCAAACGTGCAATTTGGCCAAACCACAAGGACGATTTTTGCAATTTACTCTTAAATTAAGTTTGTAGACAACTACAATCAATTAAGCTAACTGTACTATATTCGGCAGCTATATATCTTTGTTGTTGTTTAATATACGTATGGTATACCATTTTGTTGAATTAGAAAGATATTGGTTAACTGTTTTGATAATTGTATTATTGTACTACAAGTTTAAGATTCTGAGAGAACTTGTGAGAACAAATATATGAGAATTAATTTTAAACTTGTGGACTTTAATTGTGATATGGGACGCCTACTATCGCTATGCAGTGGGAATAATAACAATAGTTTTATCATATAATATTCCTTACGTATAGTATATGTTTGAAACTTTTTCAAATTATCTTGGTATCAAATTCAAGGTTTATATACGATTTATTATCCAATTGATGATATGATAATCTAAGTAATGGCAAGAAATGTGATGTTTACGTGTTATTAGATTGGTGAATATCCTAAATATATATGTTACTACTACGTAAAACTTTAATACATTTATAAATCAGTATTATGAACAATGACATTTTTGTTTCTAACTAATACAATTCCTGAATTGCAGTCCCTTTTTAAATAGATGATATGATATACTCAATGTTGTCATTAGCGGTACCATAAGATGAATGAGATGCTCCGGCCTGCTCCGGCCTCAATTTAGAGGTTGCGGGTTTATGTCCTTCATTCCAAAATAAAATATCATATTAGTTTGATTTTTCAATTTAATTGGGGTTACAACTTCTTGTCGGTCAGTAATCGGTCTCAAGCGGTCACAAATTGCAACAACGAATTTTTGTTGCATTTACACTGTTGCGTAGCAGTGCTTTGACTGATTGATAACCAGTTTGGTGGGAGTTAGCTTATATCCGTTTACCATCATTTCAACGAACCTATTCAAATGAGCATCGTTAGAGTTTATGGATAATTATTAATATTCGTATGTTCAGTTTCGAACACGAGACTTCGGGATTGCACACATTACGTATGAGTCTCAATGATGTGAATAATTAAATATAATTTTATGTTTTAATTATTCATTTCACAAATAAACACTTAACGGTAGTTAGTATTTAACGGGGTTAGGTTAACGGTCGTTAAATATTAACTACAAGGACTAGAGATGAAATTAGGAGCTAAGAAGGATCTAGAACTCCTCTAGAACCTTATGGCCGGCCTTATGATGATTTAAGGAAGGTTTTACCCTAGCTTGGTGGACAAGTTTAGTTGCCTATAAATACAATCCCTTGTATTCATTGTTCACTAATCTTTATTCCCTAGCAAACCTAATTTCTCTCTTCTCCTTCCTCTTTGTTTTGGCCGATCGTCCCCTTCCCTAAACCCTTAGGGAAAATCGATCAATCTATAACAATAAGTATTGGGTTTGTTTGTGATCAAGAACCTAGCTTTTCACATTGAGACGCTAATAATACGTGTGTACAAGAACGGAGTACAAGCTTCCTTTAGCTTCTTGTTCTTGCTAGGAATAAAAAAGGTACGCATCACTTTTAATTTAGTTAATTAATTACTTAACGCATAAAATTGAACCTATGTACATGTTTTTAATAATTCTAGGGCTTAAGATTTATGAAAACCCTAATTTATATAAGTTGGTCGATTACCAACTATTATTTTTTTAGGGTTTATGTATTGTTAAAATCTTGTAGAAAACCATAGGATTGCATGCAATTTTATGTGAAAATTAATGAGTACCTTAGTGATGTCATTAATTTAGTATGCGTACATGATTGACTTGATGATATGTGTTTACATGATTATAAGTGCAATATGGGGATTCATAACAAAAACATGCATGTTTTGTCATGAAAATTGAGTACTACATGTTTTTAAAATAAATCTAAAATTAGGGAAGACTCTAAGTATATATATTAATAAATCGGTTATGTGTTATGTGGTATTTAATTATTTAAAACTTACGCGGCCAAGTTATTTGGCGTCTGTGGTCAATTGGGCACAATGAGCTCGAAAACCAATGAGAGTTTTAATAATTAAATACATTAAAAATCCACATAGAAATTATTAATAGGATTTATCAAAAGGTTTGCATGTGGCTATATGATATTGTTAATGATCATATATATGTTATTAAGTGTTTGTTTGTTTTTTTTTTTTTTTTTTAATTACTTGATCTTTGTGTTTTAATTATGATGGATTGGAAACATCAAAGAGGGTAATTTTTTGAATAAAAATAAATGAACCTAATAACTATGAAACCTTTGTGGTAAAATTATTTATTGCCAAGTCTTATGTGCCGATAGTGGTTCGCTTCGCACGGTAATTTGCTCCCAGGCGAGACTAGCAATTTAATAATTTACTACATAAATGTTTTAAGCTTTAAATCATAAAGTTTTTAATTGATTGATGCGACTGTACAAAAGTGGTCGAAGCGGCGGACCTAATATTGACAAACTATAAAGTGGGTATAAGGAGGCTTGACATTAAATTGTCATCCGAAAGGGGCGCGTTTTTAATTAGCTTCGGCGGACGTTTGCCCCTCCGCTCGCCTGTGCGTCAATATTAGACTTACCAAGTACACCATGATAAACTACGAAGCATCTTAAGGCAATGTTGTAAGTTTCTCAACGCCATCAATTAAAATTTTGTTGATTTTAAGCTGCGAATTGGTAAATGGTTTTTGTAGAAAACATATGATACAAAGATGAATGCATGACATCTTTGTACATATTTTGATTACACACATCAAAATTATACCCTTAAAATTTAAGTAATATGCCATCCAACTGTAAAGGAAACACCTAAGGTTTCATCCTATATCACTAGCAGCCAAAGCTGAATGTGATGTTCAAAGGGTGGTTGTCTAAGGGTAAATTGAGTACTTTCATTGCTAGCAGCCAAAGCTGATGTGATGAAACGACGTCAATTTACAGTTTTCTAAGTTGGTTAACTTAATTGAGCACTTTCATTACTAGCAGCCAAAGCTGATGTAATGGAACGGCATCAAGGCATAAAGATTTGGGGATGAAACATGCTTACATTTGCAACCGAGGTTGGCATAATATGTAAGTCCCATGATTCTAGAAATTGCAATTGGATATTGGCAATTAGGATAGACCCGTACCTTATTGAGTACTTTCATTGCTAGCAGCCAAAGCTGATGTAATGAAACGACGTCAATTTGGATCATAAATTTTCAATGAAAATTAAATTGTTAAATTTTATTTACCGTGGGTGTTTAATTTTCTTGAAAAGTTATTATCGAAAATACTAAAATTGAATTTTGCAAATTCTTTTAATGTATTAATGCAACGTTAAAACCGTAAACGTGGGACATTCTTTTAGTAGTAAATTGATCTATACCCGTAGGGGTTTTTGGATAGAGTCAATTTTTACTGAAAAGAATAAACCGAGTCTACTTTCCATGTGAAGAGTAAGACTTAATCCTATTCTTTTTCATGAATGAGAAAGGTATAATAGGAAAATTAGAATTGTCTAAATTCTAAGAAATAACTCATGGCGAATTTTTTAAGAAATTGCATGGTTAGGAGTTATTGAAATTAGAAGCTAGACTAATTACCACATAATGGGTAAAAAGCAAACTAGAATGTTTGATCTAGTTGTTGTGCTTTAACCACTTAAAGGTGCTACATACCATGATGGGGATGGTAGACCTTATTGAGGAAGAAATTGCATACCCAATTCTTTCAAGTTAATTGCATTGATGGATATTCCATCATTGACAAAGTAGAATACATTCTTTAAGTACCTTAGTATGTATTACGTAAGGAATTACTCAAAGGTGTAGGAAAGTAAACAGCACGCCATGTGCTTTTACTGGTTATGCAACAATTACAATGTTGTCAAATCCAGTGGGAGCATAGTGTTGTAATTACTGAATAATGAGTTCATGTAGTGATCTTTAATTCAGTGGGAGCTACAAGTCTTGATATCTTGGTAGTAACCCGGATTATCTCTAGAATCTCTTGAGATAAATACTTTCCAATTATAGACACTTGTGGTATTAAGGATAGTCGTGTACGTTTCCTTACTAGACGAGGTAATTCTATATCTACTTATATCTATGACACAATCATATTGATCAAATAAGCAAACTATTGATGTGTTGTTTATTTGATACGTGATGTTGTTCCATGCACAAGTGGGAGAAATCTTTATTGTGTGCAAGCAACAACATAAAGAAATATGATTTAAAGGTTTCTCTTGACTATAAGGTAAGAGACCAATGTTCTAATGTGTTTTAAACACATTCTAATAATAGAACACTTGGAGTTAATATCTACTTTCATTACTAGATATTAATGACAAGGTAAATTACATACTTTTATTATCAGCAGCCTCAGCTGATGTAATGAAACTATGTTAATTTACAAGTTTCTAAATTAGATAACTATTAGAACAAGTGTCAATATGATAATAAGACTACTTCTAATGTGAATATTTATGTATTGTTGTAATGACATAAATAAATGAAGTAATCTTATACTACTTCAAATTTGAATGTTTATGTATTCTTGGAATGACATAAATATATGAAGTAAATAAATTAACTTGAAATAATATTGAAACCAAGTTGTGGTGTTCATAATTACTTTAGTTATGCATATTTATACTTTAGTATAAAGATATAAATATGAAGTCTTTTATTGTTATAAGACTTATAATAAAGTAAAACGTTAACTTGTCATGTTTTTAATTAAGACATATACAAGAAGTCATTGAGTTGATCAATGATCTATAACGTACATTGGGATTATAACAACTATGTCTTTTTGGTAAGACATAGACATGAAGTGATTTGATAAGAATTACTTATGTTATAAAGCATGCAATTGGCTTGGAAAATCTATTTGTAACACCCCAACCCGGCAAGGGTAGAAGTGTCACGTAAATGGTGACATATCAAAGGCAAGCATAACATACGACTTACATAATACAAATGGTTTACAATGTTACAAAGGAAAATATACCAAATCTACGAAGTCATACATAAATGAATACTAAAACTAAGGTATCGTCTTCATAAGCTAATCTCTCATCCCAAAGCAAACCCAAGCTCCTGGCTTCCTACTAAAACCTGCCGCAGGAAAAGAAATGCGGCTGAGCTTAAAAAGCCCAGTGAACAGATATATAATAAACGGAAACAAAATCAAATGGAAATGAACAGACATATCATAATGAATGAGATATAGGAAAAAGGAAATAAAGAGTAAGGTTTAGGACAGTAATCCACCACGAGCCCATATCATAACATATCATATCATATCATATCATAATCATATAGAGGGGATACCTCTCAAATAAGCCGATAATATGAGGGGTGTCCTCATGTACCAGTTGGAGTGATCAGCTCCCAAGGGTGTGAAAGGAGTGGATTGCACCCAGCCCCAGTCACCATATCATATCATATCAAAGCATATCATATCAGAACATATCTAGGATGCATCCATACGCCCCCCAAACAAATCATATTGGCCATAAACAAATCATAGTGAGCTCATATCATATCATAATGGGGACGGTGTGGCTAATCACTCGAACCACACACGAGTCATGCCATTGGTGCATCAATGACACGGCCATGTTACCTTCATGGCTAGGAAACATATTTTGGCTCGTAGTATCAAACTGGGGTCAAAGGTTAAGGTTCATATCAAAACAAAGGTTCATATAGTCAAGGCATAGTCCAAATGTCAAGGTTCATATCAAGGTTCATATCAAAGGTTCATATCAAAGGTTCACAAATCGAAAGGATCACATCAAGTGTAGGGAACATAGCAATGGTATAGGGAAACCTTAATATGAATCAAAATAGAGACTGAAGGCACCTTATAAAAGGGCAGAATATCTGTACCTTAGACCGCAAGTGAAAACATAACAGGAACATAAAGATCGGAAGCAACTCCTGCTTCAACGAATCTACACGAATTCATGGTCGTCTTAGTTAATATCTTATTTTAAATCGGATTACTCATTTTAGTCGGCTTTCTATTTTTAGTAACTTTCCTTTTATAGCAGCTTTCCAAATAGTAACTTTCCAAAAATAGTAAGTTTCCTCTTTAAGTAAGTTAATCATTTTAAGCAACTTTTACTTTTAGCAGGTTTCCCAAATTAGTAAGTTTCCATAATTAGTAGGTTTAGCCACTTATGAGTATAATTAACATTTTAGTGTTTTAAGTGTTCAAAAAGATTATCATGACATATTAGAGTTTATTATGACCATTATATTAGTTTAGGGTCTAAAGTTTCAATATTACAAAGCTTAAGGTCCAAAAGTAAATTATCAATTACATATCAAGTTTTTCCCTTATTGTACTTAACCATTCATGCTGTACAACAAACCAAGTTACTCTTTATTTTATTTGTTTGAAGATAGAACACAGAATGAGAATGACCATGCATGTAATTCCTATCCCCTCGTATGAAACATATGTTGAAAATTAATCGCATACTAGACAGCCCTTCAAGACCACGTTTACTCACACGACAATGGTTAATGTGAAAGTATTCAAGACCGTGCCCAACGTATAGAATATACGACACAAACCACAACGTAACTTCATGACACAAACTAAACTCATGACACCCTCTTTTCAGTTTTGGAACATGGTTAACGACACTTTAGATCACCCTATGCCCCACGTACAACTACACCATTTAACAGCCCAACTAGCGCGACATACTCATGACCAAAACGAGACAAAACAAGACCCAAACAAACTAACTCCCTACTCGCTCACCAACCCAAGACCCAAAGACTTTTATTCAGTTTACTTCACATGGGTTTTAGATATTACGGGACTCACATACTACCATCATTTTAACCACTCAAAACTCACACGCCACCCACACACATGAAAACCAGTTTGTAAAATGTTTCAAAAACTGTTACAACTCACGCCTGCATGCCCACTTCTTGTTAACCTACACACCTAAGCACATTTTATTTTTGTTTAAATATTCCACACGACCCATATGCCATTTAATTTCCCTTGTCTAATTTATGCGTGACCCTAAACACCACACAACCTCTTCAAACCCAACCTTCAACCCATATTCGACATTTTATGTAACCGTCTTGACTCGACCTTACTTACATACAAATCACAGCCAAAACACAATATGATACCACAATGTTATTCTACCCATGCGACACAAATGTATGGATCTCATGCAGGAACAGAACCACAAACAGACCCTATTTCGAACCTATTAAATGCGACACTCTATACGTATACATGTATAAAATTTTAGCCGATCCATGAGTGTTTATGTGACAAAAATATGAAAACCAAGAGAGTTAAAAGGGAAACCAATGATAAGAGATGATACGTTACCCTAGAAGCGTGATAAAAGAAGAGAAAAATTAACCAAAGGAAGCTAGAGCACAAGACCCAAATCGAAGCATCCTCAACATTCTACGAATCTGTTATATAACCCGCGACCAAACCAACTTCGAGCCCAAGCCAAAACAACACCCTCGAATCAGTAGCACACCACGACTAGACAACCCAGTAGGAGCCACCAAAGAGTCCCTTTGCTTTACTCTTGAATCGAACAGGAAGGAACAAAGAAAAATAGCAGCCGCCAAGTTGCATAGGTTTTGTTTAGGGTTTTTTTTTTTTTTTTTTTTTTTTTTTTTTTTTTTTTTTTTTTTTAGAGAGTTTTGTGTGATATAAAAAAAATGATATGCATGATTCGGTTTAAAGCAAACCGTGTGAAGGGTTTTCAATTTTGGTAAGATGCTAAACTTATGGGATTTGATACAAGACAAAATCAATGTTAGTGTATTTTACAAAAGGCTACTCGATTTGATGTAAATATTAAACTTCGGTCATGACTTTTATTATTAGGCGTGTGATGATATTAAATATGTAACATTTTTTTATCATAAGTCTCATTATCGTGTTACTTTTATTTGTTAGTTACTTAGGTTGTATTCGGAGTTAAATGTATTAATGTTTTAAACATCTTTTATGAATTTGATATCAAAGGGTATTCTAGGTATTTTACGCGATCAAAATTTTCGGGTTTTACACTTCTTCCCCTCTAAAAAAAAATTGTACCCCTCTATTAAATGACTTAGTTGGTAAATAGGTAAGCCAAAAATGAAATATATTTATCTCACATATTGTAAGATTAACTTACAATATTAATCCTAATAAAATACATAGTGTTTATGGTATGTTCAGTTAGGAGAATCAAACTCTTGTTATATTGTTTGATTTAAGATAACTATATCTTCTATTCTTCCTAAAAGAAATCAAGGTTAGGAAATTGAGTATGGATTGGATATACTCAATTTGACTCCAACCTAGAAGATTAATAAGACACCATTTAATATGGAATGTGATTAATCACATTAAGTCTTAATATTGAAGTTCAGAATTTGTTAGACTGCTTGATGAGTAGGTTTTTAACAAATTAATGTTAGGAACTGTCAATATGTATTTGTAAAGTCCCAAAAGAGAACAAGTTTGTGTTGCTCTATTTGCTAAGTGTTTATAGTTAATCTATAAATTGCAAAAGGCAAGTGGGAGGATTTTATCTTGATGAGATAAAATTACAAGATACATAATCTTCTAAATACACTAGCAAATCATAATGAGGATCAAACATGTTAATGTTAAATCTCAAGATGATGGAATTCTTATTCATAAATCCGCAAGGATATCTCAAATATTTGTAGAATATGTTTGAGGGTTATGAGTTACAGGATCGTGGCATGCCTGTTAATAAATTGCAAATGTTTATTTGGCAAATTACTCATACTATGAATAATAAGATGCAGTCCAAAAAGATAACTAGTTGGAAACGTAGTTGATCTTAAACTCTATAGTAACACTATAGAATGGAGATGAATTTCTACAAAGGAAATGAAAATCCTAGAGATTTAAATTCTTGTATAGAAATCATAATGGACAAATTTGTATACATATTTAATGTGTGAAAAGATTATCAATCACACTTAAGCAATTAAATGTGATTGAAATTCTTTCTAAGCACATTAAATATATAAAGATTATGATTGTCATTATTAGTTTCATTTATATGAAATTAATAATGGAATATCAAAACTCTTTCTTGGGAAATTACTTGTGCGAGGACGGAAAGTAATTGAAAGGAGTATTTGAATTCAAACAATCTTTAGTAGTATACAAAATGCAAATCATTTGTGAATGGATTAATGCATGCATCTATAAGATATACTTAATTTTAGTTATTAAATCTAGTTTTGATTTATAATTAAAATAAGATATTTCTTAATATTCCTGAAAGCTAGTGGGAGTGATATATGTATTTTCTTATTTCATATATGTTGTACAACATATAGGAAGTAACATTCCATTAACATTTATATGTTAAGTCTTAGTTTGGAATGAAACTTCACATGAAAATTTAGAAAATAAAACCTTGAAATATATGTTTATTGTTATAAACATAAGCGGTAAAATAACTGATTCTAATAAACATGATATTCTATTAGAAAGGCTAGATAGAAACATATCTTTGAAAAGATATGACATGAATAAATCTAAGGTTGACGAAAGGATTATTCATGTACATCATGTTGCTTGTTGTATCATGCTTGATTAAAAGATGATTGACAACATTAAATATCTAATTGTAATTATTAGATAGCTAAGTGTAATGGATATGGTTTAGAATTTACATCCTCAGCCTGGATTTGCTCCAAAATTCTAAATAAGAACCATATGGCAAAATGTTGATATAGATGACAAATCTTGTAAGATTTGAAGATGTCAAACATTACACGATGGATATTAAAGTTTACGGGAACTTTGAAAGAGCATATTGTTGTTTGATACAATGATGCTAGTAAGATTGAGATGACACTCAATACTAGTCATGGTGGGAGCTCATCCTTATTAGGAGACCATGTGTACTAGTTATGCTCAATATGAGCATAGTTGCATTATACATAAAGAATTAGAATACTTTAACTACAAGGTTTGGTAGTTTAATTGTCATAAATTTGCGATTGAGGATGTCATGCAATTTATGAAATATTATGTGGCAATATCATGATGGATGAATGCACACATAAAAGAATTTCATTTTTGAAATAAGTATTCTCAAAATTCCGATAGATCAAAATTAGTTGATTTATGCTTTGTCAACAAGTATGTGGAACATGACTTGAGGCATAATTCATTAATGAAAATTATCATGCTTGAACTGTTTAGTATTTGGATAAGGGATATTAAAGCAATTATTATTTTAATGAAATAAAGTGTGGATAACGTTTATTCTCATTTATAATATTGTATCCTATATTTGCATGTTTAAATCCGTGAATAACTTATGTTATTCTAAATTGTCCGTTGTCGATTAATGATATGGGAATATCATTAAATAAAGACAAATGTGAGGATTGGTAGAATGTACTGTAAGGTTGAGATACCAATATCACATGATATTCAATATTGGATAAATTGAATATAAGACTTATCCCAACCACATGATTGTACTTTATGGATCGTTGTCATTAAGTAAATCATGAATATTTATCCTCAGACTTGAGATACCAGATAATTCCGAGGATGTAGCTCATTTTCTGTAAGATAGTCTAACGCTATCTGTAACAGGTGGCTATAAGGGCTATTTTCGGAGGTGATGCGAAGTTCAAGTGTTATGCTCGTAATCAACAAAGGATTTGTTCCTTCAAATTTGTTTTGAAGTATAATACTGTTGGGCCCCTCGTAAGGTTGACAAGATGTTTGTATGGCCATACCCAAAGTCTATCTGGAATACGTTCAGATGTTTTGGTAATCTTAATCAATCAGTAAATAACGAGAAACAGAATAGTTAATTATGGAATGACTTGGATCCATATCCATATTAACGCGGTATTAAAAACAAAAGGATAAGTATGATGATATAATCATCACGTGGTTTTTTCCAGAAAAACCATACTCGTGTCAATCAGGGGGCATTGGGAAGGTTAAGCTAGACTAACCCATGTCATTACGATATTAATGAATATCCATGTGGGAGCTGTTAGAGTTTATGGATGATTATTAATATTCGTATGTCCAGTTTCGAACACGAGACTTCGGGATTGCACACATTACGTATGATTCTTAATGATGTGAATAATTAAATATAGTTTTATGTTTTAATTATTCATTTCACAAATAAACACTTAATGGTAGTTAGTATTTAACGGGGTTTGGTTAACGGTCGTTAAATATTAACTACAAGGACTAGAGATGAAATTAGGAGCCAAGAAGGATCTAGAACTCCTCTAGAACCTTATGGCCGGCCTTATGATGATTTAAGGAAGGTTTTACCCTAGCTTGGTGAACAAGTTTAGTTGCCTATAAATACAATTCCTTGTATTCATTGTTCACTAATCTTGATTCCCTAGCAAACCTAATTTCTCTCTTCTCCTTCCTCTTTGTTTTGGCCGATCGTCCCCTTCCCTAAACCCTTAGGGAAAATCGATCAATCTATAACAATAAGTATTGGGTTTGTTTTGTGATCAAGAACCTAGCTTTTCACATTGAGACGCTAGTAATACGTGTGTACAAGAACGGAGTACAAGCTTTCTTTAGCTTGTTGTTACTTACCCTATTAGACTACATAGTGGTCGATCCCCATTAAACCCTAATTAGGGTTTATACCTTGTTCTTGGAGTACACGATTCCTTGTTCTTGCTAGGAATCAAAAAGGTACGCATCACTTTTAATTTAGTTAATTAATTACATGTCTTGTAAATCTTGTTTTTTCCGCTGCGTATGCTTTGATGTTATGTTGATTATGTTTATGTGTTTATAGTTTTATGATTCACATATTCCAACACCTATACAAATGAGCATCGTTATATTTTCTTACATATTTTTTCTACTCATTGTTTACTCATGCAATTGTAACACTCGGAAAAATGATTGAAAAAAAAGGAAGGAAAGAAATAGTAGATGAGACGAGGTATAACTCTTAGGGCTGAGTAGGAACATGTTACAAGAAAAGTAAAACATTTTCTTTACGCTCTGTTCTCGAGTTTTTTTTTTTTTTTTTAAGTAATAGAAGGGGATGGGAAGGGAAATCAAAAAAAGGGGCGTTCTTGAGTTTTTTTTAAGATGAAAAGGTAGGGGATGAGAAGGTGGGAGGGAGGAAAGGAATGGATGGGCTTTTGTGTGTATGTGTAATCCATCCATAATTGGGGGGATCAAGAGGGAACGGGTAAATTGACAACATGGGCTTATGTAAAATTACAAATATATCCTCAATTTTTACAGCACGTTCTATATGTTTGACCTAATTTTATCACTTCACATGAGCAAGCTTGAACACACCCAATCGAGGTTACTGTAGAAAGAATATCGATATCAGCTTGTTACTTGTTCATAATAGTTGCATTGCTTCTCACTATTTTATTCTTATTTCTTATCACTGGCAGGATTTGCATTGCTTCTCATTTACACGTGTTATTTTGCAACTTCTGATATTGGACGACTCACTATATCCTCGTCTTTGATTTGTGACATGTATGCTGTTTTTATTTTGGTTATAATATCTGGTGAAAAACATAAACGAACGGCTCTTAGTTGTGCAAAAATTAATTAACTAATTTATATGGTTTTGGGGGTATATTGGTAATTTGGGTAGCTTCCTATCATTTCCTTGCTACTTAAAAAATAAACTCAAGAACACAAAAATAAATAACCACTTTCTTCACTATGTCATTCCTTACTTTGCCCTTCTCATCTCACCCCCTTCCATTTTTTAAAATTTAGACTTAAGAACAGAGTGTTAACAAATACTAACAAACTTATCTTCTTTATAAAGAAACATGGAAAGAAAATGGGGTATGTTTAACTAATTATGTGAGTTATTTACATTTTTTTTATTTTTTTTAATTTGTTGATTTTTTTTTTAAATTTTTTATTTTTTTTTAAAATTTATTAAATTTTTTAATTTGTTTTTAATTTTTTAATTTTTTTTTTCGTAGTTAAGAAAAACGGACGAAAACGAATAAAAACGGACAAAACCGTAAGAAAAACGGACAAAAACGAACGAAAACGAATAAAAACGTATGAAAACGGACAAAAACGTAAGAAAAACGGACGAAAACGTATAAAAACGGACAAAACCGTATGAAAATGTAAGAAAAACGGACAAAAATATATAAAGGACTAACGTTGCAAATAATCGTTGGCTAAATGGACTAACGTTGTCGCATGATAACTAACAGAACTTACGGCCGTTAGCTCAGGGACGAATGGTGCAATTTTTGGGTGTAAATTCGAGGGTATTCTAGTCATATCACGTTTTTTTAACTAGTCAAACCTACGGTCAACGAAAATTGGACCAAACCCGTAACGGGTCAGTCAATATTGTAGTGGATCCGAGATTTTTTTAAAAATTGGACTGAAAGTGAAATACCCGGTAAACCACAAGGACCAAAAATGTAATTAACTCTAATTATGTTTATTTATCTTTTTCACGAAAGATGTTTGTGTTGAGGAGTTGAGATCAATATAGATATCATATTTGTCATTAAAAAAAAAAAAAAAAAAAAAAAAAAAAAAAAAAAAAAAAAAAAAAACCAATCTTGTCCATCAATTTTTCATCTAAATTAATAAAAAACTATTTTTCACCCTTTTTTTTTAAAACAATATATCTTGCAAACGATAAATCTTCAAGCTACAAAAAATACACTATCGCAACGAGAATTTAATTATCTATCTATAGATATGCATTTCTCTATACTTTCGACAATTTTTTTTTTTTTTTTTTTTTTTTTTTTTTTTTTTTTTTTTTTTTAAATTTTCGCTCTGAAAAATCACATATGATTTTTAAAAAATCACATGTGATTCGTAAAAATCAAATCACATGTGATTTTTACAAATCAGGTGTGATTTTTCTGGGCGAAAATTTTGAAAAAAAAAAAAAAAAAATCGTCGAAAGTATATAATAATGCATATCTATAGAAAGATAAATTAATTCTCGTCGCGATGGTATGATTTTTTTTGCGTAACGATTAACGGTTTGCGAGATATTTAATTTAAAAAAAAATGGTGAAAATTTATATTTTTTGTTTTGATCAAAAAAATAAATGGTTAGAATTGGTTTATTGGATATGACAAATATGAGATATATATTGAACTTTTGACTTATGTTGATTTGGTTAACTTATATCTGCCAAATTGAAACTTCTCAGTTCTAAACAAAATTAAACGAGTGAAGCTGAATATGTTTTAAACAAAAACAGTAAAGGGATGAGGTTTTCCCTCCTTTATGTAATTTGGGGAGGGCGAGTGATTGACTCAAATGTATCCGGCGTGACTGATGTGTCTCCATGAATGTTTCCGATGATGGCGATCTATTTATGGGCCTTTGCACTAGACCACCAAATGATTATGTTATAAGCGTGTTACATGTAAGTGAATGGTTATATTCTATAGAAGGATCAACATAACCTTACAAACAACCTAAAAGGCCAGTTTCAAAAGTGAAAGTCAAAGGATAATGTCAAATTATGAATATGCGAAAAAGAGAGATCGAATTGAGTGGTGTTCTCTCTCGCACCACTGAAGTTGAAGGGCAAAAGATAAAGAATAATTTATCAATAAACACCACTATCTCTTCGATTTTAAACGAACAATTATAACCATAATATTCATGACATGAAATGTCGACATAATCTTTCAAAGTTACGGGCAACCATTAATTTCATACAAAAGCTACCCTTTTTGTGGAATTCAGAATCACTTTCTTTACAGGATTCACAAAAAGAAAATTAACTAATTAAATAAACAAAAAGATAACAGTACTACAGGAAACCCACATGAAAGACTTTCGGTATTGTTGTTTTTGGTTAGTTGCATATTACTCTTGCATTTATTTCCTTATTACGATCGGCTTTCGCATGCTCTTAATTCTTATCATGATATGAGTAACGAGTTCTGATGGTCGAAGTTTATGGCAACCTAGGCTTATTTTAAAGCATGTATAGGTGTTTTGAAATGTAATAAGTTCCCTTTATTTGACAAAGTTTATGGGAATCTAAATTAATATACTTTAAATCAATACTGAAAACAATTTATATATAAGCTATAGTTTCAACTAGTTTCATCAGAACTTCCTTAACGGGATTGTAAAATCATGAATTTATAGGGATTGGAAAGTTTCATATACTGTATATTGCAAGAAATCGATGATAACATGTCCACATGTCCGGATTCAACCACAATGAATGCATACGACTATACGCCAAAGTCTGAGGAATCGGTCTGATCACTATAATGCCTGCTGATACTAAGAAACATGCTTATGTTCACTATATCTTCACCTCGATAACCAATTGGCTACATGCATTCACATAACTTGAACCATTTTGTTAAAGGGGCCGAACCGTTAAGATTAATTTTTACAAGGGCCAAACTATTATAAAAAAAAATTAGTACTAATTTATTAAACAAATAAAAAAAATGTTTGAAGGGCCATGGCCCTCTCTAGTTAGCCCTCAAGAAGGTCCGCCCATGGCTACATGTCTAAGGGATAACCGTAAAATTGCAGCGTGCCAATACATTTTGAGCTTGTGTGTTCACTAGAAAATCCGAAGCCAATTCTTTTACATTTCTTGTTACTAAGTAGAGCACCTTATGCGTTACTTATGCGGACCTTGCAAGAATTAGCTGGTGTGTTACAAGAACAGAAAAGAACAAGATTGAAATACAGGGTAAAATATAATAAAATAAAAAGACTTTACAAGATTTAATATAAATGATAGTTGAGTGAAGGGTAAATCGCACAAAAAATATCATACTTAAGGTCAATTTGAATTTTAAGTACTCAAGTTTTTTTCCTCAATGTAAGGTATCGAAGTTATTTTTTTGCGCGATGCAAGGTCTTTTCCACTTTTCAAAAGCGATTACCGGTCATACTTTTAGCCGAAATGGCTATTAAATGCTTAATTATGACGGCACATCATATTAGTTAACCAATTCTGCAGAAAAAATATCCGATGACATCTTTCAAAATGTCGGAAAAACCTTACATTACACAAAAAATAACTTGGATACCTTAAATTAAGAAAAATAAAGTTGAGAACCTAAAATTTAAATTGACCTCAAGTGTTATACTTTTTTGTGCCTTGATTAAGCCATTAATAACCATGTTAAGCTGAACGTGAGTTTAATTTTAACAGCATAAAATTTCTTTCAGAATTAAACTCTTTCGAGATGCTAGAGACATGGGATGTGTACAAGGAGTAACGAAATTATAATTCCAATCAATCCAATGAGGATTGAGGTTCATGTTCCTATTACAGATCCAAAAGATGGTATGGTTTTAGATCAAATCATACATGATGAACGTCTGATCAGTAGATGTTAATTAAATAAGAATAGATACACTAAGATATTTTATCTTGATATGTTCATATATAGGACATATATACAATATATCTTCAGAATAGATATTTTGAGTCATACAATAAATCTTCAAGTAGATACTTTAAATGATTCTATTTTCACAATAGGTTTTAGACAGGAGAGATGTGAGAGTTTAATTTATTTTAATTTTTAAAGGCGATTTCATTAAAACTAGTAAGGCGCTAGATAGTAAAAAGATTAGGATATGACATTACAAGAAGTTTTCTGGTTACAAATCCAATCATAACACTTTGATTCAAAAAAGATCTATTCCTACTAATGATCCATGTGTGGAGAAAACTTTGAGATCATCAAAGAGTACGTCTTTTCTAGGAAACATTAAATCAAAGCAAACACAGTTTTTCAAAACGCCAGGAGATGTAAGAGTTTACAAATAGAGAATAAGAAAAAAGAAAAAAGTGTTCGTTTGCGTATATAATTTCATAATCTTGTTATCTTTTGTATGTACTTTATAATTTTCATTTTAAAAAGAAAATTCGAGTTTCATTAATATTATTTTAACTGATATGTGTTAAACAAAAATTCTCTAAAAATACACCAACCAAAAAGAGACGATCATACCTCTTCCAAAATCACAAAAAAGATACACAACCTGGATTTAACTTTTCTACTTTGTTAATTATGTAATCAAGACTAGCAAGTTAAACGACATAATTTTTTAACCAAAATTTCTTCTCTTAAATTTCCTAAATAACTTAAGCCAAAGATGCGAAAAGGAATATGAAGAAGGATATATATTTTAATGGAGACGAATATGACTAGTTTAATCAACCACTAAAAGGTGCATGAAATATTAAAAAACAATGCAAGGCAAGTTGTTATCCTTTTAGAATCAAGAATTTGAGTGTGAACCGAAAATTATGCGAATTATAAGTGCACACACAACTATATGGATATTTGAGGCGAAGTGAAATCTATCACTTTCATTTTAGTCATTGCTGCCTTAGTTTGTACTTACTAATCATTATTCTAACTATCTTGACTTTGATTTGGCGAGGCTTGTTTTGGCTTTTCTTTGTAATCAATCTAGAAGTTTATACCTTTATGTATTCATTGAATTCTTTAAAAGAATCATTTGCTTATGGGTTTTAGTAATTTTACAGTTTTAATTTTCATTTACTTTATCGCATGAAGTAACTGTTCGTGTTAATATAAGATTATGCAAGACGATGTCATTGATTAGTTAATCTTTTACAAAAATGTAATGGTGTATGTGAAACTGTAAAAATATAGAGAATCTGGGTACCTCATCATTATAATTTATAATATAGAATGTTAAACACAAAATTAACTTCGGGAACCAATTCAATACACATGCATCTCACGGGTCTTTACATGATACTATCTATACCTAAATGGCTAAATATATAACATGACGAAGGTCGATAATCTGTAATATAATTCAATTTGCAAGTTTTTTTATCTACGTAAAAAAAATATGACGATTCTGATCAATCTTTTATAATGTTACCGTTACCTATTTATCTATCGCGGAACACTAGCTACGCCTAGCTAGATCTATCTGTTTGTTAAACCAAAGTGTTTTGCTATAATTTACCTTATTTATGATTTTGGAAGATGTTCTTAGACTTCGAATGTAAATAATACATTAGTCAAATACATATGTCAATTCTAATATAGTATCCATATATCAGATCGAATGTTGATTACGCAACTCTTTTTCATATCCGAATATATCTACTTTTAGAAATATGAATACCTTTACAGATCTAACACGCGTTCAACACACGACATGTATGGACCATTAATCTGTATTCACCGATGAACGTATAATGTAAAGATCAAGTCACGATATTATATTTTGTAAGAACACGTAACACATTAATCTTATTAGCGTTTTCACAGTAGTGGAAATTTTTTATCTTCAGATGACATCGTTTTTTTATTAAATTTCTAGCAACAATCATCTGAGTTGGCACAAACGAAACCAAATCGATAGTTGGATGATCGCTAAAGTTATTTCGATAATTCAGTAAACTTACAAATATTTGGATGACTTATGTATCTATGCATCCGTGCATATCGTCCCTAATCGGCAGTCAAGAACCTTTAATTATTTCTAGAAACGGAGTGACAAAGAATATTGACAGAATGGGTTTCTTACTTTTTTAACCATGTTCAACTAAAGAAAGATTTGTTCACGAAATTAAAAACTAAAGAAAGCAAGCTTCATCCCTTTTCTCAAATTGTTGTGGGGCCTACTATTGTGCCCATAAATAGACCACAATCCCCTTGACAATGCCACAGAAACCTAATTCTTTCATCTTTCTTCTGACTACTTGAGCCTTGTCAACTTGGTCAGAATCTTTTCTTGTACTCACAACTTTGTAGTGTCAATATGGGTTCACTTCATGAAGAGTCCAATTTGGTCGAAAAAATCTGCCAAATTTACGACAAAATTTCCAAACTCGAAACACTCAAACCATCTAAGGATGTCGATAGTCTTTTCACCGAGCTTGTACTCACATGCATCCCACCGTCTTCAATCAAAATGGCCAGTCTTCCGGATAGCATTCAAGAAACAAGATCTAAGCTCATTAAACTTTGTGGTGAGGCTGAGGGTTATTTAGAGGCTCATTTTTCAACCATCTTGGCCTCTTTTCCTAACCCTCTTGATCATCTTGATGTATTCCCTTATTACAACAATTACCTCAAACTTAGTCATCTCGAATTCGACATCCTATCTCGACATTACTCAAATAACCAAAGTTTCGTCCCTAAGAGTGTTGCCTTCGTGGGGTCTGGCCCTTTACCTCTAACTTCTATTGTCTTGGCTTCTAATCATCTAAAGGAGACAACATTTCATAATTATGATATAGACCATTCGGCGAATTCTTTGGCGTCTAGCTTAATTTCCCCTGATCCTGACTTGTCCCAAAGGATGTTCTTCCACTCAAAGGATATAATGGAAGTGACCGATGAGTTGAAGGAGTATGATGTGATTTTCTTGGCAGCACTTGTGGGCATGGACATACGTGATAAGGTTAAAGTGATACAACATTTGGCTAAGTACATGGCCCCAAAAGCCATCTTGATGCTAAGGAGTGCTCATGGTGCTCGTGCTTTTCTTTACCCAGTTGTTGAACCAGAAGATCTTCAAGGGTTTGAGGTTTTGTCTATCTTCCATCCGCAAGATGAAGTTATTAACTCAGTTGTGATCGCACGTAAGTGTCCAACACCGGCAGAAATCAACCATAATCATGATCATCATCAGCTAGGAATTGAATCTATCTTGCCTTCTACTTGCAAGTACTGTGATTTTCAGGCCTATAACAACCCACTCATCCAAATGAATATTATTGACGATATGGCAATGGACGAGTAATCAACTATATTTTTCTTCATAAAACCTGCCGCTTTATAAATTATCGAATCAGATTGGTATTGTTATAATCTAGCAACATCTATATGTATGCATGCAGTAATTTTGTTAATTGTTCAACGTTTCTATGAAATTGATAATTGGAGGAATAAAATACCTTTTAGTGTGTCAATTTTTGGATTATGGTTCCAGAATACAGTTATAATTTAAATTGGTTAATTTTATATATCTGCTTTAATTTGTATCTATTATTAATGATATATAAAATAAACTTGGCCCCAATATTTAAAAGTTCACTAAACTATTCAAATATGAAGAATTCCATTCTAGAGTTATAAACTAGGGCCGAGCAAACCACCCGAACAGACCGGACCGGACTGGACCGACGGACCGACCGAGACAGTACCGGACCGACCACATTCGGTCCGATCCTCGGTCTCGGCTTTTGGGATAATTCGGTCTCGGTCTTGGTCGGTCCGGTCCGGTCCGGACCACAAACCGACTATTTTGCCTTGTTGGACCAGACGGACCGACCGAGACCGGACCGGACAGGACCGACCACATTCGGTCTGGTCCTCGGTCTCGGCTTTTGGGCTAATTCGGTCTTGGTCGGTCCGGTCCGGTCCGGGACCGATGCTCAGCCCTAAATTATAAACAGTAGTAGAGCCCCCCCCCCCCCCCCCCCCCCTCTCAACTTATGTGGATTTCAAATTCTTTTTGCAGGAAAAAAAAAAAACACGAAACCACGTTAGATGTAAAGCTTGTATCACATCTAGAGTTATAAATTATGAAGAATTCCATTCTACTAACTTGTCTTAAAACTCCATTTAAATGTGATTATTTTCAAATTTCAAGAGCTACTTTCGTCATAAACTAGGGCTGAGCAAATCACCCGAACGTACCGGACTGGACCGACCGAGACCGTACCAGACCGACCACATTCGGTCCGGTCCTCGGTCTCGGCTTTTGGGATAATTCGGTCTCGGTCTTGGTCGATCCGGACCACAAACCGACTATTTTGCCTTGTTGGACCAGACGGACCGACCACATTCGGTCCGGTCTTCGGTCTCGGCTTTTGGGCTAATTCGGTCTCGGTCTTGGTCGGTCCGGTCCGGTCCGGGACCGATGCTCAGCCCTAAATTGTAAACAGTAGTAGAGCCCCCCCCCCCCCCCCCCCCCCCCCCCCACACACACAACTTATGTGGATTTCGAATACTTTTTGCAGAAAAAAAAAAAAAAAAAAAAAAAAAAAAAAAAAAAAAAAAAAAAAACCGAAACCACGTTAGATGTAAAGCCTTTTTGTATCACATCTAGAGTTATAAATTATGAAGACTTCCATTCTACTAACTTGTCTTAAAACTCCATTTAAATGTGATTATTTCCAAATTTCAAGAGCTACTTTCGTCATTGAACAACTCTCGATAGTATAAAAGCATCAAAGTTAGAGGTATTAAGCCATTTCACAATTATAGATTCCGTTTAAGAGGTATTATTACTATTATATGCTATTTCAAAATTACATGGTACTAATTTTCTATTTGCGTGGCATCCACCTATATATTGAGTTATGAAACTTGGCTGGCCACAGTGAAAAATATATCTTGACTATATGGAGATATCTTGTGTGTGTTTTATCAGTTTTCTCTCTCGGTTTGTATAACCGTTTAGGTTTTGATCTCTGTGAATTTTCTTTCTTTTCTTTGTATGTTTTGAACTCAAAACATCTACCTAGGGTGATATGCAGTTATAAAAAAATAAAAGGGGAGGTTGGTTGTATGAAAATCCTTAGTGTTTGCTCTTAAGTTTATAAGCTTTTACAAAAATTTACAAAGAAAGCTTTTTAGTAGATTGGGTGCATGACGCCTCAGCATGACTTGAGATCAAGACTCCTTATGAATGATGGAATTAATTGTGATGATAATTGATGAAGGTCCATGTGTTTTATTCGTTTTATACGAATTGGTGAATGAATCGTTATGAATTATGAATGATGATTTGGATGATAATGGATGATAGATAGGATAGATGGATAGCGATCTGCTATTCAGAAACGATACTCGTTTCAACAGATAGAGAGAGATTTCAAATCTCTAAAACACGATGGTTTTAAACTCAAAAACGCATACTTCATTACTGAGGCTAGGCTCTATTTATACAGAGATAAAGTAGGAGGAATAGTTCACATCCTACATTATTGCACACTAATAATTTACACCTACCGCACTACTAGGTGGCCGACAAGCCTTAGATTATTGCCTTACATTATCACTAAAATACAAACCACATCACACCACTCAAAAAGGAAAAATTGAAAAAGTAGAAATAATGGAAAAGTTTTCATTACGCGGCTTCAATAATTCTTGGCTTTTTGTCATCTTCCTTGTGGCTTCTTGTGTCTTCAATAATTATTCATTCTTGCATCTGTGTGTCTGAACAGTATTCACAGACATGTCTTGATACTTTTGATAAATGTTGACATAGTGAAATCTTGAAGTCTTCTGGAAGTGATGATAATGGCCCAGTGAAATTTTCAAAGGGTTCTTCAAAGTCTGATAAAACTTTTTGCTGTTCTTCACTGATTTTTCCTGAATAATTTGAATAGATTAACACATTGCGCTTACGTGTTGGTGGTTCATAGACGGATACCATCCATTCTTCGTAGTCTCAAAAGGATTCTGACGACCTCGGAACCACCAAAAGCGAGTAAGAAGGAAAAAAAGTTGTGATGTTCGGATTCAAAAAAAGGGGTGCAACACGAGGACTTCCCAGCGGGTCACCCAAGCCAGTACTACTCTCGCCCAAGCACGCTTAACTGCGGAGTTCTGATGGGATCCGGTGCATTAGTGCTGGTATGATCGCACCCGTCATAGTATTCGCAATCTATCCTTTTATATAGTAGGATTCCAAGGCATGCAAGGAACTAATTATGTCCAATGTATGAACGTCGTTCCTTTGGCTCGACCGTACGCGGCCGACGTTGGTGAAACAACTGATCCGGGCAGGTCTTGTTTCAAAACCCGAGAGTTATGGTTAACGGCCGAGTTTCGCCGCAACGAATACACATAAAACCCCAAAGCTCAAATATAATTTCTCGCGTTAGGCTGGTTTCACAGAGTTGCGAAAACTTCTCGCTCCTGACAGTGGAAGGATAACGACTAGTCGGCTACCTACTCGTGTTTGTAGCTCGATCGTAGGTCAACCTATGGAAAAAACTTTTGGGAAAGCACGCTGTTGAAGTAAAACCTTGCAGGCAGGTCCCACTTCTATGTTTTGTCCTTCGGACTGATTCCTTCGGACCTTGCTCGCTCCTACACACAAGAAGAACACGCGTTAGGCTCGCCCCGGGTTTTATCCCAGGACCAACCTCCGGCGTGAGAATGAGTATCGGGCGATTATGATATGAATAGTGATATCAGAGTAAAAGTAGTAGGTGTAAAATTGAATGCATATCATAAATGAAGTGTGGGTATTTATACTACCCACACCTACTGTACCTATTTACCTTGGGACCAGGCGAGTTGACCTATGCCTGACCTATTAAGTAGGTGTCAGGCCATGTGGGGGACACAATCCCGGGAAATCTGGGATGTCAGTGGCTGACGAGACTGCTTACTGTAGATGGCGGCGGTCCGCTCCGTAGGTGTATCCGAAGGTGAGATGTCAGGCCGGACGAAACATGATGTCCGGATGTAAGTATGGTCCGGACGGAACATGGCGTCCGGAAACATACACCAACATGTCCCCCCCAGTATTGTAGCATCGGTTGAAGACTGGTGGTGCAATACTTAAATAATATATCTACACTTTTTGGCTTCTTGGTACAGTATCGGTCCGGCATGTGTCAATCCGGACACATACACCAACATGTCCCCCCCAGTATTGCATTACTAGTAGAAGACTAGTAATGTAATACTTGACGAATATCTTGCGGTTTCTCATTTTGTACTCTTCGGATATGTCTTTTATTTCTATGCCCTCGTCCATATTTTGTTTGTACATTTACTCCGGGAGCACAACTTTCGTTACAAACAACGCATAGTTCCCGGGGCAACAAATCATATGTATGGATTACATAAATGTTAGGTCGGTGGTTGAAAGGCTCGTCAAGCCTTGATGGGCTAGTTGAATTGCAGGCCCATGGGCCGAGCAAAATAGTATTTATTTGAATGTCAATATCGGCGCGCCACGCGTATGCTGACCATGGATATCTAACGTTCTATAGTTTGCCACATCAGCGAGTGGCAGGCTGACGTGACGTTTTCGCTTGTTTCTAGGTGTTACCCTATATATATATATATATATATATATATATATATATATATATATATATATATATATATATAGGTTTGGCTCTTACAAGTTTTTTTTCTTCTTTTAATTGTGTATTCTCTTACCTTATCTTCGGTGTTTATACATTTTGCACGACTTGCTCAGCCGTTGAGAAAATCCGAGTACTTGTTCCATCGGCATCCTTTTAGATATGGCCGCCGAGATGAGTGAACGGGGGGATCTCCTATTAGTAAGTAGGCTTGGGGCTCAACCCAGTAGAATAGCGCCTAAGTTTGACATGCATGTACATACTTCCAAGTTGACGCAAGGTGAGCTGGACCGTGTGGTTGAGGAGTTCGGCGTTCCTTTAGACTTACATCCGACGCTTCCTCCGGTGGGCATGACCATGGATATGCTGCCGGAGGGTAAAATTGGTGTTTATGTTCACCAATTGAGGACGGGGGGTGTCAGGATTCCTTTCTCGACATTTTTGCTAGCGGTGATAGGATACTTTCGGGTGCACATTTCTCAGCTGGTTCCGATAGGCTTGAATAGGGTAACCATGTTTGAGATCCGATGCTATAGTCTGGATGTGGTGCCGACCGTTCCCCTGTTTAGGGTTTTTTATAGGCTGTGCAAGCAGGGGCACTGGTTTTCTTTTGAGAGCCGGACGGGAGCGAAAGCCCTGAAATGTTTTAAGGAGGTGTTGACCGGGCTGAAGAACTGGAAAGGTCATTTCTTTTTAATAGATCGGAGGGCAATACCGCATGGTATGCCGTGGAGGCATAGGGACTCTAAAGTTACCGATGATTTTCCTACGACTTATTCTGAGAGGGACGCTGAGATGGTTGCGGAGAAAGTTATTTTCTTGAGGAAGCCTTCGGATGCTATTTTATGGATGGCGGGGCTTGGTAGAGTTTTCGAGTATCCCGGATATAAGGGCGTTTTAAAGGATGCCGATGGGCATGGTAATACAAATTTTCTTAGTTATCATTCATAGGAGCTGTTTGTTTCTTGGTTTGGTCTTGACTTGTTTTTTTTTGTAGTTCTTTCCATGGCGGAGAATTTGGAACTTCCGGTGGAGATCGATGTGGAGGTTGGCAGGGGAGATCCTTTTGGGGAGGAGAGCGAGAGGCCGGTGAGAACAACTGAGCCTTTGGCACCAGGGAGTGCCGTTCCCGAGACCACTCCTTTACAGAAGGTAGTTGAGAGGGCGGATTTGAATGTGCTAACTGCTAGAGAGGAGAAAGAGAGAAAAAAGCTGGCAGCCGAGGTCGAGGAGAAGAAAAGGAACGCTGAGGGGCCATCGGTGACTACGACGTCTCGGAAGAAAAAGAAGATCAAACGGAGGGAGGACGATGAGCCGTCGGACCGAACCCTTGATGTCTCCCCCCTTCGTCACATTGAACCGCAAGTGGTTGTCAACATTGCAGGGAACCAGGGTGGAGGAGAAGGGCCGAAGGGGCAGGTTGAAGGAGGTGATGATAATCCGGAAGCCCAGGTATCCGAGCATGAGCACACTGCTGAGACCAATCTTGAAGGGCAACCTACTCAGGAAACTCATACGGAAAATCAACAATCTTCTTCTGATGGTAAGGAATATCCTTCGGATGCTACTTCCCCCTCTCCCTCCCCCCCCCCATTTTTTTTGTATATATATATGTTGCGTTTATGCTTCCTCGTTGCTTTCGCAGATCATTCGGATCATTCCATACATTCCTCGCATCCTTCCACGGTACATCCGTCAGCCGGAGGAGGTAAAAAACTCGCCTTGTGATACCCCTTGTTGTAGCCTTGTTTTCGTTGAGTAACTTTAGTCTTGTCGTAGATGAGGGTTCATTTGAGGGGGAAATTTTTGTTCCCGGCTGGTCTCTTCCCAACCATGTCCGGTTGGACTCCTATAGGGCTTGCCTGGAGTTGCTAGCACATCTCACACCTCCCGCTGAGAAGACTGCACTAAAAGGGCTGACCGATAACCAGCTGGTTCATCGGTCGTATGAACAGGCCGGAGGTGGGATAACTATGCAGGCTGAGCTACTTCGCCGCTTCAATCAATTGCTTGATGAACACAAGGAGTTGGACGGACCCATAAAGACTGCATAGTGGAACACAGCTCGGAGCATGGCAGATATGTGCGGTTGGTTAAAGAGTTTGATGGTCTTAAGCAAGAGTTAGCGGATGTGAGATCCGGCATGTCGGAGCGAGAGGAAGGTTTATCTGTTCGGCTGACTGAGATGGAGAGAGATAGGGATAACTGGAAAAGAACAGGCGAACAGCTGAGTCTCACGCTGAGGGTGTTAAGAAGCTGGAGCAAGAGATGGGGAAGAAAAATGAAGTCCTGGGGAAGCTAGAGGGAGTAAATAGGGATCTGCTCGCTGAGGTGGGACGACTGGAGATGGAGCGTCAAAATGTTGTGAATTATCTTCTTCCGACTGCTTGTCAATGGTTGTTTCGCAGCTCCGAGTACAAAGAAAAAATGGGATGGGTTTACAGTTTGTCGTACACCGCAGGGTTCCTGGATGGTCTTGCCTATGAACGAAAGAAAGATGACCATGAGCGACTTCTGGGTAAATTTGATAAGCTTAACATGGAGGCGCCCCGTATCTGGCAGGCGGAGTATCTGAAGTTGTTTGATGCCCAGTACCCGTATATTCAAAAGCTTGCCGATTCTTACCGGCTGCCATTGGGTGAACTCATGAGTCTCTTTCCTGTCGTTAGTGCTCCCAAACCGAAGCCTGTAGCAGCAGTCCCGCCTCAGAAGGTCGGAGAGTCTTCCGGCATGAAACGCAATCCAGGCTGATGAACTCAAATAAGTACATTTTATTACTATCATTTATCCTATTAATTTGACTTGTTTTACTATATTATGTATGAGGATTGATACTTAATCGTTTACTTTTGTAATTCTCAGGTAAAAACAAGCATTTGGTGAAACTTAGCGATTTTGGACTGATTATGGAGCAAAACATGCATAAAGTTAAGAGTCTACTGAAATGAAGAAGATCAAGACTAATCTGCTCCAGATGCGCCGCATCTCACTCATGACATGCGCCGCATCTCTATCAAGATATCACCAGATACGATCCAAGATACAAGAGGACATGCGCCGCATCTAATCATGGAGTTATGCCGCATCTTCTGGCGGTGTACGAATATTCCTGAATATTATAATCTTGGACCCCACGCGAAGTTAAGTCAATGCGCCGCATCTACTTACTAGATGCGCCGCATCTTCCCTCAGACAGAAACTATAAATACCCCAAGACCAGACGAATTTCGGGGATACCATATAATACCGAAGACCGAACAGGAGAAACCAAGGACGAATTCAGTCAAGGAGGCAGCACAAGACACACCTAAATCAAAGATACAAGAGCTGTAAGAAGGTGCTGCATGTGTTTAATTCATTAAGTAGTTTTGTTTTATTGTGTTAGCAAACTTTAATTCATCAGGATTGGTGGCTTGTGTAATGTGACAACGAAAGATTGCACTCCCTTTAATACTTGCTTTCCCATCAATTAAAGTTTATATGTTGATGTCTTTGGTTACTACTTATTAGTGCATTGATAACCTCTGTGTTTATTAGTGGCTTGCGGGCATTTGACTGCGGAAAATAATGTGGCTCCCACGGTTATTACTAAATTGATCACTTAGGAATAACTTTTAGACATAAGTAATCATTAAGGGTTTACTCGCCGATAAGAATAGGACCAACGAGAAAGGGTTAACTACATACACTTCATATAAAGCTATCAATAAAACAAGTGACAATCTACTTAATCATAAGGACAGACCTCTTATTGTCTCGAGTATTTATCTGTGTACGTGTGTGCTACTTGCTGATTCGTGCCTATTGGTTTATTTTATTATTTAATTGCAAACAAATCGTGCCAGTCTCTCAGGCTGAAACCCCCTTGCGTTAGGATATTAAAATACTGATTAGAATAACTAGATAATACGTTCCACTCTTAGTGATCGACACTCTACTTACCATTATATTCATACTGACCGGGTACACTGCTCGTTAAGTGTGTGTGTTATTGATAAGTCGGCTAAATATAAATTTAAAACTTGAATAGGCATCTAAACGTGCTAAAACTATACTACGACACCGCACGCATCAAGTTTTTGGCGCCGTTGCCGGGGAGTGAATTGTTATTATTTTTCTAATTTGATTAGTATTTTAATTAGGATTTTCTTTTATTAGATTAATTGCATCATTGTATTATTTTGCATATTTGTTGTACTGTGTGTTATTTGTTTTGTGTTATTTGTTTGCTTTTATTTTTGTTTTTGTTTATTTTTGTTTGTGTGTTTTTATTTTTTGTTTTAATTTTTCGTATTTTTCTGTTCTGCTATCGTTGTACTGTGCTAAATCAAACGATACGGCGCATCTGATTTCTCAGATACGGCGTATTGCGTTTAATTTTTAAAAATACAACGCGTTTAATTAATTCGATACGACGCATCTTTTCCCCAAGATACGGCGTATCTGTTTTTAATACGATTTTTTTTTAAAAAGCGATAAAGTAATACGACGCATCTGCTTTTGCAGATACGGCGTATCTGTTTTTGATAAAAAAAAATTTCTAAACGTTAACGCCATACGACGCATCTGCTTTCGTAGATACGGCGTATCTATTATTTTAATTAAAAACAGTTTGCGAATTATTAAACAGATACGACGCATCGATCTCTATCGATACGGCACATCTTTCTGAATCAAAAATCTTGTATTTTTAAACGTAACGAAAATACGGCGCATTAACTTTCGTTAATACGACGCATTTAATTTTAATTAGATAAGCTGATTTTTGATTAATTAATTCGATACGGCGCATTCATAAATTCTAAAGCGGCGTATCTATTTTCTGAATAAAGTCTGATTAAATTTTAACGATTATAAGATACGGCGTATCCAACTTTTTGGATACGGCGCATCGTCTGCAGATATCAGCCATTTGTATTCTTATATCCGTTTCTATATTCATCAATTTCTCTTCTAGCGAAAAAATCCTACTGATGATTTTACCTTGGATGACAGATTTTGCTATGGAAGACATGTCAGTTAACGGATATCTTCCTAAGGAATGCTTGTTTTCAGATTCATTCAATGTGCTCATGATCGATGCAGATTTATTCTCTTGGGAGACTCCTCTTGAAGCTGCTTTTAAGGAATTCATGCGTTTATGCAACATTGACAAAGAGGTATTCTCTTATGATGTATTTGTGAGGTACACTGGAGAAGAATTGTCGCTCTTATGGCCTATCATTGAAGCCGAAGGATTGAACTGGACTACTATAGAAGAAGATGATGGGAAATTCTATCTTGCATACATGGATTCAAGCAACGAAAGCTGTGGTGGAGGCAATACCCAAAACTCTTACATGCCTTATTCCGAACAGTACTGGGGATTAAATGAGAACTATCTGGATAATGACATGAATTATGCTTTGGCGGAGTTACTATTTCATGGCAGATTGGTAAGATTGATAGACCTCTCCCTCAATGATTGGCTAGAACTCAAATATGGTAGTCCGGAATTTGCCCCTACAAATGAAGTCAAGGAGATTATGACTTCATGGTTGACTCGGAGTTTTAAGAAGCAATTTAACGAGTTCATGGAGATAAAAAAGAATATGATTGGAAAGGCTTGCTTTGACGTTAACCACGATCCTAACGATGTTGATTTTTCAGAATGGTTGGCTAGTAAGTTTAATAACCATAAGAGCATGGATCGTGCTACTAAGGATGCATTATGGGTATATTGGATGAGAGGAGAAGACGAAGAAGTAGAAAGCGATTATGGGTCGTCACTTCATTATTCAACAATCAATGAGGGCATTGAAGAACTTTTCAGAATTGACATTGATGTGTTCGATTATGAGACACCCTTGTGCAAGCAGTTCAAATAATTTAACTACCTTCTTCAAGTCGACGATGATGTGCTTACTGGAGATCTACCAGGATTTAAGACTTATGATGATTTCAAAAACACCTGGTACTATGAATGGAATGACCAAGTACCATGGGTTTGGGATAAACCATGGGAATTTGCGCACATTAATCACACTTGTACACCCTTCGTTTTCAAGGACGGGAGTAGTGTTTGGCCGACCTGTGATTATAAAAGTGACGGAACCTGTAATGGGGGAAGTATAATTGGGATGAGACGGGTTGGAAACGATGTAACCTTTGAAGATAATGAGTGGTACGATAATGTTGAAGACTGCCCACAAAAAGCGGAGGCTTTACAAGAAAAGGGGAGAATTGAACGCTTGAAAGGACTTAAGGGGACATCGGATACTACTTTCTGGGAATGGGTGCATAAACAGTTTGATGATTTCACAAAGCTTAGTCGTCGGTTACAATATGATTTGGAAAGAGAATGGGAGGCGATTCAAGATGATTATAATAATGAGTCGTTGATTGAAGAACTAGATGATTATTTGATTAAGGATCCTTATTTTAAGTTTGTTGATAAAGACGAGGAAGAGTTCACCAAAAGAAAGTGTCAACTACTTGGGATTCCTTACAATGAGCCACCCATGATTATTTCTGAAAAATTTAAAATCATCAAATATTCTTTAGGTCCTGATGAAGAGTATACTGCGGCGAAGACAAAGAGTTATATTAGATTAATTCGAACGGAAGAAAACGTCGCAGAGATATACGGGAAAATCTTTCGGATGAAGGAAGAAGGATGGACCGTGACAAGAACTAAATAAAGAGCTGAACGTGAGTCTAACTTGAAGACTCTGGAATAAAGACAAGTGCTTACCGGGAGACAACCCGGAGAATTTTTATTATTCTGTTTTCTGTGTCGAGTCAGTCAGGCCCGCATGAGGATACGGCGCATCTCAATTCTGAGATGCGACGCATCTCCTGCAATGGTCATATCTTATTTTATTTTTCTGCATTTTTATTTTCGACTTTAAAACTATTTATCAGTTTATTTTAATGCGGCGCATCCCTGGTTAAGGATGCGGCACATCTTTATTCTGATCCGTATTAATTCCAGGCTCGATACGGCGTATCTTCTTCCATAAGATACGGCGCATCGACTGACCTGATGATTTTCAGTTTTAATTTTTAAGTTTTATTTTTCCTAACTACTAATGTATTATGCAAGTTTGAACCTTTCTTATCTTAGGTGTGTTTTAAAGTGTTGGTGGTATTATAGTTTCCTGGATTTCCTGTGGATACATCAAGTATGAAGCTTTAACGTTCTCATCCACAAGAAAGATGATTTTTGCTCTTACTAATGGAGGATCATACCGAGCAAATCTCAGGGGAGTTTTTCTGTTCTAATTCTTTTATTTTCCAGTTTTTAACCTTTTATACAAACAACGAGGACGTTGTTTAACTTAAGTGGGGGGATTGGAGAATTAGAACACTTAACAATTACTTGTCCTAAACTTTTTCAAAAATTATGCTTAAACTGTGCTTAATATATCAAACTTAAAAATTTTTTAGCATGTTTTTGTTTAAGATCTAAGTTGCATAGCTGCACACATGACGTTATTTTCAAAAATTGTGATTTTCCAAAATTCACAAATCTATAAGTGTGCCGGTGACTTGTAAACTTTAGAACTTGGCTTGTATACTATTCGAGACCACCATAATGAGTATTATTTATATAATTGGAATGACTTGTCTAAATTGGTAAAATTCTAGGATTACAACCAAATAGCCTTTATTATGTTATGTGTTATTAGCTAACTACACTGGTTAGTTAACCCCCGTATAAACCTTTTGTTACTCTCATTTTTAGAGTAAGATACCCCTAGAAAAACCCTCAGAGCCATTCCTTTCGTTTCTTACACCTATGTTTAAAATGTTTCGTTACACCCTTACACCTTAGCCTACCCTGTAGATTAGAATCCGTGGTTGGTTAATTGCTATAGGCAAAGTGTGTTTCCTTACATTACCTGTGTTCGCGTGCGTAATTCATTATCTTTGGTTAGGTCGGGAAATTGCACAATGCAATTGGAGTGAAAGTAAATATTGTATATCTTTGAGTTTATTTTTCGTGTGTTCACTACTTTCACTATTACCGTTATTTCTGAAGTATGAAAAGTATAGAAAAATTATCCAGAATTATCATTATAGTGATGTGGTGAAATTTTACACATCTATGTTTATCTTAAAAAAAAAAAAAAAAAAAAAAAAAAAAAAAAAAAAAAAATCGAAAAAATTAGAAAAGAAAAAGAAAGAAAGAAAAGTTGGAAGTTTGTTTCAATCAACTTATGTAAAGTTATGTAAGTGGTCGATATCACCACTATTTGTTGTACTATATCTATGGATTGAATGGGAATTGGCAGTTATGGGAACGCCAATTAAGGTTTATTCTTTGATTAAGATCTTGTTGAGTATAATTCGTGTCTACCTAAAGCGTGTGTTTCAAGTGTTAAAGCGTGAGTTATTCGATGATATGAGTCTTATTCATGGGATGGTTGGGATAGTGATTAACCACACTTAGGATTTTAATTTATTTGTTTTGTTTATTTTTTATTTTTTTTACACCAATTTATATCCCAAATGTTATCCATACCCTATTCTTTATCCAACCAAACCTTTGATTTATTGAGATTAGGGATTTGAGCAATCTTAAGTATCGTAGTCGTGGATTCGGCTATGTATTTATGATTTTGTCGCCCTTTTTGATATATTATTATTGGTGAAGTTTGGACCTATCTTTAGCCTATTCGAGTTAAGGATTTGAGCAATTGCAAGTATCGTGTTCGTGGATTCGATCATGTATTTGTGATTTTGTTGCCTTTTCTGGAATTTGAGATCGATAGTGAAAGAGAATAATTAACCCTTAAGCCTAAAAACCCTTTTTGCCGCTTTAGACTTGTTATTCCTTAGCTTTAGTGGAGGAGATGTGTATACTTGCCAAGCTTATGATAGAATATTCGTCACGACTGGACAGTTAAACGATTAGATTTGCTTTTATCGACTTATTTTATTTTACTTCTAATTCGTTAAGTGTTTGGTTGTGTGATTATGAAATAAACGAATACATGCTTGATATAAAAATAAATCCTAACATCTTTTAGGATACATTTTCATAAGATTAATTCTAAGGTTTACTTGGGGACAAGTAAAGTTCAAGTGGGGGGATATTTGATGAACTCAAATAAGTACATTTTATTATTATCATTTATCCTATTAATTTGACTTGTTTTACTATATTATGTATGAGGATTGATACTTAATCGTTTACTTTTGTAATTCTCAGGTAAAAACAAGCATTTGGTGAAACTTAGCGATTTTGGACTGATTATGGAGCAAAACATGCATAAAGTTAAGAGTCTACTGAAATGAAGAAGATCAAGACTAATCTGCTCCAGATGCGCCGCATCTCACTCATGACATGCGCCGCATCTCTATCAAGATATCACCAGATACGATCCAAGATACAAGAGGACATGCGCCGCATCTAATCATGGAGTTACGCCGCATCTTCTGGCGGTGTACGAATATTCCTGAATATTATAATCTTGGACCCCACGCGAAGTTAAGTCAATGCGCCGCATCTACTTACTAGATGCGCCGCATCTTCCCTCAGACAGAAACTATAAATACCCCAAGACCAGACGAATTTCGGGGATACCATATAATACCGAAGACCGAACAGGAGAAACCAAGGACGAATTCAGTCAAGGAGGCAGCACAAGACACACCTAAATCAAAGATACAAGAGCTGTAAGAAGGTGCTGCATGTGTTTAATTCATTAAGTAGTTTTGTTTTATTGTGTTAGCAAACTTTAATTCATCAGGATTGGTGGCTTGTGTAATGTGACAACGAAAGATTGCACTCCCTTTAATACTTGCTTTCCCATCAATTAAAGTTTATATGTTGATGTCTTTGGTTACTACTTATTAGTGCATTGATAACCTCTGTGTTTATTAGTGGCTTGCGGGCATTTGACTGCGGAAAATAATGTGGCTCCCACGGTCATTACTAAATTGATCACTTAGGAATAACTTTTAGACATAAGTAATCATTAAGGGTTTACTCGCCGATAAGAATAGGACCAACGAGAAAGGGTTAACTACATACACTTCATATAAAGCTATCAATAAAACAAGTGACAATCTACTTAATCATAAGGACAGCCCTCTTATTGTCTCGAGTATTTATCTGTGTACGTGTGTGCTACTTGCTGATTCGTGCCTATTGGTTTGTTTTATTATTTAATTGCAAACAAATCGTGCCAGTCTCTCAGGCTGAAACCCCCTTGCGTTAGGATATTAAAATACTGATTAGAATAACTAGATAATACGTTCCACTCTTAGTGATCGACACTCTACTTACCATTATATTCATACTGACCGGGTACACTGCTCGTTAAGTGTGTGTGTTATTGATAAGTCGGCTAAATATAAATTTAAAACTTGAATAGGCATCTAAACGTGCTAAAACTATACTACGACACCGCACGCATCACAGGCGAAGGTTCCTCCCTTGTTGAGAATGTCACGGATGGAGACTCTTGATTGTCTTATTTGTTTCTTCTTTTGGATGAATGTAATAATAATAATTGTTGTGGACAGATGCTGTGTAATAATTCGTTTGTGACGATTGAAAAACGTTGTTCTTAGACTTACTGAAGTAATTGTTGCATACATTGTCTGTATAAACGTTTGGTTCATATGCGTCTTCGGCGAGGAGGTGTTTTTTAGGTCGGCCTATCTGATTCGGAGTATTTAGAACGTCGCCCAATATCTATACCTTCAGAAGTTTGCGGACTTTGCTCGTCTTCCATTAGGTGGCCTCATGAACCTTTTTTCCTGATTTCCCTCTTCCAAAACCGAGTACCGTTGGAGTCCTTGCGACTCAGCATACTGGAACCTCTTCCGGTGTGAAGGAGATCGCTGTATATGGTTGTTCGTGACTGATGTCACTTTTTTGCATCCTTCTTTTGTGAAAACGTAACTTGATTTGCTTGATCCTTCGGTATAGATTGACCTGATGATTTGGTCTATAAAGCCGGAGTGTTACACATCCCTTTTGCTTATCGCTTTTACCATCGTTCGATTTTACGGGGTGTTTGCCACTATCCATTGAGTTTTATTGGACGGAGTGATTTCACGATCCGCTCACGAGGGAGGGAGTGTTTTCCACAATCCGTTTTGTTTATTGGACGGAGTGATTTCACGATCCGCTCACGAAGGAGGGAGTGTTTTCCACAATCCGTTTTGTTTATTGGACGGAGTGATTTCACGATCCGCTCACGTGGGAGGGAGTGTTTTCCACAATCCGTTGAGTTTATTGGACGGAGTGATTTCACGATCCGCTCATGAGGGAAGGAGTGTTTTCCACAATCCGTTGAGTTTATTGGACGGAGTGATTTCACGATCCGCTCACGAGGGAGGGAGTGTTTTCCACAATCCGTTGAGTTTATTGGACGGAGTGATTTCATGATCCGCTCACGAGGGAGGGAGTGTTTTCCACAATCCGTTGAGTTTATTGGATGGAGTGATTTCACGATCCGCTCACGAGGGAGGGAGTGTTTTCTACAATCCGTTGAGTTTATTGGACGGAGTGATTTCACGATCCGCTCACGAGGGAGGGAGTGTTTTCCACAATCCGTTGAGTTTATTGGACGGAGTGATTTCACGATCCGCTCACGAGGGAGGGAGTGTTTTCCACAATCCGTTTTGTTTATTGGACGGAGTGATTTCACGATACGCTCACGAGGGAGGGACGGAGTGATTTCACGATCCGCTCACGAAGGAGGAAGTGTTTTCCACAATCCGTTTTGTTATTGGACGGAGTGATTTCACGATCCGCTCACGAAGGAGGGAGTGTTTTCCATAATCCGTTTTCATTCTAGGACGGAGTGACAGGGCACATGACATTCTATAATTGTAAAATAATTTGTCCGGAAACTGGGGAGATCACAGATTATTACAGATACTAATGAGCGTTAGTTTACATTTTCCACAAAAGACAATTCCAAAAGTAAACTTCATCATACATCCGTTATTGCAGCGCTCCGGTCATCCGGTGCTGGTTTTTTGAATGAGGTTTTGAAACCAAAGCCTTTATGTAAAGGTTTTGGAGTCAAAGCTTCCTTGCTTGTTTTCTTTAAATGTCCTGCGTGAGAAGTTCCGGTACTCCGTTGGTAGCACGGTTCCAGCAATGTCTTTTTCTTCGGAGTTCTCGAAGCTCACGTTTGTTCCTTTTGGCATCCCGTTCGTCCCCAGGCTGAGAGTCTTGGCTTCCTTGGAGGCGGCTTCTGGCCGATTTTTCTGGAAGCCTTGGCATTCGGCCTTGGCGATCAGCCGAGTAGTTAAGGTTGCGATCCCTTTCGGGGTGGGGAACTTCATCATGGAGTGGCTTACCGAGGTGATAGCTCGTAGCTCTCTGAGACCGGTTCTCCCTAGTATCACGTCGTAGGATGACGGAGACTGTATGACATAAAATTTCATAACTGATCTTCTGTATTTTCCACAGCTGCCTAAGAGCACCTCTAAAGCAATCTTCCCCCTCGGCTTGCTCTTTTCTCCTGAGAAACCTGTCAGGGCGGTGTGGGTCACTTTGATCCGAGCCTTTGTTTCGGTGTTTAGCTCGTTAACGCAATGCTCGTATATAATGTTTACTGACGACCCTTCGTCCACAAATATCTTCTGGACCGGACTTCCCTCGATACTGCCTTTTACAACGAGGGGTTCATATGATAATCTTCCGAACGCGGCGGGAGGGAAAGTTATTGGCAAGTCCATCCATTTCTTATTTCCATGTTCGGACTCCGGTTCCCGATCATCAAATGAGTTTTCTATTAGATGATCACTTTGGCTTTCCCATTATCATTCTTCCTTTGTTGGTCCTTACCCCTCTCCGTTTCCTGTTGTCTGAAATCTTTCAGGAGATGGTCCAGTTTTCCGGATTCTAAAGCGAACGACAGTTGTTTCTTGAGTTGGTGGCAATCGTCAGTAAGATGCCCTCTTTCCCTATGGTATTCGCAGTATTTGTCTAAATTTTCCTTTCTCGCCCTGCTTCCTGTTGGGCGAGGGGGAGGTAAGTTCAAATGGTATTCTGTGGCGAGGATTTCCCTGGGGGGCTTAGTTAACGACAATAGTCCGTTGGACCGTTTGGGTGGATCGTTGCGACGGTAGTCCAAGAGGGGAAGATCATTGCGAGGAAGATCACAGCGCGGGTAGCTTCTGAGAGGGGCCACATAGGGGTGGTACGTGTCCTTCTGTCGGTAATCATTTCGGCGATCCACTCGCGGTCTGTCATTTCTAAAACCTTGGGTTCCTTTCTTGTTTGAGTCAAAACCCTCACCCCTCGGTAGTTCCGTACTACGGAACGCTTCTTCAGACCTTATGAAGTCATCCACCCTGGTAAACATTTCCGTGACCGTACGCGGAACCCTTGTTGGGTCATGAAAAACCCAAGAATACTTAAAACATGATTTGGACACAAATTAACTAAGTGTTAACTTAAACCGAGAACAATTCAAGTCACTGAGAGAACAGCCTCTCAGTGAGTCATCTTCAGGATGCTTAAGGCGAATTCAAGAAGAAGGATTCACTACATAGGAAGGCGGTACTCCCTGAAGTAGCACTTAAGCCAAAGAAGAAGATGATGGTTCAGTGAGTGTTGGACAAGAACTCACTGAACCCCAGTCTCCTCAACAACAATGAAGTAATTATGAATGATAACTGAGAAGCGTGTCCTAAAGAACTAAGTGCCTGAGATGAAAGGCAGAAAATATCTAGGAAGGATTTAAGATAAGATCAAATCTTATCTTGTCAGGAAGAAATCCTTCCTAAGACGGCTTAAAGTCTTGGAGTGTCAGACCAACCACTTCTAAAGACTTAATAAGCCATTTCTATTGGTTCTTGGAAATGACAATTACTGTTGTAATTGTCAGACACGCTTGCTCAACAACTTGCTCAACAACTTGTAATATTTTAATTACTTTTACTCAGATTACTTGTGTATAAATAGATTGAGAAGGAGAGAAGTTGTGTGTGTTTTGTACAATTAAAGCTTAGAATTTTGCAAAACAACTTCTCTCCTACAAAGAGTAACGCATCCCTGAGATAGCTCAGTGAGGTCGCATTGTTACCACTCAAGCAAAACTTGAGTTTAGATAGGAGACACCACCATACCTTGTCTATTCAATCCCAAGTGTTTGTTCCGCAAAACACTTGGGTATAGATTCTTTGATTCATTTCTAATAAGAATTTAAACGTTGAAAATTACCTTGAGTTTTTTTATTCACGTTTTATAACTGTTAGAATTAATCATAACATTGTATTAGTCATTAACACAAATAGATTAACTTTCTAGTTAACTCTAAGCGTGTAAAGGGACCAACAAGTGGTATCAGAGCCTCTGGTTTATAAAATCTTTTTAAAACTAACCAAGAGTGCTCTAGGTTTTTAAAACCAAGATCCTACTATGGCTGATATCAATGTACCCCAGCTAGTCGACAAAAAGGGTGGCAGCTACTCCGCTGTTGCACCCTGACTTGAAGCTGGGAAATTTAGCAAATGGAAGAAGCGTATGATTTGCTATCTTACCGGTATGGAACCCTACTACATCACCTGTATCAGGGATGGCCCATTTGTCCCTAAGACAGCCGAAGGGCTAAACAAGCCTGAGGCCCAATGGACCATTGATGAGAGGAGGGTGGTCAATCAAGACCAACGCCTGAAAAGCATCCTTATATCATGTCTTCCTGACGATATAATGTAATCAGTCATCAACTGTCTAACAGCCAAGCAAACTTGGGATGACTTGGTAAACAGCTTTGAGGGTCCCTCAGATACCAAGGAAAATAGAGTCATGGACCTTAAACTTGAGTATAATACTTTCAGGGCAAAAGACTCTGAAAGTCTCTCACAGACCTACACCAGATACAAGACTTTGATAAATGAATTATCAAATGATGGTGTTGTACTGTCTAAGCATGAGACAAATGTTGGCTTTGTCAACAGTCTCCCTGAGAAGTGGCTCAACTTCTCACAAGGCCTGAGGAATGCTAACCACATTCAGACCCTTGAGCTCCCTGAAATTTATGGGAAGTTTGTCTATGAAGACAACTTGATCTCAAGGAGATACCCTGACTCAAAAGCTCTTGAGTCCAAAAAGGTCTTAACCTCCACATGTAACACCCTCTAATTTGTTTAGTGGCAGCGGAAAAGTAATTAGGGTGTTACGGTGAGGATCGAGTTAAAATTTCAGAAAAACGGCCCAGAATAGGCGTTTTGAAAGTTATATGTCATTCGAAATAATAGTTTTGGTATAAAAGGAAAATATCTGCTTTGAAAACCCCACAAAAGTGTGGTAATTTTGAAAGAATGACATATTTGATTTTACACCAGTTTATTTATCAGAGTATAAGATGCCCGCTCCGTGTCTTGTCCTGCTCCGCTAATTACCTGAGATAAACATACTTAAAACGTCAACACAATGGTTGGTGAGTTCGTGGAGTTTGATAGAAAATAACTTTCTTTCAATGAATTTAAAAGGTGTATAGTGATTGTCGAAATAAATAATAGTTCTTCATGAAATAAATAACAAGTTGTGTTGAATAAAAATCCACAAGCAAATCATGTATGATCTCCAGAATCATAAGTTTCAAGTTATAAATGAAGATGAGCTACGTTGTTATACGCTTGAAATAGAATGTTGGGTCAACTTTTAAATGTAACGATATACCAAGCATTTTGGGCTGTCTTTTGTAGAATTCATAATTAAGTCACATATGATAACAACTAAGGTTCAAGTACATGATTCATAATCATAACACATAGTGAAAACATTAATCTAGTGTCTGAAATCTATCAGTGTGGAGTGGTGGTTACTAAATACAGCTGTATCCTAATATATATATGAAACATTCATATATTCATAAAGTTATATTGCCCTAAGCCTCATGACACGCAAAACGTTAACAGTGTACCGTAAAACGGAGGTGTTCATCAAATTAATGACGAAAGTTTTGCCCTCATGTAATAGGTGATTTGCCAATTCCTATTTTTCTCAAATATAGTGGATCGCGACTAAATACGACTAACCATGTAGGCATTCCGTCCAAGTATTTAGTGGGATAGGTTGTCAGCCTCTAACAGGTTTCGACGCTGTTCACTATATTCGCGCTCACCGCAGTGATTAATGGCTCATGATCGAGGGACTTTATGGAAATAAAGTAAACTTAGGCAATATAGGTTCAGGGTTCATGAAATATGCGAAATTTTAGTCTTGGCAATTATTTCTAGTGAAATGTAGAAATATCGTAGTAAAGTTAACAGTACATTCATTTGTTATATGAATGCATACAATGAATCTCAATATCGTGTTATGTCAAGTAGTTGAAATGTTATCTTTCAATCATAGTGTTTCAGCTAGCAAGCAAGTTACAAGTATAACGAGCATATATTCTTTCCAAATGGTGATTCAAAACACGTAAAGCATAGTTAATGATTTTGAGTAAATCATGAGAGTTTTCAAAGTATAAAAGTAACTTAAAACAGTTAAAGCATGTATCTCCCCCAAAAGAGTTATTAAAACAATATTAAAAGTAGGGGCCACGACTCACGGTAAGTCATAAGAGTTTTCATAATGCTTATAGAAGTATTGTATCGCAAAACAAATCATATAGTTGATAAATGAGTAAAATATTTCGAAGCATGTATCTCCCCCAAAAAGTATAAATCAGGTATTAAAATAGGAGGGGCCACGACTCACCTGGAGCGTATCTGACAAGATAGAATTATTAGATCTATGGAAACGATCACGGAAACGTCTTCGATACGAAACCTGAATATAAGGGAAGTCTAAGATTCTGACTTACTACTAACAGTGAGTGTGATGTGAGAAATCGTATAACGATTTGATCGGTGATATGAGTGTGATATGCTTAAAATGCCTCAAGTTAAAAATATAATATCATATATGATATTATCTTGATTCTTATGTCACTCGACTCAAAATATTATCTTCTCAAAATATGCTGAAATGATATGCAAAGTGAATCGCTAAATTCTAGTTATAATAAATAACGAGAACGTAAATAACATGTAACTAAAAATATGAAAATGCATATGAAGTGAGGGGTGAAAAATAGAAAATAAAATAAGAATGTCAAGTAAATTAATTGGTCCTTGTCCTTTCCATATTTTATACTTTTTACCCTAACTGTGCTTGCGTTACGTCGTTAGTCCTTCGTTAAGTTCCAAAGTCCATAATAGTCCAATATTTGTCCATATGTCCATATAAGGCTTGGAGTTCATTCAATGGTTAGTTTAAGTCCTCTATAAACTGTTTTCACAGCTTCAGTCCACAAGTTTCACAGTTTGGCAGTTTCAGTCCCTCAAGTTAGATCGCGTTACATTTTTAGTCCAAAAGTGACAAAATGGTGAGGAAAAAGGTGGGCGAGTTTCTCTGAGTTATATTTAAGCTAAATGAAGCTTATTTTAATAGCTTATTCAATCAATAGCTTATTTTTCATCTAAATGGGCCCTTAACGAGCCATATTACTAAGCCCATTAACACTTTTAAATCCGTGGGTTTGGAGTGAGTTGGGTATAGCAAAAAATTTACTTTTATCATCTCCTTTTTCTATCTAAAAGTTCCCAAAAGCCAGCTTATTCGACAGCTTATAAACCAGCTTAATGGGCTTTAAAGCCCATGTTGCAAGTTTTTGTTATTTTCCAAAACAGTTTCCTGTGGTTAGCTTTGATCATTATAAAGGGTCGAAACGTGAGTTTTGTTATGAGATGTTTATACAAAAGGTGTAGCTAGTTACGTTGTTTAATAGGTCGTGGGAAGAAAAACGTGGGTTTTGTGACGGGTTTGTAAGTTACACTAGGGTTTTCTAGGCGACTTGGTCTGTTTTCGTATAACCAAAATCCTTTGAAATGATTTAAGTGTTTTCACATATAGTGTGTACGTGTGAGATGAGGGTATTTTAAAGTTCCATAATGCATGAAATGAAATGTTTAACTGTGGGTGTAAAGTGTGAGGTGGCTGTTAAGCCTCCTAGAATGGAGGTTCGCCACCTCTTGGTGGGTTACATAAAATAACGAATGCAACTACGTGACACTATATATGATCGAATGAAATGAGGAAATGATGCATGGAGTGACTTCTTGAACATAAAAGTGATGTGTGATCGAGGTGATCTCTAAACCCTCCTCAGTGGAGATTTGTCACGACTCAACACTCGAAACACAATATGTATAACCTGGTATGTTCGAGTGTAATAAAGACATATGCATGTGTGAAGTGGGTACGTGAGATATGTAAACAAGTGAGGATATTAGAATACTTACTACACCTTTGAAAAGGTGGTGAAGACTTGCGTGGGGTCGAATAGAGCACAAGAATGAGGACAGTAGTCTTGCTAGCTCGAGCTTTGTCTTTACGTTTTGGGTTGCTTTTATTCGTTTGCTCCCCAAGAGATATATGAACTTCTGGGCTTCTAAGGGTATTAGTGGGAATGATAAGGATGAAAAGTGAGTGGGGTTCGAAGGATCACAAGGACGAAGTAAGCAGTTTACTAGCTAATGTTCGAACTATGTTTTTACATGTCTTCTGCTTGCTCGGTTGTTTCCTGGGTTGAGACAAGAGTTGCTGGACTTCTAAGGTGGCTAGTGAGAGTGAAAGAAGGGTGAGATAAGTAGTGTAGGTGGCCAAATGAAGAGTAGATTATATAGAAGAATTTCACACGTTCTTATTGACTTCAAAGACTTCAAATCAATGATTGATTGTTACTGTAGCCGAATGGACACCTAAGATAGTTCACTGACAATAGGAGATATTTAGATAAATTTCATAAAGGATATAAACCTTATCTTTTGTTTTTGGGTTATATGTATACACGTTTTCTTTTATTTGAGTTTAACATAGGAGTTGACGAGCCTCACTTCGCCCCTACTGTCTAATTTCTCTTCTGAATGTTACATTATGCTAAAAATATTATTAGTGGAATGTAGAAACAATCGGGATTCAAAATAGTTGAGTTTTGGAGATTTTGTCTATTCGTATAGGTAGTTTTGGGACGAACAAATGGGCCTTCAAAATCATAGTAAACCGCGACTTGCAAATCTGAAATTCGGCACATATATTGTCTAGTGGGTGTTGATCGAGGTGGTGCAAAAATATGTGTGTGTCGTGTTTAAGGATCGAGAGAACAAGGGTCGTTTTGGAGGGGATTTGGCTGGTCGAGTATTACATGAAATTACAAAAGTAAAATGACTTGGGAGTTGGGCTTGTGTGGCGTGGGCTGGGCTGAGGGTCCGGTTGGTTTGTGGCTTAGGCTAATTTAGTGAAAGAAATATAATTAATGTAACTCAAATGTGATTTAGGGTATTGAGTTAAGGTAAATTGTAATTAGTAAAAATGTAATTTGTGTGTATCTTTATAAATACTAAATCGAAATTATTGAGGTTCAAGTTTAGTGGAAACGATGGTTTGTGTATAATCATATTTTAAAGTATGTGTCGTGAATTAATATATGTTGTGAAAACGTAACGTGATAACAATAATAATAAGAGAAAAATTTAAATTTCCCCGTAAAAATGGGTTTTGTTAAATAGTAAGTTGAGATTATCATTAATCAATGAGGATTATCATAATGGATTTTTACGGTGTCTTACACCACACCCATATCAACTGCCTTCTATTCTAATGGTGTTGTGCAGGATATTCAAGAGGATTCTGAAGAAGAAATTGATGATAGGACTGGTGAGGAGTACCTGAACGACTTGAACTTGGAATTCCAAGAAAGGGCACTCCTTGCTAGTTCTTGACGTTTTATCAAAAGAAATCAGTCCAACTTTACAAAACCAAAAGCAAATGAAACCACTGAATGCTTTAAATGTGGAAAAAAGGGTCATTTTGCTAGGGACTGTTATTCTAAAACTATCTCAGAACCCTCTTACAAGTTCTCAGGAAACAGTTCATCAGGAACTAGCAAGTTTCAACCTAAAATGTTTCAGTCCACCCAACAATTTCAAAACAAGGGTCTAAAGGATTTTGAAACAAAATATAGGAAAATCAAAGCTAAACTTGCACTTCTTGAAACTAACCCCATATTGTCTCAGGATGCTCAAACATCTAAACCAATTCAGACAAAGAACAAGGTATTAGTAGCTGAAGCATATGACTGGGATGAAGAAGAGGTTTCCTCAGATGAGGAAATAAGAGTTAGTGCACTGATGGCACTTTCTGAAGAGGATCAGGTGGCTGTGGGAAAAAGCCATGCTAGGAATGGAGAGTGGGTCAACATCACCATGAAGAAGGTAAATACTTTACTTTCTATGGATGATGATTCTGATTGGCAGTCTTACATGAATTATATTTGTGTTGATCTAAAGTTTGTTGAGGAACAAAGGCTTAACCTGTTTTCAAAATATAACAATATTGTGTCAGAATTGAATAAATGTAGAGATGAACTGCTTGCACTGAAACAAGCCAAACTAGAATCTATTACTCTACAAATTCAGAACACTGAAATTTTGAAACAAAACCAAGCCCTTCAAACAGAACTTAAGAAAGAAAAAGCTGTCATTAAAAGCTGGACCAAAAAGAACCCTAAGGTCTTTGATTCTGTGGGCTTAATTCCTAAGATAACTATAGGAATTGACCACCTCACTGAAACCTCCAGTGAGAGTCCCAGTGAAATGACCTTTGTTCCAGCTGGCATATCCTTTGAGCAAGAGATGGAACCCAAGTCAAATGACTGGATTGTCAGGGACAACCCAGTCAGTAAGTTGCCAAACTTTGAGACTGGAAACATCTTGCTCCCTGAAAGTCAGGCTCTGAAAGGTATGCTTGGACTCTTTGACCAACTCAGTATTTCTGATCCAATCAGTGAGCCTGAATCAGAATCAACTCCTCCACTCCCTCCACTAAATACCCTTCAGGGTGCTGCACCAAGCTCAGACCTCCCACCATTGGTCTACTCCCCACACTCTCCAAAGGAGAGATCAGGAAAAGGTAGAATCCTCCTGAGAAGACCACCCCTTGAAGTCTCAGTAAATACTGATGACTCATCAACTTCAGTCCCTTCTGAAGTAGCAACCCAAAGTCCTGATCTAAGAATTGATCAGTTGACTGAAATGGTCAGGAAGCTAAGTGAGAAGATTGTATCTTCTGAAAAACCTTCTCAATTAAAGAAGGAACAAAAACTAGCCTCCTCAAAGACCAAACCCAAACCAACCAAACCCCTGAAAAAGTGTGAACTGTGCAACTATACAAATCATCTCACTGATGACTGCTATAGAGTCCTTTATTGCATGATTTGCAAAAAGGAAGATCACAGGACCTCTGATCATAAAAAATGCTCAGTCATGTCAAACTTTTCAGGACTTAAGGCTCAGTGCCTGAACTATCCTTCTGATTCTAAGCAGAAACAGAAGCAAAAGGCCAAGCCTTTTCCACCTTGCCCATTGTGTGGATTCAATGACCATCTGATGAACTCAAATAAGTACATTTTATTACTATCATTTATCCTATTAATTTGACTTGTTTTACTATATTATGTATGAGGATTGATACTTAATCGTTTACTTTTGTAATTCTCAGGTAAAAACAAGCATTTGGTGAAACTTAGCGATTTTGGACTAATTATGGAGCAAAACATGCAAGAAGTTAAGAGTCTACTGAAATGTACAAGATCAAGACTATTCTGCTCCAGATGCGCCGCATCTCACTTATGACATGCGCCGCATCACTATCAATATTTCACCAGATACGATCCAAGATACAAGAGGACATGCGCCGCATCCTATTATGGAGTTACGCCGCATCTTCTGGCGGTGTACGAATATTCCTGAATATTATAATCTTGGACCCCACACGAAGTTAAGTCAATGCGCCGCATCTACTTACTAGATGCGCCGCATCCTACCCTCAGACAGAAACTATAAATACCCCAAGACCAGCCGAATTCCAAAGCTTTTGTGAGACACATATTATATACGAAGACCGAAGACCAGAAACCTAGGACGAATTCAGTCAAGGCAGCAGCACAAGACACACCCAAATCAAAGATACAAGAGCTGTAAGAAGGTGCTGCATGTGTTTAATTCATTAAGTAGTTTTGTTTTATTGTGTTAGTAAACTTTAATTCATCAAGATTGGTGGCTTGTGTAATGTGACAACGGAAAGATTGCACTCCCTTAAAACTGCTTTCTCATTAATTAAAGTTTATATGTTGATGTCATTGGTGACTTTTATTAGTGCATTGATAACCTCTGTGTCTAGCTGAGCGTTGATCGGGTCGCCATGCCTCTGCCCTCGCCTGTTTATTAGATCGCCTATGTATTCTATGGTCTGTAGAAAAGTAGTAGAAAGATAAACGGGATAGTCATAAGTAATCATTAAGGGTTTACTCGCCGATAAGATTAGAACCAACGAGAAAGGACTTAATCTCGGTGCGTTGCATCGAACTATACACTTCATATAACACTAGCAATAAAACAAGTGACAAACTACTTATCATAAGGACAACCCTCTTATTGTCTCGAGTATTTATCTGTGTACGTGTGTGCTACTTGCTGATTCGTTCCTATTGGTTTAGTTTATTATTTAATTGCAACCAAATCGTGCCAGTCTCTCAGGCTGAACCCCCTTGCGTTAGAATAGGTTGTATAGCTAACTTAATATATTAAAATACTGATTAGAATAACTAGATAATACGTTCCACTCTTAGTGATCGACACTCTACTTACCATTATATTCATACTGACCGGGTACACTGCTCGTTAAGTGTGTGTGTTATTGATAAGTCGGCTAAATATAAATTTAAAACTTGAGTAGGCATTAAAACTGCTAAACCGCAACGACACACGACACGCATCAAGTTTTTGGCGCCGTTGCCGGGGAGTGAATTGTTATTATCTGTTAATTTGATTAGTATTTTAATTAGGTTTTTAATTTTTTATCTAACCGCTAATTCTGTTGTGTATTAGTTTAATTTGCATTCATTGTACTATTTTGCATATTTTCTGTTTTTGTGTGTTATTTGTTTGCTTTTGTTTGTGTTTATTTTCGTGTGATTTTATTTGTTTTAATTTTTCGTATTTTTTTGTGTTCTGCTATCGTTGTACTGAGCTAAATCAAACGATACGGCGCATCTGATTCCTCAGATACGGCGTATTGCGTTTAATTTTTATAAAATACAACGCGTTTAATTAATTCGATACGACGCATCTTTTCCCCAAGATACGGCGTATCTGTTTTTAATAAGAAATTTTTTCTAAGCGATACGACGCATCTTTTCCCCAAGATACGGCGTATCTGTTTTTGATAAAAAAAAATTTTCTAAACGTTAACGCCATACGACGCATCTGCTTCAGCAGATACGGCGTATCTATTATTTTAATTAAAAACAGTTTTCGAATTATTAAACAGATACGGCGCATCGATTTTTATCGATACGGCGCATCTTCTGAATCAAAAATCTTATATTTTGAAACGTAACGAAAATACGACGCATTAACTTTTGTTAATACGACGCATTTAATTTTTATAAATATCGATTTTTGATTATTAAAATTGATACGGCGCATTCAAATTTCTAAGCGGCGTATCTATTTTCTGAATAAAGTCTGATTTAATTTTAACGATTATTAGATACGGCGTATCCAACTTTTTGGATACGGCGCATCGTCTGCAGATATCAGTAACTTTAATTTTTCGTATTCCGTTTTCGTTATTAATTTTCTGATATATTACTTTCTCGAGCATACCCTACTGATATTTTTGTGTTGGTTTCAGGAAGTGCATGACCAGGAGTTCTACGAAGAACTTGATTCAACCTTTCGAAGATCCTGAACGAGTCTTTCATTCGCTTAAAAGGCTTTTCAACACAAAAAGCTTTGATACTTCAAGTTCATTCGAGCTTAACTATTTTTCTGAAGAGAAAGAGGAAGAAGAAACAGAAACAATGGGCGAAAACACAACTATGGAGGAATACATGAACAAAACCCGTGCTGATCACACTTCAGGAGTTGCTAGACCAAAGTTTGATGATAAGTCAAAGTTTGAATTGAAGGGTCAGTTTCTCAAGGAACTTAGGGAAAATGCTTTCAGTGGATCGGAACATGTGGATGCTAATGAACATGTTGAAAAGGTCCTCGAGATTGCGAATTTGTTCACTTCGGAAGGAGTCACTGACGATCAACTCATGCTAAGAATCTTTCCAATCTCACTAAAAGGAGCTGCTAACAAGTGGCTAAGGAATGAACCTGCTAGTTCAATCACTACATGGGAAGGTTTGAAGAGCAAATTCCTGAAGAGATATTGTCCACCTGCTAGGACTGCTAAAAAGATGGAGGCTATCAACAGTTTCATGCAAGAGCCTGATGAAACTCTTTATCAAGCTTGGGAACGATTTAAAGATTTACTGATAAAATGTCCTCAACACTATCTAACCCCTATGCAGGAGATAATATTGTTTTATCAAGGATTGGACGTGCCTACTAGACAAATCTTGGATGCTAAGGGAGCTGTGCCTCAAATGAGTGCAACCAATGCCAGGAAAGCAATCCAAGATGCTGCTGATCATTCTCAAAAATGGCACGATGGGACCTCTACTAGATCTAAGAGCAGCACTAATTTTGACGGGATTGCTGCTATTCAAGCTCAATTGGATAAAATTAGTAGAGAGATGAAGAAGCGTGATGAAAGAGTGTATGCTGCCCAAGTTAGATGTGAAAAGTGCGAAGGACCTCACTACACTAAAGATTGCCCGAATAAGAATGAAAGTGAGACGTTTGAAGAAGCATATTACACCCAATTTGGACAACCATTCCGACCTTCAGGAAGATTTAGGGAAGCTACCCCGGGATTCTATAAAAAGAACAACTTCAATCCCGCTTATCAAGAAAGGAGGCAGACTTTAGATGACACTCTCAAGCAAATTATGGCCGATGCTGCTAAAAGACATGAAGAGAATACTGTTATGATCAAAGAAATCCGAGCTTCAACGGACACTACTACAAGAAATCAAGGAGCTTCGATCAAAGCATTGGAACAACAAATTGGTCAAATGAGCAAAGTTCTTCAAGAAAGGGGATACGGAAGTTTACCGAGCTCAACTGAAACCAACCCAAGGGATCATGTCAAGGCCATAAGCACCACTGAAGAAGTCACTCCTAACTTACCTAGAAGATCGATGAATGGTAATGATGGTGCAAGACCCGAATTTTTCTTTAATTCTTCAATCAGTTTAAGGAGACTACTAAAAGAAAAGACAAAGATTGAAGAGGAGATCAAGGCTACAATGAAAGAAGGGAGCTCTGCAACCGATTTAAATGCCTTGCCTCATAAAGAAAAAGACCCAGGAAGTTTTACTCTACCTTGTTCAATTAATGATATATCTTTCAATAATGTGTTAGCTGACTTAGGAGCTAGTGTTAGTGTTATGCCTCTTAAGACATTCACTACCCTAGGACTAGGAAAATTAGCACCAACTAAGTTACTTATTGAATTGGCTGATAAAACGGTAAAACGACCTGAAGGGATTGCTAATAATGTGCTAGTTAAGATTGAGAAGTTTATTTTCCCTGTAGACTTTGTTATATTAGATATGCCCGAGGATGTTAAGGTTCCTTTAATCCTTGGTCGACCTTTCTTGTCTACTGCCCATGCTAAGATTGATGTGTTTAAAAGAAAAATCTCATTAAGGGTAGGGAATAATAAACTAGTCTATAAGTGCCAAGATCCTGTTAAAAGCATAATTAGAGGTGTCTACATGCTAGGATTAAGAGAGCGTATGGACCTCGATCTTGAAGCTAGGCTCATGGGAGAAACATTGATTCAAAACAACTCAACTAATCCTAATCATGAGAACTTTGAGGAATTTATTGACCTAAATGTACCTACCGAACTTAGACGCGATGTTGTTAATGATTCCGATGATGAGTGGTATGATTGCGTAGTAATTAACAAACGTAGGAGAATAGTTGAGAAAACGTATTTGAATAATGATATGTTTATTGAACTACCACCCCACCTTACTTATTTATGCCTATATGATAATAAGAATTTCCCGTCTATCATTTTGTCATCTCTGCCCGAAAGGGACAGAACTTTGTTTATACAGATACTGAAGAAGAACGGCGTGGAAATCAAGGACGAGCAAGGAGTGTTCAATATTACCGAATTGGCAATGAGGGAGCGCGATGTTTCCGACTCCTTCAATGATCGATACTAAAGAGCTGAACGTGAGTCTAACTTGAAGACTCTGGAATAAAGACAAGTGCTTACCGGGAGACAACCCGGATTTATCTTTTAATTTTCTATTTGTGTCGAGTCAGTCAGGCCGCAGAGGATACGGCGCATCTCAATCCTGAGATGCGACGCATCTCCTGCAATGGTCATATCTTATTTTAATTTTTCTGCATTTATTTATATTTCGAACTTTTTATCAGTTTATTTTAATGCGGCGCATCCCTGGTTAAGGATGCGGCGCATCTTTTATTCTGATCCGTATTTATTCCAGGCTCGATACGGCGTATCTTCTTCCATAAGATACGGCGCATCGACTGACCTGATGATTTTCATTTTTATTTTTATGTTTTATTTTTACCTAACTACTAATGTGTTATGCAAGTTTGAACCTTTCTTATCTTAGGTGTGTTTTAAAGCCTTGGTGGTATTATAGATTCCTGCATTTCCTGTGGATACATCGAATATGAAGCTTAAACGTTCTAATCCACAAGAAAGATGATTTTTGCTCTTATACAAATGGAGGATCATACCTTGCAAATCTCAGGGGAGTTTTTCTGTTCTAATTCTTTTATTTTCCAGTTTTTAACCTTTCATACGAACAACGAGGACGTTGTTTAACTTAAGTGGGGGGATTGGAGAATTAGAACACTTAACATTTACTTGTCCTAAACTTTTCAAAATATGCTTAAAATGTGCTTAATATATAAAAATTTTAAAATTTTTTAGCATGTTTTTGTTTAAAGTCTAAGTTGCATAGCTGCACACATGACGTTATTTTCAAAAAATTGTGATTTTTCAAAATTCACAAATCTATGAGTGTGCCGGTGACTTGTAAACTTTAGAACTTGGCTTGTATACTATTCGAGACCACCATAATAAGTATTATTTATATAATTGGAATGACTTGTCTAAATTGGTAAATTTCTAGGATTACACCCAAATAGCTTTTATATGTTATGTGATATTAGCTAACTACACTGGTTAGTTAACCCCCGTATAAACCCTTTTGTTACTCTCACTTTTAGAGTAAGATACCCCTAGAAAAACACTCAGAGCCATTCCTTTCGTTTCTTACACCTTTGTTTAAAATGTTTCGTTACACCTTAAACCTTAGCCTACCCTGTAGATTAAAATCCGTGGTTGGTTAATTGCTATAGGCAAAGTGTGTTTCCTTACATTACCTGTGTTCGAGTGCGTAATTCATTATCTATGGTTAGGTCGGGAAATTGCACAATGCAATTGGAGTGAAAGTAAATATTGTATATCTTTGAGTTTATTTTTCGTGTGTTTACTACTTTCACTATTACCGTTATTTCTGAAGTCATGAAAAGTATGGAAAAATTATCCAGAATTATTGTTTTGGTGATGTGGTGAAATTTTACACATCTATGTTGATGTCAAAAAAAAAAAAAAAAAAAAAAAAAAAATCGAAAAAATGAGAAAAGAAAAAGAAAAAAAGAAGAAAGTTGGAAGATTGATAAACAAACGATGTAAAGTTATGTAAGTGGTCGATATCACCACTATTTGTTGTATATTATATCTATGGATTGAATGGGAGTTGGCAGTTATGGGAACGTCAACTAAGGTTTATTCTTTGATTAAGATCTTGTTGAGTATAATTCGTGTCTACCTAAAGCGTGTGTTTCAAGTGTTAAAGCGTGAGTTATTCAATGATATGAGTCTTATTCATGGGATGGTTGGGATAGTGATTAACCACACTTAGGATTTTAATTTATTTGTTTTGTTTATTTTTTTCGTTTTACACCAATTTATATCCCAAATATTATCCATACCCTGTATTATTCTTTATCCAACGAAACCTTTGATTTATTGAGATTAGGGATTTGAGCAATCTTAAGTATCGTAGTCGTGGATTCGGCTATGTATTTATGATTTTGTCGCCCTTTTTGATATATTATTATTGGTGAAGTTTGGACCTATCTTTAGCCTATTCGAGTTAATGATTTGAGCAATTGCAAGTATCGTGTTCGTGGATTCGATCATGTATTTGTGATTTTGTCGCCTTTTCTGGAATTTGAGATCGATAGAGATTAAGAATAATTAACCCTTAAGCCTAAAAACCATTTTTACCGCTTTAGACTTGTTATTCCTTGGCTTTAGGGGGGGAGATGTGTATACTTGCCAAGCTTATGATAGAATATTCGTCGCGACTGGACAGTTAAACGATTAGATTTGCTTTTATCGAAATATTTTTATTCTACTTCTAATTCGTTAAGTGTTTAGTTGTTTGATTATGACAAAAACGAATACATGCTTAAATATAAAAATAAATCCTAATATCTTTTAGGATACATTTTCATAAGATTTAATTCTAAGGTTTACTTGGGGACAAGTAAAGTTTAAGTGGGGGGATATTTGATGAACTCAAATAAGTACATATTATTACTATCATTTATCCTATTAATTTGACTTGTTTTATTATATTATGTATGAGGATTGATACTTAATCGTTTACTTTTGTAATTCTCAGGTAAAAACAAGCATTTGGTGAAACTTGGCGATTTTGGACTAATTATGGAGCAAAACATGCAAGAAGTTAAGAGTCTACTGAAATGTACAAGATCAAGACTATTCTGCTCCAGGTGCGCCGCATCTCACTTATGACATGCGCCGCATCACTATCAATATTTCACCAGATACGATCCAAGATACAAGAGGACATGCGCCGCATCCTATTATGGAGTTACGCCGCATCTTCTGGCGGTGTACGAATATTCCTGAATATTATAATCTTGGACCCCACGCGAAGTTAAGTCAATGCGCCGCATCTACTTACTAGATGCGCCGCATCCTACCCTCAGACAGAAACTATAAATACCCCAAGACCAGACGAATTCCAAAGATTTTGTGTGACACATATTATATACGAAGACCAAAGACCGAAGACCAGAAACCTAGGACGAATTCAGTCAAGGCAGCAGCACAAGACACACCCAAATCAAAGATACAAGAGCTGTAAGAAGGTGCTGCATGTGTTTAATTCATTAAGCAGTTTTGTTTTATTGTGTTAGTAAACTTTAATTCATCAAGATTGGTGGCTTGTGTAATGTGACAATGGAAAGATTGCACTCCCTTAAAACTGCTTTCTCATTAATTAAAGTTTATATGTTGATGTCATTGGTGACTTTTATTAGTGCATTGATAACCTCTGTGTCTAGCTGAGCGTTGATCGGGTCGCCATGCCTCTGCCCTCGCCTGTTTATTAGATCGCCTATGTATTCTATGGTCTGTAGAAAAGTAGGAGAAAGATAAACGGGATAGTCATAAGTAATCATTAAGGGTTTACTCGCCGATAAGATTAGAACCAACGAGAAAGGACTTAAACTCGGTGCGTTGCATCGAACTATACACTTCATATAACACTAGCAATAAAACAAGTGACAAACTACTTATCATAAGGACAGCCCTCTTATTGTCTCGAGTATTTATCTGTGTACGTGTGTGCTACTTGTTGATTCGTGCCTATTGGTTTAGTTTATTATTTAATTGCAACCAAATCGTGCCAGTCTCTCAGGCTGAACCCCCTTGCGTTAGAATAGGTTGTATAGCTAACTTAATATATTAAAATACTGATTAGAATAACTAGATAATACGTTCCACTCTTAGTGATCGACACTCTACTTACCATTATATTCATACTGACCGGGTACACTGCTTGTTAAGTGTGTGTGTGTTATTGATAAGTCGGCTAAATATAAATTTAAAACTTGAGTAGGCATTAAAACTGCTAAACCGCAACGACACACGACACGCATCAATCATCCTGAGGATTGTCAAAATGACAAACACTGTGAATCTAGTGGAAGTACCACTCAGAAATCCTCAGGAAAAGAGAGGGTCATTCAGTCAAAAAGAGGAATGTATAAACAATCCTCTCAGACTACTGAGGCTACCCCTGCAATTAAATGCAAAACATGTGGTAGCTCAGTCCACTCAACCACTGACCATGAATCAATTAATAATTTCATAAAGACCTACAAAACCAAACCCTCCATGAAATGGAGTCCTAGAAAGAACTGACCCAGTTTACTATTTGTGCAGAAGTATGCCAGGGATCCTATTTGGCATCAAGACAGTGGATGTTCAAGGAGCATGACTGGTGTTAAGGAGTGTCTGCACAAATATGTGGAAGAACCAGGACCCAAAGTGATATTTGCAGATAATTCCAAATGTCTCACTGAGGGTTATGGTTCAGTAAACTGCAATGGTATTGTCTTTACTTGGATAGCTTATGTAAATGGTCTTAAGTACAATCTGATCAGTGTCAGTCAACTATATGTGATGCAAAATACATAGTTCAAATTGATGATAAGCAAGGAACCATCTTCAATGCAAATAAGGAAATTGTCCTCATTGCACTAAGAAGACAAGATGTTTATGTACTAGACATGTCCAGTCTAACTCAGGATGGAACTTGTCTCTTTGCAAAGGTGATGAACTCAAATAAGTACATTTTATTACCATCATTTATCCTATTTATTTGACTTGTTTTATTATATTATCTGTGAGAATTGATACGTTAATGTTTACTTTTGTAATTCTCAGGTAAAAAGAAGTATTATGTGAAACTTGGCGATTTTGGACTAATTATAGAGCAAAACAAGCAAGAAGTTAAGAGTCTACTGAAATGTACAAGATCAAGATCATTCTGCTCCAGATACGCCGCATCTTACTTATTAATACGGCGCATCACTATCAAGATTTCACAAGCTACGATCCAAGACAGCAAGGACATGCGCCGCATCTAGAAATGGAGTTACGCCGCATCTTCTGGCGGTGTACGAATATTCCTGAATATATTAATCTTGGACCCCACGCGAAGTTAAGTCAATGCGCCGCATCTACTTATCCTATGCGCCGCATCTAGCCCTCAGACAGAAACTATAAATACCCCAAAGTCAGACGAATTTGAGAGAGCCTAGTTTTAGAAGACCGAAGACCACAGAAACCCTAAGCCGAATTCAGACGAAGTAGCAGCACAAGACACACCTTGAACGAAGATACAAGAGCTGTAAGAAGGTCTTGCATGTATTCAATTCATTAAGTAGTTTTGTTTTATTGTATTAGTACACTTTAATTGGTCAGGATTGATGGGCTTGTGACATTGATTTTATCATGCACTTCAACTCCCCTTAAAATTGCTTTCCCATTAATTAAAGTTTATATGTTGATGTCTTTGGTGACTTTTATTAGTGCATTGATAACCTCTGTGTCTAGCTGAGCATTGCTTGGGTCGCCATGCCCCTTCCTCGCCTATTTATTAGATCGCCTATGCATTCTATCGTCTGTAGAAAAGTAGGAAGAAAGATAAATAGGATAGTCATAAGTAATCATTAAGGGTTTACTCGCCGATAAGATTAGAGCCAACGAGAAAGGAATTAATCTCGGTGCGTTGCATCGAACTATACACTTCATATAAAACTAGCAATAAAACAAGTGACAAGCTACTTAACTATCAGGACAGGTCTTCTTATTGTCTCAAGTATTTATCTGTGTACGTGTGTGCTATTCGCTGATTCGTGCTTATTAGTTTAGTTTATATTTAATCATAATCAAACCGTGCCAGTCTCTCAGGCTGAACCCCCTTGCGTTAGATTAGGTTGTATAGCTAACTTAAGATATTAAAATACTGATTAGAATAACTAGATAATACGTTCCACTCTTAGTGATCGACACTCTACTTACCATTATATTCATACTGACCGGGTACACTGCTCGTTAAAGTGTGTGTGTTATTGATAAGTCGGCTAAATATAAATTTAAAACTTGAATACTGCTAAAACCACAACGACATACCGTGGGTATAAATTAGAGCATACGCACACGCGCATCAAGTTTTTGGCGCCGTTGCCGGGGAGTGAATTGTTATTATCTGTTAATTTGATTAGTATTTTAATTAGGTTTTTCTTTTTAATTTTTTATTCTAACCGCTAACTCTGTTGTATATTAGTTAAATTGCATTCATTGTATTATTTTGCATATTTTCTGTTTTTGTGTGTTTTTATTTTTGTTTATTTTCGTTTGTTTTTATTTTTGATTTTATTTTTCTATTTCTTGTATTCTGCTGTCGTTGTACTGAGCTAATTCAAATGATACGGCGCATCTATTTTCATAGATACGGCGTATTGCGTTTAATTTTTATAAAATACAACGCGTTTAATAAATTCGATACGACGCATCTTTCCCCAAGATACGGTGTATCTGTTTTTAATAAAAAAAAATTTCTAAACGATAACGCCATACGACGCATCTGCTTTAGCAGATACGGCGTATCTATTATTTTAATTAAAAACAGTTTTTGAATTATTAAACAGATACGACGCATCGATTTTTATCGATACGACGCATCTACTGAATCAAAAATCTGGTATTTTGAAACGTAACGAAAATACGGCGCATTAACTTTTGTTAATACGACGCATTTAATTTTAATTTAGATACGTTGATTTTTGATAACTTAATATTGATACGGCGCATTCTAATTTCTAAGCGGCGTATCTATTTTCTGAATAAAAGTCTGATTAAATTTTAACGATTATAAGATACGGCGTATCCAACTTTTTGGATACGGCGCATCGTCTACAGATATCAGTAACTTTAATTTTTCGTATTCCGTTTTCGTTGTTGATTTTCTGATATATTACTTTCTTGAACATACCCTACTGATGCTTTTGTGATAGTTTCAGGAAGTGCATGACCAGGAGTTCTACGAAGAACTTGATTCAACCTTTCGAAGATCCTGAACGAGCTTTTCATTCGCTTAGAAGGCTTTTCAACACAAAGAGCTTTGATATATCAAGTTCATTCGAGCTTGATTATTTTTCTGAAGAGAAAGAGGAAGTAGAAACAGAAACAATGGCGGAAAACACAACTATGGAGGAATATATGAACAAAACCCGTGCTGATTACACTTCAGGAGTTGCTAGACCAAAGTTTGATGAAAAGTCTAAGTTTGAGTTGAAGGGTCAGTTTCTCAAGGAGCTAAGAGAAAATGCTTTCAGTGGATCGGAACATGAGGATGCTAATGAGCATGTTGAAAAGGTCCTCGAGATTGCAGATTTGTTTACTACAGAAGGAGTCTCTGACGATCAACTCATGCTAAGAATCTTTCCAATTTCGCTAAAAGGAGCTGCTAACAAGTGGCTAAGGAATGAACCTGCTAGTTCAATCACTACATGGGAAGATTTGAAGAGCAAATTCCTGAAGAGATATTGTCCACCTGCTAAAACCGCTAAAAAGATGGAGGCTATCAACAGTTTCAAGCAAGAGCCTGATGAAACTCTTTATCAAGCTTGGGAACGATTCAAAGACCTATTGATGAAATGCCCTCAACATTATCTAAGTGAAATGCAAGAGATAATATTGTTTTATCAAGGATTGGACGTGCCTACTAGACAAATCTTGGATGCTAAGGGAGCTGTGCCTCAAATGAGTGCAGCCAATGCTAGGAAAGCTATCCAAGAAGCTGCTGATCATTCTCAAAAATGGCACGATGGGACCTCTACTAGATCTAAAAGCAGCACTAATTTTGACGGGTTTGCTGCAATTCAAGCTCAATTGGATAAAATTAGTAGAGAGATGAAGAAGCGTGATGAGAAAGTGTATGCTGCCCAAGTTGGATGTGAAAAATGCGAAGGACCTCACTACACTAAGGATTGCCCTAACAAGAATGAAAGTGAGACTTTTGAAGATGCATACTACACACAATTTGGACAACCATTCCGACCTTCAGGAAGATTTAGGGAAGCTACTCCGGGATTCTATCAAAAGAACAACTTCAATCCCGCTTATCAAGAAAGGAGGCAGACTTTAGATGACACTTTAAAGAAAATTATGGCCGATGCTGCTAAAAGACATGATGAGAACACTGCTATGATCAAGGAAATCCGAGCTTCAACAGACACTATTACAAGAAATCAAGGAGCTTCGATCAAAGCATTGGAACAACAAATTGGTCAAATGAGCAAAGTTCTTCAAGAAAGGGGATACGGAAGTTTACCTAGCTCAACTGAAACCAACCCAAGAGATCATGTCAAGGCCATAAGCACCACTGAATAAGTCACTCCTAACATTCCTTTTCCTAGAAGACTGATGAATGGTAATGATGGTGCAAGTCCCAAATTTTTCTTTAATTCTTCAATCAGTTTAAGGAGGTTACTCAAAGAGAAGACAAAGATTGAAGAGGAGATCAAGGCTACAATGAAAGAAGAGAGCTCTGCAACCGACTTACATGCCTTGCCTCATAAAGAAAAGGACCCAGGAAGTTTTACTTTACCTTGTTCTATTAATGATATATCTTTCAATAATGTGTTAGCTGACTTAGGAGTTAGTGTTAGTGTAATGCCCCTTAAGACATTCACTACCCTAGGACTAGGAAAATTAGCACCAACTAAGTTGCTTATTGAATTGGCTGATAAAACGGTAAAACGACCTGAAGGGATTGCTAATAATGTGCTAGTTAAGATTGAGAAGTTTGTTTTCCCTGTAGACTTTGTTATATTAGATATGCCCGAGGATGTTAAGATTCCTTTAATCCTTGGAAGACCTTTCTTGTCTACCGCCCATGCTAAGATTGATGTGTTTAAAAGAAAAATCTCATTAAGGGTAGGGAATAATAAACTAGTCTATAAGTGCCAAGATCCTGTTAAAAGCATAATTAGAGGCGTCTATGTGCTAGGATTAAGAGAACGTATGGACCTCGATCTTGAAGCTAGGCTCATGGGAGAAACATTGATTCAAAACAACTCAACTAATCCTAATTATGAGAACTTCGAGGAATTCATTGACCTTAATGTACCTACCGAACTTAGACGCGATATTGTTAATGATTCTGATGATGAGTGGTATGATTGCGTAGTAATTAACAAACGTAGAAGGATAGTTGAGAATACGAATTTGAATAATGATGTGTTTATTGAACTACCACCCCACCTTGCATATTTATGCCTATATAATAATAAGGATTTCCCGTCTATCATTTTGTCATCTCTGCCCGAAAGGGACAGAACTTTGTTTATACAGATATTAAAGAAGAACGGCGTGGAAATTATGGACGAGCAAGGAGTGTTCAATATTACTGGACTGGCGATGAGGGAGCGCGATGCTTCCGACTCCTTCAATGACCGGTATTAAAGAGCTGAACGTGAGTCTAACTTGAAGACTCTGGAATAAAGACAAGTGCTGACCGGGAGACAACCCGGAGAAAATTTTTACTATTCTGTTCTGTGTCGAGTCAGTCAGGCCCGCAGAAGATACGGCGCATCTAAATCCTGAGATGCGACGCATCTCCTGCACTGGTCATATCTTGCTTTATTTTCTGCATTTTTATTTTTGACTTTAAAACTTTTTATCAGTTTATTATAATGCGGCGCATCCCTGGTTAAGGATGCGACGCATCTTCTATTCTGATTCGTATTTATTCCAGGCTCGATACGGCGCATCTTCTTCCATAAGATACGGCGTATCGACTGACCTGATGATTTTCATTTTAATTTTTTATGTTTTATTTTTACTAACTACTAATGTATTATACAAGTTTGAACCTTCTTAACTTAGGTGTGTTAAAGTCTTGATGGTATTATAGATTCCTGCAATTCCTGTGGATACATCAATTATGAAGCTTAAACGTTCTCATCCACAAGAAAGATGATTTTTGCTCTTATACAAATAATGGAGGATCATACCGAGCAAATCTCAGGGGAGTTTTTCTGTTCTAATTCTTTTATTTTCCAGTTTTTAACCTTTGATACAAACAACGAGGACGTTGTTTAACTTAAGTGGGGGGATTGGAGAATTAGAACACTTACTTGTCCTAAACTTTTTCAAAATATGCTTAAAATGTGCTTAATATATCAAAATTAAAATTTTTTAGCATGTTTTTGTTTAAAGTCTAAATTACATAGTTGCACACATGACGTTAATTTCAAAAATTGTGAACTTTTCAAAATTCACAAATCTATGAGTGTGTCGGTGACTTGTAAACTTTAGAACTTGGCTTGTATACTACTCGAGACCACCATAATAGGCATTATTTATATAATTGGAATAACTTATCTAAATTGGTAAATTTCTAGGATTACACCCAAATAGCCTTATATGTTATGTGATATTAGCTAACTACACTGGTTAGTTAACCCCCGTATAACCCTTTTGTTACTCTCACATTTAGAGTAAGATACCCCTAGAAAAACACTCAGAGTCATTCCTTTCGTTTCTTACACCTTTGTTATAATGTTTCGTTACACCCTTACACCTTAGCCTACCCTGTAAATTAAAATCCGTGGTTGGTTAATTGCTTTAGGCAAAGTGTGTTTCCTTACATTACCTGTGTTCGCGTGCGTAATTCATTATCTTTGGTTGAGTCGGGAAATTGCAGAATGCAATTGGAGTATAAGTAAATATTGTATATCTTTGAGTTTATTTTTCGTGTGTTTACTACTTTCGCTATTACCGTTATTTCTGAAGTCATGAAAAGTATGGAAAAATTATCCAGAGTTATCATTATAGTGATGTGGTGAAATTTTACACATCTATGTTTATGTTTCAAGTTCAAATAAAAAAAAAAAAAAATCGAAAAAAAATAGAAAAGAAAAAGAAAAAGGAAAAGTTGGATGTTTGTTTTAACCAACTTATGTAAAGTTTTGTATTAAGTGGTCGATATCACCACTAGTTGTTATATATTATATCTATGGATTGAATGGGAGTTGGACGTTATGGGAACGCCAATTAAGGTTATTCTTTGATTAAGATCTTGTTGAGTATAATTCGTGTCTACCTAAAGCGTGTGTTTCAAGTGTTAAAGCGTGAGTTATTCTATGATATGAGTCTTATTCATGGGATGGTTGGGATAGCGATTAACCACACTTAGGATTTTAATTTATCTGTTTTGTTTATTTTTCATTTTACACCAATTTGTATCCCAAATATTATCCATACCCTATATTATTCTTTATCCAAACCTTTGATTTATTAAGATTAGGGATTTGAGCAATCTTAAGTATCGTAGTCGTGGATTCGGCTATGTATTTATGATTTTGTCGCCCTTTTTGATATAATATTATTGGTGAAGATTACTTGGTCCTATCTTTAGCCTATTCGAGTTAAGGATTTGAGCAATTGCAAGTATCGTGTTCGTGGATTCGATCATGTATTTGTGATTTTGTCGCCTTTTCTGGAATTTGAGATCGATAGAGATTAAGAAGAATGATTAACCCTTAACCTACAAACCCTTTTTACCGCTTTAGACTTGTTATTCCTTGGATTTAGTGGGGGAAATGAGTATACTTGCCAAGCTTATGATAGAATATTCGTCACGACTGGACAGTTAAACGATTAGATTTGCTTTTATCAAATTATTTTATCTTATTTCTAATTCGTTAAGTGTTTGGTTGTGTGATTATGACAAAACGAATACATGCTTAAATATAAAAATAAATCCTAACATCTTTTAGGATACATTTTCATAAGATTAATTCTAAGGTTTACTTGGGGACAAGTAAAGTTCAAGTGGGGGGGGGGGGGGATATTTGATGAACTCAAATAAGTACATTTTATTACCATCATTTATCCTATTTATTTGACTTGTTTTATTATATTATCTGTGAGAATTGATACGTTAATGTTTACTTTTGTAATTCTCAGGTAAAAACAAGTATTATGTGAAACTTGGCGATTTTGGACTAATTATGGAGAAAAACAAGCAAGAAGTTAAGAGTCTACTGAAATGTACAAGATCAAGATCATTCTGCTCCAGATACGCCGCATCTTACTTATTAATACGGCGCATCACTATCAAGATTTCACAAGCTACGATCCAAGACAGCAAGGACATGCGCCGCATCTAGAAATGGAGTTACGCCGCATCTTCTGGCGGTGGACGAATATTCCTGAATATATTAATCTTGGACCCCACGCGAAGTTAAGTCAATGCGCCGCATCTACTTATCCTATGCGCCGCATCTAGCCCTCAGACAAAAACTATAAATACCCCAAAGTCAGACGAATTTGAGAGAGCCTAGTTTTAGAAGACCGAAGACCACAGAAACCCTAAGCCGAATTCAGACGAAGTAGCAGCACAAGACACACCTTGAACGAAGATACAAGAGCTGTAAGAAGGTCCTGCATGTATTCAATTCATTAAGTAGTTTTGTTTTATTGTATTAGTACACTTTAATTGGTCAGGATTGATGGGCTTGTGACATTGATTTTATCATGCACTTCAACTCCCCTTAAAATTGCTTTCCCATTAATTAAAGTTTATATGTTGATGTCTTTGGTGACTTTTATTAGTGCATTGATAACCTCTGTGTCTAGCTGAGCATTGCTTGGGTCGCCATGCCCCTTCCTCGCCTATTTATTAGATCGCCTATGCATTCTATCGTCTGTAGAAAAGTAGGAAGAAAGATAAATAGGATAGTCATAAGTAATCATTAAGGGTTTACTCGCCGATAAGATTATAGCCAACGAGAAAGGAATTAATCTCGGTGCGTTGCATCGAACTATACACTTCATATAAAACTAGCAATAAAACAAGTGACAAGCTACTTAACTATCAGGACAGGTCTTCTTATTGTCTCAAGTATTTATCTGTGTACGTGTTTGCTATTCGCTGATTCGTGCTTATTAGTTTAGTTTATATTTAATCATAATCAAACCGTGCCAGTCTCTCAGACTGAACCCCCTTGCGTTAGATTAGGTTGTATAGCTAACTTAAGATATTAAAATACTGATTAGAATAACTAGATAATACGTTCCACTCTTAGTGATCGACACTCTACTTACCATTATATTCATACTGACCGGGTACACTGCTCGTTAAAGTGTGTGTGTTATTGATAAGTCGGCTAAATATAAATTTAAAACTTGAATATTGCTAAAACCACAACGACATACCGTGGGTATAAATTAGAGCATACGCACACGCGCATCATAAGGCCACTGATACACTCAATTGGCTTTGGCATAAGAGACTCACCCACCTGAACTTTAAAAACATAAACAATCTTGTAAAACAAAACAAGGTCCTTGGCTTACCATCACTTGTGTTTTAAAAGGATAAACCATGCTCAGCTTGTGAAAAAGGTAAACATCACAGAGCATCCTTTAAAACCAAAACCAACTTTTCCATCAGGAACTGCCTACATCTTCTCCATATGGATCTATTTGGACCTATCAGTCCAAGGTTTACTAACCATGAGAAGTATACTCTGGTCATAGTGGATGAATACTCTAGATACACCTGGGTATTCTTCCTGATAAAAAAGAGTCAGGCAGCTGAAACAATCATGTCCTTTGTCAGGAACATTGAAAATCAAAATGACATTAAGGTCAAACAGATTAGAACTGACAATGGGACTGAGTTCAAAAATTATGAACTTGAATGTTTCTGTGATGAGAAAGGTATTTCCCAAAACTTTTCCTCTCCATACACACCTGAACAAAATGGTGTTGCTGAAAGGAAAAATAGAACACTCATTGAAGCTGCTAGGACAATGCTATGTGGATCAGTCCTTTCCAACCATTTTTGGACTGATGCAGTCAAAACTGCCTGTTATACACAAAACAGATCCATCATTGTCAAGAGACATGGGAAAACCCCATATGAGTTATTCAAAGGAAGAATCCCTGACATCAGCTACTTTCATGTCTTTGGGTGTCCTGTGTTTATTCATAATCACAAGGATCACTTAGGGAAATTTGATGCAAAAGCTGATGATGGATACTTCCTGGGATACTCACTTGTCTCAAAAGCCTTCAGAGTGTTCAACACAAGGAGACAGCAGACTGAGGAAACATTTCATGTTACCTTTGATGAGAGCACTGATGCAATCAGGTTCTCAACTGCCTCAGTAGAAGAGATAGGAATTGATAATTCTTCAAGATATCCTCCTGATGAATATCTTTCTGAAAACAATCCTTTTACTCAGTATCAAGATGATGCTAATCTCTCCTATTACATAATCCCTCACAACCTACCTAACCCAACCATCACTGAGTTTGTTGAGGCACATGCACACACTGATGATATCAATCAGTCGGTTCAAAATACTCAAGAACCAAACAATCTCAGTGAGCTGGTAGACACTCAAGATCTAATCAATGATCATGTGTCTACTCCAGAACCAACCCCTCTACCCAATCAGGCCTCCACAAGTTCAAATCAGTATCCAGGACCTCAAGAAAGTTGGACTAGGTCTCAGGACATTGAACTTGTCAATATTATTAGAGAGCCTACTGAAGGCATGCTCACCAGGAGCATGGCTGCTATTCTAAGAGCAGCCTCATCCAATGAATGCCTATTTGTGGACTTCATTTCCACAATTGAACCCAAAAGTGTTAAAGAAGCACTTACACATCCTAGTTGGGTTCAGGCCATGCATGATGAACTAGAACAATTTGACAGAAACAAGGTAATGACCTTGGTCAAATGTCCTGAGAATGTCTCAGTCATTGGCATGAAATGGGTATTCAAAAACAAAACTAATGAAAATGGCATAGTCATTAAAAACAAAGCCAGACTTGTAGCCAAAGGTTATAATCAACAAGAAGGCATTGACTATGAGGAAACATTTGCACCAGTAGCAAGGATGGAAGCCATCAGGATCTTCCTTGCTTTTGCTACATACATGAACTTCAAGGTGTACCAAATGGATGTTAAAAGTGCATTCTTAAATGGTTCACTGAAAGAAGAAGTTTATGTTCAGCAACCTCCTGGATTTAAAAGCCATGAGTCTCCTGATCATGTCTGTAAGCTTAACAAAGCCCTTTATGGACTGAAGCAAGCTCCCAGGGCATGGTATGAGACTCTCTCAGCCTTCTTAATCCAAAACAAATTTGTCAGAGGAAAGATAGACAACACATTGTTTATCTATAAGACAAATAATGATGTCATACTAGTACAAGTGTATGTTTTTGACATCATCTTTGGCTCAACAAGTTTCAAACTTTGCAAACAATTTGAAAAACTAATGGCAAAGAAGTTTGAAATGAGCATGATGGGAGAACTGACATACTTTCTTGGTCTACAGATCAAGCAGACTGATAGAGGAACCACTATCAGTCAAGAGAAGTATGTAAAGAATCTACTGAAGAAGTATGATCTCAGTGACTGTGCCTCAGTCAAAACTCCCATGGTCCCCCCAAACAACCTTGGTCCTGATCTAACTGGTAAACCAGTAAATCAAACTCTCTTTAGAGGAATTATAGGATCACTGATGTATCTACTTGCATCAAGGCCTGATATCTAATTCTCAGTATGTCTATGTGCCAGATATCAATCTGACCCAAGAGAATCACACATCACTTCTGTGAAAAGGATATTCAGGTACCTGAAAGGCACTCCTAACCTTGGATTATACTATCCAAAGTGCTCAGGACTTGATCTTAAAGGATACTCAGACTCTGACTATGCTGGATGCAACATGGACAGAAAAAGCACCTCAGGTTCTTGCCAAATACTTGGTGGGAAACTAGTCTGTTGGAGTGCTAAGAAGCAACAATCGGTTGCCTTGTCCTCAGCTGAGGCTGAATATGTTGCAGCAGCTAGTTGTTGTGCAAATGTACTCTGGATGAAAAGTCAACTTAGTGACTATGGAATTCAGTACAAGATGGTACCCATCTTTTGTGATAACACAAGTGCAATTGCAATCTCAAACAACCCTGTTCTTCATCAGAGAACAAAACACATTGATATCAGATATCACTTTATCAGGGACCATGTCATGAATGATGACATTGAATTACACTTCATCCCTACTGAATATCAGTTAGCTGATATCTTCACCAAACCTTTGGATGAACCAACTTTCACAAGGTTGAAAGCTGAATTAGGAATGTTGGATATAGAGAATCAGTCCACTGATTGAATCCTTCCAACTGAAGTGTAAATTCTTAAAACCTCAGGTCCCTGACTCAATGTGTACATAAGTGAAAATATATCACTGAATCCTCAACCTCAGGAACTAAACCCAAGTTCCTGAAATCATTAGGGTTCATGAACTAAACCCAAGTTCCTGAATCCTTGTAGCTCAGGAATCATTCCATATTCCTGAATCATCAGTGACTAATCCCAAGTCCCTGAAAAACCATCACTGAATGAATAGTCATTCAGGGCCCTGAAAGGAGACATTAAATACTGACTTAAATGCTCTAAGTATCTAGTTAGTAAATGTCCGAGGTTGGTAATTGAACTCATATTTAATTCAAGAATATTTGTTCTTTTTGCCTTTCTGGCTTCCACCTCTGGGCCACCACATTCCCACTTGGCATTAAATGCCTCTCCAATCATATTACAAATATGTGATGACTCATCTCTGCAAATTACACTTTTGTAGAACTGCTCAACTGTTCACTTCGACTGTTGCGCCAAACCAGGAAAGTGGAGTGTTGGCATTAAATGCGGATCCCAAAACATATTATTCAAAACAATTTCCAATAATTCTTTTTGAATATATTATGATCGCTCAAATGTCTAAAACACCCCCATCTCCACTTCCCTATAAATAACCCAACCAAAAGAAACACACACACGTTTTTATAGAACTTAAGCAAAACTCTGCCATTTTAATTCTCAAAAAACAAATTGTGTGTATTCTTAAGCTTTAGAAACCCAGAAACCTTAGTCAAACCCAGACTTACCCACAAATGGCTTCTTCTAATGCTATAGCATACGCCCCCAATATGGAATCCCTCACTGGGGACGTTGACCTAACAAAAAACAATGTGGTAGGAAATTTCTCTTATCCACAAAACTGCCCAGCCTACAAGAACGTTATGAAATTTCTTCGTAATTGTTTTCTTGCAAAGGCTTTCACCCACACCCCCTCAGTCATCTACCATGACTATTTGAGGGAATTCTGGTACACGGCTGTGGCTACCAGCCCCAAAGACACCAAAGAGTCAATCATCACCTTCACGGTGATGAATGGGAGCAGAACCCTCTCCTTTGACTACTCAACCTTCATCAAAGCCACAGGCCTTGACTTTGCTGAAGCGTTTGCACCCAACCCTACTGATCAGGACATAAAGAATGAACTGATCTTTCTAGCACCCCATGACCCCAGATGTCCTACAACGTCTGCGGGAGGCTTATTGGAGAAGGCTCTAGTAGTCAAAACATGGTTCCATCCTATTTGGAGGATACTGATGACATTTGTCATTCAGGTCCTGGGTGGAAATAAATCCTCTACGGAACAATTGAACTCATCACAACAATTGATGTTGTTCAGTCTCCTTGAGGGTACAAAAATTGACATCGGAGGAATAATCTTCCGAGACCTTGTTGCTAAGCTCTCAGGAAAACATAGGAAAGGCATATGTCCTACCCTAGATTTGTTTCCTGTGTGCTTCAGGACCTACTTGGTTCTGACTATGTGAGGCCTGATGCAGAAGGTACGAAGCCTGACGTCCTGCACAAGTCAAACTTCACTAGTAGCATCAGTGAGGTTACACATATTGCCCTGACTGAATACATGCAATCAGTCATTCAGGGTAACGACGCTATCTCACCAGTTCCTTCACCGACCAAAAAGGTGAAGAAGACAAAGAAGGGTCAGTCCAGCCAGGTGGTTAGACCCAAGCCACTCACCACTGAGACTGATCCTCAAAACCAACTAAACCTTAAAAAGAGGTTGAAAAAGGCCGAGACCTCTGAGACACCCATTTCTGAGACCATCTTGACCTCAAAACAAAGGCCAACGGAGGTCACTGAGCAATCATCCTCAGTGACCTCGGGCACACCCCTTCCACATGGTTCAACTGACATAAACAAGTCAGAGGGATCAGGAAGCATTCCCCCCTCACATCCCGATGAAGGAACTGTCAAAAAACAATCAGTTCCTAAAGGAGGAAAGGGTTCTAAATCCTCGGTAAGGCAGCACTACCTTACTGAGATGGGGACCCACAAACATTCACATCCCGCTAACGTTCCTGAGCAATCACCCTCAGGATCTCAGGGAGAAAAGGACCCTAAATTCCCAAAAGGACAGCACAATCCTGATGGGAAGGGGGTCCACCAACTTTCACAATCAGTACCTAGTGATACCACTGGAAAACACCCATCAGTGGTTGAAGGTGCTAAGGGGGACAAAGACTCAGAGGGAAAGAAACAATCCGCTGATACGGAACCCATAAACCCCTCAGGCGGTCTAATCCTCTCAGGACCTGCCCCCAAATGCCAGGCTGGTGTTACCCCAGTTATTATGGCTAGTCAGGCTGAGCAAACCCACTCAGTTATTATGACAACGGGGTCAGAACCTGACCAAACCAAAGGCGAGTCTTTTTATAAAGAGGAGCCGGTTGAATTTTTGGGTATTGAGTCCATGGGGGACTTTCAGGCTTTTATTGAGTCTGATGAAGAGCTCAGGGAAGAGAGTGAAGAGGAAATTTTTGAGGCAGGTGAGGATATGGAGACTGATGTACAACCCGAACAACCTGAACAATCTCCTCAGTCATCTCCACGCCAAAGTGAAGAGTCAGGTTCTCAATCTTCTGATTCTTCTGATACAAGGGACATCCTCAAAAAGTATGATGACTCTCTTCCCCTCACTGAAAGAAAATTGGTCAAATTCCTACTCAAGACCAATAGAGCTCTTTACACTGGTCTCTCTGAAGAGATGTTCGATCATCACACTGAAGCTGCTGTTCACTATGCCAACCTGAAGGCAGATGTTGAAAGTTATCATGATGATGTGAACGAAATGCATTCTGACACCAATCACTCCCTGACAGCTATTGATCTTCATCTCAGGAAGTCCAATCTTGCTCTTGAAGGCATCACCAAAAGCCTTGGAACTATTCAAACAGCTGTCAAGGATGACCCCGAACTCAACAAGAAGGTCCTTCAGGCTGCTGAGACTTATCAGAAGCACTCAGCTGAATTCAGTGATCTTCTCAGCTTACTGAAGGATTCTAATATTCAGGGTCTTAACTCTTCATTGGACTCAATCAGGACTTCCTTAGGTCTTCAGGAAAAACATCTGGGTACTTGGGCACAATCTTCAACATCCTTGGCATGGTCACTTGGGTCAAGGATGTCAGGCATCGAAGCTTCTCAGGCATCTCTTGAGAATAAGATCTCAAGTCTTCAGCAAGACACCTCAGACATCAAATCAATGATGACTGAGATCTATCAGGCTTTCAAGGGTCCTGCTGCTCCAGTGACTCCAACTCTTGCTATCACCATGGCTCAAGCAACAGTTGAGGGGGAGAAAGACACTAGAGTCCCTGAAGTTTCAACAAGCCAACAACCTCCTTCTCACACTGAGGGGGAGATTCCTGAAGCTTCTACCACCCATCAAGATAAAGGCAAAGGCATCCTCACTGAACCTGAGCCTCAACCTGCACCAATCACGGTTGCAAAGGATCCTGAATCACCAGCCAGGATCCCGTATGACATTGATGGAGTTCTTCACCACTTCTCAGCTGATGAACTCAGTGCTTACCTAGAGGAAGAGGAAGCAAAGAAGAAGTTAAAGGAGGAAGAAAAGGTGAGCAAGCCTGCTATTATTAAGGTTGTTCATGAAGAGGCTGAGAAGATTGGTCTTGAGGCTAAGGATCTCTCAGGAAGAGAGGGTGGAATGACCTTTGTAAAGGCTCAGACTGAGGAGATGATCACTCTCAGGAAGAAAAGGGAGGAAAGGAATAAAAGGGCTGAAGAGATCAGGGAGAACAGGATTAAGAAATATCAGTGGTATATGACTAGCAGGTTGAAGCCAGAACCAATCACTGATGTTCATATTCATCGAAACACCAATCCTGCCACTGTTACTGTCTATAGAGGTGCTGACATGAGAAACTTTGATGTTCATAAACCCTTCAGATTCGCTGACTTCGGGATCACAGAATTGGATGAGTTGGGTCCATTAATAGCAAAGAAATCAAATGTTGTGGTCCCTAATCTGCTGAAGTCCTTGAGTCTAAGGTATGAAAGATTGACAGCTGCACCTCAGGAACTTGGCACTCCATCTCTTCTTCCTGATTCAGCACAACCAACTCCCTCTCAGTCTTCTTCAAGAAAAAGAAAGAAGATTGAAGCTGAGCCTGAGATCAAGATTCCTGGTCTTGACTGCAATAGGGCTCTCCCTGAAGGTGTTCCTTTCAGGAACAATATGGTCATTGAACAACCTGAAAGAGGTTTGTTCTTCATTGATGAGTTCGGAGACAAAGCCTTCCAAAGGTGGAGTGACATCGATTTGTCAGGGATCAAAGCTATGCTTGGCTTTCTAATGATGGCCTCTCCACTCAAGAGTCCTGAAAATGTGAAGTTTTGTCAAGATCTGAAAAGGAAAATCAATGAACATCCTGACCAACAAGAGCTGCAGTCAAAGAAGCCCAAGCTTGAAGCCCTTGGTATTAAGTTGAACTGATTGATCTGCTTGAATACCCACTATCCCTTTTGTACTTAGTTTGTTAGGACTTGTAATGATATCAATAAGATGATGTTTTTATTATTTCAGTGTCCTTATTTACATTCTAGTACATTCAGTATGAGTAGAAGTCATTAGCTCACTCATAACTGATCAAAACACTTAGGAATAATTTATATCCAAATAGGGGGAGATTTTTGGGTCATGAAAAACCCAAGAATACTTAAAACATGATTTGGACACAAATTAACTAAGTGTTAACTTAAACCGAGAACAATTTAAGTCACTGAGAGAACAGCCTCTCAGTGAGTCATCTTCAAGATGCTTAAGGCGAATTCAAGAAGAAGGATTCACTACACAGGAAGGCGGTACTCCCTGAAGTAGCACTTAAGCCAAAGAAGAAGATGATGGTTCAGTGAGTGTTGGACAAGAACTCACTGAACCCCAGTCTCCTCAACAACAATGAAGTAATTATGAATGATAACTGAGAAGCGTGTCCTGAAGAACTAAGTTCCTGAGATGAAAGGCAGAAATATCTAGGAAGGATTTAAGATAAGATCAAATCTTATCTTGTCAGGAAGAAATCCTTCCTAAGAAGGCTTAAAGTCTTGGAGTGTCAGACCAACCACTTCTAAAAACTTAATAAGCCATTTCTATTGGTTCTTGAAAATGACAATTACTGTTGTAATTGTCAGACACGCTTGCTCAACAACTTGCTCAACAACTTGTAATATTTTAATTACTTTTACTCAGATTACTTGTGTATAAATAGATTGAGAATGAGAGAAGTTGTGTGTGTTTTGTACAATTAAAGCTTAGACTTTTGAAAAACAACTTCTCTCCTACAAAGAGTAACGCATCCCTGAGATAGCTCAGTGAGGTCGCATTGTTACCACTCAAGCAAAACTTGAGTTTAGATAGGAGACACCACCATACCTTGTCTATTCAATCCCAAGTGTTTGTTCCGCAAAACACTTGGGTTTAGATTCTTTGATTCATTTCTAATAAGAATTTAAACGTTGAAAATTACCTTGAGTTTTTATATTCACGTTTTATAACTGTTAGAATTAATCATAACATTGTATTAGTCATTAACACAAATAGATTAACTTTCTAGTTAACTCTAAGCGTGTAAAGGGACCAACAACCCTATCGGAGAACTTTTTGGCGAGAGCTGGGCACTTGTGTCTGCTCATGAAGGTTGAGATCCTCATGATCTCCGGTACACCGCTTATGTAGCTCGCCTCGTCTGTCCATCTCTCCTTAAAGTCCGAGAGGGACTCGTGAGCCCGGCGGACAATCTTCGTGACCTCTGTGGGGTTCTTTATACATTTCTTCCTGAGCGAAAATCTCGTGGAGAACTGTTCCCTCAATTCGTTCCAACTGTCAATACTTCCGGGTTCTAACCTTTCAAACCATCCACCTGCGGCCCCATCCAATGTTTGTTGAAACATGCGGCACCATACGGGCATTGGCCACTCCCCCTGATTTGCGGCTCCTGTGAACCTGTTGAGGTGATCGTTTGGGTCCGTCGAGCCATCATAGAACCTCATGTTCAGCGGCATGGTGTGACTCGGTCCGGAGAATTCCACAATGCGGCGAGTAAACGGCGATCTCGACGTCTCTTTAAAGGGTTTATGCAAATCATCATCCTTCCCTTTGTCCTTTACCTGACTTGCATTCTCTTCGTCTTCGAAATTTAATTGTACTGGCTTGAGAGCACTCCCGCTCAGCCTGTTGTGCTTTTTGATAAGTTCCGTCAGTGACGCCACTTGGGCCACAATCATTTCTCGAAGACCGGGGGACTCTTCGCCCGGGCCTTCGTTCGAGTTTCGGATGTTGCCTGTTTCGTCCCGGTTGTTATTGTCGGGTTGAAGGGTGCTGTCGGTTTCATTCAGGTTCCGGACGTTATCGGTTTCATATCGGTTGTCATTGTTGGGTTGAAGGATGCTGTCGGTTTCATTCGGGTTTCGGATGTTGTCGGTTTCATATCGGTTGTCATTGTTTGTTTCGTTCCCTCCATCTCCGAAGCGGAGAGAAGTAAAGGAAGGACCAGCCATGTCAATGCTTTGGTAGATTGAATAGCGGGTCCCACGGATGGCGCCAATTTGTTGAAGTAAAACCTTGCAGGCAGGTCCCACTTCTATGTTTTGTCCTTCGGACCTTGCTCGCTCCTACACACAAGAAGAACACGCGTTAGGCTCGCCCCGGGTTTTATCCCAGGACCAACCTCCGGCGTGAGAATGAGTATCGGGCGATTATGATATGAATAGTGATATCAGAGTAAAAGTAGTAGGTGTAAAATTGAATGCATATCATAAATGAGGTGTGGGTATTTATACTACCCACACCTACTGTACCTATTTACCTTGGGACCAAGCGAGTTGACCTATGCCTGACCTATTAAGTAGGTGTCAGGCCATGTGGGGGACACAATCCCGGGAAATCTGGGATGTCAGTGGCTGACGAGACTGCTTACTGTAGATGGCGGCGGTCCGCTCCGTAGGTGTATCCGAAGGTGAGATGTCAGGCCGGACGAAACATGATGTCCGGATGTAAGTATGGTCCGGACGGAACATGGCATCCAGACACATACACCAACATTTGGGAAAGCACGCTAAGCCACTAATTAATGTCTTGCGAAGGCTGTACCTTTTTGTCTATCCTGACTTGTAGCTCTCAAGATCTCTTATGATATGTGTAGTTGGGATTTGTCAAATACACTCAGATTAAAGAAGTATTTGCTTTTAAAAATTTCAGAAAAGGTTATTAGTGTCACAATGTATACAAAAATGTACAACCACAAAATGGATATGTGAGTCCTAACCGGGCCAGATGCAACCAATATCGGGCTCAGAGTGGGCTGAATCCATGGAGTTGCAAATATTGTTAACTCTTTGTCTTTATGGTTCTATTCAGTGATTGAATCATAAGTGCTTTTTATTTTAATATGATTGTTGTGAATCTGTTCGAATACTATAGATTGTTAGTACTCCCTCCGTCTCAAAAAAAGTGTTCAGTTTGACTTTTTAGAGTCATACTGGTTCAACTTTGACCTTAAATATTTTTTTTGTATTATATAATATTTGATGAAAAATTATATCAATGAAAAATACACTTAAAACTCAATTCATTCATATATTTTGCATCAAGTATTATGTAACACTGACAAAAATAGTTAAGGTCAAAGTTGAACCAGTTTGACTCTGAAAAATCAAACTGGACACTTATTTTGAGACGGATACTATAGATTGTTAGTAATTTTTAACAGTTGATATATAATATTATTCATGAAGTTAATAAGATGACAACCCGAATAAAAAACCAGCACTGATTTAACGATTTTGAACATGATATCCATCGGATGTTTTCAAAAGTCTTTGAAACCAACCTTAAACCAAAGTAAAAAGAATAAAAAAGGTATCACAAACTTAAAACAAAACACGGTTCTCCTTCATACATTTAATCTCCTAATTGCGTTATTGATATGGCTAACTTTGTTACAGAAGCTTTAACTCAGTATCAACCCATGGTGCTGTTAATGTTTACATGTAGTCTCAAAAATGCAAGCAAAGTTCAAGAATTTACTATTACATGGATTTAATCATGTTCTAATCGAAGGTGATGCAATTGTCTTTCAAAATTATGGCATTGATAAAATTCCACCAATTAGTATCAGACAGTTAACAATCCCATGAGGAGGAGAACCACTAAAATCTTCACATTTCTTTACCATTGTGTTACAAGAAAATTCAATCTCATGGAGTTGTTCACAATACGATAGCCTCGTAGGATTTATCCAATTTTGAATCATGACAAGTGCACCACCTTCACTTGGAACATGATCAAATCTTGTTAATAGTAAGTTCTTGGCCACAAAACGACGTACACAAAAAAAAGCTAAAATATTAACCCTAAATATATTGCTCGCCCTACTGCTTTGCGAGGGTACAATGTTAGTATATATTACATATACACATACTAACTAGTGTCAAAAGTTTAAAAATCATTTTTAGACAAATAGTTTATGTGTCCTTCATTAACAATGAAAACTAAAATAGTTTTCATTTTTGACTAAATATGGCATAAAACCCGATTATTTTGTAGCTGAAATAGGCTTTAAGAATACCAGTTGAAGATATTTTTAATGCTACATTAGTTCAAGCAATTTCCCAAGTTTGGTTAAGATTCTAATTGATATAGCTTTTCAAACAAGAACATAATCAGATCTATCAAGACATTATCATATGCTAGCGACCAATACAAGGTCGCGCTTTTATTTACAACTTTCAATTCTCTAGCTACGAGCTAAAAGATACAAACAAACAAAAATGTTATTTATTAGAAGTAACCACTCGAGCGTTACACGGATAAAGCAATATATAGTTACTCTTCTGAAACAACGACAGTGATCTCATCTTTATCGAGCATGTTGTAGAACGAGTTAGTCTTTTTAGTCAGCTCATTATGGTAAAAGTGTTTCCATGCACCAGCACAAATGAAACCTAACACAGTAGCGACACCTATTTCTTTGATAATCATTTTTGCAGTCCCTGGTGGAGCTCCAGCCATTTTTGCAGTATCTGTGCACCAAAAATCAACATTTTAGGATTTACAGATTGAAATCATTCCTGGCGGAGACTAAAGAATTGTATAATGCACAACTAGGAAAGCTATACTCCTAAAACTGACTATATAGATGACCAAAAGAGCTAATGTACGTATTCAATTCATGTGTCTGCTTAATACATAATATAATCTAAAAATTGATTAAAGCCTTATATTTATCATCACATAATATATATCATATATGTTAACATCAGTCGTAAGCACAAATATTGTCAAGAATTTCTCAACTGAGTAGTAAGTTAGTGTTGAACACATTGATCTAGTTACGAGGATATCTTTTCCTTGTCATCGACAACTAAAAAACTTACGGACGGGAGCGCGTAGAATATCAGTTTTCAATGCTCAATGATATGTAAGGGAATAAGTTTGTAGAAGATAAAAAGAACTAGAAGTACACACTTTATTCATGTAAAACAAGGCCCATATATAGCCTTCAAAGAGTACATCGTACGTGGGTGCATGAAAATAGCACTAAAATACTAACCACCTAAAGACCAGTTAACATGGCACTACTTCTACCCAACGTGCTAATGCACTTACATAAAATTCGGTCAAACTATAATACCAGTTCAAGCTATTAATTACTCCGTAAAACATAAATATATATTAGATTAAAGCCAGCGATGCATACGTGAACCAAGTATATGAACGATTAACCCAATAGAGCGGACCCAAGACTTAGGAAAATATTAGGTTTATTTCAGAATAAAAAATATATAGATGATTTACAAAGTTATCAGGTTCATTTTGGAAAAAATCATGATTTTTAGCTAAATTTACACTAAGTGGAGAAAATTCATTGGGTTTGCGTGAACCCCCCTCGATTGGTCTGCCTATGCTTACGGAGTATTACTTAAATCTTCTAGCCTAACATATGAGTACTGTGATATTTGTAATAAAAAGTGACTACAAATACAACACTAAATAATGTAAACCTTAAACAATCCTGAGTTTAACAAAGAAAAATTCATCATTGTGTCAATCATTAAAGTTTTAAAACTAACTAATCCAAATAACAAAACCACATAGAGATATATTAAGGTCGGTCACAAAAAGTGACTGCCTAATCGTACTTTACAAGATTTAAAAAGGATTAATCACCAACCAATTAAAATATCCAATCTTGTATTGCTTTACCTAATGATAAGATCCACACGGTTGATTCAAAACAAAATTTTACATTAATGGATTATAGACAACGGCGTAATACCAATATCAAACATATAGAAATTAGCCTACGTGAAGAAAATTGAGACTAATACAATCAGATTAACCAAGATGCTAAATTATGGAGTCATTAATCAAACGAAAAATAACAAAAGCCGTATACGAAATATATTGGGAAAGAAAATGATGACAGCAAGAGGTCGAAATTACCTAATTGAAGCAAACCAAGAATCCTTTCAACAAGCAACTGTGCAGATTATGATCTGGTGGAAAAAGAGAGTTTGTATTTAGGCTTAGATTGAGGAAGAATGTTGGTTTAGTTGGCGGGTCTTATGCCAAATCAAATGGAAGTTATAAATTTATAATAATGGCCCTTTAACTATTATTGAAACTTTAGTTCTTCTTATTAATTACTCCCTCCGTCTCAATTTAATTGTCCATATTTCCTTTTATGGATGTCTCAAATTAATTGTCCACTTTCCTTATTTAGTAAAAACTAGAGAATCTAGTGAAGGAATATTCCATTTTAGTGGTTGAAAATTAAAGTGGCCCCACTTTTATTAAACTTTGTGTTTTCTCTCTCCTGACAAATAAATTGAGACGGAGGGAGTAGTAGCTTTTAACTTGGTACAGTGCGTATTGAGTTATGTGGACCCATGACACCACTTTTATCCATGGCACCATTTTTATGTTAGGGGGATGTTTTATGGTGTGATAAATTATGATGTTATAATAAAAAGTGGTGAAATGACAGCACTTTGCCACGGCACCAAACCCATGACATCACACTGTACCCAATGCTCTAAAAATACACAAGAAATATGACCGAGATTAAAAAAAAAAAAAAAAAAAAAAGGGTCTGATTTTATGAAAAGAACAGCTACAACATCATCTAAGTAAAAACAAATGTTCATCTTAAAAGGCACAAACACACGCCCTTCGGTAAAAACAACATTTGTTATAGACAACTAAAAGAGTACGTAAAAAGTCAATTGGACAATGTCAAAAATAATTTTAGCAAGACTGGTCTTGAATATGAAGACTCTGCCTTGATAACAGACTCTCTAATCTGTTAGTTCTTAACAGAATCTCTAGTATATGTGTTGCAACGTTTTGTCTCCAAAATTTAAACCCCAAATTATGTTACTAACTTGTAGAAGCCTATGTCTTTAGCAATTTGAGCATCAACAGAGTGTAGAATTTTATATCATTTTCGAAATCAATTTTGTACAATATAGAAATCAAGATATCTTATTAGGCTAAGGATTATAACAACAACATTGATCTTGTCTTTGTTGGCCCACTTTGAATGAGCCGTAAGCCTATTATTAGTGTACTATGGGGCCTAGAATACTTAACAGATGAAATGTTTAGTTATTGTTGGTTAACAAAGATTAACATTTTTGTTATTGTTAGATAAATGGGATAATGGTTTAAAAATGTTTTTGACTCGACACAAAATTCTTTTTGTGTGCACAAATGAGGCAACAAACTTCCTAAACCATATATATTCAATAATAATACTCTACTAGAAAGAAAGAGCAAACGTTGAAAGTATATCTGAGAAGAAAGAATTGAAAACCATCTTCTTACCTAAATTAGAAATTTGAGGGGAGTAGGTTAACATTATATGCCAATCAGTCCTTTCTAAAACAACACCCGCAGCAATGAAGAATGAACTTCATGACATTGTGTTTACACACTTTGGCCAAAAGAAGAGCATACAAGTTCAAACTAGCATCAACATTCGACTCACATAACCTAGTTTATGCAATGATACACATATAAACTGGATGTGAAACACACGACCAATGCATGCATAATCGCATGTGGCAGAATGGCATGAATGATATCTCAACAATACTTTAGATATCTCGACAAAGACTTGTGTTTAACAACAGCGATCCATGAATCTACTGGAGAAGATACCTCTACTGTTTATTTACTGCAGTATCTTGGGCGTAGCTGTTGAAGAGTCTCAAGATAATCTGGTGCGACTTCCTTGTTGCAGAACACTTCATCCCAAATTCTTTGGAGATCTATCCATCATAAACAAATGTCATTACAAGTTCCTTGTTATATTAAATTTTATACAGATAGACGATAAAAAGTAAAACTCGAGGCAAATGTTTAGTCCCAACAAACAAGAACGAATTCCAATGCACGCAAAAATGAAGGCGTTTAGCCACACGTGATATTCAATGTACCAGTCTAATGATTTGACTATTTGAGTCACGCCACTCGAAAAACAAAGGTGACTCTATTCTAGTGATATATGGAGTATGATTAGTACTCTGAATAAATCATATGCAAGTTTTTAGTGGGCGTCTTGTGTGTCACCCAAATTACCTACTTTCCATTTAACAAGATGGTAGCTGATCCCTATTGATTTTACAGCTAATGGTATTGTAATATCGTAGAAAACTCCACATACTTTCAATCACATTATCCGAGCCATGATTTAAATGGAACTTTTAATTACTCGGCCATGCTTTAATTGAAATGAAACTTTATATCACTCGGTCATTTATCACTGTCATTTATATCAAGTACTAAGAAACTCAATGCGGCAACATACCAAATTTGTCTCCAGATGGAAGACACATGATAATCATATTGAATCTCGACACCTTGGCCAGGTTTTCTAGATACTTTATCGCCAGGTCAGTTTCATCACTGTCAAGTACCAACAAAAGAGGATTTTAGTTTATTGCAGAAAAATATGGAATTACTTCTTAAAGCGTCAATTGTAAAGTAGTTACTTGCCTGAAAAAGCTGGCAATGCACCTAACAATATCAATTAAGAGCGGAGCGGATAAGGCATTCTTAAAAATCTGTGGTAGCGCAACAGGATCTGTGACCTACTTGGACAAGAAAGAGGGAACACAAAAAAGTTAAGCACAAATGCACAATATAAAGATACAAAACTGTCACAGTCGAGATTTGGAGTTATCAGTTAAACGTCAAAACCCTTACCAATATAAAGATCCAATAATTTAAGAATATATTTTCCTCAGAATACTATTTGAGAATTGAGATCTTCTTGATTGAAAAATAATAAATTTGCCACATTCATAGCGTTTGGGTATCTGGTTATTTGATTACTCCGACGTAAGGTTGTATATGATTAGTTCATAGTGTTTGGGTAAACAAATTATGCTAATTAGTCAAGTGACTATATATAATAAGTTTCATATCAGTTGTCAAAAAACTGGCAATCCATTAGTAGTATATAATTACTTATTCACCCCTTCTTTCAGAACACTTTTAAAAACTTCTACTCACTTTCAAAGAGGTGTCTTATTTTTCACCAAATACCGTCTTTTTTTATAATTGCGACTACTAGTTCATCAGGTAAAAAAAATTGTTAATCACCTATATAACTAGTTATCTGACTATTACAACTGCAACAGCAAAAGCACGTCCTGTTAATTATATACTTCTGAATTTCATTTCACAAAAACTTCAGAAGCACGACTAAACTCTTGCCAATTTGGACAAGAGTCTATCCTGACATAATTTTTATAGACTAATGTCTATGCTAACTTTGGATTTCATAAGCAACACATGCTCCCAAATAGAAGTCAGGTAGGAGGATGGGTGATTTTTATAATGAAAAAAGTGAAGTAGATCCACACGTTGTAGCAGGTTTAAAAAACATCTATTTTTCCATCTATACATTTACTTCTATAATAGTATATATATATACAATACTTAAGATCATACGAATACCTTTAAGAGATGAGACTGTAGGGTACGATCCCCAGAAAATCCTCTCCACGAAACCTCAAATTGATAAGCTGAAGTTGGAGGTGCAATGTTTTTTGCAGCTTCAGCAGTGGCAAGAGAAGCTGCACGAGCAGCAAGCTGTTGAACTGCTTCTTTTACATTTTTCTTGCCATCTTTGCGATTTTTCTGAGAAGTTGCAACAACCTGAGTTGTGTAAAGCAAAAAAAGACTTTCAGTGTCCACAAAGTATTGAACTACGTTAATTTGGATTTTGGGATGGAGTGGAACAAGAAGACACACATACACACACACAAAGTGTGTATCTATGCACATACACGTGCACACATACAAATTGGGAGCCTTTACAACAAGCAAACAGATAGGAAGTCTACGTGTATCGAATTACCTCTGGGCGCTCTGTTTTAGTTGTAGTGACTCTCTTCATTTCGGAAATCTTTGGAACAGATCCTGAACCATTTTCTATCTTCAATTCTTTTTGCACCCCTTGTGTTGGTCCTTTCATTGATGCAGATGCCATCTTAAGTAGTTCCTGGAAATTTTAACACACATTACTTACAGATAACAGGTGAGGTCGAATCAGAAATCAAACATTGAAGCACATAGAAGTTGATGGACATTAAATAAAAGGAGCAAATGCCGACAGCCAGAAAAAGATAGCCATGACTTGCTAGTAGGGCAGAGAAATGAACCAGACCAAAACAGATTTTGTTGAAAGCATCGAACATGACCGTTATGACTCAGTCGGTTTGGTTTGGTTTGGTTTGTTTTGCGGTTTGGACAGGTTTTTGTCTTGGACCGAACGTGGTGAACTTTTTTGCTCCCAAATAGCAACTAGCATGACTACCAGAGATGTAAACAAACACAAAAAATATATTCATGATCATGTTTAACACTTACATTGTATGGTTGAGTTGATGATGATGAAGAATTGTGATTATGATGATGACGATTGATGATTATGTCAAAAATAGGGTTTTTTTTTTTTTTTTTTTTTTTTTTTTTTATTAATTTATTAATTTATTATTTTTATATAGACTGACAACAGAAGGTTGGGGAAGGGTGGGAGATCGTTTGAATGCAAAAAAGAGGGGGTTGTCTATTTAAATTCTAAAAGGCTCACAAGGGTATTCACTATTCAGGTATTCGGTTTAGCCACGTTTTTTACATTTACGGCCCAAACCAAACCGAAAATCAGATAGACTACAAACCGAGGACCAGACCGATCTGTGGTCCGTTTGGTTCGGTTGGGACTGGTTTTCGGGTCGGATCGGTTCTCGAATAGTCATGCTCAGCCCTACTAGCTAGAATCCATACCTTATCATACAAAGATTTTGCCTCTGCATACTGCCTTTTAATCTCTTGATTCTGTGGCTCCAACCTCAAAGCAAAATCTGCATCTGCAGTTGGATAATACTCAATATGATTGAACTTATGAAATTTTATATAGGTGTGTTATTATGAATGAAACCATACATCAGAAGGTATTCAAGGTGCTAGCATACCTTCCTTGGAATCTTTAAGTTTACCAAGTTCTTTTCTAGCTGTTGAGCGTCTTGAGTAAGCTTTAATGTACCGATCATCTAAATTTAAGGCTTCGGTGCAGTCATCCTCAGCTTCCTGGAATCTAATGAATTGAAATAAGGATATAAAATATATATATATATATATGGAGTTGGAATGGTTGGTATTATTTCATGATGATCACCAGCAGCTAAATGTTGACAATTTGCTATTATAGCCACAGTGAACAAATGAAATCCTCAAGTGTACTTTAGATGTATCAGCAAGTTTTGAATTAAGTCCTCAAGAAAATTAAAAGCTAATTTATATATAGCAGAAAATCCACTATTGTGAAGCTAAGTTCTGTGATTGTTAACTTAATGATTTGGGTCGGATCGCGTCGGGGATGGGTTTGGATCTAGACGGGTCCGGGTCTAGATGGGTCTTCTAGAAACATGGGTCTAAATGGGTTGGGTACGGGTCTAGATGGGTTTTGGTCAGGTTGGCAAGAATTTTTGTTGTTTTTTTTTTGAGTAAAAAATTAAAAAAGTGAAAAAAAAGAGAAAAAAAAAAAAAAAAAAAAAAGAGAAAAAAAAAGAGAGAAAGACCCGCCTAGACCGATCTATAATATTTAGGGAGACCCAACTAGACAAATCTATAATATTTAGGGAGACCCAACTAGACCTATCCCCTACTAGATATTTAACCAACTAGACCCATGTTTAACCAATGGGTCTCAAATTGCCACCTCTACTTGAGAAGCTCCCCTATTATCATCTATACTTAAAATTCTAGTAACATCATCAATGATCAAATCAAAATAATATCATACGAACATAAAAGTGGAAGGACCAAAAACATGCCTCTTAAGTTTAAGATAAGCCATGGCCCTGTTTGCATAAGCTACAGCAGTCGGTGATAGTGCAAGACTCCTGGAATAGCAGTCAACTGCTTCTTTATATTTTCTCTTCTTGAAAAACTCATTGCCCTGTAATTTGATATAAAGAGATTTAGAGAGAAATGAAGAAGAGGTAAACTACAACGATCACACGTACCCTATTCTCCTCTCTGCAGTTTCAGTCATTCTATTTCTCATTTTGCACTCTAAAGAAAAAGAGATTATGTGCTTTAGTCCAACCTGACATACCGTTAAATCAGTCAAACCACTGACAATAAGCTTCCCCAATGTCTTTGTGTTTGAGGTCAACAATTTCTCTGTCTTATGTTATTGACACTTTTATACAAGTCATTTATGCCCAACATGCAATAGTGTGTGCCTAAATTTATCACACATGGTGCCACCATGCATCCCACCACTGCCCTCTGATTTAGAAAAAATTGCAAATCCAGGTAACGAACCAACCATTGCCATATCCATTTCAAGCATACGGGCATGTTGTTCAGAACAGGCTTTTCCACCGTATAACTAAGTTGGTCAATAAACTAATAACAAGGTAAAAGTACGCCATGTGGGTCGAAAGTGAAATCACCTCTCTGCAAACTAGATATAGAATGACTAAAACTGCAGGTTGAGGAATAGTCCATGGACCATTATGAAATATAGTCGAGAAACAGAACAATATTCTGCCATAATTACTATCCATACCAACTCTTTCTCTGAATTTGCATCTACAGAACTGTCATCTGCCATGAAACCACTAGATAAATGGCTTGCTGCATCATATGTTTTCAGATAATCCTCTTCTCTGGAAACACTTGAGCGAATAGACGTAGATTTACCCATATTTTTATCAACGCCAACTACCCCAGTTTTCTGAAATAATTATACACAGTTATACTTTATTTAATCGCAAAACATAGAAATTAATTGCATACAAGTTTTATAAAATATACCAAATCTGCTTACCTGCGAATTTTCAGTCCCTGGATGTTTTGCTGCAAGTGAACTTCCATTAACTCCAAGCTTCGAAGAATTACTGTCAGCATATTTCAGCTTTGAAGGTAGGCCCTAATACAATTCGAATGGAAACCCATGAGTGATTAAAAATAAACAACAGAGGCTATTCGTAAACACCAAAGCTGCTAAGATGGTGCAGCTGGTAGATATATTATTTCCAGAAATACATGTACAATTTACGAGAAATAATACTCACATATTACTCATGATTCGTGGAACAAAAGGCTCTAAGACAAGGTGACAATAGAAATCAATAACAAAGAAAAGCCTAACCAATGTCTATGAAGTGGAACGTAACGGTATTAACTGACCATTTCTTGTACTACAACATAAACATCAATAGAACACTACGATGCCATAACAATGCAACAGCCTACCATCATACATGAGGGTGAACTGATAAAAAGATCTCCATACAAACGCATAGATATTAAGGATAAAAAAAACTACCCCGTAGTGTGAAGTGTCGAACACCATCATAAAAAATATGCCAATTAAATTACCGATAAAATACTAAAGATAGTTCAAGTTACCATCTTCTCCGTATCAGATTGTGATTTCGGCTTCTTGTCTTTATCCTTAAGTGAAAGTTCCCAATCCTGTAAGTTATTCAAAAATCCTTCGAAAGCCTGGTAAGACAAGCAAATTATATTATAAACATCATTCATGTTGAAACATTGTGAAGACAAGAGATTTTAAACAACCTAACGTTCATATATTAGTCAATAACATTTAAATTTTAAATCATGAATAAGTTCAACCAGCCAAATGAACAATCGACAAAAAACATTGTAAAGTCTAGAAACAGCACCAAAACAAAAACCGTCCAGGTACACTACACACGTGATACAGTAAAAGAGCCTTGTACTCCCTTGGTCCAAATTACTACTTTAGCCTCCCAACATAACCGTCAACTAGTAAAAAAACAATACGTATAATTGATTAAGTTCCTCCATATCACCCCTAATTTAAAGTATCATTACACCTCTCTGTTTCCTATCGCTCCATAGGGTTAATAAACTCAAGAGAAGCATTATCTATTGGTCAAAGGGTACAACTGTCATTCTACCATATTCAAACCATAAATAGTTGGGCTTATGAGCTTATTTGATTTCGGCTTATATTTCATACACCTGAATTTCCGGCTTATTTTGAGGCTTATATATGCTTATTTTGAGGCTTATAATAAGCTTATATAAGCCCATAAGTCTTAAAATAATCAGGGCTTATTAAATATAAGCGAAAATTAAATAAGGTAATAAGCTAAAAGTGTGTTTTGTGGACTAGTATCCAGCATTCTTATGCATTTTATCAAACCCAACATATGAGTAATCATAAACTTGTGTTTTGTTTGCAAAAAAGCATGTCTCAAAACCGCACTAAAAACAGATAATCAGTTTGCCAAACGAAACACTCGAAACAAAATTTACTTTGTTTTTTACAGTAACTGGTCTATAACTAAACACACCATTAGGATTGCATTTTCAAACAATCTATAAGCTTAAATTCCACATCGATCATAATAGTGTGAAGTAAAAAATACAATTGAAAGGGTTACCATCACGTGCTTGTTTGAAACCCTGCTTTTGGTGTATGTTATTTTACAAAGGGGGTTTTCTCTCGATTCTTCTTATTCCGATGTCAATGAAAGAGGTTTAACAGCTGCAGAATAATTCTCATTTTCGTCTCTATATTTCGTTTACTGCCATTTTGGACCCTCTTACTTTCTTACACTTGAAAAACCTTTTTTTCATTTTTATTTTTATACTTCATTTCATGAAATATGGTTACAAAAACTATTACTCCGTATATCGATAATACTAAAACAAATTGATAAAACTGACTACTTGTTTACAACTCCAGGCTACATTCAAATGTTTCACACGTTTTCCTCGTAACTACAATTTTTTTTTTTTTTTTTTTTTTTTTTGACATGTTTGATATTGTTTAGGCAAACCAAACTTTGCCCTCACCCTTGTGGAAACCGTAGAGGAGGGTTGAATACGTTTTCATTAAAAACTTTTTGTATCAAACACCCGATCAAATATGATGTAATATGAAAAGTGTCAACAATGATCATGCAACATCTATAGATGGTATAAATTAAACTACAACACAAACATAATCAAACCATGACACAAGCATAATCAACATATTATAAGCAACAAACCACACAAACACAAACGCAATGCAAATATAAATATAAAGCGATAAAGACTAAAATAAAAGTAAAGAGATAAGTAAGAAGGCGCAAACCAGACACGATGATTTATAGTGGTTCGGTCACGAAGCTCCTCTTCGCCCTACTCCACTCCCCGAGTACCCAACTCGAGAGTTACTTCACTAATCAACAAGCTCCCTTCAGGCGGAGAAAACCGTACAACGTCGCTTATTCTTATTTCCAACACTAAGCTAAATGTCGAGTACTAATCTTAGCTAGTACCAATCTACCACGATCCACATGATCTACTCACGATCTACCCGATCTACCCTTGATCCACTTGATCAATGCACAAGCCCACAAGCTACAAGAGATCTCCAAGATCTCACCAAGATCACAATGATCTACTCCCACTTGACTCGTTCTACCCGATCTACCCTTGATCTTCTTGATCAATACACAAGCCCACAAGCTACAAGAGATCTCCAAGATCTCAACAAGATCACAATGATCTACTCCCACTTGACTCGATCTACCCGATCTACCCTTGATCTACTTGATCAATCACACAAGCCCACAAGCTTCAAGAGATCTCCAAGATCTCGACAAGATCACAATGATCAACCATCACTTGACTCAATCTACCCTATCTACCCTTGATCAACACACTAGCTCACAAGCTACAAGAGATATTCAATATCTCTATAAGATCACAATGATCTTCTCTCACAACCTCTCAAAAGAAAAATGAACTTGATGTATACAAGATACAATAAGTATGTAACAAGTGTTACAAGTGCTCTAACTACAACTACAACACTTTGTATCTTTGTGATACTATGTGTTCTTCTCTTGCACTAGAAGAGGAATGAAGGTGATCTCTTGGTGGGATGAAAGGATCACTCTTAAACAAACTAAGACTCTCTAAATGATCAAAGAAAGTGATCTAAGTGAGGAGGGATTAGACCAGAGAAAACTGACTGGAAAAATCAAGTTGGAAGTGTAAAATGGTCCACTATTTATAGGCAAAGAGAAAACTAGCCGTTACAGAGGGACGGCACCACTAATTGTCAGACGGCACCACTAAATTTAGTGGTACCGTGGACGCTCCTCCGTTTGTTTTTAGTGGGGAAGGTTTATTTGAGAATGTTTGGAGCTGTTTTGGGGGGAAAATGGCTGTTGGGATTTTTAAACTTATTTTTCAAAATAAAACATTTCTTTTTAATTCAAAAATAATTTGTAAAATGTATTTTTGAAAAAATGTTTTGTCACATTAAAAATGTGAAGTTTAGAGAAAAATATAATCCTTTGATCATTTGTCAAGTAGTAGATTTGTTTGTCCATACCTTGAGTGATTTACGTCGGGATGGAAATCTACGACTTTGTTGAAGCATACTTGAGACGTCGAGAGGTGTTGATGTAAGTATGCATTGATGATTTGTGTTTACAAGTAACTTTTACATTATACGTTATGCATTACAAGTTACATCTTTGTCATTATTAAAATCGAAGAAACCGTTTAGTTTAAATATCGTAATATTTGCACTAACAATCTCCCCCTTTTTGATGATGACAAATATGTAAACCGTAACACATAGTAAAATGTAAAAGTTACCTGTTTACACTCCCTTCTCCCCCTTTTGTCGAAGCAAAAAGGTAGTTGCCTCAAGCTCTCCCTTGAATTCACTCTCTACTCCCCCTTATTACACTACTATCCTTTCTTCCCAAAAAGGCGAGCTTGCATCATCCCAGTGAAGTCTTCTATCACCACTTGTGAAGACGACTCCATGTTATGTATTCAAATACCCCCGAGCTTCCCCTAGCTCAATGCTCCCCTATGGTGATTGAATCCCCTTGTTTATTCACCTTAGTATCTAGCGGATCCATGGATCAAATTCTTACAAAGGCTTTTCCTATATTAAGGGTTAGCTTCGTGCAACATAATATATACAAGAATAGGAGCAACATTATAGGGATAGAATACACATAGCAAGACATGCAAGGGTTAAACTATGTTAAGAACATAGCAAAAAAATTTGATGAGTATATCAAAGTGTGCAAGAAGTTAGACACGTGATGAAAGTGTGCCAAAAAGATAAAGACCAAAAAGAAAGCCCAAGAAAGTTGAGCGACACAAAAAGATGAATGCATATTGCAATTCAAAGACACTTGAGTGTCACAACCCGACCGACAACCTAAGGTGTAATTGTTCAATCAATCACACTAACAAGAACGAGATTCGTTCATTGACAGACACACAAAATGACTTCTTCCAAGTTGTCATTGGGAAGGCAAGTTCTAACAAACCTTTTGAACAACATAATCATCTACCTAAGATGATTGGTGTTAGGATGGTTTAGATTAATATATCGTTTGCACTGACAATGCGATGCATGATATATTTCAAAAGAGAAAAAGAAAAAGTGCATGTGATCCTAACAGGATTGGGGGTGGATATCTCTAACGGGGTTGAGGTAACGAAGTTCTAGATTTCTAGTTTGGATGATCCTAGTTGTGTGTTAGAGATAATTTGGTGCATGAAGGGTTTCGTGTGATTGTGAGGATTGAAGGTTGTTGAACTAACTATCACTTATCCAAAGTGAGGAATAGTGGTAAGGTTTGAGTGTGATGATCGATGGGTTGAAGGTTTTGAAACTAAATATCACTGTCAAGAGTGAAGTTTAGTTATAAGGGTTAAGTGTGAAGATGAGATGCATGATAAGCTTGCAATGGTGAGGCCTTATATAGGCAAGAGTTGTGGGATTCGACTTAAAGTTGGTGGTAGTGTCCTATGGTGTAGTGAGGGAATCTTAGGGTGTATGTGAGTTTGCAAAATTTTGCAGGTTTGAGGTTAGGGATGCAGGGATCTAGAGGAAACAGTGAAAATTCATCAAACAAAGGCACGGTACCACTAAATACCACACGGTACTGTTAAATTTAATGCTACCATGGCCTATTTAAAGGTACCGTGACTTGGAAGTTACGAATTTTCCTGTGCAGCCTAGTTCTGGGCAGCTAAAGGGAAGTTTACTAGGGAATAAGAACCACATTTGTGTGTTCTTGAGAGTGTTTGTTGAAAGGCTATATGAGTGTGTTTTCGCTCCCCCTTAATCGATAACCATCCGGACAAGATGTGAAAAAAATAAAAATAAAGAGGAAAACAAACGTTGACGGAAGCGATGAGCTTAGTAACGTCATGACAAGTGGTGGATAGCATACAATAAACTTCACCTTTGAAGTCACGTAGCTCTTCTCAATCATTGTGAATATTCATATGATAAGGCATGTGATCACGTGGATATATCCTAAGGGCTAAGAAGATAAAATCTTCAAGGTTGTGAGGTTAGTGATAAGCTTCTAGTGGGGTTATCTATATTGATGAAGAAGGGTTATCTCAACTTATCCTAGCGGTTCTTCGATTGAAGTGTGTGGGAGATGAGTGGGATGCGGTGTAACAACCGTGAAATTTCAAGTCATTATTTTTACTAATTTTATTTGCTTATTATGCTATTTTAAGTAAATAGGCTTTTGCCGGCAAAGTTTCCCCCGTACGCCGTGACACGTACACTTAAATTCATAATTTTACTCAGACTATGCCCAGTCTACCCATTTGTGCTAGCCGGATCGATAGTCTTTGTACTAGCCGGATTAATAGCCAAATGCGCCTTATTTGTGTTAGCCGGATCGATAACCGGATTGATAACCAAATGCACACTATTTGAGAACTACCCGTTAATATGATTTATTTTTCCCCACGTACTTATTTTCATATGGAATAATTTAATTTTCCATTTCTACGCGAAGTGTTCACATTTTACGTTTTACGCGTTTTCGGCTCGCGGTTTGAGCTTTAAAGACATTATAACACTCCGGAAGGCTCGAGAAATTTATGAAACATCAAATTAGGTCATTTTAAGTTAAATTTGTCATTTGTATGAAAATAGTATCTTCACGACATTTATTTCCATAAATTAGGCATAAAATATTACCGGTTTAGCTCCGTTGGCCTTTAAATCACTCCGTGACTTATACTACCTATACTAAATACATCAATACTCTAAATTTTAAAAAAAAAAAAAAAAAAAGAAAAAAAAAAGAAAGAAAGATAATAAGCCACCAAATCCCCCCTAGGCCGGCTCCCCCTTTTATTACCTTCACACTCTTCATTTTTTTTAATTACCAATAAACTTCATCATCATAGTTTACATGCAAAATCTCTCTCTCACTAAGAACACTCAACATCAAAATATTCTCCTCCATTTCTTCCCCTTGCTGCCGTGATCTTCCCCCCCCCCCTCAAGACCATCATCACCAAGTTTTCAAGCATCCAAAAACCTTGCATTAGTTGTCCTTTTTAAGCCCTAGTAAGTTTCTTTAATTTGTTTCACCTCATTTCCTTTATTTTCTTATGTTTATTAGAGATTTTTCTAGGATAAACAAACATCTCTTGCATGTAGGGGTGAGCAAACGGACCGGATGGACCGGACCGACCGACAAAACCGACCGGACCGGACCGGACCGACCACATTCGGTCCGGTCCTCGGTCTAAGCTTTTTGGCTAATTCGGTCTTCGGTCCGGTCGGTCCGGTCCGGTCCGGACCGACCAAAAAACCGAAAAAACTTGCCAAATCTTGCCTAATTGGACCGGACCGACCGAAGACCGACCGGACCGAACCGGACCGAGACCAGACCGACCACATTCGGTCCGGTCTCGGTCTATGGTTTTTCCGGTTCTCGGTCTTCGGTCCGGTCCGGTCTTGGCCGGTCCGGTCCGGTCTTGGCCGGTCCGGTCCGGTTTTTGGACCGTGCACACCCCTACTTGCATGTGTCATTTTAGATGATTTGAGTCAAGATTTTTATAGGAAATATGTTGTTTGATAAATGGTTAGTGTGGATTGGTAAGTATTATGCAAGAGTTTAATGGATCTTATTGAGTTTTGACTAGTTAATGATGATTTTTATTAGATGTATTGTATACAAAACTGAAATAAAACTTCAAAATGAACTTTCATCTCCTGGACTTGTGAGGTTCTTGAGTGAATAAAAGGTTGGTAATCATTGATCTTGGGCATGCATGTGTATTAGAGGTAATAAATGTACAAAAGTAGCCATTTTGATTGGTCAATAGTCTGTCTCAGATTTGATGCTACAAGATCAGTTCACCATTTTGTCCTTAGAAGGTTTTAAGCAAAAATAAAAATATTGGGAGTTAGCCTCAGGTCTTAGGATCGTTTCCCCGAAAACCTTACATCTTAATTCATCCTGGAGATTTTTAGATAAAATCCACACTAAAACTGGTCCAGGATTGCATGTCAGATTTGATAGGCTATTTACTCTAAAATGTTACAAAGAACCCTAGGTTGGTAAAAACATGAAAGTTGGAGCTAAGACCTGTAGAAAACTTTTCCCATAGACCATGTGTCCATTAGACCTGTAGATGAAAAGATATGCTCATTTTGCTAAACATAATTTGATGCTGGAAGTAACTTCATAGAGACACAGGGGTAAACTGGTAATTTCACCCATGTTCTGGAATTCTCAGTTAAGTGAGGCCTTGATTTTCATATAGTACAGAGTCATACCTTTCTAAGCATATGAAGTTCATAATTTTAGCCTTCATGGTTTAGAAATGGCGACCCGATTAGTGCGGTAATTTTATAAAATTTCCATCAGCTTTGCATTTTAAACCGTATAAGCTTTTACAAACGTCTTTTCGACCCATGACTTGCTATAAGACTTTTAACTAAATTACCTTATGATGTCACAAGTACAAGTACTGAATTAAAACACAAGTATGAGTGTTATACCTTAATTCCCCGAGCCTAAGTCGTGTTATATTTTATATAGGTCATTTGTGACTTTTGCGGTTTTTCTCGACGTGCACACTTCTCCGATTTCCGTTGCTACTTCATTATTGGTGAGTTCATAGCCCCAAGTTTTAATTCAATTGTTTTACAAACTCCGTGGGGGAGATACATGCTATAAATATTTATGATCACAATGTTTTGAAACTTGTATGCTATCGTGTTATTATTATTGCCTAAGTTTCTCATAGCCAAAAGTCCCTTTATCGTGAACCGTTAGTCACTTGCGAGTGAGCGCGAATACAGTGAATAGATCTATTGGAATTAACACTCCCCACCAGAAAGAACGTGCCTATAAGGCAGTCGTGTGTATTGTATTCGTACCAAATGATAGGTGTGGCTATTACCTATGTATGAAGGGCAAATTTATGCTATTAGCAACAGATACGTAGCGTCGGGGTCACGAGCTTAGGGCAATAATAACTTTACTAGACTTTGCATTTGTTGCTTAGTTGCTTTATAAACTATATTGTGATCAACTGCTTATTACTAAAACTCTATGGATTCACTCAACCTTTGTGTTGACGTTTTAGCATGTTTTATCTCATGTTTGAAGGCATGAAGGTCTTGGATGGAGTCGCACGGATATATTTTGAAGACTCGGCATATTTTCACATTTGAAGAGTCTATATTTTAAAGATTTATGTTATGTTTAAAACATTTGAAATCTTTTGAAAACATTGTGTTTTATGAAAACTGTTGGGACCTTTGCAAACTCTGAGGTTTTAATGTATCAAATGTGAAACACTTTTAAAACGTTTCTTTTAAAGGGTCGTTTTCCATGACTTGTACTTTGTGCTTGGAAGTAATACCCCAGTGAACTATCTTCCGCTGTGATAATTTTGGGGGTGTTACATGCGGAAGCATTGGTAGTGTAGAACTAAGGTTGAAAAGTGTAGATAAGTTGAGAAGATAATGGATACGGAAGTAACCAAACATATGGTGTGTTCAGTACCATGTGGAAGTGAAAGGGGAAAAAGCTTAAGGAATCAGAAGATGGATAGAATCTATTCTGATAGGAGACGGTTCTGGTTCAAGACTACATCGAGTGGGTTTCGATAGTGTTTTTGAAACAGTGAGAATTGAAAACAAGATAAACTGTCTCAGCAGACAACGGTCCGAAGGTACCGTTAAATTTAGCGGTACCGTCCCCTATTTAAGGGTGCCGTGACCTGTTGAGGTCAGTTTTGACCCAGAATTTGATTTTCGATAAAGAAATTTCACATATGTTGTGATTTTTCTGGACCTTAGATTAAAGGAATTTATACCAAATAAATTCTTTTATAAATGAATCCAACGGGATTCGAAGAACGTTGATTGAGAACGAGAGATGACATTTAATTGCATTTCGCAAATTAAATATACTTTAAATATTTCGGATGAAATATTTAAGTTGTCATTGGAATTTAAGAGGATTTTACGAATAAATCTCGCTGATTTAGTGAGACTTTTCGACACGAGGAGAGAATTTATACCTAATAAATTCTTTTTACGAGATGAACGGTACTAGACGAGAAGAGATGACTATTATATTTCCGAGGAAATACATAGGTAGTCATTAGAGCGATGTGAAGGATGAATTAATATTTCCAGTGAAATATTTAAAAAGTCAAGAGACGAGACGTAAGGGATGACTTCAATATTTCCAGTGAAATATTTAAGTAGTCATGAGAGGGATTTAAAGAATGACTCAATATTTCCAGTGAAATATTTAAAGAGTCATGAGACAAGACGCACGAGATGACTACAATATTTCCAGTGAAATATTCAAGTAGTCATAAGAGGGATGTGAAGAATGACTTAATATGTAACACCCCAACCCGACAAGGGTAGAGATGTCACAGTATGGTGACATATCAAAGCATTCATACATAATCACAGCGGAAGCCATAAAACATCATAAATAAAATAGTCAAGTCAACACGACTTGAATCAATACATAATTCTCCAAGATAACGAGAAATCCAAAGGAAATACATAATGAAATGAAAATCATAATCCAAAATGTCTCAACAAATGGTAAGACTAGGGTAGGACATCATCTAAGGCAAAAGCTCCCACTAACTCTCATCCCAAGCATAAATCCATCACCCAGCTAGATACCTGCCGCACACGGAAAAGAAAACGTGCGGCTGAGCTTACAAAGCCCAGTGAACAGATACATAATAACAAGCAAAGATAACGAAACAGAAATATAATGAAGCATTGGGAATGTCATAAGGTATAATCAAAGTAAGGAGAAATAGGAGATATATAGGATAGTCATCCACCACGAGCCCATACTCAAAGTCATATCTCAACATCATAATACTCACAGTCAAGATCTCACAATCAGAGGGGATACCTCTCAGGCAACCAGATAATATGAGGGGTGGCCTCATGTATCAAAAGGGGTGGAGTGATCAGCTCCCATAAATGTGAAAGGCGTGTATAGCACACAGGCACCAGTCACCTCAAAGTCATACTCAAAGTCATAGTTAAATCCACTAAACATACATGCCTAGGATTGCAATCCATACGCCCCCACTCAAAGTCAATCTCAAAGTCATAATCTCAAAGTCATCATGGCCATATCATAATAAAAAAAGGGACGGCGTGAGAAATCACTCCCCCACACAGGAGTCATGCCAGTGGTGCATCACAGACATGGCCAGGTTACCTTCCTGGCTAGGAAACAAAAGGTGGCTCGGGTATCAAACTAAGAGTCAGGTCTCAAAGTCATGCAAACGGTTTCATCTCAAAGTCATATCAAAGTATATCTCAAGGTCATGTCAAAAGTGAATTTCAAAGTCATATGAAAAGGTTCATATCAAAAGGTTCATAGCAAAAGGGTCATAGCAAAGGTTCATAGCAAAAGTTCATAGCTCAACATCGTAGCATAGGTGATAAGACACCCTTTCTTAAAAGGGTAGAGTATCCGTACCTTATGACGTAGCACACACAGAAACAAAGCACAAAATAAAAGAAGACAGCTCAGAATCACTCCTTCTTCACACCTAAAGAAGCAGAAGGGAATTACAACCTTTCCATTTTAAGTAACTTTCCATTTTTAACAACTTTCCATAATTAGTAAGTTCCCACTTTTAGAAAGTTTCCATTTTAGAGAGTTGGAGTAACATACTTAGTTAAGTCATTATTTCTGGAATTAGGGTAGCTTTTATCATATTTACATATTTGATCCTTAAGGTTTTCACAATTTGCACTTTACACCCCTTAGTTATAAAAGTTACACTTTAACCCTTCAATTATTCATAGTTACACATTAGCCCCTTAATTTATCAAAATTATTCCATGAGTACTTATTCTATCATAGTGTACGAAAGTATCCACAATTATTCATAATTCACACATTTAGTCCCTCTAGTTGTGAAAGTTACATATTCGGTCCTTAATTTACAATTTCAACTTTATCTTATTAATAATTTCATAATAACCCATTAAATCACCAAATTAACACATAACCCCTTGAATATATCATTTTACTCAAAACAGCACTAACTTTCCAGAAATTACAAGTTTAGTCCCTCCATTTAATTATTTTACAATTCGAATCAAAATGAAACCCTAAAAACATTTTAATCCTTTAGAATACAAAAATTACACATAGCACCCTCAACATATATTTTATTCGAAATGTTCACAGCCCAAAATAAGTTCTAAAAATAACCCAAGTGTTTTAAAAGTTACAAAAACCACCCTAAACTTTATAATACAACTCGTTAACCCTTTTAAATTCATGAAACCAAACCCTAATCATTCTAAACCATTTTTAATCATCACTATATCATTAAACATTAATTATCATCATAAGAACATCCCTAGATCAGATCGTACACATTTATACATCCTTTATACAATTTTAATTAAAACCGGTTTAACAAAATAATTAGGAATTAATTAGATCTAGGCCATGATAATTCTTAGAACATTTTTCCAGGTCATTTAACATTAGAATACACTTGAATAAATTATACATGCAGCCCATATCATTCGTATGACATTTTACATAGGTTTTATACGTTTTTCATGGTTTTAATCTCGTTTAATTCATCTAGCTTGCATGGATTGATTTAATCATTTTATTTGGTGTTCATATAACATATGAGGTCTGAGAAAAATACCAAAACCAGATTCGAACGTGTGGAGTGAGTGCACGAATTCTTTTTATGCGCGTATAGCCCAAAACGTATCAATATTCACCACGACTTCACGAAGAGCCTTCAGACCTTGCAAACATTTTTCCCAGGTTGTGTTCGACATAAGAATCACGAGAAAAATAGCAAACGAATTTTAGGAAGGTCGCACGATTTAATAATGAATTTACCTTGTGGTATACGTACGATAGAGAGAAATTCCAATACGATCGAACGAGCCTTCAAAACACCTTGTACGTATTTTTCCTAGGTTATAACCAGTATGTAGGACGTGAGAAAAATGAAAAACGAATTATGAAAGGGTCGGATGAGTTTATACGAATTATACCTATCTTATAGACGCGCGACAAGAAAAATCTTCTCACGATCGAACCACACCACACACGCCTTCAAACTTATTTTCTTGGGACTCCTTGGATGATACTTGATCTCAGAAAAATGGCCTAGGAATTTGTGGTAGTCGGTGGGAGGCTTGAGAGAATTGTTTGTGTTTTATTTGTGGATCGGCAATTAGGGTTGACAAAAGGAAAGGATGCTATTGATTTAAAAGGTGATGGAGCCGAGTCATAGGGGAGGACTTTGACCAGAAATCTCGGCAATCATGGGCTGGAATTAGTTTAGGATTGATTTGATTTCAAATTTGCCATATTTACATGATTTTATAATATTTAAAAATACATATAAACACATTTAAATACTATTCGGCCTTCATAGGGTTATTTTGGTAATTTCACAGCTTGTATAAATGTTAATTGAAGTTCTTAAAATTATTTGGGATCATAACTTATGCATTGTCAGAAGTTTGGAATTTTTATGATACTTTATAAGCTTTTAATTAAGTTTTTAAATTAGTAGGGGCAATTTGGTAATTTTGCATGTTTTCAGATTTTAGGTTTTACATAATATTTCCAGTGAAATATTTAAAAAGTCAAGAGACGAGACGTAAGGGATGACTTCAATATTTCCAGTGAAATATTTAAGTAGTCATGAGAGAGATTTAAAGAATGACTCAATATTTCTAGTGAAATATTTAAAGAGTCATGAGACGAGATGTACGAGATGACTACAATATTTCCAGTGAAATATTCAAGTAGTCATAAGAGGGGTACGAGGGATGACTTTAATATTTCCAGTGAAATATTTAAATAGTCATAAGATTTATGGAATATGTTCCATCATTCCTAGGCCTAGACGAAGATGGTTATAGGATTCTCGTTTGAGAGGTTGGCTAATTTACGGATTTCGATATGCTTCGCATGCGAGTGTTTCATGGGGTTTTGAAAGACGTAACGCAGGGCCTATGGTGCTGATTCACAGCAGGGTTTGGAATCTTAAGAAGTGTATAATCACACGAGGATGAAAGGAACTACTAATCACTTATATAGTAACTCGTGAGTCCTTTGTCACCCGAGGGTAGATGTTAGCTTTTAGCTTTTGGATGAGTGATTTAGCATATGTTGTTAAAAGGCTTGAATATGATGTTTCGGATATGACATTTAACAATTGCGATCGCAAGTTAAACTTACTTGAATATTTCGGATGAAATATTTAAGTTGTCAAACCTACTCCGAGTTCTACTAGGTTTGTATCTAACCTTCCCATGACAAAAGGGTGTATTACTTGGAAGAAGGCGAAGTGATGACCAGGGAATTAGAACAACTTTGCGACTACTTTAACTTATAGGTTTTGACACTAGTGTATGACTATATGACTTCTATGGGTTCATAGTGATAGGCATACCTAATTCCTAATGTGTTAAAAGAACATAGTGTGGGTGCAAAATTTACAAGCAAATCATGTAAAATGCACATAAGAAATAAATGCAAACATCATGCAAAACATGATAATCATTTAGCATTTAAGAACGTGAAGACATTTAATCATATCTTACGAGAACATATTATCATTTTGAAACACATATGTGGGATGCAAGCACTCTAGGTTTGCTAAGGAAGATCCTAATTACTACTTGTTCAAAGTGAAATCCTAACGGGAGATAAAGTTCACCGATGTAAACTATCTCTAGTCAAATGTAGGAATGAAAAATTTTCAAGTTAGAGAATGAGTATGAGACTATCACTAGTGGTGCTCAATTCAAGCTAAACACGACCATTTTTACGGGTTATACCACGAACCCAACTTCTCTCCTGGAAGCAATTCAATCGTTAGGTCAAATTGAATTTCTAGTGCGATAGGTTCTCCAGTAGTCATTCTCATGTTAGAAAAATTCAAATTCCTATATTTGCCTATCAAAGTATAGCAAAGATGATATTAGCTTATTTCGCTAATACATGGCCTAATATGACTCAACTAACCATACTTTGAAAGTCGGTTAAGAAAATGACATGTCTTACACAACTCCTAACAAAGGCAAGCGAAATGTTTTAATTTCGTGTTTGAGATTTAGAGGTTATTTGATGGAGATGGTGCATTTTATGATCTCTTGGACAACATCTTTGTTTGTTGAGTTGTTACATTTTATTTTAACATGATTTGGTTTCCTAGAACCAAGAGACACTCTAATGTGATACAATGTAGAATCTACTACATCATGTGTGTTTCAAGAATGCTCCTTTGCATATCTTGAGAAAGGAATCTAGTAAAGGTTACTTCTGTAACACCCCAACCCAGCAAGGGTAGAAGTGTCACGCAAATGGTGACATATCAAAGGCAAGCATAACATACGACTTAAATAATACAATAGAAATTCAAAGGTTACAAATGATATACTGAAGCTACAAGGTTACAAATAAGAAACAAAACTAAATACTATGTCTGTCAACGCAAATCCTTCTAAAAACTTCTACTTCCGAAAAACTATCAAGGTCTTCTAAGTCCAAAGGTCTCTTCACTCATACCCAGCTTCCAACTAAAACCTGCCGCACACGGAAAGAAAACGTGCGGCTGAGCTTAAAAAGCCCAGTGAACAGATATATATAATAAACGGGAATGAACAAATGAAGCATAATACAAGGGATAATAAATAAGGTACAAGAGTAAAGGTTAGGACAATCATCCACCACGAGCCCATATCATAACATATCACATATCATATCATATCTTCATAATCATATAGAGGGGAGACCTCTCAGATAATCAGATAATATGAGGGGTGTCCTCATTCTTCAAATGGAGTAGCTAGCTCCCGAACTTTGTGAAAGACGTGGATTGCACCCATCATCAGTCACCAAATCAAATCATATCAAAACGAACTGTCCACGAACACGGACACGAACCTAGGATGCATCCATTCGCCCCCCGAACAATCATATCGGCCATAATAAATCATATAGTGTGCATGCATATCATAATCAAAATGGGGACGGTGTAACCAAATCACTAGGGCTACACGCTAGTCATGCCAGTGGTGCATCACAGACACGGCCATGTTACCTTCATGGCTAGGAAACGAACTTGGCTCGGGTATCAAACTGGGGTCACATGTCAAAGTCCAAATCAAAGGGTTCATATCAAAAGGTTCACACATCAAAGTTCAAATGCTAAGGGTCCCAATTGCCGAAAGGTTCATATATCAAAGGTTCAAAGTCAAAGTAGGGAATCATAGCAATGGCATGGAAAACCCTAATACGAAAATAAAGTGAGAGCGAAGGCTCCTCATTCAAGAAGCAGAATATCTGTACCTTATTCCAAAAGCAAACACAACCCGAAATGAATAAGATGAAAAGATCAGGTCCTCTCCTTCTTCACACCTAGAGGGGTAGAACATAATTACAACCTTTCCATTTTGAGCAGGTTTCCATAATTAGAAAGTTCCCATAATTAGTAAGATTTCAATATTCTCAATTAGGTTAAGTCTTTATCACAACATATTATGGCTTCAGGGTGTATTTTAACAAGTCACGAAAGTTTAGGGTTAATTATGACGACTTTACATAAATTAGGGTTTTAAGTGTAATTATATCAAAGTTAAAGTACAAACATGAAAATATCTCAAGTAACCTGTTTTGAATCCATATTTATCAAGTTAACAAATTCAGCCCCTCAAGTTTCCCAATTTTACACTTTACACCCTTAAGTTATATAATTTACATTTTAAACCTTATAATATCCATAATTATACATTAGACCCTTAGTTTATCAAAATTACACAATGATCACTTATTTTATCATATTATACGAATCTACCCTTAAGTATTCATAATTTACACAATAGGTCCCTCAATTTAATTAATTTACATATTTAACCCTTAATTTACATTTTCAACCTTTACTTATTAATAATTACATATTAAGCCATTAAATTACCAAAATGACACATAACCCCCTGAATATAATTTATTACTCAAATCAACCCTAAGTTTCCAGAAATTACATATATGGTCCCTCTATTTAATTATTTTTAAAATCGAATCATACTTTATCAAAATAAACATTTTAATCCTTTTAATTATAAAAATTACACATGACACCCCCAACTTATATTTTATTCGAATAGTACACAGCCCAAATAAAGTTCTAAACATAACCCTTGAGTTTTAAAAGTTACAAAACACCCCTTAACATTTTAAATACTAAATCGTATAACATTTTATGATCAAAATACTAGCCCTAAAAATAACAATCATTCACCAATCATTAGACCATCCTTAAACATCATTTAATTAATCAAAAACAGCCCTAAAACATAAACCCTAAATCGATCCACATTTTATTTCTTTTCTTTCTTTTCTTTTTCTTAAATCCGGTAATTACATAAATCCAAAAATAATTCGATTAGGCCCCAATAATTCGAAGTAGCATTTTTCACAGATTATTATGATCATGTAAAGTCCAAATAAAATAAATAAAAAGCCCCAAAAATTCGTATACAATTATTTTGGATTTATACCCGTTTTCCATGTTTAATTCGCAAATAATATGTAGATCATGCATGGTATGTTATAATCATTTTATTTGATGTTCTAAATACATATAGGATCTGAGAAAAATACCACAAAGAGATTCGAACGTGTAGAATGGGTTGGAGGATTTATCTTGTACGCGTATAGCCAAAATGCCCAAAAAATCACCACGGCTTCAAAAATGATCTAAAAATCTTGAAACCAATTTTCACGTGTCACATATGATGTGAGGAACACAATAAAAATAAGAAACGAATTTATCCAAGATCGAATGAATCAAAGTGGAATTTTTACCTTTCGGTTTGAATTAAACAAGAATTTTCGAAAGCCCTTGAATCCGGCCACCACAATTCGAAGTAGGATTTTTCTAGGCTTCAATTGATGCTCAAGAACACACGAAAAATAATCTCACACCTCCAGGAAGTCGCACGAATTATTGGTGATTATTTCTAGGGTTTATGGAGTTTCGGTTTTTGTTTTTGTAAAGGAAAATGATTTGGTCATTTAGATAGTGATAAGGCCGAATATTAGGAGGAGGGGGGATCAAGAGGAGTGGCCTAATCAATGCATAGGTCAATCACCATTTATTTGGCATTAATTCCCATTTATTTGTAATTTAAATATACTTAAATAACTTTTAAAATTAAATAAATGTATACTTAATTATTTTTGAATTTGTTTATGTGCAATAATAATTTTTATAGCTTGCACAAATATTTATTGATACTCTAAAATTATTTCATGTCATACCTTGGTACATTTCATAATTTTTGGAATTAATTTATAAGTGATATAAGCCTTTATTTAATTTTTAAAGTTGTAGGGGCATTTTGGTCTTTTTACACATTTTAGATTTTAGGGTTTTACATTACTTACCTCAATAGATCTTGTGAGTATTATATTTAAAATGAGACATACTGTATATTTCAACAAATATGCTTTTCTAAGAGGAAACTTATCACTCTTACGAATGCTTAGTAAAACAAGTATTTTAGTGTATGACTAATATTACTTGTTTATGCAATGACACATGTTGTTTTGGGTTATTATTCAAATCTAATATCCTATATTTGTTAACAAAATGCAATGTACTCTCTTGTAACATAACCATTCATGTTACAAAGGGAATAGGATGCATAGGATATAAGTTATCCTTTGTCAATCTTTTGATAAGAGAAATACATGTGATATTCTCAAAGATTGATGAATTACATAATAGTTAGTAACATATTATGTGTGACACTTTTACTAGACATGTGATTTTGAGTGTTGAGTCGTTCATGAGCAAAGTTTACATATGTTGTTTGTTTGCTCGTGTTTGGTTTTTCAGAAATGACACATTTACTAATTGCATTGCAATGTAAATTACTTGTATATTTCGGATGAAACATCCAAGTTGTCAATCCTACTTAGTTGTGTATTTCATGCATCTTTTAAACATATTAGTTTAATATTTGGAACACAACCATTGGACAAGAAGACTCAATATGGCATCTTCAACACAAGTGTGAGTTATGATCCGATGCATATTATTTTCGTCTTGAGAGGACGTCATTATTTTCATAACAATTGAGTGTGATTGAGTATGTAGATTTAAGATAATATATTTCATCATATTTTGATGTTATCTTGAAGCTAGACAAATAAATGACTCCAATTTCATGTCCATACTCGAAAACTTGTCAATTAGATTCGATAATGATATCAATCATAATTTGAATAATGAATTGATATGTACTTGAAATCTTTCTTGACCCTCACGATCACTCCTTTTAAAAAGAAAATAAAAATTAAGGGAATGTGTTCCATTTGTTCTAATGTTAGTTGTATGTGTGAGGTTAATGACATATTAAGTTACTACTTCGATATTGTCATTTATTTTTATTTGCGAAAAACTATTTATATTATTAAGTATAATATTCTTAGTTTTTCTACACCTCATTAGTATAAAAATAATTATCTTAAGTATTTTTATACAACATATGTAAAATACTAAAATTTTAAAACATTTTGTATTTGTGTTAGATCAATGTAAGTTTAATACATTTTCTTTTACTTAAATACTAATGTATTAATATGATCTTTTATCTTGTTTAGACAACCCATGGTCAAGCATGACAAAATGACGTGATGTTTTAGAGATCATGTTATGGATTTTTTGAGAGTGTTAAGTATTTTGAGGTGATATACCTTTTACACTTAAACCTTTTGAAAAATAATTGTGTAAGACAATATCTTTCGACACACATGATCAACCAACTTAGTTTCTATTCCTAAGAAGGTTACTAAAGCATATTAAAACTTGCAATATGTCTAGAACACGTATGCAAGAGAAGTGATCTATGCCTATAAGTAATGCAAAATCAATTACACAACTTAGTGCAAGAAGTCTAGTCTAAGTCCTATTGATGCATAAGCTGAAAAACTAATACTCAGCAAATAGCAACAAGGCATGTAAAACGCTTGTGATTATAGATATAATTAGCTCAACTAAAGATAACTATAAGCACTAAAAATATTAACTAACAATACTAGGACACAAAGAAAAACAAATAGTCATTTAGCATAACACACATAAATATTTATCGTCATTTTGTGTATTAGGTATAACAATGTACACTTAGCTTGATTTTATTTGAAAATGAATAATTTTCCACCCCATTTCAAAATTTGATCAAGTTCAACACTTTGAAAAATATGAATACATCAATGTGTGATGTTCTCTTTGTAATTTGACAAAAAATTTGTGCAATCGACATGACCGGAAAAGACTCTCTGTTACGAATCAACGACTCTCGTAAATTTTACTTTACAATCATTTTCTAAAAATATTTTTAAATGAAAGTAGACTCAATTACGTTTAAAATGATAGGTGGCACGACTCCTACAGACTTACGGTTGATTTTATACGAATTTTTAAAAATTACCTAATTCTGAAAAACAGACGAATGTACCGTTAAATTTAGCGGTACCGTCCATATTTAATGGTACCGTCCGTTATATTTAACGGTACCCGTGACCTGTTATTACAGTTTTGAACAAAACCAATCGCATCACTTAACAACTCGTTCTATAGACATGACCGGACACTTACAAACTCTATTCTTTTAGTGGTTTAAGAAAACCTTCAAGCTAGTATGACAAAGTATACTTAACAATAAAACTTGTAAGTATCAAGCAAGCAAATACTTTTCATATTTTATCACATTCATGGATAATTTAATACATGGATCGTACTCAATTTTGAAAACCATTTATTTTAAAAATTTGAGCAACCTGGCTCAGATACTAATTGTGGAAACCATAGGGGGGGGGGGGGTGAATACATTTTCATTAAAAACTTAAAAACTTTTTGTATCAAATACCCGATCAAGTATAACGTAATATAAAAAGTGTCAACAATGATCATGCAACATTTATAGATGGTATAAATTAAACTACAACACAAACATAATCAAACCATGACACAAGCATAATTAACATATTATAAGCAACAAACCACACAAACACAAACGCAATGCAAATATAAATATAAAGCGATAAAGACTAAAATAAAAGTAAAGAGATAAGTAAGAAGGCGCAAACCAGACACGATGATTTATAGTGGTTCGGTCACGAAGCTCCTCTTCGCCCTACTCCACTCCCCGAGTACCCAACTTGAGAGTTACTTCACTAATCAACAAGCTCCCTTCAAGCGGAAAAACCCGTACAACGTCGCTTATTCTTATTTCCGACACTAAGCTAAATGTCGAGTACTAATCTTAGCTAGTACCAATCTACCACGATCCACATGATCTACTCATGATCTACCCGATCTACCCTTGATCCACTTGATCAATGCACAAGCCCATAAGCTACAAGAGATCTCCAAGATCTCACCAAGATCACAATGATCTACTCCCACTTGACTCGATCTACCCGATCTACCCTTGATCTTCTTGATCAATACACAAGCCCACAAGCTACAAGAGATCTCCAAGATCTCAACAAGATCACAATGATCTACTCCCACTTGACTCGATTTACCCGATCTACCCTTGATCTACTTGATCAATCACACAAGCCCACAAGCTTCAAGAGATCTCCAAGATCTCGATAAGATCACAATGATCAACCCTCACTTGACTCAATCTACCCTATCTACCCTTGATCAACTTGATCAACACACTAGCTCCCAAACTACAAGAGATATTCAATATCTCTATAAGATCACAATGATCTTCTCTCACAACCTCTCAAAAGAAAAATGAACTTGATGTATACAAGATACAACAAGTATGTAACAAGTGTTAAAAGTGCTCTAACTATAACTACAACATTTTGTATCTTTGTGATACTATGTGTTCTTCTCTTTCACTAGAAGAGGAATGAAGGTGATCTCTTGGTGGGATGAAAGGATCATTCTTAAACAAACTAAGACTCTTTAAATGATCAAAGAAAGAGATCTAAGTGAGGAGGGATTAGACCAGAGAAAACTGACTGAAAAAATCAAGTTGGAAGTGTAAAATGGTCCACTATTTATAGGCAAAGAGAAAACTAGCCGTTACAGAGGGACGACACCACTAATTGTCAGACAGCACCACTAAATTTAGTGGTACCGTCGGTACTTTAGTGGTACCGTGGACGCTCCTCCGTTTGTTTTTAGTGGGGAAGGTTTTTTTGGGAATGTTTGGAGCTGTTTGGGGGGGGGGGGGTAAATAGCTGTTGGGATTTTTAAACTTATTTTTCAAAATAAAACATTTCTTTTTAATTCAAAAATAATTTGTAAAATGTATTTTTGAAAAAATGTTTTATCACATTAAAAATGTGAAGTTTAGAGAAAAATATAATCCTTTGATCATTTGTCAAGTAGTAGATTTGTTTGTCCATACCTTGAGTGATTTACGTCGGGATGGAAATCTACGACTTTGTTGAAGCATACTTGAGACGTCGAGAGGTGTTGATGTAAGTATGTATTGATGATTTGTGTTTACATGTAACTTTTACATTTTACGTTATGCATTACAAGTTACATCTTTGTCATTATTAAAACCAAAGAAACCGTTTAGTTTAAATATCGTAATATTTGCACTAACATTCACCCTGTCGGAAGGATAAGTACTCTATCATAGGGGTGGGGTGTTAGTCGGGTCAGGTTAGTCGGCTTCGAATTTACTCAGGTCAGGTCAATTCGGGTGAGGCTAAAAACATATCCGAACACAACCCTATTAAGCTTTTGGGTTAGTCGGGTTCAATAGCATTGGGTCTATTGGGTTCGGTCAACCTAAATATAAGTAAATTGATCAAAAAGTTGGCTATATGTTTACAAGAATAAGTTTATTAAAATTATATAAAAAAGATATAAAAAGTCCTAATTCAAGTTAATCGGGTTAACCCGAACTCAAATTACCCGTACAAATTCAACCCGACACCCTTACCGTATTTAGAATTTCGTTTATTTAGGTTAACCCGGATAGCCTGAATTAGATTGCTGACCCGACTAACATCACCCGAATAGTCTTAACCGCCGCGTCAGCTAACCTTTACTCTAACATAAGACCTCTAAAGTGAGATGAGACAAAGTTTCTGGTTATTTAAATGATCGATGATCTTAGGGAGGAAAACCAGTTAAATTAACTAGCACATTTGCATCAACAATGTGATCACGATTTCTGCAACATAAGTAGAAAAACAATTTTGCGCAAGAAACAAACAATTGACAATATCTACATGAAACAAAAGAGTAAAAAGGGAATGGTAAATCCAAAAAATCAAAGTCGTTCATCCCAGACTCTAATGATGAAGGATTTACTCTTGTTATATAGCAAATGTCAATGGGCTAAAAAGAATATGGCAATACCAATCTTTGGTTCGTCTCTTCCAAATCAAGCCACTTCTTATGAAGAATTTATCGCACAAATGGATAGGTACGATATTCCTTCTAGTAAGAGAAGGTGTTACATGGATTTATTAGGTATCAAAGGCTCAACTCAAAGTTTGATTGTATTTTTTGTCACGTCTTCGTATCGACAGGTCTATTCATATGATGTCACAGTTTTAGTATTCTTCAAAGTTTCTATCTTGTTCATGTAATATCATAGTTTTCATAGGTTTAGTCTAGTCTTGTTCATTCAAGTGCTTGTTTAGTTTGTAGTCGAATCAGTTCTTGTTTACTCATCATTTTATGCCCATTTGATACATAAAAAATGCTAAAAATAGTCAAATACACCAAATAGGCAAATATTACTGCATATATCCTTGGTTTGTGTTTTTATGTATTTCAGGTACAAAAGGATTGAAAACGGGGCAAAAACGGACAAAACCGAGTACAAGATTGGAATAAGTTCAAAAGCCGAAGCTGGGAAATGAATTTACAAGTTTGGACCAAGAAATTGCTCAAGTGTCAAAATTTAACCCTCATGAATATCAGAATGGCAAAAATGATCCTTGAAGATATTTTTCAGACTTGGCAGATTTGGTCCCTGAAATTACAGCTTTGGCATTTTTGGTCCCTTAACCTAAACCTAATTCCAAATCTAATCCTAACCAAACCCCTTTTATTATATCCTAAAACTAAACTAAACCCAGCTACTATCCTAACCCAACCCAACCAAACTAAAAGCCCAACCCCAAAAAAGAAATAACTCATCCCCGTTTTCTTTATTTTAGTTAAACACCCAAGTCAACCCAAGTCAACCCATCTCCTTTCCCGCTCCCTTTTCCCCTTCCCCAGAAAAAGCTTAACCAGACAATCATGTCTCCCAACCATGTCCCCCCCAACATCCTTGTCTCCTTTTTTCCTCTGAGATAGCTACTTCCCCCCCCCCCATGCGCTCACAAAGTCAACTCTTTTTCCCAGTACCATTTTGGCGCCAAAAACCCAATTGAGGGCTGAGATGATCCCAAGTTGATCCAAGGGCCAAGAAGTGATTCAGAGAAGCACAGAAGCAAGAGGAACCCTAATTTCTTAGTATAAATAGGCCATTTGTAAGCCAAAGTTGGCAGTTAGTTAAGTAGTGTAGTATCAGTAGTCGAACTTATAATTTAGTCATTAGAATTTGTAACTTTAAACTCTCAGTTATTAATTCAAGTCATCTTTAGTTCAATTGTTCTAATTATAGCAGCTTGGTACTCCTTTTTAATCTTAATAGAAATCAAAGTTTTTCTCATTAATTCGAATTAAGTTACTTAGTTGATTAAAAATCAATCACAAGCTTCTCTTCTGTTTGTATAAGCTTATATAAGCTAATCATAGCTTTTTGTGAGCTTATAATAGTGTGGAATCTGTTCTAATTTTAGAAAGTCAGGAAAAGTCAAACAAGGTCAACAACAGTAAAAAAAATTGGTCAAATAAGCTGGAGCATGGTGAATATTGGATGGCCATGGGATAGAGCTTCATGGGAAGCAGTAGGGTAATTTAGAAAGTGGTTTGATCTTGTTTTGAGCAAAGGAAAGTTGTAAGCCAGTTTCCAAATTTAGCTTATTTACTGTTCCATATCTTAATTACGTGCTTATTTGCCTTTTTGTGATTATCTGATCTCTTCGATGTTGTTTTGAGTTAGATTAATAGCCTTTGTTAGCTTAATCTTAGTTTTGCCCTTAGGAACCTTAAAAACTAAAAATAGCTTAATAGTATAACAACTTATTTAGTGCTTATTCTAACCTTAAAAGTTGCTCATCTAGTTCAAAGTAAGTTATTAAATCAGTAGTAAGTCATAGCATAGCTTAACTTGGTGGTTTCTAGTGTAAAATTTCAAAAACAGTTCATATAAAGGGTGTTTGGATCAAGCTTATTTTGGGTCAATGTCAACTGATACTGTTCATTTACCCATTTGTGAACTTTGATTGAGCTTATTGGGAGTTAGATAAGCAGTTTTCAGTTGGTCATAAGCTGTTTTGAAGCATTTATTTGGTTTGAGTAGGATAGTGCAAGCATAGAAGGTAAACTGCTCATATAAGCTCTTAATAAGCCTGAGCTTATTTGGTCCTCACTTTTGGCATTTTTAGGTGCAAGTCAGTGGTTAAAGTGTAGGTTTAAAGTTTTATAGTGTTTCATTAAGAATTGAAGGATTTAAGGCCATATAAGCTCTACTGCTACACCAGTAGCATCAGCAACCATTTTGAGTTTTTCTCTTATCTTTTTGATTTTTAGCTTCTTCAATATAAGTCCTTATAAGCTCATTTTTGGTACAGATATAATTGGGTGGCTTGTCTAGCTATTGCTAATTTTTTTTATTTTAAGATTTTTATTTAGTGCTTTTTCATGCCTTGAAAAGGGCACTTTTTGCCCTGTACCCATACCTTGCACATCAGTCCATTTTTAGCTTATTAGGTTTAAGTTCAATGCTTATTTGTTTAGAATTGTAGCTTATTCTGAGTTAATTGGATCATTTAGATTAGACTTGCCTTATTAATTTTTTTTTTATTATTATTTTTTTTTATTTTTTTATTTTTTTATTTTTTATTTCTAATATAGCTTAGATTAGCTTATCAGCTTGTTGTTCATAGCCTTAAGCTTCTTGTTTTTTTTTAAACTTGTTCAGATTTTAAAAGCTATATCTGAGCTTATTGTCAGGTTTCAAAGATAGTTTTAGTTATAAAGTTTGCTTATCAGCTTGTGCTTATTTAACTTTAATCAGAAAATACAAAAATAAAATAAAAAGACAAAAAGCAAAACCAGGTCATTCAGCCCACCACACAACACACTCACCAACTGCCCTAGGGTCTTTTTCAAGTTAACTCTTGCACACTTTTATATTTAACCAAGCTTTTTCCCTTTTGCTTAATTCCACAGTTTGCTTAATAACTGCTTATTCAGAAAAGTAGTTAGCTTGGTTTTATTTTTCCTTGACTCTGCTTATCATTAAGCAGTTTTCTGGAATTTTTCAGATTTTTCCATTTCCATCTAGTATTTTTAATTAATTTTTCTTTTAAATTCTGTTTTTAATTCATAAAAAAAAATATAAAAGTCAAAAAAATATAATTCTTTTTTTTCAAAATTTTCTTTTGTTAGTTAGAACTTTGGAAAAATAGATTTGTACCCCTAGAGTTGATATTCCTTAGACTTCACGTTTTAGTCTCGCGTTTTCCCGGTTTTAAATACGTTATTTGTTTTCTTTGCGTTTTGCTAATATATGCTTTGTAGATTTATATGTATAAGTTTCCCTTAGCCTATTTATGTTTTCCGTAGTTGTAGGTTATTTAATTTCATCAAAATCCAATATTTCTTCGTTTTCACTATTCACGACACGTTTCCACGAATCGAGAACACAAATTCCATTCAAACCTTCGCTGGGGATAACGACTCGGGTTTACATATTTCCTTTGTAAATCCTTGATAAAAAATATGTGTTGATTTTAACGAATCAAATTTTGGCGCCGCTGCCGGGGAAGGTTGAAGCGAATTTTTAATTTCGCGATTCGTGTTTTGAAAACCCTTCCTTGTGAAGTTTTCAATCTTTTTGTGAATATTTTCTAAAAACCAAAAAAAAAAAAAAAAAAAAATCATCATAAAAATCACCACTAACACTTTTCCTAAAGTGTTTACAATACCATAAAAATATCCAACAAAACAAATCGTAAGTTAATTGTTTTCGGATTATCTTGAAATTACAACCTATACAAGTGGTTTAAGGATGGTTTGACATTAAATTGACAAACCGAAAGAGGCGGGTTTTTAATCAGCTTTCGAGCGGACCTTTGCTTCTCCGCCACTCTGCGAGTAGTTTTGAGAGAAACGAATTTCAATTGACGAATCGATCCCAAAAATATTGTGTAATCTTTCTTTAAAATAAAAATCCAAAAATATTTTCATTTTCAAATTTTGTTTTCCTTTTTAAATTTATGTTTCTTTTTTGTGTATGAGCACCCGTTCTTCCACACCCGATCTTCTTTCACCAGTTTCCAATCCCGAAAGAATTATTCGTTGAGGTCGACGTCTTGATTTTCAAGACGAAGAAGAGATGGATACCGATACAAACAATGATGAGCTAGCTCCCGATCTCCGAACGATGGAGGAGTTGTGCCAACCAACAATGCACGGACGTGGTGGCTCGATTGCCCCCGTTAATGTCCAAGCCGCGGATTTTGGACTTAAACATCACATGATCCAAAAAGTCTAAAATTCTTGCCAATTTCACGGATTGCCGGGTGACGATGCAAACAAGCATATTGATAAATTCCTTACCGTCACCCAGAGCATGAAACAAAATGGGGTCACCGATGACGCCCTTCGTCTATATCTCATCCCTTATTCTTTAACGCATCATGCCACCGCATGGTTTGATCGTCTTCCCAAGAATTCAATTCATAGTTTCGATGAAATGACTTCAAAATTCTTGGCAAAATATTTTCCACCATCGATGGTGACAAAGTTGAGAAATGACATAAGCAATATCATGTCACCTGCTCCTTAAGCTCGTCATTTTTTTTTCTTGCATAAATGTTTTTTTCTTTCTTTGTCATGTGGTTACTGAATTGTCATGTTAATTTGATAAGATGTAGGTTTACAAACTAGAAATGTATCCCCGTTTGATGTTCATGATATGTACGTTTTTCGACTTGATGTTCATGATATTTTAATTTTTTTTTACTGTAGAGTTAGCTATAGAAGTCATTGGCATGTTACTTTAATCCTCAAACAAGCACAAGTATTCATTATGTAAAAGATTCATCTCTTTCAAATTTCACCCATATATACAACACACATTAAAAAACACCAGACACACCCTAGGTGAAATACACCACACTCTTCCTATAGCACCTATTCAACTACCCACTGAACACTTAATTTAAATATGTGACCTTGCATTCATGGCAACATACCATTAATAACTCTTCCAACCACCCTGTTTATGATGTAAAATATGTTCTGAAGGTAATCATTCTAAGCATGTCAAATAGTCCGTAGTTAGTATATATATATATATATATTTTTTATATCTCAAAACACTTTTTATATGTATGAAACTGAGATGATTTAAACACATATCGTACAGCATGCATAATAATAAATAATAATAAACATCGGTCGTCTTTAATTAATGGCTCAACAACAATTGTGACACATATCTTATACGATTGTGACATAATATAAGTAGACCGTTGTTAACGGCTTAATTACATATAATGTCCTCCTTTTGACAACAAAAGTCAAAAACATTTGTTCTAATACGAAACCTACATAGTAAACGGTAGATACTAGACGGCTAAAAAGTGTAGAACACTCTCACTACACATGTTAATTTATGGGAATGTATTGGTAATTTTAATAGTTTTACTAATGCAAATAATAACAAATATAGTAGTCATGCAAAGTCCTAAAAAGAAAACGAGTCAAATGGAAAAAGGAGCAAGGTTTTCATTTATTGCATGTCAATATACCGGTGGAAATGTCATTTATTTCCATTTCTTCAATATCATTTGAGTGGGTAGTTGGTTTGTTGTTCCACCTTTTCCTTCAATCAATATATATCCACCCTAAAACACACACATACATCCACACTAGCTCGATCTTCTTCCACCAGTAAACACACAAAGACCCATCTCCGTTACAAGCAAACACTACTCTCAATCGAGCTCATGGCTTTTGATTTCTTTCAGGCGATCGACTCTTTCTGTCTTGACATCGGTCTTGTCCGTGGACTAGACTACTTTCATAAAACAGGTTAGACATTCGTTTTGTTTGTGTATAATCATATTATTTGATGTTTATATGATAAAACAAAGCAAGCTTTTTCAACATTCAAATGTTTACCTTCATAATGATTAACCAAATATTTTCTATTAGCTATTTTGGATACAAAATAGTCATGTTACGCTTACTGTTGCTCATTAAGCTGAGTTTGCGTGCAGCCCCACATTTATGTTGATGGATTTGAGGCACCTTTTAAGTTTGTTCCGATGAGGGTTTCATATTGCGTTTGCTTCAAATTGGAGTTGAAGACCCTGCGTTCTTTATTTCTCAGTTCATGAACGCAGCCGTGCAGATAATCAAAACTAGGTAAGTTATTTTTAACCATATTTGCTACTATTTGGTTATTATGTGTTAGTTAGTTATAATGTTTTATTATCGGTTCAACAATAGATGTTTGGGAAGCCTCTATGCCATTGATGGGAAGGAGGACACTTGTATGCATAATGGGCCACAGGATACTTATGTTGACTGCATTATGAAACTGTTCGGGCATCACAACCCAAACTGTTACATATTTGCCACTGCACAAAATGCAACCTTGTTTGATCAGGTTAGTCTTCTTCCGAATGACTGGGTAGAGTGCTTCTCTGAATAAAAAACTGTTATTGCTTGTATGTTTGTTCTGTTATTATATGTTTGCTGGTGTATATTAATTAGTCGGTGCGGTATATGATGCCTGCTTTAAAGGACCACAAGGTTAATAATATCTTACTGAATTGTTTTTGTGGATCAAAATACCTAATTTAGGTAATGTTTAAGTTGCTATTAAAATTTTGAAACCGGTAGAGAGTTAAAAAGCTTTCAAAATAATAAATTTAACATGAAAATCAAACTTGTTTCTGCAGTTTTCTTTTGGGAATTGATATGTACACATACCATTTTGATTTATACACATACAAATAATTGTAAATAGACTGTTATGCCCTTATAGTATCTAACACCCTTTACGGGCTTATAGTCTAGCAATATCAAAATGGCTCATCTATCTAAAGGTTGTAAGGACTTGAGTGTCTTAGAAAAACAAACTAACTGTGAATGATTTTGCTGAAATAGAAAACAGTTACCATCCTCAATCACCATGACATACTAACGGGGAGCTGTTGTTGCACTTTTGTCTATGCAGTATCCTTTGTTTGTATACTTGTTCTAATTAATATGTGATCCGTGGGGGTATCGTCCTCACAAGGCATTGATTATTTATATATATGACGTGTCATTTAGCTCCATTCTTATACGGGATAGGAGTTTTTATTTAGGCGAAGCGTACCTAATCTCGAAATTGATAAGCTTGGAAGCCCCTTTTCGTCGTTGAGCCATTTACCTTTTTTATAATTACTTAGGCTTACATTTGTTTTAGTCTGTTAACTGGAATATCTGTAGGATATACCCATCTTGATTGTGTGGATGATTCGGGTGGTCTTGGATTATGGAAGAATAGATCCATACTTGAGTTAGAGAGATGAAGTTTTAGAGAGAGGTGGGAGAAACTCAAAAACAGAAAAATTAGATTAAAGTAAATAAGAGTTCCACCCCTTCCCATGTGTGGGAAGGGTTTATATAGTTCCTAATATTGGTGCCCCTAGTGGGTTGTGGAGTGAGCTGACAGTGGGGAAAGCCCCGACCCACTCCACAAATATAAATACGACTAAACAAATAATACTAATACTAATATTGCTAAGCTAATATAAATAAGCCTACGAGCTATGTAGATGCTAAATAGATGCTCGGGGTGACCGAGCCTTCATCTGAATATTTATATTCCTAACAATCTCCCCCTAAGGGAGGTCACCCCGGAAATAATAATTTGAATTCTAGCATTCTGTCTTCTGAACTTGACGTCATAGCTCGTAGTCTTTGATTCTTCAATGTCTTTAGTCTTTGTGCCTTCAGCAGTAATGATTTGATGACTGTTTGATTGTCTTGGATGATCTTTGAGTATTCTTCGACTTTATCATCCAACATTTGTTTCCAAGTCATCTTTCAGCAGTATGTTTCCATGTGATGTGTTATTCTTTGAGCCGACATGCTCACACCATTTGGTGTCATGATCTTCAACATCAGAGTAAGCAGAAGCCGTGTTGAAGGTCTTTAGGTTGATCATGACTTTGTTGAATTCCAATGATGATGTAGTGTGAGCATGTGGTGCTGGATTGGCATCTTTTCTGTAATCTGCTACAACCGCAATCAGCTGCAACTTCAATCAGCTACAACCGCAAACAGCTGCAACAGCAATCAACTACAATCGCCAGATGTTCCTGCATACGACAGTTAGCAATAAAACGTCCGGTACTTACAGGTTCGGACTTTGAGATTGTTAACAGCATAGTGTGAAAACTCTCTCTAATCCTTACCAAGACCGTTCCTAATCGAAAACCCACAGAGGGCTTTTTAAGATCGTACCGTAGTATATCAACGATTAGGTGAGTCGCTGGAGATCACTCCACGACTGTAGACCGTTTGAAACCGCCGCGATCACTAAGCGTAATCCACTGGGAATTACCGAAGTGACCTGCTTTCAGGGCTGTTTGATGTTGACCCTGGCAGAAATTTCCATTCAATCATTGAGAATTACATTTGTAAGTTCTCTCATAAATGTTCTGGCAGATTGCTAAGATATGCGTAGGACTCATAAGTTTACAACTGGTGTCCTTAATATTGAACAACCAGTGTAGAAATAATTCGTGTTCCTATGAGATCTTATTATGAATCTCGTGGCTCTAGACTCAATAGTGCATTTTGATTTGGTGATCGGAGGCTGGAGAGGACTGCCACCTTTTCAATATCATCTAACTCGGAGTGAGAGAGACGATAGAAATGTATTGATCTCCGTGACAAATGAAACAAGAGTCCTTTGAGGGACCTTGAGTAGGTAGGGAGGGTTGTGCAGCGTATCACTGGGTCCATGATACTTTGTCTTCAATGCCAGCAATCAACTAAGTGATTCTGACAGCATATGTATTGACCCGGTTTCTGCCTAAGTTGTAAGGAGGGCTTCTTTCTTTTCACCCTTTATCTTTACAATTCTTTTTCATTCTTCAACCCCTTCAGTGCTTACCGAGACTTCATTACTAGAACCTTGTTGGGTTTGTTCCAGTACTAGCTCCATCTCAGTCGGCACTCTTCCCTTATCCACTTTTCTCCTTTTTAATCATACCTAATGTTAGACCCGTTTCCCGGGTGTTGGGACCCCACCCTAGATGAAAATAGATTATGGCTTTACGTGATTGGCCAGTCAACATTGTTGCGTTGTGGTCAAACCCGATAGTCAAAATATGACTAAAGTGGTTATGTAAAATGTGATGTGTAACTAAAGGGGGCCTAGGTTGCCATTTTGGTAAATATGTTAAAGTGTTATTATAAGTTAGTTATGACTAAAGTAAGAAGAATGGGACTTGAAGGGCTATTCTTGCCATTATCCCAAAGTGCCAACTAACTATCTATATCTAGTTAAGTCTAGAATTCTCCACCATTATTGAGATGGTTGGAGGTCCGGTCTTTTTAGAGAGAAGGAAAAGAGAAGGAAATCTAGACAATGAGAGTAGATGAAGAAGATGAAGGTCCATGGTTATGGTCTTTCTTAGCTTTGATTATCAAGTTAGTAATCCCTCTTAAGTTAGTGGTTTATTATGAAGGATGATGATGATGATGATGGAAGCTTATGATGATAATGATGTTCTTGTTATGTTGTAGCTTGGTTTGAGGTAAGTAAAATGATGATAGCATATGTATATGGATTTCTATCATTATGTGTTATGTATGTTTATGTTGAAAGGATGAGCTTGGAATATGTTTATGTGAAGTTATGGTTATGGCTTATGTGATGTGATGATGCTATGGTCATGTTGATGTTATGTGCTAGTTGATATTGAGTAGTGAGCCTCGATGTAAGTGTTCATATATATGATGCATCATGTGGATTGAAGTATATGTTATGTTATAGTCGTTTTACTTACTAAGCGTTATCGCTTACGGTTTAGTTGTCTAACCATTTTGTAGGATTGCTTGGATATGCGAGTTAAGGATTCGGATATAAGGGTTAAGGCATGGATATGCAAGATGGGTAGATTTGGTAAGAATGTAGAGCTTAGGTAGATACCGAGCTCATGTGTAAGTTTGTACCCCCGTTGGTCTAGTCATGTTTTATAAAGTGTAGTCAAGTGGCATTTTGTATGTCAAGAGTTGTATGACGATTTGGTAGTCATTTGGTATGTCAAAGTATGTTTTAAGTGTTTAAGTGTAAAGTTAAAGGGGCGTTTGGTTAATGTGTAAACGTACCCATTTCGAGTTGTAAACGGGTCAAGTACCGTGGGGATATGTTTGGTATGATAATGTAATGAAGTTGGTCAAGTTTGGTGTAGAAATGAAGTGGTATATGTGGTTTGTTGTGAAAATGGGTCAAAATGGGTTTATGCATAACCCGTCAGTTTGGGATCTACTTTTAGGTCCCAAAGTGATGAACCTTAGTGTAGATCCTCCCAGGATCTACTTTTAGGTTCAAAATGGTGTTCCTTGATGTGGATCAAGCTTTGAGCCTAGGATCCACTTTTAGGTTCAAGGTGATGGTCCTTGGTGTGGATCTTCCAGGATCTACCTTTAGGTTCCAATGTAAGGACCTAAGTGTGGATCCATAGTTTCAGTTTAGGATCCCCCTTTAGGTTCCAATGTAAGGACCTAAGTGTGGATCCATAGTTTAAGTTTAGGATCCCCCTTTAGGTTCCAATGTAAGGACCTAAGTGTGGATCCATAGTTTCAGTTTAGGATCCCCTTTAGGTTCCAATGTAAGGACCTAAGTGTGGATCCATAGTTTAAGTTTAGGATCCCCCTTTAGGTTCCAATGTAAGGACCTAAGTGTGGATCCATAGTTTCAGTTTAGGATCCCCCTTTAGGTTCCAATGTAAGGACCTAAGTGTGGATCCATAGTATCAGTTTAGGATCCCCTTTAGGTTCCAATGTAAGGACCTAAGTGTGGATCCATAGTTTCAGTTTAGGATCCCCCTTTAGGTTCCAATGTAAGGACCTAAGTGTGGATCCATAGTTTCAGTTTAGGATCCCCCTTTAGGTTCCAAGATATGGACCTAAGTGTGGATCCAGAGTTGGTCATCTTGGTTATGTTCAAGGATTTTTGTAAATGGTCAAAAGTAAAGGTAAAGTCAAGCGTTTCCGCACGTAAAAGTTTTAAGTTTTTGGTCTAGCGGGCACGGGGTGTTACAACTTGGTATCAGAGCTTCGGTTTAAGTGAATTAGGTTTCCACTATAGGGTGCCTAGTCTTAAACCACTCGTAGAAGCTTGAACTCAAAGTATTAGTTGCGCGGAAATTAGTTGCTAAGTGTTAGGCGGATTATGATTTATGCTAGTTGAGCTTGTTGAGGATAGGTGATGTATGTGGGTTATAGTGTTATTGTGTATGAGATTCAAGTCCTTGGGGACTTGAGATGCTTAGATGATTAGTCGGCCGAGTACCTTGGTTGGTGCCGGTGTTGGTATTGTGATTGTGTGAAGTAAGTCCATAGAGGACTTGGAATGTTTATGTGATTAGATAGCCGTGCACCTTGGTTGGTGTCGAGGATTGTATTGTGATAGGTGAAGGTATGATATAATTAGAGTTATGAATGTGAGTAGCTATGCTAAGCGGTATTAGAGATGGATTAGTAAGTGAACTAAGATATGATGCCTTAGTTATGAGTTCGGCTATTGCTTGCGGCTAGTTAGATGATGATGCTTAGACATTGCTTGGTTATGCAATGTGATATATGATGCCATAGACTATGTGATTTGATTTTATGTTATGAATGTTTTAACGCTTGTCGGACAAGTGTTAAGCGTTATGATATGATTGCATTATATGATGTTAAGTGTTGTTGTTTATATGATGATAAGTCTATGGTAAGTTTATTGTATGTTTAAGTTTTATTTGATGTGCTTGAGAGCACATTTGTGTAGTTAGTATATGAGTGAGATAGATGCATTAGAATGCGTATTATGTGTTGATCTAGTTGGGGTCGGTAAAGCTAAAAAGAAAACATTGATATGTAAAGAGAGTTAAGAAGCATGCTAATAAATTGAAAAAGCATAAATGCTTAACAAGATAAAAATGAGGAAGAAGTGAATAGAGAAGTATGTTTATAGCTAGATGTTTTGAGAAACATGATTTCTTATATGCTAAACTAAATGAGAAAGTTAAAGTGTAAAGTTAAGAAGTGATGAGAATATGTTACATATAAAACACGATAAATTGAAAAAGTACTAGTGATATATGGTATAATATGATGAGTCAAAGTGACGAATAAAATATAGATTGCGGCATTGAGCTAGAAATCATTAGAGACTTGAAGTGAACTAGAAAGAGTTGTAAAACACGATTGTGATCATGTCAATATTTTGGAATATGTAAGTAGAGATTAATAAAAGTATTAAGGAATAAGCCTATGTAAGGTTTATGTGTGTGAGTTGGATAGACTAAATGAAATGATAGTATGAATTGAAAATATGGTCAACAAGGTGTGACGGGTATTAGTAAAAGTGTGTTGTAAGAACACGTAGAAGATATGTAATTTGAAACGAATAAGTATTACATAGAAATTGTCTAAAATAAAGATGGCACTTAGCGAGTATGTGAGTCAACTTGGGATTGACGAATGAAAGATAAAATGAGTAAAGATGTTAAAGTAAACATAGCTTGGATCCAATGCTCTAATTTTAGTATCCTTCGGGATAATAGTAAGGTGTCTTTATGACACGATGTTGATGTGTCTTTATGACACGATAGTAAGGTGTCTTTATGACACGATGATGATGTGTCTTTATGACACGATAGTAAGGTGTCTTTATGACACGATGTTGATGTGTCTTTATGACACGATAGTAAGGTGTCTTTATGACACGATGATGATGTGTCTTTATGACACGATAGTAAGGTGTCTTTATGACACGATGATGATGTGTCTTTATGACACGATAGTAAGGTGTCTTTATGACACGATGTTGATGTGTCTTTATGACACGATAGTAAGGTGTCTTTATGACACGATGATGATGTGTCTTTACGACACGATAGTAAGGTGTCTTTATGACACGATGTTGATGTGTCTTTATGACACGATAGTAAGGTGTCTTTATGACACGATGTTGATGTGTCTTTATGACACGATAGTAAGGTGTCTTTATGACACGATGATGATGTGTCTTTATGACACGATAGTAAGGTGTCTTTATGACACGATGTTGATGTGTCTTTATGACACGATAGTAAGGTGTCTTTATGACACGATGATGATGTGTCTTTATGACACGATAGTAAGGTGTCTTTATGACACGATGATGATGTGTCTTTATGACACGATAGTAAGGTGTCTTTATGACACGATGTTGATGTGTCTTTATGACACGATAGTAAGGTGTCTTTATGACACGATGATGATGTGTCTTTACGACACGATAGTAAGGTGTCTTTATGACACGATGTTGATGTGTCTTTATGACACGATAGTAAGGTGTCTTTATGACACGATGTTGATGTGTCTTTATGACACGATAGTAAGGTGTCTTTATGACACGATGATGATGTGTCTTTATGACACGAGGTTAAGTTGCCTTTTATGGCATGATGTTAGTTGCCTTACGGCATGGATGAAAGTTAGCGAGATTGGATCCAAGGCTAGTAAATATGGAAAGTATAGTATGTACGAGTGTTAGGTCGGAAGCGTATAAGTAGGATGGTTTATGGTTTCTTGATTTAAATGGATGGGGACGCCTTTTCATTTGAATGAAGAAATTGTAAATCACCGAACCATGAATTTGTAATTCTTGATTTACATAGATCGGGACGCCCTTTTATGTGAATGAAGAGTTACAAAAGAGTGGGCTTATGTGTGACCGATATGACATGAGTACGGATAGTAATAAGAGATAGTGAAAACTAAAACCCGTTAGACGTCATAGGAAAAGATAAATACGAATAAAACTTATAGTGGTGATAAGGTAATATGTGAAACCTTAAGTTAGACGTCTAAATTGAATTATGTTTTAAGTTGATAAGTTAATTTGTGAGCATTTCTAGAATTTGATAAGAAAGTATGCTTAAGTGATGCGTGTGATAGATTTTATGTAGGTGCCTTTTGTATGGTACTTTGTGTATTTTGAGATAAGTTGCCAGTTTGTGGCATAGATGCGCATTTTGTGCTATGTGTTATGTGAGATTGGCCGGTATATGATGTTAAGTGATGGTTAGTGCATGGGCGTATGTTGTGTTTATAGTAATAAAGTTTGACTCATATAGAGTCGAAGTAGTAAGATTTTCCATATGACAAGTCGTCATTATTGGAAATTTTAGAAAAGTTTGTGATGAGAAGCGTGTTTTGATAGGTTATGAATTATGATTTTGTATAGTAAGCGTAGAATTTGCATGATCATTTAGATCGTTGCAATGATTTGGCTTTGAAAGCATGAGTATAAGAGCATGTATATGTCGTGAAATTAGTTTTGGATAGATTTAGACGGGAGATTTCGGGGACGAAATCTATATAAGGGGGGTAGAATTGTTAGACCCGTTTCCCGGGTGTTGGGACCCCACCCTAGATGAAAATAGATTATGGCTTTACGTGATTGGCCAGTCAACATTGTTGCGTTGTGGTCAAACCCGATAGTCAAAATATGACTAAAGTGGTTATGTAAAATGTGATGTGTAACTAAAGGGGGCCTAGGTTGCCATTTTGGTAAATATGTTAAAGTGTTATTATAAGTTAGTTATGACTAAAGTAAGAAGAATGGGACTTGAAGGGCTATTCTTGCCATTATCCCAAAGTGCCAACTAACTATCTATATCTAGTTAAGTCTAGAATTCTCCACCATTATTGAGATGGTTGGAGGTCCGGTCTTTTTAGAGAGAAGGAAAAGAGAAGGAAATCTAGACAATGAGAGTAGATGAAGAAGATGAAGGTCCATGGTTATGGTCTTTCTTAGCTTTGATTATCAAGTTGTGGTTTATTATGAAGGATGATGATGATGATGATGGAAGCTTATGATGATAATGATGTTCTTGTTATGTTGTAGCTTGGTTTGAGGTAAGTAAAATGATGATAGCATATGTATATGGATTTCTATCATTATGTGTTATGTATGTTTATGTTGAAAGGATGAGCTTGGAATATGTTTATGTGAAGTTATGGTTATGGCTTATGTGATGTGATGATGCTATGGTCATGTTGATGTTATGTGCTAGTTGATATTGAGTAGTGAGCCTCGATGTAAGTGTTCATATATATGATGCATCATGTGGATTGAAGTATATGTTATGTTATAGTCGTTTTACTTACTAAGCGTTATCGCTTACGGTTTAGTTGTCTAACCATTTTGTAGGATTGCTTGGATATGCGAGTTAAGGATTCGGATATAAGGGTTAAGGCATGGATATGCAAGATGGGTAGATTTGGTAAGAATGTAGAGCTTAGGTAGATACCGAGCTCATGTGTAAGTTTGTACCCCGTTGGTCTAGTCATGTTTTATAAAGTGTAGTCAAGTGGCATTTTGTATGTCAAGAGTTGTATGACGATTTGGTAGTCATTTGGTATGTCAAAGTATGTTTTAAGTGTTTAAGTGTAAAGTTAAAGGGGCGTTTGGTTAATGTGTAAACGTACCCATTTCGAGTTGTAAACGGGTCAAGTACCGTGGGGATATGTTTGGTATGATAATGTAATGAAGTTGGTCAAGTTTGGTGTAGAAATGAAGTGGTATATGTGGTTTGTTGTGAAAATGGGTCAAAATGGGTTTATGCATAACCCGTCAGTTTGGGATCTACTTTTAGGTCCCAAAGTGATGAACCTTAGTGTAGATCCTCCCAGGATCTACTTTTAGGTTCAAAATGGTGTTCCTTGATGTGGATCAAGCTTTGAGCCTAGGATCCACTTTTAGGTTCAAGGTGATGGTCCTTGGTGTGGATCTTCCAGGATCTACCTTTAGGTTCCAATGTAAGGACCTAAGTGTGGATCCATAGTTTCAGTTTAGGATCCCCCTTTAGGTTCCAATGTAAGGACCTAAGTGTGGATCCATAGTTTAAGTTTAGGATCCCCCTTTAGGTTCCAATGTAAGGACCTAAGTGTGGATCCATAGTTTCAGTTTAGGATCCCCCTTTAGGTTCCAATGTAAGGACCTAAGTGTGGATCCATAGTTTAAGTTTAGGATCCCCTTTAGGTTCCAATGTAAGGACCTAAGTGTGGATCCATAGTTTCAGTTTAGGATCCCCCTTTAGGTTCCAATGTAAGGACCTAAGTGTGGATCCATAGTATCAGTTTAGGATCCCCCTTTAGGTTCCAATGTAAGGACCTAAGTGTGGATCCATAGTTTCAGTTTAGGATCCCCCTTTAGGTTCCAATGTAAGGACCTAAGTGTGGATCCATAGTTTCAGTTTAGGATCCCCCTTTAGGTTCCAAGATATGGACCTAAGTGTGGATCCAGAGTTGGTCATCTTGGTTATGTTCAAGGATTTTTGTAAATGGTCAAAAGTAAAGGTAAAGTCAAGCGTTTCCGCACGTAAAAGTTTTAAGTTTTTGGTCTAGCGGGCACGGGGTGTTACACCTAAGGACTTCTACACTAACTAGTGGATTGTCCCTGGGTAGATCCCTCCGGCTCTGGCGGGATCGTGGGAACTTGAGCCTAACCTAACCATCCTTATAACTCCATACATTAACTAAAATGGTCGGTCTTTGGTATTCTTCCACGATTGCCATAAACCAAATTTTTGAAAAATCTCTCAAAGTGTTCATGATTCTGAGACACATTTTTGCAAACACTTGAGAGTTTTATATTTTTCAAATGCTCCCCCTCAACATGTGCTCGAGTGATAGTTTTATAAATTTGCACATGTTAGGTAGAGCTCGCACTTTTTGAATTGATCCACTTTCAGTGAACATGACCGATTCGAGACACGCTTACATCACTAGTTAGACTAGCTTGAAATTATTACCCGGCCTGGTCAAGTCCACAGAAAGTTTCTCGAAATGGTACACTCTACTCAGATACGTCTTTTTCGAGACACGCTTACATCACTGGTTAGACCAACTTGAAATTATTACCCGGCCAAGACGTATCCTTTCGATTGATGACAATTCAAGTTTCGTCAATTCTTTGGTGAAGTCTGAGCCGTTCTTACGAGATGCCCAATCCTTTTTGTCCATTTGCTCCCCCTCAATATGTGCCTTGATATACAAAAGAGTTTAGCACATACGGGAGAGCTTACATTAACGTTCAAAACATCACATTTTATCAGATTTCATATTTAAATCACATTCTCTCCCCCGATCAAAAATTTCAAACCTTTTGAGATTTGTGATCCCAATTGATTTAAATAAGTTAGAAAATGTGGGAGAAAATGTGTCCGATTTAATGTAGTCTGATGATGAAACATACTATGCTCCCCCTTAAACTAAGAGGGAGATTCACTGCTTATTATGCACAATTCGACAATTATGACACAAATGATATTGACCTTTTTGCGCAGATGATGTGATCATCCGCTTCTTTGAAGGGAGTCATTGGTCAACATCGATTATCCATCCACCAACAAGAACGTCCAAGTATTGTAGATCCCCACTTGGCGAGATCAGAACAAATATTGCTTTGTTTCACTGAAGGTGGTGGTGGTGATGACAGTGTTGTTGTTGTGGTGAATTCTGAGCCAATCAATAGAGTTTGAACATCTGATCACATGGTTAGAGCTGGAACTGGCACATTCATATTGGCTATGGAATCTGCATAAGAATATCAACACAGATATACATACATACAGATACACTGTTCCTTAATAGCTACCCTTCAGCAGCTTGCCACATTATAATACCAAATTCATTTAATCAAACCACAGTCAGGAAATACGTCAAACTACTATCTAGCATGAAGAGCAATCAGCAATCATGAACATGGCAATTCACTCATATTTCATCATTCAATTCAGGATCTTAGGAACAAGATTCTATCATGATAGCTATATACCTAAGCGAATCCTAAGAACATATGCACAGTATCAACAACACTTAAGCAGCAATCGACTAACAAAAGTCAAACAACATTTGAAACTCATTCATTCAGATCATACAAATGTCATAGGAGTATTCAAGAACATCAAACACAACTGGTTTTCTTACTTCTTTTATGTTTTGAGTCTTAAAGTATTTAGGGGATTAAACGAGGATACCAAAGTAACACAAATGAACCTTCTAGATACATAAAGCTAGGAAACTATAAGCAAATTGCACATAATGTCCTAAACTTTCTAGCAACTAACACGTTTGGCCATTTGATATAAAGTTTTAGCAAGATCCTCTTCAACTAATACCCCATTAACTACAAAACCATTTCTAACAAGTATGATTTAACCAATAAATCCGTTTGATGATATAAAATTTGAATTCACTCTCCCCCTCAATCAATGACCCTTTAGTCGTTGATTGAGTGACAAATTTTATGCACAATCCAAACTTAAACAAATTTCATACAACACATATTCACCAAGTGTCTCACAAATAATTTTCAGAAGAATCATAGAATGAAAACTATTTGTATGCCAAGAAGATTTCTCTTCTTTTTCAAGAAATGATGCACTGAAACGTACATCAGATCGAAGAAACATGGATATAAAGTAATCCATGCCCAGGTGAACATCACCCAGTTGGAGGAACAGCCGTCTTTTTGGCGACGTGCTTTCCCCATTTTGAAGCGCGGGTTGCTATCTAAAGTAATAGCAAGCCATTTAGACATGTTTTATCCATCCATTTTAACTTCTGCTCGAGCTTCATTTAAAGACCCGTGCCATTATTGAATGACATTTCTAAGTCCGTAAATGTTATCGATAAACAGAAGACATGCCTAGGTGAAACTATTTTTGGTATTTTCTATTTTTTAATTTTTATGGTTTTTCTGGTTTTACGTTTCTCTATTTACAATTAGCAAGATTTCTATATATATCTATTTACAAAAAGGTATAAGATATGAAAAATAATGTAAGAAGCAAATTATATACAAGGATACGAACCGAAAACCATTACTCCTCAGCATCCTGAATCTTTTCCGCTTCCATCATTTAACTTGCTGAAGAGTAACGTGAGCACATTTAATCAGGGATTGATTCAGGCTTTTCACTCTCCCCTAATTAGTGCTCTCCCCCAATTTGACAACCTTTCTGATGAACACCCATAATAGAAAGAAGACTTTGGATGAACACCCATAATGTGAAGAAGTCTTTTGATAACCGAATGCACGCCGTCTTTAGTCTTCTAACACATAGCGGAGAATGTAGAGAAGACTGTAGACTCGACCTTCTTCAAGATTGCCCAATATGGAGGAACAGAATACCAACCGCCTTCATCTCACCAAATGCCTTCCAGTAACCTTACATGTAACCCATCAACCCGCAGTATACACATGAAATGATAACACCCAACCGAGAATGAAGAATAGACTGACGACTCGACCTTCTTCAGTCTTTAGTATAACACCAAAGTAACAAGTTAAACCACTGATCATCTATAGAATGTATCCATATTTGGATATTAAGCCCTGATCACGTGAACCTGTTGTGCGTCCTTGATGTACACATTCTCTCTCCCCTGATGGTTACGATTAATCATACCATGACGTAACATTGAAATGTTAATACCAAGGTGACAAGTTGAACCACTGATCATCTCTGCGGCTTTTTAACACCGGGATACACGATTAAGCTCGATCACGTGAACCTTTTGTGCGTCCTTGGTGTACACATTTCTCTCCCCCATGATGGTTACGATTAATCGGAATCATCATCATTATGTGTACATGTAGCCTGATGACGTATACATGAAGCATTGACTAGAAACCCTTTGTTACTGATTGAATCAGCCCGTGAGACGATGTCGATTAGCATTCCCTGACCATGTTCTTCAACACCTTAATAGACGAAGGAAGAATAGTGTTGGAGGAACATGGTTTGCACGACTCCTGAACTGACGTATTCAGGAGTCGTATGAACATTTCTCAATCATCAATCAACATGTAGAATAATATTCACCCTTTCCCCCCCTCAAAAATTTCATATGCCTGCCAACTGCAATTTTTGATGATTGAACTAGTGAATATTAATACCATCAACGGTAAGTAGCTCCGCTTGATGATTCTTGAAGACAGACATGTTGTTTATTCACCCTTTCCCCCCCTCAAAAATTGCATATGCCTGCCAACTGCAATTTTTGGTAGAACAAGTGAATAAGAATATACTCCTATATGCACCGATCCACTTGAAGACTGAATAAGCACGGAAAGAGCATAACAACTTGTTGATGAGAATGGCCATAAATAAGAAGATTCCTCTTCTTTTGAAGATAAAGTGCACTCAAGCGTACACTTTTCTTTTCTTGATGAACGAGGCCTGCACTGAAGTGTACAGACGTCATAATGATGAAGAACGAGGCCAGAACTGAGGTGTTCAGAAGTCATTATGTTGAAGAACGAGGCCTGCACTGACGTGTACAGACGTCATTATCTCTCTCTTTACTACTTCTCTCATCTAACTCGTTACCAACCCCATTATCATTTGTCGGCTTGACGTCGTGACCACTGATGGAGAAATACCCAATATGATGAACTTGAGATTGAAGTAATATAACCCGAACTTGTGACTTAAACTTGTACTAATGCGTGACAAAGAGCGGTGTAGAGACTTCGTGCAACATCGAATCCCTAAGTACTCTATACTCTTCAACCAACCAACCATCAAGTATAAGATGTACATCACCTCTTGGATATCCACAACTTCGTGTGACACCGAGCACTACAACGTGACTCCTTAAAGTGATAGTTATTTTGCAATAGAGAGAAAGAAAAAATAACTAGATATCCAAGTCCTCGTCATTGTAAATGTTGAAATCTCGAACAAGGATCTCGAAGAATCTTCATCCAACCTCCCCGATATCTTCAGATACTAAGTACATGCACCCATGAAATTTCACTTCAGCCTCAAATAAATAATACCGAACTAACCCCGTAGTCACATCTTGTCGATTAAATGCCTCGATCCAGCCATTTGTGATGTTATAGCTGAACTTTGATAATGGTTTTAACCCGATCATGGTCAAGAGCGCATAGCTCATCATCACGGGATTTTACAAATCTATGATTTAAACCGAGAAATAAGTTCTTTCGCGGGATTTTACAAAACCAAGAAGAAACCGTGAGACAGTAACAGATTGAATGTGGCATGACTGATTTGGTTTTGGTGAACATCAGTTTGGGTTAAGAATATCTTGAGAATTACAGATCACATCACACCTTTTAAAATCTTTGTCCAACTAACCAACCTCGAACACAAACCACTATTTGTGACCACTTGATGAAGGAAACCCGATATACCAATCTTGCAAATGAAGTAGAATTACTCAAATTTGTTACCTAAGCTTGCATTGTAGTTGGAAGAACGGTGTTAAGTCTTTAAGTGCTTAATGTTATCCTGACAAAGTATGAGACTTTCATCACCTCTTGTGATTATCCACAACGTCTTCTACGTGTGACACTGAGTACTACAATGTATCTCCTTTAAGTGATAGTTAACCAGGTCTTCAACCATCCACCCCGACTTCTGGAAACTAGATAACCCAAGTCTTCAACTTACGTCTTAAGCACGAGCAAGTTATCATTGAAATCATGCATCCAACCATCCCCGATTTCAAGATAAAATAGGTAGACTCTTTCGTGAAATCCAACTTCACTCTCAAGTAAGGAATACCAAATTAACTTCGTGATCATTTTGTGCGGTTGAATAGTCAAAGGGAGAAGAAACATGCGCAAATTCTTAGCAGTGCCCATGACTCATAGTCAGTCCAATCAAACATAGCTGTCTGACCCAGCTGCTTGGATGTTATCAGGTGTAGTGCATGGAATAGTTGTCGTACTGTGTACATGATTTTACAGTTCTTGAGATTTAACCGATAAATAAATTCAAGAACAAACTGCACAACAGTAAGTATCAAACCGCTGAAATCTTAGGAAAATCGCTAAGAGCCAACCCGCTGAAAGCTAAACCACTGAAACTGGAACCACCATTCAAACCGCCGGAGACTGAACCACTGAATCCAGAATCGCTACGATCTGACCCGCTGTAACCGGAACTGCTAAGATTCAAACCTCTGGAGACTGAACCGATACGATCTGACCCGCTGATGCGTGGTTTTGCGACCTTACAACAGGTTTTACCTCTCGAGGGATCTCAAGAGGCTTACAACCCCACCAGGCAGTGTACCTGACCGATGTAGTATAGTGTAGTGGTAAGTACGGGGGATTGATCGTTCTCCACAGGGAATAGTGTCGTTAGGATTGAAAAACTACTCTAATAGGTCTAAGGGTGAGGGAAGATTCTTTTTGTATTTTTATATTTTTTATGAAAGCAAGTAAAATCTCGGGTTTGAAGGAGTGGGCGGAATTAGTTGCTAGTCAACTAACCCAAATAACTACAAATGCAAATAAAATAAAATAATGAAAATGAAAATGTTGTGAAACTTATGTGGAGAGAAATGTGTTTACTTAGATTTCCTTACTCCCTAACTATCTTTTACCGGTTGATTAGTGTGTATTAATTGCGTGGATGACGGGTGTATTCCTTAATACCAATCGTGGGGTGGCGTACGTACTTCCCCAACTCTACAAGCTCCTACTTCACTCCTATGTCGAGCCGGCTAGGAAGCTCCTAACATGGGATCACTAGAATTCGCTCATGCATTAAATACAACCATAAAAACCTTAGTACGCATTGGTTCATGTTTCTTAAGACGTTCAAGCAAGTTATCGTATAGGAAGTTAGCCAGTTTTCTTAAGCCTAACATCGATGAACAATCATCCAATACAATTAATAACACACTAATAACTAATAATCAATAGTTAGGTTTCATTAGATCTAAGCAAACACAAGATAAATCTAGCCTAGCATGTTAATCAAAAGACAAGAACAAGATATAATCAAACAACACATAGACATATTGATTGATTAAACGATTACTTATCTTCAATTAAACATGGGAGATCCAAGGGTATGAAAACCCTTAAAAATGGCAGAAATTCGTCTTAGGGTTTCTCCTCACAAAGTTGCACACTAATGACAAAAAATTGCAAAACTATATATAGAACTTAGTATCTGACGGCGTCACGTTATAGGACTTGACGCCGTCACCTCGCCGTGTCTAGGGTTCCCGGATGGCCTTCTTGACGCCGTCCTCTTTAGTGCTCCAAAATCCGCTCTGGCTTATCAAAGGTTGACGCCGTCAGAAATGGGCTTGACGCCGTCCCTCTTTAACTTAAACCGTGATGGCCTTTATCATCTTAAAGGGTGACGCCGTCAGACTTTCCATTGCAAAACTCTCTGGCGCGTCACGTGTAATTTTCATATCCACCTCTTTTGCCAAGCCATGACGCCGTCTGGAACAATCCCTGACGCCGTCAAAGGTACTTTTCCGGCCGATTTTGAGACTTTGCCGTTTTCTTCACTTTTATGCTCCAAAAACGTCCAAAATGCTTCATTTTCCAGATTTCTTCTCCAAAGTACCTAAAATGACAAAAGGAACGATTTTGGGTAATATTTGATCAAATAAATACGATTTAGGGCTTAAATGACCCCCTAAAAGTGGTACACTTTTCGGTTCATCACCCGCTGTAACCGGAACCGCTAAGATTCACACCACTGGAGACGGAACCGCTAGGAAACTTGTGCTAATTCTCCCCCTCAAAAAGGACATGAAATGACCTTTTTGCCAAATCTGAGAATCCGTGATGTTTGTGAATTTGACAGGCACAATACATGGAATGAGACACATAAAACAACTGCAACGAAGATGGTGATTAAGACTCTCTTGTAGTAACCCCTCGTTTGTCTCCTCATCAATGGTTTAGCATATTAAAAATTCCTTGAAGCTCATATAATGCCAAAACCGCTTGATGACATATGTTTAACTATAGAATGTGTAACAGGTTAAAACACGTCTCTGAACAAACCACCTCCCGTCTTTAAGTCTGACCACCTCTTGAGAAGATCTTGTACTACAATCCCATTAGAAGCTTGAGAAACAACAATCTCTTGATGAAGCTTGATAAAGGACAAGTTCGCGACTTATACTTGCACTAAATTTGTGATTTAGAACCTATATTGAGCACAACAACGTAACTCCTTTAAATATAGGTAGTGATATATACCCAACCTTCCATCCTTTATTGTATATATCCACTTCTTGAACGTCCAATTCTAATCACCTTAATTACGCTCGAGCAAGGGTCATCAAACATCGTGCATCCATCCTCCCCGAGATGTTTGTGACACTAAGTACACCAACCCATGAATTAACAAACCAACCAAGTCACCATAATTTCCCAATTCCTGCCGATCTCGAAGCACAAACATTTCCCAAGAAAAAAATAGTCAAACCCCGTAATTTTTATTATGTCTAAATCCAATTCCAGCCTACTTGTCCAAAATTAATTTGACGGGATTTTACAGCTCTTGAGATTCAAACCGAGAAATCGAATCTTTCTCGGGATTTTCTAAAACCTACAAGAGAAACCGTCAAATCAACAAGAACAACTAAGAGTGAATTGCAATACTAATATTTAAAATTCAAGTCAAAGAAGTCAAATCACAACTTGATCAGATCGCAACAAGTCAAGTCACAGGTTGTCAACTTGCAACAAGTCAGATTGCAATCAACCAAATCACAATTAGTCAAATCGCAAGTGTCAACTTGCAACGTCAAATCGCAATTGGTCAGATTGCTATCAGTCAAGTCGCATCAAGTCAAAACGTACCTTGACAAATCGCAATTTAAACAAATTGTTATTTGTCAGCTATAACTCAAATTGCAAAGATCAAATTGCAGGCTCACTCAAGTCGTAGGCACTAATAGGACCGTGCAGTCAAATCCACCACTCTGTAACCCCGTTGATATTCATGAACCCAAATACTAGCCGTGACGTGTGAGTCCTCGTGAGAGTAATGATCGAAATACCATTCCAATTGCTGATTCTTGAATCATTCAGCCTAAGTGGAAGTAATTTCAAATCGTCCTTGTGACCTCAATCCACAACCCATTAGTTCATCTTGTTCAAGCCCAAAGTTAATTTTTTAGTCCACTCATTGTGAAAAATATATTGCAGCCCACTTACCACTACAACAAAATCAACCTTGTGTTTAATCAATTCAAGCCCAATACATGTAATTTGAAATCCGGCCCAAATCCATATCCAACATGCCTCAAAAATTAAGACCCGATCCAGAGAAAGAACACCCCTACCCTAGCACATCGGGTATTTAACTTTCTCTAAACCCTTTTTAATCTCTAACCCTAATCATAATCTCTTAAGCTCCGCCCCCTTCATCTCATTTTCTTACCTAACTCACAAATCCAGATCAAAACTCATCTCATTTCATAATCATCATCAAACATATCAATGAACTGTCAATAACTCATCTCCCAGTCACCCTCATAATCAAAACCATCGTCACGTAAACAAATATGAACACATATCCTTCAAATCGGGTCTCACAAACACGAGCGGAGCCGTACCATGACCTTTGTTTAAATAATCAGCATTGGACGAATCAAGAGAGCCCTTTGAAGACATCAAGATCCTTTCAAGGGTCAAAGGTAGGTTCGACGATTTGTTGTATTCGATAATTTGTTGTGTCATGAACGAATTAAAGAAAACGGTTATAGCAATCTTGTTATATTTTCTTCTTTACATTTCGGATATTAATCAAGAAGGGTTAACCTTTTTTCACTGATCTATGATGATGAGTATCTTTCGATTGAGTGACCTTTTAGGTATGTGCACTTTAGTGACCTCGAGAGAAACAAAATCTGAGATGAATTAATTGTTATGTTTCAGTTCGAGTCTTTAACCCAAGAGATCTGTGGTGATATAAATGAATATGAATTAGGGAAGGACAATGAGGGTTATGTTTGTGTCATTGATTAGGTGAGCTGTTGGATTAGGATTAATTGTTGGAATTGGATTTGTATTGGTATGTTACTGGTCTTACGTTTTAAGTTTATTGCTTGGACTGATGAGGTTATAACATTGAGGTCAATGAGTCATTGGAATTTGGTTTGCGGTCAACGGGTATGGTCAAAGTTACTTAGCTAAACCGCTACACCAGGCAAACAGCCAGAATATAAAATTCATAAATCAGTTAAACCGCTGATGCAGATAACCCGCCAGAATAAAATATTCGTAAACCAGTTAAACAGCTATATCAGGCAAACAGCTAGAATATAAAATTCATAAATCAGTTAAACCGCTAACGCAGATAAACCGCCAGAATAAAATATTCAAAAACCAGTTAAACCGCCAGGACCCAAACCGCTGAATATTAAACCGCCAAAAAGTCAAACCGCCAGGACTGGTCAAACCGTTGTTGACTGGTCAAACAGTCAAACCGCTGGAGCATCAAGCCAAACTAGTCACTTTCACACAGTTTGTCTTCTTTCCGGTTTTAGTTAAGCTCCAAACAGCACTCCCAATATTCACCAAACCGCTATCAAGAAATTGAGCCAAACCTCCACCAAGAACATTCCTTAAAACACCATTTGACTTAAAAAAACTTTTGATACCCAAGTTGCTTGAGATAATATGTTTGAACCAAAACCCAAAAGGATGTTAACGCCCAAAAGAATGATGAAATCTGCTTTGCGCAGATGGTTCGAAGAGAAAAAAAACCTGAAGTACGCACCCCACCTAGTTATGTGGACAGTAAAGCAAAAGATGAATTCTTGTTCGAACCAAGATACACAACTCACAGTGTGGACTGTGAAGGCCCACCATAATCCACCAAGACAGTTAACGTCCAACACAAATGAAACAAAAAAAATGAGAGAAACAGTACCATATCATGAAATGTCATTCGAACCAAAAAATAAAACAAGAGAAAATAAACACCACAAATCCAAGCACAATCAATCGAACCTAACCATGGCTCTTGATACCAATTGTAGGATATACCCATCTTGATTGTGTGGATGATTCGGGTGGTCTTGGATTATGGAAGAATAGATCCATACTTGAGTTAGAGAGATGAAGTTTTAGAGAGAGGTGGGAGAAACTCAAAAACAGAAAAATTAGATTAAAGTAAATGAGAGTTCCACCCCTTCCCATGTGTGGGAAGGGTTTATATAGTTCCTAATATTGGTGCCCCTAGTGGGCTGTGGAGTGAGCTGACAGTGGGGAAAGCCCCGACCCACTCCACAAATATAAATACGACTAAACAAATAATATTAATACTAATATTGCTAAGCTAATATAAATAAGCCTACGAGCTATGTAGATGCTAAATAGATGCTCGGGGTGACCGAGCCTTCATCTGAATATTTATATTCCTAACAATATCAATGTTGCATTGAACCCGCTTATGCTTGAAATTTATGGGTACGTTTTGATTACTACTAGTTTAATAGTGTTCAAGAGTTTTTTTATGATGAATAATCTTGGCTCACAGTTTGTCTTCACTACAACATTCGACACTTTCGGAGGGGACATTTTTGCCCTTTCAGCGGGGACATTTCCCCGCCAATACCCTTTCGGCGGAGACATGTCCCCGCCGAAAGGTCCCCGCCGCAAGCTCGCCGCTATACTTTTGGCGGGGACGGATGTCAACTTTGGGTGGGGACTTGTGGGTCCCACAGCCTTTGAGCTGGTCAAAGTTGGTCCAGCGTGGCAAGACTTTTGGCGGGGACATGTCCCCGCCAAAAACCCAGATAATTAACCAGAAAGTCGCTTAATTACGGGATTATACTAAATTAATTACGCTTTTTGGCGGGGACACGTCCCCGCCAAAAGCTCCTTCCACTGTTGTATTAACATCTTTTGGCGGGGACATATCCCCACGAAAAAGAATGATATACTGTTGCGTTAAATGCTTTTTGCGAGGACATGTCCCCGCCAATAAGCTTAACCATATAAATCTGGTTCAACCTTTTGGCGGGGAAAGCTTCTGACCCATTTTGCAACATATTGCTGTAAAATGGGTAATTTCAAGGTTTTTTCCGAAATTTTTCGGGAAAAAACCTACAACAACACAACCTGATCACAACCTGTTTTATGCTACAACACATCGCCAACTTCGCTAAACATACAACAACAACAACAACAACAACAAACCCAAATTCGCTAAAAATAATATGAATCCAAATTCGCCAACTTCGCTAAACATAGAACCTGTTTTTACAATAACTATCCAAATTCGCTAAACATAATCATATGAATCCAAATTCACCAAAAACGGTTCAAAAACCGTGATCACATGATCATCTACAAAACTATACATAAGCTAGCTATCCGCAAAATGGTCTAAAACTATACACGGGGAACAATTTAGCGGGAATCCTAACACATAAACTAAATAAACACATAATAATCCATCTAAATTTAAACACAGGTTAGACTTTCGTTTTGTTTGTGAATTCTCGTATTATTTGATGTTCATATGATTAAACAAAGACTTTTACACTTTTACAAGGTTATGATCAAATATATCAAATTTTTTCAACATTCAAGTGTTTTGCCTTTGTGTATCTGTCTATATAGCATAAACTATTAGTTGAAAGATGTTAACCCATTTATAAAAAACTTGTATTGGTGTAGCCTTATTAAAAGAATAGAGATATTGATTTGGTAAAAATACTCGAACTACACGTTTGAATAGAAAATTTTAAGTCAGAGAGAGTGTTGGTGAGCTGGGAACGTTGTCATAGAGGTTAAAGCTATGTACTACACGATTATCTTGTAGCACACCATATAAAACATATTGAACCTATATCCCAAATTCATTCACACACACGCCGGTTTCTGTACTGCTGAATGTTTTTTACGTTTGGCCATGAATGGTGGTGGTTGTTGTGGGTGGTGGCCGCAGGTGGCATGGGTGGATGATTGTTTGTTTTGGGTTCAAATATGGCTTTTATGTTTGGATTTTAGGTTCATATCTGCTTTTAAATTTAAAAGTGTGTTTAGGTTCAAATATGCTTTACATTTTTAGAAGTTTTTTTTTTTTTTTTTTTTTTTTTTTTTTTTTTTTTTTTTTTTTTTTTTTTTGATATGGTGTTCTATAATAGTGAAGGAAGATAGTTCGTATTTTATGTTGGATGAAAACTAAATAGGTTGTAGAAGGTTGAAATAAGATATTGGTGGGTGTTTTTATTTAATGGTATTTCTTTAGATAAGATAATGGTGGGTGTGGTGATGGAGATAAAGAAGTTAAAGGAAGAAGATGGAGGTGCGTGATGAATTAAAAAAAAAATGTTTATTTAACTTGCACAAATCGTCCGTGTGGTTTTATATGGTTAACGACCAAAGATAACGCTCGTCCGGTCAAAGGACGGGTCAACTCAATTAGGACAACCACAAGGACGAATTGTGTAATTTTTTAGAGTTAAGGGCGAAACTTGCAATTTTGGCCCAACCATAAGGACAATTTATGTAATTAACTATTTTATTTAGTCTCTCTATGCTTATTATGAAGAAAACTGAATTTATAAATATTTCGATTTAAAATCGTGCATACCCTGTTATGGATTACCGGATCAGCCACTGGATGAATGCAACGCTTTGTTGCCATTTAAACAGAGGAATCTTGGTCGAAAACATGTAACATCATCATCTCTAAGAAAACGTTAGTCTAAATGGACCACAAAACCAACTATTCCAACTTTGATCAACATGCTAGCAGTAGGGGCAGATCTATATCATGAGAAGGCAGGCAGTTACAAACAAAAACAAAAGTTTAAAGGTCAATAGAAAAAAAATAAAAAATAAAAAAATAACTTACCTTAAAAGTTTACTAAGAACGGCTTTGGAGATGGAGAAGATACTCGTTCAACTTATGAATGAGATGAAATGAAGATCTATGATGTTTGATAACTTTAACTACTGGAGAAAGAACTAATGGGTATAAATTATTGTAAGGAAGGGTTGAATGAAGGTATAAGGGCACCTTTTTGAAATCACTGATTCACTGCTTATAAGAAAACAAAACAGCGAAGTAAAGTGTATACCGGTGAAAAGTTGTTGCGGGAGTTAAATGGGGGAAGGTTAGTAATAAATATATATACACCAAGATATGTAGTAAGCATTGATAATTTGATATGTTGGTAGTTAGGGCTATCTCACCCACTACAATCAAGTAAATGAATGAGTTGTCATGTCTTACAACTTTGTGAATTTTGCTCGTTTGGTGAGAAGGTTATGAGCGGGAAAAAACAAGCGCCAAGAGTTGATGTGTGTGTGTGTGTGTGTTTTTAGCTAGGGTAAATGCATGTGAGTTATGGGGATAGAGTTGATGAAATGAAGTATGCAACTACCGAGCTGGTATATAAAGGAGCAAGTATGATAACCAAAAGACCTATCTCAATTTGCATAGTGTAGGGTTGTGGACTTGTGGTATAAGACATGTGATGTTTTGTCAGTTTGGGTTATTTTGGAGTCTTACATTACATAAATTTTACATAGGATGATAATGTCATGTCTTCACTAGCTTGTCTATTCAACCTATCTCTTCTTACCTTTGTCATCTTCTCTAAATCCTTTGGTCTTTTTTTCCCTTTCAATATCATCAAACTTACTAGAGCGTTTTCGTACAAACTAAATCTTCCATTAATATATGGTTGTTACGATTTATCATGTCATGTCGATTTCAATTTTATCCACATTTAATAGCACATGGGTACACGACTTTTACTCAATATGCATAGAAATTGTGAGAGCATTAGGTAAAACTTATCCTACAAAAAGATTAAAATGTAAGCTCGAACATGGGGTACGTATCGACAATGCACGGAGGAGTAACTGTAAAAAAAATGTGAATTTAGACTAGAAAGTAAAAACTATTGCATTTATATTGAGACAAAGAATCAAGCAATATAAAAAAGAGATATTCGTAGAGATATATAGTGCATGGTCCATAGTGTGATTATAAAGAGTATTACTTGTGGGGTGTTGTTCCCTTCTTGGGGACAGGTACCTTTGAAATGTGACATATTTATTTGCTAGATACGTGTCGGCATGTTACACTTTTATTGCGACTATGGATTCCCAGTTGAGGGACAACTACCCTTCAAGACCCCTTAACTTAGGAGCACCATGTTTCACAATAAATTTGACTATATTGCAATTGCAAGGCATAAATGAAGTCAAATGTAACTCCTACCATTAATTGTAGGACTGTGACGAAACATCATGCTCTTAACTAGACATATCGAGCAAAAGGGTTAACTAAGAATTCAATGTATCTTCGGTGTGTACTTTCTAAGAAACCAACTGTAGACATTACATTATCATCCTATATTCCTATGTGTCCAATATATGTAATCCAAACAAACCAAAAAGCACAACTATAGTCAATATGGTTGGGTTTATATGAATGAGTACATATAAACTTGTAAAGTATATTTTGATTAGTAGCATGTTGATTATACTTTCTTTTTTTTTTTTTTTTTTTTTTTTTTTTTTTTTTTTTTACCTTAATGCATTTAAGATAGCAATTGTCTTAGAAAACTTACTAGATTTAATGATAAACACAAGTTAGGGTAGTAACTATCCGTTTTAACAACTGAAGGATTATTATATATTGGAAGTAACAAACTCTATTAGTAATGTGGACTAGTATAGTTTTGGGATGTAGTAATCTGAGAGATTAATTCCTTTCTAAACTTCATTTCAGTCTCATCCTATTGCCATTTAATTAAACTTCATTTCAATGTCATACTATAGTATTGAACGACACTATTCCTCAATATCGACTGAGCATCAATAGTGCAATACTGCAATGAGCTAGAAGACACTATTCCTCAATATCGACTGAGCATCAATAGTGCAATATTCCTCAATATCGACTGAGAATCATCTTGTAACTTCCTACAATTTATTTACAAACTCCATTTTTAGATTAAGTTATCTAAAAGACAACTCTTGGTAGTGCCACATTGGTCATAGGAACAAAATTTTGCTTCCTTATACACCTTGGTGTATATACTTCACATAGGCTGGGACTGGGATATCTGTTGAAGATGTATCATTGATCATTATTATGTGTGGTGTTAAATCCAAAATACTATCACCATAACGAATATGCACCAAAGTAAATAATTCAATATAATAGACTCTTGTAGTTTCAGTTTTGGATTACAATAAGAAGGTACACGTGTCAACAGTTTGTGTTGAAGTTTTAGAGACTTTTATGCTTTATATATATTTTACCACTTTTTTGTAGGATCATGACCAATGTATATAAGGGGTAGCTACTCACAAGTCACAACTCACAAGTATGAATGAAACTCCAATATGTAACATGTAGAATTATAAATACAGTGTCCTTAAATAATCCATATGGAGCTATCTATTATAAGATGATATGTGTTAATTAGGGGTTGATTCAAGTTAAACCATGCGTGTAACTAAAATATGTAATTTGCATACCTCATGATTGATCGCGAAGTGATTAGCTCTATTCATAATAAATCCTTTATTATTATAAGCCCAATACATAAGATGACCCATACAAAAACGTGACTATGCATAAAACTAAAATGGGTAAAGAAGTTAATAATGAGAGTTGGAAAATGTAATGTGACTATGCACGTTTCGTCTTTATTATCACTACCAAAAGCTTATTCCACCCTCTCTATACAACCTTTTTCAGCCTATATCAAACCAACACATACATACACCATTAATAACTTAAACCTTTCACTCTTTACTCATTTTGAAATATATGAAAAGCACATGGTGGTTGGCATTCCATTATGATTTCATATTCAATCAATGATCATCTCCAAAGAGAGATTTATTGTGAGATATGATATGATTCATTGAGAGATTTGAGAAAAGACAATTTAAGAAAGATTTTGTACGTAAAAAATTAAAGTGTGTGAATTGAAGTGAATGATTTCCTCAAAAGGGACTATAGTGGTTGAGAGTTTTATTATTGCAAACACTTCCTTCCTCTATAAGAGCAAAGGGTATCGTGACATGCCGTTTTGCCAAATCAGCGTCACTTCAGCATTTCACATTCACAAAAAAAAAAAAAAAAAAAAAAAAAAAAAAAACCCCGTGCTGTGGCTCAAGCCGTTTGCATGCCGTTTCGTAAATTTTGATCACTTAACTAGTTTGATATATTGTTTGTTCACACCTTAAGTGATATTGTGTCGAAATTGACTTTTTACGACTAATAACTTGTTTACGTATATTTTTATGTAACGTGTTTTTACATTTTGTGATTATCAAAACGTATGGAGATCGAAAGATATAAATAGCATTTTTGACATTATTTGTATTAACAAAACCCTTTACCCAAAAAAAGTATCAGACATATATAATACGTTATGAATTTGTTTATATGTGAGCTTATAAATGAGCTCAATAACAAGCTTAGATATATTACGAGCTAGGCTCGCGCCAAGCTTTAAATTTCATTGCCAAATCATATAAACGAGCCGAGCTCAAGCCGAGCTCGAGCCTGTGTAACATACCATGATCCGAGCTCGAGCTTATGAAGTAAGGCTCGAGACGAGCCAAGCTCGAGTTTTATAAAACTTTAACGAGCCGAGCTCAACTTCTGACAGGCTCGCACTCAGTTCGGCTCGTTTCCACCTCTATTGGTCATGTAGTTTGGTACCTTTGGTAAAACATAAGGATGCGTGTTTTTTACTGTGTGATGGAAGAAGTATCACATTTTCTATGGTAACCAATATATTTTCGCTTTAGTTAATTCTTTTCATAAATATCAACTTCTTTAAGGACATGGATGAAGTTGTGATACTTCTTCCATCACACAGTAAAAAACACGCATCCTTATGTTTTACCAAAGGTACCAAACTACATGACCAATAGAGGTGGAAACGAGCCGAACTGAGCGCGAGCCTGTCAGAAGTTGAGCTCGGCTCGTTTAAGTTTTATAAAACTCGAGCTCGGCTCGTCTCGAGCCTTACTTCATAAGCTCGAGCTCGGATCATGGTATGTTATACAGGCTCGGGCTCGGCTCGTTTATATGATTTGACAATGAAATTTAAACACTAGTACAGATTTGGCCTACGGTCACACATGTGGTTTTTCGAACGGCCACACAGTAACTTATTTGTGTGACTAAATGTACCAGAATAAAATAAACAGCCACACTTGATCCGACTTGTGTGACCATTTTGGAATTACATCTGAGGCTACAGCCACACATTTGAATATTTTCGTGACTATATGATGAAGCGAAAAGTGTACCGCTTTTAGGGGGTCATTTAAGCCCTAAATCGTATTTATTTGATCAAATATTGCCCTAAATCGTTCCTTTTGTCATTTTAGGTACTTTGGAGAAGAAATCTGGAAAAGGAAGCATTTTGGACGTTTTTTGGAGCATAAAAGTGAAGAAAACGACAAAGTCTCAAAATCGGCTGGAAAAGTACCTGTGACAACGTCAAGCACCATTGTGACGCCGTCAACCCTTGACGCGCCAGAGAGGATTTTGGATGATTAAAAGGGGACGGCGTCAAGAAGGCCATCAAGAAACCCTAACCGCGGCGAGGTGACGGCGTCAGCTCTATAACGTGACGCCGTCAGATCTGATTTTCTATATATATTCTCATAATTTTTAGTCATTAGTGTGCAACTTTGTGGGGAGAAACCCTAAGACGATTTTTCTGCTACTTTTAAGGGTTTTATACCCTTGGATCTCCCATGTTCAATTGAAGATAAGTAATCAATTAATCATTCAATATGTCTATGTGTTGTTTGATTATATCTTGTTCTTGTCTTTTATTTAACATGCTAGGCTAGATTTATCTTGTGTTTTCTTAGATCTAATGAAACCTAACTATTGATTATTGGTTGTTGGTGTGTTATTAATTGTATTGGATGATTGTTTATCGATGTTAGGCTTAAGAAAACTGGCTAACCTCCTATACGGTAACTTGCTTGAACGTCTTAAGAAACATGAACCAATGCGTACTAAGGTTTTTATGGTTGTATTTAATGCATGAGCGAATTCTAGTGATCCCATGTTAGGAGCTTCTTAGCCGGCTCGACATAGGAGTGAAGTAGGAGCTTGTAGAGTTGGGGAAGTACGTACGCCACCCCACGATTGGTATTAAGGAATACACCCGTCATCCACGCAATTAATACACAATAATCAACCGGTAAAAGATAGTTAGGGAGTAAGGAAATCTAAGTAAACACATTTCTCTCCATATAAGTTCCACAACCTTTTTATTTTCAGTTATTTTATTTTAGGGATAATTACTAAAATAGCCCGATTGCCCAAGTGCTAAGAGTATCTAGCCCGATCTCAAAAAATTCCCCCCTTAGCCCAGGGCAACTCGTATAATCTCGTATTGTACAGCAGTATTTTTTGGGCAACTTATATTTGTTGGGCAACCGTATATTGTACAGATGGTTTTTTTGTCATTTCACATATTACTCGTACTAGTAAAAACCAGACGGACTGGACCAAAATAAAAAGCATTTCCGCGCCCATAATTCACTCACCAAAATCAAATCAAACCAAACACCGCCCTTCACTTCACTCACTCACATCGCCGCCGTAAACTACCATGTCCTCCTCCTCCTCCTCCGACCACCGCGTAGGAGATCTAATAACCGAACTAATCCACCGTCTGACACCAAACCCTAACCCTAACACAATCAAATACGTCACACGTATCTTAACCAGCCGTATGTCCCCTTCAATAACCCCAGATGAATCCTCAATTGCTTTATCAATCAAATCCCTTTTAGTTAAACAAGGTAAATTATCTGATGCTTTATCTTTTGCAGATCTCTATTCCAAATTTTGTAATAAAACTGGTCCTGGGTCTGTTCAAAATAAGTGGGCCCTACTTTATTTGCTTAAAACCATCTCCCAGGATAGTAAGACAGTATCCGATGGCCTCCCAGTTTTATTCCACCCCGAAACGAGCCAAAAAAGTGAAAAGGATGGGAATGTGGGTAATGAGGGAGGGGGAGGAGTTTTGCTTGTGGCGAAGGATAGTGAGAATTTACGAGATTTGGCGTATAGGGAGTATGTGAAGGAGGACAATAATGTGACTGAGGAGGTTTTGGTGAGGGATGTGTTGTATGCATGTCAAGGGATTGACGGGAGGTATGTGTTGTTTGACGAGAGTGTGGATGGGTATATATTGCCGGATTCGATTAAGGTAGGGAAGAGTGTGCGGCTGATGGTGAGGAAATTATGTGAGTTAGGTTGGTTGTTTAGGAAGGTGAAAGGGTATGTTGACGAGAGTGTTGAGAGGTTTTGTGGTGAGGATGTTGGGACGGTTGGGCAAGCGTTTTGTGCAGCGTTGCAGGATGAGTTGGGGGAGTATTATAAGTTGTTAGCAGTTTTGCAAGCGCAGGTGATGAATGTGATTCCGTTGGTGTCGGAGGGAGGGGGTGGTGGGAATTATTTGTCGTTGAGGAGGTTATTGGTTTGGTTTGCTGAGCCGATGGTGAAGATGAGGTTGCTGGCGGTTTTGGTTGATAGTTGTAAGAGTTTGAATGCTGGAGCGATTCATATGCATGCTCAACATGGTGATCCGCTTTTGCATGATTTTATGAAACGGTTGCTTCGTAGGGTGTGTTCGCCTCTTTTTTAGATGGTTAGGAGTTGGGTTTTGGAAGGGGAGTTAGAAGATATCTTTTAGGAGTTTTTTGTTTTGGGGCAGTCGGTTAAAGCCGAGTCGTTGTTGAGGGAAGGTTATAGGCTGCATTCTGCAATGCTTCCGTCTTTTATATCTCCGTCACTTGCTAGACGTATACTAAGAACAGTTAAGTCCATTAATTTCCTTAGAGTTTGTTGTGAAGATCGTAGTTGGGCTGATGCAGCAACAGAAGCTGCAGCTGCCACAGGGACGACAACTAGGAGAGGGGGTCTTGGATATGGTGAAACTGATGCACTCAAGTCATTAGTCACCGAAGCTGCTTGGAGAATAGATAAGCATTTAATGGATGTTGTTTACAATCGTTATAGGTTTAAGGAACATTGTCTTGCTATTAAGCGATATCTTCTGTTAGGACAAGGTGATTTTGTTTAGTATCTAATGGATATTGAGGAGGTTGCGGAGGGCAATAAGAAGCGTCACTTGAATGTGGTTTTCATTGGTCACGTTGGTATGTTCATTTTTTTCAAGTCATTCAGTTAGGATCAATTGATTTAAAACTCTCTCTTCTGTTCTTGTTATGTGCGCATTGCCGCATTCTATGTTTTTGCCTTTGGTAATTGTATCCGTGTGGCAACTTAGAGATAGTTGCTTGATATTGATAATTCTCACAATCTATTTAGAAAGTACTTATCTAATACTTTTATCTATTCATATGGTCTGCAGATGCTGGAAAATCTACAATTGGAGGTCAGATATTATACCTTAGCGGCCAGGTTGATGAGCGGACGATCCAAAAGTATGAAAAAGAAGCCAAGGATAAAAGTAGAGAGAGTTGGTAAGACTTTGTTGACCTTGAACGTCACAATTCTGTGCTGCAAAATGTGTTGCAGGAAATATTGCTTAGTTTTAATAGTCATTAATTAGCTGTTTAGTGTACGAGATACTTTTATTTTGTAAGTATGTAATGGATAAAATAACCAAAAAGACGTTCTTATATATATTTAAGGTGAAACAGTTTATCTGTTACACGGATCATCTTCTTTTTAGATTCTGTTGTCCTTTCTTGTTATTTTCTTACTCTACCATTCTTTATTCTAGGTACATGGCATATATCATGGATACCAATGAGGAGGAGAGGTCCAAGGTATATATCTACATCATGAATTTATACTCCGTGAGTAGTCTTTTGTTACTTGTTTTCTAACGTTAAATGGTGGCTACAGGGTATAACAGTTGAAGTTGGCAGAGCACATTTTGAGACAGAGACTACACGGTTCACTATACTGGATACACCGGTAGATTATTTGATTTACTTGGCACAACTTTACCAATAAGTTACAACATAATAACAATATATATTTAGCTTCCATAGTTAATATTTTCTTTGGAGGCGGCATACATGCTGATGAGGGTATCTTCGTTCAAAATAGTTCAATATATTTGGATAAATTATCTGTTTTGTTAGGTTACAGTTTTAGACCCTATTTTCGCTCAGTTTTTTTGGCCGACTAGCGTTTTCTTTTTTTCTTCACCAAGATTCTGGATTTACTCTAGATCTGTGAATACATTTCTTCCTCTGAAATTTCTTGAGTCTATAATTCATACTCCATGGTGATGTATAGGAATGTCTTTGTTTCTAGGACAACCTACGTTACATATGTCTAGATTTACCTTGTGTCGATAGTTCATACTTCATAAATGATGTATAGACATGTCTTTATGTCTCTAGAACAACATACATACAATACGACAATACACATATTTTTAATTAGCTTTCTCTTGAAAAATCTCTATCACGAACTATGCATGCGTGTTTTAGATTTGTAACATCACTGCCGTTTCACTGTGATATATATACTTTTTGGTTAAAAGAGGCATTTACAATGCATCCTTGGTGTTTTCAGGGCCACAAAAGTTATGTACCGAATATGATTAGTGGTGCTTCTCAAGCCGACATTGGTGTACTGGTAAAGACTTATGCTTTTTAAAAATTCTTCATTTGTACTGTAAAACAGAATATCTATATTTATAACATTCTCTCAGGTTATATCTGCTCGAAAAGGGGAATTTGAAACTGGGTATGAGAGAGGTGGACAAACTCGTGAGCATGTACAACTTGCAAAGACTTTGGGTGTTTTAAAGCTGCTAGTTGTTGTCAATAAAATGGATGATCCGACTGTTAACTGGTCAAAGGAGAGGTGCTTGCTTTTGTTTTTATTCTCTTTGTTGCATCGCATGAATTTGTTTTTGTTTTGTTTTCTTAATTTCTTTCTATTTTTACAGGTATGATGAAATTGAATCTAAAATGGTTCCATTTCTGAAGTCGTCAGGCTACAACGTGAAGAAAGGTAATCACAAATATTACACTTTTTTTTTTTTTTTTTTTTTTTTTTTTTGCTCATTAAGATTAGTTGTCTGTTCACCTATCTGATTATAGGCAAGTGTCACGTTTTAAAAGGTGTCATCACCAACAACATATAAAGTTTATCTCATACATTAAGCTTTAAAAGATTTTTCTCATAAATCTTGTCATGTTCTTAAAATTTGTTAGAACAGAGTAGAAATTAGACATATCTTTTAATTTTAATTTCTGTATAACATTGTGTATCTTGTAAAAGAAGTCATTGAACTCTTACTGGTGAAATGTGGATGAAAAAATGTGCTTGGCCACATATTCTGCCATGTTATTATGAATATTGTCATCTAGTTAGAGAAATACCGATAAGCAGTCTTTTGCTGCTTGAAGCTGATACTATGATAGGAAAAGATAGGTTTACATTAGTATTCACAATCAGCCTCACGTTGTCTGGTGTCTTTGACTTGGAAAATATATAAAGAATGTTGCATACTATATTTTTTTTTTCTTTCATGGTTCTGCAGAATTTTTGATTCAGCCTATTGTATTTAGGTCCTCCCTCACATGTAAATGATTGAAATGTTTTCTATATGTAGATATCCAGTTTCTTCCAATATCTGGTCTTCATGGTAGCAACCTACAATCACATTGTTTACAATAGGTAAGCATATCATCCATCAGATCCCGATTTTAGGCAAACTTATGAATGTATGTTTCCTTAGTCAAGTTAACTGGATGGGTTTATATTTTGTGGTCTTTACATAGTTGGTATATTTGTTTATCCATATTAATGTTTATTTGAGGTTTCTTTTTTATGCAGAAAAACCAATAACAGCAGTTCATGAGTTCATTGCTCAGTTGCATATTCTTGAGTTGCTGGATAACGTATGCTGTTTCAACTATGTTTTTTTTCCTCTTGATGCTGCTCTACTCTTTATAACTTGTATTCTGTAGTTGCTTATACGAATTTCATTTGTTTGTATTATAGGCCATCTTTACTGATGAGGCGAAAAGTGTACCGCTTTTAAGGGGTCATTTAAGCCCGAAATCGTATTTATTTGATCAAATATTGCCCTAAATCGTTCCTTTTGTCATTTTAGGTACTTTTGAGGAGAAATCTGGAAAAGGAGGCATTTTGGACGTTTTTGGAGCATAAAAGTGAAGAAAACGGCAAAGTCTCAAAAATCGGCTCAAAGTCACCTTTGACGGCGTCACATATTACCCCAGACGGCGTCATGCCTTGGCAAGAAAAGTTGGACGTGAAATTTACTCATGACGGGCCAGTGAAAATAGCTATGAATTCTGACGGCGTCATGCTTTAACTTGATCGAGGGCGTCACGGCTTAAATCATAAGGGGACGGCGTCACGTTATAGGTTCGACGGCGTCAAGCCTTGATAAGCCAGAATGGATTTTTGAAGAGCTAAAGAGGGACGGCGTCAGGATGGTCATCCGGGAACCCTATAAGCGGCGAGGTGACGGCATCACAATCCATAAGGTGAAGCCGTCAGATGTCAAAGTCTATATATAGTTTTCTAATTTTTTGTCATTGAGGAGAGCTTAGTGTGTGGAATTTTGGGATAAAACCCTAGGACGATTTTAGCTACTTTTTCAGGGCTTTTTGCCTTGAGATCTTCCATGTTTCATTGAAAGATAAGTTATCAATTAATCATTCAATATGTCTATGTGTTGTTTGATTCTATCTTATTCTTGTCTTTTGTTTAACATGTTAGGCTAAATTTATCTTGTGTTTGCTTAGATCTAATGAAACCTAGCTATTGATTATTGGTTATTAGTGTGTTGTTAGTTGTATTGGATGATTGTTTATCTATGTTAGGCTTAAGAAAACTGGCTAACTTCCTATTCGGTAACTTGCTTGAACGTCTTAAGAAACATGAACCAAATGCGTACTAAAGGTTTTTATGGTTGTATTTAATGCACAAGCGAATTCTAGTGATCCCATGTTAGGAGCTTCCTAGCCGGCTCGACATAGGAGTGAAGTAGGAGCTTGTAGAGTTTGGGGAAGTAAGTACGCCACCCCACGAATGGTATTAAGGAATACACCCGTCATCCACGCGACTAATACACACTAATTAACCGGTAAAAGATAGTTAGGGAGTAAGGAAATCTAAGTAAACACATTTCTCTACACATAAGTTTCTCACCACATTTTCATTTCATTTATTTATTTTATTTGCATTTGTAGTAATTTGGGTTAGTTGACTAGCAACTAATTCCGCCCACCTTTCAAACCCGAGATTTTACTTGCTTTCAAAAAATATAAAAACATAAAAAAGAATCTTCCTCAACCCTTAGACCTAATTAGAGTAGTCTTTCACACCTAACGAACACTATTCCCTGTGGAGAACGATCAATCCCCCGTACTTACCACTACACTATACTACATCGGTCAGGTACACTGCCTGGTGGGGTTGTAAGCCTCTTGAGATCCCTCGAGAGGTAAAACCTGTTGTAAGGTTGCAAAACCCACGCATCAAGTTTTTGGCGCCGCTGCCGGGGAATAGTTATTGTATAGGTTGAATTTTTATTTTATAGGTCTACTCACTAGATTCCTTTCTAGTGAGATTTTTATTTTATTTTTCTAGGTTTTCTTTAGTCTATCTTTTTCTTTGTGTGTTTGTTCGTAATTTCCATTGACTCTTCCGTTCACCATTATGGAGTACGCGAATACACCATACCACCAACCACAAAGGCCATTCTACCCTATTGACATCTCGAATTTCAAACAATGTCGAGATGAACCCATATATGATGCATGGACTCGTTTTAGAAATTTACTCCGAAAATTCCCTCATCATAGTTTCGCTTTAGCATCCCTAACCCGAACCTTTTACTATCGTGTTGGCCAATATGACCAAATGCGCATTGAGGATTTTGCCAATGGGGACTTTAGGGAATTAAGTGCTGAAGAAGCATGGGATGCCATAGAAGATTGTGCCCAATATTATTATAGGGTAGACAACCCAACAAACGTTAGTACAAGTCAATTGAATATAAATTTCTTGGATCATGAAAGAAGTTTGTTTGGGGATGAATACATTAGTGTTGAGATACCTAAGTGGTTGTCATGTAATGCCATAGTACAAAACAAACACATAGGTGACCTTGATGTGATGGAGGATTTAGCCGAACATGATCACATTGATCCAAAAAGACCTAGGTTTTATGATCGATGATGATGAATCTCAAGAAACACATGATGAATCTTTTGGGCAATTTGAATATAGCAGTCATAATATTGAGGATGATCCTTATGATTCGGACATAGAAGTTGAGATGCCTAGAGAAGCACTTGAGATACTTGGGAAAATGTTAGGGTTAGATCCTACTAAAACACATGATGAGGATATAGGTGATCTTGACATAAGGAATGATGAGGTAAGTAACATAAGCCCACCAAGTACTCCACAAAACCCACCATCATTCGAGGCACCCACACCACCCGTGACTTACCCGGAAGAAGTAGAAGAGACTATAGGAACCCCAATGGAGGTAGAACCTTTGAACCAAACACAACTAGAGGATATAGGTTTGAATGCTTTTAGTGATCACAACCTTACTCTTAGTTCTATGGAAGTTCCTAGTTTTGATGAAGCGGAGCGTCAACCAAAACCGTTACCTAATCTTCCATCTTTAGATGTGAATTTAGGAATTAAAAAAGGTCCCGATCCAACCATCAAACCATGTAGTCCGGGTAGTCTTAAGTTTAAGGTAGTGGACATTAAGCCTTGTAGTGAGGAAGACAATATAGGAGTGAAAAATGACCTTACATGTCTACATCACCCATTCATGATTGATCACAAGAAACATTATGGGTTTAAACCGGGTCTATTGGGTCAAGATGGAGTCCCAATTAGGAGTCTCTCGAAGTTGTTAGAAAATGATCCCTTTTTAGGAGAACACTTTAACTCACCCATTGACCAAAGTGAACTAGGTAAGGTTATGATGAAAGGAGCACACCCCTTTGAGCATATAATTCATCCACCACTCTTTCCTCACGTGGCATACTCCTACCGAGCTGGTGTGTATCGCTACTATCACCCGCACTTAATCCTAAGTGTAGGGAAAACCTCTCCTTTATCCATTAAATAAGGGTAGAGTCAGGCTCATGACTCGAACAAAAACAAGCGCTTCTTGGGAGGCAACCCAAGCGTTATTTGTTTTATTTGCTTTGTGTGTTTATTTGTTTGTTTGTTTGTTTTTATTTGTTTCCGTATGTATGTTTAATTTTTATTATTATTGATTCATGTTCAAAAGTAATTTGTGAAAATGCTTTATGTTGTTTTTAACTTCGTCTTAACTACATATAAAGGTATTTTGCAAAAGATAAGTGTAAGGGAAATCTAAATCGGTTTATTAGAACACAAATTAACATGAATCATAATAATAATAAATTAACATACATATTAGTATTTGTTTGAGTCAAATGCTTGTATCGAGTCATAATGATGTTTTGCAGGATTTCCAGGAAGTAAGGTAAAGGTTTTTCCAGAAATTTTCCGGAAACTTAAAATGAAAATTTTTGTCAGGTCATTTCTGACGGCGTCAGGGTTTATAACCTGACGGCGTCAGATTTAATTTTCAGAAATTTTTGAAAGTTTTGTTTTTAAAAAGTTTTTAGTAAAATCTCCAACTTATAATCTCCAGGAATCTGCAAAATTATCATTCCACAAGCATTATATCCTTATATATAGATTTTATCCCGCCGATGTTATGCAGGTTTTCGTGTTTGTTTTCTCAGGTTTAACAGGTTATTTTGGACAAGGAGATGTTTATGGAATCAAGCTTATGGCGATGCATTAGTCATGGAGTTTCAACATTCTCTTTGGAGGAAGATTTAACCGTGTAATTTCATTATCCACCGAGCGAATCAGGGGAGTATTTGATTTCATTCTTTTACTTTTTACTTTTACATCTTGTTATTTGAACATTGGGGACAATGTTCATCTTAAGTGTAAGGGAGGGTAAAAGTACGATTTTAGAGAATACAATTACGCTTGATTTTTGTTTGTTTGATAGTAGATGTGTAATAAAACTGAGATAAATACCTGTTAGGGCAATTTTAGTGCCAAATTTAAAATTTTTTACAACATATAGGAGTGAAACTTTGATCTTAATGAGCGTCTCATGGATAGGAATTATATAACTAGCACAAAAACCGTACCACTAAAAAATTTTCCACCCCAAAAATGTGAGGTTTGCCCCTAGAATTGGTAGGAAAAGCATTTATGCTATGATGTGTGTACCGGTAGCACTTAGATTCTAGAACTTGCGTTAGGACCATTCCGAGGCCACAAGTGAGACTACATTCGTGTAGTTAGATTTACTACATGATAAGAGGCATTAGGATTCACCCATTGTTTTACACCTGTGTTTTTGTTATAATTACATTGGCTACATTGGTCAAGTAATTCTCCCACACCCTTTGCGTTGTACTCATTTTTAGTACACGATACCCCTAGTACACCCCTCAGAGCCTATCTTTTCGTTTCGACCTTTAAGCATTTTACTTAAAGGAAGAATTTGTTACACCCCACTAAAATGTACACCCAAATCGCCTTAGCCTACCTTGTATGCACTCATTTTTAGTGCATTATTGTGACAACATTTGTTTAAACCCAAGTTAATTATCTAGTTGATTACATGGTTGCTAAGTCGAGTCATATCCTTGTACATATTGTTTTGGGACGATTGGGACTCATGGGTAAAGTACTAGTATAATGGAGTAATGGGGAAGAACATCATTTATTACCCCCATATGTGCTAAATGTTTTAAAAGTACTCCAAGTTTTTCAATTATCTTAATTCGAGTCATTAGAATAGTTATTTGTAAAGTTATGTAAAAGTTCAAGTGTAAGGGGATGCAATGCCCCTATGATGTATTATTTTGGATGGTAGGGTAAAAGTGTATGATCAAAAAAAAAAAAAAAAAAAAATCAAGAAAAATACAAAAAAATGAGAAAATGAAAAATAGAAAAAACATACGGACTACCATCACGTTTTATTTTATGTTTATTTTATGTTTTTGTTATTTTGTTATTTTGTTTCTAGCTTAAGATCGAGTCTAGTCTTGGCTTAGCAACGTTGTATAGTACATGTAATTAATCAAGATCTTTAACTAGCCACCAGTAAAATATCCTTTATCCAACAAAACCGTGTTTTCCTTTTCCCTACACCTAACGTTATAACCCATTTAAAAGCCCTCTTTGATAGTTTATCTTAGGTGCTTACGCCTAGTGGAGGAGGTTTTCGATCCTTTCCAAGCCTATGGTAATCTATTTGCTATGACAGGTAGTGAGAGATATTTTCCGTTTTTATTTATGAGATTTATTTTGATGACACTTGAGAGATGTGAGTATCTAAACACTACTTGTGAGGTGCTAGTTTGTAATCTCCGTGCTTATTATGATTAAAGTGGAACGATTATTTGTTGTAATTACTTTTATGTTTGCATTAAATGACCCCTAACTTGTATTTTGATTAGAATAAAAGCGCATTTGCTTGAGGACAAGCAAATCTCAAGTGTAAGGGTATTTGATGAGGCGAAAAGTGTACCGCTTTTAAGGGGTCATTTAAGCCCGAAATCGTATTTATTTGATCAAATATTGCCCTAAATCGTTCCTTTTGTCATTTTAGGTACTTTTGAGGAGAAATCTGGAAAAGGAGGCATTTTGGACGTTTTTGGAGCATAAAAGTGAAGAAAACGGCAAAGTCTCAAAAATCGGCTCAAAGTCACCTTTGACGGCGTCACATATTACCCCAGACGGCGTCATGCCTTGGCAAGAAAAGTTGGACGTGAAATTTACTCATGACGGGCCAGTGAAAATAGCATATGAATTCTGACGGCGTCACGCTTTAACTTGATCGAGGGCGTCACGGCTTAAATCATAAGGGGACGGCGTCACGTTATAGGTTCGACGGCGTCAAGCCTTGATAAGCCAGAATGGATTTTTGAAGAGCTAAAGAGGGACGGCGTCAGGATGGTCATCCGGGAACCCTATAAGCGGCGAGGTGACGGCGTCACAATCCATAAGGTGAAGCCGTCAGATGTCAAAGTCTATATATAGTTTTCTAATTTTTTGTCATTGAGGAGAGCTTAGTGTGTGGAATTTTGGGATAAAACCCTAGGACGATTTTAGCTACTTTTTCAGGGCTTTTTGCCTTGAGATCTTCCATGTTTCATTGAAAGATAAGTTATCAATTAATCATTCAATATGTCTATGTGTTGTTTGATTCTATCTTATTCTTGTCTTTTGTTTAACATGTTAGGCTAAATTTATCTTGTGTTTGCTTAGATCTAATGAAACCTAGCTATTGATTATTGGTTATTAGTGTGTTGTTAGTTGTATTGGATGATTGTTTATCTATGTTAGGCTTAAGAAAACTGGCTAACTTCCTATTCGGTAACTTGCTTGAACGTCTTAAGAAACATGAACCAAATGCGTACTAAAGGTTTTTATGGTTGTATTTAATGCACAAGCGAATTCTAGTGATCCCATGTTAGGAGCTTCCTAGCCGGCTCGACATAGGAGTGAAGTAGGAGCTTGTAGAGTTTGGGGAAGTAAGTACGCCACCCCACGAATGGTATTAAGGAATACACCCGTCATCCACGCGACTAATACACACTAATTAACCGGTAAAAGATAGTTAGGGAGTAAGGAAATCTAAGTAAACACATTTCTCTACACATAAGTTTCTCACCACATTTTCATTTCATTTATTTATTTTATTTGCATTTGTAGTAATTTGGGTTAGTTGACTAGCAACTAATTCCGCCCACTCTTTCAAACCCGAGATTTTACTTGCTTTCAAAAAATATAAAAACATAAAAAAGAATCTTCCTCAACCCTTAGACCTAATTAGAGTAGTCTTTCACACCTAACGAACACTATTCCCTGTGGAGAACGATCAATCCCCGTACTTACCACTACACTATACTACATCGGTCAGGTACACTGCCTGGTGGGGTTGTAAGCCTCTTGAGATCCCTCGAGAGGTAAAACCTGTTGTAAGGTTGCAAAACCCACGCATCATAGGCCATCTTTACTGCTGGATACAAAGCGGTATTGCATATTCATTCTGTTGTTGAGGATAAAAATCTATCAAAGACAAAAATCTATCAAATATTACATTCTCTTATGTAATAGTGCAAAACCGCGAAACTGTTTATTTTGAATTTTCGATAAGTTTGAGCATGTGAATTATTTGTTTATTGTTTGTTTTTTGATTAAAGTTTTATACTTCTAGCAGATATATCACTTTGGCTAAGCTCATTGGCTTAAGTCTATATGTACTTTGTATAGAATATTTTGGTATTTTTGTGTGTATTCTCCTTGTTTAATTTAAATCCATGTGAATTTTGAACTGTCGTTTAACTTTTTTTTAGTTACATAGTGCAAGTATTTAACAATAATTTTAGTTTATGTAACATTTCATAGTTTAGTTTGTGATGAAACCACTAGTTGCTGTTCTATTTAGTTGATATGAAATTTAACTTTGAGATAGTTTGTTGTTTACTCATCTATTTATAATGAAGTTGGACTTTTTGATCTGTCATGATATATTGATATTCTGATCAATATCACATGGGTTTCTTATCTATTGGTGTTGGTCAAAGTTGGAGCAGATCAGTATTCAGAATTTGTAACTGTTGCTACGCTATTTTGATTCTGTTGCTGCATTCATTGCTGCTGGTAGTGACACCATTGCTGCTGGTGATCCTGCTGGTCGCTCATTCATTGCTGCTGGTAGTGACACCATTGCTGCTGCATTCATTATTTTATGGGCAACTATTGAATTTTTGGGCAACTTGTGTATTTTTTGGGCAACTATTGAATTTTTTGGGCAACGTTTGCTTGCCCAAAAAATACACAAGTTGCCCAAAAAATACAAAAGTTGCCCAAAAAATACACAAGTTTATTTTATGGGCAACTTTTGAATTTTTGGGCAACTTGTGTATTTTTTGGGCAACTATTGAATTTTTTTGGCAACGTTTGCTTGCCCAAAAAATACACAAGTTGCCCAAAAAATACAAAAGTTGCCCAAAAATACAAAAGTTGCCCAAAAAATACACAAGTTTATTTTATGGGCAACTTTTGAATTTTTGGGCAACTTGTGTATTTTTTGGGCAACTATTGAATTTTTTGGGCAACGTTTGTATTTTTACCGAGAGCAGCATAATGAATGCAGCATCAATGGTGTCATTACCAACAGCAATGAATGAGCGACCAGCAGGATCACCCCGGGTGTCTGTTTTTTAGATAAATAAAAATAAAATAAAGAAAGAAAATGAAAAAGATGCAAAATTTACAACAAGTATAAATATTCTATACAAAGTACACACAAAATTCACGTGGATTTAAATTAAACAAGGAGAACTATTTGGAGTAGATTACCATCTTGGTGGAACATAAACTATTTGGAGTAGATTACCATCTTGGTGGAACATAACTCGGGTAGTTCCTGATTCTCTAATGTAGTTTAAACCACATCATAAGCACCCGTATTTCTAGTGATTAGTAATACGTACGTTCATACATATAACATTTACTCGAACTAGTAATACCAACCTTCATCCTAGAACTACTTCTACTGACAAAAAGCCGTATTTCCATATACAAAGAAAAGAAAATATAAGATACATGACTAGATAAGCTGCTAAACCAGTAACAATTATTGGCATTTTGAACATGACATATTTTTTACTGCTGTAATGACAGCAAATAACCATTCGTTATTTATAACAATTGAATGCCCTACACAATGATCATCCGAGCTTTCAAATTGATGAGTATGCATTATGATAGAATTTTAGAAACCATCAATTCTGGTACGACAGAACTAGACATGCAGAGATGGTAGTAATAGCAAACTAATCAACAAGCATCAGTTATAGTGTATAATAACCGGTATATAAGCCAACCATCAAGAAAGATCACAATAATAGTATCAAAGCAAAAACATCATGGAATACCACAGTTTAAAATACCCACAGGCAAACACAACACATACTACACTTGATAATATCATGGTTAAAATCAAAACGATTGCTAGCTATTTTTCCAAAAGATAAATAAATATCTAAAGTGGACTTGCTCATGTAAACTGTGTAGTATGTGCAGACTACGCCTAGTCTGTAAACCCAGCAACCTCGCCCATCTCAACAGAATACAATGAACATATTTTTATGAGAACCCGCAAGATATTAGTAATCCAGCCCATGATCATCCGAATCTAAGCTCAATTCCTTGTTAGCCTGTGAGGTGGGTAGATGCCAGCCTGCATCGCAACAGAATCAAACAAAATTAGTACATATGCAGAAGAAAAAATCATAAGATTTTGCTATTAATATGTATGCCATGAGCCCTTGCATAGCTGAAATAATTTTTATGTAATTAGAAATTACTTGTGGTACAAGTTTTCCTTTTATTATAGTTTAGCGGTGCCAAGGGCAAAGTTGGGTACCAGTCAAAACAGGCTTTCGTGATCCCATTTTGCTTTACCGTTTAAGTATAAATGGGTTAAAATTGACAACTCTAATCTACAGATCGATTAGCATGCAATGCATAAACACCTTACTTAATATTGTCGTTATGAATTATTCAATAGATGAAGTGAGTTTACCTTCTCTGACAAAATTGATTATGCAAGTTCAGTAACTTTTCCAATTGCAACTGTTTTTCCTGTAGCAGAACCAAATCATTATTCTACTGATTGTTTGTTTCCCTTTTATGGGGAAGAGGTTCAGAGATAAAAGTTATCAATAGATTAGTTAAAGAAATTTTGACCGCATCTAACCTTCGGTACGAAGTGTGAACCTCCCAAGCTGTTGAAAATCCGTAAACTTTTCGACGCATATCATGTTAGGCACCTAGAAAGAACCAAATAAAAGAGAACATAATTATTTAACATAACATCATCATAAAGCATAATTTACTAGAAAGTCAGCTTTACTTTTCAAGAGCCAAATACTAATAAAAATATATAACAAATAGAATACAGCTCAACTTTATATAGCCAATAACTGAATAACTGAGTATCTTGTTAAAACGCTTTACTTTTACGTATGTTGATTATTTGCTCCGCATAGGAAAAACATTAACAACAGAACCAATTGTTGATATCCAGCAACAAAAATACCAATAATGACTTATATTTTCATTAAAAGCAGGATGACCAGTTTTCACCAGTGCATAGCCATCGTACTTAATTTTAGCTGTCTGAACAGCATTAAAGCGGAACCAATTGTCTACAACCCATGGTACTCTGGAAACACCTTTCCAAAACTAGCAATATCACTTTATTAGTTTATTGATATATTTAGCTCTGTGATAGTAATTGTCTACAAACCATGGTACTCTGGAAACACCTTTCCGAAACTAGCAATATCACTTTATTAGTTTATTGATATATTTAGCTCTGTGATAGTTCATGGAGAATATTACAGTTGAGATCGTTCATATGAGGTAAACAATTAATATATTTAGGTACAGTTGAGCTCGTTTATACAGTTATCTGGCCATTTCTTATAATAACTGAAATATCGACAATGGATTAGCTATATCCAGATAAGAAAAACTATATCCAAGTGACTTTACGCTTCACAGAATATGATCTCGTAACATTTTGTGTTAAATTATGTGTCTAAAAAGTTGCAAACCGTTTTCATTATTAAAAGTTTAAAACCAACCTGAATACGGCATATGACGACCGCACCGTTCTTCACAAAGAGCACCTTCTTTTTACTTGGTTTCCTTGTCTTTGGATCAATTTGCTGCATCAGCTCAACAATCTCACATTCCTCAACAACAGAATGAATATGCAATACCGCTTTGTATCCAGCAGTAAAGATGGTCTATAATACAAGAAAATGAAATTCGTATAAGCAACTACAGAATACAAGTTATAAAGAGTAGAGCAGCATCAAGAGGAAAAAAAACATAGTTGAAACAGCATACGTTATCCAGCAACTCAAGAATATGCAACTGAGCAATGAACTCATGAACTGCTGTTATTGGTTTTTTTGCATAAAAAAGAAACCTCAAATAAACATTAATATGGATAAACAAATATACCAACTATGTAAAGACCACAAAATATAAACCCATCCAGTTAACTTGACTAAGAAAACATACATTCACAAGTTTGCCTAAAATCGGGATCTGATGGATGATATGCTTACCTATTGTAAACAATGTGATTGTAGGTTGGAGTGTTGGACTATAAGTTAACCAAATTGTTATAAAACATAATAGGTTTTTTTTGGTAATATTATTATATAGAAAAAGAATCAAACTTCTAAGTAATTGGATGGATCCGAGCTCTTCTCAAACTTATGATTGATAATATACAATTGCATCAAGTCATTTAAAAGAATTAGTGACAGAAGACTGAATAACTCAATTATAGATACCAACATTTGCATGATTAAATAGAAATAGAAAGCATACCGATACTGCAAAGTACAAATCCCGATAATATGTCATCTTCTTCGATCCCTGAGACTCGGACTCGTAGATTCTCACCAGGCCCTGCACTCCTCACTTTATCTTCATCAATATAAGCGACCACCACTGATCGAAAACTGTGATGGATCTGGGTTTTGGTGTGTGTAAATTTTCTGGGTTTTGACTTTGTTTGTGTTGTGTGTGTTGTTTTGGATTTTTTTGTGAGTGCAGTTTGTGTTTTTTTTGTTTGTGTATGATTTGTTATGCGTGAGAGTGATAGGGATTTATTTTTGTTTTGATTGAGAGCTAGATCTGAATCCATCGAGTTGTGGTCTTACGTTAATAAATAACAAGTTTCTAATTTTAATGCACGTAAAATGACCAAAATATCCTTTTGTTCATGTATTTGTTGCCCAAAATTCAAAAGTTGCCCAAAATACAATACATCCCTTATACATCGTATCAACAGTTGTATATATACTTTGGTCGGTGACGTGGCGTCCTGTGGTCCGTCGGATCAGTTGCCCTGGGCTAAGGGGGGAATTTTCTGTGACCGGGCTAGATACTCTTAGCAGTTGGGCAATCGGGCTATTTTAGTAATTATCCCTTTATTTTATTTGTAATTGTAGTTATTTGGGTTAGTTGACTAGCAACTAATTCCGCCCACTCCTTCAAACCCGAGATTTTACTTGCTTTTATAAAAAATATAAAAAAATACAAAAAGAATCTTCCCTCACCCTTAGACTTATTAGAGTAGTTTTTCAATCCTAACAACACTATTCCCCTAGAGAATGATCAATCCCCCGGTACTTGCCACTACACTATACTACATCGGTCAGGTACACTGCCTGGTGGGGATTGCAAGCCTCTTGAGATCCCTCGAGAGGTAAAACCTGTTGTAAGGTCGCAAAACCACGCATCAAGTTTTTGGCGCCGCTGCCGGGGAATAGTTATTGTTTAGGTTGAATTTTTATTTTATTAGGTCTACTCACTAGATTCCTTTCTAGTGAGATTTTTATTTTATTTTTCTAGGTTTTCTTTAGTCTATCTTTTTCTTTGTGTGTTTGTTCGTAATTTCCATTGACTCTTCCGTTCACCATTATGGAGAACGCGAATCCACCATACTACCAACCACGTAATTTACCCACTCCATATGACATCTTGATGTTTAAACAACATAAAGATGAACCTCTCTATGATGCATGGACTCGTTTTAAATATTTACTCCAAAAAGTCCTTCATCATAACTTCGATTCATGGTCCCTAACTCAAATCTTTTACGATCGTGTCGACCGACATGCCCAAAGGGACATTTACCATTTTGCCGGCAGGGATCTTAGGGAATTAAGTGCTGAAGAAGCATGGGAAGCTATTGAGAATTGTGCCCAATATTATTATATAGTAGACAACCCAACAAACATTAATACAAGTCAATTGACCACAAATTTCAAGGATCATGAAACAAGTTTGTTTGGGGATGAGGGCAGAGTTGAGCCACCTAGCTGCATGTCATGGTTAGGCACTACCATAATACAGGGTGAACACTTAGGTGATCTTAATGTGATGGAGGATCTAGCCGAGCATGATCACATTGATCAAAAAGACCTAGGTTTTATGATCGATTACGATGAATCTCAAGAAACACATGATGAATCTTTTGGGCAATTTGAATATAGCAGTCAGAATATTGAGGATGATCCTTATGATTCGGATATAGAAGTTGAGATGCCTAGAGAAGCACTTGAGATATTAGGGAAAATGTTAGGTTTAAATTCTACCAAAACCCATGATGAGGATATAGGTGATCTTGACACAAGGAATGATGAGGTTAGTAACATAAGCCCGCTAAGTACCTCACAAGTCCTACCATCATTTGAGGCACACACACCGCCCGTGACTTACCCGGAAGCAGTAGAAGAGATTTTAGGAATCCCAATGGAGGTAGAACCTTTGAACCAAACACAACTAGAGGATATAGGTTTGAATGCTTATAGTGATCACAACCTTACTCTTAGTTCTAGGGGATTTCCTATTTTTGATGAACCGGAGCCTCAACCAAAACCGTTACCTAATCTTCCATCTTTAGATGTGAATTTAGGAATTAAAAAAGGTCCCGATCCACCCATCAAACCATGTAGTCCGGGTAATGTTAAGATTAAGGTAGTAGACTCTAGGCCATGTGGTGTGGAAGCTAATATAGGAGTGAACCATGACCTTACATACTTACATCACCCATTCATGATTGATCACAAGAAACATTATGGGTTTAAACCGGGTTTATTAGGTCAAGATGGATTCCCAACTAGGAATCTCTCGAAGTTGATAGAAGATGATCCCTTTTTAGGAGAAAACTTTAATTCACTCATTGACTAAAGTGAACTAGGTAAGGTTATGATGAAAGGAGCACACCCCTTTGAGTATATAATTCATCCACCACTCTTTCCTCACGCGGAATACTTCCACCAAGATGGTGTGTATCGCTACTATCACCCGCACTTAATCCTAAGTGTAGGAAAAACCTCTCCTTTATCCGTTAAATAAGGGTAGAGTCAGGCTCGTGACTCGAACAAAAACAAGCGCTTCTTGGGAGGCAACCCAAGCTTTATTTGCTTTGTGTGTTTATTTATTTGTTTGTTTGATTTTATTTGCTTCCGTATGTATGTTTAATTTTTATTATTATTGATTCATGTTCGAAACTAAATTGTGAAAATGCTTTATCTTGTTTTTAACTTCGTCTTAACTACATATAAAGGTATTTTGCAAAAGATAAGTGTAAGGGAAATCCAAATCGGTTTATTAGAACAAATGAACATGAATCATAACAATATTAAATTAACATACATATTAGTAATTGTTTGAGTCAAATGCTTGTATCGAGTAATAATGATATTTTGCAGGATTTCCAGGAAATAAGGATTGAGTTTTTCCAGAAATTTTCCGGAAACTTAACATGAAAAAAACTGTCAGATCACTTCTGACGGCGTCAGACCCCAGTCTGACGGCGTCAGGAACAGTTTTCTGGAATTTTTTTTTTGAAAGTTTTGTTTTTCTTCCGGAATCATAAAATGCTTTATTAAATCTCTAACTTATAAACTCCAGGAATCTGCAAAATAATCATTCCACAAGCATTATATCCTTATACAGATTTATCTCGCCGATGTTATGCAGGTTTTCGTGTTTGTTTTCTCAGGTTTAACAGGTTATTTTGGACAAGGAGATGTATGTGGAATCTAGCTTTTGGCGCTGCTTTAATCTTGAAGCTTCAACATTACCTTGGAAGAAGATCTAACCATGTTACCTCTTTATCCACCGAGCGAATCAGGGGAGTATTTGATTTCATTCTTTTACCTTATTTACTTTTACATCTTGTTGTTTGAACATTGGGGACAATGTTCATCTTAAGTGTAAGGGGGGTAAAGTACGATACCTTAGAGAATGCTATTACGCTTTATTTTTCGTTTGTTTAATGGTAGATGTGTAATAAAACTGAGAGAAATACCTGTTAAGGCAATTTTAGTGCCAAATTTAAAATTTTTTACAACATATAGGAGTGAAACTTTGGTCTTAATGAGCGTCTCACGGATAGGAGTTATACGACTAGCACAAAACCGTACCACTAAAAAATTTTCCACCCCCAAATATGTGAGGTTCGCCCCTAGAATTGGTAGGAAAAACATTTATGCTATGATGTGTGTACCGGTAGCACTTAGATTCTAGAACTTGCGTTAGGACCATTCCGAGGCCACAAGTGAGACTACATTCGTGTAGTTAGATTTACTACATGATAAGAGGCATTAGGATTAACCCATTGTTTTACACCTGTGTTTTTGTTATAATTACATTGGCTACATTGGTCAAGTAATTCTCCCACACCCTTTGCGTTGTACTCATTTTTAGTACACGATACCCCTAGTACACCCCTCAGAGCCTATCTTTTCGTTTCTAACTTTAAGCATTTTACTTAAAGTAAGAATTTGTTTACACCCCACTTAAATGTACACCCAAATCGCCTTAGCCTACCTTGTATGCACTCATTTTTAGTGCATTATTGTGACAACATTTGTTTAAACCCCAAGTTAATTATCTAATTGATTACATGGTTGCTAAGTCGAGTCATATCCTTGTACATATTGTTTTGGGATGATTGGGACTCATGGGTAAAGTACTAGTGTAATGGAGTAATGGGGAAGAACAACATTATTACCCCCATATGTGCTAATTATTTTAAAAGTACTCCAAGTGTTTCGATTATCTTATTTCGAGTCATTAGAATAGTTAATTGTAAAGTTATGTAAAAGTTCAAGTGTAAGGGGGATACAACCCCCCTACGATGTATTATTTTGGATGGTAGGGCAAGAGTGTATGCAAAAAAAAAAAAAAAAAAAAAAAAAAAAAAAAAAAAAAAAAAACGGACTACCATCCCGTTTCATTTTATGTTTATTTTATCTTTTTGTTATTTTTTTTCATTAGCTTAAGTCGAGTCTAGTCTTGGCTTAGCAATGCCATATTGTACATTTTTGGTCCACAAATTGTATATGGATCACTAAGTAGTTTTGAATACCTAGTAGATGGTTAGGATAAATCCGAACCAATCTAAGTGAGAAACCCTAAGTGATTGTTAATGTTAATGCGGAATCTTAACAAGAACAATTAAGAACACAAGCAGGGATATCACTAACTTCGTATATTGATATTCACTATGATCAATTCGTACAACTCACACACGATTACTAACAATCTTTAGGGATCCTTTTATAACACAAGGAAACCCTAGACGACACAGAAGATATACACAAATCTTCTATAAAGATACATACACGCATTGTATCTTTTCCTAACATAACTCTAACAAACTTTCCTATCTTCACGACCAGACCAGACTTAACTTTATAAGTCAACCAGACTTAACATGTACTACCAGACTTAACTTTACATAACCAGACCTAAATCACAAACAGACCTAACTTAGTAAACTACCAGACCTAAGTTGTCTGCTCTTGATACGCATCATAATTCCCAACAATCCTCCCCTAACTTGATCTTCATGCTCCATGAACTTCAAGTTCTTCTGATTTAGCCTTCTGAGGATTGAATCTTGAACACTTTGAAATGTATTTAGGTCTTGTTCCTTTCTAGCAGCTTGAATCTTGATAAGCTCTTCTGATATGGTCTTTGCAGCAACATTGACTATATGTACATCAATTCATATTAAGTTTCATATCTATTCTCATCACTTCCAGGTGTGTTAACACCTGTGAGAGGTGAATCATTGAAATGTAATGGATTTGATGTCTCTTTACCAATAGCCATTACTACTGGAGTAGCCAAATGTTTTGGTGTGTAAGACCATGGTACACTGATAACCATATGATTTTAAGCAAATCATCAGCTTATCAACGGATTTGTTAAGTCTTTACCAAAAGCCGTTTGCTTCTGGACTAGTCAATTCTTTGATGGAAAAGCACCTCATCATGGTGAATTGATTACCATTTATGGTTTTCCACAGCCTTTACCACAAGCCATAACCTTGTGGGCTAGCCAACTCTTCACTTATCTTAGATATGGTGAGTTGAATACCATACAATTTTTGGCAAATTGTCAGCCATAAACGGATTTGAGCAATCTTTACCTGTTAGCCGTTTGCTCAGGATTAGCCAGTCCTTGTGTTGATGAGACAAGGTGAACTGATAACCTTTTGATGTGTTAGTGCAAAGCACCTCCACCAAGTGAGAAGTTCCAATAGTCTCACTCAACAACTTGTGAAAATATACTTAATCCAGCATTGCCTAGAAAAGGAAATAAAAGACATAGATAATTTTTTTTTTTTTTTTTTTTTTTTTTTTTTTTTTTTTTTTTTTTTTTTTTTTTATCACTAACAGAACTAAAATCAAAACTACAAGACTTAAAGAATAACCTAAATGCTGGTAAGTATTCATACTTTACATACTTCACAGTTTGACCTCCCCTTAGGCCAAACCTCCCCTTAACTCAAACTAGGGGTTCATCATACCAATGTTAACTACCAGATAATTGAATCTAGGACCATCAAATGCCTTAGTTAACAGGTCAGCAACATTAAAATCTGTATGTATTTTCTCCACTCTAATCAATTTCTTTTCAAAGCAATCCCTAATGAAGTGATGCCTTATTTCTATATGCTTAGTTTTAGAGTGATATACTGGATTCTTAACAATACAGATAGTACTCTTATTATCTATGTGGATAACAGTATTCATAAAATTCAAACCATAGTCCAGCATCTGATTCTGAATCCACAAAACTTGTCCACAGCAATGAGCAGCTGCTACATACTCAGCCTCAGTAGTTGAATTAGCCACAATCGTCTGCTTCTTGCATTGCCAAGATATTAACCTCCTTCCAAGAAACTGACAACCTCCTGTTGTTGATTTCCTATCCAGACTTGCACCAGCATAGTCACTGTCTGAATAAGCTGTCAGGTCAAAAGCTGACTCCTTAGGATACCAAAGGCCCAAATTTGGTTTTCCCTTTAAGTACCTAAAGATTCTCTTCACAGCATGAAGATGTGAAGTCTTTGGTTGAACCTGAAAGCGTGAACAAATACAAACTGCATACATAATATCAGGTCTAGAAGCAGTAAGATACATGAGGGAACCTATCATGGATCTGTAAAGATGCACATTCACATCAGCAGCATCTTCATCCTTCGTTAAAGGCACTTTGTTTTCCATGGGAGTGACTGCTGCCTTCACATTTGAGAATTCAAACTTTTTCAAAATTTCTGCAACATACTTGTCTTGAGAAATAAAGAGTCCATCATCCTTTTGCTTAACTTGCAATCCCAAGAAAAATGTAAGTTCTCCCATTGAGCTCATTTCAAACCTGCTCTTCATTAAACCTTCAAATTCATCACACCAAGACTTTCTTGTGGATCCAAAAATGATATCATCCACATAAATTTGGACAAGAATAATATCCTTCTGATCTCTCTTGATAAATAATGTCTTGTCAATTACACCCCTGATGTATCCATGTTCTTCAAGAAACTGTGAAAGAGTTTCATACCAAGCTCTAGGAGCCTGATGAAGACCATATAGAGCTTTAATAACCTTATACACTTGATTGGGGTTAGCAGGATCCTCAAAGCCAGGAGGTTGATGTACATACACATCTTCTTCAATAGTGCCATAAAGGAAAGCACTTTTGACATCCATCTGATATACCTTGAATCCCATGTATGATGCATAGGCCAAAAATAACCTGATAGCTTCAATCCTTGCTACAGGAGCAAAAACCTCATCATAATCTATGCCCTCCTCCTGTTTGTATCCTTGAGCTACCAACCTTGCTTTGTTCCTTACAACTACCCCTCTTTCATCCCTTTTATTCCTGAAGACCCATTTAGTACCAATAACTTTAGCTCCATTAGGTAGGTCTACAAGAACCCATACTTTCTGTAGCTTGAACTGCAACAACTCTTCTTGCATGGCTTCTACCCAACTTTCCTCCCCTAAAGCTTCAGAAACTGTAGTGGGTTCACTTTGAGAAAGAAAGCAAGCAAATAAGCAATGTTGCTGATCCTTATGGTTGACCCTTTGTTGTTGCTTAATCAGGCTAATGAGTGCAAGAGAAGCAGACTGATGTTGCACTCTACTTCTTGTTTGAACAGCAGACTTGGGGTTACCAATTATTTGGCTTTTGGGATGAATGGTGTGGATCCTGAGAGTGGGGGTTGGACTTACTTCCACTTCAGTGGGTAAGTTGTTGAAATCAGTAATAATTCCTCCTTCATCATAGGAAGCCCCATCAAAAACACCTTCATTAGGATTAGGAAATACTTCAAGTTCTGGCATCTCAGAATCAGCACATTCAGTATTTGAAGAAAGGTCTGGTAGAACATCACTACCAGACTTAAAATGTGAAGTACTGGTAATGCTAGGGGATTTGACCTTGCCAGACTTAACTTCAGAATCTATTTTCTGAGGTGAAGAATCCTGGATTACTGCTTCAGCTGCATCAGAATTGTTCTCTGTAGATGGAATCACAACAAGCTCAGCCATATCATCAATGTTCCCTGAATTTGAAGAATCTTTGGTACCTGCAATGTTAGTAGCTTCTTGGGTACCTGCAATAGGGTTAATTTGATTCTCCTTGGAGACAGGAACATAATTCATAGAATCAGTCAAATAATCAATATCAAACATCCACCTATGACCAATTCCCTTGACATTGGGTTTTTCCTCAAGAAAGTTTACATGCAGATTTTCTTCTACTTTCTTGGATACTAGATTGTAAACCCTAAAGGCTTTACTGTTTAATGCATACCCAAGTAAAAACCCTTCATCAGACTTTCCTTCAAATTTTCCAAGAACACTTAGAGTATCAAGAATGGTAACATGACACCCAAAAGGTCTTATATGGCTAACAACTGGTTTGTGGCCAAACATAAGCTCATAAGGAGTTCTATTTTGAGGCTTGGTCACTCTAACCCTATTAAAGATGTAGCAGGCATTGCTGACTGCTTCAGCCCAAAATGTAGTAGGTAAAAGTGAATCTGCTAGCATAGTCCTAGCTGCCTCAATAAGTGTCCTGTTCATTCTCTCTGCAACTCCATTTTGCTGAGGAGTTCTTACATTACTGAATTGTTGCTTAATTCCTTTATTACCACAAAAATCTAGCATGCTTTTGTTTTTAAATTCAGTGCCATTATCACTCCTAATGATTTTAACTCGTTTATCAATAAGGTTTTCAATCTGTCTAATGAAATTTTGAATCAAAGGGGTAGCTTCATCCTTCCTAGACATAAAGAACACCCAACAATATCTAGTACAATCATCTGTAATGACAAGGCAATAGCATGCATGATTAATACTATGGACAGATGTAGGGCCAAAAAGATCCATATGTAAGGTATGCAAAGGTTCAGTGATTAATCTTTCTAATTTAACCTTACAGGATGCCCTATGTTGTTTTCCCTTGTTGCAAGCCACATAGGTATGATCATTTTTAAACAATTTTGAAGGCAAACCTCTCACAAGGTTATTCTTCACAAGTTTATTCATATTTTTGAAATTCACATGGCCTAACCTTCTGTGCCACAACTTAGATTCATCCAATGTAGCTTTTGCAATTAAACAGGTAGCACCTTTTGCAGGATTAGATGCTTTCATATCAAAACTGTACATTTTGTGTTGTCTGGGAACTTTAAGAAGAATTTGATGTTCTTCAGGCATCTTAAAGTCCGGAGTCACCACAAGACAATCAGTTTCAGTAAAAAGCACCTTATGCTGAGTATCACAAATCTGTGATATTGAGAAAAGGTTGAACTGCCCAAGTTCTTTCACAAAAGATACATTGTCAAATTCTATGTTGCCCACAATAATTCTTCCTTTACCAGTTATCTGTCCCTTGCTTCCTCCAAAAGTAACAGAACCTCCCTCGAATTCATGAAAATCATTAAGATAGTTCTTGTTACCAGTCATGTGCCCAGAGCATCCACTATCAAGTATTCCTCTATCTTCCATATAGCATAGTGGATGATCCTGCACAAAAAGAAGAGAAATTAGTTTCTCTTAGGAACCCAGGCCTGAGTAGGCTTGGGTTCGCCTTGTGGATCAATATGCTTAAATTTCTTAATTGAACTTGATCCACTGTTGTTTTGGGATTTATACATGGATTTATTTTTGTTTGAATCCCAAGACATACATGCTGAGGTCTTAACAGCAGAACCCCCATTTCCCTTTAAAGGTTTTGCTGTTTGCTTTCCAACTTGTCTTCTCACAGGTGAATGAGCTTTGTAAAAATTAGTTCTTTTAAAATTTTCATTCACCTGAGGTTTTTGAAAAGGTTGCTTGGGTCTTACAAAACCAGTGTTCACATTAGGTCTCACAGAGTTAACATAACCAGTATTCACTTTAGGCCTCATAAAATTAACATTTTGCCTATTCACATTAAAGTTTCTGTAGCCAGACCCAAAATTTGGTCTACCAGAACTAACAAAGGAGTTAGGTCTGGTAGTGTTATTTAGTAGAACAGGTCTGGGGACAAACTGGTTAGCATGATTAACTCTACTAGCATTGTTCCAAACTGGTTTATTTAAACCTTGAACCTTATTAACATTCATTCTCTTTTGCTCAGCCTCTCTTTTCATTCTCTTTTCATGGAAGTCACAATCTCTTATTAAATGACTCAAACTTCCACACACAAAGCATCTTTTAGGAGCATAAGTGTAACTACTCCTACTTTCTCTGTGAACACTATTGCTTCTAGGTGACTCATTCAATTTAACAGATTCCCTAGGAGTTTTTATGTGATTGACACAACTAGGTTTAACTGTTTCAGCCTTTTGTTCAGTCACTAAAGGTTTAGTAACAACAGGTTCACACTTCTTGACAACCTTAGGTTCAGGATTCTCTTTTTCCTCATTGTTTGACTCAGACTTAGAGTGATCAGAGGAACCATCAATAGATCCTTCAGAGTCATTTGATTGACAAGAAGAATATCTACTGGATTTGTCCTCTGAGGTAGTTGGTTCAGGCACTTGAGGACCTTTCTTACCATACACAAAGAGTGAATCATCCAACTCTTCCTTTTCAAGAGGAGTATAGTCATCACTCAAAGGTGGTGGTACTCCCTTAAAGTCACCAGTCTTAACAAACCTATTATACAAAGGCTTATCAGCATAGTCCTCTTCTCTATTCTTAAATATAGCCCTATTCTCATTTTCCTCATATCCTAAGCCACATTTTTTATTTGACTTAATTTGAGAATCCAAACACTTAAACAGATTATTATTTGAATTGTTCCATTGATCTACCCTTTTTCTCAGCTCATCCCTCTCCTTCTGAATTTTAAGCCCTAATTGTCTATACCTTTTAAGCTTCTCATCTTGTTCATATATCTTATTAGCTTGAAAGTATAGTTTTTCATTTAAAGCAGCATGTTGGTTTTGAAGGGTGACCTTTTGTGCCTCTAAAGTTTTTACAGCATTTTTATGTGCTAATAAATTTACTTCTAGATCACCTATTTGTTCTTGCTGCTCATCACACAAAGCCTTAACATGATTATATGAGTCAGTACATAATTTAGAGCATAATGATACCTCATTACCAATGGCCATGAGAGCATGATCAGACTCCTCATTTACTCTTGGATGCTCACCCCAATTGACTCCTCCAGCTTCCATTGTCAGCAGGCTCATCTGATTCTTTTCCATCTTCCCATCTTCAACTCTTTTCTCATCAGCAGACTTCTTCTCTGGACAATCTCTTGAAAAATGCCCATGCTTGTGACAGTTGTAGCATTCAACAGTCCTCTTTGTGTATCCCACTGGTGATTTGTTGTTGAAGTTGATAGTCCTACCATATTGCTTCTGAAATCGTTTGACCCTTAAAGCAACCATGGCAATGTGCCATTTTATGTCCATCTCCTCAACTTCAGCATCATTAATCTGTTCAAGGTCTTCACTAATAAAGCTTTCATCTTCCGTTTGATTGGCAAAGAAAGAATGTATCACCTCATCAGTAAAACTTGAAGCAGACCTTTCATTTGAAGGAGTTTCATAGTTACCAGACCTAACACCACCAGATCTAACCTTGTAAGTACTGCTCTTGTTTTGAGACACAAAAGCAACATTTGATGAACTGGTTGAACCCTGAGTGTTGTTACTGATGTCCCTTTCAAACATCCTGAGATTATTGTATAGGTCATCAGGTGTCATAGAATCTACTTCCTCCTTAATCCTCATCGCCACAGATACATTGCCCCATTCTGATGGTAAAGATCTAAGGAATTTGTGATTTGCATCCTCATTCGAGACTGCTGCACCATGAACTTCCAGTTGTGTTAACAGATGTTGAAATCTGTCATAGCCCTTCTCCAAACCTTCAGACTTTGAAACACTGAATGTTTCAAATTGCTGTTTAAGAACAGCCTTTTGCATCTTTTTGGAGTTAGCATTACCTCCAAATCGTTTCTTGATAGCTTCCCACATCTCCTTAGCATCAAGAATGCCATGAAACCTTTGTAGATGCTCCTTAGGAATAGCCATAAGAAGCAAGGTTCTGGCCTTCTTTTCCTTCTCCACAGCCCTAATCTCCTCAGCAGACACTGGTGGCATTATTCTGAGCTGCCCATCATTCCCTTGTGAAATTCTCTTCTTAGAATTTCCCTTTTGAATCACCTTCCATACATCGCTATCAATGTATTCCAGATAATGTTCCATCTCCATGGCCCATATATCATACTCTTCTCTCTTCAGTAGTGGAAGTTTTATGTTTGAGATTGTGGTTGTGGAAGGGATGGGTTGTTGTTGTGTTTGGGAGTTACTGGTTTCGGTTTTTCCTTCATCTTCATGGTTTGATTGCTCATCCTCACTGTTATGGATTGAGAAAGTTTCAGGCTTATCGAGTTCAGACATTGTGAAGGGTGATTTGAGTGAGAATTAGGTTTTAGTGTTCTACGAATTCAGAGTCTCTCCCTTGCTCTGATACCACTTGTTGGTCCACAAATTGTATATGGATCACTAAGTAGTTTTGAATACCTAGTAGATGGTTAGGATAAATCCGAACCAATCTAAGTGAGAAACCCTAAGTGATTGTTAATGTTAATGCGGAATCTTAACAAGAACAATTAAGAACACAAGCAGGGATATCACTAACTTCGTATATTGATATTCACTATGATCAATTCGTACAACTCACACACGATTACTAACAATCTTTAGGGATCCTTTTATAACACAAGGAAACCCTAGACGACACAGAAGATATACACAAATCTTCTATAAAGATACATACACGCATTGTATCTTTTCCTAACATAACTCTAACAAACTTTCCTATCTTCACGACCAGACCAGACTTAACTTTATAAGTCAACCAGACTTAACATGTACTACCAGACTTAACTTTACATAACCAGACCTAAATCACAAACAGACCTAACTTAGTAAACTACCAGACCTAAGTTGTCTGCTCTTGATACGCATCATAATTCCCAACATACATGTAATTAATCAAGATCTTTAACTCGCCACCAGTAAAATATCCTTTATCCAACAAAACCGTGTTTATCATATCCCTACACCTAACGTTATAACCCGTTTAAAAGCCCTCTTTGATAGTTTATCTTAGGTGCTTACGCCTAGTGGAGGAGGTTTTTGATCCTTTTCCAAGCCTATGGTAATCTATTTGCTATGACAGGTAGTGAGAGATATTATTCATTTTCATTTATGAGATATACTTTTATGACACCTGAGAGATGTGAGTATCTAAACACTACTTGTGAGGTGCTTGTTTGTAATCTCCGTGCTTATTATGATTAAAGTGGAACGACTATTTGTTGTAATTACTTTTATATTAGCATTAAATGACCCCAAACTTGTATTTTGATTAGAATAAAAGCGTATTTGCTTGAGGACAAGCAAATCTCAAGTGTAAGGGTATTTGATGAAGCGAAAAGTGTACCGCTTTTAAGGGGTCATTTAAGCCCTAAATCGTATTTATTTGATCAAATATTGCCCTAAATCGTTCCTTTTGTCATTTTAGGTATTTTGGAGAAGAAATCTGGAAAAGGAAGCATTTTGGACGTTTTTTGGAGCATAAAAGTGAAGAAAACGGCAAAGTCTCAAAATCGGCTGGAAAAGTACCTGTGACGGCGTCAAGCACCATTGTGACGCCGTCAACCCTTGACGCACCAGAGAGGATTTTGGATGATTAAAAGGGGACGGCATCAAGAAGGCCATCAAGAAACTCTAACCGCGGCGAGGTGACGGCGTCAGCTCTATAACGTGATGCCGTCAGATCTGATTTTCTATATATATTCTCATAATTTTTAGTCATTAGTGTGCAACTTTGTGGGGAGAAACCCTAAGACGATTTTTCCGCTACTTTTAAGGGTTTTATACCCTTGGATCTCCCATGTTCAATTGAAGATAAGTAATCAATTAATCATTCAATATGTCTATGTGTTGTTTGATTATATCTTGTTCTTGTCTTTTATTTAACATGCTAGGCTAGATTTATCTTGTGTTTGCTTAGATCTAATGAAACCTAACTATTGATTATTGGTTGTTGGTGTGTTATTAATTGTATTGGATGATTGTTTATCGATGTTAGGCTTAAGAAAACTGGCTAACCTCCTATACGGTACCTTGCTTGAACGTCTTAAGAAACATGAACCAATGCGTACTAAGGTTTTTATGGTTGTATTTAATGCATGAGCGAATTCTAGTGATCCCATGTTAGGAGCTTCTTAGCCGGCTCGACATAGGAGTGAAGTAGGAGCTTGTAGAGTTGGGGAAGTACGTACGCCACCCCACGATTGGTATTAAGGAATACACCCGTCATCCACGCAATTAATACACACTAATCAACCGGTAAAAGATAGTTAGGGAGTAAGGAAATCTAAGTAAACACATTTCTCTCCATATAAGTTCCACAACCTTTTTATTTTCAGTTATTTTATTTTATTTGCAATTGTAGTTACTTGGGTTAGTTGACTAGCAACTAATTCCGCCCACTCCTTCAAACCCGAGATTTTTACTTGCTTTTATAAAAAATATAAAAAAAAAAATACAAAAAGAATCTTCCTCACCCTTAGACCTATTAGAGTAGTTTTTCAATCCTAACGACACTATTCCCCTAGAGAACGATCAATCCCCCGGTACTTGCCACTACACTATACTACATCGGTCAGGTACACTGCCTGGTGGGGATTGCAAGCCTCTTGAGATCCCTCGAGAGGTAAAACCTGTTGTAAGGTCGCAAAACCACGCATCACTATACGTATCTGGTAAAAAAAATTTTGAATTTTTAGTCACTTATAATTTGGGACGTGTGACGGATACAAATAAGGTTGAAACATTAGTCACACTATATATATACATATGTGACATATATATGTCACGCAATTGAAAAGTGTGACGAAAATCCGTATATGGTCACACAAAGTAATTGTGTATGTGGCTAAATCATATACTCAAGTTTGTCACACATTATTTAAGCGTGACTGCTAGTTTTTGTTGAAAATTTAGCCACATATGAATTTGAAATGTGTGACAACTGAAAAGTAAGTTTGAAGCATTAGTCACGATATGCATTTAAAAGTGACAAATATATGTCACACACTTGAACAGTGTGACCAAATGTCATATATGGTCACACTAAACCATAGGCATACATGATTAAGTGTGACCAAAATTCGATACAAATGGTCACGTAAGTTAATATGTGTGTCTAAAGTTAAGTGTGTGTTTGCCTGCCAATTCCTAATGTGTATGGTCACATTTAATTGTAGCACAATCATGTGACTATAGGCTATACAATAGTCACACCATACCACAAATGTGCATCTAAATTATGTTTATGGCCACATTATAAGGGTATTATATGTGACCAATACATTCAAAATGTGAACTCAGTTATCATTAACCTTGATATTAGTCACATTGAGTGTTTGTGTGACTAAATTCAAGATGTTACATATTGTCACATGAAGTATTTATTTAGGTGTATAAATCATAGAGTCATATTTTGTCACACATTATTTAAGTGTAGTCACAATTCGATACATATGGTCACACATTTCTGATAACTTATGCAATAGTCAAAAATTTCAAAATCTCAATGTTTTGGCTCCATTGTAAGCATTTATGTAAGCATATTTTGTCACACTATACATTCTAGCAGTAATAACTATACATGTTTATCTCATAAGCAGTAATAACTATACATGTTTAAGTCAAACTATACATTCTAGCAGTAATAACTATACATTCTAGCAGTCTTAACTCTAACTCTAGCAGTCTTAATTCTATTTCTTGTCCTTGGGTCCTAGATACTCTCCCATCTTCCTGAGCAGTTCATATGCCATGTCATCATAAGTAAGCTGAAGCTTGAGTATTTTCTTCCCACGCAACATCTGATGTAGAATGTCTTTGTGAAACTTTAAAGGGTAATCCTTTTCTACAAGCATGTAGATCACCAACTCATTTACAGTTAAAGCATGTACTCCACATCGTTGAAAAAATTTCCATTCTTTAACAGTATTGTGCTTTAGTCTTCTCCAACATTCATCCTCATGATTTGGTTCAAACATTACCTTCAAGTAATTCCAGACTTCTCTATCATAAGCTTGTTCTGGTGTCTTATTACCAAATCTTTGTTTGAGTAATTTCCATAGAGCTATCATATCTCGTCTATCAAAATTATGAACCATGTAAAGAAAGTTTACAAACCTTGTAGAAGAACCATCATGCCTCTTAATATCGTAATAAACTGTTTCCCCATGAGATCCAGACTTATAATCAACATTGGGTTGTTTGACACTTAAAGGTTGTGCATCCATGGCTTCTCCTACAGAGTCAACTGCAAGTTCAGTGTGAGCTTGCATTTGTTCTTTAGCAACAACTTGCTCAGTTTTTTCTTGTTTTCTCTTTTTACTGCTTTCTCTTTCCAACTGTTCACCTGCTCTCTTTGAACTTGTTTTCTCTTCTTTCTTTTCTTCACTGCCCTTCACCACCTCAGCATTCAAGAAGCATTCATTGTTTCTCTTGGCAATTGCATATAACTCTTCAATTCTTTTATCATCCAACAATTTCAAATCCTTTAGTTTCCAACTGGCCACATTCTTCAAATACCTGCACATGAGATCTCTTCTTTGTTTTGGAGTGGGTGACTTGTTCTTCTTAGCTGCATATCTTTGTGCTGCATAAAACTTCTTTTTTGTATCAAAAAATTCTTTCAGCATCCTGGCTTTTTCATCTACTGAGTATTTATCTTGCTCTTCTTTATGTAGTTTCTTAGCAAGCTCACAATCAGCTTCAACCTGATCCCTTTCCTCATCCCATGAAGCTATTAACTCTGCATCTTTTTCTTCTTGTATTCTCTTTCGTTCCAAAATCATCTGATGTTCTGTGTCATACTGTTGTGCATATTTCTTAGCAACTTCAGCATCAAGTTGCTCTTGCTCTTCTTTTGATAATGGTTTCTCCATAGGCTCTTCAGTAAGAATCCCTTTACCTTTGCCTTGTACCTGTGGAGTTGATAGTTTATCTTTTGGAGAGGATGATGGCTCTTGTATCACAACACCTTTGGTTACTGGTTTTGCTGTCTTCAGCTCAGCAAGTACACTAACAGCAGTTGCAAAAACCTCTCGTGTAGCAGTACTAGCTTTTGTACTACCATCTGTAACTGGCTCACTAGCAGGAATAACTGGACCACTATCAGCACTAATACCCTGATCAGTAGCACTATCAGCAGTTGTAACCTTGTCGAAACACCTATCCATCACCACTTCATTCCATTGGTTATCAGCAACTACAAATTCCATTGGATCACTATCTTCACCAATAATTTCACCCTCTTTAGCTTCCCCTGAAACTTTGCCTTCATTCCCCCCTGATTGGGAGCATCCTTAGAAGCTTTAGAAGATTTAACCTTGTGTTTGGGAATTATTGATCCTTTGAATCCTTCTAAATACCTAACCCTTCTCTTCAAAGCCTTTATCTCCCCACCTTGAGCTTTGATGACTCCACCTTGAGCTTTGATGACTCCATCTTGGGAAGCAGCTTTTGTTTGCAGATCAACAATTTCTGCAGACAGCTTGGCACAGGTATCCTTCAATTCATTCAAAAGTTGCATACTATCCTCACCACTTCGGCTAGTGTTACCTAGCTCGAGAGGTAGATCACTGGAAAAGTTAAGTTCAGTCTTACCCCTAGTATGAACATCCGAACCCCCCATTGTTTCCATGTGACTAGGTCCTTCACCTGAATCAGTTCCATGTGGACTGGACTCATTAGAAGTTGTCTTGGTTCGGGTCTTAATGATGTTACCACTGTCCCGTGCTGCTGCTAAGCTAGACACAGTAGTGGCAGCCCTTGCCAACATGTCACTCTCCCCCAGTGACAGCCTCATCTGTAACAATTGGTATAGAACCACTAGCCTGAGGTAGCTCAGTGTTCTTGGTGTTAGTCCTACGTTTATAGGTCTTTTGTTGTTGTTTAGATGATGTAGCCAAAAGTATGGGTGTCTGATGGGTACCAGCTGGGATTGCTGAACCTTCACCCATTTGGGTTTTGGCTAGTGCCACCATTGTTGGAAACAAAGGTGTCACTGTCCCTGAAAAATCTTTTCCAACCCTCCTCATATTAGCAAAAACCTTTTTGGTAAGGCAGTGAGTGGAATAAACATTTTTGTGACTTTTCTTATTTTTAAATTGGGTGTCCAAAAAGAGTTGCAAAAACCTTGGATATAGACAATAATTAGCCGAAGAACTATCCAAGTTCTTAACTATACTATCAAAAATTAATTTTGAAAAATTAAATCTTTGAGTATTTTCAGCCAAACAAATTATAGCAGAAGCTAAATTACTGCTAAATTCATTCCACTCAGTGGTCTTTGGACTTAGACACACTAAGACAGTATGAATTAAGAATTTCCACTGAGGAGAAAAATTACCTTTATGAAACTTTAAAGCATCTGTTTTTCTCTCATAGCCCATCAGTGAAAGTTTTTCAAAGATTGTAGTATTTGAAAGATTCTCAACTCCGTTAGCATCATCTAGGAGAAGATCTCTTCGAATAGACGCCTCTGTAATGATAATCCCTTGCCCATCTACAAGGGCATGGATTTGTGCTTCCCCATTAATAGTTTTGACCTTAGCAGACGACCAAAACTGGATAATGTTGGAAGTATATGTAGTAGGTTTTACTGTTAATGCAAACTTAATATAGCTTGCATTAAGGAAATCAATGATCTCAGTAAAATCTACAGACTCATTGGATTTTTCTAAAAAGGCAACATTATTATGAGGTTCGGTAAAAGTTAGGTTCGACATTATGATTTGATTTGGGGGTTTTGCAATATGACGATTAAAATTAGTTTAGGGAGTGGAAGAGAGAGAGTAATGTGTGCGTGAATATGATTGTGTGCCGCAATTGGGGATTTATACCCTTTAAGTATGCACTCCCAACCAGTACTAACGGATACCCAGCAGTACAATTTTTTGCCTAGCAGTACAATAATAATAACTGCATTCAAATATCATAAACTTGTAATAATAACTGCATTCAAATATCATAAACTTGTATGAATTGGAAAAGTTAAGTCATATATTAAACCAAGCCAAAATAAGTTTACATTTACATAGGCAAAATATATAAACAAAAGATACATTAAGAAATATGTAAACTAGCTTCAATACTTTTGTAAACACCAACTATTTGCTCTCTTGCTTCTTCTATTTTTTTGTTCCTCTCATCAACTTTCTTCTGATGCTCCTCAATGACCTCTAAATCTTTCTTGTTCCTTTCTTCCAGCATCTTTATACGCTTGTTGTAAAGTTCTATCAATGCGTTTTCAGTACCATACTGGCCTTCACTACATTTCTCCCAAATATGTTGGGATATGCCAAATTTTTTATATTTTTCAGGGATTGGAGGAGGAGAATCATCCCTTGGGCGTTTGTTTTTGTTTGAAGAAGGAGTTGAAGAGGATTCAGCCATTGAAATTTGAAATATAATATCTAATGAAAATATCAAAGGAGTTGTATATGAACGGTTGATTATGAACGATTTTCCATGTCGATAGGTATAAATAAGCTGGAGAGGTATACGAACGGTTCCCAATACTTTAGGCGGGAAGAGGGACCATCGAAATGCGCCAAAAGTAAACAGATGGATAATATTGGTCGGATTTGGTTTGTGATTGGTTTGGATTGACTAGTGTAGTTGATTTGGAAGTGTGTTTGGTGTTGGATTGACTAATTGACTTTTTTATTAGGGTAATTGATATTTTCTATATTAATGATATGTTCTATATTAATGATATTAAATCTGATTAGGGTTTGACTCGACAAAATGAAACCGAGGGAATGTTTGGAATGATTCGAGATCAGGTTCATTATTATTGAATTTAGTCACACAAACACTCAATGTGCCTACAAGTGGGATAATTTAATTTCAAATTCAAATTTCACAGTGCCTATATATATACAACACCACCAGAGTATTATTATCACAGTGCCTATATAATTTCCGTATCATGTTTAAAATTCGTGTTAGTTGTTAAATGAAGTATTAATCATAGTTTATGGGTTCATTTTGAAAATAGTTGAGTTAAAGGTGAGTTAATTAAGGGTGAGTTATGATTGCGGGTGTTTTTTTTAGTTAAAGGTGAAACATCAAATAAAAAATTGTAACGTTTTCTAAAGTATCAAATAGAAATACATTAAACATCAAATAGAAATAATACATTAAACGTCAAATAGAAATTACATTAAACTACGATACGGAAATTAAAACCAAACTACAAAAATCAAAATACGATAAGGAAATTAAAAAGAAACTACCAATGAAACTACGATACAAATTAATTGAAGGTATCATCTGAGTCTGGGTAACCATCTTCAGTCGAAGAGGAATCAGGTGAGAACCAACCCATTTCCCAGTTCTTCCTACGTTCTTCATCCTCCCTGGCTTGCCGCTCCAAACGTTCATTTTCCGGTGGATTGTTCACCGGTTCATTTTCCGGTTGGAAAACCAGAAAGATATGTTCAGGTGGAGTATGGAATTCTTCATGTGGTGGACTTGGAAATTGTTGCGAAAAATCTTGGCGAGGTGGACTTGGAAATTGTTGTGAGAAATCTTTTTTGAAAGACATTTGCAGTTTGGGGAATGATAAATTTGGATCTTGAATATCTATAGCAGTCTGAATGTGTTTGTGTGTGAGATGTGTTTGAGAAGTATGGGTATTTATAGGCTAGAAATCCACACGTTTTTTAAAATGAGTTTGAATTTGAAATGGATATAAATATATCCCGCCCAAGATTCTTTTATTTTCAATTTATAAATTGAATTGATAAATTTTAAATATATCCCGCCCTTTGTTTAATTTGAATTTTAAATTTTAAATATCCCGCTCGTTATTAATATGTTGTACTGTTACTTTACGTTTGAATTTGAATAATACTCGTACGGTTACTTTTACTTTCAATCTAATTTTTAAAATAGCCTCCAACGGCTCGTTTAACGGCTAGTTTCCACTATCAAAGCCACTTTCACAACACTTCGTTTTCTCACACAACTTCTTATAAAACTCTCTCGCAAGTATCACTAATTTTAACACAAACACTGTGGCTAACGAATTAACCAGCAGAGGTGCAAAAGGCTATCCTCACCCGATTACGCAATGAACAAGAAAAAGAACTCAAATTGATTAACAATTTGCTAGGTGAGATAACTCGTATGATGCTATAGATGCATAATCATGCTCCAGTGGTCGAAAGGTTGGGTGAGTTGCCTCAAGACCATCCAGCTATCAGGGTCGCTCTAGAAACTCTATTAAGAAAAGATGAAACAAGGTCGAAAGGTTGCGTGAGTTTTGTCCATATAATATTCAACTACGGATAACTGATACCCGCGGGGAAACCCGAAAAACCGATGGATAATATTAATTGGGTATCCGATGGGACATGGGGCGGGTACGGGTATATTATAAACGGGTTCGGTTACGGGTACACTAAAACCAACACATACATACACCGTTTGTTAGACCCGTTCCCCGGGTAGTGGGACCCCACCCTAGATGAAAGTTGACCCGAGCCTAAGTATGTTTGACTAAGGATATGTGGTTTTCTGATGAGGCCTAGATGCGGCGCATCTAGGAAAGTGGCATGCGGCGCATGGTAAGAAGGGAAAGTAGAACCGACTTATTATTGCCCATGCGCCGTATTGGAGAAATAGATACGGCGTATTCAAGGGGTAGCATGGATGCGGCGCATCTAAAATATAGATGCGGCGCATCGACCTTAAATAAGCAGAAATGACAGAAATGCCCTCCCAGCTAGTTTATATGTGTTAGGCTCTAGACATTTCCACACAATTCTTGTGTGTTCTGTAATGTCGAGATAGAGAGAGAGAGAGAGAAGAGAAATGGAGCTTGGATGATGAAATGATGATGGATTAATGGTGATAATTCAAGAATGAAGTCTATAGCTTGTCCTAGCATGGTTATCAAGTAAGTATTGATGCTTAATTAGTGTTTAATTGATGATTAAGAATCTAGGGTTTGTGAACCCTAATTTGGGATTAAAGGGTAAATGGTGTTTTAAGATAATTAAGTAGTAATGATGATTATGTGATGAGTTTATAATGGGTATGAATTGGTAAATGATGGGATTAGCTATCATATAATCAATATATGATTATATGATGATTAGAAGTGTTTAGAGGTTAGTTATGGTGGTGTTAACCATGATTATAGCTAATGATTATGTATTATATGTTATGTATGATTATGTGCTTAAGGATGCTTATGGAGATGATGATGATGATGAAAGAGTATGATGATGATGATGTCCTTGTGATGATGTAGCTTGGATTAAGGTAAGTAAACCGGTATAATGTAAAGTTATAATGATTTCTATACATTATGTGTTATGTGGCTAATGTGTTAAGATGTTGGTTGCTTAGCATAATGGTAGACTTGTGTAAGAGGATATAGGACTAGTGGATGTGTTAGTTAAGAGTGACTTAAGGAAAGAGGGATGGTTATGGCCTAAGTATTTAAGGTATGTGGTTATGCCCAATGTTGTGGATTGATGGTTGTGTAATATGTAATGTGTTGAATGAAGAATAATGATATATTATGTCCGCTTTACTTACTAAGCGTTATCGCTTACGGTTTAAGTGTTTAATGTTTTGTAGGCGAAAGTGTTGAGATGAAGGCTTGGATAAGGATTAAGGTTGGATATGCGGTTGGTAGAAGAATGGGTAAGAAATAGAGCTAGGTAGATACCGAGCTCAAGTGTATGAGTTTGTACCCCCGCGAGTCAAGTGTTGTTTTGTAACGAGTAAACGAGTGTCAAAATGTATGTCAATAGTCGTATGACGATTTGGTGGTCAAATGGTGTATCAAAGTGTAGTTTATATGTTTATGGTCAACGTTAAAGGGGTGTTTGGCATAAGCTTGTTTATACCCATTTTGAGTAGTAAACGGGTCAAGTGTTATCGTAAGATGTTTGATGTGTTAAATGAATGATTTCGGAAATGTTTATAGAGTAGAAAAGGTGTCAAAGGGTATTTGTGGTGTGTTGAGTTTATGTAGGTGTTCCTGCTGATGTTCTGTGTCAAATGGGTAGATGCGGCGTATCTAGTATGGTAGATACGGCGTATCAGAAGTTTAATGCGGTGCGGCGTATCTAATATAGTAGATGCGGCGTATCAGAAGTTTAAGGTGATGCGGCGTATCACTTTAGGTGGATACGGCGCATGGTCTGATACGGCGTATCCCTCAAAGGGATGCGGCGTATCGTCAGTCAGAAGGATTGTCAGGTTGTGTTATAAAGTTTTATGTGAAATGTTTTGAAAGATGTTCGAGTATATGTTCTTGCAAATGTTTTAAAAGAATTAAATGTTATAGACTCTGATATTTAAATGAAGAATTTGTATAAGTCGGGTAAGGTCAAGCGTTTCCGCGTCAAAAGTCAAAGTTTTTGGTCAAAGCGGGCACGGGGCGTTACACCATTAATAACTTAAACCTTTCACTCTTTACTCATTTTGAAATATATGAAAAGCACAGGGTGGTTGGCATTCCATTATGATTTCATATTCAATCAATGGTCGTCTCCAAAGAGAGATTTATTGTGAGATATGATATGATTCATTGAGAGATTTGAGAAAAAACAATTTAAGAAAGATTTTGTACGTAAAAGGTTTAAGTTATTAATGGGTACGGGTATATTATAAACGGGTTCGGTTACGGGTACACTAAAACCAACACATACATACACCATTAATAACTTAAACCTTTCACTCTTTACTCATTTTGAAATATATGAAAAGCACAGGGTGGTTGGCATTCCATTATGATTTCATATTCAATCAATGGTCGTCTCCAAAGAGAGATTTATTGTGAGATATGATATGATTCATTGAGAGATTTGAGAAAAAACAATTTAAGAAAGATTTTGTACAGAGTAAAAGGTTTAAGTTATTAATGGTGTATGTATGTGTTGGTTTTAGTGTACCCGTAACCGAACCCGTTTATAATATACCCGTACCCGCCCCATATCCCACCGGATACCCGATTAATATTATCCATCGGTTTTTCGGGTTTCCCCGCGGGTATCAGTTATCCGTAGTTGAATATTATATGGACAAAACTCACGCAACCTTTCGACCCTGTTTCATCTTTTCTTAATAGAGTTTCTAGATCGACCCTGATAGCTGGATGGTCTTTAGGCAACTCACGCAACCTTTCGACCTCTGGAGCACGATTATGCATCTATAGCATAATACGAGTTATCTCACCTAGCAAATTGTTAATCAATTTGAGTTCTTTTTCTTGTTCATTGCGTAATCGGGTGAGGATAGCCTTTTGCACCTCTGCTGGTTAATTCGTTAGCCACAGTGTTTGTGTTAAAATTAGTGATACTTGCGAGAGAGTTTTATAAGAAGTTGTGTGAGAAAACGAAGTGTTGTGAAAGTGGCTTTGATAGTGGAAACTAGCCGTTGGAAGCTATTTTAAAAATCAGATTGAAAGTAAAAGTAACCGTACGAGTATTATTCATATTCAAATGTAAAGTAACAGTAGACATATTAATAACGAGCAGGATATTTAAAATTTAAAATTTCAAATTCAAATTAAACAAAGGGCGGGATATATTTAAAATTTATCAATTCAATTCAAATTCAATTCAATTTATAAATTGAAAATAAAAGAATCTTGGGCGGGATATATTTATATCCATTTCAAATTCAAACTCATTTTAAAAAACGTGTGGATTTCTAGCCTATAAATACCCATACTTCTCAAACACATCTCACACACAAACACATTCAGACTGCTATAGATATTCAAGATCCAAATTTATCATTCCCCAAACTGCAAATGTCTTTCAAAAAAGATTTCTCACAACAATTTCCAAGTCCACCTCGCCAAGATTTTTCGCAACAATTTCCAAGTCCACCACATGAAGAATTCCATACTCCACCTGAACATATCTTTCTGGTTTTCCAACCGGAAAACGAACCGGTGCACAATCCACTGGTTGTTGACCAAGACCCAAATCCGTTTGGTTTAACAGAGGAACAACTCAGACAAATGGACCAAGATATGCAAGTCTTCCTGGAAATGGAACAACTTGAAAGAGAAGAGGAAGCTGCTCGTTTGGAGCGGCAAGCCAGGGAGGATGAAGAACGTAGGAAGAACTGGGAAATGGGTTGGTTCTCACCTGATTCCTCTTCGACTGAAGATGGTTACCCAGACTCAGATGATACCTTCAATTAATTTGTATCGTAGTTTCATTGGTAGTTTCTTTTTAATTTCCTTATCGTATTTTGATTTTTGTAGTTTGGTTTTAATTTCCGTATCGTAGTTTAATGTAATTTCTATTTGACGTTTAATGTATTATTTCTATTTGATGTTTAATGTATTTCTATTTGATACTTTAGAAAACGTTACAATTTTTTCTTTGATGTTTCACCTTTAACTCAAAAAAAAACACCCGCAATCATAACTCACCCTTAATTAACTCACCTTTAACTCAACTATTTTCAAAATGAACCCTTAAACTATGATTAATACTTCATTTAACAACTAACACGAATTTTAAACACGATACAGAAATTATATAGGCACTGTAATAATAATACTCTGGTGGTGTTGTATATATATAGGCACCGTGAAATTTGAATTTGAAATTAAATTATCTCACTTGTAGGCACATTGAGTGTTTGTGTGACTAAATTCAATAATAATGAACCTGATCCCGAATCATTCCAAACATTCCCTCGGTTTCATTTTTTCGAGTCAAACCCTAATCAGATTTAATATCATTAATATAGAAAATATCAATTACCCTAATCAAAAAGTCAATTAGTCAATCCAACACCAAACACACTTCCAAATCAACTACACTAGTCAATCCAAACCAATCACAAACCAAATCCGACCAATATTATCCATCTGTTTACTTTTGGCGCATTTCGATGGTCCTTCTTCCCGCCTAAAGTATTGGGAACCGTTCGTATACCTCTCCAGCCTATTTATACCTATCGACATGGAAAATCATTCATAATCAACCGTTCATATACAACTCCTTTGATATTTTCATTAGATATTATATTTCAAATTTCAATGGCTGAATCCTCTTCAACTCCTTCTTCAAACAAAAACAAACGCCCAAGGGATGATTCTCCTCCTCCAATCCTTGAAAAATATAAAAAATTTGGCATATCCCAACATATTTGGGAGAAATGTAGTGAAGGCCAGTATGGTACTGAAAACGCATTGATAGAACTTTACAACAAGCGTATAAAGATGCTGGAAGAAAGGAACAAGAAAGATTTAGAGGTCATTGAGGAGCATCAGAAGAAAGTTGATGAGAGGAACAAAAAAATAGAAGAAGCAAGAGAGCAAATAGTTGGTGTTTACAAAAGTATTGAAGCTAGTTTACATATTTCTTAATGTATCTTTTGTTTATATATTTTGCCTATGTAAATGTAAACTTATTTTGGCTTGGTTTAATATATGACTTAACTTTTCCAATTCATACAAGTTTATGATATTTGAATGCAGTTATTATCACAAGTTTATGATATTTGAATGCAGTTATTATTATTGTACTGCTAGGCAAAAAATTGTACTGGTAGTGAAAACTTTGTACTGCTGGGTATCCGTTAGTACTGGTTGGGAGTGCAGGGTACATTTGTGTCACTTTTTACTTAAAGGGTATAAATCCCCAATTGCGGCACACAATCATATTCACGCACACATTACTCTCTCTCTTCTACACCCTAAACTAATTTTAATCGTCATATTGCAAAACCCCCAAATCAAATCATAATGTCGAACCTAACTTTTACCGAACCTCATAATAATGTTGCATTGTTAGAAAAATCCAATGAGTCTGTAGATTTTACTGAGATCATTGATTTCCTTAATGCAAGCTATATTAAGTTTGCATTAACAGTAAAACCTAATACATATACTTCCAACATTATCCAGTTTTGGTCATCTGCTAAGGTCAAAACTATTAATGGGGAAGCACAAATCGATGCCCTTGTAGATGGGCAGAGGATTATCATTACATAGGCGTCTATTCGAAGAGATCTTCTCCTAGATGATTCTAACGGAGCTGAGAATCTGCCAAATACTAAAATCTTTGAAAAACTTTCACTGATGGGCTATGAGAGAAAAATAGATGCTTTAAAGTTTCATAAAGGTAATTTTTCTCCTCAGTGGAAATTCTTAATTCATATTGTCTTAGTGTGTCTAAGTCCAAAGACCACTGCGTGGAATGAATTTAGCAGTAATTTAGCTTCTGCTATAATTTGTTTGGCTGAAAATACTCAAAGATTTAATTTTTCAAAATTAATTTTTGATAGTATGGTTAAGAACTTGGATAGTTATTCGGCTAAATATTGTCTATATCCAACGTTTTTGCAACTCTTTTTGGTCAACCAATTTAAAAATAAGAAAAGTCACAAAAATGTTTATTCCACTCCCTGCCTTACCAAAAAGGTTTTTGCTAATATGAGGAGGGTTGGAAAAGATTTTTCAGGGACAGTGACACCTTTGTTTCCAACAATGGTGGCACTAGCCCAGACCCAAATAGGTGAAGGTTCAGCAATCCCAGCTGGTACCCATCAGACACCTACACTTTTGGCTACATCATCTAAACAACAACAAAAGACCTATAAACGTAGGACTAACACCAAGAACACTGAGCTACCTCAGGCTAGTGGTTCTATACCAACTGTTGCAGATGAGGCTGTCACTGGGGGGAGAGTGACATGTTGGCAAGGGCTGCCACTACTATGTCTAGCTTAGCAGCAGCACAGGACAGTGGTAACATCATTAAGACCTGAACCAAGACAACTTCTAATGAGTCCAGTCCACATGGAACTGATTCAGGTGAAGGACCTAGTCACATGGAAACAATGGGGGGGTTCGGATGTTCATCCTAGGGATGAGACTGAACTTAACTTTTCTAGTAATCCACCTCTCGGGCTAAGTAACACAAACCAAAGTGGTGAGGATAGTATGCAACTTTTGAATGAATTGAAGGATACTTGTGCCAAGCTGTCTACAGAAATTGTTGATCTGTAAACAAAAGCTGCTTCCCAAGATGGAGTCATCAAAGCTCATGGTGGAGTCATCAAAGCTCAAGGTGGGGAGATAAAGGCTTTGAAGAGAAGGGTTAGGTATTTAGAAGGAGTCAAAGGATCAAGAATTCCCAAACACAAGGTTAAATCTTCTGAAGCTTCTAAGGATGCTCCCAAACAGGGGGAATGAAGGCAAAGTTTCAGGGGAGGCTAAAGAGGGTGAAATTATTGGTGAAGAGAGTGATCCAATGGAATTTGTAGATACTGATAACCAAGGGAATGAAGTGGTGATGGATAGGTGTTTCGGCAAGGTTACAATTGCTGATAGTGCTACTGATCAGGGTATTAGTGCTGATAGTGGTCCAGTTATTCCTGCTAGTGAGCCAGTTACAGATGGTAGTACAAAAGCTAGTACTGCTACACGAGAGGTTTTTGCAACTGTTGTTAGTGTACTTGTTGAGCTGAAGATAGCAAAACCAGTAACCAAAGGTGTTGTGATACAAGAGCCATAATCCTCTCCAAAAGCTAAACAATCAACTCCACAGGTACAAGGCAAAGGTAAAGAGATTCTTACTGAAGAGCCTGTGGAGAAACCATTATCAAAAGAAGAGCAAGATCAACTTGATGCTGAAGTTGCTAAGAAATATGCATAACAGTATGACGCAGAACATCAGATGATTTTGGAATGAAAGAGAATACAAGAAGAAAAAGATGCAGAGTTAATAGCTTCATGGGATGAGGAAAGGGCTCAGGTTGAAGCTGATTGTGAGCTTGCTAAGAAACTACATAAAGAAGAGCAAGATAAATACTAAGTAGATGAAAAAGCCAGGATGCTGAAAGAATTTTTTGATACAAAAAAGAAGTTTTATGCAGCACAAAGATATGCAGCTAAGAAGAACAAGTCACCCACTCCAAAACAAAGAAGAGATCTCATGTGCAGGTATTTGAAGAATGTGGCCAGTTGGAAACTAAAGGATTTGAAATTGTTGGATGATAAAAGAATTGAAGAATTATATGAAATTGCCAAGAGAAACAATGAATGCTTCTTGAATGCTGAGGTGGTGAAGGGCAGTGAAGAAAAGAAAGAAGAGAAAACAAGTTCAAAGAGAGCAGGTGAACAGTTGGAAAGAGAAAGCAGTAAAAAGAGAAAACAAGAACAAATTGAGCAAGTTGTTGCTAAAGAAAAAATACAAGCTCACACTGAACTTGCAGTTGACTCTGTAGGAGAAGCCATGGATGCACAACCTTTAAGCATCAAACAACCCATTGTTGATTATAAGTCTGGATCTCATGGGGAAACAGTTTATTACGATATTACGAGGCATGATGGTTCTTCTACAAGGTTTGTAAGCTTTCTTCACATGGTTCATAATTTTGATAGACGAGATATGATAGCTCTATGGAAATTACTCAAACAAAGATTTGGTAATAAGACACCAGAACAAGCTTATGATAGAGAAGTCTGGAATTACTTGAAGGTAATGCTTGAACCAAATCATGAGGATGAATGTTGGAGAAGACTAAAGCACAATACTATTAAAGAATGGAAAAATTTTCAACGATGTGGAGTACATGCTTTAACTGTAAATGAGTTGGTGATCTACTTGCTTGTAGAAAAGGATTACCCTTTAAAGTTTCACAAAGACATTCTACATCAGATGTTGCATGGGAAGAAAATACTCAAGCTTCAGCTTACTTATGATAACATGGCATATGAACTGCTCAGGAAGATGGGAGAGTATCTAGGACCCAAGGACAAGAAATAGAATTAAGACTGCTAGAGTTAGAGTTAAGACTACTAGAATGTATAGTTATTACTGCTAAATGTATAGTTTGACTTAAACATGTATAGTTATTACTGCTTATGAGATAAACATGTATAGTTATTATATATGTCTGATACTTCTTTTGGGTAAAGGGTTTCGTTAATACAAATAATGTCAAAATTGCTATTTATATCTTTCGATCTCCATACGTTTTGATAATCACAAAATGTAAAAACACGTTACATAAAAATATACGTAAACAAGTTATTAGTCGTGAAAAGTCAATTTCGACACAATATCACTTAAGGTGTGAACAAACAATATATCAAACTAGTTAAGTGATCAAAATTTACGAAACAGCATGCAAACGGCTTGAGCCACAGCACAGGGTTTTTTTTTTTTTTTTTTTTTTTTTTTTTTTTTTTTTTTTTTTGTAAATGTGAAATGCTGAAGTGATGCTGATTTGGCAAAACGGCATGCACAACGGCATGTCACGATACCCTTTGCTCTTATAGAGGAAGGAAGTGTTTGCAATAATAAAACTCTCAACCACTATAGTCCCTTTTGAGGAAATCATTCACTTCAATTCACACACTTTAATTTTTTACGTACAAAATCTTTCTTAAATTGTCTTTTCTCAAATCTCTCAATGAATCATATCATATCTCACAATAAATCTCTCTTTGGAGATGATCATTGATTGAATATGAAATCATAATGGAATGCCAACCACCATGTGCTTTTCATATATTTCAAAATGAGTAAAGAGTGAAAGGTTTTAGTTATTAATGGTGTATGTATGTGTTGGTTTGATATAGGCTGAAAAAGGTTGTATAGAGAGGGTGGAATAAGCTTTTGGTAGTGATAATAAAGACGAAACGTGCATAGTCACATTACATTTTCCAACTCTCATTATTAACTTCTTTTACCCATTTTAGTTTTATGCATAGTCACATTTTTGTATGGGTCATCTTATGTATTGGGCTTATAATAATAAAGGATTTATTATGAATAGAGCTAATCACTTCGCGATTAATCATGAGGTATGCAAATTACATATTTTAGTTACACGCATGGTTTAACTTGAATCAACCCCTAATTAACACATATCATCTTATAATAGATAGCTCCATATGGATTATTTAAGGACACTGTATTTATAATTCTACATGTTACATATTGGAGTTTCATTCATACTTGTGAGTTGTGACTTGTGAGTAGCTGATGAAGCGAAAAGTCGCTTTTAGGGGGCCATTTAAGCCCTAAATCGTATTTATTTTATCAAATATTGCCCTAAATCGTTCCTTTTGTCATTTTAGGTACTTTGGAGATGAAATCTGGAAAAGGAAGCATTTTGGACGTTTTTGGAGCATAAAAGTGAAGAAAACGACAAAGTCTCAAAAATCTGCTGGAAAGTACCTGTGACGGCGTCAAGCCCTAGTGTGACGCCGTCAGCCCTTGATAAGCCAGAGAAATTTTGGGAAGATTAAAGGGGGACGGCGTCAAGAAGGTCGTCAAGCCTTGATAAGCCAGAGAGGATTTTGGAGGATTAAAGGGGGACGGCGTCAAGAAGGCCATCAAGAAACCCTAACCGCGGCGAGGTGACGGCGTCAAGCTCTATAACGTGACGCCGTCAGATCTGTTTTCCTATATATATTTTCATAATTTTTAGTCATTAGTGTGCAACTTTGTGAGGAGAAACCCTAAGACGAATTTTCTGCCATTTTTAAGGGTTTTATACCCTTGGATCTCCCATGTTCAATTGAAGATAAGTAATCATTTAATCATTCAATATGTCTATGTGTTGTTTGATTATATCTTGTTCTTGTCTTTTGATTAACATGCTAGGCTAGATTTATCTTGTGTTTGCTTAGATCTAATGAAACCTAACTATTGATTATTAGTTGTTGGTGTGTTATTAATTGTATTGGATGATTGTTTATCGATGTTAGGCTTAAGAAAACTGGCTAACCTCCTATACGGTAACTTGCTTGAACGTCTTAAGAAACATGAACCAATGCGTACTAAGGTTTTTATGGTTGTATTTAATGCATGAGCGAATTCTAGTGATCCCATGTTAGGAGCTTCTTAGCCGGCTCGACATAGGAGTGAAGTAGGAGCTTGTAGAGTTGGGGAAGTACGTACGCCACCCCACGATTGGTATTAAGGAATACACCCGTCATCCACGCAATTAATACACACTAATCAACCGGTAAAAGATAGTTATAGAGTAAGGAAATCTAAGTAAACACATTTCTCCCCATATAAGTTCCACGACCTTTTCATTTTCAGTTATTTTATTTTATTTGCATTTGTAGTTATTTGGGTTAGTTGACTAGCAACTAATTCCGCCCACTCCTTCAAACCCGAGATTTTACTTGCTTTCAAAAAAAATATAAAAATACAAAAAGAATCTTCCCTCACCCTTAGACCTATTAGAGTAGTTTTTCAATCCTAACGACACTATTCCCCTAGAGAACGATCAATCCCCCGGTACTTGCCACTTCACTATACTACATCGGTCAGGTACACTGCCTGGTGGGGATTGCAAGCCTCTCGAGATCCCTCGAGAGGTAAAACCTGTTGTAAGGTCGCAAAACCACGCATCAAGTTTTTGGCGCCGCTGTCGGGGAATAGTTATTGTTTAGGTTGAATTTTTATTTTATTAGGTCTACTCACTAGATTCCTATCTAGTGAGATTTTTATTTTCTTTTTATTAGCTTTCTCGTAGTCTATCTTTTCTTTGTGCTTTTGTTCGTAAAGTTTTTCCATTGACTCTTCCGTTCACCATTATGGAGAACGTGAATCTACCAAATCCGCGACTAGTGTTTTACATGAAGAAATATAATTTTACTAATTTGGATAAATCAAGATGGTGGAATGAAGTAATGAGAACAGGATCTTACATAGATTTTAGTGTGTACCTTGAGAAAAGAGACCAAGTGCATAAAACTTTTGAGGAAATCACCTTAGGAGCCCCATCAAACCCTCAAAATACCTCATTAAGTGAAACCTATGCACCATATGAGCCTTCACCTAGGATAGTTTCTTATGAACCCGACCAAGATTGTGAGATGGTTAATGTTGAACTACCTAGGTGCATGCTTGGATTAGATTTCACCAAGACATATGATGAGTATGAGGAATCCTTTAGGCAAATGGAACATAGTGATCAAGTTATTGAGAATGATTCTTATGAATCGGACCAAGAATTTGAGATGAATAGAAAAGGATTTGAGATACCTAGGTGCATGTTGGGGATAGACTTCAACAAATCACATAATAAGCACATAGGTAATCAAGATAAGATGGAGGATAAAGTAGAAAATCCAAGTCCACCAAGTACTCCACAAAACCCACCATCATTCGAGGCACCCACACCGCCCGTGACTTACCCGGAAGAAGTAGAAGAGACTTTAGGAATCCCGATGGAGGTAGAACCTTTGAACCAAACACAACTAGAGGATATAGGTTTGAATGCTTATAATGATCACAACCTTACTCTTAGTTCTAGGGGATTTCCTATTTTTGATGAACCGGAGCCTCAACCAAAACCGTTACCTAATCTTCCATCTTTAGATGTGAATTTAGGAATTAAAAAAGGTCCCGATCCACCCATCAAACCATGTAGTCCGGGTAATGTTAAGATTAAGGTAGTAGACTCTAGGCCATGTGGAGTGGAAGCTAATATAGGAGTGAACCATGACCTTACATACTTACATCACCTATTCATGATTGATCACAAGAAACATTATGGGTTTAAACCGGGTTTATTAGGTCAAGATGGATTCCCAACTAGGAATCTCTCGAAGTTGATAGAAGATGATCCCTTTTTAGGAGAAAACTTTAACTCACCCATTGACCAAAGTGAACTAGGTAAGGTTATGATGAAAGGAGCACACCCCTTTGAGTATATAATTCATCCACCACTCTTTCCTCACGCGGCATACTTCCACCAAGATGGTGTGTATCGCTACTATCACCCTCAATTAATCCTAAGTGTAGGAAAAACCTCTCCTTTATCCATTAAATAAGGGTAGAGTCAGGCTCGTGACTCGAACAAAAACAAGCGCTTCTTGGGAGGCAACCCAAGCTTTATTTGCCTTGTGTGTTTATTTATTTGTTTGTTTGATTTTATTTGCTTCCGTATGTATGTTTAATTTTTATTATTATTGATTCATGTTCAAAACTAAATTGTGAAAATGCTTTATCTTGTTTTTAACTTCGTCTTAACTACATATAAAGGTATTTTGCAAAAGTTAAGTGTAAGGGAAATCCAAATCGGTTTATTAGAACAAATGAACATGAATCATAACAATATTAAATTAACATACATATTAGTAATTGTTTGAGTCAAATGCTTGTATCGAGTCATAATGATGTTTTGCAGGAATTCCAGGAAGTAAGGTATAGGTTTTTCCAGAAATTTTCCGGAAACTTAACATGAGAATTCTGTCAGATCATTTCTGACGGCGTCAGGCCTCACAACCTGACGGCGTCAGGTTTTAATTTTCTGAAATTTTTGAAAGTTTTGTTTTCATAAAAAGTTTTTATTAAATCTCTAACTTATAAACTCCAGGAATCTGCAAAATTATCATTCCACAAGCATTATATCCTTATACAGATTTATCTCGCCGATGTTATGCAGGTTTTCGTGTTTGTTTTCTCAGGTTTAACAGGTTATTTTGGACAAGGATATGTATGTGGAATCAAGCTTTTGGCGATGCGTTAGTCTTGAAGCTTCCACATTACCTTGGAAGAAGATCTAACCATGTTACCCCTTTATCCACCGAGCGAATCAGGGGAGTATTTGATTTCATTCTTTTACCTTATTACTTTTACATCTTGTTATTTGAACATTGGGGACAATGTTCATCTTAAGTGTAAGGGGGGGTAAAGTACGATACTTTAGAGAATGCTATTACGCTTGATTTTTCGTTTGTTTGATGGTAGATGTGTAATAAAACTGAGAGAAATACCTGTTAGGGCAATTTTAGTGCCAAATTTAAATTTTTTTACAACATATAGGAGTGAAACTTTGATCTTAATGAGCGTCTCATGGATAGGAGTTGTATGACTAGCACAAAAACCGTACCACTAAAAAATTTTCCACCCCCAAATATGTGAGGTTCGCCCCTAGAATTGGTAGGAAAAGCATTTATGCTATGATGTGTGTACCGGTAGCACTTAGATTCTAGAACTTGCGTTAGGACCATTCCGAGGCCACAAGTGAGACTACATTCGTGTAGTTAGATTTACTACATGATAAGAGGCATTAGGATTAACCCATTGTTTTACACTTGTGTTTTTTTATTATAATTACATTGGCTACATTGGTCAAGTAATTCTCTCACACCCTTTGCGTTGTACTCATTTTTAGTACACGATACCCCTAGTACACCCCTCAGAGCCTATCTTTTCGTTTCTAACTTTTAAGCATTTTACTTAAAGGAAGAATTTGTTTACACCCCACTTAAATGTACACCCAAATCGCCTTAGCCTACCTTGTATGCACTCATTTTTACTGCATTATTGTGACAACATTTGTTTAAACCCCAAGTTAATTATCTAATTGATTACATGGTTGCTAAGTCGAGTCATATCCTTGTACATATTGTTTTGGGACGATTGGAACTCATGGGTAAAGTACTAGTGTAATGGAGTGATGGGGAAGAACAACATTATTACCCCCATATGTGCTAAATATTTTAAAAGTACTCCAAGTTTTTCGATTATCTTAATTCGAGTCGATAGAATAGTAATTGTAAAGTTATGTAAAAGTTCTAGTGTAAGGGGAATGCAACGCCCCTATGATGTATTATTTTGGATGGTAGGGCAAGAGTGTATGAAAAAAAAATTGAAAAAATCAAGAAAAATACAAAAAAATGAGAAAAAGAAAAGTAAAAAAAAAACATACGGACTGCCATCCCGTTTCATTTTATGTTTATTTTATGTTTTTGTTATTTTGTTTTTAGCTTAAGTCGAGTCTAGTCTTGGCTTAGCAACGCCATATTGTACATGTAATTAATCGAGATCTTTAACTCGCCACCAGTAAAATATCCCTTATCCAACAAAACCGTGTTTATCATATCCCTACACCTAACATTATAACCCGTTTAAAAGCCCTCTTTGATAGTTTATCTTTGGTGCTTATGCCTAGTTGAGGAGGTTTTTGATCCTTTCCCAAGCCTATGGTAACCTATTTGCTATGACAGGTAGTGAGAGATATTATTCATTTTTTATTTATGAGATATACTTTTATGACACCTGAGAGATGTGAGTATCTAAACACTACTTGTGAGGTGCTAGTCTGTAATCTCCGTGCTTATTATGATTAAAGTGGAACGACTATTTGTTGTAATTACTTTTATATTAGCGTTAAATGACCCCTAACTTGTATTTTGATTAGAATAAAAGCGCATTTGCTTGAGGACAAGCAAATCTCAAGTGTAAGGGTATTTGATGAAGCGAAAAGTGTACCGCTTTTAGGGGGTCATTTAAGCCCTAAATCGTATTTATTTGATCAAATATTGCCCTAAATCGTTCCTTTTGTCATTTTAGGTACTTTGGAGATGAAATCTGGAAAAGGAAGCATTTTGGACGTTTTTGGAGCATAAAAGTGAAGAAAACGACAAAGTCTCAAAAATTTGATGGAAAGTACCTGTGACGGCGTCAAGCCCTAGTGTGACGCCGTCAGCCCTTGATAAGCCAGAGAAATTTTGGGAAGATTAAAGGGGGATGGCGTCAAGAAGGTCGTCAAGCCTTGATAAGCCAGAGAGGATTTTGGATGATTAAAGGGGGACGGCGTCAATAAGGCCATCAAGAAACCCTAAACGCGGCGAGGTGACGGCGTCAAGCTCTATAACGTGACGCCGTCAGATCTGTTTTCCTATATATACTTTCATAATTTTTAGTCATTAGTGTGCAACTTTGTGAGGAGAAACCCTAAGACGAATTTTCTGCCATTTTTAAGGGTTTTATACCCTTGGATCTCCCATGTTTAATTGAAGATAAGTAATCAATTAATCATTCAATATGTCTATGTGTTGTTTGATTATATCTTGTTCTTGTCTTTTAATTAACATGTTAGGCTAGATTTATCTTGTGTTTGCTTAGATCTAATGAAACCTAACTATTGATTATTGGTTATTATTGTGTTATTAATTGTATTGGATGATTGTTTATCGATGTTAGGCTTAAGAAAACTGGCTAACCTCCTATACGGTAACTTGCTTGAACATCCTAAGAAACTTGAACCAATGCGTACTAAGGTTTTTATGGTTGTATTTAATGCATGAGCGAATTCTAGTGATCCCATGTTAGGAGCTTCTTAGCCGGCTCGACATAGGAGTGAAGTAGGAGCTTATAGAGTTGGGGAAGTACGTACGCCACCCCACGATTGGTATTAAGGAATACACCCGTCATCCACGCAATTAATACACACTAATCAACCGGTAAAAGATAGTTAGGGAGTAAGGAAATCTAAGTAAACACATTTCTCCCCATATAAGTTCCACGACCTTTTCATTTTCAGTTATTTTATTTTATTTGCATTTGTAGTTATTTGGGTTAGTTGACTAGCAACTAATTCCGCCCACTCCTTCAAACCCGAGATTTTACTTGCTTTCAAAAAAAATATAAAAATACAAAAAGAATCTTCCCTCACCCTTAGATCTATTAGAGTAGTTTTTCAATCCTAACGACACTATTCCCCTAGAGAACGATCAATCCCCCGGTACTTGCCACTTCACTATACTACATCGGTCAGGTACACTGCCTGGTGGGGATTGCAAGCCTCTCGAGATCCCTCGAGAGGTAAAACCTGTTGTAAGGTCGCAAAATCACGCATCAGTAGCTACCCCTTATATACATTGGTCATGATCCTACAAAAAAGTGGTAAAATATATATAAAGCATAAAATTCTCTAAAACTTCAACACAAACTGTTGACACGTGTACCTTCTTATTGTAATCCAAAACTGAAACTACAAGAGTCTATTATATTGAATTATTTACTTTGGTGCATATTCGTTATGGTGATAGTATTTTGGATTTAACACCACACATAATAATGATCAATGATACATCTTCAACAGATATCCCAGTCCCAGCCTATGTTAAGTATATACACCAAGGTGTATAAGGAAGCAAAATTTTGTTCCTATGACCAATGTGGCACTACCAAGAGTTGTCTTTTAGATAACTTAATCTAAAAATGGAGTTTGTAAATAAATTGTAGGAAGTTACAAGATGATTCTCAGTCGATATTGAGGAATATTGCACTATTGATGCTCAGTCGATATTGAGGAATAGTGTCTTCTTGCTCATTGCAGTATTGCATTATTGATGCTCAGTCGATATTGAAGAATAGTGTCGTTCAATACTATAGTATGACATTGAAATGAAGTTTAATTAAATGGCAATAGGATGAGACTGAAATGAAGTTTAGAAAGGAATTAATCTCTCAGATTACTACATCCCAAAACTATACTAGTCCACATTACTAATAGAGTTTGTTACTTCCAATATATAATAATCCTTCAGTTGTTAAAACGGATAGTTACTACCCTAACTTGTGTTTATCATTAAATCTAGTAAGTTTTCTAAGACAATTGCTATCTTAAATGCATTAAGGTAAAAAAAAGTATAATCAACATGCTACTAATCAAAATATACTTTACAAGTTTATATGTACTCATTCATATAAACCCAACCATATTGACTATAGTTGTGCTTTTTGGTTTGTTTGGATTACATATATTGGACACATAGGAATATAGGATGATAATGTAATGTCTACAGTTGGTTTCTTAGAAAGTACGCACCGAAGATACATTGAATTCTTAGTTAACCCTTTTGCTCGATATGTCTAGTTAAGAGCGTGATGTTTCGTCACAGTCCTACAATTAATGGCAGGAGTTACATTTGAGTGCATTTATGCCTTGCAATTGCAATATAGTCAAATTTATTGTGAAACAAGGTGCTCCTAAGTTAAGGGGTCTTGAAGGGTAGTTGTCCCTCAATTGGGAATCCATAGTCGCAATAAAAGTGTAACATGCCGACACGTATCTAGCAAATAAATATGTCACATTTCAAAGGTACCTGTCCCCAAGAAGGGAACAACACCCCACAAGTAATACTCTTTATAATCACACTATGGACCATGCACTATATATCTCTACGAATATCTCTTTTTTATATTGCTTGATTCTTTGTCTCAATATAAATGCAATAGTTTTTACTTTCTAGTCTAAATTCACATATTTTTTTACAGTTACTCCTCCGTGCATTGTCGATACGTACCCCATGTTCGAGCTTACATTTTAATCTTTTTGCAGGTTAAGTTTTATCTAATGCTCTCACAATTTCTATGAATATTGAGTAAAAGTCGTGTGCCCATGTGCTATTAAATGTGGATAAAATTGAAATCGACATGACATGATAAATCGTAACAACCATATATTAATGGAAGATTTAGTTTGTACGAAAACGCTCTAGTAAGTTTGATGATATCTAAAGGGAAAAAAGACCAAAAGATTTAACGAAGATGACAAAGGTAAGAAGAGATAGGTTGAATAGACAAGGTAGTGAAGACACGACATTATCATCCTATGTAAAATTTATGTAACGTAAGACTCCAAAATAACCCAAACTGACAAAACATCACATGTCTTATACCACAAGTCCGCAACCCTACACTATGCAAATTGAGATAGGTCTTTTGGTTATCATACTTGCTCCTTTATATACCAGCTGGGTAGTTGCATACTTCATTTCATCAACTCTATCCTCATAACTCACCTGCATTTACCCTAGCTAAAAACACACACACACACACACACATCAACTCTTGGCGCTTGTTTTTCCCGCTCATAACCTTCATACCAAACGAGCAAAATTCACAAAGTTGTAAGACATGACAACTCATTCATTTACTTGATTGTAGTGGGTGAGATAGCCCTAACTACCAACATATCAAATTATCAATGCTTACTACATATCTTGGTGTATATATATATATTTATTACTAACCTTCCCCCATTTAACTCCCGCAACAACTTTTCACCGGTATACACTTTACTTCGCTGTTTTGTTTTCTTATAAGCAGTGAATCAGTGATTTCAAAAAGGTGCCCTTATACCTTCATTCAACCCTTCCTTACAATAATTTATACCCATTAGTTCTTTCTCCAGTAGTTAAAGTTATCAAACATCATAGATCTTCATTTCATCTCATTCATAAGTTGAACGAGTATCTTCTCCATCTCCAAAGCCGTTCTTAGTAAACTTTTAAGGTGAGTTATTTTTTTATTTTTTATTTTTTTTGCTATTGACCTTTAAACTTTTGTTTTTGTTTGTAAATGCCTGCCTTCTTATGACATAGATCTGCCCCTACTGCTAGCATGTTGATCAAAGTTGGAATAGTTGGTTTTGTGGTCCATTTAGTCTGACGTTTTCTTAGAGATGATGATGTTACATGTTTTCGACCAAGATTCCTCTGTTTAAATGGCAACGACGCATTGCATTCATCCGGTGGCTGATCCGGTAATCCATAACAGGGTATGCACGATTTTAAATTGAAATATTTATAAATTCAGTTTTCGGGTTATATTATTGGGTCGGATTTTCGTTAATTTGCTTTGACAAAGTTGTTTTTCGGATCCGAGTTATTATAGTTAATTTGTTTTTCAGATCCAAGTTATTTTTGGTTTAGATGTGGTAATGGTCAAACACATTTTTTCTATTAGTTGTGGTTTATTTTATATATGATAGTCCTGGTTTTTTTTTGTGATTTTTATGTTTTGATAGTTTATAGTGTGCGATTAGATTGAATGTTTGTTTATCTGTGTTTGTTTTAGTTGTATTCAGCTTTAATTGGTTTGATATTAGCCTTTGTTGAATGGTCATGTTCTTTGTTGCCTTTTTTTTTGTTTTAATACGGCATTGAGTGTGTTTTGTTAGTCGTATGTTTGATGAGGCCCAAGTGGTCTTTGTATGGGTTAAAGCCCAAGTAGTTTTTGATAGGGTTTGTGTACTATAAATATTGGTTTTGGTATTCATTAATAGCAACGTAACATTATATTAACTTCATGGTATTCATTAATAGAAACATAACTATTGGACCGAAGCCCTCAACATGGCCATTTATCTACTAAATATTTTACCATCCCGTGTCATTAACAACGAAGTCCCTTTTACCCGCCTTACTGGCACTACACCAAATTATAGCGTTTTACGTGTTTTTGGGTGCCTATGTTACCCTCATCTTGATGCCGCACACAAACTTGGAGCCCGTGCTACACCTTCCATATTTTTGGGCCATGCTACTAATCATCGTGGCTATCGTTGTCTAGACCTCAACACCAATAAGATAATCATTTCTCATCATGTTACTTTTAACGAAACAGTATTTCCATTTGGTTCCATAGCACCCACCGTTAGTCCCTCGTATGATTTTTTGGAGGACAACTCAAATCTTATTTCCAATATAATCAAACAGTCACCTACATCTCCTACAACTGCACCTCAAGCCCAACCTAACCACACTGCTGAGGCTCATTCTCCAACCGAACCTCAAACTCCAACATCTCCACCTCACACACATGTCACTAGTCCAACTAATCAAATTCCCACCCCCGTTTCCGTTTCCCCAAATCCACCATCTCCACCTGTTGAACCCAACCCACTTGTTAACCCAAACCCGGTTTCGATTCATCCTATGGTCACACGCTTTCGTGTCGGGTCTAATCGTCCTACTCAACGTTTTACTTACCATGTGTCTTCGGTCTCTCCGTTACCCAGGTCCTATAATGATGCGTTTAATGATTCTAAATGGCAAAATGCTATGTGTGATGAATATGATGCTCTTATTCAAAACAAAACTTGGATTCTTGTGCCTCGACCAGCGAATACCAATATAGTTCGATGTAAGTGGTTGTTTCGCCATAAGTATTTGGCAGATGGTACCCTTAATCGTTACAAGGCTCGTCTTGTGGCAAATGGTAGTACATAGATAAAGGGTGTTGATGTTGATGAGACTTTTAGCCCGCTTGTTAAACCTGGCACTATTTGGACGGTTCTTAGTTTGGCTACTTCTAGACATTGGTTGGTTCATCAGCTTGATGTCAAAAATGCTTTTTTGCTTGGTGACTTAGATGAGACTGTTTGCATGCATCAGCCTCCTGGTTTTCAAGATCCTGAGCATCCTGATTATGTTTATTTATTACATAGATCACTTTATGGACTCAAGTAGGCACCTAGGGCTTGGTTTCAGCATTTTGCTACTTTTATGCTTCGGGTTGCATTTGCTCATAGTCGTTGTGACTCCTCTCTATTTATTTATAGACAGGGGACCGATACTGCTTATTTATTACTTTATGTTGATGATATTGTTCTCACAGCTTCCTCTGAGAGTCTATTACAGTGGGTCATTGCTTCACTGCACAAGGAGTTTTCTATGAAAGATTTGGGTTCTCTTAATTATTTTTTGGGCATTTCGGTTTCACGTGACTCTTCAGGGATGTTTTTGTCTCAGCGAAAGTATGCTGAGGAGATCCTAAAGTGGACTCATATGGTAGGTTGTAACCCCAGTCACACTTCAGTTGATACTAAGTCCAAATTAGGAGATGATAGGGAACCGGTTTCTAATCCGACATTATATAGGAGTCTTGCGGGTTCATTGCGGTATCTTACATTCACTCGCCTTGATATTTCTTATGTTGTTCAACAGGTGTGTTTCCCTATGCATGATCCTAGAGAGCCTCATTTTTCGGCCCTGAAGCGGGTTCTGAGGTATGTTCGGGGTACTTTGGACTATGGATTATAGTTGTTTTCATCTTCTACTACATCCTTGGTTGCTTAATCAGATGCGGATTGGGCGGGTTGCCCCACTACTCGGTGCTCCACTTCTGGTTATTGTGTTTTTCTTGGCAACAACTTGCTCTCGTGGTCCTCAAAGCGTCAATCAACGCTTTCTCGTTCTAGTTCCGAGGCCGAGTATCGCGGTGTTGCTAATACGGTTGCTGAGACATGTTGGTTACGGAATTTATTACGCGAGCTGCATACTCCTTTGGCCTCTGCTACGCTTGTCTATTGTGACAATGTCAGTGCCGTCTATTTGTCTTCTAATCCGATTCAGCATCAACGTACGAAGCACATAGAGATTGATATTCACTTTGTTCGGGATTTGGTTGCTGCGGGTCAAGTTCGAGTTCTTCATGTTCCCTCACGTTATCAGTACGCGGATATTGTCACTAAGGGCTTACCTTCCGCTTTATTTGAAGAATTTCGTACTAGTTTGAGTGTCCGGTGTCTTCCCGCTAAAACTGTGGGGGAGTGTTAGTCGTATGTTTGATGAGGCCCAAGTGGTCTTTGTATGGGTTAAAGCCCAAGTGGTCTTTGATAGGGTTTGTGTACTATAAATATTGGTTTTGGTATTCATTAATAGCAACATAACATTATATTAACCTTCATGTTTCGCATCTGTTTCTATCTTCGTAATTGAACCTTAAGTGCGTTTTGATGTCCATAATGTTTTAAACTTACAGCCAAATAATATTGTGAGATAAATGTGATTAGTTTGACTGTTTTTCGGATGTACTTTACTTAGATACATATCTCATATATAGGAGATAGATTCGGTTAAGGTTCTACTAGAATGCCACAAAAGTTTTATATTGGCTATCTTAAGTAGTTGTTGTATATCTGACATACCATCTGATGGTACAGTATATAGGAAGTTTGATGAGCACACTTGGTGGATGCAAACATTTTGTTTGTGAAATATTCTCTTTTATGTACTCTGTTTATGCAAATATTCACTGAGGAAATATATATATATATATATATATATATATATATGTAATATATATATATATATATATATATATATATATATATATATATTCACTGAGGATATATATATATATATATAAAATAAAAAAGTTTATGTAACTTACACAAATCATCCCTGTGGTTTTATATGGTTAAAATGACTATTTTGCCATTCACTTAACGACCAAAGATAACGTCCGTCCGGTCAAAGGACGGGTCAACTCAATTAGGACAACCACAAGAACGAATTGTGTAATTTTTTAGAGTTAAGGACAAAACTTGCAATTTTGGCCCAACCATAAGGACAATTTATGTAATTAACTATTTTATTTATTTATGTGAAACGCGATTTTCTTATATGATAACCCTTGGTAATTTTGTTTTTTGTTTAGTCTCTCTATGCTTATTTTGAAGAAAACGAGTATTACACCCGAACCCCGGAAAGGTAACGTATTATGCCATATAGTATGAGAAATATTTATATATAAACCTTAGTGCACGTAATCAATGGGTAATAAGTGTTAAGGGTTTAAATTAGTAAAATGAGACTTGGAGGGACCATCTTTGCCAAGTAACCAAACTAATAACTACACATGATTTAATACCCACTCTTAGAAAAATCTGGAAAGTTTGAGGGAGCTCCATAAGTGTCGACATATAGGGAGAAAAAGGAGGGAAGGATTGAATCATCATCCTAGCTTGATTTGGCTATCAAGAAGTGATCAAGGGGCTTTAGGGACTACTAGAAAAAAAGGCCTTTAATGACGCGCATTGCGTGTCATAAAAGGGGTCAGATGACGCGCTTTTTGGTGTCATTGATCGACCCGTCATAAAGCTTTATGACACGCATTTCGCGCGTCATAATTTTATGACACGCTTTTATGACACTATTTTATGACCCATTTTTTGCGTGTCATGGTTCAAATTTAAAAAAAAAAAAAAAAAATTTATAAAATTAATAATATCCCCACATTAAATAACAGATAATCTCATAATACAAATAAATACACAAATAGCAAAAAAGCGCATTTCATATATATCAAAACAATGCGTTTCATACAACTACAGATAATCTCATAATACAAATAAATTCACAAATGCTGATCAATTAGTTATTCTAGTTAAATCAATGCTGACTCAGCAGGTACCATAAATCCGCATACTCCAAGTAGTGCAGCTGCACATATTGAGCGAAGCAGACTTGATTTCCCGCCACCATTTGGTCCGGTCAACAGAAACATTGATTTCATATTAACTGTGTTCAAAACCGCACTGCCTTCAGCTGCATCAAACCAATACGGTGATAGACCAACAATCTTCATCTCACGACGTCTGATTATTTGTTCAGTTTCCTGCATACAATTTCAGTATGAACATGCATGTGCCCGAAAACTAACCAATAATTAAATAGATGGTGGATTGAAATTTACCTCACAAGTATGGGACTGAACAAGAGTTGGAAACACCCATTTTCTTCTCCTGCCTTCACTGTTTAATCAATATGTAATATTTAGTTAAAACAATTTAAGAAGCTTAAAGTCACACGATTTGATACAAACGTCAACTTTTAGATTCAACCAAGCACGCAATAACAATAACGGCGACCTCAAATCCTAATCAGTTTAATCAAACAACAATGTAAATATAACTACGCATATAGAATATCATAAAAAATAAAAAATACCATCTTGTGTCAGCATTCAGCAAAGGATAATCCGCAGCACTCAAAGTAACAAACCAATCCCAATCACCCCCAACTTTCAAAAAAATCGCCGCAGCCCTCAAACTCGCAGCCACATTACTCGCACCCATATACGTCATCGCATCCGGTTTCCCAATGACATCCACGTTCTCAAACGCCCTAAACACACCAACCGACCTAACCAACCCACTCAATCTCAACCGCTCATCCTCACTACCCTCAGTCCCAATATGCAACAAATACCTATTCCTAGGATGATAAACTGCCAACAACAACCGCTCATCCTCACTACCCTCAGTCCCAATATATACTATTTCAGCAACACTTTAATAGTCATCTTTCAGAACTTATGACAAAAGATAACATAACTATGAAACTATGCTCGGATGCCACATATCAAGTTATACTACTTAAAATCCAAATCATTAAAAAATCCGCAGAGTTTACTGTTAATTCGCCAGATACTAAGATACTACAAATGATATTAATTATAAGCAGCAAAACAGGGTACCTGTTCTACAGTTGCAGCCACATCCTTAGTATCAGTTGTGGTCATTGTTTGAATTCTTATGGGGTGATCGCTACCAAGAGCTACATCTCCAACCATTACTGTGCGGGTTTTCCTCCTGATGGTTTTATATGTGGATTCACAATACTTCTGTACAGGAACTATTAACAAAAAAGAAACTCCGTCAGATACTTGACACGGATATATACTAGCGCTTACATAGCATGAACATGAAATCTACTAAACGCGTAAGTAACTGAAGATTAAGTTTAATGAGATTGTAACAGAAAGCGTATACCTAACAGAGGACTTCCTTCAGAAGCAGGCCGAAGTTCTGCGATATCTGAACCAGGGTTAGAATTCTTAATCACGGATATTTGGTTCTATGAAACTTAACCCTCTTCACGTCCGAAACTTTGATAAAATCTGAAGTTTTCACAAACCCCAATCCGTTATCCATACTCTTCAAACCCATAAAGGAAGCTGGAGCAGCTCCGGTCGCCATTATCATAAACAAAATTCACAACCTCTACAATCCTGCAACATAATATCACCAAAATCATCAAGTCTTGCGTATTAAACTAATTGCCACCTACATTAAATTTATCGAGTCAAAGCAACACATGACTTTCAAGATCAAACATATAAAATTTCAACTTTGAAACTAACCAAATTAATTTCTTAACTTTCTAGAAAAGTCTTTGATATCTATGCAATCAAAATTACTATTAACTTTCAAGATCATACAAATACCTATTCCTAGGATGATAAACTGCCAACAACAACCTAAACACCCTGTCAACATCACCACGGCTACCCGAAATGTAATATACATTTACCTCGTCGAGACCAAGTGGTCTCAGCTGTGAACCCGTGCCGTGAGTGAACAAACCAAACGGACTGAAAGGATTACAATAATAAATCACACACAACCAAATCCATCCTAGATGGGATCGAGACCCACAAAGGGCAGTGGGATTTGGGGGCGCGTGAACCACAGATCCGCCTTCAAAGTGATGAAACAAGGGTGGGTTTGGTGGTATTTTGTTGGTGAGGTTGGCGATGTGGTGGTTGGTGGTGTCTCTTGGGGAGCGGCGGCTGCAAAAGAGGAGGAGGGAGGGAGATATATTTTAGGGTTATAGTACAGTGAAGAGGGAGAGAAAAAATGAGAGGAGTGTTGTGTGTGTGTGTGTGTGTTATATTGAACGGTTATGACAGGAATTTTAAGACACTAAAAATTGCGTGTCATCTAGCTTCAGATTTTATAAGTTATGACAGTTTTTTTTTACCCTCATTTTTGCTTGTCATTATTGATGCGTGTGTCATAAATTAGGTGTCATTAAAGGCTATTTTTCTAGTAGTGAGGGATACCTTAATTACAATCTCTTCATCAAGTAAGTGTTTCCCCCAAATTGTGAAATTAGGGTTCATGTCATGAGATTTAGTATAGTGGGAAAAAGATTGTGAATTAATGATCTCCCTAGCTAATTAATCACTAATTGAAGTTAATCTTGTGATAGGAAGCATATGTAGAGCCTATATCAAGTCCAAGTAGGGAGCTAGTAGAAATTAAGGTAAGTATATAGGTATAACTTGTTTAACGTTATTATGCTAATGTTATGATGTGTTAAGGTATCTTGTTGTGGAGCTTGTTAATGAATGTTAGCTTGAATCCAATGCTAGTTATGAAAATTTTATGTATTGCTTACTTGATCAAGGTAAGTGATAATGTTATATTATGCTCCATGTTAATGTTATGATTGGTGTTAATCACTAATCTCATGAATATAATGATGGTTATGCTTATATACTTACTAAGTGTTTCGCTTACGGTTGTAGTTAATGATAATTTGGTAGGTTCAAGTGGAGGAAGCAAGGGTAAGGACCTAGCATAGCATTTTAGTCTTGGAAGGAAGAAGTAGAGTAGTGGTAGAAGGTAAACTAGAAGACCGTAATCTTTTGGACCAAGCGTGTTTGAAGTTGGAAGCCCCCGAAGTGTCTTTTTGTGTCTTAGTATATTTCAATCCATATGGTCACTTTGTTATTTAACGGTCTTGTGTCATACATGGTCCTTCTTCATGTTTAGGTCATGGGTCAAGTATGTGTAAATGTCATGAGGTCCTACGGTTTATGATTATGGTGATAGTTTGAAGATGTTTGGCAACTAGCCAATCTCACCCATTTTGGAATGCTAGGGGTCAAGACTTTGTACCAACACTCTTTCAATATTCTAGAAATGTTAAATTATGTATGTGTTCAAATGGATATGTAGTTGTTATGTGCTTTGGGTAAAAAGTGTCTAGTGGAAATGGGTTTAAAGGGGGGTGTTTGGCATAAGTGGGTTTTTACCCATTTTGGGATGTGAACCGGTCATGGGTGCATGGGACAATTTTAGTATGTTAAATTATGTTTGTTGGTTAAGTATGGTGGGTAAATGAAGTGGTTTAAGTGGTTTGGGGTGTAAATGGGTCAAATGGGTTTTAATGCATAACCCGTCAATTTTGAAAGTACTATTCCGGGTGGTCAAACGGTAAATGTTTTTGTATGAAAATGAGCCCAATAGTATACTACACAAATCTGAAAAGTTTGGTTAATTATTGAGTTCGGGAAGTTGGACTTTCAAGACAGGATTTTGAAACGCAGTCGGGTGGACAAAAACATCCATCCGATCGGTTGGATGTCCATCTGATCGGATGGATGCCATTTGGCAGTTTTACGGCAAACTTTGAAAATTCATATCTTTTGAACCGTAAGTCGTTACGGGTCGCGCCACCCATCGTTTTGAAGGAAATTGAGTTTAGTTTCATTTAAAAATAGTCTCAAGTCCTGAAGGTTTTTATATTTTTGTCAATAGTCAAAAGAGTAACAAGAGGTACACTAAAGTTGAGTCATTTTCACGTAAAAAGTTTTAATTTTTGGTCTATATGGTCACGGGGTGTAATAACTTGGTATCAGAGCTTTTGTCTAAGAGATTTAGGATTTCATTTTAGGATTTCCTAGACTTAGGCCTTGTGTAGATGCGTTTAGGACTAGTTTTTGTTAATTGTGTATTGTTTGGATGGTTTTAAGGACACGTATGTTAAATATTTTTATGACTACGCCTGGTCACCGTAGTGATAAAAATATGGTACATATGGGAAATTGAAATCATTTAGACCATACACGGGTGACAAGCTAGGGTGTTTAGTATAAGGATAGATATGTCATTCATGCATCGGCTATGTATATGATTGTACTTGATATTGTGACTGATTATTTTCAGTAAGAAGAAATGGATACCCCTCACCCGAAAGAAGTTGCAAAAGCCATGGTTTCCAAACATGCCGAATCTTCGGCAAGCGATGCGGGTGACAACAACAAAGACAAGGAAAGTTCTTCCTCTTCTAGCTCTGGAAGCCTTAACTTTAGAGGTTTCACAGAATAGGAAATAAAAACTCTAGACTCAATGATGGCAAAAAGGGTAGGTAAGGCTATTAAGCAAGCAATGCCCTACTCTGTCAATCAGACAACGCAAAATCTTCGGGGACTAATGAAAGAAGAATTTAAAGAATTTAAGAAAGAATGCGGACTAGCGAAAGAACCCAAGAGTGACAAGGCTACTTACCTTGACTTCACGGCTTGTGATGTACCACGGTTTACCGGTGTTCTCGACCCGATTGTTAGTAACAGCTGGATTACGGCTGTGGAGGGTGCTTTCCGTACTAGTGGATGCGAGGAAAGGAAGATGGTTATCTATGCTACTAACTTTCTTCGCGATAGCGCTAAAACTTGGTGGGAAGGGAAGGTGTGTGAAAGGGTGAACCTTGGGCCGAAGCATGTACTTGAAAGGAATTTAAGGAGTTGTTTAGTGCCGAATATGCTCCGGTTGAAGACATTAACAAAATCCGGGAGAAATTCCAATCTCTCACTCAAACCAATGAGACAGTGAATGAGTTGTGGAGAAAGTTCAACGATATGGTTCCGTATTGTCCCGAATACCATGGTAATGAGAAGCTTAAAGTTGACAAATTTCAAAGGATGCTTAAAGATGATATTCGTGATGTAATCTCACCTTTTAAACGTACCACCTTGGAAGACCTTTTGAGTAGAGCTCGTGTGAGAGAAGCAGACATACTAAGGAGAAAGGAGAAAGAGGCTAAGGAACCAAAGAGGAAGCAAGAGTTTGTAGATCGACATTGGAAGAAAACTAAATTTGATCATGGCAAGAAAGGCGTGGGAACCAAGACTAAGGTGGCATGTACGAAGTGTAACAAGTTTCATCTTGGAGAATGTAGGCGTAATACGCCGGGTTGCTACAAGTGCGGAGCTCTGGACCATCAAAGTAAAGATTGCACCAAACCAATGATAGTATGCTACGGGTGTAATGAAATAGGGCATAGATTGAAGGATTGCCCAAACTCAAAGGCAATTGAAGCAAAGCCATTGAGAACCGTCAAAGATGAAAAAGTAGAAGTTCCAAAACCAAAAGCTCGAGTTTATCAAATGAGTGCCGAAGAAGCCAAATCGGGGACTGATGTTATCATAGGTATTCATCTTGTTAATTCCGTACCTGCTCGAGTTTTGTATGATTCGGGTGCTAGTGTGTCCTTCGTATCTTATAATTTTAGCAAGCAACTATCCTCCCCACTAGTTAAACTTCTGATACCCCTCGAAGTCGAAATAGCCGATAGTAAAGTTGTTGTTGTATCCAATGTATATCGAGACGTAGAGATAGAGATTGATGATAACGCCTTTAGGATTGACTTAATTCCTATAATGCTCGGGGAGTTTGATATTGATATTGGCATGGATTGGCTTGACAAATATAATGCGCCCATCCTTTGTAGCCAAAAGATCATCCGGGTTGTAAATCCTAGCGGTCGTGAAATGATTATTTATGGCGATAAAAGGAAGGGTGAATTAAAGTTATGCTCCGTGATGAAGGCTAGGAGATATTTATCGCGTGGTTGTTATGCCTTTATGGCTCACGTGATGGATACGAACTTTGAAAAGAAAAGCATCGACGATGTTCCGATTGTAAATGAATTTTGTGACATCTTTCCGGAAGACTTGCCGGGTATTTCACCCGACAGGCAAGTTGAGTTTCATATTGATCTCGTTCCGGGTGCTACTCCTATTTCTAAAACTCCTTATCGCCTTTCTCCTTCCGAAATGAAAGAGTTAATGAGCCAGGTTAAATAATTGCTCGACAAAGGCGTTATCCGTCCCAGTAGTTCGCCGTGGGGAGCTCCGATATTTTTTGTAAAGAAGAAAGATGGTAGTATGCAGATGTGCAATGATTACAGTGAATTGAACAAAGTCACGGTGAAAAACATGTATCCATTACCAAGAATCGATGATCTCTTTGATCAAATTCAAGGTGCGAGGTAGTTTTCGAAGATCGATCTCCGTTCGGGTTATCATCAATTGAAGGTTCGAGAAGAAGACATTCCTAGGACGGCCTTTAGGACCCGATATGGGCACTATGAGTTTACGGTTATGCCCTTTGGTCTCACGAACTCGAATGCGATTTTCATGGATCTCATGAACCGTGTATGTAGACCAATGTTGGATAAATCCGTTATTGTGTTCATTGATTATATTCTCATATATTCTAAGAGCAAGGAAGAACACGAAATGCATCTTCGGGAAATCCATGAAACATTGAGGAAGGAAAGATTTTATGCCAAATTCTCGAAATATGAATTTAGGTTGCAAGAAGTTCAATTCCTAGGTCACATTATTAATTCTGACGGTATTAAAGTTGATCCTTCAAAGATAGAAGCTGTAATGAAATGGCAAGCACCAAAGAATGTTGGCGAGATTCGAAGTTTTCTTCGCCTCATGGGATATTGCCGTAGGTTTATACAAGAATTCTCCAAAATCGCATCATCGCTAACCAAACTTACTAAGAAGAATGCTACATTTGAGTGGGTGAAGAACAGGACAAAGCCTTTCGCACACTACGGAAAAAGTTATGTGAAGTACCAATTCTTGTGTAGCCGGAAGGAACTAAAGATATGGTGGTATACAGCGACGCGTCTTATTCCGGTCTCAGATGTGTTCTTATGCAAAGGGGTAAGGTGATTGCTTACGCCTCGAGACAACTAAAGAAGCATGAAGAAAATTATGCAACTCATGATCTTGAGTTCGCGGCGGTGGTTTTTGCTCTAAAACTTTGGAGGCATTATTTGTATGGTGTCAAGTTCGTAATTTACACCGATCATAGAAGCCTTCAATACTTCCTTGAGAAGAAATATCCGAACATGAGGCAACGAAGATGGTTAGACCTGTTGAAAGACTATGATTGTGAAATTCGCTACCACCCCAGTAAAGCGAACGTTGTGGCGGATGCTTTGAGTCGCAAGGATCGAAATGAAGTTACCAAGATTCATTCATTACGGATGATTATTACGTCCGACCTTTTTGATAAGATCAAGATAGTTCAGGAGGAAGCATTGAAAGAGGAAAATAGGGAGAGTGAACGTATTACCTCTCACATTCCGCATCTTGAAGAAGATAGTCGAGGGATTAAGACACGGTATGGAAGGGTTTATATTCCTTTTCGGAGTGATATCAAAGAATTGATCCTAGAAGAAGCACACAAGTCGAAGTATTCTATTCATCCGGGAGCTACAAAGATGTACCGTGATTTGAAGAAGAACTATTGGTGGCCGCGCATGAAAAGGGATTGTGTAAAGTACGTTGAGAAATGTCTAACTTGTTTAAAGGTTAAGGCCGAGCACCAAAAGCCGTATGGAAAAGTTCAACTTTTAGACATTCCAGTTTGGAAGTGGGAAAAGATCACGATGGATTTCATTACGAAATTGCCAAGGACGAAAAAAAAGAACGATACAATTTGGGTCATAGTAGATCGCCTAACAAAGAGTGCACACTTCATTCCGATCAGAGAGAATATGCCTATTCACAAGTTAGCTAAGATTTATGTCAACGAGATAGTCGCACATCATGGAGTGCCCATTTCTATAGTCTCCGATAGAGACGGACGCTTCACTTCAAACTTTTGGCAAAATTTCCAAGAAGAACTAGGTACGAAACTACATATGTGCATGGCCTTTCATCCTTAAACTGATGGGCAAAGTGAGAGGACGATTCAAACCTTAGAAGATATGTTACGAGCTTGTATGATTGACTTTGGAGGTAATTGGGACGATCATTTGCCTCTAGTTGAATACGCTTACAACAATAGTTATCATGCGAGTATAGATATGCCAGCCTATGAAATGCTCTATGGTAGAAGGTGTAGGACACCCGTGTGCTGGGAAGAAGTTGGAAGAACGGAATTGGCGAGCACGGATGTAGTATTGGCAACAACAGAATAGATTGAAATGATCCGGGCAAGACTTAAAGCGGCGCAAGATAGGTGGAAAAGCTATGTTGATAATCGAAGAAGACCAATCGTATTCGAAGTAGGAGATTTTGTCATGTTAAAAGTTTCTCCGTGGAAGGGCGTTTTTAGATTTAAAAACAAAGGGAAACTAAGTCCGCGGTTTATAGGACCGTTTAAAATCTTGAAGCGAGTAGGCGAGGTAGCATACGTATTGGAATTACCCGAAGAAAAAAGAGGTATTCAATAATACCTTTCATGTGTCATACTTGAGGAAGTGTTTGGGGGACGAAACAAGCGTGGTCACTTTAAATGATATCGAAATTGATCCGGAATTACTTTCGCAAAAGGATGAACCGGAAGCCATATTAGGAAGGAAGTTGAGGCAATTAAGAAACATGGAAATCCCGTTAGTAAAAGTTCAATGGAAACATCGGAGAGGCACAAGTATTAGGTGGGAGACGGAAGAGAAAATAAGGAACAAGTATCCTATGTTAGTGCAAGCAGTCTCGTTGGGGAGATTGTTAGTGCAAGCAGTCTCATTTGTTTTGATTGATGACAAACATGTAACTTGATACATAACGTAAAATGTACAAGTTACTTGTAATCTTATTTTGTCTCAACATACATTCAACACCTCTTGACTTCTCAAATCCTCGTATGATACAACACAGGTTCGTACATGTTTGTTATGTGGCATTATGATCAAACCCTTAACAAACCATTTAGAATGTTTAAAATACGGCTAGGTCATTAAGTATTTTAAAAGGCTAACCATTCTACATAGAACCTCATTTTACACCTTTGCATAACCAAGTATTTTTACTTGTACATCATGTTTCCTAAGTTTAATAGGATAAGTACACTTTAGGTGTCAAACTAACATGATACATCTTGATAAACATTTATTACTTAAGCTAGTATATACATGCCACATGATCACTAGGATACATGTGTTACTTTTATTAGAAATATTAACACATGACATCATGACATACCTCATTAGAAAATCTTAGGAAGATTTGAAATATATTTTGGAAAGATTCTTAAGTAACAAAGTTGACTTTGGTAAGATATGGATAGATATGGCAAGATATGGAAAGATATATTTTGGAAAGATTCTTAAGTAACAAAGTTGACTTTGGTAGATATGGGTAGATATGGCAAGATATGGAAAGATATATTTTGGAAAGATTCTTAAGTAACAAAGTTGACTTTGGTAGATATGGATAGATATGGCAAGATATGGAAAGATTTGTTAAGATATTAGCTGTCAGGTCCCGGCGAAACCAAACAGAATAAAGAGCGGATCCCTTTATTTGGATCTGCCAAATCCGTGGCATGTACTAAATGTTTTCCTATAAATAGTAGCCCATTGTTTTATCCAAAGTTTCATGAAAACTAGAACACACATTCCCTCAACCCATTGCATACATTTAGATCAGTAGTTAATCATGTAGAATCACACATTAATCACCCTTTACATAATGATCATAATGTTATTAACTTTCATTATGTTGTAAGCATATACTTGTAATGATCCTGTGAAGCTAGCTCAGAGATCGTGAGTCATCATCATAACATACTTCCTGATCCACCATGAAGGTTAGGAGATCTTGAAGTCATCATCCACCAAAGCATTCCAACATATGAAGATTCAAGAGCACTTGACATCCTCAATGATTGAGGACTTCTTATTCAAGAAGTTCATGTAGAATCCATATGCATATATGAAGATCCATCACAACAAGTTTAGAGAGCTTGACATCTTCATCCATTGAAGGCTTCCTATCAATGGAAGTTCATTTAGATTAGCCATTCATATCCATGACCCATTTATGTCATGGATCATCATTGTAATCTATTCTTACTAGATTAGATGGTTTATGTGTTTGTGCCATAAAACACAAGGTTTTTATGTTGGGCCATAAAACATAGCGGGAGTGGTTGTACCCTTGTAAAAGAACTAGCGGGAGTGGTTGTACCCTTGTAAAAGAACTCGACATCTAGCTTAGTGTCGGAAAAGGTGTAAGCGACGTTAGGTTGGTTCTACCTTGAACTAGAACCCGATATTTAGCTTTGTACCGGAAAAAGTGTAAGCGACGATTGTAAGGTTTTCTCCGCCGAGAAGGGGGCTTGTTGATCTAGTGAAGTAACTCTCGAGTTGGGTACTCGGGGAGTGGAGTAGGGCGGAGAGGAGCTCCGTGACCGAACCACTATAAATCATCGTGTTCGGTTTGCACTTTCTTTACTCTTTACTTTTATGTTTGCATTATATGATTGCTTGTGTTGTGTCTTGATGATCATACTTAGATGACAATGTGTTTAAGTATATGGTAGTCATAAATTACAACAAACATCTTTCATATTAGAACAAGCTTAAACGGATATTTGATACAACAAGTTTTAAGATTTTAAAACGGTAACGTATTCACCCCCCTCTACGTTTTCACAATTGGTATCAGAGCCTCGTGGCTCTTATTTTCAAAACAAATGGTTTTTAAAATAGAGTACGATCCATGTATCAAATTACCATTGAAGCGGAATATAATATGAAAAATGTTTCGCTAAGTATACTTAGAAATTTTGTTGTTAGATGTTACTTTGTATCCAAGCTTGAAGATATCCTTGAAAAATAAAAGAAAATATTTCTTAAAAGGATTGAGTGTCAAATTGTGTGCGTAAAGCTAATTTACGAAAAACACGGGTTTTAAAGGAGCATTTGGGATAACTATTAATTTAGTTGAAAAATCTCTTCGTAAATGTTTAGATAAGTCACATTAGTAGAAATAATGTTAAATAAGTATATTGTAAGTTTACTATCTAATCTAGTAAGTCGCACACACTTTCTCTATGTCAAAATACTAGTTTTGTTGAATCTGGTACAGAGACCCGCGGAACCAAATCACATAAAGGACGGATCCCTTGATTTGGTTCCGCCAAATCCGTCTGTATAGTATGCAGTTTTTGTCCAACTTCAAAAATTCATAACTAATTAACCGTAAGTCCGTAGGAGTCGCGCCACCTATCATTTTGAAGGGAATTAAGTCTACTTTCATTTAAAAATAATCTCATGTCCTAAATCTAAATTGAAGTAGGAAAAACAAATAAAATACTACAACCTGTTCAAAATATTAAGTTCTATTTCGACACAGTAACTTAAACTTTTGAGTCGGGTAATGTAAGTTGGTATCCTTTGAACATTGATATGATTTCTTTTTAAACTAAAGATTTTGGTTTATATAAAGGAAACAAATCAAGCTTGGTATACATCGTCATATTTAAACACAAAGTGACGAAAAGTATATATTTTTTTTATGCTATGTAACTACTTGTTCTAGTTGTTTACATACATGTTGTTTGCTTGTTGATAGGTGTGATTGTACTTGTTTATTTGTAATACATAAGTGTCTTGCCATGATACTTATTTGCTTGTTTATCAATTACTTGTTTTATGCATAATAAGACATTTGCTAGATATTGTGCAATAAGTTGATAAACTGTGTTTGTTTCACTTATAGACTTAGATATTTTTGTTTGCATATGTTATGTGAAAACCTTGCATAACTTACTTAGGAATGAGAACTAAGTGAAACTAGTTTAGTGTCTTGAAAAGTATTGTCTTGCACAAACTTTAGCTCAAGTGTTAAAATGTGTAAACATGTAGTATCTTTGAAAAAGGTGTTTGGTTCATTTGCTTCTAATCATGATGTTTAATGTATTTGTCTTGTCATAGGATAGAAACTTATCTTTGAATGATCATGTGAACTAACCGTGACAATGCAGGACGATAACATTTTGATGTTATCAAGTTTTCGTGTTTAAGCCACTGTTTGGCTTAACATCCATTTATGGTAAGTTATTATCATCAGATTGATCTATGTGCAAACGTGTGTTAGAACCTGTGTTTTTGGTTTTAATTCATCACAAATAAGTAGTTGCATATGTTTTAGGACAATCTTCGGGAATTGAACGGGGTTCGGGTATTTTAGCATACTCTCTGTTAAGAATCTTCATTCGGCGGAAATGGCGGAACCAAAATCTGGGTTCCGTTTGTTGTAGTCTTTGGATCCGCCAACTTTCACCCCACGGATTCCGCAGAACCAAAAACTGGGCTCCGCCTTTGTTATGACTTGGTTCCGCCAAGACTAACAGCTAGTTTTTCAAATCTTCATTTAAATCCCGCACTCATGATCACTCACTTTCATCACTAGGATTCTTATCACTGATGTTCACTTAAATTAGGATCATGACATCTCACTTACTACAAAACATAAAAATCATAACCTTTCAGTTATCAAATTCACCACCCAGAAAGACTATTACACCATTAGCTGTTACATACACTAAAAAATCGATTAGTTCCTAAAAGATCGAAACCTTGAAAAAGTAAGAACTCAAAACAACGACACCAAAAGTTTATGCTTTCAGTACTCCTCTACGTGGTGATCTGACTCGAAAAACATGTTCTTCACCCATGCAGTTATTTACTTCAACAATCCAGTGACTCTTCTTAGTTCCACCATGGCTGCCAACATATGCGTACGCTTACCACCACCACTAGCATTTTCAAATTTCCAGATATTCTCATAAACAAAAGCCTTTCTCCAACAGGCAACAAATGACAATTTGTTTTGCTCCATCGCCACGAATTCTTCCAGTGTGCGTTATATCCCTGAATCAGATCATCTTCTTGTGTTGTTCATACTTCTTCATTTTTTTGGCTTCATGTATTAGTCCATATTGCTTTTATGTTTTGAATGGTCGTATCAAACATCATATAATAGAAACCTATTTCCATTTTTAGTATATGTTCGTTTTGTAACATTTCAGATAGCGTTACATCTTGGTCATTTAGATGTGTACAAATGACATGAAGACAGCTTGCGGTATAATACTAATGTGTAAATGCGCAGCCGGAGACAGGTTCATGTGTGAAGTATGCAGGCGTTGCGGTGTATGTTGCAGCTCATACGATGGCGAATGATGGCATGGAAGGAGGAGAATTGTTGCTGTTACATACCGAGATGGTAGTCTGTATGAAGGTGCACTGTTTGTGTTACCGGCCTGAGATGGTTGTTTATAAGTTTGGCTTCGATTTTGGGTCAAAGTGCTGATGTGATTCGATCTCGTCATACCAATCTGGAGTTGGAATATATCGCTGGTACAGATTTTGTTCAAATGGTATATAGGTGCAGGTTCAAGTCTTGTTGCAATGTGTACTTATATGTCGTTAGAAAAGAATTTGAAAATAAGAATGGATGATCTATGTGATGTCCCTTGCATAAGTATTGAGATACAAAAACTCGGAGCATGTTTTCGTAGTCACTTTAAATATCAAAGTAGTAATCATACTCAATAACATCTAAAATCATTTGCTGGTTTGATAATTTAGTTGACAATAAACCGGTATATATATATCGCTAGTAAAAAAGATGATGTGCCAAACACCATGTTAGAAAATGAGCTAGTTACCTAATTATAGGAGTACCTTCTGAAATGTACTACTTCGGTAACTTAATGATAAGCCACATAAGCCAGAAAACATCAAATACCAAAATAAATGATCGGATATCAATGCGCAAATATATGCATCCCAATGGTAATTATATAGTTTACAGCAACTTAGAGTTGTCGACACCAACCAACCAAACATCCCCGATTTCACCAACCTTAAATCCGTTAGTTATGTGGAGGATGAGGTCGTCGTCATGGCAAATCTTTGCCCATCTCTCTCAGCTTCTTCCTTGTTTCTAGTTTTTCCAATTTGTGGAACTACCTGTTTTTTCCACATGCAGTAATGATCCATAAGAATTATTCGTGTTTCTATATTAATAAACTGGTAGCTATAGTAGTATTTTGTTTCCTATATCACTTGATCAAGTCTGGCTCAAATTATGGTAAATATTATACGTTTGGTTTGGTCTTGATCGATGTCCAATATTGTATCAACTATATCAGAGTGAATTCAAAAGTACTTTTCATAGTTTGTGTAGTATAACATACAAAGTTTTATGAATTGATATAAAGTTTGATTCTTAGAATGACACTCTTAAAACCTGAAGCATGCATGTCGTTATTTGGATTAGTAATGCGAGGTCGCAAAGTAATGCATTTTATATATGTGATTAGCTAGCTTGTTGAATGGCAGATATAAGATACAAGAAAGCGAACAAGGAGAACCTGATCATCTTGACTCATCGACTGGTTAAGTGGTAGTCTTGTGGTTCTTTGGCTGCTTCGTGATCGCGAATCCAAAATATCTGAGAAAATTTAACGAAAATAAAAATGGAACCCTTCGAATAATGAAACAAAAGTACTTCCTAAAGAATCAAAACTGAACTTGTCTTCATCAATCAATAACTTAATGGATTACATATTAGATGTTATAACCAAAGGAGTAAAACATGCCACGTGAATAACTAATTAAACAACAGTGTAAAGTAAACAGCTAGACGAGAGTACGTATCCATAAAAATATCTTCCACAACAAGACATATGTTAATGTGTTTTTTTACGTATTATTGAAGACATGGGGCCAAAAGTTCTATTAACGTATTCGTAATCATCAATCCAAAGCTACGTCGCAAGTTATCAACTACGTATTTGAACACGTTTTCTGTTTTTGTGTGTTTCTTAGAAAACTTTTTCTCATTTTCCAACAACTAAACACACGGTCACCCTCCTTTCATAGTTATAATATGAAGGCATTGGCTTAATTGTAGACAATTAGCTAGATATCATAGCTAGCATAACAATTACACTTGCTTAAATTATATGACTTATTCATAGTCACATAATTCGCTACGGTAGCCAAGAATTGCGATCCAGTTCGTTCGATCCAAAACATGGTACGAAATTGATCCGGATCAACCGGGATCGCAAATTGGATCGGTAAAGATAGCGTTCCAGAATTTAATTGATATATGAATCGAGACAGAGCAATTCGCGTTCCAATTATTTCCGATTCGTGTTCCAATTATATATTCGATTCACGATTCATTTACATTAATATTGATTTCCTTATGAGTTATCAAGATTTCAATGTGAAAATTTGTATGAAGATGTTGCTGATAAACGGAAACGAATACTGCGTTTAAAATCTAGTTTTTCATATTTTTATTATGTTTTGTATCTTGATTATGTTTTTTAAGTTATGTTGCAGATAAAACTTTTTTTAAATGCATATTTTTTTATTAATTATTGGCTACAAGGGTATATCATACGTACCACATTACTTGGTACATCGTACCGAAGCGATCCCAAATGAACCTACCCCTGTCGAACCGAATTTTAGGTGCCTAGCGAACCACGATCCCAAACCACGATCCAGATCCGCGATCCCCGTTCCATGTGACTATGGACCTATTGCTTAATTGTGTTCATGGCAAAATTTATGCAAGTCTATATAAATAAAATCAAAAAACTTAATAGAGAAAATTCTGTATATCTTGTTTTAATTTTCTCATCTCTTTGTTCTATATAGTTGTTTTACCCCAATAATGTCACCTTGTTAGACATAAGATTCCATATGTAACAAAATGTAGTATCTATAGATGATATCATTAGACACAAAATAATTATCTAGCCAAATAAAATTATGTGTTACATAATGCATGTGTAACCCTAAAGTAGGGATGAGCATATCGAACCGAATCCCGAAACCGTCCCGATCCTGTCCCGAAACCGTACCGAGTCTCGATATACGGTACGGTACCGGGACTACTAAATGAGGCCAAAAAAAATTCGGGACATTTCGGGTTCGGGACGGGAATTATTCGGGAAATCCCGATTTGGTACCGAAATTAGAATAGTCCATGTTTTTTAATGAATTGTGTTATCCAAACACCCATTTGTTCCATCCAACAAGCAAACCAAAGGTAAAAAAAAAAAAACCCTATTGTTACTAACAAATAACCACCAAAGTTCTTTCAAAAAATCTCTCAAAAAATTAAACCCTAATTTATTATCACTCACACAAGTCATCTCAATCTTTATCATTGGAAAAGTATGGAGGTATGTTAGTAACACCAATCGTTCATTATTTTATTGTGCCATGTAGTTTTCATCTTGGATATTCGGGTTGTCTTGAGTCTGTTATACGTCCAGTTCAGTTTAAATTATGATTCTTGGTCTGGCTACAACTTGTGTGACAAAGTATGATCGTTGTATAATTAAAACTAACGTTACGAGGCAAACTATAAAACAATTATTGTGGATGCATAATACGCACGTACATCACATACAAGCGTGCATATAAATATGAGAATGTACTGTATATGTTTTTATGTGTTTGTATGCATGTATTTTTTTCTGTTTAATAAGTTTCAACTTTCAACTTTTGTGTTTTTTTTCACTGCTAGAGTCCAAGAAACCAGAAGCATAGTTATATATAGTCTCTGATTTTTGACGATTTTCGTTTGAATCCAAATGAATAAATTGAGGTTTCTAAAATCTGAGATTCAAAAGAAATGGCATTTTATCAGCAAAGGGTGGATCTGAAAACTTTCCCGTAAGTATTTGTGACGCAATATGTTGATTTGCAGCCTTTGTATGTATAGTGTATCCCATCCCAGTTCACATATTCAGTTGTATCGTTGCATACATTGGTTGTGAATCGAGCTACCATTTATGGTCTTCGTTTGGCCACAAGCTAGCTAGCTGTTGTAGTTTAGATACAAGGATGTTTTATGTTTAGCATTTGATACACCGCTAGTGAAAATGAGAAGCCAAATGAATGTAGTCAAAGGAGCATGTATTTTCAAGATAAAAACCGGCTAAGAAACATGTGGGGTTGCTTATGCATTTATGTGCAGTTTATGATTGTCATCAGAGTTTATTGCTCTGTGTAAAATTATTTTACCAGTTTTATCTAAACTAAAACGGGAATATCCCGATACGTACCGATTTCCCGGTACCGAATCCCGGAACCGGTACTTGTACCGAAATCCCGTTCGGTACGGTACCGGGATACACTTTTCAGGCTCGGGAAAAATTCGGGAGCATCAATTCGGGACGGGATCGGGACGGGATTGGTCCCGAGCTCATCCCTACCCTAAAGTTACTCAACTCGGTTCTTGCCATTCAAAAAAATATTATATATAGCATTGTGCTACGTTTTCTAGCGATATCAGAAAAGATGCAATATTGTGTTATCAAATTACGCGATATATACCTGAAGTCGAATGTCGTCGTCTTCTTCTCGTCGTGCTAGTATGTTTCGAGTCTAACGTTGACTCACAAACGTCGGGCAAGTACCTACCCACACGAGGAAATTGATCATTATTTCCTAGCATTGATTTAACAAAGGAAGCCTCTACCGAGCTTAAGAAACGAAGATGTTTCTCATTCGTCCATCGATACTCGGTGTCTTCCTTATGTTCCATATATTATTATGGCCTCTCCTAACAAAGGTCACGATATAGCATTGGTGAAGACACGAATATATATGAGTATGGTATAATGGTCCAGTGGGTGATGATGTTGGAAGATATTTTTTTTTAACAAAAGTTGGAAGATATTTAAAAAATATCTAAATTTTTTTTTTTTTGGAAGGCGACTTTCAATTTTTGGTTTAGAGAGTCGTACCCGCCACCAAGGCAGGCCCTCATCCACCACATACCCATACTATGTTGTCTTAACAGGGCCCACGCTGGTGTAGTGGGGATTCAACGGCTTTCGCCCGGAAACCGTACTGCCTCCACACGAGATTACTCGCTGGAGTAACAGCCGGATGAAAACCGGCGCCGGCTCAGATTCGAATCTGCGCAACTAATGGCTCACAGACTCTCCTCTTCATTGCCTGATAACAACAGAGTATGTGGCCCGCCCCCATGTGAGGACTTCCCGGTTGGTCACCCAACCGGTACTGCTCTCACAGGGAGCTCACTTAACCCTTTAAGCCACCACCACTATAACCTAATTTATTGGAAAACCTGATATTTTAGGAATTTAACAGAAATATATATATCTATTAAAAAAACGGAAGATTCCTCATATAGTAACAAAGGCCAGGTGCGAAAGAAATAAATTAAACTACTCCCTCCATTCCAAAATTATTATCCCCGACAAAAAACACACAGTTTAAAAAAATATAATCATTACTGCATTCTCTCTCTTACTTTTTTGCAAAATGACGGTGATGTGATCAAATAGGTAGTATTCTTATGCATCATTTATCTCACAATTATTATTCTTTTATTTTGTTTTATATAAGAAATGGTACTTAATTGTTTATTATTTCGTATCGTAGGTAAAATTGGAGCAATTGGTGAAAAGACACGGAAATTGGCATGAATTGAAGTAAAGTAAAAAAAAGTGAAGCTTTGGACGTTGTTGCACTATTTTGATCATAACTCTTTCGTCCGAAGTCCGTTTTAGTTGATTCAAAAGGCCACGGAAAGAAGAAAAAGAATTCTATATATTAAAAATATAAAGTGCAAGAAAATCAGAATTTAGCTGGTAGATAATTCTGCTCAAAAGACCAGCTCGTGATTTGTATGATACAGTTACGCTCAATATTTATTTAATTTGATGGAAGCCCAATTAACACAAATTGGTGGCCCTTGTGTTTGGTTTTGACGCAACAAGGGCTGAAGAAAGAAAAAAAAAAAAAAAAGCCTGTTGGGTTTTTGGGTGGACGGCAACAAGTAAAAGAAAAGATAAAAAGCCCTTGGCCTTGACGTGAGGAGGAAGAACAAAAGAAAGGGTTATATACTTTATATATATGGGGTACGGATATTATTGAAAGAAAGGGACGGACAGGAAGCGAAAAAAAGTAAAAGTGTTTTGGTTGGCTGCTGTTGTCGACACACAGAAAGAAAAGAAAAAAGGTATTCCAGAATTCTATAAATTGTGTTTTCATTTGTTGAAAAGTGACTAGCATAAGAATAAATATTACTCGGGTTTCAACTTTTATTATTTGTAATATCATGTTGAACCTTTATTTAATTCTTGTTATGTTTGTTATTTATATTATGTTAGGCTAAATCTATAGTATTTGCTTAGAGTAGATGAACTCTAGATGATGGATAACATATTTTAGTGATTTGATTATTGGTTATATGGATGATTATTGAGTTTAATAAAGAACCATATGTGTTTGATTATAATTATTATTGTTTCTTATCGTGGGTATTGTATGCATATTATGATGACAATTCGTATGTGTATAATATTTATTCTTGGTCATTTGAGCAATAAAATGATTAAGGGCTTGAGACTAGACATAGTAATAGGGTTTGAAACATTAATTAATCTAAATTGAACATGTGTGCATGATTGCAAGTAGTGACAACTATTGTTATCATTATATGTTTTTAACCATTAAACATATCCCATTAAATCTCATTAATCAGTTGAATAGGCTTAATGCATAACTTGAGGTGGTTGTCACGAAGAAATTCGGATTAACTTTCCAATAGTTGTAGGTTTAGACAAGTCGACGGAGGAGTCTTTTCTACATTAGAAATCACCATATAATATGATCTTATCTTTTATTTAATCAATTTGTTATCCAAAGTCTAGGGGGAATCGAATCTAAGTGAATACATTTTCCATCAATTGTTTTAACATGTTATTAGTCACCATAATAGACACGTTCTATAATGGCTTAACATTGAGACACCGTGACACGATTAATGCTGCCGCTGGTGGTACTTTTATGAAAAAACGACCACAAGAGTGCTATGATCTAATCGAGAACATGTCCACCCATCATAATCATTGGGATTCCTCTGCCGAGAGGAATGAGTCAGCCAAATCCACCACTACTTCTTCTTCTACCTCCGAGATGGCTTCACTCACTAAAAGGATGGATGATTTGTCCACTGCTGTCTTGAGAATACATCAATCTCAGATTCAAAACAACAACAATCATCAAGTAAATGTTGTTAATCAAAGTTGTGAAACATGTGGTGGTCCTCATCCATATTCCGAGTGCCCAGCCACCAGTGGCAACACTCAAGAGAGCGTTTATGCTGCTTCGGGATCGTATAATCAGGGAGGTAACGGTTACCAACCCCAAGGAGACCGTAATCTTCTCAGCTACCGTTCTAACAATTTTATTGGACCACCCGGTTTCAATCCTCAAAATCAAAATGGGCAAAACCGAAATGCCCCATTTAACCAAAATCAAAGTCGGATAAACCAAGGTTTCCAAAATCAAGGTAATCACCAAGGTTTTCAAAACCAAGGGAATTACAACCAAAACCAAGGAAATCAAAACCGAGGTCAAAACCAAGGGAATTACAACCAAAACCAAGGTTTTCAAAACCAAGGAAATCAAAACCGAGGTCAAAATCAGGGAAATTTTAACCAAAATCTAGGGAATGTTCAAAACCGAGGGAAAAATTTCGATCAAAACCAAGGTTTTAACCAAAATAAGACGTCCTCGGATGAATGGTTTAAGCAATTCATGAAATCCCAAGAAGAAACCAATTGGTTATTGGTTAACGAAATAACTGAGATCAAAAAGTCTTTAAATGATCGACCCTCGGGCTCAGGTACTCTTCCTAGCAACACGATCGCTAACCCGAGGGGCGATGTGAAAGCGATCACTACTCGAAGTGGTGTATCTTATGATGGACCCACGGCTCCAACTACCTCTTCTTCTCTTCCTCCCAAGGTAGTTGAGCGTGAGACCGAGGCGACAAAGGACATGGGACTTCCTACTAATAACGGAAGCACCGAAAACGTCCAACCTCCGGTTGTCCAACCCTCTAATCCAAAAGTTGTTTTTGAGCCCAAGGAAGCTCCCAACAAAACCAAACTTCCTTATCCATCAAGATTAAATGATCAAAAGCTCCGTGAAAAAGCTTCGAATCAAATGGAGAAATTCTTTCAAATCTTCCAAGATTTTCATTTCGACATAAGCTTTGCGGATGCTTTACTTCTTATGCCCAAGTTTGCTTCCACAATTAAGGGTTTGTTGAGCAACAAAGAAAAATTGTTTGAATTAGCAAAAACTCCTTTGAATGAAAATTGCTCAGCAGTTCTCCTCAAGAAGCTTCCCGAAAAGCTTGGAGATCCCGGAAAATTCCTTATCCCATGTGAATTCCCGGGGATGGTTGAGTGCTACGCCTTGGCCGATCTTGGTGCAAGCATCAACCTGATGCCGCTTTCCGTGTGGAAAAAGCTTTCTCTCCCAGAACTTACTCCAACTTGCATGACCCTCGAGCTAGCGGACCGTTCTATAACTCGTCCAAAGGGAATAGCCGAGGATGTCTTTGTCAAAGTAGGGAAGTTCCATTTTCCCGCCGATTTTGTCGTTGTTAATTTCGATGCCGATCCTCGGGTTCCCCTTATTTTAGGGAGATCCTTTTTAAGGACCGGGCGTGCTTTGATTGACGTTTATGGCGAACAAATAACACTTCGGGTTGTGATGCGTGGGTTTTGCAACCTTACAACAGGTTTTACCTCTCGAGGGATCTCAAGAGGCTTACAACCCCACCAGGCAGTGTACCTGACCGATGTAGTATAGTGTAGTGGTAAGTACGGGGGATTGATCGTTCTCCACAGGGAATAGTGTTCGTTATGTGTGAAAAGCTACTCTAATAGGTCTAAGGGTTGAGGAAGATTCTTTTTTATGTTTTTATAATTTTTATGAAAGCAAGTAAAATCTCGAGTTTGAAGGAGTGGGCGGAATTAGTTGCTAGTCAACTAACCCAAATTACTACGAATGCAATAAAATAAAATAACTGAAATGAAAATGTGGTGAGAAACTTATGTGTAGAGAAATGTGTTTACTTAGATTTCCTTACTCCCTAACTATCTTTTACCGGTTAATTAGTGTGTATTAGTCGCGTGGATGACGGGTGTATTCCTTAATACCATTCGTGGGGTGGCGTACTTACTTCCCCAACTCTACAAGCTCCTACTTCACTCCTATGTCGAGCCGGCTAGGAAGCTCCTAACATGGGATCACTAGAATTCGCTTGTGCATTAAATACAACCATAAAAACCTTTAGTACGCATTTGGTTCATGTTTCTTAAGACGTTCAAGCAAGTTACCGAATAGGAAGTTAGCCAGTTTTCTTAAGCCTAACATAGATAAACAATCATCCAATACAACTAACAACACACTAACAACCAATAATCAATAGCTAGGTTTCATTAGATCTAAGCAAACACAAGATAAATTTAGCCTAACATGTTAAACAAAAGACAAGAATAAGATAGAATCAAACAACACATAGACATATTGAATGATTAATTGATAACTTATCTTTCAATGAAACATGGAAGATCTCAAGGCAAAAAGCCCTGAAAAAGGAGCTAAAATCGTCCTAGGGTTTTATCCCAAAATTCCACACACTAAGCTCTCCTTAATGACAAAAAATTAGAAAACTATATATAGACTTTGACATCTGACGGCGTCACCTTATGGAGTGTGACGCCGTCACCTCGCCGCTTTTAGGGTTCCCGGATGACCATCCTGACGCCGTCCCTCTTTAGCTCTTCAAAAATCCATTCTGGCTTATCAAGGCTTGACGCCGTCGAACCTATAACGTGACGCCGTCCCCTTATGATTTAAGCCGTGACGCCCTCGATCAAGTTAAAGCGTGACGCCGTCAGAATTCATATGCTATTTTCACTGGCCCGTCATGAGTAAATTTCACGTCCAACTTTTCTTGCCAAGGCATGACGCCGTCAAGAGTAAATTATGACGCCGTCAAGAGTAACTTTTAGCCGATTCTTGAGACTTTGCCGTTTTCTTCACTTTATGCTCCAAAAACGTCCAAAATGCCTCCTTTTCCAGATTTCTCCTCAAAAGTACCTAAAATGACAAAAGGAACGATTTAGGGCAATATTTGATCAAATAAATACGATTTCGGGCTTAAATGACCCCTTAAAAGCGGTACACTTTTCGCCTCATCAAATACCCTTACACTTGAGATTTGCTTGTCCTCAAGCAAATGCGCTTTTATTCTAATCAAAATACAAGTTAGGGGTCATTTAATGCTAACATAAAAGTAATTACAACAATTAATCGTTCCACTTTAATCATAATAAGCACGGAGATTACAAACTAGCACCTCACAAGCAGTGTTTAGATACTCACATCTCTCAAGTGTCATCAAAATAAATCTCATAAATGAAAACGGATAATATCTCTCACTACATGTCATAGCAAATAGATTACCATAGGCTTGGGAAAGGATCGAAAACCTCCTCCACTAGGCGTAAGCACCTAAGATAAACTATCAAAGAGGGCTTTTAAATGGGTTATAATGTTAGGTATAGGGAAAAGGAAAACACGGTTTTGTTGGACACGGGATATTTTACTGGTGGCGAGTTAAAGATCTTGATCAATTACATGTACTATACAACGTTGCTAAGCCAAGACTAGACTCGATCTTAAGCTAGAAACAAAATAACAAAATAACAAAAACATAAAAATAAACATAAAATGAAACGGGATGGTAGTCCGTATGTTTTTTCTATTTTTCTTTTTCTCATTTTTTTGTATTTTTCTTGATTTTTTTTTTTTTTTTTTTTTTTTTTTTTTTTTTTTTTTTTTTTTGCATACACTTTTACCCTACCATCCAAAATAATACATTATAGGGGCATTGCATCCCCTTACACTTGAACTTTTACATAACTTTACAAATACTAATCTAATGACTCGAATTAAGATAATTGAAAAACTTGGAGTACTTTTAAAACATTTAGCACATATGGGGGTAATAAATGATGTTCTTCCCCATTACTCCATTATACTAGTACTTTACCCATGAGTCCCAATCGTCCCAAAACAATATGTACAAGGATATGACTCGACTTAGCAACCATGTAATCAACTAGATAATTAACTTGGGTTTAAACAAATGTTGTAACAATAATGCACTAAAAATGAGTGCATACAAGGTAGGCTAAGGCGATTTGGGTGTACATTTTAGTGGGGTGTAAACAAATTCTTCCTTTAAGTAAAATGCTTAAAGGTCGAAACGAAAAGATAGGCTCTGAGGGGTGTACTAGGGGTATCGTGTACTAAAAATGAGTACATCGCAAAGGGTGTGGGAGAATTACTTGACCAATGTAGCCAAAGTAATTATAACAAAAACACAGGTGTAAAACAATGGGTTAATCCTAATGCCTCTTATCATGTAGTAAATCTAACTACACGAATGTAGTCTCACTTGTGGCCTTGGAATGGTCCTAACGCAAGTTCTAGAATCTAAGTGCTACCGGTACACACATCATAGCATAAATGCTTTTCCTACCAATTCTAGGGGCGAACCTCACATATTTGGGGGTGGAAAATTTTTTAGTGGTACGGTTTTTGTGCTAGTCATATAACTCCTATCCATGAGACGCTTATTAAGATCAAAGTTTCACTCCTATATGTTGTAAAAAATTTTAAATTTGGCACTAAAATTACCCTAACAAGTATTTATCTTAGTTTTATTACACATCTACTATTAAACAAACAAAAATCAAGCGCAATTGTATTCTCTAAAATCGTACTTTTACCCTCCCCTTACACTTAAGATGAACATTGTCCCCAATGTTCAAATAACAAGATGTAAAAGAAAAAAGTAAAAGAATGAAATCAAATACTCCCCTGATTCACTCGGTGGATAATGAAATTACACGGTTAAATCTTCCTCCAAAGTAATGTTGAAGCTCCATGACTAATGCATCGCCATAAGCTTGATTCAAAACATTTCCTTGTCCAAAATAACCTGTTAAACCTGAGAAAACAAACACGAAAACCTGCATAACATCGGCGGGAAAAATCTATATATAAGGATATAATGCTTGTGGAATGATAACTTTGCAGATTCCTGGAGATTATAAGTTGGAGATTTTAATAAAAACTTTTTATGAAAACAAAATTTTCAAAAATTTCTGGAAATTAAATCTGACGCCGTCAGGTTATAACCCCTGACGCCGTCAGAAATGACCTGACAAAAATTTTCGTTTTAAGTTCCCGGAAAATTTCTGGAAAAACCTTTACCTTACTTCCTGGAAATCCTGCAAAACATCATTATGACTCGATACAAGCATTTGACTCAAACAAATACGAATATGTATGCTAATTTATTATTATTACGATTCATGTTCATATGTGTTCTAATAAACCGATTTAGATTTCCCTTACACTTATCTTTTGCAAAATACCTTTATATGTAGTTAAGACGAAGTTAAAAACAAAATAAAGCATTTTCACAAATTAGTTTTGAACATGAATCAATAATAATAAAAATTAAACACACATACGGAAACAAATAAAATCAACAAACAAATAAACACACAAAGCAAATAAAACAAATAAAGCTTGGGTTGCCTCCCAAGAAGCGCTTTTCTTTATTAACGAGTCTTGTAGCTAGACTCAAAGTCACGCTACCCTATGTAAGTAAGCTCGTCATCAAGGACGTCTTTAGGGTTAAGCTTGGATTGAAGTTTCCTATTGGTCCGCTTAGTACGATATGTCTTTTCAAACTTCTCTCTATCCAGGTCATACAATGTCATCTTGATATGCCATGACCCATCTCCATCATTGGGTGGTTTATCCCAATTCCACTTATGATCATCTTCCTTACAAATCCACTTATTCATTCCTAGGTTAATTGGCAAAACTCCTAGGAAATCAATCATCCTTCTAAAAACTAGAGGGTCTTCAAATGGATCCAATTCGGTGTCCCTAGCCAAGAGTTGCTCTACCGAATGCGTTCGGTTAACAAAGTCCTCTTCTAGGTAAAATGGGCGTTGGGGTCCTATGAAGTCTCTATCGATCCAAGGTCCATATCTAGATGGTCTCCTATTTGATTCTAGCCAATGTGGTGTTGGTTCCTCACTAGTATCATAGGCATGTTTCTTAACATCATAGACCGACCAAGTATCTCCTTCTCCTACCGCTATCTTAGATTCCTTACAATCAATCATAGCACTAGCGGTCGCCAAAAATCCTCTACCTATCAACAAGGGGCATGTAGGGTCGCTAACCATATCAAGGACGTGGAAATCGGCTAAAATGGTTAGTTTTCCAATCTGCACTAACACGTCCTTAACTACTCCAACCGGGTAAGCAACACTTCCATCCGCTAAGCCTATTATTACCTCGGTTTCTTCAAGTTTTCCAAGTTTTAGAGAGGTGTAGAGAGGTAACGGAAGTAGGTTAAGGCTTGATCCAAGATCGGCTAATGTGTCATAAGCCTCCGAATTACCGATCTTGCATGGTAGAACAAATAAGCCCGGATCATCTAACTTCTTAGGTAGCTTGTTTTGAACAAAGGCGGTCCCTTTTTCGCCTAACTTGAGCTTTTTCTCATCCAACTCATCAACAACCGGACTTTCAAGGTGGAGCTCCTTGAATTCTTCGTCAAGGTTTTGAGTGGGAGGTGTTTCAACTATGTTGTTGACCAATTTGGATGTCATAACTTCTTGGTCACTTGGAACGACTTGGGTTTGTTTGAAACACGTGCTCATGGAATTGACCGAATAATATTGTGGACAAGAACTAGGGGACGAAACCGATGAAATAGCGTTGACGTTTAGTTTCGGGTTCTTGACCGTGTTGCTAGGGAGTGCTCCCATTTCTCGGTCATTGAGGGCTTTCAACAAGGTGTCAATCTTATCGGTCATCTCGCTTTGTTTTTGTTTGAAATCGGCTTCAAACTTGCCTAAACGAGCTTCTTGAGATGCCATAAATTGAGACATCAATCCTTCAAAGTTATTGGTACTACCATTGCCGGAAGGATTGTTGTTGAAAGTACGGTTCGAGTTGGAACCGCTTGATTGGAAACGATTAGGTGGGTTGGAAGAATTGGTTTGTTGTGTGTTTTGGTTTTGTTTCCACCTAAGGTTCGGGTGATTTTTCCATGAGGGGTTGTATGTATCACCGTAATGGTTTGGCTCGGGTTTGAAAGTGTACCACTTATCTCCCGCTCCGTCGGTACGCGAGGATGCGTAGTTCCACAAAAGCTTGTTCGGGGAGTTCCATGCAATCACGAGTGTCGTGGGGACCACTACATAACTCACATGAAGAAGTGATTTTGTTCACTTGGCTTGAAGGGTTAGGAGCCTCGTAGGATTTCATGAGAAACTTGACTTGGTCTTCAAGTTCTATGATCCTACGGTCGGAAGTGCTTGAATTGTTCAAAGGCAAAGATATTGCTTTGACCGTTTTATTCAAATCACGGGGATCACTCCAACTTTCGTTGTCATAAAGAGCAAGATCCTCTAGGAGAGCCCATGATTGTTCCGCACTTAGATCACGTAGCTTGCCACCGGCCGATTGGTCAATGGTTTGCCTCGTGGAGAGATTGATATGGTCATAGAAGATTTGGACTTGGAGCCAAAGTTCTATGCCATGGTGAGGGACTTTTTGGAGTAAGTCCTTGAATCGAGTCCATGCCTCGTAGAGAGTTTCGCCTTGACGTTGTTGGAACATCAAGATATCATTCCTTAGCTTGGTAGTTCTTCCCGGTGGGAAAAACTGAGCAAGGAAACGAGTGGTGAGATCATCCCAAGAGGTGATGGATCCTGCGGGTTGACGTTCTAGCCACTGACTAGCTTGGTCCCGCAGAGAGAATTGGAAGAGACGCAATCGGGTCGTCTCTCGAGTGGCAACATCAAGGTCTATAGAATCAACGATTTTAAGAAAGTCCTTGAGATGTTGATTAGGATCTTCAGAACGAAGTCCATGGAATGCGCATCCGCTTTGCACCAACCGGATGGTGTCGGATCGCAAGGGTGTGATATTGGCTCCTTGAGTGAGCTCAATGGTGTTTCGATAGCCGTGGTGGCTAGGACGGGAATACTCTCCTAAAGTACGGGCTCTAGGAGGTGGTGGTGGTTGTTGTGGTGGTGGGTTGTGGGGGTTAAGGATATTACCATCTTCCATGATGTCGGATGGTATGGTTACGAACAAAGACACGAAGAAAATAGATAGACTAAAGAAAACCTAGAAAAATAAAATAAAAATCTCACTAGAAAGGAATCTAGTGAGTAGACCTAATAGAAATAAAAATTCAACCTAAACAATAACTATTCCCCGGCAGCGGCGCCAAAAACTTGATGCGTGGGTTTTGCAACCTTACAACAGGTTTTACCTCTCGAGGGATCTCAAGAGGCTTACAACCCCACCAGGCAGTGTACCTGACCGATGTAGTATAGTGTAGTGGTAAGTACGAGGGATTGATCGTTCTCCACAGGGAATAGTGTTCGTTAGGTGTGAAAAGCTACTCTAATAGGTCTAAGGGTTGAGGAAGATTCTTTTTTATGTTTTTATAATTTTTATGAAAGCAAGTAAAATCTCGGGTTTGAAGGAGTGGGCGGAATTAGTTGCTAGTCAACTAACCCAAATTACTACGAATGCAATAAAATAAAATAACTGAAATGAAAATGTGGTGAGAAACTTATGTGTAGAGAAATGTGTTTACTTAGATTTCCTTACTCCCTAACTATCTTTTACCGGTTAATTAGTGTGTATTAGTCGCGTGGATGACGGGTGTATTCCTTAATACCATTCGTGGGGTGGCGTACTTACTTCCCCAACTCTACAAGCTCCTACTTCACTCCTATGTCGAGCCGGCTAGGAAGCTCCTAACATGGGATCACTAGAATTCGCTTGTGCATTAAATACAACCATAAAAACCTTTAGTACGCATTTGGTTCATGTTTCTTAAGACGTTCAAGCAAGTTACCGAATAGGAAGTTAGCCAGTTTTCTTAAGCCTAACATAGATAAACAATCATCCAATACAACTAACAACACACTAACAACCAATAATCAATAGCTAGGTTTCATTAGATCTAAGCAAACACAAGATAAATTTAGCCTAACATGTTAAACAAAAGACAAGAATAAGATAGAATCAAACAACACATAGACATATTGAATGATTAATTGATAACTTATCTTTCAATGAAACATGGAAGATCTCAAGGCAAAAAGCCCTGAAAAAGGAGCTAAAATCGTCCTAGGGTTTTATCCCAAAATTCCACACACTAAGCTCTCCTTAATGACAAAAAATTAGAAAACTATATATAGACTTTGACATCTGACGGCGTCACCTTATGGAGTGTGACGCCGTCACCTCGCCGCTTTTAGGGTTCCCGGATGACCATCCTGACGCCGTCCCTCTTTAGCTCTTCAAAAATCCATTCTGGCTTATCAAGGCTTGACGCCGTCGAACCTATAACGTGACGCCGTCCCCTTATGATTTAAGCCGTGACGCCCTCGATCAAGTTAAAGAGTGACGCCGTCAGAATTCATATGCTATTTTCACTGGCCCGTCATGAGTAAATTTCACGTCCAACTTTTCTTGCCAAGGCATGACGCCGTCAAGAGTAAATTATGACGCCGTCAAGAGTAACTTTTAGCCGATTCTTGAGACTTTGCCGTTTTCTTCACTTTATGCTCCAAAAACGTCCAAAATGCCTCCTTTTCCAGATTTCTCCTCAAAAGTACCTAAAATGACAAAAGGAACGATTTAGGGCAATATTTGATCAAATAAATACGATTTCGGGCTTAAATGACCCCTTAAAAGCGGTACACTTTTCGCCTCATCAGGTTGATAATGAGGACGTGACCTTTAATCTTGATCGAACTTTCAAATACTCCTCCAATCACGATTCTATCTCGGTTAATCGAATTGATGTCATAGACATTGCTTCGGAGGAGTATTCTCAAGAAGTTCTTGGATTCTCAAAAAATTCTTCGAGTGGGGATCCCACTCCTTCTTCTCAACCTATTCTTTCCGACTCTTCCCCTTCCCTCACTCCGTTTGAGGGAAGTGACTTCATTTTGGAAGAGATCGATGCTTGTCTCAAAGATGAATCGATTTCTCCGAAAATTGATGATACCGATTTTGATCCGGAGGGAGACATTCTCCTCCTCGAGAAGTTAATAATGATCCGTCATCTTCTCTCCCTCCGAAGGAAATTCAAATCGAAGAAATCAAAGAGATTAAGCCGTCTAAACCTCCGGAGCTCGAGCTCAAGGATTTACCTCCTCATCTTGAATACGCTTTCTTAGAAGATACCGACAAATTTCCTGTCATTATCTCTAAAGACCTTAAAGATGAGGAGAAGACCCAACTTCTTGATGTGCTCAAAAAGCACAAGAGTGCCATCGCTTGGCAGCTCTCTGATATAAAGGGTATTGACCCTCGTTTCTGTACTCATAAGATCTTAATGGAGGACGATTTTAAACCCACAGTGCAACAACAAAGAAGGGTAAACCCAAAAATTCACGAGGTTATCAAAAATGAAGTTCTTAAACTTCTTGATGCCGGAATGATTTACCCTATCTCCGATAGCCCGTGGGTTAGTCCCGTCCATTGTGTACCCAAGAAGGGGGGTATGACCGTCGTTACAAATGAAGAGAATGAGTTGATTCCCACACGTCTCGTCACCGGATGGAGAGTGTGTATTGATTATCGAAAACTCAATGATGCTACCCGAAAAGACCATTTTTCGCTTCCTTTTATGGATCAAATGCATGAACGTTTAGCGGGAAATGAGTTCTATTGTTTTCTCGATGGCTTTTCCGGGTATTTCCAAATCCCGATTGATCCACAAGATCAGGAAAAGACCACCTTCACTTGCCCTTATGGTACGTTTGCCTACCGACGTATGCCTTTCGGCTTATGCAACGCTCCGGGCACGTTCCAAAGGTGCATGATAGCCATATTCCATGATATGATCGAGAAAACAATGGAAGTTTTTATGGATGATTTTTCGGTTTATGGAAATTCTTTCTCATCTTGCCTCTCCCATTTAGACAAAATGCTAAAACGGTGTGAAGACACCAATCTTGTTCTAAATTGGGAGAAGTGCCACTTCATGGTCAAAGAGGGCATCGTCCTCGGCCATAAGATTTCCAGTGCCGGGATTGAGGTCGATCAAGCTAAAGTCGATGTTATCGCTAAGCTACCTCATCCCACCACCATCAAAGGAATTCGAAGTTTCTTTGGTCATGCCAGTTTCTACCGTCGATTTATTCAAGATTTTTCTAAAATCGCCCGGCCTCTGACCCATCTTCTTGAAAAAGATGCTCCATTCTTCTTCTCTCCCGAATGCATCAAAGCATTCAGAATTCTTAAAAAGAAATTAACTGAAGCACCGATCTTAGTCGCCCCCGATTGGGACTTGCCATTTGAGCTCATGTGCGATGCTAGTGATTATGCTATTGGGGCAGTCCTGGGGCAACGGAAATCTAAGTACTTTCAACCGATACACTATGCTAGCAAGACAATGACCGATGCTCAATCTCATTACACCACTACTGAGAAAGAGTTGTTGGCCGTTGTCTATGCTTTTGAGAAATTTAGACCATATCTTGTCTTATCCAAGACCATAGTGTATACGGATCATTCGGCTCTAAAGTATCTCCTTGCTAAGCAAGATGCTAAGCCGAGATTACTTCGGTGGGTTCTCCTACTCCAAGAATTTGATGTCATAATTCGTGATAAAAAAGGAGCGGATAATCTCGCCGCCGATCATTTGTCCAGATTAGAGAACCCTCATCAAGGTGTTCTCGAGAAAAAGGAAATTACCGAAACATTTCCTCTCGAGACACTTGGGATGATTTCATTAAAAGATGATCCAAGTACCCCATGGTTTGCCGACTTTGCAAATTACCATGCGGGGAATTTTGTTGTGAAAGGGATGTCGTCCCAACAAAAGAAGAAATTCTTCAAAGATGTTAAGCATTACTTTTGGGATGACCCCTACCTGTTTAAAGTCTGTGCCGATCAAGTGATTAGACGGTGTGTGCATGGCCAAGAAGCCGTTGATATCCTCACGGCTTGCCACAATGGACCCACGGGGGGACATCATGGTGCCAGCTACACCGCTAAAAAAGTATTTGATTCCGGTTTCTTTTGGCCAACTATCTATCGTGATGCCCACGACTTGGTAAAGTCATGTGACTCTTGCCAACGTCAAGGAAAAACCTCGCAAAAAGACGAAATGCCTCAAAATGCTATTCAAGTCTGCGAGATCTTTGACGTATGGGGCATCGATTTCATAAGGCCATTCCCGTCTTCACGAGGGAACAAATATATCCTCGTGGCCGTCGATTATTTGTCAAAATGGGTTGAAGCGAAAGCGCTCCCCACTAACGACGCCCGAGTTGTTGTGAAATTCTTGAAAAATCTCTTCTCCCGATTCGGAACTCCTCGTGCTATTATAAGTGATCGCGGTACCCATTTTTGCAATGACCAATTTGCAAAGGTCATGCTTAAGTATGGAGTTACTCACCGTCTATCTACCGCGTATCACCCGCAAATGAGCGGTCAAGTCGAGGTTTCCAATCGTGGATTGAAACGTATCTTAGAAAGAACCGTGGGTGAAAATTGGGCCTCGTGGGCCGATAAATTAGATGATGCACTTTGGGCCTTCCGTACCGCTTACAAAACACCCATTGGGTGCACTCCTTATAAGTTGGTTTATGGAAAGGCTTGCCATCTGCCCATTGAGCTTGAGCATAAGGCCTATTGGGCCTTAAAACATGCTAATTTTGACCTTAAAACCGCGGGTGATCACCGAAAGCTTCAAATGAATGAATTAAATGAGCTTAGGGATCAAGCCTATGAGAACTCTTTGATCTACAAAGAGAAGACGAAGAAGATTCATGACTCCAAAATCAAGAACCGCGTTTTCAACGTTGGTAATCGAGTCCTCCTCTTCAATTCTCGATTAAAGATTTTCTCGGGCAAGTTAAAAACCCGTTGGTCTGGACCATTCACCGTTACTCAAGTTTTTCCTTATGGTACCGTCGAGCTATCTCAAAACGACGGACCAAACTTCAAGGTGAACGGTCATAGGTTGAAGCATTACTTTGGAGGGGACATACCACCCATGGTTGTCCCGGATCTCCAAACTTTCCCCATTGACCAATGAATTCGGGGTCGAGTCAAGCTAGTGACTCGGTTAACAAAAACATTAGCATTTCATGGGTATCAACCCATGTTTCTGACTTCTTTCTATTTTCTGACACTAAGTGTGGGGGGGGGGGGGGGGGAGTCCTCTGCTGTGCTTTGTTTGTGTGTTGTTTGCTCTTGTTTGCAGGTTTCCCTTAGATCGTGATGATTGATGCGCCTGTTTTCAATCCAGCCACCCAATATCCGATCTTTTTGCTAACGATTATCTAGGGATATCTTTTTAATCCTGTTTGTGAAATTAGAGAATTCTTTCACACACTTGGCTATTAGTATTACCTTTTTACGTTCTAAGTGTCGGCATAATAGCCGGTACTTTGAATATTGAGGGCAATATTCAATTCTAAGTGTGGGGGGGGGGGGGAATTCTCGCGATTTTTGTCACATATGTACCTTCTAGTGCCCTAGTACCCCCGTTTTGGCCAAAATTTTAAAATTTTTTCGTTTTTAGATAAGAAATTGCAATAAAAAAGAAGTGTTTAGTCTTGATTAGGTTAGAACAAGGGGAATCCCGACTCTGCCAGAGTGTTGATCTGGCTGCTTCCTTAACGGTTAGACTAAGGTTTTATGATATGTGCAAATGAAAATGCTAAGCGTAGAATAGTTGGTTTTCTTTAGAGCTTATATAAGTAATCTATGGCTTTTCCTCCCAGGAGATAACTAATCTGACTTAATAAGTGCTTATTTTCAAACATTTGAACACACAAAATCATTTTTTTATACGATTTTGAAAAATACTAGTTCAAAGCTTTATTTAAACTTTGAAACAAGCATATGTCATAATAATGCAAAATGAAAGTGAGACGTTGCTTGAAAGTTGCAAAAGTTAAGTAATAAATGTATGTGCTAAAAAAGCTACGGTTCAAGATCGGCCCTTGGATCCTTATTTCCGGAAGGCGTTTAGGTCTTGGCTACCCTCTTACACCGGCCCTTGGACCTCTAATTCAGGAATGTGTGAGGTCTTGGTCTAACACCCTTGGATCCTCATTTCAGGAATGTTTAGAGTCTTGGAACTCTCCGTTGTAACGGCCCTTGGATCCTTTATTCCGGAAGGTGTAAGGTCTTGGTTCCCGTGAAACTCCGTTAGTTTATGTTGCACAAGTAAAAAAAAAAGTATGTGTTGAATAAAGTTTTGAAACTTGCTTGTTGTAAATTTTAAATCTATCTTTCAACTAGTATTAGTCAAAATCTTATAAAAACGTCGATTTTTGTGATCAAAATTTTGAAAATCAAGCACATTCACCTAACTTGAATAAATATGGGAGTGAAAAGTTAAGTTTCGGCTTACATAGATTATTAGTATAAGTAGTGTTAGCATTTTACAAAAACATTTGCACATTGAGTTTAAGCTTAGTTGGGAGTATAAAAAAGAGGATGACGATTTCAATTCCCTGGAGACACCCATTTTGTGTGAATCCCGTTCCATGATACCATTTTTGGAAATCAAGCATGTTATCTATTTTTGTTTTAGTTTAAATTTCTCGCATTGAATAAAAAGTCAGAACGGGGTATGCTTGGTATTTTCTTTTGATCCTTTTATTACTTTATATGATCGGATTGCTAGAGACTAGCAATTGATAGTGTGGGGGGATGATGAGTGCCTGTTTACTCATCATTTTATGCCCATTTGATACATAACAAAAATGCTAAAAACAGCCAAATACACCAAATATTACTGCAGATATCCTTGGTTTGTGTTTTTATGTATTTCAGGTACAAAAGGATTAAAAACGGGGCAAAAACGGACAAAACCGAGCACGAGATTGGAAAAAGTTCAAAAGCCGAAGCCGGGAAAGGAATTTACAAGTTTGGACCAAGAAATTGCTCAAGTGTCAAAATTCAACCCTCATGAATATCAGAATGGAAAAAATGATCCTTGAAGATATTTTTCAGACTTGGCAGATTTGGTCCCTGAAATTACAGCTTTGGCATTTTTGGTCCCTTAACCTAAACCTAATTCCAAATCTAATCCTAACCAAACCCTTTTTATTATATCCTAAAACTAAACTAAACCCAGCTACTATCCTAACCCAGCCCAACCAAACTAAAAGCCCAACCCCAAAAAAGAAATAACGTATCCCCGTTTTCTTTATTTTAGTTAAACACCCAAGTCAACCCATCTCCTTTCCCGCTCCCTTTTCCCCTTCCCAGAAAAAGCTTAACCAGACAATCATGTCTCCCAACCATGTCTCCCCCAACATCCTTGTCTCCCCTTTTCCTCTGCCATAGCCACTTCCCCCCCCCCCCCCCCCATGCACTCACAAAGTCAACTCTTTTTCCCAGTACCATTTTGGCGCCAAAAACCCAATTGAGGGCTGAGATGATCCCAAGTTGATCCAAGGGCCAAGAAGTGATTCAGAGAAGCACAGAAGCAAGAGGAACCCTAATTTCTTAGTATAAATAGGCCATTTGTAAGCCAAAGTTGGCAGTTAGTTAAGTAGTGTAGTATCAGTAGTCGAACTTATAATTTAGTCATTAGAATTTGTAATTTTAAACTCTCAGTTATTAATTCAAGTCATCTTTAGTTCAATTGTTCTAATTGTAGCAGCTTGGTACTCCTTTTTAATCTTAATAGAAATCAAAGTTTTTCTCTTTAATTCGAATTAAGTTACTTAGTTGATTAAAAATCAATCACAAGCTTCTCTTCTGTTTGTATAAGCTTATATAAGCTAATCATAGCTTTTTGTGAGCTTATAATAGTGTGGAATCTATTCTAATTTTAGAAAGTCAAGAAAAGTCAAACAAGGTCAACAACAGTCAAAAAAATTGGTCAAATTAGCTGGAGCATGGTGAATATTGGATGGCCATGGGATAGAGCTTCATGGGAAGCAGTAGGGTAATTTAGAAGGTGGTTTGATCTTGTTTTGAGCAAAGGAAAGTTGTAAGTCAGTTTCCAAATTTAGCTTATTTACTGTTCCATAGCTTAATTACGTGCTTATTTGCCTTTTTGTGATTATCTGATCTCTTTGATGCTGTTTTGAGTTAGATTAATAGCCTTTATTAGCTTCATCTTAGTTTTGCCCTTAGGAACCTTAAAAACTAAAAATAGCTTAATAGTAGAACAGCTTATTTAGTGCTTATTCTAACCTTAAAAGTTGCTCATCTAGTTCAAAGTAAGTTATTAAATCAGTAGTAAGTCATAGCATAGCTTAACTTGGTGGTTTCTAGTGTAAAATTTCAAAAACAGTTCATATAAAGGGTGTTTGGATCAAGCTTATTCTGGGTCAATGTCAACTGATACTGTTCATTTACCCATTTGTGAACTTTGATTGAGCTTATTAGGAGTTAGATAAGCAGTTTTCAGTTGGTCATAAGCTGTTTTGAAGCATTTATTTGGTTTGAGTAGGATAGTGCAAGCATAGAAGGTAAACTGCTCATATAAGCTCTTAATAAGCCTGAGCATATTTGGTCCTCACTTTTGGCATTTTTAGGTGCAAATCAGTGGTTAAAGTGTAGGTTTAAAGTTTTATAGTGTTTCATTAAGAATTGAAGGATTTAAGGACATATAAGCTCTACTGCTACATCAGTAGCATCAGCAACCATTTTGAGTTTTTCTCTTATCTTTTTGATTTTTAGCTTCTTCAATATAAGTCCTTATAAGCTCATTTTTGGTACAGATATAATTGGGTGGCTTATCTAGCTATTGCTATTTTTTTTTTTTTTTTTTTAAAGATTTTTATTTAGTGCTTTTTCATGCCTTGAAAAGGGCACTTTTTGCCCTGTACCCATACCTTGCACATCAGTCCATTTTTAGCTTATTAGGTTTAAGCTCAGTGCTTATTTGTTTAGAATTGTAGCTTATTCTGAGTTAATTGGATCATTTAGATTAGACTTGCCTTATTTATTTTATTTTTTTTAGTTCTAATATAGCTTAGATTAGCTTATCAGCTTGTTGTTCATAGCCTTAAGCTTCTTGTTTTTTTTTAAACTTGTTCAGATTTTAAAAGCTAAATCTGAGCTTATTGTCAGGTTTCAAAGATAGTTTTAGTTATAAAGTTTGCTTATCAGCTTGTGCTTATTTAGCTTTAATCAGAAAATACAAAAATAAAATAAAAAGACAAAAAGCAAAACGAGGGTTTGAACCCTGGTCATTCAGCCCACCACACAACACACTCACCAACTGCCCTAGGGTCTCTTTCAAGTTAACTCTTGCACACTTTTATATTTAACCAAGCTTTTTCTCTTTTGCTTATTTCCACAGTTTGCTCAATAACTGCTTATTCAGAAAAGTAGTTAGCTTGGTTTTATTTTTCCTTGACTCTGCTTATCATTAAGCAGTTTTCTGGAATTTTTCAGATTTTTCCATTTCCATCTAGTATTTTTAATTAATTTTTCTTTTAAATTCTGTTTTTAATTCATAAAAAAAAATATAAAAGTCAAAAAAATATAATTCTTTTTTTCAAAATTTTCTTTTGTTATTTAGAACTTAGGAAAAATAGATTTGTACCCGTAGAGTTGATATTCCTTAGACTTCACGTTTTAGTCTCGCGTTTTCCCGGTTTTAAATACGTTATTTGTTTTCTTTGCGTTTTGCTAATATATGCTTTGTAGATTTATATGTATAAGTTTTCCTTAGCCTATTTATGCTTCCCGTAGTTGTAGGTTATTTAATTTCATCAAAATCCAATATTTCTTCGTTTTCACTATTCACGACACGTTTCCACGAATCGAGAACACAAATTCTATTCAAACCTTCGTTGGAGATAACGACTCGGGTTTACATATTTCCTTTGTAAATCCTTGATAAAAAATACGTGTTGATTTTAACAAATCATAGTCGAATCAGTTCATGTTGTTTCAATCTTATGTAACCTTGTTGGATCTTCACATTTGTTGAAAATTTATTCATCTTAACATATTGTATATGAATCTATGTCTGAAAACTAATTAACCAGGGTACTTGACTAAACACCCTCGAATACATAATTATCATATTTGGGAGTTGTTTGGTATAAGGGTTTAAATTAATAAAATGAAATGAAACCACAAATATTTGTTTGATATGCGGATGTTATAATCAAACAATGGAAGCAAATCCATTCTCTCATTCCACATAAAAACGGTAAGTTTTGAGAAAAAAAAATAATATTAATTTTGACATTTTGCATGCACTATCTCTAATTTATCTTTTTCTTTTTTATTAACCACTCATTTTAATTATTTTATTCTTTTTTAAATTTTCACCACATGTTCTTTTGAAATTTTTAGTTTAGTGTCAATCTAATATTTCTATTTCTATTTTATTTTAAACATAAGAACTACTCTCTCCGTCTCAAAATTATTGTCCCCCTAAAAAAACACACCGTATAAAAAAACATAGTTATTACTGCTTTTTCTCTCTTATTTTTTGCAAAATAACAATTTTACCCTTAACCAATTAATTAATGTCTTTTTTAAAGTTTGTAATATTGACTTCAACAAGGTAATATAGTAAACCCGATCAAACTTCTCTATCTATTTTTAGCAGTGGACAATTAACTTGGGACTTCTAAAAAAAGGAACGTGGACTATTAGTTTGGGACGGAGGAAGTAATATTTAAAAATTTCTAATATTAAATAAAACCTACGAACAAACAACATTTTAATTAATCATACAATTTCTCTCCTACTTTTCTTTCAAAGAAATACCAAATCCAAATACAATTCCAATCCTTTTAACAAACCAAACGCACCCTTAAACCTGTAGCAAAAGGATTACAATCCAATTATAATTGTTGAAGTATTGGCTCAATGATAACAAAGTTAGAATGCCTTTTTGCTAGCAAGTTGGAATACTTTTTGGCTACAAAGATGGAATACCTTTTGGTAACAAAGTTGGAATGCTTGAGCTAATTTGGAATGGTAAAATAGTAGGAATGGGTTTGTTTGTCTGAGCCTATAGAATATAGATAGAACTCAATTTTACAGTATAACCATATTCAAGCCTAATCAGGTTCAAACGAGTACATGGCATATGATTAACTAGAAACATAAAAGGGTTGAGTACATGGCATATGATAAACTAGAAACATAAAAGGGTGACAATGAGCACAACTAATCAATCAACCGCGCTTGATAAGCAAGGGCAGACTTGATAATTAACAGTAATGACAAAATAAGATAAGATACTAAATAACTTTCATTGAATGATCATGGACTTGAGATTTGTTAATCGGCTAATGATCAGCAGCATTTGTTAATCGGCTAATGATCAGCAGCATTTGTTAATCGGCTAATGATCCAAGAAGATTTTTAACTTGCCGAAAACTAGCAAATCAACTTCACTTGGGAATAACAAAGTTGTATTGTATACTTGTATGCAATTGGAATGTAGTAACCATGACTAGCCTAAATACGACTTCAAAGTGCCACCTCCGAACCTCATCACTTATAGTACCAATGCATCATGAACCAACTGCTTGTCCAATCTCTTCATTCAAAAGAATATACTCTAGAAGAGTACAGATGAAAGAACATCAAGATACTTCTGGTATGTGGAAAACTAAAACCTTCAGCTTCCAAAGGAGATCGAACCTCAACCTACCAACAAGATAAATAGTAATTAGAAAAGAACTGAAGATTAACTTGCAACCAAGCAATTATGGAAGCACCTAATAACCTTAAAAACACACATCAAGAGATCGCATATGTACAAACCTTTGACTTCAAACAAGTAAGCTAGTAATATATTTATTTAAAAAGGGTTAATTGCTTGAAAATATATCATACTTACCACTTTTTGTTATTTTGTCTATCGAACTTTTTTTTTTTCTTATTATGTGTACTGAATTTTCAAATTTCAATTATTGTGTGTATTTTGTGACCATTTTACCCTTACTTTTTCCAAATTTCGAAAGGTAAAATGGTCATTTTACATGGCCAAATAGTCACAAAATACACATAATAATCAAAATTTGAAAGTTTAGTACACACAATAAGAAAAAAAAAGTTCAGTACATACAATAACAAAAAGTGTCAAGTATGTTACATTTTCAAGTAATTAACCCATTTAAAAATATACAAAAGTAGCACAAATGCTGATAAAACCCACGAAGTCACAAACTGTACAAAAGAAGAAATTTTACCTTAAAACGCATCTCCAATTGTAAGTACATTGACTTGGCGAAGGCTTAGTATAAATCCTTCAAGCATATCTTGTTTAAATCCTTTAAGCATTCCTTGTGCCTTATTAAGCCTTGTTTCATAATACCCAACCTCAATATAATCTAAGTAAGCTTTGACTAAAGAAGAGACGTTGAGCAACAAAAGCTTCAATAAGTATCACGTGAACCTGAATTGCTAGAGACAACATATAAGGAGCATTGTTCTTAATAATACATGCTGTTGGGAATTAAATGATCAAACACTTTGTACTGCCAAGACTAAACAGTTGGAACTGCTGAAGAATATAACTAACAGTACTAACTGAGTTAGTACTGCTAGTTATAATATTGGTACTGCTGGTAGAAAGTTAGTACTGCTGAAGACTGCTGATGAAGAAGGTACTGCCAGAGATGAAGACGCGTAATGTGATATGTATAGAAGATATTTAGTGTATATCTTATATGTTTAGAAAGATACGAATATTGTATATTGATAGTTATCTTGTAAAGGACTCCTTGTGCCTATAAAATGAGGTCCTAGGTTAACATCTCAGAACACATCTCTCACATATCTCTAGAATACGTTTTTGTGAAGCTTCAAGGTTGTAAACCCTAGTACTAAGCAAGAGTACTCGTATTATTGAGCTAATAATATTGAAGTGTTTTGGTGAATTGTTCTTGTTAATATAACACAGTTTACTGTTTCATTGTTTACTGTTATATTATAATTCTTCTAAATATTAAAGAGTAGATTCCGCATACTCTTTGATATCATTCAAAGTTTCTAATACAAGCTCAAGTGTTAGGGATCAACAAGTGGTATCAGAGCTTAGGTTCTGAAACTTTGATCTAGAAGAAACATACCAGAAGAATTATCTATTTTCACTGAAGCAATGGATCTCGAAACTACTCAGACAACTACCACTGCTAAACTGCCTATTCTAAAGCAGGGTGACTATGAGATGTGGAGGCTCAGAATTGAGCAATACTTTCAAGTGTAGGATTATGCTCTATGGGACATCATAGAGAATGGCAACTCGTTCAAACCTACAATCAAACCATCAACAAGTGAAGGCAGTGCCCCAACTGTATCAGGTCCTGTTAATGCAGAAGAGAAGCTTCAGAAGAAGAACGATGTCAAGGCTAGAAGTATGTTGCTAATGGCTCTCCCCAATGAGCAACTGTTGACCTTTAGCAAGCACAAGGATGCAAAGACCTTATTTGAGGCTATAACAACAAGGTTTGGAGGTAATGAAGCAACTAAGAAGACACAAAAGACTCTTCTTAAACAAATGTATGAGAAGTTTAGTGCTTCAAGCACTGAGTCTCATGATTTAATCTTCAATAAGCTTCAGAAGATTGTGAGCCAATTAGCCGTTTTGGGTGTAGAGATTTCTCAAGAAGATCTCAATTTAAAATTCTTGAGAAGTCTACCTGCTGAGTGGAACACTCATGTAGTAGTCTGGAGAAACAAGCCTGATCTAGACACTATGAGTTTTGATGACCTCTACAACAACTTCAAGATTGTAGAACAAGAGGTGAAAAGACCTGCAGGATCAAGTTCAAGCTATCAGAATATGGCTTTTATGTCATCTCCAAGCACAAACAGTACTGAGGAGGTTAATACTGCTTTTGGAGTTAGTACTGCTAGCCCAAAAGATAATACTGTTGCCTTAAGTGATGCTACTATTTATGCTTTTCTGGCCAATCAACCTAATGGGTCCCAGCTTGTACATGAGGACCTAGTTCAAATTCATGAAGATGATCTAGAAGAGATGGATTTGAAGTGGCAGCTGGCATTGCTAAGTATGAGGGCTAAGAGGTTTTTCCAAAAGACTGGAAAGAAGATCACTATCAATGGTAGTGATACTGCTGGTTATGACAAATCAAAGGTGGAGTGTTACAACTGTCATAAGTTGGGACACTTTGCTAGAGAGTGCAGAGGGCCAAGGAACTAGGACATCAGGGGTAGGAATCAAGATAGCAGAGGTTCCAGGAATGAAGAAAGCACCAGGAAGGCTGTGAGTGAGGAAGAGACTTCTTCAAAAGCTATGGTGGCAATAGATGGACTTGGATTTGACTGGAGCTTTATGGATGAAGAGGAAGCTCCTGCCAACATGGCACTGATGGCTTTCTCGGATTCTGAGGTATATACTGATAATGCTTGTTCAAAATCTTGTGTAGCTTTAAAAAGCTATGAATCTCTTAAAAAGCAATATGATGACTTAAGAATAGAGCTTAACCAATCTGAATTTAATTTAGCAAATCATAAGAGAGGTGTTTAGCTGTTGTAGAAGAACAACTTGTTTTCTACAAAAAGAATGAAACTGTATTCACTGAGGATATTGTTGTTTTGAAAAGAGACATTATGTTTAAAGACTTAGAAATTAATGAGCTTAAAAGGGAGTTAGAAAAGATTAAGAAGCAAAAAGGGGATATTTTGCTTGTTTAGGTCTATGTTGATATTATTTTTGGCTCTACAAAGAAGGAGATGTGTATTGAGTTTAAGAAGCTGATGCATGACAAGTTCCAGATGAGTTCCATGGGAGAACTTAATTTCTTCTTAGGGTTGCAAGTCAAGCAGAAAGAAGATGGGATATTTATCACTCAGGATAAATATGTAACTGATATCTTGAAGAAATTTGGGTATACTGATGTCACGACAGCTAGCACCCCAATGGATCCAGACAAACCTTTTCTTAAAGATGCAGATGGTGATGATGTTGATGTTCATCTCTACAGGTCAATGATTGGATCATTGATGTATCTCACATCATCCAGACCAGATATTATGTTTGTTGTATGTGCATGTGCAAGGTTTCAAGTCACACCTAAGGTTTCACACTTACATGCCGTGAAAAGGATCTTTAGGTATCTAAAAGGCCAACCTAAATTAGGTCTTTGGTATCCTAGAGAATCTCTATTTGATCTGGTGGCTTATATTGATAGTGACTATGCTGGTGCAAGTTTAGATAGGAAATCAACAACAAGTGGTTGTCAATTCCTAGGAAACAGGTTGATGTCATGGCAGTGTAAAAAGCAAACTGTAGTGGCAAATTCTACAACTGAGGCTGAATATGTGGCTGCTACCAGTTGCTATGGACAAGTACTCTGGATTCAGAATCAAATGCTGGACTATGGGTATAATTTAATGCATACCATTATTTTCATTGACAATAACAGTACTATATGTATTATTAAAAATCCTGCTTTGCATTCTAAAACAAAACACATAGAGATTAGACATCATTTTATAAGAGACTGCAATGATAAAAAGTTAATTCAAGTTGTTAAAATTCACACAGATAACAATTGGGCTGACTTACTTACAAAAGGTCTTGATGTTGGAAGGTTTCAGTACTTGATAGCAAGTATTGGAATGCTCAATCCATAAAGTTTTAATCTCTAAGTGTCTTTGTAAAGTTTTGCAAAGGATTAGTACTGTTATATGTTAATACTGTTAGACAGTTGAGTTAATACTGCTAGTGCAAATTAGTACTGCTAAGTTAAAACTATTAGTCAAAATTGATACTGTTAAATAGAAAATGATCTGCATTGTGTTTTCTTGGTTTTGGACTAACGTTTGCAGATTAAGCAAGCAATATGATTGGTATTGATGTTGTGTGAGAAGCTAAAGTGGTGGAATGTTTGTAATGCTGTTATTCCAAGATGGATTCATGATAGAGGGGATTTGGGAATCACTTGACAAGGGTTTTCTACCTGAGTTGTGAGGTTCTTTTAAATCTTTTTCTTGAAATCAACTTATGTCTATCAGGTGGTATTGTTGAACATGAATTGATGGTCATAGTTAGTCAGATAGTAACTGAGCTGACTCACTTTTTATCTTTCTATCATTTTGATAGTGTGTTAGTCTAAGGACATCTGGTATTGAGAACAACGAGCAAAAGTGAATCTAATACATTTGTATTAGAGGTAACACCTGCCACGAGCTGGAAACCCTGTCAAGAATGCTCTTTTAATGAGTCTGTCTAATCACAGGCAGTATTTATACTGAAATTTATTGGTTCTCACACAACCAGAGGTTAAATGCAACCGAAATTGATTAAGGGGCTGTTTCTTTTTCTTGTTAGCTAACAGATTGGGCCCCTTAATCTATTTAATATTATTACTTTGTACGAGTGGGGTCCATTATTCCCTTGTTTCGTCTGGGTTCTAAGAGGAAGATAAATGATCATGTCCCCATCCAGACACTCTAACAGATATGGGACCCACGTATCCTCCACTAACAGAAAATAAATAAACAGGCCCTAAGTGTCTTCCTTTACACTTAATCCCTTCCAGATATATGAGTGCAGTATTGTTTTGAAAGAAAAATTGAGTTAATACTGTTGAAAAAGTTTTTGCAAAAAGTTTGTACTGCTAGGCAAAAGTTTGTACTGCTAGAGTAAAACTTAGTACTGCTGGGTAGCCGTTTGTACTGTTTGGTCATAACCGTTTTTTAAATATAGCCGTTGAGATTTTTTTGGCACTTACTTCGCTTATAGGTTTCTGAAAAGTGGATAATACTTATCTTTTCTTTAATTAAAATATTTCTTCACGATAAGGAAAAGATTTATTAAGTCGGTCAAATTGAAACCCTAAGCATTATCTTTTAAATCTCAATTGGCTTTACCAAACTCACTTTCACTCATTAACGACCATAACCCAGCACTCTAATCAACTTTTCTTGCTCATTATGGCTACTTTGGAATTTTGCGCCAAGCACAACATGGTTGCATTCTTGGAGAAAACAGAGGGAAGTGATGGCTTTCATCAGATAGTAGATTTCCTTAATTCTAGCCACATCAGGTATGCTCTTACTGTGAATTCTACTATTTCTGTCTCTCAAATCAAATAGTTTTGGCAGACTGCTACTGCCAATACACTTGATAATGGAGACAAAGAGTTAATTGCAATAGTGGATGGCAAAACCATAACTCTTACTGAGTCATCTGTTAGGCGACATCTCAAACTAACAGATGATGATGGTATTAGTTACTTGCCAAACACTGAAATTTTTGAAACTCTATCCAGGATGGGGTATGTCCAATTCTGATAAACTCACTTTTCAAAAACGACACTTTGCCCCTCAATAGAGATTTTTCATACATACCATCTTACACTGTTTGAGTTCTAAGAAAACCTCTTGTGAGCAATTCAGTAGCAATATTGCAACTGCTCTTATTTGCTTAGCCACAAACAGCACTTTTAATTTTTCTAAACTGATTTTTGATGGTATGGTCAAAAATGTGGATAGCAAATACAAGTTTTTAATCTATCCAAGGTTTCTTCAACTATTTTTGAACAAGAACAAAAATCTACTTCTGTCCTACAAAACAGTTTACAAAACTCCCAGCCTTACTACAAAACTTTTTATTAACATGAGAATGGATTCTAGGGGGTATAATGGGATAGAAGTACCACTATTTGATACTATGTTTGTTCCACATCAAAATATTCAGGGTGAAGGATCAACAATCCCAGTTGAGTCCCAACATACACCCATAAGTGCTCCATCTTCTTCACAACCATCAATCACACACACCTATAGGAGAAGAAACAGACAAGAATCTATGGTACCTCAGCCCAGATCTCCTCCTCAAACAAATGTAGCAGATGAGGCTATCCTTGACAGTATGGTGAGGGCTACCACTACTGTATCTGGATTTGAAGCTGGGCAGGTCAGTGGTAACATCAGTAAGACCCTACCCATGGCAACGTCTACTGTATCAGGTTCTCATGAACTTGGTGCAGGTGATGGACTCCCCAGCCACATGGATCCTATGGGGGGAAATGCCTCATGATTCACCTCTCCCAAGCGGTCACACACTTGGAAGTGATGAGGGCAGAGTGACACTTCATGAATTGATGGACATTTGTACCAATCTAACAAACAGGGTTACTGGCTTGGAGGCAGATTTGAAAGAGACAAAGAAACTCTATGGTGCTGCCTACACAAAACTCATTCTAAAGGTAAAGAAATTGCAGCACAAAGTCAGGTCCCTTAAGGCTAAGAGAAAGACAACTATTGTGGAGTCCTCAAGTTCAGATGAAGAAGATGATGATGATGATGGTGATTTGGATGATTATTCCAAACAGGGGAGGAAGAATGCTGAGACTCAGGGGAGGCAGTTTGATCAAGATATGGGTGGTAACCAACAGGATGAAGTTGAAGAAGTTAGTACTGCTGATGTAACAGTTAGTACTGCCAGTGCTGCAGACAAAGGTAAAGGAATTATGCAAGAGTCTGAGCCACCAAAGAAGATCAAGAAGAGAGTTCAAGTGCAGTTAAGTCTTGATGAGGAACTAGCAAAGAAAGCACAGGATGAAGAGCAAGCTAAGTTTGATGAAGAACAAAGGATTGCTAGGTTTCTGGTTGAACAGAAGCTCAGAAGTGAAGAAGAAGAGAGGTTAGCTCAAGAACAAGCTGATGCACTCTTAGCTCAGCAATTGTATGAACAAGACAGAGCAGCTATTCCAGATGAAGAAAGAGAAAATGCTCTCAACGATTTGCTTGAGATGATAAAGAAGAATCAGAGTAAAAAGATGGCTGCTGCAAGAAAACCTCCAACTCAAGCACAGATGATGAGATACATGAAGGAGTACTTGAAGAACCAATATCATTAGACTGCCAGTCAACTAAAAGGCAGATCATTTGATGAAATTGAAGGATTGTACTTCAAGGCTTACAAGAAGGTACAAGATTTCATCCCTATGGATACTGAAGAAGAAACCAGAAGTACAAAGAGGGCTGGAATTTCATTGGAGTCAGAGTCTTCTAAAAGACAAAAGATTGATGAAGACTTACCTACAGCAGAAGAAGAAGAAGAAGAAGAAGAAGAAGAAGAAGAAGAAGAAGAGTTAATTGATGAACAGTTAAAACAGATGATGATTATTGTCCCAGAAGAAGGCATGAATGTAGAAGCTCTACAGGCCAAGTATCCAATCATTGACTGGGAAATTTATACTGATAACATAGGAAAGCTTTGGAAGATCATCAGAGTTGGAAATCATTCATAGGTCTACCAACACTTTGATGATATGCTCAAAGCATTTGATAGAGATGATTTGGTGAAGCTGTGGGATATAGTCAAAGAAAGATTCAGTTCAACAGATCCTACAGATGATAAAGACAAGATGTTATGGGTAGAGCTGAAGAGGATCTTTGAGCCTGATGAAGGTGATAGGATATGGAAGTTTCAGACTGGTAATCAAAGGCTAACATGGACTCTGTACAACTCATGTGCAGTTCATAATGTGTCAACAAAAGTTGAAACTGATATCTACAAGCTGGTAGAAAAGGAATATCCCTTATTAGTTGGAACACTCACTTTGATGCTAAGTGCAAAACTCTTGGTAGATAAAGATACTAAAATGGCAAAGGAACTGCTGAGAAAGATATTTATGCAGGCTGAAGGTTTTAGAAGGTGAAGTGTTTGGAAGAATCCTCTCAAGCTTAAGGTTTAATTCAGAAACTTGATGATTTGGAGGTAAATCACAAGTTTAGAGGAGGCTTGTTGGGAATTAAATGATCAAGCACTTTGTACTGCCAAGACTAAACAGTTGGAACTGCTGAAGAATATAACTAACAGTACTAACTGAGTTAGTACTGCTAGTTATAATATTGGTATTGCTGGTAGAAAGTTAGTAGTGCTGAATACTGCTGATGAAGAAGGTACTGCCAGAGATGAAGATGCGTAATGTGATATGTATAGAAGATATTTAGTGTATATCTTATATGTTTAGAAAGATACGAATATTGTATATTGATAGTTATCTTGTAAAGGACTCCTTGTGCCTATAAAAGGAGGTCCTAGGTTAACATTTCAGAACACATCTCTCACATATCTCTAGAATACGTTTTTGTAAAGCTTCAAGGTTGTAAACCCTAGTACTAAGCAAGAGTACTTGTATTATTGAGCTAATAATATTGAAGTGTTTTGGTGAATTGTTCTTGTTAATATAACACAATTTATTGTTTCATTGTTTACTGTTATATTATAATTCTTCTAAAAAACATGTGCATAAAAAATATATGTATAAAAAAACATGTGTATAAAAACGTGTATAAAAATATGTTGTATAAACATGTGTATAAAAAACATGTGTATAAAAATGTGTATAAAAATGTGTATAAAAAGATGTATAAAAAACATGTGTATAAAAACGTGTATAAAAATATGTGTATAAATGCGTGTATAAAAACATGTGTATAAAAACGTGTATAAAAACATGTATATAAAAACGTGTGTATAAAAACGTGTATAAAAACAAGTATATAAAAATGTGTGTATGAAAACGTGTATAAAAATAGTGTATAAATTTTAAAGATATTTAGAAGAAAAAAAATTATAAGAAACCATTTTTTTTAATTTTTTAAATTTTTTAGGGATAAAAAAAATTAAAAAAAAATATTTTGAGTTAAGTATAAACGGTCGTTAGTATATAGGACTAACGATGCAAATGTTTGTTGAAAACGGTCCTTAGCCAAGGGAAAAAAACTAACGACAGTTAGTCTTAGGGACCAAACCCGTTATGGGTCGCAACCACAGGAACTGGATCCGTTAAAAAAAATTAAGGACTAAACCGTTAAAACCGGCAGACCACATGAACTGGACTAAACTCGTTAAAATTTATTAGAAAATTTATCCTTGTAAGACGTTGATAAGAGAAGTGTGACAAAAATTGAGAATATCTGTTAGTACAAATCTTGGGCACACCTCCAGACCTATGTTAGACTAGCTCTTGGCGGGTGTAGATCTTGTGTTAAGTACTTCGTGATCTGCTAAGAAAAGCAACACCGTTAGTCTTACCGCGGAAGGGGGGTTCCGCGGTTGGCCTCCGGTGTGAGAGTAAGTATATTGTTTGAGATATAAGGTGTAAGTGCGGACTAGGTGGGAGTAAATGCAGTTAGTTGTGTGTAATAAATGAGATGGGGGTATTTATACTACCCATATACCTACTGTAGCTGCCTCGGGAATCTGCATACTGAGTTACGCCTTACAGGGTAGGTAGGTGTCAGAGCAGAGTCGGATTGCGCCATACCTAGTAGGTAAATGTCAGATCAAGTGGGGGACACAATCCCACAAGATCTGGCTTTTCATAGCGTTGTGATCCGGCTGCGGCCAACGATGTGTTCCAGCCCGGCCTAGGGAGGCCGAGGTATGTTCTTGTCCTGGCATGGTAAGACTGGATTCTACAATGTGTATTTGTCCGTCTTGACTCTGCCGCGGTTAGGTGTGAACATGTCCGGCCTAGTATGCTGGGTCCGGGTATACTATACACGATCAAGTCCCCCCAGTCTACTATATTTGTTAATTTTGAGAACAAGTGTTCTAAACTTATTCAAATATCCGCGGCTAAGAATGGCGCGCTATGTTGTGTAGAGTCTTTAGAGTTCCGCGGCTGATAATGCCACGTTTTGTGTGTTGCTGACTGTATATTCCACTTTCGCGTATTTCGGTGGTGACAGCCTGTCATTGGTAGTCGCGAAACGTTTTTCACCCACGTATTTACTGACTGATGTGACATTTCTGCGGCTGACCATTCGTTTTCTGCGACAATCGTGACGGTTCATCTGGATAGATCTTTAACCATTCAATAAGTATCCGGGGATGTGGCCATTTTTTGGTCGTTCGATAGTACTGATGGCACGTGCGTGTGTGGCTATAAATACTAAGATTTACACCACTGTTATTCTTTTTTTACACACAGTAATAATTTTTTCTTCTCTCTAAAAAAAAAAATATCTTCCGCCTTCGCTCCTCTTGCTTCCTTTATTCCCGGACTTAGATTGTCAGGTTAGGTTTCTTTCGACTTCATCTTTTGATTATTTAGAATGGCTCCTGAACATATAAGTAGTGTGACTTCTAAGATATCTCAAGCGGATGTAGATGATTTTTGTAGCAAGTATAACATTCCGGGCCATCTTTTGCCTGAAGCCCCTGGAGCCCGGGCTACCATTAGGGATGCTCCGGAAGGCAAAATAGGTGTATATACTAGGTTTTTTGAATTAGGTAACTTTAGGATTCCTCTCTCGTTGTTTTTGTTGCGGGTCTTGGAGTATTTCCAGATTCATCTTTCTCAGTTGTCGGTTTTGGCGGCCTGTAGGATTAGCCATTTTGAAATCCTTTGCCGCGTTCACGGTGGTAGCCCCACTGTTAAGTTGTTTAGGAAGTTTTATTACGCCGGCCTTAACAACGGCTGGATGACCTTAGAGAAGAGAAAAGGTCCCAAGTCCTTGGTTGTCCCCGTCTGTTATACTGCCGCGCTTGATTCGGTAAAAAATTTGAAGGACCGTTTCTTCTTTGTGAAGAAGACAATTTTCCCCTTTCCATTCCATGGTATGAAAAAGGTATCAATAGATCGCGACCCTCTCCTTCTAACGCGGGTTTAGATCTAGAGTTGTTGCAGCGCCTTGATACTAATAGGGCCCCTTTCAAAAAATATCCGGAAACCTTTCTGAATGTCATTGGGTTAAGCCAAACCTGGGATGACGATAGTTGCCGCCCGACCTTTTTACGGCCGGATGATACGGGTGGGTTGTTATATTTGTTTTTTCGCTATTTTTGATTTGTTTACTTCCGCGGTTAACTTTATTTTCTTGTTTCTTCAGAGATGGACTTGTTTTCTTTCATTAATCAGCCAGATGTATTCAAGGTGATGATCGGGGAGCGCACCTTGAAGGAGGGTGAGCCCACCTTGAGGGCGGAGACTGCTTCACGTGTTGTTGAGCCGTCCGACGATATCTTGAAGGTGGTGGAGCACACTGTTGCTGATGAGATAGAGGCGGCTAAGGCCGAGAAGAAGGCTGGGAAGAAAAGGGTGGTGATTGACGCGCCTGAGAAGCCCCCAAAGAAAAAGAAGAAGCTTGTTCGCAAGGGGACCGCAACTGCTTCGGGTATGAGTTACTTGTTTCTTCTCTTTTACTTTTTTTTTTTTTATATATTTTATTTTTACCGCGTATGTTGGCTGTACTGACATACGTTTTGTTTTCATTTTTCAGGTGATCCGTCCGCGGAAGACCCTCCTGTGTTTGAACTTCTAGACGAATCTGAGTCTGAGTTGGAGCGTTCCGGTCCTCATACGGATGAGAACATTATGAAGAATGCTACCGTTCTCACTTCTTCCTCTGCTACCCCAACCCATGAATACTCCGGGGGTAGGGCTTCTGAAACTCCGGATCCGGAGAATACTGAGTCTGAGGCTGAGGGGTTGCATCCGGAGAATGTTGGGGATATGTCTGGGCATGTTGAGGCTGAAGGTAATGAGGAGTTTGGTGATTCTTCCGGGGATTTTTACCAGTCTGTTTCGGTTGACACCGCTGAGGCTTCTTCAGCCTATGTTCCGAAGTGGCTGCCCACCAATGGGTTCAAGATGGACGACCCTTGGGTTTGCCGCAGTATCGTTGACAACGTGGCTACCCCTGGGTATGTATCCGTTTTACGGAATATGGGGGCCGAGGATCTGCTGAACCAGTATAACGTTCTTTCTGCTAAGCAGCTTTGCATGGGTTCTGAGATCCGTCTTCGGTTAGAGTATGATCTACAACAGAATGAAAAGTTGGGTAAGAAGTTGGAAGGGAAGGAAAAGCTGGTTTCTGATCTCAAGGGCCGGTTGGCTAAGTTGGAAAGTGAATCTGCTGGATCTTCTGAGCTCCGTGGCCGGGTATCCGCCTTGGAAGCGGCCGCGGAGGCTAAGGACAAAGAGTTGGCTGGACTCCGGATGGAATGTGAGAAATTATCTCCGTCAGTAGCACTGGTTGGAGAATATGGTAAGAAAAACGCGGAGCTAGCTGAACAAAATGTGAATTTACTTGCCGAGAATGAGGAGTTGCGTCAGAGGGTGTCGGGTTTGGAGGTTATTTGCGGTACCTTGGAACAGCAGGTAAACAATCAGGTTGAGGAGAGTGTGAAGATTGCCCGTGCAGCTTTTGAGGAACACCTGGCGGAGATGGATAAAAGGTTGATCGCTATCAATGAAGAATTTGACACGGAACTCTTTCCTCAATGTCTAAGGGCTATTGAAGGCAGACGCTGGGTCATTGGTCACGGGTTCCGCTATGCCTTCCACAAGTTTAAGGAGTCTCTAGAGTTGAAGACCAGACTTGGAGCTTGTATATCCGCGGCTATATTAGAGGGGGTGCGCCAAGGGTTGGAGGCCGGGGTAGTTCACGGATCAAAGGGTGTTAAGCTTGAACATGTGGAGGCTTACAACCCTAAGGCAAAGGAATGCTATCAGGCCGCGGTGCAGAGGTTGGCAAATGTGCCTTTCCCCTTGTTGGAATCCCTTGAGGCATGTAAGGATGCCCCTTTGGAGTTCCTAATGTCACAGCTTGTGCTGGAGGAAGACCGTCGTCCTGGAACCGGGGAATATACTTTTAAACCTTCGGTCGCGGAAGAGACCGTTCTTCCGGAATCCGTGCTCAGGCTCGTTACTCGCCTCCCCAGGGCTATTGCTGCATACAAAGAGCATAAGAATAGGAAGTATGGGGTGGAGTTTGATTATAGCGACAAAGGGCTTGCCGTTGTTCTTCCGGCTCCTTCCAAGTCCGGACCCTCTTCTAGTGTGAAGCCTGCGAATGTTGTTACCCCATCCGGGCCGGTGACTAATCCGACTGGGGATGATAGTGTCCAACATGATGACATGTTTGATACTTCCGTCCTTGACACTAAGAGGCCCGAGAGTTAGTTATCTTGTTTCCGCGGCTGTTCTTTGGGAGATATTTTGACTATATCTGCCCTGCCGCGCATCTTGTGAAGCTTTTATCCTTTAGACTTTGGAAATGTAATCCGGATTGAATCGCGGTCAGCCACAAAAGATGGGAATACTTACATTTAATCACAAGTAACATTTTTTGAGATTCCGGATATTCCATGTCCGGGGTAGATCTTGGCCATCTTGGTTCCGGAGTTTGTATGCTCCTTTTCCCAATGCTTCCACAACTTCGTACGGGCCCTCCCACTTGGGGCCCAGCTTTCCGGTACTCTCAACCAGGCTAGCATCGTTGTTGCGGTAGACAAAGTCTCCCGGCTTAAAGCTTTTGCCGCGGACCTTGGCATTGTAGTATTTTTCCATTCTGGACTTGCTTCTTGCCTCTTCAGTAGCCGCGACTTCTCTCCTTTCTTCCAGGAGATCTAGGTTCAGCTGTAAGGCTTCATCATTTTCTATTGGGTCAAATAGAGCACATCTGAGAGATGGCATTCCGAATTCCACGGGGATCACGGCCTCCGTCCCATAGGTTAGGGAGAATGATGTGTCTCCGTTGCTGGATTTGATCATTGTTTTGTGTGCCCAGAGCACATGCGGCAGTTCCTCCAGCCAATCCCGGCTTCCTTGGTCAATTCTTGCTTTGATCCCTTCTCCCAAGCTTCTATTAGCTCTTTCAACTAACCCGTTCGCCTGCGGATGTTTCACTGATGCGAACCGCTGCTTGATGTTTAGCTTTTCACAATAATCTTTGAAGGGGTTATCCCTAAATTGTTTGGCGCTGTCCGCCATAATTTCCCCCGGCAAGCCGAACCTGCACATGATATTATCCCATACGAACTTCTTGACCTGATTACCGGTGATGGTTGCGAGAGCTTTGGCCTCGATCCATTTCGTGAAGTAATCTATTGCTACTATCAAATACTTGATTCTTCCTGGAGCTTCTGGAAATGGACCGCAGATGTCTATGCCCCATTTATAAAATGGCCAGGGGGAAGTGATAGGAGTTAAGTTATGCTGCGGATTCCTGGGAACCGGCCGGTGGACTTGGAAGTCTTGGCACTTGTTGATCACTTCTCTCGCGTCCCTATGCATGGTCGGCCAATAATATCCGGATCTTATTGCCTTTGCCACGATGGCCCGGGGTCCAGAGTGCATGCTGCACGAACCCTCATGAATTTCTCTAATCACGTAGTTTGCTTATATTGGTCCGACACATCGTAACCACGGCTCCAGAAATGATTTACAGAACAGGACTCCGTTGATGACGGAGTATTGTCTTGCTTTGATCTTTAGCTTTCTTGCTTTTTTCTGATCCGCAGGAAGCACTCCATCTTTCAGATATTCGAGGAGCGGGGCCATCCAAGTGTCTCCTTCTTCTTCAACTATGGCCATCACTTCTCTTTCCTCTATTGATTCATCTTTCAAGACTTTAACCAAAACTTGCTTTGTTAGATGGGCGAATCTGGTGGAGGCTATTTTACTTAGTGCGTCCGCCTGCTTATTCTGACTCCGCGGAATTTGTTTTATGGAGAATGTATGGAAGTTTTCAATCAAGGCCTTGGCTTTTGCCAGATACCGTGCCATGCTCTCTTCCTTGGCTTCATATGCACCGTTGATCTGATTCGCGACCAACCTAGAATCTACGTTTGCAGATAGGTCTTGCACCCCCATCTGTTCCGCTATCCTTAACCCGGCTAGTAATGCCTCGTATTCTGCTTCATTATTGGATGTATTAAATTCAAATCTTAAAGCATAAGTGAATTATGTACCTTCAGGGTTCGTGAGGATTAGGCCCGCTCCGGATCCTTCTTGACAAGAGGATCCGTCGGTGTATAAGTTCCATGGTTCAACATACGGCAAATCTTCCGTGGTTACTTCCGTTGCCGGGGTTTCTTCTTTTGGAACTTCCGCGATGAAATCAGCTAATACTTGTCCCCTTATGGCTGTCCGTGGTCTAAAACTGATGTCATGTCCGCCTAGTTCTATAGCCCACTTGGCCATTCGGCCAGAATTTTTTGTCTTCGCAAGCATCTGCTTGATTGGTTGTTCTGTGATGACCACTATTTGGTATGCTTGGAAGTACCTCTTGAGTCTTCTGGCCGCGTGAACTAGTGATAGAACCAATTTTTCCATTGGGCTATAGTTTATTTCCGGACTTTGCAATGTGCGGCTGATAAAGTAGATGGGCTCCTGGCGCAGTCCTCTTTCTGCTAAAAGGACTGCGCTGATGGCTTCTTTGGCCGCGGACAAGTACATGATCAATTCTTCTCTTGGTTTGGGAGCCGTGAGGGTGGGAAGATTGGCGATGTGTTGCTTCATCTCTTTGAATGCTTGTTCCGCTTCCGGCACCCAGTGAAAGTCGCTTTTTTTGATACACTTCTTCAGTGTTTTGAATAATGGTAAGGAATTTTCCGCGGACTTTGATAGGAAACGGTTTAGACTAGCCAGTTTTCCATTTAAGCTTTGCACTTCTTTAAGAGTTCGCGGTGAGGGTAGCCGGGCAACGACCTCGGATTTCTCTGGGCAAGCCCTGATTCCCTTCTTGCTGATCACATGCCCCAAGAATACTCCTTCTTCTGCTCCGAAGGTACACTTTTTTGGGTTTAACTTCATGTTTATCTTTCGGAGAGTCATGAAGGTTTCTTCCACGTCCCTTAACATTTTCGCCTCCGAATGGCTCTTAATTACCAGATCATCGGCATACACCTCGAGGTTCCTCCCAATATGTTTTTCAAATGCCTTGTCTACCAAACGCTGATATGTGGCCCCCGCGTTTTTCAATCCAAAGGGCATTTTCTTATAGCAAAAAATCCCTTGGTTTGTGAGGAATGCGCTTTTTTCCTCATCTTCTGCGGCCATCTGTATCTGGTGGTATCCTTTGTATGCGTCCAAGAAACATTTGAAGGTATATCCGCAGAGAGATTCGACTTTCCAGTCAATCTCCGGAAGAAGGTAACAATCTTTCGGGCATGCTTTGTTCAGATCCTTGAAATCTACACACATTCTCCAGCTTCCGTCGTTCTTCTTGACTAGGACCGGGTTTGACAGCCAATCATGGTAGTGGACCTCCCGCATTATACCGGCTTCTACTAATTTTGCAACATCCTCGTTAATTGCTTCGTTTCGTTCCGGGGCCTGCCCACGTTTCTTTTGCGTTACCGGGGCATGCCCTTCCCGGATGTTGAGTTTGTGTTCTGCCACGCTCCGCGGCACTCCGATCATGTCCGATGGTTGCCAGGAAAAGATATCCAGATTGCTCTTTAATAATTCACACAGATCCTGCTTCCCCGGATCCGTCAAGCTTCCTCCGACGGGGACTGTCTGGTCCGGAAATTCTGGATGTATTGCTACTTGAATTCCATCTTTTGCCGGGGTTTCCTCAGGATCTTGCTGCGGTTGGGGTTCTGCGACCATTTGGCACTCTACCGGAATGATTTTGTCACTATATAATGTGACCACTCCACCCTGGGTGGGGAATTTAATCATCCCGTGGGCCGTGGAAGGGATCATTTTAAGCTGTCTTATCCCCGGCCGGCCGATTATACCATTGTATTGAGAAGGTGACCTAACCACCATGAAGTTCATCCAGGCGCTAGCTGAGTTCTCTTCATCACTTAGGGTAACTTCTAACAGAATCTGCCCCAAGGGCCATGATAATTCGCCACTAAAACCAAGAGGAGGAGCCGTAGTGGGGATCATTTTTTTCTTGATTTTTGGGCTCAGTCGGTTGAAGCAATATTCGTAAAGGACTTCGGAGGCGCTTCCGTTGTCCACGTACATCCGGTGCACATGGTGTCCACCCACTCCGGCCTTTATTACTAATGGATGGTCATCTCAGTCGTCCTCCTTTATTGGGGGGAAGGATATTTCCAAATTAGGCTCGGTACTAGAGGGTACCTTCTGTTTCACAGTTCGTTGCCAGGTATGTATCATAAATATGGCTGGGGCTTTATCCTTGGCCGCGGTTTCCTTCTTGCCACCTTTAGCGGCCCCGCCCTTCTGGCTTCCGTTCTTGATCTCTTTTACCAAGTGTGCCAACTGGCCGGATCTGACCGCGTCCTCAATCTACCTTTTCAATTGGAAGCACTCATCCGTATGATGTCCTTTTTCTCTGTGAAATTCACAATACTTGTCTTTGTTTCTTGATTCTACTGGGCTTGTCATAGGTGGTGGAGTTGTGAACTTTACCGCATCCATTGCAAGAATCTCCTTTGGTGTTTTTGTTAAAGGTATGAAGCGGTCATTTTTCCTCCAGTCCGCCCTTGAATGCCCTTTGAATTCTGTTTTCTTTTCAAAATTCTGGTTGTGGGATGCCCGGGATCCCCCTTCGTGAGATTTCCACGAAGAGCGGTCTTGCTTTTTCCTTGACACATTTGTCGCGGCAGTTTCACCACGGATGAAGGCCGTAGTAACGTTCCACATTTCATCGACCGTCTTGGGGATTTTATCATTGAGCCTCCTGATTAGCTCTGGATTGTTGATCCCGTGTATCAATCCCGAAACCTTCATACATTCAGGGGCGCCCTTCACGTGCATACTTTCCGCTTTGAAGCGGTCGACAAATGCTGCCGTGGTTTCTCCTTCTCTTTGCTTGATAAGGTGGAGTTCCACCGGATCTTTGGTGTATTTCTTCTGCTGGAGGAAGTAGGACAAGAAACTTTTGCGGAGATCTTCGAAGCTATCTATGCTCTCCGCCGGCAATTCGTCGAACCACATTCGAGCGTGGCCCATCAGGGTGGAGTTAAACATATGGCACCAAGTGGGCATAGCCCATCGCTCGACTTTGGCTGCGGTACAGAAATTTTTCAGGTGGTCTTCCGGATCTCCTGTCCCGTCATAGGTTTTGACGTTGGAGGGCATTCGGGTCCTCTTTGGGAACTCGAAGTTTCTGACTCTTTGCGTGAAAGGGTCCTTGTCATCGATGTCATACGGGCGATAAAGGTCATCCGCGTTCCCTTTGTTTTTCCCAGACCCGGCTTCCTAATATCCTCCATCATAGTCTCCGTTTCCCTCCGGTGTCCGGTCCCTTCGCCTTCTGGAACCGAAGCAAGCGGATCCAGACCCGCCGCCTTTCTCCCTTGAGCGGGGAGTGCGGCTGTAGGTCGGACTTGGGCTTCTTCTTGGGCTATCCGGACTTCCTTCCACAAGAGGTCGTCCGTCTTGTCTATAACGCCTAGCTTCACCTCTACGCTCCCTTCGAGCGCGGCTTTTGGTTTTAAGCCGAGAAAATACGTCCGGCTTTCTCTCCCCCAAACGTGACTTAACACTTTCTCTCTTCTCCCCTAAACGAGTGAAAATGGCCGACCGAGGGTGTTTGGCCCTTTCCTCGTTATCTTTGGGTTCTTTACTAAGTCTGGAGAAAACACTCCGAGAGTAGGAGCTTTCGGGCGATTCAGGCCTCGCACAGGGGCTTGTCTTCCGCTTTCTCCTGTCTCTTGATTCAACATATCGGGATGGCTCTCGGGAGTATGAATTCTCCTGTGACTCGTCCTCGAAGTTGAGACGGGTTTTTAATTGTCCCATCTTCTCCGCATGGACTTTTTCAGTCATTAAGGGCAATAGTTGGTGATAGTGCTTGTCGCAGAACGCCCTTATTGCCTCATCCGGAAGAGAGTTTGAATGGTGCTCTCCTTCTTTGCCTTTCCCTTTCTCATGAGTGTTCCGTACTGTGGAAGGCTCTTAGGACGGGGAGGGGTTTTTTGTTTTGATTGCTCATTGTAAAGTTTTTTTTATTTTAGAAACGCAGTTGTGTAACTGGTCCCACGAATGACGCCAACTTGTTAGTACAAATCTTGGGCACACCTCCAGACCTAGGTTAGACTAGCTCTTGGCGGGAGTAGATCTTGTGCTAAGTACTTCGTGATCTGCTAAGAAAAGCAACACCGTTAGTCTTACCGCGGAAGGGGGGTTCCGCGGTTGGCCTCCGGTGTGAGAGTAAGTATATTGTTTGAGATATAAGGTGTAAGTGCGGACTAGGTGGGAGTAAATGCAGTTAGTTGTGTGTAATAAATGAGATGGGGGTATTTATACTACCCATATACCTACTGTAGCTGCCTCGGGAATCTGCATACTGACTTACGCCTTACCGGGTAGGTAGGTGTCAGAGCAGAGTCGGATTGCGCCATACCTAGTAGGTAAATGTCAGATCAAGTGGGAGACACAATCCCAAAAGATCTGGCTTTCCGCAACGTTGTGATCCGGCTGCAGCCAACGATGTGTTCCGGCCCGGCCTAGGGAGGCCGAGGTATGTTCTTGTCCTGGCTTGGTAAGACTGGATTCTACAATGTGTATTTGTCCGTCTTGACTCTGCCGCGGTTAGGTGTGAACATGTCCGGCCCAGTATGCTGGGTCCGGGTATACAATACACGATCAATATCCAAACGGGAAATGAGTTTCATCCACCTAATCGTGCGGTATACTAAAAATTTGACGTTCGTCTATGTCGAATCAATGTTTTAAAAAAAATTAATTTAGAGAGCATAAAATAGATTGCTCGACCGCGTATCCAATGTTTCTCAACCCAAAAAATAATATATTCTTCAATCATACACGTGTTGATCTAAATGGGCCGCCCGCTAGTCTTGCAATTAGTTGCGTGTAATCCCATTTCCCTCTCAGTTATTCTGCCCAAAAAAAAAAAAAAAAAAAAATCATAATAACCATTCAAAGAAAGAAAATTACTTTTTTGTAATTTTTCTGACGATGATAATAACTTGAGAGTATCTTTATCCGACTACAGAGAAAAGTTCATTTTTTTACTCTTATTTTGGTGCTTACTGAGGGACAAATCCCCACAATATATTTAGTTTGATCTAATGGTAGGGATTAAACCTAAGATTTAATATGCTTAACCTTAATTCTCCCACTACATAAAGCACTTTTTTTTTTCTTTTTTTTTTCCACACAATTAATGTGTGTTTTCCACCCAACCTGCTCTCATCCATTCCCTCCAAAAAGTAGTTATTCCAATCAACTATTACCGTTTGATCATCACCATCTGGATCACCATCACCATTCCAATCACCATCACCATTCCGATCACCATCATCGTTCCGATCATCATTTAATCATCACCTCCCGATCATTATCATCCTTTTTTATATCTTCTTTTGATTTGAATGAACCGTTTGTTTCAGAAGCTTATTTGATTGATATTGTTGTGGTTGATAATGTTGTTGATCGGTTGTTAATTATGTGGATCAAGTTGTTTAACATTACTTTTGATCAAGTTGCACACCAAGTGTTTGATGAAATGTGTGAGTGAAAAATATTTGATAATCTTGTTATCTGATCTTGTAGTTTTGCTTACTAATTAAGTTGTTAGTTGAGTTTTTGTTTTTAACTGCATTGGAATGCTATTTTGTGACAAATGGTAATTTTCCGTGCTATTATTTTAATAGTAAAAATGTTTGTTTTTATCAGAAAATGCACATTATTAATTTTCTGACACTTATTGACAATTTAATTTTAAAAATGAGAAGCTATCTCGTTTTTCCTGGAAAACGACCCCGCACGCGTACCATCACTCAATTAATTATAGCAATAATTAATTTAACTCATGTTCGAGTCCATACAAATGTTCTTATAATACTTATTTTAAACACCCGATAATTATACAAGATACATTTTCATAATTTTTATAACTTTATTACACTCTATTTTGTCCCACTAAAATTTATTTCTAGCTAACTTAATACCTAAATATATATAATACATTATATATACAAAATATCTAAGATATTTTAGAGACAAAATCTTACAAAATCAAATCAACCCATGCCTCCCCCCCCCCCAATTCCTTCCATTCTCACGTCATACACCCCATCACCACCATACCTATCTTGACTTTTTACCAATCACTTGTATTTACCATTTTACCCTTTTATTAAATTACCAAAATGTCCTTTTTGGCACTATAAATAGAAGATAAAAACTAGCTCATTTGGTTACTTGTAAAATTCACAAAAACACTATCTTTTCTCTCCATATATTCGGCCAAGGTGGAAAAACAAGGAAGAAATATTTGGTTTTTGCTTAAAAGTGCTTATTTAGTGCTTATTCGGGTTTATAAACTAGTTACAAAAGGTTTTGGAGTTATACTCGGATTCTATTATTCTAGTTCCTATCACAAATCCATTATATTCAAGTAAGATTAAAAACCATTTTTATACTTTTACTTATGTAATTTTATACATTCCTTATGTTCGTTTATGCATTTACTAGGTTAAATATTTATTTAAACTTATTTCATCACCTATATCACCTATATACATGTTTGGGAGATTTTATCATGATTTTATTTTATTTTGGAACTATATAAATTGTTGAAAAATTGGTGAAAGAGATTAGGATAGACTTGGAGTTGATTTGAAGGGATTTTAATTTAGAAAATGGATTATTGAAAAGCATACGCGGCAGCGCTGCCCAAATTTCTAATTCTTAGAAAATAAAGTTATTTTTAAAAGGATTTAGTTAAAGAAAAAGAAAATATATTTTCTAACGAAAACGTGGTCATTTAAAATGGATAAAAACGGATTTATAACAAATAAATACGAGTTTTCTAAATATATTATCGATAACTATTCTTCAGAAAAATAAATAGTTTGCTGTCCAGATTTTTATCATGGTAAAACTAAGATTTAAAAGATAAACCGAGTCCCCGAGTCCTTAAAATGTGTTAGTACTTTTAAATACCTTCGCGGGGATAGGTAGAACTTTAAAAACCAAGCTATAACGAATAAGTTATGACTCAACAAAGATACCGACGAAAAATATTATTTTGACAGCTTTCTATTAGTGAATAGTAAATTGTTTTTATTTTTAGAAATGAAATTTGGACACTTTAGGTGCGGTTTCGGATAAAATGTCATAAACGAAAGTTGTGGTGTTTTGGTTACATACTTTAGTCGAGTCGGAAACTTTTCCAAATATATATTACCGAAACATTCATATCGTAGTTATGATACATAGTTGCTAAAAATCTCAAAATGTATTATTTTGACTATTTCTAAGGATATGCAATTCATAAAATGTTATATCACCTGTACATGTTTGTTTGCAAGTTTAGTTACAAAATAACGTTACTTTGTAAACACTTAAACATTTAACATCAAACACAAGTAACGTCAAACACAACCACTTGTAAACACTTAAACTCGTTGTGAATACACAAAATTGTAAACTAAGAATTGTCATACTAATTTAGGTCGCGTGTTAGTGCCACACACTGCTACTATTTGACTTTTCATTTCAGAGGACTATTTTCTGAGGTGAGTTCGTAGCCCCACTTTTAACTCGTATTTGCTTTGCAAACTTGGGGTGAGAAACATGCTTGCTTTTATGGACCATTTAGACAATGCTTTTGTTTGAAAAACTATTACGTGTTAGCCTAAGTACTGTATCCCAAATTCATGCCCATACTCATGTACCATTAATTCCCGCTGGGAAGCACGAGTGATATAAATAGATCTATTGAGGGTGACACCTCCATCCGTGTTGGAGAGCCAACTGTCCAGATAAGACAAACGGATGTATACCATGTCGAATTACAAGTGTCACGGGATAGAACACTTGCCGGGCCTTATTATTATTACATGAACTCATTTCATGCACACTGTCGTAGCTTCGGTAACATGGAACTTAGCGCAGCGTAGTAGACTTTCGTATAACATTATGCACATTATAATGTTAACTCGTAAACTTATTGGTCCAACTTTACTGCTTTACGTAAACCTATGAACTTACGAGCTTTTTGCTGACTTTTTAGCATGTTTTTCTCAGGTGTTTAATTGTTTGATTAAGATGATGCAAGGCAGCGCTTGGCAGGGGCATAGGCACACTTTTGGAGTGTACACATAACACTCATGACCATTGTTTTGTAATATGGGACAACTTAAAACTATTATGGGCCTTGTTTTCCACATTCATAACTATTTAAAACTTATGTTTTGATAAATGAAATTTTAAAACGGATTAGATAATCCGTTCTCTATTACTTGTGTTGTGATTCCAATACGTAGCACCCCAGATATCACTTCCGTTGCATTCTGATTTAGGGGTGTTACAGATTGGCATCAGAGCCTAGGTTATAAAGAACTAGGTACACATAAAACCTAGACTATAACCGCTTTTTACAAAACTTTACCCTATGACCGCCATATGCCAGCCTGCCTTACTTGCCACTTTACTTGCTACTTTACTTATTGTTCCAGCAAGCTTAGCATATACTTACGTGCTATTTTGATAACACACACTTACGTGCTATTTTTATGACACATGCTTACGTGTTATTTTGTTTACATATACATATGTACTTATTTGATGGCTTATACTTTCTAGCCTTACACTATATACTATAAGTATTTTCTATATACTTATACATACGTACCATACTTGTCACAGACTATGCCTTCCCTTATGAAATCTTACTATTCAACTCCGAGCTTAAACACTCGCCACATTCTACATGAACTATCATTCGACTCTGAGTTTGAACACTCGTCTTATTCCTTTGAAAACACTTATATTACTATCAATTGGGAACTCACCCATTTATCTGAACGCGACTTTAACCTATCACTCTATAACATGTCTCCTCGAAACGTTACTCTTGGAACCTATCTTCACTATGACGCACTATTCTTTACTTATTTTGAAGAAACATGTCATCTGAGAGGCAAGACCTAAAATTAGCAGCCATGGAACAACTCATTGCCCAGCGAGTTGCAGATGCTATTGCTGCCTACGAGGCGGGAATCCGCAACCAGGAAATACACCAGGAAACTAAGAACGTTAAAAGGAAGTGGAAAGATCACCCAAGGAACGACAACCACCAGAACAAGCGACAAGAGGTCGCCACGGTTTACTCTGCTCGATCCAGTGACCGGAAGGTCTATGCTGGCAAATCACCACTGTGCAACCGTTGTAAGCTCCATCACAACGGGTCATGCACCGTGAAATGCCGAAATTCTCAGAAGGTCAGACATATGACCAAGAATTGCAGAGCCTCTGTTCTTGCTACTGCTCAGAGGGCACCAACGGCTAATCAGAAAGCTCGTACCATCAACAACAAGGCCACCATTACTTGCTTCGGTTGTGGGGAGAAAGGGCACTACAAGAATAAGTGCCAAAAGAAGAGGAGCTCACCAAGACTTGGATAGTGAGAGCGGAAGAGAAGCATTGTCTACTCTACATAGTGAGACCTAAGTTTAGATTCTCTTAAGTTGTATCCGTGTGAGGTTACATTAGTACTTTCCTACGAACATTGTCGTATTGTATGAATCCAGTGTACGTTTATCTTGAGTTATCAGCTTATTTGACTCACAGCTATCTGAAATCCATATCAACTAGATGTATCAACCGTCACCCGTTGCACTCCATATTTTACCACTTATCTTATAAACTATTGTGGTCACCATTTTACAAACTATCCTATTACAATGTAATAAATCGATTTGATACCTTATCATTATTTCATAAACCAACAAACGGTTCACTAGCATCTTGTAAAACTATATTACAATTATCCCACAAGTCCTACTATGGTCTTACGAACTATTTTGTTCCTCTGCGAACTACTTTAGCCACTGTTCTATAAAACAATAAATTGCGTTGCTATCACCCTACAAACCATTTCGCGGTCGCCTTACAAACCATTTTGCCGTCATCCTAAGAACTGTTTTATCACAACCAAATTGTGACTTTACTACTACCTCGCAAATAATGAATTATTTCCTATTTTCCTATAAACTATTTTGCAAAATCATTTGACAAACTACTCTGCTATCACCCTGTGAACTATTTTTACTCTTTTGCAAACAAATTTGGCTACTATCTCATAAACAAAAATACCGATATGTCTTCAAACTAATTCCAGCATTGCATCGTTGGACCTTGATTATACAAAGCCTGATCACCTATGTATAATCCAGGTAGGACCATACTATGCTAGAAATGGTTACCTTAAATTTTTATTATAGGTCAAGTTTCTATTTCCACTTTCGAGAAATCAAAAACTCGCATGTGTGAGTACATAAAAGTAGTGCAACTTATAGGCATTCACGCTAGTAAACACCATAACCAATTAGATTTCTACTCAACCTTACCGCATAAATTCAGCTTTACCCCACTTCATATTCTAATCTGAGAGGACAAGCTATACCACTAGTCATAGTAAGGCAACCCATCAACAAACATAGCACCTGTAACGATAGCACTAGCGATTACAACCTTAAGACTACTTACGGAAACCAACCTCATAACATCACGTTTTCCCTTATTTCTTGTGGCTTCGAAAAATCTTATCATCAATTAGACAACCTCAAAATTTGATAGCTGCCGAATGACTCATAATCCCGCGTGTAACTGAAACACTCTCTCACTTCAAGACATCCGTGTCAATTGTTATGACGATTACATCCAGTTTCTTAAATCGGAATCTTACCTTCTGCATTGGATACTAAGTGCACTACTGAGTAAACCAACTGATTGCTAGTAGCAATCGAAACCATTCTTCAAGATTATACTCTAAATCTGCTAAACTACCTATTCGATATTGACCTCATGTCAGTTTCATTTGGAAGCTTCGAAGACATCATTGATATGGACTGGTTATCCATGTGCCGTGCTAACATCATTCGAGACAAGAAAGAAGGACGGATACTTTCGCATGTGTATCGACTATAGAGAGTTGAACGAGTTAACGGTGAAGAACCGATACCCACTTCCCAGAATTGATGATCTATTTGATCAACTTCAAGGTTCTAGTGTATATTCAAAGATTGACCTTCGATCTGGATACCGTCAACTACGAGTCCGGGAGGAGGACATTCCGAAAATGGCGTTCAGGACTCGTTACAAACACTACGAGTTCTAGATTATGCCAGCGTTATTCATGGACCTTATGAACCGAGTGTGCAAACCGTACTTGGATAAGTTTGTGATTGTGTTCATAGACGACATCTTGATCTACTCCAAGAACAAGAAAGAACATGAAAAACATCTCAAGATGATTCTGGAATTGCTCAAGAAGGAGGAATTGTATGCAAAATTCTCGAAATGTGACTTCTGGATTTCCACTATACAATTTCTTGATCACGTGATTGACAGCCAGGGCATTCTCGTGGACCTTGCGAAGATTGAATCTATTAAGGATTGGGCAACACCAACAACACCAACTGAAATACACCAATCCTTAGGACTTGCCGGTTATTACAGGAGTTTCATCGAGGGATTCTCCAAAATAGCCAAATCATTAACCACCTTAACTCAGAAAAACGTAAAGTACAACTGGGTTGAAGACGAAGAAGAGGCATTCCAGACACTCAAAAGAAAAGTTGTGTAGTGCACCCATATTGGCCTTACCTGAAGGAAGTGATAACTTTGTCGTATACTGCGACACTTCGCACAAAGGTTTAGGTGTTGTTTTGATGCAGAGGCAGAAGGTGATTGCTTATGCATCACGACAACTCAAGACACATGAAAAGAACTACACAACCCATGATCTAGAACTAGGAGCAGTTGTGTTCGCTCTTAGGATATGGAGACATTACCTGTACGGCACTAAGTGTACAGTGTATACGGACCACAAAAGCTTGCAACATATCTTAGACCAAAAAGAGTTGAACATGAGACAATGTAGGTCACTAGAATTACTCAGTGATTACAACTGTGAGATTCGTTATCACCCGGGAAAAGCCAACGTTGTGGCAGATGCTCTTAGCTGGAAAGAACGGCTCAAACCCTTGAAAGTCAAATCACTAGGAATGACGATCAGTTCACCTCTCCCATCAAAAATCCTCGAGGCTCAGGTTGAGGCACTCAAGGAAGAAAATCGACCAAGTGAAAAACTCTATGGTATGCCAGAGAATGCAAATGGCTTTGTAAAGAGATCAGACGGAGTATTGTGCTTTAAGGATAGAAGTTGGGTACCACTCTATGGTAGGATACGAGAGTTAATTATGCACGAGTCGCATAAGTTCAAGTACTTTATTCATCCCGGAGCTGATAAGATGTACCTTGATCTTAAGAAACTATATTGGTGGCCTAACATGAAGGCGGATATTGCACTATATATCGGTAAATGCTTAACTTGTTCTAAAGTTAAGGCTGAACATCAGAAACCGTCCGGATTACTAGTGAAACCTGAAATCCCTGTATGGAAATGGGAACGAATCACTATGGACTTCATAACCAAACTATCGAGAACACTCAGTGGTTATGATACGATTTGGGTGATTGTTGACAGACTCACCAAATCTGCACATTTTCTTCTCATCAAAGAAACTGACAACATGGATCAACTCGCTCGTTTATATCTGAAAGAAGTAGTCTCCAGACATGGAGTACCAATTTCAATCATCTCCGATCGCGACAGTCGCTTCACTTCAAACTTTTGGCAGTCACTCCAGAAAGCTTTGGGGACTCAACTCGACATGAGTACAGCTTATCATCCCCAAACAGACGGCCAAAGCGAAAGAACCATTCAAACTTTGGAGGACATGCTCCGAGCTTGTGTTATTGACTTCGGCAAGGGATGGGACAGACATTTGCCCCTAGTCGAATTCTCGTACAACAACAGCTATCATACCAGTATAAAAGCTGCACCATTCGAGGCACTTTACGGACGTAAGTGGGAGACAGTCAACTCACAGGTCCCGAACTCGTCCATGAGACAACCGAAAAGATTGTGCAGATTCGCAGCAGGATGCAAGCTGCACAAGACAGACAAAAGAGCTATGCTGACAAGAGACGTAAACCTCTTGAGTTCCAAGTAGGGGATAGAGTTATGCTGAAAGTTTCGCCATGGAAAGGCGTGATACGCTTTGGCAAACGCGAAAAGCTGAATCCTCGTTACATTGGACCTTTCGAAATTCTAGAAAGAATTGGACCGGTAGCTTACCGACTCAAGCTACCGCAAGAACTAAACAATGTGCATAATGTCTTTCATATATGCAATCTGTGGAAAACTAGAAGGGGGGTTGAATAGTTTTTACCGTTTTTAAAATTAATTCGCTTTGAATACTTGACGTGCTTTCAACTTAATGTAAACAATCAAACAATATAAATAAAGCAAGTAAGGAAAGAAACAATCAAACCACAACACGGATGTTTATAGTGGTTCGGTCTACAAGGACTCTCTTCCTTGCCCTACTCCACTCCTCGAGCCTCTAACTCGAGAGTTTTTCTTCACTAAGAAACAAGCTCCCTTCTCGGCGGAGAAAACCTTTATACACGTCGCTTACACTTTATCCGGTACAAAGCTAAATACCGAGTTCTAGTTCGAGGTAGAACCAACCTAACGTCGATTACACTTTTTCCGGTACTAAGCTAGATACCGAGTTCTTTTACAAGGGTACAACCACTCCCGACACTCTATGTATTTTGAGGACTAAAACACTAACCGATCACTACTGAATGTTTGGTATAACAATGATGTGTGATAAACTACAAAATCACACAGTATCTAAACTAACAAGTCTTGCAACAGTATGTTGAAGCTTGTGATGCTTGATCTCTTTGCTACAAAAGAAAGATCACTACAAATGAAATGAATGAATGAATGGGTTAGTAATGTATGAAAGAATGTATAATGTAGTTTATGCTATATGAGTGATGAGTGAACATGAATGATCAGCTTGCTATTTATAGGCAAACTGATCAAACAGTCCACGGATTTGGCGGACCCAAATCCTGGGGTCCGTCCTTTATGTTGTTTGGTTCCGCCAGAACCTGACAGCAAATCTTGCCAAGATCTTACAAAATCCAATTCTTTGCTTGAAGATCTTTCCAAGATATTTACTAAATCTTCAAGATATCCTAAAGATATCCAAATGATGTATGCAATGATGTCATGTACAAATTTCTATTTTAAGAATAAAAATGTAAACATGTAAATGTATATATGTATGTCCTATGTATATTCTAGTGATCATGTAGCATGTTATGATGAGTTTTTAAAGCTTATTACTATAAATGTAAAAGACTTTAACTTATAATTATGCTTTGCTAAAGATAAACTTTATAGTTGTCATTAACAAAATATAACAAAGATCGTAAAATATAAATAACGTTTTTAGGACGATATTTGTATTAACACAATCTAAAGAAATGCTTGTCCGAGGAAACTCTTGCTATTCCTCTGGAAGAAATTGAGATTGACAATCGACTACACTTTATCAAAGAACCTGTTGAAATCATGGACCGAGAGGTCAAGAGATTGAAACATAGTCGAATCCCGATTGTCAAAGTTTGTTGGAACTCCCGAAGAGGCCCTGAATTCACGTAGGAACGTGAAGAAGAATTCAAGGCCAAATATCCTCATCTTTTCGCATCTTCATCTGGTAACACGAATTGAATGTCGGGACGACATTCAAATAAGGCTGGGAGGCTGTGACAAATGGTAATTTTCTGTGCTATTATTTTAATAGTAAAAATATTTGTTTTTATCGGAAAATGCACATTATTTATTTTTTGACACTTATTGACAATTTAATTTTAAAAATGAGAAGCTATCTAGTTTTTCCTGGAAAATGACCTTGCACGCGTACCATCACTCAATTAGTTATGGCAATAATTAATTTAACTCATGTTCGAGTCCATAAAAATGTTCTTATAATACTTATTTTAAACACCCGATACTTATACAAGATACATTTTCATAATTTTTATAACTTTATTACACTCTATTTTGTCCCACTAAAATTTATTTCTAGCTAACTTAATACCAAAATATATATAATACATTATATATACAAAATATCTAGGATATTTTAGAGACAAAATCTTACAAAATCAAATCAACCCATGCCTCCCCCCCCCCCCCCCACATTCCTTCCATTCTCACTTCTTACACCCCATCAACACCATACCTATCTTGACTTTTTATCAATCACTTGTATTTACCATTTTACCCTTTTATTAAATTACCAAAATGTCCTTTTTGGCACTATAAATAGAAGATAAAAACTAGCTCATTTGGTTACTTGTAAAATTCACAAAAACACTATCTTTTCTCTCCATATATTCGGCCAAGGTGGAGAAACAAGGAAGAAATATTTGGTTTTTGCTTAAAAGTGCTTATTCGGGTTTATAAACTAGTTATAAAAGGTTTTGGAGTTATACTCGGGTTCTATTGTTCTAGTTCCTATCACAAATCCATTATATTCAAGTAAGATTAAAAACCATTTTTATACTTTTACTTATGTATTTTTATACATTCCTTATGCTCGTTTATGCATTTACTAGGTTAAATATTTATTTAAACTCATTTCATCACCTATATCACCTATATACATGTTTGGGAGATTTTATCATGATTTTATTTTATTTTGGAACTATATAAATTGTTAAAGAATTGGTGGAAGAGATTAGGATAGACTTGGAGTTGATTTGAAGGGATTTTAGTTTAGAAAATGAATTATTGAAAAGCATACGCGGAAGCGCGGCCCAAATTTCTAATTCTTAGAAAATAAAGTTATTTTTACAAGGATTTAATTAAAGAAATAGAAAATAGATTTTCTAACGAAAACGTGGTCGTTTGAATGGATAAAAACGGATTTATAACAAATAAAATACGAGTTTTCTACATATATTATCGATAACTATTCTTCAGAAAAATAAATAGTTTGCTGTCCAGATTTTTATCATGGTAAAACTAAGATTTAAAAGATAAACCGAGTCCCCGAGTCCTTAAAAAGTGTTAGTACTTTTAAATACCTTCGCGGGGATAGGTAGAACTTTAAAAACCAAGCTATAACGAATAAGTTATGACTCAACAAAGATACCGACGAAAAAATTATTTTGACAGCTTTCTATTAGTGAATAGTAAACTGTTTTTGTTTTTAGAAATGAACTTTGGAAACTTTAGGTGTGGTTTCGGATAAAATGTCATAAACGAAAGTTGTGGTGTTTTGGTTACATACTTTAGTCGAGTCAAAAACTTTTCCAAATATATATTACCGAAACATTCATATCGTAGTTATGATACATAGTTGCTAAAAATCTCAAAATATATTATTTTGACTATTTCTAAGGATATGCAATTCATAAAATGTTATATCACCTGTAATGTTTGTTTGCAAGTTTAGTTAAAAAATAACGTTACTTTGTAAACCCAACCCTTAAACACTTAAACACTTAACATAAAACACAAGTAACCTCAAACACAACCACTTGTAAACACTTAAACTCGTCATGAATACACAAAATTATAAACTAAGAATTGCCATACTAATTTAGGTCACGTGTTGGTGCCACACACTGCTACTATTTGACTTTTCATTTCAGAGGACTATTTTCTGAGGTGAGTTCGTAGCCCCACTTTTAAATCGTATTTGCTTTGCAAACTTGGGGTGAGAAACATGCTTGCTTTTATGGACCATTTAGACAATGCTTTTGTTTGAAAAACTATTACGTGTTAGCCTAAGTACTATATCCCAAATTCATGCCCATACTCATGTACCGTTAGTTCCCGCTGGGAAGCACGAGTGATATAAATAGATCTATTGAGGGTGACACCTCCATCCGTGTTGGAGAGCCAACTGTCCAGATAAGACAAACGGATGTATACCATGTCGAATTACAAGTGTCACGGGATAGAACACTTGTCGGGCCTTATTATTATTATATGAACTCATTTCATGCACACTGTCGTAGCTTCGGTAACATGGAACTTAGCACAGCGTAGTAGACTTTCGTATAACATTATGCACATTATAATGTTAACTCGTAAACTTATTGGTCCAACTTTACTACTTTATGTAAACCTATGAACTCACCAGCTTTTTGCTGACTTTTTAGCATGTTTTTCTCAGGTGTTTAATTGTTTGATTAAGATGATGCAAGGCAACGCTTGGCAGGGGCATAGGCACACTTTTGGAGTGTACACATAACACTCATGACCATTGTTTTGTAATATGGGACAACTTAAAACTATTATGGGCCTTGTTTTCTGCATTCATAACTATGTAAAACTTATGTTTTGATAAATGAAATTTTAAAACGGATTAGATAATCCGTTCTCTATCACTTGTGTTGTGATTCCAATACGTAGCACCCCAGATATCACTTCCGCTGCATTCTAATTTGGGGGTGTTACATATTTTTATGTCTGATTGCTGTTTTGAATCTACTCTCTATCATATGTGTAGTATCACCAGTGATATCAGAAGTTGATGATATTATAATTTTTTTGTTTTATGTGTTTCTCAAGATACAACCATTGGATAAAGTAGAAGCTCTCAAGTCTTGGCCAATGCTTATAATGGCGGGCATGGAAGTTTGAATTATTGAAATAAATTAGCTAACCGGAGTTCAGGGCGTTCAGCTCCTGTCTGGCTTGAAACTGGAGATGCAGTCGGTAATGTTTTTCTTATGAAACTTAGTGCTTGTTAAGATAGGTTCTATTAATGTCTGCGGTGTTTGAATGCTTTAACTTTGTCGAGATCACAACAAATATGTGTTCTGAGATGCGTGGTGAAGCTCGTGATCATGCACATTTACGCAATTTATACTTTTTAACATAGGACTAAATTTTTTCTCAGATTGATGCTGCAAAACCTGTTGGAAAAGTTTTTGAACCCTTCAAGGCCCCTTTCACCCTATTGGACAAGGTAAAACAATTTATGATATCTTTAGTGCCTAGTAAAATGCTTTTGGTTGTTATGCTTGTGGAGGTCGTTGCCATATCTTTGTGAGTTCTAGTATGCACATATCTTTGTGAGTTGTTATGCTTGAGATGAAATCAGGAGGGTATAAAAGAGTTGCAAATAAACAAAATGCTTGCTTTGAACTGTAGTTTTGTAGTATCACTTGTGATATTTGTAGTATCACTTGTGATATTTTGTTTTTTTTTATAGGTTTGGATGTTTACTGGTTAAATTTTATTATATGTCATGTATAGTATTACTTGTGATATTTCATTGTTATTGTTTTACAATCATAGTTAAAGCTTCTTTTTTTTTTTCCTTTTTTTTTTTTTTTTTTTTTTTTTCCTTCAGTTGTGATGATACCTTATTTACTGTGTGTTTACCTTTGTTTACAGCTTCTAATAGTGTGAAAACACCTAAGTCGTTTAATCATCATGAGTTTATTGACACTCCTGGGGATAAGTTTTTTGGGTTCCTAAAGTTTCTGCTAGTGCGTTACCAGTTTTCTCTAGGCATTGCCCCAGGGGCGGTGACCCCTGGAGACGATGGGCTCGGAGACGGTGTTCCTGGAGGCGGCTCTGTTGAAGGTGGATCTACTGCAGTCAAAGTCTAATTTTACCATTTTTTAATTTCTTTTGTTTGATGTATCACTTGTGATTCATAGATTTTCAATATTTAAAATTTAAAAAAAAAAAAAAAAAAAAAAAAAAAAAAAAAAAAGCTTATGCTCAATAGTTTGGAATAATTTTTTATGAGGATTTTGTGATTCATACAGTTCTTGTATCTGGTATCACTTGTGATATTCTGTTAAAAATGATGCAACACTTGGTTTTGATTTTGATGTTTATATCACTTGTGATATTCTGTTAAAAATGATGCAACACTTGGGTTTGATTTTGATGTTTATATCACTTGTGATATTCTGTTAAATTTGATGCAACACTTGCTTTGGTTTTTAGAATATGTCAAGTTTTTTATTGACAGTGTTATATCTCTTGTGATATTAAACATTTTATTGTAACACTAAATGTTTTATTTTAGCTAAGAGTAATATCACATGTGATAACGGAATAAAATGTTACATTAATACTTTTCCATACAAATGATCATACAAGTCACTTAGTCATTCCCAAAAGTAGTACAAACTCCGGCACCATGCAATGTGGCTCGGGACCTAATAGAGCGCACCCTTCTTAGGTAACCGCAAACTCACATTCCATTTTTAAACTAAGCAGCATAAGGAAATTACTATGTGTTTACAAACATGAAATTAAACATAAATCATTGGCGATTGCTTCCTCCTTCACCTGCTCCTTTTTCAGCCATCTTTGTTCCATCTATCATTCTCTTTATCCAGTCATCTTTGTTTTTCGTAGCAATCTTGTTTGCATAATCAGACATCATCTTCTTTTTTTTCGTTTACTTGATCTAGAATTATCTTTGCTGCAATTCTTCATAAAGTTCCATATGGATCATCATGTACAACCCACAATCTGTCTTTTTATCTTTTGTCTTCCATTTCATTTTTAAGACTGTTGGATTTATACTGTCTCTCATGATTTGTCCTGCTTTTGGATGTTCGTATACCATCAGGTGCCTCGCAAGCACGTCCCCTCTGGAAAAATTAATAGGTCATGATTATTAGAGACCAATATATACTCATTTATCACTTGTGATATTATATTGCACTTAAAAAATATGCAACATGTTGTTTAGCTTTTGGAAGAAACTGTGATATCATTTATATTTATAGGTGATATCACATGCGATATGTGATATCACATGTGACATCACAACAGATATACTAACAATAAACAATTATTTTGTACTTTTATATCACAAGATATACTAGTGTCCACATTCAAAATTTTAGTCTCTCATGTTAAAACAATCATTTCCACAACTTAAATAATAAGTAATATTACACTATAATGAACAACTTATTAGTAACTTAAACACAATTATCATCAACCAAAAGCACATAAAACAGCAAAACTATAATATCATCAACTTCAAATATCACTGGTGATACTACACCTATGATACAGAGCAGATTTAAAACATTAATCAGATATAAAAACATCATTCCAATACAGTTAAAAACAAAATTCAACTAACAACTTAATTAATAAGCAAAATTACATGACCAGATAACAAGATTATCAAATATTTTTCACTCACACATTTCATCAAACACTTGGTGTGCATCCATGTATACAAAACTTGTTATACATGTCCTATGTATCATTCTTTGCTGCAAAAGTAACCTACATATTTACTTCTTTGTATTTTAACAAATATATCTTTTGGATCTCTCTACTCTTAAACAGTATGTAGATTATGAGGTGAATGCCTCTGGTAAAATTTATGCGCACATTATAACAACTCAACAAAGGTGAAGAAGATCCTCCTCATGTTTAAAACAATACTACTTCAAATTAAAAATTAAAATCAAAGGATATTCGTGTTTACATTGACAATAAAATCAGACATAATTTACTTACTTTAATCGAAATCAGAAGCATTGGTTCACCGATAACCTACTTTTCACCGGATCTCAATCGGTTCATTTTGAATCGTTTTTTCCCGTATTCGTGTTTGTAGTCGTCGATTCTTTCATTTTTTGTGTTCTTTATGTGATTTGTAAAGTTAATCACGGTTGATTTTTGATTTAATAGCTAGGGTTTGAATATTGGTAGAGAGAGAAAGTGGGGTGAAGTGTGGGATTTGGGGGAAAATGGAATAATGATAGTTATGATGTAATTTACACATTAGTCCCTCCGTTTTTTTTGTTTTTTTTTTTTTTTCCCTTAATTTTTGTTCTTTTGATCCAATGGTCAGGATGTGTCCATTGGTATGTAGCGATTTGTGAGTATGCAAAATAAAGTGACTCCCCAACTACAATATCTATCTATACTACACATAAAAGAAAAACGGTCAAACCTTGAAAAGTGAAATGTTGAAAGTCAAATGTGAGAGAAATGTATAGTGTAATTAATACTCTTATTAAAACACCGCATTACTTAAAAGTACAATAATTTATTCACATTAGTACAACCAATTAAAAGCATATCTACCAAATTAAAAACAACCAATTAAAACACCCCTTACTAAAAAGTACAATAAAATTTTTACAATGTACAATTTAAACAAGCTACAACATAATCCAAAATATAAAATAATTAAACACACTAATTAATGTTATTTTTAAAACACCCTAAAATGAAAAGTACATGTTATTATACACATTATACAAATTAATAAAACACATAAAGCTTCATACAAGCTAACAAGTTGATGGTACATATAGTTTTGAAAACCGGACCGGACCAACGGGTTCAACCGGGAACCGATGTCGCCACCGGTTCGGCTAACCAATAAAAGCCATCCGAAAACGAACCAGAGAGGACCCGTTGAAACCGATACAAACTGGTGAATCAGGTCTTATCGAGATCTATTTCTCCGATTAATCGTCACAGGGTACCCGCCGCCGCAACGCGCGGGTACCCTGCTATACTATATATAAAGAAAAAATCAAAAAGTAAAAAGTAAAAAGTTGAAACTAAAAAATGAAATGTTGAGAACATATATTTCAAAAGGAAACTATTAATACATATCGAAAACCGGGTTGACCCGGTTTAATTTGACCCGTTTTCGACCCAACCCTTCGGGTTGACTCGGTTTAAATCGACCCGTTTTTCGACCGGAACGGTTCAACCGATTGAACCACCCGGGTCGAAGGGTTTCAAAACATTATGTTTAATCCCCAAATCTTCAAACTTTTATTATTTTTCGTTTATAACCCATAAAAAAATTTTTAACACAAAAAGATCTGTCGCTATAAAATCTCGTTGTTATACACGGGTACTCGTCTAGTATTATATATAAAGGAAAAACCATATTCTTGAAAGTGAAAAATTAAGAAAACTATATATGAAAACCATAAACTTTTAGTATTATTTTCGTTTATAACCCATAATCAAATTTTTTTTTCATTCAGTTTAAATCATGTTTAATCCCAAGTTCTTAACTTTTATTATTTTTCATTTATAACCATAAACTTTTTTTTATCACTATAATTATCTGCCGCTATAAAATCCCGTTGCTATATAAAAGTACTTAGTTAGAAAATATATATCTAGAGTTACTTGTTTCGGTAACTTAGGTGCATGGTTAGTTTGTTTAGCTTTATTTGATTTTGAAAAAGCTGACAAAGGCGGTTACTTGAGCTTATAGCCATATCAACTTTCACTCATCGGTTGGCTTAGCCGATAACCTTGTGTTTATAAGCTCTAAAAAGCGAGCTTATTGATTTTTTTTTTTTCTTCAAAACCAAATAAGCCCATAATCTGACTAAACAAGCTAATCCAAACAGCCCTAATGATCAGAAACTATTGATGCAATCGTTAAGAATGATTTTAAACTAAACATATACATAAGGTTATTCATAATAGTAAAGGTCAAACATGATACACTCACCATGAAATTTCGACCATTTAACAACCTGCCAGCTAGAAATCCTCTGAAGAACACAATAACTGACGATCAGCAGGATTAGGAACCACTACATTGACACAAATATATGTTTAGCAATAGTTAGCAACAATACCACAGCTGAAATTTACAATACAGAAATGATATATATCAACTGCATCCGACGCCAGAATATAGACTGGTTTCAGCTTCTCAGACCAGTAATATGCCTGTGTGCAGCATTCATTGCTTAAATGATTTCGAAGGTTGGCATTAGACAAGTGGAAACATTCATGAGATTGCTGTTATTATCATTACAAAGTAATCTCGAACAATAGGCAAAACCAGGTCGGGCTCCACATCACATCAATAAATAGCTCCGGGCTGCATTTCTTCTTGTATCGCCTTGTAGCACTGCAAGCTGCACAACGGGCGTTTCGACCTCGAATCTCTGTACTTGAATGGGTTTGAACAAGATGGACCAGCACATTTCTCACGTGGAGGAGGGTAACTGGCAAAATGAAAATAAACTTAGCCATTAGTGGTGATAAAATTGGCAGGTTGGTAATGCATCAAAATTGGCGGGTACAGCTGACCCGCAAACATTGTATTTATCATTTATTTTAAAGTTAAGAAATAATTAACATGCTGCATACGGACACAAATATTACAATTAAAATATGTTTACTCCTAAATAAAACAAATTAAGAGGTTTAACGCATTTGCATACACTACAAATGAGTTTCTAGCTTCAACCCTTTTGACTCAAGGACCAATTTGACCAGTTCTTTAATAGTGAATCTTATTGCTTATTAACCCATTACACTCGCTGTAGTTGAAATATAACCAAATTCAACCCAATTATATGGGTTGAAACTGGAACCTTTACCAAAGAAAACGGGGCATTGAACAAAGATACATGACTAGATTAAGACATTATGCCAAACTAAAATTATTCCGATTCATTCAAATGGAGAAAAAAAGGAAATACCTGCAAGGTCTGGATTCAAGAATGTTTGGCAAGCCGATATCCTCAGAAAATGTCACAACCGTTCCAGTAGGACGAATTACCCATCTAACAGTGTTCGATGTGAGCGTGGCAGCATTTAAATTCCTCTCCTACACCAGTAAAAGTACATTAAAAATAAAATAGAAGAGTTGCAAGGACATCAGAGCATGAAATGGTAATGGTAGGCAAACCTGCGCCAACTCCTCTTGCCTCTGCTTCATTTTATTCTCTCGCTTCTTTCTGCTAGAATCCTGACCCAATATTTTTCTAATAGCCTCAGCCTGTAAAGAATCAAAGAAAATAAAACAATGGTGAAAGTTCTGATTATACAGTAGCAAATAATCAGTGAAGAAACAATAAGTGAAAGGTAAACAAAAATACTATAACAAAAGACAAACCTCTGACTCTTTTGCTGCCTTTGCAGCCTGCATTCTTCGACGTTGAGCAGCCTCAGCCCTTTTAAGCTGATGCTCTACTTCAGATAGTTTATCTTTTTGCTCTATAACCAAACAAGACACATATGCATCGATGATGTCTCATAAAGAAAAGTTTGATGTGTGTACTGGAAGTGATTGTGTAAACATTAAATAATCAAACTAATAATCAGCTGTGATAAAATTATTTCTGAAAATAGTGAGTGAAAGAGCTTCTGCTGTTTGAATTTGTACTAATCAGAGTATGATTACTTAAATTTTAATAAATAAGAAAACCAAGGAACATTTTGGGAAGAAAGTAAAAGACGGTTTGTGAAATATAAATACAGGTTTCTCAAATAAGGTTAAAAAAGTTAATAAGAAAGTTTAATTACCATAATCAGCTGGTATGGAATTGACTATTTGGCCCTTAAATAATCAGTTCCAAAACAGAAACCTAAACACAGTAAAATTATTGGGGTGGTGTTAAAGAATGCCTAGCAAGCAGGCAAAACGAAGATACTTATACTTACTTCTAGGCGGTGCAGGTGGCAAACCATGGGGGAACTCAACTACACTTCCTGCGGCATCAGTGATGTCTCTGCCTGACTGAAGGGCTTGGCGGCGAGTGGTGACCGTCATTTCTCTACCAGAGTCCTCTCCTGTGTAGTCAGTAAGTTCAGATTCTCTCCCTGTTCTAGGCGTTTTCCTTCTCTCCATCTTAAGAACACTTGAAATCTTCCGTTGTTTCCTGCTTCCACCTTCATCATCATCATCACCTCTAAATGATTTCATTCTCATCTTTGCAAGGTAACGCAACTCAGCGTCATCTTCATCATCATCATCTTCATCACCATCATCGTCATTATCATCTGATAAGCATTTCTTAGGCACATGCTTACTCTTATTAACTGAATCAGCCTTCCCAACAAAAAAACCACTTCTAGAAAACTCCTTCCATGGGATCCCGCGCAAGCCACTACCCATGTCTTGAGCACCGGAATTTTCCTGTTTCTGATTCTCCTGTTTCAAATATTTTGACAAATCTTTGAATTATTTACTTTGTTACTTTGCTTAGATGATGTCACCAGCATATAATGTCGCCAGGTAGAAGAAGAAAATGCTCTGGAGAAGCATTTGATCAGTACATTGCTTTGTGATACATTAGGTGGTTTGTAATTATGTTTTGAAGAAAAGAACCATGACTATGACCAGTTAAATTGAAACTATCTAATAGCTACTGTGCATAACCAAAAAGCTAAGGTCCATTTGTTGCAGTATGCGATACAAATATGTCTATAACATACTTCGTTTTAAACATTCATACTGAAATAGACTAATAGAGTATAGGGTAGCATCTTAGTAATTCCTTTTATAGTTTAAGTGTGATATATTCACCACTTGTTATGCACTGAAGTAATAGCAGGGACTTCACGTAATTAGCACAAACTGAGAGATCTGATAAAATTGATAAGCATTCCTCTGAGAGTTCAAAACCTTACTGATGCATTTAGAGTTCACAACCTTACTCACCTATTTAGGTTTTATAAGATAGAAGACACATGTGGTACTAACGCGTACTTAAAATAGAGAAGGTGCAAAACGATACCAAGACTAGGGTGTTAAACAAGTAATCGGCTAATATCATTTGGTTGGCCTTATTGTAAATAAATTTTAATTTTAGTATGATATCATGTGTTAAAAAAGTTGAGTTTATCTGGTTGACTTCAGTTTCTGAAGTGGTAAACATTTAGTCTTTTCAGAGAATAGTTCAAATTTCAGACTCCAAAACAAATACTGGACATGAAAGATCAAAAACAAAATCACAAATTAAATCAATTCAACTGGCATACTTAAGCATATTGCAGAGAAAAAAATGTGGGCTAAATATTCAAATCAATCTGATCCTTCAAGCAAACACTGCTCAAAAATATAAAAGAAGTACACACCCTCATGGGATCTTAATTAAGAAGACAGATATGAAGCAGCGATACAAAAAACAACAAAACTTCTCAAATTCAGAGACATGCAACCCGAATTCATAACAACTGACATTAATTATCATATTCGTAGGATTGCTAAGGCTTAAATGATGTATAGCAGTAAGATATGCTATCAGAATTATATAAACTCTGACACCTACTGGCACATTATCAATCTAGACCAAAGCATACAATTTAACTAGACCCACGAAATTCAGCCTCGGCGAAAGTTATAACACATGTGGTCAGTACCTAAATTTGAAGGCTAATCATAAATGAATCCAAAAACCAGAATATATGATAATCATATAATTTCAGACATCGAATAAATACAAAAGCAGTAGCCTGACTAACCTGAGATATTAGTTTCAGCTTTAAACGTCTGCTACCGGAGTGTTGTGGAGGTTTTGAGGCACCAGCATCAGATGAAGGATTTGCATGTAAAGTACGGGTTACACCCCCCACTTTAAGTTTTACTTTCTTCACTACATTATCACCTCCCTTCGCATTTGAATCTACTTCCAATGACTCAGAATTATGACCATCACTTAAAGGGGTATCACTACTTTCCTGAGTTCTAAATTCAGATCCAACATTTGGGCCCATTTCAGCATTGTTTGAAGGTGGAGAAGATGACAATGACGAGTTCCCAATTTCTGGTTGAATGTCATTTCGAGGACGCCGATCACTTCTCTTCTTCCTCGCGGTTTGGCTTATATTACTGAAGCTAAAACCTCCACGAGTTTCCATGGCAATAGCAAGGGCTTAACCAGACTTCAACTGCAGGTACAGCCTAACTTCAAGTCACTGTAATCAGGTCAGTATTTACACATTTAAGTTCTCGTATTTAGATTTAGAATAAATAAACAATACAGCAATATATAAGAATAATCCGTTTTAGTACTTTATCAATTAATTCCATGCATAAACAGGGTTTGCTAACAACAGTTGATTATCTAATTATTAAAACTTCACGCTGCAAAAGCACATTCAACCACTATTGCATGAAATACATTTTATAACAGCTAATTATATGATAACATTTATTTAACATCGCATACTCAGTTTCAAAAACACGCATCCAAACACCCGTAAGTAGCGAATTGTTTCACACAGCCCTCCGTATCTAATTTCTCCAATTCAAGTTTTACTCAATTTGGCATCACCCTAAACATACAAACAAAATGTGGATTTTACTTCGTCAAAACTACTTGCTGCATTTTGCTACAGTAGATAAGCACTTACATATGTCGAAATATAAGCCAACTGCTAATTATTATATCCTTAGGGTGTGTCTGGCAACCAGCTTATAAGAGCTTGAGCTTTTAAAATAAGCTAGCTTATAAAATAAGTGTTTGGCACACAAGCTTATGAAAGCTTTTATATCTATAAGCTTCAATAATCTTAAGCTAATTGAAATGAGCTTTTAGAACCGAGCAGAGCTTATAGTTAGTCAAATTACTTAAATACCTATGAACAAAGTATATTTGACTTTAAATTGATATATTTTATATCATTTTACAACTATAAGTTTCGGTTCCAACTAATTAAATATAAACTCCGCTTCCAGGTTATAAATATAAGCTCCGGCTCCGGCTCTCCACCTTATAATATAAGCTTTCCACCTTATTCAACTTTTAAATAAGCCTCCCGACAATTTTTATTTGGGTAAGTTAATTATGCTATATCAAAACACACTTTCCACCAAAATAAGCTTGATAAGCCAATTCACATAAGCACTATCCAAACACCTAATAAAGTTATTCAGCTGTTACAAAATGCAATAAACCTACCCAAGCATCCCCTTATATCCTTAACTATATAATATTCTCATTTCATCACCACATAAGCTAACTAAAACACCTTTTATTTAGTTAACTTTTATCACACTTAAATCTTTAACTATAGGGCAATTTTTTCTCGACTTAAGGTACCGAACTTAATTTTGTGTGCAGTGTAAGGTTTTTCAAGGTTTTCTCGACTTTTCGAGAGATGTTATCGGTTCATTCAAGTTGGGCATTCAAAAGTTATTTCGACTAATATTTAACTTCGATGTGTTAAATTGAGGGAAAAAAAAATAAATTAAAATTGACCGAAAGTATAATACATTTTTGTGCGATTTACCCGTAACTATATAACAGTTTCACACTAATCAATCATCACACAAAATCACGTAATCAATGAAAACGAAAGTTAAATAATAATAATAATAATAAGATGAACATAATCAGTAGGATTAAAAGAGTGAATTATTTACCTTGAAAGGAAATTAGAAGTGAAGAGATAGAGTTAGGGTTAGGGTTTTGAAGGTGTCAAAGAATGAAAATAAGTGACAGGTGATGTTAACTGTCCTCTTAACCGCCATTAACAACCACCTTGGTGGTCATTTTGAGCCACGGTTTCTTTTTTTAACTTTATTTTTGAGTTAACTACATTTGTCCTCGTGGTTTACCGGGTGTAACGATTTTGGTCAATAGTTTGAAAAGTAACGGATCTTGTCCTAAATCCAATGACGCATAACACTTTTGGTCCATTTTTATTAACACCGTCAATTTGACTATGTTTGACCGTTAATTCACGAGGCATTTTTGTCTTTTCAACATTATATTAGAAAAGAACAAGTGGGTCACACGACTTAAACTCTTTCTTTTTTTCCTTTTTTTCTTTTGCACAAACATACCCATATACTTATACCTTTTCTTTTAGTTAGACCAAACACAAACATACACTTATACATTTTCTTTTCTTTTGTCAGAATGTCACTTTCCTGTTTCCACCAACACCGTTATCCATCACCACACACTGCCACACGTAAACCAGAAATCACCACCACCGCCTCACACATCCGATCGCAACCGCTCCAAATCACCACCATTTCCAGCCACCCGCCGCCTGCCACCATCACCACCAATCTCTTTTTTTTTTTTTTTTTTTTTTTTTTTTTTTTTTTTTTTTAATTGCAGATCCGCGTCTTCATTCTTGCTTATGTGTAGATCTGTGTGTATGTGTTTGGTTACGTGTAGATCCATGTGTGTTTATGATGGGTATATTGAGATGATAAGGAAAAATTAAAGAAATGGTTGGTATTAGTTTGTTTGGGTGTGGTTGAAGAAGATGTTTATGGGAAAGTTGGGAAATTTAGATGATGATTGTGTGTATTTGGTTATTTTTTATGTGCTTGTTTTTTGATTTGTTGGGTAGGTTTGATGTCGATTCGAGTTTTTATGGTAAAAGAAAATGAGTGGTAGTTGGTTTTTTTTTTTTTTTTTTTTTTTTTTTTTTTTTTTTTTTTGTTATTGTTGTTAAAGTGCGAATCAGTGTTTGCTTTGAAAACATCATGGATTTCGTTAGTAGTTATACCAGCAAATTGTAAGGAATTTAGGACTATTTCGTACCAGTTAGGAGGTATGGTGATATAAGGAAGGAATTGACATTGATGAGGTTTAGCCCTTTTTGTAAATCGTGTGAAGAGGATGGTCAAACTTGTGGATTCAAGAGTGATGATGGAGAGACTAGTTGCATTGGTTCTTCTAAAAAACGATTAATTTTTTTCTAGAAGAACTTTAGAAAGATAGATGTGTTGTTGTGGTGGCCGGAATTTGTGAGGTGGTCGGAAATAATGTTGAAGGAGATAGTGTTTATGTGGTGAAGATGTATTTGATAAAGATGGTGAATAATAATAATAATAATAATAATAATAATAATAATAATAATAATAATAATAATAATAATAATAATAATAAAGGAAAGGGCATTTTAGTCATTGTACATCATCATCTGAGGGTATTTTAGTCATTTCATGTTTTTTTTAACTAGTCAAACTAACAATCAACAAAAAATGGACCAAAAGTGTTACGGGTCAGTGAAAACAGGACAAGATCCGTTACTTTTCAAACTATTTGACCAAAATCGTTACACCCGGTAAACCACGAGGACCAAAAATGTAGTTAACTCTTTATTTTTAGTCTTTTTACTTTATAGAATATTATATTTGATACTCGCGGTAGCAAATAATTATAGTTGCGAATTTTTGATTTAAGCGTGACCTTTGATGTAGGATTTAAAAGTTTAATTTGTAGTCACTGCGAGAAAAAATTTATCACTTAAAAACAAAAAATGATAAGAGTTGAAGAATTAAAAAATATTTAAACTATTAATTTAATAATGAATGTTATTATCATTTTTAATCTTAAGTATATCAGTAATTGAAGTTTACTCATTTTTTAAGTTTTTATTTTTATGAAAAAAATGTTAAAAATTTATATATAGTAGAGATAAGCTTAATTGAAAGCCCGTACATTTCAAAATACCTAGGAAAAATAGGCTTATAAGTTATATGCTGAAATCAAAAAAGCTCCTAAGCTAAAAAAATAATGATAATAATCAAAATAAATAAAATCTTGTAGAAAAAAGTTAAAATACATACTATATCCTATATAGAGTATGTTCAGGTTGACTATTGTCATTCTACACTCTAAAAAAATTAAACTTAGGACTATCATTCTACACTCCTAAAGAAAAAATATCCTTATAGATTACAAATTGTTTAAAGATATGAATGCACTCTTACCCCTATAATATGGTTTGATTCATAAAATTTAATTAAATATGATTTTAAATTAAAAATTAGTTGAACAAAAATGATAATAACGAAGAAGTATTACAGTCTTTTCACCTGGCTACCTAACTTTCCTACCACCTCTCACAAACACAATCAGTCACACACACACACAAAATCACACACGCACATGCAAACTCTCTCATCCTAACGAAACCATAACTTTTCCCCAATTTAACCATCACAAACACATTCAAATTATTGGATTGAGAAGTGAAATCTTGCCATTCACATCTTATTCGATTCGTATTCTATTCAACATGATTCGTCATAGCATGATTCAATCGCTATGAGAATCTCGTTTATGATAAATAAATAAATAAATAAATAACCGATCTAATGTTTTTGTTTGTGTTAGGGTTATAGGGTTTATGTGGTGTATTTTGATTTAGTTACAAGTTATTGTTGTTTGTGATTTTTAGTTGAGATATTTATAAGTATTATTTACAGTTGGTTGTGTGATTATAATTATTAATTATTATAACCATTAATAAAGAATAAAATAGAATCACATGTGAATATGTGATTTATTATGAATTATTGTGTATTAATGTTGATGTGATTGCTATCGACTATGTTAATTAGTATTTCATTTGATTTAGTTAGTGATTATTGAACTTAGTTACTTATTATTATTTGTTGTATTATAGGGTTTTACTAATATGTACTCATTGGGTACATGTTTAACTCTTTATATATGAAAGGTTTAAGTTAATTAATATCACATTTTTATTTAATCATGGTAATTTTATATATATCCAATTTTTAGCCCAATGAATAATCAATAAAAGAACTTAATTGTTGAGATATTATTATATGTACAAGTGGCAATTTGGAGTAATCCAAAATAGACATATTTTAGATTCATTGATAAAATTTAGTTTATGTTTCAAATTGAATTTATTAAATCAGATAAACTAGAAATAATGACAATAAAAGAAAAAAGTGAGCCATTTATCATTACGATAGGTGTCAAGTGGAAGTGTAGTGATGTATGCAGCTGAGGCATCCTAACAGACCGGTAGACTTGAACCTTGTTCCTACATGACCCGATCAATTCGATCGGGCACTCGCCATCTATTTTCATTGTTCAACTCTTTAACAACATGAAAAAACCATTGTTCAACTCTTTGACAACATGAAAAACCAAAAGCTCTGCCCTCCCTCTCTATCTTTCCAAGGGATGGAAGGGCAGAGTCCTTTGGTGTCCCCCCAGTCAAGAATTGGGGCCTCGCAATCACTATTTTCTCTCATGCCTTTCTTCGTTCATGGTTCGATATTCTGGTGTCCTAGGCGTAGAGGAACCACACCAATCCATCCCGAACTTGGTGGTTAAACTCTACTGCGGTGACGATACTGTAGGGGAGGTCCTGCTGAAAAATAGCTCGACGCCAGGATGATAAAAAACTTCACACCTCCCGTTCTTCATACTTTTTCAATATGAAAAAAAAAATGCAAAAAAAGGTCGTCTTATTCGAAACCCCAATTATGACATCCCTTCTCTCCCACTTCACACCTCGGAACGCGTTTATAAATGAATGAAATCAGTTGAAGGAGCGGCCATTCGCCTAGCCATCAGAGTCCTCCGCTGCCATGAGTTTAATTAATGTTCACCAAATATATATTTTGATTTAACATTAAATTTTATGTTCATTAATTGCACCTTACGGTGTGCCCCGTGAGCACATATTAGGGCAAATCGTATAAAATGTACTCTATTTTAGGTCGATTTAAATTTAAGGTACTCAACTATTTTTTTTTTCTCAATTTAAGGTATCGAACTTAATTTTACGTGCAATGTTAGGTTTTTTGACTTTTCGAAATAGGTTATTGGTCATAATTTTAGCCGAAATAACTTTTAAATGCTCAATAATAATGATACATCACATTAATTAATCATTTCAAGGAAAGCAATGACGTAAAACCTCTTTCGAAAAGTAGAAAAAACCTCAAAAAACCTTACATTGCATATTAAAATAACTTCAGTACCTTAAATTAGGAAAGAAAAAAAAAGTTGAATACCTAAAATTCAAAAAATTGAATACATAAAATTCAAATTGACCTAAAGTAGAGTACATTTTTATGCGATTTGCCCCACATATTATTGTCGTTTGCATGAGGGTAGCTATATGGTTGACTTGGTGGGCCATGACCCAACCATGAAGATTTCTAATACTATATATTGTTATAACTATTTGTATTAGCCTATTGCAAATTAGCAAATTCATGTCATTTTAGCCCAACCAAAGACAAGTTTACATTATAACTATTTGCTAGTATGTTTATCATATAAATGATGATCGGTTGTATTATTGTTTTATGGCACATCTCATCCTATCCACAAGTGAAATCCTGGCTACGCCACTGGTTGTTTGATATATAATGTGATTATTGTTGTGATTTTAATTTATTTATGTTTTTGTTAACTCAGGACCAGCCCTGGTTACTATTTAGGTCATATCAAAGATATATGTGTAGAAAATGTTGATGATTATAAAAGAGATACAATTATACTAGATGAAGATGATGGTTTACTTCAAAGAGTTCTTAAAGTGGCGTTATTGAACAAAGAGTGCTCAACTTCAAAAAGTACTCGACTACAAGCACAAAATTTTTACCATTTTGAGGGTGAGATATGCACTAAAAATTTATAAGATTAAATTGCATGCTAAAGAGAAGAGGAAATATGTTGAGGATTTTGCAAAGAAGTATTTATTTTAGATAAAGAGCATCAAGAGATGGCGCTTGAGTATAGAGTCAACGCAAGTAGGATATTATTTAGGGATTGAAAACTTTGTATTTTGAAATTATTTCGTTTGTTTTCAAAGTCACATATATTTCTCCAACAATATTATTTGGTATCAATCATACATGTGATAAACATGCAAGTATGCAAGTATTTTGTTTGAAATAGATTTAAATTCTTTTGAGTTTGTTTTTAGATCACATATGACTGTAACACAGATCACATGTTGTTTCAAACCAACTCAGATGTGATTCACACTTAAATTACGTGTGATTTATTTTGTAGCTTTTCTTTAACTACTATAACTATATACTTTAAACGGAATATAACTTACAAATGATAATATGAAATCAACATTTATATGAGGTTTCTATTCAAGTAACAACCAATTCATTTTTTTAATTGTTTTAAAACATAACAAAGATTATAATAAGATGAAATATCAATTTAAATCAAAGGTTTTCAAGGATCAATCATTCGTGTTGTCGTGTTCTCTTTTAGATTAACAGACAAGCCTTTTTCACATCAACGCCTATCCTTACCTTACTTCTTAGTTCTTACTCAAAATACGTATAAACATATACCAAAAAAGTTTCCTTATTTATCAGTTTAGCGATTGTTCTCATTTATTTTCTTCATAATTGTTTTGTTTCATTCTCAATTCAGATGTTATATCCTATGCCCAGCGTCTTAAGATGTATTTTCTCGAAACTGTTCATTATCACGATTTGTGAAAATAAATTCAACATGATTTACAACAAAATATAAGATAACAAAATTTTACGTTACACTTTGCTAATATTTTGCATATATCTACGTGTTCTTTCCCATTATCTCTATATGTTGCTTTATATTCGGCCACATTCTTGCCTTAAACCATAACACCCTCACAAACATAATCAAATGTTACAATAAAGAGTAAACCACATGTGATTCCCGCCTTATGAGAACCAAACATGACAAAAAGGAATCACATGTGATCGCACCACCACCACCAACAACAACAACAAGGAGTCAATCACATCTTATTTCACTTTTTTGAGAACCAAATAGGACTAAACATAATCACATTTGATTGACCTTATAAACTAAATGAGTAAATCACGTGTAATTTCTACAATTTGATAACCAAATATGACAAAACAAAACCACGTGTGATTTTAAAGGAATCATGCTATAAAAGGTCTCGTAAAAATCCAATGTTCCCCCTCCTCTATCTCGCCTGGTAAATTCGGCGATCAAAGTAAAAACCCTATTTTCTTCGATTCACCTAATTCCAAATCGTTTAATTGATTTCCAATCGTTAGTTGCATTATTATTAGTCATTAGTTAATCCTAGGGTTATTCATTGGCCGATTTGGTGTGTTTTAATCGGTGTTGGTTTATTTATTCAGTTAAGGTTTCAATTTTTTTAGGGTTTTGATTTTAATTTGCTGGTTCATGTTGGGTTGTACTTATTGCTAATTGTTTGTTCTTATTCTATAAGGGTTGAGAATTAATTCCTTCTCAATTGTTAATACTTTGATTAACTTTTGAGGTTCAAATTAATCTAACCGATTTTAGGGTTTGTGACATTCGTTTTTATTTAATCCGTTAGTTGAGTGTTTGCTGGTCTTAATTCGATTCCAAATACTCTTAAATCAATCATTAGGCCGGTTTAGGGGTTTACTTGGTATTAATTCTATGGCGTTCGAGGTTGAAAAAATTTGGTACATGGATTGATAGTGTTGGTCTAGATTCATATGTGGTAACTATGGAGAAGGGTTTTATGAACGGGAGACGTGTATAAGAAAAGAACAATTTGGTTGATCAAGCCAGGGAAACAATGATGGAATTCGATAATGAACAAACTCGTGTAATCAAGGATTTTTAAGCATGAATGATGTACTTGGGAATATTTATAATACGAGTTCTACTAGTATGGACTCTCAAAACTATGCCAAACTACTTAAACATGATTCATCTATGGAAAAGGTCAATTTCGCACTCTTGAAGTGCCTACATGTGATGGGGCTGATATTGCAATACCTATGTCATCGGTCCTTGAAGTCAATGATAGGTTTAAAATTACGGTGTATGGGTACTTTCTAGAAAAAAGGTACGCGTACCCGGTGGTGGAGAATTATGCGAAGAATGTTTGGACTATATTTCCCCAAATAGGATAATGATGAACTCAAATGGCTTCTTTTTCTTCGAGCTTTACTCAGCTTGCTTTATGTAAGTGATGCTTGAGAATGGTCCTTGGATGATTCGTTAGATCCCTATTATGCTCAGGAAATGGACTCTTAACTCTAATTTGTGTAAAGGTGACTTGACTTCAATCTCGGTGTGGGTGAAAATCCATGATGTCCCCATTCTAGCCTTCACGACTGATGAAGCATGATTGCAACTAAACTTGGCACCCCACTGATTCTTGACTCTTACACTAACTCTATGTGCAAGGATTCGTGGGGCAGATCTAGTTTTGATAGAACATTGATTGATTTAAACCCTGATGTTGATTTGAAAGAGAGCATGGATGTGCATGTCCCTAGATTGGATGGTAAAGGTACTATATCCGTATTGAAAACGAGTGGAAACCTCCACGGTGTGCTACATGCAAGATGTTTGGTCATTGCAATGAACAATGCCCAAAGAAGATCATCTCGGATACATTAAAGAATGCCCCAAGACATGATTTGCGTGGTTTTCAAGTTGGGCAGAAAACCAAAGCCGTTTTTCACCTATAGGCCCAAAAGGATGTTGAAAAGGCTTAAAAGGAAAAGAAACCTAAGAAGGAAACTAGCGGTAAAATCATTGATTCTAGTACTAACGTTTCTAATGCTTTTAACGTTCTTAATAGTATGGCTGATTTGAACGATGTTCTCCAATGTTGGCATGAATTAAAATGTTCTCCAATAGAAATAATGGTAAACGAAAATGAAGATCAAGGGCTGAAAATGAAGGACAAGGAAACGGTTGGTAAACCGAGCAATTCATATGACAAACAAGTGGAAGATAAACTAAGAGATGGGAAAAGAAAGGAAAAATTGTGAGGTTTACTTATAGTAAAATAGTGGATAGCAAGGGCAATTGTGAAGAGTGTTTGGTTACTACTACTTATGTGTATGATGCGGATTAACAATATGATTATATCGTGAGTTCGAGTACCACAATTGATGTGGAGGATGACATGGAAGATGAGGACGAGAGTGAAAATACTAAAGTGGAGGAGGACAAGGATGATGAGGACGAAGCAAATATGGTTGATCTGAAGATCGTTGTCTATGTTTAACGTTTTTTATTGGCTATCTTTAGTCAAATGCAGTTTATTGGTTTTCATTATGATGTAGTTTTTCCTATGTAACGGGCTGAGATGTGGGACATACCCATATCCTATTGGTGAGTGCCTATTTACTCATCATTTTATGCTCATTTAATACATAAAATAACTAAAAACAGCCAAATATGCCAATTTATATTGCAGATATCCTTGGATTGTGTTTTTATGTATTTCATGTACAAAGGATTGAAAACAGAGCGAAAACCGACATTTTTGGATCGACTTGACAACATTTGTGCATTTGATCAAGTCAAGACGAAGTCAAAGTCAACCCCGGGATTTAGCCTTGGAATGAGCATGGAAAAACGAACCCGAAACCATTTTTCATGGGCCAAGTCAGCCCATTTAATCACTATTATACCAAATCCAAAACAAAACCAAATCCAAAATAAAACCCAGTCCAATCCACAAACCCGAATCCACCCACAACCCATTCCCTTTTATTAATAAAATCAAAAAAGTCAACCCACTCCCTTTATCCCTTTTACCCGCCAAAAGCTGGAACCCAGCTTTTCCCTGCTCCATGCTACCTCTCTTCACCTGCTCCAGCCACCCTACTCAAACCCCATGCGCAACTTCTTCACATGTTGCCAAGACACGCTGGCAATCCAAGTGGTACTTTAGGCGCCAAAATGCAATCAAAGGCTGTGATGACTCAAGATAAATTCAAGGGCTGAGATGATATCCTGAGAAAGCACAAATGAAGACACAAAGCTCATTCCTCTCACAGAAGAAGCACAAGTCAAGAGAACCCTAGTTTTTAGTCTTAGTATAAATAGGCTCATTGTAAGCCTGAAAGGGTAGTTAGTTATTAAGTTAGATTTTAACTTAAAGTTTTAATTTATTTTCAGTTTAAAATCATTTTCAGCATTGTAATCTTTACTTTTGAATGAAATTTAAGTTTTCTTAATTTACTTGTCTTTATTTATTGGTTTCATTTACTTTTAAGCACTTTTAAGTTTTTTATTAGTTAAAAAGCTAGCATAAGCTCTTAATTATGATATATTAAGCTCATACAAGCTCTTATAGCCTTTTGTGAGCTTATTAGTGTTTAAATCTGTTTTAATTTCAAAAAATCCAAAAAGTCAACAAAAGTCAAATAAGCTGTTGTGGATGATAAGCCAGACCTGGAAGGGCTTATTGCTGTTACTAGCTTGTCTTTTGACAAGCTAGAGCTTGTAGAGTAGCTCCTCGAGCATAATCTGCCCTGTTTATGCAAGGGCTTTTGTAAGTTTAAAGTATTTTCAAGTTTTAAAGGCATTTAGCTTATTTCTGCTTAATTTGGTGCTTATTTGATTAATTTCTGCTTATTTGTTCTAGTTGTTGTTAGTTAATGCTTATTTGATAGCCTTTATGACCGGATCTACACACACTCCTTGTGTTAGATGTGATACTAAGAATTATACGTAGTCTAGCACGCGGAATTTACTAGCTAGCACTTAGAAGACTTTATGTGTTTTGTATGATTTGAATGAAACAATGAACACAGAATAATAAACTTCAACGATTCAATATTATTGAAACAATAATACGAGTGATCTCCTATCACTAGGGTTTACAACCTTGAATCTCTATGAATTAATTCGTACTTCCATATGTTTCTGTATCGTGTTGTGTATCTAAACCTTAACCTAGGCAATCCTTTTATAGACCAAGGATTCCTTTACAAGATAACTATCATTCTAATCTTATACGATATACACAATATATTTTCCATAATTATCTATTACATAAATCATAAACATAAACCGTACTAACTTCTTCACTCAGCAGTCCTAACTGCTTATGTCTTCAAAACTCTTCAGCAGTCTTAACTTCCATCTTCGACAGTCCTAACTGTTATCATCAACAGTCTTAACTGCTAAAGCTTAATTTCCTAACAATCCTCCCCTAAACTTATGATTTCTATCCAAATCACTAAGTTTCTTCAAATTAAGCTTCTTCTTCTTAATGCTGAAAATTCTTTCAAACACCTATCAAGCAAATCTCTTAGATCTAGCTTTCACTTCTTGTGCAAGGTTGAATATCTTTGTCACCAACATATCAGCCATCTCAGATTCTTCATTAGCTTCTAGTTTAACCTGTGTCAGCATTGTCAAAACACCTGGTCTGAGTGGATAATCTTTTTCAACCAGCATATAGATCTCTATTCCATCCTTGGTAGACACTCTGTGTACTCCACACGTTCCAAATAACTTCCAAGTGATGTCCATGACTTGTGCTTGAAATCTCCATATTGACTCTCCACCATCTGGTTCATAAATTCTCTTCAATTGAACCCATAGTTCTTTATCTTTATCTTCAATAGGATCTTTATCTCTGAATTTCTCTTTCACTAAGCTCCATAATTGATTTAGATCTTCTCTGTCAAAGCCTTTGAGTAAATCTTCAAACAACTTGTATCTTTCAGAAATATCTCCAAGTCTGATTATCTTCCATCATTTCATTCTTCCATCAGTGAACACTTCCCAGTCAATGATTGGATGTTTTACCTGCAAAGGTTTAATATAAGAAGACTCTGGAACAATCATCATCATGCTTCTGATCTTCTCATTTGTTAACCCTTCTTCTTCAGACTTTTGTTTCTTTGCAACTTCTGATTCCATAGTTTCTGATTCTCTTTTCTTACCTGTTTTGAAACCTTTTCTTGGAGTATTCAGAATAGCATAAGTTTCATAGAATTCCTTTTCAATTATGGCATAAGATTTTCCCTTGAAGTCATTCATAGTGTAATTTGCTGAGTTCTTCAAATAATGCTTCATAGACTCAACTAATTCCTTCTTTGTTGGCAACTTTGTCTTGTATCATGACTTTGTCTTTCTCTTATCCTCTGAATCAGATCTTCCCATGTTGCAACTCCATTCTTTTTGAGTATGAATTCTTTAAGCTCCTCTGTCTTTTCTTCTTCATTCAACTGTTTATCTTTAAGAACCATTGAAGCTTGAGCTCTTACAATCACATCAGAATCCAACAAATATTGTAGCTGTTCATTGAACTCCTCTTGATTTACTTCTTTTGATCTTTTTCTTTCCATGAATTCAGCTATGTTTCTTACATCATCAGCAACCATTTTTCTTGCAAATTCTTCATCTTGAGCAATCTGAGCTTGTTTAGCTTCTTCACTGGCCAAATCTTCTTCTATCATTTGCCTTGCAACTTCTGCATCATGATCTATCTGTTCTTGAGTTTTTGGTTTCAATCTTTTAAGCCTTTCAAGTTCTTGAGCAGCAGCAACTTCTTCAGATGTCATTGGCTTCTTCCCTTTATCTGCTCTTCTTCTTTCATAAACTTGTTCAGCAGAAGTTTCATCAGTTGGAACTGCTTGATGCTCTGTCTCAGTAGTTTGAACTGTTTCTTGCTCTGTCTCAGCAATCTGAACTGCTTCAAAATTTGGAACTGCTTGATGTGTCTCAGCTGTTTCTTCTTGAACATAACCAGAACCTGAACCAATATCAAAACCTTCATCTTGTTCTGAATCTTTATCATGCCTCCCCTGAGAACCTGATCTATCCTTATCTTTACCAAATTTCCTCCCCTGTTTGGAAGAATTTTCATCATCCCCTTCTGAACCATCTGAATCATCATCATCAGAATCATCATCCAATATCACTTTTGCCCTTTTCTTCTTTAACTGATCTTCAAGCTGCTTTACCCTTTTTGTTAGCTTGGTGTAGACTTTAGAAAACATTTCTTTATGAGATTTCATCTCCTCATTGCTCTTCTTAAGCTCCTCCTCCAAGGTCTTTACTCTGTCAACTAACTTGGTACATATTTCCATCAATTCAGTTTGTGAAGAGCTACCCTCATCACTTCTAGCTGTGTTACCTGCTAGGAGAGGTGAATCTTTGGGCAAGGATCTAGTCACAACCCTAGTTAGACTAGGTTTAGACCTTCTCCTATAAGTGATGGGTGGTGGTTGGGTTGTTTCAAATTCTTGAGTGAATGTGTGATGGGGATCAGTTGGAACTGCTGAACCTTCACCCAACTCAGTTTGAAGCATTTGAGGAAACAATGAAACTGGTTCCCCTTGAAAAATCCTACTAGCCATAGCCATATTTTGAAAAACCTTTGATTGAAGGCTAGGCGTAGCAAAAGTTTCAGTTGATTTTGTAAGCAGGTATGTCTTTTTATTTAAAATTGTTTGAACAAACCTGGGATACATTAAAAACTTTGTTTTACTGTCAACATTTGATGCCATAATCTCAAAAATATATTTTGAAAAGTTAAAAACTCTGTTTGTAGACAAGCAAATGAGAGCAATAGCAATATTGCTACTGAACTGCTCCCAAGCAGTCTTTTTAGGACTTAAACAACATAAAAGAGTATGTATCAAAAATCTCCATTGAGGTGAAAAACATCCTTTTTGAAAAGTCAATTTATTTTCAGATGTATTATACCCCATTTTTGTAAGTTCTTCCCAAATTTCAGTATTTAGCATAGTGTGGATACCATCTGAGTCATTTAATTTAAGATGTCTCCTAAGTATAGACTCGGTAACAACAAACTTAATGCCATCTACTTTAGTATGAATTTCTACGTCTCCGTCATCACTTGTCAAGACAGATGAATTCTGCCAGAACTGTGTTATGTGCGAGACAGAAAGAGTAGGAGAAACAGTTAGAGCATACCTTATGTGAGAGTGGTTGAGAAAATCCACAATCTCATAAAACTTCGGCCCATCTCTTTGCTCTGTTTTCTCTAAAAACGCAACCTGGTTGTGACGCTTAACAAATTCCAATCCAGCCATTCTTAATGATGAAAAATGAAAGATTTTAGCAATACAATGATCTTGTAAATTGGAATTGAGATTTATGCAGTCGCTTGGGGTTTATAGGTACTGTTTAGGGTTTTGCGAAATATGCGTATGAGATAAATTATCTTTAGAAAGAGAATAAATGAAATTATGGTAAAAAGATAATTATCATCTATAAAAATCCCTATAAGTATCTTAAGAATAACGGTTTTACCCCAACGGCTAGAAAATTAATTACTGACAGATTTTTTTTTTACAACGGCTAGTTGAGCCGTCCTAATGTTGTACTAACCGTACCAACTGTTGCAAAAATTTTGTTGAGCCGTACGAACTTTTTTGAAATAAATTTTAAAATACCATGGCTCAAACATAGTTTTTAACAAACTATCAGCTATCAACGGATTTGATATGTCTTTACTAATAGCCGTTTGCTTTGGACTAGCCAACTCTTCACACTTGGATATGGTGAGCTGATAACCATACAATTTTTGGTAAATTGTCAACCATCAACGGATTTGATTAGTCTTTACCAGAAACCGTTTGCTCTGGACTAGTTGGTTCTTATGTGGATAAGACATGGTGAACCAATTACCATTTGTTGTATGCAAAGATCACATACTAATCTCCAGAACACCATTTAGTCCAAAACATCAAGCATTCATAATCCCTTGGTGTTTTCTCTCCAATCCTGCAATTGTTAGTCCAAAAACAAAGAAACAAGATACAAGCATATGACTAACAATGCACATTACAAGAAAAATTAATTTCCTTGTGGAACCCAAGCCAAAACAGACTTAGGCTTTCCTCTAGCATCAACATAATTCATTCTTTTCAAAACATTCTTAGCACCATTGGGTTTAATAGGTCTCCATACCCAACATGCTGATGCATTCACTCCATTACCCATGTTTCCCTTAGCAATGTTTTTATTCACACCAGTACCAATTACCCTGCTAGCAGTTGGAACTGCTGGCTTGGTAGTTGTTACCTTAGGTTTCCAAACTTGATTTTTTACAACTTCTTTGTGATGAAAGGGTCTATTAACAGTTTTTGGTGCTGATTTGGAAAACATTTTTGCACCTTGAACTGTTGGCCTTGGGTGAATTGGTCTCATAGGTCTGACAGTCTGAACTGCTGGTCTAGCAGTTTGAACTGCTTTAGGTCCATACCTTAAAAGAACTGATCTAGGTATCATTCTATCATTCCTAAGAAAAGATTGAGGTCTTGTTATGCTCAACCTATGATTTGTAAATCCAGATACCCATTTATCACAATAATCTGCAAGATGATCAAAGCTACCACAAGAGTAACAAGCTTTCCTATAGCAAACAAAATCCTCCCCTAATTGGTGAGATTTGAGGTCATTCCAATTCCTTTGGTTACCTCTTGGCTTGTTTGTGGTTCTATACATTTCTGCATACCTAACTGTTGGTCTAAAATGTTTGGCATTTGATCTAGGCCTACACTACTAGAAAAAGGGCTATCCTTGACTCCAAATGCGAGTCAAGAAGGGGTCTTATGACGCGCAAATGCGAGTCAAGGAAGGACTAGTCATAAAGCTTCATGACTCGCATATGTGCGTCATCCCTCTATGACGCGCATTTATGACCCACGTTTTATGACTCTCCTTTTTGCGTGTCATAACCTAATTTTTTTTTTTTTAAATTAATTTTTTTCAGTTCCTAATTTTCTATTAAATGACAATTAAAAACCTGATAATACAAAATTAAAAACACAAATATCAAAATAACGCATTTCATATATATATATATATAGGGGAGAGTTAATGTGAGAACTTTCTTAAAGTTGTTAAAATGAGAACTAGTCTAAACAACCACTAAAAACATTTATGAATAACCATTTTAGCAATGATACACACAAAAATAAAATATTAATACAAATTAACATTTTTGCAAGTAATAACCAACTGATACATGAGTTTGTATTACTGATACATAATTATAAATTTTGTACCGACATATCAAAATCTCAAAAAGCTGACATTTTATAAATAAATTGATACACCTAATACGTATAAACCACTAAATACACTAATACACATACGAAAACCTGATACACATTACTCGTCGAATCAAAGTGTATCACCTAAATTTCGTCTGTTTTAAAAAAAAAATCATCGAAACTTTAACAATTTTAGTTATAATTAATTAAATTTTTATTTTTGTTTTAATGAGAGTGTCATTTATCAGACTTTAGTTGGTTCTCATTTTTACAACTTTAAGAAAGTTCTCATTTGATCTAGATTATATATATATATATATATATATTATATATATATATATATATATATATATATATATATATATATATATATATATATATATATATATATATATATATATAAACAATGAGGTTAATTCAAGTACTAATTCACGATAAGTCACAAGTTAATTAACGACAAAAATTACATATCGATAGTAATTCACAAGTTAGTTTGACAGGAGTTCTCCTTGAACTTTCATATCTGCTTCTTTTATTATCGTCAAATAGGTATGCAACACCAAGAAACAAGCTCCAACATCAACTGTCTTGTAAGTCCTTGCAATAAAACTATCGAATACATAGATTTCAGATTTCTGACCAAGTTGTTCACAAACTAAAACTCAAAACTGGAAAGAGATATACACACGTAAGTACCTAAATCTCCTCCTTCATAGCTTCCAAATTACGCCTTGATAGCATACTTCCTCAATGGGAAGTACTTCTCCTTCTTCTTCTCCCTTTCGGTCTTCAAAGAAACCTACATCAAAGATGAACAATCATCAGTAAAACGCATACCCAATAAACGATGTCTGGTATGTGCTTAAACACATACCTTTTCTTGACCAAAACCGGACCCAAATAGACCAAAAACTAACCAATTATGCCAAATATATTGTGTTTTTGTGTTTTTGCATATGCAGGCACGGATATCGAAGAAAAAGGACAAGAAAATCAAGAAAAACCGGGAAAACGAGCACGAGATATGGAATGGATATTTATAGCCGATGCCGGGAAGCAAAAAGTCAAAGTTAACCTTTGAAGAATCATCATTTGTCAAAAATGGCCCTTGGATCACAAGTTTGAATAATGGCAGAAAAAGTCCTTGAAGTTTCAGAAATTACATTATTGGTCCTTGCTTTTTACCTAAGCTAAATTTCTTAAACCTTAAAAACCATACACCCGGATTTAATATTAAATCCAATCCACAAACAAAATAACCCACAAGCCCATTCTTAAACACCCCAGCCCATCATCTAAACCCAATCCATGATCCGAATCCATAAAACCCGGATCCAAACCCAGTCACAACCCGGGTCAAAAGCTATTAATAGCAGTCAAACAATAAAAAAATAATAAACAAACTTACCCGCTATCTTTTGTTCTTCCCCAATTTTACCAGTTAGAACCCTAATTACCCCGTACATCAAATTTACCACAATTAAGGGTATATTCATACTATTACACGCGTATCTAGAAGAATGTCAGAGGGTGTCAGCAAAAGAAGCACACATGGGCTACGTGGCAAGCTTCTATTGGACCGAACACCTCATGGGAATTGATCCAAGGGCTTACAATGAAGGGATGATGATCAAGGATGATCAGAGGGTGGAAAACGAATCAGAGAAAGCACAAATTCCCTCGGATTGCCAGCATGGCAAAAGGGCTAGAAGGTTCATCCCTCAGCTATAAATAGAGGGTGATTTTCAGTGTTTGGGTAGTTTTTATTGTAATGTTACTCTGCTCAAATTAGTTTTTAAAGTGTAGTTTTTAAATATCCTTTGTAATTTTAAAATTTTATTAATGAAAGCTTAATTTTAGTTCCATTTTGATTACTGCTCTTTTCTATTTGTTACCTTGTTATCAGCTTAATTTACTTATCAGTAGCTTGTTCTTATCATTTCTAGCTTATCTTAAATTTCCTTTCTCAAAGTTGTTTATCTTATTACAAAATCCAAAAATAATTCCAAAAATATTAAAAAAATACAAAAATAATTAAAACTCCAGCTTCAATAAGCTGATTTCTAAGTTTATAAGCTCATACAAGCTTAATAGCTTACTGTGAGTGATTGGTCATCTCAAATCTGTTGTTATTTCAAAAGTTAAAAAGGTCAACTGAAAAGTCAACACTTGGTCAAAATAAGCAGTCTGAAGAATAAGCTGATTTGGAAGGCTTTGATGTGCGTGTCGTTGTGTTCAAGTTTTAAAATTTATAAACACGATTTATCCAATTCTCTAATCACACATACGAGCAAGTATACTCGTCCGTGGTAGTAAAGGTGGGTAAGTCGAGATCGTCCCAAGGGAATTGGGGTTTAGGTTTAGTAAATAAGTTTTAGCAAAAAGGAGTGTCAATCCAATTTGAGGTAAATTCTAAAAACAAGCAAGGTTCAATCAATCAAAAACTAATATACTTGTGTATAGTTTCCATGACAATTGTTTAGAGTAACCAATCAAGTTGGGTATGACTTGTAATGATGCACAACTTAAAATGAATGATTCACAATCAATGGTTTTTATCATGAGAAATCATATCTAAGAATTCAATCTCCTAGTTAACTCCTTTCGGCCATGATTAACTATTACGATAATTCTATTAAGTCCTTTTTGTTGTTTGAAAGCATTTCTTATCTTAAGAATTCCTACGAATCCTTTCGGCCTTTTTCGTGATGAAATCGTTTCCAAATCCATTTTAATGAGTAAAGGTGTTGCTTGTCACACACCACAATCCATACTAATTCGCTGCACTAACTTTTTGGAATAAAAACATAAAGAAAACTCCTTTCGGCCTTTGTGAATCTTTGAAATTGTTTTTACCAACCAATTAAGCAAGATTAGATTTTATCTCAACAAACTCATAAAACAAGATATGTTTTCATGCATCACTATGATAAGATTACTCCAACAATTGTCACATCATCCACACACAAGTATAACTAAAATTACTCCATAACAATCATAATCAAACACAAGTAATTAACCAAACTTTCATTCATCATATAGTAAAAGTAAAAGTAGTTCATGATAACTCAACAAGAAATACCTATCAAGGAATTACAAAAACTAGAATTGTGGAACTATAGCAATCCACACTCCTCCAATCGCCTATTATCACACGTAAACAACTCCACACACGGACGCAACTCTTGAGACTCGAACTCAAGATCCCCTGGACGTTTTCACAGCAACTACAAGCTTTCGGGCAAATAATAATAAGGTGGTGTAGCTTTTTTAGGTTATGTCACTTCCCCAAAAGAACTCTCTTTGTAAACTAACTAAGGGTTCCTTAAATAAGTGAGGAAACCCTTATTCTTCAAGTAAAAACGTCCCATATGATTTAACAGCCGAGAAATGATAAGCCTCAATGATTATGGGGCTTTAAATTCGCCATTTAATGCAACTTTGTAACTTCAGTGTCGGCCAACCGATCGGTATTTGGCTCCTACCGATCGGTTGAAGCTCTCGGTGTCTCAAACTTCACTCCATCCGAATCGGATGCGGGCAGCATCCGATCGGATGGATGACTCTGCCATGCAACTTTTATTTTCTTTTATTCTCTTCTCGGTACGTGCTTGATCCTTTGCTGTACCACTGATTTCATTCATAGAACTTGATCTTTTCTTGATATATAAGGCATAGAAGTCTTGGTCTAATCAATTCTTTGAAGTATCATGTGGTTTCTTTCTCGTAATTCTCCTTATGTGCATAATCTCTTCATTTCTTCGCATTTTCCTCAACTTTTCCTGTACTTGGCTATATTTACTTGCATACACACTTTTTCATCATTTAGCAACAAATACACACAAATATAACCAAATATGATGCACAAAACTAGCAATAACGCACCTAAAAACATGTTAGATTTAAGCGTTATCAAATCCCCCACACTTGAGTTTTGCTCGCCCTCGAGCAAGTCTAATTTTTAGAAAAACTGAACTCATTGGTATTTTCATTACGTTCATGAAAAAAAATCCTTGAAATGTATGCAAGTTAAATCGAGCTTTGTTAACATCACCAAGCACCTCACAAAGGAAATTTTAAATTCACACAACTCTCGATGGTAGATTTGATTGTAGATCACTCAATTGCTCAGACGCGATTCATGTCTCTTACCATAAGCTTGTACTTGTATCAAAACAACAAAATAAAACATCAAAGAGGTCTTTTATTTGGGTTTAGGCTTCAAAAGGGGTTTTGATTACCTAGCTAATGTATAGATATTTCATACAAGAACATCATAGCTCGCTAACAACGAATCCTTGTGTAGTCAAGCAGCGGATGGTCACTAGATCGTGCCTTGGTTCGCTAACGACGTTACTTGCATAACGGATGGTCACCAATTTACTCACCAGATCGCTAACAACGCTTTTCAACTACCTAAAAACTCGGATGGTCACTAGAACATACATGTGCTACGTATCTAAACAAAGCCATCACTAAATCCGAATGCTCGAATAAAGTAATAGGTAAGGGAAAGGGATAAGACATGGGAATTTGATTTGGTTCTATAAAAATAAAAATCAAACAAGAATCAAGCCCAAATTCTATCCTAACTCTTTATATCACAAATGATTACTCCACCAAACTTCTTCGATCATTATTCCGAATTTCATATAAACTCCATCTTCCATAATAGCTCTTTGACTATCTTATTTTCACACATACATAGCTCATTGGTCTTCTTTTCTTTTTTTTTTTTTTTTTTTTTTTTTTTTTTTAATATCACCCCCACACTTTGGATGAGCACACGCTACAAAAAATATAAATAAGAGTAGCGACCTCCTTCTTCATTGGAACAACATATACACATACATGGTTGGTCAATCATGCAATCATCAAAAATAAATAGTTTCGAACTTCATTTGGACTTGATTCGGGAAAGTCTAAGGTGTATGGTGTAAAATTTTTTGGGTTAAATCAAAAGAAAAGATAGGCTCAAAAGGGTGTAACTAAGGGTATCTAGCATATAATGCTAACAAATGGGTTCCAATTACTAAGGACAACTAACCAATGTGGTTAGCAAAAATGTATTGTAAACGGAAGGCCATTTGGTGAAAATCCTAATTTGCCTCTTATCATTTGAATATATTTTATTACTTGAAAGTAATTTTAACCGTAATGCATAACAAGTACAAGTTCTAGAATCGACATAATCACCGGCACACTCATACAAAATATAAGGCATGAATCCTCACAATTTAAAGTGGTGGTAAAATGTACTTAGCAATAGTTACAAAAAACTCTCAAAACTTGACTACATTCCAAATATTTTTCAAATAACCTTATTATTTACCATTGAATCAATTGATCTATCAACTAGAAAAATCAAAGGCGAATAAATTCACACATTCTAGTTCTTGAAATCCAAAATCTAAAAAAAAAAATTTAAAAATTAAAATTAAAACCAATCTTTCCTATTTACTTCCCTCCCCCACACTTAAGTTTTGCATTGTCCTCAATGTAATAAAACGAACTTCAAAGTAAAGGAAATGGAAAGAAAAATAGAAAAAATAAAAAACTACCCGGGAAAAATTAGCATAAGCCTAGTTGATAACAAGTAATCTCATGAGTCCTTCCAACTCCAAATATTGATCAACACTAAGCTTCCGTCAACTCTTCCCCTGCAAACTATGCTCGAAACAAACAAAACAAAATACCAAAAACAATAAACCAAACAAAACATAAAAATAAAAATAAAAATAAACCAAACCAAAATTAAAACAAATAAATCCTACAAGAGTTAAAGTTAAAGTAGTAGACAATAAAAAATAGTTCCACCATCATTGTTTTGAAACCATAATCATAATCAACCATCCCAGGTGGTTATTGGTTGTATATCTAAGACTTTTGGAAGTCCTCTTAACTTTCCATTCCTACTTTCTCTAAGATTTGTGAACTTTTTTATATCAATACTCCATGGAACAACTGGTTCTCCAAAATCGCTCATTTCCTTTTCATTAAACAACCCAAGATTCCTAGCAATTCGAGAAATAAAATGCCCCGCACATATGTAATTTCTTGTCCTATCTGCTGCGTGTTTGTGCAAATGTTGCACTATTACCCATGCTACGTTCAAATGCCTATAGGGATGCTTCTCATCTAGTGCGTGTAGTACCCATAAATCAACTCCACACCAGACGTCCTATGTAACAATGACTGCACTATTATCCTATGAAGCACACGTAACATCGGTTTCTTGATTGTCGACACTTCACTTTCTCCAAACACTAGCTTGTTTTCCATACTAATCCTCTCCCAGTATCCGTTCGCATCAAAATTATTTTTATTTCTTCCTCCACTCATTACCAAAAATTTGAAATCCCTATTACTTAAATCTTCGTCCGAATATAAACCTAATAGGTTTCCAAATTCAAATAGTGTAACCTCGTGTTTTTGTCCCCCTAGTCTGAATTCGAGGAATTTATCGGTGGTAACACCGATATCAGTGATCTTTTCTTTCATCCTCATTGAACATAAAAATTCTAAGCACCATTCCTTGTATATCGGTTCCCTTATGCTCAATGCTTTCATCCAAAGTCATGAAATAAATCCCAATCGACTAACCTTGGAATAGCAAGCCTTCGCCCTTGTAACTTCGATAGGCGCTCATGAAAAGCGTGCCTCTCTTCGCTGCTTAAGCCACTAAACTTCAAATTCTCATTGCGCTCTGGATTCACAGTATACTTAACCTTCTCCTTGACATTCCTATTCATAAACTTTCTCACAATTGGATTACTAACTTCACGCGACGAACTCGATCCTCCTGCAAGATAACTCTGTAAAAATCATGATTATTCGTTAGTATAAGAGTATAAGAAACAAGGTTAGATGATTTAGAAGTCCAAAAGATTCATTTTGAAAATCTTCAAAAAGTTTTACCGAGGGCTCCATCCAATCGGTATCTCTCTCCATCCGATCGGATGGAGTTATGACCTTGTCCAGCCGATCGGTAGCAACTCGCAACCGAATCGGTTGTACGTACTGTATCCAAAAAAAAAATTCCCGACTTCAAATCAATCCAATCTAGTTCCACTTTTCCCTATCCTGCATTTCATCAATCACTATGGTCTCTACACATCCCACTTATCTCTAAATCATATCCATAACATACTCGCATGATCAATCTTAGAACCTATGAACATATTCGAAATCAAACCTTATTGATGTTCTTATCCATAATGCATCATCCTAGGAACACTAATTAACATCTAAACAACATCTGGAAATCATCAATTTCTACCCAGAATCGATTCAAAGTTTTGACCCATATGATTCAAAAAATCAATTAATTCATTCTTCCTCAAAACTTAATCAATCCATCTCATTCTTTTTGCAATGATTTCCTCAATCATTTACCCATCTATTCCAGAAAAATCATGCCTTAATTCGAACTATATCAAAAACGCCTAAATTTTGACCTAATTCAATCAACTCGAATTAAAACCTAATTGACACAAATTGATGATGTTACTTACTTGTTTTGGTGCCATTGATGATCCTTCAACTCTCCTGAAACTCTTCTAATGGTCGAATTAATGAACCCCAAGTGTGGTGGAATGAGTGTGTGTGTGTTTTTATGATTTTTGAAATCTTGGGTATATATACTTCACTCCATCCGATCAGTATTTCATCCAACCGATTCGGATTGAATTTTTGCAAAACTTCACTTTTTCTTCTTTCTTCAATACTTTAACACTTGTAAGAACAAATGGAAAGTATTTGACTCCCTTAAAAGACTTCACTTTAAGTATGAAAAATATCACCAACACACTTATTCTCCCAACTTGTCATCCAATCTATCTCTAAAACTCCTAAAACAAAACTTAACTCCATAGATTAAAACTTAATAAAACCATAAGGTAACCAAAAGGTCTTAAACTTAAATCAAACTTAAATGCAAAACATTAAACTACTATTAAAAATGCATTAAAAATAAACAAAACAAACATTAGCACAAGCTTTGTGCTTTATTCTTCATCTTTTGCTCTTCAACCTTCAACCTTCAAAGTATTCATGCTTCAAGATGTCTTCACTTTGAAATTTGCCGGATAACTTTCGGTTAGTCATTTGTGTTTTAAACTTCCTTGCAAAATTCCTTCCATTCGGGCAAACTATATCAAACTTCACATGCCATTCTCCATCACCTTCTTCTTTCTTGTAAACACTAGCTCCTTCGGGTCCCCATTCCAAATTCTTCAATTGAACCGGTAAGGATCCAAGAAAATCTGTCAATTTATGGAACACAAAAACATTCTTGAATGGGTTATAGAAAACCTCCATAGCTAATACTCTTTCCAACTCATCTTCAATACCAAAGTAACTAGGGACAAACCGGCCCATTTTAGGCCTTCCCTCTTCATCTCTACCAACTTCAAAACAACCTAAATGGTCTTCTTCTTCTTCATCTTCATGCACTTCCTTAATAATCTTGCCTCTAGGTTTAGGATAGTAGGTATGCTTCAAGATCCCATCACTAATAGTCATAGTACCTCTACCCATATCTATTATAGCTCCGCAAGTTCTCAAAAACGTTCTTCCTAACAACAATGGTAACTCCTTATCTTCGGGGATATTAAGCACAAGAAAATCGGCTAAGAAAGCTTGATATCCTACTTGTACTCTAACATTCTTCACTTCTCCCATTGCTTTTGCTCTTGAATTGTCAGCCATAGTAAGATTATATTGATTTGGTTGAGGATTACCAAGTCCTAATCTTTTGTACAACGGGTATGGCATCACATTCACACTTGCTCCTGTATCGGCCAATGCATACATTGCATCGGTTCCATTCACCTTAATGGGTAACACAAAATTTCCCGGATCGCTCTCTTTCTTAGGCAACCCATTTTCAACTATCCTTTCCCCTGCAAACTCATCAAAATTCTTATCCTCTAGCCTAGCTGTTGCCATCATAACCGCATCTAACTTCTTACGATAAACCATGTAATTGTTCAACACTTCTATAACCGGCTTCTCTTCCACAAGCTCCTTAAATTTCATTTCCAAATTCTCCAAAACAGCTTCTTTTTGTTCTTGAGTCAATGGTTTAACCTCTTGAGGTGATTTGGGTGATGAACTAGATGAACTACTCTCATTCTTAGGGGTGGAGGGTTGGGTAAGTTTGTTAAGTGGTGTTTTCTTGCGATTAGCCTTTCCCATTTTAACAATCTCTCCTCTTCCTTCCTTCTTCTCTACCATATCATCATCTACATCAATTCTCATCTCTCTCATAGCAAAATCAACCCTACATTTAGTTTTCACCATAAAATTTCTACCAAACATAACTTCCGGTTCACCCACATTTCCATATTCCAACACAACAAAATCAATTTTGAAAACATGACCATGAATATTAACATTCACATCTCTCACTATCTTCCTACCATAATTCTCATAATCAAGCCTAACAAAGCCAAGCTTACTAAGCATATCTTCCGTAATGTAATTCTCACCATATTCCATATTAAGTTGAGCATCCCAAGCCTTAACTCCTTCCACACCACATGGTGTAGCATACCTCATAAATGGTACATCAAACTCTTTAGGTGGTGCTTGCGTAAACACAACCACTCTTTTCTCCTTAGGTAAACAAACAACGCTTTCGCCAACTTCTTCTTTCCTTTCTAAACCAATCTTAGCTTCATCCAAAATGCTTTCCAACTTCTCCAAAGAATCACCGGAATCTCTCAACATCTCTTCCAAATGTCTCAAATATTCCGAAACATTGCTTAAACTCTCAATTCTACTTAAGCACTAACTATCACATAACCACAAAACAAAAAAATCCAAACTATTAGCGTGAGGGTTAGTTATAATCGAACCATATCAAAATATCAAACCAAAGCAAGCTAACAAACAACTTCAAACTATCAAAACATCAAAATAACTAAAAATAAAAAATCATAAAAACTTTTACCGAGGCAACCATCCGATCGGTATCACCTTCCATCCGATCGGATGGGTAAAATGCAAAATACGAACTCTCACTAACCGAATCGGATGCGGGTAGCCTCCGATCGGTTCGATCAAAAATAATTTTTTTTTTTTTTTTTTAATAATAATAATAAGACTAAACTAATGACAACCTCTTTTTTTTTTTTCTTTTTTTTTCTTTTTTTTAACTTGTTTTTGTGTTTTTTTTAGAAGATCTAAAAAAGAAGAATAAATTAATAACTAAAACTAATTAATATAATCCTACAATTAACTATTAAGCATTAAACTATGTGATTAACTTTTAACTCTTTAACTAATGACCATAAAAACTAATTATAAACTCATTCAATGAAAACTATAAAACTACCAAACATTAAAATTAATAAATTAACTACATTAACTAACATTTAACATAATAAAACTTTCTAATACCCTAAATTAATTAATCTAATTACTCTACTAATTAAACACAATATTAATGAATCATAAAAACTGAAAAAAAAAACTAATAAAAATTACTAAAAAAAAATGTTACGAGACCACCAACCGATCGGATGGACATCCATCCGATTCGGTTGGTCCGAATCAAACCTTTTTTTTTTTACTTTTTAACCTTTTTTTTTTTTTTTTTTTTTTTTTAAATAAAAACTTAGACTACTAAGCCCAACTACCAAGAAAATCTTAACAATTCCCCGGCAGCGGCGCCAAAAACTTGATGTGCGTGTCGTTGTGTTCAAGTTTTAAAATTTATAAACACGATTTATCCAATTCTCTAATCACACATACGAGCAAGTATACTCGTCCGTGGTAGTAAAGGTGGGTAAGTCGAGATCGTCCCAAGGGAATTGGGGTTTAGGTTTAGTAAATAAGTTTTAGCAAAAAGGAGTGTCAATCCAATTTGAGGTAAATTCTAAAAACAAGCAAGGTTCAATCAATCAAAAACTAATATACTTGTGTATAGTTTCCATGACAATTGTTTAGAGTAACCAATCAAGTTGGGTGTGACTTGTAATGATGCACAACATAAAATGAATGATTCACAATCAATGGTTTTTATCATGAGAAATCATATCTAAGAATTCAATCTCCTAGTTAACTCCTTTCGGCCATGATTAACTATTACGATAATTCTATTAAGTCCTTTTTGTTGTTTGAAAGCATTTCTTATCTTAAGAATTCCTACGAATCCTTTCGGCCTTTTTCGTGATGAAATCGTTTCCAAATCCATTTTAATGAGTAAAGGTGTTGCTTGTCACACACCACAATCCATACTAATTCGTGCACTAACTTTTTGGAATAAAAACATAAAGAAAACTCCTTTCGGCCTTTGTGAATCTTTGAAATTGTTTTTACCAACCAATTAAGCAAGATTAGATTTTATCTCAACAAACTCATAAAACAAGATATGTTTTCATGCATCATTATGATAAGATTACTCCAACAATTGTCACATCATCCACACACAAGTATAACTAAAATTACTCCATAACAATCATAATCAAACACAAGTAATTAACCAAACTTTCATTCATCATATAGTAAAAGTAAAAGTAGTTCATGATAACTCAACAAGAAATACCTATCAAGGAATTACAAGAACTAGAATTGTGGAACTATAGCAATCCACACTCCTCCAATCGCCTATTATCACACGTAAACAACTCCACACACGTACGCAACTCTTGAGACTCGAACTCAAGATCTCCTGGACGTTTTCACAGCAACTACAAGCTTTCGGGCAATAATAATAAGGTGGTGTAGCTTTTTTAGGTTATGTCACTTCCCCAAAAGAACTCTCTTTGTAAACTAACTAAGGGTTCCTTAAATAAGTGAGGAAACCCTTATTCTTCAAGTAAAAACGTCCCATATGATTTAACAGCCGAGAAATGATAAGCCTCAATGATTATGGGGCTTAAATTCGCCATTTAATGCAACTTTGTAACTTCAGTGTCGGCCAACCGATCGGTATTTGGCTCCTACCGATCGGTTGAAGCTCTCGGTGTCTCAAACTTCACTCCATCCGAATCGGATGCGGGCAGCATCCGATCGGATGGATGACTCTGCCATGCAACTTTTATTTTCTTTTATTCTCTTCTCGGTACGTGCTTGATCCTTTGCTGTACCACTGATTTCATTCATAGAACTTGATCTTTTCTTGATATATAAGGCATAGAAGTCTTGGTCTAATCAATTCTTTGAAGTATCATGTGGTTTCTTTCTCGTAATTCTCCTTATGTGCATAATCTCTTCATTTCTTCGCATTTTCCTCAACTTTTCCTGTACTTGGCTATATTTACTTGCATACACACTTTTTCATCATTTAGCAACAAATACACACAAATATAACCAAATATGATGCACAAAACTAGCAATAACGCACCTAAAAACATGTTAGATTTAAGCGTTATCAGGCTTATTTGGGTATTGTTTTGCTTATTGGATAAGCCTGGTGATAGTTTGTGGTTTGGTTCAGATCTATTCTCACCCATTTCCTATTTGTAAGTTTCATTAGTTTTATATTAATAGCTTAAGTATATGCTACTGCTGATTTAGAAGATTATATAGGTTAGAAAGTGCTTTTCAGTTGTTAAGTAGCTTAAGTGAACTTAGTTTGATCAGTTTCATATCTCATAGTTGCAGTTTCTAGTTTAATATAGCATTTTCAGTTTATTAAAGGGTGTTTGGATTAGTAGCTGTTAGGGGTTGATCAGTTGTGGTACTGTAGTCTTACCTATTAAGCTACTTTGGATTTGCTTTAAATTAGGGTTATTAGCTGTTATTAGTAGTTAATTAATTGTTTTTAAGTAATTTTGAAGTTTTGAGCCCATAGGTGAAATAATAAAAGTTGTATTGCCTTCATAAGTTTCCCAATAAGCTGAGCTTATTGGAACCTCATTTTTGGCATTTTAAGGGTGCTTTTAAGTATCTAAGTTAGTGTGCAGAAGGCTGGATTAGAGTTAGTGAATAATGCACAAAGTTTGCGCCAAAACCTCCTTGCTGCATCAGCATATGCTGAGCAGACCAGGATTTTAGCTACTGATCTAGGATAGTTTGTAGCTTATTGAATTAAGCTGAGACCTCAGTTTCTGGTTTGTAGGTAGTTTGAACAACAAGCTTGAAGTAAAATATCTAGGATTTGGGATTTGAGCTTATTTGATAACTCATTTAGGGTCTGCAAATAGGGCATATAGGCTGTTTTGAATCTGATTTGGAAAAAAGCTGTTCAGCAGATTTATAGCTTATTGTATGAGCTTATTTGGTTATTCTGTGTTGAATTAAGTTTGAAATAGTCCTTTGCTTGATCTCTGAGCTTTTTGTGATTTTTGGATAGCTATTGCTTATTTTGTGCTTATTTCACAATTGCTTATTGTGCTGTTTTGCTTATTTTAGCTTATTCTGGTTCTGGTTTTATTTTTCCTAGATTACTTCTTTGATTTTAAATTTACTTAAAAATTTTCAGATTTTTCCAAACTGTTTTACTATTTTTAAATCATTTAAATAGTTTTATTTAGTTTTTAATTCATAAAAAATTCATAAAAAGTCAAAAAAACTTTTTTTTCTTTTTTCTAAAATTTTCTTTTTATATTTAGAGTTTAGGAAAAATTATTTTATATTTTTAGGGTTTAAATTTTAGAAATTCACTTTTTAATTACGTTTTAAAATTCGTCGCGTAACATTTTTAAATTCAATTTTCGTTTTTTTTAGGATTACATGCTTAGCTTAATTTTTTTCTTAGCATAATTAGTTGTTTTTATTTCATATTTCATTGTTCGTAGTGTAAAAACACCAATCATCTCTCTTCTCACTCACATTCACGGCACATATTCGATAACGTAACAAAAACTCGAATTCAACCTTCGTTGGGACACGACCCGGGGAAAATGCATCCGTTGCCTTTTACTTTGGAATAAAAATATTAAATCAAAAAATGGCGCCGCTGCCGGGGAAGGCTTGAAAAGAGTTGGAGTTTCGTTCGTTGGATCGTGTTTTGAAGACCCTTCCTCGGAAGTTATTTGTTTTTGAAAATATAAAAATACAAAAAGAAAATAATCAAAAAACACTTTTCCTAAAGTGTTTTCACCATTAATAATAAATCCTCGCTCTCGAGAGGGCGTTGTAAACCATTCCGAATAAACAACAAAAGAGATCGTGAAGTTAAACGTTTCTCGGATTATTTCTTTACTACAACCTATACACGGGGTTTAAGGAGGTCTTGACATTAAATTGCAGACCGAAGAGAGATCCATTCTTCTCTCCCGCCACGCTGCGCGTAGTTTTGAAAGAAACGAGTACGGTTGATTGAACGATCACCAAAAAAAAAAAAATTATAATAATAATTCTAATTTTTTCTTTAATATAAAAATCCAAAAAGATTTTCTTTTCAAAATTATTTTCCATTGTGATTTTCCATGTTTCTAAAATTTAAAAAAACCCAAAAATAATCTTCTTTATCCTCTTATCTGTTTAATTCTATCCCTCTTATCCATCTATATTGTTTAATTCTTATGGCGGACACGCGTTCTATGGAGGAATTACTTCGCATACCTATCGTACGATTTGAAAAGGCCATCGTTATTCCACCAATTCCTGCGGATGAATATGAAATAAACATCGAGTTACTTAATTTCATAAATCCTTTCTATGGTTTTGAAAATGATGATCCTTATTCACACATCAGCAGATTTCTTCTAATAACTGAAACTTTCAAACTACATCAAGTGCCTGATGATGCGGTGAAGTTAATCTTATTTCCGTTAACACTTAAAGGAGCAGCCAGGAAATGGCTTGATGATGAACCTCCTAACTCCATCACCACTTGGAATGATCTTGCATCAAAGTTCTTAAATCGATTTTATCCTCATTCCAAAACATTTGAGCTCAGAAAAGAAATCATGAATTTTCAACAATGTTTTGATGAGACTTTTGCCGAGGCTTGGGAGAGATTCAAAGATTTAAAATGGAAATGCCCACATCACGGTTTTTCGGAATTGCAACAAGTTGATATATTCTATAATGCTTTAACTCAATCGGATCAAGATTCGTTTAATACTGCCGTCGGTGGCAATATCTATTGTCGAACTCCGAAGGACCTCATGACGATTATCGAAAATAAATCGAAAGTTCGCACTGCACAAAACAAACCGGTAGTAAGTTCCCAATTTCGCAATGAAGAATCAATTGGAGAATTCCTAGCCGAAGAGCAAGCAGCTAAAGTGAGTGCCCAATTTTGCAAGAATTTCGTTCACATTGACGATGATGATGAGGATTCTATCCAAATGAAGGAGAATTATGAGAATTCGTCAGCTGCAATCCCGCCCGTCTTACCGACGATGGACCTAGAGGACTCTCTCATAATGGGGGACGAGCATCTCAGCACTATTCCGGCAACGGAAATCGGACAAAGTAATAAAGTCTAGTGTTGAGGACCTTGGCCCAATCCAAAGTGAGTCCGAGGGTATTTCCGACAAAATATGTGATTTGCCTCCTCTCGATACTTTTGAGACTTTTTCCGATGATTGTACTTCGAGTGATGACGATTCTTACGGAGACATCAATTATGTTGAGGCATCACCTCCCCATTTTGAGCTCGTTGATGGAGAGATTGACACTGATATTCTTCTGACGATCAAGGATGATATACTTCGTGAGAAATTATTGAATATCATTCTTCTCATTTCTAAGATCGAATCATTGAATGACAATCCAACTCCATCTACTGATTCTATGCTCAATTCTCCCTCCTTATCTCCTATCCCCGTTGAGGATAGTGACTTTTCCTCGGTTAAATTTTCGAGTGGCAATCCCACTCCCACTTCTGATCCAGTCATTTCCGACTCTTCCCCTTCTCTCACACCGGTTGAGGGAAGTGATTTCACTTTGGAAGAGATCGAGGTTTTTGTTGAGAATAATTCAATTTCATCGGAAATTGAGCCGGGGGGAGAAGAGAGGAGTGGTGGCAGTACCACTTCTCATATCTCTTTTCCCAAGCATGATTCGTTTATCTTTGAGGAGTTCTCCGATGAACTTACTCACATCCTATCTCCTTCGGAATATGATCATTTTTACTTTGATCTTGAGGAAGATATTAGTCTGGGGGGAGGTGTACTTTCTCATAAGTATTTACCCATTGAAGATTTCATCCCGACCCTCCCTCCCGAGACTTTTAAAAAATCTGCTTTTGAGGATGAAGAAATGATCTTAATTGTTATAAAAATGTTTCTTCCATTCATCACATATACTGTGGCTTCTCCCATCCTTCACTCCTTCGGGAGTGAGGATACCATCTTTGACCCCGGTATTACCATTTATGGTTATTCTTTCTAAAAATACCGTGGGTATCTCGTCGGTGTGGAACTTTCATATGCTTCAATGTTTATCCAAACCTCTTGAACGAAAGTCCGATTGAGAGTATCTTTTCCACTTGCTCCCCCAAGGACAATTAAATTCGGGGCGAGTCTAAGCTATACGACTCGATAAATAAACAAGCGCTTCGTGGGAGGCACCCAATGCTTATCATTCTATCTTCTTATCTATTTTCTAATAAAAAGTGAGGAGGGCTTCCTCTTCCATATCTCGTGTTTCGTGTTTTTCTGTGCTGTGTACAGGATTTGCCCGATGATTGAAGACTCTCATGCTCGTGGTTTACTTCTCTCCACTCGAGTATTCATCATTCGTTGCTCATCCGATATCCTAAATCTTATCGTTTTACGTTTATCTTTGGCATAATTAATAAACGGCCTTAGATTTATGTAGGAGAACCCTTACCTTTAAGACATTGGGGACAATGTCTCATTTTAGTCTGGGGGTGATCTTTCGATTTGATTTTGCCTTGCATTTTTTGCCGTTTACTCATGCAACCCCGTTTTTCCTCCAAAAATGAAAAAAATCCAAAAAATGAGAAAAATTTAAAAATTTTTTGCAAAAATATAATAAATTTTGACAATTTTGTTGATTTTCTGCTGGTGAGAGTAGGAATAAAATTCTGACTTGACCGGGCGTGTTGAGCCCTAGCTTGTCTCCTTAACCGTTTATAATCTATAAGCTCGTGCTAGTCTTTTACACAAAGAGCTATAAAATGCGAATTCTTTTTAAGAATTTGCAAGTTCCCGTATCGACTTTATATATGCATGGCTTGATTATTTGGCTAAGCATTCGCGGATCTTATTATTTAAGATTTTAAATTTGCGAAGAACGAGAAATGATAGAGTTGTTTATAAGTTAGATTGCTAAACGTGGAGTAGTTGGATCTCTTTAGAGCTCATCAAAGTTACTTGTGGCTTTTTGTTCCCATCAGCTTGTTTCACCCATAATAGTAATCTAAGGAATAATTAAAGCTATTTTGGTTTTGGTGATGATTAGTTTTTATTTCTTCCTTAGAGAATTCTTGCTTATGAAAGTTGGGTACACATCAAGGTACTGTCAGTGTTACGCTGTAATAGACTATTCCATCTGGCCGGCTTGCAACCGATGTTGGGATTGTTATAAAAGCCGTAGGACTTGGGGTTTGGCAACGCAAATAATTAATGAATATGATAATGTATAATAATAATCCAAAGCCATAAAAAGTTTTCTACATCTTGCCGGTTCGCAGCCGATGTTGTAGACTTCTAATAAAGGTAGAGGAAAAATTCCAAGGTCATAATAGACTATCACAACTTGCCGGCTCGCAACCGATGTTGTGATTGTTATAAAGGGCCAAGGATTAAATACGTTAATGTGCTTGAATATGTAGATAAAGTGTTATAATGCCAAACTTCGACTCCGGGGGTATCCTAATAAAAGCTTCTGTCTCTGGACTCGTAGATGAGTTGTTTCGGTCGTATATAAAAGGGATATCCTCAAAATCGTGTTAAATCAGAGACCTTGATGTGGACCTCATTTTTGTATGCAACGGTTTTCGAGGGAAGGCTTGGAAACTACTTAGCGTCTAAACTAAGGTATCTTTATCGGCTTAAAAATTATCGAAATGAGAATTTGAAGAAATTCATTTCTCACCAAAAATAAAATAATAGAGGAAAATAGGAATTTGGGAACGAGAAGTAATACACAATTAGCTTTTATGAGTAGTGTCGGCAATCTAACTTGTAAATAACAATGATTTCGTTTTTAAGCTTAGTTTGGGGGCTCGTGAAAAATCAAGAACGACGAATTTTATCCGTATGGTCACTTATTTATGAGTCGTGTTTCCTGCTCGATGACCCTAAAAGTTATTGATAGATAATGATTGTCAACAAAGCCGTCACTAGATTATGAGAAAAATACAAAAAATAGAATAAAAAGGAAAATCGGGGAGTTTTTAGAACTTAAGATTTCTTAATCTCTTTTGAAAATTTTGCTACTTCTCAAAGTTAGTAAAAAGAGATTGGAAATTTTCGGTTTCAAAAACGTGTTTTTATAACATTGCATGAGGACACAGCAATATCTTAGTCTGGGGGAACTTTGGTATGTGCTTAAACACATACCTTTTCTTGACCAAAACCGGACCCAAATAGACCAAAAACTAACCAATTATGCCAAATATATTGTGTTTTTGTGTTTTTACATATGCAGGCACGGATATCGAAGAAAAAGGACAAGAAAATCAAGAAAAACCGGGAAAACGAGCACGAGATATGGAATGGATATTTATAGCCGATGCCGGGAAGCAAAAAGTCAAAGTTAACCTTTGAAGAATCATCATTTGTCAAAAATGGCCCTTGGATCACAAGTTTGAATAATGGCAGAAAAAGTCCTTGAAGTTTCAGAAATTACATTATTGGTCCTTGCTTTTTACCTAAGCTAAATTTCTTAAACCTTAAAAACCATACACCCGGATTTAATATTAAATCCAATCCACAAACAAAATAACCCACAAGCCCATTCTTAAACACCCCAGCCCATCATCTAAACCCAATCCATGATCCGAATCCATAAAACCCGGATCCAAACCCAGTCACAACCCGGGTCAAAAGCTATTAATAGCAGTCAAACAATAAAAAAATAATAAACAAACTTACCCGCTATCTTTTGTTCTTCCCCAATTTTACCAGTTAGAACCCTAATTACCCCGTACATCAAATTTACCACAATTAAGGGTATATTCGTACTATTACACGCGTATCTAGAAGAATGTCAGAGGGTGTCAGCAAAAGAAGCACACATGGGCTACGTGGCAAGCTTCTATTGGACCGAACACCTCATGGGAATTGATCTAAGGGCTTACAATGAAGGGATGATGATCAAGGATGATCAGAGGGTGGAAAACGAATCAGAGAAAGCACAAATTCCCTCGGATTGCCAGCATGGCAAAAGGGCTAGAAGGTTCATCCCTCGGCTATAAATAGAGGGTGATTTTCAGTGTTTGGGTAGTTTTTATTGTAATGTTACTCTGCTCAAATTAGTTTTTAAAGTGTAGTTTTTAAATATCCTTTGTAATTTTAAAATTTTATTAATGAAAGCTTAATTTTAGTTCCATTTTAATTACTGCTCTTTTCTATTTGTTACCTTGTTATCAGCTTAATTTACTTATCAGTAGCTTGTTCTTATCATTTCTAGCTTATCTTAAATTTCCTTTCTCAAAGTTGTTTATCTTATTACAAAATCCAAAAATAATTCCAAAAATATTAAAAAATTACAAAAATAATTAAAACTCCAGCTTCAATAAGCTGATTTCTAAGTTTATAAGCTCATACAAGCTTAATAGTTTACTGTGAGTGATTGGTCATCTCAAATCTGTTGTTATTTCAAAAGTAAAAAAGGTCAACTAAAAAGTCAACACTTGGTCAAAATAAGCAGTCTGAAGAATAAGCTGATTTGGAAGGCTTATTTGGGTATTGTTTGGCTTATTGGATAAGCCTGGTGATAGTTTGTGGTTTGGTTCAGATCTATTCTCACCCATTTCCTATTTGTAAGTTTCATTAGTTTTATATTAATAGCTTAAGTATATGCTACTGCTGATTTAGAAGATTATATAGGTTAGAAAGTGCTTTTCAGTTGTTAAGTAGCTTAAGTGAACTTAGTTTGATCAGTTTCATATCTCATAGTTGCAGTTTCTAGTTTAATATAGCATTTTCAGTTTATTAAAGGGTGTTTGGATTAGTAGCTGTTAGGGGTTGATCAGTTGTTGTACTGTAGTCTTACCTATTAAGCTACTTTGAATTTGATTTAAATTAGGGTTATTAGCTGTTAGTAGTAGTTAATTAGTTGTTTTTAAGTAATTTTGAAGTTTTGAGCCCATAGGTGAAATAATAAAAGTTGTATTGCCTTTATAAGTTTCCCAATAAGCTGAGCTTATTAGAACCTCACTTTTGGCATTTTAAGGGTGCTTTTAAGTATCTAAGTTAGTGTGCAGAAGGCTGGATTAGAGTTAGTGAATAATGCACAAAGTTTGCGCCAAAACCTCCCTACTGCATCAGCATATGCTGAGCAGACCAGGATTTTAGCTACTGATCTAGGATAGTTTGTAGCTTATTGAATTAAGCTGAGACCTCAGTTTATGGTTTGTAGATAGTTTGAACAACAAGCTTGAAGTAAAATATCTGGGATTTGGGATTTGAGCTTATTTGATAACTCATTTAGGGTCTGCAAATAGGGCATATAGGCTGTTTTGAATCTGATTTGGAAAAAAGCTGTTCAGCAGATTTACAGCTTATTGTATGAGCTTATTTGGTTATTCTGTGTTGAATTAAGTCTGAAATAGTCCTTTTCTTGATCTCTGAGCTTTTTGTGATTTTTGGAAAGCTATTGCTTATTTTGTGCTTATTTCACAATTGCTTATTGGGTTGTTTTGCTTATTTTAGCTTATTCTGGTTGTGGTTTTATTTTTCCTAGATTACTTCTTTGATTTTAAATTTACTTAAAAAATTTCAGATTTTTCCAAACTGTTTTACTATTTTTAAATCATTTAAATAGTTTTATTTAGTTTTTAATTCATAAAAAATTCATAAAAAGTCAAAAAAAATAATTTTCTTTTTATATTTACAGTTTAGGAAAAATTATTTTATATTTTTAGAGTTTAAATTTTAGAAATTCACTTTTTAATTACGTTTTAAAATTCGTCGCGTAACGTTTTTAAATTCAATTTTCGTTTTTTTTAGGATTACATGCTTAGCTTAATTGTTTCCTTAGCATAATTAGTTGTTTTTATTTCATATTTCATTGTTCGTAGTGTAAAAACACCAATCATCTCTCTTCTCACTCACATTCACGGCACATATTCGACAACGTAACAAAAACTCGAATTCAACCTTCGTTGGGACACGACCCGGGGAAAACGCATCCGTTGCATTTACCTTGGAAAAATATATACTAAAAACGACAAATCAATGTCAAACAGACCAAATTTCAAATTTCAGCCAGCTCAATGGTTACATATCAAAAAGAATATTGAGATATTAAAAGGCTATATAATTGGGTGAGTTTGAATACCAGATAACTATCTCATTGATCAAATTCTGACTTACGTCACGTCTATATTTAAGACTTTGATGTTTTTTGCATGCGGCTAAGAATAACCAATAAAGCAAATGTCAGCAGTGAAAGAGCATTACCTGATGCTTGGTGAGACGTCTGCGGATAGCTCTGGTTTTCTTTGGACGTAAATCAAGAGGCAAGTACTTCTTGTTCTTGTAAGCTTCCCTAAGAGCCGACTTCTGGGTCTGTGAGATAACAGTCAACACCTGAGCAATTGATGTCCTTACCACCTTGCTGCAATAAAACAAGTTTGTTATATCAGAATCCACTAACATTGAATAAGCACCATGACTCGCCAGTCAAAAAAGAACTCAAGAGTACAATTACACATTGAAAGTACAAATTCATACGCGCAAGCAGGAAATAAAAGGTCAACTGTAGCAATAAAAAAACAACGTATAACTAACGCATGAGAGTTCTCAACCAAGAGATGTAAACTATCATATATATCAACACATCCGAAACATACCACTTTTCCATAAAACTATTGATTAATGATTCAAGTACAGTGTTCTTCCAAGATGTAGACGATTACGGAATGGAATATAAAAAACAAAGTTAATCCCACATCAATTTACTAGCTTGAAACAAGTTTTCTTGAACTATAAAAGATACAAGTAATAACAAACTAAAAATCGAACAATTCGCGCAATCATACAGTGTGACATGTGGTTACCATTTATGATCATATAGTACTAAACTTGCAACTTTAATATCATGTAACCAGTCACATTTACCAAAAGCAGCATAAACACATACAAACACTAAAAAATTAAATAGATTATAGAAATAAGAGCAAAGAAATGTACATCTTGGAGAGCTTGTTGGGAGCACCACCAGTAACCTTAGCAACACGAAGAAGAGCAAGTTCAGCTTTCAAATCCTTCAACTGTGCGAACAAATCCACTTCCAATAAGTCTCAACTTCGCCAAAAACAACAAAACCACAACGATATCAACACCAACCACAATCACAAATAATAAAACTCACAGATCTGAATATATAAATAAATATTCAGTAACAAAACACAAATAATAACAGATCTATCATCTACAACACAATATAAACAACAAACAGTTACTCAAATTCACAGATCTACAACTTTTATAAACAAAAAAACTTGTAGATCTGAAAAAATAATAAACAAATAAATAAATATAAATATATACCTTGCAAACACCCCGTAATCGGTAAGTACGCGGACCTCTTCTTCGAGCATCTGCGTCTCGTTCTTCCTGCGTAAACCCTCGATCTACAACTTCAACTCAAAACACAAGATCTTGATCTCCTTGTCTTTGTGATGATGGTGGCGTGGAGTGGCTGTGGTGATGGAGTAGAAGGATCGATTGATAAATCGGTTGATAATTAAGAGAGAGAGAGAGATGGAATGATTTTTAGAGAGAGGTAGGATAAGATCTGATATTATCTTATAACAAAGAATATAAGAGGACACGGTAGCTGGCTAAATTTTACTGATTATGACCCATATGTTATGACGCTTCTGAAAACAAGTCATCCCCAATAGAAAATTTACTCGTTATGACTCTTATTTTATGACTTTGCTCTTTGCGCGTCATCTTATAGCGTGGGTCATAAAAAGCGAGTCAAGGATAGCCCTTTTTCTAGTAGTGCTAACAGTCTCAGGTTTAACCATCTTTGGAACTTTTGGTTCCTCCACTTTAGCACTAACAGGCTTAACCACAGCCTGATCATCCTCATCATCAGAAGTCCATTCCTCAATGGTTGGAGCATCTGAGTCCTTAGCTGAGGACCTATCAGAAGACACCTTGTCCTCAGATAATGATTTATCACTTGCACTTTCAAACACAGGTTTATCAACTACATCCTTCTTGGGTTGAGGACCATAGTTAAGCACATGTAATCGAAATTCAGGGAGTCATGTGTGTTCTAAGTCTACACCTGGGGGTGTTGGAATTCCTCTATAGGGAGGTGGAACTGACTTATATCCTAGGCCTGACTTAGCTTTATTTTTGATCTGACTCTCAATTATATTTTGAACACCTTTTGATGTGTATTCTAGTGTGTCTACACTCATCTGAATGTTCTCCTTAGCTTTCTTAACCTGTTCTAACTCATGTTTTAACAAAGTGATCTCATTCTCTCTAAATATTAAGTCTCTCTTAACAATAATCATATCATCAGAAAACTTAGACTCATTACTTAGATAATGAACAATTTGTTCTTCTAACACAGCTAAAGCTCTCTTATGATTTGCTAAGCTAAAAGCAGTTTCAACTAACTCTTTTCTCTGATTCTCATATCTTGTTTTAAGTGTTTCTAGATCTTTTAAAGCTTCACAAGATTTAGAACATTTTGAAACTTGTATCTCAGAATCAGAAAATGCCATGAGAGCAACCTCTGTAGATGCTTCTGCTTCCTCCTTTGCAATATAGCTCCAGTCAAATCCTAAGCCATCAATGGCAACCATGGCTTTCGAGCTTGAATCAGCAACCTCCACAACCCTTGACTTGTTACCATAACCTCTGCTCTTTCCATCCTGTTGGCTTGGTAATCTGCACTCCCTTGAATAATGACCTTTCTTGTGGCAGTTGAAGCACTCAATCTTGGACTTGCCATACCCTGCAACATCATTACTGTTTATGACAATTTTCTTGCCAGTCTTCTTCAAGAATCTCCTAGCTCTCAAACTGAGAAGAGAGAGTTGCCACTTAATATCCATCTCTTCAATATCATCTTCATCAATCTCTTAAAGATCTGAATGAGTCAACATACTTCCATTGTGCTGAGTAGTCAGGAAAGCACAATAAGTATCATCATTCAAAAGTCCACTAGTACTGCTTGAGGTGCTAGCAGTACCAAGGTTTGTACTAGCAGTACCAAATGCTCCAGCAACTTGCACTTTTTCATCTGGACTTGAGGAACTGGGAGTTGATACAAAGGCCAAATTCCCTGAGCTTGAGCTTGAGCTTGATCCAACAGACTTCTTAATATCATGTTCAACGATCTTGAAGTTGCTATAGAGATCCATTAAGCTCATGGAATCTATATCAGACTTGTTTTTCCATACTACCACATGCATAGCCCATTCAGCTGGTAGACTCCTCAGAAATTTGGAGTTGAGATCTTCCTGAGGCATCTCAATTCCTAGAACAGCCAATTGACTTACCAACTTTTGAAGTCTATTGAACATATGATCCAACGACTCATTGCTTGTTGCTGTAAAGTTCTCAAACTGATGCTTGAGAAGGGTCTTCTGGGTTTTCTTGGTGGCTTCATTCCCACCATATCTTGCAACAATAGCTTCAAAAAGGGTTTTAGCACACTTGAACTTACTAAAATTCAGCAACTGATCATTGGGAATAGTCAACAGAAGCAAACTTCTAGCCTTAACATCATTCTTGTGCCTTGCCTTTTCTTCATTAGTGGTTGGCTTTGTCTGCACTGTAGTCTCAGATTTTCCTTCAACAACAGTTGTTGTTGTTACTGGTGTAAAGGAGTTTCCTTCTTCAATGATTTCCCAAAGTGCATAGTCTTGCACTTGGAAAAACTGCTCAATACGAAGTCTCCACATGTCGAACTCATTAGGTTTAAGCATAGGAAGCTTAGCAGCAATGTTAGTTGTGTTTGGTGTTGTTTCCATGTCCATCTTGGTTCTTCTCGGGTCTTCTAAATCTAAGTATCAGTAACCTGGCTCTGATACCACTTGACCGGATCTACACACACTCCTTGTGTTAGATGTGATACTAAGAATTATACGTAGTCTAGCACGCGGAATTTACTAGCTAGCACTTAGAAGACTTTATGTGTTTTGTATGATTTGAATGAAACAATGAACCCAGAATAATAAACTTCAACGATTCAATATTATTGAAACAATAATACGAGTGATCTCCTATCACTAGGGTTTACAACCTTGAATCTCTATGAATTAATTCGTACTTCTATATGTTTCTGTATCGTGTTGTGTATCTAAACCTTAACCTAGGCAATCCTTTTATAGACCAATGATTCCTTTACAAGATAACTATCATTCTAATCTTATACGATATACACAATATATTTTCCATAATTATCTATTACATAAATCATAAACATAAACCGTACTAACTTCTTCACTCAGCAGTCCTAACTGCTTATGTCTTCAAAACTCTTCAGCAGTCTTAACTTCCATCTTCGACAGTCCTAACTGTTATCATCAACAGTCTTAACTGCTAAAGCTTAATTTCCTAACACTTTACTTAGTTTTTATTGTTTTTACTTAAAAATCTCAAAAATACCAAAAAATAGCTTAGTCTAGTGCTTAATTTCTGTTTAGGATTGTTCATTAGTGCTTAATTTACTTAGTTAAACATCTGTATTTCATAAAAATAGCTTAAATTGGCCCTTCTTAGGTTAAACTTGCAAAACAGTCCCATTAAGGGGTGTTTGGCATAAGCCTAAAATGGGTCAAATATGGAGGTTACAGTTCATGTGCAAACTTGGTTACTTTGATTTAGCTTAAATGGACTTATATAAGCTGATTGTAAGTTGTTTTGAGCTGATTTGATTGGATTTTTAGATTTAAGTTTGAATTGCAAGTGTTGAGGTTCATCACTGTTAGAATTTGCTCATTGTGAGATAAGCAGTTTTACGGTCTTTTTTTTTTGCTATTTGTGAGTTACATTTAGTGTTTAAAGTTGATTTCTGAATGTTGGTCAAAAATTCATTAAGTTCTGTGGAATTTTGGATCAGATTTGTAAAAATCTGTCAACAGAACTCTAGACTTTAAACATCTTGATCAGCCTATTTCAAAGCTTCTAAATAAGCTCTCTAAAAGCTAAATTTGATATGATTTTTGTTCTACATGCTTTTCACTATATGATCTTTAATTGTCTTTTAAATTTGTAAGGACTGCTTTTTGAGATAAGCAAGTTTTGGTGTTTTAAAAAGTGCTAGATTAGCAAAATAGTTACTGATGCATAAGCAGGTCTGTGTCTCAATTGGCCTTGTTCCTAGCTAGTTTATAAGCTCTTATTAAGCTCCTTTAGGTCTTACTTTCTGTTTTTAAGGTCTTTGGTTGGTTAACCTTTAGAATATTCAGCTTTTGAGGTTTCACTTTTAGATTTTTGTGCTTATCCCTGAGCTGAAAAGTCCCTTAGTTGACTGATTTGGCCTGCAATCTTGCTTGATTAGCTTATTTGTGCTTAATTGTTTATAAGTACTGCTTATTCTTTTCTCATTAGTTTTTTTTAGATTGCTTTTAGTATTTTTAGCTTATTTTAGTTCACTCACAAGCTTTGAGAAGCTTGTGAGCTTATTAGCACTAGCTTTAGTTCACTTTTATCTCATAAGCAGTCTGACCTTTATGGCATTTTTCTGGCTTATTTCCTCAAACCTAAAAATAATTCTTTTTCAAAAAGTTCTTATTTCTTGCTTATTTACAAGTCTCAAAAGAAAAGTTTTTTAAAAATAAAATAAAAAGGGAAAGTGGAAGCCCAGTGGAGCCACTAGGGCTCGAACCCTGGACCTCAACACCCTCAACCTTTAACCACACCACACACTACCACTAGCGCCCTTGGGACTTCTCTATCATAGCTTTCATTCTTAATCCTTTTAACCCTTTTTTCCTTCTTTTGCTTATTTTCCCCTTTTGCTTAATAACTGCTTATTTAGATAAGCAGTTACCTTCTTTTTATTTTTCCTATGATCTTACAATCTTAAGCTACTTTTCTGTAATTTTTCATAATTTTCTCATTATTTTAATATTTTTTATAAATTTTTCTTTCCAAAATAGTTTTTAATTCATAATAAAAAATATAAAAGTAAAAAAAATATAATTCTTTTTTATAAATTTTTCTTTTATCATTTAGTACTTAGGAAAAATAAACTTGCACTTGTAGGGTTAATTTTTAAAGATTTTGGTTTTTAGGCTCGTTTTTGAAATTCCCGTTTACGTTTTTAGCGTAATTTGATTTTTGCTTTATTTTCTTTGTATACTTGCTTCCCGTGCCTTAATTAGAATTATAAAACAAAAACAAATGTGAAAATCATCTTTCAAGCACTTTAATTCCAAACCGTACACGAAATCCTCGATTCACACCTCGATGGGAAACGACCTGGGTATCACTTGCCCGATATCTCATATCGTATTCGCGGGTTTTACAAGTTGGCCTTTTTCCTAAAGGGTTGGCTTGTCAGTTCCCGCGTATCACGCGTATTTGATATTTTGATATATACTCCTACATGGATCACCTATGTACTTAACTGTTTTTATGGAATAATATATTTACCGGGATAAAACCCTTTACCCAAGAAAAAACCACATGTGATTTTACCTATGAGCATTGATTGACATGACTAATTCATGTGCCTAAACTTGCGGCTAAAAAAGAGATAATAACATGTGGCAAGATCAAAGGTAAATGTTATGAGTGAGAAATTGTATAATTCACTTGTCAAACATTAAATTGTTTAGGCACAATATTAGTCATGTGAATTAGGTCTTTCAATCACTTTCCTTTACCTATTTGTTAGGATTTAGAGAAGGATAATCAGAAGCAAAAGACCAGACCAAACCAACAGCAGAAGATCAGACCATAACAGAAAGAACAAGATCCGAAGATGGGAGCAAAAAGCTGGTATTTTTATTATCAAAAGTCTGATGAAGTCAAAGTCTAATAGTTGTTACAAGTTATAGACACTACTCTTTATAAGAGTGAAAATGACCGACTAAAAACATTTCCTACTTCTTAAGATACTTGACCAAACTAAAATTACCAAATTACTTTTATAATACAAGCTAAGCTATGTAGTACCAAAGTTACTAAACTACCCTTAGAAGGTGAAGTAAAAAATATCTAACAATCTCCACCTTGAGTTCAACTCCTAAGTAACACCATATCTTCAATTTTGAGCAAATTCAAACAATGAAGAAAATTGCTCAAAGGAACTGATGGTTGTAATGTAGCTTTCCAACTTACAACCGAATTTCCAATGGTGACAACATAAGGATCTTCTAGCATCAAGATCTGCAACATAATCCAAATCTGAGTAGCCGGCAACCAAATATTCACGTTCGCCACCGTAAATGAGGCCAACATCACAGATCCTGAGTTAAACTCCTCCACCTGATTCAAATCAAATTCAAAGTTGCAAAGGCTAGACATACTAGCCAATTTCAAATCAAACGATCGATTCCCAAAAGCTATCTGAAACAAAATCGATCCAAAGCAAATGCCGATGACTTCAAAACGAACAATCAAATGTTAGCCAACAAATTCAAAACGGCCAACCGAACAAACAAATCGGCTCAAACGATCTTCACCAGTGACAATCAAATTCAGGCAGCAAACTTCAAAAACCCGACAAACGAAGATCCAAAATTTCCAAACTGACAAATTCCAAACGACCTAATAATCAAGTCTTCAAACACCAAATCGATCTTCAAATGCAAAAACCAAATTCAAATTCTAATAACCCACTTATATCATAAGGATTACGGTCAAACATTCAAAGCTACTATCCGAGTATCATGCAAATTGAAGTTAATGAATAACTTGACGAACATGATAATTCAAATGCCCCAAATATGATACGGATAATACCAATGACCCACTTATGTGATAAGAATTACAGTACAAATTCGAATACCAAATACAAATACTTAAATAACCTAATTGTAGGTTACTTTCGAAACGAACAGTCGCTCAAAAACCAAGCAAATCAATGCCAAATCTGTTCCAAACGAAGTTTGTATATAACAAGACTGATCCAAAATTCAGTCACCAACTACCAAACGAAATCAAAGAAATAACAAATATTGACACAATTCCAAAAACCCAATAACCAAACGATCCAAAAAAATAGAGATTAGATAATCTCTACACAAACCGATCAATTCAACACAAATTCTGACTATCCCTAATCCCAATCAACAAACACCTTCAACTTATCAAACGAGCACAAGCAAAATCAATTGAACAATAACAAAACAACAAACATGATGTTTCCAAGATTGATCGACAACAACCACTATCAACAAAACACCAAGCAGAAACGAATCCAAATGATATCAAGATATTGAATCTTGAAATCAACCAAAACAGCTGATGTCGATTAGAATCCCAAAACAGTTGCAGCTTGCTTCAATCGATCGAGTGGCTCTTGATACCAATTTGTTAGGATTTACGAGGGGTATTCGTGGGGAAAAAGACCAGGACCAGCAAATCAGAACACAAACAGGTGCAAAGATCAGAACATCAGAAAGAACAACATCCGAAGATGGGGGGGGGGGGTATTTTTATTATCAAAAGTCTGATGAAGTCAAAGTCTAATAGTTGTTACTAGTTACAGACACTACTCTTTATAAGAGTGAAAATGACCAACCAAAAACATTTCCTACTTCTTAAGATACTTGACCAAACTAAAATTATCAAACTACCCTTATAATACAAGCTAAGCTATGTAGTACCAAAGTTACTAAACTACCCTTAGAAGGTGAAGTAAAAAATATCTAACATATAACAACAGCTACACCTCCTCCTCCTCCTTCTCCTTCTTCTTCTTCTCCTCATTCTTCTTCTTCTTAATATGCATTTGTTTCATCCATATTCTATTTTTTGTCATCAACAACGTCTTTTCCTTTCAAAACATGTTTGTTTAACTGATATTCATCCATATATAACTGATCGAGCAAAGAAAGGATTCCGAGGATGGGCCGGCCCATCCTAACATCATTTATGAGGAGCCGGACGACAAAGCCTCCTCCTCAGATAAAGATGTCTCCGACGCAACTTTTTGATCCTTGCCATGCACTTCATACTATCCCAAACTTCTGAAGAGAAATCATACTCAAAAAAACAAATGAGAGTGACTATCTTGGGATAACTCACATAAAGGACATTTCAAGCTACCAATGTTCATCCATCTAGATATAGCCTATCCCGAGTTTTTAACTTTTGATTAACACAAAGCAAAAGGATAAATGGATGTCTAGGAATATTTTGGCGATACCAAATGAATTTGACCAAGGAACAAGTGGTGTTAATTACTTCAGACATATCATTCCATACACTTTTAACAGAGAGAGAAAACACCAATTTTAAACTGACTTAGAAAATAACAAAATCCAATTCAATGACAAAATAATTCATTGATCTTTGACAAATTAAAGACAAAAAAAACCGAGTGTTAGCTTAAAATTCTTCCTTGATTAGTACAAACACATGTAATATATGCACTAAAAGTTGTATGAAGAATCTTTCATGTATGTCAAAAACTGCATAAACTTACTATTTAAATCATGTAGCAGATCATGTTGTCAATCGCGCATATATTCTCCTCAAATTTACACATCATTTATGTTTTTTTTACAAAACAAGGAATCTTCGCTTCACAACCACGGGTCCATCTTATTTCTCATTCTCACCTATACATTGGCATTATATAAACCTCTTAAATTCACTTCATCCGAATTCCCTTTTTTAAGGCTTCAATACTGGTATGCTTTCTTACGGTTAATTGGTTACTTTTGTTATATTGTATTCAATTATTAATGTTGAATTCAGTTCAGTTACATTCTAGTTCAATTGCATGCATGAGTTTGTGATATTTTTACGTAGTTTCAGTATGTTATTTGGTTATCTTCATTTCGTGCATTATAAGGTTTTATACGTACATGAAAATTAGTTAGGGGTTGGAAGCTCAATTATTAGTTTTGGCCATTTGAGTTTATAGCTTATTTTCCCGAAGCTGGTTTTTCATGTTGACGTGATTCTTAAATATACCTACATCCATCGCCCAAATATCGCTTCCTGTTGAATTATGAATTTTTTTTTGTTGCTAAAATAGTTGTTTCTATAATGGCGATGGACGATGGAGAACTCGATTTTTCAAATCACGGGATGTTTTTAGGTTCAAATGTGGGTGATATCCCAAACATTGGTTCAATGACTAGTTTCTTTGATGATATCTTTAATGATGCGCGTGCTTGTACTCATACTCACACATGTAACCCACCCGGTCCTGTTTCCTCCCACAAACACACGTGTTACCATGTGCACACCAAAATTATACCTCCGATGAGCAATGATGACAAGATCCCAGCTGATGACACTGCTGATTACTCCGAGAAGAAAGGGAAACAACACTCAAAAGGGAACACGGATGCCGTGAAAAAGTACCGGGACAAGAAGAAAGAACGGGCTGCTTCATTGGAAGATGAAGTAGTTAGATTGAGAGCCATAAATCAACATCTAATAAAGAGAGTTCAAAGTCAAGTTTTGTTGGAAACCGAATTACGCAGGCTTAAGTCTTTGCTTGTTGATACGAGAGGTAGAATTGATGGTGAACTCGGGTGTTTTCCATACCAAAAGCAAAATCCAGTTAATCCAAATTTGGGTGGTGGGCTCTTGTTGAATACTTGTGATATGCAGCGGACCGCATCAATGCACCGTGATCCACATGTTGATGGTTGTGACTTGGATCTGGAATGTATAAAGAGCCAAGGTTCAATATTGCTCAATGAGGTTTCAGGATGTGGAGCTAACAATGGTCTTGTAATTGCCAAGCCTTCTTGTGAAACTAAAAGAAAAGGTACACAAACACCACTAATGTGCTCTTTTGCTTAGGTCAATTCTTTATGGTTTATATTTAGTTTGAGTTTTGATAGTTAAAGTTGATCGATCTAAGTAAAATAATCTGATTTGCAAGTTGCTAAACAATGTTGGTGACTTGGTTCATATCTAGGTTAGACCAAGTATCAAATATATTGGCTTTTCATTATACTTTTGGCCTTTTAATTAATTTGTTACAAACTGAATAGCTTTTTTCTTTTCTCCTGTTTGGGAATTAGGTGTGGCCGGTAAGAAAGAATAATCGAATGATTCATTATGTCAGAAAGAATAAAAGTTGTTTTGTTTTATATGAATGATTGAAATGAGTCAACGAAGTTGATTCCTATTGGTGAAATTCAATTATTCATTTTCTGGTATAGAAAACAATATAATGTATCATTTTTTGAATCTTCAACAACCTGAATGATTTTATTTTATTTTCTAATAATTTACAAAAAATATATATAGAATATATATTATGTTTAATTTAATAGTTTCTTGATGGTTAGGTTAGGTAGCGTATTTCCTTTTTGTTAATTTGTAGATATATCATCTCTATTGAATTATGCATTAGCTGCAGTTCCAAAAAAATTGTATGCATTAAAGCAATAAACATTTTAGCTTACAGTATAGTGAATTAAGTAAAAGATCTAATAAGAAATACAATAGTTTTTGGCATTTTTTTTTTAGAACGGCACCACACTTGAAATCCGACCCCCGAGTTAAACCATCCAAACGGAGTTTCAAACTTTTTTTTTTTTTTTTTTTTTTTTTTTTTTTTTTTGGCAATTTTAACTAGCTAGCATTCTTTACTTTTAACAATATCCTTAATTTATCAATTTAGCTTGAACTACAAGTACAAAAAACATACGGAGTATCAAACTTAATTTACAAGCATGTATACATGATACAAGAACTGAATTAATCATTCGTTATTCACCAATAATGCGTATTCATTTTCTAATAGGTTTTCCTTATATATATAATAGGTGATTCTTCAGCAACATCCTGATGAATTGCATTGTGGATTGCAACGTCGATTCTTCTTTGGTTTATATTAACTTCAAAAAACTATATGCCAAGTCACCGCTATTTTGTATCTCCTTTTAATGTTATTTCTTGTTGTTTCAGTTGGGTTTTTGTATTTATGTTTTTCCAAATAATCTGGTACTGGAAGCTATGTTTGCCATGCTAATATCATAATCTATCAGCAGCTAGTCCTATCTGTTACTATTAGTCCAACCGATTATATGCATATATGGGCTTATTATATTTGTTATTATTATTGCACTTAGCCCATAATAGTTGGTTTATGTCTCAAGCTATGTATTGTATTTATATGGACTTAATGCAAATTATTACTCATCATGGGCATAATATCAATTCTAATATGGTATCACATAGAGATTGATATACATTTAATTCGTGATTTCGTGGCTTGTGGTCAAGTTCGTGTGTTATTTCTCCAGTTTCTAGCTAGTTTGAATGTCCAAAAGCCTCTCGTTCCAACAGTGGAGGAGTATTAGTCTAAGTGGCTGTCAAGATCACGATCCCGTGCAAGATCGTTTTTGTCTTTGCAAGATCGAGATCGTAGGATCGGATCAAGATCCTACGATTCTACCAATTTATCATATTTTATAAGCAAATGATAAACGAGTCAAACTTTTTATATTTCTACTCTTCATGAGATGTTCTCTACCTACTCTTCATCCTTATTCAATTACAACAGCCTATGAAAGTTCAATACTCCATGTGTCAAAAAGATACAGTGCCAAAACTCACTTAAATACAATAGACAAAAAGATAGACTCAAAGTTCAATACTCCACGTGTTACACCATCCAACGGCTACAAATCCACATTAATTTATCACCATTATCTTTTTACTTCATACTCATCACTCAAAACATTGTTATTCACATTTCAACTAACAAAAACAATTTCTTAGAGCTCCAGCAACAATCCTCCACTGGACCGGAGCCATCTCCAGCGAGAATTTAACCGGAAAATTTGTTTCACCGCCGTCAACTAGGCTTTTAAATGGCCCAGAAACGCAGATAAATGTCCCAAAAACGTTTCCAGGCGTTTCCAAAAGATTTGAAACGTTTCCCATTTTCCAGAAATGTTTCCGCCGCGTTTCTAGGCGTTTCCCGTTTCTCATTTTCCAGAAACAAGAGCTGGTGAGCACGTAAGATCGTACGATCTTACGTGTAAACTCGCGAGTTTACGAACGAGTTTACATAAGATCGTACCATCCCACCTAAAGTGCGATCCTATGACGAGTTTACACGATTTTGGCTGGTGTGCACGTAAGATCGTACGATCTTACGTGTAAACTCGCGAGTTTGACAGCTATCTGTCTAACCGATTATATGCATGAGCTTATTATATTTGTTTATTTGGAACTTAGCCCATAATAGTTCGCTTATGTCTCAAGCTATGTATTGTATCTATATTGACTTGATGCAAATTACTCATTATGAGAATAATATAAGTTCTAATAGTTACATGTTGCGCTTTCCTGAAATAAAGCCTTTTTGATACTTTTAAGAGTAAATACAACGTTCGTCCTTTAACTTGTATAAAAAATACACGTTGAGTCCCAAATTCAAAATAAATACAGTCAAGGTCGTTATGTTCAGTTTTTGCATCGTTCAAGGTACCCTTGACTTAACACCGTCAGTCAATGGCTGTTAAATGCATTTTGATCATTTAACGATTTATCATTTGCAAAATATTTTATTTTCAAAAATTAATGAAAAATGAATTTTTCTGTTTTGATGAAAAATAAAGTGATCAGAATTTATCCATTTAATTTTCAATTTTTTATTATATCTTTATTAAAATCACCCTACCTTCCTTTACTTACCTAACAAAATACTATCTTCATTTTTCTATTGTTTTTACTTTTAGTGTCTTATTTTGATAGTTACTTCAAAGTACTTAATATTATTACTACTACTACTACGAAATACGTATTAAACTGAAGGCTTACACTATTATAAAAGATATATGTGAATTTATAAAATACTTTTGAAACTAAAAAAATATATTTAAAAGCAAAACTTGATTTGTTTTTCCTTTTTGTGTATTTTCTTTTATTTTCGTGTTTACCTTCTCTTTTCTTGCGGTAACTTTTTTCTAAAACTGCAATTTTACGTAACTTGTATTTAATTAGTTTTGAAAAACAATCTAAATAATGTTTTTTATAAGATCACCGTATTGTGGGGGCCAACTCTTGTTGAATACATGAGCGATAATATTATTGACGACATGACAAGGAAACAAAATAAAGAAGATGCAAAACCCAAACTAATTCCCTAAAATAAAATATTATTTGGTCATATGCTAATTTCGTCATTTGAAGTACTTTTCACATATCACTTTCTTATTTATTAATTGTAACAAACATATATATGTACCCTATTAGTTAGAATTTTATAATCCTCTCTCGTAACTGCATGACAACTCATTCTCGTTCTCTCTACAATAACTTGCGTGATGCTTTTCGTCACAATGGGTTCTGTTTTCTTTTGTTTCTTCTTATTACCGGTTTATATAGTGTATTTATAATATTTGATGAAATTTATTCTGATCGCTGCACCCGAAATTCGGGCGTCTATAGTCTTTTGATTTTGAACATACTAAACATTCATAACAATTTTATGATGGGTTTGTGGAGCCGGTTCAAACGTGACACACGTCAAATAAGCAAGTGTTTTTTGGTTTCAAGGTTGTCCCAGGAAGTAGGAATCCTAAGGGTAACTTTCAGATGTCACATTCTCTTTGTAAACGATAGCCTTGTTTGGCCCCACATGTAGAGGTGGCCATCCAAACCGGTTCCGGAACCGAAACCCAAAAAAAGACCGAAACCGAAACCGGTCAAAGAACCGGTCCCGGTTCTTCCAAGAACTGGTCCCGGTTCTTCCAAGAACCGGCTGTTCCTACCCGGTTCTCGTTTTTTACCGTTGGAACCGGTTCGAAATCCGGTTTGGAAGAACCGGTTCCGAATCGGTTCCAACGGATCTATTGCATTTTTGCCCCATTTCGAGACAGTAGGCTGTTAAATAGCCGTTGGGTGTTTTTTTGCCCTTTTTTAACGGGTATATTCCCATTTTTGCCCAATTTTGACCTCCTAAACATCTCTATAAATACCAAGGTTGATTTTGGTTGAATCACAACAATCAAACACTCTAAAAACACTCAAAAAACGCTCACAAACTTGATAAAAAACGCTCACGGTGTCTAGAAACCGAGCTTCTCAAAACGCATCATCAAATATTGCCGCTCAAGGTTCTACAAATGAACCGTATGAAGTTGGGATTGAACCAACAACCCGAAACCAAGAAGTTTGGCATAATTTCAACTTGGTTAAGTTCTCGGATGGATCAAAAAAGGCTAGATGTAAAGCTTGTAACACTTATATCAAATTCGAAGGGAACTCTACGTTGAAGAAGCACACAACTCAACATTGTAAAGCAACAAAAGGCGTTTCGGGATCGGAACAAAGTACTATGGGACGAGATGGGAGTATTTTTGTATATGACGAGAGGGCGCTTCGTCAAGATTTAGCACACTTTGTGATTCAAGAGGGTTTGCCATTCAACCACTTCGACAACCCTCGGTTAATGAGGTTAATTCAACAAAGGCTTCAACCACGATACACTCATGTAAGTCGTCAAACTCTTAAACGTGATTGTATTAAATCTTGGGTAAAGGTTAAAAAGGAATTAATTGTTGGTTATGCGCTCGTAAATCAATAGTTATACGGCTAGAAATTACGTGAGCCTATCGGGGCACACACGTATACATTTAGAGAGCGTTTATTAAATATAATTAATATGTTTAATGTATACTATTAATTATACTAGTAATTAATATAATCCACGAAATACACATAACGGTCGTTAGTTCGTTAGTGTAACGGTTAACGGTTGTTAAGTCCAAAATTAGCTTGTATTGTACATAGTTCATTTCACAAGGACCAAAAGGCAACATGGAGGCCTATGGACACCCCATATGGCCGACCATATTGCATTAGAGCAAGAGGAGAGGTAGCTTATTCCCTAAGCTAGGTAATTAGTATAAAAGAAGACCTTTAGGTCTTCATTTATTCACACATTCAAATCAAATCATTCTTTGATCTTCTCTCTTGCTCTCTACAAATCGTCCAACACCCCAAGTAAGGGAGTTGGCTTTGTTTCTTCTCTACGACTAGCATTCGTGTTTAGTTCGTATGCTCGTGGGTTAAGCACTAGCATCCTAACGCTCTCGTTAGACGTGTAGTGTGAGTTTTCGATAGAGATCAACTCACTATAGTTGATTAGGGTTTCGTGGTCATGCGGGATCCATTGAAGTGTTTGTGATCAAGATCAAGACTTAGTGGTTATCTATTTTTCAATAGATTCGAGGTTAGTATTTATTATGTGTTTTAATTCATAACATTAAATATAGATCCATCCGTTGCGTACTCGTGGTATTGATGGTTTAGTCAATATGAATTCCCAACAGTGGTATCAGAGCCATCTCGTTTGGTGTTATGGGTTACACATAGAGTCGTTTGCTACGCTAATTAAACACATATATTAATTGTTATGACAATAACATGCATTATTGTCATTTAATTAAATCTTGATCTTGTTTAATTATTAATGGTTAATAAGACTTAAAAGGGATTAGGAAAATTAAAAAGATTATTGTAACATGTACTTCTTTTTTTTTTCCAATCTTAAGGCTTACGCGGTCATTATTATGACGTCTGTGATCCACTTGGTACCAAGCTCGAAAACCTTGCGGGAGCCTTAGATTCTCCAATTGAGGAAGACTCATTCTTGAGTTTTGGAGCATTACTTGTTTTACTGTTTTCCATTAGATTCTGTCTTCTCCTCTACCCCTTCTTCTGTCTGTTTTAATTGCTTATATGTTTTATTCCTTGTAACTTACTTTACATATATGCTATTGATTTTGGAAATAAAAACAGACTAATTACTTATATCGAAACTTGTTTTTAACTAAATTGTAGGTTCCATCAAGCTATTGAGGGTGTGGATCATTACTCGAAGCTACCAGGATATAGCTTGCTGGATATCGTGAGATTTAATTATTGTCTGTTAATATACACACTTAATTCCTTGTGACCAGTTATGTGTTATGTATAAAACTTTTTTTTACACTTAAACGGACTATAAACTATTGAAATCTGATTTAATTAAATTGTGGGTTTCATCAAGCTATTGAGGGTGTGGATCATTACTCGAAGCTACCAGGATATAGCTTGCTGGATATCGTGTGATTTAATAAACTTTAACTATAAGATACCTAAAGTTTTGTGCTTTTATTAATGATCTTTGATCATATCAAGATCTAGGGTTTCGTGTGGTCTTTTCCCGCCCCACTACATGCTTCGGCATATGAGGGAATTATTGGAAGAACTTGGGTCTTTAGACTCATGCAGAGTACAATATAGGGTTCTTGACCATTCTTTGCCCGTGATAATAGTACACCTAATAAGTTGGAAAAAAATGTTTTTTGAAAACTTGTGTTACAAAGATGTATGCATGCCTCTTTGTACACAATTTTTGATGCATGCTTTTGTCAAAAATTATGTGATACCCTATTTGAAATTTAACTCTATGCCATCCAAGTTTGAGGACACTTGCACTTGCCTTTTGCTCTTCGTGGGACGTGAGTGAATTGCAACCCAAGGTGTTTATTCTCTGGCGTGAGACCTAGAGTTATTTACACATGTTCTCTAATTGGACGACTTAATCGAGTCAAGCGGTGAGATTCTTGAGCCCGAGGCATAGGATGAGACAAAACATGCATGACACTAGTAGCTTTTACTCTAGTGCCATAAGTCTCATAAATCTAAGAGTTGCACTTGTAATGCAATTGTCGCACGCCGCCTACCTCTTGTACCCACAAGACTTACCAGAGTAATAAGCACTACCGTGATGAGTGGGAGTTCAAGAGGGTCTTAAATGCATTTTGATCATTTAACGATTTATCATTTACAAAATATTTTATTTTCAAAAATTAATGAAAAATGAATTTTTCTGTTTTGATGAAAAATAAAGTGATCAGAATTTATCCATTTAATTTTCAATTTTTTATTATATCTTTATTAAAATCACCCTACCTTCCTTTACTTACCTAACAAAATACTATCTTCATTTTTCTATTGTTTTTACTTTTAGTGTCTTATTTTGATAGTTACTTCAAAGTACTAATATTTATATTATTACTACTACGAAATACGTATTAAACTGAAGGCTTCCACTATTATAAAAGATATATGTGAATTTATAAAATACTTTTGAAACTAAAAAAATATATTTAAAAGCAAAACTTGATTTGTTTTTCCTTTTTGTGTCTTTTCTTTTATTTTCGTGTTTACCTACTCTTTTCTTGCGGTAACTTATTTCTAAAACTGTAATTTTACGTAACTTGTATTTAATTAGTTTTGAAAAACAATCTAAATAATGTTTTTTATAAGCTCGCCGTATTGTGGGGGGCAACTCTTGTTGAATACATGAGCGATAATATTATTGACGACAGGACAAGGAAACAAAATAAAGAAGATGCAAAACCCAAACTAATTCCTTAAAATAAATGGGACTGAAGTCAAACAATGACGGCATTAAGATAAAAAACCTCTCGGCTAATTAGGTCGCGGAGACAAGAGCTCATTGGCTGAGGCCAGATCTTTGGAGAAGGGTCCGGTTGACATTAAAAAATGCATGAGATCGAGGTGTTCTCAATTTACACTTTTTGGAGATACACGACTTTTTTTGAAATATATAACAGATAGAGAAAATAAATGAACAAAACCCGAGTTTAATTTCCACATTTTAATGGACTAACTGAGCATGTACTATGAAAACAACTTTTTGGGACCGAGTGTGTTTAAAAAAAATATAGACCGTTAAAGAATATTAAGACTACATGTGGACGTGTTCTTCAAAGAAGCTTGTTGAGACGTGTATGGAGTATGCCTTTAATTTTTTGGGTGTAAATCGTATAAGACATGGTTAGAATATACAGTCACAACTTGTCGCGTTAACTTTTTGTAGAGGAACGTGAAGTGTACAGAGGGTAGCGTAGAAGAAGGGTGAAAGAAAAAACCGTGGGTGTAGTCAGTAACAGTAGAAGTGCATTTAATTTCAAAAGAGTAAAAACGGTGGTGTTATTAAATGGTCAAAATACCCTCCAGATGCTCTTTTCCCATAAAGACAGTGATGCGTCTACACAGTTACACCACTTTTATCTTGATTGTGCTGTTCCCTTGTGTCTTTTGTCACCATCCATTTAAACCTTTAAATTGATTTCGCTTTGTTAATTTTCTATTTATTGTTTCGTCACTTTCGTGGTGTGGGGACATGATAGTGTCATGGTGTGGTAGTCCCAACATTTATGGCGTTGTTGTCTTTTCATTTGTCAATACTCGGTAACTTTACGTACTATATTTCCTAAACGGAAATATCGAAGACATTTAAATGAAAAGAACACTCTTTTACTCTCCTTTGTAAAAGTTCAAAATAAAAACTAAAGTATAAAGAAAAGACTTGATAATTGTTGAGAATTGACTTCAAGTCTTCTATCAGTATTCATGCACTTTTCAAAAATTCAAGTCTTCTATCAGTATTCATGCATTTTCATTGTAGATGCTTTATTGTTTGTACATATATTTTTCAATTATATAAAGGCTACCATTGTTGGTTTGGTTAATAGGAATTTTTCCTTCTGCACATTCCACCTTAGCAAATATAATATGTTTGTCAAGCTTCATCTTTTTGTTGTCACCATAACAATATTATCCCAAATACCAACTTCTTGTTATGGGTTAAGTAGTGGGTCATCTCTCAACGTTGAAAACAAAAATGACATTTTGATTTCGCCAAACGGGCTTTTCACAGCCGGTTTTCATCGAGTTAGAGAGAATGCTTATGGTTTTGCAGTATGGTTTTCGGAGAAAGTAGCAACAACTGGCAGTCGAACCGTGGTTTGGATGGCTAACCGAGATGAACCCGTAAATGGAAAGCATTCAAAACTGTCCTTACAGGAAGATGGAAATCTTGTCTTGGTAGATGCGGGTACAAGAGTTATTTGGTCAACTAATACAAAGTCAACCTCTCCTTTAGTGCAATTAGAACTCAATAACACAGGTAATATTATGACAATCCTTCTTTTTAGAGTATATACAAAGCGGGCTGAATTCATAATATTACAACATGTCATAGCGAATTTTGATTTGTAAAATGTTGGGTATTATTTTCAAAACAACATAAGTCAATTTGGTTTTGAGTCTCAGGAAGAAAATATAGTTTTGTTGTGTTTTGGTGTTGTCCCACGATATGGCTATTAGCGACAGTTATTCTGTCACAAAGTCGTCGCTAATGAACCATCATGTCATTAAGACGCGCCTATTCGTCAAAGGTGGCGGTTATTTCTGTTAAAAGGGTGTCCCTGAATGAACCATCACGACTGTTTCAACTTTTATTTGTTTGCGACGGTTATTTCTGTCGCTAAGTCGTTGCTAATTGAAAAGTTGTGACTGTTGGGTGTAACAGAAGCGTCGCTAAGACCAAATGAAGAGGTATTGTGACTCTTCTAAGCGTCACCATTGTGCCTATATAAAGGGTGACGAATTTGCCATTTTGGATCATCCAAAACCAAAACAAACACATACAAAACCTTTCTTCCAATATACCCGATTGCTATAAATAATAGTGCTATAGAACTATTATTTGTAGTGTCTTGAAACCCCCGATAACCCGGTAATTCATCCGGATTATCACCACCATCGTGTAGTGTTGATAATTGCTACATACGTTGCTTCATTGTATCTTGGGAGGCAATTCGTCGGTAACCCAAAACACGATTGTTTGAAAGAACGGTGGGGGCGGAATTGCTTTAAGGAGAGAGATCACTCGCCTTGAAGTAACAAGTAGTAGCGTAAAACTTCGTTTTACAAAGCCATCTTTCTAAACCCCGAAACTAACAATCTTAAAGCAATTTTCGGACAAAGATGGCTTCAAAGAATCTTCAACAAATGTCGTGTAGTTGGAACGCTTCAACGGTGGTAGTTTTACACGGTGGCAGAAGAATATACGTTTTTTGTTGGTTACGTTGAATGTGGCATATGTCCTCACCAAGCCGTATCCTGTGGAGACCAAAAACGAAACTATTAATGCTTCTCGTGAACAACTCAAGTTTGAGAATGATGATTTCATATGTCATGGGCACATCCTTAACGCTATATCAAATCCATTGTTTGATGTCTACCATCATATCGAAACGAAAAGGGAACTCTGGAATGCTTTCGAGGAATGATACTTCACGGAGGATGCAACAAGTAAGAAATTTATTGTTTCTAAATTTATGGTTTGGAATACAGCGGAGAGCCATCAGTATTAAAAGGTTATACTGATGCAAGTTGGATAACTGATCAAGAAGACTACGCATCCACGAGTGGATGGATATTCACTCTTGGTAGGGGTGCAGTGTCTTGGGGATCAAAGAAACAGAACTGTTTAACAGACTCTACTATGGCAGTGGAATTTATGGCATTAGTTTCATGCTACAAAGAAGCAGAATGGCTATGAGACTTGTTAATAAACATAGCCTTATGGCCAAAACCTATGCCACCAATCTCTATACATTGTGATAGTCAATCTGCACTATCAAGAGCATACAATCAAGTGTACAATGGTAAGTCCAGGCATATCGGACTTAGGCATAGACCAGTCAATCAGTTGATAATTGAAAAAGGTGATCACCATTAGTGTCTTACTATTGAGTAAGATCTTATCATGCCAAAACTGATTGAAAAGTGTGAAGGATGGGAGCAAGCCCACATAAAATAGTCACCCATGATGGAACCTAGCCTTGACGCTTGGTATTTCACCAAGTCTCGAGATCAAGTAAAAGTACATCATCCGAACGTGACTGAAGTTTTGCGACATTTAAAACACACCATCTCAGGTTTAGTGGAACTTGGAATCGTAATGTAGTTAAAGGTTGAATAGAATTCTTAATGGACTTATAACACAATTGTGTTGGATTGTTTTATGTTACGAGAACAATCTTGATAACGTCCACCTATCTGAATGTAGAAGTGAGGCCGCTTCCTATGAGTTCAAGGGCTAGGCTCTAAAGCATTCTGAGAAACCAAGAAAGACCCATGGCCAGTTAAAGGGTCGGCACAAAGTGGACTGAATGAACGAGAGGTAGGATATGCGTGAAGCGTTTGCGTTTAACATATAAAGGAAGATGGTTCAATGATTTTGGTCCAACCATTCTTACCATAGTTAAACTTGAGCGCTTTCACTATGTAAAGATTCAAGGTGTAATGTTCCATCTTTACTTACGCATAACACCCCCGGGGATTTCTGAATCGTGTTAGGTCTTATGTGTCTTTTTAAAAACTATGTCTAATTTGAAAATGGTGGGGGATTGTTGGGTATTATTTTCAAAACAACATAAGTCAATTTGGTTTGAGTCTTAGGAAGAAAATAATTAGTTTTGTTGTGTTTTGGTCTTGTCCCACGATATGGCTATTAGCGACAGTTTTTCTGTCACAAAGTCGTCGCTAATGAACCATCATGTCATTAAGACGCGCCTATTCGTCAAAGGTGGCGGTTATTTCGGTTAAAAGGGTGTCCCTGAATGAATCATCACGACTATTTCATCTTTTATTTGTTTGCGACGGTTATTTCTGTCGCTAAGTCGTTGCTAATTGAAAAGTTGTGACTGTTGGGTGCAACAGAAGCGTCGCTAAGACCAAATGAAGGGGTATTGTGACTCTTCTAAGGGTCACCATTGTGCCTATATAAAGGGTGACGAATTTGCCATTTTGGATCATCCAAAACCAAAACAAACACATACAAAACCTTTCTTCCAATATACCCGATTGCTATAAATAATAGTGCTATAGAACTATTATTTGTAGTGTCTTGAAACCCCCGATAACCCGGTAATTCATCCGGATTATCACCACCATCGTGTAGTGTTGATAATTGCTACATACGTTGCTTCATTGTATCTTGGGAGGCAATTCGTCGGTAACCCAAAACACGATTGTTTGAAAGAACGGTGGGGGCGGAATTGCTTTAAGGACAGAGATCACTCGCCTTGAAGTAACAAGTAGTAGCGTAAAACTTCGTTTTACAAAGCCATCTTTCTAAACCCCGAAACTAACAATCTTAAAGCAATTTTCGGACAAAGATGGCTTCAAAGAATCTTCAACAAATGTCGTGTAGTTGGAACGCTTCAACGGTGGTAGTTTTACACGGTGGCAGAAGAATATACGTTTTTTGTTGGTTACGTTGAATGTGGCATATGTCCTCACCAAGCCGTATCCTGTGGAGACCAAAAACGAAACTATTAATGCTTCTCGTGAACGACTCAAGTTTGAGAATGATGATTTCATATGTCATGGGCACATCCTTAACGCTATATCAAATCCATTGTTTGATGTCTACCATCATATCAAAACGACAAGGTAATTCTGGAATGCTCTCGAGGAATGATACTTCACGGAGGATGCAACAAGTAAGAAATTTATTGTTTCTAAATTTAATTCTTACAAAATGGTAGTCTTTTGTATGTCATGACATGTACTAGACCTGATATTGCATATGCGGTAGGAAGATTAAGTAGGCATACTAGTAATCCTGGCAAGTAGCATTGGGACGCTGTAAATCGATTATTTAAATACTTGAAGATAACCATGGATTATGGTTTGGAATATAGCGGAGAGCCATCAGTATTAAAAGGTTATACTGATTCAAGTTGGATAACTGATCAAGAAGACTACGCATCCACGAGTGGATGGATATTCACTCTTGGTAGGGGTGCAGTGTCTTGGGGATCAAAGAAACAAAACTATTTAACAGACTCTACTATGGCAGTGAATTTATGGCATTGGTTTCATGCTGCAAAGAAGCAGAATGGCTATGACACTTGTTCATAAACATAGCCTTATGGCCAAAACCTATGCCACCAATCTCTATACATTGTGATAGTCAATCTGCACTATCAAGAGCATACAATTAAGTGTACAATGGTAAGTCCAGGCATATCGGACTTAGGCATAGACAAGTCAATCAGTTGATAATTGAAAAAGGTGATCACCATTAGTGTCTTACTGTTAAGTAAGATCTTATCATGCCAAAACTGATTGAAAAGTGTGAAGGATGGGAGCAAGCCCACAAAAAATAGTCACCGATGATGGAACCTTGCCTTGACGCTTGGTATTTCACCAAGTCTCGAGATCGAGTAAAATTACATCATCCGAACGTAACTGAAGTTCTGCGATATTTACAACACACCATCCCAGGTTTAGTGGAACATGGAATCGTAATGTAGTTAAAGGTTGAGTAGAATTCTTAATGGACTTATAACACAATTGTGTTGGATTGTTTTAAGTTACGAGAACAATCTTGATAAGGTCCACCTATCTGAATGTGGAAGTGAGGTCGCTTCCTATGAGTTCAAGGGCTTGGCTCTAAAGCATTATGAGAAACCAAGATAAGACCCATGGCCAGTTAAAGGGTCGGCACAAAGTGGACTGAATGAACGAGAGGAAGGATATGCGTGAAGCATTTCCGTTTAACATATAAAGGAAGATGGTTCAATGGTTTTGGTCCAACCATTCTTACCCTAGTTAAACTTGAGCGCTTTCACTACGTAAAGATTCAAGGTGTAATATTCCATCTTTACTTATGTATAACACCCCCGAGGATTTCTGAATCGGGTTAGGTCTTATGTGTCTTTTTAAAAACTATGTCCAATTTGAAAATGGTGGGGGATTGTTGGGAATTATTTTCAAAACAACATAAGTCAATTTGGTTTGAGTCTTAGGAAGAAAATAATTAGTTTTGTTGTGTTTTGGTGTTGTCCCACGATATGGCTATTAGCGACAGTTTTTCTGTCACAAAGTCGTCGCTAATGAGCCATCATGTCATTAAGACGCGCCTATTCGTCAAAGGTGGCGGTTATCTCTGTTAAGAGGGTGTCCCTGAATGAACCATCACGACTGTTTCAACTTTTATTTGTTAGCGACGGTTATTTATGTCGCTAAGTCGTTGCTAATTGATAAGTTGTGACTGTTGGCTGTAACAGAAGCGTCGCTAAGACTAAATGAAGGGGTATTGTGACCCTTCTAAGGGTCACCATTGTGCCTATATAAAGGGTGACGAATTTTCCATTTTGGATCATCCAAAAACAAAACAAACACATACAAAACCTTTCTTACAATATACCCGATTGCTATAAATAATAGTGCTATAGAACTATTATTTGTAGTGTCTTAAAACCCCTGATAACTCGGTAGTTCATCCGGATTATCACCACCATCGTGTAGTGTTGATAATTATTGGGAATAATATTACGACAATATCAAATAATACAACCGCGTGATTGAGGCCTGCGAATGCATTGTCCTTAAACAGAAATTCGTCCTATCTAGTACGACTGTTTAGAGGATACAACAATCAATTCAAGTATTAAAACTTGAATCTAACAAATCTGATATGTTTTCATGATGGAAATGGATGAGGTTTTTGTGTTTTTGATGATCCAAAAGTGACAAATTCGTCCTCTATATACAGGTACATGGTGACCCTTCAAAACAGCTACAATACCCCTTCAAATAGCCTTAGAGACACTTCTTTTCGTAACAGTCACAATGGTTCACAAAAAACTGCTCTTAGCGACGACCTAGTAACAGAATAACCGTCGCTAACTGAAACTGATTCAAACAGTCGCGTTGGTTCGCTTAGTGATGCCTTTTCAACATATATAACCGCCACCATTTCGAATAGACACGTCTTTATGATGGTGATGGTTCATTAGAGACGGTTTTGTGACAGAAAAACTGTCACTAATCTCCATTTCGTAGCAAACACTAAAAACAACAAAACCATTAATAAGTAATGTTCTAACAATGCCCCACATTTTCTATTCAAACACCAATAATACCCCACATTTGAATAGAAAATAAGACAATTACTTATTATTCTATTTCCATCAAATGTAATATGACATGCATCAGATTAGGTGTCTTTTGGACTTGAACCTATCCTAGTGAGTACATATCGGATCTACTTTGTGGATAGTGAACATAAGTCTTGAACTAGCCACGCTTTGTAGTAAATCGAGACAATAAGTATCACACACATCATATTTATGCAATAACAGAGTCTTACTGTTGTGTTCATTTCGGTCGTGAACATATCCTTATTCATGAGAATTTTAGAGAACTTAGTCATCTGGTTCCCAAAGATGCGACCACACATCAATCTCATATAGGTAATGCCAATCAAGAATATTCCGTAGTATTCCACTGTAAAAGCCATTAGCTTTATTAAGAATTAAAATTCAGCCCTTAATCATCAACGGAAAAACACACAAAATTCATCTTTGGAATGGGCATACCTGTGTGTTAGTACTTTTGAGTTTTCCTCAACTAGTTTTCCTATTGAACCTAGACCATGGGATCTCCAATTTTGCTAGGTTAGGTTTCCGCTGAGTAGTCACTCATTATGTTGGCTTTAAGCCCATACCCCTCAATGTAAATATGACTTGTTCTCTACAAAGGCCTTTTGTCAAATGATCTGCTATATTTTCCTTTGACTTAACGCAGTCGATGGAAATGATTCCATTTCTTAACAAGTCATTTATCGTGTTGTGGCGACGTCTTATATGTCTTGACATGCCGTTATAGATTTGATTCCTTGCTCTGGTAAGAGCAGCCATACTATCACAATGTATACACACAGCAGTCACAGGTTTTGGCCACAAGGGAATACCCTTTAGAAAGCTTTTAAGCCATTCTGCTTCTTCAGCAGCTTTGTCTAAGGCTACAAATTCTGCTTCCATTGTTGATCTGGTATTCACAGTTTGCTTAGACGATTTCCTTGATACTGCAGCTCCTCCAAGTGTAAATACATAGCCACTTGTGGACTTTCCTTCATTATGGTTGGAAATCCAATTGGCATCACAAAATCCTTCTAACACAGGAGGATATTTAATGTAATGTAACCCATAAGCCATTGTATGCGTAAGATATTGAAGCACTCTTACTAGTGCATCCCAATGATCTCTCCCAGGGTTGTGTGAGTATCGACTAAGTCAATGTCACACCTCGCCAATGGCGGAAACGCGAGTGCAACATCATGGATATCATCACAACACTTGGTGTCTAAATAGAGAAAATACTACATGCAAATAAGTAGAGCAAAGTACAAACACAAAGTGTCGTAACGATACCCCAAAATAAATATCCAAAACAATCTCCAAGGTATCTCCATTAAAACATAAAGTAAAAATGAAAGACATTAAGTATCACAAACAAAATCCATCTTAATCAAACTAAACTCAAAGATAAGTCATCCTCAATGCAAACTAGGTCTCTTCTAATCGCGCCCTTCTATCTTAGCCTTAGAATGCTCACCTGAAAATGATGCTTAAAACGTCAACATAATGTTGGTGAGATTCATAGGTTTAAGACACACAAAACACCTCGATTATCGATTTACTGTGATTATAAAACATAGTATAGCATTGCAGGACAGTAAAAGTAAAGTTATCATACAACTAACATGCAATCACAGCTTACGGGATGGAACGTGCCCACCGATTCAAATATAAATTGGGACGGAACGTGCCCACCGATCCAAACACCACATAAATTGGGACGGAACGCGCCCACCGATCCAAGATAATTATAATGAGTAGAGCCACTAGGACTTTCCCACTCAAATAATCACCACAATTAAACACCACAATAACATGCCGTAAAAGTATAATAACAATTACGCGTCCATGCCTTTTATTAAACACATAATCACAGTAATCTCAAAACAATTTAAATACAAGCATCATCTCCATCCCAAGTTTAAAACAAAGTAAAAATATGGGACTATGAACTCAATTCCGCAGCTTCCAAGTTATCAACACACAAATCTATATCACAAAAATAACAATCACGTTACACGCGACTAAGCTAAAAGCCATAGTCCATGTAACACACATATGATGGATGTCTAAGGTTCATATAACCCACCTTGGATTACCTAGACTCCATACTAATCACCACCCAATACTTGATACTCACTAAATCCCTTTATTAAAACTTTCAGAAAACGCAGATTTATAGGGTACATTCACCCACATAAAATCACGGCGAATAACGCTTCACAACTCACACCAAAAATTAACCATGATCCTTCATAAGCATACAAGGTTGTCCCAGAAGGCCATGCACTAAAAACCCACACAAGTACTCAATGAAAAATCAAACATGTCATCTATCCAGATTCGGATCTGATCAGACATCAAAAAGTTTTGACCTCTCAGACATACTCGCACAACTTATTATCGCCTAATTTTCACGTGGAAGTCAAATATAATATAGAACTTAATTCCCACAGAAGGCCTAACCCTAATTACACTTTAAAAGTCACCATTGACCTCAATACTTTTACCCTAATTCATACTTAATATTAACATAACCCATAATAACCAACTCCACGTAACTTACTTACGCTCAAAAAACTTGAACGAAGAATCGTTACACAAAACCACAAAACTCCAACAAAATACACAAGTCATTTCCACACCACAAAGGCGATCAAAATGAACTTATCCCAAAATCCGACACTACTCAACATGACAAAAATCTCATACCAAGGGATTTAGTGGTCCACACACGCACTTATACCACTCATATACCACATATAATACGCATATCACAAATAAGCAAGTAATACACACCAAGCAAAAGTTAAATGAGTTGATACTATAGGTCAAACTAACCTGCTAAAAATCACGGTTGTGACATTATCCCCCACTTAGGAAAATCGCGTCCCGAGATTTATTAGCTCGCCTCATCACTCTTCTCAGCAAATAATTTAGGATACTTGGACCTCATCTGATCCTCACGTTCCCAAGTAAACTCAGGACCCCGCTTGAAATTCCAACGTACCTTTACCAATGCTATGTTACTACGTTTCATACTCTTAACTTCTCGATCCATAATTTCAACAGGTTCCTCAACAAAGTGAAGAGTCTTATCAATCTTAATCTCTTCTAATGGCACATGCAAACTAGCATCCGCCAAACACTTCTTCAGATTAGATACGTGAAACGTATCATGCACACTACTTAATTCCTCAGGCAATCTTAACCGATATGCCACCGGCCCGATTCTTTCCGTAATTTCAAACGGTCCTACATACCTAGGTGCTAGCTTGCCTTTCTTACCGAAACGCACAACACCTTTCCAAGGAGACACCTTCAACATTACAAGATCACCAACACTAAACTCCAAAGGTTTACGGCGATTATCCGCATAGCTCTTTTGGCGTTCTCTTGCTGCCTTAAGTCTTTCCTTAATCTGAAACACCTTATCTGTAGTCTCTTGCACTATTTCAGGACCAATTAGTTGGCTTGTCCCAACCTCTTCCCATAAAATAGGTGATCTACACTTCCTCCCATACAACATCTCAAATGGTGTACATCTAATACTGGAATGATAACTGTTGTTAAAGGAAAACTCAGCCAAAGGCAAATGAGTATCCCAGCTTCCTCCAAAATCAATAGCATACGCTCTAAGTAAATCCTCCACAGTCTGAATCGTTCGCTCACTTTGCCCATCAGTCTGTGGATGATAAGCAGTGCTCATGTCCAATTGTGTATTCAACGCCTTTTGCAATGATTGCCAAAACCGCGAGGTAAACCTGCTGTCGCGATCTGAAATAATCGACACAGGCACACCATGTCTCGCCACAATCTCATTAATATAAATCCTCGCCAGCTTTTCCATCTTATAATCTTCACGAATGGCCAGAAAATGTGCAGACTTCGTCAGCCTGTCCACTATGACCCATATCGTGTCATGTCCACTACTCGTCCTAGGCAACTTCGTAATAAAATCCATTGTTATTCTCTCCCATTTCCATTCCGTAATCGGCGGCTGTTGCAACAATCCTGAGGGTTTCTGATGCTCAGCCTTAACTTTCAAACAAGTCAAACATTGGCTAACATATTCAGCTATTCCCTCTTCATTCCCGGCCACCAGTAAGCATCTCTAAGATCATAATACATCTTATCCGATCCTGGATGAATCGAATATCTCGATTTATGAGCCTCATCCATGATCAACTTTCTTACACCTCCTACCGATGGAACCCATATTCTATCTAAGAAATACAGTCCACCATCTTCCCTTTTCTCCATTTGTTGACCTAATCCACGCAGCATTTCAGCCGTCGCATTCTCATCTTTGAGAGCTTCTTCTTGCGCCGCCAATATCTTACCCTTAATTCCCGACTGTAGAGTCATACACATCGCTCGCACACGCTTAGGCTTAATCCGCTCCTTCCTACTTAAAGCATCAGCTAACACATTCGCCTTTCCAGGATGATAGCGAATCTCACAATCATAATCACTAAATAGTTCAATCCACCTCCTTTGCCGCATATTCAGCTCCTTCTGATTGAAGATATGCTGAAGACTTTTATGATCCGTATATACAACACTCCTTGTGCCATACAAATAGTGTCTCCAATTCTTGAGAGCAAATACCACCGCACCAAGCTCCGGATCATGAGTCGTATAATTCTTCTCATGAATCTTTAGCTGTCGAGATGCGTAAGCTATCACCTTACCTCTTTGCATTAGCACACATCCAAATCCTTGATTCGATGCATCACAATACACAACAAAATCATCTGGCCCATCAGGTAATGTCAGAATAGGTGCATTACACAAACTATCCTTTAGTGACTGAAAAGCCACCTCCTGCTCTTCTCCCCAAACATACTTCTTGTTCTTCTGAGTCAACAAAGTAAGGGGTTTAGCAATCTTCGAAAAATTCGCTATAAATCTTCGATAATATCCTGCCAATCCTAAGAATGAGCGTATTTCGGACGGCGTCGTAGGAGCCTTCCAGTTCTTGACCGCTTCTATCTTACTAGGATCCACATGTATTCCTTCACTATTCACCACATGTCCAAGAAAATGTACTTCCTCAAGCCAAAACTCACATTTTGAGAACTTGGCGTACAACTTCTCCTTCTCCAATAATCCAAGAATTAATCTCAGATGTTCTCCATGCTCCTTCTTCGTCTTGGAATAAATTAAAATGTCGTCTATGAACACAATCACGAACTTATCCAAGTAAGGCTTGCAAACGCGATTCATCAAATCCATGAATACCGCAGGTGCATTTGTCAGCCCGAATGGCATAACCGTGAACTCAAAGTGTCCATAACGAGTTCTAAAGGCGGTCTTCGAAATATCCTCCTCATGCACTCTTAGCTGATGATACCCCGAACGTAAATCTATCTTCGAGAAAAACCGAGCACCTTGTAGTTGGTCAAAAAGATCATCAATCCTAGGAAGAGGATATCGATTCTTAACCGTTAGCTTGTTCAATTCCCGATAGTCAATACACATCCGGAATGAACCATCCTTCTTCTTCACGAACAACACAGGTGCTCCCCACGGAGAATGACTAGGTCGGATAAACCCCTTATCCTGAAGTTCCTGCAGCTGTTCGGACAACTCCTGCATTTCTGAGGGTGCCAATCGATATGGAGATTTCGCCACAGGTGCCGCTCCAGGAATTAATTCAATACGAAACTCAACTTGACGGATTGGAGGCAAACCAGACAAGTCTTCAGAAAAACACCAGGAAACTTACATACTACAGGAATTTCTTCTAACTTAACTTCTTTGGCTTTCGCACTCTTAAGGGATTTCAAATCACTCCCTACACTCTCTCCTTGAATCCGAAGTATAATGCCACTCTCCAAAGGAATTTGAACAACCTTTTCGTGGCATATGACCTCAGCCCTATGCTTAGATAGCCAGCTCATCCCTATCACCACATCGAAACTCCCTTGCCCAAAAAGTATCAAGTCCATCAAAAATGGGATACCTTCTATTACTATAGTACACCCACGCAAAACCGTATCAACTTCCACTTCCCTACCGTTAGCTATTTCGATCACTATACTAGACCTAAGCTTACTAGGTTCAATATTCAGCAACTTAGCAAACTCAGTAGACACAAAACAATAATCTGCACCCGTATCAAATAAGGTAGTAGCATAATGACCATTAAGAGAAAATGTACCAGTAACGACGTTCGGATCTTGCCGCGCCTCGTTTGCAGTCATGGTGTACATCCTTCCTCTAACTACATCCCTGTTATGCCCTTGTCCTTGACCTCCTTCGATAGCCAACCTATTTCCCGATTGCCCAGGTGCCCTATTCAACTTAGGACACACATTCCGGAGATGGTCTGCACTCCCGCACTCATAACACGCCTTACGGCCATACCCTGCGCCAACCGCATTGATTGGTGTCGCCTGAGTGATTACCGCACGGCATTCCCTAGCAAAATGTCCAGGTTTGTTACACCTGAAACACATACGACATCCAGCTTGCTCATGGTGATAGCCATTGCACTTGGCACATTTGGGAAAATTATTGTACCCTCTTCTGTCGGCATTTCCTGTCCCCACCGGAGTAGCTGCCATTGCAGGACTCGCTGCTACTACAGGATTTGCCGCCACGAACCCTTTTCCATGCCTTGCTTTCTTATTATCAGTCCCAGAACTACCCTGTTTACCCGCTTCAGTCTCTTCCTTTCTTTTCTCACCCGTCTTTGCAAGTACTCCACTTCTAACAGCTTCATCCGTTAATGCCCCAGCTTTCTGGATAGCACTTTGAAGTGTCGTGGGTTCCGTAGCCCTAACCATGCTTCGTATTTGTGGAACCAACCCCCGAATGTACTTCTCAATTCGCTTGGATTCAGGAGTTACCAAGTGAGGAACCAACTTGGCCAACTCGTGAAACTTATCAGTATATCCCGCGTGGTTAGCCCCTACCATCGCATGATTCCAGAATTCTTCTTCTAGCTTTTGCATTTCATTACTTGGGCAGAATTCCTCCACCATTAAAGCCTTGAAGTCCTCCTAAGTCATACCCATTGCAGCAATCCTTCCCTTTTCCTGGACTTGTGTATTCCACCAAGTCAAAGCTTTGTTGCTCAGGGAGCTCGCCGCATACTTAAATTTCTGATCCTCAGCACACCCACTAATGTCCATCACAGCCTCCATCTTTTCGATCCACCGGGTGAGCACTAGCGCGCCACCCTTACCATCGAATTCCCTAGGCTTACAAGCCATGAATTCCTTGTACGAGCATCCATTATTACTACTCCCGCTACTTCCAGCACCACTTGGTCGAGCACCATCCCCCACTTGAATGCTCAACTGATTAACAATTTCCGGTAGCATCGATTCCAATTGCTGATTAATCATCTGCTGAAAAATAGGGTTACTATCTCCCATGGTGGGTGTCGACTTTCGTCCCTTAGGCGTCCGCTTCCTCGGCGTCCGATAAGCTCCACTCATTGGTGACTTAAATAGGCGTCTTGGTCTCTTTGGTGCCATAACCTGGACACGCAAATCGTTAGGCGCCGTTCACGACATTCGCGAATATATATCCACATTTAACACAAGTACTCCCCATTAGTACAAATATCACAACTAATCACAAATCCTAACACACGTAAGCATGTCATCATTGGTCAATGTAGTATTGGCCATAAGTCCACATGTGTCGTGATACATGTATAATTATGTTGGCCACCCATAACTATAGATGTATCCTTTCACATGTGTACTCGCTTCCAATACCACACCTAGCAATAATAACACCTTACAATAACATATACACAAACTCAGAATAAACCACAAATCACACACGAAGATATATGAATTCAAAAACCACTCAAGCCTTATTATTAATAACTTGGGAGAAATCCCAAAAATCCAACGGAATCCATATTCCAACACAATACCAAACATCTAAAATCACTAGAAAAACATCTCAAAACATAAACAAAACCACATATGGCTCGAGTCTCATCCAACCTTTCGCCTATCTTAGAATAATTCAACTACTAGCCGTAGACTCCAGGTCCGAATCCACTTCGTCTTCCTCGCTCAACCATCCATTTCGGTTTCCCTCGGGCTGTGGTAACGGATGACTCGCAAAGCCGCTCGCGGGATTCCTTCCTTCTTCCTCTATGCCATCCACAAATCCATACGAATCCAGAGGCTCAGCCCGAATTACTCCTCCATCTTCTACAAATCTGGGACACTTTCCAGGATACCTAGTCGTGAAACCATCCTTATTGGTTACTTCCGTCTCGTACACTTTTACCTCCGTGCCACTTACGTTCACTATGGTCAGCTTCTCCTCGATCAGACACGGCCACATGCTTGCAGGAATCTGAATCCTCATGTTCCCCCGTCTCCAGTTACCATTCCTCTTGCAACCCGTCATGACAACAATTGCCCAACGAAACTTCCTACTCGCAAGGGGTGCCATGCTACAAATGACACATATGATAACAGGTATGAGGATCCAACAGACGTCTAAACTCAATCGAAACTACTCATAATCTCAAGAGGGAAAAACACATAAAGTACTATACTAACACATAGGCCCTAAATGCAACTATATGAGGGATTCCTAGGTTATAGTCTAGGCTCAACCACCTAATTCTCTATAACCAAGTCTCTGATACCAATCTGTCACACCTCGCCAATGGCGGAAACGCGAGTGCAACATCATGGATATCATCACAACACTTGGTGTCTAAATAGAGAAAATACTACATGCAAATAAGTAGAGCAAAGTACAAACACAAAGTGTCATAACGATACCCCAAAATAAATATCTAAAACAATCTCCAAGGTATCTCCATTAAAACATAAAGTAAAAATGAAAGACATTAAGTATCACAAACAAAATCCATCTTAATCAAACTAAACTCAAAGATAAGCCATCCTCAATGCAAACTAGGTCTCTTCTAATCGCGCCCTTCTATCTTAGCCTTAGAATGCTCACCTGAAAATGATGCTTAAAACGTCAACATAATGTTGGTGAGATTCATAGGTTTAAGACACACAAAACACCTCGATTATCGATTTACTGTGATTATAAAACATAGTATAGCATTGCAGGACAGTAAATGTAAAGTTATCATACAACTAACATGCAATCACAGCTTACGGGACGGAACGTGCCCACCGATCCAAATATAAATTGGGACGGAACGTGCCCACCGATCCAAACACCACATAAATTGGGACGGAACGCGCCCACCGATCCAAGATAATTATAATGAGTAGAGCCACTAGGACTTTCCCACTCAAATAATCACCACAATTAAACACCACAATAACATGCAGTAAAAGTATAATAACAATTACGCGTCCATGCCTTTTATTAAACACATAATCACAGTAATCTCAAAACAATTTAAATACAAGCATCATCTCCATCCCAAGTTTAAAACAAAGTAAAAATATGGGACTATGAACTCACCTCAATTCCGCAGCTTCCAAGTTATCAACACATAAATCTATATCACAAAAATAACAATCACGTTACATGCGACTAAGCTAAAAGCCATAGTCCATGTAACACACATATGATGGATGTCTAAGGTTCATATAACCCACCTTGGATTACCTAGACTCCATACTAATCACCACCCAATACTTGATACTCACTAAATCCCTTTATTAAAACTTTCAGAAAACGCAGATTTATAGGGTACATTCACCCACATAAAATCACGGCGAATAACGCTTCACAACTCACACCAAAAATTAATCATGATCCTTCATAAGCATAAAAGCTTGTCCCAGAAGGCCATGCACTAAAAACCCACACAAGTACTCAATGAAAAATCAAACATGTCATCTATCCAGATTCGGATCTGATCGGACATCAAAAAGTTTTGACCTCTCAGACACACTCGCACAACTTGTTATCGCCTAATTTTCGCGTGGAAGTCAAATATAATATAGAACTTAATTCCCACAGAAGGCCTAACCCTAATTACACTTTAAAAGTCACCATTGACCTCAATACTTTTACCCTAATTCTGTCCTGATTTAACTCTTTTGACACCTTAACTTACAAAAATCGTTTGACTGCCTTCCCGACCTCAAAATTGATCGTGGTCGGACTTTTTGGAAAGCTCTTTCTCTGAACTATAATTTAGACATAAAATTTGTGATCTAACTCATCTTCATCTATTAATTGCAATCGCATCTTTACAGCCTATTAATTCTGCCAGATTCATAACTCATTAATTAACATGTTTAAAACCCTAATTACTTCACCAATCATTATAATATCACTAATTATTGACCCTAACATGTTTAATATCATAAATTTACAGATCTAAATATAAACCCTAGATCCATCACAACTTGTTACATGCGCAATAATAATTAATTACACAATTAGGGTTTAATAAACATACCTTAAATTGATTTATCAAAACCCTAAAAAAATTCTTCTTCTCTTCTCCTTATGGTTTGGCCGAATTTATGATCAAGAGAGAATGAGGGTTTTTGGTTTTGTATTTATAGGCTCCTATGGAAAATTCTAGATAATGGTTAATTAGGTAAGTGTATTTGTAGTCAAATTTGGTTTCCTAAAATCCCTAAACACCCCTAATCGGCCGACTTTTAATATACATATATATATATATATATATATATATTATATATATATATATATATATAATATATATATATATATATATATTAAATCTATTTATTACACTTAAAACCTTGTCTTTTTTATATTTTATAAAAACCCCATATCAAAACCTAATGTCCTACGCGATAAACTTAAATTTTACGACAACCGGAAAAATATCATTTTCACTCCAAGTTTCCAAAAATAGATTTTTCATACTTAATATTAACATAACCCATAATAACCAACTCCACGTAACTTACTTACGCTCAAAACACTTGAACGAAGAATCGTTACACAAAACCACAAAACTCCAACAAAATACACAAGTCATTTCCACACCACAAAGGCGATCAAAATGAACTTATCCTGAAATCCGACACTACTCAACATGATAAAAATCTCATACCAAGGGATTTAGTGGTCCACACACGCACTTATACCACTCATATACCACATATAATACGCATATCACAAATAAGCAAGTAATACACACCAAGCAAAAGTTAAATGAGTTGAGACTATAGGTCAAACTAACCTGCTAAAAATCACGATTGTGACAGTCGACTTACACTATATGCCAAATTTGGTCGTGTACAATTCATTATATACATCAAGCTTTCTAGTACTTGTGTATATTGTAATTGGGATACACTTTGTTCTTTGTTCTTCTTTAGTTGAACCTTAGGATCAAAGGGAGTAACAACCGGTCTATCATCATAGTGCCCAAATTTCTTAAGGGTCTTTTTAATATAATGAGATTGGGTAAGGATATATCCATTAGAATTCTTTTGAATTCTTATACCAAGAATGACATCAGCTTCTCCCATGTCTTTCATATCAAATGAAGAATGAAGCATTTTCTTGGTTTGGTTAATTACATCCATATTTGTTCCCATAATCAACATGTCATCCACATATAAACATATAATGGCAAATGCGTTTTTGTATTGTTTAACATAAACACATTTATCATACTCGTTTATTTGATAGCCGTTGGATAATAGAGTGTTATCAAACTTCTCATGCCATTGCTTTGGAGCTTGTTTAAGGCCGTAAAGAGATTTAACCAATTTACATACCTTCTTCTCTTGACCTTTGACAACAAACCCCTCGGGTTGTTGCATATAAATTTCTTCATATAATTTACCATTTAAGAACGCAGTCTTTACATCCATTTGATGTATAATCAGGTTGTAAATTGCTGCTATAGCCATTAACGTTCTTATAGAGGTTATCCTTGTAACCGGTGAATAAGTGTCAAAGAAATCTTAACCTTCTTTTTTACGCTATCCTTTGGCTACTAAACGAGCCTTATACTTTTCTGCGGTATCATCTGGCCTTAGTTTCTTTTTGAAGATCCACTTATGGCCTATAGGCTTGTGTCCCGAAGGTAGATCAACCAATTTCCATGTATTGTTATGCACAATTGAGTCTATTTCGCTTTGAATAGCCTCTTTCCAATAAGGTGCTTCTGATGATTCCATAGCTGCCTTATATGTTTGTGCTTCTTCATTAACAATATAGGTCATATAATTTGGTCCAAAGTCTTTAGAGACTTTTGCACGCTTACTTCTTCTAGGTTCATCATTCTCTTGTTGAACCTCATAATTGTTGTCTCTTTGACCTTGAGACAATTGATCATCAAATACTCTTTTCCTTGGATTTGAGATTTGTTTCTCTTTATCCTTATAAGGAAACATATTTTCAAAGAAATCTGCTTCAGCAGATTCTATAATTGTGTTGTTGCTTATGTCCTCTACATTGGATTTGTAAACCAGGAACCTATAAGCAACACTATTCTTTGCTGGACTGAGATAAACACAATCAACTGTTTTTGGTCCAAGTTTGGTTCTCTTTGGTAAAGGTATTTGAACCTTTGCCAAACAACCCCACACTTTCATCCTTTTATAAGAAGGTTGCTTTCCTTTCCATAATTGATATGGAGATTTGTCACTCTTCTTATGAGGAATTTTATTCAACACTGTATTTGCAGCAAGACATGCTTCACCCCATAGACTATGAGGAGCCCCTGAAGTAATTAACATTGAATTAATCATGTTCTTCAATGTTCTATTCTTACGTTCAGCCACGCCATTTTGTTGTGGGGTGTATGGGGCTGTTGTTTGGTGTACAATACCATAAGTAGAACAAAATTCAGCAAAGTCATTGGATTCATATTCTCCTTCTCTATCAGACCTTAGAATTTTGATCTTTTTGTCTAGTTGATTTTCAACTTCTGCCTTATATGTCTTAAACATATTCAAGGCTTCATCTTTGGTATTTATTAAGTACACATGACAAAATTTGCTGCAATCATTAATGAAAGTAATATAATAATTCTTTCCTCCTCTTGATGGTGTTGCCTTGAAATCACATAAATCTGTATGGATTAAACTAAGTATTTCATTTGATTTTTCTACAGATTTGTGTGAATGACTTGTGTATTTAGATTCAACACATATCTCACACTTGGATATTTTATCCATTGTGCATTTAGGCAACATGCCTAAGTTTATCATTCTTTGCAAGGAATGAAAATTAACATGGCCTAATCTAGAATGCCATAAGAAAGAAGGATCAATCATGTACACAGAAGCGGTGCTAGTGCCCGCGTTATTATTATTAATAACATTGTTATCAGTTACAACACTTAGTTTAAAGAGTCCCTAATCAAGGTAACCCTTTACTACATACACACCACCTTTGGTGATTACAAATTTATCTGATTCAAATACAAGTTTAAATCCCTTATGACTAAGAATAGTGGCCAGAAATCAGATTCTTGGTGATGTTAGGCACATGCAACACGTTTGAGAGCACAAGATCTTTTCCAGAAGTCAACTTCAATATGACTTTGCCTTTTCCTTCAATCTTTGAAGAAGTTCCATTCCCCATGAACATTGGTTCAGTTTCATTCACCTTTTGGTAAGATACAAAAATCCTTCTTGAATTACATATGTGCTTTGTTGCACCAGTATCAAACCACCAATCAACATCATTTGTGGTCAAGAAGGCTTCGATTACTCCAGCAAATTTTGTTGGAGATTCCACATGGTTTGCTTGGTTGGAATTTCCTCCAGAATTTCCCCCTCCATGTTCTTTCTTGTGGCAATAATCCTTGGCTTTATGACCAGGTTTCCCACAGACCCAACAATGATAAACTTTCTTGAAGTTGTTATTCTTTTGTTGGGTGTAATCCTTCTTTTTATCCTTGGAAGAATTCTGTCCAGAACCACCACCCTTCTTTCCTTTGTTTTTATGGTAGTTCTTTGATTTGGAAGAGCTTTCTCCAACCATGTTTGCATTTGGTTCTATCGAAATTGCATCAGCGTTTTCCTGCATCCTATTATCTTCCTCAACACGAATTTTGAGAACAAGTTGCTCAAAACTCATATCGTCAGTCAAATGTTTAAGATATAACTTAAAATTTTTCTAGGATTGAGGCAATTTTTCAATAATAGAACCAACAAGAAAGTTAGAGTTTATACCCATGCCTTCTACTTCCAATTCATGGACTATGATTTGGAGTTCTTCCACTTGCTTCACAACAGGCTTTGCATCATTCATCTTGAAGCTCAAGAATTTGCCAACAACAAACTTCTTGGAACATGCAACTTCAGTCTTGTATTTCTTTTCCAACGATATCCATATGTCCCTTGCATTTGCAAAGGTAGAATAAATATCATACAAGGAATCATCCAAAGCATTCAGAAGATAATTTCTGCAATTATATTCATTATGATTCCATTGTGATGCGGCCCTTTCATATTCTGCCACTTGTGCCTCAGTAGGAACATTCTGTCCTTCCACATACGGATCTGTTGGTTCAGGATCCGTGAGAACATTTGACATATGCAACGTTGTCAAATAAAACATCCTTTGTTGCCAATGATGAAAAACAGTTCCTTTGAACTTTTCAGGTTTTTCAACATGCGGTTTCTACATCGCTTGATCCATCTTTGAAATCTCTGTTTAAGATTATTGGGAATAATATTACAACAATATCAAATAATACAACAGCGTGATTGAGGCATGCGAATGCAGTGTCCTTAAACAGAAATTCGTCCTATCTAGTACGACTGTTTAGAGGATACAACAATCAATTCAAGTATTAAAACTTGAATCTAACGAATCTGATATGTTTTCATGATGGAAATGGATGAGGTTTTTGTGTTTTTGATGATCCAAAAGTGACAAATTCATCCTCTATATATAGGTACATGGTGACACTTCAAAACAGTCACAATACCTCTTCAAATGGCCTTAGAGACACTTCTTTTCGTAAAAGTCACAATGGTTCACAAAAAACTGCTCTTAGCGACGCTTTAGCGACGACCTAGTAACAGAATAACCGTCGCTAACTGAAACTGATTCAAACAGTCACGTTGGTTCGCTTAGTGATGCCTTTTCAATAGATATAACCGCCACCATTTCGAATAGACATGTCTTTATGATAGTGATGGTTCATTAGAGACGGTTTTGTGACGGTTTTGTGACAGAAAAACTGTCACTAATCTCCATTTCGTAGCAAACACTAAAAACAACAAAACCATTAATAAGTAATGTTCCAACAATTGCTACATACGTTGCTTCATTGTATCTTGAGAGGCAATTCGTCGGTAACCCAAAACACGATTGTTCGAAAGAACGGTGGGGGCGAAATTGCTTTAAGGACAGAGATCACTCGCCTTGAAGTAACAAGTAGTAGCGTCGTTTTACAAAACCATCTTTCTGAACCCCGAATCTAATATAAAATATAGTTTTAAATTTATAACAACGAAAAATGTAGACTAGCTCATGCATAAGTCCCAGATCGAACACACGAAAGTAAAGAAAATATCAAGTTTAGTATTAGAATTATTTATGAGTTGAAATGAGAGTTTGTAACATAAACTATAGTTTGCTTAAGCAGGTGATCGACAAAGAACTATAAAACTCACTTTGCCAGTGGCAGAAAGTATATAACTTCATTTTTCAATCGACAAAGAACTATAAAACTCACTTTGCTAGTGGCAGAAAGTATATAACTTCATTTTTCAATCAACCGTTCATCTACGTATACATTTTTTGTTTTAAGAGTAAATTTCAAAAGGCATCTTTGTTGTTTGCCTATTTTCACACCATAGATCCATGTAAGAAAAGTTGGGGCACATGCGTCCCTCTGTCAATAAACTTTAGATATTATGCATCCCTGAGAACGAACGATGCAAAATATTAAATATATGTGTGATTCTGGAAGCTGTGCTTCAGTTGTGATGGGTTGATCTGGAAATTCATGGTTGATGACGACCTTTTCGACTTCTCCACCATCACCATAACCTTATTTGCTACAAGTCTAGAATCACACATATCAAATATCACACACGTATTTGATATTTGCATCGTTCGTCCTTAGGGATGTATAATGTTAATGTTTATTGATGGAGTGACGTATATGTCCCAACTTTTCTTGACAAGAATGTATTGTGTGAAAATAGGGAAATCACACAGATGTATTTTGGAGTTACTCTATATTTAAACATAAGAAAGATATGAATATTATTGGTCTTAATATTTTTATCCTTCCAGTGAGACTAATTTATACTTTTATACTAGAGTTAACTACATTTTTGGTCAATTTGGCATGTCAGGTGTAACATTTTTAGTCCATTAGTTTGAAAAGTCACGAATCCTGTCCTAATTTGAAACACCTGTGACGGGTTTGGTCCATTTTTCCTTGACTTCTAGTTTGACTAGTTAAAAAAAATAAAATGACTAAAATACCCTCATCTTGCTAATAGAATGACTAATATACCCTTCCTTCATTTTTTTTTCTTCGGCTTTTATTATTATTACTATTATTATTTTCAAGACATAAATCTTCTGTCAAAATTACCCAAGCTAATGGTAACTGAAAAATTAGACCAAACCCGTTACGGGTGTTTAATTTCAGGACATGATCCTGGACTTTTGAAACTAATACATTAAAAGTGTTACACCCAGCAAATCACAAGAAAAAAAATGTAGGTAACTACTCCCTCCGTCCCAAAATTATTGTCACCCGACAAAAAACACATTCTTTTAGAAAAATGTCACTATCACTACTTTCTCTCTTTTACTTTTTTGCCAAATGACAAGTTTACCCTTAACCAATTAATTAACAATTCTTTAAAGTTTGCAATATTAATTTCAACCAAGGGTAATATAGTAAACTTTACCAAACTCCACTATCTATTCACTTTCTATTTTGGGTATGTGACAATAATTTTGGAACGTCTGAAAAAGGAATAAGTGACAATAAAATTGGGACGGAGGGAGTATTTATATTTATACTATTATATAAAGTATTTAACATGTGGGATCAATAATAATTAAGATAAGTAGAACCAATCAAAAGATGCCACGTGTACAACCCTCTTCATCACTATTTCCCTTAAAAGTTTTTCCCTCCAACAGGAAACATCTACAACATCAACAATCACCACCGCTGAAACCGCCGGTAACCACAACCACCATCGCCACCTCCACTACAAAACTGCACCCCATCACCTTCAGCCTTAACGGACTCAGAACTTTCTAAACCTTTACACCCACTGTCGAAACAGGAAACACACTTTTTTTTTTTTTTTTTAATTATGATTAGTGAGTATGTACTTGTAGATTTAGTTGATTTGAGTTTGATTCTTTTGTTGATTTGTGCTTGTTTGAATCTGATGGGGATGGGTGATGTTTATCTTTGAGTTTGTCATAATAACTTTATTGTTCTTAATAAGCTAATGATTATCAGACCACTTCTTAAATTGTGTATCGTTAGATATGATACTAATTGATAGTTTGATACACATACTCTAATACAAAAATTTATGTGATGAGAAAAATAAAAACAATGACGAATACCACCATCATTGAAGTCTTACCTTTATAACATTGCTTGTCATAAAGCCTTGACATTCACTATAATTTAGTGGCGGTTGATCATTGTTTTTTAAAAACAATTGTAACCGCTGTGGGTAACCAACTAGTACTAATAAATCTATTCACGAATCGATGTTACAGGTAATCTTGTGCTCCTTGAATTAGGACAACCTATTTGGCAAAGCTTTGATCATCCAACAGATACACTTCTTCCAAATCAACCCTTCACAAAAAACACACGACTTGTTTCTTCAAGAAGTCCTTCTAATTACTCTTCAGGTTTCTATAGGCTCTTTTTCGATTATGGTTGTATTCTTCGACTACTTTGTGACGTTCGAGAATCAACTTCGTTATACTGGCCTGATCCCAATTTACTATTATACGAAGTTGGAAGATATCAATATAATGATGAACAAATAGCAATCCTTGATTCTAATGGTGAGTTCAACTCTTCAGACGGTTTTAAATTAGTATCGGCTGATTATGGGACAGTTCGCCAAAGAATAATGAAGATTGACACCGACGGTAATCTAAGACTATACAGTCTGGTTCAGCATGAAAATGGAATGAAATGGGAAATTCAATGGCAGGCGGTGTCTCATTCTTGCCAGATCCATGGTACTTGTGGACCAAACAGTCTCTGTTCTTATTCTTCAAAAAAGTTTAGGAAATGCAGTTGCTTACATGGGTATAAGATGGTAAATTCCGAAGATTGGAGTTATGGGTGTGAGCCTGAATTCAAGCCATGTACACAAAATGACTGTGATTTCATTCAGCTACATAATACAGATTTCTATGGCTACGACATTCAGCTGCACAGTAATAGAACTGTTGCTTCTTGCAAGAAGGATTGCTTGCAGGATAGCACATGCATGGGGTTCCTATACAGTTGGAAAAATGATCTGTTAAGATTTAGTTGCTTCACTAAGAGTTCCTTGCAAAATGGATATCGAATGGGGGTAGACCATTCAGTGTTTTTAAAAGTACCAAAGAGTTTGATGCCATCCTATAATGATAAATTCACAAGTCAATCAAGCTTTATCTGTCCACGCCAATTGGTGACACATATAATGTCTTATGACGATAAACATGATCACAAGCTACTTTATCACGTTCAAGTATTTGGATGCTTGATTGGGTTTGTTGAGATTATTTGCATTGTAAGTTTCTGGTACTGTACGAGTAAACTCTCATCTATAACCGAGCAAAATTTTCAACCAGTTTCAACAGGTTTCAGAAAGTTTACATATAGTGAGCTGAAAAAGGCATCTCATAATTTCAGTGAAGAGATAGGGAGAGGTGGTGCTTGTGTTGTGTATAAAGGCAGGCTATCAGACAACAGGATTGCGGCAATCAAGAGACTCAAGAACACTAATAACCAGGGGGAAGCTGAATTTCAAGCTGAGGTAAGCACAGTTGGGAGGGTGAACCATATGAACCTCATAGAGATGTGGGGCTATTGTGCAGAAGGGAAGCATAGGCTTATTGTATACGAGTATATGGAGAATGGATCTTTGGCTGACAACTTGGGAATTGGTAAACTAGATTGGGCAACAAGGTTTAATATTGCAAGGGGTACTGCTAAAGGACTAGCTTATTTACATGAAGACTGCTTGGAGTGGGTTCTACATTGTGATGTGAAACCCCATAACATATTGTTGGATGCTAATTACATTCCTAAGGTTGCGGACTTTGGTCTTTCCAAACTGCTTGATAGATGTGATAGCGACCAATGGAACTTCTCCATGATGCGAGGGACACGAGGTTACATGGCTCCTGAATGGGTGCTTAACTATCCAATGACTTCAAAAGTTGATGTATTTAGCTATGGGGTAGTAATGTTGGAGATGATTACAGGAAGGAGTCCATCACACATGCATCAAGCAGACGATGAAACTTGTAAGACTGAGCATGGGCTAATTAATTGGGTGAGAGATAAGATTCATGAGTTTGATGGAAGCCAAACAGAATCTTGGGTTGATAATATCGTGGATCCTTCAATATGCAGTGAATATGATCGGAGCACAATGGAAAATTTGGTTAAAATTGCACTACAATGTGCCGAGGAAGATAGGGAGGTAAGACCCTCAATGAGCCAGGTGGTTGATATGCTTATACGTCTATGAATGATGACAAATCCTACTCAGTTATGTTACTTCTGTAATGTGTGAAACTCTGTTGGTTACAGTTTTGTCCATGATGTTTATGTTGGTAATAAAACAGAAAACGTCAACATATGTAGCTGTAATTATAAATGTGTAAAATTACTTAAAATGATATATACATATTTAAATAGAACGTGATTATATGTGTAAGATGGCTGGGTGTTATTTATATGCAAGACAACACCATAGTTATATTCAACCTTCATTTTTTGCTAAATAACTACAATATATGTATCTACTTATGTATCCATAGCAAGATAACACAGAAACACAAACTAAACTGTCACATCTCATCGCTCATTTGTCACAGCTTTTTAAACAATCATTAGAGAATTAGCTTTTCTAAAAAATAGGCACAACTCACTTTTATCAAACGACCACTAAAAATCAAAATGTTCATCACTCCTTTGCCAAAAGACCACTAAAATTCAAAATACCCATTGGTTTTGAAATACTTTTATGAACATCGGGATAATGCATCACCTACCAGGGTACAATTAAGTGATCATATATTGTTTATTGTACATTATAATCTTTTTCATATTTAGCTTCACGGTCAAGTGTATCAATGAATTTCCAAAACTTAAGCAATAGAGTTATCCAATAACCATTTCTGTTGTGCCTGTAACATCCCCAGAATATACCTTGGCAAGCCGTGAATTTCTATCATGACCTTCTGGTCGTGCAGCTTTTGAAGGAGGAAAGTGAGAACCATCATTACTGTTACTCAGACTACGTGTAATTAACAATGCTATTCATATTAGCATGACCTTTATCGAATGGTTTATAACTTACAGCATCGCCAGTATCTACATCACCTGCAATCAAACCACATTTAGGATTTCTATATTTTAATATATATTTTTTTCTAATATTATTATTTTTACTGCATAATTTATAAGAACCCAATGCACACAAAATAACACCTAAAAAGCCTTAGCGCCCGTTTGGTTTGTAGATGTGTTTAGGATTACGATTTGTATTTAGATTGGGATTTGATTTAGGTAGTAAATTAAATGAAGAGAGAGAAAATATAATATAAATAAATATTAAATATTTTATAACTAAATAATAAAAGAAATAACTAAAAACAATAAATTGCAACCAGAAAAATAAACTTAAAATAAAATACATAAAAAATGAGTGGACAAAAAAATGATGGCCCACACATTAAATGAAAATGTTAGCGGTCCAGGAGAGAGGGAGGAGTTTTTTACAAAGCAAATATCAAGGCATCACAACCAAATCAAAAACCCATCGCCCTTTACCAAACTAATTTTTTCACCATGACTCCAATCCTTAAATTCAAATACCTCATACCAAACGGGCCTTAATCTTTGGTCACTCCTTGCAAGAAACTTATTTCATAGTTGTCAGGATCCCAATCCTGATCTTAAAATCTTACTATTTTACGATACTGCAAAGCAAAAACGATCTGGATCCTACATAGGATCTTTGCAAGCTTAAGATCTTATAGGATCCCGATCTTGACCATACGATCTTAAGATCTAATCCAATACGATCTTACTTTTCTCGGATTACAAACTAAAAAACTATAAATTTATGGGTTACTTTTTTGTAGAATTCCAAAAACAACATGTTAATCTTTTTAAACATTTCATAATATTTTGTGTTTATAATGTATAATAATTTGTAGATTTGTATAATATTACAAAAACTATTAAGAAATAACATTAGAGTAGGATCTTAAGATCTTGATCCGATCTTACGATCACGATCTTGCAAAGACGAAAACGATCCTGGGTAGGATCCCGATCTTGAAAACCTTTCTTATTACAATTGGCATACACAAGTTAATAATGATATCAACACAAAACATATGACATTGAGTTGCTGATAACATCGGGTTGCTGATCACATTTAGTTGCTGATGACATTGAGTTGCTGATAACATCGGAATACTGATGACATTGGTTGTGGGTTACATTGAGTTGCTGATGCATTGGGGTTGCTGATAACATCGGGTTTCTGATGACATTGGGTTGGTGATGTATTTGGGTTGCTAATACATTTGAGTTGCTGATCACAATGAACTTACAATTTACAAACCACGACATTTGGCTCATTGAACTTTTAAAAAGCTACGATCATTGAATTTATAAGACACGATATTTAGGTTATTTAATTTATCAAAAAATATGCACTCGGGTCACTCGTGTTAACATTGAAATTCGTGAACAGTGATTTAAAAGTCAAATTTTACAAGCTTATTGACCCAAGTGAGAGAAAAATAGTGAGTTAACTCTTGATTATCTAATTTTATTGTTATGATAGTTCTTTTTAAATTAGCATAACAATGTGATTTTTCATTTGGCTATTGATTTTGGATGGCTTGTGAATGCCAAATATCAACAACAATAATATCCAATCCCGCCTGAACAAAACATAAAAAAGTGTCAAATATGTTAATTTGAAATTTTAAATGGTGTGGTGGCAGCATATTTTGATCCCAAATAGAATAATTGTTTTGATAAATACAATTTAACATGTGCCAACTTAACATAAACAATTTGGTTGTAATTCAATAAATGATGAATTTAAACAGAATTTTGACTAGATTTAATATTCTCTAAAATTACTTCAAAGAAGAAGTAATAAATCTTTAATTTAATAGCTTTGACTATAATTTAATATATATATATATATATATATATATATATATATATATATATATATATATATATATATATATATATATATATATATATATATTTTATCTTTTAATTCCTACAATAACGTTTGAGGTAGTACTTCGTAATCTTAGTGTTTAGTAATCAAATAATCTCTACATCTCTACTCTCTATAATGCCTTTAGAATTTTTATTTTTTGAAATCTGAAAAGATTAAGTTAACACAAATTGCTAATTTTAGACATCTGCAACATCAAAAGTCAGATAAAGTCAAATCAATATACATTCAAATTTTGTAACTACTAATTGTGACATTACATCCACCAAATATTAATATTTCTTCATTTATAAGCATTTAATTTCATCAATACCTAAATGTTTTCATGGTTTAATTCCTACAATAACACTTAAGGTAGTACTTCGTAAGCTTGTTGTCTGGTAAAAAAATAAACGTGACAAAAATAAATAAATAAATCAGAAAGTGTGTGACATATGTTTTGTTACAAAGAATCTTACAAGCGTAATCACAAATGAAATTCTAGCAGATATACCGTATGTTGAAAAAAAAATAGTGAAAGAACAAAATAAATTGTATATACTAGGGTGGGGATACAATGAGAAGCCCCTTAAAATAAAAATGATTGCGTGGTTTTGTAACCTTACAACAGGTTTTACCTCTCGAGGGATCTCAAGAGGCTTACAACCCCACCAGGCAGTGTACCTGACCGATGTAGTATAGTGTAGTGGTAAGTACGGGGGATTGATCGTTCTCCACAGGGAATAGTGTTCGTTAGGTGTGAAAGGCTACTCTAATTAGGTCTAAGGGTTGAGGAAGATTCTTTTTATGTTTTTATAATTTTATGAAAGCAAGTAAAATCTCGGGTTTGAAGGAGTGGGCGGAATTAGTTGCTAGTCAACTAACCCAAATGACTACGAATGCAAATAAAATAAAATAACAAAAATGAAAAGTGGTGAGAAACTTATGTGTAGAGAAATGTGTTTACTTAGATTTCCTTACTCCCTAACTATCTTTTACCGGTTAATTAGTGTGTATTAGTCGCGTGGATGACGGGTGTATTCCTTAATACCATTCGTGGGGTGGCGTACTTACTTCCCCAACTCTACAAGCTCCTACTTCACTCCTATGTCGAGCCGGCTAGGAAGCTCCTAACATGGGATCACTAGAATTCGCTTGTGCATTAAATACAACCATAAAAACCTTTAGTACGCATTTGGTTCATGTTTCTTAAGACGTTCAAGCAAGTTACCGAATAGGAAGTTAGCCAGTTTTCTTAAGCCTAACATAGATAAACAATCATCCAATACAACTAACAACACACTAACAACCAATAATCAAAAGCTAAGTTTCATTAGATCTAAGCAAACACAAGATAAATTCAGCCTAACATGTTAAACAAAAGACAAGAATAAGATAGAATCAAACAACACATAGACATATTGAATGATTAATTGATAACTTATCTTTCAATGAAACATGGAAGATCTCAAGGCAAAAAGCCCTGAAAAAGTAGCTAAAATCATCTTAGGGTTTTATCCCAAAATTCCACACACTAAGCTCTCTCTTAATGACAAAAAATTAGAAAACTATATATAGATTTTTGGATCTGACGGCGTCACCTTATGCATTGTGACGCCGTCACCTCGCCGCTTTTAGGGTTCCCGGGTGACCTTCTTGACGCCGTCCCTCTTTAGCTCTTCAAAAATCCATTCTGGCCTATCAAGGCTTGACGCCGTCGGATCATGAACGTGACGCCGTCCCCTTATGATTTAAGCCGTGACGCCCTTGATTTAGTTAAAGCGTGACGCCGTCAGAATTCTCATGCTAACTCACTGGCCCGTCATGAGTAAATTTCACATCCAACTTTTCTTGCCAAGGCATGACGCCGTCCAATGTTAATTGTGACGCCGTCAAGAGTAACTTTTAGCCGATTCTTGAGACTTTGCCGTTTTCTTCACTTTAATGCTCCAAAAACGTCCAAAATGCCTCCTTTTCCAGATTTCTCCTCAAAAGTACCTAAAATGACAAAAGGAACGATTTAGGGCAATATTTGATCAAATAAATACGATTTCGGGCTTAAATGACCCCTTAAAAGCGGTACACTTTTCGCCTCATCAAATACCCTTACACTTGAGATTTGCTTGTCCTCAAGCAAATGCGCTTTTATTCTAATCAAAATACAAGTTAGGGGTCATTTAATGCAAACATAAAAGTAATTACAACAAATAATCGTTCCACTTCAATCATAATAAGCACGGAGATTATAAACTAGCACCTCACAAGCAGTGTTTAGATACTCACATCTCTCAAGTGTCATCAAAATAAATCTCATAAATGAAAACGGAAAATATCTCTCACTACCTGTCATAGCAAATAGATTACCATAGGCTTGGGAAAGGATCGAAAACCTCCTCCACTAGGCGTAAGCACCTAAGATAAACTATCAAAGAGGGCTTTTAAATGGGTTATAACGTTAGGTGTAGGGAAAAGGAAAACACGGTTTTGTTGGATACGGGATATTTTACTGGTGGCGAGTTAAAGATCTTGGTCAATTACATGTACTATACAATGTTGCTAAGCCAAGACTCGACTCGATCTTAAGCTAAAAACGAAATAACAAAATAACAAAAACATAAAGATAAACATAAAATGAAACGGGATGGTAGTCCGTATGTTTTTTCTATTTTTCATTTTCTCATTTTTTTGTATTTTTCTTGATTTTTTTCGATTTTTTTTTTTTTTTTTTTTTTTTTTTTTTTTTTTTGACATACATTCTTGCCCTACCATCCAAAATAATACATCATAGGGGCATTGCATTCCCCTTACACTTGAATTTTTACATAACTTTACAAATACTAATCTAATGACTCGAATTAAGATAATTGAAACACTTGGAGTACTTTTAAAATATTTAGCACATACGGGGGTAATAAATGATGTTCTTCCCCGTTACTCCATTACACTAGTACTTTACCCATGAGTCCCAATCGTCCCAAAACAATATGTACAAGGATATGACTCGACTTAGCAACCATGTAATCAACTAGATCATTAACTTGGGTTTAAACAAATGTTGTAACAATAATGCACTAAAGATGAGTGCATACAAGGTAGGCTAAGGCGATTTGGGTGTACATTTTAGTGGGGTGTAACAAATTCTTCCTTTAAGTAAGATGCTTAAAGGTCGAAACGAAAAGATAGGCTCTGAGGGGTGTACTAGGGGTATCGTGTACTAAAAATGAGTACAACGCAAAGGGTGTGGGAGAATTACTTGACCAATGTAGCCAAAATAATTATAACAAAAACACAGGTGTAAAACAATGGGTTAATCCTAATGCCTCTTATCATGTAGTAAATCTAACTACACGAATGTAGTCTCACTTGTGGCCTCGGAATGGTCCTAACGCAAGTTCTAGAATCTAAGTGCTACCGGTACACACATCATAGCATAAATGCTTTTCCTACCAATTCTAGGGGCGAACCTCACATATTTGGGGTGGAAAATTTTTTAGTGGTACGGTTTTTTGTGCTAGTCATATAACTCCTATCCGTGAGACGCTCATTAAGATCAAAGTTTCACTCCTATATGTTGTAAAAAATTTTAAATTTGGCACTAAAATTACCCTAATCAAGTATTTCTCTCAGTTTTATTACACATCTATTATTAAACAAACAAAAATCAAGCGCAATTGTATTCTATAAAATCGTACTTTTACCCTCCCCTTACACTTAAGATGAACATTGTCCCCAATGTTCAAATAACAAGATGTAAAAGCATAAAGTAAAAGAATGAAATCAAATACTCCCCTGATTCGCTCGTTGGATAGTGAAATCACACGGTTAAATCTTCTTCCAAGGAGAATGTTGAAGCTCCATGACTAATGCATCGCCATAAGCTTGATTCCATAAACATTTCCTTGTCCAAAATAACCTGTTAACCTGAGAAAACAAACACGAAAACCTGCATAACATCGGCGGGATAAAATCTATATATAAGGATATAATGCTTGTGGACTGATAATTTTGCAGATTCCTGGAGATTATAAGTTGGAGATTTAATAAAAACTTTTTATGAAAACAAAACTTTCAAAAATTTCTGGAAATTAAATCTGACGCCGTCAGGTTATAACTCCTGACGCCGTCAGAAATGACCTGACAAAAATTTTCATTTTAAGTTTCCGGAAAATTTCTGGAAAAACCTTTACCTTACTTCCTGGAAATCCTGCAAAACATCATTATGACTCGATACAAGCATTTGACTCAAACAAATACTAATATGTATGCTAATTTATTATTATTACGATTCATGTTAATTTGTGTTCTAATAAACCGATTTAGATTTCCCTTACACTTATCTTTTGCAAAATACCTTTATATGTAGTTAAGACGAAGTTAAAAACAAAATAAAGCATTTTCACAAATTAGTTTTTAACATGAACCAATAATAATAAAAATTAAACACACATACGGAAACAAATAAAAACAAACAAACAAATAAATAAACACATAAAGCAAATAAAGCAGATAAAGCTTGGGTTGCCTCCCAAGAAGCGCTTTTCTTTATTAACGAGTCTTGTAGCTAGACTCAAAGTCACGCACATTACGTGACTCCATCATCGGTCACGGTTCCTAGGCCATTCTCCTTCCCGGTTTTATATTCCGGTCCTAATTTCAAACAATCCTTGTAGAAACCGAATATCCTTTCCATAACATAGTCTACTCCTTTACTTCTATCCTCATCATTCCTATAGTAGACCGCTTGCCTGAGCTCCTTCTCAACATTTGACAAGTGTTGGAATTGTTCTATCTTATATGGCATTTGGTAGCTTACTTCATCGGTCTCATCCTTAAATCTAACTATCCCTAAGGAAGGTTCATAAGTCATTCTAGAGACCTCAACAAATGGTTTTCCAAAAACCACTTGAGTCAAGGATGCATCGACTATTGGGCGGATATCTTCTACAACTACAAAGTCGGTGACATAGGTGAAGTTTCCTACATAAACCGGTAATCCCTTAACTCTTCCCGTGAAGTTACTCATCCAACCCTTGTCAGGGAGCATCCTATACCCAAGTTGATTTTTCATTATCAAGTTGTAGTGGGCTCTAGTCATGATGTTTATGGGTGATCTAAGGTCGATGTAAGCTTTCCACACATGTAGATGTCCGATGTTGCATGGTATGTTGAGATTAGAAGGGTCGCCTATTTCTATGATTGGTCTACCTAGGAAGTATGGTGTCTCGGGGTCATCGAATAAGTTTGTATGATATGCACGCTCTTCCTTAGTGGGTAGCTTATTGAAGTAGTCCTCATCATTATCTACTTCCTCAATCACACTTGTCCTAACTTCCTTATCAACCTCGACTTTCCTATCCTCATCCTTAGGTTCACTTTCTATCCTACCCTCATTCTTGTCACTTTCTTCCATGCTCCTATCGATTGGTTTAATAGTGACAACGTTGACGAAGTGGACATGTTTGGATGAAGAAGGGTCTTTGACTTGGGGTCCGCTATTTGTGTTCCTAGCGTCCTTATGTGGAGGTGATAACACTTGGTTATGGAGGGCTTTCAACAAGTTGTCAATTTTATTGGTCATCTCCGTCTGTTGTTGATTGAATTCGGTCTCGAATCTAGCTATCCGAGCTTCTTGAGATGCCATAAATTGGGAAATCAATCCTTCAAAGTTATTGGTACTACCATTGCCGGAAGGATTGTTGTTGAAAGTACGGTTCGAGTTGGAACCGCTTGATTGGAAACGATTAGGTGGGTTGGAAGAATTTGTTTGTTGGGCGTTTTGGTTTTGTCTCCACCTAAGGTTCGGGTGATTTTTCCATGAGGGGTTGTATGAATCACCATAATGGTTTGGCTCGGGTTTGAAAGTGTACCACTTGTCTCCCGCTCCGTCGGTACGCGAGGATGCGTAGTCCATAAAAGCTTGTTCGGGGAGTTCCATGCAATCACGAGTGTCGTGGGGACCACTACATAATTCACATGAAGAAGTGATTTTGTTCACTTGGCTTGAAGGTTTAGGAGCCTCGTAGGATTTCATGAGAAACTTGACTTGGTCTTCAAGTTCTATGATCCTACGGTCAGAAGTGCTTGAATTGTTAGAAGGCAAAGATATTGCCTTGACCGTTTTATTCAAATCACGGGGATCACTCCAACTTTCGTTGTCATAAAGAGCAAGATCCTCTAGGAGAGCCCATGATTGTTCCGCACTTAGATCACGTAGCTTGCCACCGGCCGCTTGGTCAATGGTTTGCCTCGTGGAGAGATTGATATGGTCATAGAAGATTTGGACTTGGAGCCAAAGTTCTATGCCATGGTGAGGGACTTTTTGGAGTAAGTCCTTGAATCGAGTCCATTCCTCGTAGAGAGTTTCGCCTTGACGTTGTTGGAACATCAAGATATCATTCCTTAGCTTGGTAGTTCTTCCCGGTGGGAAAAACTGAGCAAGGAAACGAGTGGTGAGATCATCCCAAGAGGTAATGGATCCTGCGGGTTGACGTTCTAGCCGCTGACTAGCTTGGTCCCGCAAAGAGAATTGGAAGAGACGCAATCGGGTCGTCTCTCGAGTGGCAACATCAAGGTCTATAGAATCAACGATTTTAAGAAAGTCCTTGAGATGTTGATTAGGATCTTCAGAACGAAGTCCATGGAATGCGCATCCACTTTGCACCAACCGGATGGTGTCGGATCGCAAGGGTGTGATATTGGCTCCTTGAGTGAGCTCAATGGTGTTTCGATAGCCATGGTGGCTAGGACGGGAATACTCTCCTAAAGTACGGGCTCTAGGAGGTGGTGGTGGTTGTTGTGGTGGTGGGTTGTGGGGGTTAAGGATATTACCATCTTCCATGATGTCGGATGGTATGGTTACGAACAAAGACACGAAGAAAATAGATAGACTAAAGAAAACCTAGAAAAATAAAATAAAAATCTCACTAGAAAGGAATCTAGTGAGTAGACCTAATAGAAATAAAAATTCAACCTAAACAATAACTATTCCCCGGCAACGGCGCCAAAAACTTGATTGCGTGGTTTTGTAACCTTACAACAGGTTTTACCTCTCGAGGGATCTCAAGAGGCTTACAACCCCACCAGGCAGTGTACCTGACCGATGTAGTATAGTGTAGTGGTAAGTACGGGGGATTGATCGTTCTCCACAGGGAATAGTGTTCGTTAGGTGTGAAAGGCTACTCTAATTAGGTCTAAGGGTTGAGGAAGATTCTTTTTATGTTTTTATAATTTTATGAAAGCAAGTAAAATCTCGGGTTTGAAGGAGTGGGCGGAATTAGTTGCTAGTCAACTAACCCAAATGACTACGAATGCAAATAAAATAAAATAACAAAAATGAAAAGTGGTGAGAAACTTATGTGTAGAGAAATGTGTTTACTTAGATTTCCTTACTCCCTAACTATCTTTTACCGGTTAATTAGTGTGTATTAGTCGCGTGGATGACGGGTGTATTCCTTAATACCATTCGTGGGGTGGCGTACTTACTTCCCCAACTCTACAAGCTCCTACTTCACTCCTATGTCGAGCCGGCTAGGAAGCTCCTAACATGGGATCACTAGAATTCGCTTGTGCATTAAATACAACCATAAAAACCTTTAGTACGCATTTGGTTCATGTTTCTTAAGACGTTCAAGCAAGTTACCGAATAGGAAGTTAGCCAGTTTTCTTAAGCCTAACATAGATAAACAATCATCCAATACAACTAACAACACACTAACAACCAATAATCAAAAGCTAAGTTTCATTAGATCTAAGCAAACACAAGATAAATTCAGCCTAACATGTTAAACAAAAGACAAGAATAAGATAGAATCAAACAACACATAGACATATTGAATGATTAATTGATAACTTATCTTTCAATGAAACATGGAAGATCTCAAGGCAAAAAGCCCTGAAAAAGTAGCTAAAATCGTCTTAGGGTTTTATCCCAAAATTCCACACACTAAGCTCTCTCTTAATGACAAAAAATTAGAAAACTATATATAGATTTTTGGATCTGACGGCGTCACCTTATGCATTGTGACGCCGTCACCTCGCCGCTTTTAGGGTTCCCGGGTGACCTTCTTGACGCCGTCCCTCTTTAGCTCTTCAAAAATCCATTCTGGCCTATCAAGGCTTGACGCCGTCGGATCATGAACGTGACGCCGTCCCCTTATGATTTAAGCCGTGACGCCCTTGATTTAGTTAAAGCGTGACGCCGTCAGAATTCTCATGCTAACTCACTGGCCCGTCATGAGTAAATTTCACATCCAACTTTTCTTGCCAAGGCATGACGCCGTCCAATGTTAATTGTGACGCCGTCAAGAGTAACTTTTAGCCGATTCTTGAGACTTTGCCGTTTTCTTCACTTTAATGCTCCAAAAACGTCCAAAATGCCTCCTTTTCCAGATTTCTCCTCAAAAGTACCTAAAATGACAAAAGGAACGATTTAGGGCAATATTTGATCAAATAAATACGATTTCGGGCTTAAATGACCCCTTAAAAGCGGTACACTTTTCGCCTCATCAATGAGAAGCCCCTTAAAATAAAAATGATGAGAAGCCATCTCAATCGTCAGATTAGAGTGTCAAGATTGAAAACACGGAGGGGTATACTTGTAAATACTGCGAACTTGATGGGCAAATATGTACCCTTCCAAATGAAAAAATATAGATCGTGATTCTTCCTCTTTCCATTTTTCCCCAAATTTCACACACAATTCTCTCTAATTTCACACACTTTTCACTCACTAAAATCACACACTAAATCCAAGCAAATCAGTACTGCAGCATACCGATGGTGAACACGAATCTCATGATCTTAAACCTTCTAAATCACAATCGAATCATTATTGCATCATTGTGTCAAAGATGTTGAAGATGAATATACCGCATCTTTAACTACCTCGTAAGTTAACTTTATGAACTCTCATTTTGTTATTGATCTATGAATATTATATTCAGATTTTTATTCAAGCTTACATCATGTTTTCTTTTAGATCTGGAACAAAATGTAGAAAAAAATAAATAAAAAACGTGTTTAAGTAAGTTGCATACAAGGTGTTTGATAAAATGTCTCAACTAGAATTTATAAATGTGATGCGCTAAATTTACATTGTGATGTAGTTGTTTTGAATGCTGATGCTGTTGTATTTCATATTATAGGTGATGCTGTAGGTTTTTATTTTAACTGTGATGCAGTAGGTTATGTGTGTTTGTATGCTTGATTATTTGTGTGATGCACTTGATTCTGTACTACGATACAGTAGGTGTTCAATTTTCATGTATAAGGATGTATTAGGTTAAGCGTAGGTTGCGTTATGTGCGTGAATGTGTTTGTATGTTTGGTTGTTTGTGTGATGCACTTGAATATGAACTGTGATGCAGTAGGTTTTGAGTTTTCGCGTATAAGGATGAATTAGGTTTAAGGTAGGTTGCCTTATGTGTTTAAAATGTGTTTGTATGCTTGTTTGTTTGTCTGATGCCATTGTAGTTGAAATAAGATGCAGTAGGTATGCAGTTGTCGTTGTATATGGCTAAATTCGGTTACGCATAGGTTGTGTTATGTGTTTGTTTGCTTGGTTGTATGAATGATGCACATGTTTTGAACTGTGATGCATTAGGTTTTAAGTTTCAGCGTATAAGGATGAATTAGGTTAAAGGTAGGTTGTGTTATGTGTGTAAAATGTGTTTGTATGCTTGGTTGTTTGTCTGATGCACCTGATTTTGAACTGTGATGCAGTAGGTTTTAAGTTTTGGCGTTTAAGGATGAATTAGGTTAAAGGTAGGTTGTGTTATGTGTGTAAAATGTGTTTGTATGCTTGGTTGTTTGTCTGATGCACCTGATTTTGAACTGTGATGCAGTAGGTTTTAAGTTTCGGCGTGTAAGGATGAATTAGGTTAAAGGTAGGTTGTTTTATGTGTGTAAAATGTGTTTGTATGCTTGGTTGTTTGTTTGATGCCCTGATTTTGAACTGCGATGCAGTAGGTGTTCAGTTTCCATGTATAACGATGTATTAGGTTAAGTGTAGGTTGAGTTATATGCGTAAATGTGTTTGTATGGTGCACTTGATTTTGAACTATGATGCAGTAGATGTTGAGTTTCCACGTATAAGGATGAATTAGGTTAAAGGTAAGTTGTGTTATGTGTGTAAAATGTGTTTGTATGTTTGGTTGTTTATGCGATGCACTTGACTTTAAATTGTGATGCAGTAGATGTTCGATCGTCGCGTATAATAATACATTAGGTTAAGCCTAGGTTGCGTTATATGCAAAAATGTGTTTGTATGCTTGGTTGTTTTTGCGATGCATTTGATTTTGAACTATGATGTAGTAGGTGTTCAGTTATCGTGTATAAGCTTAAATTATGTTAAGCGTATGTTGCATTATGTGTATAAATGTGTTTGTATATTTTGTTGTTTATGCGATACACTTATTAGCATTAATTTAAAGTGATGGTCATTTCCGATTTAACAACTTTGTATTTGTGTCGTTAAGTATAGATAGTCAAGGGCCTTCGGTTGGACTAAATATAAATGTCTAAGTGTTTAGTAGTCCATGTAATATTAAGAATTATGTACAAGTCCAATCCATGGACCAAGGCCCAACCGAAGCCCATCCAAAGCCTTTAGGGCGTCACCTTGGATTCTATAAATACCCACTCCCACCTCATTTCCAAGGGTGCCTCAAGGATAGTATAGGTGGGAGTGTGTGTGCGCGCTTTAAGTTATTGTATGTTTTCTTTCTTTCCAAGCTAATATACATTCGGTTAATATTTCATACGATCCACACATCTTCTTCTCTTGTTCTTGTTTGAGTACCATTTGTATCTTATGTTAGTGTATTATAAAGATAAAGTAGTGTTTTACAAGTGGTATCATATAGCCAAACAACGTTGTAGGAGTTTATTATTTTCGTTTTTGATCAAAAGCTAGCATAAAGTTTCGTTTTTTCTCTATAAAACGCAAACTTTGTGTGAAAAATTTGATTTATACGCAAGTTTTTGGTTAAAGTTTGTAGCTTTTAAAGTTTTTACGTGGTGGTTAGTATCTTTTGGTTGTTTTTCATTCGAATCTTAGCTTCAAAATGTAACACCCCCTAATTTGGTTTTGTGGCAGCGGAAAATAATTAGGTGTTACACTGAGGATCGAAGTCAAAATTTTTAGAAAACGGCTTGAAAAGGCGTTTTGAAATTTATATGTCATTCAAAATAATAGTTTTGGTACAAAGATTGAAATGTCTGATTTGAAAATCCCACAAAAGTATAGTAATTTGGAAAGAATGACATATTTGATTTTCACACCATTTAAGTTATCAGAGTATTTAATGCCCGCTCCGTGTCTTGTCCTGCTCCGTTGATTACCTGAGATAAACATGCTTAAAATGTCAACACAATGGTTGGTGAGTTCGTAGAGTTTGATAGAAAATAACATTTCTTTCAATGAATTTCAAGAGTTGATAGTTGAATTAAATACTAGTACTTCTTGAAATAACTAGCAAGTTTGCAATTTGGATAAAATCCACGAGTAAATCATTTATGAACTCAAATGATCATAAGTTTCAAGTTTAAATGAAAAGGAGTTACGTTATTATATGCTAGCAATGAAATAATAGTTCAACTTTTAAAAGTAGAGATATGCCAAGCATTGAGTTGTCTTTATCTTAAGACACAACTAAGTCACATATGATAGCAGTTAGGTTCCAAGTACATAATACATATTCCAATCACATAGTGAAAACAATAGTTTAAAGTCTGATGTCTATCAGAGCGGAGTGGTCGTTACTAAATACAGCTGTATCCGAATATGTATAAGAAGACATATATATTCAAAAGGTTATATTGCTCTAAGCCTCATGACGCGCAAAACGTTAACAAAAGTACCGTACAACGGTGAAAGTCACATCAGGGTTACTGATGGTTTTGCCCTAAGTAATAGGTGATTGCCTCATCCTATTATGTGTCAAATATAGTGTATCGCGACTAAATACGACTAGCCATCCGGCATTCCATCCAGTATTTAGTGGGATAGGTCGTCAGCCTTTACAGGTTTCGAAGCTGTCCACTATATTCGCGCTCACCGCAGTGATTAATGGCTCATGATCGAGGGACTTTATGGCAATATAGTTAAACTTAGGCAATATAGGGTTCGGGTTTTCATAGAATGTGCGTACTTTAGTTTTGGCAATTATTTCCAGTTGGGATGTATAAACATCATAGTTACGTTAACAGTACATTCAGCTGTTATATGAATGCATAAAATGAGTCTCAGTATCTTGTTACAACAAGTAGTTTGAAAATGTTATCTTTCAAATATATCATTTAGGCTAAGCAAGCAGTTTGCAAATATAACGAGTATATATCCCCGTCAAAGGGTGATTCAAAACATGTAAAACATAGTTGATGATTTTGAATAAATCATGAGTGATTTCAAAGTATAAAAATACTTAAAGCAGTTGAAGCATGTATCTCCCCCAAAAGAGTTATTAAAACAAATATTAAAAGTAGGGGCCACGACTCACCTGGAGTGTATCTGACCAGATAGAATTATAAGTTCAAGTAAGACTTATGGAAACGATCAGGGAAACGTCTTCAATACGAGACCTGAATATGAGGGAAGTCTAAGATTCGACTTATAACTAACGATGAGTGTGAAATGAGAAATCGTATAATGATTTGATGATGTGAGTGTGATATGCTTAAAATGCCTCAAGTTAAGAAAATATAATATCATACAATGATATTATCTTGATTCTTATGTCACTTGACTCGAGGTATTATCTCCTCAAAATATGATGAAATGATATGCATGTGAAATTGTTTAATAAATATCAGAAATTAAATATACATAACCAAAATGTATAAAATGCACGTGAAGTGATGGAATGATGAAGTAAGAATATCAAGTGAAAAATAGTTGATCCTTGTCCTTTCCCAGATTTACACTTTTTACCCTAACTGTGTTTGCGTTACGTCGTTAGTCCTTTGTTAAATATGAAATCCAATAATAGTCCAAAAATAGTTCAAATGTCCATGTAAGGCTTGAAGTTAATTCAAAGATCAATTTAGGTCCTCTGTAAACAGTTTTCATAGCTTCAGTCCATATGTTTCACAGTTTGGCAGTTTTAGTCCTTCCAGTTAAATCGCGTTACATTTTTAGTCCAAAAATGTCAAAATGGTAAAGAAAAGTGGGCGACTTTTTATAAGTTATATTTAAGATAAATGAAGCTTATTTCACTAGTTTATTCGATTAGTAGCTTAATTTTACATCATTGGGCCCTTAACGAGTTACAAAGTTAAGCCCATTAATGGTTCCTAATTGTTTTTCAAAAGGGTTTATATGCTTTACTTGGACTGTTTTAAGAGATCGAAACTTGATTATTTTAGCATGATGTTTAAACGAAAAGTGTAGTTAGTTGGGAGGTCTATTGAGTCGTGTAACAATAGGACATGGTTATTTATTCGATTTGTGAGTTATGGGGTCATATAGGGAGTGGCTTGGAATGGTTTTTGTGTACAAGATTCTTAAAATAAGTCCAAGTGTCCTCAAGTTTAGTCTTAACGTGTGTTATAAAGATTATATACGTTTGAATGATACATGAAACGAAATGTTAACGTGTGAGTGTGTGTGTGGAATGGCTGTCGAGGCTTTCAAAAGAATGCTCGACATGGTTTAAAATAAGTTGACGTGTGTTTTCAAAATATAGATGCTTATACGTTCGATTTGGAAAACAAAAGAGAGTGCATGCATGTATTTCTATCATGTACTAGTGTGGTTTTTAACTGGCCCTTATTGAGAGTTATGAACTAGTGGTTTTCATGCAATCTACTTCGAATTAAAAGAACATATACGATCTTTGCAAAAATAAATGATATGTTCTAACGATGCATGTGATTTAGTGTAGTTGTGAGAGTGGTATTGTGAATCGATCTTTAGCCTTTCATGATGGTGTTTTCGACACAAGATGTGAGTTATACGAAAAGAAGATGCATGTAAACTAAACTAGAATTATTTACACGTTCGAGTGTAAGAGTAAAATGTATGCATTTTGTGTTTTTGTGCGTGAGAAATGGAAACAAAGAAGGTTAATGAGTACTTACTACACCTTTTTAGAGGTGGTGGAGAAAGGGCAGTGATGATCGAATGAGACACAAGAAGGAAGCAGTAAGTTGGCGAGCTCAATACGTTTTATGTATCTATCTCCTACTCGATTTGCATTTCCAACAGAGAGACAAGTGATGCTGGGTTTTTAAAGTATTTAGTGAGAATGAAATGTGTATGAAATTGGGCAGTGAAGGCTGCTAGAAACGAGTGGGTTTTATAGAAGTATTTCACGCGTTTTCTTCAAAGAATTTCACACTCAATGATGGAGTGTAACTGTTGAATGATTATTATTTTTGGCATGCGCCTGACTTATCAATCATTAGAAGATATTGGAAGGTTTATAGGACTTTGTCTCTTGTTGTTGGAATATATCCATATTCGATAGATATTTTCGGTTGAGTATGCAAGTGTCTAACCGAGTGAAGGAGTGAGGGTTTAGCTAAATAAGAATTCACTGACAACGTAAAGATTTTTAAGGGCATGCGGAGTTATGGAGGAGTTTATAATCTTGTCTCTTGTGGTTGGCATATATTTATATTCGGTTGTATTATTAGATAAATGTCAAGTGGGTTAAGCAATTTATACACGTCTACTGCTGCCCCTACTGTCCTTTTATCATCATGAGATGTTAGTATTATTGCTAGGAACTCGTAGGTAGGAGCTTGGGTTTAGAAAATTAAGTTTTGTGATTTTTGTGTCTATCGAGTTGGGTGAAACGGGACAACCGAATGGGTTTTCAAAATCATATCAATACTCGACTTGAGTTTTCAAAATTTGGCATACGAATAATATAGTGGGTCGTGTATGAGATTGTGTAAAAATATTCGAGGGTTACGTTTAAGATTTGAAAGATATCGAGTCGCTTTTGAAGAGGTGTGGCTGGTTGAAATTGCATGAACTAACAAAACAAGAGTTGGGCTGGATCGAGCGATGTGGGCTGAGAGTTAACACAGCCCGGTTGGCTTTGTAGAAAATTAAATGAAGAGCTTAATTGTTATTAGTGTTAACTAAGTGAAATAATTATGGGTCATTAGGAAAAATGCATATGTCTTTGTGTAGGGTTTTATCATTATCAACTATTATTATTTGTGGAGTTCCGAATTTAGGGAGAATGAAATTCCCGTGATTTGGTGTTTCGAGTAAGCGTTGCTATTTAATATACAACACGAAAACATAACGTGATATCGATAGCAATAAGAGAAAAGTTTAAATTTTCCCATAAAATGGGTTTTATTAAACAGCAAGTTGAGATTATCATAAATCAGTGAGATTTATTTCGAGGGATTTTTACAGGATCTCACAGTATCCACCCCTAATTTTGAACTTCGTCCCGAAGTTCAGTCCGTGATAGGTGTTGAAAATGTAGTATTCTGAGATGAGAGTTTATGGAGAATGTTGTCGAGAGATTTTTCATTTGAATATCGATGAAACAGGATTCAATTTGATTTATTCGTACCAGACGAATTTAAATTTGAATGTTTGGCCAACTAATGCATTCATAGTCTATGAATGGTGAAAACATTAATCGAGAGTAGGAAGTATTTAACACTTAATGTTCAGTGTTCTAGCGATTCGAGACTAGTGGATTTTAATGGTAGTGATTTTAAAACTTAATGATCGTGAATAGTAAAATAACAGATACTTTCTCCACCTATATTCCCTATTTAACTTTCCCCTTTTCCCCACTTCACCTTTTTCACCCATCTCTTTCGTTCCACTTTCCCAAATAACGAAACATGCCGCCGATCGCCATTGTCATTGCCATTGTGTACATCATCTTTGTCGCCGCTTGTTTGGCTCTCCTTCCCGGCGAAGATTCCGGCTTTTTGATCGGATACTTGTTGGTTATCGTACCCCTCACAATCCTAGCCATTTTTGCGGATAAATTTTGGGGGTGAGGGTCACGCGTAGGTGTTGTTAGAATGTACCTTTGTTGTGTGTCGATGTAATCTTTAATAAGTGTGGAATGAGATCTCGTTTATTTTTAGTTAACGGTTCGCTTTTGTCTGTCTTCCAGAATAATCAAGGTACTTCATCCTATGGTGGCGCTTGCTATTGCTGGGTTGGTGGTGGTTTTTGTTGCTATGGCGGGCCAACCTATTGAAGACTCTATGCCTTTTATTGTGTTCATTGTACTATTAGCACTTCCGATGTTAATCATCTCGCTATGTATTAACTTCCATGGGTTCTAATAAAATTTATGTTATTTGTGTTTTCCTCATTTTGTTGTGAATTCTTATAGTTTCTAATTTCGTACTTTCCTTGATTTCTTATAATAAGGTAATGGGTAATAAGTGTAGATCTTACTGGGGTTCAGTTAAAAGTGAGGTTTATGAACAATTTATTTTGTCTCGAAATTTTGTCTTTGGAATGAAAATTGGTATAAAAACTTCGAAAAGATGGCTGTTCCATTTATGACATGATTCTTCCTAAATTATACATAGGTAGCTAGGCTATGTATAATTGAGGACCAAATGATGTAACGCTTGGTGCAGTTGTTATGATATTCTTGTTCTCTTCAAGGAATTTTTATATGATTTAATTATCATAGTTTCGTCACAAAATCAGACACCCTTTAATTATTTTCAAAAGAATTTGGAAAGTTGTTGTTCATATACCGAGGATAATTCAGAAATTTCTAAAGTGATATGTGGATGTTCTTGGCATAGACCTAAGTTTTAGGTGAGGGTTTCTTAAAATGTGGTATCAACCTATGGTTTGGTCAAAATGGAGTTAATTAAATTCTTAGGGTAATATCAGTGTGTTGTTACATAACGATTTATGGACAAAGAGGTGGAATAGAAATTGATATAGACGTAGATTATAATCATGGAAATATTACAAGGTAGAGTTCTCATACGGTAGAAGGATAACTGTTACACTTAGGTTACATCCATCGTACCTAAGGTAAATACAAACGGAAATATAACTTAGATAGTTCTAGACCAGAGTTTATTTATTTTACAGCAGGAATCCATTCATCTGCTTAACATGGAGGTCATTCTTCGACACAGTTGAGATTCTTTGACGAGTTCTTATTCCCTTGTACAAATCTTGGGCTTCCAATGGGCTTTGTAGTTCGGGCAATAACTCTTGTAATGACTCATTTTACCATATTCATGGCATTTTATGGATGAGGGTTACTCATTTCCTTTCATGGCTTTGCAATCTCTTGTCTTGTGGCCTGTTTTTTGGCACTTTTCGCATTTAGAAATGCAATGTCCGGTGTGATGCAACTTACATCTTGGGCACAGAGGTTGCTTTCCATGGTAGTTGTCTCTTTTAGTAGAAGTGGTGACGCAGTTCCTTCCAACTTCTGATTTAGGTCTTTGTTGGCGAAGATAGTCAATGCGGTCTTGTAGATGATTGCGGATGCAAACATCATTGTGGAACTCACATTCGTTGAGGATAAAGGATCTTTTCTCCTCAAGTCTTCGCTTTTGGTTATTTTTCTTAAGTGCAATATCTTGCCTAATTCTTTGGGCACATGTGCGTATAGGTTTAGTTATTTTCCTTGGATCCTTTAGGTAAATTGGCTTACATCCCATGAAACTTTCATGGTTATGCTTACAAGGTATAGCCTTCTTTCTTTCTTTTCTTGTCATGTCGTTGTCACTGTTCGGATGGACTGTTGTGGTTACTTCGAGTACTACTGCAACGATTTTGTTTACCAATTTTTCGATGGTTTTAGGAGTCATGGTTGTTGTAAGTGCTGAGGGGGTATGGGTGTTGCTCATGTTGGCTATCTTTAATGACTACAACAAGAAACACAGATTTAGTATTCACTTTATCATTAGAATAATTTCAAATAGTGAAGTATTTGCATATTATTGCTAACAATGTGATCTTAATACAAAATCAAAACTAACTGAAGATCATAGAGATACGATGTGTCTGGGTAACATCGTAAAATAATTATCTCTTGACATGGGATTGCTAAAGAACAAACAAATTCATCAAAGCTGAGGTTCATCAACTTTCTCTTCATTTATCAAGTTCTCTTTTGAAGATTTGTTCTTGGACTTCTAGGGTTTATTGTTTAGTCGTGGTACATTTGATGTACAATCACTGTTACAATCATCAATATGGACATAACTCTAATAACTTGTTTGATCAAAACAACCAACACAAGGTCTTTTATTAATGTCTCATTGATTCTTGTGGAGTCATTTGTTTTCCTACGAGAGTAACAAATGGTGAGGTTTTGCATGGCTCTTTGCATTTATAGCACCATAATAGGGTTCAGTGGAAGGAATTTGTTTACAACAGAAAGATATAATAGAAAGAGTCTGTCATAGCTTAAAAGTTGATTACAAATTCTGAGAGTTACAGAATTATTGAGAGATACATGGAATACTAACCAAACTATTTGGTTTATTGAGTACAACAACTATACTTAAGATCAGTTACGTCTTTGACGTAGACGTCTAACTTCTGCCTCAAGATCCAGTTGTGCAGCTTCCTTGGCTGAGAAACGTTCCTGGCACGCATTCATCTGATTAGCTAACATGTTTTCCAAGGCCGCAATCTTTTGGCTTTGGATTCTTGCTGTGTCTCTAGCTAACCATAATGCTCTTTCGATGTCCTCAATCCTAATGTGTGTTTGGGTGCGGCCTCTTCCCAAACAGCGGGTTCTGGCATCCAAGTTTCTAAGTTCTTATTCGTAATTGTCCTTCATGTTACCAACATTTACTCCTAGATCAAACACTTCTCGTCTTTCAGCATCTGTCCTCTTAAACAGGGTATCAATGTTACGATCATACCATTCGAATCGTAATGGTTGTAACTCTTTCAGCTGTTCAGAGTGAGTGTCTAGTATGTTGGTGTGTTGGTGAAGGCGAATCCATATGGAGTTATGGGTGTCTACAGTGTAGTCATGAGAATTGGGTGAGGATGCATTCTCGGGGACATCTGGCATGGGGAAATCTGAGATATCAGGCAAAGGAGAATTTAGTTCGATCTTCTTCCAAGTCATTTCTTGGTGTGAACTCTTTCCAGATTCAAATGTTGGTTGACCACCAATCAAATCTTCATCTGAATAGGATTCGGTTGCTCTCCTAAGTTTCTGACGCGGAGGTGAGTAAGTAGGTGATGACGAAGGTGATTTCTGAGTGAGTTCTATGTCAGGCTGGAGTTGTGACATTTTTACATAAGGTTCTTCAGTATTCGGGGCAATTTGGTAGGTAGGTGACGCATGTGTAGTAGGAGAGATAGTCTTGGTGATACCGACTAGTTTGGAAGACATGGTACTGTAGCAACAGTAATTATGAATATTCATACGTTTAGGGTGTAACATTGAGTGTGAAATAATAACACAGTGTGTTATGTGTGAAGAGTAAACATTAAGCATGTAAAGATTAGTACAAAACAATCTTAGTAGGTAATATATTGAGCACGGCAGTCTGCAGACACGGAGGGCGTAAAATGGTATGGTGAAAAATCATTTATTTTGAAAGTGTGGTTATAGTTCAATGTTTGAAAACATTTGATTCTCTATAACCTGGGGCTCTGATGCCAATCTGTAACACCCCCTAATTTGGTTTTGTGGTAGCGGAAAATAATTAGGTGTTACATTGAGGATCGAAGTCAAAATTTTTAGAAAACGGCTTGAAAAGGCGTTTTGAAATTTATATGTCATTCAAAATAATAGTTTTGGTACAAAGATTGAAATGTCTGATTTGAAAATCCCACAAAAGTATAGTAATTTGGAAAGAATGACATATTTGATTTTCACACCATTTAAGTTATCAGAGTATTTAATGCCCGCTCCGTGTCTTGTCCTGCTCCGTTGATTACCTGAGATAAACATGCTTAAAATGTCAACACAATGGTTGGTGAGTTCGTAGAGTTTGATAGAAAATAACATTTCTTTCAATGAATTTCAAGAGTTGATAGTTGAATTAAATACTAGTACTTCTTGAAATAACTAGCAAGTTTGCAATTTGGATAAAATCCACGAGTAAATCATTTATGAACTCAAATGATCATAAGTTTCAAGTTTAAATGAAAAGGAGTTACGTTATTATATGCTAGCAATGAAATAATAGTTCAACTTTTAAAAGTAGAGATATGCCAAGCATTGAGTTGTCTTTATCTTAAGACACTACTAAGTCACATATGATAGCAGTTAGGTTCCAAGTACATAATACATATTCCAATCACATAGTGAAAACAATAGTTTAAAGTCTGATGTCTATCAGAGCGGAGTGGTCGTTACTAAATACAGCTGTATCCGAATATGTATAAGAAGACATATATATTCAAAAGGTTATATTGCTCTAAGCCTCATGACGCGCAAAACGTTAACAAAAGTACCGTACAACGGTGAAAGTCACATCAGGGTTACTGATGGTTTTGCCCTAAGTAATAGGTGATTGCCTCATCCTATTATGTGTCAAATATAGTGTATCGCGACTAAATACGACTAGCCATCCGGCATTCCATCCAGTATTTAGTGGGATAGGTCGTCAGCCTTTACAGGTTTCGAAGCTGTCCACTATATTCGCGCTCACCGCAGTGATTAATGGCTCATGATCGAGGGACTTTATGGCAATATAGTTAAACTTAGGCAATATTGGAAGGTTTATAGGACTTTGTCTCTTGTTGTTGGAATATATCCATATTCGATAGATATTTTCGGTTGAGTATGCAAGTGTCTAACCGAGTGAAGGAGTGAGGGTTTAGCTAAATAAGAATTCACTGACAACGTAAAGATTTTTAAGGGCATGCGGAGTTATGGAGGAGTTTATAATCTTGTCTCTTGTGGTTGGCATATATTTATATTCGGTTGTATTATTAGATAAATGTCAAGTGGGTTAAGCAATTTTTACACGTCTACTGCTGCCCCTACTGTCCTTTTATCATCATGAGATGTTAGTATTATTGCTAGGAACTCGTAGGTAGGAGCTTGGGTTTAGAAAATTAAGTTTTGTGATTTTTGTGTCTATCGAGTTGGGTGAAACGGGACAACCGAATGGGTTTTCAAAATCATATCAATACTCGACTTGAGTTTTCAAAATTTGGCATACGAATAATATAGTGGGTCGTGTATGAGATTGTGTAAAAATATTCGAGGGTTACGTTTAAGATTTGAAAGATATCGAGTCGCTTTTGAAGAGGTGTGGCTGGTTGAAATTGCATGAACTAACAAAACAAGAGTTGGGCTGGATCGAGCGATGTGGGCTGAGAGTTAACACAGCCCGGTTGGCTTTGTAGAAAATTAAATGAAGAGCTTAATTGTTATTAGTGTTAACTAAGTGAAATAATTATGGGTCATTAGGAAAAATGCATATGTCTTTGTGTAGGGTTTTATCATTATCAACTATTATTATTTGTGGAGTTCCGAATTTAGGGAGAATGAAATTCCCGTGATTTGGTGTTTCGAGTAAGCGTTGCTATTTAATATACAACACGAAAACATAACTTGATATCGATAGCAATAAGAGAAAAGTTTAAATTTTCCCATAAAATGGGTTTTATTAAACAGCAAGTTGAGATTATCATAAATCAGTGAGATTTATTTCGAGGGATTTTTACAGGATCTCACAGTATCCACCCCTAATTTTGAACTTCGTCCCGAAGTTCAGTCCGTGATAGGTGTTGAAAATGTAGTATTCTGAGATGAGAGTTTATGGAGAATGTTGTCGAGAGATTTTTCATTTGAATATCGATGAAACAGGATTCAATTTGATTTATTCGTACCAGACGAATTTAAATTTGAATGTTTGGCCAACTAATGCATTCATAGTCTATGAATGGTGAAAACATTAATCGAGAGTAGGAAGTATTTAACACTTAATGTTCAGTGTTCTAGCGATTCGAGACTAGTGGATTTTAATGGTAGTGATTTTAAAACTTAATGATCGTGAATAGTAAAATAACAGATACTTTCTCCACCTATATTCCCTATTTAACTTTCCCCTTTTCCCCACTTCACCTTTTTCACCCATCTCTTTCGTTCCACTTTCCCAAATAACGAAACATGCCGCCGATCGCCATTGTCATTGCCATTGTGTACATCATCTTTGTCGTCGCTTGTTTGGCTCTCCTTCCCGGCGAAGATTCCGGCTTTTTGATCGGATACTTGTTGGTTATCGTACCCCTCACAATCCTAGCCATTTTTGCGGATAAATTTTGGGGGTGAGGGTCACGCGTAGGTGTTGTTAGAATGTACCTTTGTTGTGTGTCGATGTAATCTTTAATAAGTGTGGAATGAGATCTCGTTTATGTTTAGTTAACGGTTCGCTTTTGTCTGTCTTCCAGAATAATCAATGTACTTCATCCTATGGTGGCGCTTGCTATTGCTGGGTTGGTGGTGGTTTTTGTTGCTATGGCGGGCCAACCTATTGAAGACTCTATGCCTTTTATTGTGTTCATTTTACTATTAGCACTTCCGATGTTAATCATCTCGCTATGTATTAACTTCCATGGGTTCTAATAAAATTTATGTTATTTGTGTTTTCCTCATTTTGTTGTGAATTCTTATAGTTTCTAATTTCGTACTTTCCTTGATTTCTTATAATAAGGTAATGGGTAATAAGTGTAGATCTTACTGGGGTTCAGTTAAAAGTGAGGTTTATGAACAATTTATTTTGTCTCGAAATTTTGTCTTTGGAATGAAAATTGGTATAAAAACTTTGAAAAGATGGCTGTTCCATTTATGACATGATTCTTCCTAAATTATACATAGGTAGCTAGGCTATGCATAATTGAGGACCAAATGATGTAACGCTTGGTGCAGTTGTTATGATATTCTTGTTCTCTTCAAGGAATTTTTATATGATTTAATTATCATAGTTTCGTCACAAAATCAGACACCCTTTAATTATTTTCAAAAGAATTTGGAAAGTTGTTGTTCATATACCGAGGATAATTCAGAAATTTCTAAAGTAATATGTGGATGTTCTTGGCATAGACCTAAGTTTTAGGTGAGGGTTTCTTAAAATGTGGTATCAACCTATGGTTTGGTCAAAATGGAGTTAATTAAATTCTTAGGGTAATATCAGTGTGTTGTTACATAACGATTTATGGACAAAGAGGTGGAATAGAAATTGATATAGACGTAGATTATAATCATGGAAATATTACAAGGTAGAGTTCTCATACGGTAGAAGGATAACTGTTACACTTAGGCTACATCCATCGTACCTAAGGTAAATACAAACGGAAATATAACTTAGATAGTTCTTGACCAGAGTTTATTTATTTTACAGCAGGAATCCATTCATCTGCTTAACATGGAGGTCATTCTTCGACACAGTTGAGATTCTTTGACGAGTTCTTATTCCCTTGTACAAATCTTGGGCTTCCAATGGGCTTTGTAGTTCGGGCAATAACTCTTGTAATGACTCATTTTACCATATTCATGGCATTTTATGGATGAGGGTTGCTCATTTCCATTCATGGCTTTGCAATCTCTTGTCTTGTGGCCTGTTTTTTGGCACTTTTCGCATTTAGAAATGCAATGTCCGGTGTGATGCAACTTACATCTTGGGCACAGAGGTTGCTTTCCATGGTAGTTGTCTTTTTTAGTAGAAGTGGTGACGCAGTTCCTTCCAACTTCTGATTTAGGTCTTTGTTGGCGAAGATAGTCAATGCGGTCTTGTAGATGATTGCGGATGCAAACATCATTGTGGAACTCACATTCGTTGAGGATAAAGGATCTTTTCTCCTCAAGTCTTCGCTTTTGGTTATTTTTCTTAAGTGCAATATCTTGCCTAATTCTTTGGGCACATGTGCGTATAGGTTTAGTTATTTTCCTTGGATCCTTTAGGTAAATTGGCTTACATCCCATGAAACTTTCATGGTTATGCTTACAAGGTATAGCCTTCTTTCTTTCTTTTCTTGTGAAGAAATTTGATCGTGAAAAAAGCCTTGACGATTGTTTGTGACTTGCGTTTGAATCTTCCTCGAATTGTCGAAATATCGAATTCTTGTATAAGAATTGCGATAAAAGAGGGTTTATAGGAATTCTTGTATAAGAATTTCGATAAAATTTAGGGTTTATCGCAATTGTTGGAACTCCTATCGTAATTCTGGAATTTGTATTTCTATCGCAATCCTGGAATTTGCCCTTTATCGCAAATCTGAACAAGGACTCTATCGTAAAGTTTCTATCGCAAAGATTCTATCGCAATTCTGCTTGGTAGACTTATCGCAATTGTGGAATTGGCAATCTATCGCAATTGTGTATTTGGTGTTCTATCGCAATTCTAGTTGGATATCTATCGCAATTATAAGAAAATTGTGGCAATTTACAAAACTTATATAAATTCGTATTGCACTTAATTTCTTCAACATCAAACGTGAACTCGGTATTCTCGTGCTTGTACAAGTGTGAGGAATACTTCGACAAGGAAAACAACTTCTAATTTGTATAAATTAGATAGATTTCTTATCTAAATTGCAAATTTTATATGAATTGCATATTTCTATCTAAATTGAGATTTTGCCAAAATTGTATAATTTTGTCTAAATTAAGATTTCTATAGAAATTGTCTTTTTATCTAAATTGTAATTTACATAACTTTGTTGAAATTGTGAACATTTGATCTTGTCTAAATTGTAGTCTTGTTGAAATTAGTAACTTTATCTAAATTGCTACTTTTATCTAAATTGTCGTAGTAACTTCAAACGATCTTCATCTAAAGATCAAGACTTCACTACAACAACTGAAATTAACCTTCAACAATCACAACTCCTATTTCGTTGCAACGATCCTACATCAACTTTATCATACAAAACATCAACAATGACTACTCAGCAAGACATTCATGCAGCCGATGCAGAAAACCGTCCTCCTATGCTAGAAAAAGGTGGATATCTTCAATGGACGAGCCGTATGCTTCGCTATATCAAAACCAAACCTGAAGGACAAGGTAAACTCCTGCTCAACTCCATCCAGAATAGACCATTCAAGCCTTGTCAGATTCAAGACCCTGTAAATCCAAATGACACACCTCTTACTCTACCATTCCTTCGTGAACAAAAAGAAGATGATTACACAGCAGAAAATTGGAAGCAAATTGCAGCTGATGACTTGGTAATGCATTTAATTCAACTTGGTTTACCACGTGACATCTTTGCTGCTGTTGACAGTTGTGAAACTGCTTATGAGATGTGGGAACGAGTTAGAAGACTTTGTCATGGCACATAAATTGGACAACAAGATGTTGAAAACAAGCTGCTAACTGAATGGGAGAAGTTCACATCCACTCCAGCGGAATCCATTGAATCTTACTACACCAGGTTTTGCACTTTAATGAACAAGCTAATCAGAAACAAGTTGACACCAAGACCAATTGTTCAAAACATCAAGTTCATCAACAATCTACCAGAAGAATGGGGACGATTTGTCACGATTGTTAACCAAACAAAGGACCTTCATAAGGTGAACTATGATCAGCTCTATGACTTTCTAAAGCAAAACCAGGCAGAGGAAAATGAAGTCAGGAAAGAGAAGTTAGCAAAGCAACATGATCCTCTTGCATTGATTACTCAAACACCAACATCTGCAATAGTGAATACACAACCATCATTATCAACTTCCACTCAGAACTTCATGCAACAACAATACGTTCCACAAATTGCTGTCTCACCACAACAACCATTTTACCCACAACAACAACAAATCATTCCACAACAACAATACCCACAATACTCAGAACCAGAATTCACTGACAATGATGAGTCCACTGCTGCTTTGACTCAAGCATTTGCTTACCTAACAAAGGCATTCCAAGGACGATACTCTACACCTACCAACAACAACCAAAGAATCTCATCGAACACTCGCAACAGGCAGATTGCACAGCCGAGTTTCAACATGGGTCAACAAGGACAAATGATTGGAGGTTATGGGAATCAGCAGGGATATGCTCCTAGATATCAGATGGGTAATCAGAATGCAGGGCAGTACGTTGGAAATCAGATGGGTCAGTATGTAGGGAATCAGATGGGTCAAGTTGTTGGAAATCAGAGGGGTCAGAATATTGGTAATCAGATTGGGAATGTTGCTGCTCCAGTTGCTGGGAATATGAATTAGGGTAATCTGTTAAAGTGTTTCAACTATCAGGGAATTGGTTAAATGGCAAGGAATTGTCCCACCAAGCCGAAAAAGAAAGATCTAGAGTATATGAAGAAGGCAGTGCTTTTGGCACAAAAGGAAAAGGCAGGGCTTCAGTTGAATGCAGAAGAACATGATTTTATGGCTCTTATGGATGATATGGAAGACCTTGAGGACATCGATGCAAACTGCATTTTCATGGCAAATCTTCAGGAGGCTAAGTATGATACGGATTCTGAGTCGCCTCCTGTGTATGACACCAATGCAGTCTCTGAGGTACCATCATATGCTACATGTCACAATAATGAAAATTTTGATATGTCACCTCAGAATGAACAACATCCTGCGACTCCTACACCCACTTATGATACATATATGGACACGCCAAGTTGTAGCAATATTAATTTGGCAACTCCATATATGGATCCTAATGGAGGCTTCGAGTCCCAGCATACTGAGAATGATGAGGAAACACGTGCGTTATTTGAATCATTATTGCATAATTGTAGTGTTGAAATTGAAAAAGTCAAAAAGGTCAATCGCGATGTTAAGGCCGCGAATGAAAAATTGATCGCTGAGCTTGAGAGATATAAGGTGAATGAAAAAGTTTTTGAAATTAATAAAACACGACAGTTAGAATTAGAAGATGGTTACAAAAACTCCGTTTCAAGAGAAAAACAATTGTAAATTAAGTTTGACACCCTCGATGTCAACTTAAACAAGAAAATAAGATCCTTAAACACGGAAGTTTCAGATTTGCAAAACCAACTTTCTAGACAAAAATCAACTTGTTCTGATATTGAAAAAGAAAAGAAACAGTTGAAAGAAGATTTTTCAAAACGCGAAAATGAATTTCTTGATGAACTCATTGAGAAACAAGAAACAATTAAAAAGTTGGAAGATTTGCTTGTCAAAACGGGTCATTCTACTCAAACAATTCATATGTTAATCAAAGATCCAAATCCGCTTTTGCACACAATGAAGAAAATGGCTATCGGTTGCGAAAACCCTTATACACTCAAGAAAGCTCAGAAAGAACAGAATGTGTTATATAATGGTAATGTGATATTTGCTGAACATGATCCTCCCACTGTTCGGGATTCTGATGAAACGATTGAACTTGCTGAAGAGAGTAGGATCAAAATGAGACAAAAGAACCCAGAAATTAAACCAATTGATTATAATAAGCTTAACATACTTTCTGGAGTAAATTTTGTTAAACAACAACAATTACCAAAGGTTTTCAAAAGACCAGTTGTTTTAACAAAACCAAAAGCTGTTTCCAAAAATCTTTCAAATCTGGAACAAATGTCCTCTAGCAACCCTTTTAACACAAGTGAAGCTAGAAGATATTTGGATGATCTCAAAAATAGAGTAAAAACACTTAAAAGTATTGTTGAATCTAAAACGAATCTCAGCATTAAGAACTGGCATTCAAGTTTTCATAATGAAATGAAAAAGGTGTTTCAAACAGAAATTACTACTCCACTCTATAACATCAGTGCCAGAGTAATTCATGTTGAAAATGCAATTTTAAAAGAAACAGCCGACTTTGTCAAGGACCACATATCCCTGGTAAAGGAAGCTAATAAAAACATTGAACGCATCAAAGTTTTGGAAAACCACAATGATACTCTCTTCGAAGCAGTTCTATCGACCAATATTATGTCTATAATTTACCAAGCATATTCTGTTGAAGATGATGAAAGACTCCGAGCTGAGACTTCTGCAATTGTTTTAAAATATGAAAATGTTCTTGCTAAGCTTGAAAAAGAAAATGTCACATATTTTAAACAACTTGATCGGAAAAAGGAAGAATGCAAGTATGACAAATTGTCATATGAGCGTGCTTACAAAAACATGAAAGAGCAAAATGATCTCTTGAAGTCTCAGCTGGAGAGTCAAAAAAAGGAAGGGTGAGGAAACTAAGTTTGCAAAACCATCAACTTCGGACAAACCGGTTGCAAAACCAAAAATGTCAATTTCTCAAAATGTTCCAAAAGTTGATGTGATAATTGATTTGACAAAACCAGTCACTCCAACACCCTTGCCTAAACAATGTGAAAAAGAAAAATGTGCTGATAAAAGAAAAGCAGTTGTCGACACACTGAATGTGATAGCTCCTGGCCTTTATAGGATTAGTCCCACTACTGCGTCTGCCTCTACATCTCAAACATATAGGGCGATAGACAAGAACATTAAAGATAATCCAAAAGAGACTAGGACTGATAAAACAAATGACAACAAAATAAATCCTAATGTGTATGCCTTACCTTCTACAGGAATAGAAAGCACCTCTAAGAGCAGCAGACTACAGCCTAGGAGCAATACAAGGAACAATAGAGTCTCACCTGTCTTTGAGAGTAGATGCAAGAATAAAACGGAAGAAGTAGAAGAACACCCTAGGAATTTATCGCTTTCTAATAAGAAACATATGTCATCTGGATGTAATGTTAAAAGTACTGTTTTGAGTGCATGTAATGACTTTGTTTGTTTAATGTGCAAGAAATCGCTACATGTTTGTGATGATATTGCTTCTAATAATGTGATTGTGAATGCTATGCCTGAACAGAAAGATGTTCCTCCAGGAACTAGTGCTAGGTCTAGATATGTTAAAAGACTTATTGCAGCATCTAGGTCAACCACTAGCAGCATATTGCCAAGGAACTATCTTAAGTTGTGCGTATGGATACCAACGGGTAGAGAATTCATTCTAGTAAATGGTAAATTAAAAAAGCTCCAAAAGAACCTGTAAAAACCTTCTATGAATGTGAATCGTCTGTTACCCCTAACCCCATGGAACCAAATGATAAACGGTTTCCAAATGCACAATCTTCTGTTATTGGCAGGTTATCGCAATATGTCTTTGGATCGTCGACTCGGGTTGCTCTAAGCACATGACCGGGAATCTGAAGCTGCTGATCAACTTTGTATGGAAGTTCATGGGAACTGTTCACTTTGGAAATGATCATGTTCGCACGAAATTCACTAATTAGGAGTTAAGAACCTACTTTGAAGATACTGGAATCACTCACCAGACATCAGTTGTTAGAACTCCACAGCAGAATGAGGTAGTTGAAAGAATTCGAACTCTTGTGGAAGCTGCTCGCACGATGCTAATTTATTCTAGTGCACCACTATTCTTATGGGCTGATGCTGTTGCCACTGCTTGTTTTACTCAAAACCGATCCCTAATCCATCCAAGATTTAATAAAACCCCATATGAGCTAGTGAACAACAGAAAACCTGACATCTCTTACCTTCATGTATTTGCCGCTTTGTGCTATCCAACAAACGACAGAGAAGATCTGGGAAAGTTGAAAGCTAAGGGTGATATTGGAATCTTCATCGGTTATTCAGAAAACTCGAGGGCATTCAGGGTGTATAACAGAAGAACTAAAAGGATCATGGAGACGATGAATGTGAAGTTTGACGAGATTTCACAGATGGCTTCTGAGGGACTCGCTCTAGAACCCGCGCTTAACCCAATGGCTTTTAATCATACCAGATTAGGACCCGCACCAAACAGTCAGACTTCTGGACATATCAGTTCAGGACTCTTACCCCAAGGAGCTCAGTCAACTAACACTGAAAAACCAATAAATCAAGAACTGGAAAATTTCTTCGAGTTTATGTATGATGAATACTATGGTGGAACTTCGACTAATGCATCTCAACAACGTTCCGCTGCACCTGCTCAAAATCATCAACCACAACCACTACCACCACAAGATGCATCAACAAAAATCGAAGTTGACGCACCAACTCCCTCCACGTCATCAACATCTACTCCAGCAACTCTAGTGATTGAGATTGTTGTACCAACAGTTGATGAGCCAAACTAAACTACACCTATTCAAGAAGAACAACAACAAAACGATGTTGTGTTAGAAGAAGAAGTGTTCGAAAACCCATTTGCAACGGATTCTGCTGAATCATCTTTACGGTTACAAGAACCAGCTAACACGCATTTGTCAAATCCAAGGTACCCTTCTACGTTATAGTGGACAAAAGACCATCTAATAGAACAAGTCATTGGTGAACCTTCAAGACCCATTCAGACGAGAAAACAGCTCGCCACCGATCCCGACATATGCATCTACGTCTGCTCAGTCAGTCTAAAAGAGCCAAAGAACATTTGAGAGGCGATGGCAGATAATGCATGGATTGAAGCGATGCAGAAAGAACTTCTCCAATATCAATTACATGACACATGGGATTTAGTTCCAAGACCAATTGACAAACTTGTCATTGATCTTAAGTGGTTATGGAAGAACAAAAAGGATGAAGAGATGACTGTAATTCGCAACAAAGCTCGTCTTGTGGCTAAGGGATTCAGACAGGAAAAAGGGACAGATTTTGATGAGTCATTTGTGCCAGTAGCAAGACTTGAGGCAGTCAGGATTTTCTTAGCCTACGCAGCTCACAAGAACATCATGGTTTATCAGATGGACATCAAAACGGCTTTCTTGAATGGAACTCTGAAAGAAGAAGTGTACGTGAGTCAGCCAGACGGATTCGTTGACAAAGATAATCCAGACTACATCTACAAGCTAAAGAAAGCTATCTACGGTTTGAAACAAGCCCCAAGGGCATGGTATGACGAACTATCATCTTTCTTGCTGCAAAATAATTTCACCAAAGGAACAATTGACCCGACCTTGTTTACTAGAAAATTCAAAGATGACATTTTGATTGTTCAGATTTACGTGGACGACATAATCTTTGGGTCCACTAATCCAAAACATTCAAAACATTTTAAAAATCTCATGAAAAGCAAATTTGAAATGTCCATGATGGGGGAACTAAAATTCTTTCTTGGTTTACAAATTCATCAATCTCCACGTTGTATTTTTATAAATCAAGCTAAATGTACAATTAAGATCTTGAAAAAACATGGTATGGAAAATTGTGACTCTGTTGGTACTCCAATGGTCACTTCACCAAAAATAGGCACTAATTTATATGGGAAACCCATGGATCCAAAGAAATATCGGAGCATGATTGGTTCTCTCATGTACTTAACTGCTAGTCGACCCGACATACATTTTTCTGTTTGTTTATTAGCACGATTTCAGGAAAGGCCTACTGAATTACACCTCCAAGAGGTTAAACAGATCTTTCGGTACCTACGAAGAACCATTAACATGGGACTTTGGTATCCGAAGGATTCGGAGTTTAAACTAATAGCATTTTCAGATGCGGACCATGCCGGTTGCCAAGTTACAGCAAAAAGTACATCCGTTGGAGCACAATTTTTGGGAGAAAAGCTAGTAGGCTGGTCATCAAGGAAACAAGACTGCACTGCACTATCAACCGCAGAAGCCGAGTATGTGTCTCTATCTGCGTGTTGTGCCCAAGTTCTATGGATGAGGACACAGCTCACAGATTATGGCTTCTCTTTCGACCACATACCTTTGTATTGTGATTCGAAAAGTGCCATAACCATCTCGTGCAATCTAGTACAACACTCGAAGACCAAGCATATTAGAGTCCGCTATCACTTCATCAAGGAACACGTAGAAGAGGGTACTGTTGAATTATTTTTCGTGAAGACTGAATACCAACTCGCCGATCTATTTACTAAAGCCCTTCCAAAAGAGAGGTTTGATAACTTAGTTCGACGAATTGGCATGCAAAGCCTAACTCCTGAAGAGTTAGAAAGTCTTCTCGAAACTTCTTGAATTTTATCTCAAAAAGCTTCGCTGTAAATATTTTTGAAAAACAAAATACAAAATTTGAAAAACCAACAAAAACAAAATATAAAAATAGAAAATTTTCAAAAATACAAAAACAGTATAAAATCAAAAAACCAAAAATATTCTTCTTACGACATGTCTCTCGTATAATCGAGATTCTGTATGTATCTAGAAATGTCATTCAACAATGATACGGACATGTATAGATGCTTGAGCGAGAGGTCATTTAAATGTTTTCTAAAACAATTCGTTTCTCAAAATTTTCTTCACAATGGCGTTTGTATACTTCAGTACGAAACCCGGACTTAAATGATGACTTCTGATTATATCATATCAGGACTCGTGTTTTCAATGACAAAATAAAATCCTTGAGCACATGATCAAGATTTTTCAAAAAGATTTCTCAAAACTCTGTGCTCAAGATAACTCCCTCTATACCCTTAAAATTGATTTTAAACTCAAATGTTTAAAAATATGCTTTATTTAAGGGGGAGTATAAAATGAAACACAAATTGTTCCAAATCATGCTAAAATGATCCATCTATCTCTCCAAAAAGCTTTCATTTAATCAGTTGATATAAAAAATATCACTACATGCTATTTTTGAGGGGGAGAAGACCTGATTAAAATGTGATCAAAAATGTTTAAAGATCGTGGATTGAATCTCGAAAGAGCTCGACTCAGATCTGAACCCTACAATTGACGAAAAATAAATGTCCGCAATAAAAAAGACTTGTCCGGGATGGGTAATAATTTCAAGCTAGTCTAACTAGTGATGTAAATGTGTCTCGCAAAGGACTTGTCTGAGTAGAATGTACCAATTCGAGAGATTCGCTTTTGATATGACCGGGACGGGTAATAATTTCAAGCTAGTCTAACTAGTGATGTAAACATGTCTCGCAATGGTCATATTAACTGTAAATCGATCAATTCTAAAATTTGCGAACTCTACCCAACACGTGCAAATTTATCTTAAAAATGCATGAGCACATGTGAAGGGGGGGTACTTCAGAAAATGCAAAAACTCTCGAAGTGTTAACCAAAATGTGTTTTATTCATAAACACTTTGAGAGATTTTCACAAAAAGGTTTTATGGCAAGTGATCAATAAATCTAGGATAATCATGGAGTAATAAGGTGATTATGGTTAGGTTATGTCCTATGATCCGCCAGAGCCGGAGGGATCTACCCAAGGACAATTCCAATAGATTAGAATTAGAAGTCCTTAGGAAAGATTGAAAAAAAAGGAGTAAATGAGAAAGGGAAAGAAGGGGTTGAAGAATTAAAAAGAAAAGTTGAATGAAAGGGTGAAAAGAAATAGCCCTCCATGAAAACTTAGGGCAGAAACCGGGTCAATACATCTGCTATCGGTATTCACTAAGGTGATACTGATATTGAAGACAAGACGTCATGGACCCAGTGACGCGCTGCACAAACCCCTCCTAGCCACTCAGATATCTCTTAAAAGATATTTGTTTCATTTCTCACGGAGAACACTGCATAATCTATCGGCCTCTCATTCCGAGATGTGTTGATATTGAAAAGGTGGCACTCTGCTCCATGCCTCCGACTACTAAAACCAAAACGCACATTATCGAGTCTAGAGCCATGAGATTCATTAAAATATCTCTTAGGAAAACTTTCCATATAATACACCTGTGTTCACCAATAAGGACACATGGTGTACAAGAGTCTTAATGAGATCTTCGGATCTTGCCTTATATCATGATGGTTACGTGCTTCAAACGGTCTACAGTCGTGAAGTGATACCCCGATATACTTCAGCGGCTCACAACGGCCTTGGTAAAGATTAGAGAAAGTTTTCACAATATGCTGTTTACAATCTCGAAATCTGAACCTGTAAGCACTGGATGATTTATTGCTAACTATTTTAAGCAGGTACTGACGAAAGTCCATCAACCATCATCATATGTCTCAACATCTGCATCTCCTCATGCTCATACTTATGAAGATCATCCCCAACAAAAGCTCGAAGTGAAAAGTTCAAGACAAAAAGATCAAGTTAAAGACAATGTGTTACGACAAAGTCAAGAAGCTAATCAAGACGTCAAGAACAAGCTCATGTATCAAGTAAGGATGACATAAGTATGAAGATTCAAGATGTATGAGTATGTTGGAGGATACGACGCAAATGTACAGAAGATGTTGATCAAGGCAAGAACGACCAAAAGACGATTACTTTGAAGATCACATAGCATGAAGGAACAAGGAGCGGAGTCTATTCTACAACGACACACAAAGTTCAAGACAACGAAGAAGAAAGACCAAAATCACTAGGAGCATCATTTGAATGACCATCCCTTAGGGGGAGATTGTTAGCATTAATTTAAAGTGATGGTCATTTCCGATTTAACAACTTTGTATTTGTGTCGTTAAGTATAGATAGTCAAGGGCCTTCGGTTGGACTAAATATAAATGTCTAAGTGTTTAGTAGTCCATGTAATATTAAGAATTATGTACAAGTCCAATCCATGGACCAAGGCCCAACCGAAGCCCATCCAAAGCCTTTAGGGCGTCACCTAGGATTCTATAAATACCCACTCCCACCTCATTTCCATGGGTGCCTCAATGATAGTATAGGTGGGAGTGTGTATGTGCTTTAAGTTATTGTATGTTTTCTTTCTTTCCAAGCTAATATACATTCGGTTAATACTTCATACGATCCACACATCTTCTTCTCTTGTTCTTGTTTGAGTACCATTCGTATCTTATAGTAGTGTATGATAAAGATAAAGTAGTGTTTTACAACACTTGATTTTGAATTGTGATGCAATAGGTATTCAGAGTACAATTTAAATTGACATCATGTTTTCTTCTAGTTTTGGAACAAAATGTAGAAAAATATAGCTACATGACGTGTTTAAAAAAGTTGCATACAAGGTGTTTGATAAAGTGTCTCAATTAGACTTATAATTGTGACGCACTAAATTTACATCGTGATGCAGCTTTTTTGAACGCCGATGCAGTTGTATTGCATATTATGATGCAGTAGGTTTTTATTTTAACTGTGATGCAGTAGGTGATTTGTGTTTTCATGTTTGGTTATTTGTGTGATGCCCTTGATTTTTTACTATGATGCAATTGGTGTCCAGTTTATGTTTATAAGGATGTGTACTAGGTTAAGAATAGGTTGCGTTATGTGCGTAAATGTGTTTGTATGTTTGTTTTTTTGTGTGATGCACTTGAAAATGAACTGTGATACATTAGGTTATGTTTTCCGGTATATGTTGTTTAATTAGGTCACGCGTAGTGAGTTTTAGTTTTCGAAATGTGCTTATATGTGTATTTGAATTCTTGATGCAGCAGTTGTAAGAAGTCATCCAATAGGTTATGTTTTGTAGTGTATGATGTTTGATTAGGTCACGCGTAGTGTGTTTTAGTTGTTGAAATGTGCTTGTGTGTGTATTTGAATGCATGATGCAATAGTTGTAAAGAAGTGATGCAGTAGGTTATGTTTTGTGGTGTATGATGTTTCATTAGGTCACGCTAGTGTGCTTTAGTTGTCTAAAAGTGCTTGTTTGTGTATTTGAATGCTTGATGACATAGTTGTAAAGAGTGATGCAGTAGATTTTCATTTTAAACTGGGATGCAGTAGGTTTCAATATATAATGGATTTAGGTTAATTATATGTTGAATTATGTGTGTAAATGTGTTTGTATGGTTAATTGTATGTCTAATGCACTTGATTTTGTATTGTGATGCAGTAGGAGATGAGTTGTCATGTATAAGGATGAATTAGGTTAAGCATAGGTCGCGTTATGTGCGTAAATGTCTTTTTTGGTTGATTTTATGTCCGATGCATTTGATTTTGAACAGTGATGCAGTAGGGGCTGACTTGTAATGTATAAGGATAAATTAGGTTAAGCGTGGTTTGTGTTATGTGAGTAAATGTGTTTCTATAGTTGATTATATGTTTGATGCACTTGATTTTGCACTGTGATGCAGTAGGTGCTGAGTTGTCATGTATAAGGATAAATTAGGTGACATTATGTGCCGAAATGTGTTAGTTTGCTTTGTTGTATGAACAATGCAGTTGGTTTTGAACTGTGATGCAGTAGGATTTCAGTTGTCGTGTATATGCCTGCATTAGGGTACCCGTAGGTTTCCTTATTTATCTAAATGTATATTTGTTTCTTGGTTGTATGAACGTTGCACTTGGTTTTGCACTGTGATGGAGTAGCTCCTCACTTGTGGTGTATAAAGATGCATTAGGCTTTGTGTAGGTTGTATTATGCGAGTAACTGTGCTTGACCGCTGAAGGAACCTCTTTCCGTTGTTAAAGAAAGTACGTTTTCAAGCATTTTCCTTACTCTTACTAAAGCAGGCACACGCAAAACTCTCTTTGGTTTTGGTACATAACAATTTGCATAAGCAAAGTCGAATATTTCTTACAAATCTAGATCCTGCACTCTCATCTCTAGTTATGCTTGGTTGATACAATGATTTTCTATATGAACTAGTAAGTATAACTTGAATTACCGATTTTGTTATGTTTATATTAAGTGCATCAGTGCGTTTATAAAATTGTGCATCTGTTTAATAATCTATCTTGGTACTCACAGGTTAGCATGTTTGTAACAACTTGCTTAGGAAACGTCACGTAAAGGGCGATGAGGTGGGCAAGATTATAAATCCTAAAACAATAGTGAAGATCAACCTAATATGTGAAAGAATTCAAGTATCAATGAGAGAGATTTAAAGTGTTGTCATTCGTAGAGGAATTTTAATTGTTATTTCAAAGCAATGATGTAAATTCTACTCGATATTTCAAATTTTTAGTTGTAATAATTTAGATTACAGAATGTTTAATAATAAGTATTGTGCCTGAAAATACTAGCGCATCACAATGTATACAACTGGTGCATCATAGTGTATATAACTGGTGCATCATAATGTATATATCAAGTACATCACAATGTAAAAATCTGATGCATAACATTGTATATATTCACTTAAGTATAAAATATCTTTTGAATTACAACAACTGAAATAAAAATATTAAGAGTATGACGCTTTAAATTTTGATGTACTATCAAATACCTGCGATGCAGTAACACGAACATTGTGATGCACTTAAAATAACATTGTGATGCATTGGAGATTCCAATCTTCTAATTCAAAATGATACACTTAAATTGAAAGACAGAATGGTACAAAGGATTATTGAACGCGTAACAAGGATTCTCGGATTATACTTGTGGATCACTAAGAAAACAATGCTTAAATTCCATTGGATGTAATAATTTGGATTAATGAATGTTCAATACTAAGTATTGTAAATCTTAATGATGCCAGTGTTTGTTTAATATTAATTACTATTGATTAAAGTTGATATCAGAATGAACATAGATGCATTAAATTATAATTTTTATTGCAATGAGAATACTAGTGCATCACAGTGTATACAACTTGTGCATCATAGTGTATACAATTAGTGCATCATAATGTGTATATCAAGTGCATCACAATGGTGTAAAATTAATGCATCACAATGTATGAATCTACTGCATCACAATATTATAAATATTGTTAAAATTATATTGCATCACAATATTGTTCTACTACATTAGAATGCTAACATATTACTCAATCACAGTGTTATCATAATGATGAATCACAATATAATTTTACTGCATTACTATGTTAATTTACTGCATCACAATGTTAATTTACTACATCACAATGTTATACATAATACTGTTGCTACTTAATGTTATCATACTGCTAAATAAAAATAAAATTAAACTGCATCACAATATTGTTCTACTACATCATCACAATGTTATCATACTGGCTTAATCACAATACAATTTTACTGCATCAAAATAACACTTTACTGCATTACTATATAATTTTCATATAGTTTTTTTTTCCTCAAACACATATGGAACAAATGTTTTGAATCAACTAAATACACTAACAATTAACAAAAACTTATTCGACATAAAATAAAGTAAATAAACAAAAAAAAAACTATTATGAAACAAAATATTAAGATCTTACTATCATTATTCATTGATGTTGCACTAGTTGTTGATGTTGAACAATCATTGTTAGTTGATGATGGTGAACACTCGTTATTAGTTGACGATGAACAGTCAATCAATATCTCAAAAATCACGGTGGAGAATGGTGGAGATCACGGTGGGGATTAGGCTGCGGATGACGGTGGGGAACCGGTAGAGAAGAAGATGCGGTGGAGAAGGAGAAGTTAGCTGCTGTTTGTGTGTGTGTGTGTGTTTTTATGTCATTGTTTGTGTGTGTTTTTATGAGAAAGATGGAAGAAAAAAGAGTTTATATAATCTAACGGGTAAAAGATTAAAATAACCCTGACAGTTATTATAAAAGGAGGGGTGGGAGAGGACACATGACGCAATTTGTTGGCTTCCTAGCCTTCTCATTCTAAGAACACTTCTCAATATATCCCATCTCGTATATACTAAATATCTTAATTTAAAAGAATTTTATATAACATCTAAAATACCAAACTAGAAAAAATAAAGACAAGCTAATCATTGCAAAATTATATATCTTTTTAGAATGACAAGATATTATAAAACACCTCAATCAAAAACCTCACTTTAGCAAAGAAAACTGACAGCTGTGAAAAGCTACATAACTGCAACGATCATCTGTCCATTGACGGAGCTTGAACCAAATTATTGTGGGGCGGGGGGGGATCAATTTCCAATTTTAGGGGGGGCCATATTGTCAAAACAATTTTTTTTAGCAGTAACTCAGTTATCTATTACATTATGGATAAGAATTTTTTTTTGGGGGGGGGGGGTGGGGGGCCAGGGCCCACCCCTGCCCCAATAAAGCTTCGTCCTTGCATCTGTCCCAAGCCAAAACCAAATTCATACACCGATCAAATAGCCATAAAACAACAAATTGTTGCACTCGTGAGAATATATCATTAAGAATAATAGAACTTTTGTTTGTTGCATGAGCATGAACTATAAAGTTTTGATCCCTAAAGGCACCTCTTGGAATTTTTGACAAAATAAACGGCAAGAAAAAAAAAAAAAAAAAAAACTAAATTGGTATACAAGTTTATTTCATACATGCGTCATTGCCGTGTCATGGAATTTGGAGGCCCTGTACCACAATTCTGATGGGGCCTTAATTCAACTCCTAAAATTGAACCACCGGTAAAATTAAAAAACTGTAATTTTGTTATGCATTGATTTTTAGATATCGATAGCAACTTACTAGTCTTATTCTACTATGGATATAGTATATTTTTTGTTTTTTTTTCTAAGTTTTACTATAGAATTTTCACAACCCTTTATGAAAATCATAAAGTCCAATAATTACAACATTGTATAAAGATGATTTGTAGTATATTTTTTTTCCCCGAAAATATATCATATTTAAAACCGTTTGACGTATTTCAACTTTTCAAACCGAAAATATAGTGCTTTTCTTTTTTTAACCATCTACAAATTTTAAACAAAGATAGGGACTAAAATTATAAATTGCAAAGATATAGGTTGTATTAAAAGTTTAAAAGACAAAACTGAAAGCTCTGCCCCACAAACGTGACTTTTCGGTTATCTTTCCCAACAAAAACCAGACGCCATTTTTTTCTGTAAAGACGCAGATTGAAGCTTTTTTTTCGCACAAATTTATATTCTTCATACAAAATAATCTATAAATGGGATCAAATCCTCCAAAAACGAATGTATACCTTTACTGATGATTTAGAAATCTGATGCCCCTGAAAAATGCAGGCCCTGTACGGTTGCACATGCTGCACTGCTCAAATTCAGGCCTGACATACGTGAGAGAAATGTAATGAACAACATTATTACTAATAAAGTAATAATACGATATGATTAACTTACATAAAAATAAACTTATGAAAGATATATATATTTGTAAATTCATTTATTAAGATGGTACAAATATTTTTAAAATTCAATATGATGCAAATATATCAAAATAAAAATTCAAGTCTAATGATTAAAATGTGTATATTTTCATACTATATAAGATGTAATGAACTTATCAAAATAAAATTCAAGTCTAATGAAGTTATGACACCATCTCATTTATTAAAATTTTATAATCTTCTCTGTAGGGCCGGTCCTGAGTTTTCGGATGCCCTAACGAGCCAACTAAAAATGCCCTCTTGTAAACAAACAACACATTGTATTGTGATTGTTTGGAACCTAATCGAGCTAGACAACGTATCCCCACACAAATTACAAATATTCTAACAAACGTTTAGTTATATCTGTTGTATAACTTTTGAAAAGACTAACATGTGACATTATTATAATCAATTTTGATATCTTTTTAGTGTGTTTGTGCCTATGTATGAAAATTTTAATATTTTCAAAAGAATGTCTTATATCAACGAAAAATTAAGTGTTCACACAAAAAGGGTTAAATTGATTCTACTTTGTATTCTAGTAATGCTTTCGGTAACAATGGCAACATGTGTACATTTTAAGAAAAGAAATTTTAATGCATCTTTAATATTTATAGAATAATCTCTTTGGTCTTTAAAACATTTAAAGAAAGTTCGTAGACCAAACTATTATTTTCAAAAACTAATGGGTCATGCTATACAGTTATTTGTTATCAAAATTAAGTACTGTATATAAATTTCTAAACTTTTAATATTTTAAGAGAATATAATGTTTTTGTTAAAGGTGTTGTTTTGGGCTTCGAACTAAAATTGTAAACTGAGATAAATCAAGATTGGGGTCAGATTCAAGATCTAAAAATGTCAAAAGGTCTAAAATGAAATTTTATACTGTATATTTTTAGGATCGTAAAGAGAAAAAACAATTTTAATTTTGGTGGTCCAAGAAATGAAACCTCTGTTTTTTCAGTTCATTAAAACACCTGTTAATAAGACTCTATCATTTGATGCCCCCATAATTTTGATGCCCTGGGCCGTCGCCGGCTTCGCCAGGTGGCCGGCCCTGCTTCTCTCGTAATTGCATTGCAACTCATTCTCATTCTCTTCACAATAACTTAACTGATGCTTTTCGTCACAATGGGTTTTGGGTTTTTGTTTGCTTCTTAATTTTATGGGTTTATATAGTCTATTCATAATATTGGATGAATTTTTTTTTATAGTATTGTTCTCTTGTCAATATGGGTAATTGTACTTACTACTAAACGAAACAACTTAACAAATGAAAAGAACACTTTTTTGACTCTCTTCGTAAAAGTTCAAAATAAAAACTATAAAAAGAAGATGTTCAAAAAAGAAACTATAAAAAGAAGACTTGATAGTAGTTGAGAATTGTCTTTATCAGTATTCATGCATTCACCTTGTAGATGCTCTATTATTTGTACATATATTCTTCAATTATATAGAGGCAACCATGTACCATTGTATGTTTTAGTTCATAGGAATTTTTGCTTCTGCACATTCCACCTTAGCAAATATAATATGTTTGTCAAGCTTCATCTTTTTGTTGTCACCATAACAATATTATCCCAAATACCAACTTCTTGTTATGGGTTAAGTAGAGGGTCGTCTCTCAACGTTGAAAACAAAAATGACATTTTGATTTCGCCAAACGGGCTTTTCACAGCCGGTTTTCATCGAGTTGGAGAGAATGCTTATGGTTTTGCAGTATGGTTTTCGGAGCAAGTAGCAACAACTGGGAGTCGAACCGTGGTTTGGATGGCTAACCGAGATGAACCCGTAAATGGAAAGCATTCAAAACTGTCCTTACAGGAAGATGGAAATCTTGTTTTGGTAGATGCGGGTACAAGAGTTATTTGGTCAACTAATACAAAGTCAACCTCTCCTTTAGTGCAATTACAAATCAATAACACAGGTAATATTATGACAACCCTTCTTTTTATATACACAGCGGAATTCGTAAGTTTACAACATGCCACACGAATTTGCGACATAGTTTAATGCTTAAGCCAAACGGCTTAGCAAGCTCATGTGATTTATTTAAGAAAAATGCTAGATGCGGATATGCTCATGTGTTTTAGTAAAATCACTATAGATACTCACAGGAGATTTTGTAGAATCATTGATTGAGTTGTGCTTAGATCGACGCTTGTACATTTACCATCATTTGCATGTAACCATAACTAAATATTCGTCTAATATTAAGTGCGGGTGTTTGCGTCACTTGTGTGAATACATTGAAAAGATAATAGGATATGATTGTTAAAGTTATCGATATAAATTAATATACGTATGACCAGTTTCGAACACGAGACTTCGGGATTGCACACATTACGTATGAGTTTCAATGTTTTAATAATTAATATAATAAGTTATGATTTAATTATTAATTTCACAAATAAACACTTAACGGGCGTTAGTATTTAACGGGGTTTGGTTAACGGTCGTTAAATATTAAGTTAAGGGACTAGAGATGAAAATACAAGCCAAGAAGGATCTAGAACCCCTTGGGCTAGTGTATATTCGGCCGACCCATGGGTAAGGGGGTTCCAAACCCTAGCTTGGAGAACAAGATTAGTTCCCTATAAATACAAGGACTCTTGTATTCATTATTTACTAATCTTGATTCCCTAGCAAGCCAAATTTCTCTCTTCTCCCCTCCTCTTGTGTCTAGACAATCGACCACCTTCCCAAACCCTTTGGAAAATCAATCTAATAAACACAACACAAGTGTTTGGTTTGTTTGTGATCAAGAACCTAGCTTTTCGCATTGAAACGCTATTAATACGTGTGTACAAGAACGGAGGACAAGCATACTTTTGCTTTTGTTATTTTTCCCCATTCGACTTGTGTGAAGTCGACTTTCATAAACCCTAAGTTAGGGTTTTACCGGTTCTTGCTCACTCGATTTCTTGTTTAGCTAGAAATAAAAGGTACGCATGTTCTTTTATTTTAGTTAATTAATTACTAGTATTAGATCTTGTTTTCCGCTGCAATGCTTTGATGTACATGTTTATATGTTATATAAATTGTTATGATATTTATATTCCAACAGTGGCATCAAGAGCCCGTTAATACTGTGTAATTAATTACTAAAACACATAAAATTGGATCTATATGATTATTACATGTTTTCGGTGTTCTAGGGTTTTAAAAAATTAGTAAACCCTAATTTTTTTTTAAATATGGGTCGATTACCCTATAATTCAGAATTAGGGTTTTATGTTTTGTAAAACTTGTAGAAACCCTAGGTTGCATGTAATTTTTATGTGTTAATTAATGAGTACTTGCTATATGTCATTAATTGAATATGCGTAAAATAGACTTGATTATTTTATAATAAGTGCTATTTTGGGATCCATGACAAAAACATGCATGTTTTGTCATGGAAGATGATGTAATTGATACGTGTTTTACATGCTAATTTTATGCGATAAGAATTAATTAGAGTTTTAGTAATAAAATTGTTTGACAAGTTAAATTACTAAAAGTTAATTAATTAGGTTATTAGGGAAGACCTAAAATTGGGGAAGACCCCATATAAATCGTATATAAAATCAATTATGTGTGTTATTGTATATATTTATCGTGAGACTTACGCAACCAAGTAATTGGTGTATGTGGTCCATTGGTACCTAGCTCAAAAACCAATGGGTAGATCAATATATACATGTTAATTGATTTACTTAGCATGTCCATTATTTATGTCGTTGAATTTTTGTGTTAATTGCTATTTGTTTATATATGTTATTATGACATGATAGTAAGCAAAGGGTAATTTTAAAATTAAAAATTAAACTTGACTTAATAATGGTGAAACATGGTTTTAAGCTTTAAAAATCATAAACTTTTAAAGTTTTAATTGATTGATGCGACTGTACAAAAATGGTCGAAAGGCGGACCTAATTGTTGACAAACTATAAGGTTGGTTTAAGGTTGGTTTTGCATTAAATTGTGGCCTTAAAGAGACTCCATTATGTCTCTCCACCCGCTTGTGCGTCAAAATTAGACTTACCAAGTACAACCATTATATGTACGAAGCCCCTTAAGGCAAAGTTGTAAGTTTCTCAACGCCATCAATTAAAACTTTGTTGATTTGAGCTTAGTAAAGTAACGAATGAGTAAAAGTTTTTTTTTTTGAAACATATGATACAAGATGAATGCATGACATCTTTGTACATATTTTGATTACACACATAAAAAATAAATACCCTTAATTTAAGTTATATGCCATCCAATGAAACGCAAACACCTGAGATTACTAATTCCATTTGTCGTAAGATAGACGAGCATGGATGGTAATCAAAGGGTAAATTACATACTTTCATTGCTAGCAGCCAAAGCTGATGTAATGAAACTATGTTAATTTGCAAGTTTCTTAAGTTGGTTAACTTAATTGTGTTGATAGTAAGATGGACTAGTCACTCAAGGCATAAAGATGGGGATAAAACATGCTTACATTTGCAACTGAGGTTGGCAAATATGTAAATCCCATAATTCTAGGAATTGCAATTTGAGATTGGCAATTGAGTTCGACTCGTACCTTATCGAGTAATTTCATTACTAACAGCCAAAGCTGATGTGATGAAACTATGTCAATTTGGATCCTAGTTTTCAGTGAAAATTAAATGGTTAAATGTTATTTACCATGGGTGTTTAATTTTCTTGAAAAAAATTAATTATCGAAAGTACTAACTTTTGAACTTTTTCTGTAGAAATGGCCCAACCCGACAACACTAACATGAACAACATGAGTTCTGCTTTCAAGCAAATGATTGAAAGAGAAAAGTTGACTGGGACAAAGAATTTCAATGATTGGTAACGTTCTTTGAGAATTGTTCTGCGAATGGCCAAGAGAATTGATTATCTTAGTAAGGCTCTTCCTACTGCTCCTGTTGGTACTGTATCTAATGCAGACCATGAAGAATATAACATTGAGTATGACAAGCCCAATGATGTGGCTTGTCTTATGTTATCTGGGATGGACACTCAATTGCAAAAGCAATTTGAGAACTATGGTCCCATGGACATGATCAATGAGCTCAAACGTATGTTTGAGAAACCACCTACTGTAGAGTTATATGACTTGATAGATGCTCTGCATAGTTGTAAGCAGGATGCTAGTAAACCAGTGAGTGCCCACGTATTGGAAATGAAAGGTTATTTGGACCAATTGGAGACGCTCGGCTGTGGTTACGTGCAAGATGTATGTGTTGGCCTCATCAATCGATCCCTCAACGAGGAGTTGTTTGGTGATTTTGTGCGCAACTTCAATATGCATTGCACGGGAAAAACAATCAGTGAGTTACATGCAATGCTCATTGACTTTGAGAAAGGATTGTCAAAGAAGCCACCTACACCTGCGGTATTAGCAATACAAGGTGGTAGGATTACTAAGCCCAACAAACTGCAACACGCGAACAAGAAGGGGAAAGGTAAAGATGACAAGGGTAAACAGGTTATGACCTACCAGCCAATGCCTAATAAGCAGAATCCTCCTAAGAAGAAGGAGAAAACCAAGAAGGATTTGGCTGCTTGTCACCACTGGAACACTCCTGGACATTGGAAGAAGAATTGTCCATTGCTACTAGAGGAGTTGCGTTTGAATAAAAATAAGAAGGCTGGGAATGTCGCGAGCACTTCAGGTATTTTTATGATTGAATTATTTTCTTTTCCTCGTAAGCATAATGCCTGGGTATATGATACGGGGTGTGGTACTCATATTTGTAACACATCGCAGAGGCTTAGAGGAGCAAAGAAGCTGGCCTATGGAGAAAGCTACTTGTACGTGGGCAATGGCATACGTGTAGCAGTTGAAGCCATAGGGACATTCGATTTAGTTTTACCTTCAGGATTAATACTAGTTTTGAATAATTGTCATTATGCACCTTCTATCATTAGGGGTGTCATTTCAGTTTCTTTATTGTTAGATATTGGTTTTGATCACACATTTACTAATAATGGAATTTCGGTTTCTTTAAATAATGTTTTTTACTTTAATGCAATTCCAATAAATGGTGTGTTTGAAATTGACATGGAGAATCATGTGTTCAATAGAAATAATTCTGTGTATAGCATTAGCAATAAGAGAATCAAGTCAGACTTGGATTCTTCTTATCTTTGGCACTGTCGTCTTGCACATATTGGCAAGAAACACATGGAAAAGCTGCAACATGATGGGCTTTTGCAAAATATCAATGATGATTCATTTGATAAATGCGAATCTTGCATATCTGGGAAGATAACAAGGAAACCTTTTTCACATCAACTGGAAAGGGCTACAGATCTACTTGGATTAATACATACTGATGTGTGCGGTCCACTTAGACATGTGTCAAAACGCGGTGCTAGCTACTTCCTAACTTTTACAGATGATTACAGTCGTTATGGTTATGTTTATTTACTTAAACATAAACCTGAAGTCTTTGAGACATTCAAGGTTTTTAAAAGTGAAGTAGAATTACAACTCGGTAAGAAGATTGAGGCTCTTCGATCCGATAGAGGTGGTGAATATTTAAGCCAAGAGTTTAAAGATTATCTAGCTGAGTGTGGAATTGTCCAGCAACTCACATCTCCTTATACTCCACAGCAAAATGAAGTATCTGAAAGGAGAAATCGTACATTGCTAGATATGGTACGATCTATGTTTAATCTGACAACTCTTCCCTTATCCTTTTGGGACTATGCCCATGAAACTGTTGTTCGCATATTAAATATGGTTTCGACAAAGAAGGTTGATAAGACTCCATATGAATTATGGGCTGGAAAAGCTCCCAACTTTTCTTACTTACAGGTCTGGGGTTGTGAGGCGTTTGTTAAACGTGACTCACCAGATAAACTCCAACAGAGATCTGTTAAGTGTATCTTCGTAGGATACCCTAAGGAAACAAAGGGTTATTATTTTTACTTTCCACCAGAGAATAAAGTCATTGTGACTAGGTATAGAGAATTCTTTGAGAAGAATCTCATATCTCAAGAATTCAGTGGGAGAGTTTATGATCTTGAAAATGATCAAGAAGATACGTCACCTTCTGAAAACACTAGCACACTTCCTGTGGAACCTGAAAGTCTAGGTCCTCCACCTGAAGTTGAAGTGGTTCCCATTCGCAGATTTGCAAGAACTGTGAAAGCTCCTGAACGCCTATGTCTTAACGTAGAGTGTGAGGAAACTATACTAGGGGATCTTGATGAACCTACTAGTTATAGGGCTACCATTAATAGTCCTGAAAAGGATAAATGGCAGGTTGCTATGAATGGGGAAATGCAATCCATGAGAGACAACAAAGTCTGGATTGAAGTAGACCTTCCTCCCAATGCTAAGGTAGTTGGGAGTAAGTGGCTCTTCAAGAAGAAAACTGACATGGATGGCAATGTACACACCTATAAAGCTCGTTTGGTAGCTAAAGGCTTTACCCAAACATATGGTGTTGACTATGAGGAGACCTTTTCTCCTGTAGCGGACATTAGAGCTATTAGGATTCTTGTAGCCATAGCTGCATACTATGACTATGAGAGATGGATGTCAAAACCGCCTTCTTAAATGGTCGCTTAGATGAAGACATCTATATGGCGCAGCCTGAGGGGTTTGTGAATCCAGATTTTTCTGAGCGTGTATGCAAGCTTCAAAGATCCATTTATGGATTGAAGCAGGCATCAAGGCAATGGAATAAGAAATTTGATGAGGAAATCAAAAGGTTTGGATTTACTCAGAATTTCGATGAGCCATGTGTATACCTGTAACATCCCGCCTACTTATACCACAATATTGTCCGCTTTGCCCGCAGGCTCACGGCTTTGCTTTGTGGCCCCCATGTGAGACTTCCAGGCAGGTCACCCATACCAGTGCTACTCTCACATGAGCACGCTTAACTGCCAGTTCCTAAGAACCCCACTCGCAGTAGACCACAAAACGCGTTGTGTCATTGTAAGGCGAATCTTATCTTATGAACCCAGCATCTCTCCAGGCCACAGCCGATGTGGGATTTGCCTAGGGTGTTACAATCACCCCCCTTAGGGACTCATCGTCCTCGATGAGGTTTGCCCCACCATCCCGAACGGCTCAGGAGTGGCTTTGATACCACTTGTAACATCCCGCCTACTTATACCACAATATTGTCCGCTTTGCCCGCAGGCTCACGGCTTTGCTTTGTGGCCCCCATGTGAGACTTCCAGGCAGGTCACCCATACCAGTGCTACTCTCACATGAGCACGCTTAACTGCCAGTTCCTAAGAACCCCACTCGCAGTAGACCACAAAACGCGTTGTGTCATTGTAAGGCGAATCTTATCTTATGAACCCAGCATCTCTCCAGGCCACAGCCGATGTGGGATTTGCCTAGGGTGTTACAATACCACAAAGCTAGTGGGAGTAATACTACCTTTCTTGTCCTATATGTCGATGACATATTGATCATGGGAAATCATATACCAAGTCTTAATGAAGTTAAGTCTTATCTTGGTAAATGTTTTTCTATGAAGGATTTAGGAGAAGCAGCATACATCCTTGGAATCAAGATCTACAGAGATAGATCAAAGCGGTTGATTGGATTAAGCCAAAGTGCTTACATTGATAAAATATTGAAGAGATTCAATATGCAAAATTCCAAGAAGGGATATTTGCCAATGCAAGTAGAACATGGCTTAAGTAGCAAACTATGTGCTTCAACACCTGAAAAGGTAGCACACATGAAGAAAGTTTCATATGCTTCGGCAGTAGGATCTATCATGTATGCAGTAAGATGAACAAGGCCAGATGTGGCGTTTGCACAAAATTTGACCAGTCGTTATCAATAGAACCCAGGTGAACTCCACTGGCATGCTGTTAAGAACATTCTTAAGTATTTAAGGAATACAAAAGAAATGTTTCTAGTGTATGGGGGAAATCCAGATGCAGAACTTGATGTTACAGGTTTCTGTGATGCGTCCTTTCAAACTGATAAAGATGATACAAAGTCTCAGACGGGTTATGTCTTTGTCATCAATGGAGGAGCACTAGACTGAAAGAGCAAGAAGCAGAGTACAATAGCGATGTCTGCAACAGAAGCTGAGTATATTGCTGCATCGGAAGCTGCGATGGAAGCTGTGTGGATAAGGAAATTCGTTTCGGGGCTAGGAGTTGTGCCGTCAATTGAATTACCTATTAATGTGTATTGTGACAATTCTGCCGCAATCACATTCGCCAATGAACCTGGAGTCATGAAGGGCGCCAGACACTTTCCTAGAAGATATCACTATGTTCGAGAACAAGTCGAAATAGGTGAAATCAATTTACTCAAAGTTCACACAGATGACAATCTAGCTGATCCCTTTACGAAGGCTTTACCTAAGGAAAAGCTTACTCAACATGCCAATGGCATTGGACTTCGTTTAGCTAGTTATTTCATGTAAATTTGTGGTTAGTATATAAAGGAAAATGTAAACAATGTTATCTTAATGAAATAAAGTATTTTGTTATGTTTATTTCCATTTATAATATTGTATCCTATATTTGCATGTTTAATCCATGAATAACTAATGTTATTCTAAATAGTCCGTTGTCGATCAATAATATGGGAGTATTATTGAATTAAGGCAAATATGAGTTTTGGTAGAATATACTTAAGTATATTGATGCGTTGACATGCCAAATTCACATGATATTCAATAATGGATAAATTGAATATAGGACAGATCCCAACCACATGATTGTACTTTATGGATCTTTGTCATTAAGGTAAATCATGAATATTTATCCTCAGACTTGAGATACTAGATAACAGCTGCGGATGTAGCTCATTTTCTGTAAGATAGTCTAACGCTATCCGTAACTGGTAGTTATAAGGGCTATTTTCGGAGGTGATGCGAAGTTCAAGGGTTATGCTTGTAGTCAAGAAAGGATTTGTTCCTTCAAATTTGTTTTGAAGTATAACACTGTTGGGCCCCTCGTAGGGTTGACAAGATGTTTGCGTGCGCACGCCCAAGATCTATCTGGAAGACGTTCAGATGATTTGGTAATCTTGATCAATTATAAATAGCGAGAAACGGAATAGTTAATTATGGAATGACTTAGATCCATATCCATATTAACGTAGTATTAGAAACAAAATGATAAGTATGATGATGATTCATCACAAGGTTTTTTCCAGGAAACCATACTCAGGGTCGATCTGGGGGCATTTGGGGTGTTAAGCTAGACTAACTAATGTCGTTACTATATTAATACATATCCAAGTGGGAGCTGTTAAAGTTATGGATGTAAATTAATATACGTATGACCAGTTTCGAACACGAGACTTCGGGATTGCACACATTACGTATGAGTTTCAATGTTTTAATAATCAATATAATAAGTTATGAATTAATTATTAATTTCACAAATAAACACTTAACGGGCGTTAGTATTTAACGGGGTTTGGTTAACGGTCGTTAAATATTAAGTTAAGGGACTAGAGATGAAAATACTAGCCAAGAAGGATCTAGAACCCCTTGGGCTAGTGTATATTCGGCCGACCCATGGGTAAGGGGGTTCCAAACCCTAGCTTGGAGAAAAAGATTAGTTCCCTATAAATACAAGGAATTTTGTATTCATTATTTACTAATCTTGATTCCCTAGCAAGCCAAATTTCTCTCTTCTCCCCTCCTCTTGTGTCTAGCCGATCGACCACCTTCCCAAACCCTTGGGAAAATCGATCTAATAAACACAACACAAGTGTTTGGTTTGTTTGTGATCAAGAACCTAGCTTTTCGCATTGAAACGCTACTAATACGTGTGTACAAGAACGGATGACAAGCATACTTTTGCCTGTGTTATTTTTCCCCATTCGACTTGTGTGAAGTCGACTTTCATAAACCCTAAGTTAGGGTTTTACCGGTTCTTGCTCACTCGATTTCTTGTTTAGCTAGAAATCAAATGTACGCATGTTCTTTTATTTTAGTTAATTAATTACTAGTATTAGATCCTGTTTTCCGCTGCAATGCTTTGATGTACATGTTTATATGTTATATAAATTGTTATGATATTCATATTCCAACAATGATTAGTTGAAATGAGAAAGTTTGTCACATAAATTATATAGTTTGCTACTTTACTTAAGCTTAAGCGAATAATAATATAGCTATTTACGGATTAATGTCACAGGTAACCTTGTGCTCCATGTATTAGGACAACCTATTTGGCAAAGCTTTGATCATCCAACAGATACACTTCTTCCAAATCAACCCTTCACTAAAAATACACAACTTGTTTCTTCAAGAAGTTCTTCTAATTACTCTTCAGGTTTCTATAGGCTCTTTTTCGATTATGATAGTATTCTTCGACTACTTTATGACGCTCGAGAAACGACTTCGTTATACTGGCCTGATCCCAGTTTACTATCATACGAAGTTGGAAGATATCAATATAATGATGGACAAATAGCAATCCTTGATTCTAATGGTCAGTTCAACTCGTCAGACGGTTTCAAATTAGTATCGGCTGATTATGGGACAGTTCGCCAAAGAATCATGAAGATTGATACAGACGGTAATCTAAGACTATACAGTCTGGTTCAGCATGAAAAAGGAATGAAATGGGAAATTCAATGGCAAGCGGTGTCTCATTCTTGCAGGATCCATGGTACTTGTGGACCAAACAGTCTCTGTACTTATTCTCCAAACAAGTTTAGGAAATGCAGTTGCTTGCTTGGGTATAAGATGGTAAATTCCGAAGATTGGAGTTATGGGTGTGAGCCTGAATTCAAGCTATGCACACAAAATGACTGTGATTTCATACAGCTACATAATACAGAATTCTATGGCTACGATATTCAGCTGCTCAGAAACAGAACTGTTGCTTCTTGCAAGAAGGATTGCTTGCAGGATAGCACTTGCACGGGGTTCCAATACGTCTGGAGAGATGATCTGTTACGATTTAGTTGCTTCACTAAGAGTTCCTTGCAAAATGGGTATCGAATGGGGGTAAAGTATCCAATGGGGTCAGATGATTCAGTGTTTATAAAAGTACCAAAGAGTTTGGTGCCATCCTATAATGATAAATTCACAAGTCAATCAAGCTTAATCTGTCCACGCAAAATGGTGACGCCGATAATAAGGTCTTATGAAGATAAACATGATCGCAAGCAACTTGGACTCGTGCTAGTATTTGGATGCTCGATTGGGCTTGTTGAGATTATTTGCATTGTAAGTTTTTGGTACTGTACGAGTAAACAATCATCTATAACCGAGCAAAATTTTCAACCAGTTGCAACAGGTTTCAGAAAGTTTACATATAGTGAGCTGAGAAAGGCATCTCATAATTTCAGTGAAGAGATAGGGAGAGGTGGTGCTTGTGTTGTGTATAAAGGCAGGCTATCAGACAACAGGATTGCGGCAATCAAGAGGCTCAAGAACACTAATAACCAAGGGGAAGCTGAATTTCAAGCTGAGGTAAGCACGATTGGGAGGGTGAACCATATGAACCTCATAGAGATGTGGGGCTATTGTGCAGAAGGGAAGCATAGGCTTATTGTATACGAGTATATGGAGAATGGATCTTTGGCTAACAATTTGGGAATTGGTAAACTAGATTGGGCAACAAGGTTTAATATTGCAACGGGTACTGCTAAAGGACTTGCTTATTTACATGAAGACTGCTTGGAGTGGGTTCTACATTGTGATGTAAAACCCCATAACATATTGTTGGATGCTAATTATATTCCTAAGGTTGCTGACTTCGGTCTTTCTAAACTGTTTGATAGATGTGATGGCGACCAATGGAACTTCTCCATGATGCGAGGGACACGAGGTTACATGGCTCCTGAATGGGTGCGTAACTATCCAATCACTTCAAAAGTTGATGTATTTAGCTATGGGGTAGTCATGTTGGAGATGATAACAGGAAGGAGTCCCTCATGCATGCATCAAGCAGACGATGAGAATTGTAAGACTGTGCATGGACTAATTAATTGGGTAAGAGATAAGATTCATGAGTTTGATGGAAGCCTAAAAGAATCTTGGGTTGATAAGATCGTGGATCCTTCAATAAGCAGTGAATATAATCGGAGCACAATGGAAAATTTGGTTAAAATTGCACTAAAATGTGCTGAGGAAGATAGGGAGGCAAGACCCTCAATGAGCCAGGTGGTTGATATGCTTATGCATCTATGACTGATGACAAATCCTACTGAGTTCTGTTACTTTTGTAATGTGTGAAACTCTGCTGGTTATATCTACAGTTTTGTCCATGATATCTTATGTTGGTAACAAAACAGAAAACATTGATCTTGTAATTTGTGGATCGAGCAAGTTACTTATATGTTTTAGTCTGTTTATGATGAGGAAAAACTATATTTAACTATTGTCTTATAGATTTTAAATTTAAGATCATTTGAGGAGAAAACTTTATTACATACCAAGCATCAATTCCCACCATTCATCTAATTTGATTTATTGGGATTTAACATAAGATTTTAATAGGAACCTAATTCCATGGTCTTTTTTTTCTCTTTTTACTTTATCTTTTTGTCTTTCTTTTTATTTTTATTTTTTGTCTTTTTTTTAATTCACGTCTTTTTTAAATCTTTTTTATTCTTCTTTTTTTTAATTCACGTTCTTTTTAATTTTTTTATTTTTTATTATTTTTTTTTTGTCTTTTTTAATTCACGTTTTTTTAATCTTTTTTATTTTTTATTTTTGTCTGTTTTTATATTCACTTTTTTTTTGTCGTTTTCTAATTTCTTCCGTTTTCATACATATCTCATTCTTTTCGTCAGTTTTTCTTTTCGTCTTTTTATACTTTTCATACGTTTCATTTTTTCATCCGTTGTTGTTTTATACGTTTCCGTCCGTTTTCATACGTTTTCATCTGCTTTTGTCCGTTTTCATACATTTTCGCCCGTTTTCTTACGTTTTCGTCCGTTTTTATACATCTTTGTCCATTTTCAGACGTTGTCGTCCGTTTTCCTACATATTCATCTATTTTCATACGTTTTCGTCCGTTTTCGTCAGTTTGTATACGTTTTCGTCCGTTTTTATACGTTTTCATCTATTTTCGTCCGTTTTCATATGTTTTCGTCCGTTTTCTTACGTTTTCGTCCGTTTTCATACGTTTTCGTCCGATATTATACGTTTTTTCTGTTTTTATACGTTTTCGTCCGTTCTCATACGTTTTCATCTGTTTTTGTCCGTTTTCATATGTTTTCGTCCGTTTTCTTACGTTTTTGTCCGTTTTCATATGTTTTCGTCCGTTTTTATACATTTTTGTTCGTTTTCAGACGTTTTCGTCCATTTTCCTACATATTCGTCCGTTTTCTTACGTTTTCGTCCATTTTCATATGTTTTCGTCCGTTTTTAAATGTTTTCAGCCATTTTCAGACATTTTCATACATTTCTGAATATCACAAGTGATATTCTGTGATACTCAGGATATCACAAGTGATGATACTCAGAATATCACAAGTGATTTTCACCTTTTTTTAATTCACGTTTCTGAAATATTCGTCCATTTTCTTACGTTTTCGTCTGTTTTCCTACATATTCGTCCATTTTCTTACGTTTTTTAATTCACGTTTTCGTCCGTTTTCCTACATATTCGTCCGTTTTCTTACGTTTTCGTCCATTTTCATTTGTTTTCGTCCGTTTTAAAATGTATTCAGCCATTTTCAGACGTTTTCATACGTTCCTGAATATCACAAGTGATATTCTGTGATACTCAGAATATTACAAGTGATGATACTCGGAATATCACAATTGATGATACTCAGAATATCACAAGTGATATTCTGTGATACTCAGAATATCACAATAGATGATACTCAGACGTTTTCATACGTTCCTGAATATCACAAGTGATATTCTGTGATACTCAGAATATCACAAGTGATGATACTCGGAATATCACAATTGATGATACTCAGAATATCACAAGTGATATTCTTAATATCACAAGTGATTTTCACCTTTTTTTAATTCGCGTTTCTGAATATCACAAGTGATATTCTGTGATACTCAGAATATCACAAGTGATGATACTCTGAATATCAAAAGTGATATCCTGAATATCACAAGTGATTTTCAACTAATGTTTTGTAACATGAAAATCACTTGTGATATTCAGAATATTACAAGTGATATTCTGAATATCACAAGTGATTTTCACGTTTTTTTTAATTCACGTTTTCTTTGTCACTTTCTTATGTTTTCGTCTGTATTTATACGTTTTCGTTCGTTTTCATACGTTTTCATCCGTTTTCATACGTTTCTGAATATCACAATTGATATTCTTATTATCACAAGTGATATTTTGAATATCACATAAATCACTTGTGATATTCTGAGTATCACAGAATATCACTTGTGATATTCAGAATATGCAACAAAAGTTTAGTCCTTAAATGAACTTTTCTCATAGTTTAATTGTAGAGAAAATTTCAAAATTGGTCCATTCTTCACTTCATGGTCCATATTCCACACGAAAAAAAAAATCAAATTTAGTCTTGCGCGACTGCTAAACCGCGCGACTCCATTGAAAACTTAACACGTGTCCAAAAGTTGGGTCCTACTTTTTTATTCGAAAATATATAAATGAATAAAAAAGTGAGATGCACGGTTGACTTTGAATAAAAGGGTGGGACCTACATATGACTTTTTGAATAAGACAATTTGGTCTAGCAAAACATAACTTTGGTCGCACACACTACAGCAAATAGTCAAATTCTACACATCTTTAAGCAAAAAAAGTGCACGCTTTTAAATGTTTAAAATATTAAAGTCCACGCTTCCTTAGTGTGTGGACAAATGTTACGTGAATAATATCTTGCAAATGTGGACAAAATAGTTAAATGTTCACATGAAGAAGTGTGGGAAAAAAAATCAAAAGTACACATGTATAAGTGTGGAAGAATAATATAAGACTAGACGGCAAGGGCGTGAGTTGCGACTAAGTCACTCTAATGTCACGCGCGAAACCCACTCCTCCCATACCACCTCTCGCGCGAGGTTAAGCTAAAACCAAGAGAAAAGGTGAGTGGCTCACCAAGTTAATGTTTGAATAAAAGTGGGCCCCATTCACTATCTATCAGTTGGTTTATATACAAAAAAAAAAAAAAAAAAAAAAAAAAAAAAAAAAAAAAAATCCCACTACCCCATTTTTTTACTTATAAATAATACCCATTAACTTCACCATTTTTAAACATAAATTCACCATTTTATACTCTCATACTCTCAAACTTTTACTTCACCATTTTATACAAAAACGTCTCAAGAAAACACTCCCCGAACCACCAAGCATCAACAACGAAAAAATACCCGAAGCAATCCCCCGACACCCGAAGGAACGTTTAATCTCAGTCGGAAATACTCCACCATCAAACCAACAAATGAACTTACGAACACCATCATTCTACTATAACCAACCTTACCCAAACCAACCATACTGAAACCCATACCCACAACAAAACGCTTTTACCCAATACTCATAAAAAAAACGCGTTTAGCCAATTCTCCTCACAACCAAACGCGTTCCCATTCGATAACCCCAACTATGGCTCACAAACCCATATGGGTGGTTCGTCATCACAACAAAATACACACCAACCCAGTGTCTCCCATTAATCCATTTACATTTGAAGATATGTACGAACCGCATTATTCAGACTCTTATCCGAACACCGCTCGTGATGACTCTCCTATCGAAGTCACGACCCCGTCATCGCCACTGGCCGCACCGAAGCCGAAAAGACGCCAAAAGAGGACGGTTCGAAATGAGGACGCACCCCGGTGCCTTCCATGGACCAATGAGGAAGAAATTTCGTTGTGCAAAGATTGGGTTCATGTATCCAAAAATAGCGCCATTGGTAACGCGAGGATGGAGAATGGATTTTGGAATGAGGTTGTAGCGTACGTGGAGAGCAAAACAAAGTCGGTGCGACGAACGTACGATATGATGAAAGGGAAATGGAAGACGGTGCGCCTGAACGTGGCTCGATTTTGTGGAGTGTACGGTAACGTCATGCGTAGGGCGCCTTAGAGTGGAGCAGGAGACAAAGAATACTTCTAAAAGGCACTTCTTGACTATGAAGTTGAATACGGAGTACCGTTTACACTTCGTCATTGTTTGGAGGTTTTAAAAGAATGTCAGAAATGGATGGATATTGAAGTTTCAAACTTTCAAGCAAAAGAAATAGAAAAAGCCAAAGAGATACAAGTCATCTGGGTCTAGTTCGTTCAACCCAGAGTCTGGAGATGCTAGTATTAATCTGAATGTGGATGTTGGAGAAGACGAAGAAGATGAGGTGTAGGAATTTGTACGACCAATGGGCAGGGACAAAGCGAAAGCATTGAAGAAGAAAGGGGCGGGATCATCGGGATCAACTATGAATGAGGAAGCATTGGCTAGGTTGATGTTCTCCGAGTATGCAAGTCACAACGAACGTGCCATGGTAATGAAGAAAGAAGAACGCGCTGAATTTTTGGCGATCAGAAACAGGGAGGTGGAAGTTCGTGAACAAGATGTGGCAGTGCAGGAATATAAAGCGCGTCAAAAAGACTTAATGTTCTATATGCAGCCATATGATCACTTGACTCGAGCAGCACGCGAGCAGATGGAAGTGATAAGGGCGGGGATCAATGCGAAGTGGGATTTGCAATTATAGTTTACGTTTAGGGCGGGGATCAATGCGAAGTGGGATTTGCAATTTTAGTTTATGTTTTTTATTTATCTATTTATTGTTTTTAATTTCGTAGGTTTACGTTTTTAATAATCTATGTAATATTTTTAATATTCGAAGTTTATGTAATGTTTTTAATTTATGAATAAAAGTTTTTAATTTCTTACGTTAACGTTTTTAATTTCGTTAGTATTTAAATAAAAAAATAGTTATTAAAGGTGAGGGGAAGGTGACCAAAACTCGTGAAAGGTGAGAGTGAGTGAGGGGAACGCTGATGTGTAAAGTGAATGTAGAGTTACCATATCTTTTAGCCTAAATATAAGAAAATTTCAAATATGTTAATTTGAAATTTTGGATGGTGTGATGGCGGCATATTTTGTTCCCAAAAAGAATAATTGTTTTGATAAATACAATCTAATATGTGCCAACATAACATAAACAAACCCCTTTTTATAAATAATTTGAAGATTTAAAGATAAATCTTGTTGTACGGTAAATTAAGTGAAAGGTGAGAGTGAGTGAAGGGAACGCTGATGTGTAAAGTGAATGTAGAGTTACCATATCTTTTAGCCTAAATATAAGAAAATTTTAAATATGTTAATTTGAAATTTTGGATGGTGTGATGGCGGCATATTTTGTTCCCAAAAAGAATAATTGTTTTGATAAATACAATCTAATATGTGCCAACATAACATAAACAAAACCCTTTTTATAAATAATTTGAAGATTGAAAGATAAATCTTGTTGTACTTTATTGAAAGGGAATAAGATGAATTCACATAGAATTTTGACTTTATTTAATATTTTCTAAAATGTACTTAAAGAAGAAGTAAAAAAATCTTTAATTTAATAGCTTTGTCTATAAAAAGCTTTCCCAATCAATTAATCTAACTTTACAACAACAAATTTGTTTGAAAGAAAATAAAGGCTCCAATTGACCATAACATCCACTAGGCAACGGCTATAACTAGAAGATTGGTCCTACTATAAAATTAAAAAATTAAAAAAAAATACCACTAGCCCCACTAGCCCACTAGCCACCGTTTATATAAAATAATAGCTACCGTTTATATAACCCACCCCTTTATATAACCCACCCCTCATTCAATTTTGAATTTATAAACCATATTTCCAATCAATCTCAACACATCTAGTCTCTACCATGAAAGTCATCAAAACCATTAAAAATATAAAGTTCTGGTCCAAAAAGAAGAAGAAAAAAAAAGATCAACAACAACAATGTCAATCACAATTCTCAGACACAATGTTCCTGTCACCACAACCACCACGGCTACCAGTCGTTTCAGCCATCTGCTCCTCCTTTGCCATTGTGGCTAGACTACGAGGAGCAGACCTACACTCAACATCTAAAGGAAATAAAAGATTTACGTATCAATTCCAAGATTTACGTATCAATTCCAATATTCAGTTTATTTGTTTTCCTATTATAACTCCTGACTTCCAGGAGTTCTTTACTGTATTTATATCACCTCCTTTGAGAGGTTCAACATCAATAAAAAACCCAAAAACCATAATATCGATTTCTTTATGGTATCAAAGCAGGTTCTCAAGAACCATCGCTCGTAACACAAGATGACCGGAGAAAAACCCAGCGGCAGTGGCAAGAACGACGCCATTGACGTCAACTCACCATACTACCTGTCCCCTTCCGATCTACCCAAACAAATGCATGTAAACGAGGTCCTAACGGACGGGAACTACAGCGACTGGGCCAAGGAGATGGCTAACTTTCTGTTTGCAAAGAACAAGATGGGATTCGTGGACGGGACGATTCCTAAACCAGAAAAGGCGGCGGATAACTATATGCAGTGGATGCGTTGTGACGCCATGATCTTCGGATGGCTCACGACGGCGATGGATAAAGACATCAGGGGTAGCGTAAAATACGCTAACGCCTCCTCTGAAATATGGAACGATTTGAAGGAACGGTTCGGGAAGGAGAGTGCGCCTCGAGCCTATGAATTAAAACAATCCCTCTCAATAACCCACCAAGATGGTTCGTCCGTCTCGGCGTATTATACTAAACTCCGTGGAATATGGGATGAGATACAATCTGTCTTTCCAATCCCGCGGTGTACCTGTGGAAAGTGTTCCTGTAATATTGGAAAGAGGCTCACTGAATTCAAGGAGAAGGAGCGGCTGTATGAGTTTTTGATGGGGCTCGATAGTGACTTTTCCATAATAAGGACCCATGTGCTCTCCACCAAACCAACTCCCACTCTTGGGGAAGCTTATCGCCTTGCTTCAGAAGAAGAGCAACAGAAGCAGATAACCATGATGAGGAAGACACAGGTTGAACCGGCTGCTTTCAGGACTCAAGGACGAAGAGATGGACCCTCCAATTCTCAGCGAAGCAAACCGGGGGCGTTCAAGGAGTCGAAACGCATCGCAGATGAAGTCGACAGTTGCTCTCACTGTGGAAAAGATGGTCACAAACGAGAAGGTTGTTTTAAATTGATAGGCTATCCTGAGTGGTGGCCTGGCAAAGCCAAAAATGATAAGATGAAGCCGAAGGCAGCCCATGTGGAAACCGACTCAACTCTTGCAGGTCTGACCGAAGCCCAGTATCAAATTCTCATGAAGCATCTTGCCAGCAACGAGCAGAATACGGAACGTGAACCTGTTCGTAAGGCAAACATGGCTGGTAAGCATAATGACATTGATGACTGGATCTGGGATTCGGGCTCAACCGAACATATTGTTCACAAATGGGAGTCTCTTGAGAATGGCACTCGAGCCATACGAGAGGCGCCTGTTATGATACCAAACGGTGATAACATACCGGTCGAGGCCAAAGGAGACTGCACCTTGATTGGTGGAACTAAAATCAAAGAAGTTTTATATATCCCAAATTTCAATTGCAACTTGCTTTCGGTTAGTAGACTATCAAAAGAATTACAATGTGTAGTAAGTTTTTTTCCGGATTTCTGTATGATGCAGGACTTACACTCGAAGAAGTTGATTGGCACGGGTAAATGCATTCAAGGTCTATATCGGATGGGAATGGTGGCTCAAGAAAGGAAAGCTATGACTATCAAGGTTGATGCAAAAGTCTGGCATTCAAGACTAGGTCACGCCTCCGATTCAAAACTATCGCATATTTCTTTTTTGCAAAATGTTTCTTTCAATTTTAAGGACAATGTTTGTGATTCGTGTGCTAAAGCCAAACATACTCGATCTCCTTTTCCCAAGAGTTTCATTAAAACTACTGAATGTTTTGAGTTGATTCATTGTGATATTTGGGGCAAATACCGTAAGCCATCCACGGCTCATGCAAGTTTTTTCTTAACTATTGTGGATGATTTTAGTAGGGCACTTTGGGTTTTTCTAATCAAACACAAAAGCGAAGCCAGTGATTGTTTGATAAACTTTCACAATATGGTTAAAACCCAATTTTCTAAACCAGTTAAGCGGATTAGAAGTGATAACGGAGGTGAGTTTACCTCAAATCGTATGAAAGAATTCTATGCACGTGAAGGAATTTTGCTTGAGACCACTTGCCCTCACACGCCTCAACAAAACGGGGTGGTCGAACGAAAACATCGACACATCCTTGAAACCGCTCGAGCTCTCATGTTTCAAGCAAACATTCCGAAGCGATTCTGGGGAGAGTGCATAGAGACTGCTGTCTACATCATTAACCGCCTCCCGTCCAAGGTCATCAACAATCAAACTCCTTATGAAATTATATTCGGACAAAAACCCGACTATGATCATATGAGGACTTTGGGCTGCTTGGCCTACTATAGTAGCATAGAGACAGGAGGTGACAAGTTCGAATTCAGGGGGAGGCCAGGGGTATTCATGGGGTATCCTCAAGGGACAAAAGGTTTTAAAATTTTTGACCTTGAGCACGGGAAAATGGCTGTTTCCAGCGATGTAAAATTTGTTGAAAATAACTTTCCTTTTGCTCACCTTAAATCTAAAAACCCAACTTCTGATGTTTTTGAGATACCCACTTGGTATGAAGATAATTATGTTAAGGAGGTAGGAGAGGAACGTAGTCAAGGTGATGTTATAATTGATTCCAATACAGAAACCGTGCCCACTCAAAATGATATTGATAATGAATTAATGGATTTTGTTAAGGATCAAGTTCTAGTCGAAGAAACCATAACCGCTGAAGAACCTTCCAACGAACCCCCAGCCCCACGAGCTACTAGAACAAGGCAGCCACCATCTCGATTGCAAGATTACAAAGTTACGTTGCCACCATCCATAGACCATGCAAAACCCGTGCCCAGTCGAACTTCTTCTACGGTACATCCTCTTTCAAATTATTTTTCCTACAACAATTTTTCAGATTCTCACAAGGTTTTTCTAGCGGCCATTACGTCTATTAATGAGCCAAAATCCTATAAGGAAGCCATGCAGGATAAAAATTGGCGTGATGCCATGCAACGTGAGATTAAAGCCCTTGAAGAAAATGAAACATGGACGCTGGAAACCTTGCCAGAAGGAAAACATGCCATTGACTCGAAGTGGGTTTATAAGATAAAATATAAACCCAATGGAGAGATCGAGAGATACAAGGCTCGTCTCGTGGCAAGAGGATTTACACAAATAGAAGGGGTTGATTACCACGACACCTTTGCACCGGTTGCAAAACTTGTTACCATCCGAACACTTATCACTGTCGCGGTCAAGAGAAATTGGTTGTTACACCAATTGGACGTGAACAATGCTTTTCTCCATGGAGATCTCCAAGAAGAAGTCTACATGAAGATACCACAAGGTTTTTCCAAAACTGAAGAAACTCGAGTTTGTCGACTGCGAAAGTCTTTGTACGGTTTGAAGCAGGCTTCTCGTACTTGGTATCAAAGATTCACGGTCTCTTTGTTACACATTGGCTACAAGCAATCGCATGCTGATCACTCACTATTTACATATCAAAACAATAGCAAGTTCGTGGCAATTCTAATCTATGTCGATGACGTTGTTATTACCGGAAATGATGAAGACATGATTCAAAAAACCAAAGATCACTTGAATACCAGTTTCAGCATCAAGGATCTCGGCCCTTTAAAGTATTTTTTGGGAATTGAAGTTGCTCGTACCAAAGACGGAATGGTTCTAAGTCAACACAAATATGCGATGGACATCCTAAATGATTGTGGACAACTTGGCTGTCGTCCCAGTAGTTTTCCCATGGAACAAAACTTAAAGATTGACAAATGTCATGAAAGTCACAAAGCTGATGCCTCTCTTTATAGGCGTCTCATTGGAAGATTGTTATATCTCCAAGCAACGCGTCCTGACATTGCCTATGCTGTAAATGTTCTTAGCCAATTTGTCTCAGACCCTAGAGAAGATCACATGAATGCAATTCTTCGCATCCTACGTTACGTGAAGTCTACCCTTGGTCAAGGCATTTTCATACCCAAGAGCGGTGGTTTTAATCTGGTTGCTTATTGTGATGCTGACTGGATGGGATGTCCTTTTACAAGGCGTTCACGCACTGGTTATCTTCTCCTCTTGGGTGGAGCCCCGGTATCTTGGAAAACCAAGAAGCAGTCAGTGGTCTCTCGTTCATCAGCAGAGGCAGAATACCGTGCCATGGCTACCACGGTTAGTGAAGTTCTTTGGATGCGTTGGCTGCTCAAGGATTTCTTGGTGGATTTGCAGGACCCTACGCCACTTTATTGTGACAATCAGGCTGCTAGACATATTGCCAATAACCCAGTTTTCCACGAAAGAACAAAGCATGTGGAAATGGACTATTTTTTTGTTCGGGAACGAGTTGAGTCTCGTGAAGTCTTGCCGCTCCATGTGACCAGCAAACAACATATAGCCGACCTGTTTACTAAGCCTTTGGGAGCTCAATCTCTTCGAGACCTACTTGGCAAGCTCGGTGTTCGTGACCTTCACACTCCAGCTTGAGGGGGAGTAAAGGAAATAAAAGATTTACGTATCAATTCCAAGATTTACGTATCAATTCCAATATTCAGTTTATTTGTTTTCCTATTATAACTCCTGACTTCCAGGAGTTCTTTACTGTATTTATTTCACCTCCTTTGAGAGGTTCAACATCAATAAAAAACCCAAAAACCATAATATCGATTTCTTTAACATCTTTTGCCATCTGATTTAAAGTTCGATGGATTCCCATGATTGCCGATTTCTTATCAAGCTCAAAATCCGCAAGAAGATGACAATACTAGCAATGCTGCACTTGATACTGATGTGGTGGTGAATACAACGTTGTCATCTGGATCGGGTGATGTGGATCAAATAGGTTGTTCTTATCAGCAGTATATGGTTGAAAAACCTGTGTATGAAGTGCCGGTGTTGAGGTCGAGAGAAGTAGAGAGATCTGGTGGTTATGTTGGATGTGTGTTTAACGTTGGTGTTCATTTGTTCAGGTGTTTTTTTCCCATGTTTCCGCATTCGGGATATTTGAATTATTTCAAATTCAGAAACTTTTGTTATATGCTTCTGTTCATATGTGTATCTCTTGAAAATATATAATGAGAAGAATAAGAGTATTATGTTGACTTAAAGTTAAGCTGAAATTTGCTTTCCAACCACGTTGTCTATCGGCGTTTCTGGGTAACTTCGTTTCTGGGATGTCTGGAATTTCTTATTTCAAAATACTTGCTTAATTTCTAAAAGCTTAAAATAAAAAAAGCAATGACACATTTTCATCCCAACACTCGACAGATAAGCTCTTAAATGCACATTTATTAGTGTTTCTGTATAGCCAGATAATTTAGGCTTCAAATAACAACACATCACGTTTGATTATATTCCGCCTTCATGCTATTACAGTACGACTTGTACATTTTTGATACTCGTGGTCAACTGTCAACACCTTGGTTAGTCTCAACGTATTATGCATCTTAAAAAGCCATTGGTTTGGATATATTGTAAGCTGTAAATATTAACATGCAAAGATCATAAAACAATATACAAAAATCATCTGCAAGCAACCAGTGTCCATGGCTGATGGCTAACTCTACGCATGGCATGTCTTGTACACCATTAAACCTTTCTCCACATATGGTGTTGCTATACATCTGAAGTTGGTTCTCATAGTGATGCCCGCCATGTTGAAACAACTGAGACCGGACAAAAGAATGGAACTAAAACCCGAGTTACCCAAACCCGTTGGGCCTGAAGCTACACAGTGAAGTGATTTGTTCAAAGTTGTTTCAAACCTTAAGTGTACAGATTTGTTCATAAAAAAAAGGGCTGGTTCTGGACTGAACCACGATGAACCAAACACCAGTTTCTAAATAAATCTGGAAGTGAAAATCAGTGCTTTTAGAGTCTACAACTGAGAACCGAACCATATATAATAACCGGTTCCAGTCTCGTCCTGGTTTGTTTTACGGTTTTATCAGTCTAAACCTGCTTTTGTACATCCCTAGGTTCTCTATTGAGGATTGCTTGTCATATTCTCTTCCTCTTCTCCCTGGTTCTATCATCACGATCATGACTATGCCGGCTTTCTCCAGGTCTATCTTTACCAACAACTTCAAAGATTTCTGGTTCTCCTTCAACACTACCTGAACCTATTTCCCGGCTTGATCTCTTGTCATTCGATTTCCTAACATCCGATAACTCATAATCATTACCATGTTCAATAGGAGAACTGTCAGGCTCCCAATGGTCATTCGTGTTGTTTTTGTCTGTAGCAGATTTTCTCTTGTGTCTCTTTTGCTTATTGGCATATCTTTCATCCTCAGATTCTCGATGGTCATTAACACCTTCATCACGATCATGTCTTCTTGATCTTTGATTATATCTAGTGGAACTGGTTTTCTGCTTTATATGTCTTTCTACCTCAGCTTCACTATCCTCATGTTTTGCATCGTCTGCTTTTTCATCATCATTTTCCTTTCTGTGTCATGACCTACTTTTCCGTCTTTTTTCGGTGTGCAAATCTTCATCTGAGCTGCTACCGTAATAATCTCTCGGTTTACTCTCTCTTGTATTGTGTCTAGAGTGATCTTTTGATCTGTCACAATGTCTCCTGTGTGTGTTCTTATCAAACAAGTCTCTGTCAGTGTCATCGGGAAGACTATGGGAGCGGTGATTAAGTTAATAGCAATGTCTTGTTCATAGACCTTGCCAAGTGCTTGTAGTTGATCCATGTAACCTTTCATTTTCAACACATGAGTACTTACAGGTTCACCATCTGCCTGCTTACAACCGTGTAGAGATTCCATCAAATCATAGACCTCAACGGTTTGTGGTTTTTCAAACATTTTTCTGAGTTCGTTTAGCATGTCCATAGGGAAGTAATTCTCAAAATGCTTTTGTAAAGGAGGTGTCATCACTCCCAACATCAAACAGACCACATCATTATGTGTCTTAAACTCAGCTTTCCACAATGCTTTTTCTTCATCAGTTGAAGTTGCAGCAGTAGGTTCAGCAGAACAAGGCTTATATAAATATTCAAGTTGATCTGTCACTCGCAGGACAATCCTGAGTGAACGATACCAATCATTGAAATTCTGAGAGCCAGTCAATCTTTCCCGTTCAAAGAATGATTTGAACGCAGAACTCATAGTAGTGTTTTTCTTTTGAGCCATTTCTACAGATAAAGAAAGTTCAAAATTAGTATTTTCGATAATACAATTTTTCAAGAAAATAAAATACCCAAGGAAATATTCATATAACCATAGTATTTTCTTGAAAACTAGGATCCAAATTATCATAGTTTCATTACATCAGTTGATCTGCTAGTAATGAAAATATACAATAAGGTAATCTGTCGAACAATAATTGGCAAACAATTTCCAATTCCTAGATCATTATGGGATTTATATTGGCAAACAATTGCCAATATAAGCATGTTTTATTCCCCATCTTATGCCTTGTGTCCAAGCTCTCACTTACAACTCAATTAAGTCGTCTAATTAAAAAACTGTAAATTACCATAGTCCCATTACATCAGTTGATCTGCTAGTAATGAAAGTATGAAATTTACCTTTCCATTGTAATCTAGTCTAAGCTCTCACATGACGTAAATTACAACTTCAAGTGTTCTTTTATTTATATGGCATTAACTTAATTTTAAAGGGTACTAGTTTTTTATGTTTACAATCAAAATATGTACGAAGAAGCATGCATACATCTTCGTATCATAAGTTTTTCAAAACCTTTTTATTTACCAATTTAAGCTAAGATTTAAATCAACAAAGTTTTAATTGAGGTATTGGGTTCACCAATCAAATAATTACCTAAAATTATCGCCCACTCTATCCTACTACTGCATGAGTCAGAAGACCCAAGTTATTCGGATAATTACCACAAAGTGGCACGTGGAATTGAGGTCAATTCATCCTTAAGATGATTTTGTACATAAAATAGTCATACTTGGTAGCTCCAATTTGACGCACAAAGGAGCGTATAAACAAAGGTTAGAGTGAATCTTATTAAAAACCCGTTCCTACTTAAACCCCTCTTATAGTTTGTCACAATTGGGTGAGCTATTCGTACTATTGGTATAAAACTCATCACTCAATTAAAAGTTTATGAATTTAGTCTTAAAAAAAATATGTTATAAATTATAACCTTGCCAGTCTCGCCTGGGAGCAAATTACCGTGCGAAGCGAACCACTATCGGCACATAAGACTTTGCAAGATTCATAATTTATCACATCAAGTTTCACCATTATTTAGTCCATTTATTTTCTATTCAAAAATTACCCTTTTTTGCTTAAAACATGTCATACATTAAACAAAAAACAAGTAATAATAAAAATAAACAGCTAAATAACGCACATAACTTAACAATTAATTTATGTAAACAATTAACCACATGCAAACTAATTCGATAAAACCTATTAATAATCAATCTATGTTTAATTATGAATATATTTAACTAAGACTATCACTTACAATGGTAAGTGAGCCACATGCATCGACGTATCGATTGCGTTAGTTATAATTAAATATACACCACATTACACATAATTGATTACTTAATATATTGGAGTCTTCCCCAATTCGACATTTATCAATTAAATTACATGTGAAAACAATTTAAAACATCACAACAATAAATCCATGCCAAACAACGTTTGCATGGATTCTACCTAACAATTAGCACGTTGCCACAAGATCGCATACAAACACATAAACATGTTAAACCTAGGGTTTCTAATCAAATTAAATAACCAAACATAAACCCTAAAAGATAATCAAGGGCAATCGGCCCTAAATTAAAATTAGGGTTCGATTTGGAATCAAACCCTAAATCGACTAACATGTATAAAACACAATCAAGATTTGTTTTTTATGTGTTTCGATAATTAATTACACGTTATAACCTGGCTCTGATACCACTGTTGGAATTATAATATCATGACAATCGATATATAAACAATAACGTCAAAGAACACATGCGGAAGCGTATGAACAATAACACATAATTAATTAACCAAATTTAAATGTATGCGTACGTTAATGATTCTAGCAAAACAAGAATCAATCCAAGCAATAGAAGTGATGAACCCTAATTAGGGTTTATACGGATTACACGAATTGCCCCTTACCGATTTTGCAATTCAATCCAAGAATCAAACAATATTGTGTTTGATTCACGTTCTTGTACATACGTACTAACACAAACTAAAGTTATGCAAGTAAATAAATTACAAAACTTAAAACCAAACTTTTTGTTTAAGAACAAAATCCAATCGACCCTTATTAAGGGTGTTTGTCGATCGGCTAGAACAAGATACAAGGAGAGAAAACTTTTAGGTTTAGTTTGTGTGCACAAGAGATGTCAAAAACTATAACCCTTGGTTTGCTTATATACTAAAAGAAACTTAGAGTCCAAGTTGTATATGGATTAGGAAACCCAATATACAAACCGATCGGCCCTTGTTTAAGGAGGTGGATCCGGAACATTCTTGACATCAAATTTCATTCTAGTCCCTTCCTTTTCTTATTTAACGATTGTTAGTCACTTCCGTTAAATACTAACGTTTGTTATACGTTTTGTGATAATTAATAATTAAATATAACGTTTTATATAAAATTATTAATCTTTAGTTCTCATACGTAAAGTGTGCAATCCCGTGATCTCGAGTTCGATCCTAACATACGACTACTAAAATAATGTCCACAAAACTAACAGTATCAACAAGATACAAGGTGTTATAGTTATAGTTAGTGCACTTATAACATATTGTTACATACTTGTTGTATCCTAGCACACATCCAAGTTGAATTTTCTTTTGTGTAGTTTGTGAGAGTAGATAATTGTGATCTTGTTGAGATCTTGGAGATCTCTTGTAGCTTGTGGGCTTGTGTTTTGATCAAGTGGATCAAGGGTAGATCGGGTAGATCGAGTGAAGTGTGTTGATTGTGTGATTTAGTAACTCGACATTTAGCTTAGTGTCGGAAATTGTCATAAGAGACGTTGTACGGTTTTCTCCGCCTGAAGGGAGCTTTGTTGACATAGTGCTTAGAACTCTCGAGTTTGGTACGCGAAGAAGAGCTTCGTGACCGAACCACTATAAATCTCCTTGCCTCGGTTTGATCTTTCCATCTCATTTCTTTATATTTATTTTTTATATTAGATAGTATAGTTTAGTGTTCATATTGGTGTTGATTGATTTCACAAAAGAATCGAATCAAAGTTTTTCACAAGCAAAGTTTTAAAACTAACTAAAAACCGGTAAAACTATTCAACCTCCCCCCCCCCCCCCCATTTCTAGTATTCCACAGATGTTATGTGTTTAATTTATGATTGTCATATTATTAAATTCCAACATATAGAACTATTATTTGTAGTGTCTTGAAACCCTCGATAACTCGGTAGTTCATCCGGATTATCACCACCATCGTGTAGTGTTGATAATTGCTACATACGTTGCTTCATTGTATTTTGGGAGGCAATTCGTCGGTAACCCAAATGTTGGGGGCGAAATTGCTTTAAGGACAGAGATCACTCGCCTTGAAGTAACAAGTAGTAGCGTAAAACTTCGTTTTACAAAGCCATCTTTGTAAACCCCGAATCTAACATAAAATATAGTTTTAAATTTATAACAACGAAAAATGTAGACTAGCTCATGCATAAGTCCCAGATCGAACACACGGAAGTAAAGAAAATATCAAGTTTAGTATTAGAATTATTTATGAGTTGAAATGAGAGTTTGTAACATAAACTATAGTTTGCTTAAGCAGGTGATCGACAAAGAACTATAAAACTCACTTTGCTAGTGGCAGAAAGTATATAACTTCATTTTTCAATCAACCGTTAATCTACATATACATTTTTTGTTTTAAGAGTAAATTTTAAAAGGCATCTTTGTTGTCGCCTATTTTCACACATAGATCCATGTAAGAAAAGTTGGGACACATGCGTCCCTCTGTCAATAAACTTTAGATATTATGCATCCCTGAGAACGAACGATGCAAATATTAAATATATGTGTGATTCTGGAAGCTGTGCTTCAGTTGTGATGGGTTGATCTGGAAATTCATGGTTGATGACGACCTTTTCCACTTCTCCACCATCACCATAACCTTATTTGCTACAAGTCTAGAATCACACATATCAAATATCACACACATATTTGATATTTGCATCGTTCGTCCTTAGGGATGTATAATGTTTAACGTTTATTGATGGAGGGACGTATATGTCCCAACTTTTCTTGACAAGAATGTATTGTGTGAAAATAGGGAAATCACATAGATGTATTTTGGAGTTACTCTATATTTAAACATAAGAAAGATATGAATATTATTGGTCTTAATATTTTTATCCTTCCAGCGAGACTAATTTATACTTTTATACTAGAGTTAACTACATTTTTGGTCAATTTGGCATGTCAGGTGTAACATTTTTAGTCCATTAGTTTGAAAAGTCCCGAATCATGTCCTAATTTGAAACACCTGTGACGGGTTTGGTCCATTTTTCCTTGACTTCTAGTTTGACTAGTTAAAAAAAATGAAATGACTAAAATACCCTCATCTTGCTAATAGAATGACTAATATACCCTTCCTTCATTTTTTTCTTCGGCTATTATTATTATTATTATTATTATTATTATTTTCAACACATAAATCTTTAGTCAAAATTACCCAAGCTAACGGTAACTGAAAAATTAGACCAAACCCGTTACGGGTGTTTCATTTCAGGACATGATCCTTCACTTTTGAAACTAATAGACTAAGAGTGTTACACCCGGCAAATCACAAGAAAAAAATGTACGTAACTATTTATATTTATACTATTATATCTAACTATCTTATAATGCACAAAGGCCTACTATTAATAGAAATACTTAAAATTAAGCAATACAAGTTATAAAGCTAAAAGTACAAGTAATTAAAACACATTTTCTAACATTTACAAGTTCTTAAGCTCAAAGTACAACTAATTAAAATAGAAATACTAACATTAAATACAATAAATAAATCATTATGTACATTAAATACAATTAATTAACGGGTCAATAAATACAATTAATGCAGTTATTAAATAATTAAAACACCCCTTACATAAGAAATACAAATTATCAAGCATATTGTACAACCAACTTAAACACAATTCTTGCATTAAATGTCACTAATACAAATAATAAAGCACAGGATACAAATATTCAAGCCCGAACGGGCAACGGGCCAAATGGGCTCGAGCCCGAACGGGCACGGGCCAAACAAGCTCGAGCCCGAACGGGCATGGGCCAAACGGGCTCGAGCCCGAACGGACACGAGCCAACGGGCTCAAGCCCGAACGGGCATGAGCTAAACGAAATTCTTGATATCCGTAAATGTATTGTAAAAAAAAACACAATAAACTAAAATACATGATTCACCGGAAAATTTTATTTCAGGGTACCCGCCGCCGCAACGCGCGGGTACCCTGCTAGTTATATTTATACTATTATATAAAGTATTTAACATGTGGGATCAACAATAATTAAGATAAGTAGAACCAATCAAAAGATACCACGTATACAACCCTCTTCATCACTATTTCCCTTAAAAGTTTTTCCCTCCTACAGGGAACATCTACAACATCAACATTCACCGCCGCTGAAAACGCCGGTAACAACAACCACCGTCGCTAGCGACACACCCCATTCGCCACCTCCACTACAAAACCGCACCCCATCACCTTCAGCCTTAACGGACTCAGAACTTTCTAAACCTTTACACCCACTGTCGAAACCGGAAACACACTTTTTCTTTACTTGATATGTTTTTTTTTTTACCTTCGGCCTTAACGGACTCAGAACTTTCTAAACCTTTACACCCACTGTCGAAACCGGAAACACACTTTTTCTTTACTTGATATGTTTGTTTGTTTTTTTTTTTGTTTTTTTATTTTTTTATTTTATTTTATTTTTTTTCTTAACGGACTCAGAACTTTCTAAACCTTTACACTCACTGTCGAAACCGGAAACACACTTTTTCTTTACTTGATATGTTTTTTTTTTTTTTTTTTTTTTTACCTTCAGCCTTAACGGACTCAGAACTTTCTAAACCTTTACACCCACTGTCGAAACCGGAAACACACTTTTTCTTTACTTGATACATATATATATATATATATATATATATATATATATATATATATATATATATATATATATATATATATATATATATATATTTTTATATTTTGTTGTTAATTATGATTAGTGAGTATGTACTTGTAGATTTAGTTGATTTGAGTTTGATTCTTTTGTTGATTTGTGCTTGTTTGAATTTGATGGGGATGGGTGATGTTTATCTTTGAGTTTGTCATAAAAACTTGAGTAAATTGCATTTTTGGTCCCTGTGGTTTGGCCAAATTGCAGATTTGGTCCCCAACTTTTTGAAAGTGCACCAATGGTCCCCATTTTCAAGTTTTCGTTGCATTTTTGGTCCCTGGCCTCAGTCAAAAGACAGAAATACCCCTGTCCTTTTCTTTTAATATATTCCTTTTCAGTTTTTAACACAAATGGTCCTTGTGTTGCGCAAGGCTTTACAAATTTAGTCCTTTTTTTTCACAAATGGTCCTTCTTACACAAAATCGTCCTTGTGTTGCGCAAGACTTACACAAATGGTCCTTGAGTCGTTTTTCTTCCGTTTTCGTCCGTTTTTTTTTACGTTTTTTCCGTTTTGGTCGTTTTTATCCGTTTTTGTCCGTTTTTCTTACGTTTTTGTCCGTTTTTCTTACGTTTTTTACGTTTTTGTCCGTTATTCTTACGTTTTTTCCGTTTTCATACGTTTTTGTCCGTTTTTCTTACGCTTTTTCCGTTTTTGTCGTTTTTCTATTTTGTTATTTCCGTTTTTGTTTTCTTACGTTTTTTCAGTTTTTATACGTTTTTGTCCGTTTTTCTTACGTTTTTTTTTTTCGTTTTTATCCGTTTTTTCCGTTTTTCTTTTACGTTTTTTTCTTACTTTTTCCGTTTTTCATCGTTTTTGTCCGTTTTTTTCGTTTTTTCCGTTTTTTTACGTTTTTTCGTTTTTCGTTATCTTACGTTTTTTCGTTTTCTACGTTTTTGTCGTTTTTCTTACGTTTTTTCCGTTTTTATACGTTTTTGTCCGTTTTTATCGTTTTTTCCGTTTTTTACGTTTTTTTCTCGTTTTCATACGTTTTTGTCCGTTTTTTCTTACGTTTTTATCGTTTTTGTCCGTTTTTCTTACGTTTTTGTTTTCGTCGTTTACTTACGTTTTTTCCGTTTCATACGTTTTTGTCAGTTTTTCTTACGTTTTTTCCGTTTTTGTCCGTTTTTATCCGTTTTTGTCCGTTTTTCTTACGTTTTTTCCGTTTTCATACGTTTTTGTCCGTTTTTCTTACGTTTTTATCCGTTTTTGTCCGTTTTTCTTACGTTTTTTACGTTTTCGTCCGTTATACTTACGTTTTTTCCGTTTTCATACGTTTTTGTCAGTTTTTCTTACGTTTTTTCCGTTTTTATCCGTTTTTGTCCGTTTTTCTTACGGTTTTTACGTTTTTGCCCGTTATTCTTACGTTTTTTCCGTTTTCATACGTTTTTGTCCGTTTTTCTTACGTTTTTATCCGTTTTTGTCCGTTTTTCTTACGTTTTTTAAACGGAAAAAAACGTAAAAAAGGGAAAAAAACGTAAAGAAAATGAACAAAAACGATAAAAACGGAAAAAAAAAACGTAAGAATAACGGACGAAAACGTAAAAAACGTAAGAAAAACGGACAAAAACGGAAAAAACGTAAGAAAAACTGAAAACAAAAACGTATGAAAACGGAAAAAAAAAAAAACGTAAGAATAACGGACGAAAACGTAAAAAACGTAAGAAAAACGGACAAAAACGGATAAAAACGTAAGAAAAACGGACAAAAACGTATGAAAACGGAAAAAAACGTAAGAAAAACGGACAAAAACGGATAAAAACGGACAAAAACGGAAAAAACGTAAGAAAAACTGACAAAAACGTATGAAAACTGAAAAAACGTAAGAATAACGGATAAAAACTGACAAAAACGGAAAAAACGTAAGAAAAACGGACAAAAACGTATGAAAACGGAAAAAACGTAAGAATAATGGACGAAAATGTAAAAAACGTAAGAAAAACGGACAAAAACGTAAGAAAAACGGACAAAAACGGATAAAAACGGACCAAAACGGAAAAAACGTAAGAAAAACGGACGAAAACGGAAGAAAAACGGACTCAAGGACCATTTGTGTAAGTCTTGCGCAACACAAGGACGATTTTGTGTAAGAAGGACCATTTGTGAAAAAAAGGACTAAATTTGTAAAGCCTTGCGCAACACAAGGACCATTTGTGTTAAAAACTGAAAAGGAATATATTAAAAGAAAAGGACAGGGGTATTTCTGTCTTTTGACTGAGGCCAGGGACCAAAAATGCAACGAAAACTTGAAAATGGGGACCATTGGTGCACTTTCAAAAAGTTGGGGACCAAATCTGCAATTTGGCCAAACCACAGGGACCAAAAATGCAATTTACTCTAAAAACTTTATTGTTCTTAATAAGCTAATGATTATCAGACCACTTCTTAAATTGTGTATCGTTAGATATGATACTAATTGATAGTTTGATACACATACTCTAATACAAAAAATTATGTGATGAGAAAAATAAAAACAATGACGAATACCACCATCGTTGAAGTCAACCTTTATAACATTGCTTGTCATAAAGCCTTGACATTCACTATAATTTAGTGGCGGTTGATCATTGTTTTTTAAAAACAATTGTAACCGCTGCGGGTAACCAACTAGTACTAATAAATCTATTCACGAATCGATGTTACAGGTTATCTTGTGCTCCTTGAATTAGGACAACCTATTTGGCAAAGCTTTGATCATCCAACAGATACACTTCTTCCAAATCAACCCTTCACAAAAAACACACAACTTGTTTCTTCAAGAAGTCCTTCTAATTACTCTTCAGGTTTCTATAGGCTCTTTTTCGATTATGATTGTATTCTTCGACTACTTTGTGACGTTCGAGAATCAACTTCGTTATACTGGCCTGATCCCAATTTACTATCATACGAAGTTGGAAGATATCAATATAATGATGAACAAATAGCAATCCTTGATTCTAATGGTGAGTTCAACTCTTCAGACGGTTTTAAATTAGTATCGGCTGATTATGGGACAGTTCGCCAAAGAATAATGAAGATTGACACCGACGGTAATCTAAGACTATACAGTCTGGTTCAGCATGAAAATGGAATGAAATGGGAAATTCAATGGCAAGCGGTGTCTCATTCTTGCAGGATCCATGGTACTTGTGGACCAAACAGTCTGCACTTATTCTCCAAAGAAGTTTAGGAAATGCAGTTGCTTGCTTGGGTATAAGATGGTAAATTCCGAAGATTGGAGTTATGGGTGTGAGCCTGAATTCAAGCTATGCACACAAAATGACTGTGATTTCATACAGCTACATAATACAGAATTCTATGGCTTCGATATTCAGCTGCTCAGAAATAGAACTGTTGCTTCTTGCAAGAAGGATTGCTTGCAGAATAGCACTTGCACGGGGTTCCAATACGTCTGGAGAGATGATCTGTTACGATTTAGTTGCTTCACTAAGAGTTCCTTGCAAAAATGGGTATCGAATGGGGGTAAAGTATCCAATGGGGACAGACGATTCAGTGTTTATAAAAGTACCAAAGAGTTTGGTGCCATCCTATAATGATAAATTCACAAGTCAATCAAGCTTAATCTGTCCACACAAAATGGTGACGCCGATAATAAGGTCTTATGAAGATAAACATGATCGCAAGCAACTTGGACTCGTGCTAGTATTTGGATGCTTGATTGGGCTTGTTGAGATTATTTGCATTGTAAGTTTTTGGTACTGTACGAGTAAACAATCATCTATAACCGAGCAAAATTTTCAACCAGTTGCAACAGGTTTTAGAAAGTTTCAAGTTCACAGGTCTGCTAATCACAGAATCAATCGCACACAAACAAACTGGAAAACACGCACAATAACTGGAACAAGCTTTCCAATTAACAAAGAAAAATTCGCTTAAAACTTTGATGTTTTCACGCTCTACCACAAGCTCGGTAGGTCCATGAATTTATAGAGATTGATACATGCTTACCAATCCTACTCATAGTACAATTCGAATTCCATAATATAACCTAAACCGACTATAAAATATAGAATCCTAAATAGAGTACAACTGTAATCGACCCATATGCTTGAGTCGGTTCAACTGCTTGGTGTCAGTTCCAACTGCCCATTGGCTCGGGTCAGGGAATTAGACCAACAATCACCCCCCTAATTTCTGACTCGAGATAGGAAGGTCTTCAACTCCGAGTAGCTCTCTCATCTCCTTGAATTTAATCCTTGCAAGAGCTTTAGTTAGGATATCTGCACGCTGTAAATCACCTCTTACATATTCAACTCGTACTTGGCCTCTTTCAACACACTCTCGGATAAAATGATAACGTGTATTTATATGCTTGCTTCTCCCGTGAAAAACTGGATTTTTCATAAGTGCAATAGCCGATTTGTTATCAACAAATAAGACCACCACTCTCTCTTCTATTCCGGTTATTTCACCCAACAATCCACGTAACCATATCCCTTGACACGCGGCTGAGGTTGCAGCCATGAACTCGGCTTCACAAGATGATAGAGCCACCGTGTTTTGCTTTTGCGAGCACCAAGTGATAGGTGATTTTCCTAGATAAAATACGTGCCTAGTTGTGCTTCGACCATCATCTTGGTCCATAGCATAACTATTATCACTAAACCCCACCAACTCCTTGGTTTTCTCTTGGTTATATCGCACTCCAAAATTCAAACTACCTTGGATATAATGTAGTATTTGTTTCACAGCCGCCATATGTGATTCTTTTGGTTCTTGCATGTAACGACTAACCAAACCAACAGAATAAGATAAATCGGGTCGTGTGTGTAGCAAATACCTTAGACAACCAACTCGTCGCCTATACAATGTTGCATCAACTGGTTTTCCTTCCTTATCCAAGCTTAACTTGACTCCAGGTTCTAATGGACATTGAGTAGAATTCGATTCATGCATTCCAACATCTTTTAATATCTTCAATGCATAGCCCACTTGACTTATTGAGATACTCGAATCCTCTTGCTTCACTTCAATGCCAAAATAAAAGCTCAATTTTCCCAAATCACTCATCTCGAACCTCTCTTGTATTTGTTTCTTGAATTCACCAATTTCGCCAAGCTTCGAACCGGTTACCAAGAGATCATCTACATAGACTGCAATAATCAAGATTGACTTGTTTGTCTTCTTCACATACACCGCCTGTTCGTGTTGGCATCGTTTAAACGACATTTGCTTTAGTACTCTATCAAGTTTTGTATTCCACGCCCTCGGGGCTTGTTTAAGTCCATAGAGCGCCTTTTTTAACTTGTAGACTTTTCTTTCTTATCCTTTTTTCACGAACCCCTCCGGTTGTGTAACAAACACTTGCTCTTCTAGTTCTCCATGTAGAAAAGCTGACTTTACATCCAGATGATGTAATTCCCATGCTTCTTTTGTAGCCAATGAGATCAATAAATGCACCGTTTCAATCCGTGCTACGGGCGCAAATACCTCGTCATAATCAACCCCTTCCTATTGAACATAACCCTTTGCTACTACACGAGCTTTATATTTATTAATTGAGCCATCCGGATTTTTCTTAATTTTAAACACCCACTTTAGTCCAATGGGTTTAACATTAACCGAGAGCTCAACTAACTCCCATGTATCATTTTTCTTAATCGACTCAATCTCTTACTTCATAACAAACATCCACTTGCTTGAAACTTTTGCCTCTTGAAACGTTCTTGGTTCATCATCTTCTATTAGAAGCAGATTTTGATCTTCATTAACAGCTGAGGTTCTCGAACTGGACCCCAATATGAAGTCATTAAATCTGGTTGGCATAGTTGAAACCCTCGAAGAACGCCTCAAAGCTGATTGAGTTTCTGTCGCATGAACTGGGTCAGGGTTATTCACAGCTTCGGCTGGGTTAGGCTGTTCATCAATGACCAGCTGTTCTTCATCATTCTCACGCTGATTTTCAGCCTCTTGATGATCCTCAACAGCCTCTACTTCTTCAGTCAGACCTGGGTTCACAAATCTACAACCCGTATCAATAGAACCGTGGCATTCTATGACAAACATACTTGGGTTTAGCTCGTGTGTTTCGCTTCCAGCAACATACTTCTAGCCAAGTTCCTCATTAAACTCCGCATCACGACATACCACTACCTTTTTTAGTCTTGGATTGAACAATCGAAAACCTTTTGTAACTGGCTCGTTTCCGATATAAATGAGTCGTGTTGACCTGTCGTCTAACTTGGGTAAATATGGCCTTGTTCATGTTGCATACGCCACACATCCAAATACCCGCAAACCCTCCAAGTTAGGCTTCTTTCCTTTGAAAGCCTCGTATGGTGTTTGATTAACTAGAGCTCGAGTTGAAACTCTATTAATAAAAAACGTGGCATGTCTTACCCCTTCAGCCCACATATAATTTGGTACGTCTCGTGCTTTCAAGATGCTTCTAGTCATTCCCATGAGAGTACGGTTTCACCTCTCCACTACTCCATTCTGTTGCGGTGTGTAGGGAGTGGTTAAATGTCTTGTTATACCCTCGTTTTCACAGAAGTTGGTAAATTCTCTTGAAGTGAATTCACCTCCTCTATCGGTCCTTAGGGTTATAATCTTCTTTCCCGCCTTCCTCTCGACTAGAGCTTTGAACTTCTTGAAATATTCAAATGCCTCTCCTTTTTCCTTCAAGGCAAAAGTCCACATAAACCGTGAGAAGTCATCAATTAAAACGAACACGTACCTGTTTCCTGCTATGGATGGTGGAGAAATTGGTCCACATAGGTCAGCATGTATAAGTTGAAAAACATATGTTGCCCTAAATTTTGCCGCTTTTGGAAACGCCTTCTTAGTTTGTTTTCCTACCAAGCAAGATTCACACAACTTGTTCTCTTGATGAATTATTGGCAAATTTTCAACCATGCCCTTCCTTGCCATTAATTCCATTGTCTCAAAATTAATGTGACCCATCCTAGCATGCCATAACCATGCATCATCTTCCATCTTTGCTTTAAGACACACCGGACTTCCAACTTAGAGCTTTATTTTGTAGAGCCTATTGCTCATTCTAGGAACCTTCATCAGGAGCTTGCCATCCGAATCATGCATGGTGAGATAACTACCTCTCATGCGAATGTCACATCCGCCTTCGGTAGCTTGCCCAAGACTAATGATATTGCTTTTTAGCTCGGGTAGATAATATACTCCAGTGATCAATCGTTGCTCGCCCGTTTTCCCTTCAATGATTATCGAACCCTTCCCTTTTATCTCGATCTAGGAATTATCACCAAACTTCACTCTGCCGGAGATATTCTCATTCAACTCCGAAAAGTATTCTCGGATCCCCGTCATGTGATTACTTGCCCCATTATCTAAATACCAAGTGTCCTCCTCGTTTGGCTTAGTATTCAATTGGTTTGGGATAATCTTCTCTTCATTCAAGAATACGACTTCTTGAACGCTCTTCATCATAAAAAGTGTCGGGTCATCATCATCCTCCTTTTTCAGAAGGTTTGCTTCATGCTTTTGCTTCTGTTCACGTCGTTCAGGGCAGTTAGAAGCAAAGTGACCATATTCATCACATCTGAAGCATTGAATCTTTGAAAGGTCTCGTTCCTTGTTCTTCTTTTGGTCCGTATTGTTCCCGGTGCTACTTTGGTTTCCTTGGTTGTGGTTATTGGCTCGACCACTACCTTTTTTATTTTGACCTTTTCCGTTGCCACCAGTGGAGTTCCTTCCTCGAGCCTTGTTCTTATCAGATCTTTCAGCCCTTCCGAACATCAACTTGCCTTGATCTTCAGAGGTGGTGTCAACACCCTTCATTCTGCCTTCGAATGCTTTCAATCTTCCAATAGCTTCTTGAAAAGACATAGTATTCAAGTCAGCAAATTGTTCTATTGAGGCAACAATTGCAACAAACTTATCCGGTACAGATGCAAGCAGCTTCTTAACAAGTTTCTTGTCTTCATAAACTGTTCCCAAGCTGTTTACTTCAGTTACAATTTTGCCCATCCTAGCCGAGAAGTCATCAACTGATTCGTTTGGCTTCATCTTTAGAGCTTCAAATTCAGTCTCCAAAGTCTGCAATCTTGCTTCTCGAGCACGATCAACACCCACGTACCTGGTCTTTAAGGCTCCCCAGATTTCTTTGGCCGTGTTGAATTGTGATACTTGAAAAACAAGTTCTTCTGGAATCGCCTGGAAAAGTAAGGCCACTGCCATATGATCTTGCTTATCATCGACTGGTGTTCCATCCTGCAGTTCCAGCGCCTCGAGTATTCCATGGAATCGGAATACTGATTTAATTCTTATTGCCCAGATGTTATAGTTCATGGCTGTTAACATCGAACATTGAAGAGTAGCTTTGGTATCTTGGACAGCAGGAGGTCGACTGGATGACTCACCTTCCACCATTCTTCTTCTTCGTCTTCTGCTGTAAGTTACAGGTGTAACTTGTTCTCCTTCCAGCCCGTTATTCGTGAACCTGGCTCTTGATACCAATTCAAGTTCACAGGTCTGCTAATCACAGAATCAATCGCATACAAACAAACTGGAAAACACGCACAATAACTGGAACAAGCTTTCCGATTAACAAAGAAAATTCGCTCAAAACTTTGATGTTTTCACGCTCTACCACAAGCTCGATAGGTCCATGAATTTATAGAGATTGATACATGCTTACCAATCCAACTCATAGTACAATTCGAATTCCATAATATAATCCTAAACCGACTACAAAATATAGAATCCTAAATAGAGTACAACTGTGATCGACCCATATGCTTGAGTCGGTTCAACTGCTTGGTGTCAGTTCCAACTGCCCATTGGCTCGGGTCAGGGAATTAGACCAACAAAGTTTACATATAGTGAGCTGAGAAAGGCATCTCATAATTTTAGTGAAGAGATAGGGAGAGGTGGTGCTTGTGTTGTGTATAAAAACAGGCTATCAGACAATAGGATTGCGGCAATCAAGAGGCTCAAGAACACTAATAACCAAGGGGAAGCTGAATTTCAAGATGAGGTAAGCACGATTGGGAGGGTGAACCATATGAACCTCATAGAGATGTGGGGCTATTGTGCAGAAGGGAAGCATAGGCTTATTGTATACGAGTATATGCAGAATGGATCTTTGGCCAACAATTTGGGAATTGGTAAACTAGATTGGGCAACAAGGTCTAATATTGCAATGGGTACTGCTAAAGGACTTGCTTATTTACATGAAGACTGCTTGGAGTGGGTTCTACATTGTGATGTAAAACCCCATAACATATTGTTGGATGCTAATTATATTCCTAAGGTTGCTTATTTATAACATTGCTTGTCATAAAGCCTTGACATTCACTATAATTTAGTGGCGGTTGATCATTGTTTTTTAAAAACAATTGTAACCGCTGCGGGTAGCCAACTAGTAGTAATAAATCTATTCACGAATCGATGTTACAGGTAATCTTGTGCTCCTTGAATTAGGACAACCTATTTGGCAAAGCTTTGATCATCCAACAGATACACTTCTTCCAAATCAGCCCTTCACAAAAAACACACAACTTGTTTCTTCAAGAAGTCCTTCTAATTACTCTTCAGGTTTCTATAGGCTCTTTTTCGATTATGATTGTATTCTTCGACTACTTTGTGATGTTCAAGAATCAACTTCGTTATACTAGCCCGATCCCAATTTACTATCATACGAAGTTGGAAGATATCAATATAATGATGAACAAATAGCAATCCTTGATTCTAATGGTGAGTTCATCTCTTCAGACGGTTTTAAATTAGTATCGGCTGATTATGGGACAGTTCGCCAAAGAATAATGAAGATTGACACCGACGGTAATCTAAGACTATACAGTCTAGTTCAGCATGAAAATGGAATGAAATGGGAAATTCAATGGCAGGCGGTGTCTCATTCTTGCAAGATCCATGGTACTTGTGGACCAAACAGTCTCTGTTCTTATTCTTCAAAAAAGTTTAGTAAATGCAGTTGCTTACATGGGTATAAGATGGTAAATTCCGAAGATTGGAGTTATGGGTGTGAGCCTTAATTCAAGCCATGTACACAAAATGACTGTGATTTCATTCAGCTACATAATACAGATTTCTATGGCTACGACATTCAGCTGCTCAGAAATAGAACTTTTGCTTCTTGCAAGAAGGATTGCTTGTAGGATAGCACATGCACAGGGTTCCTATACAGTTGGAAAAATGATATGTTAAGATTTAGTTGCTTCACTAAGAGTTCCTTGCAAAATGGATATCGAATGGGGGTAGACCATTCAGTGTTTTTAAAAGTACCAAAGAGTTTGATGCCATCCTATAATGATAAATTCACAAGTCAATCAAGCTTAATCTGTCCACGCAAAATGGTGGCGCCGATAATAAGGTCTTATGAAGATAAACATGATCGCAAGCAACTTGGACTCATGCTATGTTGGTTGTATTGTGTTGTCAGTGTTCCCAGAACAGGGTATAGATAATCAATCAAGGTACTGGATATTCACTTGAAATCGTGTAATCACTTTCCAATAGAAACTATTCGACCCTATGCCTGGGTTACACGAATATCTTTATGGGATAAGACCAAGTGATGTTCTTGTTTTAGGCACAAATCAAGAACCAAATCGTATTCAAGTGTTTAGGGTTTGTGTTCTGTATCTCCATGCAGTTATGATACGACCTCTATATATAATAGAGTTTACTCAAACCCTAGCCCATGGAATTATGTATAATTAACGGCCCATTAATTATACCATAATAGTTTCCATAATAGTAGGAATCAGTGGTTATAAGCTTACCAGCAGGAACAAGCTTACCAGCAGGAACAATAAGCCTACCTGCAGGAACAAGCTTAAACTAGCAGTAGAAACTGGTAGTCTTAACACTAGCAGCAGAAACACTACTACTAACAGTAGAAACACCAGCAGTAGAATCATTACTACTGGTAGAAACTCTGCATAACCACTATTGAGTCAGGGTTTTCAGGGACCTAATGGGTGTACACTCCGTACCTCCAAACTCATTACCAGGTGTGAACTCATCCCTCAAGTGTACTAAATTTTCCAACAATCCTCCCCAAATTTAGTTCACTTCCTTTGCATGTAAATTAAACACAAAACAAAACATATGCATAAATGAAAATATCTTGAAGATTGAATTCTCATCTTAGTACATTACACGTTCAAATATTCGAGAATCAGGGTGTTCTAAGAATTGAACCCTTCAACCCATTTGAATACTTGAAGATAAAATACACATACATTTTCAAACACTTAAATACTCCTGACACTATACAAGCCATGTGTCCATATCCAATTCATAAATGTTGTAAAAGCTAAAAGTCCAAAGCTTCCTGAAGCGGCAAAACTTCAACATTTACATAGGTGGTTCCTCTTTATTCATGCTCCTGCTAAGCACTTTTTCAAAGAAAATTAACCATTGAGAAGTAAAGACTTCATCCTCCTTTTCAGCAGGTTCTGAGCACAACCTTGGGATGTAAATAAAACATGTGCTCCAGTCCACTAAATGTTCAGCTTTCCACATTGAACTCAGCTCCAAAGTTTCCTCAGGAGGGAGTTGGGTGTCTTAGCATTCAGTGAGTAAGTTGGACTTAAACCCATCCCTTTAGCAGACTTTAAAACCAAGTCTCTAGACAAACCCTTCGTCAAGTGATCAGCTAAGTTTTGTTGAGATCTAACAAACTCTATAGATACCACCCCATTCATGATAAGCTCACGAATCATGCTATGCCTGACACCTAAGTGTCTAGACTTCCCATTGTACATTTGGCTATAAGCCTTTGCCAATGTAGCAGCACTATCACAATGGATAGAAATAGGTGCTATAGGTTTAGGCCACAATTGAATCTCAATAAGCAAGTTTTTTAACCATTCAGCTTCTTTACCAGCAACAGCTAAGGCCACAAATTTCGATTCCATGGTTGAACTGGTGATGCAAGTTTGCTTCTTGGATGCCCAAGAAATTGCACCTCCACCAAGTAGGAATACCCAGCCACTAGTAGGCGAATTATCTTCAGTGTTACTGATCCAACTTGCATCAGTGTACCCTTCTAATACAGAAGGATAACCAGTATATGAGAGACTATAATCCATAGTTCTCTTCAAATACTTGAGTACCCTCTGAATTGCTTGCCAATGATGAGCACTAGGATTACTAGTATATCTGCTCAATTTTCCCACAGTAAATGCAATATCAGGCCTTGTACAAGTCATGGCATACATTAGGCAGCCAATTACCCTAGAATACTCAAGTTGAGATACAGCTTTACCAGTATTAGGTAAAAGCTTCTCACTTGTATCCACAGGAGTACTCACTGGAGTACAATCAATGTAATTAAATTTCCTCAACACCTTCTCAAGGTAATGAGACTGAGAGATAGAAATCTTGTTACTTTTATGTTTAATCCTTATTCCAAGGATAACATCAGCCTCCCCCATATCCTTCATGGAGAACCTTGATGACAAAAATTCATTTGTTAGGTCAACTTGATTTTGGTCAGTGCCAAAGATCAACATGTCATCAACATATAGACAAATGATGACTCCTTTACCAGATTCATCAAATTTGCTATATACACATTTGTCAGACTAGTTAAGTGAATAACCACTAGACAAAACCACTTCATCAAATTTTTGATGCCATTGCTTAGGTGCCTGTTTTAGTCCATATAAGGACTTAATCAGTTTGCACACCTTGTTTTCATTGCCAGGCATAATGAAGCCCTGAGGTTGGTTCATGTAAACCTCCTCATCCAATTCACCATTCAAGAATGCTGTCTTTACATCCATCTGATGTATAATCAGATTGTGAATAGATGCCAAAGTAATCAGCAATCTTATGGTACTGATACGAGCCACAGGGGCATAAGTATCAAAATAGTCTATCCCTGACTTTTGTTTAAAGCCTTGAATGACTAGTCTAGCCTTGAACTTTTCAATAGTTCCATCTACCTTCATTTTCTTTTTGAAAATCCATTTTCAACCTAAAGGTTTGCAACCAGGTGGTAGATCAGCCAACACCCAAGTGTTGTTGCCCATGATGGAGTCCATCTCATCATTTATTGCCTCTTTCCAGAAAGCAACATCCTGGGACTTCATTGCTTCATCAAATGTTTTGGGATCATCCTCAACATTAAAGCAATAGGAGTGTTGGTCAGAGACCTCATCCCTTGTTCCTTCAATTAAGTACAATTGAAACTCAAGTCCAAATGATTTTGGAGTCCTGACCTTTGTGCTCCTTCTGAGCTCAGGTTCATATTGTTGTTCCACAACCTCATCAGGGACCTCATCAGAGATCTCAGATACACCAACATCATCAGTTCCATTAGGAATCCTCTGACTTGGTCTAGGGACTGATGAGAATCTATTCTCATCAAAGATTGCATCCCTTGATTCAATTATTGAGTTAATTGAAACAGATTCATTAGGTTCAATAACATAGAACCTATATGCCTTGGAATGCTCAGCATATCCAACAAAGATTCATTCAATGCCTCTTTCACCCAAAGTTTTTAATTTTGGATCAGGGAGTTTCACAACAGCCCTACAACCCCAAACCCTTAGATAATTCAGGTTAGGTTTCTTTTTAGTCCAGAGTTCATAAGGGGTTGTCTTGTTCCTTTTGTTGGGAACCCTATTTAACAAATAGCAAGCTGTTAACATGTAATAACCTGTAATTTTTCAAGTCATTAATTTCCTGTAAACTCGAAGTAATCAATTATGAAGTTTTAATCAAGTCATTTTATTCATCTTCGCATTTAAAGTTTTGCTCTGTTTAAACTGAGGAACAACAAATGATATTGTCAAACGAACAATGTGGCAAAATTCACGTTCCATTTTTACTGGAACCGCACGCTTTCCGACACCGTGATAGTATGGCATTGGTCTAATAATTTAAAACCAGGAACAAACAATAAGTCATGAAAATTTAGAAAAATATTTATGGACTCGGAGATAAACTTATGTAATATTTAACGACTCTGAGAATAGACACTCTCGAGTTAGAAACGGTTTAGGACAGAACCATAATTGACACTGTTTAACAAGACACGGGTATTTAATTTACTCACTTTAGTTTAAAATCCTACTTATTATTATACACACTCACTCCCTAAATAAATACTTTCTCCTCCACTAATACCCCATCCCGAAAACACTTTTCCTACCAACCCTATCTCCATTTTTTTTTCTTTGTCGCCACCTGATGCGTGGGATTGCGCCCTCGCAAAAGGTTTTACCTCTCGAGGGATCTCGAGAAGCTTGCAATCCCCACCAGGCAATGTACCTGACCGATGTAGTATAGTGAAGTGGCAAGTACGGGGGATTGATCGTTCTCCACAGGGAATAGTGTTCGTTAGGTATGAAAAACTCCTCTAATTAGGTCTAAGGGTGAAGGAAGATTATTTTTTGTATTTTTATATTTTTATGAAAGCAAGTAAAATCTTGGGTTTGAAGGAGTGGGCGGAATTAGTTGCTAGTCAACTAACCCAAATAACTACAAATGCAAATAAAATAAAATAACTGAAAATAAAAAGGTTGTGAAACTTATGTGGATAGAAATGTGTTTACTTAGATTTCCTTACTCCCTAACTATCTTTTACCGGTTGATTAGTGTGTATTAATTGCGTGGATGACGGGTGTATTCCTTAATACCAATCGTGGGGTGGCGTACGTACTTCCCCAACTCTACAAGCTCCTACTTCACTCCTATGTCGAGCCGGCTAGGAAGCTCCTAACATGGGATCACTAGAATTCGCTCATGCATTAAATACAACCATAATAACCTTAGTACGCATTGGTTCATGTTTCTTAAGACGTTCAAGCAAGTTACCGTATAGGAGGTTAGCCAGTTTTCTTAAGCCTAACATCGATAAACATTCATCCAATACAATTAATAACACACTAATAACCAATAATCAATAGCTAGGTTTCATTAGATCTAAGCAAACACAAGATAAATCTAGCCTAGCATGTTAATTAAAAGACAAGAACAAGATATAATCAAACAACACATAGACATATTGAATGATTAAATGATTACTTATCTTCAATTAAACATGGGAGATCCAAGGGTATGAAAACCCTTAAAAATGGCAGAAATTCGTCTTAGGGTTTCTCCTCACAAAGTTGCACACTAATGACAAAAAATTGCAAAACTATATATAGAGTTTAAGGGCTGACGGCGTCACGTTGTAGATCTTGACGCCGTCACCTCGCCGTGTCTAGGGTTCCCGGATGGCCTTCCTGATGCCGTCCCTTTTTAGTGCTCCAAAATCCGCTCTGGCCTATCAAGGGGTGACGCTGTCAGAAATGAGCTTGACGCCGTCTCTCTTTAGCTTAAACCGTGATGGCCTTGATCATATTAAAGGGTGACGCCGTCAGACTTCCCATTGTAAAATTCTCTGGCTTATCATGTGTATTTTTCATATCCACCTCTTTTGCCAAGCCATGACGCCGTCAAGAGCAATACTTGACGCCGTCAAAGGTACTTTTCCAGCCGATTTTGAGACTTTGTCGTTTTCTTCACTTTTATGCTCCAAAGATGTCCAAAATGCTTCCTTTTCCAGATTTCTTCTCCAAACTACCTAAAATGACAAAAGGAACAATTTAGGGCAATATTTGATCAAATAAATACGATTTAGGGTTTAAATGACCCCCTAAAAGCGGTACACTTTTCGCTTCATCACCACCCTCCTCTCTTCCCCAAACAACACCGAACTATCACCATCCCCATTAATGCCTTTGACCATGAAAACTCTTGTCCACTTCATATCACGAGATTACATAAGAAATAGGAGCATAAGTATAGAGATCTTACACAAATTAGGGATAGTTGATTTTCCCACAATCCGAAATCAATATGGAGCCTAACTCCATAAATCCACTCCTCCTAGGAATAATTCGGATCACACTTATCTTCAAACACACCCAAAAGATTTAGAGAGTGATTCGAATAGGAGGCTGTGGAGGTGGGTTTTGGAGCTTTTGAGTTTGGATTTGGAGGATTGGATTAGTGTTCGAAGTCCCACAAACTATTCAGGTTAATTATTAATCCTTGGTTTGATATTATCTTATATTTTTTTTAGTTATTCGATTTATATAAATTAGAAGGTTAGGTCAAATAGATGGCAAAATAGGGTTAGGGAAATGGTGGTGATTATTGATGAATTAGTATGGATAGGAAACCCTTGAATTGAAATTTTGAAGAAATGGGTTAGTTAAATAAAATGGGTCGAATGGGGGATTTGACTTTTAAAAGTCATGGGTTGGTATTTTTGATATTAGTTGCATTGATTTGGAGAAGTTAAATCTTTGAAATGATAAGAGTTGCAGTAGGACATTAGGGTCAGTAGCAGTAGGATTAAAAGGAAATGGAATTTGAGAAAAATAAGTGAAGTTGTGCGGGTGAGTTTGTCGAATGACATTAGGACTAACAATGGAGATGTCGAATGGTTTTTGAGTATAAATACTAGATTAGGAAGATGATAATTGGAGTTGTGTTGTGGGTTTTGAAACACTCGAACCATAATATGTAACAAAGACAGTAGATAGTTGTTGGATGATGAAACTAGATTGGTGTACTTGTGTTGAACCATATTGGTAAACCCAAGAACCATGATTAAAGTAAGGTGTCGACACACAAAAAACACCTCGAAACAGCCTTCATTAGACTTAGACGAAGCACGAGTAATAGCGCCCTTAGGTCTTGTCATTTGAGATTATTAAATTCACCATTTGCCAATTCGAACAAGTCACAAGGACTGCCGTAAAAACTACCACTTGGACACCTACCCGACTTAAGCTCGAGTAGTACTAGAGCTTGGTTTACCAAGAGAACCTAGGATCGACCTTGATTTCACTCAAGAACCCCTAGCAAACCACATTCGAGACTGCCAAATGCAACCTTGATGGCACTAAACGAAACTAACAAAGGAAATTTGGCACAAGGAAATTTTTTTTTTACAAATGAAATACCAGGCGAATTACCAGGCACATAAACCCACTTAGAAGCCCACCAAAAGTATGTATAGGATTGGAAAATTGGGCTTAGGCAAAGCCCATCAAACCCCTATGAACTGCTTGTTCACAGCAGGCTTATGGAAGCCCACACATGAGCCCATCAACTCACTAGAAAACCCATAAATAACATCCCAAATTAATTATTTGGAACACTTATATTGTTAAGATGTTGACGGGATTAAATGAAAATATGTAGATCATTTCGAATAAAAATTAATGACACGACTTATTATGGCATTTATTAACTGATAAAATTATGACAAAACCGACTAAGCGAAATAATAAAAACCATTACGTCAACAATATTTACGCCGTAAAGTAAATGGTTAAAACAAGCAACAATAACATAAATGTTTCGAAAACTTTTAAACTTATTTACATTCATCAAGTCTTAAATCAGAACTGCAAACTAAATTATGCCATACTAATCTAGGTCACGCGTCGGAACTACCATCTACTATTTGACTCTATTGCATTTCAGACTACTACTACACTGAGGTGAGTTCATAGTCCCACTTTTACTATGTTTTCAAATCCTGTGGGGAGATACATGCTATAAATATGAACACAAGTATTTTCTGTATGCTATCCTTATTGATATTGCTAAGTTAATATTGCCTAAGTTACCACCCTGCCAAAAAGTCCCTCATATCATGAACCATTAATCACTTGCGAGTGAACGCAAATTTAGTGAATAGATCTATTGGAAATTGACGCCCCATTTGAAGTTAGCCTGGAATGGTAACCAAATGCACTTTATTCGAATTAACAAGAGTTTGGCAAACTCCTACGACGAGGGCATTATCACCTACATCATTTTATGATGTGGGCTATTTATATCATTTATTATTACACCCAATGTTAAGGTTTGCGTGTCATGAGGCTTAGGGCAATATATATTACACCACGATATCATTGATTTTTACTACTATCTGACTTGTGTTTCAAACTATTACAAATAAAACACTATGGATTCACTCAACCGTTGTGTTGACCCTTTTAGCATGTTTTATCTCAGGTATCTAAGAAGCATAAATGGCACGGAGTGGATTAGGGCCCCTTTTTGGACGACGTCCAAATTAATGTTTTCATTCATCTTAACTTAAACATTTTCATTATGTACTATTAAATGTTATGGAACCGTTGTTTTTCAAACTCTGATTTTTATTTGATGAATGATAACGAAATTTTCTCAAAACGTCTCTTTCGAGTCGTTTTCTGTAATTATGACTATGATCTAAGATGTAATACCCCAATTAGACTTCCGCTGCTTCATTACGATTTTTGGGGTGTTACATAACATAGCTTCACCCCAGAACCCTTGACTCAGTCCTGAATAGGACAACATGGAATTAACCATCTCCTTTAGCACTCGGTTTTTCCTTTCAGAAATACCATTTTGCTGAGGAGTATAAGGGGCAGTCGTTTCATGGATTATACCAATAGACTGAAAATACAGAGTATCCATGTACTCACCTCCCCTATCAGTCCTTAATCTCTTGATCAGGGACTCTTGTTGCAGTTCAACTTCAGTTTTAAATACTTTAAATTTATCTAATGCTTCATCCTTAGTATGCAATAAATAAACATAACAATACCTAGAAGCATCATCAATAAAAGTCACAAAGTATTTCTTATTCCCCAAAGAGGGAGTAGCATGTAAATCACATAAGTCACTATGAATCAGTTCCAACACATTAGTTTCACGTTTTACACTTTGAAATGGTTTCTTAGTTATCTTGTTCATCATACAAGTTTTATACTTTTCAGTGTCCATGTCAAATGCTGGGATTAACCCATCCTTAGACATATCTTGCATCCTTTTAAAGTGAACATGGCCAAGTCTAGCATGCCAAAGGGTTGAATCATAAAACTTAGATGTCGACATAAAAGCAGAATCAACCATATCATAAACAATATTAAGTCTAAACATTTGATTACATAAATAACCAAAACCAATAAACACACCATGTTTAGATAACACAAATTTATCAGATTTAATCACTTGTTTATAACCACAATTGTTCAAAATACTACTAGAAACCAAGTTCTTCCAAATATCAGGAACATGTAAAACATTAAACAAAGAAACAATCTTTCCAGAACTAAACTTCAAATCAACACATCCTCTTCCATGCACCAGGGCTGTTGACTCATTTACCATATGAAGAATAGAACCATCATTCATTGACTCGTAGGTCTTGAACCAGCTTCTATCTTTACACACATGGACTGTTGCTCCAGAGTCAACCCACTACGCAACATCATCATCCTGCACAAAGTACAATTCAGATATATATGTAACATAATAAATCACAAAAGACTTATTAAATATATTCTGACCTTTTAGGGAATTGGTATTACCATTCCCAGAACCACTTGTGCCTGATCCATTGGTTTTATTACCAATCTTAACACCTTTACAATCCTTCCTGAAGTGTCCAGTTTTACCACACTTCCAACAAGTAGCTTTTGACTTCTTGTTAGGATCAGTTTTGGTGTTATCCTGATGCATACGTTTGCCCTTGTTGTCATTGAACCTGGAGGAGTTGTTATGCTCCACCATGTTGACAACTGATGGACCAGCAGCATTGCTGCTCTTTGGCTTGTCACTTTCATGCACTTTGAGTGATTCCTCAATGCGCAAATGACTGCCCAACTCAACCAGAGTTAATTCCTCCTTCTTATGCTTAAGCATATGCTTGAAATCTTTCCAAGAAGGAGGTAATTTATCGATGATACAAGAGACTGAAATAGCCTCATCCATGTTCATCTTGTGTTGTGTGAATCGACCAAGTATACTAAGAAGTTCATTGTATTGTTCCATGACAGGTCTAGAATAGACCATTTTGTAATTGTTAAAATTACTTACAAGGAACTTCTTACTTGATGCATCCTCAGCCATATATTTGGCTTCCAAGGAATCCCACAGTTCTTGAGAAGATTCAACATTCTGATAAACATCAAAAAGAGAATCGGACATACCATTGAGAATTAATCCTCTGCAGACATAGTCATCATTCTCCCATTTGCTTCTGCTCCTCATCTGTTCCATCGTAGCATCATCTTCATAATCTTCAGGAATAGGTGTAGTCAAAACATAGACCACATGCATGCTTGACAACAAGAAGTGCATCTTCTTTTGCCATCTTCTGAAATCAACACCTTCAAACTTTTCCAATTTAGAAAAGTTAGCAGCCATATGCCTCATAGCAGCAGCCATTGATTATCACAGAAATAGTTTCTATTGATTGTTGGTTGTATTGTGTTGTCAGTGTTCCCAGAACAGGGTATAGATAATCAATCAAGGTACCGGATATTCACTTGAAATCGTGTAATCACTTTCCAATAGAAACTATTCGACCCTATGCTTAGGTTACACGAATATCTTTATGGGATAAGACCAAGTGATGTTCTTGTTTTAGGCACAAATCAAGAACCAAATCGTATTCAAGTGTTTAGGGTTTGTGTTCTGTAGCTCCATGCAGTTATGATACGACCTCTATTTATAATAGAGTTTACTCAAACCCTAGCCCATGGAATTATGTATAATTAACGGCCCATTAATTATACCATAATAGTTTCCATAATAGTAGGAATCAGTGGTTATAAGCTTACCAGCAGGAACAAGCTTACCAACAGGAACAATAAGCCTACCAGCAGGAACAAGATTAAACTAGCAGTAGAAACTGGTAGTCTTAACACTAGCAGCAGAAACACTACTACTAACAGTAGAATCACCAGCAGTAGAATCATTACTACTGGTAGAAACTCTGCATAACCAATATTGAGTCAGAGTGTTCAGGGACCTAATGGGTGTACACTCCGTACCTCCAAACCCATTACCAGGTGTGAACTCATCCCTCAAGTGTACTAAATTTTCCAACATGCTAGTATTTGGATGCTTGATTGGGCTTGTTGAGATTATTTGCATTGTAAGTTTTTGATACTGTACGAGTAAAAAATCATCTATAACCGAGCAAAATTTTCAACCAGTTGCAACAGGTTTCAGAAAGTTTACATATGGTGAGCTGAAAAAGGCATCTCATAATTTCAGTGAAGAGATAGGGATAGGCGGTGCTTGTGTTGTGTATAAAGGCAGGCTATCAGACAACAGGATTGCGGCAATCAAAAGGCTCAAGAACACTAATAACCAGGGGGAAGCTGAATTTCAAGCTGAGGTAAGCACAATTGGGAGGGTGAACCATATGAACCTCATAGAGATGTGGGGCTATTGTGCAGAAGGGAAGCATAGGCTTATTGTATACGAGTATATGGAGAATGGATCTTTGGCTAACAACTTGGCAATTGGTAAACTAGATTGGGCAACAAGGTTTAATATTGCAACAGGTACTGCTAAAGGACTAGCTTATTTACATGAAGACTGCTTGGAGTGGGTTCTACATTGTGATGTGAAACCCCATAACATATTGTTGGACGCTAATTACATTCCTAAGGTTGCGGACTTCGGTCTTTCCAAACTGCTTGATAGATGTGATAGCGACCAATGGAACTTCTCCATGATGAGAGGGACACGAGGTTACATGGCTCCTGAATGGGTGCTTAACTATCCAATCACTTCAAAAGTTGATGTATTTAGCTATGGGGTAGTAATGTTGGAGATGATTACAGGAAGGCGTCCATCACACATGCATCAAGCAGACGATGAAACTTGTAAGACTGAGCATGGGCTAATTAATTGGGTGAGAGATAAGATTCATGAGTTTGATGGAAGCCTAACAGAATCTTGGGTTGATAATATCGTGGATCCTTCAATAAGCAGTGAATATGAACGGAGCACAATGGAAAATTTGGTTAAAATTGCACTACAATGTGCCGAGGAAGATAGGGAGGTAAGACCCTCAATGAGCCAGGTGGTTGATATGCTTATACATCTATGAATGATGACAAATCCTACTCAGCTATGTTACTTCTGTAATGTGTGAAACTCTGTTGGTTACAGTTTTTTCCATGATGTTTATGTTGGTAATAAAACAGAAAACGTCAACATATGTAGCTGTAATTATAAATGTGTAAAATTACTTAAAATGATATATACATATTTAAATAGAACGTGATTATATGTGTAAGATGGCTGGGTGTTATTTATATGCAAGACAACACCATAGTTATATTCAACCTTCATTTTTTGCTAAATAACTACAATATATGTATCCATAGCAAGATAACACAGAAACACAAACAAAACTGTCACATCTCACCGCTCATTTGTCACAGCTTTTTAAACAATCATTAGAGAATTTGCTTTTCTAAAAAATAGTTACAACTCACTTTTATCAAAGAACCACTAAAAATCAAAATGTTCATCACTCCTTTGCCAGAAGACCACTAAAAATCAAAATACCCATTGGTTTTGAAATACTTTTATGAACATCAGAATAATGCATCACCCACCAGGGTACAATTAAGTGATCATATATTGTTTATTGTACATTATAAAAACCATCTTTTTCATATTTAGCTTCACGGTCAAGTGTATCAATGAATTTCCAAAACTTAAGCATTAAAGTTATCCAATAACCATTTGTGTTGTGCCTGTAACATCCTGAGAATATACCTTGGCAATCCGTGAATTTCTATCACGACCTTCTGGTCATGAAGCTTTTGAAGGAGGAAAGTGAGAACCATCATTACTGTTACTCAGACTACATGTAATTAACATTGCTATTCATATTAGTATGAATTTTATCGAATGGTTTATAACTTATAGCATCCCCAGTATCTACATCACCTGCAATCAAACCACATTTAGGATTTCTATATTTTAATATATATATATATATATATTTTTCTAATATTATTATTTTTACTGCATAATTTATAAGAACCTAATGCACACAAAATAACACCTAAAAAGCCTTAGCACCCGTTTGGTTTGTAGATGTGTTTAGGATTACGATTTGTATTTAGATTAGGATTTGGTTTAGCTGTAAATTAAATGAAGAGAGAGAAAATATAATTTAAATAAATATTAAATATTTTATAACTAAATAATAAAAGAAAGAACTAAAAACAATAAATTGCAACCAGAAAATAAACTTGAAATAAAATACACAAAAAGTGAGTGGACAAAAAAATGATGGCCCACACAATAAATGAAAATGTTAGCTGTCCAGGTGAGAGGGAAGAGTTTTTTACAAAGCAAATATCAAGGCATCACAAACAAATCAAAAACCCATCGCCCTTTACCAAACTAATATTTTCACCATGACTCCTATCCTTAAATTCAAATACCTCATACCAAACGGGCCTTAATCTTTGGTCACTCCTTGCAAGCAAACTTATTAGACAGTTGTCAAGATCCCGATTCTGATCTTAGGATCTTACGATTTTACGATACTGCAAAGCAAAAACTATCCGGATCCTACATAGGATCTTTGCAAGCTTAAGATCTTATAGGATCCCGATCTTGACCATACGATCTTAAGATCTAATCCAATCCGATCTTACTTTTCTCGGATTACAAACTAAAAAACTATAAATTTATGGCTTGCTTTTTTGTAGAATTCAAAAACCAACATGTTAATCTTTTTAAACATTTCATAATCATAATTTAGGAAAATATTTCTATGAAACATTCATAATATTTTGTGTTTATAATGTATAATAATTTGTAGATTTGTATAATATTACAAAAACTATTAAGAAATAACATTAGAGTAGGATCTTAAGATCCCGATCCGATCTTACGATCACGATCTTGCAAAGAAGAAAACGATCATGGGTAGGATCCCGATCTTGAAAACCTTTCTTATTACAATTGGCATACACAAGTTAATAATGATATCAACACAAAACATATGACATTGAGTTGCTGATAACATCAGGTTGCTGATCACATTTAGTTGCTGATGACATTGAGTTGCTGATAACATTGGAATGTTGATGACATTGGTTGTGGGTTACATTGAGTTGCTGATGCATCGGGGTTGCTGATAACATCGGGTTTCTGATGACATTGGGTTGGTGATGTATTTGGGTTGCTAATGCATTTGAGTTGCTGATCACAATGAACTTACAATTTACAAACCATGACATTTAGCTCATTGAACTTTTAAAAAGCTATGATCATTGAATTTATAAGACACGATATTTAGGTTACTTAATTTATCAAAAACTATGCACTCAAGTCACTCGTGTTAACATTGAAATTCGTGAATAGTGATTTAAAAGTCAAATTTTACAAGCTTATTGACCCAAGTGAAAGAAAAATAGTGAGTTAACTCTAGATTATCTAATTTTATTGTTATGATAGTTCTTTTTAAATTAGCATAGCAATGTGATTTTTCATTTGGCTATTGATTTTGGATGGCTTGTGAATGCAAAATATCAACAACAATAATATCCAATCCCGTCTGAACAAATCATAAAAAAGTGTCAAATATGTTAATTTGAAATTTTAAATGGTGTGGTGGCAGCATATTTTGATCCCAAATAGAATAATTGTTTTGATAAATGCAATTTAACATGTGCCAACTTAACATAAACAATTTGGTTGTAATTCAATAAATGATGAACTCAAACAGAATTTTGACTAGATTTAATATTCTCTAAAATGTACCTAAAAGAAGAAGTAATAAATCTTTAATTCAATAGCTTTGACTATAATTTGATATATATATATATATATATATATATATATATATATATATATATATATATATATATATATATATATATATATATATATATATATATATATATATATATATTTTAGTTCCTACAATAACGCTTAAGGTAGTACTTCGTAAGGTTAGTGTTTAGTAATCAAATAATCTCTCCATCTCTACTCTTTATAATGCCTTTAGAATTTTTATTTTTTGAAATCTGAAGAGTTTAATTTAACACAAATTGCTAATTTTAGACATTTGCAACATCAAAAGTCAGATAAAGTCAAATCAATATACATTCAAATTTTGTAACTACTAATTGTGACATTACATCCACCAAATATTAATATTTCTACATTTATAAGCATTTAATTTCATCAATACCTAAATGTTTTCATGGTTTAATTCCTACAATAACACATAAGGTAGTACTTCGTAAGCTTGTTGTCTGGTAAACAAATAAACGTGGCAAAAATAAATAAATAAATAAATCAGAAAGTGTGCGACATATGTTGTGTTACAAAGAATCTTACAAGCGTAATCACAAATGAAATTCTAGCAGATATACCGTATGTTGAAAAAAAATAGTGAAAGAACAAAATAAATAGTATATACTAAATATCTTAATTTAAAAGAATTTTATATAACATCTAAAATACCAAACTAGAAAAAATAAAGACAAGCTAATCATTGCAAAATTATATATCTTTTTAGAATGACAAGATATTATAAAAACACCTCAAGCAAAAACCTCACTTTAGCAAAGAAAACTGACAGCTGTGAAAACCTCCATAAGCGCCAACGATCATCTGTCAATTGACGGAGCTTGAACCAAATTATTTGGGGGGGGGGGGGTGTGAAATATCAATTTCCAATTTCAGGGGGGCCATATTGTCAAAACAATTTTTTTTTAGCAGTAACTCAGTTATCAATTACATTATGGATAAGAATTTTTTTTTTTTTTTTGGGGGGGGGGGGGCAGGGCCCACCCCTGCCCCAATAAAGCTCCGTCCTTGCATCTGTCCCAAGCCAAAACCAAATTCATACACTGATCAAATAGCCATAAAACAACAAATTGTTGCACTCGTGAGAATATATCATTAAGAATAATAGAACTTTTGTTTGTTGCATGAGCATGAACTATAAAGTTTTGATCCCTAAAGGCACCTCTTGGAATTTTTTGACAAAATAAACCACAAGAAAAAAAAAACAAAAAAAAAACACTAAATTTGTATACAAGTTTATTTCACACATACGTCATGACCGTCTCGTGGAATTTGGAAGCCTTGTGCCACAATTCTGATGGCAACTTACTAGTCTTATTCTACTATGGATATAGTATATTTTTTGTTTTTTTTCTAAGTTTTACTATAGAATTTTCACAACCCTTTATGAAAATCATAAAGTCCAATAATTACAACATTGTATAAAGATGATTTGTAGTATATTTTTTTTCCCCGAAAATATATCATATTTAAAACCGTTTGACGTATTTCAACTTTTCAAACCGAAAATATAGTGCTTTTCTTTTTTAAACCATCTACAAATTTTAAACAAAGATAGGGACTAAAATTATAAATTGCAAAGATATAGGTTGTATTAAAAGATTAAAAGACAAAATAATCTATAAACGGGATCAAATCCTCCAAAAATGAATGTATACCTTTACTGATGATTTAGAAATCTGAGGCCCCTGAAAAATGGAGGCCCTGTGCGGTTGCACATGCTGCACATGCTCAAATTCAGGCCTGACATACGTGAGAGAAATGTAATGAACAAGATTATTACTAATAAAGTAATAATACGATTAACTTACATAAAAATAAACTTATGAAAGATATATATATATTTGTAAATTCATTTATTAAGATGGTACAAATATTTTTAAAATTCAATATGATGCAAATATATCAAAATAAAAATTAAAGTCTAATGATTAAAATGTGTATATTTTCATACTATATAAGATGTAATGAACTTATCAAAATAAAATTCAAGTCTAATGAAGTTATGACACCATCTCATTAATTAAAATTTTATAATCTTCTCGTAGGCTCGGTCCTGAGTTTTCGGATGCCCTGACGAGCCAACTAAAAAAAGCCCTCTTGTTAACAAACAACACATTATATTGTGATTGTTTGGAACCTAGTCGAGCTAGTCAACGTATCCCCACACAAATTACAAATATTCTAACAAACATTTAGTTATATCTGTTGTATAACTTTTGAAAAGACAAACATGTGACATTATTATAATCAATTTTGATATCTTTTTAGTGTCTTTGTTCCTATGTATGAAAATTTTAATATTTTCAAAAGAATGTCTTATATCACCGAAAAATTAAGTGTTCACACAAAAAGGGTTAAATTTGTAATACCCCGTAATTTTTCAGACGTATTTTTATACGAGATTGTCCCTGATTTTCATTTACGAACCTTTCCGAGCTTATTTGACTCTAAAACGTGAAGTTATCTCGCGAAACGTGGAATTTGCACACAACGCGTATTGGCACAACCAACGATTTGATTTGATTAATTTATTATTGTGGTAAACGAGGCGTATGAATAGTCATTTTTATTGGAAATATTATTCTGAGCATGATGGCGTAATTCGCGTGTCTTGAATCAACCGTTTACTAGTCTAAACGAGCCCCAAGCCTCATTTCAAGAAAGATTGCTAAAATGACAGAATTGGTCCCTGTGGTAATACTTTCCCCGCCACCCCTGCACTTTGTGGGTTACGACTTTGGTCCCTAGGCCCTAGGGTTACACTATAAAAGGGCGCATATAACACACCCCCTCATTTTTATTATAAAACCCTAGCTCCTCACCTCTCCCCACCGGCGCCGTCATCATCCCGGCCACCATCAGCACAGCCACCACCAACACAGCCACCATCAGCACCTCTCTGTCACTCCCATCACCTCACGACTGTTATCACAATCGCCTCCTCTGGCCACCACCACAAATCGCGCCGCCGCCGCCCTTCTCTGTTTTGAATCAAGATAAGTGTAGATCGAAGGTTTGTTTCAGGATTTTGTTTTGGTTCATGTTTTGTCGCCACCATAGCGCCACCGAAACCACCACCACCGTCTTTCCCTCCTCTCCCTTCCTTAATTTGCTAAACCGTGGAAACCCGTTTGTCTTTTTTGTTTTAAACTGAGTACATATATATAACGAGTTAATAGTTTTCGTGGATCTAAAAACGGATTGTAACCGATTTAAAAACATGTTTTTATTTGTGTGGTAAGAATCTGAGATGGCATTTATGTTTAGTTTTGAATCGGGTCGGGTTTATACCCAGTTTGGACACGGGTCTAACCCGTTTAGTACGGGTCAAGCTTTGGGGTTTGTTGTATAAATTCATGAGGTCATTGATGTTGTTGGATTTCGGATTTGGATCTGTTGTTTCGTTTGTTGTGTCTCGTTGCTATCAATCGAAGGAAACCACCCACTTAGGGTGCGTATGGGTGTTTGTGGTCGTGGCCACTAGAACCATAAGGGTGGCTTTTGTTTGTTTTGGTTTGATTGGTTTGTACTTACATTGGTTTGTGTTCACGTTAGAATTGTGTTTGCGTCAAGTTAAAGGGAAACCCATATAGGGTGTGTGTATGTACTCGGTACAGTAAAATCTGGATGCTGGTGATTGTGTATACGTTTGCGTTGGTTTGGATTAGCCATTAGGATGGGTTCGAGTAGAGTCGATGTTGTGTTTGTGCATATATGGCTAGCAGGACTAAAATCTGGATGCATTTGGGTTATGAAACGGGCTGAGCCCAACTAGATGTAACACCCCCAAAATTGGGTCCAGCGGAAGCATACATGTCACTGAGGTGCTACTTAATTGGTATCACAACACAAGTACAAAGAACGGTTTTTACCTCAATCATTTAGAATAAGATAAATTAACAAAAAGTGTTAAATTTACATTAATCAAAAGTCGTGCGGAAATAGGCCCATAAAATAAGTAAAGCGGTCCCAACATATATTTCAGAGTCGTCTATGACCGTGCCCCTTGCCAAGTGCCTCCAGAAATAAGCTATCACCTTAAACCTGAAAATACATGCTAAAAGAGTCAGCTTACGCTGGTGAGTTCATAGGTTTAAGAAAAAGTATAACAGTGGACCAAGATAAGTGATTTGCTACACTAGACTAAGATAGATATCAATCACAAATTCCCACAAACATCAACAGTCACAATTCATCAAGTAACAATATGATAGGTCACAATTGCTCACTTTCATATTGATAATCACAGTAGGGCCCTAGGTATATCCGACCTTAGCCAGGCACCATGTTATAGCAAATTAGGACTAGATTATTTGCTACCCTGGTCTAAGAAAACCATCTGTCGCATATCTAACCTTAGCCAGTCAACAAGTTATAGCAAATCAAAAACAACAGTTAGGTCCGTTCAAAATAGTTTTGAATGTTTTCTCACATGCATATCAGTCAATCACATAATGCCTTCAAGCAACCAAATCAAATATTTCAGCCAAATAGTCAAATATTGAGTAAACAGTTCGCATATTCCAAACAATTAGTCATTGAGTTTAGTTAAAAACGAGCATGTATTCTCCCCCAAAATAGTTAGAAAACCGGTAAGAGTAGAGGTCATGAACTCACCTTAGCCACAACAATGCAAAGATCACAACTGACACAACTGGCATCTAGCTAATCACAACGGTATCCAGAAGACAGGCACAACGGTACACAGAGGTACCAGCACAACAATACGAGATCGGCATAACCTAATACGTATACGGATATCTCAAATTACGTCTCGCACAAAAATAAAGTATATAAAAGACAACGTGTCATAGTTTTCGTGGATTACTCAATTTCAATACTTAACAAAAGCTTAGTATCAGCGTTTCGTGTGGTGGTAAGAAAATATTGACTCAAGAACACGCACGCCAAAAGAAATAAACATCGACACAGTCGAGAAAATACTGACGAGAACTCAATGCTAACAAGGAAAAACCAAAATTTATGACAAATAGCTATACTAATATAAATAGGTCAATTGGTAGTTTCGGTATTTTCCCCATAATCCCAAACAGCTTAGACAAGTCATTTAGGTTTTAAAATAAAGTCATTTAAAGTAAAAATATTAGTTTGGAATGTTTTATAAATTTCGGCATAACGCGTCCATTTATACGACATTCCCAAGTCGTCGTGACTTTAAATATCCAAGTTTGAAATTTCAATATCTTATAATTTTATGCTCGTTATCATTCACGTAATTATTAGTTTTGGGTCTATTGAATATTTTGTGTCTGGTCCGCGTCTAATATATTAAATTCTTTTCGAATAGAATATATTATACCGTCTCAAGTCCCAAATGTCCAATGAGTCCATTCACTAATATCGTAAATCCGATAATGGTACAATAATTGTCAAAATGTCCAAATGCAATAGTCACGATCCAAGTATTTAATTCATTAAGTATCCGCATTATCCAAATCCAAATCACAATTCCATGTTCAATTTCCGAAACGTACCAATAGGTCACCAAAACAAATAAATACTCGTTAGTTTAGTTAAATCAAACGAACACTTTTTATCTTTGACACTTGGGCTTGAGGCCCAATCAAACCAACCCATCACAAATTCAAATTACAACAAGACCAAAACTACAACGCACCCTACGGGGTTCTTTGTTGACCCGAGTTCAAAACCAAACAAACAATACAAACCTACTTGGGTTGTTGACCAATTCGACATAAGCACAAGACCAACACCCTACGTGGGTGTGGTCGTGAGCCGAAACCAAAAACACCATCCCTGGTGGTTTAATCTGACCAGCGGCTACAAACCAATAAACAAACACATCCTATATGGACTTAACCAAGCTCAACACAACAAAACCATCATAGTAACTAAATAATCAAAATCCGAGCATCACCGAGACCATGAATGGTCTCGGCTCAACCCATGTCGACACAAAATAACACCACAAAATCCAAAACTGAACCCGAGACCAAGATACGCATAACCAAAAGTAACTCGTGACTAAGTCGAGTGGTTGGCCTCAAACGGTCAACTAATATTGACCAAGTAAATGGTCAACAAGAGTCAAACAATCTAGGGCACAATGCAATTATCCAAGGAGTTTAGTGTATCCCCGGGTCGTTAAGTCCCAACGAGGTGTGTAAACTGTAATAAAACGAATTTGTGATCGGGTGAAATTGAACAGGAAAGAGGTGTGAGTGATTAAACTAAGGAATAAAATAACTTAAACAAGCTATAAGAATGATTACGTTAAAGTAAATGACTTAGAAACGTTTAAAACTTAAAAACGTACGTTTAAATAAAAATTACGTAAACGTACAAAATAAAACGTGAATTCTGACCAATATAAATCCCACGGATGTGAAAATTATATTTTTAGAATCCAAATGATAAAAGAAAATTATTTATTTGACTATTTATTTAATTATTATTAATTTATTACTATTCAATAATTATTTAAAACTAATTTAAATTATAATAAATACTAAATGAACTCTAATAAATATGAAACTTTTTCTAAAAATATTATGTAAGTACAGGAACCTAGGAAAATTATAAAAATGAAAAGTGCTTATTGAAAAAGCAGAAAAATAAGCCAAATGGCTTAAATAGAAGCTATCACTTTTTTTATATTTTGATTTTCTTGATTTTTCTTTTACAAAACTATTATACTACTGATAATAACAAACTTTAATAAAGACAATATTTTTAAAACTTAAAAATAAGCAGATTTAGAGCTTATGAGCTTATCACTTGAGCTTTTGAGCTTAAATTGATGAGTCAAGCTCAAACAAGCTTGAAATAAGCTTCACAAAATGAAACAAAGGTGAAATAAGATGAAAATAAGTTAAAGGGATTAGAAATAAGCTAGATGGTACAAGAAATAAGCACTGATAAGCTTGGAATAAGCAAATAAGCACTTACTAATCACCACAGTCAACCACTCAGGCCTGCAGTCAACTTTAAGGGCAAATTAAGCTTATAAAATAAGCTTAAAAGCTCAAAATAAGGACTGGAGTATTGAGATGGCTAGCTGAGCTATTCAAAAAGCCAAAGCTTTCAAAGTGGGACCCACTAATGAGCTTTTGGAAGGCTTGTGAAAAAGCTTGAAATACACTAAGGACTCAGTGTATTCAGTGAAATGGGACAAACAAAAAGCTAATAGCAGCCCTATAAGACAAGCTTTGAAAAAGCAAAATAAGGACTGGAACTTTGAGATGGGTGGTTAAGCTTCACAAAAAGCTAAATCACTCAAGCTGAAGTACACTAGAGAGCTTTTTAAGAGCTTATGAAAAATGGCTCAATTACACTGAACTATCAGTGTATACTGAAAAATGGGACAACTTGTAGGATCAAATTTAGCTAAACAAATAAGCTAAAAAGCACAATACAAGCTATGAACCAATTAGACTGGTGGACAAGCTTCACAATAAACCAAATATCACAAGCTAGTGATCACAGGAAAGCTTTTTATGAGCTTATGAACTTGGCTCACCTATACTGATGACTCAGTATAGTGAGTTATTTTGAGAAAATAAGATGAGCATGATAAGCAGTCCAAATAAGCAGATAAATGAAAAACAAGCATACATGTAGCAAGCTAGCCAGAAGGGCTTTACAAAATACTAAGTCACACAAGCTAAAGCTAACAATTGAAGATTGTGCAAGCTTATGAAATATGCTATTAAAACTGTGCACAGGGCAAGTTTTGACTTTTTAAGTTTTATCTATTTTGACTTAGATGAATTTTGAATGATTCCAACAGATTATATATGATGAAATAAGCTATGCTATGAATGATTTAAGCTAGATTAACAACTATTGCAACTGTATGTGTGATTAAACTAACTGATATGCTAACTATTATGCAGAAAAAATAAATTAAAACTGATTTTGACTTTCTACTGAATAAGTACTGGATTTTACTCTTTCACTGACTTAATGTGACCTAATGGAACATGTTTCAATCACAAATAGCAACAACAACACACTTTAATCCATGGAAACAGATTAAACCAAACACTCCTAAATAAGACTGGATTTATGATTTTCAAATGATTCTGCTGATTTAGTTCACAATACTGATTTCTAAAGTTATGACATGATTATGTGAACTGAATTAAGCATAAAACACCACTGATAACATCATTTTAACCATGAATCACTTTAATGCTTATCTAACAGTGAAATTGAGATTCTTAACAACCATGAGTTTTAATGAACAAAGACCAATTAACAAGCAATAATATGACTGAGTAACACCAAATAAGCATGAAATTAGTAAAATAACAATGTAAAAAGCACAAGCACAGTAAATTGCTAAAAAATCAATAATTTAGTTTACAACTTGCATCCAAGCAACCAACTGAGAACCAAGAACAAGGAACAATCCTAATAGCTTACCACTAAGCTTCTAACCCAAAGGGCAATCCAATATACACCCTGCTCCAGCCATCTTCAATCATCTTCACTGATTTTTTATTTATGGACCTATTTTCTTGATTTTTGGTATTTTTTTGCTTTTAATGACTACTACTGGTTTTAAGGTTTCTAATAGCTCTCAGAAGCTATATAAGGAGCTTATATGAGCTTATGAGTCCAAGATTAACACTATTAACAACATTCAAGGGAACATGAGATTTTGAACAAGAAATTGCATAAACTGATTTCAAACTTAGAAACTGAAATTGATTATTAGGAATAGATTCTCATACACTGAAAACACTAAACAAAGTACTTGAAAGCTAAATTTAACACTGGAAATTGTAATTTAACTAATACGAGCTAAGAAAACTAAAATTACACTAGATAACTTTTTACATTGCTTCTCATCCTTTCTTTATAGGTATTTTGCACTCTGTCGACCTCTCTGAATCTTTCCCACTTGATCTTGGCCATTGGATTCATCAAATTCATCATAAACGTCCATTTGGACTTTTGGCGCCAAAATATCAAAAGCAGGTTTTTGCAATTAAAGAATTGTGGAAGGATGTGGAGGTGGAGGGGATAAAGAGGAGGATTAGGTGGTGAGGTGGAAGCCAAGTGGGTAGCTAAAACCATGGAGGTGGAAGGTGGTTTCTGGTATGGCGGTAAAGGAAGAAGGGATAAGAGTTTGACCGAAGTCAAACTCTGGTATTAGCTAAGGGTGTGGGTCGGGTTTATTTATGGGATTGGGCTGGTAACTGGGTTTAGTTATTGGGTTGGGTTATTAGTGGATTGGGGTTTTTATTTAAAATGGGTTGAAGGGTATTTAGTTTGATCCGGTTTTAGTGTTTAAGGTTTAAAGTTTTTAAACTTTAGGGACCACTTGTGTAATTTCATAAAACTCAAAGGACCAATGCTGCCAAAACTTAAAACTATTTCCAAGGGTTATTCATGCCAAGTTTCAATAATACAAGGACCATAAAAGATAATTTTCCATTTTTGAAAACCGGGGGACTTGTTTTGCCATTTTTGAAACTTCAGGGACCTAAGTTGCCATTTTGCAAACTTGAATTTTAAAGGACTAATTTTGACAACTTGTGAAAGTTCAGGGACTGAAACTGCCAATTATGCAAACTTTGTTCATTTTCACCTGTTTTCAATCCTTTTGCACTTGCAACACATAAAAACACAATCAAATGATATTTCCTGTATTTTGAAGCATATCTGCATGTTTTTAAATGTTTTTGCAGTCTAAATGTGACAGAAATGATGAGTATTTAGACACTCATCAATCCCCCACACTAAACTATTGCTAGTCCCTAGCAATCTTTTATGAAAATTTAATGGATTTTACTCTTTACCAGATAGCCATTACTTCTGGAGTAGCCAATGTTTTAGTATGTGATACTTTGGTACAATGATAACCAAATGATTTTGAGCAAATCATCAGCTGTCAACGGATTTGATTTGTCTTTACCAGAAGCCGTTTGCTTCTGGACTAGCCAACTCTTAAATAAAATACAATTATTATCTTGGTGAGCTGATTACCAATTATGGTTTTCCAATGCCTTTATACCACAAGCCATAACCTTGCGGGCTAGCCAACTCTTCACTTATAAAGATATGGGGAGTTGAATACCATACAATTTTTGGCAAATTGTAAGCCATAAACGGATTTGAGACATCTTTACCAAGAGCCGTTTGCTCTCGGATTAGCCAGTCCTTATGTGGGTTAGACATGGCGGACTGATAACCATTTATTGCGTTCTAAGTGAGAAAAACTCAAAACTATTTCCAAGGGTTTCATAAAACTCAAAGGACCAATGCTGCCAAAACTCAAAACTATTTCCAAGGGTTATTCATGCCAAGTTTCAATAATACAAGGACCATAAAAGATGATTTTCCATTTTTGAAAACCGGGGGACTTGTTTTGCCATTTTTGAAACTTCAGGGACCTAAGTTTCCATTTTGCAAACTTGAATTTTAAAGGACTAATTTTGACAACTTGTGAAATTTCAGGGACTGAAATTGCCAATTATGCAAACTTTGTTCGTTTTCACCTGTTTTCAATCATTTTGCACTTGCAACACATAAAAACACAATCAAATGATATTTCCTGTATTTTGAAGCATATCTGCATGTTTTTCAATGTTTTTGCAGTCTAAATGTGACAAAAATGATGAGTATTTAGACACTCATCATCGAGGTTTAACTCGAAACCCCAAACGGGTATATACCTAACTCGACTAAAACCATTAACTATAACGTTAAAATCAACAACTAAAACTCAAAGCTAGGATTAACCCTTTATAAATCCGTGACTCGACTGAGCCAACTCGGAACCCAAACGGGTTTTATGACCCAAACCGTAGCATAACCAGATCAAACAACAATAACATCAGTAACCTCAACGACAAACAAACACTCGTTAATCATTTCTTACCACACGAATTTATTTACACTTTTTAATCCAACCATTTTTAATCCATTTTCAATCCACGAAAACGTTGATAGTTTATATATACTCGGGTTTTATCCAAATAACAAATAAATAATCGGATTCACGGCTACCGTAACAAGAAGGAGAGAGAGATGTGAGACGTAGGAGATGAAGGCGATGGTGATGACGGCGGTGCTAATCTTGAACCAAACAAAACCCTAAGACAACTCCTCTTCATGCCCCGTTTGTCGCTATCAACCCAACACACAAGATCTCTTCTTCGAAACAACAAGATGAAGACGAAAATGATGGCGGCTGATGGCAGCTTAGCGGTGGCGTTGGGTGGCCGGATGTGTAGAGAGAGAAAAAGGAGTTGATGAGGTGTAGATGTTGACTGTGGTATTGATGGTGGTGTCCGAGATGGTGGTGTTACACGGTGGCAGAGGTTGGCCGGATTGTTGGCCAGGATGATGACAACACCGGCGGGGAGAGGTGAGGGGCTAGGGTTTTATAATAAAAATGAGGGGGTGTGTTATATGTGCCCTTTTATAGTGTAACCCTAGGGCCTAGGGACCAAAGTAGTAACCCACAAAGTGCAGGGGTGGCGGGGAAAGTATTACCACAGGGACCAATTCTGTCATTTTAGCAATCTTTCTTGAAATGAGGCTCGGGGCTCTCATAGACTAGTAAACGGTTGATTCAAGACACGTGAATTACGCCATCATGCTCAGAATAACATTTCCAATAAAAATGACTATTCATACGCCTCGTTTCCCACAATTAATAAAATAATCAAATCAAATCGCCAGTTGTGCCAGTACGCGTTGTGCACGGTTTCCACGTTTCGCGAGATAACTTCACGTTTTTAAGCCAAATGAGTTCAGAAAAGTTCGTATATGAAAAACAGGGATAATCTTGTATAGAAATACGTCTGAAAAATTACGGGGTATTACACTAGATGAGTGTGTTTAGTTTTTGATTTAAAAATGGGCTAGTAAGCCCAAGTACCAAGGGGTGCGTTTGTTTTAAATTGGGCCTCCAGCCCATAAGAATGGAGTGTGTTTGGTTTTAAACATGGGTCGTAGCCCACTAAACTTAATGGGCTTAATTTTACATTTGTTAAGTGTAACGTATTTGATGAACTCAAATAAGTACATTTTATTACTATCATTTATCCTATTAATTTGACTTGTTTTACTATATTATGTATGAGGATTGATACTTAATCGTTTACTTTTGTAATTCTCAGTTGAAAACAAGCATTTGGTGAAACTTAGCGATTTTGGATTGATTATGGAGCAAAACATGCAAGAAGTTAAGAGTCTACTGAAATGAAGAAGATCAAGACAAATCTGCTCTAGATGCGCCGCATCTCAGTCACGACATGCGCCGCATCACTATCAAGATCTCACCAGATACGATCCAAGATTCAAGAGGACATGCGCCGCATCTATAAATGAGTTACGCCGCATCTTCTGGCGGTGTACGAATATTCCTGAATATTATAATCTTGGACCCCACGCGAAGTTAAGTACATGCGCCGCATCTACTCCTTAGATGCGCCGCATCTCACCCTCAGACAGAAACTATAAATACCCCAAGACCAGACGAAATTCAAAGTTCCGAAGTTTTAACCTAAGACCGAAGACCAGAAACCAAGGACGAATTCAGTCAAGGCAGCAGCACAAGACACACCCAAATCAAAGATACAAGAGCTGTAAGAAGGTGCTGCATGTGTTTAATTCATTAAGTAGTTTTGTTTTATTGTGTTAGCAAACTTTAATTCATCAGGATTGGTGGCTTGTGTAATGTGACAACGAAAGATTGCACTCCCTTTAATACTTGCTTTCCCATCAATTAAAGTTTATATGTTGATGTCTTTGGTTACTACTTATTAGTGCATTGATAACCTCTGTGTTTATTAGTGGCTTGCGGGCATTTGACTGTGGAAAATAATGTGGCTCCCACGGTTATTACTAAATTGATCACTTAGGAATAACTTTTAGACATAAGTAATCATTAAGGGTTTACTCGTCGATAAGAATAGGACCAACGAGAAAGGGTTAACTACATACACTTCATATAAAGCTATCAATAAAACAAGTGACAATCTACTTAATCATAAGGACAGCCCTCTTATTGTCTCGAGTATTTATCTGTGTACGTGTGTGCTATTTGCTGATTCGTGCCTATTGGTTTATTTTATTATTTAATTGCAAACAAATCGTGCCAGTCTCTCAGGCTGAAACCCCCTTGCGTTAGGATATTAAAATACTGATTAGAATAACGAGATAATACGTTCCACTCTTAGTGATCGACACTCTACTTACCATTATATTCATACTGACCGGGTACACTGCTCGTTAGGTGTGTGTGTTATTGATAAGTTGGCTAAATATAAATTTAAAACTTGATTAGGCATTAAAACTGCTAAACCGCAACGACACACGCAGCACATCAAGTTTTTGGCGCCGTTGCCGGGGAGTGAATTGTTATTATCTGTTAATTTGATTAGTATTTTAATTAGGTTTTTCTTTTTATTAGATTAATTGCATCATTGTACTATTTTGCATATTTGTTGTATTGTGTGTTAATTGTTTTCTTTTATTTTTGTGTGTTTATTTTTGTTTATGTGTTTTTATTTGTTTTTATTTTTCGTATTTTTTTCTGTTCTGCTATCGTTGTACTGTGCTAAATCAAACGATACGGCGCATCTGATCTCTCAGATACGGCGTATTGCGTTTAATTTTTTTTAATACAACGCGTTTAATTAATTCGATACGACGCATCTTTTCCCCAAGATACGGCGTATCTGTTTTTAATAAGAAAATTTTTCTAAGCGATAAAGCGATACGACGCATCTTTTCCCCAAGATACGGCGTATCTATTTTTAAGAAAATTTTTTTCTAAACTTTAACGCCATACGACGCATCTGCTTTAGCAGATACGGCGTATCTATTATTTTAATTAAAAACAGTTTTCGAATTGTTAAACAGATATGGCGTATCGATTTTTATCGATACGGCGCATCCTTCTGAATCAAAAATCTCGTATTTTGAAACGTAACGAAAATACGGCGCATTAACTTTTGTTAATACGACGCATTTAATTTTTAATAAATATCGATTTTTGATAATTAAAGTTGATACGGCGCATTCGAATTTCTAAGCGGCGTATCTATTTTCTGAATAAAGTCTGATTCAATTTTAACGATTATAAGATACGGCGTATCCAACTGTTTGGATACGGCGCATCGTCTTCTGATATCAGCTAATTATATTTTTATATCCGTTTCTATATTCATTAATTTCTCTTCTTGCGAACAGATCCTACTGATGCTTTTGTGATTATTTCAGGAGAAAAATGGAAGGATTCGGAGAACTGATTGACTACGACTTCGAAGCCAATTTTATGGATGGAGTAATGGTGCAAGATAAATCACCCGAACGTTACGATGGGGATTACATTGAACTTAATGACCTTGACGGACCATTAGCATCCAATGACCTGTTCATGGATGATGCGGAATCTGAGTTAGAAGAAGGAGAAATTATGGATAGTCCAAAAGTCAACGTTATTAATACTAGGAATTACGATGAATTTGAGGGATATGATGGTTCTTGGGATTACGGTAGAAGGATCCACGCCAATTGTGCTTACAATTTGCAATTCCCATGCATGATTGGGTACAAGTGTATTGATGCCAATTTCTTTCCTATTTTACCAATCAATGTCATGTCAAGGAGCTTTTACAATTCTATTATGAGAAATAAAGTGGAACATACGGGAAAGAATGTAGTTGGAGCCTTCATTAATGTCCCGATCTTCGTTGGACGCTTTACTATTGTAACTGAGTTCGCCGTTGTTGAAGACATGAATGCCTATCGTGACAGCAATATGGGTGACGTAATTGTTGGAAAACCATTTTGTAGGGAAATCACTATTAACGCAAAACGATTTGAAGGAAAGATCACCTTTCAATGTGGAAGCGACATTATCACTTATATGATGCCCCGAACTCACCCTGGATTTAAACATGCTACTAATAGGGTCTGCTACAAATTCTCTCCATTCCTTTTTATTAGTAATGATGACATAAAGAGAGGGATTGAGTACCCATATCAAATAATGGAAGGATTTTATAAAGGAGTTTTGAATTTGGGACCTGAATATATACGTGACGAATTAGTTGCTAAATGGATCCTACGTGGCCATGTAGGAATCAATGATCGATACTAATGAGCTGAACGTGAGTCTAACTTGAAGACTCTGGAATAAAGACAAGTGCTTACCGGGAGACAACCCGGATTTATCTTTTAATTTTCTGTTTTGTGTCGAGTCAGTCAGACCGCCGAGGATACGGCGCATCTCAATCCTGAGATGCGACGCATCTCCTGCAAATGGTCATATCTTATTTTATTTTTCTGCATTTTTTATTTTCGACTTTAAAACTATTTATCAGTTTATTTTAATGCGGCGCATCCCTGGTTAAGGATACGGCGCATCTTTTATTCTGATCCGTATTTATTCCAGGCTCGATACGGCGTATCTTCTTCCATAAGATACGGCGCATCGACTGACCTGATGATTTTCATTTTTATTTTTTATGTTTTATTTTTCCTAACTACTAATGTATTATGCAAGTTGAACCTTTCTTACCTTAGGTGTGTTTTGAAGCATTGGTGGTATTATAGTTTCCTGAATTTCCTGTGGATACATCAAGTATGAAGCTTAAACGATCTAATCCACAAGAAAGATGATTTTTGCTCTTATACAAATGGAGGATCATACCGAGCAAATCTCAGGGGAGTTTTCCTGTTCTAATTCTTTTATTTTCCAGTTTTTAACCTTTTATACAAACAACGAGGACGTTGTTTAACTTAAGTGGGGGGATTGGAGAATTAGAACACTTAACATTTACTTGTCCTAAACTTTTCAAAATATGCTTAAAACGTGCTTAATATATCAAAATTTAAAAAAATTTTAGCATGTTTTTGTTTAAGATCTAAGTTGCATAGCTGCACACATGACGTTATTTTCAAAAATTGTGATTTTTCAAAATTCACAAATCTATGAGTGTGCCGGTGACTTGTAAACTTTAGAACTTGGCTTGTATACTATTCGAGACCACCATAATAAGTATTATTTATATAATTGGAATGACTTGTCTAAATTGGTAAAATTATAGGATTACACCCAAATAGCCTTTATATGTTATGTGTTATTAACTAACTACACTGGTTAGTTAACCCCCGTATAAACCCTTTTGTTACTCTCATTTTTAGAGTAAGATACCCCTAGAAAAACACTCAGAGCCATTCCTTTCGTTTCTTACACCTATGTTTAAAATGTTTCGTTACACCCTTACACCTTAGCCTACCCTGTAGATTAGAATCCGTGGTTGGTTAATTGCTATAGGCAAAGTGTGTTTCTTTACATTACCTGTGTTCGCGTGCGTAATTCATTATCTTTGGTTAGGTCGGGATATTGCACAATGCAATTGGAGTGAAAGTAAATATTGTATATCTTTGAGTTTATTTTTCGTGTGTTTACTACTTTCACTATTACCGTTATTTCTGAAGTATGAAAAGTATGGAAAAATTATCCAGAATTATCATTATAGTGATGTGGTGAAATTTTACACATCTATGTCTATGTTTAAAAAAAAAAAAAAAAAAAAAAAAAAAAAAAATCGAAAAAAATAAGAAAAGAAAAAGAAAGAAAGAAAAGTTGGAAGTTTGTTTTAACCAACTTATGTAAAGTTATGTAAGTGGTCGATATCACCACTATTTGTTGTACTATATTTATGGATTGAATGGGAATTGGCAGTTATGGGAACGCCAATTAAGGTTTATTCTTTGATTAAGATCTTGTTGAGTATAATTCGTGTCTACCTAAAGCGTGTGTTTCAAGTGTTAAAGCGTGAGTTATTCTATGATATGAGTCTTATTCATGGGATGGTTGGGATAGTGATTAACCACACTTAGGATTTTAATTTATTTGTTTTGTTTATTTTTCATTTTACACCAATTTATATCCCAAATGTTATCCATACCCTATTCTTTATCCAACCAAACCTTTGATTTATTGAGATTAGGGATTTGAGCAATCTTAAGTATCGTAGTCGTGGATTCGGCTATGTATTTATGATTTTGTCGCCCTTTTTGATATATTATTATTGGTGAAGTTTGGACCTATCTTTAGCCTATTCGAGTTAAGGATTTGAGCAATTGCAAGTATCGTGTTCGTGGATTCGATCATGTATTTGTGATTTTGTCGCCTTTTCTAGAATTTGAGATCGATAGAGAATAAGAATAATTAACCTTTAAGCCTAAAAAAACCCTTTTTACCGCTTTAGACTTGTTATTCCTTGACTTTAGTGGTGGAGATGTGTATACTTGCCAAGCTTATGATAGAATATTCGTCGCGACTGGACAGTTAAACGATTAGATTTGCTTTTATCAGATTATTTTATTTTACTTCTAATTCGTTAAGTGTTTAGTTGTGTGATTATGACAAAAAACGAATACATGCTTAAATGTAAAAATACATCCTAATATCTTTTAGGATACATTTTCATAAGTTTTAATCTAAGGTTTACTTGGGGACAAGTAAAATTCAAGTGCGGGGATATTTGATGAACTCAAATAAGTACATTTTATTACTATCATTTATCCTATTAATTTGACTTGTTTTACTATATTATGCATGAGGATTGATACTTAATCGTTTACTTTTGTAATTCTCAGTTGAAAACAAGCATTTGGTGAAACTTAGCGATTTTGGACTGATTATGGAGCAAAACATGCAAGAAGTTAAGAGTCTACTGAAATGAAGAAGATCAAGACAAATCTGCTCTAGATGCGCCGCATCTCAGTCACGACATGCGCCGCATCACTATCAAGATCTCACCAGATACGATCCAAGATTCAAGAGGACATGCGCCGCATCTATAAATGAGTTACGCCGCATCTTCTGGCGGTGTACGAATATTCCTGAATATTATAATCTTGGACCCCACGCGAAGTTAAGTACATGCGCCGCATCTACTCCTTAGATGCGCCGCATCTCACCCTCAGACAGAAACTATAAATACCCCAAGACCAGACGAAATTCAAAGTTCCGAAGTTTTAACCTAAGACCGAAGACCAGAAACCAAGGACGAATTCAGTCAAGGCAGCAGCACAAGACACACCCAAATCAAAGATACAAGAGCTGTAAGAAGGTGCTGCATGTGTTTAATTCATTAAGTAGCTTTGTTTTATTGTGTTAGCAAACTTTAATTCATCAGGATTGGTGGCTTGTGTAATGTGACAACGAAAGATTGCACTCCCTTTAATACTTGCTTTCCCATCAATTAAAGTTTATATGTTGATGTCTTTGGTTACTACTTATTAGTGCATTGATAACCTCTGTGTTTATTAGTGGCTTGCGGGCATTTGACTGCGGAAAATAATGTGGCTCCCACGGTTATTACTAAATTGATCACTTAGGAATAACTTTTAGACATAAGTAATCATTAAGGGTTTACTCGCCGATAAGAATAGGACCAACGAGAAAGGGTTAACTACATACACTTCATATAAAGCTATCAATAAAACAAGTGACAATCTACTTAATCATAAGGACAGCCCTCTTATTGTCTCGAGTATTTATCTGTGTACGTGTGTGCTACTTGCTGATTCGTGCCTATTGGTTTATTTTATTATTTAATTGCAAACAAATCGTGCCAGTCTCTCAGGCTGAAACCCCCTTGCGTTAGGATATTAAAATACTGATTAGAATAACGAGATAATACGTTCCACTCTTAGTGATCGACACTCTACTTACCATTATATTCATACTGACCGGGTACACTGCTCGTTAGGTGTGTGTGTTATTGATAAGTCGGCTAAATATAAATTTAAAACTTGATTAGGCATTAAAACTGCTAAACCGCAACGACACACGCAGCACATCAGTATTCGGTTTGGACTCTTGTGATATTGGTACGTTTCGGATTTTACTTGGGATTGGTGATTGAAAGTTTGATGATACGGATACCTAACGGATTAAATACTTGGATTATGACTATTATACTTGGATCGTTATCGGATTTACGATATTAGATAATGGACTTATTGGACATTTTGGGACTTGAGATGGTATAATATATTAAACTCGAAAAGAATTTAATATGTTAGACTCGGACCGGACACAAAATATTCAATAAACCCAAAACTAATAATTACGCGAATGATAACGAAACATAAAACTTTTAAAATATTGTAATTTCAGACTTGGTTAATTAAAGTCACGACGACTTGGGAAAACTGATTTTAAACTTACTTTTAATTATAAAACGTTTAGGAATTATACCAATTTATTTGGGAAAATGCCAGAACTTGTCAAACGACCTATTTGTGTTAATATGCTTACGTGTTATTACTTTCTGAATTTTCCTTGTTAACTTGAGTCCGCGTTTGATCCGTACAAAAGTATATATATAATATTATCAGATGGATACACGTGATACGCGGGAATCAACAAGCCAACCCTTTAGGAAAAAAGGCCAACTTGCAAAACCCGTGAATTCGATGTGAGATACCGGGCAAGTGATCACCCGGGTCGTGTCCCAGCGAGGTGTGAATCGAGGATTTTGTGTAAGGCTCGGGATTAAAGTGCTTGAAGTGTGGATTTGGATTTTTTGTGTTTTTATTATTCTAATGAAGTACTGGAAGGGAAATGTGCAAAGAAAATTAAGCAAAAGATCATGTACGCGAAAATGCAAAACGGGACTTAGAAACGAGCCCGGAAAACTAAAAATCTTAAAAATTAACGCTACAAGTTCAAATCTATTTTTCCTAAGTTCTAATTAATAAAAGAAAGTTTTAAAAAAAGAATTTTATTTTTTTGACTTTTATATTTTTTATTACGAATTAAAAACTAAAATAAAGAAAGAAAATGATTAAAAATACTAAACTAAGTCTAAAAATTATGAAATTTTTGTGGAAAATACTTTGATATATCCTAAATGTAAGAAAAATACAAGATCTGAAAAAGCTCAAAAGAATAAGCTGTTTAAGGCCAAACAGCTTATTTAAAACTTAAAAGGAAATGAGGCTTAAGAATTAAATGTTGCAAGAATAAACCAAGCATAACTAAGAGCATACTGGTAAACGCGTGTGTGTGTGAGTGAGGAGACCTGGATTCGAGTCCCAGGTTTTGCAATTTATTTATTTATTTTATTTTTGAACTTTTCTTTTTGGAAACTTGTAAAACAGCTTATGAAGAGAAACTTTTGCAAAAACAACTTTTATAAAAAGCTTGAATAAGCTCAGAAAGAGCTTATAGTTGAACAGTTAACTTTTAAAAGCTTAAAAGAGATTTTAAAATTCAAAAGCTAATTTTTAAAAGCAACAAGCTAAAACTAATGAAGTAAAAAGCTCAAACTATCCTAACTTAATCTAAATAAGCTCAAATGCTTAGGAAATTCAAGCTAGAAAGCAAAGATAAATCAACAAGCTTAAGCTACTGACACTCAACCCAAGCAGTCAAGGCTAAAAAGCAATAAGCTACTCAGATAACTAGACAAGCTGAAATCTAAGGCACAAGCTCAAATGACCTCAAAGCAAATCAAACAAGCTCAAATAAACAAGCTTATAAGCTGGAACAAGCTAGATTATTCAAAAGCTTAAACAGGCCAATCTATCTCAGAACAGTCCTAAGAGAGCACTAGTATGGGCAAAATAAGCTAAACAAACAAGCTCACACAGGCAATCAAAGTACAAATCTAACAAGCTAGTACTTCAAGCTTTCCAAAAAGCTAAAATGCAAACAATAAGCCTCAGAAATGAGCTTGCTAAGAGCTAATGAATGTAGGCTTTTGGGCAAAGTGTCACTGGTGCAGGGCACCAATGTTTCAAACAGGCCAAAATAAGTACCTCAAAAGCTACTTGGAAAAAAATTATAAAATTTGAGAAAAATAAGATTCAACAAGCTTATCAACCAAATATCTATTCCCCAGAAGCTCAGATCATTTGATTCAATATTGAGTAAATTAAAATTCAAAAACACAACCTGACTTGAAAATATTTGGAACTTTTGACTTTTTTCAATTTTTGCAAACTTTGACTTAAATGAGTTTTAATCTACTTTAATGAACTGAATATGATGTATTAAGCTAAGATGAGATGAGATTAAGCTAAATATTCTACTTATGCAGCTATATGATGATTATGCAAATCTAAATAATACAACAGATATGCAGATATGAGAATTAAAAAGATTTTTGACTTTTTGTAAAATGACCTACCAATTTTATGCTTTCTCTGATCTATATGAACCTAATTCAGACTACTTATACCAAATGAACACAAATAAAACACCAAGAACACAGAATGCACCCTTATTCCAAACACTCTTTAATTAACTGTTTCCACTAACTTTTGAAGATTTAGAACACAAATCACCAAGCCAATGATCATTCTGATTATATTACCTATAATGAGAGCTAAATGAGCAACAACAACTAACATTTAACAACAAGAACACACAAAAGCAGATTAAGCTATAATAAGGCAGAATGAAAGAAAAACTTAGCTAAAGCATATAATAGCATAACATAAGCACAAAATAAGCTATAACTAACTAAAATAAGCAGAATTATACTAATAAAACAGTAACAAAGCTATTATTAAAGTAAATGCAATAAAAAGCTAGGAATTACACACCTTGGACCCTAGCTTAACAAGGGTTCCAACTAAATGGCAGCTACAAGCTCTAGCTTGTTTTACAACAAGCTAGTAAAGTCCCTCTGGCCAATCCCTTTCGACCACTTCCAATGCTTTCCACAGTCATGCTAAGGTAACTGATTTTTTTTTTGAATTTTTTATTTTTTTTTCTTTTTTTTTTTTTTTTGTTTTTGTTACTGAGAAAGGTTGTAATTAGTGTGAAACTTGCATTTAGTTGATGTATAAATTATTTTAGCATTATAAGAATCAAAAGTTTTGCAAAACAGGAAAATAAAGTGAAATGAGAAAAAATTTCATTAACTTAAAAACTGAGTACAAGCTTAAAATTACAAGAGAAATTAAAATTAAAAATGATTTAAATTAAACTTAAGCTAAAAAAACTACTCACTAACTAACTAACTCCAATTGGCTTACAAGAGTGTCCTATTTATACTAAAAGATTAAACTTGGGTCTCTTCTCCTTGTGCTTTCTCTGAGTGTAAAAACAGCTTTAAAACGACTTTGTGCTATCTAAGAACAAATCCCAGCCCTTGGATTGGATTTAGCATCATCACAGCCCTTTATAGAATTTTGGCGCCAAAAGTGAGATGTGGATTGCCAGCTTGGATTGGCATCTCGTGAAGAAGTACTTGGACATGGGGGATGGTGGGAATAGGGTGGCTGGAGCAGTGCTTAGGTTGAGGTGAAAAGGTATGGGGAAGGGGAAAAGGTGAGTGGTAATGGAAATGGCAGCAACTGGTTTGGGGAGAGGGTGGTTTTGACTTTGTTGACTGGTATGTTAGCTAAAAAAGGACGGGGTTGGGTTTATTTGATGGATTGGGCTTTGTGTGGGCTGGGAATTGGGTTGAGGGTTGGGTTTTATTTGTTTTGGATTTGGGATAAAAGGGTAAGTTTGGTTTAAGGTTTAAAGTTTAAGGACCATTGTTGTAAAATCTAAAAATCCCAGGGACCAAGGCTGCCAAATTTGAAAATTATCTCCAAGGACCATTTGTGTCATTTTGGTAATTTTGGAGGTTGACTTTGACTTTGACTTTGACTTCTGTTGATCAAATGCAAAATTGTGGTCGAGTCGATCCAAAAATGCCCGTTTTCGCTCCGTTTTCAATCCTTTGTGCCTGAAATGCATAAAAACACAAACCAAGGATATCTGCAGTATAAATTGGTATATTTGGCCGTTTTTAGCATTTTTTACGTGTAATATGGGCATAAAATGATCAGTAAATAGACACTCATCAATCCCCCACACTATGCTATTGCTAGTCCCTAGCAATCCGATCATGTGAAGTAATGAAAGGATCAAAAGAATACCAAGTATACCCCATTTTGACTTTTTATTAAATGCGAAAAATTTAAACCAAAACAAAAATAGATAACAAGCTTGATTTCCAAAAATGGTATCATGGAACGGGATTCACACAAAATGGGTGTCTCCAAGGAATTTAAATCGTCATCCTCTTTTTTATACTCCCAACTAAGCTTAAACTCAATGTGCAAATGCTTTTGTAAAATGCTAACACTACTTATACTAATAATCTATGTAAGCCGAAACTTAACTTTTCACTCCCATATTTATTCAAGTTAGGTGACTGTGCTTGATTTTCAAAATTTTGATCACAAAAATCGACGTTTTTATAAGATTTTGACTAATACTAGGTGAAAGATAGATATAAAATTTACAACAAGCAAGTTTCAAAACTTTATTCAACACATACATTTTTTTTAACTTGTGCAATCATAAACTAACGGAGTTTCATGGGGACCAAGACCTTACACCTTCCGGAATAAAGGATCCAAGGGCCGTTACAACGGAGAGTTCCAAGACTCTAAACATTCCTGAAATGAGGATCCAAGGGTGTTAGACCAAGACCTCACACATTCCTGAATTAGAGGTCCAAGGGCCGGTGTAAGAGGGTAGCCAAGACCTAAACGCCTTCCGGAAATAAGGATCCAAGGGCCGATCTTGAACCGTAGCTTTTTTAGCACATACATTTATTACTTAACTTTTGCAACTTTCAAGCAACGTCTCACTTTCATTTTGCATTACTATGACATATGCTTGTTCCGAAGTTTAAATAAAGCTTTGAACTAGTATTTTTCAAAATCGTATAAAAAAATGATTTTGCGTGTTCAAATGTTAGAAAATAAGCACTTATTAAGTCAGATTAGTTATCTCCTGGGAGAAAAAGCCATAGATTACTTATATAAGCTCTAAAGAAAACCGACTATTCTACGCTTAGCATTTTCATTTGCACATATCGTAAAACCTTAGTCTAACCGTTAAGGAAGCAGCCAGATCAACACTCTGGCAGAGTCGAGATTCCCTTGTTCTAACCTAATCAAGACTAAACACTTTTTTTTTTCTTTTTGGTGCAAAGCACTTCTTTTTCATGCAATTTCTTATTTAAAAACGACAAAAATTTAAAAATTTTGGCCAAAACGGGGGTACTAGGGCACTAGAGGGTACACATGTGACAAAATTCGAGAGAATTCCCCCCCCCCCCCCCACACACACTTAGAATTGAATATTTCCCTCAATATTCAAAGTACCGGCTATTATGCTGACACTTAGAACGTAAAAAGGTAATACTAATAGCCAAGTGTGGAACAGAAATCTCTCGTTTTCACAAGCAGGATTAATAAGATATCCCTAGATAATTGTTAGCAACAAGATCGGATATTGGGCGGCTGGATTGAAAACAGGCGCATCAATCATCACGATCTAAGGGAAACCTGAAAATAAGAGCAAACAACACACAAACAAAGCACAGTAGAGGAATTCCCCCACACTTAGTGTCAGAAAATAGAAAGAAGTCAGAAACATGGGTTGTCACCCATAAAATGCTAATGTTTTTGTTAACCGAGTCACTAGCTTGACTCGACCCCGAATTCATTGGTCCATGGGGAAAGTTTGGAGATCCGGGACAACCATGGGCGGTATGTCCCCTCCAAAATAATGCTTCAACCTATGACCGTTCACCTTGAAATTTGGTCCGTCGTTTTGAGATAACTCGACGGTACCATAAGGAAAAACTTTGGCAACGGTGAATGGTCCGGTCCAACGGGTTTTTAACTTGCCCGAGAAAATCTTCAATCTAGAGTTAAAAAGAAGGACTCGATCACCAACGTTGAAAACGCGGTTCTTGATTTTGGAGTCGTGGATCTTCTTTGTTTTCTCTTTCTAGATTAAAGAGTTCTCGTAGGCTTGATCACGAAGTTCATTTAGTTCATTGAGTTGAACTTTGCGGCGATCACCCGCGGACTTTAGGTCGAAGTTTGCATGCTTCAAGGCCCAATACGCTTTGTGCTCGAGCTCGATCAGTAGATGGCACATCTTTCCGTACACAAGCTTGTAAGGAGTACACCCGATGGGTGTTTTATAAGCTGTACGGAAGGCCCAAAGTGCATCATCTAATTTATCCGACCAAGATACACGATTTTCACCTACGGTCCTTACCAAGATTCTTTTTAGACCACGGTTTGAAACTTCCACTTGTCCACTTGTTTGTGGGTGATATGCGGTAGAAAGACGGTGAGTAATACCGTACTTAAGCATGACCTTTGCAAATTGGTCATTGCAAAAGTGCGTACCGCGATCACTTATGATAGCACGGGGAGTTCCAAACCGAGAAAATAGTGATTTCAAAAATTTACACACTACTCGGGCGTCGTTGGTGGGGAGTGCTTTTGCTTCAACCCATTTAGACAAATAATCGACGGCCACGAGTATATACTTGTTCCCTCATGAAGACGGGAACGGCCCTATAAAGTCAATGCCCCAAACGTCAAAGATTTCATAAACTTGAACGACGTTTTGTGGCATTTCATCTTTTTTAGAGATCTTCCCGTGACGTTGACAAGATTCACAAGATTTGACTAAGTCATGGGCATCACGGTAGATTGTGGGCCAATAGAAACCGGAATCAAACACCTTTTTGGCGGTGTAGTTGGCACCATGATGTCCCCTCGTGGGTCCATTGTGGCAAGCCTTAAGAATTTCAACGGCTTCTTGGCCGTGAACACACCGCCAGATGACTTGATCTGCACACACTTTAAACAAGTAGGGGTCGTCCCAAAAGTAATGCTTCACATCTTTGAAGAATTTGTTCTTTTGTTGGGACGACATCCCTTTCACAACAAAGTTTCCCGCATGGTAGTTTGCAAAATCGGCAAACCATGGGGTACTAGAATCACCATGAAAAGATACCACATTAAGTGTCTCGAGAGGAAATGTTTCATTTATTTCCTTTTTCTCGAGCACACTTTGATGGGGATTTTCTAATCGGGACAAATGATCAGCAGCAAGGTTCTCGGCTCCTTTTTTATCACGGATGATGATATCAAATTCTTGGAGGAGGAGAACCCAACGGAGCAATCTCGGCTTTGCATCTTGTTTTGCAAAGAGATATTTGAGAGCCGAGTGATCCGTATACACTATGCTTTTAGACAAGATCAAGTATGGCCGGAATTTTTCAAAAGCATACACCACGGCTAATAATTCTTTTTCCGTTGTGGTGTAATGAGCTTGAGCCTCGGTCATAGTTTTGCTTGCATAGTGTATAGGCTGAAAATGTTTTGTTTTCCGTTGCCCCAAGACCGCACCTATGGCAAAATCACTAGCATCGCACATAAGCTCAAAAGGTAGGTCCCAATCAGGGGCAACTAAAATCGGTGCTTCAGTAAGCTTTTTCTTAAGAGTTTGAAAAGCTTCAATGCACTCTTTGGAGAAGATGAACGGAGTTTCCTTTTCAAGGAGACGAGTCATCGGCCGGGCGATTTTTGAAAAATCTTGAATGAATCTACGATAGAACCCGGCGTGACCAAGAAAACTCCGAATGCCTTTGACGGTTGTGGGACGAGGAAGCTTAGCAATAACATCAACTTTAGCTTTATCGACCTTAATCCCGCTCTTAGAAATTTTATGGCCGAGGACAATGCCCTCTTTGACCATGAAATGACTTTTCTCCCAATTTAGACAAAGATTTGTGTCTTCACAACGTTTAAGCATATTGTCCAAATGGGAGAGACATGTGGTGAAAGAATCCCGAAAGACCGAGAAATCATCCATAAAGACCTCCATGGTCTTTTCGATCATATCGTGAAAAATGGCCATCATACACCTTTGGAACGTGCCCGGAGCATTACATAAGCCAAAAGGCATGCGTCGGTACGCAAACGTTCCGTAAGAGCACGTGAAAGTGGTCTTTTCTTGATCTTGCGGATCAATGGGAATTTGGAAGTAACCCGAGAAACCGTCGAGAAAACAATAGTACTCGTTTCCCGCTAGTCTTTCGAGCATTTGGTCCATGAAGGGTAAAGGAAAGTGGTCTTTACGGGTGGCTTCATTTAACTTTCAATAGTCAATGCATACACGCCATCCCGTTACCAATCGAGTAGCAATCAACTCGTTTTCATCATTTTCAATAACGGTGATGCCACCCTTTTTAGGCACACAATGAACGGGGCTCACCCAAGGACTATCCGAGATAGGGTAAATCAGTCTGGCATCAAGGAGTTTAAGAACCTCCTTTTTGATAACCTCGTGGATTTTAGGATTAACCCTTCTTTGATGTTGAACCGCTGGTTTAAAGTCATCTTCCATTAAAATTTTGTATGTACAAAATTCCGGGTTAACACCCTTAATGTCGGAAAGTTTCCAAGCGATGGCTCGCTTATGTGACTTTAAAACCTTTATGAGAGCGGTTTTCTCCTCATCATTTAAATCTTTAGCAATTATGACGGGTAATTTATCGGTACCCTCCAAAAATGCATATTCAAGATGAGGTGGTAAGTCCTTAAGTTCGACCTCCGGAGGATCATCAGAATTTTCAACAGATTTGATTTCCTCATTATGAAGTTCTTTCGGAGGGAAAGATGATGGATCATCATTAAGCAACTTCTCAATGAGAAGAATGTCTCCCTCCGGGTCAAATACACCATCATCAATTCCAGATGGAATTGAATCACAAGACAAACAAGCCTCAATCTCTTCCAAGATGAAGTCACCTCCCTCAAACGGTGTGAGAGAGGGGGAAGAGAGGGCAATGGTAGGATCAGATGAAGTGGGATTGCCACTTAGCACTTCTTGAAAGTATTCCTCGCATGTAGAATCAAGGATATCAATTTGGTTAATTGGCTCGCTTTTATGCTCGAGAAGATCTTTTGAAGTGATTTCAATATTAATGACCAATTTTTCATCTCCGACCCTAAGAGTCGTCTCACCTTCGTAGACATCAATTAATGCACGAGCCATTTTCAAGAATGGTCTTCCCAAGATAAGGGGGACACGGGGATCGGCATCAAAATCGACTACTACGAAGTCAGTAGGAAAATGGAACTTGCCAACCTTCACGAAGACATCTTCGGCAATACCTTTCGGAATAGTAACCGATCGGTTTGCAAGCTCGAGAGTCATTCATGTAGAAGTAAGCTCCGGAAGAGAAAGATTTTCCCAAACTGAAAGAGGCATTAGATTGATGCTTGCGCCAAGATCGGCCAAGGCTAAGCATTCATCTAGCTTTTGGAAATCACAAGGAATGAGAAATTTGCCGGGGTCTCCTAGTTTTTCTAGCAACTTTTTAAGGATCACCGCCGAGCAATTCTCATTCAATGGAGTCTTTGTCAATTCAAGCAATTTTTCCTTATTGCTAAGGAGACTCTTGAATGTAGAAGCAAACTTTGGCATGTAGAGAAGAGCATCCGCAAAACTAATGTCGAAGTGTAACTTTTGAAAGATTTCAAGAAACTTCATCATTTGGCTATTAGTTTTGTCACGGAGCTTTTGATCATTAAGCCTCGAAGGATATGGAATTGAAGGCTTAGGATTGGTCTTCGGAACATCGGGTTCCGGAATTGGAAATTGGATGACCGGAGGTTGGACGTGTGCGGTACTTTGTGAGCTTGTATTTTTCACTTTGTCCTTTATCTCCTTGGTCTCTCGTCCCACTTCCTTCATCGGAGAAGAAGTAGGAATCGAGGGTCCATCATATGCTTTACCACTACGAGTGGTAATAGCTTTCAACTCACCCTTCGGGTTGGGAATGGTATTTCCCGGAAGACCTCCCGAAGTTGAAGCTTGATTCATTTGGTTCATGAGACTAGCCAACATGCTCTCAATTTTACTTTGAGATTGCTCAATTTTATGATTTGTTGTTCTAAGTTCGTTTTTGAGCTCATGACCTTGTTTTGTTATTGAGGTTTGAAAATCATTTTTCAAAGTGGTGATTTGATTTTGCATTGACCTCATGTTGGCCTCATTTGACTTGATGTAGTTAGCAAGTTCATTTGAGGGACCAACGGGGGCTTGGTAATTAGAAGCTTGAAAGCCTTGATTGAAATTACCCCTTTGAGTTGGGTATTGATTTACCGGGGCTTGAAATTGGTTTCGAACATCTTGCCCTCTCGGTTGATTTTGGTTAAATCTATTTGGATTGTTGGGTTGAGAAAATTCGGGTGGTCCATTTTGATTGCTAGCACGATAGTTTGGGTCAACTTGAGGACGGTATTGGTTAACTCCTTGGTTGAAAGACCCGGCTACCGAATTAACTTCAAATCGACTACCATCGGTGGCAGTACAATTGTAGTATGCATGAGGACCACCACAAGTGACACAAGTTTCTTCCACCGCTTTGACTTGAGTGGGTGAAGAAGTTTGCGGAGAAGAAAGTTTCTTTTGCTTGGAAAGAACCAAAGCTTGAATAGCATCCGTGAGTTTTTCAATCTTAGCATCGGTGCTAGAAGTACTCACGTGAGATGAAGAAGAAGTGGAGGCACTAACTTGGGAAACAACCGGCTTGCTTCGTGTAGTGCGGACCTTGGACTTATTCTCAATGATGGCTAAAGCGTCCTTCGGAGTCCGATTCAAGAGATTGCCACCGGCGGCGGCAATAAGAGAATCTTGGTCCGTTTGGTTCAAACCATTATAGAAGGTATCGAATTGATGTAACTCGGAGAAACCGTGATGTGGACATTTGCGAAGTAATTCTTTAAAACGATCCCACGCTTCACTAAAGGATTCATCAAATTTTTGAGTGAATTTGGTGATTTCATTTTTAAGGCTTGTGGTTTTGGACAGGGGAAAGAATTCGTTCACAAATTTCGACACTAAATCTTCCCATGTTTCAATAGAACGAGGGGGTTGTTTTTCGAGCCAAATTCGGGCTGCCCCCTCGAGAGAAAAAGGAAAAAGAAGAAGTTTGATAGCTTCTTGAGGAACATTTCGGTATTTGATGGTAGAGGTGATCTTGTTAAACCATCGAATGTGGGAATGAGGATCGTCCCTCTCAAATCCGAAATATTGACTTGAAGTTACTAAGGATAGCAACCCCGTTTTAAGCTCAAAGCTATCGGCAACGATTGTCGGAACAACGATAGCGTCTCCGTAACCCTCGGTGGGTGCTTGGAGAAGCTCAGACATAGTGCGTTCATCCGCCATTGTGACAATAGGAGGAACGGGAATAGCACGAATCTCGGGTTCAGCTATTTGGGTGGAATGCCTACGATTACGTCTCCGATTACGTCTTCTCGAAGTATGTACGAGTTCACGTAAAGGACTTGTCGACGGAGAAGAACGAGTACGCATGCACTAAAAACAATTCAATTAAAACGACACCGAAGCAAAACACAAGTGAACTTAAACCAATAATCAACAAGCGTACGGTAGCTCTTTAAAAGATAAACGCACAAAGGAGCGGAAGAGAAGAATGGATCTCTTTTCGAGGCGAAGTTCGTTGGATCGCCTCTCCTTATACCCGTCTTATAGTTTATTTATCAATTAAAGGTGAGTCGATTTTCGCAAGTGATACAAAGGCAAGTTGATGCGTGGTTTTGTAACCTTACAACAGGTTTTACCTCTCGAGGGATCTCAAGAGGCTTACAACCCCACCAGGCAGTGTACCTGACCGATGTAGTATAGTGTAGTGGTAAGTACGGGGGATTGATCGTTCTCCACAGGGAATAGTGTTCGTTAGGTATGAAAGGCTACTCTAATAGGTCTAAGGGTTGAGGAAGATTCTTTTTATGTTTTTATATTTTTTTATGAAAGCAAGTAAAATCTCGGGTTTTGAAGGAGTGGGCGGAATTAGTTGCTAGTCAACTAACCCAAATTACTACGAATGCAAATAAAAATAAAATAACAAAAATGAAAATGTGGTGAGAAACTTATGTGTAGAGAAATGTGTTTACTTAGATTTCCTTACTCCCTAACTATCTTTTACCGGTTAATTAGTGTGTATTAGTCGCGTGGATGACGGGTGTATTCCTTAATACCATTCGTGGGGTGGCGTACTTACTTCCCCAACTCTACAAGCTCCTACTTCACTCCTATGTCGAGCCGGCTAGGAAGCTCCTAACATGGGATCACTAGAATTCGCTTGTGCATTAAATACAACCATAAAAACCTTTAGTACGCATTTGGTTCATGTTTCTTAAGACGTTCAAGCAAGTTACCGAATAGGAAGTTAGCCAGTTTTCTTAAGCCTAACATAGATAAACAATCATCCAATACAACTAATAACACACTAATAACCAATAATCAATAGCTAGGTTTCATTAGATCTAAGCAAACACAAGATAAATTTAGCCTAACATGTTGATCAAAAGACAAGAATAAGATAAAATCAAACAACACATAGACATATTGAATGATTAATTGATAACTTATCTTCAATGTAACATGGAAGATCTCAAGGCAAAAAGCCTTGAAAAAGAAGCTAAAATCGTCCTAGGGTTTTCTCCCAAAATTCCACACACTCAGCTCTCCCTAATGACAAAAAATTAGAAAACTATATATAGACTTTTGCATCTGACGGCGTCACCTTATGGATTGTGACGCCGTCACCTCGCCGCTTCTAGGGTTCCCGGATGACCTTCTTGACGCCGTCCCTCTTTAGCTCTTCAAAAATCCATTCTGGCTTATCAAGGCTTGACGCCGTCGAACCTTGAACGTGACGCCGTCCCCTTATGATTTAAGCCGTGACGCCCTTGATCAAGTTAAAGCGTGACGCCGTCAGAATTCACATGCTATTTTCACTGGCTTATCATGAGTAAATTTCACGTCCACTTTTTCTTGCCAAAGCATGACGCCGTCCAGAGTTAATTGTGACGCCGTCAAAGGTAACTTTCAGCCGATTTTTGAGACTTTGTCGTTTTCTTCACTTTTATGCTCCAAAAACGTCCAAAATGCCTCCTTTTCCAGATTTCTCCTCAAAAGTACCTAAAATGACAAAAGGAACGATTTAGGGCGATATTTGATCAAATAAATACGATTTAGGGCTTAAATGACCCCTTAAAAGCGGTACACTTTTCGCTTCATCACAAGTTTTAATCTTTTGTTTGGGAACTTGTTATGATAATACTCAAAGTTGATGAGTATTATATTGATATTGCTTTTATCTTTTATTTAACACAATAAAACGGAAAATGTTTTTGTATTATTTTATTTTTTTTATGATATATTACAAAGAAAAAGAATTTTTTTTTTTTTTTTTTTTTTTTATATTTTATGAAAGCAATAACTTCTTGACGAAGGATTTCAAGTCACTAATCGTTAAAACCTTTAACAATATTGTCGCAACACAACCTCCCCGGCAGCGGCGCCAAAATTTGATCCGTACAAAAGTATATATATAATATTATCAGACGGATACACGTGATACGCGGGAATCAACAAGCCAACCCTTTAGAAAAAAAGGCCAACTTGCAAAACCCGTGAATTCGATGTGAGATACCGGGCAAGTGATCACCCGGGTCGTGTCCCAGCGAGGTGTGAATCGAGGATTTCGTGTAAGGCTCGGGATTAAAGTGCTTGAAGTGTGGATTTGGATTTTTTGTGTTTTTATTATTCTAATGAAGTACTGGAAGGGAAATGTGCAAAGAAAATTAAGCAAAAGATCATGTACGCGAAAATGCAAAACGGGACTTAGAAACGAGCCCGGAAAACTAAAAATCTTAAAAATTAACCCTACAAGTTCAAATCTATTTTTCCTAAGTTCTAATTAATAAAAGAAAGTTTTAAAAAAAGAATTTTATTTTTTTGACTTTTATATTTTTTATTACGAATTAAAAACTAAAATAAAGAAAGAAAATGATTAAAAATACTAAACTAAGTCTAAAAATTATGAAATTTTTGTGGAAAATACTTTGATATATCCTAAATGTAAGAAAAATACAAGATCTGAAAAAGCTCAAAAGAATAAGCTGTTTAAGGCCAAACAGCTTATTTAAAGCTTAAAAGGAAATGAGGCTTAAGAATTAAATGTTGCAAGAATAAACCAAGCATAACTAAGAGCATACTGGTAAACGCGTGTGTGTGTGAGTGAGGAGACCTGGGTTCGAGTCCCAGGTTTTGCAATTTATTTATTTATTTTATTTTTGAACTTTTCTTTTTGCAAACTTGTAAAACAGCTTATGAAGAGAAACTTTTGCAAAAACAACTTTTATAAAAAGCTTGAATAAACTCAGAAAGAGCTTAATAGTTGAACAGTTAACTTTTAAAAGCTTAAAAGAGATTTTAAAATTCAAAAGCTAATTTTTAAAAGCAACAAGCTAAAACTAAAGAAGTAAAAAGCTGAAAATATCCTTACTTAATCTAAATAAGCTCAAATGCTTAGGAAATTCAAGCTAGAAAGCAAAGATAAATCAACAAGCTTAAGCTACTGACACTCAACCCAAGCAGTCAAGGCTAAAAAGCAATAAGCTACTCAGATAACTAGACAAGCTGAAATCTAAGGCACAAGCTCAAATGACCTAAAAGCAAATCAAACAAGCTCAAATAAACAAGCTTATAAGCTGGAACAAGCTAGATTATTCAAAAGCTTAAACAGGCCAATCTATCTCAGAACAGTCCTAAGAGAGCACTAGTATGGGCAAAATAAGCTAAACAAACAAGCTCACACAGGCAATCAAAGCACAAATCTAACAAGCTAGTACTTCAAGCTTTCCAAAAAGCTAAAATGCAAACAATAAGCCTCATAAATGAGCTTGCTAAGAGCTAATGAATGTAGGCTTTTGGACAAAGTGTCACTGGTGCAGGGCACCAATGTTTCAAACAGGCCAAAATAAGTACCTCAAAAGCTACTTGGAAAAAAATTATAAAATTTGAGAAAAATAAGATTCAACAAGCTTATCAACCAAATATCTATTCCCCAGAAGCTCAGATCATTTGATTCAATATTGAGTAAATTAAAATTCAAAAACACAACCTGACTTGAAAATATTTGGAACTTTTGACTTTTTTCAATTTTTGCAAACTTTGACTTAAATGAGTTTTAATCTACTTTAATGAACTGAATATGATGTATTAAGCTAAGATGAGATGAGATTAAGCTAAATATTCTACTTATGCAGCTATATGATGATTATGCAAATCTAAATAATACAACAGATATGCAGATATGAGAATTAAAAAGATTTTTGACTTTTTGTAAAATGACCTACCAATTTTATGCTTTCTCTGATCTATATGAACCTAATGCAGACTACTTATACCAAATGAACACAAAGAAAACACCAAGAACACAGAATGCACCCTTATTCCAAACACTCTTTAATTAACTGTTTCCACTAACTTTTGAAGATTTAGAATACAAATCACCAAACCAATGATCATTCTGATTATATTACCTATAATGAGAGCTAAATGAGCAACAACAACTAACATTTAACAACAAGAACACACAAAAGCAGATTAAGCTATAATAAGGCAGAATGAAAGAAAAACTTAGCTAAAGCATATAATAGCATAACATAAGCACAAAATAAGCTATAACTAACTAAAATAAGCAGAATTATACTAATAAAACAGTAACAAAGCTATTATTAAAGTAAATGCAATAAAAAGCTAGGAATTACACACCTTGGACCCTAGCTTAACAAGGGTTCCAACTAAATGGCAGCTACAAGCTCTAGCTTGTTTTACAACAAGCTAGTAAAGTCCCTCTGGCCAATCCCTTTCGACCACTTCCAATGCTTTCCACAGTCATGCTAAGGTAACTGATTTTTTTTTTGAATTTTTTTTTTTTTTTTTTTTATTTTTTTTTTTTTTTTTTTTTTTTTTTTTTTTTTTTTTTGTTACTGAGAAAGGTTGTAATTAGGGTGAAAGGTTGTAATTGGTTTTTTTTTGTTACTGAGAAAGGTTTCCACAGTCATGCTAAGGTAACTGGTTTTTTTTGTTACTGAGAAAGGTTGTAATTAGTGTGAAACTTGCATTTAGTTGATGTATAAATTAGTTTAGCATTGTAATAATCAAAAGTTTTGCAAAACAGGAAAATAAAGTGAAATGAGAAAATTTTTCATTAACTTAAAAACTGAGTACAAGCTTAAAATTACAAGAGAAATTAAAATTAAAACTGATTTAAATTAAACTTAAGCTAAAAAAACTACTCACTAACTAACTAACTCCAATTGGCTTACAAGAGTGTCCTATTTATACTAAAAGATTAAACTTGGGTCTCTTCTCCTTGTGCTTTCTCTGAGTGTAAAAACAGCTTTAAAACGACTTTGTGCTGTCTAAGAACAAATCCCAGCCCTTGTTGGATTTAGCATCATCACAGCCCTTTATAGAATTTTGGCGCCAAAAGTGAGATGTGGATTGCCAGCTTGGATTGGCATCTCGTGAAGAAGTACTTGGACATGGGGGATGGTGGGAATAGGGTGGCTGGAGCAGTGCTTAGGTTGAGGTGAAAAGGTATGGGGAAGGGGAAAAGGTGAGTGGTAATGGAAATGGCGGCAACTGGTTTGGGGAGAGGGTGGTTTTGACTTTGTTGACTGGTATGTTAGCTAAAAAAAGGACGGGGTTGGGTTTATTTGATGGATTGGGCTTTGTGTGGGCTGGGAATTGGGTTGAGGGTTGGGTTTTATTTGTTTTGGATTTGGGATAAAAGGGTAAGTTTGGTTTAAGGTTTAAAGTTTAAGGACCATTGTTATAAAATCTGAAAATCCCAAGGACCAAGGCTGCCAAATTTGAAAATTATCTCCAAGGACCATTTGTGTCATTTTGGTAATTTTGGAGGTTGACTTTGACTTTGACTTTGACTTATGTTGATCAAATGCAAAATTGTGGTCGAGTCGATCCAAAAATGCCCGTTTTCAATCCTTTGTACCTGAAATGCATAAAAACACAAACCAAGGATATCTGCAGTATAAATTGGTATATTTGGCCGTTTTTAGCATTTTTTACGTGTAATATGGGCATAAAATGATGAGTAAATAGACACTCATCAGCGTCAGTATTTGCTTGTGCTATAATATATTGGAACGTATATTTGCTTATGCTCCGTATCAGACGGCCTCATTTAAGCTTGAAGAACCGAAGAGGCACCACAAGAACTTCTAAGAAGGGAGTTGACTAACTGAAAGTAACCTCCGTGAAGCATTTCACTTTCATTCGTAAAGAAGAAGATAGGTGATGTGAAGTAGATATGAAGTTTCCCTGAGACGATTCCTGAAGCTACTTTCGTACTCGTGATCATTATGAGTTTTAATGGTGCCAATTGTATTGGCTAATAGAATCATGTTTTCGCGAGTATTTGGACAATTGTCATAGTATGACAGTGTGTTGTGTCCAGAGACGAAAGAGGAACATGTAGACCATCTTCGTATTAAGTAGAATGACCCTTTGTTCTGGAAGGGTAGGTTTGATTGGTGTTCCGAGATTGTAGCAGACAGCACTACCAGGTATCTTGTGATGACAGAGTTCCCAAAGAAAGGACCAAGATTGAAGACCGTTATCGGAGTTAAAAACCTTGTAGAAGAATAGTAGAAGATGTTCGTGACAGGCGTTACCATGAAAGAAGCATATGAGAAGAAGAGAGAAACTGAGAAAGGTCTCGATTATGTTTCATGCAGCGCGTGGAGATTTCAGTTCGGGCATCAGGACAACCAGACCGTAGGAGACGAACTATTCAGCATATAAACTGGAGTTGACAACAACTAGAGTTGGCGAATTTCGAACTGTGCTAGAAGACCTGTCGAAGACACGCAGTCTTACTTCTCTATTCATTTTAGTTGTACTAAGATGAATTGAGAACAGAAGCAGACTTGCGGAGGGAAGAGATTCGAGATCATGTATTTGAATGGATGAATTTTGAAGCAAACGTTTGGGTTTGGAAGAGTTGATTCTGTGAAGGATGAAGCTATTGATGACGTAATTCACTTCCTCTTAACCTGCTTAAGTTTTCGTTACCTGATGATAAGATCCTTTGAATGATTTAGGTTAATTTCGTTCTGTGTTCATTCGGCGTATGTTGGATGCGAATTTTGATGAATTGTGGAAGGAACCTGGAGAGTTATGTTTAGGAATGGGCGGATTTTGAAGCAACCATTTATATTGGCTGAGTTGATTTCGGTGAGTGATGAAGGATTGACGCTATTAACGACGTACCTTAACTCTGATAGACATTCTAGGATTTCCGTTACTCCTCCGAGTAGTTTCGTTCTCCTCTTGGTTATGTTGTTCGATTTCGATGACCTCTGAGACTGTAGAAGGACTAGGTGGATTAAGATAGGATGTTTTGTTCACGACTTGAGATAAAGTATGACCATCATGAGGGCATATTTATATGATGCTAGTATTATGACACCTGATCAACATGATAATACTTACATCACATAACGTGCACTTATTGTGATCATAGGATATTTCGAGGAGTGCCTTAGAAGCCTTAGAATTTCTGACAGCTGTTTGAGATTATCCGCGAATAGTAAGACTTTAGGATCTTTCGACCTATACGTTTGATCAGCCCTATCGCCGTACGATTTGGTATGTTTGGATCCTCCAGACGTGTTTGTTGACCTCTGTATTTTGATAACGATCTTAGGGTTCGTTGTAGAGCTTTCTACCGTCCGATGTTATCGGTCGAATTATCTTCCATAAGCATATTTATCACCCTCATATTTCTGCAATTCGGTACGTTCTCATCTGGTCTGTCTAATCAAATTCCACGGACGATATATCCGTCAAATCCTACGTTTTCCTTGTATCCCTTCTAAGGGGATACAATTATCATCTGTTACGTTTGGTATATTATTCTTTTGATCTGGATTCAGTATGGTATGCCTTGTCTGAGGAAAAACCGAAGCTTTCTAATCAACAAGATAGAGTCATGAGAAACAAGTCATCCACATTTCTGTAGTCCGTTGTGTTTCCGTTTCGTTTTCTCTTCAATTTTCGAGGACAAAATTTATTTTTTTAGAGGGGAAGATTTGTAAAACCCAAAATTTTGAACATGTAAAATACCCAGAATACCCTTTGATCTCAAATTTGTAAAAGACAATTCATCCCGAATACAACCTAAATATCGAACGGGTAATAATTAATCGAATAAGAATAATACGTTAATAAAAGACTTATGATTAAAACGAGTGTTACACATTTAATAATAATTACACGCCTTCATGTTTTTGGTTTCGGTCCCAATTCTTTTATCTTTGTACCCGACTTACACTACACCAACTAAATAATTAATACAAAATATTGTAATTTTGGAAGGGAGAAAATTTCTCCCAATCAATCCCCCCTAAATCCGGCCCTCTCCCTCTTATCCTCACAATGCCGATCTTTTTCCCTCTCCAAATAACAAACACCAAAAAAATTAAAACCCTAACTCCCCAAAAACACCATTCGGCCGCCCCTATTCTCCCTCCCCATCTCCTTTATTTTTCCGATCCGTCATCAAGGCAAGCAAGGAATTCGTTGGTGATAAACGTGGGTGTGTTCGTGTGTTGTCTAGGAGTGGTGTTCGTGGGTTTTCTTTGGGTCCGAGAGGTTGAAGCCGAGAGTTTTGGTGCTCGGTTTTCTTGTGTGTCATTTGTTCTTCGATTGATCTTCAAGGTAACACGTATTATCTTATTTTTGTTTCCTCCATTTTGATCTTGTGTATATCGTGTATATTGACACCATGAAAAGCTTATGAATCAGCTAAATTAATCATATGAATCAGCCTAATATAATTATTACATGAAATCATAAAAGTTCACATAAAATCATAGAACCGATCACATGAAATAACGGATTTAGGGTTAGGGTTTTGGATGGGATTTTCGTGGGTGATCTTGTGAGATTTGAGAACATGTTAAAATAATGTTAAAATTCAGGTTGTGTGAATTATAAAGGTCATGGATGTGTTTGGGGTGCGTTAACAAACGTTATTGTGGTCTAAAATGAAACCCTAAATCTGGACAGCAGGTATATCCGATTTTGTGAGTGAGTTATGGTCATGATATAGAGTGTTTTGATTCGGTTTCTTTGCATGAAAACTTAGCTTTATGTCTTAGTCAAGTTCTCCAATTGAGTTTGGGTGATTTCGAGTTGTTTTGGTCACGTTTTTTATTTTTGCATGATAAAGTGTTGAGTCTGAATTTGAGGGTCTGGAAATCAGTCCACTTGGCCGATTTTTAATTCCTAAACCATAAAGAGATAATGGCTAAAATTTTACAGGAGTCATATTTCATATATATAATACTTCCTGGAATTTTTGTAGATTTTTCTGAAGGAGTATGGTTAGGTGTTTAGAGGCATACTTTTGAGGTATAAATTTCATTACGAATCTGAACAACCAGACTTGAACGATTTTTAAAGGGGTTCTTTACTTGAGATAAAAATATGGAAAAATTATGGTAGACTCACAAGACATATGGGTTACTGTGGGAATTTTTTGGATTTTTACTTTGGGCTTATACTATGTTTTCAAAATTCATTACATGGGCTTAATTTCAGGAGTAAATCTGCCAATAATTATACTTGTGTAAAATAGGTGTTCAAAGTGTGTTCATGTGATAATTGAGGTCTATGCTATATTCCATGACATGTAGGATTAGTAAGTAATGTTTTAACATGATTATGAAGATGTTTAATTTATTTGACAATCCCGAACCCAAAACCCGAACTCAAACTAAATTAAGAGATCGTGTTAAAACCTACTAAATATGGAAGCTTACTATATATGGAAACCTACTAATTATGGAAACTTACTAATTCGGGAAACCTGCTAAAAATAGAAAGTTACTTAAAATGGTTAAACTACTTAAAAGAGGAAACTTACTACTTTTGGAAAGTTACTATTTTTGGAAAGCTGCTATAAACGGGAAGTTACTAAAAATGGAAAGCCGACTAAAATGAGTAATCTGACTTAAAATAAATGATTAATAAGACGATCATGAATTCGTGTAGATTCGCTGAAGATGGAGTTGCTTTCGATCTTATGTTTCTATTGTGTTTTCACTTGCGATCGAAGGTACAGATATTCTGACCTTATCTCTTAAGGTTTCTCATGATTCGTACACATCTTTTAGATATTAGCTTTGACTATGTTGTCGTTGATCTGAGCCTTTTTATTATGGCTTTCTCATTTGATCTATGCCTTTGCTATGATTCTGTAGATTTGTGAACCATTGATTTTGTAACTGGATGTGAAAACATTTCTGAATTATATCATGGAAATGTTTGAGAAAAACTATTTTAAAATGATGTTTATGAGCACGATGCGATACCACTTTTATATGAAATTTTACTAACTTTTATGAAAACTACTTTTAAAGACTACCTTTATGAAAACAGTTATTAAAGATCATTTTATGAAAACCATTTTTAAAAGATTTCTTTAAATGAACATTGATAGAAAACATTGATTATGAACCTTTGATATTCTGATGACTTAGACATTTGCCAAACTTTGAATTTGCCTTTGACCCTTCAGTTTGATACCCGAGCCATTATGTTTTCCTAGTCATGAGGGTTCCATGGCTGTGTCATTGATGCACCAATGGCATGACTCTAGTGTGGTCGAGTGATGTTCCACACCGTCCCTTTTCTGTTATTTGTTATGAGCTCAATTATTATTATTATTATTATATATATATATATATATATATATATATATATATATATATATATATATATATATATATATATATATATATATATATATATATATATATTTGGCCACTAATTTGTTTGCAGGGGCGTATGGATGCATCCTAGATATGATCTGTATCTGTATCTGTTATATTATATGATATAATTTGATTTGGTGATTGATGTTGTGTGCAATACACGTCCTTCACATATTTGAGAGGTCGCACCTCTATGGTTACTATGATATTTAATTTGATTTGTTTGGGCTCGTGGTAGATTTCTGACCTTTTCTTACTCTTGATACCCAGTTGTTTATACCTTATGCTTTTCCCATTGCACTATACCCTGTTATCCTTTAATTCTTCTTGTTCTTTATTCAATTGACTCATTGTATTGTTCAGTTGACCTCTTATTCATTTGTTAGATGATATTCATCTTAGCAGGAACTTATGTTTCTTTTCCTATACTTAAATACGTTTTGTTTATTCGTCTTGTCTATATATACTTCACATGTTCGTTCCTTATCTTTTGGTTTCGTTTATATATATCTGTTCACTGGGTTTTTTAAGCTCAGCCGCATTTCTTTTCCTGCGGCAGGTTTTAGTTGGAAGCTGGGTTATAGGTGGAGAGCTCCTTGGACTTAGAAGACTATACTTAGATTTGCTATCTTGGATTTAGAGATGACTAGAAGAGATTTGCATTTCAGACTTAGTATTTTGTTATTGTTCTCATTTGTAACCTTGTATTTCAGATTTTCCCTTTGTAACCTTTGAAATTCATTTGTATTATTTAAGTCATATGCTTGTGTTCGCTTTGATATGTCACCATAACGTAATACCTCTACCCTTATCGGTTTAGGGTGTTACAAAACTCAATAACTGTTTATTTGGAATATGCGAACTGTTTACTCAATATTTGACTGTTTGGCTAGAATATTTGATTTGGTTATTTGAAGGCATTATGTGATTGACTGATATGCATGTGAGTTTCACAGCCCCACCTTTACTCGTGAACTGTTTATCGAATCCATGGGGTGAGAAAACATTCAAAACTGTTTTGAATGGACCTAACTATTGTTTTTTATTTGCTATAACTTGTTGACTTGCTAAGGTTAAATATGCGTTAGATATTTGTCATAGACCAGGGTAGCAAATAACCCGGATACCTTTTGCTATAACATATTGCCTGGCTAAGGTCAAATATATCCTAGGGCCCTACTGTGTTTGTCAATATGAGAGAGGACTGCCGTGACCTATCATATTGATACTGGATTGGTTGTGTTTGTTGATATATGTGGAATTTGTGATTTATATCTTTCTTAGTCCAGTGTATCAAATCACTTATCTTGATCCACTGTTATACTTTTGCTTAAACCTATAGACTCACCAGTGTAAGCTGACCCTTTTAGCATGTATTTTCAGGTTTAAGGTGATAGCTTATTTCTGGATGTGCTTGGCAAGAGGCATGGTCATAGACGACTCTGACTCTGATATATATGTTGGGACCGCTTTACTTATTTTATGTGCCTATTTCGGCACTACTTTTGAATAATGTAAATTTAACACTTTTTGTTAATGTATTTTATTCTAAATGATTGAGCTAAAAACCGTTATTTGTACTTGCGTTGTGATACTAATTGAGTAGCACCCCAGTGACATGTATGCTTCCACTGAACCCGATTTTGAGGGTGTTACAAAATTGATTCTACTTTATATTCTAGTAATGCTTTCGGTAACAATGGCAACATGTGTACATTTTAAGAAAAGAAATTTTAATGCATCTTTAATTTTTATAGAATAATCTCTTTGGTCTTTAAAACATTTAAAGAAAGTTCGTAGACCAAACTATTATTTTCAAAAACTAATGGGTCATGCTATACAGTTATTTGTTATCAAAATTAAGTACTGTATATAAATTTCTAAACTTTTAATATTTTAAGAGAATATAATGTTTTTGTTAAAGGTATTGTTTTGGGCTTCGAACTAAAATTGTAAACTGAGATAAATCAAGATTGGGGTCAGATTCAAGATCTAAAAATGTCAAAAGGTCTAAAATGAAATTTTATACTGTATATTTTTAGGATCGTAAAGAGAGAAAACAATTTTGGTGGTCCAAGAAATGAAACCTCTAAACTGAGAGATAAACGACTTTTCAGTCATCTTGTCAACCACAAAACAAACTCCATTAAAACATGTTTTTTCACTTCATTAAAACACCTGTTAATAAGACTCTATCATTTGATGCCCCCATAATTTTGATGCCCTGGGCCGTTGCCGGCTTCGCCCGGTGGCCGGCCCTGCTTCTCTCGTAATTGCATTGCAACTCATTCTCATTCTCTTCACAATAACTTAACTGATGCTTTTCGTCACAATGGGTTTTGGGTTTTTGTTTGCTTCTTAATTTTATGGGTTTATATAGTCTACTCATAATATTGGATGAATTTTTTTTTATAGTATTGTTCTCTTGTCAATATGGGTAATTGTACGTACTACTAAACGAAACAGCTTTTTTTTAAATTCAAACGAAAGGGTTTTACACTGAAACGACAGGCAAGCGGGCAACAAGCTGCGCCGCTAGCCCTTTTTGAATAGCAAAACTTAGTCTTTTAAAAACTACATTCAAAGACCTTGGGGTCGTAACATTTCTATGCATAACCCGTTGGACTCTTTTGAGCAGCTCCACAGCCTGAGGTGCATGGAACCCAAAAGTATCAAATGCAAAAGGTATAAACGCGTGTTGGTTATCAAGGCACGTTTTCTCGTGTTTGGTTACTTTGCATGAAGCGGCTTTCAAAGCAGCCTGACCCGCCGTAAAAGCATGATTCCCCAACAGCTTAACAAATGAAAAGAACACTTTTTTGACTCTCTTCGTAAAAGTTCAAAATAAAAACTATAAAAAGAAGATGTTCAAAAAAGAAACTATAAAAAGAAGACTTGATAGTAGTTGAGAATTGACATTATTAGTATTCATGCATTCACCTAGCTTGTAGATGCTCTATTATTTGTACATATATTCTTCAATTATATAGAGGCAACCATGTACCATTGTATGTTTTAGTTCATAGGAATTTTTGCTTCTGCACATTCCACCTTAGCAAATATAATATGTTTGTCAAGCTTCATCTTTTTGTTGTCACCATAACAATATTATCCCAAATACCAACTTCTTGTTATGGGTTAAGTAGAGGGTCGCCTCTCAACGTTGAAAACAAAAATGACATTTTGATTTCGCCAAACGGGATTTTCACAGCCGGTTTTCATCGAGTTGGAGAGAATGCTTATGGTTTTGCAGTATGGTTTTCGGAGCAAGTAGCAACAACTGGGAGTCGAACCGTGGTTTGGATGGCTAACCGAGATGAACCCGAAAATGGAAAGCATTCAAAACTGTCCTTAAAGGAAGATGGAAATCTTGTTTTGGTAGATGCGGGTACAAGAGTTATTTGGTCAACTAATACAAAGTCAACCTCTCCTTTAGTGCAATTACAACTCAATAACACAGGTAATATTATGACAACCCTTCTTTTTATATACACAGCGGAATTCGTAAGTTTACAACATGCCACACGAATTTGCGACATAGTTTAATGCTTAAGCCAAACGGCTTAGCAAGCTCATGTGATTTATTTAAGAAAAATGCTAGATGCGGATATGCTCATGTGTTTTAGTAAAATCACTATAGATACTCACAGGAGATGGTCGAGAATCATTGATTGAGTTGTGCTTAGATCGACGCTTGTACATTTGCCATCATTTGCTTGTAACCATACTAAATATTCGTCTAATATTAAGTGTGGGTGTTTGCGTCACTTGTGTGAATACATTGAAAAGATAATAGGATATGATTGTTAAAGTTATCGATATAAATTAATATACGTATGACCAGTTTCGAACACGAGACTTCGGGATTGCACACATTACGTATGAGTTTCAATGTTTTAATAATTAATATAATAAGTTATGATTTAATTATTAATTTCACAAATAAACACTTAACGGGCTTTAGTATTTAACGGGGTTTGGTTAACGGTCGTTAAATATTAAGTTAAGGGACTAGAGATGAAAATACAAGCCAAGAAGGATCTAGAACCCCTTGGGCTAGTGTATATTCGGCCGACCCATGGGTAAGGGGGTTCCAAACCCTAGCTTGGAGAACAAGATTAGTTCCCTATAAATACAAGGACTCTTGTATTCATTATTTACTAATCTTGATTCCCTAGCAAGCCAAATTTCTCTCTTCTCCCCTCCTCTTGTGTCTAGCCGATCGACCACCTTCCCAAACCCTTGGGAAAATTGATCTAATAAACACAACACAAGTGTTTGGTTTGTTTGTTATCAAGAACCTAGCTTTTCGCATTGAAACGCTACTAATACGTATGTACAAGAACGGAGGACAAGCATACTTTTGCTTGTGTTATTTTTCCCCATTCGACTTGTGTGAAGTCGACTTTCATAAACCCTAAGTTAGGGTTTTACCGGTTCTTGCTCACTCGATTTCTTGTTTAGCTAGAAATCAAATGTACGCATGTTCTTTTATTTTAGTTAATTAATTACTAGTATTATATCCTGTTTTCCGCTGCAATGCTTTGATGTACATGTTTATATGTTATATAAATTGTTATGATATTCATATTCCAACAGTGGCATCAAGAGCCCGTTAATACTGTGTAATTAATTACTAAAACACATAAAATTGGATCTATATGATTATTACATGTTTTCGGTGTTCTAGGGTTTTAAAAGATTAGTAAACCCTAATTTTTTTAAATATGGGTCGATTACCCTATAATTCAGAATTAGGGTTTTATGTTTTGTAAAACTTGTAGAAACCCTAGGTTGCATGTAATTTTTATGTGTTAATTAATGAGTACTTGCTATATGTCATTAATTGAATATGCGTAAAATAGACTTGATTATTTTATAATAAGTGCTATTTGGGGATCCATGACAAAAACATGCATGTTTTGTCATGAAAGTTGATGTAACTGATACGTGTTTTACATGCTAATTTTATGCGATAAGAATTAATTAGGGTTTTAGTAATAAAATTGTTTGACAAGTTAAATTACTAAAAGTTAATTAATTAGGTTATTAGAGAAGACCTAAAATTGGGGAAGACCCCATATAAATTGTATATAAAATCAATTATGTGTGTTATTGTATATATTTATCGTGAGACTTACGCAACCAAGTAATTGGTGTATGTGGTCCATTGGTACCTAGCTCGAAAACCAATAGGAGTCTTAGATCAATATATACATGTTAATTGATTTACTTAGCATGTCCATTATTTATGTCGTTTAATTTTTGTGTTAATTGCTATTTGTTTATATATGTTCTGACATGATAGTAAGCAAAGGGTAATTTTAAAATTAAAAATTAAACTTGACTTAATAATGGTGAAACATGGTTTTAAGCTTTAAGAATCATAAACTTTTAATTGATTGATGCGACTGTACAAAAATGGTCGAAAGACGGACCTAATTGTTGACAAACTATAAGGTTGGTTTAAGGTTGGTTTCGCATTAAATTGTGGCCTTAAAGAGACTCCATTCTGTCTCTCCGCCCGCTTGTGCGTCAAAATTAGACTTACCAAGTACAATCATTATATGTACGAAGCACCTTAAGGCAAAGTTGTAAGTTTCTCAACGCCATCAATTAAGACTTTGTTGATTTGAGCTTAGTAAAGTAACGAATGAGTAAAAGTTTTTTTTTTTTTTTTTTAACATATGATACAAGATGAATGCATGACATCTTTGTACATATTTTGATTACACACATCAAAAATAAATACCCTTAATTTAAGTTATACGCCATCCAATGAAACGGAAACACCTGAGATTACTAATTCCATTTGTCGTAAGATGGACGAGCATGGATGGTAATCAAAGGGTAAATTACATACTTTCATTGCTAGCAGCCAAAGCTGATGTAATGAAACTATGTTAATTTGCAAGTTTCTTAAGTTGGTTAACTTAATTGAGTTGATAGTAAGATGGACTAGTCACTCAAGGCATAAAGATGGGGATAAAACATGCTTACATTTGCAACTGAGGTTGGCAAAATATGTAAATCCCATAATTCTAGGAATTGCAATTTGAGATTGTCAATTGAGTTCGACTCGTACCTTATTGAGTACTTTCATTACTAGCAGCCAAAGCTGATGTGATGAAACTATGTCAATTTGGATCCTAGTTTTCAGTGAAAATTAAATGGTTAAATGTTATTTACCATGGGTGTTTAATTTTCTTGAAAAATTTTAATTATCGAAAGTACTAACTTTTGAACTTTTTCTGTAGAAATGGCCCAACCCGACAACACTAACATGAACAACATGAGTTATACTTTCAAGCAAATGATTGAAAGAGAAAAGTTGACTGGGACAAAGAATTTCAATGATTGGTACCGTTCTTTGAGAATTGTTCTGCGAATGGCCAAGAGAATTGATTATCTTAGAAAGGCTCTTCCTACTGCTCCTGCTGGTACTGCATCTAATGCAGACCATGAAGAATATAACATTGAGTATGAGAAGCACAATGATGTGGCTTGTCTTATGTTATCTGGGATGGACACTCAATTGCAAAAGCAATTTGAGAACTATGGTCCCATGGACATGATCAATAAGCTCAAACGTATGTTTGAGAAACCACCTACTGCAGAGTTATATGACTTGATAGATGCTCTGCATAGTTGTAAGCAGGATGCTAGTAAACCAGTAAGTGCCCACGTATTGGAAATGAAAGGTTATTTTGACCAATTGGAGACGCTCGGCTGTGGTTACGTGCAAGATGTATGTGTTGGCCTCATCAATCGATCCCTCAACGAGGAGTTGTTTGGTGATTTTGTACGCAACTTCAATATGCATTGCACGGGGAAGACAATCAGTGAGTTACATGCAATGCTCATTGACTTTGAGAAAGGATTGTCAAAGAAGCCACCTACACCTGCGGTATTAGAAATACAAGATGGTAGGATTACTAAGCCCAACAAACCGCAACACGCAAACAAGAAGGGGAAAGGTAAAGCTGACAAGGGTAAACAGGTTATGACCTACCAGCCAATGCCTAAGAAGCAGAATCCTCCTAAGAAGAAGGAGAAAACCAAGAAGGATTTGGCTACTTGTCACCACTGCAACACTCCTGGACATTGGAAGAGGAATTGTCCATTGCTGCTAGAGGAGTTGCGTTTGAATAAAAATAAGAAGGCTGGGAATGTCGCGAGCACTTCAGGTATTTTTATGATTGAATTATTTTCTTTTCCTCGTAAGCATAATGCCTGGGTATATGATACGGGATGTGGTACTCATATTTGTAACACATCGCAGGGGCTTAGAGGAGCAAAGAAGCTGGCCTATGGAGAAAGCTACTTGTACGTGGGCAATGGCATACGTGCAGCAGTTGAAGCCATAGGGACATTCGATTTAGTTTTACCTTCGGGATTAATACTAGTTTTGAATAATTGTCATTATGCACCTTCTATCATTAGGGGTGTCATTTCAGTTTCTTTATTGTTGGATATTGGTTTTGATCACACATTTACTAATAATGGAATTTCGGTTTCTTTAAATAATGTTTTTTACTTTAATGCAATTCCAATAAATGGTGTGTTTGAAATTGACATGGAGAATCATGTGTTCAACAGAAATAATTCTGTGTATAGCATTAGCAATAAGAGAATCAAGTCAGACTTGGATTCGTCTTATCTTTGGCACTGTCGTCTTGCACATATTGGCAAGAAATGCATGGAAAAGCTGCAACATGATGGGCTTTTGCAAAATATCAATGATGATTCATTTGATAAATGCGAATCTTGCATATCTGGGAAGATGACAAGGAAACCTTTTTCACATCAACTGGAAAGGGCTACAGATCTACTTGGATTAATACATACTGATGTGTGCGGTCCACTTAGACATGTGTCAAAACGCGGTGCTAGCTACTTCCTAACCTTTACGGATGATTACAGTCGTTATGGTTATGTTTATTTACTTAAACATAAACATGAAGTCTTTGAGACATTCAAGGTTTTTAAAAGTGAAGTAGAATTACAACTCGGTAAGAAGATTAAGGCTCTTCGATCCGATAGAGGTGGTGAATATTTAAGCCAAGAGTTTAAAGATTATCTAGCTGAGTGTGGAATTGTCCAGCAACTCACATCTCCTTATACTCCACAGCAAAATGGAGTATCTGAAAGGAGAAATCGTACATTGCTAGATATGGTACGATCTATGTTTAATCTGACAACTCTTCCCTTATCCTTTTGGGACTATGCCCTTGAAACTATTGTTCGCATATTAAATATGGTTCCGACAAAGAAGGTTGATAAGACTCCATATGAATTATAGGCTGGAAAAGCTCCCAACTTTTCTTACTTAAAGGTATGGGGTTGTGAGGTGTTTGTTAAACGTGACTCACCAGATAAACTCCAACAGAGATCTGTTAAGTGTATCTTCGTAGGATACCCTAAGGAAACAAAGGGTTACTATTTTTACTTTCCACCAGAGAATAAAGTCATTGTGGCTAGGTATAGAGAATTCTTTGAGAAGAATCTCATATCTCAAGAATTCAGTGAGAGAGTTTATGATCTTGAAAATGATCAAGAAGATACGACACCTTCTGAAAACACTAGCACACTTCCTGTGGAACCTGAAAGTCTAGGTCCTCCACCTGAAGTTGAAGTGGTTCCCATTCGCAGATCTGCAAGAACTGTGAAAGCTCCTGAACGCCTATGTCTTAACGTAGAGTGTGAGGAAACTATACTAGGGGATCTTGATGAACCTACTAGTTATAGGGCTGCCATTAATAGTCCTGAAAAGGATAAATGGCAGGTTGCTATGAATGGGGAAATGCAATCCATGAGAGACAACAAAGTCTGGATTGAAGTAGACCTTCCTCCCAATGCTAAGGTAGTTGGGAGTAAGTGGCTCTTCAAGAAGAAAACTGACATGGATGGCAATGTACACACCTATAAAGCTCGTTTGGTGGCTAAAGGCTTTACCCAAACATATGGTGTTGACTATGAGGAGACCTTTTCTCCTGTAGCTGACATTAGAGCTATTAGGATTCTCGTAGCCATAGCTGCATACTATGACACCTAGATGAAGACATCTATATGGCGCATCCTGAGGGGTTTGTGAATCCAGATTTTCCTGAGCGTGTATGCAAGCTTCAAAGATCCATTTATGGATTGAAGCAGGCATCAAGGCAATGGAATAAGAAATTTGATGAGGAAATCAAAAGGTTTGGATTTACTCAGAATTTCGATGAGCCATGTGTATACCACAAAGCTAGTGGGAGTAATACTACTTTTCTTGTCCTATATGTCGATGACATATTGATCATGGGAAATCATATACCAAGTCTTAATGAAGTTAAGTCTTATCTGGGTAAATGTTTTTCTATGAAGGATTTAGGAGAAGCAGCATACATCCTTGGAATCAAGATCTACAGAGATAGATCAAAGCGGTTGATTGGATTAAGCCAAAGTGCTTACATTGATAAAATATTGAAGAGATTCAATATGCAAAATTCCAAGAAGGGATATTTGCCAATGCAAGTAGAACATGGCTTAAGTAGCAAACTATGTGCTTCAACACCTGAAGAGGTAGCACACATGAAGAAAGTTCCATATGCTTCGGCAGTATGATCTATCATGTATGCAGTAAGATGCACAAGGCCAGATGTGGTGTTTGCACAAAATTTGACCAGTCGTTATCAACAGAACCCAGGTGAACTCCACTGGCATGCTGTTAAGAACATTCTTAAGTATTTAAGGAATACAAAAGAAATGTTTCTAGTGTATGGGGAAATCCAGATGCAGAACTTGATGTTACAGGTTTCTGTGATGCGTCCTTTCAAACTGATAAAGATGATACAAAGTCTCAGGCGGGTTATGTCTTTGTCATCAATGGAGGAGTAGTAGACTGAAAGAGCAAGAAGCAGAGTACAATAGCGATGTCTGCAACAGAAGCTGAGTATATTGCTGCATCGGAAGCTGTGTGGATAAGGAAATTCGTTTTGGAGCTAGGAGTTGTGCCGTCAATTGAATTACCTATTAATGTGTATTGTGACAATTCTGCCGCAATCACATTCGCCAATGAACCTGGAGTCATGAAGGGCGCCAGACACTTTCCTAGAAGATATCACTATGTTCGAGAACAAGTCGAAATAGGTGAAATCAATGTACTCAAAGTTCACACAGATGATAATCTAGTTGATCCCTTTACGAAGGCTTTACCTAAGGAAAAGCTTACTCAACATGCCAATGGCATTGGACTTCGTTTAGCTAGTTGTTTCATGTAAATCTGTGGTTAGTATTTGGATAAAGGATAATGTAAACAATGTTATCTTAATGAAATAAAGTATTTTGTTATGTTTATTTCCATTTATAATATTGTATCCTATATTTGCATGTTTAATCCATGAATAACTAATGTTATTCTAAATAGTCCGTTGTCGATCAATAATATGGGAGTATTATTGAATTAAGGCAAATCTGAGTTTTGGTAGAATATACTTAAGTATATTGATGTGTTGACATGCCAAATTCACAAGATATTCAATAATGGATAAATTGAATATAGGACAGATCCCAACCACATGATTGTACTTTATGGATCTTTGTCATTAAGGTAAATCATGAATATTTATCCTCAGACTTGAGATACCAGATAACAGCTGTGGATGTAGCTCATTTTCTGTAAGATAGTCTAACGCTATCCGTAACTGGTAGTTATAAGGGCTATTTTCGGAGGTGATGCGAAGTTCAAGGGTTATGCTTGTAGTCAAGAAAGGATTTGTTCCTTCAAATTTGTTTTGAAGTATAATACTGCTGGGCCCCTCGTAGGGTTGACAAGATGTTTGCGTGCGCACGCCCAAGATCTATCTGGAATACGTTCAGATGATTTGGTAATCTTGATCAATTATAAATAGCGAGAAACAGAATAGTTAATTATGGAATGACTTAGATCCATATCCATATTAACGTAGTATTAGAAACAAAAGGATAAGTATTCACAAGGTTTTTTCCAGGAAACCATACTCAGGGTCGATCTAGGGGCATTTGGGGTGTTAAGCTAGACTAACCAATGTCATTACTATATTAATGCATATCCAAGTGGGAGCTGTTAAAGTTATGGATATAAATTAATATACGTATGACCAGTTTCGAACACGAGACTTCGGGATTGCACACATTACGTATGAGTTTCAATGTTTTAATAATTAATATAATAAGTTATGATTTAATTATTAATTTCACAAATAAACACTTAACGGGCGTTAGTATTTAACGGGGTTTGGTTAACGGTTGTTAAATATTAAGTTAAGGGACTAGAGATGAAAATACAAGTCAAGAAGGATCTAGAACCCCTTGGGCTAGTGTATATTCGGCCGACCCATGGGTAAGGGGGTTCCAAACCCTAGCTTGGAGAACAAGATTAGTTCCCTATAAATACAAGGACTCTTGTATTCATTATTTACTAATCTTGATTCCCTAGCAAGCCAAATTTCTCTCTTCTCCCCTCCTCTTGTGTCTAGCCGATCGACCACCTTCCCAAACCCTTTGGGAAAATCGATCTAATAAACACAACACAAGTGTTTGGTTTGTTTGTGATCAAGAACCTAGCTTTTCGCATTGAAACGCTACTAATACGTGTGTATGAGAACGGAGGACAAGCATACTTTTTCTTGTGTTATTTTTCCCCATTCGACTTGTGTGAAGTCGACTTTCATAAACCCTAAGTTAGGGTTTTACCGGTTCTTGCCACTGGTACAGATATTGCCTATCATCACACTGGAAATGCGTAACTATATGCATATAGTCACACACGTTTTTTTGGGTGTGTGTGACAAAAAGTCGCGCCACCGTAGGTATCATATGGTCACATTGTTTAGTTTGTGGCCGTTTTCATCGAAAAAGAGTGACCAAAACCCGAATATGTGTGACTAATTAGGCACAAGTTTTGTTGGATTCATCAGTATGTGTGACTATTTCCCATCCTATGGCCACACGAAAATATAATAAATGTGACGTTTGTGATGATTTAGTCACACATCGTGTGTTGTTTTTTTCGAGTTAGTCACATACAATTTAAAAAACAGTGGCCAAAAGTGTTAATAAGTGTGACCATATGCTGTTTAAAGTGAAAAAATGTGTACTATTGATCATCCAATGGTCACATGAATTCTTAGTTTGTGTGGCCTTTTGTAATATTTAGTCACACAAAGCATGTTTGCTTTGGGTATTTAGTCACATACAATTAAGCATAAAGTGGCCAAAAGTGTTAATAAGTGTGACCGTATGTGTTTTAAGTGAAGAAATGTGTATTTTGTGTGACTATTGATGTACATGTTTATATGTTATATAAATTGTTATGATATTCATATTCCAACAATGATTAGTTGAAATGAGAAAGTTTGTAACATAAATTATAGTTTGCTACTTTACTTAAGCTTAGGCGAATAATAATATAGCTATTTACGGATTAATGTCACAGGTAACCTTGTGCTCCATGTATTAGGACAACCTATTTGGCAAAGCTTTGATCATCCAACAGATACACTTCTTCCAAATCAACCCTTCACTAAAAATACACAACTTGTTTCTTCAAGAAGTTCTTCTAATTACTCTTCAGGTTTCTATAGGCTCTTTTTCGATTATGATGGTATTCTTCGACTACTTTATGACGCTCGAGAAACAACTTCGTTATACTGGCCTGATCCCAGGTTACTATCATACGAAGTTGGAAGATATCAATATAATGATGGACAAATAGCAATCCTTGATTCTAATGGTCAGTTCAACTCGTCAGACGGTTTCAAATTAGTATCGGCTGATTATGGGACAGTTCGCCAAAGAATCATGAAGATTGATACAGACGGTAATCTAAGACTATACAGTCTGGTTCAGCATGAAAAAGGAATGAAATGGGAAATTCAATGGCAAGCGGTGTCTCATTCTTGCAGGATCCATGGTACTTGTGGACCAAACAGTCTGTACTTATTCTCCAAACAAGTTTAGGAAATGCAGTTGCTTGCTTGGGTATAAGATGGTAAATTCCGAAGATTGGAGTTATGGGTGTGAGCCTGAATTCAAGCTATGCACACAAAATGACTGTGATTTCATACAGCTACATAATACAGAATTCTATGGCTACGATATTCAGCTGCTCAGAAACAGAACTGTTGCTTCTTGCAAGAAGGATTGCTTGCAGGATAGCACTTGCACGGGGTTCCAATACCTCTGGAGAGATGATCGGTTACGATTTAGTTGCTTCACTAAGAGTTCCTTGCAAAATGGGTATCGAATGGGGGTAAATTATCCAATGGGGTCAGATGATTCAGTGTTTATAAAAGTACCAAAGAGTTTGGTGCCATCCTATAATGATAAATTCACAAGTCAATCAAGCTTAATCTGTCCACGCAAAATGGTGACGCCGATAATAAGGTCTTATGAAGATAAACATGATCGCAAGCAACTTGGACTCGTGCTAGTATTTGGATGCTTGATTGGGCTTGTTGAGATTATTTGCATTGTAAGTTTTTGGTACTGTACGAGTAAACAATCATCTATAACCGAGCAAAATTTTCAACCAGTTGCAACAGGTTTCAGAAAGTTTACATATAGTGAGCTGAGAAAGGCATCTCATAATTTCAGTGAAGAGATAGGGAGAGGTGGTGCTTGTGTTGTGTATAAAGGCAGGCTATCAGACAACAGGATTGCGGCAATCAAGAGGCTCAAGAACACTAATAACCAAGGGGAAGCTGAATTTCAAGCTGAGGTAAGCACGATTGGGAGGGTGAACCATATGAACCTCATAGAGATGTGGGGCTATTGTGCAGAAGGGAAGCATAGGCTTATTGTATACGAGTATATGGAGAATGGATCTTTGGCTAACAATTTGGGAATTGGTAAACTAGATTGGGCAACAAGGTTTAATATTGCAACGGGTACTGCTAAAGGACTTGCTTATTTACATGAAGACTGCTTGGAGTGGGTTCTACATTGTGATGTAAAACCCCATAACATATTGTTGGATGCTAATTATATTCCTAAGGTTGCTGACTTCGGTCTTTCTAAACTGTTTGATAGATGTGATGGCGACCAATGGAACTTCTCCATGATGCGAGGGACACGAGGTTACATGGCTCCTGAATGGGTGCTTAACTATCCAATCACTTCAAAAGTTGATGTATTTAGCTATGGGGTAGTCATGTTGGAGATGATAACAGGAAGGAGTCCCTCATGCATGCATCAAGCAGACGACGAGAATTGTAAGACTGCGCATGGACTAATTAATTGGGTAAGAGATAAGATTCATGAGTTTGATGGAAGCCGAAAAGAATCTTGGGTTGATAAGATCGTGGATCCTTCAATAAGCAGTGAATATAATCGGAGCACAATGGAAAATTTGGTTAAAATTGCACTAAAATGTGCTGAGGAAGATAGGGAGGCAAGACCCTCAATGAGCCAGGTGGTTGATATGCTTATGCATCTATGACTGATGACAAATCCTACTGAGTTCTGTTACTTTTGTAATGTGTGAAATTCTGCTGGTTATATCTACAGTTTTGTCCATGATGTCTTATGTTGGTAACAAAACAGAAAACATTGATCTTGTAATTTGTGGATCGAGCAAGTTACTTATGTTTAGTGTTGTATGATGAGGAAAAACTATATGTAACTATTGTCTTATAGTTTAATTGTAGAGAAAATTTCAAAATTGGTCCATTCTTCACTTCATGGTCCATATTCCACACGAAAAAAAAATCAAATTTAGTCTTGTGCGACTGCTAAACCGCGCGACTCCATTGAAAACTTAACACGTGTCCAAAAGTTGGGTCCTACTTTTTTATTCGAAAATATATAAATGAATAAAAAAGTGAGATGCACGGTTGACTTTGAATAAAAGGGTGGGACCTACATATGACTTTTTGAATAAGACAATCTGGTCTAGCAAAACATAACTTTGGTCGAACACACCACAGCAAATAGTCAAATTCTACACATCTTTAAGCAAAAAAAGTGCACGCTTTTAAATGTTTAAAATATTAAAATCCACGCTTTCTTAGTGTGTGGACAAATGTTGCGTGAATAATATCATACAAATGTGGACAAAATAGTTAAATGTTCACATGAAGAAGTGTGGGAAAAAAAAATCAAAAGTACACATGTATAAGTGTGGAAGAATAATATAAGACTAGACGGCAAGGGCGTGAGTTGCGACTAAGTCACTCTAATGTCACGCGCGAAACCCACTCCTCCCATACCACCTCACGCGCGAGGTTAAGCCAAAACCGAGAGAAAAGGTGAGTGGCTCACCAAGTTAACGTTTGAATAAAAGTGGGCCCCATTCACTATCTATCAGTTGGTTTATATACAAAAAAAAAAATCCCACTACCCCATTTTTTACTTATAAATACTCATTAACTTCACCATTTTTAAACATAAATTCACCATTTTATACAAAAACGTCTCAAGAAACACTCCCCGAACCACCAAGCATCAACAACGAAAAAATACCCGAAGCAATCCCCCGACACCCGAAGGAACGTTTAATCTCGGAAATACTCCACCATCAAACCAACAAATGAACTTACGACCACCATCATTCTACTATAACCAACCTTACCCAAACAAACCATACTGAAACCCGTACCCACAACAAAATGCTTTTACCCAATACTCACAAAAAAAAAAACGCGTTTAGCCAATTCTCCTCACAACCAAACGCGTTCCCATTCGATAACCCCAACTATGGCTCACAAACCCATATGGGTGGTTCGTCATCACAACAAAATACACACCAACCCAATGTCTCCCATTAATCCATTTACATTTGAAGATATGTACGAACCTCATTATTCGGACTCTTATCCGAACACCGCTCGTGATGACTCTCCCGTCGAAGTCACGACCCCGTCACCGCCAACGGCCGCACCGAAGCTGAAAAGACGCCAAAAGAGGACGGTTCGAAACGAGGACGCACCCCGGTGCCTTCCATGGACCAATGAGGAAGAAATTTCGTTGTGCAAAGATTGGGTTCATGTATCCAAAAATAGCGCCATTGGTAACGCGAGGAGGGAGAATGGATTTTGGAATGAGGTTGTAGCGTACGTGGAGAGCAAAACAAAGTCGGTGCGACGAACGTACGATATGATGAAAGGGAAATGGAAGACGGTGCGCCTGAACGTGGCTCGATTTTGTGGAGTGTACGGTAACGTCATGCGTAGGGCGCCTTAGAGTGGAGCCGGAGACGAAGAATACTTCTAAAAGGCACTTCTTGACTATGAATTTGAATACGGAGTACCGTTTACACTTCGTCATTGTTTGGAGGTTTTAAAAGAATGTCAGAAATGGATGGATATTGAAGTTTCAAACTTTCAAGCAAAAGAAATAGAAAAAGCCAAAGAGATACAAGTCATCTGGGTCTAGTTCGTTCAACCCAGAGTCTGGAGATGCTAGTATTAATCTGAATGTGGATGTTGGAGAAGACGAAGAAGATGAGGTGTAGGAATTTGTACGGCCAATGGGCAGGGACAAAGCGAAACCATTGAAGAAGAAAGGGGCGGGATCATCGGGATCAACTATGAATGAGGAAGCATTGGCTAGGTTGATGTTCTCCGAGTATGCAAGTCACAACGAACGTGCCATGGTAATGAAGAAAGAAGAACGCGCTGAATTTTTGGCGATCAGAAACAGGGAGGTGGAAGTTCGTGAACAAGATGTGGCAGTGCAGGAATATAAAGCGCGTCAAAAAGACTTAATGTTCTATATGCAGCCATATGATCACTTGACTCGAGCAGCACGCGAGCAGATGGAAGTGATAAGGGCGGGGATCAATGCGAAGTGGGATTTGCAATTTTAGTTTACGTTTAGGGCGGGGATCAATGCGAAGTGGGATTTGCAATTTTAGTTTACGTTTTTTATTTATCTATGTATTGTTTTTAATTTCGTAGGTTTACGTTTTTAATAATCTATGTAATATTTTTAATATTCGAAGTTTATGTAATGTTTTTAATTTATGAATAAAAGTTTTTAATTTCGTACGTTAACGTTTTTAATTTCGTAAGTATTTAAATAAAAAAATAGTTATTAAAGGTGAGGGGAAGGTGACCAAAACTCGTGAAAGGTGAGAGTGAGTGAGGGGAACGCTGATGTGTAAAGTGAATGTAGAGTTACCATATCTTTTAGCCTAAATATAAGAAAATTTCAAATATGTTAATTTGAAATTTTGGATGGTGTGGTGGCGGCATATTTTGTTCCCAAAAAGAATAATTGTTTTGATAAATACAATCTAATATGTGCCAACATAACATAAACAAACCCCTTTTTATAAATAATTTGAAGATTGAAAGATAAATCTCATTGTACGCTGATGTGTAAAGTGAAAGGTGAAAGTGAGTGAGGGGAACGCTGATGTGTAAAGTGAATGTAGAGTTACCATATCTTTTATTCTAAATATAAGGAAATTTCAAATATGTTAATTTGAAATTTTGGATGGTGTGGTGGCGGCATATTTTGTTCCCAAAAAGAATAATTGTTTTAATAAATACAATCTAATATGTGCCAACATAACATAAACAAACCCCTTTTTATAAATAATTTGAAGATTGAAAGATAAATCTCATTGTACGCTGATGTGTAAAGTGAAAAGTGAGAGTGAGTGAGGGGAACGCTAATGTGTAAAGTGAATGTAGAGTTACCATATCTTTTATTCTAAATATAAGGAAATTTCAAATATGTTAATTTGAAATTTTAGATGGTGTGGTGGCGGCATATTTTGTTCCCAAAAAGAATAATTGTTTTGATAAATACAATCTAATATGTGCCAACATAACATAAACAAACCCCTTTTTATAAATAATTTGAAGATTGAAAGATAAATCTCATTGTACGCTGATGTGTAAAGTGAAAAGTGAGAGTGAGTGAGGGGAACGCTGATGTGTAAAGTGAATGTAGAGTTACCATATCTTTTATTCTAAATATAAGGAAATTTCAAATATGTTAATTTGAAATTTTAGATGATGTGGTGGCGGTAGGGGTGTTATCGGGTCGGGTTATCGGGTTATCGGGTCTGTCGGGTCGGGTTGAGTCGGGTTTGGATTTTTTAAAAACTCACCCGACACCCGACCCGATAAGGATTCGGGTTATCGGGTTCGGGTCGTAGTCGGGTCGGGTTATGTCGGGTCGGGTGATTCGGGTTATCGGGTGACCCGATTGTAAATGTCGCCAGTCGCCACTGTGTTGTTGTGCACTATTGTAATACTTGCATTAAATATGATACTAATAATATTATATGATTCGGCATATCTAATAACCAGCATACATGTGATCTTGGTCCAAATGCTTAGTTTTTTTTTGGTACAATTTAATACATTATTAAACACACTCGATCATAAAGGATTGTAACAAGATACTGGTGTATTACTGCATGTCTAGATTTAGCATGGTAATTTGTGGGTTTCTTTTGTCATACTTAAGTGCATAATATACATATCGGTATATGACATGCGTTGTAGCAAAATACTAACCAAATATGCATGTGTTTCTGCTTGATCCAAAGAATTGAAAACGATACATTGTAAACAAACGACTAGAACGTAGACAATTGCTACTTTAGTCTGAAATAGCTAAAAGACTTTCAATATGAAACTTTTTAGTTTATCTAAAACTCGCGACTATCTTGTCAAACGAAATATGTATAAGTGCATTCTTCATGAGCTTAAGTTGAGTCAATTATATGACTAATATATCCAAAGGCTCGTCTATGACTAATATATCCAAAGGCTCCATATTGACAGCATGCAACTTGTAGGAACTTGAAGTTGTGCAAAAGATAACAGAAGCTCTTTCAAAACAAAACTGTGTAATTGCATATTTGGATAACTGAGAGACATGCATAATCATTTTGCTCTTAATGTGCAAGTTGGATAACTGAGAGACATGCACATTGAATCAGTTATCCAACTGAATTGTATCAATGTGTATGCAACTTCTCATAACCAGTAAAATAATTAATATCAATCACCAAATAATCACCATTTTCATCTCTAATCATATCAAAATTAAATATTGTAAACTATATAAAAAAGCATTGTCGGGTCTTATCGGGTTGACCCGATAACCCGATAATATTTTTTATTTAACCCGAACCCGACCCGATAACACTATCGGGTTATCGGGTTCGGGTCAAATCAACCCGACTAGATTTTTTGACCCGATTAGACCCGACCCGATTAGACCCGACCCGATCGGGTTCGGGTTTGGGTCGGGTTGACCCGACCCTACAGACACCCCTACGGTATATTTTGTTCCCAAAAAGAATAATTGTTTTGATAAATACAATGTAATATGTGCCAACATAACATAAACAAACCCCTTTTTATAAATAATTTGAAGATTGAAAGATAAATCTTGTTGTACTTTATTGAAAGGGAATAAGATGAATTCACATAGAATTTTGACTTTATTTAATATTCTCTAAAATGTACTTAAAAGAAGAAGTAAAAAAATCTTTAATTTAATAGCTTTGTCTATAAAAAGGTTTCCAATCAATTAATCTATCTTTACAACAACAAATTTGTTTGAAAGAAATAAAGGCTCCAATTGACCATAACATATTAACATCCACCAGGCAACGGCTATAACTTGAAAAAAAAGGTCATTCATTCAATTTTGAATTTATAAACCATATTTCCAATCAATCTCAACACATCTAGTCTCTACCATGAAAGTCATCAAAACCATTAAAAATCTGAAGTTCTGGTCCAAAAAGAAGAAGAAAAAAAAGATCAACAACAACAATGTCAATCACAATTCTCAGACACAATGTTCCTGTCACCACAACCACGACGGCTACCAGTCGTTTCAGCCATCTGCTCCTCCTTTGCCATTGTGGCTAGACTACGAGGAGCAGACCTACACTCAACATCTTTTGCCATCTGATTTAAAGTTCGATGGATCCCCACGATTGCCGATTTCTTATCAAGTTCAAAATCCGCAAGAAGATGACAATACTAGCAATGCTGCACTTGATACTGATGTGGTTGTGAATACAACGTTGTCATCTGGATCGGGTGATGTGGATCAAATAGGTTGTTCTTATCAGCAGTATATGGTTGAAAAACCTGTGTATGAAGTGCCGGTGTTGAGGTCGAGAGAAGTAGAGAGATCTGGTGGTTATGTTGGATGTGTGTTTAACGTTGGTGTTCATTTGTTCAGGTGTTTTTTCCCATGTTTCCGCATTCGGGATATTTGAATTATTTCAAATTCAGAAACTTTTGTTATATGCTTCTGTTCATATGTGTATCTCTTGAAAATATATAATGAGAAGAATAAGAGTATTATGTTGACTTAAAGTTAAGCTGAAATTTGCTTTCCAACCACGTTATCTATCGGCGTTTCTGGGTAACTTCGTTTCTGGGATGTCTGGAATTGCTTATTTCAAAATACTTGCTTAATTTCTAAAAGCTTAAAATAAAAAAAGCAATGACACATTTTCATCCCAACACTCGACAGATAAGCTCTTAAATGCACATTTATTAGTGTTTCTGTATAGCCAGATAATTTAGGCTTCAAATAACAACACACCACGTTTGATTATATTCCGCCTTCATGCTATTACAGTACGACTTGTACATTTTTGATACTCGTGGTCAACTGTCAACACCTTGGTTAGTCTCAACGTATTATGCATCTTAAAAAGCCATTGGTTTGGATATATTGTAAGCTGTAAATATTAACATGCAAAGATCATAAAACAATATACAAAATCATCTGCAAGCAACCAGTGTCCATGGCTGATGGCTAACTCTACGCATGGCATGTCTTGTACACCATTAAACCTTTCTCCACATATGGTGTTGCTATACATCTGAAGTTGGTTCTCATAGTGATGCCCGCCATGTTGAAACAACTGAGACCGGACAAAAGAATGGAACTAAAACCCGAGTTACCCAAACCCGTTGGGCCTGAAGCTACACAGTGAAGTGAGCACAAACTCGGAATTTTTTTAATTTAAAGAACTAATATAAATAGTTAAATACAAAGTTGTTTCAAACCTAAAGTGTACAGATTTGTTCATAAAAAAAAGGGCTGGTTCTGGACTGAACCACGATGAACCAAACACCAGTTTCTAAATAAATCTGGAAATGAAAATCAGTGCTTTTAGAGTCTACAACTGAGAACCGAACCATATATAATAACCGGTTCCAGTCTCGTCCTGGTTTGTTTTACGGTTTTATCAGTCTAAACCTGCTTTTGTACATCCCTAGGTTCTCTATTGAGGATTGCTTGTCATATTCTCTTCCTCTTCTCCCTGGTTCTATCATCACGATCATGACTATGCCGGCTTTCTCCAGGTCTATCTTTACCAACAACTTCAAAGATTTCCGGTTCTCCTTCAACACTACCTGAACCTATTTCCCGGCTTGATCTCTTGCCATTCGATTTCCTAACATCCGATAACTCATAATCATTACCATGTTCAATAGGAGAACTGTCAGGCTCCCAGCGGTCATTCGTGTTGTTTTTGTCTGTAGCAGATTTTCTCTTGCGTCTCTTTTGCTTATTGGCATATCTTTCATCCTCAGATTCTCGATGGTCATTAACACCTTCATCACGATCATGTCTTCTTGATCTTTGATTTAATCTAGTGGAACTGGTTTTCTGTTTTATATTTCTTTGTACCTCAGCTTCACTATCCTCATGTTTTGCATCGTCTGCTTTTTCATCATCATTTTCCTTTCTGTGTCGTGACCTACTTTTCCGTCTTTTTTCGGTGTGCAAATCTTCATCTGAGCTGCTACCGTAACAATCTCTCGGTTTACTCTCTCTTGTACTGTGTCTAGAGTGATCTTTTGATCTCTCACAATGTCTCCTCTGTGTGTTCTTATCAAACAAGTCTCTGTCAGATACAGTGTCATCGGGAAGACTACGGGAGCGGTGATTACTTCTATATTTTCTCTCATCAGAATAATATTTATCATCGTTTTGATGTTCATGGTGTCTGTTCTTATGAGCATGATTTTCTTCATGGCGGCTTCTACTGGAACTTCCATTTTGTTTATTTGTTTCCACAGATTGGTGCCTTTTGTAGCGATGACTGCACAAAAGCACAAATATTAAAACCGAAACAAATTGGAATACTCAACCCTGTTTATAAGCATCTTTCTTGTTAGAGATTTATTTCAAGGCTGAGAAGCAAATTCAGAATTTTTATGTATAAACAGCAATGAAAACAAATAATACAAAAATGAAGAAGTTGCTTATACTGGAATCATAAAAGATTTATGTAACATATTGATGGTTAATTGTTTTTTTTTTTTTTTTTTTTTTTTTTTTTATATCGAGGTAAAGATTTTAAGATTATTAAATCCTTTTTATAACATAGGTACATGAGTGGGTCAACAAGTTGAAGACAATCCAATGTGTGTTTTTAATGCATAAAGCATCCTAAATCTTTTTATTCTACATCAGAAAATTAAAAACTCTGGACAAAAAGAGTTCCGAGGCGACCCAATCCTTGCCATACTCCCGTTTTGGTACATTAAACAATCTGTGCATACTGGCATCTCAAGTAATCGCATTTGACACACTAGTTAATTCCTAAAGTTGTATCTAACAAGAAAGATGATATGCAGCTATGAGAAATTCCTAAGTATGCGACTATGTGATGCAAATTAAACAAACCTTTCTCTATCTGATGTAAATACCCTGCTGGAGTGGCGCTGATCCTTTGAACTTGGTTGGTCTATTTGTTTGTCATGCCACGGATCTTCTGAATAACCAAATAAAGCAGTCATCTTCTCCACCCAATACCTTGGGGGTGGTTTATCAGAATCAGCCCATTCATAGTCACCTCCAGGATTGCTGAAGCAGTGTAAAAAGTTGCAAGCAGATCCTCGGGAACAAGTCTGGTAACAGGCACAAAAACAATAACAGGAAAATTGTTATTCAGGTCATCAAACATGAACACTGTGTGAACTTTCAGATATTAAGCATAAGACATAAAACAAGTAATGCTATACAGGTCGCAATGGGCACTACCTAAAAGAATTTACAAATGTATGAACTAAAACGGGTCCAAATGGGTAACATGTGGGCAAACCGCGGTGTTTGGGAAGGGTCTGAAATGATGGTGCAAATCTCCTACTTGATCAACTTAAAAAGATTGTTAAGAAACCATACATTAGTTGTAAATTTGTTATATTTGTGAAAATTTTATATTTTCGGTGACATAATCTTACAAGTTTAAACTTTGTCCATAGAATCATATATTAAATGTTTTTATATTAGAAAATTGATATTAAAAAATATAACTATGTTCACTATATTGGTCATAAATGAAAAACAGAATAAGGTAGATCGGTCATCAAACCCAATCTAACCCGTTTGACCATCACCCATTTGACATGTCATAACTCAATGTTTTGATCCCAACCCATTTTAAACAGTTACCAAAACCCAATTCACCCATTTTGCAACCTCTTAAGTGAATTAGAGACATCAACATATTTTCATATCTGGTGACGCAGGCTGACTGTACCTTAAGCCTTGATTTCACGTACTCCCCACATATAGCGACCTTCCATCTCGTTAGGCAAACAAACTCGCATTTAACCTAGCAATAGCAATCCAAGCCAAGATTAAAATATCAGTGTTATCGCATCAATGATATTGATCCATTAATCTCTCACTCCACTAAGCACAAAAGAATATTAAATCTGTAGAAGATAAAAGGAAAAATATGATTCATTACAACAAAGAAGATGCAACTTTCCTGCTTTTTGAACATGTATTATATCTTTTAACAGAAACACAGGAATATGATCTAAAATCTTATGAGATTTCATCCCCTTTAATAAGTAGCTTAGAAAGTAACAAAGTTCAGAATTATCTTCATGATCATCCACCAACAGATGGGGACTTATTTATAAGCCGTGATACGTACATAAGATTTAAACGTGATAAACAATAAATGAATAATATGCTTCTTTTTAATTTCTTGAGTCTAAACATTCTACATGGCATAAGGCGTAAGTAAAACAATGGTCTTCGCCCAGAAATTTTATGATTTGAGATAATAAATAAACTTAAACACCGGTATCTGCCATCCCCCGTTAAAAACGATGACATTTATAGGGCTAAACATAAAACGAAAGTAATCTAAGAGCCACACAGGACAGACCTTAAAGGAAACACATCATACCTGTTTACCAGCAAAATAACGACCTTGTACAGAATTGTAGGCCATGACAGCTGAATCCAGTGACTTGTAGTGGATATATACATTTCCTCGCAAATGAAAAGAACCATTTCTGCACACCTGAACACACATAATATGCTTTTCTATAACAATGACAAAACTTACAAGTAAGAGCAAAAAGTAATGTCAATTCATTGTTTATTTTCACTATAAGTCTGATATTTAGCTTCTGTGACTGATTACAGAGCTGCTCGGAATAATTGAAGTTAGTTACTAAAACCCAGTAAATTTTCTTATATCATTCAGCAGCGGCAATTTTGACCCATTTACTTATGAACATGTTCACTTGGATGGGTGAAATGGGTAAGATGAAAAAAAAAGTAACTAGGGAGGAAACAGGTTAAATATGTTGAATAAGCTGAAAGCCGCTAAAGTGTATTCTTATTGCATAAAAAGTGTAATCTTGCACAATTTGGCCCTTACCAAAAAATTACTAGGTTGACCCATTACCTAACCCACCTAATCCGGCCTATTGCAGAGACACGCAGTAAGAGGGAAGCGCTGTATCTCTATTTATGAAGCAATAATAGGTATAGCTACACTAATACTCAACGTAATCAACTATTTGAAAGTTTAAATAAGTTATTCAGTCATACCTTGAAATTTACAATTTCCCCAAACTTCAAAAATTCTGTATGCACATCTTCATAGAAGTCTTCATAACTGCGCTCAACCTCCTCTTCTGTATACTGTAGAGGTCAGAAATTCCGAAGTCAAATTATACACAATAGCTTATTATAAAAAAGAAAAAGAAAGAAATTAACGCATGTTAATAGGATCACACAAAAATACCACAAAACCAATCTAATAACATGGCATGGTGGGGTTAAGGAACTTAACACAGAACGGTATTCGTATTTGTTTACTAGGACCAAAGATAAAATTTATGACCAATCTCATATATATCACCACATTATAATTTACTTTGTTTTAGTCATTTAATGGATAATTTTTCATACTGTAACTAATAAGCCCGGTTTGAAAATTTGACTAAATCCGCAACACCCTTTAATATGAATGCTTCAGACAGCTTTTTCCTAACCTAAATTACCTAATGGGATTGGAAGACAGTGAGAAAAATTTGCTAATGGTTAACAATGCTAGAGATGAAGAACAAGTAACTGTTCGCTATTATAAGTTAAAACATACATGTGCGTATATGATACATCATACATACTGACATACATACTTCTAAAAAGCCTATAGTGTGCAATATGCATACACACACATATATTGGTAACATATATCTTAGGTATATGTTAATGCACGCGTGCAAAGATACTTACATATAATAAATACATGTGTCTACATAATACCCTTACATATACTTATACCTACCTATTTAAATTGTGTGTGTATGCATTAAAATACATACCTACAACTGGTAGGTCTTTTTCACAGTACACATAATATGTCAGATACCAATATGCTCTAATCCTACAGAATATTATTAGTCATAAGTTGTGGTTCCAATATGTCAGTGCCATCATGTTTAGAAATAATTATACATGATGAGCAGAAAACAAGCAGCTTATTATTTGGTATAAACAAAAATATACAAAGGAAATAAAATAGCGTTATTGTGTTAGGAATGGCAAAGTGAAAAAATTGAGTCCTCAAACAAGCTATGGTGTGCATAACTATAAGGACTCTTTGTGGTGTAACCTTTTAACCAAAAAAACTGTGAGGACTAGGACTAACACTAAGAAGCCGTAATAGCCCTTATGCCCACAATTTATGTCTTAATGAGTATTATGGGAAACTCGTGAGTTGTTATTTAGGAGCAAATATATAAGGGCTACACATACAAGGAATTGAATGATTTTAAGTGAGAAAGCAAAGATTAATCTTCATCCCATAAAACCTTGATTCACAACTCAAACTAGATACCATGACTGTCTATAGCCAATCCCACCCTATAGTCTGATTTCTTTTTTATATTCAAGTGATTCCATATACAGATGAGGTGGCACAATCTTGTTACAACTACCGGTGTAAATGTCGATGTCGATGCCCTTAGCAACTTAGCATGTCAAATACCAAATCTTACCGAAGGTGCCCCACTGCATGATAAGTATGGCACGCAAAGACGTTAAGGAGCTATAGACAGCTAGAAGATTTTTAAAATCATCTCTATGTAGTCACTAAAAAATCAAATGGGCATGTCTGAAGAAATACTAAAATGATTTACCCCCAAAACCAGGGACTCCCCTCTTAAGTGACTAGTAATTGAAGGGGCAGTGTATACGCGTATACAGATTCGCAGAAAATCAAAACCCAAATGAATTTATTAGCAACTACTTGTATGTTAATGTTGATACGGTCAACATATTACCATAAAAACGTAATAAACACTGAATTAATTTACAGTGTAGGATACAAATTGGTAATGACTTTCATCTCCAAACCTCAACAAGCCAAAACCATGAACCTCCACTGTGGATCTCGGGAAAAATTCTGATTTCAAAGAGTTAAGAATAACAAGAGCAAACAGCAGTGAATTACGTTTTCTACTAGATAATCAAAGTTACATCTGAATAGCACATATAGTTTGACACAGCTTAAATATGCACATATAGAGAGAGGGGCCAGATAGAGCAAAAGGTCAACTTCAATAAAAAGACTACGTCATTTAACATTTACTTGCATAGAATTTTAATACTAATTCAACAATTTTTAAGCTTTTCTGAGTGTATTTTCTGCAGATGAATAAACACTTTTGTATGACACTTTATAAGAATTGTATCTACAATTGAGTAGCAAGTTAGTTTCACTGGTCACTTGTAAAAAAAAATCTAATTTAAATAAGCTAATATGATGTTCATCAAAATTATCATTAGGATACTAGAATCACAGCCGGAACCCGACAACAGACCTCAAGTCCCTCATCTTGTTCCCAAGCAAGGCCAGGTCCATTGTACATGTTCTTGATAAGCAACGTGGTAGATTTATCAGGGTAGTAATGAACTCTATTGCAACGCAAACCGAATCTGCATGCTCCAGTTTTTATGTGAAACGGACAATGAGCTTTATCCTGCAAAATTAAGAAACGTAGGCCAATGCATAACTGGTTAAGTACACTATACATGATAATAACAAACAGAGGCTACCAGAGACCAACCTGTTCTGTTCCAAAGTTTGGGACCTGTTGTGCAACAGTGTCCACCAACTCTGTTGAAGTAATGGGTGCATTTTTGTAAGTAGAATATGCTTCAGATTGAGGAGGAAGTGGATTTGATGTAGGTCGGTTAGTATCCTTCAAAATGAGAAGAAAAAGACTTAAGTTGCGATCTTGGGTGCAACATAGGCAAAAAAGGTTATTCACTATGTGTAGCAACAAAATATCAACTTACGTACCTCCTTTTCGCTATCTTGACTAGTGTCTTTCTTTTTCACCCTGACTTTGTTCTTCTTAACTATTATTTCATTTCCTTGCCAAATGATTTCAGGAGGGCCCTCCTCTACATATTCCCATTCATCATCGTCATTTAAACCTTCTTCCGCTCCTTCCTGTAATATATTTTTGGAAATACACATGTTATTCACTACCAAAAGCAATTTGCTCGCATATGCATGTGTACGCTGTAATACACTATATACTACACTATATGTGAATATGTCATCCTAAATGGTTGATGGTTCTGCAACTCCAGAATGACACATGCGTCAAATGGTCGCGCGATGCAGACAGTTTTGTAGTAAGACTATATATGATATCTTAAACCGCATGAAGATTCATAATCTGAGCCTGCTATCCAAAAGTATACGTAGCTGAAAACAGAACAATCGCTCAAACATTACAATGTGAAATGTAGACTAGATTCTTGGCAGATGAAACTGCATGCATCTAGAGGGATTAGTGGAATCCCACTAGCTGTAAGCAAATCAATTTTCGACACAAAATGCCGGCCTGTAATTGAAGTGCATATGATGATTTAAAACACCCCAAACCCATTTGTATATTGCATCTAGAATAACTCATAAGGCCATAGAAAAAACTGTGAAAACCAAAACCCATGTGCTTGCCTATATGTATAGGCATTCATGTTTATTCAATGTGCAACAGGTTATCATTTACCCAATGTAAAACAGGATAGATAGCCCATGAATTATTACTGAACTCAAGCATAATTTACACAATCTTGGACTTGTTATGCAGTATATGTTTATGTCAAATTGAGCTTGGATCATGAATCTAAAACAAAGACTTGTAGAGAAGATCTCCAACTTTCGGAACTAGCCTAATCCCAAACACTAGTGATGACTGTATATAGTCTGTATGATATCCAAACGGACCAAACTTATATAAAATGAATGTAATTAAAAAAATGCCTCTTTGCTAACTAATTGCTATAGCATTCTGTCCTCATTAATGTTAATAGGAGGACCAGCCCTTTTTCCATGTGAATTCTAACCTCAGATAAATAAATAAAAACACATATTAGACACCCTAGTAGTAGCACCTCACTGTGACTCACGCTCATAGGCTTTCACAAATAAACATGAAAATCTAAGTCGACGTCCAGCCATGCGATTGTGCTAACAAATCCTCATAATTTGTGCAGATTTTGGCACACATGAAATTGTACTATAATCATGAGTGATGAGCATACAAACCAACTACCTGAGCCTGACTATCACACTTGCACATAAACTAGCAATCTCAATTTCGATTCGAATAATTAAAATTTAACTTATCAAAACTATAACTTCTAATTGCCGCAACTGTTAAAGCCGTACCTGTTTTAACTTCAATTCTGTTTCAACAGCATTCAGCCGCTCTTGTTCTTCCTCTTCTTCCTTCTTCTTCCTTTCGAGTTCTTCTAGAAAGATCCTTTCTCTCTCCTCAAACTCCTTTCTTTCTCTCTCTAACTTCTCTTTTTCTCTCTCCTCCTCCAGTTGAATCTTTCGTTGCTCTTCTGGATCATTAAGCCGAGCTTCCTCATCGGCTCGTGCTTTCTCAGCTAACTCCTTTCTTATTTGCTTCCTTTTGTCTTTTTTTAATGCCTTTCGTTTGTCCTTCCGGCTAACAGCTTTCAGTTGTTCCGCCGCGGATGGCTCCCTATCCTCCATGTTCTCCAGTGTGCCTGGTTTTTTATCATTAGTTTGGCCAGTGGTAATAGTTTCCGTCATTTTCCAAGTGTTTTGCCTGTGAATGTTGAATAGGATTAGCACCGAAAGAAACAAAAAGGCTTAATACTCGTAATCTACTAAAAGTATGCATGCGTGTCTCAATAAGAACATTTACTTCTCACATAGGTCTGTCTTTTGAAATGGATCTAGGATTCAGGACAAGGGGTTTAAGCTACTCTGATGACATTGTTGTTATCAAATTTCATGTTTAATCATGTACGTATATGCAACTATGGATGACTGTATGGATACTGAAAAGACTGTATGTAGTAAGTAATGAATGTGTATTACTTGTTTCTCTTTTTTTGTGCCGAGCAACTATCGCTTGATTTTTGTGCTGAATATCTGAATGACCAATTTGTCAAACAAAAACAAGGATGCTTAATAGACAGATGCCTCAATAATTCAATTTATGACTTTGCTTCAACTAACTGAATACATCATATAACAAAACACCAAACCAAGTAACCGATTGTATATCAAAAACATAAAAAGGTTATCTTTGCTTATTTGTCTATGGACACAATCTAAGATGTCAGATAAAATTACGATCAAATAACTCATCTGATTTCCGAGGAACAACAATCCTTAGAAACTAACACCATGATATCTAGACAACAGCAGAAGATTGTATTGTGCTCAGCATCATCGCTAAGAACCTGATTGAACTAATAATGTGCAGCCATGTAATAAATCACGAAGATGTTTATCTAGGTTCATTTTTTGGGACACAGCTCATAAGCTCTTGCCGAATGTTTGGATTAGCTTATAATAATAAGCTATTATCCGTAAAATGAAACAAAAGAAGCTTATATACCAAAAGCTCCTTGAATAAGCCCAAAAGCCTAAACTTAAAAAATTATCCAATTAGCATTCTTATATTTTGATTCTAAATAGCAAACACCCCTTACATAGTGTAATGAATTGGGTGAAGCGTTTTATCAAACAGTTGGTATGCAGGTTAAACAGGCTGATAATCATCAATAGGATTAAAAGAAAGAGATTAAACTGATCTACTAATTAGAATGATAAACTTTGATATAAAAACCAGTGGAACAATAGCAAAGAAAAAAAAAGTGACATACTTCGTGGGCGGTGTTGGACAATTTGGTATCGTCGTCTTCTTCTACTTCACTGTTTAGAGAGACTCAGATGGAGAGAGAGGGGTGTTTTGGTAAAAAAAAAAAAAAAAAAGTTGACTTTTTTACTCTACCATAGTCCCTCGACTTTATTTTTTTACATGGTTGATCCTTATAATGAAATTTGGTAATATGGTTCATCTTTATCTCTACAGTCGTTAAGTATGCCCGCTAAAACCCCTCATATGCCTTGCACATGAGGGTATAATAGTCAAATTACCCTCCTCTTCCATTTCCCCTCAATTTTCACTTGATTTTTTCAATTTAGCTTTACTAAAAAGTCAGCAACAAATGAGACCAAAGTAAAATCAAAAAAAAAAGAGAGAGAACAATGGTGAGACAGAGAGAAGAGGCTAGGCACATTCCAGTGAGAGAGCGCGGCGAGGACAAAAACTCGAGAGTGAGAGAGGATGTGAGAATAAGGCACATAGGAAATAGAGGGAATTACAATGGTAAGCATCTAGGAACTAATCATATTGAAGGAAAACGAAACTCATCGATATCGTTTATGTTTTTCAACTTTCCAGAAGCGTAGGGTATGGGCAAACTTTGGATGATATTCAAGAATTACGGTACGGTTTTTGGCATGTTCATGGTCCAAAAACGGCTTCGCAATGGAAAAAGATACGGATTTGTGAGATTCAAGTTTGTGTCAGATGTAGATGATTTGTTAAGGATACTTCGGGGTATTAGGATAGAGGAAGAATGTTTAAAGGTGTTTGTTGCTTTTGACAGGAAGAATGGGGATAAGATGGACAATCATGGCAAATACGTAGCAAGTGGTGGTGACAAAGAAAGAACAAGGAATAACACAGGCTGGTATAGTGGTAAGTGGAACAAGTGTGACAACTGAAGCTTTGTTGATGTGGTGCATGGGGAGAAGGAGAACATTGCCAAGGGAAAGAGTGGTGCATTGGGAGGACATGAAGGGACGAGTAGGAACAAGGTAGAGGTTAGGAGTATTGAAATTAAGGAGGATGAAATCGATATCAGACTCCTTAACAAGAGTTTGATTGGGGAGGTAAAAAAATTGCGTTTCCTGCCAAAAGTAGCCCTTTTCTATGAAGAGGAAGGTTTGTCTAGGGTGGAAGTCAAGATGTTAGGTGGTTTGGAAGTTATGTTGGTGTTCGAAAATGAGGAGACGGTAGGGAATATACTAAAAAATGTTAACCATGGAATTAGAAGATGGATGCATTAATTAAGAAGATGGAGCATCTGGTACTACCCGTCGGGAAGATTGACATGGATAAATATTATTGGGGTGCCGGTGTCATGTTGGGTCGAATCCGTGTTCAAGAAAATTCCAGGTCTTCATGGAGTTATAGTGGAAACAAACAATTGTAGTTTGAAGGGTAATCAAAATGTCATTGTTGGCAAGGTTCATATACACACAAGTTCTAAAGATTTGATTTGTAGCGTCCTGTAAATTTCCACTACAATTAGTAACAGTTAATCAGATATTAATTATCGTTACTGTTCTGTTTACCATTTTTACGGGAAAATTTGAAATTTTGTTTGTTATATTAATATAACACGAAAACGTTATTACGAGATTCACCAAATATCGGAACGAGCTCACTCGCGAACCACGAAAACTAAATAAACACACAAACAATACCAAACGGGCCTCTAATTTCAACCCAACTCTTAAAACTCGATTACTGTTCATAACAGCCCACCTAAGGCCCATTTCCCTTATTATTACATGTTCTAAATCGATCCAAAGCACTCAAAATGCGCCCCGTTTTCTCCCAACTTTGAAACACAACATATACGAATCTTTGCACCACCTAATTCTCCTTCCACCAAAGAATTAGGATGTCGAATTATAACTCTTGATATTAACATTTGATACGTGATATTTAATCGAAGTGAAACGCCATCGTGCAACCCTTTCGGAATATTAATTTTCACCAAGTTCTCTAATTCGACCCAAACTTGTATGTACTTAGTTCTAATATTTTTCTTAGCTCGTATATGAGTTAGTAAGTGAAATTCTCATCTCCCAACACTATGTCACACGTTAAATCATTTCTGGACGCATAAACAATACTATGTCGACACATGTATTTTATTGTATAACTCGACACAAATACAAACATTCACTTACACATGAGACTTTTATGACCAAGCTATTCTTCTTGTCTCCTCCTCATTTCACAGCCAAATAGAATGAGTCTTAAACAAATCCCAACTTGTGTAAAATACTAGATGTCGACATATATTTTGATATATAAGTCGACACACACAAATGGTTACTTACACATTCCCTAACTCTTACACTTTTCACATGGACTCTTACACCACAAGACTTTCAAGACTTCATATTCTCTTGGTCCCCTCCTCACAATCTCAGTAAATCACATGATATCTCAAACATTGCAACTTGTGATTTAAATATAGTATATATCGATCTATATTCTTATACATGCACATATATTTCATGCAATATTCCTTGTTCACACCTAGCAACTATCTCCCTTTCCTCCCTTTATCTTACTGACGAACACCCTAAGAAGACCAAAGAAACATTTCAATCCTATTCTAGCCAATTCACAAGTAGCAAGTTCTATTTTCGAAGCATTGGTTTTATAGCATATCGAGTATTATTGGATTCCTAGTTCATTTTCACGTAAACTCTCGCCACCTTGAAGTTTGTAAGTCTCACAAACTCGATTTCAATACTTCCTTATGATTTAAAAAGTCCCATGCATCGTATTTAATTTCTTTCGAACGTATATTTATTTCTTGTTATTTTTACATATCGTTATTATTTATTTCTAGCTAAAACTTGGTCGCCTCCTTTATGGAAGGCTAAGAAACCATGTTTTCACACTCACACGACATGTACAAAACCCTTAAAACAAGTTGAAAGACCCGTATGTTAACTTATATAAGTAAACAAGTAAACTAGTGACTTATGATATGAAAAATGATCAAAATAGAATACCCATGACCTTGGGAAATTACTTAATGTTATAGAGGGTTTTATAAGGAAAACGTAGCAATTTGAATCACCCGAAACGAGTACACGAGTCAAAAGTTATGATCGAAAGAAGTTAAGAAAACCGAAAAACTGAAACTGTCCAAAACCTACTGTCCACAAACTGATGTATTTTTTCGAGGCACTTATATTCCGATTCATCAAAAAGTTAAAACACGAAAGTTTTCCGGAATGATATTTTACGTCCACCACAAAGAAACTCGGCCTGAAAATGCCAAATGAAGGCAGTTTACTGTCTCAAATTGTAAAATAGATTCGGCGTCAAATAAAATTAGTTTTCACTAGACAAGTAATTAAGAACCATGTGATTTTCAAAACTAATTACTCACTAAACATAATGAACTTCATAAAACAACAATCTTCATTCAAAATAAATTTTCCTAAGTTTATTTTACCTTCAGAATAGTAACTTTTGTAAAACGACGAGAACTTATAAAACCATTTAAGTTACTTACACTAAATCAAGTACCATATAACTTTCATTAGACGTAAATAAACTTTATAAAGTTACAGAAATTTTCAGATTTCTTTTCCCACTCTTTTTGTGATTTTTGGACTAAATTTTACACTTTCCAACTCGATCACGTACATTTTTACGTTTCGTCGATATATTTAACACTTTACGTTATATTTATATATAACAAGTTTTAAACGAATTAACTTAACGTTTCGTTTCATCATTTTCGAGGAAACAATATTATTAGATCTAAATGACATAAAAACAAGATAATACTATATATAATATTATTTTTGAACTTTAAGCATTTTAAGCATATCACACTCACGTCACCGATCAAATCGTTATACGATTTCTCATTTTCACACTCGTTATTCGTATTAAGTCAGAATCTCAGACTTCCCTTCTATTCAGGTAGTGTGTTGAAGCCGTTTCCGTAATATTACTTGATTTCATATTTCACCTTGCCAGTTACACTCAAGGTGAGTCGTAGCCCCTACTCTCTTTTAAATGCTTGTTTTATACTTTTGGGGGAGATACATGCTCAACTACTTTCATACTCTAAAACTTTCACGGATTACCGTGAGTCATAGCCCCACTTTTACTCGTTTATTGAATTTATACTCTTTGGGGGAGATATATGCTTGTTTACTTACAACTCTTACTTTTTTACTTTAAACGTAGTACACGATTTATGACACACTCTATTCACTTGTTGAAATATAATTCTTGCTTTCATTTACACAAGAACTATAAACTTTTAAACAAATAACTTATGCGGTTACGTTGGATATCACCCAACGTAAAGCAAACGAATTAACTATGCGGTTACGTTGGATATCACCCAACGTAAGGCAAACAAATAACTTATGCGGTTACGTTGGATATCACCCAATGTAAAGCAAACAAATAACTTATGCGGTTACGTTGGATATCACCCAACGTAAAGAAAACGAATTAACTATGCGGTTATGTTGGATATCACCCAACTTAGGGCAAAAGAATTACTTATCCGCTTACGTTGGCAAAAGATATCACCCAACATAACCCACTACTTGTTTCGTTAATATCTATATATTATATATATATATATATATATATATATATATATATATATATATATATATACGTTGGCAAAACACACAGCTGTATTAGTATTACGCCAGACTACGATTGTAGATTTCAGGCAGAACACCACTATTACTACTCCAAGCTAGGATTATGATTCCCATGGAATCCTACCCCAATATTTAATTGATTTCATATATGATTTACTTGTGGTTTTTACCCAACGCAACTTGCTACTTACCTCAGAAAGTATTAGTATTTATTTCAACTACCACTGTACACCACTTGAATTTATTGAAATAAATTGTTTTCTATTAAACTCTATGAACTCACCAACCTTTGTGTTGACACTTTAAGCATGTTTATCTCAGGTAATTAACGGAGCAGGACAAGGCACGAAGCGGGCATTATAACTCTGATAAAATATGTGGTGTAAAATCAAATATGTCATTCTTTTCAAACTACTATACCCTTTCATGGGATTTTACAAATCTGATATTTCACCTTTTGTAACGAAAGTATTATTTGAATGACAAACAACTTTTAAAATGTCTCTTTAGAGTCGTTTTCTAGGATTATGACTTCGATCCTCCCCGTAATACCCCGATTAGTTTTCCGCCGTTATTTCACAAATTAGGGGGTGTTACAGATTGGTATCAGAGCCATGGTTATAGAGAACCAAATATTTTCAAACATTGGACTATAACTACACTTTCAAAATGAATGATTTTACACCATACCATTTTACGCCCTCCATGTCTGCATATCACCGTGCTCAGTACATTACCAATTAGGATTATTTTACACTAATCTTCACATACTACACACTTTACTATTTGGTATGTGTTTAAACACATACATTTTCTTGATAAAAAACAGACTTAAAATACCCAAAAACTAACCAAAATGCCAAAGATATTTGTGTTTTTGTGTTTGTATACGTGCATGTAACGGATATGAGAAAAAGACAAAAAGAATGACAAAATGGACAAAAATCGAGCACGGGATTTGGAAAGAGCACGGAATTGCGAGTCTATCGTTAATTTTATTTGGAGCATCGAGGCAAAAGAAGAGAAATTTAAAGATTATTTATTTCAAAGACCAATGAATTAAACATAAAAAACGATGAGAGACCAAAAGTGTTTAATTCATATGAAGTTTAAAAAAGACAAGGACTAAAAGTGTAGCAGAGGGGGTAAAGTATCAAATTGCACCAAAGTTAAAATAAATCCCAACTCTTGTAGTGGTAGGTCCCACACTCCACTATCACAAAGAAAAAAAAAAGAAATGGGTTCAGGTGCATGCTACTCTTTTATTTGTGAAGAGAATAGAGAATATGTAACTGTTGGTGGCCAGCGCATGTCTCTTACTTCCCTTAATTAATTCCAACTGGCGCGTGAAGCTAAATCCAAATCCAATCGCAAACGAACTATCTTCAAGCAGCCAACAAAAGCATGACATGTGGCGAAAGTGATAAGGATATTCGGAAGGATCAGGCTCATATCATTGGCTATAAATTGAAAGCATTTGATCCGAGCTCAGATATAGCTTTTAGTTTTTTCTCACATTTATTTTACACACAGTTCTTTATGTATTCGAGTAGCAATATTTTTTTCTCACATTTATTTTACACACAGTTTTAATATATATATTAGAGTAGCAGTTATACTATTCATATTTAATTTTCCTTATGATATGTTTTAGTTTAGAATGATTGATCAGTAGCACTACTTTTAATACTATATTTTTTGTTGTTGATTTGCTTTATGCAGTTTTAATATTAAAGCTTTAGCTTATTTTAATCTAGTTTCCTTGTAGTAACGTCAGTTTTTTTTACTCTCTTTTAAGACTTGTCATTCCTATTAATTACTCTTTCAAATTTTATATTATGTAGTGATGAAAATTCGGTTGCGAAAAGTGTACCGTTTTTAGAGGGTCATTTAAGCCCTAAATCGTATTTATTTGATCAAATATCGCCCTAAATCGTTCCTTTTGTCATTTTAGGTACTTTTGAGGAGAAATCTGGAAAAGGAAGCATTTTGGACGTTTTTTGAGCATAAAAGTGAAGAAAACGACAAAGTCTCAAAATCGGCTGAAAATTACCTTTGACGGCGTCAGGATTATCCCCAGACGGCGTCATGGCTTGGCAAGAAAAAGGTGGATGTGAAAATTACTCATGATAAGCCAGAGAAATTTGCATGGAATTCTGACGGCGTCACCCTTTAATCTGATCAAGGTCGTCACGGCTTAATTTAAAGAGGGACAGCGTCAAGCCATAATCTGACGGCGTCAAGCCTTGATAAGCCAGAACGGATTTTGGAGGTCTAAAGAGGGACGGCGTCAGGAAGGCCATCCGGGAACCCTAAAAGCGGCGAGGTGACGGCGTCAGAATCTACAACGTGACGCCGTCAGACCTTAATCTCTATATATAGTTTTGCAATTTTTTGTCATTAGTGTGGAACTTATTGAGGAACTTTGTGTGTAAGAACCCTAAGACGATTTTAGCAGCTTTTTCAAGGCTTTTTGCCTTGAGATCTTCCATGTTACATTGAAGATAAGTTATCAATTAATCATTCAATATGTCTATGTGTTGTTTGATTATATCTTGTTCTTGTCTTTTGTTTAACATGCTAGGCTAGATTTATCTTGTGTTTGCTTAGATCTAATAAAACCTAGCTATTGATCATTGGTTATTAGTGTGTGATGAGTGTGTAAATACTCATCATTTTTGTCCCATCTGAACTGCAAAAAACATTTAAAAACACTCAGAAATGATTCAAAATACAGAAAATATCCTTGGATTGTGTTTTTATATGTTTCATGTGCAAAAGGAGTGAAAACGGGTATTTTTGGAGCAATTCGACAGCGATTGTGCATTTGGTCAAGAAGAGTCAAAGTCAAAGTCAAAGTCAACCCCAAAATATCAAAATAACACAAATGGTCCTTGGAATTTATTTTCAGAATTGGTCTACACTCATTTTTACAAGATTGGTCCCTGGATTTCAGAATTGTACAAGAATAGTCCTTAAACCTTAAAACAATTCCAAACCCAATCCTAAGTTACTTAACTACTGGACTCATTAACTCTAAATAAAACCCAAACCAATTAAAAACAACCCAATCACCCTACCAGCCCAACTTTCCCAAAAGCCCAACACCATCCATTCCTTATGTTAACCCTAGTCAACTGGTCAAATCCCTGGTCAAACACAAAACCCAGACAAAGATAAGAAACAAAAGGCGCGTTTTAATGACCACAACTGTTTTTATCTTCCCCATCCATTCCCTCCTCCACGCCTACACCAACTTCCCAGATATCACCATTTCCCAATTCCATGCCTCTAACTCACGCTAGGGTTACCACGCGCATCACCTTTCCAAGAAAAACCTCGGTTTAACCCATGCCTCGTTTTCCCGCCAAAAGTTTATTGGACGGCTAGGATTAGCTAAAGCCAATCCAACGGTTGGAGAGTGTGCAGATGAAGACAAGAAGAAATTCCCAGCACCAATTTAGTATAAATAGGCATTGTTGTAAGCCATTTTTGGCAGTTAGTCTTAATTTTAGTTTCGTCTTTTTAGTTTTACTATCTTATCAGTTGTAATTTCAAATTCCAGTCCAAGTTAAGTTAGTTTGAGCTAGTTGGTTATTAAACTTTCAGCTTTGTAATCGTTTTCTAAAGTTAATGAAGTTTCCAGTTTTCGAAATACCCTGTTAAGTCGAATTTAGTTGAGTTGTTGTTTCAAAAGCTTATTTACTATTGAACAAGCTCATATAAGCTTGTTATAGCTTACTGTGAGCCCTTGGTAGTTTAACTCAGTCCAATTTCAAAAGTTCCAAAAAAAGTCAATATAAGTCAACTGAGAAGTCAACATGCTTTGTCAGCTTATTTAGAGGTTTAATTAGTGTTCATTAGTGTTTATTACAGGTTATTGATCATTGGTATTTAGATATATTTTCTTAGATTGGACTGTTTAAGTGTAAAAGCTCAAAACAGTTCTTTTAAGGAGTGTTTGGTTGAGACAGTCGAAACGGGTCAAAACCACTTCTCACTGTTCAATTGCATTCAAGCCAGTTTTGGATTAACTTATTACACTGATATAAGCTATTTTTAGTTTTGCCTTTGCTGTTTTTAAGCTTTTTGCAGGTTTGAGAGAGGTGGTGCAGAAACAAGGCATTGAAGCTGTCTTCTATAAGCTCCAATAAGCTCAGCTTGTTTTGGAGTCCATTTTATCATTCATCAGGTTCTATAAACTCTATTCTAAGTTTGCAATATAACCACAAAGGCATTGTTTTTAGAATTACTCACCTAAGCTCTAAACTGCATCAGATTATTGTTGTTCAAAGTCTGCTGAACTAGGCTTATTTGTAGCTTAATTAATTAAGATTAGGACTTAAATTTTGGTTTACAACTAGTTCATACAGCAAGCTTCAAGGCCACTATCTGGGATTAGAACTTTGTGCTTATTAGCTAGCTTATTTCTAGCCTTGAAAACAGCCTCAACTGCTTGTACCCTAGGCTTTATAGCAGACTGCTCAGTACTTTTTGGCTTATTTCTAAGCTTATTTTTGGTTTTCAGCTTTAGTTGTAATTAGAAAAATTGCTTATTAACTAGAGCTTAAGAGGTGCGTTAAAAGAAAAATAAAAAAAAAAAATGTTTTCATAAAAATGGTAGAAGGCAGGTTCGAACTTGTGACCCCTCGTTCACAAAACAACCACACAACCAACTGGACTAGGGGTGTATTTCAGTTTTATTATCACTAGTTAATTATTTAAATACCACTTCAGTTAGTTTAGCTTATTTAGACAGTTTAGCTTATTCCAGCTTATCTGGATAAGCTGGCAACCTCAGCTTATTTTTACCATAGTCAGCACATTATTTAGTAACTTTCTGTATTTTTTTCATAATTTTCCCAGTTTGTTTAAGTATTTTTAATTAATTTATCTTCTTAATTTAGTATTTAATTCGTAATAAATAAAATAAAAACCAAAAAAAATATAATTCTTTTTTTATAAAATTTTCTTTTATCAAATAGGACTTAGGAAAAATAAATTTGTACCCGTAGAGTTTAAATTTCATTAATTTGACGTTTTTAGTATTCGCGTAGTTTCCGTTTTAGTTTTGTTTTAGATTATCTTTGCGTTTTAGCTAATATATATTTGATTTCCATTTTCCAAGCAAATCAAAATCTTATTCCAATCATCAAGCATTTTAATTTCAAACCTAAAACGATATCCTCGATTCACACCTCGTTGGGACACGACCCGGGTAACACTTGCCCGGTATCTCACACCGTATTCACGGGTTTTGCAAGTTTGACCTTTTCCCGAGGTTTGACTTGCCTTTCCCCACTTATCACGTGTGCACGATATTATATGTATACTTTACACGGATCAAATTTTGGCGCCGCTGCCGGGGAGGTTGTGTTGCGACAATATTGTTTAAGGTTTAAACGATTAGTGACTTGAGATCCTTCTTCACGAAGTTTTCACTTCCAAAAAAAAAAAAGTATAAAAAAAAAAAAAAAACAAAAATATTTTTCATTTTCTTTCTATATATATAAAAGATAAAAACACAAAAAGATTTTCCGTTTTTCTTGTTAAATTAATAAAACAATAAAAAAAATTACCGTCGAAAACCAAGACAGAATACTACCTAACTGGGGGTATGACCATTAATAAGTTCCCAAACTAAAGATTAAAACTTGCCTTTATGTCGCTTGCGAATTCGGCTCACCTTTGATTGATAAACAACCTATACAAGTGGTTTAAGGTAGGTCTTGACATTAAATTGCAGACCGAAGAGAGATCCATTCTTCTCTCCCGCCACTCTGCGCGTTTATTTTTTTGAAGAGCTACCGTACGCTTGTTTGATTTAAGGTTTAAGTTCACTTGTGTTTTGCCTCGGTCTTGTTTTAATTGAATTGTTTTTCTTTGTGCATGCGCACTCGTTCCTCTAAATCGAGAAGCCCTTTGCTTAATCCCGTTCCTAATCCAAGGAGACGTAAAACCAAAGGTGCTACCTCAGCAATCACACCCGAGAGTAGACCCATGGCTGAAGAAACTCGTACCATGTCTGAGTTACTTCAAGCACCCATTGGAGGTTACGCTGAAGCTATCGTTGTTCCACCCATCGTGGCCGATAACTTTGAGCTTAAAACCGGGTTGCTACAATTAGTAACTGCAAGTCAATTCTACGGGATGGATAGGGATGATCCTAATCACCACATTCGATGGTTTAACAAGATCACATCCACTATCAAATATCGGAATGTGCCTCATGAGGCAATCATACTACTTCTATTCCCATTTTCTATAGCCGGGGCTGCCAGTGATTGGCTCGACAAAACAACCTCCTCGGTCAATACTAACATGGGAAGATTTAGTAAAGAAATTTGTGAATGAATTCTTTCCACCATCAAAAATGTCAAGCCTTAGGAATGAAATCACAAAATTCACCCAACATTTTGATGAATCGTTCAGTGAAGCATGGGACCGTTTCAAAGAATTAATTCGTAAATGTCCTAATCATGGTTTCACTGAGCTATATCAACTTGATACGTTTTATAATGGGTTGAACCATAACGACCAAGATTCTCTCAATGCCGCCGCAGGTGGTTACCTTTTGAATCGAACTACGAAGGATGCTTTAGCCATTATCGAGTCCAAGGCTCAAGTACGCACTTTGCGAAGCAAACCGGTTGTTTCGCAAAGGAATACTTCTCCTTCTAGTTCATCTTCGGTAAAAACCTCTGGCTCAGACGATAAGGTCGACCAACTCGCTGAGGTTATGAAAGCTTTTATTCTAACTCAGCAAAAGCAACTTTCATCACCACAAGCTCCTCCACCCCAAGTCAAGGCAGTGGGAGAAACTTGTGTCACTTGTGGTGGTCCTCATGCATACTACAATTGTACTGCCACCGATGGCAATCCTTTTGAAGTTCATGTTGTAGTCGGGTCTTACAACCAGGGGGTAACCAACACCGTCCCCAAGTTGACCAAAATTCCCGTTCTACAAATCAAATGGGACCACCCGGCTTTTCTCAACCCAACAATCCAAACAGGTTCAATCAAGGCCAAGGAAGGGGCCAACATGTTCAAAACCAATACCAAGCCCCGACCAATCAATACCCAAACCAAGGTGTTAATTTCAACCAAGGTTACCAAGCTCCCAATTTCCAAGCTCCTATTGCTCCCTCAAATGAACTTGCTAATTACATCAAAGCAAACGAGGGTAGCATGAGGTCCATGCAAAACCAAATCACAAGTTTGAAAGGTGATTTCCAAAACGCAATATCTAAACAAAGCATGGACCTTAGGAATGATATTAGGGCAACAAACACCAAGATTGAGCAATCTCAAAACAAAATTGAGAACATGTTGTCTAATCTTATGTGTCAACTTAACCCAGCTTCAACATCGGGAACACTCCCGAGCAATACCGTCCCTAATCCAAAAGGGGAGTTGAAAGCTATTACCACTAGAAGTGGTAAGAAAGTTGATGGCCCTTCGATTCCCACTCCTTCGCCGGTGAGGGAAGTGGAAGAAAATATTGAGGTGACCAAGGACAAAGAACAAACTGCTTGCCCACAAGCTACAGCACCAGTCCCACCTCCGGTCTCATCTACTCCAATTCCGAAACCCGAAGTTCCGAAGACAAATCCTAAGCCTTCAATTCCATATCCTTCAAGGCTTAATAATCAAAGGCTTCATGAGAAAACTAACGCCCAAATGCTGAAATTTCTGGAAATCTTTCAGAAATTACACTTCGATATTAGTTTTGCGGATGCCTTGTTATATATGCCAAAATTCGCTTCTCAATTCAAGAGTCTTTTAAGCAATAAGGAGAAATTGTTTGAATTGACAAAAACTCCTTTGAATGAGAATTGCTCAGCGGTGCTCCTTAAAAAACTCCCAGAAAAATTAGGAGACCCTGGCAAATTTCTTATACCTTGTGATTTTCCGGGACTAAAAGAATGCTTAGCCTTGGCCGATCTTGGCGCTAGCATCAATTTAATGCCTCTTTCCTTCTGGAAAAAGCTTTCACTCCCGGAACTTACTCCCACAAGGATGACTCTTGAATTGGCGGACCGAACGATTACTACTCCTAAAGGCGTTGCTGAAGACGTTTTTGTCAAAGTAGGAAAGTTTCATTTCCCCGCCGACTTTGTAGTTGTGGATTTTGAATGCTGATGCGTATGCGTGTCGTAGTATAGTTTTAGCAGTTTTAATGCCTACTCAAGTTTTAAATTTATATTTAGCCGACTTATCAATAACACACACACTTAACGAGCAGTGTACCCGGTCAGTATGAATATAATGGTAAGTAGAGTGTCGATCACTAGGAGTGGAACGTATTATCTCGTTATTCTAATCAGTATTTTAATATCCTAACGCAAGGGGGTTTCAGCCTGAGAGACTGGCACGATTTGTTTGTAATTAAATAATAAAATAAACCAATAGGCGCGAATCAGCAAGTAGCACACACGTACACAGATAGATACTCGAGACAATAAGAGGGCTGTCCTTATGATTAAGTAGATTGTCACTTGTTTTATTGATAGCTTTATATGAAGTGTATGTAGTTAACCCTTTCTCGTTGGTCCTATTCTTATCGGCGAGTAAACCCTTAATGATTACTTATGTCTAAAAGTTATTCCTAAGTGATCAATTTAGTAATAACCGTGGGAGCCACATTATGTCCCGCAGTCAAATGCCCGCAAGCCACTAATAAACACAGAGGTTATCAATGCACTAATAAGTAGTAACCAAAGACATCAACATATAAACTTTAATTGATGGGAAAGCAAGTATTAAAGGGAGTGCAATCTTTCGTTGTCACATTACACAAGCCACCAATCCTGATGAATTAAAGTTTGCTAACACAATAAAACAAAACTACTTAATGAATTAAACACATGCAGCACCTTCTTACAGCTCTTGTATCTTTGATTTGGGTGTGTCTTGTGCTGCCTCCTTGACTGAATTCGTCCTAGGTTTCTCCTGTTCGGTCTTCGGTTAAAACTCTGATAATGCCCCCGAAATTCGTCTGGCCTTGGGGTATTTATAGTTTCTGTCTGAGGGAAGATGCGGCGCATTGACTTAACTTCGCGTGGGGTCCAAGATTATAATATTCAGGAATATTCGTACACCGCCAGAAGATGCGGCGTAACTCCATGATTAGATGCGGCGCATGTCCTCTTGTATCTTGGATCGTATCTGGTGATATCTTGATAGAGATGCGGCGCATGTCATGAGTGAGATGCGGCGCATCTGGAGCAGATTAGTCTTGATCTTCTTCATTTCAGTAGACTCTTAACTTTATGCATGTTTTGCTCCATAATCAGTCCAAAATAGCTAAGTTTCACCAAATGCTTGTTTTTACCTGAGAATTACAAAAGTAAACGATTAAGTATCAATCCTCATACATAATATAGTAAAACAAGTCAAATTAATAGGATAAATGATAGTAATAAAATGTACTTATTTGAGTTCATCAAATATCCCCCCACTTGAACTTTACTTGTCCCCAAGTAAACCTTAGAATTTCTCTTATGAAAATGTATCCTAAAAGATGTTAGGATTTATTTTTATATTTAAGCATGTATTCGTTTATTTCATAATCACACAACTAAACACTTAACGAATTAGAAGTAAAATAAAATAATTTGATAAAAGCAAATCTAATCGTTTAACTGTCCAGTCGTGACGAATATTCTATCATAAGCTTGGCAAGTATACACATCTCCCCCACTAAAGCCAAGGAATAACAAGTCTAAAGCGGTAAAAAGGGTTTGTAGGCTTAAGGGTTAATTATTCTCTTTCACTATCGATCTCAAATTCCAGAAAAGGCGACAAAATCACAAATACATGATCGAATCCACGAACACGATACTTGCAATTGCTCAAATTCTTAACTCGAATAGGCTAAAGATAGGTCCAAACTTCACCAATAATAATATATCAAAAAGGGCGACAAAATCATAAATACATAGCCGAATCCACGACTACGATACTTAAGATTGCTCAAATCCCTAATCTCAATAAATCAAAGGTTTGGTTGGATAAAGAATAATAAAGGGTATGGATAACATTTGGGATATAAATTGGTGTAAAATGAAAAATAAACAAAACAAATAAATTAAAATCCTAAGTGTGGTTAATCACTATCCCAACCATCCCATGAATAAGACTCATATCATAGAATAACTCACGCTTTAACACTTGAAACACACGCTTTAGGTAGACACGAATTATACTCAACAAGATCTTAATCAAAGAATAAACCTTAATTGGCGTTCCCACAACTGCCAATTCCCATTCAATCCATAGATATAGTACAACAAATAGTGGTGATATCGACCACTTACATAACTTTACATAAGTTGGTTAAAACTAACTTCCAACTTTTTTTTTTCTTTTTCTTTTCTTATTTTTTCGATTTTTTTTTTTTTTTTTTTTCAACATATAAACATAGATGTGTAAAATTTCACCACATCACTACAACTTTCTTTCCGGATAATTTTTCCATACTTTTCATAACTTCAGAAATAATGGTAATAGTGAAAGTAGTAAACACACGAAAAATAAACTCAAAGATATACAATATTTACTTTCACTCCAATTGCATTGTGCAATTTTCCGACCTAACCAAAGATAATGAATTACGCACGCGAACACAGGTAATGTAAGGAAACACACTTTGCCTATAGCAATTAACCAACCACGGATTCTAATCTACAGGGTAGGCTAAGGTGTAAGGGTGTAACGAAACATTTTAAACATAGGTGTAAGAAACGAAAGGAATGGCTCTGAGTGTTTTTCTAGGGGTATCTTACTCTAAAAATGAGAGTAACAAATGGGTTTATACGGGGGTTAACTAACCAGTGTAGTTAGTTAATAACACATAACATAATAAAGGCCATTTGGGTGTAATCCTAGAATTTTACTAATTTAGACAAGTCATTCCAATTATATAAATAATACTCATTATGGTGGTCTCGAATAGTATACAAGCCAAGTTCTAAAGTTTACAAGTCACCGGCACACTCATAGATTTGTGAATTTTGAAAAATCACAATTTTTGAAAATAACGTCATGTGTGCAGTTATGCAACTTAGATCCTAAACAAAAACATGCTAAAAAAATTTTTAAGTTTGATATATTAAGCACATTTTAAGCATAATTTTTGAAAAAGTTTAGGACAAGTAATGTTAAGTGTTCTAATTCTCCAATCCCCCCACTTAAGTTAAACAACGTCCTCGTTGTTTGTATAAAATGTTAAAAACTGGAAAATAAAAGAATTAGAACAGGAAAACTCCCCTGAGATTTGCTTGGTATGATCCTCCATTAGTATAAGAGCAAAAATCAACTTTCTTGTGGATTAGAACGTTAAAGCTTCATACTTGATGTATCCACAGGAAATCCAGGAAACTATAATACCACCAACACTTTAAAACACACCTAAGATAAGAAAGGTTCAAACTTGCATAATACATTAGTAGTTAGAAAAAATAAAACTTAAAAATTAAAACTGAAAATCATCAGGTCAGTCGATGCGCCGTATCTTATGGAAGAAGATACGCCGTATCGAGCCTGGAATTAATACGGATCAGAATAAAGATGCGCCGCATCCTTAACCAGGGATGCGCCGCATTAAAAATAAACTGATAAATAGTTTTAAAGTCGAAAATAAAAATGCAGAAAAATTAAAATAAGATATGACCATTGCAGGAGATGCGTCGCATCTCAGAATTGAGATGCGCCGTATCCTCATGCGGGCCTGACTGACTCGACACAAAAAACAGAATAATAAAAATTCTCCGGGTTGTCTCCCAGTAAGCACTTGTCTTTATTCCAGAGTCTTCAAGTTAGACTCATGTTCAGCTCTTTAATATCGATCATTGATTCCTACATTGCCGCGTAGGATCCATTTAGCAACTAATTCGTCACGTATATATTCAGGTCCCAAATTCAAAACTCCTTTATAGAATCCTTCCATCATCTGATACGGGTATTCAATCCCTCTCTTCATGTCATCATTACTAATAAAAAGGAATGGAGAGAATTTGTAGCAGACCCTATTAGTAGCATGTTTAAATCCAGGGTGAGTTCGGGGCATCATATAAGTGATAACGTCGCTTCCACATTGAAAGGTGATCTTTCCTTCAAATCGCTTTGCATAAATAGTGATCTCCCTACAGAATGGTTTTCCAACAATCACGTCGCCCATACTGCTGTCACGATAGGCATTCATGTCTTCAACAACGGCGAACTCAGTAACAATAGTAAAGCGTCCAACGAAGATCGGGACATTAATGAAGGCTCCAACTACATTCTTTCCCCTACACTCCACTTTATTTCTCATAATAGAATTGTAAAAGCTTCTTGACATAACATTGATCGGCAAAATAGGAAAGAAATTGGCGTCAATACATTTGTATCCAATCATGCATGGGAATTGCAAATTGTAAGCACAATTGGCGTGGATCCTTCTACCATAATCCCAAGAACCATCATATCCCTCAAATTCATCGTAATTCCTAGTATTAATAACGTTGACTTTTGGACTATCCACAATTTCTCCTTCTTCTAACTCAGATTCAGCATCATCCATGAACAGGTCATTGGATTCCAACGGTCCATTAAGGTCATTAAGTTCAATGTAGTCCCCATCGTAACGTTCGAGTGATTTATCATGCACTAATACTTCATTCATAAAATTGGCTTCGAAGTCGAAGTCAATCAGTTCTCCGTATCCTTCCATTTTTCTTCTGAAATAATCACGAAAGCATCAGTAGGATTTGCTCGCAAGAAGAAAAAAATTAACGAATTTAGAAACGGATATGTGAATACAAATAGCTGATATCTGCAGACGATGCGCCGTATCCAAATAGTAGGATACGCTGTATCTTATAATCGTTAAAATTTAATCAGACTTTATTCAGAAAATAGATACGCCGCTTTAGAATTTAAGAATGCGCCGTATCGAATTAATTAATCAAAAATCAACTTATCTAATTAAAATTAAATGCGTCGTATTAACGAAAGTTAATGCGCCGTATTTTCGTTACGTTTAAAAATAAATATCGATTTTTGATTCAGTAAAATGCGCCGTATCGACAGAGATCGATACGCCGTATCCGTTTAATAATTCGCAAACTGTTTTTAATTAAAATAATAGATACGTCGTATCTGCTAAAGCAGATGCGTCGTATGGCGTTAACGTTTAGAAAATTTTTTTATCAAAAACAGATACGCCGTATCTACAAAAGCAGATGCGTCGTATTACTTTATCGCTTTTAAAAAAAATTTCGTATTAAAAACAGATACGCTGTATCTTGGGGAAAAGATGCGTCGTATCGAATTAATTAAACGCGTTGTATTAATAAAAAAATAAACGCAATACGCCGTATCTAATAAATCAGATGCGCCGTATCGTTTGATTTAGCACAGTACAACGACAGCAGAACAGAAAACACGAAAAATAAAAACAAATAAAAACACACAACGAAAATAAAACACACAAAAATAAAAGAAAACAATTAACACACAATACAACAAATATGCAAAATAGTACAATGATGCAATTAATCTAATAAAAAGAAAAACCTAATTAAAATACTAATCAAATTAACAGATAATAACAATTCACTCCCCGGCAACGGCGCCAAAAACTTGATGCGTATGCGTGTCGTAGTATAGTTTTAGCAGTTTTAATGCCTACTCAAGTTTTAAATTTATATTTAGCCGACTTATCAATAACACACACACTTAACGAGCAGTGTACCCGGTCAGTATGAATATAATGGTAAGTAGAGTGTCGATCACTAGGAGTGGAACGTATTATCTCGTTATTCTAATCAGTATTTTAATATCCTAACGCAAGGGGATTTCAGCCTGAGAGACTGGCACGATTTGTTTGTAATTAAATAATAAAATAAACCAATAGGCGCGAATCAGCAAGTAGCACACACGTACACAGATAGATACTCGAGACAATAAGAGGGCTGTCCTTATGATTAAGTAGATTGTCACTTGTTTTATTGATAGCTTTATATGAAGTGTATGTAGTTAACCCTTTCTCGTTGGTCCTATTCTTATCGGCGAGTAAACCCTTAATGATTACTTATGTCTAAAAGTTATTCCTAAGTGATCAATTTAGTAATAACCGTGGGAGCCACATTATGTCCCGCAGTCAAATGCCCGCAAGCCACTAATAAACACAGAGGTTATCAATGCACTAATAAGTAGTAACCAAAGACATCAACATATAAACTTTAATTGATGGGAAAGCAAGTATTAAAGGGAGTGCAATCTTTCGTTGTCACATTACACAAGCCACCAATCCTGATGAATTAAAGTTTGCTAACACAATAAAACAAAACTACTTAATGAATTAAACACATGCAGCACCTTCTTACAGCTCTTGTATCTTTGATTTGGGTGTGTCTTGTGCTGCCTCCTTGACTGAATTCGTCCTAGGTTTCTGCTCTTCGGTCTTCGGTTAAAACTCTGATATTGCCCCCGAAATTCGTCTGGCCTTGGGGTATTTATAGTTTCTGTCTGAGGGAAGATGCGGCGCATTGACTTAACTTCGCGTGGGGTCCAAGATTATAATATTCAGGAATATTCGTACACCGCCAGAAGATGCGGCGTAACTCCATGATTAGATGCGGCGCATGTCCTCTTGTATCTTGGATCGTATCTGGTGATATCTTGATAGAGATGCGGCGCATGTCATGAGTGAGATGCGGCGCATCTGGAGCAGATTAGTCTTGATCTTCTTCATTTCAGTAGACTCTTAACTTTATGCATGTTTTGCTCCATAATCAGTCCAAAATCGCTAAGTTTCACCAAATGCTTGTTTTTACCTGAGAATTACAAAAGTAAACGATTAAGTATCAATCCTCATACATAATATAGTAAAACAAGTCAAATTAATAGGATAAATGATAGTAATAAAATGTACTTATTTGAGTTCATCAAATGCGATCCCCGAGTTCCTCTCATTCTCGGGAGATCTTTCTTGAGAACTGGATGTGCTTTGATTGACGTTTATGGGGAAGAATTAACACTTCGTGTTGATGACGAATCCGTGACGTTCGATCTAAAACAAACTTCGAGGTACTCCTCAAAACATGATGACGTATCGATTAACCGGATCGATACTCTTGACAATACTTGTGAGGAGTACACTCAACAAGTCCTCGGGTTCTCAGATTCTTCAAGTGGCAATCCCACTTCTGATCCTATCATCGCTCTCTCTTCCCCCTCTCTCACTCCATTTGAGGGAGGAGACTTCATTTTGGAAGAGATTGAAGCTTGCTTGTCTTGTGATTCATTTCAACCAGGAATTGATGATAATGATGTATTTGACCCGGAGGGAGACATTCTTCTCCTTGAGAAGTTGCTTAATGAAGATCCTACATCTCTCCCTCCAAAAGAACTTCATAATGAGGAGATCAAAACTGTTGAAAATTCTGACGAATCTCCTGAGGTCGAACTTAAGGACCTTCCACCTCATCTCGAATACGCATTTTTGGAAGGAAATGATAAACTTCCCGTCATAATTGCTAAAGGTTTGAATGATGAGGAGAGAACCGCTCTCATAAAGGTTCTAAAGTCACACAAGCGAGCCATCGCTTGGAAACTATCTGACATTAAGGGTATTAACCCGGAATTTTGTACTCACAAGATTCTAATGGAGGATGACTTTAAACCAGCGGTTCAACATCAGAGAAGGGTTAACCCCAAGATTCATGAGGTCATCAAAAAGGAGGTTCTTAAACTCCTTGATGCCGGTTTGATTTACCCTATCTCTGATAGTCCTTGGGTGAGCCCCGTTCACTGTGTTCCTAAGAAGGGGGGTATCACCGTTATTGAAAACGATGAAAACGAGTTGATTCCAACTCGATTGGTTACGGGGTGGCGTGTATGCATCGACTATCGAAAGTTGAATGACGCCACCCGAAAAGACCACTTTCCTCTTCCCTTCATGGATCAGATGCTCGAAAGACTAGCGGGAAACGAGTACTATTGTTTCCTCGACGGTTTCTCGGGTTACTTTCAAATTCCCATTGATCCGCAAGATCAAGAAAAGACTACATTCACATGCCCATACGGAACTTTCGCATACAAACGCATGCCTTTTGGCTTATGTAATGCTCCGGGCACATTCCAAAGGTGTATGTTGGCCATTTTTCACGACATGATTGAGAAAACGATGGAAGTCTTTATGGATGATTTTTCGGTCTTTGGGAATTCTTTTGAAACATGTCTCTCCCATTTAGACAAAATGCTTCAACGTTGTGAAGACACTAATTTGTGTCTAAATTAGGAGAAAAGTCATTTCATGGTCAAAGAAGGCATTGTCCTTGGCCATAAAATCTCTAAAAGCGGGATTGAGGTCGACAAAGCTAAAGTCGATGTGATTTCAAAGCTACCTCATCCCACCACTGTCAAAGGAATCCGAAGTTTCCTTGGTCATGCCGGTTTCTACCGTCGATTTATACAAGATTTTTCTAAAATCGCCCGGCCTCTGACCCATCTGCTTGAAAAAGATGCTCCGTTCTTCTTCTCTCCCGAATGCATCGAAGCATTCGGAATTCTTAAAAAGAAGCTAACGGAAGCACCAATCTTAGTTGCCCCCGATTGGGACTTGCCCTTTGAACTAATGTGCGATGCTAGTGATTATGCTATTGGGGCAGTCTTGGGGCAACGTAAGTCCAAGCACTTTCAACCGATACACTATGCAAGTAAGACAATGACCGATGCTCAATCTCACTATACCACTACCGAGAAAGAGCTATTAGCCGTTGTCTATGCTTTTGAAAAGTTTAGACCTTATTTGGTCTTATCTAAGAGCATAGTGTATACGGACCATTCGGCTCTCAAGTATCTTCTTGCTAAGCAAGATGCTAAACCGAGACTACTTAGGTGGATTCTCCTACTCCAAGAGTTTGATGTAACAATTCGTGATAAGAAAGGAGCGGAGAATCTAGCCGCGGATCATTTGTCTAGACTTGAGAACCCTCATCAAAGTGTTCTCGAGAAAAAGGAAATCACCGAGACATTTCCTCTCGAGACACTCGGAATGATTTCCTTGAAAAATGATCCGAATACCCCATGGTTTGCTGACTTTGCAAACTACCATGCGGGTAACTTTGTGGTAAAAGGGATGTCATCCCAACAAAAGAACAAATTCTTCAAAGATGTGAAGCATTACTTTTGAGATGACCCCTATCTATTTAAAGTGTGTGCGGATCAAGTCATTCGGCGGTGTGTTCATGGGCAAGAAGCCATGGACATTCTTGAGGCTTGCCATAATGGACCCACGGGGGGACATCATGGTGCAAGCTACACCGCTAAGAAGGTCTTTGATTCCGGTTTCTATTGGCCAAATATTTACCGTGATGCCCACGACTTGGTAAAGTCATGTGACTCTTGCCAACATCAAGGAAAAATCTCGCAAAGGGACGAAATGCCTCAAAATGCAATTCAAGTCTGCGAGATCTTTGACGTGTGGGGCATCGATTTTATGGGGCCGTTCCCGTCTTCACGAGGGAACAAGTATATACTCGTGGCTGTCGATTACTTGTCTAAATGGGTTGAAGCGAAAGCACTCCCCACTAACGACGCCCGAGTTGTTGTAAAATTTTTGAAAACTCTCTTCGCTAGGTTTGGAACTCCACGAGCCATAATTAGTGATCGCGGTACACACTTTTGCAATGACCAATTCTCGAAGGTCATGCTTAAGTACGGTGTCACCCACCGTCTTACTACCGCCTATCACCCGCAAACAAGTGGTCAAGTGGAAGTTTCAAACCGTGGTTTAAAAAGAATCTTGGAAAAGACCGAAGGTGAAAACCGTGCATCTTGGTCGGATAAACTAGATGATGCACTTTGGGCCTTCCGTACAGCTTACAAAACACCCATCGGGTGTACTCCTTACAAGCTTGTGTACGGAAAGGCGTGCCATCTACCGATCGAGCTCGAGCACAAAGCTTATTGGGCCTTGAAACATGCCAACTTCGACCTAAAGTCCGCGGGTGATCACCGAAAAGTTCAACTCAATGAATTAAATGAACTTCATGATCAAGCTTATGAGAACTCTTTGATCTACAAAGAAAAAACAAAGAAGATCCACGACTCCAAGATCAAAAACCGCGTTTTCAACGTTGGTGATCGAGTCCTTCTTTTTAACTCTAGATTGAAGATATTCTCGGGGAAACTTAAAACCCGTTGGACCGGACCATTCACCGTTGCCAAAGTTTTTCCTTATGGTACCGTCGAGTTATCTCAAAATGACGGACCAAACTTCAAGGTGAACGGTCATAGGTTGAAGCATTATTTTGGAGGGGACATACCATCCATGGTTGTCCCGGATCTCCAAACTTTCCCCATGGACAAATAAATTCGGGGTCGAGTCAAGCTAGTGACTCGGTGAACAAAAATATTAGCACACCATATGGGTTTTCACCCATATTTCTGACTTCTTTCTCTTTTCTACCACCTAAGTGTGGGGGAGATGCCCCACATGTTGTATATATGAACATTTCAAAAAAAAAAAAATAAATAAATAAAAAAATATGGCTATTAGTATTACCTTTTTACGTTCTAAGTGTCGGCATAATAGCCGGGTACTTTGAATATTGAGGGCAATATTCAGTTCTAAGTGTGGGGGGGGGGGGGAATTCTAGCGAATTTTGATCAATTGTACCATCCAGTACCCCCATTTTGGCCAAAATTTTAAAATTTTTTCTCACTTAGAACGCAATAAATGGTTATCAGTCCGCCATGTCTAACCCACATAAGGATTGGCTAATCCAAGAGCAAACGGCTCTCGGTAAAGATATATCAAATCCGTTTATGGCTTGCAATTTGCCTAAAATTGTATGGTAATCGACTCTCCATATCTTTTATAAGTGAAGAGTTGGCTAGCCCGCAAGGTTATGGCTTGTGGTAAAGGCAGTAGAAAACCATAATTGGTAATCAACTCACCAAAATGATAACTGTATCAAAGAGTTGGCTAGTCAAAAAGCAAACGGCTTTTGGTAAAGACAAATCAAATCCGTTGACAACTGATGGTTTGCTTAAAATCATTTGGTTATCAATGTACCATAGTATCATACTAAAACATTGGCTACTCCAGAAGTAATGGCTATCTGGTAAAGAGACATAAAATCCATTAAATTTACAAAAAGGATTGCTAGGGACTAGCAATAGTTTAGTGTGGGGGATTGATGAGTGTGTAAATACTCATCATTTTTGTCCCATCTGAACTGCAAAAACATTTAAAAACACTCAGAAATGCTTCAAAATACAGAAAATATCCTTGGATTGTGTTTTTATATGTTTCATGTGCAAAAGGAGTGAAAACGGGTATTTTTGGAGCAATTCGACAGCGATTGTGCATTTGGTCAAGAAGAGTCAAAGTCAAAGTCAAAGTCAACCCCAAAATATCAAAATAACACAAATGGTCCTTGGAATTTATTTTCAGAATTGGTCTACACTCATTTTTACAAGATTGGTCCCTGGATTTCAGAATTGTACAAGAATAGTCCTTAAACCTTAAAACAATTCCAAACCCAATCCTAAGTTACTTAACTACTGGACTCATTAACTCTAAATAAAACCCAAACCAATTAAAAACAACCCAATCACCCTACCAGCCCAACTTTCCCAAAAGCCCAACACCATCCATTCCTTATGTTAACCCTAGTCAACTGGTCAAATCCCTGGTCAAACACAAAACCCAGACAAAGATAAGAAACAAAAGGCGCGTTTTAATGACCACAACTGTTTTTATCTTCCCCATCCATTCCCTCCTCCACGCCTACACCAACTTCCCAGATATCACCATTTCCCAATTCCATGCCTCTAACTCACGCTAGGGTTACCACGCGCATCACCTTTCCAAGAAAAACCTCGGTTTAACCCATGCCTCGTTTTCCCGCCAAAAGTTTATTGGACGGCTGGGATTAGCTAAAGCCAATCCAACGGTTGGAGAGTGTGCAGATGAAGACAAGAAGAAATTCCCAGCACCAATTTAGTATAAATAGGCATTGTTGTAAGCCATTTTTGGCAGTTAGTCTTAATTTTAGTTTCGTCTTTTTAGTTTTACTATCTTATCAGTTGTAATTTCAAATTCCAGTCCAAGTTAAGTTAGTTTGAGCTAGTTGGTTATTAAACTTTCAGCTTTGTAATCGTTTTCTAAAGTTAATGAAGTTTCCAGTTTTCGAAATACCCTGTTAAGTCGAATTTAGTTGAGTTGTTGTTTCAAAAGCTTATTTACTATTGAACAAGCTCATATAAGCTTGTTATAGCTTACTGTGAGCCCTTGGTAGTTTAACTCAGTCCAATTTCAAAAGTTCCAAAAAAAGTCAATATAAGTCAACTGAGAAGTCAACATGCTTTGTCAGCTTATTTAGAGGTTTAATTAGTGTTCATTAGTGTTTATTACAGGTTATTGATCATTGGTATTTAGATATATTTTCTTAGATTGGACTGTTTAAGTGTAAAAGCTCAAAACAGTTCTTTTAAGGAGTGTTTGGTTGAGACAGTCGAAACGGGTCAAAACCACTTCTCACTGTTCAATTGCATTCAAGCCAGTTTTGGATTAACTTATTACACTGATATAAGCTATTTTTAGTTTTGCCTTTGCTGTTTTTAAGCTTTTTGCAGGTTTGAGAGAGGTGGTGCAGAAACAAGGCATTGAAGCTGTCTTCTATAAGCTCCAATAAGCTCAGCTTGTTTTGGAGTCCATTTTATCATTCATCAGGTTCTATAAACTCTATTCTAAGTTTGCAATATAACCACAAAGGCATTGTTTTTAGAATTACTCACCTAAGCTCTAAACTGCATCAGATTATTGTTGTTCAAAGTCTGCTGAACTAGGCTTATTTGTAGCTTAATTAATTAAGATTAGGACTTAAATTTTGGTTTACAACTAGTTCATACAGCAAGCTTCAAGGCCACTATCTGGGATTAGAACTTTGTGCTTATTAGCTAGCTTATTTCTAGCCTTGAAAACAGCCTCAACTGCTTGTACCCTAGGCTTTATAGCAGACTGCTCAGTACTTTTTGGCTTATTTCTAAGCTTATTTTTGGTTTTCAGCTTTAGTTGTAATTAGAAAAATTGCTTATTAACTAGAGCTTAAGAGGTGCGTTAAAAGAAAAATAAAAAAAAAATGTTTTCATAAAAATGGTAGAAGGCAGGTTCGAACTTGTGACCCCTCGTTCACAAAACAACCACACAACCAACTGGACTAGGGGTGTATTTCAGTTTTATTATCACTAGTTAATTATTTAAATACCACTTCAGTTAGTTTAGCTTATTTAGACAGTTTAGCTTATTCCAGCTTATCTGGATAAGCTGGCAACCTCAGCTTATTTTTACCATAGTCAGCACATTATTTAGTAACTTTCTGTATTTTTTCATAATTTTCCCATTTTGTTTAAGTATTTTTAATTAATTTATCTTCTTAATTTAGTATTTAATTCGTAATAAATAAAATAAAAACCAAAAAAAATATAATTCTTTTTTTATAAAATTTTCTTTTATCAAATAGGACTTAGGAAAAATAAATTTGTACCCGTAGAGTTTAAATTTCATTAATTTGACGTTTTTAGATTCGCGTAGTTTCCGTTTTAGTTTTGTTTTAGATTATCTTTGCGTTTTAGCTAATATATATTTGATTTCCATTTTCCAAGCAAATCAAAATCTCATTCCAATCATCAAGCATTTTAATTCCAAACCTAAAACGATATCCTCGATTCACACCTCGTTGGGACACGACCCGGGTAACACTTGCCCGGTATCTCACACCGTATTCACGGGTTTTGCAAGTTTGACCTTTTCCCGAGGTTTGACTTGCCTTTCCCCACTTATCACGTGTGCACGATATTATATGTATACTTTACACGGATCAGCGTGTTATTAGTTGTATTGGATGATTGTTCATCTATGTTAGGCTTAAGAAAACTGGCTAACTTCCTATTCGGTAACTTGCTTGAACGTCTTAAGAAACATGAACCAATGCGTACTAAGGTTTTTATGGTTGTATTTAATGCACAAGCGAATTCTAGTGATCCCATGTTAGGAGCTTCCTAGACGGCTCGACATAGGAGTGATGTAGGAGCTTGTAGAGTTGGGGAATTACGTACGCCACCCCACGATTGGTATTAAGGAATACACCCGTCATCCACGCGATTAATGCACACTAATTAACCGGTAAAAGATAGTTAGGGAGTAAGGAAATCTAAGTAAACACATTTCTCTCCACATAAGTTTCACCACCTTTTCATTTTCTGTTATTTTATTTTATTTGCATTCGTAGTTATTTGGGTTAGTTGACTAGCAACTAATTCCGCCCACTCTTTCAAACCCGAGATTTTACTTGCTTTCATAAAAAAAAAATATAAAAACATAAAAAAGAATCTTCTCTCACCCTTAGACCTATTAGAGTAGTTTTTCATACCTAACGAACACTATTCCCTGTGGAGAACGATCAATCCCCCGTACTTACCACTACACTATACTACATCGGTCAGGTACACTGCCTGGTGGGGTTGTAAGCCTCTTGAGATCCCTTGAGAGGTAAAACCTGTTGTAAGGTTGCAAAACCACGCATCAAGTTTTTGGCGCCGCTGCCGGGGAATAGTTATTGTTTAGGTTGAATTTTTATTTTATAGGTCTACTCGCTAGATTCCTTTCTAGTGAGATTTTTATTTTATTTTTCTAGGTTTTCTTTAGTCTATCTATTTTCTTCGTTTCTTTGTTCGTAACCATTACCATTCGACATCATGGAAGATGGTAATATCCTTAATCCCAACAACCCACCACCACAACAACCACCACAACCTCCTAGAGCCCGTACTTTAGGAGAGTACTCCCGTCCTAGCCACCATGGCTATCGAAACACCATTGAGCTCACTCAAGGAGCCAATGTCACTCCCTTGCGATCCGACACCATCCGGTTGGTGCAAAGCGGATGCGCATTCCATGGACTTCGTTCTGAAGATCCTAATCAACATCTTAAGGACTTTCTCAAAATCGTTGATTCTATAGACCTTGATGTTGCCACTCGTGAGACGACCCGATTGCGTATCTTTCAATTCTCTCTGCGGGACCAAGCTAGTCAATGGCTAGAGCGTCAACCCGCAGGATCCATCACCTCTTGGGATGATCTCACCACTCGCTTCCTTGCTCAGTTTTTCCCACCGGGAAGAACTACCAAGCTAAGGAAGGATATCTTGATGTTTGAACAACGTCGAGGCGAAACCCTCTACGGGGCATGGATTCGATTCAAGGACTTACTCCAAAAAGTCCCTCATCATGGCATAAATCTCTGGCTTCAAATCCAAATCTTCTATGACCATGTTGATTACCACACCAAGCGTGCCATCGATCGAGCCGCCGGGGGCAGATTGCGCGACAAAAGCGCCGAGGAATCATGGGAGATCATTGATGAGCTTGCATCCGACGATGATGAATTGTGGCAAGTTTCCCACGACGTACGCTCGGCGGTCAAGACATATTCATCGCCCGATACAGCCAATCAAATCACTAAGGAAAGCGTTAGTGAACTTGAGAAAAGGGTTGCATATCTTATGGAAAAGCAAAAGAGACCCTTAAGTCCACAAAAAGCAACAATTAACTTGATCTCAAGCGTTAAACAAATACCATTGTCCGAATCACCCCTTAGGGAAAATACTAAACCCTTCCATAAGCACGCTCAACCTAACTCACCACCTCAGGAACTTAGTCCAACATTCGAGGCTCGAATGAGAGAATACATGTCAAAACACTCCGAACGGTTGGCAAAATTTGAGGAAGCCGTCTACAGACAGAAGGAGGAAATGGAAGAGAAGATGGCGGAGATGATGAACCTTTTGAAAGAATACACAAATACAAAAGCCCCTGAAAAAGTGTTGGTGAGGAATGACGTTGAAGTTCCCTATACTAAATTTGTCAAGGCCATCTCCGTCGTCCAAGAGGGCGAGAATGATGGGAGAGGGAAATCCATAACTATGGAAGTTAACAAAATTGACCTCGTCCCAATTAATGATGGAAACACCAATGCCTGCAACTACGATTCAGACAAAGGCAAGGAGGCGCCCTCTAAGGAGCGCCAATTGGTAGAACCGCCAAAGTCACAACAAGTGAGGCATTACTTGAGGCACGATATAAACAAGGAGACCATAAATGATTGGGTGAGAAATTATCGACGTACTCATCTACCCAACAAGGAGTCCACGAGAATAGAACCGGATGATGAATCCGACACATTACCCGGAGGGCAATTGTATGAGTGCCTCATAAGACAAAAGTTAGTGGAAAAGCAGGAATTCTACGGTGTCTTCGAAATACCATGCAGCATTGGAAAACTCAAGTATCTGGATGCGGTAGCCGACCAAGGTTCCGACGTAAATTTGATGCCTTTATCCGTTTATGTCCAGTTAACCGACAAGCTGCCATCCATCACCCGTACTAAACTCTCCTTTGCAAAACATTCTTATGAGTACCCGTTAGGAATTGCAGAAGATGTGTTGGTCAACGTTGCCGGATTCCTGTACCCGGTCGACTTCACGATTATTGAGAGGAATGATATGAATATGCCAATAATCCTTGGGGCACCCTTTCTCGCTACCACTAGGGCACAAATCGATTACAGAAATAGTGCCATCCTAATGAAGAAGGGGAAGAAAACAATAAACTTCCCAACGGTCCCACGACACGTACGAGATGTTGCTCTACAAAAGAAGATGGAGGCGAACTCCAATATAATCCGTGGTGATGTTCGAGAGAAAATCCGTGCATGGGAGGCAAGGATTAAGAGTTACAATGAAAATGAGATTAGAGAATGTAAGGGGGAAATAACGATTATATTGAGGCTGATAAGCAGACCAATAACCCCGTTGAATTTACAAAAGGAGACTCAGTGCTCCTAAGGCATTCAGAAACAAAAGCACCTACTGATGAACCAAGTCCCTGGTGGTACGGACCATTCACAATTAAAAGTCTACACCAAGATGGGGTAGTAAGCTTGACCAGCACGGGAGGAGGTGAAGTGACTGCGAATATCGAGCGATTGAGACACCACCACCCTGATAACAAGGATTATATCTATCAGGGATACGTCATTATGAATGATGGAATCACGTAATGTACGTGACTTTGAGTCTAGCTACAAGACTCGTTAATAAAGAAAAGCGCTTCTTGGGAGGCAACCCAAGCTTTATTTGTTTTGTGTGTTTATTTATTTGTTTGTTTGATTTTATTTGTTTCCGTATGTATGTTTAAATTTTATTATTATTGATTCATGTTAAAAACTAATTTGTGAAAATGCTTTATTTTGTTTTTAACTTCGTCTTAACTACATATAAAGGTATTTTGCAAAAGTTAAGTGTAAGGGAAATCCAAATCGGTTTATTAGAACAAATGAACATGAATCATAATAATAATAAATGAACATACATATTAGTATTTGTTTGAGTCAAATGCTTGTATCGAGTCATAATGATGTTTTGCAGGAATTCCAGGAAGTAAGGTGTAGGTTTTTCCAAAAATTTTCCGGAAACGTAACATGAGAATTCTGTCAGATCATTTCTGACGGCGTCAGGTTTAATTTTCTGAAAATTTTTGAAAGTTTTGTTTTCATAAAAAGTTTTTATTAAATCTATAACTTATAATCTCCAGGAATCTGCAAAATTATCATTCCACGAGCATTATATCCTTATATATAGAGTTTATCCCGCCGATGTTATGCAGGTTTTCGTGTTTGTTTTCTCAGGTTTAACAGGTTATTTTGGACAAGGAAAAGTTTGTGGAATCAAGCTTATGGCGATGCATTAGTCTTGGAGCTTTTACATTCTCTTGGAAGAAGATTTAACCATGTTACTTCATTATCCACCGAACGAATCAGGGGAGTATTTGATTTCATTCTTTTACCTTTATGCTTTTACATCTTGTTATTTGAACATTGGGGACAATGTTCATCTTAAGTGTAAGGGGGGGTAAAAGTACGATTAGAGAATGCTATTACGCTTGATTTTTGTTTGTTTAATGGTAGATGTGTAATAAAACTGAGATAAATACCTGTTAGGGCAATTTTAGTGCCAAATTTAAAATTTTTTACAACATATAGGAGTGAAACTTTGATCTTAATGAGCGTCTCACGGATAGGAGTTATATGACTAGCACAAAAACCGTACCACTAAAAAAATTTTCCACCCCAAATATGTGAGGTTCGCCCCTAGAATTGGTAGGAAAAGCATTTATGCTATGATGTGTGTACCGGTAGCACTTAGATTCTAGAACTTGCGTTAGGACCATTCCGAGGCCACAAGTGAGACTACATTCGTGTAGTTAGATTTACTACATGATAAGAGGCATTAGGATTAACCCATTGTTTTACAACTGTGTTTTTGTTATAATTACATTGGCTACATTGGTCAAGTAATTCTCCCACACCCTTTGCGTTGTACTCATTTTTAGTACACGATACCCCTAGTACACCCCTCAGAGCCTATCTTTTCGTTTCTAACTTTAAGCATTTTACTTAAAGGAAGAATTTGTTTACACCCCACTTAAATATACACCCAAATCGCCTTAGCCTACCTTGTATGCACTCATTTTTAGTGCATTATTGTGACAACATTTGTTTAAACCCAAGTTAATTATCTAATTGATTACATGGTTGCTAAGTCGAGTCATATCCTTGTACATATTATTTTGGGATGATTGGGACTCATGGGTAAAGTACTAGTGTAATGGAGTAATGGGGAAGAACATCATTTATTACCCCCATATGTGCTAAATATTTTAAAAGTACTCCAAGTGTTTTAATTATCTTAATTCGAGTCATTAGAATAGTTATTTGTAAAGTTATGTAAAAGTTCAAGTGTAAGGGGAATGCAACGCCCCTATGATGTATTATTTTGGATGGTAGGGCAAGAGTGTATGAAAAAAAAAATATATATATATTCAAGAAAAATACAAAAAAATGAGAAAAAGAAAAGTAGAAAAATCATACGGACTACCATCCCGTTTCATTTTATGTTTATTTTATGTTTTTGTTATTTTCGTTCATTAGCTTAAATCGAGTCGAGTCTTGGCTTAGCAACATTGTATAGTACATGTAATTAATCAAGATCTTTAACTCGCCACCAGCAAAATATCCCTTATCCAACAAAACCGTGTTTATCATATCCCTACACCTAACGTTATAACCCATTTAAAAGCCCTCTTTGATAGTTTATCTTAGGTGCTTACGCCTAGTGGAGGAGGTTTTCGATCCTTTCCCAAGCCTATGGTAATCTATTTGCTATGACAGGTAGTGAGAGATATTATCCGTTTTCATTTATGAGATTTATTTTGATGACACTTGAGAGATGTGAGTATCTAAACACTACTTGTGAGGTGCTAGTATGTAATCTCCGTGCTTATTATGATTAAAGTGGAACGACTATTTGTTGTAATTACTTTTATGTTAGCATTAAATGACCCCTAACTTGTATTTTGATTAGAATAAAAGCACATTTGCTTGAGGACAAGCAAATCTCAAGTGTAAGGGTATTTGATGAAGCGAAAAGTGTACCGTTTTTAGGGGGTCATTTAAGCCCTAAATCATATTTATTTGATCAAATATCGCCCTAAATCGTTCCTTTTGTCATTTTAGGTACTTTTGAGGAGAAATCTGGAAAAGGAAGCATTTTGGACGTTTTTGGAGCATAAAAGTGAAGAAAACGACAAAGTCTCAAAATCGGCTGAAAATTACCTTTGACGGCGTCAGGATTATCCCCAGACGGCGTCATGGCTTGGCAAGAAAAAGGTGGATGTGAAAATTACTCATGATAAGCCAGAGAAATTTGCATGGAATTCTGACGGCGTCACCCTTTAATCTGATCAAGGTCGTCACGGCTTAATTTAAAGAGGGACGGCGTCAAGCCATAATCTGACCGCGTCAAGCCTTGATAAGCCAGAACGGATTTTGGAGGTCTAAAGAGGGACGGCGTCAGGAAGGCCATCCGGGAACCCTAAAAGCGGCGAGGTGACGGCGTCAGAATCTACAACGTGACGCCGTCAGACCTTAATCTCTATATATAGTTTTGCAATTTTTTGTCATTAGTGTGGAACTTATTGAGGAACTTTGTGTGTAAGAACCCTAAGACGATTTTAGCAGCTTTTTCAAGGCTTTTTGCCTTGAGATCTTTGATGTTACATTGAAGATAAGTTATCAATTAATCATTCAATATGTCTATGTGTTGTTTGATTATATCTTGTTCTTGTCTTTTGTTTAACATGCTAGGCTAGATTTATCTTGTGTTTGCTTAGATCTAATGAAACCTAGCTATTGATCATTGGTTATTAGTGTGTTATTAGTTGTATTGGATGATTGTTCATCTATGTTAGGCTTAAGAAAACTGGCTAACTTCCTATTCGGTAACTTGCTTGAACGTCTTAAGAAACATGAACTAATGCGTACTAAGGTTTTTATGGTTGTATTTAATGCACAAGCGAATTCTAGTGATCCCATGTTAGGAGCTTCCTAGCCGGCTCGACATAGGAGTGAAGTAGGAGCTTGTAGAGTTGGGGAAGTACGTACGCCACCCCACGATTGGTATTAAGGAATACACCCGTCATCCACGCGATTAATGCACACTAATTAACCGGTAAAAGATAGTTAGGGAGTAAGGAAATCTAAGTAAACACATTTCTCTCCACATAAGTTTCACCACCTTTTCATTTTCTGTTATTTTATTTTATTTGCATTCGTAGTTATTTGGGTTAGTTGACTAGCAACTAATTCCGCCCACTCTTTCAAACCCGAGATTTTACTTGCTTTCATAAAAAAAAAATATAAAAACATAAAAAAGAATCTTCTCTCACCCTTAGACCTATTAGAGTAGTTTTTCATACCTAACGAACACTATTCCCTATGGAGAACGATCAATCCCCCGTACTTACCACTACACTATACTACATCGGTCAGGTACACTGCCTGGTGGGGTTGTAAGCCTCTTGAGATCCCTTGAGAGGTAAAACCTGTTGTAAGGTTGCAAAACCACGCATCAATTATGTAGTTTTAAATTCGGTTGCGTAGGCTTAGACGCAATAAAGAAGACTTGTGGTTATCGTTGATTTAGTGTCATTTGTTTTACAAGTATAATATCATGTATTTAAATTTATTATATGCATTTAAAAATCAATTTTCATTAACATATGTCTTACATATAAACTAATAAGATTGAAAAAGAGCTTTTAGCTTATTATGTCTTATTACATCTTCGCTGGATAGTTTTTTAGTATACTCTTAGTTTTTATAAAAGTTTTTAAGTTATATATTTTAAGCTCTTGTCATGCCTTATTTTTTTTTATAAATCTTAGTGTAGTATCTTTATTTCTTGCAATATTTACTTTTCAAATATCTTTCTTTCCTTGTAATCTTTATTATTTGTCTTATTTTTAGAAAGAAAAAAATAGTTTTCGGTATGGATAATAATAGGTGCATGCATGTTGTACTTGTTTGTATATATAGTATTTAAAGACAATGTGAAATTATCAAATAAGAGTGTCAGTGATATTCGAATTCCATGTGCTTATGTCGAACCATCTATTATAATATATATCAAGTAGATTTCGGATATCTTTGATTGGTTAGACTTCATGCATGGCTCGTATTATATATTATTAGTAAGAAGGCAAGTTGGATTATTTTTATAAATTGTTATTCGTTAGCTTTTGTACTAACCCTAACAAAGTTCTTATTTATCTTTGTTGTTGATGCAAATAATGTTCTAAAAACGTTATTTCTATCTTTCGATAACTTCACGTTTTGAGGATGAAAAAATGTGAAATCACGTTACGTTAAAATTAACGTAAGCAAGTTTTTAATCGGAAGATCCCGTTTTTACACAAATCACTCTAGAACAAATTTACAACTTCACTAATGATCAAAGAAGTAAATTTGGATTTAAGACTTCACATTTTTATGTGACAAAACATTTTCTTCAAAAATATACTTTACAAATTATTTTTGAATAATTAAGAAATGTTTTAATGGAAAAATAAGTTTAAAATTCACAACAGCTATTTTCCCCCCAAAATCAGCTCTAAACTTCCCCAAATAAGTTTTCACCAGAAAAGACAAAAAATGAAGCGTCTTTGTCTGACACGGTTCCACTAAATTTAGTGGAGCCGTTGGTGATTTAGTGGAGTCGTCCCTCTGTAACGGCCAGATTTTTTCTGCCTATAAATACCAGCCCACTTCACAGATTTTCTTCACCCTTTTTCACACAGAAACTTCTGAGTTTAAATCTCTCACACCATTTTCTTTTCTTGACCATTTAGTTTAGTTTTTCTTTTGTTCAAGAGTGATCCAATCATCCAACTTAGAGATCCTCTTCATTCCTCTTCAATAGCAAGAGAAGAACACAAAGTATCCAAGTTGATACAAGGTGTTGTCATTCCTCTTCAAGTGCAAGAGAAGAACTCAAGGTATCCAAGAAGATACAAGAGTTGTAGTAGTTGTTAGGTTTCTTGTAACATTTGTTACATCCTTGTTGTATCATAGCATACATCAAGATCATTTTTCTTTTGTGAGAGTGTGAGTGAAGATCATTGTGATCTTATAGAGATAGTGAATATCTCTTGAAGCCATTGGGCTTGTGTGATTGATCAAGAAGATCAAGGGTCAATAGGATAGTGTTAGTCAAGTGAGTGTTGATCATTGTGATCGTGTCGAGATCTTGGAGATCTCTTGAAGCCATTGGGCTTGAGTGATTGATCGTGTGGATCGTGGTAGATTTGTGCTAGCTAAGATTAACACTCGACATCTAGCTTAGTGTCGAAAAACAAGTTAAGCGACGTGTACAGTTTTCTCCGCCTTAAGGGAGGTTGTTGACATAGTGCTTGAAACTCTCGAGTGTGGTACTCGGGGAGTGGAGTAGGGCGAAGAAGAGCTTCGTAGCCGAACCACTATAAATCCTTTTGTCCCGGTTTGATCTTTCCATCTCTACTCTTTACTTTCATTACTTATTATTAGTTAGTTTAGAGTGTAGTTCATATTGGTGTTGTTTGATTGTACATAAGAATCGAATCCAACGTTTCCAATAGCAAAGTTTTTAAGAAGTCCTAAAAAGATTTAAAAGAACTTAAAAACCGGTAAAACTATTCAACCCCCCCTTCTAGTTTTCCACATTTGTTTTCTTATCTTTCGCGACCTAAGGCGTGGAGCTTAAAGGTCTTATATGCCTAAAAATCATTAAAGTTTACAACTTTAATAACTTTTATTAAGCTCTTTAGTTAACAAAGTTTTCAACTTTATTAACTAATTAGTAAAATTAAAGTTAATAGAGAAATAAACTTTAATAATTTATTTAGTTTATAAGATCGGGTGGTTATTCTCTCGTATAAATCACCGGGTCTTGTTCTCTTACCTTTTTATCATTTTTTTGTTAAATATTATGTTTACTATTGTAGAATTAATTGTTATTAGTTTAATTATTATGCGTAGCAAGAATATCTTTTTATTATCTTATTTTCTAGAGCTTATTATTATATTTGCAGTTTTGCTTAATTAATCTAGTTTTAATCACTTAAATTAGTCTTTAATATTTTACTTTAATAGAAAACAAAACAAAAAGCAAAAATCATTCCTTCAAGCATTTTAATAACAAACCTCAAACGACATCCTCAATTCACACCTCGTTGGGAAACGACCCAGGTATATCTTACCCGGAATCACATATATCTTACTTGTGAGTTTTGCAAGTTGACCTTTTTTCTAAAAAGTTGACTTGTTGACTCGCACGTATAGTGTATATTTGATATATACTTTACGATCAATCAATTTTTGGCGCCACTGCCGGGGAGGTTGTGTTGCGACAATATCGTTAAGGTTATCAATTCGTGTTTGAAGACCCTTCCCCGTGAAGTTATCGTTTTTCTCGTAAATATTTTCTTATTAAAAATAAAAAGTAAAAAATTAAAAAACCATTAACACTTTTCCTAATGTGTATATCAAGTGCATCACAATGATGTAAAATTAATGCATCACAATGTATGAATTTACTGCATCACAATGTTATAAATATTTTTTAAATTATATTGCATCACAATATTGTTCTACTGCATTAGAATGCTAACATATTACTCAATCACAGTGTTATCATACTGATGAATCACAATATAATTTTACTGCATTACTATGTTAATTTACTGCATCACAATGTTAATTTACTACATCATAATGTTATACATACTTTTGCTACTTAATGTTATCATACTGCTAAATAAAAAAAAATTATACTGCATCACAATATTCTTCTACTACATCATCACAAGGTTATCATACTGGCTTAATCACAATACAATTTTACTGCCTCAAAATAACACTTTACTGCATTACTATATAATTTTCATATAGTTTTTTTTTTTTTTCTCAAACACATATGGAACAAATGTTTTGAATCAACTAAATACACTAACAATTAACAAAAACTTATTCGACATAAAATAAAGTAAATAAACAAAAAAAACTATTATGAAACAAAATATTAAGATCTTACTATCATTATTCATTGATGTTGCACTAGTTGTTGATGTTGAACAATCATTGTTAGTTGATGATAGTGAACACTCGTTATTAGTTGACGATGAATAGTCAATCAACATCTCAAAAATCACGGTGGAGAATGGTGGAGATCACGGTGGGGATTAGGCCGCGGATGACGTTGGGGAACCGGTAGAGAAGAAGATGCGGTGGAGAAGGATAAGTTAGCTGCTATTTGTGTGTGTGTGTTTTTATGTTGTTGTTTGTGTGTGTTTTTATGAGAGAAAGATTGAATAAAAAATAGTTTATATAATCTAACGGGTAAAAGACTAAAATAACCCTGACAGTTATTATAAAAGGAAGGGTGGGAGATGACACATGGCGCAATTTGGTGGCTTCCTAGCCTTCTCATTCTAAGAACACTTCTCAATATATCCCATCTCGTATATACTAAATATCTTAATTTAAAAGAATTTTATATAACATCTAAAATACCAAACTAGAAAAAATAAAGATAAGCTAATCATTGCAAAATTATTTATCTTTTTAGAATGACAAGATATTATAAAAACACCTCAATCAAAAACCTTTAGCAAAGAAAACTGACAGCTGTGAAAACCTCCATAACCGCCAACGATCATTTGTCCATTCACGGAGCTTGAACCAAATTATTGGGGGGGGGGGGGGGGCTGAAATATCAATTTCCAATTTCAAAGGGGCCATATTGTCAAAACAATTTTTTTTTAGCAGTAACTCAGTTATCAATTACATTATGGATAAGAAATTTTGGGGGGCCAGGGCCCACCCCTGCCCCAATAAAGCTCCGTCCTTGCATCTATCCCAAGCCAAAACCAAATTCATACACCGATCAAATAGCCATAAAACAACAAATTGTTGCACTCATGAGAATATATCATTAAGAATAATAGAACTTCAAAAAACAACAAATTGTTGCACTCGTGAGAATATATCATTAAGAATAATAGAACTTTTGTTTGTTGCTTGAGCATGAACTATAAAGTTTTGATCCCTAAAGGCACCTCTTGGAATTTTTGACAAAATAAACAGCAAGGAAAAAAAAAAAAAAAAAAAAACCTAAATTGGTATACAAGTTTATTTCACACATACGTCATGGCCGTCTCGTGAAATTTGGAGGCCCTTATTAACAAACTGTAATTCTGTTATGCATTGATTTTTTGATATTGATAGCAACTTACTAGTCTTATTCTACTATGGATATAGTATATTTTTTGTTTTTTTTTTCTAAGTTTTACTATAGAATTTTCACAACGCTTTATGAAAATCATAAAGTCCAATAATTACAACATTGTATAAAGATGATTTATAGTATATTTTTTTTCCCCGAAAATATATCATAGTTAAAACCGTTTGACGTATTTCAACTTTTCAAACCGAAAATATAGTGCTTTTCTTTTTTAAACCATCTACAAATTTTAAACAAAGATAAGGACTAAAATTATAAATTGCAAAGATATAGGTTGTATTAAAAATTTAAAAGACAAAACTGAAAGCTATGCCCCACAAACATGACTTTTGGGTTATCTTCCCCAACAAAAACCAGACACCATTTTTCTCTGTAAAGACGCAGATTGAAGCTTTTTTTTGGCACAAATCTTAAATTCTTCATTCAAAATAATCTATAAACGGGATCAAATCCTCGAAAAACGAATGTATACCTTCACTGATGATTTAGAAATCTGAGGCCCCTGAAAAATGGAGGCCCTGTGCAGTTGCACATGCCGCACTGCTCAAATCCGGGCCTGTCATACGTGAGAGAAATGTAATGAACAAGATTATTACTAATAAAGTAATAATACGATTAACTTACATAAACATAAACTTATGAAAGATATATATATATATATATATATATATATATATATATTGGATATATATATATATATATATATATATATATGATATATATATATATATATATATATATATATATATATGTATTGGTTCTAGAGAAAAGTAGATCTCAGTAGAAAAGTAAGAAAAGTTAATCTCCACCGTGCTAAAAAAAACGTCCTAATTATGTCTAAACTACAGGGTAGATTTTGCAAACATCTCAAACTTCTGGGTGAAAATTAAAAAAACAAACAAATAGGGAAGGGTACCATTCATATCATCATTTTCATAGCAGATATCAAACCAATCATCAATTTCACCACCATGAAAATCGATCAAGAATATCCGTCATCCGTCATCAGTAACTAACCGATCAAATAGGGGACATACCATCAGATCTTTCATCCATCATTTTCTTAACTATCCTAATGAAGAATAACAATGAAATCGAACCTATGAACTCGAGCAATAGTAAGTCTATAATTATTAATTGTTCAATTTTTATGTTATTATGGGCAATATTGGGTAAATTATATCATAATTAGTATGATTGTGAATATGTGTAAAATTAGGGCATATGTGTAGATTCATCTTAGGGGAACTTTGTGTATAAAATGACATTTTAGTGAAGCTATGCAAAAAAATATGTTACGGCATTTGTTTGTTTTAATTGGTGCATCAAGTTAGCTTTATAGTTTATTGTTTTACTAACTGTAAGTTAAACATTTATATCTTTAAAACGTGTACACAAATCGCTTATAAGCAGTTAGTGCATCGTTGAACATATTAAGGCCCGAGTGTGTATGTTTAGTGCATCCGTTTATATTTTGGTGTTGAGATACCTTGGGCATATGTTTGTATGTTTAGTGCAGCGTTGAACATATTAGAGCATGAGTGAGTATGATTAGGACATCAGTGAGTTTGATTGGTGCATCATTAAACAGATTAAGGCATTAGTGTGTATGTTTAGTGTATCGGTTTTTATGTTTAGTGCATCATCGGTCATAGTCGCATCCATTTGTATGTTTAGTGCATCGTTGGAAATATATGGGTATCTGTTTGTATTTTTAGTGCATCGATGAACACATTAGGGCATCACTGTGTATGCTTAGTGTAGTGCATCGTTAGGCATATTAAGGCATCAATGTGTATGTTTAGTGCATCGTTGTACCTACTTGGGCATCTGTTAGTATGTTTAGTGCATCGTTGGAACTACTTGTGCATTTGTTTGTATCTTTAGTGCATCGATGAACATATTAAGGCATCTATGAGTGTGATTAGTGCATCGAAAAGGTAGATATTAGGGCATCTATGAGTATGATTAGTGCATCGAAAAGATAGATATTAGGGCATCTATGAGTAAGATTAGTGCATCGAAAAGGTAGATATTAGTGCATCCATTTGCATAACTTTGTTCTTTCAAAGGTAAAAGAAGAGTGTTTTTTTTCTTTTTCTTCTGTAACTTAAATAAATTTTTATGTTCAGGACAAAGGGGACATTGGGATGAAGCCTGAAGGTGATGATGTGGTGGAAGGTCATGGGGAAGCAGAGGTTGGTAGAGATAGTGATGGTGAATTACAAGAGGTGGATCAAGAACAGATAGAGAGTGAGGGTGAGAGAGATCAAAGCTCTCAAGAAGTAGATTTGGGAGATCAGAGAGATGAACGAGATGAAAGTGACGGAAAAGATTCAGGAAGTGACCAAATTGGTCAAAGAGTTGTTACCAGTAGTAGGCGAGAAGTGGTGGAGAGTGACTCAGAAAGATCAAAGGAGAACCAGTATATGGATAACGCAGATGAAGAAATTGATCAGGCTAGAAGTCAAAGGTATCTTTCTTATCTGTTTCAATTAAAATTTTAAATTTTTGATAGTGTGGTATACTTGCGAAAGAGGCACCTGGTGTGGCTGATTAGGATATATTTCAGAGTTCTTTGAGCTCAATTATATTTGGATACATTTCTTTAGTCCTTGAGTAGTCTTATTTTGTAAAGGTTTACTCTGTTTTAGTATGATTGTTTGAAGTAGTTTTGCTTACATTTTCGTGCTTCTTGTTTAGTTCTAGATTATGACATGGTAGCATACATGATAGAAAGATGGAAGGAACAATTGTACATCGCATGTCCAGATCAGGCCTTCATAGATATAATGACAGGGGGAGGTGGAACTATAATCCCATGAGGATCTTGTAGATGAAGATGTTAAGTAAATACATTGATGAATCATTTTTTATTGTATGAAAATAGTGGCCTATTCACGGTTTTAGTTTCATACCCCTAGGTGTGGTCGTTGCTCCTCGTTTAACATCATATAGATCTGCTATAATATTTATAATATGATAAATTAAGGCATCTGATTGTATCTTTAGTGCATCGATGAACATATTAAGGCATCTATGAGTGTGATTAGTGCATCGAAAAGGTAGATATTAGGGCATCTATGAGTATGATTAGTGCATCGAAAAGGTAGATATTAGTGCATCCATTCGCATATTTAGGCCTAAAGAGTTTTGCTCACGATGAGAATAACAAAAACAGAACCTAATGTATCCGCTTATATTTTTGTATTTAACAAATCTTTCAATTGTTTATGTTGATCCTATCTATGGTTTATATAGTTTGGCGAAATAGAAGAATAGAAACTACATAATTGAGCATAAATGATCTCTTTTGTGCTTTCTTTTATCCATTATTTCTTACATTGTTGCAGGATGTGGCAATATTTTCACGAACAGCTATATGCTTTTGCGTTACCCCATCACAGAAGGCACATGTGCCTAAAATTTTTTATCACCTTTTATTTTGTAAGTGTTATCTTGTATTCTCTATTAATGAAGTCACTATCTGTATATTATCGCAGCTTGTACAGCTCCTTAAATCATGTGATTATAGAACTCTGGCAATTGGAGATGGTAGAAGTGGAAGAGCAGGACTACAGGCTCCTGACAGGACTTTGGACTTACCAAATTTAGTGAATGATTACTATTTAAATCTTGTTGATTGGGGTGTTAGAAATACACTTGCTGTCGGTCTTGGAAATAGTGTCTCTCTATGGGAGGATAGGCTATCCTCTAAACTTTTATCAGATGGCAATGATAATGGCTCGGGTACAAGTGTCAAGTTGTGTATTCAGTGCATCAGGTGATATAAATTAGATACTAAGTTAAATGCAAATAGATACTAAGCTTATATTTATCCTCTAAACTTTTATCAGCTGGCGATGATAATGGCCTGGGTACAAGTGTCAAGTTGTGTATTCAGTGCATCAGGTAATATAAATAATTCTAAGTTTATAAAGTGTCAAGTTGTGTATTCAGTGCTTCTAGTAGTTGACTTTCATATAAATTAGATAAGACACTCCTAAAACGCTATCCCAAACACCTTCTATATTGCTTCTAGTTGCTACCCGTTTCGTATACAAGGGTATAATCTTGTTCCCATTGACTTTTGATGTTGAGAAACTTTTATATTGCTTGTATTTGCTGTCAAATGTCTACTGTGAAATTTGGCTAGTTGCTGATATTAGTTATCAAGTGAGTTGTTAAACACACTAAACATTTAGTGAGTGTGTGCGTTTTTTATTGAAATAATTTGTTAAGTTGCTGTTGTTTGCTACAGATTTCGTGCACACTTACGAGTTTGATATTGCTAATTGGTGAAATGCTGATAAGAATGTAGCTGGTACTTTATTTCAGACCATGGTGATCTCAATGTAGATGGTACTTGTCATTGTGACAATTCACTTGGTGAGTTAACAAGAATCATATAGGGGAATGTAACATAGTGCCTATAGTTTATGAACCATAAGATGGCATACTGTGTGCCTTAAAAGATGCACAGTTCACTCGGTCTATAAGAACTCGAACTCTTTCAACAAGTATTGCATTAAACAAAAGCTGTAGAAAAGGTGATGGACATGGTACCAACTGAATGTGACCAAATACATGATCATATTTTGTGGTTACTGGTTATGGTTTTGAATCCATGATTATTGGAACACTTAATTTTCACTGTTGAAATTCAACGTGAAACAAATCTGTTTTTGTTCTGCCTCTATACGTTTCATGTCTGGTCAGAATATTATTGCAACATAATTATTTGAATATATTTCAACTTTATGTTTTATATTTATGAACTCGTTTCGTTGGAGAATGATTATGTGATTGTTAAAGCAATTTTAGAGACGGAATCAGAGAAAGAAGAAAAGAAATAATGACAAAAAAAAACTTAATAATATTACAAACACATTGTATTTGGTCATACAGCTCAAACAAAAACAACAGATGAGAAAACAAATTAAGCACAATGTTGAATTTATAAAAATGCCCCTTGAAAAAAGAAGGATATGACAAGCAGCCCCTTGTACTTGGGAGGGAGGGAGGGAGGGGGATGCACTTTTCTCACTTTTCCTCCTAATAGTACTTTTCTAATGAACCAATATATATATATATATATATATATATATATATATATATATATATATATATATATATATAAATTCATTTATTAAGATGGTACAAATATTTTTAAAATTCAATATGATGCAAATATATCAAAATAAAAATTCAAGTCTAATGATTAAAATGTGTATATTTTCATACTATATAAGATGTAATGAACTTATCAAAATAAAATTCAAGTCTAATGAAGTTATGACACCATCTCATTTATTAAAATTTTATAATCTTCTCTGTAGGGCCGGTCCTGAGTTTTCGGATGCCCTAACGAACCAACTAAAAATGCCCTCTTGTAAACAAACAACACATTGTATTGTGATTGTTTGGAACCTAGTCGAGCTAGACAACGTATCCCCACACAAATTACAAATATTCTAACAAACATTTAGTTATATCTGTTGTATAACTTTTGAAAAGACTAACATGTGACATTATTATAATCAATTTTGATATCTTTTTAGTGTCTTTGTGCCTATGTATGAAAATTTTAATATTTTCAAAAGAATGTCTTATATCACCGAAAAGTAAGTGTTCACACAAAAAGGGTTAAATTGATTCTACTTTGTATTCTAGTAATGCTTTCGGTAACAATGGCAACATGTGTACATTTTAAGAAAAGAAATTTTAATGCTTCTTTAACTTTAATAGAATAATCTCTTTGGTCTTTAAAACATTTAAAGAAAGTTCGTAGACCAAACTATTATTTTCAAAAACTAATGGGTCATGCTATACAGTTATTTGTTATCAAAATTAAGTACTGTATATAAATTTCTAAACTTTTAATATTTTAAGAGAATATAATGTTTTTGTTAAAGGTGTTGTTTTGGGCTTCGAACTAAAATTGTAAACTGAGATAAATCAAGATTGGGGTCAGATTCAAGATCTAAAAATGTCAAAAGGTCTAAAATGAAATTTTATACTGTATATTTTTAGGATCGTAAAGAGAGAAAACAATTTTGGTGGTCCAAGAAATGAAACCTCTAAACTGAGAGATCAACGACTTTTCAGTCATCTTGTCAACCACAAAACAAACTCCATTAAAACACCTGTTAATAAGACTCTATCATTGTATGTTTTAGTTCATAGGAATTTTTGCTTCTGCACATTCCACCTTAGCAAATATAATATGTTTGTCAAGCTTCATCTTTTTGTTGTCACCATAACAATATTATCCCAAACACCAACTTCTTGTTATGGGTTAAGTAGAGGGTCATCTCTCAACGTTGAAAACAAAAATGACATTTTGATTTCGCCAAACGGGATTTTCACAGCCGGTTTTCATCGAGTTGGAGAGAATGCTTATGGTTTTGCAGTATGGTTTTCGGAGCAAGTAGCAACAACTGGGAGTCGAACCGTGGTTTGGATGGCTAACCGAGATGAACCCGTAAATGGAAAGCATTCAAAACTGTCCTTACAGGAAGATGGAAATCTTGTTTTGGTAGATGCGGGTACAAGTGTTATTTGGTCAACTAATACAAAGTCAACCTCTCCTTTAGTGCAATTACAACTCAATAACACAGGTAATATTATGACAACCCTTCTTTTTATATACACAGCGGAATTCGTAAGTTTACAACATGCAACACAAATTTGCGACATAGTTTAATGCTTAAGCCAAACGGCTTAGCAAGCTCATGTGATTTATATAAGAAAAATGCTAGATGCGGATATGCTCATGTGTTTTAGTAAAATCACTATAGAAGTATAGATACTCACAGGAGATGGTCGAGAATCATTGATTGAGTTGTGCTTAGATCGACGCTTGTACATTTGCCATCATTTGCTTGTAACCATACTAAATATTCGTCTAATATTAAGTGTGGGTGTTTGCGTCACTTGTGTGAATACATTGAAAAGATAATAGGATATGATTAGTTGAAATGAGAAAGTTTGTAACATAAATTATAGTTTGCTACTTTACTTAAGCTTAAGCGAATAATAATATAGCTATTTACGGATTAATGTTACAGGTAACCTTGTGCTCCATGTATTAGGACAACCTATTTGGCAAAGCTTTGATCATCCAACAGATACACTTCTTCCAAATCAACCCTTCACTAAAAATACACAACTTGTTTCTTCAAGAAGTTCTTCTAATTACTCTTCTGGTTTCTATTGGCTCTTTTTCGATTATGATAGTATTCTTCGACTACTTTATGACGCTCGAGAAACAACTTCGTTATACTGGCCTGATCCCAGTTTACTATCATACGAAGTTGGAAGGTATCAATATAATGATGGACAAATAGCAATCCTTGATTCTAATGGTCAGTTCAACTCGTCAGACAGTTTCAAATTAGTATCGGCTGATTATGGGACAGTTCGCCAAAGAATCATGAAGATTGATACAGACGGTAATCTAAGACTATACAGTCTGGTTCAGCATGAAAAAGGAATGAAATGGGAAATTCAATGGCAAGCGGTGTCTCATTCTTGCAGGATCCATGGTACTTGTGGACCAAACAGTCTCTGTACTTATTCTCCAAACAAGTTTAGGAAATGCAGTTGCTTGCTTGGGTATAAGATGGTAAATTCCGAAGATTGGAGTTATGGGTGTGAGCCTGATTTCAAGCTATGCACACAAAATGACTGTGATTTCATACAGCTACATAATACAGAATTCTATGGCTTCGATATTCAGCTGCTCAGAAATAGAACTGTTGCTTCTTGCAAGAAGGATTGCTTGCAGGATAGCACTTGCATGGGGTTCGAATACGTCTGGAGAGATGATCAGGATCTGTTAGGATTTGGTTGCTTCACTAAGAATTCCTTGCAAAATGGGTATCGAATGGGGGTAGACAGTTCAATGTTTAGTTCAATGTTTATAAAAGTACCAAAGAGTTTGGTGCCATCCTATAATGATAAACTCACAAGTCAATCAAGCTTTATCTGTCCACGCCAAGTAGTGACGCCGATAATAAGGACTTATGATGATAAACATGATCGCAATCAACTTGGACTCGTGCTAGTATTTGGATGCTTGATTGGGCTTGTTGAGATTATTTGCATTGTAAGTTTTTGGTACTGTACGAGTAAACAATCATCTATAACCGAGCAAAATTTTCAACCAGTTGCAACAGGTTTCAGAAAGTTTACATATAGTGAGCTGAGAAAGGCATCTCATAATTTCAGTGAAGAGATAGGGAGAGGTGGTGCTTGTGTTGTGTACAAAGGCAGGCTATCAGACAACAGGATTGCGGCAATCAAGAGGCTCAAGAACACTAATAACCAAGGGGAAGCTGAATTTCAAGCTGAGGTAAGCACGATTGGGAGGGTGAACCATATGAATCTCATAGAGATGTGGGGCTATTGTGCAGAAGGGAAGCATAGGCTTATTGTATACGAGTATATGGAGAATGGATCTTTGGCTAACAATTTGGGAATTGGTAAACTAGATTGGGCAACAAGGTTTAATATTGCAACGGGTACTGCTAAAGGACTTGCTTATTTACATGAAGACTGCTTGGAGTGGGTTCTACATTGTGATGTAAAACCCCATAACATATTGTTGGATGCTAATTACATTCCTAAGGTTGCTGACTTCGGTCTTTCTAAACTGTTTGATAGATGTGATAGCGACCAATGGAACTTCTCCATGATGCGAGGGACACGAGGTTACATGGCTCCTGAATGGGTGCTTAACTATCCAATCACTTCAAAAGTTGATGTATTTAGCTATGGGGTAGTCATGTTGGAGATGATAACAGGAAGGAGTCCCTCATGCATGCATCAAGCAGACGACGAGAATTGTAAGACTGCGCATGGACTAATTAATTGGGTAAGAGATAAGATTCATGAGTTTGATGGAAGCCGAAAAGAATCTTGGGTTGATAAGATCGTGGATCCTTCAATAAGCAGTGAATATAATCGGAGCACAATGGAAAATTTGGTCAAAATTGCACTACAATGTGCTGAGGAAGATAGGGAGGCAAGACCCTCAATGAGCCAGGTGGTTGATATGCTTATGCATCTATGACTGATGACAAATCCTACTGAGTTCTGTTACTTTTGTAATGTGTGAAACTCTGCTGGTTATATCTACAGTTTTGTCCATGATGTCTTATGTTGGTAACAAAACAGAAAACATTGATCTTGTAATTTGTGGATCGAGGAAGTTACTTATGTTTAGTGTTGTATGATGAGGAAAAACTATATGTAACTATTGTCTTATAGTTTAATTGTAGAGAAAATTTCAAAATTGGTCCATTCTTCACTTCATGGTCTACTCCACAAAAAAAAAAAAAAAAAAAAAAAAAAAAAACCAAATTTAGTCTTGTGCGACTGCTAAACCGAGAGACTCCATTGAAAACTTAACACGTGTCCAAAGTTGGGTCCTACTTTTTTATTCGAAAATATATAAATGAATAAAAAAGTGAGATGCATGGTTGACTTTGAATAAAAGGGTGGGACCTACATATGACTTTTTGTATAAAACAATCTTGTCTAGTAAAACATAACTTTGGTCGCACACACTACAGCAAATAGTCAAGTTCTACACATCTTTAAGCAAAAAAGTACACACTTTTAAATGTTTAAAATATCAAAATCCACGCTTCCTTAGCGTGTGGACAAATGTTGCGTGAATAATATCTTGCAAATGTGGACAAAATAGTTAAATGTTCACATGAAGAAGTGTGGAAAAAAAAATCAAAAGTACACATGTATAAGTGTGGAAGAATAATACTAGTATAAGACTAGACGGCAATGGCGTGAGTTGTGACTAAGTCACTCTAATGTCACGCGCGAGACCCACTCTTCCCATACCACCTCACGCGCGAGGTTAAGCCATAACCGAGAGAAAAGGTGAGTGGCTCACCAAGTTAACGTTTGAATAAAAGTGGGCCCCATTCACCATCTATCCGTTGGTTTATATACAAAAAAAAAAAAAAAAAAAAAAAAAAAAAAAAATTCCCACTATCCCATTTTTTACTTATAAATACCCCTTAACTTCACCATTTTTAAACACAAATTCACCATTTTATACTCTCATACTCTCAAACTTTTACTTCACCATTTTATACAAAAATGTCTCAAGAAAACACTCCTCGAACCACCAAGCATCAACAACGAAAAAATACCCAAAGCAATCCCCCGACACCCGAAGGAACGTTTAATCTCGGAAATACTCCACCATCAAACCAACAAATGAACTTACGATCACCATCATTCTATTATAACCTTACCCAAACCAACCATACTGAAACCCATACCCACAACAAAACGCTTTTACCCAATACTTACAAAAAAAAACACGTTTAGCCAATTTTCTGTTGGTCCACGAATTGTATGTGGATCTCTAAGTAGTCTTGAATACCTAGTAGATGGTTGGGATAAATCCAAACCAGTCTAAGTGAGAAACCCTTAACAATTGTTAATGTTAATGCGAAAACTTAACAAGAACAATGAAGAACACACACAGAGATAACACTAACTTCGTATATTACTTTTAATCACAATAGTGAAACTCGTACAACTCTCACACGAAACTAACAATCTTAGGGATCCTTTTATAACACAAGGAAACCCTAATGCTAACCGACTAAGAAGATATTCACGAATCTTCTATAAAGATACTTACACGTTTTGTATCTTTTCCTAACTTATCTCTAACAGACTTTCCTTATAACACGACCAGACTTAATATTATAAGTCAACCAGACTTAAACAGACTACCAGACTTAACTTTGTATTACCAGACCTAATTACAAAAACAGACCTAACTCTGATATATTACCAGACCTAAGTTGTCTTCTCTTGAATCGTATCATAATTCCCAACAATCCTCCCCTAACTTGATCTTCATGCTCCATGAACTTCAAGTTCTTCTGATTATGCTTTCTGAGGATTGAATCTTGAACACTTTGAATTGTATTTAGGTCTTGAACCTTTCTAGCAGCTTGAATCTTGATAAGCTCTTCTTATAAGGTCTTTGCAGCAACATTGACTATATGTACATCAAATTCATTTAAGTTCCAGACTATTCTCATCACTTCCAAATGTGTTACCATCTGTGAGAGGTGAATCATTGAAAATGCAATGGATTTGAAATCTCTTTACCAATAGCCATTACCACTGGAGTAGCCAATGTTTTGGTGTGTCAGACCATGGTACATTAATAACCATATGATTTTTAGCAAATCATCAGCTTATCAACGGATTTGTTAAGTCTTTACCAAAAGCCGTTTGCTTCTGGACTAGCCAATTCTTTGATGGAAAAGCACCTCATCATGGTGAATTGATTACCATTTATGGTTTTTCACAGCCTTTACCACAAGCCATAACCTTGTGGGCTAGCCAACTCTTCACTTATCTTAGATATGGTGAGTTGAATACCATACAATTTTTGGCAAATTATCAGCCATAAACGGATTTGAGCAATCTTTACCTGTTAGCCGTGTTGCTCAGGATTAGCCATCCTTGTGTTGATGAGACAAGGTGGACTGATAACCTTTTTGTTGTGTCAGTGCTATGCACCTACACCAAGTGAGAAGTTCCAATAATCTCACTTAACAACTTGTGAAAATATACTTAATCCAGCATTGCTTATAAAAGAAATAGAAGACACACACACACACACACACACACACACACACACACACACATATATATATATATATATATATATATATATATATATATATATATATATATATATATATATATATTTAACACTAACAGAACTAAAAACAAAACTACAAGACTTAAAGATAACCTAAATGCTGGTAAGTACTCATACTTTACATACTTTATAGTTTGACCTCCCCTTAAGCCAAACCTCCCCTTAACTCAAACTAGGGGTTCATCATACCAATGTTAACTACCAGATAATTAAACCTAGGACCATCAAATGCTTTAGTTAACAGGTCAGCAACATTAAAATCTGTATGTATTTTCTCCACTCTTATCAACTTCTTTTCAAAGCAATCTCTAATAAAGTGATGCCTGATTTCTATATGCTTAGTTTTAGAGTGATATACTGGGTTCTTAACAATACAGATAGTACTCTTATTATCTATGTGGATAACAGTATTCATAAAATTCAAACCATAGTCCAGCAACTGATTCTGAATTCACAATACTTGTCCACAGCAGTGAGCAGCTGCAACATACTCAGCTTCAGTAGTTGAATTGGCCACAACTGTCTGCTTCTTGCATTGCCAAGATATCAACCTCCTTCCAAGGAATTGACAACCTCCTGTCGTGGATTTCCTATCCAGGCTTGCACCAGCATAGTCACTGTCTGAATAAGCTGTCAGGTCAAAAGATGACTCCTTAGGATACCAAAGGCCCAAATTTGGTTTGCCCTTTAAGTACCTAAAGATTCTCTTCACAGCATGAAAATGTGAAGTCTTTGGTTGTACCTGAAAACGTGAACAAACACAAACTGCATACATAATGTCAGGTCTAGAAGCAGTAAGATACATGAGGGAACATATCATGGATCTGTAAAGATGCACATCCACATCAGCAACATCTTCATCCTTTGTTAAAGGCACCTTGTTTTCCATGGGAGTGACTGCAGTCTTCACATTTGAGAACTCAAACTTCCTCAAAATTTCTGCAACATACTTGTCTTGAGAAATAAAAAGTCCATCATCCTTTTGTTTTACTTGCAGTCCCAAGAAAAATGTAAGTTCTCCCATTGAGCTCATTTCAAATCTGCTTTTCATTAAACCTTCAAATTCATCACACCAAGACTTTCTTGTTGATCCAAAAATGATATCATCCACATAAATTTGAACAAGAATGATATCCTTCTGGTCTCTCTTAATGAATAAAGTCTTGTCAATTACACCCCTGATGTACCCATGTTCTTCTAGAAACTGTGAAAGAGTTTCATACCAAGCTCTAGGAGCTTGATGAAGTCCATATAAAGCTTTAATAACCTTGTACACTTGATTGGGGTTAGCAGGATCCTCAAAACCAGGAGGTTGATGTACATACACATCTTCTTCAATAGTGCCATAAAGAAAAGCACTTTTGACATCCATCTGATACACCTTGAATCCCATGTATGATGCATAGGCCAAAAATAACCTGATAGCCTCAATTCTTGCTACAGGAGCAAAAACCTCATCATAATCTATGCCCTCCTCCTGTTTGTATCCTTGTGCTACCAACCTTGCTTTGTTTCTTACAACTACCCCTCTTTCATCCCTTTTATTCCTGAAGACCCATTTTGTACCAATTATTTTAGCTCCATCAGGTAGGTCTACAAGAACCCATACTTTCTGTAGCTTGAACTGCAACAACTCCTCTTGCATAGCTTCTACCCAACTTTCCTCCCCTAAAGCTTCAGAAACTGTAGTGGGTTCACTTTGAGAAAGAAAGCAAGCAAATAAACAATGTTGCTGATCCTTATGATTGACCCTTTGTTGTTGCTTGATCAGGCTAATGAGTGCAAGTGAATCAGACTGATGTTGTACTCTACTTCTTGTTTGAACAACAGACTTGGGATCACCAATTATTTGGCTCTTGGGATGAATGGTGTGGATCCTGAGAGTGGGAGTTGGACTTACCTCCACTTTAGTGGGTAAGTTGTTGAAATCAGTAATAATACCTCCTTCGTCATAGGAAGCCCCTTCAAAGATACCTTCATTAGGATTTGGAAATACTTCAAGTTCTGGCATCTCAGAATCAACACAAACAACACTTGAAGAAAGGTCTGGTTGAGCACTACTACCAGACTTAAAGTTGGAAGTACTGGTAATGTTAGGGGATACTACTTTGCCAGAATCATGAGATTTGTATTCAGAATCCTTTTCTTGAGAAGAAGAATTCTTGATTTCTGCTTCAGCTGCAGCGGACTTGTTCTCTGTAGATGGAATCACAACAAGCTCAGCCATATCATCAGTGTTTCCTGTATTAGAAGGATCTTTGGTACCTGCATTGTTAGTAACTTCTTTGGTACCTGCAAGAGGGTTAATTTGATTCTCCTTGGAGACAGGAATATAATTCATAGAATCAGTTAAATAATCAATATCAACATCCATCTATGACCAATTCCCTTGACATTGGGTTTTTCTTCAAGAAAGTTTACATGCAGATTTTCTTCTACTTTCTTGGATACTAAATTGTAAACCCTAAAGGCTTTACTGTTTAATGCATACCCAACTAAAAACCCTTCATCAGACTTTCCTTCAAACTTTCCAAGAACACTTAAAGTATCAAAAATGGTTACATGACACCCAAAAGGTCTTATATGGCTAACAACTGGTTTATGGCCAAACATAAGCTCATAAGGGGTTTTGTTTTGAGGCTTAGTCACTCTAACCCTATTAAAGATGTAACAGGCATTGCTGACTGCTTCAGCCCAAAATGTTGTGGGTAAAAGTGAATCTGCTAGCATAGTCCTAGCTGCCTCAATAAGTATCCTGTTCATTCTCTCAGCAACTCCATTTTGCTGAGGAGTTCTTGCATTACTGAACTGTTGCTTAATTCCTTTATTACCACAGAAGTCTAGCATGCTCTTGTTTTTAAACTCAGTGCCATTGTCACTCCTAATGATTTTAACTCTTTTATCAAGAAGGTTTTCAATCTGCCTAATGAAAGTTTGAATCAAAGGAGTAGCTTCATCCTTCCTAGACATAAAGAACACCCAACAGTATCTAGTACAATCATCTGTAATGACAAGGCAATAGCATGCATAATTTATACTATGGACAGATGTAGGGCCAAAGAGATCCATATGTAAGGTATGTAAGGGCTCAGTGATTAATCTTTCTAATTTAACCTTACAGGATGCCCCATGTTGTTTTCCCTTGTTACAAGCCACACATGTATGATCATTTTTAAACAATTTTGAAGGCAAACCTCTCACAAGGTTATTCTTCACAAGTTTATTCATGTTTTTGAAATTCACATGGCCTAACCTTCTGTGCCACAACTTAGATTCATCCAAAGTAGCTTTTGCAATCAAACAGGTAGCACCTTTTGCAGGATTAGATGCTTTCATATCAAAACTGTACATTTTGTGTTGTCTGGGAACTTTAAGAAGAATCTGATGTTCTTCAGGCATCTTAAAGTCCGGAGTCAATACAAGACAATCAGTTTCAGTAAAAAGCACCTTATGCTGAGTATCACAAATTTGTGATATTGAGAAAAGGTTGAACTGCCCAAGTTCTTTCACAAAGGATACATTGTCAAATTCTATGTTGCCCACAATTATTCTTCCTTTACCAGTAATCTATCCCTTGCTTCCTCCAAAAGTAACAGAACCTCCTTCGAATTCATGAAAATCATTAAGATAGTTCTTGTTACCAGTCATGTGCCCAGAGCATCCACTGTCAAGGATTCCTCTATCTTCCATATAGCAAAGTGGATGATCCTGCACAAAAAGAAGAGAAATTAGTTTCTCTTAGGAACCCAGGCCTGAGTAGGCTTGGGTCCGCCTTGTGGATCAACATACTTATATTTCTTATTTGAACCTGATCCACTGTTGTTTTGGGATTTATACATAGATTTATTTTTGTTTGAATCCCAAGACATACATGCTGAGGTCTTAACAGCAGACCCCCCATTCCCCTTTAAAGGTTTTGCTGTTTGCTTTACAACTGGTCTTCTCACAGGTGAAGATGATTTATAAAAATTATTTCTTTGAAAATTTGCATTCACCTGTGGCTTTTGAAATGGTTGTTTGGGTCTCACATAACCAGTGTTCACATTAGGCCTCATAAAATTACCATTTTGCCTATTCACATTAAAGTTCCTGTAGCCAGACCTAAAATTTTGTCTACCAGAATTAACATAAGAGTTAGGTCTGGTAGAGTTATTGAGTTGGACAGGTCTGGGAACAAACTGGTTGGCATGATTAATTCTACTAGCATTATTCCAAACTGGTTTATTTGAACCATGACCCATATTAGCATTCATTCTCTTTTGCTCAGCCTCTCTCTTCATTCTCTTTTCATGAAAATCACAGTCCCTAATTAAGTGACCTAGACTTCCACAAACAAAACATCTTTTAGGAGCATAAGTGTAACTACTCCTACTTTCTCTGTGAACACTATTGCTTCTAGGTGACTCACTCATTTTAACAGATTCCCTAGGAGTTTTTATGTGATTGACACAACTAGGTTTGACTGTCTCAGGCTTTGGTTTAGTCACTACAGGTTTAGTAACAACAGGTTCACACTTCTTAACAACCTTAGGTTCAGGATTCTCTTTTACCTCACTTTTTGACTCAGACTTAGAGTGATCAGAGGAACCATCAATAGATCCTTCAGAGTCATTGGATTGACAAGAAGAATACTTACTGGATTTGTCCTCTGAGGTGATTGACTCAGGTGTTTGAGGACCTTTCTTACCATACACAAAAAGTGAATCATCCAACTCTTCTTTTTCAAGAGGAGTATAGTCATCACTCAATGGTGGTGGTACTCCCTTAAAGTCACCAGTCTTAACAAACCTATTATACAATGGTTTGCCTACATAATCATCTTCTCTGGACTTAAGGATCGCCTTTTTCTTATCTTCCTCATATCCTAAGCCACATTTCTTATTTGACTTTATTTGAGAATCCCAACATTTGAGCAGGTTATTATTTGAATTGTTCCACTGATCTACCCTTTTTCTCAACTCATCCCTCTCCTTCTGAATTCTAAGGCCCAATTGTCTATACCTTTTAAGCTTTTCATCTTGTTCATATATTTTATTAGCTTGAAAGTATAGTTTTTCATTTAAAGCAGCATGTTGGTTTTGAAGGGTGACCTTTTGTGCCTCTAATGTTTTTACAGCATTTTTATGTGCTAATAGATTTACTTCTAGGTCACCTATTTGTTCTAACTGCTCATCACACAAAGCCTTAACATGATTATATGAATCAGTGCATAATTTAGAGCATAATGATACCTCATTACCAATGGCCATGAGAGCATGATTAGACTCCTCATTCACTCTTGGATGCTCACCCCAGTTGACTCCTCCAGCTTCCATTGTCAACAAGCTCATCTTATTCTTTTCCATCTTCCCATCTTCATCTCTTTTCCCATCAGCAGGCTTCTTCTCTGGACAATCTCTTGAAAAATGTCTATGCTTGTGACAGTTGTAGCATTCAACTGTCCTCTTTGTGTATCCCACTGGTGATTTGTTGTTGAAGTTGATGGTCCTTCCATATTGCTTCTGAAATCGTTTGACCCTTAAAGCAACCATGGCAATGTGCCACTTTATGTCCATCTCCTCAACTTCAGCATCATTAATCTGTTCTAAATATTCACTAATAAAGCTTTCATCTTCCGTTTGGTTGGCAAAGAAAGAATGTATCACCTCATCAGTAAAACTTGAAGCAGATCTTTCACTTGTAGGAGTTTCATAGATACCAGACCTAACATTACCAGATTTAACCTTGTAAGTACTGCTTTTGTTTTGTGATACAAAAGCAACATTTGATGAACTGGTAGATGCCTGAGTGTTATTACTGATGTCCCTTTCAAACATCCTAAGATTATTGTAAAGGTCATCAGGTGTCATTGAATCTACTTCCTCCTTTATCCTCATCGCCACAGATACATTACCCCATTCTGATGGTAGAGATCTAAGAAACTTGTGGTTTGCATCCTCATTTGAGACTGCTGCACCATGAACTTCCAGTTGTGTTAACAGATGTTGAAATCTGTCATAGCCCTTCTCCAATCCTTCAGTCTTTGAAACACTGAATGTCTCAAATTGCTGTTTAAGAACAGCCTTTTGCATCTTCTTGGAGTTTGCATTCCCTCCAAATCGTTTCTTGATAGCCTACCACATCTCCTTAGCATCAACCATGCCATGGAACCTTTGCAGATGCTCCTTAGGAATAGCCATAAGGAGCAAGGTTCTGGCCTTCTTTTCCTTCTCCACAGCCCTAATCTCCTCAGCAGATACTGGTGGCATTATTCTCAGCTGCCCATCAGTCCCTTGTGAAATTCTTTTCTTAGAATTTCCCTTTTGAATAACCTTCAATACATCACTATCAATGTACTCCAGATAATGTTCCATCTCCATGGCCCATATATCGTATACTTCTCTTTTCAGTAATGGAAGTTTTATGTTTGAGATTGTGGTTGTGGAAGGGATGGGTTGTTGTTGTGTTTGGGAGTTACTGGTTTCAGTTTTTCCTTCATCTTCATGGTTTGATCTCTCATCCTCACTGTTATGGATTGAAAAAGTTTCAGTGTTAATAGGCTTATCGGATTCAGACATAGTGTAAGGTGATTTGAGTGAGAATTAGGTTTTTGAGATTAAGTGTTCTTCAAATTCAGAGTCTCTCGCCTTGCTCTGATACCACTTGTTGGTCCACGAATTGTATGTGGATCTCTAAGTAGTCTTGAATACCTAGTAGATGGTTGGGATAAATCCAAACCAGTCTAAGTGAGAAACCCTTAACAATTGTTAATGTTAATGCGGAAACTTAACAAGAACAATGAAGAACACACACAGAGATAACACTAACTTCGTATATTACTTTTAATCACAATAGTGAAACTCGTACAACTCTCACACGAAACTAACAATCTTAGGGATCCTTTTATAACACAAGGAAACCCTAATGCTAACCGACTAAGAAGATATTCACGAATCTTCTATAAAGATACTTACACGTTTTGTATCTTTTCCTAACTTATCTCTAACAGACTTTCCTTATAACACGACCAGACTTAACATTATAAGTCAACCAGACTTAAACAGACTACCAGACTTAACTTTGTATTACCAGACCTAATTACAAAAACAGACCTAACTCTGATATATTACCAGACCTAAGTTGTCTTCTCTTGAATCGTATCATAATTCCCAACATTTTCCTCACAACCAAACGCGTTCCCATTCGATAACCCCAACTATGGTTCACAAACCCATATGGGTGGTTCGTCATCACAACAAAATACACACCCACCCATGTCTCCCATTAATCCATTTACATTTGAAGATATGTACGAACCTCATTATTTGGACTCTTATCCAAACACCGCTCGTGATGACTCTCCCGTCGAAGTCACGACCCCGTCACCGCCACCGGCTGCACCGAAGCCGAAAAGACGCCAAAAGAGGACGGTTCGAAACGAGGACGCACCCCGATGCCTTCCATGGACCAATGAGGAAGAAATTTCGTTGTGCAAAGATTAGGTTCATGTTAGAGATTTATTTCAAGGCTGAGAAGCAAATTCAGAATTTTTATGTATAAACAGCAATGAAAACAAATAATACAAAAATGAAGAAGTTGCTTATACTGGAATCATAAAAGATTTATGTAACATATTGATGGTTAATTGTTTTTTTTTCTTTTTATATCGAGGTAAAGATTTTAAGATTATTTTGGAACAGACATGCTTTACCAAACACATTAAACGACAGTTATGATGATTAAATCCTTTTCAATACAAAGACCTGGAGATATATAAAATAGGTACATGAGTGGGTCAACAAGTTGAAGACAATCCAATGTGTGTTTTTAATGCATAAAGCATCCTAAATCTTTTTATTCTACATCAGAAAATTAAAAACTCTGGACAAAAAGAGTTCCGGGGCAACCCAACCCTTGCCATACTCCCGTTTTGGTACATTAAACAATCTGTGCATACTGGCATCTCAAGTAATCGCATTTGACACACTAGTTAATTCCTAAAGTTGTATCTAACAAGAAAGATGATATGCAGCTATGAGAAACTCCTAAGTATGCGACTATGTGATGCAAATTAAACAAACCTTTCTCTATCTGATGTAAATACCCTGCTGGAGTGGCGCTGGTCCTTTGAACTTGGTTGGTCTATTTGTTTGTCTTGCCACGGATCTTCTGAATAACCAAATAAAGCAGTCATCTTCTCCACCCAATACCTTGGGGGTGGTTTATCAGAATCAGCCCATTCATAGTCACCTCCAGGATTGCTGAAGCAGTGTAAAAAGTTGCAAGCAGATCCTCGGGAACAAGTCTGGTAACAGGCACAAAAACAATAACAGGAAAATTGCTATTCAGGTCATCAAACATGAACACTGTGTGAACTTTCAGATATTAAGCATAAGACATAAAACAAGTAATGCTATACAGGTCGCAATGGGCACTACTTAAAAGAATTTACAAATGTATGAACTAAAAAGGGTCCAAATGGGTAACATGTGGGCAACCGCGGTGTTTGGGAAGGGTCTGAAATGATGGTGCAAATCTCCTACTTGATCAACTTAAAAAGATTGTTAAGAAACCATACATTAGTTGTAAATTTGTTATATTTGTGAAAATTTTATATTTTCGGTGACATAATCTTACAAGTTTAAACTTTGTCCATAGAATCATATATTAAATGTTTTTATATTAGAAAATTGATATTAAAAAATATAACTATGTTCACTATATTGGTCATAAATGAAAAACAGAATAAGGTAGATGGGTCATCAAACCCAATCTAACCCGTTTGACCATCACCCATTTGACATGTCATAACTCAATGTTTTGATCCCAACCCATTTTAAACAGTTACCAAAACCCAATTCACCCATTTTGCAACCTCTTAAGTGAATTAGAGACATCAACATATTTTCATATCTGGTGAGGCAGGCTGACTGTACCTTAAGCCTTGATTTCACGTACTCCCCACATATAGCGACCTTCCATCTCGTTAGGCAAACAAACTCGCATTTAACCTAGCAATAGCAATCCAAGCCAAGATTAAAATATCAGTGTTATCGCATCAATGATATTGATCCATTAATCTCTCACTCCACTAAGCACAAAAGAATATTAAATCTGTAGAAGATAAAAGGAAAAATATGATTCATTACAACAAAGAAGATGCGACTTTCCTGCTTTTTGAACATGTATTATATCTTTTAACAGAAACACAGGAATATGATCTAAAATCTTATGAGATTTCATCCCCTTTAATAAGTAGCTTAGAAAGTAACAAAGTTCAGAATTATCTTCATGATCATCCACCAACAGATGGGGACTTATTTATAAGCCGTGATACGTACATAAGATTTAAACGTGATAAACAATAAATGAATAATATGCTTCTTTTTAATTTCTTGAGTCTAAACATTCTACATGGCATAAGGCGTAAGTAAAACAATGGTCTTCGCCCAGAAATTTTATGATTTGAGATAATAAATAAACTTAAACACCGGTATCTGCCATCCCCCGTTAAAAACGATGACATTTATAGGGCTAAACATAAAACGAAAGTAATCTAAGAGCCACACAGGACAGACCTTAAAGGAAACACATCATACCTGTTTACCAGCAAAATAACGACCTTGTACAGAATTGTAGGCCATGACAGCTGAATCCAGTGACTTGTAGTGGATATATACATTTCCTCGCAAATGAAAAGAACCATTTCTGCACACCTGAACACACATAATATGCTTTTCTATAACAATGACAAAACTTACAAGTAAGAGCAAAAAGTAATGTCAATTCATTGTTTATTTTCACTATAAGTCTGATATTTAGCTTCTGTGACTGATTACAGAGCTGCTCGGAATAATTGAAGTTAGTTACTAAAACCCAGTAAATTTTCTTATATCATTCAGCAGTGGCAATTTTGACCCATTTACTTATGAACACACTTGGATGGGTGAAATGGGTAAGATGAAAAAAAAAAGTAACTAGGGAGGAAACAGGTTAAATATGTTGAATAAGCTGAAAGCCGCTAAAGTGTATTCTTATTGCATAAAAAGTGTAGTCTTGCACAATTTGGCCCTTACCAAAAAATTACTAGGTTGACCCATTACCTAACCCACCTAATCCGGCCTATTGCAGAGACACGCAGTAAGAGGGAAGCGCTGTATCTCTATTTATGAAGCAATAATAGGTATAGCTACACTAATACTCAACGTAATCAACTATTTGAAAGTTTAAATAAGTTATTCAGTCATGTGAACCAAGTTATAATCTCGATATTGCTTTAGTGAAAACTTGAAGGACTGAACTTGTAGAAACGAAAGTCTACAACCGCTAGTTAGTTATTAGTTAGAATCTGTAGAAATTAGCGAAGGGACATGTCGGTTTGTTTGTACCCATTCGAATACTATATATATGTACAAATCTGTAACATTACATTGGTTGGACAAAATATAAGTTATCTAGTTTGTAGATTGTTTGCAAATCATATTTGTCTCACACACAAAGATCCGAACACAACTGGGGCAACAATTGGCATCAAGAGCCTCGTTTGAAACCCACTCTCGTTACATCAAAAACCAGAAACCCAGAACCTGTTAACGAGAACCAGAAACAAAACGGAAACAGAAACCCACGCTGAAACTTTTAGTTTCAGGAATATACGCACATCTCTTGAACCTTGTTAACGATAGAAGAGATTGCCTAGATAACTTAGGGACACAAGAAAGTCGTATACAACTTTCTTAGTGTTGGATTTTGCAAACAGGAAGGACACCGAACCAGAAACGTGTGTCTTGGTTTGTTGGATTAAACGTACGCTGCAACAAAACCAGAAAAGATTGGAAGATTTCTTGTCAATAAAGAACAAGAACGTACTTGTGTGTTTACTACTACAACACAACAAGGGTAAAAAGAAAAGACGTCGAGGAGAAGATTGTGTATCCATACCGTGATACACAAGGAAAAGAAAAGAAGCGCAGATTTGAAAAAGGGGCGTTGCTTGGAAAGAAAGAAAAGGATACCGGTATAACGAAAAAGATTAGCACGTTGGCAATACAAGGAACAACAACAAATTTGAAAGAAATAGCGAATTGATCACTCGCTTGTAGAAAGAATACCGATTAGGTATTGGAAGGATTGTTGGTATACGGTGTGGACAAAAACAAAGAGAGGAACGAGTATCGTATTGCGGAAACAACGGGGCATAGGAAACAGGCAACAGCAGAACGACAAACAATAATTTTGTTTAGACGTTGGTAAAGTACCGCGGGTACTAAGGAAAGGAAAAGAAGAAAAATAAAACCATTTGCTTCGGTAAAAATTATTACCGAGACTTACTTGCGAGATATAATAGCAAGGGACTTGGAAGAAAGAAACAACGAGAGCATATTAAAGGTTGATCGTGGCCAAACTCACTTCGGGTGGATTTTGGAGGAATAAGCCGAGACATAACAAGGGTCTAGGGCACGTAGTAGGAACCAAGTCAAAGAAAGGAAAGAACAACGTGACGGTTTGTTGGTATATTGTTTCGACAACAACACAACCGAATTGAAATTGAAAGGAGACGAGGAAAGAAACATGCGTGGTTGATATCACTCATAATATCGACACACAAGTGGGAAACGCATAACATACGAGGTCACAATAATCACTATTTTGGATTTCATTTATACGCCTAGTATAGATTCATTTTTCATACTATTAGGAAATCCCGTGAACTATATTGATCCCGTATTACTAGGATTCCCGGATAACTATTTCTGTTCCCGTAGTATTAAGAATTACCATATTGGTTAGAATTCCCATACGATTAAACCGTGAAGATTTTAAACACATTTAGGATGGCCGGTGATGATACAAACACTACACCAAAACCCGTGACACCTATAGCACAATATCAATGCCCTAAACTTAAAACCACAAACTACACAGTTTGGACTATCCAAATTAGGGTTATACTTGAAGCACAAGGGTTATGGGAAACGATAGAAACTAAGGAAAATACACAAGTAGATGATAAGAAGGATAAGGCAACATTAGCTTTCCTATATCAAGCACTGACCGAAGATGTGATTTTACAAGTAGCAAGTTGTAAAACTGCTAAGGAATTGTGGGAATCGTTAAGAAGGAGACACGTTGGAGAAGAGAAAGTGCAACAAGCACGGTTACAATCACTTATGATAGGATTTAATGCACTTCAAATGAAGGAAGATGATACGGTGGATGCATTTACAAATAAACTGAATAGTTATGGCACGAAGGCCAAAGAATTAGGAAAAACCTTGGATGAATCACTTTTAGTACGAAAGCTATTAGACTCCACACCAGATAGATTCATTCAGATAGTAGCATCCATAGAACAAACAAACGATCTAAATGACATCACTCTAGATGAGATCGTTGGAAAACTTAAGGCATTCGAGGAAAGGATAAAACTCCGAAAGGGAGGACAAGTAGAAAGCCAGGATAACCTATTATTCGCACAAGGCGAACACTCCAGATATAAGAAACGTTTCAACAAGAATAGGGGTAGATCAAACTACACAAGAGGAAACTGGCAGAATAAAGGAAATAGAGATAACTCGAATGAAGGAAATTCAACTCACTATGACAAGAACAATAAGCATAGAAGTGGGTGGAAGAAGAAAGTGAAATGTTTCAATTGCGGGAAACATGGACACTTTAAGAAAGAATGTAGAAGCCCATCAACAACTCAGGAACAATCAAACCTTATCTTTGAAGATGATGAACCATCATTGTTAATGACTACACATGAAGAAGTATTGTTAAATGAAGGTCAAATACAGCCCGGAAAGTATGCTACAACAGATGCTAGCATATGGTATTTAGACAATGGTGCAAGTAACCATATGTCAGGAACGAAGAGTCATTTTAATTATATAGACGAAAGCATCACTGGACGCGTTCGTTTTGGAGATGGATCATATGTAGAAATAAAGGGTAGAGGTTCTATATTGCTAGGATGTAGAAACAAGGAGCAAAAGATAGTCTCAGATGTTTACTATATTCCAAACCTCAAGAGCAACATACTTAGTCTAGGACAACTTACTGAAATAGGTTGTAAGATCATCATGGATGGAAACAAGCTGACTTTGTATGATAAGAATAGGAAGTTGTTGATGAAGGTAGAAAGGTCGAAGAATAGACTTTACAGTATTAGACTGCAAATAGAGACACCTATATGCCTCTTAGCAAATGTAGAAAGCCAAGCATGGCTATGGCACGCTAGATTAGGTCATCTAAACTTTGACGACATAAACAAGATGACAAGAAAGGGTCTAGTGGAAGGAATACCAAGGATAAACCATGCAGGACAAGTATGTGATGCATGTTTATTAGGTAAACACAGCAGAACACCATTTCCAAATCAAGCTAAATTCAGATCTAAGAACCCATTAGACTTAGTTTATGGAGATCTCTGTGGTCCCATAAGTCCAGCAACACATTCAGGAAAGAAGCTCATCTTCTTATTAGTAGATGACTGTACACGCTTCATGTGGGCTTACTTTCTCACATCAAAAGATCAAGCATTCGATACATTTAAGGAATTTAGACAGAAGATTGAGATGGAGTTTAGAATGAAGTTAAGAATGCTAAGAACAGATAGAGGTGGTGAATTTACATCAAATGAATTCACTAAGTACTGTAAGGATAACGGAATAGCAAGACAGTTAACAGCACCATACTCACCACAACAAAATGGAGTAGTTGAAAGAAAGAATAGAACGGTGTTATCAACTACCAGGAGTATGATGAAAGCAATGAAGTTACCCTTAACTTTTTGGGCGGAAGCAGTCAAACACGCCATTTACATACTAAATAGGGTACCAACACGAGCTTTGGAAGATAAAACACCGTATGAAGCACTCTACAACAGAAAACCGAACTTGGAAAACCTTAGAATATTCGGATGCACAGCTTATGCTAAGATAACAATCCCTCACTTGAAGAAGTTGGATGACAGAAGCATACCGATGGTTTATGTAGGAGTAGAGGAAGGATCAAAAGCTTGTAGGCTATATGATCCAGTAGGAAAGAAAAAACATGTTAGTAGGGATGTAAAGTTTATGGAAACAAAACCGTGGAATTGGAATGAGAATGAAGAGGATACAAGCACACAAGACACATTTTGGGCTAGTTTTGTGGAAGACGAAGTTGACAAAGAAAATCCTACACCAGTCAACATAGGAAATGATGTTATGTATCAAATGCCGGATCAAATACCAGAACCAATACCGGATCCAGCATCACCAATCACACCAGCAACATACACTTACAACCCTAACTCAGAATCAGAAGAAGAAGCTACTTTTAGCTCATTAAAGAGCACAGATCAAAGAGTTGATGATACACCAATACGAGGTTTGAGAAACATAATGGATATCTATCAAGAAACACATGAAGTAGAAGCACCTAGCTTATTCTTCACAGAAGAAGAACCCCGTAATTACAAAGAAGCATCAAAGGATGAGAAGTGGATTGAAGCCATGGAAATTGAATTAGATTCAATCAACAAAAACAACACATGGACTCTTACCACATTGCCAGCTGACCAAAAGGCAATAGGACTCAAATGGGTTTATAAAACCAAGAGAGATGCACAAGGAAAGATCATCAAATATAAAGCAAGATTAGTAGCAAAAGGTTATGTACAAGAACAGGGAATAGACTTTGATGAGATGTTTGCACCAGTTGCTAGAATAGAAACAGTTCGATTAATATTAGCACTAGCAGCATATCATGGATGGCAAGTACACCATTTAGATGTAAAATCAGCATTTTTACATGGAGATTTAAAGGAAGAAGTCTATGTCGCACAACCTGAAGGTTTCATTCAACAAGGAAACCTAGGAAAAGTATACAAGCTAACCAAAGCATTGTATGGCTTAAAACAAGCACCAAGAGCTTGGAACGTGAAGCTTGATAAAAATATGAAGTTACTAGATTTCAAGAAATGTAATCTCGAACAAGCAGTTTATACGAAGAGGAGCAAGAATTCCACACTTATAGTTGGAGTATATGTAGATGACTTAATAATCACAGGCACTCCAAAGAAAGAAATAGACTTGTTCAAATCCCAGATGGAAGAAAAGTTTGAAATGAGCGATCTAGGATTGCTAGCATATTACCTTGGGATAGAAGTTACACAGACAGGAGGAGAAATTACAATCAAGCAAACTGGATACATTAACAAGATCCTAACAGAAACAAGTATGATGGATAGCAATGATACAAAGATACCATTGGATCCCGGCACTAAGTTGGTCAAGGCGGAAGATGGAGAACCAGTTGACGCAACTTATTACCGAAGCTTAATTGGAAGCCTCAGATATTTACTACATACAAGACCGGATCTTAGTTACTCAGTCGGACTACTCAGCAGATTTATGCAAGACCCGAAGGATCATCACCTGAAGGCAATCAAACAAGTAATCCGATACCTGAAAGGAACAAAGGAACATGGAATAATATATAAGGAAGAAGGCGGCTGCAAGATTATAGGTTACAGTGATAGTAGTTATGGAATCAACACAGATCAAGGAAAAGGAACTACTGGAATCGTATTTTACTTTGGAGAGTCACCTATTACCTGGTGTACTCAGAAGCAACCAACAGTGGCGCTCTCATCATGTGAATCAGAATTCATGGCGGCTACTGCAGCAGCATGTCAAGCCTTATGGTTAAAACGCTTACTCGGTGAATTAACTGGTCAAGAAGAAAAAAGGATAACGCTTAAAGTTGACAACGTATCAGCAATTGCACTTGTGAAGAACCCAGTATTTCATGGAAGGAGCAAGCATATAGACATTCGCTATCATTTCATTCGTGAATGCGTAGAGAATGGTCATATTAAAGTAGAACACATTAGCGGAGAACTACAAAGAGCAGACATCTTAACGAAAGCTTTACCAAGACTCAAGTTTACAACTATGAGACAAATGCTCGGAGTTCAAGACCTTGGACAAAGCAACGATCAAGATTAAGGAGGAGAATGTGAACCAAGTTATAATCTCGATATTGCTTTAGTGAAAACTTGAAGGACTGAACTTGTAGAAACGAAAGTCTACAACCGCTAGTTAGTTATTAGTTAGAATCTGTAGAAATTAGCGAAGGGACATGTCGGTTTGTTTGTACCCATTCGAATACTATATATATGTACAAATCTGTAACATTACATTGGTTGGACAAAATATAAGTTATCTAGTTTGTAGATTGTTTGCAAATCATATTTGTCTCACACACAAAGATCCGAACACAACTGGGGCAACAAGTCATACCTTGAAATTTACAATTTCCCCAAACTTCAAAAATTCTGTATGCACATCTTCATAGAAGTCTTCATAACTGCGCTCAACCTCCTCTTCTGTATACTGTAGAGGTCAGAAATTCCGAAGTCAAATTATACACAATAGCTTATTATAAAAAAGAAAAAGAAAGAAATTAACGCATGTTAATAGGATCACACAAAAATACCACAAAACCAATCTAATAACATGGCATGGTGGGGTTATGGAACTTAACACAGAACGGTATTCGTATTTGTTTACTAGGACCAAAGATAAAATTTATGACCAATCTTATATATATCACCACATTATAATTTACTTTGTTTCAGTCATTTAATGGATAATTTTTCATACTGTAACTAATAAGCCCGGTTTGAAAATTTGACTAAATCCGCAACACCCTTTAATATGAATGCTTCAGACAGCTTTTTCCTAACCTAAATTACCTAATGGGATTGGAAGACAGTGAGAAAAATTTGCTAATGGTTAACAATGCTAGAGATGAAGAACAAGTAACTGTTCGCTATTATAAGTTAAAACATACATGTGCTTAGGTATATGATACATCATACATACTGACATACATACTTCTAAAAGCCTATAGTGTGCAATATGCATACACACACATATATGTGTCATGCATGCAGATGGTAACATATATCTTAGGTATATGTTAATGCACGCGTGCAAAGATACTTACATATAATAAATACATGTGTCTACATAATACCCTTACATATACTTATACCTACCTATTTAAATTGTGTGTGTATGCATTAAAATACATACCTACAACTGGTAGGTCTTTTTCACAGTACACATAATATGTCAGATACCAATATGCTCTAATCCTACAGAATATTATTAGTCATAAGTTGTGGTTCCAATATGTCAGTGCCATCATGTTTAGAAATAATTATACATGATGAGCAGAAAACAAGCAGCTTATTATTTGGTATAAACAAAAATATACAAAGGAAATAAAATAGCGTTATTGTGTTAGGAATGGCAAAGTGAAAAAATTGAGTCCTCAAACAAGCTATGGTGTGCATAACTATAAGGACTCTTTGTGGTGTAACCTTTTAACCAAAAAAACTGTGAGGACTAGGACTAACACTAAGAAGCCGTAATAGCCCTTATGCCCACAATTTATGTCTTAATGAGTATTATGGGAAACTCGTGAGTTGTTATTTAGGAGCAAATATATAAGGGCTACACATACAAGGAATTGAATGATTTTAAGTGAGAAAGCAAAGATTAATCTTCATCCCATAAAACCTTGATTCACAACTCAAACTAGATACCATGACTGTCTATAGCCAATCCCACCCTATAGTCTGATTTCTTTTTTATATTCAAGTGATTCCATATACAGATGAGGTGGCACAATCTTGTTACAACTACCGGTGTAAATGTCGATGTCGATGCCCTTAGCAACTTAGCATGTCAAATACCAAATCTTACCGAAGGTGCCCCACTGCATGATAAGTATGGCACGCAAAGACGTTAAGGAGCTATAGACAGCTAGAAGATTTTTAAAATCATCTCTATGTAGTCACTAAAAAATCAAATGGGCATGTCTGAAGAAATACTAAAATGATTTACCCCCAAAACCAGGGACTCCCCTCTTAAGTGACTAGTAATTGAAGGGGCAGTGTATACGCGTATACAGATTCGCAGAAAATCAATACCCAAATGAATTTATTAGCAACTACTTGTATGTTAATGTTGATACGGTCAACATATTACCATAAAAACGTAATAAACACTGAATTAATTTACAGTGTAGGATACAAATTGGTAATGACTTTCATCTCCAAACCTCAACAAGCCAAAACCATGAACCTCCACTGTGGATCTCGGGAAAAATTCTGATTTCAAAGAGTTAAGAATAACAAGAGCAAACAGCAGTGAATTACGTTTTCTACTAGATAATCAAAGTTACATCTGAATAGCACATATAGTTTGACACAGCTTAAATATGCACATATAGAGAGAGGGGCCAGATAGAGCAAAAGGTCAACTTCAATAAAAAGACTGCGTCATTTAACATTTACTTGCATAGAATTTTAATACTCATTCAACAATTTTTAAGCTTTTCTGTGTGTATTTTCTGCAGATGAATAAACACTTTTGTATGACACTTTATAAGAATTGTATCTACAATTGAGTAGCAAGTTAGTTTTACTGGTCACTTGTAAAAAAAAATCTAATTTAAATAAGCTAATATGATGTTCATCAAAATTATCATTAGGATACTAGAATCACAGCCGGAACCCGACAACAGACCTCAAGTCCCTCATCTTGTTCCCAAGCAAGGCCAGGTCCATTGCACATGTTCTTGATAAGCAACGTGGTAGATTTATCAGGGTAGTAATGAACTCTATTGCAACGCAAACCGAATCTGCATGCTCCAGTTTTTATGTGAAACGGACAATGAGCTTTATCCTGCAAAATTAAGAGACGTAGGCCAATGCATAACTGGTTAAGTACACTATACATGATAATAACAAACAGAGGCTACCAGAGACCAACCTGTTCTGTTCCAAAGTTTGGGACCTGTTGTGCAATAGTGTCCACCAACTCTGTTGAAGTAATGGGTGCATTTTTGTAAGTAGCATATGCTTCAGATTGAGGAGGAAGTGGATTTGATGTAGGTCGGTTAGTATCCTTCAAAATGAGAAGAAAAAGACTTAAGTTGCGATCTTGGGTGCAACATAGGCAAAAAAGGTTATTCGCTATGTGTAGCAACAAAATATCAACTTACGTACCTCCTTTTCGCTATCTTGACTAGTGTCTTTCTTTTTCACCCTGACTTTGTTCTTCTTAACTATTATTTCATTTCCTTGCCAAATGATTTCAGGAGGGCCCTCCTCTACATATTCCCATTCATCATCGTCATTTAAACCTTCTTCCGCTCCTTCCTGTAATATATTTTTGGAAATACACATGTTATTCACTACCAAAAGCAATTTGCTCGCATATGCATGTGTACGCTGTAATACACTATATACTACACTATATGTGAATATGTCATCCTAAATGGTTGATGGTTCTGCAACTCCAGAATGACACATGCGTCAAATGGTCGCGCGATGCAGACAGTTTTGTAGTAAGACTATATATGATATCGTAAACCGCATGAAGATTCATAATCTGAGCCTGCTATCCAAAAGTATACGTAGCTGAAAACAGAACAATCGCTCAAACATTACAATGTGAAATGTAGACTAGATTCTTGGCAGATGGAACTGCACGCGTCTAGAGGGATTAGTGGAATCCCACTAGCTGTAAGCAAATCAATTTTCGACACAAAATGCCAGCCTGTAATTGAAGTGCATATGATGATGTTAGCAATTAATTTAGTTAATTGCAAAAGTGATGGTCATTGTGTTATGTAGAACTTATGTGTCAAGTATAAAATGTATTAAGTTTAGTGGGCTAGTAGCATTAGTGTTGCTAGTATCTTATGTAATATGTGTAGTGCATATATTAGCCCACTTTAGGTCCAAGAGTAAAGCCCATCCAACCCATTTGGATTGGCAGCCAACATCAAAACCACTTTAGGTCCAAGAGTAAAGTCTCATTGTTTAGTAGAGAGTGTGTGTGTGTTTTACATTTAGTCATTGTATTTCTCTTCTCCAAGATATATACATTCGACTAGTGATTTTTCCCATATGATCCACACCTCTCTTGTTCTTAATATATGTTTGTGAGTCATCATCCTTGTTCTTGTCGAGTTGTATGTTAAAGAGGAAGTGATCGGTTCTTCATTCAAAGGGAAAGTCGATCATTACAAGTGGTATCAAGAGAAAGGCTTCAAGGTAGGAGTTTCTTTATTTTTGTGCTTGATCCTAGAGTTTAAAACATCCACTGTTATTATTTCTTTCACTAGAAAAATAACACTTTGTGTTTTATTCCATTCGATCCACACAAAAATCAAGAAAGTTGTGTTTGTTTTGTGGATTTTACGACTTGGTTTCTGTGATCTCTTCAAGTTTTTCACTCGAAATCAGTTTGTGGATATTGGATTTTGGTTTGTTCTTCATTTATTTGATCGACAAAAAGTATATAAATCTTGTATAAGATTTGTTATTGAATTGATAAGTGAATTATTGATTTGATTTGAGTTAGTAAGAGTTAGTAGAGTTGGTGAAGAAAGGTCTTACAAGAAGTATGGAAGAGGCTAAGGAAAGCATGGGTGTGTAAGGCTAAAGGACAAAAAGTAAGTAGAAAAAGTCAGATTATCGAAATTCCTTCAGCAGACGTTTTATCGGAATTGGCTGAAAACCATCGTTCTGTCGCAATTCGATTCTTCGATCGCAATTGGAAGTTGTTAAGCCTTATCGCAATTCAAAGTCTGAATTCCGACAAAATTATCGAAAGTCATTTGCGATAAAATTATCGCAATTGGTATTCTGACAGATTTATCGCAAATCACACTTCAGCTTTGTCCGACATCTTTGAGCAAATTGCGATATCGGACAACTCAGTCATTTGCGATATCGGACAACACTGATTTTTCTGACTTGGCAGTTTCAGTCCCTGTACTTTCCAGCAGCATTAAAGAACTTTCAGAATTGGCAGTTTTGGCCCTCTTACTTCTGTGAAACGATTTCAAAGTTAGATAACTTTTAAGGATTTGATTCGAACGTAATTTCGTCAACTCAAAAGTGAACTTGGTATTTTATCTCTTGTATAAGAGTGTAAAATACTTCGACAAACGGATATCTACCCTCTTGTATAAGAGTGTTAGATTTTATATAAATTGCCAATTTATATAAATTGGATATATTTCTATCTAAATTGACATTTTGCCATAATTTATATAAATTGTGGTCAAATTGAAATTTCTATAGAAATTGTCATTTTATCTAAATTGTAATTTTTCATAACTTTGTCGAAATTTGTAAACTTTTGACTTTGTCTTAATTATACTCTAATCAAATTTTGTAACTTTATTTAAATTTGTTTCGTTCATTTAAACCTACAACTTCAACGATCATCAACAACAAACCAAGGCATCACAACAACAACAGCCAAGTTCAACCTTCAACAACAACATCTCCTACTTTGTTGCAAAGATCCTCAATCCACTTTATCATACAATATTTCAAAGATGACTACACAACAAGACATTCATGCCGCAGGTTCAGAAAACCGTCCTCCAATGTTAGAAAAAGGTGGTTATCTTCCATGGACGAGTCGTATGAAAAGATACATGAAAACCAAGCCTCTAGGACAAGGTAGACTCTTGATCAAATCCATAGAGGAAGGTCCATTCAAGCCTCGTCAGATTCAAGTCACAGCTGGGAATCCTGATGCAACACCTCCAATTGAAGCAACCTTCCGGACTCAAACGGAAGAGGAATACACATTGGCAGAGTGGAAGCAAATTGAAGCAGATGACATGGCAATGCATTTAATTCAACTCGGATTGCCACAAGAAATATTTTGTGCCGTAGATAGTTGTGAAACTGCCTATGAAATGTGGGATCGAGTTAGACGGCTTTGCTATGGTACAGAAATTGGCAAACAAGACATGGAAAACAAGCTTCTGACTGAATGGGAGAAGTTCACATCCACACCAGCTGAACAGATTGAATCTTACTACACACGGTTTTGTACTCTAATGAATGAGTTGATCAGACACAATTTGGCACCTAAACAAATTGTTCAGAACATCAAGTTCATCAACAACCTTCCAGAAGAATGGGGACGATATGTCACTATTGTCAACCAAACAAAGAACCTTCACGAGGTGAACTATGATCAGCTCTATGACTTCCTAAAACAAAACCAAGCAGAGGCAAATGAAGTCAGAAAAGAGAAACAAGCAAAACAACAAGATCCTCTTGCACTCATGGTCCAATCACCTACACCTGCAACAGTAAATGCACAACCTTCATCATCATCTTCATCCCAACAATTCATGCAACAACAATACAACTCTCAAACACCGTTCTACCCACAACAACAACAGGTAATCCCACAACAACAATACCCGCAACACCAAGAACCCGATCTTAATGATCAAGATGAGTCAACTGCTGCTTTGACTCAAGCTTTTGCTTACCTAACAAAAGCATTCCAAGGACGCTACTCCACACCCACCAACAACAATCAACGAATCTCATCGAACACTCGCAACAAGCAAATTGCACAGCCGAGTTTTAACATGGGACAGCAAGGACAGATGGTTGGGGGATATAGGAATCAGCAGGGATATGCTCCAAGATATCAGATGGGTAATCAGAATGCAGGGCAGTATGTTGGTAATCAGATGGGTCAGTTTGCAGGGAATCAGATGGGTACAGCTGTTGGTAATCAAAGGGGTCAGAATGCTGGAAATCAGTTTGGGAATGTTGCTGCTCAGGGAGCTGGGAATATGAATCAAGGTAATGTGATGAAATGCTTCAACTGTCAGGGTATTGGTCACATGGCTAGGAACTGTCCCAACAAGCCGGATAAGAGGGATCCAGCGTATTTGCAGAAAGCATTAATGTTGGCACAAAAGGAAACGGCTGGGCTTCAGTTGAGTGCAGAAGAGAATGACTTCATGGCTATTATGGATAATTCTGAAGATCAAGAGGACATCGATGCAAACTGCATTTTTATGGCAAATCTCTAGGAGGCAAAGTACGACACAGACTCGGAAGCACCTCCTGCTTTCAACACAAATGCGGTTTCTGAGGTACAACCATATGCTACATGTCACAATAATGAAATGTTTGATATGTCACCTCAAAATGAACAGCATCCTGCGACTCCTAACCTCATTTATGATACATACATGGACGAACCAAGTTGTAGTAATACTAATTTGGTAACTCCAGATATGGATCCTAATGAAGAATTCGAGTCACAGCATACTGATAATGATGAGGAAACACGTGCTATGTTTGAATCATTATTGCAAAATTGTAGTATGGAAATTGAAAAGGTCAAAAAGATTAATCGTGATGTTAAGGCCGCGAATGCAATCTTGACCACTGAGCTTGCGAGTTATAAGGAAAATGCAAAAGCTTTTGATTTTCACAACAAACGTCAGTCAGATCTTGAGGTTAGCTTAAGAGATTCTGAGTTAAGAGAGAAACGTTTGCAAATAAAATTTGACACTCTAGATGTTAATTTGAATTTGCAAATCAAATCTCTTAACAAAGAAATTTCTGAACTAACCAACCAGCTTTCAAAACAAAAATCAACTTATTCCAATCTTGAAAAAGAAAAGAAGGAGTTGAATGAAAGGTTTTCAAAACGTGAAAAAGATCTTCAAAAAGAGATCTCTGACAAAAAGGAAACCATTGCAAAGTTGGAAGATTTACTTGTAAAAATGGGACATTCTGCGCAAACAATTAATTTGTTAATAAACGATAAAAACCCGATTTTACATACAATGAAGAAAGTGGCTATCGGTTATGAAAACCCTTATTATCTCAAGAAAGCTCAGAAAGAACAGAATGTGTTATATGATGGTACTCTTATAAATGATAAACATGATCCTATAGAGGTTTATGATTCTAGTGAAACGATTGAGCTTTCAGAAGAGAGTAGAAAGAAAATGCGACAATTGAACAGAGAAATAAAACCCATTGACTATAATGAAGTTAACAAACTTGCTGGGGTTCATCTTGTTCAAAAGGAGTCACCTCTGTTTTTTCAAAAACCAGTGGTTTTCGCAAAACAAAAAGCTGTTTCAAAACATCTGTCTAACATCGAACAAATGGCATCTAAAAACACTTGTGAAACAAGTGCAGCTAGACTATATTTGGTTGATCTTAAACAGAGAATTGAAACACTTCAAAGTATTGTGGCATCCAAAACAAACAATCAAAAAATGGAATGGTTTTCAAGTTTTCAAAATGACCTGAAAAAGATGTTCGAAAATGAAATCAATCCACATATTGCTGCAATCTATGCAGTTGTTCAAAATGTGGAACACAATCTTTTGAAAGAGTCAGCAGAATTCGTTAAGGACCACAAATCCTTAGTGAATGAAGCCAATGAATACTTGGAACACATAAAAGTTTTGGAAAAGCAAAATGACTCTCTCTTCTTCGAAGCTCTATCGACTGACATCATGTCTATTATTTACCAAACATATTCTGTTGAGGATGATGAACGACTTCGAGCTGAGACTTCCGAAATTGTTGTAAAATATGAAAAGGCACTTGCCAAGATTGAAAAACAAAATGTTACATATTTTAAACAACTTGATACGAAAAAGGAAGAATGCAAGTATGACAAATTGTCGTATGAGCGCTCTTATAAAAATATGCAAGATCAAATTGATTTTTTGAAGTCTCAGCTTGCAAGTCAAAAAGGGCAGGGTGAGGAATCTACGGGTAATGAACCATTAACCCCCTTGCCTAATGTGAAACAAAAAGAGAAAGCTGTTGTCGAAACATCGAATGTAATAGCACCTGGCCTTTATAGGATTAGTCCCACTACTGCGTCTGCCTCTACATCTAAAACATATAGGGCGATAGACAAAAGTAAGAAAGATACTCCAAATGAGTCTAGGAATGCTACTACAACATCTAAGGACAACAACAAAAATTCTAATGAGTGTGCCTGATGAAGCGAAAAGTGTACCGCTTTTAGGGGGTCATTTAAGCCCTAAATCGTATTTATTTGATCAAATATTGCCCTAAATCGTTCCTTTTGTCATTTTAGGTACTTTGGAGAAGAAATCTGGAAAAGGAAGCATTTTGGACGTTTTTGGAGCATAAAAGTGAAGAAAACGACAAAGTCTCAAATTCGGCTGGAAAAGTACCTTTGACGGCGTTAGGATTATCTCTTGACGACGTCATGTATTGGCAAAAAAGGTGGATATGAAAAATACACATGATAAGCCAGTGAGATTTGCATTGGAAGTCTGACGGCGTCACGCTTTGTGACGCCATAGGTGGTCACGGTTTAATTTATAAAGAGACGGCCCAGAAGATCTTGAAGGTGACGGCGTCAGGGCTCATCCTGACGACGTCAGAAGATATAGAGTGACGGCGTCAAAGTATTCTTACACGAGAAGGAACCTTAGTGAAACCGCCACAAGTTAATCAAGACAATCACAACTCGCGCGCGGAGTGGCTGTTACTGTTTTGGCCATAAAATCTTCATACGAACTCGGATTTAGGTGATTCAAAAGGCCACGCGATCGGGACGAAAAGATCTACAATTTGGTGAAAAATTGGACGTGACGGCGTCACGTGTAATTCTGACGCCGTCAGACCGGGCCGACAGAAAAATGCCTATAAATATAACTTCACAACTTCATTATTTGTAAGCCCTAAACCCTAAGTCCGATTCTAGGGTTTAGGTAGGTGTTTTTCCAGCAACTTAGAGGGTCCTAATCATGCCATAAACATCTTGTAATGGTTTGTTTATCGATTCAATCTTATGTTATGTCTTCAATTATAATTATTGTTGATTGCTCTTCATTAATTATGCTTGGCTAAATCACCTTGTGTCTACTTATGATTGTGTGAAACTTGTGTATAACTAATTAGATCTTATTGATTTCTTGTTGATGTGTGTATCCATCTCCATCAATTTAGGGCGTGACAACTTCAATAGATCTAGTTGGTTTAGTTTATAATTCTTGTTTCCTATTGTCTCTTGTTTGATTGGGTGATATCGATGTTAGGCTTAAGAAAACTGGCTAACCTCCTATACGGTAACTTGCTTGAACGTCTTAAGAAACATGAACCAATGCGTACTAGGTTTATTTGGTTGTATTTAATGTATGAGCGAATTCTAGTGATCCCATGTTAGGAGCTTCTTAGCCGGCTCGACATAGGAGTGAAGTAGGAGCTTATAGAGTTGGGGAAGTACGTACGCCACCCCACGATTGGTATTAAGGAATACAACCCGTCAATTAAAACAAGGTGTGACAATTCAATAGGTAGAATTGGATAGCTAGCAAGGAGTAACATATCATAGGTAGACATGCTTCATTTCCCTTGTAGAACCCTAGTTTACTTTTCTTGCATATTAGTTTAATTAGTAGCTTTTGGGTTAGTTGATTAGCAACTAATTCCGCCCCTTCTTCCAAAACCAGAGATTTTTACTTGCTTTCCATAAAATATAAAAATACAAAAAGAATCATCCCTCACCTTTAGACCTAGTTAGATTAATTTCAATCCTAACGAACACTATTCTTTGAGTTGAACGATCAATCCCCGGTACTTGCCACTTCACTATACTACAACGGTCAGGTACACTGCCTGGTGGGGATTGCAAACTTCTCAAGATCCCTTGAGAGGTAAAACCTGTTGTAAGGTTGCAAAACCACGCATCAAGTTTTTGGCGCCGCAGCCCGGGGAGTAGTTATTGCTTAGGTTGAAATTTTATTTTTATTAGGTCTACTCACAAGATTCCTATCAAGTGAGATTTTTTCTTTTTATTTTGTAGCTTTCTCGTAGTCTATCTTTTCTTTGTGATTTTGTTTGTAATTTGCTTCAAATGGACTTTTCACTTAGATTTCTAAGATTGCAAGATATGGTTGAGTGGCTAGAACACCAAGAAGTTCAAAATACCTCATTTAGAGACACTTATGAATCATATGAGCCTTCACCTAGGATAGATTCTTATGAACAACCTCCATGTTTAGGATCTTGTTTTAGTGAGGCTAATAGGAAAAGCGACCTAGTTTGCCAAGGAATTGTGGATAGAGCCGTATCAATAAACCATAAGTTGGAAGAAGCACTAGGTTTGTTATTATCACTACCTAAGAAAATAATTGACGAGGATATTGGTGATCTTGACACGTGGAATGATGAGGTAAACACCATAAGCCCACAAAATACTCAACCATCATTTGAGGCACCCACACCGCCCGTGACTTACCCGGAAGAAGTAGAAGAGACTTTAGGAATCCCGATGGAGGTAGAACCCTTGGACTAAGCACAACTAGAGGATATAGGTTTGCACACTTTTAGTGATGACCTTACTCATAGTTCTAGGGAATTTCCTAGTGTTGATGAATTGGAACCTCAACCTTTACACAACTTTTCATCCTTAGATTTACATCTAGGAGAAAAAAGAGGAACCGACCCACCCATCAACCAAAATTATCCGGGTAGTTTTAGGATGAAGGAAGCCATTCACTTACCCCCTTCACCTCACGTGGCATATTCACACCCTAAGGGTGTGTATCGCTACTTTCACCCGCACTTAATCCTAAGTGTAGGGAAAACCTCCCCTATTTTTGTTAAATAAGGGTATAGTCAGGCTCGTGACTCGAACAAAAACAAGCGCTTATTGGGAGGCAACCCAAGCTTTATTTGCTTTATTTGTTTGATTGTTTGTTTATTTAATTTTATTTGTTTCCGTATGCATTTCTTATTCTTTTTGTTTACTGTTCATGTCTCAAATATAAATTGTGAAAATGCTTTATTTTGTTTTTAACTTCGTCTTAACTACATATAAAGGTATTTTGCAAAAGATAAGTGTAAGGGAAATCCAAATTTGTTTTTAAGAACAAGATTGAACATGAACGATAACAATGAGATATAAGCATGCATATTAGTATTTGTTTGAGTCAAATGCTTGTATCGAGTCATAATGAAGTTTTGCAGGAATTCCAGGAAGTAAGGTATAGGTTTTTCCAGAAATTTTCCGGAAACTTAACATGAGAATTCTGTCAGATCATTTCTGACGGCGTCAGGCCTTACAACCTGACGGCGTCAGGTTTTAATTTTCTGAAATTTTGAAAGTTTTGTTTTTCTACCGGAATCATAAAAAGTTTTTATTAAATCTCTAACTTATAAACTCCAGGAATCTGCAAAACATTCATTCCGCAAGCATTATATCTTTAATTGTTTTATTTCTAAGTTTGGAATTACACCTAGTTGTGAGTTGTCTTTGTTCGGTTTGATGCTTTGGTTTTTCTTGTTTGTTTTCTCAGGATTAACAGGTTATTTTGGACAAGGAAATGTTTGTTGGATCAAGCTTATGGCGATGCATTAGTCATGGAGCTTCAACATTACCTTGGAAGAAGATCTAACCATGATACTTCATTATCCACCGAGCGAATCAGGGGAGTATTTGATTTCATTCTTTTACTTTATGCTTTTACATCTTGTTATTTGAACATTGGGGACAATGTTCATCCTAAGTGTAAGGGGGTAAAAGTACGATTAGAGAATACAATTGCGCTTGATTTTTGTTTGTTTAATAGTAGATGTGTAATAAAACTGAGATAAATACCTGTTAGGGTAATTTTAGTGCCAAATTTAAAATTTTTTACAACATTTAGGAGTGAAACTTTGATCTTAATGAGCATCTCACGGATAGGAGTTATATGACTAGTACAAAAACCGTACCACTAAAAAATTTTCCACCCCCAAATATGTGAGGTTCGCCCCTAGAATTGGTAGGAAAAGCATTTATGCTATTATGTGTGTACCGGTAGCACTTAGATTCTAGAACTTGCGTTAGGACCATTCCGAGGCCACAAGTGAGACTACATTCGTGTAGTTAGATTTACTACATGATAAGAGGCATTAGGATTAACCCATTTTTTACACCTGTGTTTTTGTTATAATTACTTTGGCTACATTGGTCAAGTAATTCTCCCACACCTTTTGCGTTGTACCCATTTTTGGTACACGATACCCCTAGTACACCCCTCAGAGCCTATCTTTTCGTTTCAACCTTTAAGCATTCTACTTAAAGGAAGAATTTGTTACACCCCACTTAAATGTACACCCAAATCGCCTTAGCCTACCTTGTATGCATTCATTTTTAGTGCATTATTGTGACAACATTTGTTTAAACCCAAGTTAATTATCTAATTGATTACATGGTTGCTAAGTCGAGTCATATCCTTGTACATATTGTTTTGGGACGATTGGGACTCATGGGTAAAGTACTAGTGTAATGGAGTAATGGGGAAGAACATCATTTATTACCCCCATATGTGCTAAACATTTTTTAAAGTACTCCAAGTGTTTTAATTATCTTAATTCGAGTCACTAGAATAGTATTTGTAAAGTTATGTAAAAGTTCAAGTGTAAGGGGATGCAATGCCCCTATGATGTATTATTTTGGATGGTAGGGCAAAAGTGTATGCAAAAAAAAAAAAAAAAAAAAAAAAAAAAAAAAAAAAAAAAATCGAAAAATCAAGAAAAATACAAAAAAATGAGAAAAAGAAAAGTAGAAAAAACATACGGACTACCATCCCGTTTTATTTTATGTTTATTTTATGTTTTTGTTATTTTGTTTTTAGCTTAAGATTGAGTCGAGTCTTGGCTTAGCAACATTGTATAGTACATGTAATTAATCAAGATATTTAACTCGCCACCAGTAAAATATCCTTTATCCAACAAAACCGTGTTTTCCTTTTCCCTACACCTAACGTTATAACCCATGTAAAAGCCCTCTTTGATAGTTTATCTTAGGTGCTTACGCCTAGTGGAGGAGGTTTTCGATCCTTTCCCAAGCCTATGGTAATCTGTTTGCTATGACAGGTAATGAGAGATATTATCCGTTTTCATTTATGAGATTTATTTTGATGACACTTGAGAGATGTGAGTATCTAAACACTACTTGTGAGGTGCTAGTTTGTAATCTCCGTGCTTATTATGATTAAAGTGGAACGATTATTTGTTGCAATTACTTTTATATTAGCGTTAAATGACCCCTAACTTGTATTTTGATTAGAATAAAAGCGCATTTGCTTGAGGACAAGCAAATCTCAAGTGTAAGGGTATTTGATGAAGCGAAAAGTGTACCGCTTTTAGGGGGTCATTTAAGCCCTAAATCGTATTTATTTGATCAAATATTGCCCTAAATCGTTCCTTTTGTCATTTTAGGTACTTTGGAGAAGAAATCTGGAAAAGGAAGCATTTTGGACGTTTTTGGAGCATAAAAGTGAAGAAAACTACAAAGTCTCAAATTCGGCTGGAAAAGTACCTGTGACGGCGTTAGGATTATCTCTTGACGGCTTCATGTATTGGCAAAAAAGGTGGATATAAAAAATACACATGATAAGCCAGTGAGATTTGCATTGGAAGTCTGACGGCGTCACGCTTTGTGACGCCATAGGTGGTCACGATTTAATTTATAAAGAGACGGCCCAGAAGATCTTGAAGGTGACGGCGTCAGGACTCATCCTGACGACGTCAGAAGATATAGAGTGACGGCGTCAAAGTATTCTTACACGAGAAGGAACCTTAGTGAAACCGCCACAAGTTAATCAAGACAATCACAACTCGCGCGCGGAGTGGCTGTTACTGTTTTGGCCATAAAATCTTCATACGAACTCGGATTTAGGTGATTCAAAAGGCCACGCGATCGGGACGAAAAGATCTACAATTTGGTGAAAAATTGGACGTGACGGCGTCACGTGTAAGTCTAACGCCGTCAGATCGGGCCGACAGAAAAATGCCTATAAATATAACTTCACAACTTCATTATTTGTAAGCCCTAAACCCTAAGTCCGATTCTAGGGTTTAGGTAGGTGTTTTTCCAGCAACTTAGAGGGTCCTAATCATGCCATAAACATCTTGTAATGGTTTGTTTATCGATTCAATCTTATGTTATGTCTTCAATTATGATTATTGTTGATTGCTCTTCATTAATTATGCTTGGCTAAATCACCTTGTGTCTACTTATGATTGTGTGAAACTTGTGTATAACTAATTAGATCTTATTGATTTCTTGTTGATGTGTGTGTCCATCTCCATCAATTTAGGGCATGACAACTTCAATAGATCTAGTTGGTTTAGTTTATAATTCTTGTTTCCTATTGTCTCTTGTTTGATTGGGTGATATCGATGTTAGGCTTAAGAAAACTGGCTAACCTCCTATACGGTAACTTGCTTGAACGTCTTAAGAAACATGAACCAATGCGTACTAGGTTTATTTGGTTGTATTTAATGTATGAGCGAATTCTAGTGATCCCATGTTAGGAGCTTCTTAGCCGGCTCGACATAGGAGTGAAGTAGGAGCTTATAGAGTTGGGGAAGTACGTACGCCACCCCACGATTGGTATTAAGGAATACAACCCGTCAATTAAAACAAGGTGTGACAATTCAATAGGTAGAATTGGATAGCTAGCAAGGAGTAACATATCATAGGTAGACATGCTTCATTTCCCTTGTAGAACCCTAGTTTACTTTTCTTGCATATTAGTTTAATTAGTAGCTTTTGGGTTAGTTGATTAGCAACTAATTCCGCCCCTTCTTCCAAAACCAGAGATTTTTACTTGCTTTCCATAAAATATAAAAATACAAAAAGAATCATCCCTCACCTTTAGACCTAGTTAGATTAATTTCAATCCTAACGAACACTATTCTTTGAGTTGAACGATCAATCCCCGGTACTTGCCACTTCACTATACTACAACGGTCAGGTACACTGCCTGGTGGGGATTGCAAACTTCTCAAGATCCCTTGAGAGGTAAAACCTGTTGTAAGGTTGCAAAACCACGCATCAGTGCCTTACCTTCTACAGGAATAGAAAGCAACTCTAGGAGCAAAAGACAGTCTAGGAGCAATAACAAGAAACCTAGTGTCTCGCCTGTTTCTGAGAGTGCATGCAAGAAAGTAGAAGAACACCCTAGGAATTTACCGCTTTCCAAGAAGAAACATGTATCATCTAGTTGTAATGATAAGACTCCTGTTTCTAATGCATGTAATGATTCTGATTGTTTAATGCAAAAGAAATCTTTGTCTAAAAATGCTTGTGATGATAATGTTTCTAATGATGTGAAAAAGAATGATATGCCTGAACAGAAAAAGAATCCTTCAGTAACTAAGGCTAAGTCTAGATATATTCGAAGACTTATTGCAAAAGCTAGAAAAACCACTAGCAGCCTATTACCTAAGGATCACTCTAAGTTTTGTGCATGGAAACCAACGGGTAGAATGTTCACACTTAAGAATGGCACATTAGAAATAGTTCCCAATGCATCTAAGGAAACCAGTTCTAAGTGTAATTCACCTGTTTCATCTAACCCACTGGAACCAAATGTTAAACGGTTTCCATATACAAAATCATCTGTTCTTTGCAGGTCATTGAAATTTGTCTTTGGATCGTCGACTCGGGTTGCTCCAAGCACATGACCGGGAATCTGAAGCTGCTGATCAATTTTGTGTGGCAGTTCATGGGGACTGTACGTTTTGGGAATGATCATGTTGCAGCTATTCTGGGTTATGGAGATCTTCGGTTTGGAAACTACTTGATCACTCGGGTTTACTATATCGAAGGGTTGAGACACAATCTGTTCTCAGTCGGGCAGTTTTGTGATGCAGATTTAGAGGTTGCTTTTAGGAGGAACACTTGTTTTGTCAGGAATTTGGTGGGGAATGATCTCTTAATTGGGAATCGTGGCACCAATCTCTATGCAATTGACATAAACCAAATGGCCTCTTCATCACCTATTTGTCTCATGACCAGGGCAGGCGAAACAAAATCCTGGTTGTGGCATAGACGTTTGTCCCATCTGAACTTTGACACGATCAACAAGCTTGCCAAAGACAACATCGTCTCCGGTCTTCCTAAATTCAAATACACCAAAGAACACTTATGTCCATCATGTGAGCAAGGAAAGAGCAAAAGAGCAACATATAAACCTAAACCCGTACCTAGTTCGGTTGATAGTTGCATTTGTTGCATATGGACTTATGTGGCCCGATGAGAGTTCAAAGCATAAATGGGAAAAAGTATATTCTTGTAATTGTTGAAGACTATTCAAGATATACATGGGTAAAGTTTTTGAGATCAAAAGATGAAGCACCAAACACCATCATCACCTTTCTGAAGTGTATTCAAGTTTTACTTCAAGCTCCAGTTAGGATAGTAAGAACTGACAATGGCACGAAATTTGTAAATCAGGAGTTAAGAACATTCTTTGAAGAAACTGGTATTACACACCAGACATCAGCTGTCAGAACTCCACAGCAGAATGGAGTAGTTGAAAGAAGAAACAGAACTCTTGTGGAAGCTGCTCGCACAATGCTGATTTATTCCAGTGCTCCGTTATTCTTATGGGCTGATGCTGTTTCTACTGCTTGTTTTACTCAAAACCGATCCCTAATCCATCCAAGATTCAATAAAACCCCATATGAACTAGTCAACAACCGAAAATCGGATATTTCTTATCTTCATGTATTTGGTGCTTTATGCTATCCAACAAATGACAGGGAAGATCTGGGAAAGTTGAAGGCTAAGGGTGATATTGGAATCTTCATTGGTTATTCTGAAAACTCGAGGGCATTCAGGGTGTATAACAGGAGAACGAAAAAGATAATGGAGACGATGAATGTGAAGTTTGATGAAATTTCACAAATGGCTTCTGAGAGACTCGCTCTAGAACCCGCGCTTAACCCGATGACTTCCGGTCATATCAGTTCAGGACTCGCACCTCAAGGAGCTCAATCAATTCATGACGAACAACCCACAACTCAAGAACTGGATAATTTCTTCGAGTTCATGTACGATGAATACTATGGTGGCGCTTCGAAAAATGTATCTAACCAACATTCCGCTGCACCCACTCAACATCAACAACCACCACCACCACCAAATCCAGATGCATCAACAACATTCGAAGCTGGCGCACCAACTCCCTCAACATCAACATCATCTACATTTACTCCAGCAACTCCATTCATTGAAATTGTTCTACCAAGAATTGATGAGCAAGAACAAAATAATGCTGTGTTAGACGATGAAGTCTTTGAAAACCCGTTTGGAACGGAATCTGGTGAATCATCTTCCAGATTACATGAACCGACTAACACACATTTATTCAGTCCAAGGTACCCTTCAACATTACAGTGGACAAAAGACCATCCGATAGAACAAGTTATTGGTGAACCCTCAAGACCAATTCAGACGAGAAAACAACTTCACACCGATTGCGACATGTGCATCTATGTCTGCTCTGTCAGTCTCATAGAACCTAAGAACATTCGGGAAGCAATGGCAGATAATGCCTGGATTGAAGCAATGCAGGAAGAACTTCTTCAATTTCAAATCCATGACACCTGGGATTTAGTTCCAGGACCAATTGACAAACTAGTCATTGATCTTAAGTGGTTATGGAAAAACAAAAAGGATGAAGAAATGACTGTAATTCGCAACAAAGCTCGTATGGTGGCAAAGGGATACAGACAAGAAGAAGGGATAGATTTTGAAGAGTCTTTCGCACCAGTTGCAAGGCTTGAAGCAGTAAGGATTTTCTTAGCTTACGCGGCTCACAAGAACATCACAGTTTATCAGATGGACATCAAGACCGCTTTCTTGAATGGAACTCTGAAAGAAGAAGTGTACGTGAGTCAGCCAGATGGATTCATTGACAAGGATCATCCAGAATACGTCTACAAGCTAAAGAAAGCAATCTATGGTTTGAAACAAGCCCCACGGGCGTGGTATGACGAGTTATCATCTTTCCTACTTCATAATAATTTCACCAAAGGAACAATTGATCCAACCTTGTTTACAAGAAAATACAAAAATGATATTTTGATTGTTCAGATTTATGTGGACGACATAATATTTGGGTCCACTAATCCGACACACTCAAAACATTTTGAAAATCTCATGAAAAGCAAATTTGAAATGTCCATGATGGGTGAATTAAAATTCTTTTTAGGCTTACAAATTCATCAATCCCCACGTGGAATTTTTCTTAATCAGGCTAAATACACAATTGAGATTTTGAAAAAACATGGAATGGACAATTGTGACTCTGTTGGTACTCCAATGGTCACTTCACCAAAAATTGGCGCTGACCTATATGGGAAACCCATGGATCTGAAGAAATATCGGAGCATGATTGGGTCTCTCATGTACTTAACTGCAAGCCGACCAGATATACATTTTGCTGTTTGCTTACTTGCACGGTTTCAGGCAAGGCCTACCGAACTTCACCTCCAAGAGGTTAAACGGATCTTTCGATACCTTCGAAGAACCATTAACATGGGACTTTGGTATCCGAAGGATTCGGAGTTTACACTAATAGCATTTTCAGATGCAGACCATGCCGGTTGCCAAGTTACAGCAAAAAGTACATCAGGCGGAGCGCAATTTCTGGGAGAAAAGCTAGTAGGCTGGTCCTCAAGGAAACAAGACTGCACTGCTTTATCAACAGCAGAAGCCGAGTATGTGTCTCTATCTGCGTGTTGTGCCCAAGTTCTATGGATGAGGACACAACTAACAGATTATGGTTTCTCTTTCAACCGCATACCTTTGTATTGCGATTCAAAAAGTGCCATAGCCATCTCGTGCAACCCAGTGCAACATTCGAAGACCAAGCATATTAGAGTCCGCTACCACTTCATAAAGGAACACGTTGAAGAGGGTACTGTTGAATTGTTTTTCGTAAAGACTGAATACCAGCTCGCCGATCTATTTACTAAGGCCCTCCCAAAAGAGCGGTTTGAAAACTTAGTTCGTCGAATTGGAATGCGAAGCCTAACTCCCGAAGAGTTAGAAAGTCTTCTCGAATCTTCTTGATTTATATCAACAAGCTTCGCATGTAAATACTTTTGTAAATATATACTTGTTAAAATCTATACTGTAAATATAGAAAAATTTCAAAAAGTCATAAAAAAAAATATATAAAACTCAAAAACCAAAAATATTCTTCTCACGACATGTCTCTCGTATAATCAATATTCTGTACGTATCTAGAAATGTCATTCAACATTGATACGGGCATGTATAGATGCTTGAACGAGAGTTCTTTTTTATGTTTCTCTAAAACATGTCGTTTCTCAAAATTTTCTTCATTAAGGCTTTCGTACATTTCAGTACGAGACCCGTGCTTTATTGTGAAATCTTTTATCGTGGCCCGAGTACTCCAACTCGAAAAGATTTCATACTAAAGGCTACATTGAATGACTTCTGATTATTTCTGATCAGGACTCGCAATGTTAATGGCAAAAAGCTAAACCAGTGAGCACTTAATCAAAATTGTTTCAAAAAGATTTTTTCAAAGTCTTTAAATGAATTTTGTGCTCACGATTACTCCCTCTAACACCCTTAACTGCTTTTAAACTCAAATGTTTAATAATATGCTTTGTTTAAGGGGGAGTATAAAAGAAAAATGTTCCATTTTCATGCTAAAATCAGTCCGTCTCTCCACAAAAAGTTTCATTTTAATCAACTGTTTTCAAAAATACCACTTCATGCTATTTTTGAGGGGGAGATTAAGTGTTTAAATATATGGGGGAGAGGACGTGATTAAAATGTGATCTAAAAGTTTCATGGTTTGAATCTCAAGACTCAGAACAAACCTCGAATTGACGAAACTAACTGTCCGTTATCGAAAAGACTTGTCCTGGACGGGTAATAATTTCAAGCTGGTTTTCCAGTGATGTAAGCGTGTCTCGCAAAGGACTTGTCTGAGTAGAATGTACCAATTCGAGAGATGATCTTTGAATATGACCGGGACGGGTAATAATTTCAAACTAGTCTAACTAGTGATGTAAGCGTGTCTCGCGAAGGTCGTGTTCATTGAAAGTCGATCATTTCAAATGTGCGAACTCTACCTGACATGTGCAGTTTATTTAAAAATTGCATGAGCACATGTGAAGGGGGAGTGTTTCAAAAATGCAAAACTCTCGATGTGTTAACAAAATGTGTTTTCTCATAAACACTTTGAGAGATTTTCACAAGGTTTAATGGCATGTGACAAATAATCTAGGATAATCATGGAGTTATAAGGTGATTATGATTAGGTTATGTCCAATGATCCGCCAGAACCGGAGGGATCTACCCAAGGACAATTCCAATAGCTTAGCATTAGAAGTCCTTAGGTAAGATTGAAAAAGGGAGTATAATGAGAAAGGAGAAAGAAGGGGTTGAAGAATTAAAAAGAAAAGTTTTTGTAAGGGTGAAAAGAAATAGCCCTCCATGAAAACTTAGGTCAGAAACCGGGTCAATACATCTGCTATCGGTATTCACTAAGGTGATACTGGTATTGAAGACAAGACGTCATGGACCCAGTGATGCATTGCACCACCCCTCCTATCCACTCAGATATCTCTCAAAAGATATTTGTTTCATTTCTCACGGAGAACACTACGTAATCTATCGGCCTCTCACTTCGAGATGTGTTGATATTGAAAAGGTGGCACTCTGCTCCATGCCTCCGACGACTTAAACCAAAACGCACATTATTGAGTCTAGAAACATGAGATTCATCAAAGATCTCTTAGGAACACTTCCAATGCAATACACTTGTGTTCATAAAAAAGGATACAAGATGTATGAGTCTTAATGAGATCTAAGGATCTTGCCTCACGACATGATGGCCGCTGGACGATTTATTGCTAACTGTCTTATGCAGGTACCGACGAAAGTCCATCCACCATCATCATCTACAACGACGACGCATCTGGACAGAAGATGTAGATCAAGGCAAGAAAGACCAAAAGATGATTCTTTGAAGATCACAGTGCATGAAGGAACATTAATTGAAGAATATTATACATTGACACACGAAGTTCAAGACGTCAAATGCAAAAGACCAATCACGGGAGCATCATTGAAATGACCATCCCTTAGGGGGAGATTGTTAGCAATTAATTTAGTTAATTGCAAAAGTGATGGTCATTGTGTTATGTAGAACTTATGTGTCAAGTATAAAATGTATTAAGTTTAGTGGGCTAGTAGCATTAGTGTTGCTAGTATCTTATGTAATATGTGTAGTGCATATATTAGCCCACTTTAGGTCCAAGAGTAAAGCCCATCCAACCCATTTGGATTGGCAGCCAACATCAAAACCACACACACTCTCTCATTTGTATGTGTGTCTCATTGTTTAGTAGAGAGTGTGTGTGTGTTTTACATTTAGTCATTGTATTTCTCTTCTCCAAGATATATACATTCGACTAGTGATTTTTCCCATATGATCCACACCTCTCTTGTTCTTAATATATGTTTGTGAGTCATCATCCTTGTTCTTGTCGAGTTGTATGTTAAAGAGGAAGTGATCGGTTCTTCATTCAAAGGGAAAGTCGATCATTACAGATGATTTAAAACACCCCAAACCCATTTGTATATTGCATCTAGAATAACTCTTAAGCCTATAGAAAAAACTGTGAAAACCAAAACCCATATGCTTGCCTATATGTATAGGCATTCATGTTTACTCAATGTGCAACAGGCTATCATTTACCCAATGTAAAACAGGATAGATAGCCCATGAATTATTACTGAACTCAAGCATAATTACACAATCTTGGACTTGTTATGCAGTATATTTTTATGTCAAATTGAGCTTGGATCATGAATCTAAAACAAAGACTTGAAGAAAAGATCTCCAACTTTCGGAACTAGCCTAATCCCAAACACTAGTGATGACTGTATATAGTCTGTATGATATCCAAACGGACCAAACTTATATAAAATGAATGTAATTAAAAAAAATGCCTCTTTGCTAACTAATTGCTATAGCATTCTTATTGGGTTAATCTCAATCTTACCCGCTTTCTACCCATTTAGAGGGTCAAATCCGAAAGTCAAAGGTCAACATTAAAAAGTCAACTCTCAAGAATAACTGCCATTTAGCAGTTACAAAGGAAGCGACACATCTGTTGATTCTACCGAACCAACACAACACTTCATTCGCACCTTTTCACTTATTATATATAGATTAGAATCTGTAAACTTTACACATGATGACATATTATTATTTCAATTAATACAAAAGCATTTCTTTGAACATATCGTGTATTTGGTATATTGTGACCACGTTAGACCAATAAAGATCCAACGTTGTGGCCAATAATTGGTATCAGAGCGGTTTGGAATCATCTAACCAAATCATCATATACCAAGGGGTTTAATTTTTGCCCTGAATCGAAGATCATATCCCTAGAAACAAATCGGTAAAAAAAAAACAGTTTTTTTCTGCAAAATTATTACTCGAACCACAAATCAAAACCAATAATCATTTTTGTGATTCCGAAAACCATCCTTAATTCATAGTCGCCTCGTAATTAATTACCGGCAACTAAGAAAAGGCAATTTTTCAATTATTTTGCAAATTTTTTTCTTTTGTTACCGAGAGTAGAAAACAACCAGGGAACAAATCATGCCGATTCAGAAACAAAGAACCCATTACCATCGATAACACGATAGTCATCAAAAAGGGAAATAAATTGATTCAACAAAAGGAACAAACACACCTGTTGCATCCAGAATCAAAATACCCTTTCACTTTTGAATCATCTTGATTCAATTTATACACGGAGGAACAAACCCAAAAAAGGGATTAACCGGCGTTCGAATAAACAAGAACACCGAATATCCGTGAAGAAGGAGGTTAACCAAAGCCAAATATCCGGCGGTCAACCATCAGAACCAACATAGCAGTAATCGGTCTCACCCAGAAAAGAGGCAGAGACATTTATCTCTTGCAAAGAGATAACAAAGAAAGGAAAAGAGGCGTACTATAAACGCTAGGGCATCACCGAACCAACAAAAGGGCATCGGGTTCCATTTAACCCCCCCAGGTTTCGGAATTTACAAATCCGCCCTTTATTTTTTTAAACTTTACTTATTATAGTATAGTTTATTTTATTTTTTGATAAGTTACTACATAATACCCTTAAGTATCTTATCATATTTATTTTATAATAACCTAGTGTATTTACGCTGCTTATTATAATTAGGAATAACTTTTAAGGAGTAATTAACCTTAGGTTTATTCACTTTGAATATTTATAATCTCCGAGGATAGTTTACAATTTTAACTAATCCTATAGGTTTTGATTGTCACCATTAGACACAAAACATTAAAAGCGCGCTATATTTCTTAACACACACCCCGTGTTAGAATTTTAGGAGATTACCTAGTCATTATCTTTTATAAATGACTAAAGAAGGTGGAGATAGTGGAAAGAAGGAGGTTAGTACATCTAATACTACCCCTCAATTCCAATGCCCGATTTTGAAACCCGCGAATTACTCACTATGGGCAATTCGAATTCAAATTATTTTAGAAGCAAATGGGTTATGGGAAACAATTGAGCCAACTGAAACGACTCAACCCGATAAGAAAAAGGAGAAAACTGCTATTGCATACCTTTACCAATCCTTACCCGAAGATCAATTACTTCAAATTACAAAGCACAAAACCCCGAAAGCAATATGGGATGCTTTGAAAACTAGACACTTAGGCGAAGAGAGAGTACAACAAGCCAGACTTCAAACACTCAGATCTGAACTAGAGTTGTTACATATGAAGGAAGATGAAACCATCGATACCTTTACAGGAAAACTCACAGCTCTTGTAAACAAAGCCGCTAGTCTAGGACACACAATAAAAGATCAGAACTTAGTTAGGAAGTTACTAAATGCTGTACCGGATAGGTATCTGCAAATAGTTGCATCCATAGAACAATATTCCGATCTAAACACTATGTCACTTGAAGAAGCAATTGGAAGACTTAAGACCTATGAAGAAAGGATTAAGTTTAAGAAAGGGAAACAGGAGAACACTCAAGAGAAATTGATGTTCACACGACATGAAGGTAGAGGAAAGCATTTTAAAGGTCGTGGTAGTGGAAGACATAAATTTTCACACGATAGAAACCACGAGAATTTTAAAGGAGAAAGAAAATAGGGAGGAAAACCTCATAACAACTTCAAGAGATCAAACTTTGATCCTAGCAATGTAACTTGTTACAAATGCAACAAGAAAGGACATCTTGCAAATAAGTGTTATGCCAAGACAAACACTAACGTGCAATCTAACCTTGTCGAGGAGGACTTAGAACCTACATTATTAATGGCAATTTTAGAAGATCCACTTGTAAAAGAAGTTGAAGACCAAAACGTCTCACTACACGAAGAGGTAGAAACAAAAGAGACAAATATGGATAGTCTATGGTATTTAGACAATGGAGCTAGTAACCATATGACTGGAATAAGAGAACACTTCAAAGAATTAGATGAGAAAGTTAGTGGAAAAGTGAAATTCGGAGATGGATCACACATAGAGATCAAAGGAAAAGGATCAATTCTAATAGAATGTGATGACGAGAAACAAAGAATTATTTCACACGTCTATTACATCCCAAGCCTGAAGAGCAATTTATTGAGCCTTGGACAATTCACCGAAATTGGTTGTAAAGTTGTAATGGAAGATAATGAACTACGAATTTATGACATGGACGACAAGATCTTCATGAAAGTAACAAGACAGAGAAACTGTCTATATAAAGCAAGTCTGAGAATCGGCACACCTGTTTGCTTACTAGCAAACTTAAAGAATAACACTTGGTTATGGCACGCAAGACTAGGACATCTCAACTTTGACTCATTAAAATCTATGACTCAAAGAGAGTTAGTCAAAGGAATACCTGCCATTAAACACACAACACAAATCTGTGATGTTTGTTTAGTTGCTAAACATAGTAGAGCACCATTTCCAAAGAAAGCCAAAACCAGATCAACATCACCCTTAGACTTAGTATATGGAGATTTATGCGGACCAATCACACCACCAACACCATCTGGAAAGAAATACATATTTTTACTGGTCGATGATTATTCAAGATATATGTGGGCTTATTTCCTATAAACGAAAGATCAAGCCTTTGATACTTTCAAGGAATACAAGAACACAATAGAAAAGGAGTTAAGGACAACATTAAAGATGTTTAGAACCGATCGTGGAGGAGAATTCACATCAAATGAATTCACACAATATTGCAAAGAGAATGGCATTTCACGACAACTTACCGCTCCTTATTCACCACAACAAAACGGAGTAGTCGAACGAAGAAATAGGACAATTATGTCTACGACTAGATGTATGATGAAAGCAACTAACATGCCACAAAATTTTTGGGCTGAAGCTGTTAGACATGCAATATACATCCTAAATAGTGTACCTACAAAAGCACTACAAGATATTACTCCATATGAAGCTATTAAAGGAAGAAAGCCAAACCTAGAAAATCTAAGAGTTTTTGGCTGCATAGCATATGCAAAGATACCATCACAACGCTTAACAAAGCTAGATGATAGAAGCAACAAAATGGTATACTTAGGAAATGAACAAGGATCAAAAGCTTATAGATTATTTGATCCAACAACACAACGGATATGTGTTAGTAGAGACGTGAAGTTTAAAGAGGAAGAGACATGGGATTGGAAGGATTACATGAGTGAACACACTAATGACAAATCTGAATGGACTAACTTCATAATAGAAAACTTTGAAGCAACAGATGAACACCATGACGAAGATATCCAACCAAATGATGAAGACAATGATTTTCACAATAATGATGATGATTACACAACATCAACAACAAACTCTCCCTCACAATCACAAACACTTCACACACCATCAACAATTTCATCACGAGAAATTCCTCAAATTACACCAATTAACTCAATACAATCAACCTATCAAAGTGATAGTGGTTCGATATCTACCACGAATTCATCTTCACACTTTGATCATACACCAATAAGAGGTTTTAGAACATTAAATGATTTATATGAGACTACCGAGGAATTATTACTTGCTGAGGATGAACCCAAGAACTACAAAGAAGCATCAACCGATCAAAAATGGACTGAAGCAATGAAGGTCGAATTAGATTCTATCAATAGAAATAACACATGGGAACTAACCACTTTACCCAAAGGACATAAAGCAATTGGCTTAAAGTGGGTATTCAAGACCAAGAAAGATGCTAATGGAAACATAGTCAAGCATAAAGCAAGACTAGTAGCAAAAGGCTACATTCAAGAGCATGGCATAGATTTTGAAGAAGTTTTCGCACCTGTAGCAAGGATGGAAACTATAAGATTATTACTCGCCATAGCTGCTAATAACAAATGGGAAGTACATCACCTTGATGTAAAATCTGCATTTCTACATGGAGATTTAAAAGAAGAAGTTTATGTTTCACAACCGGAAGGCTTCATAAAAAAGGAAAATTCTGGAAAAGTCTACAGACTTATTAAGGCACTTTACGGACTGAAACAAGCACCACGTGCGTGGAACATAAAACTTGACAAAACTTTGAAGTCCTTAGACTTCAAGAAATATGCATTAGAACAAGTGATCTACACGAAAGCCACAAAAGACTCAATTCTACTTGTAGGAGTCTATGTAGATGATCTAATCATCACAGGCACACCAAAGAAAGAGATCAACAAATTTAAAGCTCAAATGGAAGACAAATTTGAAATGAGTGACCTTGGATTATTAGCTTACTATCTAGGGATAGAAGTCACACAAGCTGAAGGTAACATATCTATAAAGCAATCTGCCTACGCAACCAAGATTCTAAAGGAAGTTGGAATGACGGACTGCAACGAAACCCTAATACCTATGGACCCAGGAACAAGATTAACAAAGAATACGGCAGGAACAATGGTCAACTCAACTGAATATAGAAGCTTAATAGGATCTTTAAGATATCTGCTTCACACAAGACCTGACTTAAGTTACTCCATTGGATTACTTAGTCGATTTATGCAAGAACCAAAAGAGCAACACATGAAAGCCATAAGGCAAGTATTACGATATGTTAAAGGAACAAAGAACTATGGTATCACCTACAAATGTAATGGAGGATACAAGATACAAGGTTTTAGCGACAGTAGTTATGGAGTCAACACTCAAGAAGGCAAAGGAACTACTGGAATCATTTTCTACTATTGTGAATCACCAATAAGCTGGAGCACACAGAAGCAAGCCACTATAGCAATATCATCATGCGAATCTGAATTTATTGCAGCAACTGCAGCAGCAACACAAGCATTATGGTTGAAAAGACTACTAAGCAGGCTTACACACTCAAATGAAGAAAAGGTAACTATTATGGTTGATAACAAATCAGCTATAGAACTAATGAAGAATCCTGTTTTTCACGGGAGAAGCAAACACATTGATACGAAGTACCACTTCATACGAGAATGAGTTGAAAGAGAAGACTTACAGGTTGAATTTATAAGCGGAGAATATCAGAAGGCTGACATACTCACAAAGGCACTACCGAAGATCAAATTTCTGACAATGAGGACACTTATTGGAGTTAAAGATCTAGGAGATGACGATTGCGATTAAGGGGGAGAATATTGGGTTAATCTCAATCTTACCCGCTTTCTACCCATTTAGAGGGTCAAATCCGAAAGTCAAAGGTCAACATTAAAAAGTCAACTCTCAAGAATAACTGCCATTTAGCAGTTACAAAGGAAGCGACACATCTGTTGATTCTACCGAACCAACACAACACTTCATTCGCACCTTTTCACTTATTATATATAGATTAGAATCTGTAAACTTTACACATGATGACATATTATTATTTCAATTAATACGAAAGCATTTCTTTGAACATATCGTGTATTTGGTATATTGTGACCACGTTAGACCAATAAAGATCCAACGTTGTAGCCAACAATTCTGTCCTCATTAATGTTAATAGGAGGACCAGCCCTTTTTCCATGTGAATTCTAACCTCAGATAAATAAATAAAAACACATATTAGACACCCTAGTAGTAGCACCTCACTGTGACTCACGCTCATAGGCTTTCACAAATAAACATGAAAATCTAAGTCGACGTCCAGCCACGCGATTGTGCTAACAAATCCTCATAACTTGTGCATATTTTGGCACACATGAAATTGTACTATAATCATGAGTGATGAGCACATACAAACCAACTACCTGAGCCTGACTATCACACTTGCACATAAACTAGCAATCTCAATTTCGATTCGAATAATTAAAATTTAACTTATCAAAACTATAACTTCTAATTGCCGCAACTGTTAAAGACGTACCTGTTTTAACTTCAATTCTGTTTCAACAGCATTCAACCGCTCTTGTTCTTCCTCTTCTTCCTTCTTCTTCCTTTCGAGTTCTTCTAGAAAGATCCTTTCTCTCTCCTCAAACTCCTTTCTTTCTCTCTCTAGCTTCTCTTTTTCTCTCTCCTCCTCCAGTTGAATCTTTCGTTGCTTTTCCGGATCATTAAGCCGAGCTTCCTCATCGGCTCGTGCTTTCTCAGCTATCTCCTTTCTTATTTGCTTCCTTTTGTCTTTTTTTAATGCCTTTCGTTTCTCCTTCCTGCTAACAGCTTTCAGTTGTTCCGCCGCGGATGGCTCCCTATCCTCCATGTTCTCCAGTGTGCCTGGTTTTTGATCATTAGTTTGGCCAGTGGTAATAGTTTCCGTCATTTTCCGAGTGTTTTGCCTGTGAATGCTGAATAGGATTAGCACCGAAAGAAACAAAAAGGCTTAATACTCGTAATCTACTAAAAGTATGCATGCGTGTCTCAATAAGAACATTTACTTCTCACATAGGTCTGTCTTTTGAAATGGATCTAGGATTCAGGACAAGGGGTTTAAGCTACTCTGATGACATTGTTGTTATCAAATTTCATGTTTAATCATGTACGTATATGCAACTATGGATGACTGTATGGATACTGAAAAGAATGTATGTAGTAAGTAATGAATGTGTACTACTTGTTTTTCTTTTTTTGTGCCGAGCAACTATCGCTTGATTTTTGTGCTGAATATCTGAATGACCAATTTGTCAAACAAAAACAAGGATGCTTAATAGACAGATGCCTCAATAATTCAATTTATGACTTTGCTTCGACTAACTGAATACATCATATAACAAAACACCAAACCAAGTAACCGATTGTATATCAAAAACATAAAAAGGGTATCTTTGCTTATTTGTCTACGGACACAATCTAAGATGTCAGATTAAATTACGATTTCAGAGGAACAAAAATCCTTAGAAACTAACACCATGATATCTAGACAACAGCAGAACAGTGTATTATGCTTAGCATCATTGCTAAGAACCTGATTGAACTAATAATGTGCAGCCATGTAATAAATCACGAAGATGTTTATCTAGGTTCATTTTTTGGGACACAGCTCATAAGCTCTTGCCGAATGTTTGGATTAGCTTTTAATAATAAGCTATTATCAGTAAAAAAAAAAAAAAAAAAAAAAAAAAAAAAAAAAAAATTGACTTTTTTACTCTACCATAGTCCCTCGACTTTATTTTTTTACATGGTTGATCCTTATAATGAAATTTCGTAATATGGTTCGTCTTTATCTCTACAGTAGTTAAGTATGCCCGCTAAAACCCCTCATGTGCCTTGCACATGAGGGTATAATAGTCAAATTACCCTCCTCTTCCATTTCCCCTCAATTTTCACTTGATTTTTTAGTTTAGCTTTACTAAAAAGTCAGTAACGGATGAGACCAAAGTAAAATCAAAAAAAGAAATAGAGAGAACAATGGTGAGACAGAGAGAAGAGGCTAGGCACGTTCTAGTGAGAAAGCGATGCGAGGAAAAAAACTCGAGAGTAAGAGAGGATGTGAGAATAAGGCACATAGGAAATAGAGGGAATTACAACGGTAAGCATCTAGGAACTAATCATACTGAAGGAAAACGGAACTCATCGATATCGTTTATGTTTTTCAACTTTCCAGAAGCGTGGGGTATGGGCAAACTTTGGATGATATTCAAGAATTACGGTACGGTTTTTGACATGTTCATGGTCCAAAAACGGCTTCGCAATGGACAAAGATACGGATTTGTGAGATTTAAGTTTGTGTCAGATGTAGATGATCTGTTAAGGATTGATGAACTCAAATAAGTACATTTTATTACTATCATTTATCCTATTAATTTGACTTGTTTTACTATATTATGTATGAGGATTGATACTTAATCGTTTACTTTTGTAATTCTCAGTTGAAAACAAGCATTTGGTGAAACTTGGCGATTTTGGACTAATTATGGAGCAAAACATGCATAAAGTGAAGAGTCTACTGAAATGGACAAGATCAAGTCAAATCTGCTCCAGATACGCCGCATCTCACATATCACATGCGCCGCATCACTATCAAGATCTCACCAGATACGATCCAAGATACAAGAGGACATGCGCCGCATCCAAAGATGAAGATACGCCGCATCTTCTGGCGGTGTACGAATATTCCTGAATATTATAATCTTGGACCCCACACGAAGTTAAGTACATGCGCCGCATCTACTTAATAGATGCGCCGCATCTTACCCTCAGACAGAAACTATAAATACCCCAAAGACCAGACGAGTTAAAAGTTCCGAAGTTTTTAGAAGACCGAAGACCAGAAACCAAGGACGAATTCAGTCAAGGCAGCAGCACAAGACACACCCAAATCAAAGATACAAGAGCTGTAAGAAGGTGCTGCATATGTTTAATTCATTAAGTAGTTTTGTTTTATTGTGTTAGTAAACTTTAATTCATCAAGATTGGTGGCTTGTGTAACGTGACAACGGAAAGGTTGCACTCCCTTAAAACTGCTTTCTCATCAATTAAAGTTTATATGTTGATGTCATTGGTGACTTTTATTAGTGCATTGATAACCTCTGTGGCTAGCTGAGTGTTGATCGGGTAGCCATGCCTCTGCCCTCGCCTGTTTATTAGATGCCTATGTATTCTATGGTCTGTAGAAAAGTAGGAGAAAGATAAACGGGATAGTCATAAGTAATCATTAAGGGTTTACTCGCCGATAAGATTAGAACCAACGAGAAAGGACTTAATCTCGGTGTGTTGCATCGAACTATACACTTCATATAACACTAGCAATAAAACAAGTGACAAACTACTTATCATAAGGACAGCCCTCTTATTGTCTCGAGTATTTATCTGTGTACGTGTGTGCTACTTGCTGATTCGTGCCTATTGGTTTAGTTTATTATTTAATTGCAACCAAATCGTGCCAGTCTCTCAGGCTGAACCCCCTTGCGTTAGATTAGATTGTATAGCTAACTTAATATATTAAAATACTGATTAGAATAACTAGATAATACGTTCCACTCTTAGTGATCGACACTCTACTTACCATTATATTCATACTGACCGGGTACACTGCTCGTTAGGTGTGTGTGTTATTGATAAGTCGACTAAATATAAATTTAAAACTTGATTAGGCATTAAAACTGCTAAACCGCAACGACACACGCAGCACATCAAGTTTTTGGCGCCGCTGCCGGGGAGTGAATTGTTATTATCTGTTAATTTGATTAGTATTTTAATTAGGTTTTAATTTTTTTTCTAACCGCTAATTTTGTTGTGTATTAGTTTAATTTGCATTCATTGTACTATTTTGCATATTTTTTGTTTTTGTGTGTTATTTGTTTGCTTTTATTTGTGTTTATTTTCGTTTGTGTGTTTTTATTTGTTTTATTTTTCGTACTTTTTTGTGTTCTGCTATCGTTGTACTGAGCTAAATCGAACGATACGGCGCATCTGATTTATCAGATACGGCGTATTGCGTTCAATTTTTATAAAATACAACGCGTTTAATTAATTCGATACGACGCATCTTTACCAAGATACGGCGTATCTGTTTTTAATAAGAAAATTTTTCTAAGCGATAAAGTGATACGACGCATCTTTTCCCCAAGATACGGCGTATCTGTTTTTAATAAATTTTTTTTTCTAAACGTTAACGCGATACGACGCATCTGCTTTAGCAGATACGGCGTATCTATTATTTTAATTAAAAACAGTTTGCGAATTATTAAACAGATACGGCGCATCGATTTTTATCGATACGGCGTATCTTCTGAATCAAAAAAATCTTATATTTTGAAACGTAACGAAGATACGGCGCATTAACTTTTGTTAATACGGCGCATTTAATTTTAACTAAATATCGATTTTTGATTAATTTAATTCGATACGGCGCATTCATAATTCCAAAGCGGCGTATCCATTTTCTGAATAAAGTCTGATTTAATTTTAACGATTATAAGATACGGCGTATCCAACTTTTTGGATACGGCGCATCGTCTGCAGATATCAGCTATTTGTATTCTTATATCCGTTTCTATATTCATTAATTTCTCTTCTAGCGAACAAATCCTACTGATGATTTTACCTTTGATGACAGATTTTGCTATGGAAGACATGTCAGTTAACGGATATCTTGCTAAGGAATGCTTGCTTTCAGATTCATTCAATGTGCTCATGATCGATACAGATTTATTCTCTTGGGAGACCCCCCTTGAAGCTGCTTTTAAGGAATTCATGCGTTTATGCAACATTGACAAAGGGGTATTCTCTTATGATGTATTTGTGAGGTACACTGGAGAAGAATTGTCGCTCTTATGGCCTATCATTGAAGCCAAAGGATTGAACTGGACTACTATCGAAGAAGATGATGGGAAATTCTATCTTGCATACATGGACTCGAGCAACAAAAGCTGTGTGTGGAGGCAATACCCAAATCTCTTACATGCCTTATTCCGAACAGTACTGGGGATTAAATGAGAACTATCTGGACGACGAAGGAATTTATGCTGTGGCGGAGTTACTATTTCATGGCAAGTTGGTAAGATTGATGGACCTCTCGCTCAATGATTGGCTAGAACTTAAATATGGTAGTCCGGAATTCGCCCCTGCAAATGAAGTCAAGCAGATTATGACTTCATGGTTGACTCGGAGTTTTAAGAAGCAATTTAACGAGTTCATGGAGATAAGAAGGAATATGATTGGAAAGGCTTGCTTTGACGTTAACCACGATCCTAACGATGTTGATTTTTCAGAGTGGTTGGCTAGTAAGTTTAATAACCATAAGAGTATGGATCGAGCTACTAAGGATGCATTATGGGTATATTGGATGAGAGGAGAAGACGAAGAAGTAGAAAGCGACTATGGGTCGTCACTTCATGATTCAACAGTCAATGAGGGCATTGAAGAACTTTTCAGAATTGACATTGATGTGTTCGATTATGAGACACCCTTGTGCAAGCAGTTCAAGGAATTTAACTACCTTCTTCGAGTCGACGATGATGTGCTTACTGGAGATCTACCAGGATTTAAGACTTATGACGATTTCAAAAACACCTGGTACTATGAATGGAATGACCAAATACCATGGGTTTGGGATAAACCATGGGAATATGAGCACATTAATCACACCTGTACACCCTTCGTTTTCAAGGATGGGAGTAGTGTTTGGCCGACCTGTGATTATAAGAGTGACGGAACCTGTAATGGGGGAAGTATTATTGGGATGAAACGGGTTGGAAAAGATGTAACCTTTGAAGATTATGAGTGGTACGATAATGTTGAAGACTGCCCACAAAAAGCGGAGGCTTTGCAAGAAAAGGGTAGAATTGAACGCTTGAAAGGACTTAAGGGAACATCGGATACTACTTTCTGGGAATGGGTGCATAAACAATTTGATGATTTCATGAAGCTTAGTCGACGGCTACAATGGGAATTAGAAAGAGAGTGGGAGGCAATTCAAGAAGATGATAACAATGAGTCATTAATCAATGAACTTGATGACTATTTGATTAAGGATCCCTACTTTAAGTTTGTTGATAAAGACGAGGAAGAGTTCACCAAAAGAAAGTGTCAACTACTTGGAATCCCTTATAATAAGCCACCCATGATTATTTCTGAAAAGTTTAAAATCATCAAATATTCTTTGGGACCAGAGGAAGAGTATGTTGCGACGACGACCAAGAGTTATACTAGATTAAGTCGAACGGAGGAAAACGTCGCAGAGCTATACGGGAAAATCTTTCGGATGAAGGAAGAAGGATGGACCGTGACAAGAACTAAATGAAGAGCTGAACGTGAGTCTAACTTGAAGACTCTGGAATAAAGACAAGTGCTTACCGGGAGACAACCCGGATTTATCTTTTAATTTTCTGTTTATGTGTCGAGTCAGTCAGACCGCCGAGGATACGGCGCATCTCAATTCTGAGATGCGACACATCTCCTGCAAATGGTCATATCTTATTTTAATTTTTCTGCATTTTTTATTTTCGAATTTAAAACTTTTTATCAGTCTATTTTAATGCGGCGCATCCCTGGTTAAGGATGCGGCGCATCTTTTATTCTGATCCGTATTTATTCCAGGCTCGATACGGCGTATCTTTTTCCATAAGATACGGCGCATCGACTGACCTGATGATTTTCATTTTTATTTTTATGTTTTATTTTTACCTAACTACTAATGTATTATGCAAGTTGAACCTTTCTTAATAATAGGTGTGTTTTAAAGTGTTGGTGGTATTATAGATTCCTGCATTTCCTGTGGATACATGATTATGAAGCTTAAACGTTCTAATCCACAAGAAAAATGATTTTTGCTCTACTACTAATGGAGGATCATACCGAGCAAATCTCAGGGGAGTTTTTCTGTTCTAATTCTTTTATTTTCCAGTTGTTAACCTTTTATACAAACAACGAGGACGTTGTTTAACTTAAGTGGGGGGATTGGAGAATTAGAACACTTAACAATTACTTGTCCTAAACTTTTTCAAAAATTATGCTTAAAATGTACTTAATATATCAAACTTAAAAATTTTTAGCATGTTTTTGTTTAAGATCTAAGTTGCATAGCTGCACACATGACGTTATTTTCAAAAATTGTGATTTTCCAAAATTCACAAATCTATGAGTGTGCCGGTGACTTGTAAACTTTAGAACTTAGCTTGTATACTATTCGAGACCACCATAATGAGTATTATTTATATAATTGGAATGACTTGTCTAAATTGGTAAAATTCTAGGATTACACTCAAATAGCCTTTATATGTTATGTGTTATTAGCTAACTACACTGGTTAGTTAACCCCCGTATAAACCTTTTGCTACTCTCATTTTTAGAGTAAGATACCCCTAGAAAAACACTCAGAGCCATTCCTTTCGTTTCTTACACCTATGTTTAAAATGTTTCGTTACACCCTTACACCTTAGCCTACCCTGTAGATTAGAATCCGTGGTTGGTTAATTACTATAGGCAAAGTGTGTTTCCTTACATTACCTGTGTTCGCGTGCGTAATTCATTATCTTTGGTTAGGTCGGGAAATTGCACAATGCAATTGGAGTGAAAGTAAATATTGTATATTTTTGAGTTTATTTTTCGTGTGTTTACTGCTTTCACTATTACCGTTATTTCTGAAGTCATGAAAAGTATGTAAAAATTATCCAGAATTATTGTTATAGTGATGTGGTGAAATTTTACACATCTATGTTTATGCTTAGTAAAAAAAAAAAAAAAAAAAAAAAAAAAAAAAAAAAAATTGAAAAAATGAGAAAAGAAAAAGAAAAAGAAGAAAGTTGGATGTTTGTTTTAAACCAACGATGTAAAGTTATGTAAGTGGTCGATATCACCACTATTTGTTGTATATTATATCTATGGATTGAATGGGAGTTGGCAGTTATGGGAACGTCAACTAAGGTTTATTCTTTGATTAAGATCTTGTTGAGTATAATTCGTGTCTACCTAAAGCGTGTGTTTCAAGTGTTAAAACGTGAGTTATTCGATGATATGAGTCTTATTCATGGGATGGTTGGGATAGTGATTAACCACACTTAGGATTCTAATTTATTTGTTTTGTTTATTTTTTATTTTACACCAATTTATATCCCAAATATTATCCATACCCTGTATTATTCTTTATCCGACCAAACCTTTGATTTATTGAGATTAGGGATTTGAGCAATCTTAAGTATCGTAGTCGTGGATTCGGCTATGTATTTATGATTTTGTCGCCCTTTTTGATATATTATTATTGGTGAAGTTTGGACCTATCTTTAGCCTATTCGAGTTAAGGATTTGAGCAATTGCAAGTATCGTGTTCGTGGATTCGATCATGTATTTGTGATTTTGTCGCCTTTTCTGGAATTTGAGATCGATAGTGATTAAGAATAATTAACCCTTAAGCCTAAAAACCCTTTTTACCGCTTTAGACTTGTTATTCCTTAGCTTTAGTGGGGGAGATGTGTATACTTGCCAAGCTTATGATAGAATATTCGTCGCGACTGGACAGTTAAACGATTAGATTTGCTTTTATCGAAATATTTTATTCTACTTCTAATTCGTTAAGTGTTTAGTTGTGTGATTATGATAAAACGAATACATGCTTAAATATAAAAATACATCCTAATGTCTTTTAGGATACATTTTCATAAGATTAAATCTAAGGTTTACTTGGGGACAAGTAAAGTTCAAGTGGGGGGATATTTGATGAACTCAAATAAGTACATTTTATTACTATCATTTATCCTATTAATTTGACTTGTTTTACTATATTATGTATGAGGATTGATACTTAATCGTTTACTTTTATAATTCTCAGTTGAAAACAAGCATTTGGTGAAACTTGGCGATTTTGGACTAATTATGGAGCAAAACATGCATAAAGTGAAGAGTCTACTGAAATGGACAAGATCAAGTCAAATCTGCTCCAGATGCGCCGCATCTCACTTATCACATGCGCCGCATCACTATCAAGATCTCACCAGATACGATCCAAGATACAAGAGGACATGCGCCGCATCCAAAGATGAAGATACGCCGCATCTTCTGGCGGTGTACGAATATTCCTGAATATTATAATCTTGGACCCCACGCGAAGTTAAGTACATGCGCCGCATCTACTTAATAGATGCGCCGCATCTTACCCTCAGACAGAAACTATAAATACCCCAAAGACCAGACGAATTAAGAGTTCCGAAGTTTTTAGAAGACCGAAGACCAGAAACCAAGGACGAATTCAGTCAAGGCAGCAGCACAAGACACACCCAAATCAAAGATACAAGAGCTGTAAGAAGGTGCTGCATATGTTTAATTCATTAAGTAGTTTTGTTTTATTGTGTTAGTAAACTTTAATTCATCAAGATTGGTGGCTTGTGTAACGTGACAACGGAAAGGTTGCACTCCCTTAAAACTGCTTTCTCATCAATTAAAGTTTATATGTTGATGTCATTGGTGACTTTTATTAGTGCATTGATAACCTCTGTGGCTAGCTGAGCGTTGATCAGGTCGCCATGCCTCTGCCCTCGCCTGTTTATTAGATGCCTATGTATTCTATGGTCTGTAGAAAAGTAGGAGAAAGATAAATGGGATAGTCATAAGTAATCATTAAGGGTTTACTCGCCGATAAGATTAGAACCAACGAGAAAGGACTTAATCTCGGTGCGTTGCATCGAACTATACACTTCATATAACACTAGCAATAAAACAAGTGACAAACTACTTATCATAAGGACAGCCCTCTTATTGTCTCGAGTATTTATCTGTGTACGTGTGTGCTACTTGCTGATTCGTGCCTATTGGTTTAGTTTATTATTTAATTGCAACCAAATCGTGCCAGTCTCTCAGGCTGAACCCCCTTGCGTTAGATTAGATTGTATAGCTAACTTAATATATTAAAATACTGATTAGAATAACTAGATAATACGTTCCACTCTTAGTGATCGACACTCTACTTACCATTATATTCATACTGACCGGGTACACTGCTCGTTAGGTGTGTGTGTTATTGATAAGTCGACTAAATATAAATTTAAAACTTGATTAGGCATTAAAACTGCTAAACCGCAACGACACACGCAGCACATCATTTGTTAAGGATACTTCGGGGTATTAGGATAGAGGAAGAATGTTTAAAGGTGTTTGTTGCTTTTGACAGGAAGAATGGGGATAAGATGGACAATCATGGCAAATACGTAGCAAGTGGTGTTGAAAAAGAAAGAACAAGGAATAACACAGGCTGGTATAGTGGTAAGTGGAACAAGTGTGACAACTGAAGCTTTGTTGATGTGGTGCATGGGGAGAAGGAGAACATTGACAAGGGAAAGAGTGGTGCATTGGGAGGACATGAGGGGACGAGTAGGAACAAGGTAGAGGTTAGGAGTATTGAAATTAAGGAGGATGAAATCGATATCGAACTCAGTGAAAAACTAGAAGGGGGGTTGAATAGTTTTACCGTTTTTAAAATTAATTTGGTTTGAATACTTAGTTTGATTTCAACTAATGAAAATAAAAAACAATAAATAACATGCAAGTAAAGAAATAAACGACCAAACCACAACATGATTGTTTATAGTGGTTCGGTCTACAAGGACTCTCTTCCTTGCCCTACTGCACTCCCCGAGTCTTTAACTCGGGAGTTTTTCTTCACTAAGAAACAAGCTCCCTTCTCGGCGGAGAAAACTTTTACAAACATCGCTTACACTTTTTCCGGTATAAAGCTAAATATCGAGTTCTTTTACAAAGGTACAACCAGTCCCGATACTCTATATATTTTGAGGTCTAAAATACTAACCGATCATTATAGAGGTTTTATGATTGTTTGGTTCAAACAATGATGTGTGAAAAACAAAAAATTCACACAATGACTAACTAACAAATCTTGCAACGCTTTGTTGAAGCTTGTGATGCTTTGATTTTCTTGCTACAAAGAAAGATCACTTAAGATGAAATATGAAATTTGAATGGGTTAGATATGAATGAAAGAATATATGATGTTGTTTATGCTTATAAGTAATTGAGAAAACATGAATGTGTGGCTTGCTATTTATAGGCCAACTGCCTCAACAAGCCTCGGATTGGACGGATCCAAAATGAGGGATCCGTCCTTGTACCATTTTGGTTCCGTGGGAACCTGACAGCATATCTTCAAAAATCTTCACCAAATCTAACCAAGATATTTCTATATATTTTCATTGAGTAAGGATCTAAACAAGATATTCATATGATCTTCAAATGATCTTCAAAATCTCTAAAAGAATTCAAAGTGATGCATGCCATAATGTCATAATACATTTCCAATTTAAGATTAAAATGTATATGAATGTAACTTGTAAAATGTATATGAAAGTAAATATGTAACATGTATATACTAGTTAAATGATGTTAAGTGTTTATGAAAGACTTGTGACTATATATGTAAAAGACTTAACTATATTTATGTTTTGCTAAAAATAAAGTTTATATTTGTCGTTAACAAAATATAGCAAAGATCGTAAAATATAAATAACGTTTTTTAGACGATATTTGTATTAATAATCTCCCCCTTTTTGTCGAGGACAAAACATAAACTTTATTTTTAAGCAATGAAATAAATAAAGTGCAAGTCTTTTAAAAATATAGATTAAACTCGTTTTATGCAACTTTTAAAATTAATTTAGCAATTTTAAATTGTATAAAATGTGTGATGTTTGAGTTTAATATTATCTCCCCCTTTTTGTCGAAACAAAAAGAATAAAAGCATAGCGGAATGTAGTGCAAACCCTTGGTCAATACTCCCCCTAGTTAGGGTGCCAAGTATAATGATGCATGGATTTTGAGTGCTTGATTAGCTCCCCCTTGGTCAATATTCCCCCTAGTTAGGGTGCCAAGTACATGATGCATGAATTAAGAATGCTACAAAACAAATGTTAGTGGTAAATAAGAAGTCACAACCAACCATGTACAATAATAAGTTACAACCAACACACAAACATCAACAAACATCATTCATTAGAAAATATTTTGTGACAAAAGTCACAAAATTAGACTATAATGGAGATGCTACAAATGAAATAAATAGAAAAATAACTTAGAAAGAAAAGTCCTAGAATAAAAATCCTAAAAAAATTAACTTAGAAAAGGAAAAAAAAAATCCTAAGATATGAAGCTCCTAATGTGAGCATCTATTAAGGAGGGTGAGAAAGGGCGTTAAGGCGCTCGAGGATGTGGTTTAAAATGAACCTCATCTCGTTCTGGAGCTCATGAAACAATATGTTGGTTCTTTGAGTAAGATGAGCGGTTCGTTCACACATAGGGCAACCATGGCGAGGGAAGCTTGGTGGTAGGGTAGGTTCGTTTGTTGGTGGTGGTGGTGGTGGAACATATGTTGATTGGTGGTTGGGATTTGGTGGAGTGATGATGGAGGAAAGCAAGGTGGTTTGTAGTTGCATGGCTTCATGGATATGAGAATCCACCATGTTGGAAAAGGCATAGAAGTGGTCAAGTTCCTCATTGATTTGAGTTTATGGAGGATCAATCCACATTGATTCGTCAATGCCTCTAAGTGTTGAGGTTGATGAGGTGGTGGAGCTTGATCTCCGTATAGTGGGTCATGGATTTCCCTATAAATAGGGCGGAAGAGTAATGGTTGTTGTTGTGATGGTTCACACTCAAATGGCAATGGTGGTGGATTGGTTGATCTTAGAGGTAGGTCTTCTAAAGTTTTCAAGAAGGGGTGTGGAGAGGTTGGTGGTGTGGCAAATAACTCTAATGGTTGAAGTTTTGGAGATCGTGGAGGTGATAGTGATTTGGGTAATTGAGATGGTGCGGGAGGTGGTGTGGTGGCCACTAGTATTTTTGTTGGTGGTGGAGTTGTTATGATGATAGGTGTAACACCCCCATTTTCGATATACGCAGCGGAATATAAGTTTGGGGTGCTACTTCAAGGTTCACAGTCATGAGAATAGAAAACGACTGGAAAAGAGACGTTTTAAATAAAATTGTTATCATTCATTTATCTATATCAGAGTTACATTATAGAGGTCCCAGCGGGAGGTTTTGAAATACGTTATAAAAGTTACATTTTTAGCTGAATGATAACAAATAGACACTCTTTTTATAAAAGAAAGTCCATGCCACTCCGTGCCAAATCGTACTTCCAGTTACCTGAGATAAACATGCTTAAAAAGTCAACACAAAGGTTGAGTGAATCCATAGCGTTTAAAGTTAAAACAGTTTGAACACAAGCTAAATAGAAAGTAAATCAGTTATATCGCAGTTCGTTATATATTGCTCTAAGTCTCATGAACTCAAACGTTAACACGATAAATAACGATTATGCCCCGAGTAGGAGTCTGCCTGAAACTCTTTATTAAACGTTTTCAAATAAAATGCATTGGGTCACTTATCCAGCAACACAAAGGGATTGTCAATCCAATAGATCTATTCATTATATTCGCGCTCACCCGAAAGTGATTAATGGTTCATGATAGAGGGTCTTTAAATAGGCAACAGTTAAACTTATGCAATATAATTCAGGAAAGCATACAGGAAAAATACTTGTGTTCGGTTTAGTAGCATGTATCTCCTCACAAATTTAGAAAAACATATATAAAAAGTGGGACTATGAACTCACCTGATCAGTCTGGATGGAAAACAAAGTTAAACAAAGTTGATAAACGTCTCCGGCTTGCAACCTGGGTTGGTATGTCAAGTTTCAGTAATCGTTTCTGATTATATAAGTTTTAGTATTTGTTCCGTAATGTTTTCGGTTGTTCATTAAATGTTAAATTTGAGACAACATGAAGTCTCTTCAAAAGTTATAAGATTTTATCTTATTCCGTATTTTTATGTTTTCGTTCCGTTTGTTTGTTAAATAGATACTTCGTTTGTTTGTTATCGAAGAAAACGTATATTACTTAAATAATAATAATACTAATAAGAATAATATTAATAATAATTATAATAATATTAATTATTTAATAATTATTATAGAAAAAGTTACGCTTTATCCCCTATAGTTTCACATGTTGACAACTTTCACCCTTGAACTTTTGTAAAATGACAAGTTTTACCCCTCAACTTTCACAAAATTTCAATTTTTACCCCTTAACTTTGGTCAAATGACAATTTTTACCCCTAAGGACTATGTCGACTGCATCTTAAATCCTTTTTATAATTCTAGTTAGAGTTTTGACATAAAATACCCCTGAGACTCCCGTCGCGTTACACACGACGTCCTTATTTCTTAAAAACGCTCTATACTTTTTAGAAAAAGGGCGAAACTTTTTACGACTCTTTCGTAAACTTAGTTATTAGTTTATAAACTTAATTTTGACAAAAACTCAGCTCGTGATTCGAGCTCATGAGCTCGAAACAAATTAATTTAGGGTGCGTTTGTTTCGTTTGGGCTGGGCAGAAACACACGACAAAGAAAGGGTCGAAACTTGATGAAATCTTAACCAAATGACTCCGTTCTTTTTCCTACAGTTAGACAACTAAATGATCTTTATTCTGACAAAAATTTAGAATTTTTAGGGTTCATTTGGTGGTCGAAAACTAGGTCAAAAGTCGAAGGTCTGATCGTATTTTCAAATAAGAGCTGTTCGGAATTTAAATAAAAACACCATTTGTTATGCGTTTTCATGACTCGAGGTCTAAAGAGTTTTTGAAGGAAACGTCGTTCCGGACAACTTTTGTGTTTTAAGTTTTCGACGAAACGGACCAGAAATGCCTCGTTTTGCGTGATGTACGCTGCTGTACAGTAGGCATTTTCAGTTTTTATATAACTTCAAATCGCCATATCTTTTGACTCGTTTATTCGTTTTTGGTGATTCAAATTGCTACGTTTTCCTAAAAAAATTCTCTTTAACAATATGTAAGTGTCCTATAGCCTACTGTATTAAAAATATCAAATAAAAATAAATATATAAGGGTTTGTTTTGGTTCGAACAAAAAGAAAAGAAAAAAGATTAACTTGGTTTTTGATCTTGCTTTCTTTTAGGGACTATCTAGGAATGTTTTTAGAGATATTTAATGTATATAAAACAAATGAAATAGAGTTGGATTACTTACTTGATTTCTATGTCGACTTAGAGTTCTATGGAACGGATTGGATTTGGAAATAAACACCAATGTTTCTTCTTGTTACTAGGCTTCTTAGGGTCTTTGTTTAGCTTCTTTGGGACTGTTTTGATCAGTAGGGTGTGAGTATAGGGCTGTGTCGAATGGGGTTTGTGAAAAAGGAAATGAATGGTTTGATATTTATAGAAAAAGAAAAGTTAGGACATGGTGATGTGTTGTTATATGAATCATATTTTAGGTAGTTGGGTTGAGTGGTGGAGAAGAAGCCAAGTGAGGGGGGGTGGCGTATGGTGTTGGTGGTGATGATGTAGTGGTTTTAAAACCTTACATGTATACCATTTATAGAATGGGGATGGTGTGGCAAACTAAGGTTCTTTCATTTCGTCACTTAGGGTTTAAGGAAAACTAGGGCTTGGTTTGTTTCTAGTTGGATTCGAACTAGGCAATAGGGATTTGGAATGTTTGGTTCGAATAAAGCTTCAAGAGGTTGTACACTAGGCTTTTGTATATGGTACTCTAGAGTTAGGGTTCTAGTTAGGGTTTCTAGAGTTTAGGGATTTTTAGAAATGGATTTTTAGGGTTTTATGAAATAAAAATATATATATCAATTTAGAGAAAATTAGGAGAAATTAATTTGGTGCATTGGAAAGTTGTACTATAGGCTTAGGGATGTTGTACTAGGGTTTAGAAAATAAGAAAAATATAATTTTAATAATTCCTTAATTTATATAATTTTTATTAAGGTTTTAAAGTAATTAAATGAGATTTTAAGTTTTTGTGCATTAGAGGGTTGTACTATAGATTTAAGGGTTTGTACAATTATTTTATAAATTAATAAATTTATTTTAAAAATTAATGTATGGAAAATATACCTCTAAAATAATTATTTGAAGTTTTTATAAAGTTTTTATTAATAATTAGTTATTATGCATTAGGGACTTGTACTTTAGTTTAAAGGACTTGTACATATATATTTTATAAAAATATTAATTAGGGTTTGTGATTTTATTACATAAAATAATTGTTTTGAGAAATTAGAGTTTTATCGGGAGTTATATTGGAATTAGGGTTTCTGTGCTTTAGTGACTTGTACATTGCCTAAATAAATTGTATTTTAGTATTTCTAGGGTTTCGTTATTTTTATATGTTGCTATGGTAGTTTAGAGTTTCATAAGAACTCTTATTAAATAAGAAACGTTTAGTTTTAAATGTACGTTAACGAATTAACGTAAAGTGGTAAATGGAATATCATACAGTTTTAGATCAAAGATGTTTATATTAATTGGGTTGCGTGTGAGCGCGTTTATCGGGGATGTGATCTACGTCACATAAGATAACAGCTATGAACAGATAATAATAAAAAAAATTATACGTGGAAAAAGGATAAATAGTCTGTAAGATAATTTATTTTAATGTGGGATTTTACGAATGGTTACAGTATCCCCCCGTTGAAGGGAATCTCGTCCCGAGATCCAGTCTATGTTGGTCGAGGAGTGAGGGAAAATGTTTAAGTATCTTGTCTGTATTTGATTTTTCTTATCCTAGAGGTAATGGGTAGTAATTGTAGACATCTATTATGGTTGGTCAAATGGAATTAACAATTCGTTTTGTCCTAAAATTTTGTTTTTGAATGAAAATTGTTATTATAAAATCTGAAAAGATAACTGTCCAATTATGTCATGATTCTTCCTAGTTTATACATAGTTGGTCAGGCTATGCATAAATGAGGACTGAATGATGTGATATTTGGTCCAGTTATGGTGATACTTATATTTCTTCAAAAGTTTTAGACGGTGTTTAACGTTTTGTTTTTATAAAATGACTTCATAAATATTTTTCAAAAGATTAAGAAATTTTTTGTTCATACTATGGTGGTAGGTCAGGAATTTCTAGGGTACTAATGAGATATCCTTGAAAATGAATCTTAGGGTTCGAGTGGAATTCTTACGGGATAGTCAAAACTAATATTAACCATATTTCTAGTGAGATGACAGTGTAGTGTCTACGAACAGGTCAAATGGAATGGAAATGTAGATTATGATTATTACGGAATTATTACAAGATAGAGACTTCATACGGTAGAAAGGATAGTTAATACGCTTAGGTTACGTCCATCGTAACTAAGGTAGAGTACAATAGGAAATATGCTTAAGAAGTTTTACGATACGATTTATTTAGTTATAACGAAAATTTATCTTCTACTTAATTAGGGATGTCATTCCTTGACATTGTCGGGATCTTAACGAGTTCTCATTCTCCTGCACTAGTCTTGATTTGGTCGTGCGTTCCCATCTCCTAGCACATACGCTCTTCCACGGGCACCGTTATTCTGGTTGTCATTCTGTTTCTGGCACTGGTTCTTGAAATGTCCCTTCTCACCACATCCATGGCAAGTTACGGTTACTGGCTGTAGATTAGCTCCTGTTGCTCTACAGTCTTTGGTCTGATGTCCAATTCTCTGATACCTTGCGCACTTAACAGTGCACGGACCATAGTGGTGCAACAAGTATTTATTGCATGACGGTTTTCTTCCGACATAGCTGTAAGATGTTCACTAACTAATAACACAAGTATGTGAGTAGAGATGGATCGAATAGAAGGAGAATTTTAGAGAGAGAAGTGGAAAGTTTGGAACCTTAGAGAGAGAAAGTGAAGTAGAATGTATTAGCTTGAATGAAAGGTCCAACCCTCTCCCTAGGTGGAGAGGGGTATTTATACTATTACATATTATGCCCCGAGTAGGCTGTGGAGTGAGCTGACAGAGGGTAAAGACCCGACCCACTCCACAAGTTTTATATAATCTAAACTATTATTAATAATACTAATATTCCTACGAGCTATTAAGTGCTAATGAGTACTCGGGGTGACCGAGTCTTCAGATGAATATTTATATTCCTAACAATCTCCCCCTAAGGGAGGTCACCCCGGAAATAAAATTTGGAATTATAGCACTCTATCCTCTGAATGTGTCTTCATAGCTCGTAGTCTTTGATTCTTCAACATTGTTGATGTTTGTGCCTTTCAGCAGTGAATTTTTTGATGACTGATCTTTTATCTTGGATGATCTTTGAGTATCCTTGAAGTTATCATCCATCATATGTCTTCACGTCATCTTGCAGCATCGTCTTTATGTGAGGTTGTGATCTTGGAGCCTTCTTTGAGATCATCAGCCACCGTAAATCTCTGAGCTCATCCATTGTAGTAATGCCTCCATGTGATTTGTTGTGACCGTTGGCCTCGCATGCACACACTTTTCTGGATCATGATAGCTATCATCAGAGTTGCAGAAGCTGTGTTGTAGGTCTTTCATCTATCATGATGTCTTTGATAATGAATTGGAAGTGTGAGCATGGAGAGTGGATTGACACGTTTCTGCTGGAATCAGGAACCACCATCGCCATCTTTATATGAATCTGAAATAAAACAGTTAGTAATAAAGTTGGAGAACGAATATGGCTTTGTCATTCGTTCGATGTGGTGGTTGGATTTAACCTTCGGTTCTGTGAAGACCGACCTTTGATCAGGTAGAATCCCCTTTAAAGAAGATTCTCCTTGACAGGAATTTCCAGCTTGTAGTAATGAGTCTTCCAACAAATTAATGTCAGAATCATCATACTAAGCATGTTCTTATACCGGAACGTCTCAAAGTAGACAGCACGGTAGAGTGAATCAGTGAATTAAATACCCACTGATTGACGAGAAATTGATTAGAAAAATCACTTGCGTGTCACTGGATAAACATTTTGTGCAACACGACAAGGGTTTTATAAATTGAATCACATTTATGTCAAAAATACTTTTGTTTGAAAATTTTCACAATCAATGTGCTCGAAACTTTGTTAGTGAGCACATTGAAAGGTTTTCCAAAAGTATCCGTCAATCCATTTCCTGGAACAAGTTTGATTCAAATTTGAATCGCCCTATCGTTTCTTTCCAGTTGTCACAAGCATGATCCATGAAGGATCTCACATGTCACCCACCAAGATCTTGTTTGATGTTGGCTCTAGAAGGATTTCCATCTTCATTGTAAATACTTTACGTATCACTCGGATGTTTTGGCAATACCACAAGGATAATGCGTAGGACTCTTCATATATATTTTCTTGCTTTTCACGGTGTATGAAACAGCAAGCATATTGGAAATGTGTCCTAATGAGATTAATGGATGATCTCTTGGCTCTAGACTCAATTATGCGTTTTGATTTAGTGATCAGAGGCTGGAGAGGACTGCCACCTTTTCAATATCATCTAACTCGGAGTGAGATAGACGATAGCCATGTATTGATCTCCGTGACAAATGAAACAAGAATCCTTTGAGGGACCTTGAGTGGCTAGGGAGGGTTGTGCAGCGTATCACTGGGTCCATGATACTTTGTCTTCAATGCCAGCAATCAACTAAGTGATTCTGACAGCATATGTATTGACCCGGTTTCTGCCTAAAGTGTAAGGAGGGCTTCTTTCTTTTCACCCTTTATCTTTACATTTCTTTTTCATTCTTCAACCCCTTTAGCGCTTACCGAGACTTCATTACTAGCACCTTGTTGGGTTTGTTCCAGTACTAGCTCCATCTCAGTCGGCACTTTTCCCTTATTCACTTTTCTCCTTTTTTAATCATTCCTAAGGACTTCTATTCTAACTAGAGGATTGTCCCTGGGAAGATCCCTCCGGTTCTGGCTGGATCATGGGAACTAATACCTAACCTTACCATCCTTATAACTCCAATACATAAAGTAAAATGGTCGGTCCTTGGTATTCTTTCACAATAGCCATCACAAATCATTTGCTCCCCTCAATATGTGCATCGATATACGAAAGAGTTTAGCACATATGGGAGAGCCTACACTTGAGTCCAAAAACAATCACATTTTTTTATCAGATTTTCATATTTAAATCACATTCTCTCCCCCGATCAAAAATTTCAAACCATTTGAGATTTGTGATCCCAATTGATTTGAATATGTTTAGAAAATTTGGGAGAAAATGTGGTCAGGTTTAAATGTATTCTGATTACGGAGCATACTATGCTCCCCCTTAAGCCACGAGAGAGTGTCACTGCTGATGTTGCACAATGTATAAAAAAGGTGTCAGAAATTTGAACAAATACTCTCCCCCTTAATTAATGACCCATTTTCTATTTAAAGAGCTGTAGTCAGTCAATTGAGCGACAAGTATTTGTGAAATTTAAGTCCAGTTACCACCTTGTGAAACACCAAAACTCTCCTGAAGAATCATAGAATGGAAAGAGTTTATGGTGCAAAGAAGACTTCTCTTCTTGTACAAGAAATGATGCACTGAATCGTACATCAGTTCGAAGAAACATGGATATAAAGTAATCCATGCCTAGGTGAACATCACCCAGTTGGAGGAACAACCGTCTTTTTGGCGACATGCTTTCCCCATTGTAAAGCGCGGGTTGCAGTATGAAGTAACTGCAAGCCATTTAGACATGTTTTAACCTGTTAGTATAACTTCTGATCGAGCTTCATTTAAAGACCCGTGTCATTATTGAATGACATTTCTAGGACCGTAAATGTTATCGATAAACAGAAGACATGCCTAGAGAAACTATTTTTGGTATTTTTTGTTTTTCTGATTTTTTTTTCTTTTTTTTTTTTTTTTGGTTTTTATAGGTTTTATATTTTTCTATTTTCTTTTTGTTTAAGATATATACAACATATATACAAGGATATGTGAAGCCAATCCTTTACTCCTCCTCTTCTTCTTGAAGACCCTTGAGTGCTTCAGGTGTCAAGCTCTTCATGCCAAGTCGCGGGAGAATAAACTGAAACCGTTCTCTCGGAAGTGCCTTAGTGAAGATATCAGCCAACTGAAACTCTGTCCTCACGAAGTAGAGTTCGACAATCTCTTTCTCAACCTGTTCCCTAATGAAGTGATGCCTGATGTCGATGTGCTTCGACCGGGAGTGTTGGACATTGTTATAGCAGAGAGCGATAGCGCTTTTGTTGTCACAATACATGGGAATTTTGTTGTATGAAAGCCCATAATCTAAAAGTTGTGATCTCATCCATAGGATTTGAGCACAGCAAGCAGACATAGCAATGTACTCGGCCTCTGTAGAAGATATAGACGTGATCATTTGCTTCTTAGAATACCAACTAACCAACTTTTCCCCCAAAAACTGAGCTCCCCCGAAGTACTTCGACGAGTATCGTGACACCCTGCATGATCCGCATCTGCATAAGCTGTGAGTTCCATTGCAGTGTCTTTTGGATACCAGAGTCCCATGTGAATCGTGCCATGAAGATATCTGAAGATTCTTTTCACCGCTTCCAGATGCTTTTTAGTGGGCTTGGTTTGATACCTAGCGCACATACATACTGCAAATAGAAGATCTGGTCTACTGGCGGTGATATACATCAAGGATCCAATCATACATCTATACATTGTTTGATCAACCGGCACTCCAGATAGATCTTCATCCAGCTTTGATCTTTCAATCATGGGAGTGTCAACAGAGTCACTTGAATCGAATCCAAATTTCCTTAGAATTTCGTTTGCATATTTGGATTGATTAATGAAGATGCCTCCAGGACTTTGAGAAATTTGCAATCCTAAGAAGAACGACATTTGTCCCATCATCGACATCTAGAACTTAGAAATAATCTCTTTTGAAAACCGATCACATTCACTGGGATCAAACGAAGCAAAGATAATGTCATCTACATATATCTGAACAAGGAGTAGATGTTTGCCTGCCTTCCTGGTGAACAATGTAGGATCAACAACACCCTTGGAGAATCCATTTGCAAGAAGGAACTTGGACAAGGTGTCATACCATGCCCTAGGTGCCTGCTTCAAGCCATAGAGGGCCTTCTTCAAGCGATAGACATGAGTAGGATGATCAGCGTCCACAAATCCTTCTGGTTGACTTACATAGACTTCCTCTTTTAAGTCACCATTCAAGAAAGCTGTTTTAACATCCATCTGGTAGACTATCATATTTCAACTAGCAGCATTTGCGAGGAAGATTCTGATGGCTTCAATTCGTGCAACAGGAGCAAATGATTCCTCAAAGTCTATGCCCTCTTCTTGTCGATATCCTTTTGCAACTAGCCGTGCCTTGTTCTTAAGAACATCACCATGCTCATCAAGTTTCACTTTGAAGATCCACTTTAGAGCAATGATCATTGCACACTCTGGAGGAGGTACTAATTCCCATACTTCAAGCCGATCAAATTCATGAATTTCATCTTGCATAGCGTTGAACCAACAGTCTTTGGTCATTGCTTCTTTTGCATCTTTTGGTTCGACTTTTGATAGTACAGAGTTGAAGAAACACCACAGGGCATCAGTGGCTAGATGTTTTCGAGTAGATACTGGACGAGAGAGATTACCAATGATGTTGTCAATCGGATGATCATTGGTCCATTTTCTGAGATGATCGTGGGGTTGAGGGTTTTGAACTAATGTTGCCGTATTGTGATCTCCTGAAGTGGATGTGTCTGCTGAAGATTCAGGAGCAAATATGTTTTCAAATGGAACATCATCCACAGGAGCAAATGGATTAACTTCAAAAGAATGGTTATCTGCAGATCCTTGCTGCACCGAAGAAGATTGAATATTTGATGATGAGGGTGAAGGACTAGCAGAAGGAGCATCGAGATTGATTGAGACAGATACTGATGGGCCTTCTAAGTCATGTGTAATTTGAGCATCAGCAGCCGGAAGTACAGCTGAAGTATCAGTGGTAGTATCAATTGTTGTTGGCTCAAAATATTCATCAAACATCGGATCAAATAACTTCTTCAACTCTTCACTTGTGGGAGGTACATAAGGAACTGCAGGCGTGGGATTCTGTACAAGACCCGAACTAATTGGTCCGGGTGGCAAAAGGTTAAGAGCGGGTCCAGAACTAGATTGTCCAGAAGCCGGTTGCTCAGACAACTCATCGAACGTAACGTGAATTGTTACCATGATTTTTCGGGTTCTTTTGTTATAGATTATGTATCCCTTACGATCTGGTGCGTACCCAACGAAGAAACCTACGTCTGCTTTAGCTTTCAACTTTCCCAGATCTTGACTGTCATTTGTCGGATAACACAGTGCACCAAACACACGAAGAAAGGAGAGATTTGGCTTCTTGTTATGAATCAGCTCATAAGGTGTCTTGTTGTGAGTAGTATGAATCAGGGATCGGTTTTGGGTGTAACATGCTGTTGCAATTGCTTCTGCCCAAAGAAACATCGGAGCTTTGGAAAATATTAGCATGGTTCTTGCAGCCTCCACCAGAGTACGGTTCCTTCTTTCAACCACACCGTTCTGCTGAGGAGTGCGTGGAACACTTTTCTGGTGTGTTATGCCAATACTTTCATAGAAATGACTAAGTTGTTGGTTGACAAACTCAGTTCCATTGTCTGTACGGATGATTTGGACAGTTTTGTTGAGCCTTACTTGCAGCTGTTTAATTAGTTTGATGATAACCTCTGGAGTTTCATCCTTTGTTCTCAAAAACTTTACCCACGTAAACCGAGAGTAGTCATCGACTACCACAAGAATGTATTTCTTCTCGTTTATACTTTGTACTCTCATTGGACCGCACAGATCCATGTGAAGGGTGTGAAGAACTTCCAGGATGGTGTTGACAGTTTTGGGTTTGTGGGTTTGTTTCTTGCTTTTGCCCAGTTGACATGCAGTACATAGATGATCTTTCTCAAACTTTAGTCTGGGCATGCCTCGTACAAGGTCCTCGCGAGACAAGTCATTTATGGTACCGAAGTTCAAATGGTTTAAACGACGGTGCCAAAGCCAAGACTTAGTCTTTGAGGCCTTTGAAAGCAAGCAAATAGGAGAGGACCTCATCATTTCTTCAATGGAGATGGTATATAAATTGGTGCCACGACTGCCTTTGAGGAGATCCACACCATCCAACTCTCTGACAAAACATGTGTGTTTCCTGAAGGCCACTTCAAGATCGGAATCACAGAATTGACCAACCGAAAACAAGTTATGCCCTAGTCCTTCCACATAGTATACCCGAGAGATTACACTATCCCCGAACACATAATCTCCATACCCCATAATTTCCCCAAAGTGGTCGTTCCCAAATCTAACTGTCCCGATAAACTTTTTCACGAAGTTCTTGAGCCGTGAGCGATCCCCCGTCATATGTTTTGAGCAGCCTGAGTCCAAATACCAAAGGACGATTTGTACGACCTGCATTTGAAAACAGACAACGATGGATAACTGAAATATGTTGATCCCCACGTGCAGTTGGGGTCCGTTTGGTTAGCACACACATATTCAGGAGTTACAGGGTTCCCAGATGCTGTTGTCATTATAGTAGAGGCTACCCTAGATGCAGCAGATGACCTAGTTGGAAGGCATTGTGTATCTAGAGGCAAAATTCGACCAGTTGGTCTCCATTCCTTAGACTTCACAATCTTATGATTATTCTTTCTAGGTAAGGGATACTGGTTTCCTAAAGTGAACTTCCTTCCAGTGGGTCTCCATTTGTATCCAACATTAGCAAACGTTTTTCCTGTTGCTTTCCAAACTTTCTTACATGTTTCAGTTTTCCTAACATTCATAACATGGGGTTGTTTGGGAGATCTCAAAAATGACATAACACATCTATCATGATTGCTAGAAATTAAACATTCATTACATGTCTTACAAATAGCAACAGAATTCGAATCAATTACAGTACTTTTAAGACAAATACTAGAATCAACAAGATTCTTTTTCATAAAAACAAACTTATTGTTCCTAGGATGGGCTTCTACTTTCTTCTCACTATCACTTTTAGTCGGCGCAGTCCTATCATTCTTGGTATTGCTTTGAAGCGTTGACTTGCGAGCTCTAGTGACTTGTTTTACTCCTGTAGAAGCAATAATGGGAACATTAGTTTGTTGTATTGCCATTTGGTTTTCTGGTTTAGATGTGCTAGGAGTAGATGTTTTCCATGTTTCATCAAAAGTTGCATGCTTGCTCTTAATTGTGGATGATGATGCAACAATTCTATCTCTTTTGTTATCGGTTTTAGGGCTAGTGTCAATGGCATATTCTAACACTTCCTGAATCCTTTTTGTGAGAACACAAGCATACACAACTGCCTTATCAAGTGGCTTTTCTATTATGTCCTCTTCTACAACCTCACGAAGTGTGTCAAGGCCGTCCCTAAGGTGATGGAGATATATTTGATGGGCAGGTCTATTGTTTCTAAGGGGAAATGGAATAGGCCCAACATCAACATCATACATTTTAATAGCAGAAACCTTTGGTGCAACACAATCACAGGTGATACTTGGCATTTTTCCTTTCACCTGAGTCTTAAGATTCTCAATTTCATTTAACAAAGAAGTTATCTTTTCATTATGACTGTTTCGTGTAACTTTAATCGAGTCATATAACTCTTTGTAATGCTGTTTAATCTTAGAATTCTCAGCTCGAAAAAACTCATTTTCATAGTGTAACTTATTGATGGTGTCTTGATAGTGAAAATTCTGAGAATCTAAAGACGAAGGTTTATTGGTGCCATGCACATCACACTTGTTTGATTTTAATTGGGCAATTTGAGCCCTCAATTGCCGAATCGTGTTCGTGTGAGCTTGAATTTTCTCATCCCGTTTGCTTAATTCAAAATACGTATCAAACTCAGGAGCATCCAAAGATGTCTTGACATTTGATAGTTTACATTTTTCTTCTAAGTGTTGATATTTTAATTGTAAATTAAGATAGTCAACCTCTAGTTTTGAAAAACGTTTAACCATGTTATCATGGTCATCATTTTGAATTTGATCAAGCAATTTCAAATTCTCCCCCTCAAGCTCAATAACACGATTCTGGGTAACATTCAAAGCAATAGAATACTCATGAAATTGACAAGCAGATAATGCAGAATCAGTAGCAGTATAAAATACATCTTGTGCAATACATCTAGCAATCAAATTCTCATTTGTGATGAGAATGTTCTTTCTTTCAATCTCACGAGTCTTAAGTTCTATCACATTTTGAGTTACCTCATTTTCCATATCTTTAAACACTGCGTTCATTTCATTTACTTCTGTTTTAATAGTATTTTGCATCCCTTCAAAATGTTCTTTGAGTAGTTTAAAGAATGTCATGACCTCAGTTAAGTAACACCTTTTTGTATGTTCAAAACACATTTCTCCCTCAGTTATTCCTGTTGGTGTAATTCTCTTCTTACATGTTTTATCAAAATCAGCAAATAGTTGACAAAGTACATATATGCTAATTAAGGTTTTACATTCAGTGGGAAGAGTCAAAGGAACCAAATGTCTAGGTGTATTGGGAGGATACACCGTCGCAGCAACAATTTTCCTAAGGGATGGGGTTTTGGCTTCAAGCTCATCAGCTTTTCTCTTTTTAGTATCATACTTCCATAATATTTGTTCAGGCGTTAACTTCTTTTGAGGTGCAAACACGGTCAATCAATTTTCCTTATTATAATCATGGGGTTTGACTATTATTCGATTGGCTATGCGGATGGGATCCTTCATTTTCTCATTCACTTTTTCTCTTTTCCACACATCTATTTCATCATTCTCTTCTGATGATGAGTGGTCAGGTGGGGCATGATCAAGCATAAACATCACATTAGCATCATACAATGCGGGTTGGGCCATTTTTGCATTCCTAAGGTACGCAGACATTCGTTCACCTATGGTATTCTCACTATGCTTATCACTCAGCTTTCTGTGCCTGTAAATCATTTGAGCAGTCTGTCTGGTTTGGTCCTGTGTGTACAACTTATCTTCAAGCTTATTCTTTAAGGTTTTAAGTCTGGAGAAATCATTTAAGAGTTGTGTTTCTTTATCTTTGAATTCTTGCTTTAGAGTATTTAAATTTTTTTGAGCTTCCTGTTTTTGCTTAACAGTCTGATCCAGCTGACTTTTCAAAGAATTCAACTCTAGTTTTAATGTTTCTTCCCTAACATTATGCTCTGTTATAAGTGTACGCATTTGACTTTCCATTTTCTGCTCACGCTCTATTAGTTGAAACTTAGCATGCTATTCATACAAGGCCACTTGTTCTTTATATATGTTTAATCTAGTGGTCAAGGTATCATCAGTGACAAATACAGTGTTTTCATGCGACTCACAAGTATTATCTACAACACAAGCATTATCTAAGGCACAGACATTATTTACAACACAAGCAATGTTTTTAACATAAGATGCACCATCTTGTACATCAGACATGTTGTTGTGATTCACATATTGTTCATATGGAGTAATATTACTATTTCCCATGTCAACAGTATCTGAATCAACCACATTTGTCTGTTGTACTTCGTTGGGAATCTTCTGTACATCAACCACGTTATATGTGTCATAAAGTTTTAGTACCTCAGAGATCACAGATGTGTTGGAGGAACCAGCTTGTTGAGGTGATGAGACAACAGAGGACAAGTTAGCCATGAAGATCGTTTGAGCAGTTGGTTCTTCATCCACATCAGAGTCGAACGCATCACAATCATCGGCTTTGAAGATGTTCGGATCATTAAGTGCAAGGTCCTGAACTGGCTGTTCGTCCACATCAGCATCAAAATTATTTCCCCCATCGCCAGCAAGAAACAACAATTCTTCTTCATCCAACACAGCACCACTTTCTTGTGCTTGCATCAATAACATCTTGTCCTTGAAATAGTCAGAGTTTTGAGGACGTTTAGGCTGATTGCAATTCCTAGCAATATGTCCCAATCCACCACAATTGTAGCACTTTGTTTGCCTTCCTTGTCCCTGGTTGACATTTCCAACTCTGTTCTGAGCATTCCCCCTACCAACATTACCAACATTCCCAACATTCCTTGGATTCCCATTTTGTCTTCCCTGCACAGTCTGAACAATAATTCTTCCATCTTCCACAGTAGCCTGATTGCGTGGGTTAGATGAGTTTCTGAGTTGATTGTTTGTTTGAGCAGCTTTGAATTGTTGCACAAGTAGGGACACTTGATTGGAAAGCTCATCAATCATCTGATCAGTGCGAGAATATCCAGAGTCTAGTTGAGAGTTCATAGTAGGTTGTGGGTGCATGGATGATTGAGCAAACAATGACTGATTCTTTGATGGGATGGGATTTTGATATGATTGATCAAGTTGTGGTTGATTGTATTGCTGAACATTTGCAACAAAGGCTAGTGGATCACTTGGTGCAGTAGGATTGAGTTTTTCTCTCAACAGACGATCATAAGCAGCATGTTTCTCATGTTGTTGCAGGTATGCATACAACTGTTCATAGTTTGTGTCCCTTAGACCTTTGTTGAGTTTAACTGCGGTAACAAATCTGTCCCATTCTGGTGTCATGTTGTTCACAAACTTTGAGTTCAGTTGGATGTTCGGCATAGTCATTCTTATGATTCTCATATCGTTCACCAACTTGTGGAACCTTACATAGTAGTCTGTGATATTCTCTCCTGGGTTCATTTTAAAATGCTCAAAGTCATCGTATAGTTGTGACTCACGATCTTCTTTTGTGAGTTCTGATCCAGCCAAAGACCTTGAATGAAAATGTTGGAAGCTCTAACGTCAGGGTACATGATGAAGCGAAAAGTGTACCGCTTTTAAGGGGTCATTTAAGCCCTAAATCGTATTTATTTGATCAAATATTGCCCTAAATCGTTCCTTTTGTCATTTTAGGTACTTTTGAGAAGAAATCTGGAAAAGGAGGCATTTTGGACGTTTTTGGAGCATAAAAGTGAAGAAAACGACAAAGTCTCAAAATCTTGCTGGAAGTTACCTTTGACGGCGTCAGGATTAACCCTGGACGGCGTCATGGCTTGGCAAAAGTGGTGGATGTGAAATTTAGTCATGATAAGCCAGAGAAATTGCATGGAAATTCTGACGGCGTCACGCTTTAATCTGATCAAGGTCGTCACGTTATAAATCAAAGAGGGACGGCGTCACGTTCATAGTCTGAGGGCGTCAAGCCTTGATAAGCCAGAACGGATTTTGGAGAGCTAAAGAGGGACGGCGTCAAGAAGGTCATCCGAGAACCCTAAAAGCGGCGAGGTGACGGCGTCACACTCCATAACGTGACGCCGTCAGATCCAAAAATCTATATATAGTTTTGCAATTCTTTGTCATTAGTGTGGAACTTATTTGGGGAACTTTGTGTGTGAAAACCCTAGGACGAATTTGGCAGCTCTTTCAAGGCTTTTTGCCTTGAGATCTTCCATGTTACATTGAAGATAAGTTATCAATTAATCATTCAATATGTCTATGTGTTGTTTGATTCTATCTTATTCATGTCTTTTGTTTAACATGTTAGGCTAGATTTATCTTGTGTTTGCTTAGATCTAATGAAACCTAGCTATTGATTATTGGTTATTAGTGTGTTGTTAGTTGTATTGGATGATTGTTCATCTATGTTAGGCTTAAGAAAACTGGCTAACTTCCTATTCGGTAACTTGCTTGAACGTCTTAAGAAACATGAACCAATGCGTACTAAAGGTTTTTATGGTTGTATTTAATGCACAAGCGAATTCTAGTGATCCCATGTTAGGAGCTTCCTAGCCGGCTCGACATAGGAGTGAAGTAGGAGCTTGTAGAGTTGGGGAAGTACGTACGCCACCCCACGAATGGTATTAAGGAATACACCCGTCATCCACGCGACTAATACACACTAATCAACCGGTAAAAGATAGTTAGGGAGTAACGAAATCTAAGTAAACACATTTCCCTCCACATAAGTTTTCACCAACATTTTCATTTTCTGTTATTTTATTTAATTTGCATTCGTAGTAATTTGGGTTAGTTGACTAGCAACTAATTCCGCCCACTCTTTCAAACCCGAGATTTTATTTGCTTTCCAAAAAAATATAAAAACATAAAAAGAATCTTCTCTCACCCTTAGACCTATTAAAGTAGTTTTTCATACCTAACGAACACTATTCCCTGTGGAGAACGATCAATCCCCCGTACTTACCACTACACTATACTACATCGGTCAGGTACACTGCCTGGTGGGGTTGTAAGCCTCTTGAGATCCCTCGAGAGGTAAAACCTGTTGTAAGGTCGCAAAACCACGCATCAAGTTTTTGGCGCCGCTGCCGGGGAATAGTTATTGTTTAGGTTGAATTTTTATTTTATAGGTCTACTCACTAGATTCCTTTCTAGTGAGATTTTTATTTTATTTTTCTAGGTTTTCTTTAGTCTATCTATTTTCTTCGTTTCTTTGTTCGTAACCATTACCATTAGACATCATGGAAGATGGTAATATCCTTGATCCCAACATCCCACCACCACAACAACAACCACCACCTCCTAGAGCCCGTACTTTAGGAGAGTACTCCCGTCCTAGCCACCATGGCTATCGAAACACCATTGAGCTCACTCAAGGAGCCAATGTCACACCCTTGCGATCCGACGCCATCCGGTTGGTGCAAAGTGGATGCGCATTCCATGGACTTCGTTCTGAAGATCCTAATCAACATCTCAAGGACTTTCTCAAAATTGTTGATTCTATAGACCTTGATGTTGCCACTCGAGAGACGACCCGATTGCGTCTCTTTCAATTCTCTCTGCGGGACCAAGCTAGTCAATGGCTAGAACGTCAACCCGCAGGATCCATCACCTCTTGGGATGATCTCACCACTCGTTTCCTTGCTCAGTTTTTCCCACCGGGAAGAACTACCAAGCTAAGGAAGGATATCTTGAGGTTTGAACAACGTCGAGGCGAAACCCTCTACGGGGCATGGATTCGATTCAAGGACTTACTTCAAAAAGTCCCTCATCATGGCATAAATCTATGGCTTCAAATCCAAATCTTCTATGACCATGTTGATTACCACACCAAGCGTGCCATCGATCGAGCCGCCGGGGGCAGATTGCGGGACAAAAGTGCCGAGGAATCATGGGAGATCATTGATGAGCTTGCATCCGACGATGATGAATTGTGGCAAGTTTCCCACGATGTACGCTCGGCGGTCAAGACATATTCGTCACCCGATACAGCCAATCAAATTACTGAGGAAAGCGTAAGTGAACTTGAGAAAAGGGTTGCATATCTTATGGAAAAGCAAAAGAGACCCTTAAGTCCACAAAAAGCAACAATTAACTCGGTCTCAAGCGTTAAGCAAATACCATTGTCCGAATCACCCCGTAGGGAAAATACTAAACCTTTCCATAAGCACACTCCACCCAACCCACCACCTCAGGAACTTAGTCCAACATTCGAAGCTCGAATGAGAGAATACATGTCAAAACACTCCGAATGGTTGGCGAAATTTGAGGAAGCCGTCTACAAACAGAAGGAGGAAATGGAAGAGAAGATGGCGGAGATGATGAACCTTTTGAAAGAATACGCAAATACAAAGGCTCCTAAAAATGTGCTAGTGCGGAAAGATGTTGAAGTTCCCAACACTAAATGTGTTAATGCCGTCTCCGTCGTCCAAGAGGGCGAAAATGATGGAAGAGGAAAGTTGATAACTATGGAAGTTAACAAAATTGACCTCGTCCCACTTAAAGACGGAAACACCAATGCCTACACATGTGATTCCGACAAGGGAAAGGAGGCGCCCACTGAGGAGCGCCAATTGGAAGAACCACCAAAGTCACAACAAGTGAGGCATTACTTGAAGCACGAAATAAACAAGGAAACCATAAACGATTGGGTGGGAAACTATCGACGTACTCATCTACCCAACAAGGAGTCCAAGAGGATGGAACCGGATGATGAATCCGACACATTACCCGGAGGGCAATTGTATGAGTGCCTCATAAGACAAAAGTTAGTGGAAAAGCAGGAATTCTACGGGGTCTTCGAAATACCATGCAGCATTGGAAAACTCAAGTATCTGGATGCGGTAGCTGACCAAGTTTCCGACGTAAATTTGATGCCTTTATCCGTTTATGTCCAGTTAACCGACGAACTGCCATCCATCACCCGTACTAAACTCTCCTTTGCAAAACATTCTTACGAGTACCCGTTAGGAATTGCGGAAGATGTGTTGGTCAACGTTGCCGGATTCCTATATCCGGTCGACTTCATGATTATTGAAAGAAATGACATGAATATGCCAATAATCCTTGGGGCACCCTTTCTCGCGACCACTAGGGCACAAATCAATTACGAAAAAAACACCATCCAAATGAAGAGGGGGAAGAAGACGATAAACTTCCCGACGATTCCACGTCATATACGAGATGTTGCTCTACAAAAGAAGATGGAGGCTAACCCCAATGTAATCCGTGGTAATGTTCGAGAGAAAATACTTGCATGGGAGGCAAGGATTAAGAATTACAATGAAAATGAGATTAGAGAATGTAAGGGTGGAAATAACGATTATATTGAGGCTGGTGAGCAGCCTAATAACCCCGCTGAATTTACAAAAGGAGACTCAGTGCTTCTAAGGCATTCAGAAACAAAAGCACCTACCGATGAACCAAGTCCCTGGTGGTACGGACCATTCACAATTAAAAGTCTACACCATGATGGGGTAGTAAGCTTGACCAGCAAGGGAGGAGGTGATGTGACTGTGAATGTCAAGCGATTGAGACACCACCACCCTGATAACAAGGATTATATCTATCAGGGATACGTCATTATGAATGATGGAGTCACGTAATGTACGTGACTTTGAGTCTAGCTACAAGACTCGTTAATAAAGAAAAGCGCTTCTTGGGAGGCAACCCAAGCTTTATTTGCTTTGTGTGTTTATTTATTTGTTTGTTTGATTTTATTTGCTTCCGTATGTGTGTTTAATTTTTATTCTTATTGGTTCATGTTCAAAAGTAATTTGTGAAAATGCTTTATTTTGTTTTTAACTTCGTCTTAACTACATATAAAGGTATTTTGCAAAAGTTAAGTGTAAGGGAAATCTAAATCGGTTTATTAGAACACAAATGAACATGAATCGTAATAATATTAAATGAACATACATATTAGTATTTGTTTGATTCAAATGCTTGTATCGAGTCATAATGATGTTTTTCAGGATTTCCAGGAAGTAAGGTATAGGTTTTTCCAAAAATTTTCCGGAAACGTAACATGAGAATTCTGTCAGATCATTTCTGACGGCGTCAGGAGTTACAACCTGACGGCGTCAGGTTTAATTTTCTGAAAATTTTTGAAAGTTTTGTTTTCATAAAAAGTTTTTATTAAATCTATAACTTATAATCTCCAGGAATCTGCAAAATTATCATTCCACAAGCATTATATCCTTATATATAGATTTTATCCCGCCGATGTTATGCAGGTTTTCGTGTTTGTTTTCTCAGGTTTAACAGGTTATTTTGGACAAGGAAATGTTTTTGGATCAAGCTTATGGCGATGCATTAGTCATGGAGCTTCAACATTCTCTTTGGAAGAAGATCTAACCGTGTTACTTCATTATCCACCGGACGAATCAGGGGAGTATTTGATTTCATTCTTTTACTTTATACTTTTACATCTTGTTATTTGAACATTGGGGACAATGTTCATCTTAAGTGTAAGGGGGGGGGGGGGGGTAAAAATACGATTTTTTGAGAATACAAGTGCGCTTGATTTTTGTTTGTTTGATTGTAGATGTGTAATAAAACTGAGATAAATACCTGTTAGGGTAATTTTAGTGCTAAATTTAAATTTTTTTACAACATATAGGAGTGAAACTTTGATCTTAATGAGCGTCTCACGGATAGGAGTTATATGACTAGCACAAAAACCGTACCACAAAAAAATTTTCCACCCCCAAATATGTGAGGTTCGCCCCTAGAATTGGTAGGAAAAGCATTTTTGCTATGATGTGTGTACCGGTAGCACTTAGATTCTAGAACTTGCGTTAGGACCATTCCAAGGCCACAAGTGAGACTACATTCGTGTAGTTAGATTTACTACATGATAAGAGGCATTAGGATTAACCCATTGTTTTACACCTGTGTTTTTGTTATAATTACATTGGCTACATTGGTCAAGTAATTCTCCCACACCCTTTGCGTTGTACTCATTTTTAGTACACGATACCCCTAGTACACCCCTCAGAGCCTATCTTTTCGTTTCTAACTTTAAGCATTTTACTTAAAGGAAGAATTTGTTTACACCCCACTAAAATGTACACCCAAATCGCCTTAGCCTACCTTGTATGCACTCATTTTTAGTGCATTATTGTGACAACATTTGTTTAAACCCCAAGTTAATTATCTAATTAATTACATGGTTGCTAAGTCGAGTCATATCCTTGTACATATTGTTTTGGGACGATTGGGACTCATGGGTAAAGTACTAGTGTAATGGAGTAATGGGGAAGAACATCATTTATTACCCCCATATGTGCTAAATATTTTAAAAGTACTCCAAGTTTTTCAATTATCTTAATTCGAGTCATTAGAATAGTTATTTGTAAAGTTATGTAAAAGTTCAAGTGTAAGGGGAATGCAATGCCCCTATGATGTATTATTTTGGATGGTAGGGCAAAAGTGTATGCAAAAAAAAAAAAAAAAAAAAAAAAAAAAAAAAAAAAAAAAAAAAATCAAAAAAATCAAGAAAAATACAAAAAAATGAGAAAAAGAAAAGTAGAAAAAACATACGGACTACCATCCCGTTTTATTTTATGTTTATTTTATGTTTTTGTTATTTTCTTTCATTAGCTTAAGATTGAGTCGAGTCTTGGCTTAGCAACATTGTATAGTACATGTAATTGATCAAGATCTTTAACTCGCCACCAGTAAAATATCCTTTATCCAACAAAACCGTGTTTTCCTTTTCCCTACACCTAACGTTATAACCCATGTAAAAGCCCTCTTTGATAGTTTATCTTAGGTGCTTACGCCTAGTGGAGGAGGTTTTTGATCCTTTCCCAAGCCTATGGTAATCTATTTGCTATGACAGGTAGTGAGAGATATTATCCGTTTCCATTTATGAGATTTATTTTGATGACACTTGAGAGATGTGAGTATCTAAACACTACTTGTGAGGTGCTAGTATGTAATCTCCGTGCTTATTATGATTGAAGTGGAACGATTATTTGTTGTAGTTACTTTTATATTAGTGTTAAATGACCCCTAACTTGTATTTTGATTAGAATAAAAGCGCATTTGCTTGAGGACAAGCAAATCTCAAGTGTAAGGGTATTTGATGAAGCGAAAAGTGTACCGCTTTTAAGGGGTCATTTAAGCCCTAAATCGTATTTATTTGATCAAATATTGCCCTAAATCGTTCCTTTTGTCATTTTAGGTACTTTTGAGAAGAAATCTGGAAAAGGAAGCATTTTGGACGTTTTTGGAGCATAAAAGTGAAGAAAACGACAAAGTCTCAAAATCTTGCTGGAAGTTACCTTTGACGGCGTCAGGATTAACCCTGGACGGCGTCATGGCTTGGCAAAAGTGGTGGATGTGAAATTTACTCATGATAAGCCAGAGAAATTGCATGGAAATTCTGACGGCGTCACGCTTTAATCTGATCAAGGTCGTCACGTTATAAATCAAAGAGGGACGGCGTCACGTTCATAGTCTGAGGGCGTCAAGCCTTGATAAGCCAGAACGGATTTTGGAGAGCTAAAGAGGGACGGCGTCAAGAAGGTCATCCGAGAACCCTAAAAGCGGCGAGGTGACGGCGTCACACTCCATAACGTGACGCCGTCAGATCCAAAAATCTATATATAGTTTTGCAATTCTTTGTCATTAGTGTGGAACTTATTTGGGGAACTTTGTGTGTGAAAACCCTAGGACGAATTTGGCAGCTCTTTCAAGGCTTTTTGCCTTGAGATCTTCCATGTTACATTGAAGATAAGTTATCAATTAATCATTCAATATGTCTATGTGTTGTTTGATTCTATCTTATTCCGGTCTTTTGTTTAACATGTTAGGCTAGATTTATCTTGTGTTTGCTTAGATCTAATGAAACCTAGCTATTGATTATTGGTTATTAGTGTGTTGTTAGTTGTATTGGATGATTGTTCATCTATGTTAGGCTTAAGAAAACTGGCTAACTTCCTATTCGGTAACTTGCTTGAACGTCTTAAGAAACATGAACCAATGCGTACTAAAGGTTTTTATGGTTGTATTTAATGCACAAGCGAATTCTAGTGATCCCATGTTAGGAGCTTCCTAGCCGGCTCGACATAGGAGTGAAGTAGGAGCTTGTAGAGTTGGGGAAGTACGTACGCCACCCCACGAATGGTATTAAGGAATACACCCGTCATCCACGCGACTAATACACACTAATCAACCGGTAAAAGATAGTTAGGGAGTAACGAAATCTAAGTAAACACATTTCCCTCCACATAAGTTTTCACCAACATTTTCATTTTCTGTTATTTTATTTAATTTGCATTCGTAGTAATTTGGGTTAGTTGACTAGCAACTAATTCCGCCCACTCTTTCAAACCCGAGATTTTATTTGCTTTCCAAAAAAATATAAAAACATAAAAAGAATCTTCTCTCACCCTTAGACCTATTAAAGTAGTTTTTCATACCTAACGAACACTATTCCCTGTGGAGAACGATCAATCCCCCGTACTTACCACTACACTATACTACATCGGTCAGGTACACTGCCTGGTGGGGTTGTAAGCCTCTTGAGATCCCTCGAGAGGTAAAACCTGTTGTAAGGTCGCAAAACCACGCATCACAGCATCATACCTCTTCTTTTCCTCTTCAGTCAGATCATTGTAAGTTCGAGGCCTGTCTATTCCAAATGTCACAGTTCCATCTTCACCAGTGGTAACAACGTCTCTGGTAGTACCCATCTGAAATGGTCCTTCATCAATGGATTTAAGGATGTTAAATCCATTTTCTTTACCCAAGCAGTAGAGACGAATTCTTTGTGCCCATGACTCGTAGTCAGTCCTATCTAGCATAGGAGGACGAGTATCGGACCCAGCAGCTTGTATGTCATCAGATGCAGTGCTTGTCATGATTAAGACGGGATTTTACAACTCTTGTGATTTAAACCGAGAAATAGATTCTTTCGCGGGATTTTCTAAAATCAACAAGAGAAACCGTAATCCAAGAGTGAATTGCAAAATTGATATTCAAAATTCGAGTTACAAAAATCAAATCTTAATTTGATCAAATCGCAACAAGTCAAGTTACAGATTGTCAAATCGCAATCAACCAAATCACAATAAGTCAAATCGCAAGTGTCAACTCGCAACTGGTCAAATCGCAATCAGTCAAATCACAATAAATCAAATCGCAACTTATCAAATCACAAATAATCAAATTACAATTTGTCAATCATAAGTCAAATCACAAAGATCAAATCGCAATGACTCAAGTCACAAGTCACAGCCTTACCACTATGTTCTCAAGTTGATATTAAGGAAGAAAGTGAAAGCAAATGAAAGAAACTCAAAAAATACCATGTTCTTAAGTTTTTACAAGGGATGAAAAGGAAGAAAAGAAAAGAAAAGTGAAGTAAACTTCTTTGTTTTTGTTGGTCCCCACTTTCATCCCAATATTGACGTGAAAGCAAATGAAATGAATAAAGACAAAAATCAAAACACTTTAATGTCTAAAATAACCTTTCTATTTAGTGTGTATTTATTATGGACAAGGTTAAAATAGTAATTTCACAAATATAAAATGGGACCACCTACTTTCATTTACTTTACTTTACTATAAACTCAAGAACATGAAAATCTATAAACTTTACTTCCACTCTTCCCCATTTCTTTACATTACATTACTTTACTTTACTTTCCTCTTAAAAAAAAACTCTAGAACAGAGTGTAAATCGCAACAGAGTGAGCTCAAATCGCAATAAGCAAATAGCAATCAGACAACCCAAGTCGCAACTGTCAAATCGCAACCAGAACAACTCAAATCGCTAGAGTCAAATCACAACTCACAACCGGACAAACTGTCACTATCTCGTCAAGTCGCAACCCACAATATGCCAAAACTGTCGCTTTCTAGCGATTTGACTTCTTTTTCCCTTTTGAGTAATAAGTCAAATCGCAAACTCCAAGATATACCAAATCGCAACAACCAATTTCCCAACTGATCAAATCGCAGCGAAGAACTTCTGGGCGCAACTCAAATCGCAGCCAAGAACACTTTTGCAAACACCAAACGATTTGACCAAATACTCCACAAATCGACAGAAACAACCAACCCAGCAACAAAACAACGCTTATGTGACAATCTTGAACAAGAAAGTACACGATTTTCACAGATTTAACCACAAACAAGAATCGTACAAGTGATTTTCCCAAGAAAACTATACGAACCAAGAAATCCCAAGAAAACAATTCGAACCAAACCCTAAACACAATCAATGAAATCCGTGAACATGAACTCATATGAACCTAACCATGGCTCTGATACCAATTGTAAGATGTTCACTAACTAATAACACAAGTATGTGAGTAGAGATGGATCGAATAGAAGGAGAATTTTAGAGAGAGAAGTGGAGAGTTTGGAACCTTAGAGAGAGAAAGTGAAGTAGAATGTATTAGCTTGAATGAAAGGTCCAACCCTCTGCCTAGGTGGAGAGAGGTATTTATACTATTACATATTATGCCCCGAGTGGGCTGTGGAGTGAGCTGACAGAGGGTAAAGACCCGACCCACTCCACAAGTTCTATATAATCTAAACTATTATTAATAATATTAATATTCCTACGAGCTATTAAGTGCTAATGATTACTCGGGGTGACCGAGTCTTCAGATGAATATTTATATACCTAACAATAGCCACTCTTCTCAGCAGGTGTGGCAATATGATCTTTGCCAACTTCCTGCCGGTGATTCTGTTGATGATGGTGATTATTACGGTCTTGTTGATAATCATTGTGGTGATGGGTGATTCTTTTATCATCAAGCTTTCGCTTGTGATCACCATCTCTCTGGGTGGAATCACGTTTGATTTCACGATCCATCAATTGATAGGCTATGGAAATGGCCTCTTCCAATGACTGAGGCTTTGACGCAATCACATTCCCCTCGATGCTATGAGGTAATCCTTCCGTATATTTATCCAATATCTTCTCCAGATTAGGCACAATAGTCAGACATAGGAGAGCAAGCTCCTGAAACCTCATATTGTAGGCCTTGAGATCCGTTCTCTTCACCACCAGCTGGTGAAACTCATCTTCCAGCTTCTTTATCTCAGTACGGGGGCAGTACTTCTTCAACATCTTCTTCTTGAGATCTTCCCAAGTCAGTTGATGAGCTGCTTCAACACCCATGGTTTGGGAAGTAGCAGACCACCAAGACAGGGCATCATCCAATAAAGTCCCCATAGCAAAAGCAACTTTGCAGTCATCGGTACATCCGCTCCTTACAAAGACTACTTCTGTACGTTCAAACCAACGAGCTAATTCAGTAGCTCCTTCTGTTCCCTTAAAGAAAGTTGGTTGACAGTTTATGAAGTCTTTGTAAGTACATTTCCGAGCATTTGCTGGTTCGCTTTCTTCATTGGGTCGGCTAGTGCTTCCAGTACGAGCAAATTCTGCTGCTTGACTCTCTAGTGCTGCAGCAACACTGTCTGCAACAAGCTTTCGGATAGCAGCTTGGGACATGGGCGGTTCGGGGGAAGTGCGAGGCATATTTCTATTAACACCACAATAAAACATACGTTTATATTTTGTACATGTTAGATTATGAAGGTAAAACTTATGATAATCATATGGTCATAACATGTCCAAATACTATCATGCGCGTATGTAAGATGATCATCACTGGCCCACATAAACCGATGCCATGCTCAGCAAAATACAACAAAATCAAAGCCACATATAGTCATAAATAACTTGCTAATTTGTTATATATAACAAAATTAGTACAAGCGTCATATTTATGCTACATATCTCATGGCCAGGATATAGTACAAAAGCTGACAGATATAAATCTGATTGAGTGGCTACCAGAAACTCTTCCGAGTCAACTTTTCAGTTTGACGACCATGCTGACGAGGATATATGTTTACTCTTAATATCTATCTTGCATATCTCCCACTATTTTCTCCAAAATAGTGATATTCGTCTGAGCTGTCGTCAGTTCTTCATTCTTCTTCTTCATTTCTTCTCTTCTAACATCTTCAATTCGTCATAGGTATTTATCGTCTCAGCTGCTCATGACGGTTCTCTGCCTTCTCACGATTCTCGTCCATCTTCTGCTTCATGGTCTCTGAATCTTCAGCTCTATATTTTATATCCTCGATGCATTCTAGAGACAGCTTGTCGGGATGACCTAAGCAGTCTCGATCTGTTCTTCTTGCCGTTCTAATCGCGTCAGCAGGGTGGAAATAGTCGGATGTCGTTCCTGTGCTGATTGCGAGCTTTCACTTACCTCAAGGACATCGCGGTGGAATAGGGAAGTCGAGAATAGGAAATCGAGGTAAAGTATGATATCGGACGATAATGGCCCTAGCTTCTTTACTAAGTTTAAATGGGACAGATGGGGAATAGAAACTTATAGATGATAGTGGAGGTAAAGATATATGTAGGAACTGACGGTATATATGTAGAAAAGTGGATGTGGTAGTAGTGTTGAGGATGTAGGTACTATCATGATGTCCGGTACTGTCGTGATATTTTTCAATATCCGAGTCCGACATAAGAGGAATAGAATGGGTAGGGGAAGTCAGGATTCTGTAACCACCCGGTAATTATAAATATTTTACTATGTAGCTAAATAATGAGAAATAAACATATATAAGTAACGTTTCAGTGGCGTTGTGGCACGGAGGACTTTTGGTTAAGTTTTTGTGAAAAGCGGTTATAGTCCAATGTTTGAAAACATTTGGTTCTCTATAACCATGAGCTCTGATACCAATCTGTAACACCCCCATTTTCGATATACGCAGCGGAATATAAGTTTGGGGTGCTACTTCAAGGTTCACAGTCATGAGAATAGAAAACGACTCGAAAAGAGACGTTTTAAATAAAATTGTTATCATTCATTTATCTATATCAGAGTTACATTATAGAGGTCCCAGCGGGAGGTTTTGAAATACGTTATAAAAGTTACATTTTTAGCTGAATGATAACAAATAGACACTCTTTTTATAAAAGAAAGTCCATGCCACTCCGTGCCAAATCGTACTTCCAGTTACCTGAGATAAACATGCTTAAAAAGTCAACACAAAGGTTGAGTGAATCCATAGCGTTTAAAGTTAAAACAGTTTGAACACAAGCTAAATAGAAAGTAAATCAGTTATATCGCAGTTCGTTATATATTGCTCTAAGTCTCATGAACTCAAACGTTAACACGATAAATAACGATTATGCCCCGAGTAGGAGTTTGCCTGAAACTCTTTATTAAACGTTTTCAAATAAAATGCATTGGGTCACTTATCCAGCAACACAAAGGGATTGTCAATCCAATAGATCTATTCATTATATTCGCGCTCACCCGAAAGTGATTAATGGTTCATGATAGAGGGTCTTTAAATAGGCAACAGTTAAACTTATGCAATATAATTCAGGAAAGCATACAGGAAAAATACTTGTGTTCGGTTTAGTAGCATGTATCTCCCCACAAATTTAGAAAAACATATATAAAAAGTGGGACTATGAACTCACCTGATCAGTCTGGATGGAAAACAAAGTTAAACAAAGTTGATAAACGTCTCCGGCTTGCAACCTGGGTTGGTATGTCAAGTTTCAGTAATCGTTTCTGATTATATAAGTTTTAGTATTTGTTCCGTAATGTTTTCGGTTGTTCATTAAATGTTAAATTTGAGACAACATGAAGTCTCTTTAAAAGTTATAAGATTTTATCTTACTTCGTATTTTTATGTTTTCGTTCCGTTTGTTTGTTAAATAGATATTTCGTTTGTTTGTTATCGAAGAAAACGTATATTACTTAAATAATAATAATACTAATAAGAATAATATTAATAATAATTATAATAATATTAATTATTTAATAATTATTATAGAAAAAGTTACGCTTTATCCCCTATAGTTTCACATGTTGACATCTTTCACCCTTGAACTTTTATAAAATGACAAGTTTTACCCCTCAACTTTCACAAAATTACAAATTTTACCCCTTAACTTTGGTCAAATGACAATTTTTACCCTTATAGTTTCAAAAATGACACTTTTTACCCCTAAGGACTATGTCGACTGCATCTTAAATCCTTTTTATAATTCTAGTTAGAGTTTTGACATAAAATACCCCTGAGACTCCCGTCGCGTTACACACGACGTCCTTATTTCTTAAAAACGCTCTATACTTTTTAGAAAAAGGGCGATACTTTTTACGACTCTTTCATAAACTTAGTTATTAGTTTATAAACTTAATTTTGACAAAAACTCAGCTCGTGATTCGAGCTCATGAGCTCGAAACAAATTAATTTAGGGTGCGTTTGTTTCGTTTGGGCTGGGCAGAAACACACGACAAAGAAAGGGTCGAAACTTGATGAAATCTTAACCAAATGACTCCGTTCTTTTTCCTACGGTTAGACAACTAAATGATCTTTATTCTGACAAAAATTTAGAATTTTTAGGGTTCATTTGGTGGTCGAAAACTAGGTCAAAAGTCGAAGGTCTGATCGTATTTTCAAATAAGAGCTGTTCAGAATTTAAATAAAAACACCATTTGTTATGCGTTTTCATGACTCGAGGTCTAAAGAGTTTTTGAAGGAAACGTCGTTCCGGACAACTTTCGTGTTTTAAGTTTTCGACGAAACGGACCAGAATTGCCTCGTTTTGCGTGATGTACGCTGCTGTACAGTAGGCATTTTCAGTTTTTATATAACTTCAAATCGCCATATCTTTTGACTCGTTTATTCGTTTTTGGTGATTCAAATTGCTACGTTTTCCTAAAAAAATTCTCTTTAACAATATGTAAGTGTCCTATAGCCTACTGTATTAAAAATATCAAAGAAAAATAAATATATAAGGGTTTGTTTTGGTTCGAACAAAAAGAAAAGAAAAAAGATTAACTTGGTTTTTGATCTTGCTTTCTTTTAGGGACTATCTAGGAATGTTTTTAGAGATATTTAATGTATATAAAACAAATGAAATAGAGTTGAATTACTTACTTGATTTCTATGTCGACTTAGAGTTCTATGGAACGGATTGGATTTGGAAATAAACACCAATGTTTCTTCTTGTTACTAGGCTTCTTAGGGTCTTTGTTTAGCTTCTTTGGGACTGTTTTGATCAGTAGGGTGTGAGTATAGGGCTGTGTCGAATGGGGTTTGTGAAAAAGGAAATGAATGGTTTGATATTTATAGAAAAAGAAAAGTTAGGACATGGTGATGTGTTGTTATATTAATCATCTTTTAGGTAGTTGGGTTGAGTGGTGGAGAAAAAGCCAAGTGAGGGGGGGGGGGGTGGCGTATGGTGTTGGTGGTGATGATGTGGTGGTTTTAAAACCTTACATGTATACCATTTCTAGAATGAGGATGGTGTGGCAAACTAAGGTTCTTTCATTTAGTCACTTAGGGTTTAAGGAAAACTAAGGCTTGGTTTGTTTCTAGTTGGATTCGAACTAGGAAATAGGGATTTGGAATGTTTGGTTCGAATAAAGCTTCAAGAGGTTGTACACTAGGCTTTTGTATATGGTACTCTAGAGTTAGGGTTCTAGTTAGGGTTTCTAGAGTTTAGGGATGTTTAGAAATGGATTTTTAGGGTTTTATGAAATAAATATATATATATATATATATATATATATATATATATATATATATATATATATATATATATATATATATATTATATATATATATATATATATATATATATATCGATTTAGAGAAAATTAGGAGAAATTAGTTTGGTGCATTGGAAAGTTGTACTATAGGCTTAGGGATGTTGTACTAGGGTTTAGAAAATAAGAAAAATATAATTTTAATAATTCCTTAATATATATAATTTTTATATAATTTTTATTAAGGTTTTAAAGTAATTAAATGAGATTATAAGTTTTTGTGCATTAGAGGGTTGTACTATAGATTTAAGGGTTTGTACAATTATTTTATAAATTAATAAATTTATTTTAAAAATTAGGGTGAAAGCTGAAAACACGCAATATATTTATTCAAAAGACACGATGTACGCAACAAACTTTCAAAATTACCATTGTACGCAATTTACTTTCAAATTTGGTGCAATGTACGCAATATGACCGGTAACCAGCAGGTTACCAGGTTTCAAACTTTGAAAATTGACAGGAATGGTCCCTGTGGCATGCGTTGACTTTCACCGGTCATCCCTTGACTTTTTTATCACTTAGAAAAGTTAGAGTAATGGTCCTTATGGTTTGCGTTGACTTTCACCTTTAGTCCTTGTCTTTTCTTTTCACCGTTTTAGTCCGTTTTTCTTACGTTTTTTACGTTTTCGTCCGTTATTTTTACGTTTTGTCCGTTTTTCTTCCGTTTTAGTCCGTTTTTCATACGTTTTTTTTACGTTTTCGTCCGTTATTCTTACGTTTCATCCGTTTTTTTCCGTTTTTCTTACGTTTTTTTTCATTTTTGTCCGTTTTCCTTACGTTTTTTACGTTTTCGTCCGTTATTCTTACGTTTTTTCCGTTTTTGTCCGTTTTTCTTACTTTTTTTTCGTTTTTGTCCGTTTTCCTTACGTTTTTTCCGTTTTTGTCCGTTTTCTTACGTTTTTGTCCGTTTTTCTTACATTTTTTTCGTTTTTGTCCGTTTTCTTACGTTTTTATCCGTTTTTCTTACATTTTTTGTGTTTTTGTCCGTTTTTCTTACATTTTTTCTTTTTTTGTTCGTTTTCTTACGTTTTTTTCGTTTTTGTCCGTTTTCTTACGTTTTTGTCCTTTATTCTTACGTTTTTTACGTTTTTGTACGTTTTCATACGTTTTTGTACGTTTTTCTTAGGTTTTTTCCGTTTTTCTTACGTTTTTTCACGTTTTCGTCCGTTATTCTTACGTTTTTTTCGGTTTTCATACGTTTTTATCGATTTTCATACGTTTTTATCCATTTTCCTTAATTTTTCTTACTTTTTTTCGTTTTCCTTTTTTGTCCAAGTTTTTTTTTCCGTCCGAATTTTTTTTCTGATTTTTTTTGTCTGAATTTTTTTAAAAAAATTAAAAAAGATCAAAATTTTTGTCCGAATTTTTAAAAAAAAAATAAAAAAAGTTCAGAATTTTTGTCCGATTTTTTTTCCTTTTCTCTGCGAATTTAAAAAAAAATAAAAAAGTTCTAAATTTTTGTCCAAAATTTTTTTTTGACCAAATTTTTTAAAAAAATAAATAAAATTATAAAATAAAAAAATTCAAAATTCGGACAAAAATTTTGAACTTTTTTTATTTTTTTATTATTTTTTTTTAAAAAAATGGGACAAAAAAGAAAAAAAATCGGACAAAAACGTAAAAAAAACGTAAGAATAACGGACAAAAACAGTAAGAAAACGAACAATAACCTAAGAAAAACGTACAAAAACGTATGAAAACGTAAAAAAACGTAAGAATAAAGGACAAAAACGTAAAAAAACGGACACAAAAACGAAAAAAAAAAAAACGTAAGAAAACGGACAAAAACGAAAAAAAACCGTAAGAAAAACGGACAAAAAACGAAAAAAATGTAAGAAAAACGGACAAAAACGTAAGAAAACGGACAAAAACGAAAAAAATGTAAGAAAAACGGACAAAAACGGAAAAAAAACGTAAGAATAACGGACGAAAACGTAAAAAACGTATGAAAAAACGGACAAAAAAAACGGAAGAGAAAAACGGAAAAAAAAAAAAAAACGTAAGGAAAACGGACAAAAATGAAAAAAAAACGGAGAAAAAGGACAAAACAAGAAAAAACAAAAGGAAAAAAAACAAAGTAAGGAAAAACGGACAAAAAATGAAAAAAAAACGTAAGAAAAACGGACAAAAGATAAACTAAAAAACGGACGAAAAGTAAAAAAGTATGAAAAACGGACTAAAACGGAAGAAAAACGGACAAAACGTAAAAATAACGGACGAAAACGTAAAAAACGTAAGAAAAACGGACTAAAACGGTGAAAAGAAAAGACAAGGACTAAAGGTGAAAGTCAACGCAAACCATAAGGACCATTACTGTAACTTTTCTAAGTGAAAAAAAAGTAAGAAAACGGACAAACGGAAAAAGTAAGAATAACGGACGAAACGTAAATAAAAAACGTATGAAAAACGGACAGAAAACGGAAAAAAAACGACAAAAAAAGGAAATAAACGTAAGAAAAACGGACAAAAATGAAAAAAAAACGTAAGAAAATTAGACAAAAAACGGATGGAAAACGGAAAAAAACGTAAGAATAACGGACGAAAACGTAAAAAACGTATGAAAAACGGACTAAAACGGAAGAAAAAACGGACAAAACGTAAAAATAACGGACGAAAACGTAAAAAACGTAAGAAAAACGGACTAAAACGGTGAAAAGAAAAGACTATGACTAAAGGTGAAAGTCAACGCAAACCATAAGGACCATTACTCTAACTTTTCTAAGTGATAAAAAAGTCAATGGATGACCGGTGAAAGTCAACGATGCCACAGGGACCATTCCTGTCAATTTTTAAAGTTTGAAACCTGGTAACCTGCTGGTTACCGGTCATATTGCGTACATTGCACCAAATTTGAAAGTAAATTGCGTACAATGGTAATTTTGAAAGTTTGTTGCGTACATCGTGTCTTTTGAATAAGTATATTGCGTGTTTTCAGCTTTCACCCTAAAAATTAATGTATGGAAAATATACCTCTAAAATAATTATTTGAAGTTTTTATAAAGTTTTTATTAATAATTAGTTATTATGCATTAGGGACTTGAACTTTAGTTTAAAGGACTTGTACATATATATTTTATAAAAATATTAATTAGGGTTTGTGATTTTATTACATAAAATAATAGTTTTGAGAAATTAGGGTTTTATCGGGAGTTATATTGGAATTAGGGTTTCTGTGCTTTAGTGACTTGTATATTACCTAAATAAATTGTATTTTAGTATTTCTAGGGTTTCGTTATTTTTATATGTTGCTATGGTAGTTTAGAGTTTCATAAGAACTCTTATTAAATAAGAAACGTTTAGTTTTAAATGTACGTTAACGAATTAACGTAAAGTGGTAAATGAAATATCATACAATTTTTGATCAAAGATGTTTATATTAATTGGGTTACGTGTGAGCGCGTTTATCGGGGATATAATCTACGTCACATAAGATAACGGCTATGAACATATAAAAAAAAAATTATACGTGGAAAAAAGATAAATAGCCTATAAGATAATTTATTTTAATGTGGGATTTTACGAATGGTTACAATAGGTGAAGGTTTTGGAGTGGACAAGGTGAGAAAGTTTTCATCATTGATTGGAGATGAGATGTTGAGTGGTGATGAGTCTGATGATGATGAATTGAGGTTTACAAAGCAACAAGGTCTTACACTCATCCTAGCAGTTCTTCTAGGTGGTTTTGAGGGTGATGAGGAGTTAGTTGATTTTGTCATAGTGAGAAATGTTTGAGATATGCAGAAATTTACTAGAAATGGTGGTGAAGGTGTGAGAAATGATCATCCTAAGGGTTCTAATTTATAGAATCCAAGATTTATGGAAGAGTGTGTTTGGATTTGAGGTTAAACCATACAAAAATGGTGGTTTCTAATGATTTGGAAGTAGAAGGGAAGGTTTTCAAATCATCAAAGTCAATCCAATGGGATTGAGTTGAGTGAAATGGGAAAGATATGCAGTTAATGCATGGTGATGAGTTGAAAATCTTTTGATGTCAATGATCCGTGGATGGCAAGGAACCATTTTGAGGGATCCTTGCTTTGTAGAGAAAGGTAACTTGAGTGGATTTTTGAAATTTCAAGTTTTGGTGGGAAATGATTTTCTTATTGGTCTAAGTAAGCTAAGATGATCTTCATATGAAGGAATAATAGTTAAAGTATCCTAATAACAAGAATGAATGAACTAGAGTGCGGGATTTAACGAGAATTTAAAAATTATAGCTGATAAATGGCGGAACCAATAATTTGGTTCCGCCTGATCCGTCAGGCAAATTTTGGCGGCACCAAAATTTTGGACGGACGAAACCAAATTTTTGGTTTCGTCCAGTCCGCCAATCAAAAAAAGTAAACAGAGGCATTTTTTGAACCCCCGAACCCCGTTCAAATCCCGTAAATTTTTCTAAAATATGTGTAATTAATTAGTTGTGATTGGAAAATAACAACAAAACATGTATTAACACATGTAAGGATATAGATCAAAGAGGGGCTAATGATTTCACTAACAATGTGAGATGTACCAAATAGGGGCTTCAGGTTAGAAAAATGATAACATCATAATGTTATCTCCCTGCATGACACGGTTAGTTCACATGATCATTCAAAGTTAAATTATTATCCTATGACAAGACAAATACATTAAACATCATTGTTAGAAGCAAATGTACCAAACGCTCACAAAACCTCTCATTGCCTATCCAATTTCTTGTTGATCTTTGTTAGGAATCTTCCAATGCACTTGAACATCCCTCTTGTTTGCTTGAATTCTTCCATTTGATTTTCAATGGTCGGGAGTTGTTGGAAGTATTCGAGAGGTGGAAGCCTAGAGTTTGGAAGTCCATCATCCTCGCTCATTGATGATGATGATGAGGAAGTAGGTGGATGAGGACGTTTTCCTTGTGTTTTTGCTACTCTCTTATCACTCAAAGGCACAAATATGTGATTAACAAGGGAGTAGTCAGGACATAAACCTATAGCATTTGGTGGAATCGGTGCAAAGGCTCTAAAAAGACGGGTGAGAAGCATCATGTATGTAAGAGCAGTGGTTCCTAACATGGGTATGTCCGCCATCCATTTGGCAACATAGTAGGCTAGGTTGAAAGGTTGATGGGTAGACAAGCTATAAAGCATGTAACAAAGGCAAGCATTGATGTGATCACGATTGCCTATGGTACATAAGACATTGGCCCTAAGAATTTCTTCCCACTTTTTGAATTGTGGCCTAAGTTCATTTAGCTCCATGCCAAAAGGGTCTCGGTTGACTTCATTACCTTGGCGGGTTGTTCTTGTGTTTGAAGTTCTAGGAAGGAAAATATGGTCTCGGATTATTTCTTTTGGAACTAAAGGAGTGTCGAATGGAGGCATACGATCAACAATAGAATCAAGGGTTGATAAAGACCATTTATCCGAGTAAAGGCATGTACCTTCACATGGAATTCCAAGGACTTCCGCAAATTGATTTAGAGGTATGTTGAAGTCATTTTGATTGACTTTGAATTGGATTGATATGAGACCATAATCATTGGTGGTGAGGACAACACTAGCATAAAACTCTAAGACAAATCTAGGACAAATTTGTTCATTGATGTCAAAGAGACCATCAAAGTGAATGGTTGCAAGTTCTTGATGAATATTGGTTCCTTCTAGAAAGGATGGGTCAATGGTTCTACCCTCGTGAACATAATGTTTCTCTAAAGCCTTAAAGATTTTCACTTGAGCCGGAGTAAGCCCCTTAGTTTTGTGATGTTTTGGAAGGTAGTTTAGGGTGTCTTTGTGGTCATAGAATGTCGCGGGAGGCATGATTGATCCTAGATACAAAAATTACATACTTTAGTTGAAACTAACGAGAATTTAGATATAAAATTCTAGTGTGTGCCTATATGAGGACAATGTGGAGGTGCGGTTATCTCGACTCCTTTTAATGCATAAAAATAATTTCATTTAGCAAATTTTGTAACAAAACGAGAGATAACCCAAACGCTCCTAATTCAATGTAGCTTCGATTGAATGTACCTGAAAATACATATTAGTTACGTATTTCCTTTAGCATTCAAGAGACATTATGCAAATGATGTTTTAAACATAACGTTTTTATTTGTATGAACAATGAAAAATTATTTGTCCTAATTGTGAGAAGTTTTTCACAAAAATTTGACATGGGGTTTTTAGTAAATTATGATAATGTCTTACAAGATGCAATTCCTAACTAAGGGAAACATGATTAGTTATGTAATTTAACAAATGTACTTCATGTTTTATAAAAAAAAATACATAATCCCCAAGTCTAGGTTTTGTGCAAGAAATAGAAGCCCTAGACTCAGATCAGGAGTGTAAATGTAATTAGAAAACTTACAGTGTGGATTGGAGCACAAATTGGTTGAAGAGGATGCCTAAATTCAAAGAATGATGTGCTATGGGACGAGTATGAGTTATTTGTGTGTTATGGGTATGAGAAATGAGTGTTTTTTTAATATATTTAAAAACCAACCCAGGAACCACGGATGGGGCGGAACCAAATATTTGGTTCCGCCCTTGTTGTTGAAGGGTTCCTTGGGACCAGTTTTGAGTTTTGGTCAGTTTTGTCGTGTTTGGTTAAGCTAAGGTTTTAACTACAAATTTAGCTCCATTAGTCCTAAACCAAGTCTAAGAAGATTAAATGGTTCTCGCTTAAGAGGTTTTGTTAGGATATCGGCAATGTTGTCTTCTGAGGATACTTTCTCGATTAAGATGTTCCCTTTTTAAACATTGTCGCGGAGAAAGTGATGACGGATTTCAATGTGTTTGGTTCGAGCATGTTGAACTGGATTTTTACTAAGATCGATAGCTCCTTTGTCGTCGCAAAGAATAGGGACGTCGTTGAGTTGAATTTCGTAGTCGACAAGAGCTTGTTTCATCCAAAGAGCTTGTTGACATGCTTTTCTTGCTGACATGTACTCGGATTCGGTTGTTGAGATGGCTAGAGCCGTTTGTTTCTTTGAAAACCATGAGGTAAGACAATGCCCAACAAAAGTACAAATACCACTTGTACTTTTTCTATCGACATAGTCACCGGCATGGTCCGAGTCGGCATACACTATGGTTTTGACACCCGTTCCTTTGGGATACCATAATCCTAAGTGTGTAGTACCTTTAATGTATCTAAATATTCGTTTTACGGCTTCAAGATGGGATGTTTTAGGATCTTCTTGAAAGCGAGCACATAGACAAACACTAAACATAATGTCAGGTCTACTAGCCGCGAGATAGAGTAGACTGCCATTCATTCCTCTATATTTAGTGTTATCTATGGATTCATCTTCTTCATCCTTGGTGAGTTTAGTTTCCAATGACATAGGTGTTTTCATAGGTTTAGAGTCTTCAAGACCAAATTTCTTAAGCATATCTTTTATGTATTTAGATTGGTTAAAGAATATCCCATCTTCTAATTGTTTTATTTGAAGACCTAAGAAAAAGTTTAGTTCTCCCATCATACTCATCTCAAACTCGTTATGCATGATTTTTTAGAAATCGTCACATAACTCTTGAGAAGTTGATCCGAATATGATGTCATCCACATATATTTGAACAATGATAATATGTGATCCCTTTTTCTTAGTGAAGAGAGTGTTGTCTACTAGTCCCACGGTATACTTATGTTCAACTAAGAATGTTTTAAGTCGATCATACCATGCTTTTGGAGCTTGCTTAAGTCCGTATAAAGCTTTTTTAAGTTTTTAGACATGATTTGGGTTTTCAAAATCGGCAAAGTCGGGAGGTTGTGCGACATACACTTCCTCATTTATGAAACCAATAAGAAACGCACTTTTGACATCCATTTGAAAAAGTTTAAAGTCATGTGCACATGCATATGCAAGTAATATTCTAATTGACTCGAGCCTAGCAACCGGAGCAAAAGTTTCATCGTAGTCAATGCCTTCTTGTTGATTATAGCCTTGAGCTACTAGCCTAGCTTTGTTTCTAGACACTACACCATTTTCATCCATTTTATTTCGAAAGACCCATTTTGTTCCAATTATGGTTTGACATTTTGGTTGAGGAACTAATGTCCAAACATCATTTCTAACAAATTGGTTTAATTCTTCTTGCATTGCTATGACCTAAGATTTATCTTTTATAGCCTCATTTATATTTTTGGGTTCATGGTTGAAACAAAACAAAAGAAGTTACTTTGATTTTGGACTTTTGATCTTAAGGTTCTTTCATTAATATTTCCTATGACACTATCTAATGGATGACTTTTAGATTCTTTGACATTGACTATTTCTTTATTTAATAGTTCATCTTCCTTGTCGTTATCTAGACTCTCTTAGTTTTCAACCATTTGACTTTCAACTAAGTCATCATCTACCAAAGGTGATGTCTTAGAGGGAGGTGGACTTTCGTCAAATGTTACGTTTAACGATTCCTCGACTCTTAAGGTTTCTTTGTTCAAAACAATATAGGCTTTGCTATTTTGAGAATATCCAAGGAACACACCTTCATAAGACTTTGGGTCAAATTTGGTGAGATAATCCTTAGTGTTTAGAATGAAGCATTTGCTTCCAAAAACTCTAAAGTAGCCTAATGTAGGCTTTTTGCCTCTATATAGTTCATATAGAGTTTTATTCAAAAATTGTCTTATTAAAACTCTATTTAAAATATAGGTAGAAGTGTCAACGGCGTTACACCAAAATTTTTGTGGTATGTTTTGTTCATTAAGCATTGTTCTACTCAATTCTTGGAGAGTTCGATTTTTATGTTCTACTACACCGTTTTGACTGAGGAGTACGAGGAGCTGAAAAATCATGTGTTATGCCATTAGCATCACAAAAAGCTCCAAATTGAGTTTCATTATCAAATTCACGACCATGATCCGTTCTAATTGACACAATGCTACTTCCTAGTTGATTTTGAATTTTCTTACTAAGAATTTCAAATTTATCAAAAGCTTCATTTTTACTTTTGTTAGGATTTATTTTAAAGTGATGGTCATTTGTCATTGTAATAGTTTAATTAAGTGTGTCATTGTTTAGTTTAGTTAATTTAGTCAATGGGCTTGGATTATCCTTATAGATTAAATGTATGATTATAGTCCATGTAAAAGGCCCAAGCTTAATCCAAGCCCACCCAAGCCTTCCATCCTTGAAGCCTATAAATAGCACCCTTCCACTCACTTGGAAGGGTTGGATGTGTGTGTTGCTTCAAGGGTATTCTCATCTTGTATCTCATTTCCTCTTCTCAATCTAATCTCTTGAAGTTACCATCCCATCTCATCTCTCTTTCTCTTCTAATCTTTCTCTTATTCTCATATTGTTGTTGTGTGATAAAGGATAATATTAAGCAATAACAAGTGGTATCAAGAGCAAAATATAAAGATCTAGGATTTTTTTTTCTTATCATCACGTTACTGTTTCACATCTATTTTGTCAAGTTACTGTTTCATTTGTTTATTAGTTTTCATTTGTTTAGTTTTCATTTGTTTAGTTTATTAGTTTTCATTTGTTTAGTTTCATTTTCATTTGTTTCATATATATTTTGCCAACTTTCATCATTTCAACAACGTGATCGAACCAGAAGCAACTTTATTCATCGAACGAGCAAGGTCATCGAACGAGCAAGGTCATCGAACGAGAAAGGGTAGTCGAACGAGGTGTTTTAGTCGAACGAGCAGGGTGATCGAAGGAGGATACTTCATCGAAGGAGCATTCAGTCGAACGAGCAAAAGGGTAGTCGAGTTAGAATTACTCTTCCAATTGATCAAACGAGCTTGTTGATCGAACGAACTTACTTGATCGAACGAGCAAATTTGATCGAACGAGTTACCTTAATCGAACAAGCAACCTTGATCAAACGAGCTCTTAGTCGAACGAGCTCTTAGTCGAACAAACTAGGTAGTCGAACGAGTCATTTGATCGAACAACAAACTTTGTAGTCGAACCATCACCTTGATCGAACGAGTTAGTCGAACGAGCAATTTAGTCGAACGAGAAGGATAGTCGAACGACCAGATTGTTAGTCGAACGAGTTAACATAGTCGAACCAAATCTTTGATCGAACCACAACTCTAATCGAACCAAGTGCCTAGTCGAACCAAAAAAGTTAGTCAAACCACAAAGCCTTGATCGAACGAGTACTCTAGTCGAAGCAAGTCTTTTTGATCGAACCAAGATTAGTCGAACTTGAAACCTGATCGAGCAACTAGGTAGTCGAAGAAGAACCTTCATCTAGCAACTTTGTAGTCTTCTCGAGTTTGGTTTATTTGTGTTCTTCTCGTGTTTCTTCATCAGTATGCTATTGAGTTTGTTCTTCTGAAAAAGACTTTTAGTTTGTTTTGGGGTACTGAGCTTATGTTACTTTCTATTATATAATACGTATATCAACTTTTGCATTGTTTGCATGAGACGTGTTGCATTATATTAAAGATCTTGTGTACTTTAACTTTTGACGTGTGATACGAGCTTGCGTGTTGAAGTGTGTTTGCATGTGACTCATATAATACAACATAATAGAGTTAACGTGTGTTTGCATGTGATGTGTGTGACGTGTTAACAACTTCTATATTATAAAAGATTGACAAAAGTTAGAGTAATAATTATCTGCAACGTGGTTGCTTTTGAGGTGAAGTTTAAAAATTTTCACGTGTGTTTGCATGTGGCAAGTTTTTGCGTTCTATTAGTTGTTTTATGTGTTGCATGTGTTTACTTTTGAGACATTAGTATGATAACATTTGACATGTGCATGAGTGTTTGTGATTTTATGAGTTTGGGACATTGTGGTGAATTTGTAACTTTGTGAGTAATTTTCAAGTTTGGGATTTATCTAGTTTGAAGTTTATCTATTTTGTGGACTTATCAAGTTTCTAAATCTCAAGTATCTCAAGGATTATCAAGTTTCTCACAAGTTATCAACTTTCTCGATCTCAAGTTTCTCAACGACTCTTCAAGGACAACGATAAAGGACTCAAACCAAACACAACTCGTGAACAGTAACCAACTCTATCCTAGTTCTTTAACCGATCCAACATCATCTTTATCATACAACTTCATCAATGGCCACTCACCAAAAATCAATATCACAACTGATTTGGCACATGCGTTTGCATTAATCACCAAAGCATTAAACATCCCAACATAACAACAACCAATGGAACTCACCGTACACTGACAACATGCAGTCATATATAGGTCAAGAAGGACAAATGGTTGACGTTATCGGGAATCAGCAAGGAAATGCTACGGGTATTCAAATGGGGAATCAAATGCAATATGCTGGGCAAAATACGGGAAATCAAATGGATCAGTTTGTGAATCAGAATGGGGTCAATCATATTGAGAATTATTGCTTCATGACTTCTTCTGCAACCCAAAGGAGTGATATAGGTAGAGCTGGAAATGTCAATGCAATGGATAGGGTAGAAAAGCTCCAGTACATGTTGATGCTAGCTAAAAAGGATGATTCGGGAATACCTTTGACTGCTGAGGAATACGACTTCATGGTTTCAACAAGAATTAATGATAATTCTACAGAAATCACTGGAATCTCCGACCCTATGCCTAATCAGCAAGAATCAACATCAAGCAGCGATTCTGACATTCCTCCTACTTATGACAAAGAACCACTCCATGAGACATCAATTTCAAGTAATGAGGTTAATCCGTTTGCTTAACAAAAGCCACATTCTGTGCCTCTTGTACCTACTTATGATACATATATAGACTCGCCAAGTTGTAGCAATATTAATTTGGCATCTCCAAATATGAATCCTAATGAAGTTCAAGTTGCACAAAATGATGCTAATGATGAGGAAACCCGTGCTTTATTTGAATCATTACTGAATAATTGTCGTATTGAGATTGAAAATGTCAAAAAGATCAATAGCGATGTTAAGGCCGCTAATGAAAAATTGACCACTGAGCTTGAGAGATACAAGGTGAACGAAAAAGCTTTTGAATTTCACTACAAACGACTGTCAGAACTTGAAAATGGTTACAGTGATTCTGTTTCAAGGGAGAAACATTTGCAAATCAAATACGACACTCTTGATGTTAAACTGAACATGCAAATTAAATCCCTAAAAGCAGAAATTTCTGATCTAACCAACCAACTTTCTAAACAAAAATCAATTTGTTCTGATCTTGAAAAAGAAAAGAACGAGTTGCATTCAAAGTTTTCAAAACGAGAAGATGAACTTCTTGATGAAGTACTTGACAAACAGGAAACTATTAAAAAGTTGGAAGAAATTCTTGTAAAAACGGGTCATTCAACTCAAACGATTAATATGTTAATTAACGACAAAAACCCGATTTTATATACAAGAAAGAAAATGGCTCTCGGTTGTGAAAACCCTTGTTATCTCAAGAAAGCTCAGCAAAAACAGAATGTGCTATTTAATGGCAATCTTATAAATGATGTGCATGATCCACCTGCTTGTTATGATTCGCATGAAACGATTGAGCTTACGAAAGAGAGTCGAAACAAAATGAGACAATTGAATAGAGAAATCAAACCAATTGATTATAATGAGGCAAACAAACTAGCTGGTGTTCATCTTGTTAAAAAGGAGTCACCTTTGTTTTTCAAAAAACCAGTTGCTGCCTCAAAGTTCAAAGTTGTGTCAAAACACCTTTCTAACATCGAACAAATGTACTCTAACGACACTTCCACAAGTGAAGCTAGAATATTTTTGGCTGATCTTAAAAGGAGAGTTGAAATGCTTCAAGATGTTGTGGCAACCAAAACTAATACTAAAATCAACGATTGGTTTTCAAGTTTTCAAACTGAACAGAAAAAGATGTTCGAAACAGAGATTACTCCCATTCTATCTGGCATACATGCAAGAGCAATTCATGTTGAGAACGCAATTATCAAAGAAGTAACTGAATTTGTCAAGGACCACACATCCTTGGTAATTGAAGCCAATGAAAACATTGAAAAAATCAAAGTTTTGGAAAAACAAAATGACGCACTCTCTGAAGAAGCTCTTTCAACTGATATCATGTCCATTATTTATCAAATGTATTCTGTCGAAGATGATGAAAGACTTCGAGCTGAGACTTTCGAAATTGTTTCAAAATATGAAAAGGCGCTTATTAAGCTTGAAAAACAAAATGTAACATATTTTAAACAACTTGATCAGAAAAAAGAAGAATGCAAGTATGGCAAATTGTCGTATGAGCGTTCTTACAAAAACATGCAAGAACAAATTGATCTTTTGAAGTCTCAGCTTGATAGTCAAAAAGGAAAGGGTGAGGAAAATAAGTCTGCTAGACCAAAAATGTCCATTTCCACACCCTTGCCTAAGGAGAATAACAAAGGAAAAGGAAAAGCTGTTGTCGAAAACTCAAATGTGATAGCACCTGACCTTCATAGGATTAGTCCCACTACTGCGTCAGCCTCTACATCTCAAACATATAGGGCGATAGACAAAAGTGAAAAAGATAATCCAAATGAGTCTAGGAATGCTACTACAAATTCAAAGGACAACAAGTTGAATCCTAATGTGTGTGCCCCCAGGAATAGCTCACCAAATGTGACCACAAATACTGTTAAAGAATCTGTTGGTTCAAACAACATGGTCCACAATTCCTGTCTAGAAAAAGCTAGGAAAATGGCACAGATTCAAAAAGATGGAATTTTAGGAACACCGTCTACGGTGATGAATTCTACAACATTACAAGGCACTGCTAGTAGTTGTAAACCACTACCTAGGAACTCTCCACAAAAGACTAGGGATTGGCCTGCATCTAAGAGTAGTTGCGAAAAAGAAAATGTTAAACAAGTAGAATGCAACACTAAGAATTCCTCTTCGAACAGAAAACAAGCTTCAAATGACTGTAGTGACAAAGTTAAGGTTGCTGTTTTGAACAAGAATGTTGAATTTGTCTGTCCTACATGTCAAAAATGTGTCTTTTCAGCTAATCATGATGCATGTGTGGCACAGTATATCAAGAAAGCAAATTTGCGTGCTAAGGCACAATCCTCTAAGACACCAAATAGAAACACACCCGTTGATAAGAAGCAAAAAGCTAAGAATTCTACCAAGTGGATCCCTACAGGACGTAGTTTTTCTCAAAATGAGACTTCCGCTGTATCTGAAAAGAAAACAACTCCTAGATCCTGCCTTAGGTGGATTCCCACGGGAAAAGTGTTTAAAACAGTCGGTCTTAGATGGATTCCCACAGGAAAGATTCTTGATAGTCGCACCACAACAAGTAGTAGTGAAAATCATCAGGATAAGGATGAAGAAACCACTACAACAATTGATAGTGAACACCCTCAGAGTGATGATTCACGTGCTGCTAACACTACTATTTGTGCATATTCTTCTTTTGTGGATTTTGTGAATGCAGGAACTTGTGAAAGTGCAGATGGTTCATACAACCAATGTGGAAAAGAAGAACTCTATGCCAACATCACATTTGGAAATCCTGGTCTTATTCCTCTCTTAACTCCACTTCTACTTGTTCATACTTAATTCTTCTTTGTGAATACATTTTTTTTTAGAAAAAAAAAATCAAAAACAAAATACAAAATTTGAAAAACCAACAAAAGCAAAATATAAAAATAGAAAATTTTCCAAAAAGACAAAAACAATATAAAATATAAAATTCAAAAATATTCTTCTCCGGCATGTCTCTCGTATAATCGATATTCTGTACGTACCTAGAAATGTCATTCAACAATGATACGGGCATGTACAGATGCTTGAGCGAGAGTTCATTTAAATGTTTTCAAAACATGTCGTTTCTCAAAATTTCTTCTCAAAATGGCTTCTGAGAGACTCACTCCAGAACCCGCGCTTAACCCAATGGCTTCTGAACACATCAGTTCAGGACCCGCTCTTCAAAGAAAGGAAAGTGCTCATTCAAAATCAAATGTTTTAAATATTTTTACGAGCACTTATCCTAAAAATCTCAATGGCTTGTAAGTATTTTAGCTTACAACCCGAACTTCAAATAAAGGAAAGTGTTGTGCAAAACCAATCTCTTTTTCAAACACTTATCCTAAAAACAAATGAAGATATTTCTCCTACGACATCTTCAAAGATTTTCAAAATCTTCTCTATCTTGAGCACATTTCCCTCAAGAATTTTCAAAAAGATTTTTCAAAATCTTTCATAAAGTGCTCAAGATAACTCCCTCCAAAACACGATACAACATGCTTTATTTAAGGGGGAGTATAAAAATGAAAAAGAAAAATGTTCCAAATTCATGCTAAAATCCGTCGTTCTCTCCAAAAATTTAATCAGTTGATATCAAAAATATCAATGCATGCTATTTTTGAGGGGGAGAAGACGTGATTAAAATGTGATCAAAAGGTTTAAAGTTCGTGGAATCTCAAAGTATGCTCACCAGACAGACTTAGTTCTAACCCTCGAATTGACGAAATCTAAATATCCGTTATCGAAAAGACTTGTCCTGGACGGGTAATAATTTCAAGCTGGTTTTCCAGTGATGTAAACGTGTCTCGCAAAGGACTTGTCTGAGTAGAATGTACCAATTCGAGAGATGATCATTGAATATGAACAGGACGGGTAATAATTTAAAGCTAGTCCAACTAGTGATGTAAGCGTGTCTCGCGAAGGTCATGTTCATTGAAAATCAATCATTTTAAATGTGCGAACTCTACCCAACATGTGCAATTCTTTCTTAAATCTCATGAGCACATGTGAAGGGGGAGTATTTCAGAAAATGCAAAACTCTCGAAGTGCTATCTAAAATGTGTTTACTCATAAACACTTTGAGAGATTTTCACAAGGTTTTATGGCAAATCTAGGATAGTCAAGAAGTTATAAGGTGACTAAGGTTAGGAAAAACCGTCCTATGATCCGCCAGAGCCGGAGGGATCTACCGAAGGACAATTCCAATAGATTAGAATTAGAAGTCCTTAGGTTAGATTGAAAAAAGGAGTAAATGAGAAAGGGACAGAAGGGGTTGAAGAATTAAAAAGAAAAGTTGAATGAAAGGTGGAAAAGAAATAGCCCTCCATGAAAACTTAGGGCAGAAACCGGGTCAATACATCTACTATCGGTATTCGCTAAGGTGATACTGATATTGAAGACAAGACGTCATGGACCCAGTGACGCGCTGCACCACCCCTCCTAGCCACTCAGATATCTCTCAAAAGATATTTGTTTCATTTCTCACGGAGAACACTACATAATCTATCGGCCTCTCATTCCGAGATGTGTTAATATTGAAAAGGTGGCACTCTGCTCCATGCCTCCAACGACTTAAAACCAAAACGCACAATAGAGTCTAGAGCCATGAGATTCATCAAAATATCTCGTTAGGAACACTTCCATTTGATACACTTGTGTTCGCCAAAAAGAGCACAAGTTGTAAGAGTCTTAATGAGATCTACAGATCTTGCCATTTACATCATGATGGTTACGTGCTTCAAACGGTCTACAGTCGTGGGGTGATCTCCAGCGACTCACTGAATCGTGGGTGCACTTCGGTGTGTCCGTGTAAGCCCTCTCGGGGGTATCCGGTTCAGAACGGCCTGGGGGAGATTAGAGAAAGTCTACACACTATGCTGTTGACGATCTCGAAGTCCTAACCCATAAGTGCTGGATGATTATTACTAACAGTTTTATGCAGCTACCTATAAACATCCATTAACCATCACCACATACATCAAACATCTTCACCTTAGTATACTCATACTTATGAAGAACATCTCCAACAAAGCTCAAGTGTAAAAGTTCAAGACAAAAGAATCAAGTTAAAGACAGAGTGTAACGTCAAAGTCAAAAGGCTAATCAAGATGTCAAGAACAAGTTCATATATCAAATGATGAAAGAAAAGGGGAGATTGTTTGCATAAGTGTAAAGTCCAAGATGTATGAGTATGTTGGAGGACACGACGCATCATCACATGAAGATGTTGATCAAGGCAAGAACAACCTCAAAGACGATACTTTGAAGATCACATGGCATGAAGGAACCAAAAACAAAAACTGCTATACAACGACACTCAAAGCTCAAAGACATTGAAGACGAAAGACCATCTCACATGGAGCATCATTTGAATGACCATCCCTTAGGGGGAGATTGTTAGGATTTATTTTAAAGTGATGGTCATTTGTCATTGTAATAGTTTAATTAAGTGTGTCATTGTTTAGTTTAGTTAATTTAGTCAATGGGCTTGGATTAACCTTATAGATTAAATGTATGATTATAGTCCATGTAAAAGGCCCAAGCTTAATCCAAGCCCACCCAAGCCTTCCATCCTTGAAGCCTATAAATTGCACCCTTCCACTCACTTGGAAGGGTTGGATGCGTGTGTTGCTTCAAGGGTATTCTCATCTTGTATCTCATTTCCTCTTCTCAATCTAATCTCTTGAAGTTACCATCCCATCTCATCTCTCTTTCTCTTCTAATCTTTATCTTATTCACATATTGTTGTTGTGTGTTAAAGGATAATATTAAGCATTAACAACTTTTCAAAATTATATTCAAGTGTATCTTGAATAATCATCTACTATGACCAAATTGTAGAAGTTGCCTCCATAACTTTGTATAGCGGATGGACCAAATAAATCCATATGCAAAAGTTCTAGACACCTAGATGTAGACACCATATTCTTAGCCTTATGGCTATTATGAACTTGTTTCCCAATTTTGCAAGCATCACAATAGTGTTGGTCATATTTCAACTTGGGTAAGTTCCTAACGAGTTCTTTGGATGATAGAGATTTGATGAGTCTCATATTGGTGTGACCTAAGCAACTATGCCAAAGAGTTGAGGTGTCGTCTAGAGAGGTGAGCCAAAGTTTATCTTTAGATGTTTTATCTATTTTCATAACATATACGTTATTTGTAACACCCCCAAAAATGGGTCGCAGCGGAAGATGATGTCGCTGGGGTACTACTAAATTGGATCACAACACAAAGTAAAGAGAACGGATTTACTTTATACATTTAGAGAAATAGTTACATTATCATAGTAAATAAGTTTACAACATTTAATTTGATGCGGAAATAAGGCCCATATAAGTAAACAAGTGGTCCCAAATATATCAGAGTAGTCTATGACCATGCCAATGCCAAGCGCCTCCAACAATAGATTGTGTTGTAGTAAAGATCAACACCTGAGAATACATGCTAAAAGGGTCAGTATAAAGCTGGTGAGCTCATAGATTTAAGTAAACAACAAGTTATGTATGGACCACAAGATTTCAACGACAATGTATTCCAAATATGTTCATGAAAAGTATTACTGTTGTACTAAGCTCATGACACCGAAGCCTTAACAGTTAGTCCATGTTATCACTCCAAACAGGTGCTTTGCCAAACACCTGTACGACATCAAATGAAATGCGTCTGTTTGACAAGTTGGAGCGACCAACCTGTACGGAGGAGTTTACCCTCAATAGATGTATTCACAACATTCACGCTTACAAAGTAATTAACGATTCATGATTGTGGGGAATTTATGGCAAACGACAACAACTTAGTCAGTCAATAAATGTTTAATGCACTTGTGTCCATATGTAAAAACAAGCAATGTATTCCCACCCCAAGTATTTCAAATCGAATAGTAAAACAAGTAAAAGTGGGGCTATGAAACTCACCTGATACAACTGTTATGAAAATGGCAAAAATGGGTACACTGAAATAAGGCTCGGACTCTAACCGCGACCTAATATGAATGATATGATTTAGGTCATGAAATGTTGTCGTTAATGCAATTTTTGAAAGTTATATCACCCGTACATGTTTGGTTGTGAGTTTAGTTATGAAAATAGCGTTACTTCAGTATTCTTGACAATAGGGGTGTTCGTTCGGTCGGTTTACGGTTTAATAGGTTAAATCGGTTTAGGTTATTCGTTTTTCAAAAATAATTTATAACACCCAATACCCAAACCAAATTTCTCAAAACCAAACCAATCCAACCAAATAAGTGAGCGGTTTATTCGGTTCGGTTCTTAACAAAACCAAATAAGAATACTATGTATAAACAGTAGCTACTTTCCAAAATATTAGAAATCAAATGCAAAATTTCATCTATGAAATTGCAACAAATTTGATAAAGTGAATATTCATAAACTGTTTTTGATTGACATAAAGTCATCAATACATTATTCCAGGTTGTTTAAAACCAACCACCAAATTGAAATAAAAACAAAACAAATGCTGAGTATCAAATAAAACCATGAAATAATCCATAATCAAAATACCAAGATAACAAAACAAGCTGAAAATAAAAGAACCATCAGTCGTCTTATTGCTCCATCTCGAACAGTATCGCTACTCCATCTTGAACATGGATCTTTGCTCCACCTCAAACAGCACCGCCTCCCTCTTTCACGAACTCTATAGTTACATAAGGAAACAATAGTTTGTGTTATATACCAATATAAGAGTTTAGAGTATACATCAATAAATTAGGCAAGATAAAGAGATACAATGGTGAGAAACTTACCGTCTTCAATGTCTTGTATCTCATCCCAATTTTATGTGACGTCTAACAGCGTGGAGTTTCCACGAAACCAATCTTGGGTGCAGATTAAACTTTCAACAACAGGAGGAGTTAGAGAACTCCTGAATGAATCTAGCACCCTTCCACTCATTCTAAACACAGATTTAGAAGCCACAGTGGAAATCAGAATGGCCATAACATCTCTAGCAAGCAAAGATAGTATTGGAAACCTCGGGCTGTTTATCTTCCACCAATTAAGAATATCAAACTTATCAGATTCATCTTCGACATCCTCATTCAAATACCTATCTAACTCAGACTTTGAGTCTTGCATCTCACTTTCAGACTTTCTTCGTTTCATCTCCATTCGAACCTTTAGATTAGAGAAATAAACATTAATAAAGTAAATATGTATTTTGAAACAAAATATACTGAAAATATTAACCTTTTGTTTTAAAATGACTAATGGCTCAATAATTGAAGTTGCAGCACGCTTATTCATCGATGATGAAGCACCAGAAGTTTCAAACAATGTATGTGTCTCTGGCGGGGCATGGATTCTGACATAATCTTCATATAGTTCAACCAAAGAGGCTTTTATCACAGCACACATAGATTTCCCTTCCACTTTTCCATAAACATCCCCTAACAACACTTCGACATACTCGAACTTATTTCTCGGATCAAGCACAGAAGCAACAACTGTTGCCATATTGCATTTTTCCAAGCTCCCGTAATACTTATCAAACTTACTTTTCATCATCTTTGCCATCACAACAATATTTTTATCTGGAACACCATTAATACAATTGTTCAGAGCAGCATCAATGGATGTAATATCATCTAAAAAGTTGTTAGATGTTACATAATGTGTCCCAGATACCCTAAGAGTCAACTCATAAAAATGCTCCAAAAACTTGGCTAATCTCCTCACATTCGCCCAATCAGATGAAACAGGCACACCGGTCTTCTCAAGACCATCTCTGTAATGGTGATCCTCGCTGTCATATCTAGCAAATGCCCTCTCATAGTTCTGAGCTATTTCCAACATCAGATATGTTGAATTCCAACGTGTTGGAACATCTAGAATCAAACCTTTTGTGCTTGGACACTTTTCGATTTCAGCATATTCCTTGAATTTAGTCAATCTTTGAGGAGATTGTCTAATGTACTTAACAGCAGCCCGCACACAATCAACAGACTTCCCAATATGACTTAACCCATCTTGAACAATTAGATTCATTACATGAGCTGTACAACGCACATGTAGCCATTTACCTTCCAAAACAGTTGTCTCCCAATTAGCAAACTTGCTTTTCAAATATGTAACCGCAACATCATTGGTAGTAGCATTATCTACTATAATGGTAAACACAGTAGACTCAATGCCCCATTTCAGCAAGCACATCTCCACAGCCTTTCCAATATCAACCCCCCGATGACTAGAGATGGGGCAAAAATTCAAAAATTTTTTTCTTAAAACCCAATCGTTATCAACATAATGAGCCGTGAGACACATGTAGTTAATCCTTTGTAGGGAAGTCCAGGTGTCGGTAGTCAAACAGATCCTACCAACATTGCCCCTAAGTAGAGCGCTAACCTTCTTCTTTTCCTCAAGATATAAGTTCAAACAATCTCTAGCCATGGTGATTCTAGAAGGAGTACGAAACAATGGCTAGGAAGCATTAAGAAAGTACCTAAAACCCTTTCCCTCTACCAACTTGAATGGAAGCTCATCAACAATTAGCATGTACGCTAACGCCTTCCTAACTGATTGTTGGTCAAATTTCCAAGCAAACAGGTTCCTGTCATCACCATCTCCTCTTTGAAATGCTAAATTTGTTTGGCCATCAAGCTTATTTCCAGGAAACTTGCCACAAATTTTCAAATGACCTCGCAAAGTACTTGTCCCATGAATTTTAGTATCTGAACAATACTCCTTAGCACAATAACGGCACCTGCTTTTTGGCTCTCCTTGGTCATTAACAAATGATTCGTAATAAGCCCATACCAAAGACCGCATACGGGTTGCCCTTGGTTTCTTTTCTTTCTCTTCTTTACTGCTTTCCACCTCCACCACATTCTCAATGTTCACGTGTTCTTCATGCTCTTCCTGATACATCTAAGAAAAAATAAAAATAATAGTTAGCTTATAATCTCAATGTACAGACCAGGCTTTGTTGGCTAATATTAAGGCAAAAGTGATCTGAGATAATACTAACAGAACATCCGAGATTCTAACTACCACATTTGTCTTATTGTCTATCACTAATCAGGATGGGATCTAGACCAATTACATCTACAGATGCACTGTTCTCTCCCAAACTAAGCAAAGATACAACTATAAATGGAATAACAAGATAAAACACTAAATAGAAAACTAACTGATAGACCTCTATAAACATGCACTTAAAGCATTGTTTCGAAATTCCTAATCAATCTTTTGTATAGCATGGTGTTTCTCCATTAATTATGAACATAAATAAGTACATTTTATTACTATCATTTATCCTATTAATTTGACTTGTTTTACTATATTATGTATGAGGATTGATACTTAATCGTTTACTTTTGTAATTCTCAGTTGAAAACAAGCATTTGGTGAAACTTAGCGATTATGGACTAAAAACGGAGTAAAATGATCAAGATTGGAATTGGTTGTTGGAATGAAGAGAATGAAGACCACTGCCTGACTTTGAAGAATGCGCCGCATGGATTTATCCCATGCGCCGCATATGAAACTTTGGTCAACGAAGAATAACCAACTTGTTCTACTCCAGATGCGCCGCATCTCACCTATTACATACGGCGCATCACTATCAATATTTCACCAGATACGATCCAAGATACAAGAGGACATGCGCCGCATCTGATAATGGAGTTACGCTGCATCTTCTGGCGGTGTACGAATATTCCTGAATATTATAATCTTGGACCCCACGCGAAGTTAAGTACATGCGCCGCATCTACTTAATAGATGCGCCGCATCTCACCCTCAGACAGAAACTATAAATACCCCAAGACCAGACGAATTCGATGTGACATATATTATATACGAGACCGAAGACCAGAAACCAAGGACGAATTTAGTCAAGGCAGCAGCACAAGACACACCCAAATCAAAGATACAAGAGCTGTAAGAAGGTGCTGCATGTGTTTAATTCATTAAGTAGTTTTGTTTTATTGTGTTAGTAAACTTTAATTCATCAAGATTGGTGGCTTGTGTAATGTGACAACGGAAAGGTTGCACTCCCTTAAAACTGCTTTCTCATCAATTAAAGTTTATATGTTAGTGTCTTTGGTGACTTTTATTAGTGCATTGATAACCTCTGTGGCTAGTTGAGCGTTGATCGGGTCGCCATGCCTCTGCCCTCGCCTGTTTATTAGATCGCCTATGCATTCTATGGTCTGTAGAAAAGTAGGAGAAAGATAAAAAGGATAGTCATAAGTAATCATTAAGGGTTTACTCGCCGATAAGATTAGAACCAACGAGAAAGGACTTAATCTCGGTGCGTTGCATCGAACTATACACTTCATATAACACTAGCAATAAAACAAGTGACAAACTACTTATCATAAGGACAGCCCTCTTATTGTCTCGAGTATTTATCTGTGTACGTGTGTGCTACTTGCTGATTCGTGCCTATTGGTTTAGTTTATTATTTAATTGCAACCAAATCGTGCCAGTCTCTCAGGCTGAAACCCCCTTGCGTTAGATTAGATTGTATAGCTAACTTAATATATTAAAATACTGATTAGAATAACTAGATAATACGTTCCACTCTTAGTGATCGACACTCTACTTACCATTATATTCATACTGACCGGGTACACTGCTCGTTAAGTGTGTGTGTTATTGATAAGTCGGCTAAATATAAATTTAAAACTTGATTAGGCATTAAAACTGCTAAACCGCAACGACACGCACGCGCATCAAGTTTTTGGCGCCGTTGCCGGGGAGTGAATTGTTATTATCTGTTAATTTGATTAGTATTTTAATTAGGTTTTTAATTTTTTATCTAACCGCTAATTTTGTTGTGTATTAGTTTAATTTGCATTCATTGTACTATTTTGCATATTTTCTGTTTTTGTGTGTTATTTATTTGCTTTTATTTGTGTTTATTTTCTTTCGTGTGTTTTTATTTGATTTTATTTTTCGTATTTTGTGTGTTCTGCTATCGTTGTACTGAGCTAAATCGAACGATACGGCGCATCTGATTTCTCATATACGGCGTATTGCGTTCAATTTTTATAAAATACAACGCGTTTAATTAATTCGATACGACGCATCTTTTCCCCAAGATACGGCGTATCTGTTTTTGATAGAATTTTTTTTTCTAAACGTTAACGCCATACGACGCATCTGCTCCTGCAGATACGGCGTATCTATTATTTTTATTAAAAACAGTTTTCGATTAATTAAACAGATACGGCGTATCGATTTTTATCGATACGGCGCATCTTCTGAATCAAAAATCTTATATTTTGAAACGTAACGAAGATACGGCGCATTAACTTTCATTAATACGACGCATTTAATTTTAAATAAATATCGATTTTTGATTAATTTAATTCGATACGGCGCATTCTTAATTTCTAAGCGGCGTATCTATTTTCTGAATAAAGTCTGATTTAATTTTAACGATTATAAGATACGGCGTATCCAACTTTTTGGATACGGCGCATCGTCTGCAGATATCAGTAACTTTAATTTTTCGTATTCCGTTTTCGTTGTTAATTTTCTGCTATATTACTTTCTTGAGCATACCCTACTGATGCTTTTGTGTTGATTTCAGGAAGTGCATGACCACGAGTTCGACTAAGAACTTGATCCAACCTTTCGAAGATCCTGAACGAGCCCTACATTCGCTTAAAAGGCTTTTCAACACAAGAAGCTTTGATCTTTCAAGTTCACTCGAGCTTGATTACTTTTCTGAAGAAAAAGAGGAAGTTGAAACAGAAACAATGGGCGAAAACACTACTATGGAGGAATACATGAACAGTACCCGTGCTGATTACACTTCAGGAGTTGCTAGACCAAAGTTTGATGATAAGTCAAAATTTGAGTTGAAGGGTCAGTTTCTCAAAGAGCTCAGAGAGAATGCTTTCAGTGGGACGGAACATGAGGATGCTAATGAGCATGTTGAAAAGGTCCTGGAGATGGCAGATTTGTTTACTTCAGAAGGAGTCACTGACGATCAACTCATGCTTAGAATCTTTCCAATCTCACTGAAAGGAGCTGCTAACAAGTGGCTAAGGAATGAACCTGCTAGTTCAATCACTACATGGGAAGGTTTGAAGAGCAAATTCCTGAAGAGATATTGTCCACCTGCTAAGACTGCTAAAAAAATGGAGGCTATCAACAGTTTCAAGCAAGAGCCTGATGAAACTCTTTATCAAGCTTGGGAACGATTTAAAGATTTATTAATAAAATGTCCTCAACACTATCTAACCCCTATGCAGGAGATAATATTGTTTTATCAAGGATTGGACGTGCCTACTAGACAGATTTTGGATGCTAAGGGAGTTGTACCTCAAATGAGTGCAACTAATGCTAGGAAAGCGATCCAAGAAGCTGCTGATCATTCTCAGAAATGGCACGATGGGACCTCTACTAGATCTAAGAGCAGCACTAATTTTGACGGGATTGCTGCTATTCAAGCTCAATTGGATAAAATAAGTAGAGAGATGAAGAAGCGTGATTAAAGAGTGTATGCTGCCCAAGTTGGATGTGAAAAGTGCGAAGGACCTCACTACACTAAAGATTGCCCGAATAAGAATGAAAGTGAGACATTTGAAGAAGCATATTACACCCAATTTGGACAACCATTCCGACCTTCAGGAAGATTTAGGGAAGCTACCCCGGGATTCTATCAAAAGAACAACTTTAATCCCGCTTATCAAGAGAGGAGGCAGACTTTAGATGACACTCTAAAGCAAATTATGGCCGATGCTGCTAAAAGACATGAAGAGAATACTGCTATGATCAAAGAAATACGAGCTTCAACGGACACTACTACAAGAAATCAAGGAGCTTCGATCAAAGCATTGGAACAACAAATTGGTCAAATGAGCAAAGTTCTTCAAGAAAGGGGATACGGAAGTTTACCGAGCTCAACCAAAACCAACCCAAGAGATCATGTCAAGGCCATAAGCACCACTGAAGAAGTCGCTCCTAACTTACCTAGAAGATCGATGAATGGTAATGATGGTGCAAAACCCGAATTTTTCTTTAATTCTTCAATCAGTTTAAGGAGACTACTCAAAGAAAAGACAAAGATTGAAGAAGAGATCAAGGCTACAATGAAAGAAGGGAGCTCTGCAACCGATTTAAATGCCTTGCCTCATAAAGAAAAAGACCCAGGAAGTTTTACTCTACCTTGTTCTATTAATGATATATCTTTCAATAATGTGTTAGCTGACTTAGGAGCTAGTGTTAGTGTTATGCCTCTTAAGACATTCACTACCCTAGGACTAGGAAAATTAACACCAACTAAGTTACTTATTGAATTGGCTGATAAAACGGTAAAACGACCTGAAGGGATTGCTAATAATGTGCTAGTTAAGATTGAGAAGTTTATTTTTCCCGTAGACTTTGTTATATTAGACATGCCCGAGGATATTAAGATTCCTTTAATCCTTGGAAGACCTTTCTTGTCTACTGCCCATGCTAAGATTGATGTGTTTAAAAGAAAAATCTCATTAAGGGTAGGGAATAATAAACTGGTCTATAAGTGCCAAGATCCTATTAAAAGCATAATTAGAGGTGTCTACATGCTAGGATTAAGAGAGCGTATGGACCTAGATCTAGAAGCTAGGCTTATGGGGGAAACATTGATTCAAAACAACTCAACTAATCCTAATGATGAGAACTTTGAGGAATTTATTGACCTAAATGTACCTACCGAACTTAGACGCGATGTTGTTAATGATTCCGATGATGAGTGGTATGATTGCGTAGTAATTAACAAACGTAGGAGAATAGTTGAGAAAAAGAGTTTGAATAATGATATGTTTATTGAACTACCACCCCACCTTGCTTATTTATGCCTATATGATAATAAGAATTTCCCGTCTATCATTTTGTCATCTCTGCCCGAAAGGGACAGAACTTTGTTTATACAGATACTGAAGAAGAACGGCGTGGAAATCAAGGACGAGCAAGGAGTGTTCAATATTACTGAATTGGCAATGAGGGAGCGCGATGTTTCCGACTCCTTCAATGATCGATACTAAAGAGCTGAACGTGAGTCTAACTTGAAGACTCTGGAATAAATACAAGTGCTCACCGGGAGACAACCCGGATTTATCTTTTAATTTTCTGTTTATGTGTCGAGTCAGTCAGGCCGCAGAGGATACGGCGCATCTCAATTCTGAGATGCGACGCATCTCCTGCAGATGGTCATATCTTATTTTATTTTTCTGCATTTTTTATTTTCGAATTTAAAACTTTTTATCAGTTTATTTTAAATGCGGCGCATCCCTGGTTAAGGATGCGGCGCATCTTTTATTCTGATCCGTATTTATTCCAGGCTCGATACGGCGTATCTTCTTCCATAAGATACGGCGCATCGACTGACCTGATGATTTTCATTTTTAATTTTTATGTTTTATTTTTACCTAACTACTAATGTATTATGCAAGTTGAACCTTTCTTATCTTAGGTGTGTTTTAAAGTGTTGGTGGTATTATAGATTCCTGCATTTCCTGTGGATACATCTTATACGAAGCTTAAACGTTCTAATCCACAAGAAAAATTATTTTTGCTCTACTACTAATGGAGGATCATACCGAGCAAATCTCAGGGGAGTTTTTCTGTTCTAATTCTTTTATTTTCCAGTTTTTAACCTTTTATACAAACAACGAGGACGTTGTTTAACTTAAGTGGGGGGATTGGAGAATTAGAACACTTAACATTTACTTGTCCTAAACTTTTCAAAATATGCTTAAAATGTGCTTAATATATCAAAATTTAAAATTTTTTAGCATGTTTTTGTTTAAGATCTAAGTTGCATAGCTGCACACATGACGTTGTTTTCAAAAATTGTGATTTTTCAAAACTCACAAATCTATGAGTGTGCCGGTGACTTGTAAACTTTAGAACTTGGCTTGTATACTATTCGAGACCACCATAATAAGTATTATTTAATAATTGGAATGACTTGTCTAAATTGGTAAAATTTCTAGGATTACACCCAAATAGCCTTATATGTTATGTGTTATTAGCTAACTACACTGGTTAGTTAACCCCCGTATAACCCTTTTGTTACTCTCATTTTTAGAGTAAGATACCCCTAGAAAAACACTCAGAGCCATTCCTTTCGTTTCTTACACCTATGTTTAAAATGTTTCGTTACACCCTTACACCTTAGCCTACCCTGTAGATTAGAATCCGTGGTTGGTTAATTGCTATAGGCAAAGTGTGTTTCCTTACATTACCTGTGTTCGCGTGCGTAATTCATTATCTATGGTTAGGTCGGGAAATTGCACAATGCAATTGGAGTGAAAGTAAATATTGTATATCTTTGAGTTTATTTTTCGTGTGTTTACTACTTTCACTATTACCGTTATTTCTGAAATTATGAAAAGTATGAAAAATTATCCAGAATTATTGTTATAGTGATGTGGTGAAATTTTACACATCTATGTTTATGTTAAAAAAAAAAAAAAAAAAAAAAAAAAAAAAAAAAAAAAAATCGAAAAAATGAGAAAAGAAAAGAAAAAGAAAGTTGGATGTTTGATTTTAACCAACGATGTAAAGTTATGTAAGTGGTCGATATCACCACTAGTTGTTATATATCTATGGATTGAATGGGAGTTGGCAGTTATGGGAACGTCAACTAAGGATTATTCTTTGATTAAGATCTTGTTGAGTATAATTCGTGTCTACCTAAAGCGTGTGTTTCAAGTGTTAAAGCGTGAGTTATTCAATGATATGAGTCTTATTCATGGGATGGTTGGGATAGTGATTAACCACACTTAGGATTTTAATTTATTTGTTTTGTTTATTTTTTATTTTTACACCAATTTATATCCCAAATATTATCCATACCCTGTATTATTCTTTATCCAACCAAACCTTTGATTTATTGAGATTAGGGATTTGAGCAATCTTAAGTATCATAGTCGTGGATTCGGCTATGTATTTATGATTTTGTCGCCCTTTTTGATATATTATTATTGGTGAAGTTTGGACCTATCTTTAGCCTATTCGAGTTAAGGATTTGAGCAATTGCAAGTATCGTGTTCGTGGATTCGATCATGTATTTGTGATTTTGTCGCCTTTTCTGGAATTTGAGATCGATAGTGAATAAGAATAATTAACCCTTAAGCCTAAAAACCCTTTTTACCGCTTTAGACTTGTTATTCCTTAGCTTTAGTGGGGGAGATGTGTATACTTGCCAAGCTTATGATAGAATATTCGTCGCGACTGGACAGTTAAACGATTAGATTTGCTTTTATCGTATTATTTTATTTTACTTCTAATTCGTTAAGTGTTTAGTTGTGTGATTATGACAAAAACGAATACATGCTTAAATATAAAAATAAATCCTAATATCTTTTAGGATACATTTTCATAATATTAATTCTAAGGTTTACTTGGGGACAAGTAAAGTTCAAGTGGGGGGATATTTGATGAACTCAAATAAGTACATTTTATTACTATCATTTATCCTATTAATTTGACTTGTTTTACTATATTATGTATGAGGATTGATACTTAATCGTTTACTTTTGTAATTCTCAGTTGAAAACAAGCATTTGGTGAAACTTAGCGATTATGGACTAAAAACGGAGTAAAATGATCAAGATTGGAATTGGTTGTTGGAATGAAGAGAATGAAGACCACTGCCTGACTTTGAAGAATGCGCCGCATGGATTTATCCCATGCGCCGCATATGAAACTTTGGTCAACGAAGAATAACCAACTTGTTCTACTCCAGATGCGCCGCATCTCACCTATTACATACGGCGCATCACTATCAATATTTCACCAGATACGATCCAAGATACAAGAGGACATGCGCCGCATCTGATAATGGAGTTACGCCGCATCTTCTGGCGGTGTACGAATATTCCTGAATATTATAATCTTGGACCCCACGCGAAGTTAAGTACATGCGCCGTATCTACTTAATAGATGCGCCGCATCTCACCCTCAGACAGAAACTATAAATACCCCAAGACCAGACGAATTCGATGTGACATATATTATATACGAGACCGAAGACCAGAAACCAAGGACGAATTCAGTCAAGGCAGCAGCACAAGACACACCCAAATCAAAGATACAAGAGCTGTAAGAAGGTGTTGCATGTGTTTAATTCATTAAGTAGTTTTGTTTTATTGTGTTAGTAAACTTTAATTCATCAAGATTGGTGGCTTGTGTAATGTGACAACGGAAAGGTTGCACTCCCTTAAAACTGCTTTCTCATCAATTAAAGTTTATATGTTAGTGTCTTTGGTGACTTTTATTAGTGCATTGATAACCTCTGTGGCTAGTTGAGCGTTGATCGGGTCGCCATGTCTCTGCCCTCGCCTGTTTATTAGATCGCCTATGCATTCTATGGTCTGTAGAAAAGTAGGAGAAAGATAAAAAGGATAGTCATAAGTAATCATTAAGGGTTTACTCGCCGATAAGATTAGAACCAACGAGAAAGGACTTAATCTCGGTGCGTTGCATCGAACTATACACTTCATATAACACTAGCAATAAAACAAGTGACAAACTACTTATCATAAGGACAGCCCTCTTATTGTCTCGAGTATTTATCTGTGTACGTGTGTGCTACTTGCTGATTCGTGCCTATTGGTTTAGTTTATTATTTAATTGCAACCAAATCGTGCCAGTCTCTCAGGCTGAAACCCCCTTGCGTTAGATTAGATTGTATAGCTAACTTAATATATTAAAATACTGATTAGAATAACTAGATAATACGTTCCACTCTTAGTGATCGACACTCTACTTACCATTATATTCATACTGACCGGGTACACTGCTCGTTAAGTGTGTGTGTTATTGATAAGTCGGCTAAATATAAATTTAAAACTTGATTAGGCATTAAAACTGCTAAACCGCAACGACACGCACGCGCATCATTTGTATAGCATGGTGTTTCTCCATTAATGGTAAGAAATAAAAAGATAATAAAAGGACGTAGCAGATAGGCTTCCCCAACATTATTGCAAGTATCAAGAACATATTTCATCAAGACTTGTGTACTTTTGGTTTGAATTCAATGACTAATCTATCTCAGCAACATCATAGAAATGCAGTCTGCTCAAGCTTTTGTTAAGTCAATTTAAGTGCTTATTAGGTTTCTTCAAATAGTTGAAAATCATTACACTAGTGGTTAAGTTGATGTATAATGTTGTTCTCAAGTTTTTAGCATAATTCTCAGCTTATTTCTTAGCTTTTCAGTAGCCTAAATAGTGGTGATTAGTCCTTTTGACCTGGTTCATCAGTGCATGTTCTAATCAGACCTAATGATACACCCTTTCTAGTAAACACTAGTAATAGGTTGAGGTAATTCACCTATATCAAGAAGCATAAGTGGAACATTGAAATTGATATGTTGACCTAAATGTCAAATACCACTGCCCAGATAGGAGAATAGTCATGAAAAAAGAGGTTTAACTATGGTTCTGTTGTTTAATTTCTACTCTGATTCTTTCAGAGGGAGTGCTCAGATAACAATGCACTAGGTAGGAGAAAGAGCGTTTCTACACATTTATAAATCTTATCACATATAAGTTTACTGGGAAGTACCGGTTCATTAAATGGTTTACGTATCGCAAGCTGTAATTTTTAAATGATCTCAAATAAACAACTTCGCCTTTGTTTCTTCAAGATATATCATTTACGTTGTTGATCATGCCTTTGTGATTATTTTCAGATATCCAAATTTTAGCATCAAAAATCTAAAACATAAATACTTATAATGACGTCCATAGAATAAACTCAAATGAGGAAAAACTCAATGAGCAAACTAGCAAAGAGTATATGCAAACTGTATATCGTTTTTAAGCACATAAAATAGAGATTAGATATACTTATTACTAGCAGAACTTAAACAAATAAATTAATGAAAATTTACAATTCATAAGCCAGAAAGCATAGTTAAATTACTTCTAGTAGTGTCAATATCATACACTCTAATACAAAATTACTTAAAGTCCCAATACACTGGCATACAAAGCAATTGAAAATTTACGAATGTGAACTTGAGGAGTCGAAAATCAAATAGCCATCTAGATAGCGCAACAAGATTGGCTTAAACATAAAAAAAACATGATCACAGAAAGTAACATACAAGCTTATTAGACCAATCAAATCTACGCCTAACAAGATTGGCTTAAACAAATTCTTGAAATTAATAACAGTATGTCAACAATTGAAAAGCCTACCATGTAATGAATTGATAAACTTGAAATAAGTAATGGTAAATTAGACTAAAATTAACAACACTTGCATAAAACACATACCATAACCATACTGAAGAGTTGAGATCGAAACAACAATAGCAAAACCCATAACCCACTTGCAAGTTGCAATTGAAATTTTCAACTGATAGTGGTGTGGTGATATGCAAATTCGAGGATGCCAATTTATAGGTGGAGCCATGGATAAGAATTTTGATGATTGATGATGCGGGTGTGATTTTGGTGCGTGATTTTGGTAGTGACAAAGGGAACTTTCACACAATAGAACTCTACTATGAGTAACTCTTCAATTTTCCCCAATTCCGAATATTTGATTGATTATTTCACATATTATAAAAATTATAAAACGCTTCTTTCCTTATATTTTCGGGTATTCGGGTGGAAACCGAATTTATATTTTTAAACCCACATCCAATCCAAAAACCTGTATTATAATTCGGGTACAACCAGAAATCCAAACCAAACCCATGTAAGCCAAACCCATTTCACCAAATGTCATTCGGTTCGTTCGGGTTTTCGGGTCAAACCATTTAATGATTGTGGGGAATTTATGACAAACGACAACAACTTAGGCAGTCAATAAATGTTTAATGCACTTGTGTCCATATGTAAAAACAAGCAATGTATTCCCACTACAAAAAAAAGGCTTTCAGAGACTGAATTTCTAGGGACTGATATATCAGTCGCTGATACATAGCATCGGTAACTGAAACATCAGTTACTGATACTTTTAAGGACTGACCTTTTATTGACTGATTGCGGTGACTAAAAATCAGTCCTCGATTCAGTGACCCCATATCTGAGACTAAATTTCAGTTACTAATATGCCTGTACGGAAAAAAAATTGGAGGAAAATTTGTTAGTGACTGAATAAGGGTGACAATTCAGTCCCTAGTACATGTACATCATATCTAAGACTAAATTTCAGTTACAAATATATTTGCGCAATAAAAAATTTTGGCGGAAAAATTGTTAGTAACTGAATTATAGTCACAGTTCGGTCACTAATACATGGAGATCATAGCTAAGACTAATTTTCAGTTACAAATATGTCTACACAATAAAAAGGTTTGGAGGGAAATTTTTTAGTGACTGAATTTCAGTCACAGCTGCGTCCCTATTACATGGATATCATACCTAAGACTAAAATTCAGTTACAAATATGTTTGCGTAATAAAAAAAAGTTTGGAGAGAAATTTGTTAGTGACTGCATTTGAATCACAACTCAGTCCCTAATACATGGACATCATAGCCAAGACTAAAATGTATAAAAATAGATTAAAACGGACTAAAACGTTTAAAAACGGACGAAAACTTATAAAAATGGAAGAAAACATTTAAAATCAGACGAAAACGTATCAAAACGGACGAAAACGTAAAAAATGGACGAAAACCTATAAAAATGGACGTAAACGTAAAAAATGGACGAAAACATTTTAGGTGAGATTGTAGTATTTTACGTCAGGCTCATACGCGTTTGCTGCTTTGCTTATATCTTCGTTTGTATTTTGGGTTTCAGGATATAAAAACGAATTGGTATGCGGATGTTTGGTGTATTTTAGTATTTTTAAAACAGGCGTTGTTTATACACTCACATGTGCAACCAGCATGAGGTATGCTATACATTACTGAATAATTTTTGCAATTATATAAGAGCCCAACTTTCTTAAGAATATCATGTATTGGTCATTGTGCAATTTGTCGTAGCAAACTAGTCTTTAACCTTGATAAAATGATTCATTATCATCGTTTTTGATAAATTTGTATAATGGTGTTGTTTGATCAATCCCATTAATTTATAGACTATTATCGACATTGTTTGGAAGCTCTAAAAGAACTTTTTTTTTCATTGTAGTTAGAATAAATTTGAACTGTTATTGGTGTTTTTGTTTGATTAACTGGGTTCAAATTACCTTTGTTCTTATTAATATCTGGGATTTTATATGCTCTGGTTGTAATACTGTAAAATGTGCCTGCAAAACATAAGACAATGGATTTTACTAAATGGGCCGAGATTCCAATATCTAGGACAGGGAGACAATATTGTAACCAGTTTGTTGCATTTCACAGCTTATGCTTAAAAATATCATTTCATTTATGTTTGTAATATGTATTACTATTCTTGTGCAGAGCAAAGCGAAGGCAGAAAAAAATCAAGCAATGGGTTTGTTTAGTGTGGTTGGGTCAAATATGATATTGGGTGCAACTAGTTTTTAATTTTGTTTTCATACCTTCGATCATGTTAGGAAAATATTTGTAAGCATAAACAGATGGCTCTTGATAAATTAAAAGATGAAGGAACGACTCAGATTACTATTGTTATGGAGCACGAGGTTGAGAGACAAGCCATAAAAAGTGTGTGTGGCCGAAAGTAGACAATATTGAATTGCAGCCAATATATAGGACGTTCAAATTTATTTCTATTGAATTTGGTTTTATTTTTAAACATATTGAATTGTAAACTCTTGTTATTTGGATTGGTGATTATTATGCTTTAAAGAAATATTGTTATTATTATTGTTTATGGTTTGGAGTTTTATATACTATTGTAAGGGTCATGTATGCATTGTGAATGGGGACTGAATTAAATTGTATTTGCCACTAACTTTTAGTTTATAATAGAAATATAATGGAACGGCGCCATCATATTGGAGACTGATTTGAATGTTATTTTGTATCGATTAACATATATTTTGAAACTAATTTTCAGTCACTAGAAAAACAAATTAAGGACTAATTCATCTGTTTTTTGTGACTAAGAATCAGTCTTTAAAGCCTTTCATCGGAGACCAATCAGTTTTTAAATTCTATTATTAGAGACTGATTTGGTACGATAATCTACAAAACAACGAAACGTAGTAGGGACTATAAACAATGTTTATGGACTAATTTTCAGTCCCTAAATCCATGTGTTAGTAACTGATCTAACATAGTATTGGCGACCGACTTTTCAGTCGCCGATAATATGCATTGGGGACTGAAATAACATGATTCCAACCCATAGAAATAAGGACTGACTTTTTTATTTTGGAGACTGATCTCTGGTCCTCGTTGGTTCGATACAACAAGGACTGAATTTCAGTTGATAACGTCACTTTCCGTAACTAAGCTATTGTAACTAATTAGTGACTAGCAAAATCAGTCCTTGATAGACCATTCGTAACTGATCATGGTGTATCGGAGACTGATTTTTCAGTCTCTGAAAGCCTTTTTTTTGTAGTGACAAGCAATGTATTCCCACCCCAAGTATTTCAAATCGAATAGTAAAACAAGTAAAAGTGGGGCTATGAAACTCACTTGATACAACTGTTATGAAAATGGCAAAAATGGGTACACTGAAATAAGGCTCGGACTCTAACCGCGACCTAATATGAATGATATGATTTAGGTCATGAAATGCTGTCGTGAATGCAATTTGTGAAAGTTATATCACCCGTACATGTTTGCTTGTGAGTTTAGTTATGAAAATAGCGTTACTTCGGTATTCTTGACAATAGTTAAAGTATAACATTTTTGGACTTTTAGCAAGTATATATCGTAACTAGGATATGAATATTTTGGTAATGTACATTTTGATAAGTTTAAGACTCAACTAAAATAAGGAACCAAAACGCTACAACTTCCGTTTAAGTCTTTTTGTCCAAAACCGCACTTAAAATGTCCAAATTCCATTTCTAAGAATAAAACTGGGTACTATTCCCTATATGAAAAAGCTGTCAAAATATATTTCTCGTCGATAACTTCGTTAAGTCATAACTTCTTCGTTATAGCTCGGTTTTGAAAGTTCTTCCTATCCCCGCGAAGGTATTTAAGTATACTAACACATTTTTCAAGTCTCGGGGACTTGGTTTTTCTTTTAAAGCTTGGTTTTACTGATTTGAAAATCCATACAGCAACTATATATTTTCTGAAAATAGTTATTGCTATTAACTTTTAGAAAACTCATATCTCATTCGTTATAAATCCGTTTTTATCCATTCAAACGACCACGTTTTCGTTATAAAATCTATTTTCTATTTCTTTGACCAAATCTTGTAAAAACAACTTGATTTTCTGAAAATTAGAAATTTGGGCAGCGCTTCCGCGTTTATTTTTCAATAATCCATTCTCCTATACTAAATCCCTTCAAATCAACTCCAAATCTATCATAATCTCTTCCACCAATTTCTTCAATCAATATATAGTTCAAAATAATCATGACAACATATAAAATATAACTTGGGGAAAATGACTAGTAAATGTGCAAGAATAAATATGAATCTATATTAACACTCATATAGCAATAGTTTTTATAAATCAAACAAAAATGATCCAAGACTCGTTTGTACACATTTTCTCATCCAAATAATTTTGTAAAGTATGTTTTTACTTGTTTTCATCATGAAAATTTGAAAACATGTATTAAGGTGATATTTGTAATTAAATGAGTTTAAATGAAGATTTAAACTTAATAAATGCATAAACTAGCATAAAAATTGCATAATATACATAATGGAAGGTATAAGAATTTATTTTACACTTACTTGATGATGAAGAGTTTTTGGAAAGATTTAGAACAATACATCCCCAACGGTTAATCCAAATCGATTTTATAGTTATTATAGAACCCGTAACTATCGAAATATACTTGAAACTAATGAAAATCGGATCTCCTCTTCTCTTCCTATTTTTGGCCGAGCACTATGGAGGTGTAGAGAGAGTTTGGTGAATTTTGTAAGTGTAAAAATGAAGAGTATGTGTTAGCTTTCTATTTATAGTGCAAATAAGGGCATTTTGGTAATTTAATGGAAGGGTAAAATAGTAATTACACTATTTCAGTCAAAAGTCAAAAAGGAGGAATATGGGGGGCATGTTGGCTGAATTTTGGGGGAAAAAGGGGGAGGGGTTTGGAGGCTCATAAATGTTCATGTCTTTTTGTCTTTAAAATATCTAATTTAGGATAATTAAAAGTTAGATATTTATTATTTAGTTATTAAGTTAACTAGAAATAAATTTTAGCGGAACAAAATAAAGTGTAATAAAGCAATAAAAATTATGAAAATGCATTTTGTATAAGTATCGGGTGTTTAAATAATTATTGTTTCGCAAATACTTAAGTTATCGTAAATATATATATTTAATAATATATATACTAAATGAATTTAAAATACCGGGTAAAATAATATTAGAATTTTTGTAACATTGTAATGAGTATAAAAATATATTAGAACCATTGTTGGGAGTATCGGGGATATTGTTCATGCACAAAAATCGTGTAAAAGCGTTTATTTAAATAAATAAATGTGAATGAATAACAATGCAAACACATGCAAGACCTAAAATGAATTTGATGACACTGGCAATATGTAGACTAACTCTAGTCTATATTTTGTGCACCAAATGATGTCTCTAGGTTATGCGATTAAATTATGAAAGTTTCTTGAAATTGATACTCGAAAAATCAAATTTTCAGAAAATAATGAATAGTAAAAACTACGATAATGAATAGTAACTTCTTCGGGAATGAATAGTAAAATTTCAAAGTTAAATTTTTGCCCTGAAAATGCGGTTTGTCACATTATTTTTCAAAACACCTTTAGCTATGGTTTTACCGTCTTTTTGTATCTTACTTCCATTTTCACTAAAGAGGACATCATACTTTTTACGACATAGTTGGCTAATGCTAAGCAAGTTAAATCCTAGGTTATCAACATGAGCAACATTATCAATGGAGAAAGAGTCATGAGAGATAGTACATTTTTCGACGATTTTGCTTTTTAACTTGATACCAAAAGTAACATTACCTCCGTCATATTCTTGGTAGGTTGAGAAGAGGCTCTTGTTTCCCGTCATATGCCTTGAACAACCATCATCTTTTATCCACTCTTCTGGTTCTAAACCAACTTTCAAGCATACCTAAGTTATAGAAAAACTCAAGCATTTGGTCCCTAGTATCTTTCATGGGTCCATTTTGGTTAAACATCCCATTAACTTGATTCATGTATTGGAATGGTGGATATGGGTTCCATGGCATGTAGTTGGGACTTTGATAATGCCTAGAAAAGTTTTGGTTCCAACCATTTTGATAATTAGGTTGTGCGTTGTAGTTGCTTTTTGGAAAGTGGCGTTTGGGAATAGTCGTCCTAGGTCTTTGTTGAGTAGTTTTAGTTCTAAATTAATTCTTAGCAAGTCCTACTCTTATAGTAACAGCTGGTTTTTGTTTATTTACAGTTGAACTAGTATTAGGTTTCCTTGTGACTTTAACGAACTTTGTACAAGCCGATATGCAAGCTTTCTGTTCAGCTACAGTTCCCACGGATCCCTTCTCAACCACTGGCGGAACCAAGGATTTGGTTCCGTCTAATCTGTGGGTTTCTAAGACTGTTGGAACAGTTTCTTGTACTTTTTCGGCTTGTTTCTTTAGACTACTTAAATCTCCTAATTTCATAAAACCTAGTCCAGTTTTATCATGTGGTAATTTTTGTATTTTCATTATTTCATCTACACAACTAATATTCTTATCAAATCTTTTGAATTTAGAGTTTTGTTTGATAAGAGCATCCTGTGTGATTTTAAGTTTCTCAAATTCAAGTCTAAGCTCTTGACATGATATACATACCTCATCAATAGCTTTACTCTTTTCTAATCATTTAGCTTTTTCTTTTAACTCATAAACTTCATTTTCTAAAAATTCCTTTTTAGTTTTTAAAAACTTATTTTTGTTTATGATTTTTAATCTAAGTTCACATAGTTTTTTATATTCCTTTTGCAAGGTGTCATCATCAATAAAAGAATAAGATGAGTCAGATTGTACCTCGTTAGAGTCATGAGCCATGAGCCATGAGAGAAACTTCGTCATTCTTAGGCTCTTCGTCATCATCTTCACTGTCACTCCAAGCACCACTTACAAAAGCTCTTTGAGTTTTGTTCTTGGGTGGCTTAGGACAATCTCCTATTAGATGACTTGTATCTCCGCATCTAAAACATTTCCTTTCCCCTTTTCCTTTCTTGTCATCACGATCCTTCCGAAAGGATTTCTTGTCTTCTCGAGGTTGTCTTACGAACTTTCCTCGTCTTCTAAAGAACTTCTTGAAATCTCTTACGGCCATGGCATATTCTTCATCTTCGCTACCCGAACTAGACTCCTCATCATCACTTGAGTCTACTCTAGCTTTTAAGGCAATGGATTTGACTTTTTCCTTTTTATCCTTAACTATTTCCGAATCTTTTTCCATTACCATTTCATGAACTTTGAGATTTCCGATTAGCTCGTCAAGTGACATGCTTGAAAGATCTTTGGATTCTTCAATGGCCGTCACTTTTGCTCTCCACTTCGGATGGAGTGCTCTAAGGAATTTCCTGACAAAGTTCTTACTACAAAAAGATTCATCAAGTGCTTTAAGAGAAGTAATGATAGTATTAAACCTAGCAAATGCACTATCAATGGTCTCATCTTCAGGGATAACAAATTGTTCATATTGTTGAACAAGAAGATCAATTTTGTTATCCTTGACTTGTGAGTTTCCTTGATGAGTGATTATTAAAGATTGCCAAATTTCTTTGGCGGTTTTGCACATAAAGACTCTTTCATACTCCTTTCTAGGTAGAGCATTTGTAAAGAATTAAAAAGAAAAGCAAAGAAAAAGGTGAAAAGAAATAGCCCTCCATTTGTTCAACCTTAGGGCAGACACCGGGTTCAATACATAATCTACTGGTTAACTGAGCATCACCGGTATTGAAGACAAAAGACGTCATGGACCCAGTGACGCACTGCACTAAACCTTCTATACCACTCAGGTGTCTCTCAAAAGACACTTGCTTCATTTCACACGGAGAATCCTTCATCATCTATCGACCTCTCACTACGAGATGTGTTGATATTGAAAAGGAGGCACTCTGCTCCACGCCTCCGATGACCAAACAAATGTGCACTAATCGAGTCTAGAGCCATGAGATTCATCAAAGATCTCTTAGGAACACTTAGTATTACACTGTTGTTCTACATCATGGGCATCAGTTGTAAATTAGGAAGTGTCCTACGCAGATCTTAGCAATCTGCCGAGAACATTCTTGAGAGAACTCACAATTGTGATTCTCAGTGATAGAATGGAAATCCTGCCAGGATAACATCAAACAACCCTGACAGCAGGTCACTTCGGTAACTCCTTGTGGGTTACGCTTAGTGTTTGTTCCAAAACGGTCTACAGTCGTGGGGTGATCTCCAGCGGCTCACTGAATCGTGGGTGCACTTCGGTGTGTCCGTGTTAGCCCTTTCGGGGGTATCCGGTTCAGAACGGCCTAGGCAAGGATTAGAGAAAGTCTTCACACTATGCTGTTGACGATCTTGAAGTCTGAGCCTGTAAGTGACGGTTGGTTCGTGTTGCTGCTGCTGCGGAGGAGCTTGAAGACCTAGAGTTCAACCACCATCAAGACTCCATCATGCTCATATCCTGAAGATAAGTTCTCATAAAGACTCAGAAATATCAAAAGTTCAGAATATGTTAAAGAAAAGTCAAAGTTCAAGCACTACAACCTTTCACAAGTTAAAGATTGAAGAAGTGAGAACAAGTTGAAGAACCAAAGTCGAAAGACATATGAGCATGGTGGAGAAGGCGTGAAGACACCAGAAGCAGAGACCATTGGAGAACGGCAGATTAGTACCATAACATATCACATCACAATCAAGAACAAAGAACAAAGATTCAGAAGACGTCAAAGCCACAAGAAGCAAAGACGACGTCAAGCAACCTTGATGACCAATACTTAGGGGGAGATTGTTGGGAACACGTTTTGTATTAATTCAAGTATTGATCATATTGTAATAGGTTGCTTTGGCCTTTAGGTTTGTTATTAGGCCCAGCCCGTGTAGAAGGCCCATGGGCTGTGTCATTTACTTATTTAATTATGTTTATGTATGTTAATTAGGGCTACATGCCCATGCACATGTAAAAACTATAAATACCCCCTCCCATTCAAGGGAGAGGGTTGGTTGATTGTATGCTAAACATTTCCATATTATTGTGTGATCAATCTTCCACTCTCTTTCTCTCTCTAACTTTCTCTCTCTAGATCTAGGGCTTATTTGTGGTTAATCTAGGTAGTTTGTGTGATAATTAATATAAACAACAAGTGGTATCATTCGCCCAGGGGTAATTTAGGTTGTTACAAGATTAGATCTAAGAAAAAAAATCAAAAAATCCGATAAGTTACTGTTCACGTACAGTTCATCCGATTTATCACTGTTCATCAGACTTGTTACTATTCATTGATTGAACATCTAGGTTAGTCGAGCTACATTGATCAAGTAACATTGATCGAGCAACATTGATCGAGTAAAATTGATCGAGTAACATTGATCGAGTAACTGGCTTCATTGAGCAGTTCATTTCGTAACTACTTCATCGAGTTAGATCAAGTAGTCGGACTTCTTATTTGATCGAGCAACTTAAGGTAGTCGAGTTAGACTATTTCTTAGGTTAGTCGAGTAACTTTCTGATCGAGCAACTTTCATCGAGTTACTAAGGTAGTCGAGTTAGACTATTTCTTACGTTAATCGAGAAACTTTCCTTGATCGAGCAACTTAGTAGAGTTATTTTACCTTAGTAACTTCATCGAGTAACTAGGTTAGTCGAGCTAATAACTTTAAGTTGATCGAGTAATTTTTAAGGTGATCGAGTTTTCTGGATTTCTTAGGAGACTAATCGAGTTTCTAGTGTAAAATCCTCCGAGTTTCAACGATTGAAATCTCCGAGTTTCTAGAGTAAAATCCTCATAGTTTCTTTTCATTTTTCACCGTTAAACAATCTAATCTACAACAACAACCGTTATTATCCTTTAAAGATCCTTAAATCATTACAAGTTACTTCACAATGTCTCAACCACCATACAATCCCTATTTCTATTATCAACTACAACAATATCCACAACAACAACATCATCAACAACAATATCATCAGCAACCACAACAATTTCATCCTCAATATCAACAGCAACATGCTTTTGTGCAACAACATCAATTTTTCCCTCAACAAACAGCACCTCAGCAACAATTCATGCCACAACCTCAGATGCAAAACTACCAACCTTCATCAAGAGAACCTCACTGGTTTACAGAGATGTGTGAAGCTATCAGTAGTCAGCAATCTCAACATGAAGCAGGATCGTTGAAACTCCACCAATGCTGACACCGGGAAACTATGTGCAATGGTCTAGTCGGTTTATTAGATTTGTTGAACTAAGAAAACCTCATGGTCCATATCTTAAAAAGGTTATCATGGAAGGACCTTATCCAGTTCCTTCAACAGTGGTTCCGGGTGATCCAACTGCTATACCTCCACGAGAAGCATCCACAACTCCCGTTCCAGTAGCTCAATATACCAATGAACAAACTTTACAGCAATAAGCTAATGAGATGGCCATGGCTTACATACTCCAGGGAATTCCTAACCCAATCTTCAGGAGTATTGATGCTCAGAAAACAGCCAAGGACATGTGGGAGCATGTGCATCTTCTGATGGAAGGCACAAAATTGAACCAAGAGGATCTGGAATCCAAGCTTTACATGGAATACAATAACTTCATGACTGAACCAGGGGAATCCTTAGAATCATAATATCATCGCTTCACAAATGTTGTCAATGATCTGGAACGTCACAACATACCTCTACCAAAGATTGCTATCAACTCCAAATTTCTAGGATGTCTTGGACCAGACTGGCAAAAGTATGTGACATTTGTAAGGCAAGCCAAAAAGATTAATCAAGTTTCATATGGGCTTTTGTATGATTATCTCAAGCAACATCAAACTGAGGTAGACAAGGACATTGCAGCAAGAGGAGGTTATTCACAGGCACCAAATCCAAACTCTCTTGCTTTGATAGCTCAATCATACTTTCCACCATCAAACCAAGAATTTGTTCCACAACCTTCTCAACCAAGTTTCCAACCACAACCAAACAATCAAATTGTTCCTTATGAAGCACCATCTCAAAATTCTGATAACCAACTGGTCCCATACAACAATACCGACTCCATGTTCTATTCCAATGCTGATTATGATGAAGAAGACGATGTGTTCAACTCTCTCAATGAAGGATTTGCATTAATTGCAAGAGCATTCAACAAATTTTCTAACAAGTCAAACAACCGTCTTCGTTCGTCATCAAACACCAGGAACCAAGCAGTCGTTAATGATGGACGAGTTGAGATTCAGAATCGGTCTTCTGGTAGAATTGGGTCAGGAAACATGGGAAATTATGGTACAAGGTTTAACTCAGGGGGACAGAGGTTCAACACAGCTGGGGGAAGTAGAAATACTCTGGGGAATGCTCAAAAGGGAATTCAGAATGTTGGCACTAACAGAAGAGGAATTGCAAACACGTCAATCACTTGTTACAACTGTGGAGGAAGTGGTCATATGGCAAATGCTTGCCCTAAGCCTAGGACTCAGGGAAGTGCATTTCATAAAGAAGCTCTTCTGATGGCTCTCAAGGATGAAAAAGCTGAAGGAATGTTGACTCAGAACGAGCAAATCTTTATGGCCAATGCTTATTCCGATGATGAGATGGAAGACTTGGAGGCCAATGCTGCAGTGATGCTAATGGCCAACATGCAGGAGATGAATGTGAACGAGACAGGCCCGGTATATGATACCGATGGCTTATCTCATGTACTTGAATCAGAATGCCTTATTCATGAGATTGCTTCACCATCTGCATCTTCATCTTCACAAGAAAATCTTGTTCAAAAAGATTCATCATTCCCGTCTCAAGAAGATGATCAAATAAACACTGTTGTTTCATTTGATGATGATAACACCAATGTCTCATTTGATGATCCTATTGATGATGATAATCATGATCATCTTGAACAAGATGATCTTATGCCTGATCAAGATCCAGAGCTTATGACCTTATTGCTGACCACCCAATCACAATTGAATGCACAAAAGTCACAGATTGACAAATGCAATGAGATTAACCAGAACTTAAAAGCTAAAATTGCTATGTTAACAAAGGACAATGAGTGCTATAAAATAAAACTTTCAAGTTATGAAAAACAAGCACAACGTGAGAAAGGCTTTGAGGTTGCATTCCAAAAGACATACGTTCAGGTCAAGGATTTAGAGCATCAAGTTCGTGAGCTAACTGTTTCCAAGGATGATTTGCTTTCTCAAAAAGAACAAGAGCAATTTGAATTCAAAAAACAAATTGACATCTTGAATTTTGAGTTGTTAAAAACTCAAACAGAGCTTTCAACATCTCAAAATGATCTTCTTGAAGAAAAGCAAGCCACTAGGAAACGAGTTGACTCATATCTTGAGGAGATTATGGACTTGGAATCTAAGCTCAAAGAATTTCAGAATGTTGTACATAAAACGGGTAATTCAGTGACACAAATTCAAAGACTAACTGTGAAACCGAGTCCTAAAGGATTTGGTTTTGCACTTGGAAGTGACCAACCACGTTTTTTACACAAAGCACTCAAAGATAATCCTAAGTTATACAATGCAGAATTTCTGTTTGATGATACTTTTCAACGTACTGTTGTGTTTAGTAATGATGAAGAAACTGAATATCTTGAAAATAAGATTGAGAGTCGATCAAAGTCAGAAAAAGAATTTTCAAGAGTTCCATATGATTATTCAGCAAGACCTCACATCAGTAAATCTTTTGTTCCTCCTAAGGACAAACCAGAACAAACACTGTCAATAACTGAAACAAATCCTTCTTCTGAAGTTGCTCCTGTTACCACTCCTGTTACACAAATCAATGGTCCAAATGATACTGTAGATCCACAAATGCCTCAACAATGTCGGATTCTTCGATATTTTAAGACATTTATGGATGACATTAAACTTTTGGAACATGTGATAGAATTTAATTCTGAAATCAAAATCTCTTCTTTATTTTCTCCTGCTGAGAAAGAAAAGAGAGAAATTTTTCAGAATCAATTCTTACCACATGTTCAACACCTGAGACTTTGTGCAACAATGTGGGAACAGGAACTACAGACTGAAGTTGGATCAATGATGAGTATTTTTAAAGCTAAAGATGACAAAATTGCAAAACAAAAGTGTCAAAAGAATGCTTTAGAAAAAGAGGTTGATCGACTCTTGGAACGTGTTTTGTGTGATGATGTGATTTCTGTGATTATGAATTCTATTTTTGAATCTTGTCATGCAATGCTTGTTGATGATCATGCTGTGAATGTTAGAATGTTGCAAATTGAGATTGATAATTTGGTAAAAGAGAATGAGAGTGTTAGACAGATCAACTTTGATGTGGAAAATAAGTGTGAAAATGAAGTTTTCAAACTTAACAAAAGACTGGAATGGTGTCAAACTCAAAGTGTTGAATTTGAGTTAAAATACAAAAATATAAAAGAGTCTTTGTCATTCCAAAACAGTCATGCTTCAGAAAGTCAAAATAAAAATGAAATTGATGTTTTGCGAAATAAACTGTTTGAATATGAGAAAGACATAGATGAAGTTTCTCAAAACAGAAATGACACTGTCCGGTTAAACAGAATTTTGGATTCAAAAAATCAAGAACTCCAACACATCATTGTTGATTTGAAAAAGAAACTCAGAGTTTTAGAAAAAGGAAAAGCTGTGATTGCCCCAGGAATGTACACAGTAGACAAGCCAACTAAGCAAGCATCAAATCAAACCACTAATGTGAATACTTCCACTTCCACAGGACTAGGCAACAACTCTAAGGCTAGCAGATCAAGAAACACCAAGAGACAAAGGAAGTTTAGAATCTGGCGCCCTAAGAGTGGACTATCTAAGACTGAAGAAGTAGTAGTTAATGTTAGCAGTTTGAATAAAAAGCATGATATGTCAAAAGTAGAATCAAACTTGTCTAAGTCTAGTTCTATAGATGATGTAATGAATGCTAAATCGTTGAATGTTATGAATGATATTATGGTTGATGCAAGTTGTGTATTTTGTCATACTAGTATATTATCTGGAAATCATGAGAAATGTGTTGCTAAAACTCTGTTGAATCGCAAAAAGAAACGATCTAGTGGCATTTCCTCTAGGCCCACTACTGCTGCCAAGTCCATATTAGGAAAACCACCACTAGTAGTTTCTGAAAAATCTGTTCCCAAACCCATAGATACACCTAGGACAAACAAAACACCAAGTGCATTTATTAGGAGAAAGGCTGAGACTAGTTGGACGTGGCAGCGTTGGTTGCAAAACACATCTAGCTTTAAATGGGTACCTAAAATGCTTAATACATGTGTTACTAACCAAACGGGATCCACCGTTACCAAACTTGCCTCTGTGTCAAATTCTGGTAATGCAGGTGATCCAAATTGTTCTATGGATTGTTGATAGCGGCTGTTCCCGACATATGACCGGCAATCTCAAGCTTCTTGTAAACTTTGTGGCAAAATTCATTGGAACGGTCAGATTCGGGAATGATCACTTCGCTGCTATTATGGGTTATGGAGACTATGTAAATGGGAACATCGAAATTAGCAGGGTTTATTACGTTGAAGGCCTTGGTCACAATCTCTTCTCAGTAGGACAATTTTGTGATGGTGATTTGGAGGTGGCATTCAGAGAGAAAACTTGTTTTATTCGGGATCTTCAAGGAAATGATCTGATGAAAGGAAAACGTAGCACCAGTCTATATACCATTTCTTTTGAAGGCATGACAGCTTCCTCTCCCATATGCTTACTTTCAAAGGCACATCCCACAAAGGCATGGCTATGGCACAAACGGATGTCTCATTTGAACTTCAAGACGATGACCGATCTTGCTAAGAAAAAGTTGGTCGACGGTCTTCCCAAATTCAGATATGCCAAAGATCACTTGTGTCCTGCTTGCGAACAAGGAAAGAGTCATCGTGCCCACTTTCCTCCAAAAGCAGATCACAGCACAGATCATGTCCTACAACTGCTTCATATGGATTTGTGTGGTCCTATGCGTGTTCAAACCATCAATGGGAAACGGTACATCTTGGTAATAGTGGATGATTACTCGAGGTGGACTTGGGTCTACTTTCTTCGTACCAAAGACCAAGCCCCTTCAAGTTCAGGTTCGTAACACCGTCAGAATCATCAGAACAGACAATGGTACTGAATTCAAGAATCAAACTCTTCGGGAGTTCACTGAGAAAAATGGTATTGTTCATCAAACGTCAATTGCTCGCACCCCTGAACAAAATGGAGTAGTCGAAAGACGCAACCGTACGTTAGTGGAGGCAGCAAGAACTATGTTGATTAATGCCCAATTACCAGACTACCTATGGGCTGAAGCTGTCTCAACTGCTTGTTACACCCAAAACCGATGCATGATCACCAAACGCCACGACAAAACACCATATGAGCTTATTCACGGTCGTAAACCTAATATCAATTACTTTCATGTCTTTGGAGCTCTCTGCTATCCAAAGAATGATCGTGATGATTTGGGGAAACTGAAAGCCAAAGCAGACATAGGAGTATTTGTTGGCTATTGTGAGAATTCGAGAGGATTCAGAATTTGGAATCGCCGTACTCGGGAAATTCAAGAGACAATCCATGCTAATTTTGATGAGCTCACAGAAATGGCTTCTGAGCAAAACAGCTTAGAACCCGCACACAACCGTCTCAACTTTCCTGAATCTTCAGCTGAACCCTTACCGTTCAACAGAAAGGATATAGAAGACTTGTTTGCTCCTCTGTTCGATGACTCTCTAGTTACTCGTGCTTCTGCTGTATCCACCAATTCCGCTGCTCAAACCGTAAACAATCAAGCACTTGATACACCAGCAACTACTTCCACAGCAGTTACTGACGACGCACCTCAACCAGAACCATCATCGTCAGTAGATCAAACACCTTCCACTTCTACACCCACAGCTGAAGATTCCCCCCACAACTCTGCTGAAGTACCCACACCATCAGGTTATGACGGAGATGCATTCTTTAATCCATTTGCACCTGCACCAACCTTTCCAGACATTGCAGAATCTTCTACACGCAATATGGAACCGTCAAACCTGCACCATAATTATCAACACTATCCATCCACTCATAAATGGACAAAGGACCATCCCTTAGTAAACATCATTGGTAATCCAGAAAACCCAGTCATGACAAGACAAAGACTCCACACAGACGGTGAAACCTGCATTTATGCACTCACCGTTTGTCAAGCCGAACCCAAAAACATTAAGGAAGCCCTTACCTATGACAACTGGATTGAATCCATGCAAGAGGAATTGGAACAATTCAAGCGGTTAGAAGTCTGGGAACTGGTAGAGAGACCAGATGGGGTTTATGTCGTTGGATTGAAATGGATCTGGAAAAACAAGTTAGATGCAGATGGTACTGTCATTCGTAACAAGTCCCGGCTAGTCTCAAAAGGATTCAGTCAAGAAGAGGGAATCGACTTCAAAGAATCGTTTGCTCCAGTCGCAAGGCTTGAGGCTGTTCGCATGTTCCTGGCTTACGCGGCTCACAAGAACATTACTGTCTACCAAATGGATGTGAAGACTGCATTTCTCAACGGCCAACTCCGGGAAGAGGTGTACGTTTCTCAACCAGAAGGCTTCGTAGACCAAGAACATCCGAATCACGTATATCGGCTAAAGAAAGCCCTTTACGGCCTTAAACAAGCCCCAAGGGCCTGGTACGACAAGTTATCTGCTTTCTTACTTGCAAACCATTTTACTAAAGGAACTGTGGACCCGACTTTGTTTATACAAAAACACGGGGAGGACATTCTCATCGTACAAATTTATGTCGATGATATCATTTTTGGATCAACACATAAAAAATATTCAAATGCTTTCGCAAAACTAATGAAAAATAACTTTGAGATGTCCATGATGGGTGAACTAAAGTTCTTCTTAGGACTGCAAGTTCATCAATCACCCCGTGGTATATTCCTTAGTCAGTCCAAGTATGCTCAGGAAATCCTGAAAAAGCATGGTATGACCAGCTGTGAAACCTATAACACCCCTATGTCTTCCTCATCCCCAAAGCTAGATGCTGATATACATGGGACACCCATTGATCCTACAAAATATCGTAGTATGATTGGGTCAATCATGTATCTCACAGCTAGCAGACCGGATGTTGTATTTGCCACGTACCTTTGTTCCCGATATCAGTCAAGACCAACTGAGCGGCATTTTTCAGCCGTTAAAAGAATCCTTAGATACATAAAGGGAACCATTAATTTGGGGATCTGGTATCCAAAGGATTCTGGATTTGAACTTGTTGCATTTTCAGACGCTGACCATGCAGGGTGCTTAGACACACGCAAAAGTACATCAGGGGGAGTACAGTTTTTGGGTGACAAGCTAGTCTATTGGCAATCAAAGAAGCAAGACTGCACATCACTGTCATCTACAGAATCGGAATACGTCACCATGTCAGCATGTTGCGCTCAAGTCATTTGGATGCGATCTCAGCTGATGGACTATGGATACGTCTTCAACAAGATTCCTATGTACTGTGATTCCAAGAGTACCATCGCTATTTCCTGCAACACGGTCCAACACTCCAAGTCCAAGCATATTGCTCTACGCTATCATTTCATCAAGGAGCATGTGGAAATGGGTACTGTTAAATTATACTTTGTGGGTACTGAACACCAGTTGGCAAACTTGTTCACCAAAGCCTTGCCTCATGCAAGATTTGTGGAACTAGTTCACCAAATTGGTATGAGATGTTTGACTCCAGAAGACTTGAACAATTTTCTTAATCAAAATTAAACGGAGTCATACATCAAACTATCTTTGTAAATAAATATTGAAAAACACAAAAAGATTTTTCATTTTTTTTATTATTAAAAAAAATAATAATAAAAATAATAAAAATAAATAATAAATAAATAAATATTTTGTAAGCGTGCAAAAGTGAATCCGAATCAAAATATTTTCTCGTCCTTTCAAATTTTTATTAATTTCAAATCACGAACATATTTTGAGGGGGAGAAATTTTTGCACATTTATCCTTCTCTAATCTTCATCATAAAAATCAAAAGGACTGAAAGTGTCATGTTGCTTAAAGATGTATCAAAAGGACCATGTGAAAACAAAGTCTCTAGTCAAAGGACTGAAATTGTCACAATAGGACTTAAGGTGATCTAGTGTTCAAGTTAAAGGACCCTAAATGACAAATGTCAAAAGTTAACCTAATAAAAGTGTTATGGTCAGACCTCAGTCAAACACACAAACACATAGACACAATTCCCTCTCACTCTAAAACCCTCCCAGCCCGCCAAAACCGCATAAGTCTTAAGAATTAAAGATTTTTCGTTTCTGATAATTTGTAAGTGTTTTAATTTAATTCGTTAGGCACTATGATCATTCTATGGTTGCTTTTGTGATTGAATTTTAAGATTTGCGAATTAGGGTTTATAGAACCGATTTGGGCGTTTCTTGTGGGAAGTTATTTGATCTAATTGTGTATGTGTAAACGATTTACTATATGTTTATGTAGATATTGCACATGTTTAATTAGTTTCATAACCCCAGTAGGATTGATTGAGTGTTTTAGGGTTTAAGGCAGTCGTATATGTGAGACTGTGAAGTACAGTGATGTGTTGTGTTTGTTAGATTATTGTTGGATGCTTGTTTTTTCAATACTAGATTATGAGATAAATGATTAGATACACAGATATGCATAAAATTTGTTGAATATCATGTATCTGTGTGTGCAATCGTGCAACATATCAAGTTTCTTGTTGAATGTGTTTGTTCAAATTTTGTTATGATAGTCAAGTATCTTACCCAAGTATGTTAAGGTGATCAAGTTTGTGCAAGATGATCGACTTTGTCTCCGAGTTAGGAGACAATAGTCAACCTAGTCGAGAAACTCAACTAGTCGAGCAACTCAACTAGTCGAGGAACTCAACTAGTCGAGGAACTCAACTAGTCGAGGAACTCAACTAGTCGAGCAACTCAACAAGTCGAGGAACTCAACTAGTCGAGGAACTCAACTAGTCGAGGAACTCAACTAGTGGAGCAACTCAACTAGTCGAGCAACTCAACTAGTCGAGGAACTCAACTAGTCGAGGAACTTAACTAGTCGAGGAACTCAACTAGTCGAGCAACTCAACTAGTCGAGGAACTCAACTAGTCGAGCAACACAACTAGTCGAGCAACTCAACTAGTCGAGCTTCTACACTAGTCGAACTTCTCCTAGTCTAGTATCTCTTGTTAGACTTAAGCTTATCGAGTAACTGTGATAGTCAAGTAACTGTGTTAGTCGAGTGATGAACTCAAATAAGTACATTTTATTACTATCATTTATCCTATTTATTTGACTTGTTTTATTATATTACGTATGAGAATTGATACTTAATTGTTTACTTTTGTAATTCTCAGGTAAAAACAAGCATTTGGTGAAACTTGGCGATTTTGGACTAATTATGGAGCAAAACAAGCAAGAAGTTAAGAGTCTACTGAAATGTACAAGATCAAAACTATTCTGCTCCAGATGCGCTGCATCTTACTTATTACATACGGCGCATCACTATCAAGATTTCACAAGATACGATCCAAGATACAAGAGGACATGCGCCGCATCTATAAATGAAGTTACACCGCATCTTCTGGCGGTGTACGAATATTCCTGAATATATTAATCTTGGACCCCACGCGAAGTTAAGTCAGTGCGCCGCATCTACTTATTAGATGCGCCGCATCTTACCTCAGACAGAAACTATAAATACCCCAAAGACCAGACGAATTAGAAGACTTTTGGAGACTTTTGTTACGTACAATATTCGAAGGACAGAAGCCCTAGGCCGAATTCAGTCGTGGTAGCAGCACAAGACACACCTTGAACAAAGATACGAGAGCTGTAAGAAGGTCCTGCATGTATTCAATTCATTAAGTAGTTTTGTTTTATTGTATTAGTACACTTTAATTGATCAGGATTGATGGGCTTGTGTTATGTTATCATTCACTTCAACTCCCCTTAAAATTGCTTTCCCATTAATTAAAGTTTATATGTTGATGTCTTTGGTGACTTTTATTAGTGCATTGATAACCTCTGTGTCTAGCTGAGCATTGCTTGGGTCGCCATGCCCCTTCCTCCCCTATTTATTAGATCGCCTATGCATTCTATCGTCTGTAGAAAAGTAGGAAGAAAGATAAATGGGATAGTCATAAGTAATCATTAAGGGTTTACTCGCCGATAAGATTAGAACCAACGAGAAAGGACTTAATCTCGGTGCGTTGCATCGAACTATACACTTCATATAAAACTAGCAATAAAACAAGTGACAAGCTACTTAACTATCAGGACAGGTCTTCTTATTGTCTCGAGTATTTATCTGTGTACGTGTGTGCTATTCGCTGATTCGTGCCTATTAGTTAGTTTATTATTTAATTGCAACCAAACCGTGCCAGTCTCTCAGGATGAACCCCCTTGCGTTAAATTAGGTTGTATAGCTAACTTAAGATATTAAAATACTGATTAGAATAACTAGATAATACGTTCCACTCTTAGTGATCGACACTCTACTTACCATTATATACATACTGACCGGGTACACTGCTCGTTAAAGTGTGTGTGTTATTGATAAGTCGGCTAAATATAAATTTAAAACTTGAATACTGCTAAAACCACAACGACATACCGTGGGTATAAATTAGAGCACTCGCACGCACGCATCAAGTTTTTGGCGCCGCTGCCGGGGAGTGAATTGTTATTATCTGTTAATTTGATTAGTATTTTAATTAGGTTTTTCTTTTTAATTTTTAATCTAACTGCTAACTGTGTTGTATATTAGGTTAATTTGCATTCATTGTATTATTTTGCATATTTTCTGTTTTTGGTGTGCTTTTATTTGTGTTTATTTTGGTTTGTTTTTATTTTTCGTATTTTCTGTATTCTGCTATCGTTGTACTGAGCTTATTCAAACGATACGGCGCATCTATTTTCATAGATACGGCGTATTGCGTTTAATTTTTATAAAATACAACGCGTTTAATTAATTCGATACGACGCATCTTTCCCCAAGATACGGCGTATCTGTTTTTAAGGAAATTTTTTTTTCTAAACGATAACGCGATACGACGCATCTGCTTTAGCAGATACGGCGTATCTATTATTTTAATTAAAAACAGTTTTCGAATTATTAAACAGATACGACGCATCGATCTTTGTCGATACGGCGTATCTTCTGAATCAAAAATCTTGTATTTTGAAACGTAACGAAAATACGGCGCATTAACTTTTGTTAATACGACGCATTTGATTTTAAATAAATATCGATTTTTGATTATTAAAACTGATACGGCGCATTCTAATTTATAAGCGGCGTATCTATTTTCTGAATAAAGTCTGATTAAATTTTAACGATTATAAGATACGGCGTATCCAACTTTTTGGATACGGCGCATCGTCTGTAGATATCAGTAACTTTAATTTTTCGTATTCCGTTTTCGTTGTTAATTTTCTGATATATTACTTTCTTGAGCATACCATACTGATGTTTTTGTGCTGATTTCAGGAAGTGCATGACCAGGAGTTCTACGAAAAACTTGATTCAACCTTTCGAAGATCCTGAACGAGTCTTTCATTCGCTTAAAAGGCTTTTCAACACAAAAAGCTTTGATATCTCAAGTTCATTCGAGCTTGATTATTTTTCTGAAGAAAAAGAGGAAGAAGAAACAGAAACAATGGGCGAAAACACAACTATGGAGGAATACATGAACAAAACCCGTGCTGATTACACTTCAGGAGTTGCTAGACCAAAATTTGATGATAAGTCAAAGTTTGAATTGAAGGGTCAGTTTCTCAAGGAGCTAAGAGAAAATGCTTTCAGTGGATCGGAACATGAGGATGCTAATGAGCATGTTGAAAAGGTCCTCGAGATTGCGGATTTGTTTACTTCAGAAGGAGTCACTGACGATCAACTCATGCTAAGAATCTTTCCACTCTCGCTAAAAGGAGCTGCTAACAAGTGGCTAAGGAATGAACCTGCTAGTTCAATCACTACATGGGAAGATTTGAAGAGCAAATTCCTGAAGAGATATTGTCCACCTGCTAAGACTGCTAAAAAGATGGAGGCTATCAACAGTTTCAAGCAAGAGCCTGATGAAACTCTTTATCAAGCTTGGGAACGATTTAAAGATTTACTGGTAAAATGTCCTCAACACTATCTAACCCCTATGTAGGAGATAATATTGTTTTATCAAAGATTGGACGTGCCTACTAGACAAATCTTGGACGCTAAGGGAGCTGTGCCTCAAATGAGTGCAGCTAATGCTAGGAAAGCGATCCAAGAAGCTGCTGATCATTCTCAAAAATGGCACGATGGGACCTCTACTAGATCTAAGAGCAGCACTAATTTTGACGGGTTTGCTGCTATTCAAGCTCAATTGGATAAAATTAGTAGAAAGATGAAGAAGCGTGATGAAAAAGTGTATGCTGCCCAAGTTGGATGTGAAAAGTGCGAAGGACCTCACTACACTAAAGATTGCCCGAATAAGAATGAAAGTGAGACGTTTGAAGAAGCATATTACACCCAATTTGGACAACCATTCCGACCTTCAGGAAGATTTAGGGAAGCCACCCCGGGATTCTATCAAAAGAACAACTTTAATCCCGCTTATCAAGAAAGGAGGCAGACTTTAGATGACACTCTAAAGCAAATTATGGCCGATGCTGCTAAAAGACATGAAGAGAATACTGCTATGATCAAAGAAATCCGAGCTTCAACGGACACTACTACAAGAAATCAAGGAGCTTCGATCAAAGCATTGGAACAACAAATTGGTCAAATGAGCAAAGTTCTTCAAGAAAGGGGATACGGAAGTTTACCTGGCTCAACTGAAACCAACCCAAGAGATCATGTCAAGGCCATAAGCACCACTGAAGAAGTCACTCCTAACATACCTAGAAGATCGATGAATGGTAATGATGGTGCAAGACCCGAATTTTTCTTTAATTCTTCAATCAGTTTAAGGAGACTACTAAAAGAGAAGACAAAGATTGAAGAGGAGATCAAGGCTACAATGAAAGAAGAGAGCTCTGCAACCGACTTACATGCCTTGCCTCATAAAGAAAAGGACCCAGGAAGTTTTACTTTACCTTGTTCAATTAATAATATATCTTTCAATAATGTGTTAGCTGACTTAGGAGCTAGCGTTAGTGTAATGCCCCTTGAGACATTCACTACCCTAGGACTAGGAAAATTAGCACCAACTAAGTTACTTATTGAATTGGCTGACAAAATGGTAAAACGACCTGAAGGGATTGCTAATAATGTGCTAGTTAAGATTGAGAAGTTTATTTTCCCTGTAGACTTTGTTATATTAGATATGCCCGAGGATGTTAAGATTCCTTTAATCCTTGGAAGACCTTTCTTGTCTACTGCCCATGCTAAGATTGATGTGTTTAAAAGAAAAATCTCATTAAGGGTAGGGAATAATAAACTAGTCTATAAGTGCCAAGATCCTGTTAAAAGCATAATTAGAGGCGTCTATGTGCTAGGATTAAGAGAGCGTATGGACCTCGATCTTGAAGCTAGGCTAATGGGAGAAACATTGATTCAAAACAACTCAACTAATCCTAATCATGAGAACTTTGAGGAATTTATTGACCTTAATGTACCTACCGAACTTAGACTCGATGTTGTTAATGATTCTGATGATGAGTGGTATGATTGCGTAGTAATTAACAAACGTAGGAGAATAGTTGAGAAAACAAATTTGAATAATGATGTGTTTATTGAACTACCACCCCACCTTGCTTATTTATGCCTATATGATAATAAGAATTTCCCGTCTATCATTTTGTCATCTCTGCCCGAAAGGGACAGGACTTTGTTTATACAGATATTAAAGAAGAACGGCGTGGAAATTAAGGACGAGCAAGGAGTGTTCAATATTACTGAATTGGCGATGAGGGAGCGCGATGTTTCCGACTCCTTCAATGATCGATATTAAAGAGTTGAACGTGAGTCTAACTTGAAGACTCTGGAATAAAGACAAGTGCTGACCGGGAGACAACCCGGAAAATTTTTACTATTCTGTTCTGTGTCGAGTCAGTCAGGCCCGCAGAGGATACGGCGCATCTCAATCCCAAGATGCGACGCATCTCCTGCACTGGTCATATCTTACTTTATTTTTCTGCATTTTTTACTTTTCGACTTTAAAACTTTTTATCAGTTTATTTTAATGCGGCGCATCTTCTATTCTGATCCGTATTTATTCCAGGCTCGATACGGCGTATCTTCTTCCATAAGATACGGCGCATCGACTGACCTGATGATTTTCATTTTTATTTTTAAGTTTTATTTTTTCTAACTACTAATGTATTATGCAAGTTTGAACTTTCTTAACTTAGGTGTGTTTAAAGTCTTGGTGGTATTATAGATTCCTGCATTTCCTGTGGATACATCAATTATGAAGCTTAAACGTTCTAATCTACAAGAAGATGATTTTTGCTCTTATACTAATGGAGGATCATACCGAGCAAATCTCAGGGGAGTTTTTCTGTTCTAATTCTTTTATTTTCCAGTTTTTAACCTTTGATACAAACAACGAGGACGTTGTTTAACTTAAGTGGGGGGATTGGAGAATTAGAACACTTAACACTTACTTGTCCTAAACTTTTCAAAAATTATGCTTAAAATGTGCTTAATATATCAAAATTAAAATTTTTAGCATGTTTTTGTTTGAGATCTAAGTTGCATAGCTGCACACATGACGTTATTTTCAAAAATTGTGATTTTTCAAAATCCACAAATCTATGAGTGTGCCGGTGACTTGTAAACTTTAGAACTTGGCTTGTATACTATTCGAGACCACCATAATAAGTATTATTTATATAATTGGAATGACTTGTCTAAATTGGTAAATTTCTAGGATTACACCCAAATAGCCTTTATATGTTATGTGTTATTAGCTAACTACACTGGTTAGTTAACCCCCGTATAAACCCTTTTGTTACTCTCATTTTTAGAGTAAGATACCCCTAGAAAAACACTCAGAGCCATTCCTTTCGTTTCTTACACCTTCGTTAAAATGTTTCGTTACACCCTTACACCTTAGCCTACCCTGTAGATTAAAATCCGTGGTTGGTTAATTGCTTTAGGCAAAGTGTGTTTCCTTACATTACCTGTGTTCGCGTGCGTAATTCATTATCTATGGTTAGGTCGGGAAATTGCACAATGCAATTGGAGTGAAAGTAAATATTGTATATCTTTGAGTTTATTTTTCGTGTGTTTACTACTTTCACTATTACCGTTATTTCTGAAGTTATGAAAAGTATGGAAAAATTATCCAGAATTATCATTATAGTGATGTGGTGAAATTTTACACATCTATGTTTATGTTTAAAAAAATAAAAATAAATAAATAAAAAATAAAAATAATAAAAAAAAATCGAAAAAAAATAGAAAAGAAAAAGAAAAAAGAAGAGTTGGATGTTTGTTTTAACCAACTTATGTAAAGTTTTGTATTAAGTGGTCGATATCACCACTAGTTGTTGTATATTATATCTATGGATTGAATGGGAGTTGGCAGTTATGGAAACGCCAACTAAGGATTATTCTTTGATTAAGATCTTGTTGAGTATAATTCGTGTCTACCTAAAGCGTGTGTTTCAAGTGTTAAAGCGTGAGTTATTCTATGATATGAGTCTTATTCATGGGATGGTTGGGATAGTGATTAACCACACTTAGGATTTTAATTTATCTGTTTTGTTTATTTTTCATTTTTACAACAATTTGTATCCCAAATATTATCCATACCCTATATTATTCTTTATCAAAACCTTTGATTTATTGAGATTAGGGATTTGAGCAATCTTAAGTATCATAGTCGTGGATTCGGCTATGTATTTATGATTTTGTCGCCCTTTTTGATATAATATTATTGGTGAAGATTACTTGGTCCTATCTTTAGCCTATTCGAGTTAAGGATTTGAGCAATTGCAAGTATCGTGTTCGTGGATTCGATCATGTATTTGTGATTTTGTCGCCTTTTCTGGAATTTGAGATCGATAGAGATTAAGGAGAATGATTAACCCTTAGCCTACAAACCCTTTTTAACCGCTTCAGACTTGTTATTCCTTGGCTTTAGTGGGGGAGATGTGTATACTTGCCAAGCTTATGATAGAATATTCGTCATGACTGGACAGTTAAACGATTAGATTTGCTTTTATCAAAATATTTTATTTTACTTCTAATTCGTTAAGTGTTTGGTTGTGTGATTATGACAAAACGAATACATGCTTAAATATAAAAATAAATCCTAATATCTTTTAGGATACATTTTCATAAGATTAATTCTAAGGTTTACTTGGGGACAAGTAAAGTTCAAGTGGGGGGATATTTGATGAACTCAAATAAGTACATTTTATTACTATCATTTATCCTATTTATTTGACTTGTTTTATTATATTACGTATGAGAATTGATACTTAATCGTTTACTTTTGTAATTCTCAGGTAAAAACAAGCATTTGATGAAACTTGGCGATTTTGGACTAATTATGGAGCAAAACAAGCAAGAAGTTAAGAGTCTACTGAAATTTACAAGATCAAGACTATTCTGCTCCAGATGCGCCGCATCTTACTTATTACATACGGCGCATCACTATCAAGATTTCACAAGATACGATCCAAGATACAAGAGGACATGCGCCGCATCTATAAATGAAGTTACGCCGCATCTTCTGGCGGTGTACGAATATTCCTGAATATATTAATCTTGGACCCCACGCGAAGTTAAGCCAATGCGCCGCATCTACTTATTAGATGCGCCGCATCTTACCTCAGACAGAAACTATAAATACCCCAAAGACCAGACGAATTAGAAGACTTTTGGAGACTTTTGTTACGTACAATATTCGAAGGACAGAAGCCCTAGGCCGAATTCAGTCGTGGTAGCAGCACAAGACACACCTTGAACAAAGATACGAGAGCTGTAAGAAGGTCCTGCATGTATTCAATTCATTAAGTAGTTTTGTTTTATTGTATTAGTACACTTTAATTGATCAGGATTGATGGGCTTGTTTTATGTTATCATTCACTTCAACTCCCCTTAAAATTGCTTTCCCATTAATTAAAGTTTATATGTTGATGTCTTTGGTGACTTTTATTAGTGCATTGATAACCTCTGTGTCTAGCTGAGCATTGCTTGGGTCGCCATGCCCCTTCCTCGCCTATTTATTAGATCGCCTATGCATTCTATCGTCTGTAGAAAAGTAGGAAGAAAGATAAATGGGATAGTCATAAGTAATCATTAAGGGTTTACTCGCCGATAAGATTAGAACCAACGAGAAAGGACTTAATCTCGGTGCGTTGCATCGAACTATACACTTCATATAAAACTAGCAATAAAACAAGTGACAAGCTACTTAACTATCAGGACAGGTCTTCTTATTGTCTCGAGTATTTATCTGTGTACGTGTGTGCTATTCGCTGATTCGTGCCTATTAGTTAGTTTATTATTTAATTGCAACCAAACCGTGCCAGTCTCTCAGGATGAACCCCCTTGCGTTAAATTAGGTTGTATAGCTAACTTAAGATATTAAAATACTGATTAGAATAACTAGATAATACGTTCCACTCTTAGTGATCGACACTCTACTTACCATTATATACATACTGACCGGGTACACTGCTCGTTAAAGTGTGTGTGTTATTGATAAGTCGGCTAAATATAAATTTAAAACTTGAATACTGCTAAAACCACAACGACATACCGTGGGTATAAATTAGAGCACTCGCACGCACGCATCATCGAGTAACTGTGATAGTCGAGTATGCTAATCGAGTAACTATTCTAGTCGAGTTAGCTGATCTAGTTTCTAAAAGAATAAGATGATCGAGTAACTATGATAGTCGTGGTTCTATGCTAATCGAGTAACTATGTTAATTAAGGTTCTATGCTGATCTAGTTTCTGATCTAATCATTTTTTCTTAAACTTATCTAGTTTTTATAAAGATGATCTCATGATATCAAGTTTCTAAAACTTCTAAGTTTGTTTCAATGTTTTTCAAGTTTAACAAACTTATAAAACTTGTATCAAACTTAAAATCTTTACAAACTTGAACATGAAATAACATTATTTATAAAAACTGATTTGTTTAGAAAATGATTTGATTGAATGATATGTGTATGCCCCTCATGAGATTTCTGTTCAATGTGATGCATCATATTATGAAGGATAATTTCATGAAACCACTGTCATTCACTAACATATATATACTGTGTCCATTGTGTATTGTTGTTGGTGTTTACAATGATCAGGTGAACCATGTCTCGAACCATGTCTCAAGCATCTGTTACCCGAAAGCAAATCATTCCAGAAGGGGATGAACGAAAGATCGACCACTCCAACTCAAGAGTAGACTTCAAGAAGTTACGATGTCATGAAACTTGCCAGATTATTGTGGAAATCCTTGACAGACATTTCATCAGACCCACTTTGACAAACACCGCAAGTGTACCTGAAATATATCTCAACCAGTTCTGGCATTCTCTGATCATTAGTGAAGACGAAGAGAGCATGACCATCACTTTGGATAATACAGAGATCACGTTCAAGGTTGAAACACTAAGGAATGTATTGCAACTTCCAAAAGAAGTAACGGGAAAACTAACAAAGTTTCACGATGATCCAACATTTGATGATATGGCCAAAACACTTCAGCTTCTGGGATATGATGAAAAAGAACCACTCACGTCACTCTACAAAGTCGAAAGAAAGTACTTTCCACAACCATGGCAAACCATGTACTCAATCATCATTCATTGTATAACTGGAAAAACCACTGGACTGGAACACCCTCGACAAGAGCACCTTCAATTCTTCTGTGGTGTTATCAACCTAAAACATCTAGACTTCGCCAAATACATCTGGAAAGACATGATCTTTCTAAGTTCCAAATTTCATCAAAATAAAGATTACAAAATACCTTTTCCCCGATTCACCAAACTCCTGATCTCACGTTTCATGCAAATACATTCTGAACTCAATCGACCCGTAAATGAGAAAATGCACACTGAAGACAAAGACTACATTCTTACCAGAATCAGAACACAGCAGTCTCACACAGAAAAGCAAGGTGCCAGAATTCCACAAAACTTGTTATCTAAAGAACTGATGGATACTGAGGCATATCAGAAGTATGACGAAGCTGTGAAAGCCAAAAAGGTACAACATCAATTCCTGAGGAAGAACAGGAGGAATCTGAACCTGCAAGGTCTGAAACACTTGGTGAATCAGAGAGTGAATCTGGGAAGTCTGATAATGAATCTGGATCTGGGTCTGAGGAATCTGAAAGTAATAAAGATGAAGATGACAATGAAGAAGGAGAAGGAGAAAGTGAAAGTGATGAAGATGAAAGTAAAAATGATGAAGATGAAAGTAATAATGAGGATGATGAAGAAAAAGATAAGTCAGATGACAAACAGGATGACAAATCACCATCACCACAACCGTCATCTGTTGGTCAATCCATAAATGAATATAGTGAACTCAAGGAGAAGGTTTCCACACTTCAAGAGCATGTGTCAGAGAAATTCAAAGCAGAAGAACAAGAGCACACAGAGATAAAACAACAGATCAAAAATGTAGAAAAGAAGGTGGATAACCAAATTTCCCAGTTTAATAACTTCGACTTGGAAAAGACAGCTGAAGAAAATTTGAAAACTCATGTCCCGCAGACAGTCAGTTCTCCAGTTACTCAAGAGGTCACTCAATATCTTTATGACAATCTTCAAGGAATTCTCAACACATTTTTCCAAAGAAATCTGGAAAAAACGGTGGCCAAAATAATGCAGAAAACTCCAATCACTATTCGAACCATGCCACCTAAACCATCCAGATCTGACCTCAAAGGGTTATTACTAGAAGAAATCATGGATGATCCAAAAGAACAAGAACTTCAAGAAGTACTACTCAAATCCATGAAATAGGATGACAAGGAATTCAGTCTTCCAAAAGAAGGGTGCAAGTCCGACAAACCAATCAAGCACCATCGAGAATGTAACACCTAAAATCTGAAAAGCATGTAAAATGACCAAATTGCCCCTACAAGTTTAAAAAATTTATTTAAAGGCTTATCAAGTATCAAAACAATTCCAAACTTCTGGCAATGCACAAGATATATTACCAAATAATTTTAACAACTTCATTTAACATTTATACAAGTGACAAAATTACTAAAATGCCCCTAATAGAGCCGAATGAATTTACACTTAGTTTTATGATTATTAAAAATGTTATAAAATATGTTAATTGAGGAAATAATCAATCTCTTGAAAGGCCAACCTATAATCACGGAATTCCTGGTCATCCCCCCCCCCCCATTTGACTCGTTTTCCTATTTTAAAATCAATCCATATCCTTTTCTTTTGAAACCCTAGTTGCCGAGTGAAACAATAACACACACAAATTCACATTGCCTCCATCCGGCCACAAAGAATTCTATTAACAATTTTTTGAGCTTCATCAACATCTAAGGAGTGTAGGAAAAAAATTTTCTTGCGTGATAGAAGCCTTGATTCGTTTGTGGGAGAATTATTCTTGTCGATAGTGCAATTATAAGGTAAAATTCGAAACAATTCATTCGATCTCCATAAAATTCATTCCTTATTTTTCCTGAGATCCTTACATTGTGTATGACCTACAAAAAATGTGTGCAAGGTGTTTTGGTCGCGTTTGAAGGCTTGGTGATTTACTTGTGTCAAATTGTTCTAGCCGTGTAACACAAATCACAATCAATCCATCCGATCGTTCTAAAATTATTCTGGTATTTTTCTCAGCTTCTAATGATCAAATATAATATGGGAAAAATGATAAAAATAGCCCATGCATCATATATAAATCGTATGGAAAATATTGTGTTATAAACCCTAAAATCGAATTAAATATCAAAATGCATGCATGCGATTTTTCTGGACCAGGTTATTATTTTTCGTGGCATCTATGATCATCATATAACACCAAAAAAATGTTCATTTGAATTGTGGAGACCTAAAACTATTATTGTGGAAATTATTTTGTATCGGCTAAAATAGAAATAAAAGGAAAATTGTGGAAAACCCTAAAAACAAATCGACCTAAGGATTATATTATTAAATCTGGAAAATTGATATGTATAAATGATGTGGTTATGATGATTTAATGATTGGTGAAGTTAGGGTTTTGATTTTGTTATTTAAATGTGTACTGATTAGAATAAATAAATAGAAGGGTGTGTTTTGTAACTTTTAAAACTCAAGGGAAAATTTTGTAAATTATGTTAGACCTGCTGGAAATTGTATAAAATATAAAAGGAGGGTCTCATGTGTTAATTTTGCATTTAAAGGGTTTATTTTGATTTAATTATTAAAGTATTAATCGATTTGTAAAATAAATAAAATATAGGGACTAAATATGTAATTTCTAGAAAGTTTAGGTTGATTTGAGTAATAAATTATATTTAGGGGCTAATGTGTAAATTTGGATAATTATTGGACTAATGTGTAATTATTATTAATTAAAGATTGAAAATGTAAACTTTAAAGTTAAATATGTAAATTAATTAAATGGAGGGACCTATTGGGTAAATTATGGAAACTTAATGGGGCATTCGTATAACTTGTTAAATTAAGTACTAATTGTGTAATTTTGATAAACTAAGGGTTTAATGTGTAATTATGAATATTTGAAGGTTTAAAGTGTAACTTTTGTAATAAAGGGAACCATCTGCTTAGCGCAGATGGCCACCGGCTGCCAGTTAAAGCTTGGGCCCAATACATGTATACCGAGAGGTCGCGGGTTCGATTCCGGGTTGCGGCATGTATTTGGGTATCATAGTTAGGCATTTCACAGGCATCACACCTTTGCCGGGTAGGGGTGGTGGGTACCTAGTAGGTACACAGGGTTGAGGTGTCCCTGCCAATCTACACTTTTTTTTTTTTTTTGTAATAAAGGGGTGTAAAGTGTAATTTGTGAAATCTTAAGGACCAAATGTGTAAGTATGATAAAAGATACCTTATTTTCCATTTAATAATGATTTAACTAAGTTATGTTACTCCATATTACTAAAAATGGAAACTTTCTAAAAGTGAAAACTTACTAAATTTGGAAACTTACTAAAAAGAGAAAGTTACTTAAAATGGAAAGACAGTTAAGTAAGAATGATTGTAATCCCCTTCTACTCCTTTAGGTGTGAAGAAGGAGAGACTTTGAGCTATTCCTTTATTCCTGTGCTTTGTTTCTGTTTGTGCTTTCGTCATAAGGTACGGATACTCTACCCTTTTTAGTAAGGGTATCTTTTCACCTATGCATTGATGTTGAGCTATGATTTAAACCTTTGCCCTGATCCTTTTGACATGAACCTTTTGATATGACTTTGAGATATACCTTCTGATTATGACCCTGAGATGCACTTTGATATGACATTGAGACCTGACTCTTAGTTTGATACCCGAGCCATTTTATGTTACCTAGCCAGGAAGGTAACCTGGCCATGTCTGTGATGCACCACTAGCATGACTCATGTGTGGGTGAGTGATTTCTCACACCGTCCCTCTTATATTATGATATGGCCATTATGACTTTGAGATTATGATTTTGAGATGACTTTGAGTTTGGGGGCGTATGGATTGCAATCCTAGATTTGTATGTTTAGTGGATTTAACTATGACTTTGAGTTTATGACTTTGAGGTGACTGGTACTGTGTGCAATACATGCCTTTCACATTTCTGGGAGCTAGCTACTCCACCCTGTCGATACATGAGGACACCCCTCATATTATCTGGTTGCCTGAGAGGTATCCCCTCTGATTGTGAGATTATGATTTTGAGATTATGATGTTGAGATTCTGACTTTGAGTTTCTGGGCTCGTGGTAGATGACTATCCTATATTTCCTTTATTACTCTTTTGCTTTGATTATACCTTATGACATTCCCAGTACTTCACTATATTCTGTTTCGTTATCTTTGCTTGTATTATGTATCTGTTCACTGAGCTTTGTAAGCTCAGCCGCACGTTTTCTTTTCGTGTGCGGCAGGTTTTAGTTGGAAGATGGGTATGAGTGAAGAGACTTTTGGACTTAGAAGACTTGATAATTATTTTGGCCTAGAGACGATTGGAAGTTACTACATTGTTAGAATTTGTATTCGCTTTTGTAACCTTGTAATTTCAGTATTTCTTCTGTAACCTTTGAGAATCTTTGTATTACTTTTGAATGTATGCTTTGTTATATCTGATATGAAACCATTTGCATGACATCTTACCCTTGTCGGGTTGAGGTGTTACAATTATGGTATCAGAGCGACAGGCTGCGATTCGTAATACATTTACCCTTGGCCTGTGTAAGTTAGGACCACTAAGTTTCCCTGTAAGCGCTCATAAGATAACCTGTAATATTTGCTTTAGGATCTCCCTATAGGAACCTAAAATTGACCAGTGAGGAATGGGTAGACTAAGAAATATATGTGAGTCATTTGCTTCCGCATCACTCTGATTCGTGCCTCTGCCCTTAGTTAAACCTCATCAGAAACTTTTCAGGAGCTAGAAGTTTTGCAACTTAAGCTCAGAAGCCAAGCAAGTTTGGAATACCTCGGAAAACCCACCTGGATACCTTACACCATTTAAGTTTCATTTTCAAATTTTGACATCCACCTTCGATTTGTTTGACAAGCTATTTGACACCTTTCCGACCATATCATAGGTCGTTCAACCATAATGTGTTCGACACATTTTGTGAATTCATTGCTTATACTGAACGGAAATGTATCATCCGATGCGACTTAACTGTGCATAAATCCATTACTACTCCATGAGAATTCCGGTAATTATTAACCATGGATATAGGAAGTTGTGTTACTTTCCCTTGTATGACGAACCTGGTACTGCCAACCATTTCCTTTGGAAGGATATGATGTTATGTTATCTCTGTATGGATTTGTTAACTGAGCATGATGATGCTAATAACGGATATTCTGTACATCTCACTTTTGACAATTATACGATATTCGTACTACTGTTAATACACGCCCTACATACCGCTTATGCCAAGAAGCCGGACAAATTCCTACACTTTGAATTGTTCGTTTATCCATCTCAACACTTTTATTGAACCACGTGCTGAACTTCGATATATGAACTATCCGTCTGATTCGATGACTGCGTTCGTACTATGAATCTTTTGATCTTGACATGTCTTATTGTGTGGTCTTTTGGTTATGGACTGGATGACTATTTGTAAAGCTACCACAAGACTACCGTATCTGAAATGTGATCTTAACAACCTATCTCACCCTATTTCGTTATGATGAATCTCTACACCTAAATCTGCTAAAATTTTGCCGATATGGAAGCACCAACCCTGAACTCATATGATGATCAAGTTTTCCTGACAACCATTAATATCCACCCTTGGAAGTCCTACCATCAGAAATATTTCGTTGTACGAAGATTTTCTGGTAATTCCGGTGTAATATGATTTTTGTTCACCTCAGCGATTCTCTCGGATGCTCTTGTTGGTTTATGAAGGAGAAAGAAAGAAGTATGTGACGACGTATCGACTATTGTAAACCTAACCGTACCACTATCAGTAATCATTATCCGTTTCCGAGTATCAATAAGTGATTTGGTCTTCTTTGAAACTTCGTATCTGATTTCATCGTTTTAGATTTGAAGGGCTGAAGCAGCAACCACAAGAACTTCTAAGAAGGGGGTTAACTAACCGAGAGTAACCTCTGTGAAGTAGTTCAGTTTTATTTTGAAGAAGAAGGAAGGCGGCATGAAGTGTATGTGAACGTTTTCCCTAAATGATTTCAGAGACTGTCCTTGCACTCGTTATAACCTTAGGAGTTTGAATGATGCCAATGGTATTAGCCAGAATGGTCGTGTCTTTGCGTATTTTGGACAAATTGTCATAGAATGACATTGTGTTATGTTCAGAAAACGAAAGAAGAACATAGAGATTATTGATGAGACGACCACTTGATCTGGGAGAGAAATTTGATTGACATTCAGAAATTCTTGTAGACGACACTACCCTGGATATTGTGAAGACAGAGCCTTCCACAGGAGGAACCGAGATCGAAGACAGCTATCGAAGTGAAAAACTTGGAGGAAGAGTAGTAGAAGACGGTGACGACGAGCATTACCAGGGATGAAGCATATAGGAAGAAGAGAGGAGCTGGGATAATACTCGACCATATATTATGCAACCCGTGAAGATTACAGTTCGGGCATCAAGACAACCAGACCGTAAGAGACGAACCATTCAACACATAATCTGAAGTTGACAACGGCGGTGTTACCTCAAAACCTGGAGCGGTGTTAGAAGATCTGTCGAAGAAACGCAATCCTGCTTCTCTATTCATTTTGGTTGTACTAAGATGAATTGACAGCAGAAGAAGGCTTGCGGATGAAGGAATGCACAATGATCGTGTCAGGGACTGCCATTACGACGTCACAATATAAAGAAGAGTTGCCGAAGGCTTGAGGAACCAGACTCAAGTTTGTGATTCCTTTTCGCCATGAGATAAGATGGACAAGCGTCAAACTACTCCAACCTGGAAGAAATTTTAAAAGTTTGTATGTGAATGGACGAATTTTGAAGCGGACAATTGTGTTTAGACGAGATGATTCCGTGAAGGATGAAGCTATCGAGGACGTATTCGCTTCTTCTCAACCTACTTAAATTCCGTTACCTGATAATGAAGTCCTTCGAATGATTTGGTTCTCTATTAGTAATTCCGTTCTATGTTCATTCTGCGTTTGTTGAATAACGAGTTGCATGAGAATTTTGACGAGCTATGGAAGAAATTTTGATATTTATGAACCGACGGATGTTGAGGTAACCACTTATTTTGGCTGAATGGATTTTGGTAAGTTATGAAGTCTTGGCGCTACTGAATGCTGATGGACATTTTCGGATTCCCGTTACTCTTCGAGTATTTTTTTTTCGTTCTCTTAGTTATGATGTTTGATTTTGGTGACCTCTGAGACTGTAGGTGGACTAGGTGGATTTAGATAAGTTGTGTTGCTCACGACTTGAGATAAAGTATGACCATCATGAGGGCATATTTATATGATGCTAGTATTATGACGCCTGATCAACGTGATAATACCTACATCATATAACGTGCACTCGTTGTGGGCATAGGATATTTCGAGAAGTGCCTTAAGAACCTTAGAATTTCTGATATCTGATCTAGATCATCCGCGTTTAGTGAGACCTTAGATTCATTCTACCTATCCATTTAATCTGCTGTTCTGGATATTCGACTTGATACGTTTGGATGCTCGACGCGTGTTTTGCTGACCTTTGCATTTCCGATAATGATCTTAAATTCTATTATAGAGCTTCCTGCCATTTGATGATATCTAATGATATGCTTTCTGTTCGTATGGATTCCATCTGTTCTGCTATATATACACTTCGCATTCGTTGAAACTGTTCATTGTGACCTGCTATGAGTAAGACTTGAGATTTTAGACCGAGGTGTCTATTCGAGCTAGTTATCCACATTTTGTATTCTGATCTGGTATGTCTCTATTTCGTTTCCGATTCGTTTCATTTCTGATTCTTTGCAAATTTCGAGGACGAAATTTTTCTGTTAGAGGGGAAGAAGTTGTAACACCTAAAATCTGAAAAGCATGTAAAATGACCAAATTGCCCCTACAAGTTTAAAAAATTTATTTAAAGGCTTATCAAGTATCAAAACAATTCCAAACTTCTGGCAATGCACAAGATATATTACCAAATAATTTTAACAACTTCATTTAACATTTATACAAGTGAAAAAATTACTAAAATGCCCCTAATAGAGCCGAATGAATTTACACTTAGTTTTATGATTATTAAAAATGTTATAAAATATGTTAATTGAGGAAATAATCAATCTCTTGAAAGGCCAAACTATAATCATGGAATTCCTGGTCACCCCCCCCCCATTTGACTCATTTTCCTATTTTAAAATCAATCCATATCCTTTTCTTTTGAAACCCTAGTTGCCGAGTGAAACAATAACCCATACAAATTCACATTGCCTCCATCCGGCCACAAAGAATTCTTTTAACAATTTTCTGAGCTTCATCAACATCTAAGGAGTGTAGTAAAAATTGTTCTTGCGTGATAGAAGCCTTGATTCGTTTGTGGGAGAATTATTCTTGTCGATAGTGCAATTATAAGGTAAAATTCGAAACAATTCATTCGATCTCCATAAAATTCATTCCTTATTTTTCCTGAGATCCTTACATTGTGTATGACCTACAAAAAAAATGTGTGCAAGGTGTTTTGGTAGCGTTTGAAGGCTTGGTGATTTACTTGTGTCGAATTGTTCTAGCCGTGTAACACAAATCACAATCAATCCATCCGATCGTTCTAAAATTATTCTGGTATTTTTCTCAGCTTCTAATGATCAAATATAATGTGGGAAAAATGATAAAAATAGCCCATGCATCATATATAAATCGTATGGAAAATATTGTGTTATAAACCCTAAAATCGAATTAAATATCAAAATGCATGCATGCGATTTTTCTGGACCAGGTTATTATTTTTTGTGGCATCTATGATCATCATATAACACCATAAAAATGTTCATTTGAATTTTGGAGACCTAAAACTATTATTGTGGAAATTATTTTGTATCGGCTAAAATAGAAATAAAAGGAAAATTGTGGAAAACCCTAAAAACAAATCGACCTAAGGATTATATTATTAAATCTAGAAAATTGATGTGTATAAATGATGTGGTTATGATGATTTAATGATTGGTGAAGTTAGGGTTTTGATTTTGTTATTTAAATGTGTACCGATTAGAATAAATAAATAGAAGGGTGTGTTTTGTAACTTTTAAAACTCAAGGGACAATTTTGTAAATTATGTTAGACCTGCTGGAAATTGTATAAAATATAAAAGGAGGGTCTCATGTGTTAATTTTGCATTTAAAGGGTTTATTTTGATTTAATTATTAAAGTATTAATCGATTTGTAAAATAAATAAAATATAGGGACTAAATATGTAATTTCTGGAAAGTTAAGGTTGATTTGAGTAATAAATTATATTCAGGGGCTAATGTGTAAATTTGGATAATTATTGGACTAATGTGTAATTATTATTAATTAAAGATTGAAAATGTAAACTTTAAAGTTAAATATGTAAATTAATTAAATGGAGGGACCTATTGGGTAAATTATGGAAACTTAATGGGGCATTCGTATAACTTGTTAAATTAAGTACTAATTGTGTAATTTTGATAAACTAAGGGTTTAATGTGTAATTATGAATATTTGAAGGTTTAAAGTGTAACTTTTGTAATAAAGGGGTGTAAAGTGTAATTTGTGAAATCTTAAGGACCAAATGTGTAAGTATGATAAAAGATACCTTATTTTCCATTTAATAATGATTTAACTAAGTTATGTTACTCCATATTACTAAAAATGGAAACTTTCTAAAAGTGGAAACTTACTAAATTTGGAAACTTACTAAAAAGGGAAAGTTACTTAAAATGGAAAGACAGTTAAGTAAGAATGATTGTAATCCCCTTCTACTCCTTTAGGTGTGAAGAAGGAGAGACTTTGAGCTATTCCTTTATTCCTGTGCTTTGTTTCTGTTTGTGCTTTCGTCATAAGGTACGGATACTCTACCCTTTTTAGTAAGGGTGTCTTTTCACCTATGCATTGATGTTGAGCTATGATTTAAACCTTTGCCATGATCCTTTTGACATGAACCTTTTGATATGACTTTGAGATATACCTTCTGATTATGACCTTGAGATGCACTTTGATATGACATTGAGACCTGACTCTTAGTTTGATACCCGAGCCATTTTATGTTACCTAGCCAGGAAGGTAACCTGGCCATGTCTGTGATGCACCACTGGCATGACTCATGTGTGGGTGAGTGATTTCTCACACCGTCCCTCTTATATTATGATATGGCCATTATGACTTTGAGATTATGATTTTGAGATGACTTTGAGTTTGGGGGCGTATGGATTGCAATCCTAGATTTGTATGTTTAGTGGATTTAACTATGACTTTGAGTTTATGACTTTGAGGTGACTGGTACTGTGTGCAATACATGCCTTTCACATTTCTGGGAGCTAGCTACTCCACCCTGTCGATACATGAGGACACCCCTCATATTATCTGGTTGCCTGAGAGGTATCCCCTCTGATTGTGAGATTATGATTTTGAGATTATGATGTTGAGATTATGACTTTGAGTTTCTGGGCTCGTGGTAGATGACTATCCTATATTTCCTTTATTACTCTTTTGCTTTGATTATACCTTATGACATTCCCAGTACTTCACTATATTCTGTTTCGTTATCTTTGCTTGTATTATGTATCTGTTCACTGAGCTTTGTAAGCTCAGCCGCACGTTTTCTTTTCGTGTGCGGCAGGTTTTAGTTGGAAGATGGGTATGAGTGAAGAGACTTTTGGACTTAGAAGACTTGATAATTATTTTGGCCTAGAGACGATTGGAAGTTACTACATTGTTAGAATTTGTATTCGCTTTTGTAACCTTGTAATTTCAGTATTTCTTCTGTAACCTTTGAGAATCTTTGTATTACTTTTGAATGTATGCTTTGTTATATCTGATATGAAACCATTTGCGTGACATCTTACCCTTGTCGGGTTGGGGTGTTACAGAGAAGACCCAGAGGATCAAGGGAAGAAAAGGAGGAGACATTCTTCATCAACTGGTCGTGCTTCCACAGCACACTCTTTCGGCACAACTAAACAATCAAGTCAAACGGTATTTGTTCCTCTTGAAGGCGGCGCATTCGAGGAACCTGAATCTTATGATGATGTAAGTTCTGATCATGAAGTTCCAATTGCTCCAACAAAAGTTCAAAAAGTCCGTGCTCCATCTGCTACTGAAAAAGCCGTACCACTACCTGAATGGGTCAATCCATCAGCTCCAAAGTTCGATTGGTTTGAGAAGATGGTTGATGCATATCCTGAAGATGACAATGATGAACCTGTTGAAGGATCGATTGTGGACTTTACAAAACGGTTGAAGAAGGCAATTAAAGTCCAAAAGTTGGGGTTACCTGACATCATCCGAGTTCACAAGAGTGGATTCACAGAGTTCAAGACAGTTACAACAACAGAGCTGGAGTTTGAATACAACATTGAACAAGTTGCAAGAGCTCTGGGAGAAAACATCAACTGGGAAGATGCACAAGCCTCCAATCCAAAAGAACAATTACATCTCCATGATTACACCCATCCCTTACCACTCATTGGTCATCCAAACAATCCCAAGTTACCCAAAGCATACTTCTTCAACAACGATTTAGACTATCTCATCTATGGAAACACGAATCCTGAGAAACGATATGCAACGTCAATTACCAAATATCCAGCAGCCTCATATGCCATAGAAGGCTTAGAACAACAAGTTGGCAATCTATGGATCAACAAAGTTCAAGAATACAATGAAGATGCTGCTCTTGGGGTCTACCATTGGCCAAATCTGCGAAGATTGTTCTACAAGTTTATGATCACCAAAAGAACAACTGATACTGATGTTTGGAGCAAGTATAGGATTCTGTCAATCACCAGTGTAGAAACCGAATCAATGTTTGGGTACAACTTTCTGAAGAAGATTACTGTGAGAAGATCGGATGATCAAGAGTACACCTTCAGTGAAGCTGACTATCCCTCCCTGAACCTCAATGATATCGAAGATATGTATCTACTGAAAGTTCAGGGGAAACTTGAACATCTCCCTGGACGCCTTCAGTATGATATCATCAACTCGATCCTCATCTACATCCGCAGCATAGTAATCAGAACGCGGGTTGAGGATGTCCATCTTGGGGTAGAAAGCTATCAAACACAGTTGAATCTCGTCAAGCCAGATTTCAAACCCCCAGGATATGCTGACAAGTAGCCGTACACGTTTGGGGATAGACCGTTTGGGGTGTATTATACAAGGGACAGATCGACACCAAGATTCATGGGTTTTGAAGAACTCCGCAAGTTCAGTGACGAAACTCTTCTAATGGTCAAAACTGAACTTGAGGATATTTTGGAAAAACGGAGCAAGGGGTTGTTCACAAGATGGTCACGAGTCATAAAATGGAGCAAGAATGATGCTAAGCAAGCGGTGAAGTTCGTGAAAAGGATTGACAATAAGATCAAGTTCCGGATGCAGATGCGACGACTGGAAAGTTACGTTGGAGGACGTGCAAGAATCCCTAACATCCTCACATTTCGTCGTCCTGAGTAATAACCATTGGTACCATTTCATTGTTTCATCATTTCCATAATTTCATCATTTTTCATCACCGACTTTGGTTTGTGTACACATAACAGTGCACAACCCGTACCAGTAAAGAAAGGACCCTGAGGTACGCATCAGTGCCTCAATCCTGATCAAAGGAGCGAAAGCTTCTTTCTTATGAGTAGAATGAAACCTGAATGTTTTCTAAGTTTTTCAAAACATTCTGCTCATAAGGACAAGTATTCCCTCGTCAAGGGGGAGTATTTGAAAAATAATCTTTGTTCTGAAAAACAAAAGTTCTTGAAATTCTTCCCTAAAACTCAAAAATAGCATATTTTAATCATAAAGTTTTTTCAAAAACATCATGAGTATGCTATTTTTGAGGAGGGGAATAACTGATGATTAAAATATGGTAAAGGAAAGATGGAATCTCATAAGTGCTCGACTCAGAATTGACCCTCGAATTGACGGTAGGAAAAAGTCAGTAGTCGAAAGGACATGTCCCGAACGGGTAATAATTTCAAGTCAGTTCATCTGGTGATGTAAACGTGTCTCGCAACGGACGTGTCTGAGTAGAATGTACCGATTTTGAGTGATTTTCCTTGAATGTGATCTGGACGGGTAATAATTTCAAGCCAGTTCATCTGGTGATGTAAGCGTGTCTCGCGATGATCATGTTCATTGAAAATCAATCAATTCAAAAGTGCCAACTCTTCCCGGCATGTGCAAATTCACTTTATCTATATATGAGCACATGTTAAGGGGGAGTCTTTCAGAAAAACGCAAAACTCTCATGGTGTCAATAAAATGTTTTTACAATCATCGACACTTTGAGAGATTTTCAATGGTTTGGTTTATGGCATCATTAGGATAGTCATGGAGTTATAAGGTGACTAAGGTGTAGGAAAAACCGTCCTATGATCCGCCAGAGCCGGAGGGATCTACCCAAGGACAATTCCCATAGTTTAGAACTAGAAAGTCCTAGGTATGATACAAAAAAGGAGAAATGAAATGAAAGGAGAAAGAAGGGGTTGAATAATTAAAAAGAAAAGCAAAGAAAAGGGTGAAAAGAAATAGCCCTCCATTTGTTCAACCTTAGGGCAGACACCGGGTTCAATACATAATCTACTGGTTGACTGAGCATCACCGGTATTGAAGACAAAAGACGTCATGGACCCAGTGACGCACTGCACTAAACCTTCTATGCCACTCAGGTGTCTCTCAAAAGACACTTGTTTCATTTCACACGGAGAACCCTTCATCATCCATCGACCTCTCACTACGAGATGTGTTGATATTGAAAAGGAGGCACTCTGCTCCACGCCTCCGACGACCAAACAAATGTGCACTAATCGAGTCTAGAGCCATGAGATTCATCAAAGATCTCTTAGGAACACTTAGTATTACACTGTTGTTCTACATCATGGCCATCAGTTGTAAATTAGGAAGTGTCCTATGCAGATCTTAGAAATCTGCCGAGAACATTCTTGAGAGAACTCACAATTGTGATTCTCAGTGATAGAATGGAAATCCTGCCAGGATAACATCAAACAACCCTGACAGCAGGTCACTTCGGTAACTCCTTGTGGGTTACGCTTAGTATTTGTTCCAAAACGGTCTACAGTCGTGGGGTGATCTCCAGTGGCTCACTGAATCATGGGTGCACTTCGGTGTGTCCGTGTTAGCCCTTTCGGGGGTATCCAGTTCAGAACGGCCTAGGCAAGGATTAGAGAAAGTCTTCACACTATGCTGTTGACGATCTCGAAGTCTGAGCCTGTAAGTGCCGGTTGGTTCGTGTTGCTGCTGCTGCGGAGGAGCTTGAAGACCTGGAGTTCAACCACCATCAAGACTCCATCATGCTCATATCCTGAAGATAAGTTCTCATAAAGACTCAGAAATATCAAAAGTTCAGAATATGTTAAAGAAAAGTCAAAGTTCAAGCACTACAACCTTTCACAAGTTAAAGATTGAAGAAGTGAGAACAAATTGAAGAACCAAAGTCGAAAGACATATGAGCATGGTGGAGAAGGCGTGAAGACACCAGAAGCAGAGACCATTGAAGAACGGCAGATTAGTACCATATCATATCACATCACAATCAAGAACAAAGAACAAAGATTCAGAAGACGTCAAAGCCACAAGAAGCAAAGACGACGTCAAGCAACCTTGATGACCAATACTTAGGGGGAGATTGTTGGGAACACGTTTTGTATTAATTCAAGTATTGATCATATTGTAATAGGTTGCTTTGGCCTTTAGGTTTATTATTAGGCCCAGCCCGTGTAGAAGGCCCATGGGCTGTTTCATTTACTTATTTAATTATGTTTATGTATGTTAATTAGGGCTACATGCCCACATGTAAAAACTATAAATACCCCCTCACATTCAAGGGAGAGGGTTGGTTGATTGTATGCTAAACATTTCCATATTATTGTGTGATCAATCTTCCATTCTCTTTCTCTCTCTAACTTTCTCTCTCTAGATCTAGGGCTTATTAGTTGTTAATCTAGGTAGCGTGTGTGATAATTAATATAAACAACACAATGATGTGTGAAAAACAACAAATTCACACAATGACTAACTAACAAGTCTTGCAACGCTTTGTTGAAACTTGTGATGCTTTGATCTTCTTGCTACAAAGAAAGATCACTTAAGATGAAATATGAAATTTGAATGGGTTAGATATGAATGAAAGAATATATGATGTTGTTTATGCTTATAAGTGATTGAGAAAACATGAATGTGTGGCTTGCTATTTATAGGCCAACTGCCTCAACAAGCCACGGATGGGACGGATCCAAAATGAGGGATCCGTCCTTGTACCATTTTGGTTCCGTGGGAACCTGATAGCATATCTTCAAAAATCTTCACCAAATCTAACCAAGATATTTTCATATCTTTTCATTGAGTAAGGATCTAAACAAGATATTCATATGATCTTTAAATGATCTTCAAAATCTTTAAAAGATTCCAAAGTGATGCATGCCATGATGTCATAATACATTTCCAATTTAAGGTTAAAATGTATATGAATGTAACTTGTAAAATGTATATGAAAGTGAATATGTAACATGTATATACTAGTTAAATGATGTTATGTGTTTATGAAATACTTGTGACTATATATGTAAAAGACTTAACTATATTTATGTTTTGCTAAAAATAAAGTTTATATTTTTCGTTAATAAAATATAGCAAAGATCGTAAAATAGAAATAACGTTTTTTAGATGATATTTGTATTAACAGACTCCTTAACAGGAGTTTGATTGGGGAGGTAAAAAAATTGTGTTTCCTGCCAAAAGTAGCCCTTTTCTGTGAAGAGGAAGGTTTGTCTAGGGTGGAAGTCAAGATGTTAGGTGGTTTGGAAGTTATGTTGGTGTTCGAAAATGAGGAGACGGCTGGGAATATACTAAAAAATGTTAACCATGGAATTAGAGGATGGATGCATAAATTAAGAAGATGGAGCAGCTGGTACTACCCGTCGGGAAGATTGACATGGATAAATATTATTGGTGTGCCGGTGTCATGTTGGGTCGAATCCGTGTTCAAGAAAATTGCAGGTTTTCATGGAGTTATAGTGTAAACAAACAATTGTAGTTTGAAGGGTAATCAAAATGTCATTGTTGGCAAGGTTCATATACACATAAGTTCTAAAGATTTGATTAATGAATCTCTAAACATAGTGTTCAAGGGGAAGAGTTTTAGTGTAAGGGTGGTAGAGGAGATAAGAGACATTACGGGTGTTGACATGGAGGAAAGGAATAACTGTAATCATGAGACATACGAAGTTCACGGTCCGGTGAAGAAGGATAGAAACGATATGGAAATTTCAGACGGAGAGAGTAGTGACAATGGTGATGGTTCAGGTGACGAGAGTGAGAGCTCGGAGGAAGAGGAAGATGGGAAGTGCATCGGCTGGGGAGGAGGAGGAGATGGCGGTTTCTGGCAGCCGAATGGAGATGGTCACAATGCCGAGACAGAGGAAGAATCTAGGGTGTCTATGGGAACTAGGGTCAATGAGTCTTTTGAGGAGAAGTTTAGGGTGTCCAAGAAGGTGGCGGTTGGTGGGGAATCCAAGAAGGCGGCAGATGAAGGGGAAGTCGATGTATCAAACGACTAATATAAAAGTTGATGATAAATTCGAATATTCGGGATATGAGAAAGTGCACGCATAAGCATAAAAATAATAAATCATGTGAACGGGTCAAACAATAACGTTATGGAGCATAATGAAAATTGTATTGGGCTTGAAGTGAAGATGGCTTCAATGGGCCAGACTAAAGAGGAATGTAACTCAACTGATAAACATGATAAAGCACAGTATATTGGTTTAGACAAAATGGCAACACATGTATTGGATAAGGAGTTAGATGGTCAACATAAACATGGAAAGAAAGGGGTGGATATTGAAGATAACAAGGAAGGTTCCAATTCAAATAATACACAAAAAAAGAGAAGAAAAAAGAGATGTATCTCCTGCAGTGAAATTGTCGAGTGGGGACAACATGTTAAAGAAAAAACGAAAAGCTATAATTGAGGGAGGAATGGAAGATATAAGTATTGAGGAGGGTTTCTTAGTTGGGATTAGGGAAGTGAATTCGAGTAGTGGCAGGAAAAGATTAGGTACAAGATGTGTTAAGAAAGCGATGAAGGTAGCCACAGATAAGGGAGTAGATGGATTAGGAGAAGACAAAAAAGGCAGTTCGAATGTTAACAAGGAATTTTATACAGGGGTCGAGGAGGTTATGGGAGTATTCATATTTGGAGGAGGAGAACTGGCCGAGTCCGAAAACAAAAGTTGTAATATAAGTATGGAACAAGTTAAAGAGATTTGTGAGATGATAGGGGTCTCGTGGGCATTGGCTGATGAAGAAAGGTTGAAGGAGATGACAAATCAAGAGGAGAATAACAAGGAGGGTTTTGAAACAGGTACAACACAACAGTGTTGAGACTTGACTCACATTGTATTACGTTTTTTAATTGTGTTTTTTATAAAGATTATATCATTAAATGTTAGGGGAATTGGTGAGGTAGAGAAGAAAGGTTGGGTGAGGTCAATAATTAGAGATGAGAAGCCAGAAATATTTGGTATGAAAGAAACAAAAAGCGGGATGGTTGATGAGAGTTGGGTTGAGGAGTTATGAGGGGACAGAGAGTGTGACTTTGTGCAATTACCAGCTAACGGGAACTCTGGAGGAATAATGTTGATATGGGATACAAAGATCTTCACGTGTAAAGAAGCAATGGGTGACGAAAGGTTCATAGATGCCAAATGTGAATGGAAAGGGATAACGGGTGAGGTTTTTTTAGTATGTATTTATGGACCGCAGTGGTACTAAAAAGCATCACTTTGGGAGAGATCAGCGGGGTTAATAGATACGTTAGGGGGTGCTTGGTGTATCTTTGGTGACTTAAATGTAGTTAGGAGGGTTGAAGATAGACTAAACTCGCAAGTAAATACTAAGGAAATGAATAAGCTTAATCACTTCATTAATGATACAAAGTTAGTCGAGGTTCCAATAGGTGGGAGGAAATGCACTCGGGTTAGTGATGACGGTCTAAAGTTTAGCAAGTTGGACCATTTTCTAATGAATGAAGTTTTTTACAATTTATGGGGTAATCTTTCAGTGATTTCTTTGGATCGAAAGCTTTCGGATCATTGTCCTATTGTCTTAAATGATACGGATGTAGATTTTGGTCCTAAGCCATTTTGATTCTTTAACATTTGGTTAGACGAATGGGATATTGGGTAGATAGTAGAAAACGCGTGGAAGAAAGAAGTACGTAGTAGGAGGCCGGATTTTAGATTTAGAGATAAGCTAAAAAAATGTTAAAGACGACCTTAGAAAATGGAGTAAAGAGATATTTGGGGTGTTAAAGGAAAAAATAGAAGGTCATAAAAAAGAGGCTCTGAGATGGGAATTAGAGGCGGAAAATAGATTATTGAGTGAGGGTGAGACATCAAGATGGTTGGCAGAAAGAAAATTATGGGTGGAAAAAGAAAAATAATTGTTTAGTATGGCGAGACAAAAACCTAGAATAAAATGGGATGTTGAAGGTGATAAGAACTTGAAGTTTTTTCATTCGTATATAAAAAGAACAATAAAAATAACATTAGAGGGCTTATGATTAACGGGTTGTGGTGTGAGGATCCTAAGATCATCAAGATGGAAATGGCGAATCATTATAGGAATTTATTTTCGGAAGGGGTAGGGATACGACCTATCTTCTGTAGTAATAGGGTGGAGAAGATTTTGGTGGAAGAAGCAGAGTCTTTGGAGGTGGAATTTAGTGAAAGCGAGTTATGGGAAGCAATTATGGGGTGTGGGGGGGGATAAAGCCCCGGGGCCGGATGGGTTCAACTTTTATTTTATTAAAAGGTTCTAGGGTTTAATTGAATCGGATTTAATTGAAGTTGTTAAAGGGTTTTGGGTTACTAAGGAGATATCGAGAGGCTGTAACGCCTCTTTTGTGACTGTTATTCCTAAGGTGGCGGATCCTATTGGGCTCGGGGATTATAGACATATTAGTCTCATCGGTAGCTACTATAAGATTATTGCCAAAATGTTAGGGGAGAGAGTTAAGAAAGTTGTGGGTGACGTGGTGGGGGAAGTTCAAAATGCTTTTATAAAAGGGAGGTTTATTCTAGATAGGGTACTAATTGCGAACGAAACAGTAAATTGGTTTTAAAAATTGAAATGAAAAGGTTTGATTTTTAAGGTAGATTTCGAGAAAGCTTACGATAGTTTAAATTGGAGGTTTTTACTACATATTATGAAAAGAATGTGGTTTGGGGGGAAATGGTGTAAATGAAACAAAAATTGTTTATCATCTGCTAGGATATCAATTTTAGTGAATGGGTCTCCAACGAAAGAATTTAGTTTAGGCAGGGGAGTGAGACAAGGCGATCCATTATCTCCTTTTCTTTTCATCTTAGCAACGGAGGGGTTGAATTCCATAGTTAATGAGGCGGTCGAAAAAGGTATTTTCACAGGTGTTAATGTAGGAAATGATAGAGTTGTGGTGTCACATTTGCAATATGCGGATGATACTATTTTTATTTTTTTTTGGTGAATGGAGTAAGGAAAATGCAAAATCGCTTATGTGTATTCTGAAATGTTTTGAAGAGGTGTCCGGGTTGCGGGTCAATATGAACAAAAGTAGAATTTATGGGATTGGAGTGACGGAGGCAGAGATAGAAGAAATGGCGAGATGGATGAAATGTAGTATTGGGGAATTCACGTTTACATACTTGGGTTTGCCTATTGGAGAAAATATGAATCGAATCAGGGCATGGAATCCCGTTGTGGAAAAATTTAAGAAACGATTGACGGAGTGGAAAGCAAAATCGGTGTCTTTTGGGGACCGCTTAACTTTGGTTAAATCGGTTTTAGGGAGCTTACCATTGTATTATTTTTCAATGTTCCTTGTGCCTTCAAGTGTGTTAAAGCTTCTTGAGAGTATCCATAGAGCCTTTTTTTTGGGGGAGGAGGGGCGGGTGACGGTAAAAAATTAGCATGGGTTAAATGGGATGTGTTACTAGCCTCACATAGGGAGGAGGGATTAAATATTGGGTCATTACAGGGTAAAAATCTAGCTCTTTTAGGAAAGTGGTCGTGGAGATTCAAAAACAAGGGTGGGGCTATGTGGGTTAGGGTTATTAAAATTATTTATGGTAGTAGTGGTGGATTGGGTGATATTAGAGGGGTAGAGGGAGGGTCGGGGGGTAGTGGTGTATGGCGCAATATTATTAACTTGGGTAAGGACCTGGGGGTTTAGGTATAGAGTTTTCATCATCTTTTGTGGGCAAGGTGGGGAATGGTAGTGATATCGGGTTTTAGGTAGATAGGTGGATCGGAGACATGAGATTATGTGATAGGTTTCCTAGATTGTACCATCTAGATAGGTGGCGGATAAAGAGAGATGGATCAATAATGTTTGGAATTGGGAGTGGGATTAGGTTAGGAGTATTAGAGGGAGTGTAAGTGCGGAATTCGATGATCTAACGCGTACTTTGCAAATATTGTTGTAGCAAAAAGATTTTAGGGATTGTTGGAGTTGGACGCTTGAAGATGACGGAAAATTCTCGGTTAAAGCTTTGTCGAAGATTGTAGATGAAAAATTTTTGAATGTGAAAAGTGTTGCTCGTGCTACTTTATGGAATAATTGGGTGCCTAAGAAAGTGAATATTTTTATATGGAGAGCCTTAAAAGGAAGACTTCCGGTTCGCGAGGAGCTTGACAAAAGAGGTATAGACTTGGATTTGCTACTTTGTCCGTGTTGCAACAGTGTGGTGGAGTCCTGTAATCACTGTTTGGCTTTATTTAATTTTGCTATGAGTGTTTGGGAAAGAGTTTTTAGTTGGTGGAAGATTGGGAGTGTTAACGTTTTCTCCATTGAGGAACTATTCTCATCATGGGGTAATGTTGCCATCCCTAACAGTGTGTCTCGCTTATGGCAAGTGGTGATTTGGACGTCCGGTTATTGCATATGGAAAGCTAGAAATGAGAGAGCCTTTAAAAGAAAAGTATCGAGTATAAACAAAATAGTTCGAGACATTCAACTTAAAAGCTATGAGTGGGTTACGAGAAGAGCAAGAAAGAACGGCTGTGTTGACTGGCAACGGTGGCTACACGATCCCATCAAATGTTGCCTTCTTCAGTAATGTGGATGTGTTGTCAGCAATTTCTGTCTTAGTTCAGTGAGTTTCTCTGCAAGTCCTGGCTACATTTCGGATCCCATTTGCAATGTTTCTGTGATGACTTTCTACTGATGATTGGGTTATGTTTGCAAGTCGGTATACTTGGTCTACTAGCTCAATTGGTTCAAAACTTTTTTTTTTGTGTGTATGAGATTGGTTTGCTTTGGCAGCAAGTGGAATTTGGTGACCAATATTGCATTTGAGAAGTTATTTTCACACGTGGGATTGATGGCAGTAGCAACTTATGGAGTCTTTGTTTTTATGTGTTTTAGTTCTTATGTCAGCCAATTGTTTGTAGAATGTTGATGGTTATATGTTTGTTTGGTTGTCTTCTGGGTCTTATCCTCTTTTAATCTTCTTGTTAATTGAGGTGGGTGGGATGACTCATTTTGTATATTGTATCCTTTTTTGTTATTAATAAAATGTTGCCTTTCCAAAAAAAAAAAAAGTCAGCAACGTCTTCAAGCTCTGAATTCCTAAACCATTTTTCCATATTTCATTGAAAAAAACTCACTACCACTAAACCCCAACAATCATCAAAAATCACTATTTGCTACCATGGTTTCTCTCAGACAATCCGAAATCCCAAAAACCCATTTTATCTAAAGGTTCTTCTCAACTCTTAATAAAACAACATTCATCAAAACACAAAATCAAACAATACCTCTATTAACACAAAGAATTAAAAGAACAACCCAATTTCAATCTACAAAAATTACACTAAAAATATGTTAAAAATACAAGCATATACTCATAAAAATTACTTCAACCACTGAAACGCCCAAAAATATATATATATATATATATATATATATATCTACATATATTATATATAACAGGATGCGTATGACGTCATCAAATGCATGATTGATGAATAAGCGCTGGATTGATGAGTAATCATGCTCTTATTCCACCTAAGCATGCCATGTCAGCAAAGTTTGACCACATTAATTCGACAGTTGACTTTTAAATCCGAATTTTTAAAAAATAGACACTAATAGGATTCGAACTTGAGTTGTTTATAAGGTTTACATGTATTGATTACCACTAGACCAACACATTTTTTTGATTCTATCTTGCAAACCCAAATCTATAAACCTATGATATGAGATAATTATTAGGATCCCTATAAGTTAGGCAACCCTAATCAAAACATATACGTAAAAAAAACCACACCTCATTCATAATATATTTTTTCTCAAAAACCCTACTGTCCCTTTTCCTCACAATCTCCTCTAATGATCAGTTTATGGTTTTTTTGTGTTTTCTTCATCACAGGTTTGCAAGTAAACATTGATGTTCAAGGGTTTTTCCTATGTTGTTTATAATATTTGTCCATTCATTATGGGGAGTATTTTTTCCTCAAAACCATAATATAACTTATTCATCTCATTATCACACACACAATATTCCTTTTTTCTTATCTGATTTCATGTGCAGGTTAATATCAATGATGAGCTATATAATATTTATAATAACTTTTGCACAGGTTTACAACCATGAATGCTTGACATCCCATGTAATGTTTTTTTGATCTATCAATTAAAATTATGCATTATTCTAATTTGCCATGTCTGTGAGTTGTTATTTTATAGAAAATAAATTGATTCATTTGTTTGATTGTGAACAGGTTATTGGGTACTCCTCTTTTTATTTGGATTATTGTTATTTAATACTGTTAGGCTCAAGAAAGTTAATACTGTTAGCTTTATCGGATATATTGTTAGTACTGCCAGTAAACTAATTTAAATATCGTGCAATATTAAGAATTGGTTTTGTCATCTGTTTCAGTGATGTACGTGGTGGACCTACAAAGGGCTGCTTATTATCAGAAGTGTTATGATCCTGACTGCAGAGGTTGAGCAGATTCACCTTGAATAATTAAATGTTAATTCTATTCAAGTTTCATATTTTTTTAAATATCGGTGTATCTCACCACTTGATTGATTGATGGTCTTAGGTTATAGATCTCCCTTGCGTCCAGTTCCACCAGATGTGTTACCTGACTCTTATAAGACAGGGGAAAAATATGGAAGTCAGGAGATTATACATGAAAGCCCGATGGACACCTGTCCGAAAGATGAGTGGTGGCTTGAAGCAATGTTGGTTGCAGAAAAAGTTGAAAATATGCCTATAAAGCTAGATCTCGCAAAGGAGGTCAGTATTCTTGCTTTAGATGTTTACCTGTCTTTTATTGTGCTTCATATATGATATATGACTTTCATCCCGTTCTTTTTGGCTATAGCAGTTTTGTGGGTTCCAACTTGCTGTCCATTAAACTGATAGGTTAGAATGTAGCTGCTTGAGTTGCTAAAAAATTCCTATTAGAGGTGGCTAGATGGGTGGTTGGGTAATGGGTTAAAACAGGTTCAGGTTAATAAATATAGATTTTGAGAAACCAATATTATCAATGTTGTGGAGTGAAGAATTTGGCAGTCCATGGAGGAGAGCCATTTTGAGAATCTACCAGGGAAGGGAAGGGGAATCCCCTAAATCTAGACATCAATCCTCATGCCGATCCAGCCGAGGACACATTTATACTGTCAAAGAACAAGTGTGCACCTAAAGGAATCAGGAGTGAAATTGCAGACTGTTGGTTAACCTTAAAGGAAGGCTGTGCTTGCAAGGAGAGTGGAGATATCTCCAAGTGGAACAAATATTCTGATTCTTTAAAAGCTAAGATCCGCAACATTAACAGTAAGGTAAATGATATCCTGTATTTACATGATTTCATTTTTGTAAGCTGACATGACCATGTTATTTATAAATCTTATAAATTATAAGAACTAATTAATGGGTTAGATATGATGGAACTATACTATTATTAATTTACATTTAATGAACATCATCATTAGTAGAGGCCGCAACCTACTATTTGAACGACACGAATAATATAAATTGTTTAATTCAAGTAAAAGCAACAAGAAGCTTATAGTAGCTGCTAAATGTACTATCTTTTACAGAGAACCAACTGTAGGAATGTATTCCGTTTTAGCATACGCCTGTTCTCAGGTGTCTCATCTTTATCTGGAATGCGATTATTTACTACTGCCGTTGGAATGAAACTACCATACCTTAGCACACCAGCCAGCCCACATGTCATCGTACCTGCCAATAGGTTGACCGTCACCCATGAGCCCAAAATACATGTCGGGTCCAATGACTTCCCTGTGTAAACAAAGGTACCAATCCACACATAGGAAAAAGGGTCCCTTTTTGGATGGTGATGAAAGCATCCACATACCTGCAAATTTCGAGTTTTGTTTGTCTTTTGACCCTTTAGATGGGTAAAACATAAGCTAATACGTCTGGTAGGTGAAATTGGTGCACGATAACCCGTTTTAAAGTAAGTGATACCACGAATAGGCATGTGTGTAGGATAATTGCTAATTTGACGCGCTGAACTTTTTTTTTAGTTATAATGTTAGTGACATGAAAACGAATACTTTACTGTGATTTCGAATGTATGTGGTATGTGGTATGTACAGTTACGATTAGATTTATTGTTTGGTTAAATGTAACGATAAGAAATTAACACAAGCTAAATTCCTGAGCCTATTAATCAATCGTAGCATCTTACTGTTGCACTTCTATGTTTTTTATATCGCAAAATAGTTCTGTGGCGCAACATCAGACAAGTACAGCATAAGGTTACCAACTTTCAAATAGTTATGTGGTATGTACTTTAAATATGTCAGCTCCCCAGGTCATCGGAGGACTTCCTATTTTGAGTTGGGACCTTGATACTCCACCTTTGCCTATCACCTTATTAACTGAAAAAGAGGTCCCTCAAGATTCAGAGGATATGGAAGAGGAAAATGTTGAAAATGAGCCATCTAACTCTCTTGCTGTGGGAACAAGTCAAAGTATTGCTCCTTATCTGGAGCACGGGATGGGAAATTTTGATACTAATCCAGGGACAGTACGGAAAAAGAGAAAAAGGAAGAGATCTGAGAGTTCAATTAGTTTGGAGGAAATCAAGAAACATTTTGAGAAGCCAATGGACGAGGCTGCGGCCATCCTTAATGGTGAGTTTGTTGATCATAGGTGATGTTTCTATTTGTGGTTTCATCATTTTAATATTCTCACCATTTCTTTGTATATATGTAGTTAGCAGATCTACATTGAAGCGCATATGCAGGGATCTTGGTATACCAAGGTGGCCATATAAGATTGGCATCGATAAGTCTGATTCGCTTATGAAGTCGGATCAAACAGATATAGTAGTCCATACATCTGGCGGTTCACTTGCACCGGTTTTTGGGGTTTCCAGTGAACCATTAGGTGCAACTAAAACTCATGATCCTGCCACCTTAACTGAAAAGGGTAAGCATGTAAGTCCCACTCATAGAAATCCTGCTGATGAGACTATAGTTGCAAGCAGAGTGGATAATGTGGTGATTAAGGCAATATACGGAAAAAATACTGTGAAGTTTTCATTTTGCATTTTAGATGGATTAGTAAAGCTGAAGGAGCTGATTGCAACAAGGTTTCAGCTTAAGCGTGAATGTTTTAGACTAAAATATAAGGATGAAGATGGTGATATGATATTAATTCTTTGTGACAATGACTTATCTCATGCAATATTGAGCACTTCTGAGCCACCAGATTCCAAGGCTATAATTAAATTATTTGTTCAGCCAGTTGGCTATCAGAGCTCTGATGCTTGATTAGGCCTTATTTTTCAAGGCTTGAGTGCATTCTGCCTAAGTGACACTTGGACAGAAACTCGCAGTTGTGGCACAAAATCTTCTATAAGGAAGCACAGAGCCTACCGAAAATGACAGCACTCAGACTACTATTGTGGATGGCGAACAGAAATCAAATGAGAGCCCAGGAGCAGATCATATCCTCAAATGTAGGATTCAAGGTTCGGGTTATGAAGCATATTGTAGAGCTCAACAAGAACAGTTTTTGTGAAAACAGCTTCATGAAGACTTCCATATATATGTATATATATATATATATATATATATATATATATATATATATATATATATATATATATATATATATATATATTATATATATATATATCAGATGAAGATTGTTCTTTGGTTGATTGGGTTCTGGTGGATAGCGCAAAAGGGGGCAGGTAATGAAAACTTTATTTTTTCACAGAGCGTTTGGTTTTATTTTGTATCTTTGACGTTTCACCAATCAAAATTGAATATGCTGCACTACAGATGTCCGCGGGGGACATTGATTTGAATGATTTGATTTGATAAGGTTGTTGTTTTAATAAAGAGGCCTGCCACAATGAACAGCTATTTTAAGTCATTAGTATTTGCTTAACTGAGTTGACGCATCAGTGATGTAAATTTTTTCAACTACGGGTCAAATGGGTCTGCTGCAGACTTTATAAAACTTACGACCGCCAATATCATGTTCAACCAGCTTAAATCTCGGCGTCTATAAGTACAACAGGTGGTCGCAATATGAGAGAAACCTTAGCTCATGGACCTTCTCAAACTCAGGCTTCTCCCTAGGTAGCTTTTACGCTTGTGAGTGCAAAAGCCGGATTTTGAACTAACCTATTTTGTTGAACAAACATATTGACCCAAACATATTTTGCAGCCTGTTGGACCACTGAATGTTGACCGATTGAAGAAGTTTCAGGAGAGATGCTACAGCTTAATGATACTGTCATACCCAAATTCTATTATGGTTCACATTACTCAAGTTCCGGGACAGTACGTTTTCCAATCACTCGCTTAAGGATTTCCAGTTCTAAAAATTGTTTTCTTTGTGGGACAGTTTGATCACCTTTTGCCTATCCTTCCAACAAACACAATAAAGATACAACTGGCCCACCTCACTAAAAAAAGAAAGAAAGAAACTAATCACATTTTTCATTTTTATTCACTACCTACACGACTGTTTTTATTTCTTCATCAGGCCCTAAATTGGAGTGATGGGAAATTGTTGCTCCGACGACGGTTATGGTGGTGGCGGTATTAGTCATCGAGATGGTAATACTAATAATAATAATGGTCCAAACGACGCCGTTGAAGGCTTTCTCAGGACTCGTGGCTACCATGGTCTCTACACTCAGATCGAGGTTTTATTATTTTCACCTAATTACATTTTCATTTCGCTTTTTTAGATTTATATAATTTGTAATCATGTTTTGTTGTTTTATATATCATGTTGAAGGAGCTTATTGTTTAGTAGACTTATTTGTATTGGTTTAGGCGCAAACACAAGTGTTAGGTTAGTCATTAGTTACAACTTCTTATACAAGTACCGCCTGCTTTAGTTTGCTGCGTTTTAGGAACTGCGGGGGCTATTGGTGGATTTGTGTTAGAGTTAGAATTATATTGGGTCATATGTTTTCTCACATTAGCCGTGTATTAGATTTCTTGGTAGGTGATTCTAATGTATTTCCAGTGAAGGGATCAGTTGCATTATTCAGGGGTTAGTTTCTGTTCAAAGAATGTGTATACATGATCCCTATGAGGCTATGAAGTGTCTGTTTCAGGGAGAAAACTGAACAACACAGCAGATTAGAGGTTTTCACTTTCTTTAGGGATTTAGATGTCAATCATGTCATTATTAATGTATATTTGTAATCATAATTGCAATTGTTATGTGTCAGTATGTAGGAGACGTTAAGGAAGTTTCATGGTTTGTAATGGTAGGCATAGTTGACATTTAAAGACACAAAATAGTGGTTCTGCACATTCATGCTCTTGCAGTTAGTAAAATGAACAGACATAATTATAAGTCATGCCCGTCTATTAAACCAAACTTCTAATAAAACCACAATATATACAAAATAACGACAAAATAAAATATACAGAACAATACACACAACCCTTTGTTAAGCATCTGACGACTTTAATCACGCCTTAGTGGTCCAAGAATGAAAGACTCAAGGATTTGGAAACATTTAATCAAGCCCAGCGAAAGAGCAATGATTACCGACAAATTGTATATCTGATTCAAGATCTTAAGGATAAAGGTGAGGAACTCGAGGATTTCGAAGTCTTTAATCATAGGAAACTTTATTTCGCATTTGAGTTTATTTTGTAGTATACGCTCCAGAAGTTATGTAGAAACCCTCTTTTTCAGTCCATGAAAATTTGGAAAACATTGTTCTATGTGTTTTTAGTAAATTACAAGGATTTTTTTAATTATTTATTCGTTACGTATGTTATTATGTAATAGGTGAAATAAGAAACACCGAGCCCTTGGTAACATTCACAATGTAGTGGGTGCTCGAACCAGTTTTGACACTAGAATGCCAATCACAAGGTTTGTATTTCTCCCTTCTCTTGATTTGGAAACTTAATGATTAAGTAAAGCTAAATTCACGCGTCAGACGGGTCATCCCACTCAAAAAACACGGGTCAGACGGGTCACTTTACGATAGGTCACTACAGTTAAAAGGCACGGGTCAGACGAGTTTTTGTATCAGGTGTGCCAAGTTGTATATGCTAATCCAACACATTGATGGTCAAGTTAAAGACACGGGTCAGACGGGTCATCCCACTAAAAAAACACGGGTCAGACAGGTCACATTAAGATGGGTTACTGCAGTTAAAAGGCATTGGATAGACGAGTTTTTTTTATCAGTGTGCCAAGTTGTATATGCTATTTCCATCACATTGATAGAATACATTCCGATGGAGTCCAACCTAGATAACATTAACAAAAGCCAATACATATTGCGCGGGCTTCGACAACTATTAAGAAAAACTACAACTAAACATAAACTAATACATTTTAAACAATGATAAAAAAAAACACCATACTTAAAAAACACATTTTCGTTAAGTAACACCATCAGAAGTGAAATTATAACAACCCAATAAATAGTGGCCCCGTACGATATTAAAAATAATTTACCACTAAATAACACCATCTAACATCTTATAATTATGCTATTAAAAAATAAAATAAAACAAACGTCCTTAAAAATAATTTTAGAATAACTAAAACTTTGAAGTTTATAATTAAAAGTCATGCCCGCCCATTGGGCGGGCTTTGAAGTCTAGTATATATATATATATATATATATATATATATATATATATATATATATATATATATATATATATATATATATATATATATATCAGGATAACCATGACTAGATAATGCCACATCATTGCAATTAAGTCCACGTCATATATGGATTCGAACTCAAGACCATGCGTACATTATGTGGTATCATAACCACTGCACTGCCACATTTTTTGTTTTATATTTTGCAACACCATATCTATAAACTATGCAATTAATGATTTCTGCTAATCAACCTATATTTAATTAATCAGTATCCATACATTTTCGGAAAACCCTAATATCATAATTTCCTTAGCCATCTCTAATGATACGGTACTCCATGATGGAAGATGAAAACATACGAATATTATTCCACAAAAGAAAAACCTTAATCATCACAACTCTCTCCATCAACAAAACTCCATCACGATTTTGGGGTTTTAATGTGTTTTTTGCATGTTAAGGCTTTTTTTTTACTCGATACCCATATTGTTTTACTTTTCCATTTTGAATCATCCTCCAACGTACTAACAAAGGATATTCAGATTGCAATAAGGTTTTCTACTTAAAGCCATTGGCTATTTGATCCCTATCGCGTACTTTTCAAGGTATGTTTAACACGATGTGATGTGTTCAACATAGTGTTTTTATGAGGACTTTTATGCGTGTTTAAACAATTATAGAATGTAGCAAACAACCATCTTTCTGATTTTGATTATTTTTTCTGTGTGTTGTTGGAGTAAAACCCAAAAAATTTGAAGCATGTAAAATGACCAAATTGCCCCTAAAACTTTAAAATCTAAATAAAACATATGTAAAGCACCAAATAAATTCCAAACTTCTAGTAATGAGTTACATATGAAGTAAAATAATTTTGAGGCAACATTTTAACATTTTTATATGTCCAAATAAATTATGATTATACACAAATACAATTATACATACTTTATTTAATTATTATGCATTTAAAAACATTAAACCTTATTTAACTTACAAAATAAATTAAAAATAAATGCAATTAAAAGCCCATTGAATTGGTACATGATATGGACGATTTTATTGCCTTTTTTTTTCCTCCATGATCCGGTCCTAGCCCATTTGATTTAGTTACCATTTACTTGTTTCCTAAAAACCTAAACCGAATAGTCAAAAACACACACAAAAATCCACCTCTTTCTCATCCGACTTTATGGAGCTATTCTACTATTTTTCTGGTGTTTATCATCATCCAAGGAGGCTAGGAAAAATAAGGTTGGGCTTGTGGAGTCGTTATTTTGGTCGCTAGACATTTTCTTTGGTGGATAAGTGCATCCGAGGGGTACCCAAATCCATTCGACTCATCTACACGTTCAAACAATTATCTGGTATTTTTATTACGCTTATTATATCATATAAGATCCATGAAAAATATAGAATTCAAATCATGCAAGTTTAAAAGGGTCGAATGAATTATAAATGTGTAAAACGGGCTAAATATCTAAATCATGTTATACGATTTTTCTGGGTTGCATTATTAATTTTTATGAGTTCCTTGGTCATCACATAAGCTGGTAAAAATGGTGTTTCGAATTTTAGAAGCCTAGGTTAGTCGTTGTGAATTTAAAGTATTAAAAAGTGTGTAAATTATAATATATGATAAACGAATTTTCTGGGCATGGAGATTATTTTTCTTAGACTCTATATAATTAGTATGAACCAGGAAAAATAGTGGTTTGATTTTTAGAAGCTTAAAATGGTCGTGATTGAATTTAGCCCAAAGCGGGTTTTAAATTCGAATGGGGAAAAATTAAGAGCTAGGGTTTATGTTGGAAACTAGGGTTCTTAAATCTGGATTTGGTGAATTAATGATGTATATACGATGTGGTAATTGTGGCCTAATTATTTGGGAAGATTATGGTTTGAATTTGTAAAATTAAAGGTTATACGATTTGATTTTAAAATGATAAGGGGGTGTTTGGTAATTAAATAAACTTGTGGGCCATTTTTATAATGTTAATTAGATCAGTACTAAAGTGTAAAAATTATAACGTGAGGGTCTTATGTGCAAAATTATCAAGATTTGGAATTAAAATGAAATTAGGGTTTCGAATTTCATTTATTTTAAAGGAGGGACTAAAAGTGTAAATTCTGGAAAATTGAAGTTGTTCTGTGTAAATACTGATATTAAAAGTGTAATGTGTAAATTTGAGTATTTATGGGCTTAATATGTAATTGATACTAAATTATGATTTAATTTATAAGTTTTGTAAACTTAAAGGACTAAATGTGTAATTTATGAAATTTGAGGGACCTGACTTGTACTATACATAATTCTGATGTTACATTCTAAAATTTTGTAAAATAAAATGCTTGTTTGGTAAATATGAATATTGTAGGGATTAAATCATAAGTTATGTAAATATAGGGTTTGTTTTGTAAATATTGTAACTAGAGGGGTATAAATTGTAATTTGTGAAACTTAAAGGTTCAAAGTCAAATTCTGGAAACCTGTTAAAAATAGAAGATTACTTGAAATGAGTAAACCTACTTAAAGTGGAAACTTACTAATTCTGGAAAGTTACTAAATAAGGAAAGTTTCTAAAAATGGAAAGCCGACTAAAATAAGTAATCTGAATCAAACAAGCTATTAATAAGACAATCATGAATTCGTGTAGATCCGATGAAGATGGAGTTTGCTTCCGACCCTTGTGTTCTGTTGTGTAATTGCGGTATAAGGTACAGATATTCTGACCTTTCTTTTAAGGTTTCTCATGATCTCTTTCGTATTCTGATCCGTTAGTTTCTGATTCGATTGCTATGATTTCCCTTTGCTTGAACCTTCCCTGTTGATTCCATTTGATATGATGTCTGATATGAAGCTATGTTATGAAAACCTTTTCTACTTATATCTTGGAAATGTTTTGAGAAAAACTATTTTAAAAGAGGTTTATAAATGAGGCAAAACCATTTTTATATAAATATTACTAGCTTTTATGAAAACTATTTTTGGAAGACTAATTATTACGAAAAAAAAACCTTTTTGAAAGAATATTTTTATGAGAACTACTTTAAAGGATTGTTTTATGAAAATCATGAATAAAGGATTGTTTAAAATGGACTTTTGATGGAAAGTTTTGAAATGAACTTTTGATATGAACCTTGACTTGATTATTCAATATGAACCTTGATCTGATACACTCTGATTTGGACCTTTTGATATTACTTCTGAGATATTGAGATGTAGTTTCGGATATATAACCTTTTGATGTGACACTCTGAATTGGTATGATACTTGACTCTTAGTTTGATACCCGAGCCATTTCTGTTTTCCTAGCCAGGAAGGTAACCTGGCCATGTCTTTGATGCACCATTGGCATGACTCATGTGTGGGTGAGTGATTTCTCACACCGTCCCCATTCTGATTATGATATGCGCATTACTTTGACTATGGATTATATATGTTTCTGGGGGGTGTATGGATTGCAATCCTAGGTTCTGTTCTGTTTAGTGGATTTAACTATATATGATATGATTTCTGTTCTGGTGATTGGTATTGTGTGCTATACATGCCCTTCACAATTTCTGGGAGCTGATCACTCCATTATTATGATACATGAGGTCACCCCTCATATTATCTGGTTACTTGAGAGGCATCCCCTCTGGATTACTGATATGGTTACATGGTTACGATACTTCTGTTTTTGGGCTCGTGGTGGATTACTGTTTTCCTTTACCATATACTTTTACTTACCTTTTAGCCTTATTATACCTTGCACTGTTTCCCTTTACCTTTATCTATTTATTAATTTCCTATCCCTTTATCCTTACTCCTTTATCTACACTTTAACTCTGATTATGTCTGCATGACCTATATTTCTGATACTCTGTACTATTCTTTATTACTGCTTGTTACCGTTATATCTGTTCACTGAGCTCTCGTAGCTCAGCCGCATTTCTTTTCCTGCGGCAGGTCTTAGTAGGAAGCTGGGTATGAGTGGAGAGTATCATTGGACTTAGAGGACTACACTTTGATGGCCTTTTGTTATAGAGATGACTAGAAGGATTTGTATTTTCAGACTTAGCATTTGTTCCTTTGTATTTCTTTTGAAATCTTTGTACTTGTATTTCCCTTGTAACCTTTGTATTTTCCTTGTATTATTGAAGATGTATGCTTGTGTATGTTTCTGATATGTCACCATTATTGTGACATCTCTACCCTTGTCGGGTTGGGGTGTTACAATTTATGGTATCAGAGAGACAGGCTGCGACTCGTAATACATTTACCCTTGACCTGTGTAAGTTAGACCACTAAGTTTCCACTGTATGCGCTCATAAGATAACCTTTAAGAATTGCTTTAGGATTTCCCTATAGGAACTTAAGTTTTGACCAGTGAGGAATGGGTAGACTATAAGGCTTTTGTTTAAGTAGCATTGCTTCCGCATCACTCTGATTTATGCCCTGCTTGTTAAGCTCACTCTTTGCACCACCTAAGATTCCGACTCCGACCTCTGATTCTTTTGTTAATCATTTTGATGTCTTTTCGGGTATTCTGAGAATCTCTATGACGATGACTTACTTGATGCATTCTGTTATATGCTTTTAATAATCTATGAATCTTCTGACCCTATCTGAGTTCGTCTTAAACATCTCTATTCCCATGAGTATAAGAATGCTTTCCTCTCACTTTTGAATGATAAGACTTGCGTTGCCGATATGTTTTCATTGAATAGTTAGCTTTGATTTGTATTCTGATAAAGGATAGGTTGATTGATCATTGACGATTACCCTCCTATGTTTCACCTTCGGTGTTTGAAACCATTTTGAACTCCCTACCATGATTTCTGATTGTTAAACTTTTGCCATCACCACCTGATTTTGTTCTTCACTTCCGACCTGTTGGATAAGCAGTTTGGTACTCCTCTGACCATTCCGACGGTCATTTAATCCTAATGTGTTTGACACATTTTATAAATTCATTTCTGTGCTGGATATAAATGTATCATCTGATATTACTCTGTCCTTGCAAAGCCCATTACTACTCCTATGAGAACTCTGGTGATTATTAGCCAGGGATACGACGATAATTTTGTCTCGATGTGAAATTGTTAGCTGAGCATGATGATGCTAATTACTGATATTCTATATGCCTCACTTTTGACAGTTATACGATCTTTATATTACCGATGATTCACAACCTACCTGCCACTTATGCTATTTAGCCAAACAAGAATCCAACACCTTGAATTGTTCGCTTATCTATTTCCACACTTTGATGAACCATGTACTTGACCTTGATATATGAACTATCCGTCTGGCTTGGCGACCGTACTCATCCTACGAATCCGTTTACTTTTGACATATTCGATTTTGAGGTCTTTAAGTTATGGATTGGCTGGCCCTCATACGCTGCCAACCATATCTGATTTGTGACCTTTAGTAATATGTTTCATCCCACTTTCGTTATGATAACTGGTAACCGCTCAAATCTGTTAACACTGCTATGGTAACATCTACCTCGATCTCAATTGATTGTTGATTGCCTCCTGACACCTATTATCCACTCTTAGAAAACTTTAGCATTGGAAGTTTGTTGTACAAATTTTCTGGTGTTCTATGATGGAACTCTTGGGTTTCCTTTCCGGTTGAGAAGTAGAATGAAAATTTGAACCAATCCCGGTTAACGGACCATGATGCCATAGAAGTTGAGAAATTGGATAAGATGATGGAATATGATTTTGTTCACCTCAGTGTTTCATTTTGAATACCCTGTTAGCTTATGAAGAAGAAAGAGAAAACTTTGGAGTATTGACTATCGTAAACCTAATCGTATCACTACCATGACCACCTTTCAATTCAGCGTATCAATGATTGATTCTATCTTTGTAAACTCCGTACCAGACGACCTCTGTGGATGATTGAAGGACTGAAGAAGCAACCACAAGAACTTCTAAGAGGGAGATGACAAACTGAGAGTAACCTCCGGGAAGTATTTCAGTTTTATGCACAAAGAGGAGCATGTAAATCATCTTGTAAAAGGACCCTTATTCTGGAGGAAACAGACTTGTTTGGCACCTAGAGATTGTAGCAGACAACACTACCATGCATCCGGCGATGACGGCAGTTTGAGATGGCAAATTCTGAACTGTGCTGAAGACCTGTCGAAGACACGCAGTCTTGCTTCTCTATTCGTCTTAGTTGTACTAAGAGGAATTGAGAGCAGAAGCAGACTAGCGAACGGAAGAATGCACAGTGACCATACCGGAGATTCACATTACTACACCACAGTTCCAAGGAGAAGTGCCGAAGGCTTGAGGGACCAGACTCGAGTTGATATTTCTTTTCCACTCTATGATCATACGATAGACTGCATGGACTTGGAAGAAGTTTAAGATCATGTATTTGAATGGACGATAATTCTGAAGTGAACGTTTGTGTTTGGAAGAGTTGATTTTGGTGAAGAATGAAGCTATGGATGACGTAATTCATTTCCTCTTGACCTACTCAAATTTCCGTTACTTAAGATAGGATTCCCTGAATGATTTATGTTCCCTATTAGTAATTCCGCTCGGTGTTCATTCTGCGTATGGTGGACGATGGTTTTGTTATGTGAAAATTAACGAATGATGGATGATCTGATGCTTTTAATGATGTACCAAATTCTGATAGACATTCTGAGATTTTCGTTAACTTTTTCGAGTAGTTCGTTCTTCTCTTAGTTATGGTGTTTGATTTTGATGACCTCTGAGACTGTAGAAGTACTAGGTGGATTAAGATAGGTGGTTTTGAATACGACTTGAGATAAAGTATGATCATCATGAAGGCATATTTATGTGGTGCTAGTATTATGACGCCTGATCAACGTGATAATACTTACACCATATAACGTGCACTCATTGTGGCCATAGGATGTCTTGGGGGAGTACCTAAGAAGTTTAGAATCTGATCTCCGTTGGTTATCCGTGATTAGTGAGACTTTAGGTTCATTCTACCTATGCGTATACTCTGTTTTTGTTCATTTAATATCGGGATGATTTTGGACTCTCGTGTTTCATTCTGTTGACCTCAGTTATAAATCTTGAACTTCCTTTGGAACCCTCTACTGTTGATATAGTCAATTTGATTTGAACTCTTGTTCGTATTCCATATGAGCTTCCTGAAGATTCACCTATCGTCCATTTTATGTTGCATGGACCTTTGATCAGAAATCAACTTATAGTTTCTCCTTCTGAGGAATCTGAACCCAACTTGTTTTAATTGAGTCATGAGAAACCATTTCTGTTTGAAGATCCTTTTTGGAAGAACCTCCCCGGGCGTGAGGATGTTCGTGACAATCTTTTACGAATTGCTTCGACTTTGTCTAATCCTTACGACTTCAAATTTTGAGGACGAAATTTTTCTGTTAGAGGGGAAGAGTAGTAAAACCCAAAAAATCTTAAGCATGTAAAATGACCAAATTGCCCCTGAAACTTTAAAATCTAAATAAAACATATGTAAAGCACCAAATAAATTCCAAACTTCTGGTAATGAGTTACATATGAAGTAAAATAATTTTGAGGCAACATTTTAACATTTTTATATGTCCAAATAAATTATGATTATACACAAATACAATTATACATACTTTATTTAATTATTATGCATTTAAAAACATTAAACCTTATTTAACTTACAAAATAAATTAAAAATAAATGCAATTAAAAGCCCATTGAATTGGTACATGATATGGACGATTTTATTGCCTTTTTTTTCCTCCATGATCCGGTCCTAGCCCATTTGATTTAGTTACCATTTACTTGTTTCCTAAAAACCTAAATCGAATAGTCAAAAACACACACAAAAATCCACCTCTTTATCATCCCACTTTATGGAGCTATTCTACTATTTTTTTGGTGTTTATCATCATCCAAGGAGGCTAGGAAAAATAAGTTTGGGCTTGTGGAGTCGTTAGTTTGGTCGCTAGGCATTTTCTTTGGTGGATAAGTGCATCCGAGGGGTACCAAAATCCATTCGACTCATCTACACGTTCAAACAATTATCTGGTATTTTTATTACGCTTATTATATCATATAAGATCCATTAAAAATATATAATTCAAATCATGCAAGTTTAAAAGGGTCGAATGAATTATAAATGTGTAAAACGGGCTAAATATCTAAATCATGTTATATGATTTTTCTGGGTTGCATTATTAATTTTTATGAGTTTATTGGTCATCACATAAGCTGGGAAAAATGGTGTTTCGAATTGTAGAAGCCTAGGTTAGTCGTTGTGAATTTAAAGTATTAAAAAGTGTGTAAATTCTAATATATGATAAACGAATTTTCTGGGCATGGAGATTATTTTTCTTAGACTCTATATAATTAGTATGAACCAGGAAAAATAGTGGTTTGATTTTTAGAAGCTTAAAATGGTCGTGATTGAATTTAGTCCAAAGCGGGTTTTAAATTCGAATGGGGAAAAATTAAGAGCTAGGGTTTATGTTGGAAACTAGGGTTCTTAAATCTAGATTTGGTGAATTAATGATGTATATATGATGTGGTAATTATGGCCAAATGATTTGGGAAGATTAGGGTTTGAATTTGTAAAATTAAAGGTTATACGATTTGATTTTAAAATGATAAGGGGGTGTTTTGTAATTAAATAAACTTGTGGGCCATTTTTATAATGTTAATTAGATCAGTACTAAAGTGTAAAAATTATAACGTGAGGGTCTTATGTGCAAAATTATCAAGATTTGGAATTAAAATGAAATTAGGGTTTTGAATTTCATTTATTTTAAAGGAGGGACTAAAAGTGTAAATTCTGGAAACTTGAAGTTGTTCTGTGTAAATACTGATATTAAAAGTGTAATGTGTAAATTTGAGTATTTATGGGCTTAATATGTAATTGATACTAAATTATGATTTAATTTATAAGTTTTGTAAACTTAAAGGACTAAATGTGTAATTTATGAAATTTGAGGGACCTGACTTGTACTATACATAATTCTGATGTTACATTCTGTAATTTTGTAAAATAAGATGCTTGTTTGGTAAATATGAATATTGTAGGGATTAAATCATAAGTTATGTAAATATAGGGTTTGTTTTGTAAATATTGTAACTAGAGGGGTATAAATTGTAATTTGTGAAACTTAAAGGTTCAAAGTCAAATTCTGGAAACCTGTTAAAAATAGAAGATTACTTGAAATGAGTAAACCTACTTAAAGTGGAAACTTGCTATTTCTGGAAAGTTACTAAATAAGGAAAGTTTCTAAAAATGGAAAGCCGACTAAAATAAGTAATCTGAATCAAACAAGCTATTAATAAGACAATCATGAATTCGTGTAGATCCGATGAAGATGGAGTTTGCTTCCGACCCTTGTGTTCTGTTGTGTAATTGCGGTATAAGGTACAGATATTCTGACCTTTCTTTTAAGGTTTCTCATGATCTCTTTCGTATTCTGATCCGTTAGTTTCTGATTCGATTGCTATGATTTCCCTTTGCTTGAACCTTCCCTGTTGATTCCATTTGATATGATGTCTGATATGAAGCTATGTTATGAAAACCTTTTCTACTTATATCTTGGAAATGTTTTGAGAAAAACTATTTTAAAAGAGGTTTATAAATGAGGCAAAACCATTTTTATATAAATATTACTAGCTTTTATGAAAACTATTTTTGGAAGACTAATTATTACGAAAAAAAAAAAACCTTTTTGAAAGAATATTTTTATGAGAACTACTTTAAAGGATCGTTTTATGAAAATCATGAATAAAGGATTGTTTAAAATGGACTTTTGATGGAAAGTTTTGAAATGAACTTTTGATATGAACCTTGACTTGATTATTCAATATGAACCTTGATCTGATACACTCTGATTTGGACCTTTTGATATTACTTCTGAGATATTGAGATGTAGTTTCGGATATATAACCTTTTGATGTGACACTCTGAATTGGTATGATACTTGACTCTTAGTTTGATACCCGAGCCATTTCTGTTTTCCTAGCCAGGAAGGTAACCTGGCCATGTCTTTGATGCACCATTGGCATGACTCATGTGTGGGTGAGTGATTTCTCACACCGTCCCCATTCTGATTATGATATGCGCATTACTTTGACTATGGATTATATATGTTTCTGGGGGGCGTATGGATTGCAATCCTAGGTTCTGTTCTGTTTAGTGGATTTAACTATATATGATATGATTTATGTTCTGGTGATTGGTGCTGTGTGCTATACATGCCCTTCACAATTTCTGGGAGCTGATCACTCCATTATTATGATACATGAGGTCACCCCTCATATTATCTGGTTACTTGAGAGGCATCCCCTCTGGATTACTGATATGGTTACATGGTTACGATACTTCTGTTTTTGGGCTCGTGGTGGATTACTGTTTTCCTTTACCATATACTTTTACTTACCTTTGACCCTTATTATACCTTGCACTGTTTCCCTTTACCTTTATCTATTTATTAATTTCCTATCCCTTTATCCTTACTCCTTTATCTACACTTTAACTCTGATTATGTATGCATGACCTATATTTCTGATACTCTGTACTATTCTTTATTACTGCTTGTTACCGTTATATCTGTTCACTGAGCTCTCATAGCTCAGCCGCATTTCTTTTCCTGCGGCAGGTCTTAGTAGGAAGCTGGGTATGAGTGGAGAGTATCATTGGACTTAGAGGACTACACTTTGATGGCCTTTTGTTATAGAGATGACTAGAAGGATTTGTATTTTCAGACTTAGCATTTTTTCCTTTGTATTTCTTTTGAAATCTTTGTACTTGTATTTCCCTTGTAACCGTTGTATTTTCCTTGTATTACTGAAGATGTATGCTTGTGTATGTTTCTGATATGTCACCATTATTGTGACATCTCTACCCTTGTCGGGTTGGGGTGTTACAGTTGTAGGAGTAAATTGAAGTGTTCTATTGGTTGGAAGAGCTTTTCATTGATCTTTCTCGCATCTTTGATACGGTAATAATTACAATGGTTTGTCAAACTTATCACGTCTATTACTTATTGAGTTTTATAATGAATTCAATTAAAGCTTCTAAATGCACAATTGCCTCCATCAAATTCTATTTTGTTAAATACAAGTGGTCAAAGTGATACTCTTTGGTTTCTAGGCTGTTTATGTCTCTTTGGCAGCAGTTAATTATTGTTGGTAATTTTGGCTAATTATTCAGGTAACATAACCCTTCTGCAGCAAGTGGAATAATGGTAAAGAATACATAGGAGGGCTTATTTTTCGATGTGTATATGTTGGCGGCTGCAGCTGAACCAGCAGTGGCAGCTGCAAACAAAGCTGCTCAGCTTGCTAGGTTGGCCACGCTGTCTGAAGACATGAAAATTATAACCTGATCCACGCAGCAAGTATCAAATCCAAACTTTTTACTCAATAGCAGAAGTATGGTTATTAAAAAGGTGGTTGATTTTTTTTTTTTTTTGTTAGTGTTATTTGTAAGCATGTTTTCAGGATTCAGCCGCAGTGGATTTACGTGACTATGCAGCGTATTCATATTCCAGGTTATTTCGATACTCATTTTTTTGGTTCAGAGTGTCCAGCAATACAGTCACACATGAGAGGTACACGACACTGAAATCTACCATTATCTGTCTCAAAGCATGTAAGAATTTACTTATTTATCAGCAGAGGATTAGATAGTTGTATATAATGGAACTGTTATGACATATGTGTTTCACCCAGATGTCAATAGGTAATTTTCAGTAATGTTACATACTTTGTAAGGATTTAGATACATTCCAATGGACACTCATTTATCCCTTTATGTCCCGATCGTTATAGGTGAGCGGTCTTTGGAAGGACGCCAGCCAACAACAGATCCTGAAATATTTTCTGCACCGGCATCGTCGCGTAGGCGTAAGTAACCTGTTATTATTTTCAGTGTTGTTTGAATTTTGGTAAATGCCTTCATGTAATAGTAGTAGGATGCCTGCTCTACAGGATTGTTCAAAAAGAATTTATTATCCTGTTAAGCCTTATGCTTACTATCCTTCCATTAGAGCAACCTTTTGGTGTTGGAAGAACCAAAACGACATCTTCATCGCCAATATTATCAATAACGCAACTTATGTAGACATGTTTTTTTCCTCTAATTTCCATGTCATAAAATGAGGCATCACATGTACGGCATATACAATAGTGCTAGGTCTGTTTTTCAAGCTTTCCATCAGCTTTGCAGATATTTTGCTGAAACTCATGATCACGTGCGGTCTTTAATATGAAAGCGTCGACTCAAAACTTTTGTTAAGTAGATATGCATCCTCCAGTATCGTCGTAACATCCATTGACATGGTACCTGATCTGTCATGTTTTCAGGTACTGTTTCAGACCGCGTAATCTGAAGGGATTGTTTGTGATTAAAGATTTGCTGATGATATCATGCCAGTAAGCAAGCGAGGGCGATTAGCAAAGATGATATCATTCTTGGTGAGGCATTCTTCGGCTGCTGAAGGAGACGAGACCAAGAGGACGTTGCGTTACCCAAATCACATGAGGAGGATTGGGCCGTGTTTGGCTGAGAGTATGGCAAATGTTCTGTAGAGGGGTTTTTTCAAGAGGTAAAGGTGGCCGATAATTGGGATGGATGGAAAGATGGTGGGCGGAAGGTTTGTGAATTTGCGGTGGAGCACATTCAGGATCACACATTTACACTGTTTATAATGCAATTGTAGCTAATTTATTCCCAATTACTTATGGTATCACATATTTACACTTTTTGCTGCCAAATAGCAAGCCTAAAATACCAAGGCTGCTGAGTAACTCCACGATATTTGACGAGCTATTTTGATATTTTTGATAAAAAAAAATTAGGTTCTAATATTTTAATTTATGTTGTTTCAGATTTGGTGTACAACTTGGGTACCATTGCTAGATCCGGAACCAAGGAGTTCATGGAAGCCGTCATGTTCTGATATTTTTATTTATCTGCTATTACTAATTGATTTTCATTTTTTAATTTGCATGACATTATTCCACATATATCAAATCAATGGATAGTATTTAAGTGAGTAAATTTTTAGTCCTGAAGGATGATCTTATGATCATCTATTACGCATGAACTACATACCAACAATAGCAGTTCAGTGATTACTGCCAAGTGTAGCTGCTGGTCTGAATTAGAAGAGGGCAATCCTATATATCGGGAGGATGCCAAGGTATTTTTGCTTCTCCCTTTTCTGGTAGTTTTGGTGTGAGTTTCACAATGGTGGGAGCAAATCATCATCCCGGGCTATCTTTATAGGTAAATAAAAAAAAATACTCACTTTACTCATGAGTCTTCTTGCACTACAATAATTAAGATTCATGGTAAGTTACAGAGAAGCTTCAAAGCTTTCATTGCAATTGCTTGATTCTAATTTATACATGGTTACTTTACATTGACAATATAGGATGATGGTAGACTTGCGGTCCAAGACAGCCATCCAATGAATCTGTAAGGTTTTTATTTAATACAAAGTCAAGTATGTATCTGTTTAATCTCCGGATCAAACTATGGTTTGTTTACAAATTTGGTTTTGGCCAAGGTTCTAACCTAATACTTACCTATTTTCATAATACCAAGAACATCTAACTGACAACATATATATTTTAACTGCAGTACACCCTGATGAAAGATACTGTCATTATACCTTCCTCAATAATGATAAAAGACCCACTAGTGATTCAGAGGCATCTCCTCGATCAGTGACCCTGTAAAACTTTCAACCTTGGTACTTATTTATATAGAATATGATCTCAGTAACTGTATTACTCTTTATTGTGTTTTTAACAAACTTTTAAAATTACAGATGGACCCCTTCAATCATTCACATCTAACTACTGACATGTTGATTCCAGACACATAACTAAAGTGATCTCTTTTTGCAGACAAACAAGCCAGATGTTACTCCACTCACCTCATAGATAGAAATGGAATTTTCAATGGAGTTGCACTGAATAACTTTATCAAGCATGTCAAAATGCGATAGCTGGGACTTTCTTATGTTGTTGTTGCGATCATGGGTCCACAAAGCAGCGGTATATCTCCCTTACGTTATCAAAAATTAAAAGTGATGTTTTCTCATGTGATAAGTGGTCTTAGATTTAAATATGTCATTACAACCACAGTTAGGCATTATGCATAAAATAGTTAATCGAGAAATAGCCATTGCATTATATGGAGTATGCAGGTTCTGACATTTATGTGTTTGTTATAGGGAAGAGCAGACTTCTGAATCATCTTTTTCATACCAAATTTACTGAGATGAATGCTGAGAATGGATGGTAGGTTCAGATTTGCTAATTATATATCATTTTTTCTTGATTTGCAATTTTATCAGTTTTAGTTTTCAGGTCTCAGACCACTCTAGGTATATGGACGGCAAGGTGTGCTGGCAATTAACCTTGCACTATTGTAATGGATCAGGGTAGTGATGGAAGAGAGCGGGGAGAGGTTACTTTAAATAATAGTTTTGTTTCTTTTTGTTATCTTTATGAATATGAAATGTCGTTTGACGTTTACTGATACTTTATAAGCTATTTGGATGATACGACATTCGAAAGACAAATCTCACTTTTTGTACTTGGTGTTGCAGATGTAGTGCTTATAAACATGTAAGTTTGCTGGTAAGGGCAGTGTAATTTTAGCATTTCAATAGTACAAGAAATATAAAAAACAACTCATTACGATATCAACACCCTATGCTTAGCTTTCGGCTATTTTTGTTCCGGTTCTCTTCCGGTGCTAATCAACCACTGATTTCTTTTTTCTTCTTTAACCAAGTATAAATGAACATCTTGAGCTAATGAAGAATCAAGGTAGCGCTGAGATTGCGGCTGATGTTAGTAATGCATCGAAAAATGCCCCTGTTGTTAGTCATTTAAATCATATACGCGGCCATTATATTATTCAAAGTAAGTAGCTTGCATTATTTTTGAGGTTTAAAGTTGCGATATACGTCATATGGCAGATGCTTCATCTCACATTAACGATTACTACTTTATTATTTTACAAGGTATAGATGAGCCATTGCGAATCGGGGTTTTATCTAAGGTATTAAAAAGCACTTTATGATGAGTATTAGATGAACTATTAGTTCATAAGCTGAAACATAAGCCTAAATAATGGGCTTATGAAATATAATCTTAAATCATCATTAATGCTCATAAGCCTATATTCAAGCTTAAACAAACGTCCCCTAAGTTATTGGTATTGACTATTGAAATTAATAAAGTGGTACGTATTCGGTAGCTGATATTAGCCATACTGCATTTGGATCATGAAAAAGGTGGTACCGGCTAATGGAAAGATTGCGGAAGATGCTCAAGAAACTGACCAGGAGGACAAGGATAAGCGAGATTAGCACAGAGTGGAATGTCGACCAAAAGTATAAGTACACTGAGTTTTGTATTTATGTGTTTCTATAAATGTGATGTTTTATTTGAGAACCATGCTGGAGCTTATTGATCATCTGGATGGATTTGAGGCATCAAACAAAATCAAGGTACGTTTTTTGCAATTCAGGCTGGAAGTGTAAATTGAGAATCAAAAATAGTCAATGTCAACTCAACCATGTATTTTTTTTGTTTTTAAAAACTAATTTTGTTTACATATGAGTCTTTTTTACTCACACGTTTTGATGGCTACAAATCTTATTGATATTCTGGACCATGCTCTTCCTAGGCCACGAGCAATTGACAGGAAGATTGAATTCCCAAATCCTATCAAAGACGTATATGTTAGTATCATCGCCTCTTACCTTTCTATCCTCAGGTCTAACATGCAAATTACATCTTCGATGTCTCTTAAAAGAGGCAAATTGGGAGGGCCGGATGATGGGTCAAAACGCGTAATAGTATAATACGGGTGAAACACGAGTTGGATCTACCGAAAACACTGATAGTGTGAATGTGATACATTCGGTTACGAAAATAAAGTAGTCACATTAATATTATAATAATTCAACTAATCTAATAGTATGTTTTAGATAAAGACCAGGTCATGCATGTTTAGGAATTTGCAGGCATGGTAATTGGTGTTCGGGGTTGCTGTGAAACAATAGCAGTAAAGGGGTGGGTCAGGTTTGTAATTGTTATGAATACTAATATGTTCCAGTCGATGTCCTACCTATCCCCTGAAACAGATAAGTTGTTGGTACAAACTGCATTTTTAATTTAGGTTAAATTGAGTTTTGTTTGTTTTGCAGGACTCGTGGCTTTACCCAAAGTTAGAACTGGTGAAGGGAATACATATGATATTCAAACTACACTGAAGGAGGCTGAGGAGGGAATTAGACAGAGAAAAAGTTGTGCACACATATAGGTATGTGTAAGCTTATTTATTTCTTTGAAGATGATACAGGTCTGAAGCAACTAACGTGCATGCCGGGTCCAAACACGTCACAATCTTTTTAAAGTTACATGCATGACATTTCTGTAGTCGTAATTTATAATTAAACTTCATTCGAAATATCAACTATTCTAAAGTTAGAAGACAAAACGTTATGTCTATACATGATCATCTGCTTTCATGGGATTTTAGTTAGACAATGTGGACTTATTTATATAAGTTTGTTCAGTTAATAGTCTTTAAATAATGATAAACACTCTTTGCATTTTCTTGGCCTTCAAGAAATTAATTCAAGTATCCAGTAACTATTTGTATCTAAAATTAAGCTGATAATGATCAACCAAACTGATGATCATTTTAGTAGTGCATTTTATAATCATTTTTTTCATTTGATCCCATAGAATAATACAGGTGTTTGCATTTTCTATAATGTCAGTTGAGCATGACGGATTTGACAATATGTTACCTCAAACTCTTCAATCTGCACAAATTCTTTTTGAAATTTTTGCATTGGGTGCACCATCAACCATTCATACTCTTCATGTTATCAGTTAGGAGGTTTTATACATTAAAATGGGACTTTTGACCTGTTTAAATTGTTTCCTTTTTGGCAATTGTTTTTGTTATACTCTTTTGAACCGTTAGAGATAAAACATGAGCATAATTGTTGCATTCGTAAGTTAATGGGTCAAACTGCAACCATTATCATAACTTTCTGATCTGCTATGTACTTGTAACACCCCCAAAATCTGGTATTACGGAAGCATTCGGGTCATGGGGTGCTACTAAATTGAAAATCACAACACCAGGTAACAAAGAACGGAATACATACTCCGTTTTAATACATTCAACCAAGTTAAATAAGTTTACAATATAGTTTGAGTTCATAAAATAAGGCCCACAATTTCAGTTGTCCCAGTCAAAAACAAGTCATAGTTTAAATGCCACAGTACTTCAGAAAGTAGTCTATGACCCTTGCCATGCCACAACCTTGTCCTAATCAATCAGCTTAAACACCTGACAAAAACATGCTAAAAGTCAGCAAAAAGCTGGTGAGTTCATAGGTTTATCAATAAGCAGTAAAATCAACAGTTCGGACCATGAGTTTGGTATATGAACATTACAACCCATGTAATGCCATATAAAAATATAGTCTATTACGTTAGCACTAAGTTCATGCAACCGAAGCTATAACAGTGTGCATGCTCTAGAAGCATGTTAAATATAAAGGCCCGACAAGTGTTTATCCCAGACACTTGAGTTTCGACATGGTATACATTCGTTTGCCAATCCGGTCAACCCGAACGGGGACGTTACTCCCAATAGATCTATTTATAACATTCGCGCTTCCCAGCAGGAATTGACAGTTAATGAGTTGGGCAAAATGGGACATAACAGGACTTAGGTTAATCCTCGTAATAGCATAGACAATAGTTTGGTCCATAAAAGAGTTTTGCTTGTTTCTCACCCCAATTGTAAAACAAGTTTAAATAGAGTGGGGCTATAAACTCACCTTGGTAAATAGCAGTCAGATAATACAATAGTTCAGGTAGTGTTCAGCACCAACACGCGACCTAGATTAGTGAGGTTTGTTTTAGTTCACAGTCTAAATTTAAGAACTTCAGAAGTTTTAAAGAGTTTATGTTATTGTTGCTGGTGTAGCAGCAATTAAGTTTGAAACAATTTCCTAGCATTTGGAGGTATTGGCTCTTGGAAGTGCATAAGTGTATTAGAAAAATATCAAGGCGAATAGGTCTCCGGTTTGACAGTTACCGAAAGACTATGTACGGAAAAATCAATTACTATCACATATTAGACGTTGACGACATATGGAAACGTTGTCGTTAAGTGAGTACATACTACCAAGTGCGTGTATATATATTACATGTGTAAGTGTGTGTATGAGAAAAATGGTGTGTGTATATATATATTTGCATATATATAGTTTTTATAAAGGTGATGTTACGTTTGAAAACTCCTCATCATTGTTTATGTCATTTAACGAAAAATTAATAATACAAGTATATACTCTTTGATAATAGGCAATCCTCGTGCTAACAAAGTTATGAGGTTGGCATTTAAAATAATTGTTTCATAATCTAATAGATCTATATGAGTTTTGATAAAACACGCCAAGTTTATATGAAATCAAATAAGTGGTATATTTTAATGAACGAGTTTAAATTCACCATTAGTTTCCACCTCGTTTTCATAGTTTTTAGAATATATAAAAGTGTTTTTAGTTGTATGTTTAATGAATCACCAATTTGGTTTATAAAGTGAGTCGGTTGGTTATAAAAATCATGTTGAATTTCTAAATATGCCGTATGATCTATATATATATATATATATATATATATATATATATATATATATATATATATATATATATATATATATATATATATATATATATATATATATATATCGGGAATGATCACTTGGACGATGGTGACCACAACTCGTGTTCCGGAATAGATTATTCAAACTCACTTTTATATTGAGATTTTGGCGAGTTGGGCTGTGGCCCAACTTGGAACAGTGATCTCGACTCGGGATTGGACTGCTAAGAGCTAACAGACTTTATTCGTTTGATGTGTGGGCTTTAGCCTGGTACAACATGAATGAGCCAAACCAAAACTCCTTAGAGTTTCAATGTGCTCGGCCCAATATAGCAAACTAGAAACCCAGTGCATAACGCTTAAAACAATAACACAACCATTTCCTTTGAGGTTTAAAGACTCGACCCCTTTCCAAGCATCACCAGTATACACAAAATTATAACAAGCAATGCAAACACTCCTTTGAGTTTTACAAGTTTCGACCCATCCTAAGAAAGCAAAAGAAATCCAGTAACCACAATTTGGAACAAATACATAAGTTTCAAGTGTTTTTCCCTTGTGTTAAAAGGGGTTGTGTAGAACGAGGTGAGGGAGGGACTCGAACACATGACTCGACCAGGACACAACTCACACATGCCCTTATTATAGGGGTGTGAGACCCTTTATTTGAAGGAGCAAGAATAACACCCCGTGGGTGTTTTGATGACCAAGGGGTCGAACCAAAGGAAAGGAAAAGAACCCGTCAAATACTCGAGTTGAGCTCGAGTGACTTGAGTTCATGGCCTCTCGGCTCACACCACAGCTGAGACACATTAGAAGGGTCGGTTTTATACTAGTCGTTACTAGTTTTACCACACGAGACCAAGGTATTGTACCGAAGACTCGAGACAAACAACCCAAGCTGAGGATAACCACAAACTAAAATTTGAACACAAGCACAACTTGAAGTATGAATACCAGCACAACAAATCCAAACCTTAACACAACTCAAAACTGAGCACAAACACAAACAAAATACCGAGCATAAGCACAAACCAATCTGGACACAAGCACAAATTTTTTAGCATCGATACAAACTCTATTCGGACCTAAGCTCCAACACCTTCTGAGCATACATATTTCGAATATGAACACAACAAATCCAAGCATAACGCAAACACAAAATTTGAGTATAACATAAACACAAAACCCAAGCATAAACTCAAGCACCAAATTTCTTTTATCCTCAATTTAACTAGCTCCATAACTGCTTATAATTCGACCAAAAGAAATAACTAAAAATTCGAACACCACATTTTTAAAACATACACTTCCAATCTTTGAGCCAATACTAGTTTCAATTTGAGTTTTTGATTTTCAATTTTTAAGCTTTTCCACACTACACAATAACAAGTCGACAGAACATTTTTACCACAAAAATCATAACAGCAACCAGAAAAGAAAAAGAAACATATCGATTCGAGTAACTAACGACCACATCAAATCAAAATCTAAAGATGATAAAAGGGTTAAACCTTACAAAAAAAATCAAGATGTCGATTTACAATAGTCACCAACAAAACCCAATCCAATCCTCCAAGCAATTCCACACACCACTGATTTCCTCTCGCCCTTCGAACCTTGTGAGAATTTTGTTGTGAGGTGTGAATGTGTGGCTCATTGCTGGAACTCGGTGGGTACAAAAAGGAGAATAATGGGAAAGCTTGCGGTTCCCTTTTGATCTTTAAAGGATAAGAACCTCTAAATCCAGCTTCTCTCCCCATCTTTCCTCGATCTCTAGGCTTGGTTGACTTCTGGGGAAGAGATTTAATAGACGAAAAATACCATGGGGAGGCTCGAAAGTAGATAAATCCAGGGATTAAGATGGTGATGGGTGAGGTCGATGGTGGCTTTTTGGGAGATAACACTAGAAGAAGTCAAAGGGATAAAAGGGACGGTTGTGGGGAGAATATCAAGAAGGAAAGGATAAAAGTCACGTGAATGTGTGGGTGTGTTTTATTATATTAGGTGTATTTTGTGTACCACGTGTCCTGTTGAGCTGATGTGCAATCGTGGTACCCCAGTTTCACATAAATGTGAAAAACATGATTCTGGAGTCATTTTTATAAAACTGACATAAAGAAAAATTTATTGACTCCGAAAATGAATTATAAGGTTAAACCCTTGCTAATGTGGTGTTGTTTTTCAGGAAAAACGAGATAACCTCTCGTTTTTGTTACGTTGGTGTCTGTAAATGTCAGAAAGTGAAAAAATCACCTTTTCTGATAAAATCAAATAGTTTTGGTGAGTTACTGTATGCTACAGCGTGCGGGTTTGCTTCCCGTAATAGTTATGTAAACACATAAATGCTTAGTCTAACAGTTATGTAATAATAAATTGACATTTATTATTAATATTAGTGAGAAAATTACCGTTTGTCACATCCTTCCCGCCTTAGAAGGAAAACCTTCCTCGGTTTTAACTTAGAGTTACTCGATGAATTTGAGAAAAGGTGTGGGTATTTACGCTTGATCTCGTCCTCACGCTCCCACGTGTATTCGGGACCTCTTCGAGAGTTCCAACGAACTTTAACAATAGGAATGCGGCTTTGCTTAAGCCATTTGATTTCCTGATCCATTATTTCGACAGGTTCTTCAATGAAATTCAGTCTCTCGTCAACCTGGATTTCCTCCAGAGGAATGGCAAGTGTTTCGTTTGAGAGAAATTTCTTCAAGTTGCTCACGTGAAACACATTGTGCACATAGCTGAGTTCTGGTGGTAATTCGAGTCGGTAGGCTATCGGCCCGATTCTGATGAGAATTTTGAAAGGTCCAATGTAGCGGGGATTTAATTTCCCACGTTTTCCAAAATGAATTACGCCTTTCCATGGCAAGACTTTTAACATGACTCGATCACCAACTTGAAACTCAAGTGGTTTTTGTCTCTTGTCTGCATAACTTTTCTGACGGTCTCGAGCCGCTTGCATCCGGCTCTTGATTTGCACAATCTTTTCAGCAGTCTCATGTATTAGTTTGGGACCCGTAAGCTGACTTTCTCCGACTTCAGCCCAGCATATAGGTGATCTACACTTTCGACCATAAAGTGCCTCATAGGGTGCAGCTTTGATGCTTGTGTGATAACTGTTATTGTAAGAAAACTCGGCTAACGACAGGTGCCTATCCCAACCGTTTCCAAAGTCTATCACACACGCTCGCAGCATGTCCTCTAAGGTTTGAATGGTTCTTTCACTCTGACCATCTGTTTGAGGATGGTACGCGGTGCTCATATCAAGATCTGTTCCCAAAGCACCTTGTAGTGATCTCCAAAAGTTTGACGTGAAACGACTATCTCTGTCGGAGATGATAGAAATAGGGACTCCATGTCGTGCAACTATTTCCTTTACGTATAACCGTGCAAGTTTATCCATGCTGTCGTTTTCTTTGATCGGTAGGAAGTGGGCGAACTTGGTGAGACGATCAATGATTACCCAAATGGTGTCGTAACCGCTTGATGTCCTTGGCAGTTTGGTAATGAAGTCCATCGTTATGCGTTCCCACTTCCATTCGGGAATCTCGGGTTGTACAAGTAAACCCGATGGCCGCTGATGTTCAGCTTTGACTTTTGAGCACGTTAAGCATTGACTGACATATGTTGCAATATCAGCCTTCATATTGGGCCACCAGTATAGTTTCTTCAGATCAAGATACATTTTGTCGGCTTCTGGGTGGATGGAGTATTTAGATTTATGGGATTCGTGCATGATGAGGTCACGTATCCTTCCACAGAGTGGGACCCAACTTCTGTCTTTGAAACACAACGTCCCGTCATCTATTTTCACGAATCCGTTTTCACTTTTGGGCATCCCATAAATTTTCTTGTTGGGTCTGTGTTCTTCCTTGAGTGCCTCAGCCTGAACCTCAAGGATTTTTGATGGGAGAGGTGAGATGATTGTCATACCCAACGATCGTACCCTCAGGGGTTTTGGTCATTCTTTTCGGCTAAGAGCATCTGCCACCACATTTGCTTTGCCTGGGTGGTATCGAATTTCGCAGTCATAATTGCTGAGCAACTCTAACCAACGGCGTTGTCTCATATTGAGCTTCTTTTGGTCAAGGATATATTGTAGACTTTTTCGGTCGGTGTAAACTACATACTTGGTGCCATAGAGGTAATGTCTCCAAAATCTGAGTGCAAACACTACTGACCCCAATTCCAAGTTGTGTGTAGTATAGTTCTTCTCGTGTGTTTTCAGTTGTCGAGAGGCATAGGCTATCACCTTCTCTCGTTGCATCAAGACAGCTCCTAGCCCTTTGTGTGAGGCATCACAGTAAACCACAAAGTCTTCACTGCCTTCAGGTAGGGCTAAGATAGGTGCGCTGCATAACTTATCCTTAAGGAGTTGAAAGGCTTCCTCCGCTTTATCCCCCCAGTCAAACCTTACATTCTTTTAAGTTAATTTAGTCAAAGGCTTGGCTATCTTCGAGAACCCCTCGATAAACCTCCTGTAGTACCCTGCAATTCCTAAGAATTGGCGTATTTCGGTAGGTGTTGTGGGTGTCGCCCAATCCTTTATTGACTCGATCTTTGCAGGATCTACATGAATGCCTTGACTATCAATCACGTGTCCTAGAAATTAAACAGTTGGTATCTAAAATTCGCACTTTGAGAATTTAGCGTATAATTCCTCTTTCTTCAGTAGCTCTAGGATTAGCCTAAGGTGTTCCTCGTGTTCCTTTTGGCTCTTAGAGTATATCAGTATGTCGTCGATAAAGACGATCATGAATTTGTCCATACGGCTTGCACACCCGATTCATAAGATCCATGAATATTGTCGGTGCGTTGGTTAAGCCAAAAGGCATGACCTGGAACTCGTAGTGACCGTAAAGAGTTTTGAATGCCGTTTCTGGGATATCCTCTTCCCGAACCCTAAGTTGGTGGTAACCAGATCTCAATTCGATTTTTGAGTAAACACACGAACCTTGGAGTTGGTCGAATAGATCATCGATTCTCGGGAGTGGGTAACGGTTTTTGATGGTTATTTTGTTTAGTTCACGGTAGTCGATGCACATTTTGAAAGATCCATCTTTCTTTTTGACAAATAGAACTGGAGCTCCCCAAGGCGAAGAACTCAGCCTGATGAATCCTTTCTCCGAGAGTTCCGACAATTGGTTCAATAGTTCTTGTAGTGCTATCTGAGCTAACCGATAAGGTGCTCGTGCCACGGGTGCGGCACCAGGTACTAGGTCGATTCGAAATTCGACCTGTCGGGTTGGTGGGAGTCCAGGTAAGTCTTTAGGGAAGACTTCCGGAAAGTCTCTCACGATTGGTACATCCTCTAAACGTTTTTCCTCCGGCTCCTTCTCTTTCTTTTCGGAGACTTGTGCTAAGAAGAGAAGGCATCCTTTCTCTAGGTATTTCTGGGCTTTTGTGCAAGAGATGACGTGTTTCTTCTGTCTCCCTCTACGATTAATACTTCGTTACTATAAGGCAGTCGAATGATTTTCTCGTCGCAAATAATGGTGGCATGATACTTTGACAACTAGTCCATACCGATAATGACGTCAAAACTACCCAATTCTACCGGCATGAGATCGATGTTGAATGGGTGATTTAACAGATTTAAAGTACAGCCTCTTACGATAGTGTCTACCATTTCTACGTTCCTATTAGCTAACTCCACAATGTATACGTTGTCTAGAGTGGTCGGGGCAATACCAAGTAGTGTACTAAATGCAGTTGAAACAAAACTCCTATCTGCCCCCGTATCAAACAATATGGATGCGTAGCGGTTATTTAAAAGGAACGTACCCGTCACGACGTTCGGGTCATCTTGGGCTTCCACTTTGCCCACTGCATAGACCATTCCGCGGGCTCCTCCATCGTTGCCTCGATTCCCCTGCTGTCCAACAGCTACTTGATTTCCCCCAGCAACTTGGTTCCTTGGTTCACGGCACTCATTTTTGTAGTGTCCCTTTCTCCCGCACCCAAAACAAGTCACGTTAGCTTTCGGGTTTTGCCCCGGTGCTGTCTGTGTCGTTGCAAGAGTTCTTGACCTACATTCCTTGGCCATATGCCCAACCTTCTGACAGTTGCGGCACTTTACTGTGCATAGTCCGCTGTGGTGGAGCTTACAACGATTGCACAGCGGGTGTTTCCCAGCATAACCCTTCTTTTCAGCTGGTCCAGCTGCATACCCCTTCTTCTCCGTCGGCCCCGCAGCGTAGACCTTAGCAACTTTTTGTTTCTTGTTTAGGTGATGGTTGTTGTTATTGTTTCGGGAATGATCATCCCATTTTCTTTTGTTGGTCACAACCGTTTCAGCCGAATCCTCAATCACTTGGTCCATTAACTTGTTGGCCATTTCCATAGTTTCATGGAGGTCAGCAACCTTATAAGTTGTAACATTACCCTTGATGGATGGGGGTAATCCTCCAATATACCTTTCCAGCAATCGAGTTTCAGTCTGGACCATATCAGGGCATAGCAAAGCAAGCTCTTGGAAACGCTGATTGTATGCAGCCATATTGGTACCCTGCACTTTGAGGTTCCAAAACTCGACCTCTAATTTATTGACCTCGTTGCGAGGGCAATACTTCTTGAGTACCATTTCTTTGAAGTTTTCCCATGACATTGCGTAAGCACTGCCATAGCCAGCCAATTTTAGATAATTATTCCACCAAGTTAAGGCAACATCCAAGAAAGTAAATGATGTGAACTTAACTCTGTCCTCATCAGCACAACTACATATACGGAATACAGTCTCCAACCTTTCAATCCATCGAACTAAGACAACTGCCCCCTCGGTTCCTCCAAAACCTCCGGTCATGGTCTTCCGGAATTCTTGGTAGGTGCAACCGCGAGTGTTGTTGTTTGTTGGTCTTGAATTTCCAACATCAGTAGTTGAGTTGTTTGCGGCGGCCAGTGCTGCTGCCACCCGTTCTTCAACTAACTGATCGAGCATTGTTCGGTTTACTGGTGGAACTGCTGCAGTAGCCCTAGCTCGGCCTGGGTTGGCTGGTTGCGCACGAGTAGATTTGTTTGTCTTTCTTTTAGGAGGCATTTTGCTGCATAACAACAAAAGGTAAAGACAATTGAGATTCGGAAAGTTTGTTATCGCACAAGTGTAAAATCACCATAGGTAGAGTATATGAACAAGAATCAATCATAGAGAAAATGACACAACAGAGTAATCAACCAAGCTTGTCATAGATTAGGATCAATATATGTTTACAAAATTATAAGCTTAAAATACATAAGAGAGAAGTACAAGTTTCGAATACAGACAAAAGAATACTGTTAGGAATATAAATATTCATGTAAAGACTCGGTCACCCCGAGTATCTATTTAGCATTTATGTAGCTCGTAGGCTTATTAGTATTATTATTATTAGTTTAGTTATATTAAAATTTGCACATGTTGGGTAGAGATTGCACTTTTTGAATTGATCCACTTTCAGTGAACATGACCGATTCGAGACACGCTTACATCAATAGTTAGACTAGCTTGAAATTATTACCCGGCCTGGTCACATCCACAGAAAGTTTCTCGAAACAGTACACTCTACTCAGATACGTCCTCTTCGAGACACGCTTACATCACTGGTTAGACCAGCTTGAAATTATTACCCGGCCAGGACGCATCCTTTCGATTAATGACAGTTTATGTTTCGTCAACTCATTGGTGAAGACTGAGTCACGCTCACATGATATGCCATCTCCTTTTTGTTTCAATAAACTATTTGCTCCCCCTCAATATGTGCATCGATATACGAAAGAGTTTAGCACATATGA